>OX421316.1:6032442-10832442 GCA_949125395.1 Diaphora mendica | reverse complement strand
TCTTTGGGCTACTGATTAGAAATGAGTAGAAATGTATTTAAGCGTTTCTGGATATTCTACCCCTAAGAGGCTGAAATAGGGGTTAAAAGATTGTATAAAAGTTCGTATTTTTTAAAGTTAGAAATATGCAACTTTATTATTGGGCTACCGATAAAAATGAGTATTAACGTATTATGTAGCGTTTCTGGATATTCTATCCCTAAGGGGTGAAATAAGGGTTGACATTTAATACATCTTTAAACCACTAAATTTATTTGCATCAACAGAAATTTTATGAAATAGTTCAACTTAAATAAAATTTCTGCTGATGCAAATAACTTTAGTGGTTTACAGATGTATTAAATATCAACCCTTATTTCACCCCTTGATTTGGTAACAATGGGACCACCTCGGGAGCATACTCTTTCGAATACAAAAATAATTTTCAAAATCGGTCCACAATTGACGTAGTAATCGGTGAACATACATTAAAAAACATACAGTAGAACATAGAACTTCCTCCTTTTTGTAAGTCGATTAAAAGTTAGCTTTTATGCTATAACGTAAGTACCTAAAATTATAATTTCATGAACATCAAGGGTGTCTGGCTAGGGGTTGCCACTATGTTAAGTGTCTGGCAATTAATAACGTGATTTTTAATAATATTCTGAAGGTACTACCAAAAAATCGCGCTTTATTATTTGACGAATTTAGAGTAAAATACGTGAATCTCTTTTTACCCGACTGCGAAAGAAGAAGCGTTATGTTTTTCAAGTGTATGTATGTATTTTTTTATTTTTTTGGACATCTAACACACAACGCCATCTAGTCCCAAGCTAAGCAGAGCTTGTGTTATGGGTACTAGACAACTGATACAAATACATATAAACTTTTTTTTTTGTAAATACATACATATTATACATAGAAAACATCCAAACTCCGAAACAAATATTTGTAGATCATACAAACATTTGGTCCGACCCGGGAATCGAACCCGTGACCTCATGATCAGCAGTCGCACACGCCAACCGCGAGACCAACGAGGCAGTCAAAAATTTATGTATATTTATTTGAGCCTAAACGGCTTGTCGTATTTATTTGTGAGTGGTGTCAATAGATTCGTCTTAGTTGTGAGAGTGACACTGGCTACATCAAAAAAAAAAAAAAAAAAACCGACTGCGTCAGACGCAGTCGAGGTTTTTGGTACTTGTTAGCATGAGTTTTTAATACACAGTTACAAACTACACAGGAACACAGCACTGCAATGAGATGGATAACTTGATACAAACCCTATACGATTACGTCTGGCCGGCGTGGGATAGTAATCCAAAACCTTCTTCCTAAAGAGAAGCCTTAAAGGTTGTTGATGATGATGATACAGTTACGTCTGACTTATATTAATAATTTTCAAAAAGTATTTATTATACTTCTTGGTTTGAATACTAGTACGAAATACTCCTTTTAAGACCTTTACGACCTTTAAAGATCATCCAGACATGCGACACCTATTTGTGGGTGATATCAAATTCACAGAATCTCACCATATAGAGGAGGCGGCAACTTTAACCATTTTGCTATTGTATTTAAATTTTTCTGTTAACTTCTGTAAGGCTTGCCTGACAAGACTGGCAGAGTTAAATACATTGACAGTAATTGATTTGTATGGTTTAATGTAAATAAGACTTAAGATGCTAACCTTTTTTTTTGTCCAACAGGACAAAAAAAAGCGACTGCACGTTTGGCCTAGTGGTTTAACGGTCACCACGCCGTTTCCTCCTTCGCCAAGTGTTCGCCAGTTCCTTGTGTCCGTTTCATGTATGTTTGTAAAGTACCCCGCGACACAGGATTTATTCCTAGTGCGGGAGTTGTCTTCAAAAAATAAAATAAAATGATATAAATAATACTTTGTCATTTGTTGGTATTTTGTGTCATTAAAGCGTTGTGGGGGACAGAGCGACCTCCGACCAGGCGAGGTGATCATGCCTGGCGGGCCAACTGCCCAAAGGTTAATGTTGGAATGTTGTATTTATGTTAATCGATGCGAGAACTTCTATTGCGCGATGCAGGATTGGTAGTTTCTTTCTTCAGTTCAGTGTATCTGCGGTAGATGGCACTGTAGTATATTTCTGTTGCGCTGTATGTGGAAGTTGCCACAAACGTCACCATCCGTCATATTCCTTCTGAGTTTTGAATTTTTAATTATTTGCTAAGCTTAGAGTATTTATATAACTATTTTACACCTTTTCTTTGCGTGATTTTGTTCAAATACCCGTGCAAATTAACGGACTTATGCATCTGATTTTAATTGCGTGACATGTCAGATAACTACAGAAGCGGTTATAAATTGACATAACAATCACCTGGAGACATTGATATATTAAGACTTTTAAGTCTAGGAGATTGATGTATAATTTCAGTGGCAATAATGTTCAGTGTAATATGTAATGTTAGTCAAACCTAACAATGTTCATGTGAATTCCTCTGAATTCCTCATATATTTATAATTATACTCTGTCCATTCGTTTATTTTCTTTTTGACAGTTCAAGATTCGAAATTAGTGACGACCTCACACATTACCGATTCGATAAGCGATTTTATTTATGAAGAACTTTCAATCGATTTAATTGAATATTTTTAGTTTAAATATTAATTATTCCTTTATTTATATTATCTTAGAAAAAAAATATAAATAATAAATCAGTAAATTAGATGAATGAACAGAGTTATTGTTCTTTACTCTTGGTTTGATCCTAAATTTCAAGATTTCGACTTAATTTCTTGCAAATAATCAATCTTGGAGTCATAGATACTATTTTTATTTCCTTTTTTTTATTAAATTTACTCAAAAAATACTTACATTAAGTCTAATTATTTATCTATGCACAGGCCACTTCACTAAAGTACCGTCAGCGTCACCGTCAATAAAGTACGACATTACTTGTTGTACATTATTCCGAAAAAAAATACGGTAATTTATAGGCGTGAGCTGTCAAAAAGAAAATAAGCGAATGGACAAAGTATAGTTGTTAGTCTCTATTAAACAGCTACTAGAATTTCCGAAATTTTAGTCAGGTGGAAAATATTATTGTATTTGAATCAGTAATTATATTACTCGTCTCTAGTACTTATGTAGAGTATTATTAGCCACTAGACACACAAACCCGTTTAATGCCCGCCTCTCTTGTCGTTCAGTGTATAAGTATTATAACAATATATAATTAGGTACTAAAGTTATTAATAAATTATACAAACTACCAAAATCAAGTATGCACGAAAACCAATACTTAAACCTAAATATTAGTGTACTTACTTTATTCTAGTTGAGTGATTTCGCTATTTATAATTTCATCATAGTATGTAGGTGTCAATGACAGAATTGTAACATGTTTCCTGTCAGCGGAGCGTGATTAACAATTACGCAAATATCCTTCCTTCGAGTTAACTGGTGTGTATCTGCGACTGTTTCGCAGTGGACATAATCCATTTCCACGTTGCTTTATTTTCTGGTACAATAATAATAATCAACATGATACAAACCCGGAGCTAAACATTGCGGCCAAACATGTTTATCTATATGTTTATCTATTATGATTCGTTCCGTTTACTGTGGGATATATTACCAGATCCTGGTTCAGGATCGGGATGACTTAAATATAAGGCTCTGCATGAATCCCGGTTGGGTGACGGCTCGACGGGTGGGGGCCTCGGGTTTATACGAAAAAAAAAAATATTTTTTACCAGATTCCTTTTTGAAACATTTCGTACTAATCTATCAACAGGAAAAGTGCTGATTTAAATGACTTTTTACTTTCATATTCTCTTCAGTATTCGTAATCAATAGTCGTAAGTTAGCGTAAGTTAAGTATTTGACTTCTTTTCTATACGGTACAGGTTTTTGTTAGAACTTTTATGAATAATAACATTAGAACTAATTTCAGATTAAAGACTCAAAAGCTACTTCAATATGAAATTTGGTAAAGTGATCTTAATATTAAGTTATTGATGTTAATCCTTCATCTGAATAAAATAAACCTATAGGTAACTTGTCGTATGAAAGGTTGGTAAGATAGCGTAATGCATTGATCTATTATACACTAGATTAGCAATTACGAACCGAAAACGCACAGGCCGAAATTAAGAGAATTCTCTTATTCGAGGCAAACGTCAGTTTAGTGTTCAATGTCGCGCCAACCGAAGTTGACGTAGTGGCACGTGACAATAACAATCATTAAAATGGGAAAATGCGTAGTGAAAGAATGCGATACAAGGTCAAAAAACTGTAACAAATCAATCAGAAATACTTTTCACATCTAATTATATTCTAAATGTATTGAAATTAAGGGAAATAACGCCATAATCGAAATAAAAAAAAATACTGTAATTTAAATACAGTGTTGCCATTCACACATATTTTTGTTTTCCCTATGAGAAAAAAGATATTTACATATCATATATTGATAAATTAACATGATAAGAACTAGCATTGGATTACTTCATCATCACAGACAGATTTTTAATAATTGATAAAATAATTAGAAAATTAATTGTGGTCGTGCAATTTTGTGAACGTGTGAAATAATAACTACGAATGCGAAATTTCATTGCTACATACTTTAAAGCTATACATATATACTAATTTATGCTATTATTTACAATGACTTATTGAATTGGCTTATTACAATGACCTCGTCGCTCCGGGACAAGTAATCATTCATGGCACGTCTCTCGAAGTTGTCAAGGAATACATTTATCTCGGGCAACTAATGCAGTTGGGTAGATACAACTTCGAGAAGGAAGCCGATAGGAGGATCCAGTTGGGATGGGCAGCGTTCAGGAAGTTAAACCACATATTTTCGTCAGATATATCACAGAGCCTGAAGACGAAAGTCTTCAACCAGTGCGTCCTCCCTGTAATGACGTACGGTGCCGAGACGTGGACATTGACCCTAGGATTAATCCAGAAGCTCAAAGTCGCTCAGCGTGCCATGGAAAGAGCTATGCTTGGAATCTCTCTAAAGGACAAAATTCGTAATGAATTAATCCGTCAGAGAACCAAAGTGACCGTCATAGCTCTGAAAGTTGGTAGGATGAAGTGGCAATGGGCTGGTCACATATGTCGCAGGACAGACAACCGCTGGAGTAGGCGTATTTTAGAGTGGAGACCGCGTCTTGGCAAACGTAGTGTGGGACGCCGTCTGGCCAGATGGCGGGACGACTTACGTAAGAGGGCTGGCAGCGACTGGATGCTGAAAGCAACAGACCGGGCTTTGTGGTATATGTCCTGCAGTGGACTGCAACGGGCTGATGATGATGATGATGCTATTATTTATACCTAAAAATAAAATTTTATCATAAAAATAAATTATTCCCTCAAACCTACAAAAATAATCTAAAGAGGGAAATGTTTAGGAAGCTGATGCTTTACAATGGGGTTTCTTTGTTTTTGTTAACTTTTTAACCAAAAGTGTTCAGCTGTTTTATTAGTCATGTTTATTCGTTCAATTATAATTCCACTATTTAAAAAAAAAATTGAAAAACATAAATAGAATTTATATACCCTAGCCTTTAACTTAACAAAAAATGTACAACCATTTTCTTAAACATACCTATTCCATTCAAATATAAGTACACAATAAAAAAAAACTCGGTTTTTATGCGTAACTTTCTATAGAGTATTCAACACTGCTTTGCCATTGTGATGTTTATGCTGCGTCTTTGTCTAATCATAGCGACTTTATTGTTCTTGTAACGCGTGTGAGTGAGACATGCGTATGTTGACCTTCAAATGTCTAATGGTTTCAAAGCTACATCGTCACCGTTCAAAGCTGTTACATTTTTTGCGGCGTGTGGTAATGGAGTTTGCGCCTCTATAGGTATATCTCAATGACGTAATGTCATCAAATTTTGGCCAGTAGACGTAAGAAGCTGGTTTACCACGACAAGCAGGCCCCGATAAGGTAATGTGTTTAGATATCCTACACATCGATGAAGGGATATAGAAAATGAAGAGGCAACTTTAGATATCTTTTTACGAGTAAATGGAGTAAAATGCAATTTACGAAATACTTTTTTTTTATGAATTTGGAACTTTGATAAATTATACAGCAAGAACATCTGTATGGACTCATATTACGGTATTCAGAGACATAGATAAATAGGTTGGTTGGTTATCAGACCTAAAACTGTAAAATAAAACATGACATTTTATTAAATACCCTTTTTATTATTTCTATGACCTTAAAACTGTGTAATTTAGTTAAATGGTATTTTTAACTAAATTACACAATTTTAAGGTCATAATGGTCATGACAGTACTAAGATTGATGATATAGTGGTCGCTAAACTGGTGAAATGTTTCTTAACCTCGTGTGCTAATATAATAAGCTCTAAAACGTGTCGCTAATGTCCGGAGAATGGTGACAGATATGTACGGGTCACCTGTTGAATGAGTAATAAACATAGAGTGTGAAGTTATATTTAAGACTTGTTCTAGTATATTATATTCTAGTGAGGACTAACGTTATACTTTGCACCATTTTTTTTTTAGTTCGTTACCATAATTTACTTTAATAATAATAAATAATAAATAAATAAATATTTCGGACATCTTACACACAGCGCCACATAGTCCCAAGCTGAGCTTGTGTTATAATAATAATAATATTTATTTAGTTAAAAAGGTACAATAATTTACAATTAAATTCTTACATTTTATAAATAAAGTACATTAATTGTTATTTTATAATGTGTTAAGTTATGGATAGGTACTAGACAACTGATATAAATACAAACATACTTTTTTTGTAAATACATACGCATTATACATAGAAAACACCCAAACTCCGAAACAAATATTTGCAGATCATACAAACATTTGGTCCGACCAGAAAATCAAACCCGAGACCTCAAGCACGGCAGTCGCATACGCTACCACTGCGCCACAGAGACAGTATTTAATTTAATTCTAAAATTAATGTTTCCTTTATATTGCGAGCTGTGCCCTTATCGTGGAGAAAATATGATTTGATTAATATATTTAATCTGTCAAATAAGATAATAACAGTATTTGTTATAGAGCACTTAGAACTTAGGTCTTATCTGTTTTTTTCTGTAAGTAAAACCGCTGAAGTATTGCTACCTGCACCCTACAAAAATTTTCAAACTGCAGTAATCTTTGTGTAGTGGAAAATACATACCTAAATTAATATTATTGAAATATTTACAACTAATGACTATTAAACCAGACATACAACTTGCGAAGAAAAGTCACATTGTTATTAATAATGCAAGCACAAAATAACATGTCATTTCAATTTGAATTGTATATTATTTTGTGTTAATTTTTATTTTCAATAAATTTCAAATAACAGTTACACTTTTTGTGATGGAGTTGTCATAATAACAATAATGATTTATTTTTTCTCTTCACAAAGGTTCGTTGACGGCAAGATGATCCTTCGTGAGAGACTGGAGTCCATACTAGGGACACCCTGTGTGATGGATCTCCAGGCCCTCATCTTGAACTTGTAGACGCCAGTTACATCTTTACAGTTTATATCTTGATGGCAAATTATCTGCACCAAACAAAACTTACAGTAGTGACAGTATACATATTAAACTAAAATAAAATGGACTGTTATTTAAGAAATAATAAGTTAGCGACTAGACTTAAAAAATGACATTACAGTATTAACATGGTTTGTTCAAGACAAGATAAGTAAGAAGTGATGGTTCTTGACTTAAGGCTGCGGGCCCTCCTTCTGAGTTCCTCAGTGAAGCTTGTAAGCACCGGACAATATCATAATAAGGCACAAACACTTTATGTGGTGACATCACAAGATCATGCGCCTCTTTGTGTTTAATGTCAACATTTGTAGCTTCCTTAGAATCTTCTACCGATTCTGATTCGCTTGATTTTTCTTTGGACACCTTTTTAGTTTTTATTTTGTATGTTGTAAGACTCTCTGTGGATTCAGTTTTGGGTTTTTTATAAACTTCTTTTAAATCTTCCTTAGACGTTTCACTAGATTCTTTTTTGGATTCAACCGACATTTTACTTTTCTTTTCCGAGTTTTCCACAGAATCTTCAGAATCTTCAATAGATTCCTCATTGGATTTTTTCTTATTCTTTTGCCGATGTTTTTCGTCAGACTTTTCACTAGAAATATCTTTGTGTCTATAATAATTATCTGAGTTTCCTTGATTTACCTGTTCAGATTTCTCTTGCAGGTGTTTAGTAGGTACTTGTTTATGTTTTTCTTTAAAATGTTCGTCATGTATATGTTCGATGGACTCACTACTAGTTTTTTCAAGTTTTTCTTTGGATTCTTTTATATTTTCTTTACTTTGTTCCAGTTCTCCTTCATGACTATTTTCCGAAGCATTATGCTCTAGATTGTGTTTATTATTCCCTGAATGATTGTTTAATCCTCTAGCCGATGGTTCTTTTAATGATGCCTTTTTTTCATCATGGCAGGGCGGACCTTGCTCATTATGTTTTATTTCAGATTGTCCAGTATCCCCTGATACTATTGGCACATAATTTTTCACCACTGCGTTAAACCTAATCAGAAATATTATAACTTAAGCAATATTTAAAATCTGTATATTTTTATTTTTGAGAATAGTCTGTACTATAGTCACACGTAGCACAAGAATGAAGAATATACTCATGTTAAAGAAATGTCACGAATTATTTCCGTAACTCGGGGGGCTTTACAAAGACATGAAACGGACACAGAGAACTGATTGATTCAGAGCAACAGTTTGTGTTAAAACGTGGTCCCATGTAGGCATCGAACCTACAATACTTAGAGCAGTAGCAAGTGACCGATTAAACTACTACGCCATCTGCACAGTCAGGAAAATGAACATGACAATTACATATTTTTTTATTCAGAGCGTGAATCAAGCCCAAACAAGAAGATATGGTCACTGACCGTGGGAACAGAAGGATTAAATTAATATTCAATTAATTATTATATTAATTACCCTTTCAAATCATCAGCTACATACTGAACTTTCCGGACGTATCCATCGGGCTGAATGAACGAATATTCTCCTTGGACCACTGACCCATCACTCAGCTCACGTTGTGCTTTATGATCACCAGTATTTTCATCATACACCACGTACGAATACTGATAGCCATTTGTATCCTAGGATAAAATGAAAAATATTTATTATAAAATCTATACATTACTTTTCTATAGTTGTTTAGTATAAATGTATCTTTTAAAGTAGTGTAGATAACAATGGAGAACAGAATTCTAAGACTACTCTATTTGGATTTAGAAGATTGCGAGTGTGGTTAGTTGGGTTGTAATTATGCACAAACATTTTGTTTTTCTTGATTTCACATTTTGCCTAACGATTATATTAAGTGTATGTTAACGTCGATTGCCTGCAGTATATATTTTGAAGGTATTTTACTAACCATAGTAAGTCTAATATTTATTCTATAGCCACGTAATACTAAAATGCTGTAAATAAGCAGAAAATATTAACATGTAGTAAATTTCAACATACCTTATTAGTAGTGCCGACTACAACCGGTACAGTGGCGTAGGGCGAGTTATAGGTGACAATATTTGCAGGTGGTCTTACTGCTGTCAGAGTCTGTCCGGGAACACATGGTGGCAAACATGGATCCGCATATACCGGCACAGATCCAGACAAAGCCTTGATTTGAGAATAGTAGGGGCTTGCCACCGATGTGTAACCGTATGGGGTACTATAGGGATAATATCTTGCCGGTGAAGTTTCACTTTCTACGAAGACATTGGAAATTGAAGTTCCGGAAATCGCTTTTATTAAACTTACGCCTAAAATTAAAGTCATCAATTTCTGAAACAAAGAAGTTTGGATATATATTTTTTATTATAATAATATAATATGAGGCACAAAACTTACTTTTACAATCATCTTTTCTCGAGATCGATGGAAGACTACTGATTTTTTGTGGATGTTGCTCTTCTTATAGAGGTGCTTTGTTGTTCCTAAAATATTCAGTTCGGTAATACCGAAACAAAACATCAATGTCGTAGACTAGATGAATAGAAGTAAACAATTATTATGGTAATGAAGATTTTACGCAGACTCCACCATTTTTGTCTTCCAGTATTCGAAACACGTGGATGAACAAAAACTTTGTAATTTGGCATGACATTTGTTTTTATCTAAATAGTCCAAGTCTGAGAATAGTTTATGCAATAGTCCAGGAAACAACATTCCTTTTTTTTATTTAATGAACACACGAACATAGAACTAATTCTAATTTAAGTGCCAGTATTCCTGGACTAGCTTTAATTGGAGGGTAAATTGGGACTTCGAATATCACAATTTATTCTAGATTAGGATCCGTTTTCGACTAAGTAGGAAAAAGTGTTTCATGTCAATTCTCTTTCTACAATCGCTAACACCTCTATTCTCTTGCAGTATTGCCTAATAGTTTGTTTTGACCTCTTCAGTTAGCGTTGAGAGACTATAATCCCATACATTCGTTAGTTTTCTATTAACATTCACGTTTGTAGAACGTCAACTTTGCTATTGGAGCAAGATATTGTTTTTCGAATGGATTTCCATTGAGAAATGAATAGTTTCTCAGAGGTAACAACTTTGCAGTGATATAGAAAGATATTTTTTCTTTGGAGTCATATGAATGTTTAGAATAAAGTAGGTACCAAGAATTAATTAGAATTGTGACCTAGACTATATTTTTATCTTTTTTTAAAGAGACAACGAAACTATTAGGTACATTTTCTTACAGTGCTGTGTCATTGTCTTTTGAACTAACTAACTAAGATACCATATTTTGCTTGTATTAGTTACGCCATTCACGTAAATAACTTAGCGTACAATAAAAAAGAAATGTATGTGTCGTATGTTGAAGTATCTTTCAACGGTGGCGAAATATTTAGCGCCTATGTTAACAATTTAGCAATACACACTAGGATGTATTAGTGCTCTTATTCCTGCAGGAATTGTAGAGAGTAATTTTTAACAGCCGCTTTAAATAATGTTAGCGATTAAAATTATATATTTAAATAAATAACAAAAACGTATACATAGTCTAAATAGACTATGTATACGTTTTAAATATTGTTAGAAATTTTATGATGAAACTAGCTGAACCCCGCGGCAGACAAATTAACAAATTTAATTGATACAACTTACGTAAAGTTATCTAATGAATAAGTTTAATCAATCATTTATAACATTTAAAAATAAAACTATATGAGCCTGCCAGAGTGGATCTACTCTGCTTTATAGAAACCACTAGCTGTTGCCCGCGACTCCGCCCGCGTGTATGTCGGTTATCGCGGCAAATAGTAGCCTATGTGTTATTCTAATGTATAAGCTATTTTACTGTAAAGTTTCATCCAAATTCGTTCAGTAGTTTTTGCGTGAAGAAGTAACAAACATACACACACACTTTCGCTTTTATATATTAGTGTGAAGTGATGTGATGTGACGAGCAGAATCCAAGAGTGGTGGTCACCATACTCATTGTGAGTGCAGACAATGCAATAATGCGGCACGGTGACCTACACTATGGCGACCCATTGAGATGCTTCTGTATCATTGACATTCATCATCATCACTGGGCCTCTGCTCTCGCACTCACCTTCGAAACGCGACAACACGAACGCTGTCATTTTAGGTTTGTCTTCTTTATAAGCTTTAGGTAGAGTTCATACTCTAGAGATGATATAATGATCTCGTGAACATTATATACTTCTCTTTCGTAACAAAGGCAACTCTTGCATATGGAATATATTTACTGCCGCGTGGGACTCAAACATTCAGGACATGAATAAAAAGAACACTAGAGGAACGATTTATTTATCAGACGAATGGTTGTCCTGTATGAGAATTGTTGTGGCTTGGTTTCTGTATGGACACGCTCCCCTGGCAACACTGCATCAGCGATTTGCATTCATACTTTCCTTAGTGTCAATATGGCGTCGCATGCGCGAGTGTAAGCGAACACGTTAAAATAATTTGGACAATGTATTACTGTTATACTTAGAACCGGGATGACCGGTTTTTTTTTGATAAATTGAGTTTTTTAGAAATTATATTTTAATAGAGAGTCATATTTTTTTGTTTAAGTGGCAATATTAGGCTACCCAAACACCACCTTTTTGTTATTTTTCTTTCAATAAAAAAAAAGTTTATTGGCGCCCTCTCTTGGTACGCCCTGATACTGTTTATTCTGCACCTTATTCCAGTATAGTTTAATGTAGTTCGCTCGAGTTGCGATAGATGGCGCTAGATGTACATTGATTTTATATATTTCATTGTTAAAAACACGAATAAAACGACATTTTCTAAAAATGAATCCTAGCTGGATCGATTTATCGCCCCCGAAAACCCCTGCATACAACATTTCATGAAAATCATTGGAGAATTTTTTTAAATCGTACCAGCGGTTCCTGAGATTAGCGCGTTCAAACAAACAATCTTTTCAGCTTTATATACTAGTATATAGATTAGTCTTATCATTAAACAACTACTAACAGCATTTAACGAGGTAGGTAGCTAAAAGGTAACCGCTTCAAATACTCCACCATCAAAGACTTGAATTGTTTAAATTCAACTAACAAATTGTAATCGATAAATTAAACTGAGCATCGGCATTACGATCAAAGAAACATCAAAGCAGAGCATGAAAGTCAAGACCGATTGTGATAGAGATTTTCACTGTAGCCTCATGTGGGGTTTATACCCCACAACACTGAGCGCAGTAGAAAACGGCGTGGCGACCGTTTCAACCACTACGCTATTTGTGCAGTTTCACAGAAGTGTCCATGATGAGTGAAAAGAAAACATGATACTTCTTCAAAACTTACTGACGAAAGTTTTCTAATTTGTCATACGAAATTCTAATATTTTGTTTTAACTAAATATATTGACTTAGCAATCGCATTAAACAGTCTAACTTAATATAATAGCTATGTATTACTTGTGGAATACGTTGTGTTCATGCGATGGCCAACTCATTCTATTTATTTAAAACATAAAAGATTTTAATATTGATATAATCACTATAAGATGTTGGTAGATTAGCTAATTACGTAATTTAACTTAACACAGAATCCCCTAAGTAGGGACTGAATAAATTAACCGACTTGGTATTACATGCATCTCACAACTTTTACGGTAGAACTGCATTGCATTTTCAAAAGTTATGTTTGATAGTTTAAAAGTGATTAGTTAAAAGTGGGATCGTGCGAAGTGTATGATGTGAGATAGGAAACGATCACAGCGTATGCCGTGGAAGAAATATGCAACACTAGGGGCTTAGTGAAACTTGTTAATGTGACTTTAAAAAATGGGTCAAAAAGTCAGTGTAAATTTTATATTATTCCTAAAGCGACCTGGAAATTAGATCAGAGATAAATCTTTGATAAATGGATAGCTACGGTAAAAAGCTAAAAGTACCTAAGTGAAATTAGGCATAACTCTAAATTACTATTATTATTATTTATAAGAGGTACAAAATAAGTCCGAGTTATGTTTTCACTAAAGTACATCGAAAGCAGAAGGTAACGGTAAAAAAATATTTCCTTACAGTACAGTTTGGGGCTGGAAACTTGTGGAACTTGTGTTTTACAATCTCAAAACTTGTTTTTATAATAACATCTATTGTAGTTATTACTGTCTGTAACAAATGCCTCTAAAAATATTGTTTATTGTCTTTCTATATATTACTAGCTGTGCCCGCTGTTTCGTACACGTGACATTTGGCTTTACAATTTATTTTAAATTTTTCACCGTTAAACTTTCCCTGGACAACTACAAACATTTTAACACCAAAATCAGCTAAATCGGCCCAGCCGCTCTCGAGTTTTAGCGAGACAAACGGACAGCAATTGATTTTTATATATAACATTTATTTATTTAATTTGAATTAATCATGATATAATTTTTCTATCATGGAAATAATAAGAACTTGTCATTCACTATTTGTCAAACGCCCTGATAGTTGCGTATGGCGATACTGTAGTGCACGTACCCAATAGGGCTTAAATAACCGATATATCATTGAATGAAGAATCTTAAGTAAAGTCTGAAAATATACTACTATTATATTATATTTGTGTTTAAAAAAATCAGCAATACGAGTATAAGTTAAACTATCTGAAAAGTTTCGGACCTCAAGATAAAAGCACTCGTTAATAGTATCGCTGGGAAAAGTGTGTAGAGTTATCAGGACTATGTAGAAAATCGAAAAAATAACAAAAAATATATAGTATCATCGTTAGGTCGGAAACTTTTCAAGCGACCCACTTAAGTAAGTAGAATTTCATATTCAAAATTTTAAGAGTAAAAAATAAACATGATCTATAAATATATCTCAATTATTTAGATAGAAGCATTTAGATTTTCTTTTTACTGTTAATAAAGACAACTCCCGCACTAGAAATATATCATGTGTCGGGGGGACTTTACAAACATACCTTAATTAGACACAAAGAACACCCAGGCTTAGTACAACAATTAGTGGATCACACAAAGTGTGCCCCATGTGGGTTTTGAACCCACAATACTAGGTGAAGTAAGAATATGCATACAGTCATTTAGGACATCATACTTATTTAGTATAGAAGTAAGTTGATTTAGTAATGTCACATAAGTTGCTTATTAAATATTACATGTATGCTAAAGAAAACTCAAAATATTTTGTAACAGTTTTATTTTCGCCGCAGTCTTATAACGTAATGTCGTAATCGACTAAAAACTATCTAAATTAGGTATTAAGTATAAATATCACATGAGAGAGTGGCTAAGACACCGCTTTTAATGGTACTCGGGATGAGCAGGCGCGGTGTTGTGGACAACCGCGTTAAAACTGAAACAAAAGAAAAACATAAATGCCCACGTTTTAATTCTCAAAACTAGGCTTAAAAATAATCACTATAAAGATAAATTTCCCTTGAATACTGGGTGGTAATTGCATGTCAAATTGTGTGACGAAGTGAAGTGAACAAGTTTTATAGAAAGAAATGGTGTACGTCTCAAAAATAAACATTGCCAATAAAAAAGAAAATTAAAATAATACGGTTACTAAATTTTGGTTTCCATAAAGAGAATAATGTACTCTCATATCACTAGCATCAAATAAAACTAAGATTTTCTGCTGTAAGAAACTCATATAAAACTCAATCGTATAACATCTGCCAATCACATTAAATGATGGAATTGTTTGTCTTCATAAATATTACGTGAACGTCTCATTTTTTTACATAATCGATAATGTTCACAGTGGCAGCATATATAAATAATATTTATTGTACATTCACGCAATGAATCCATTGTTGCGTTTATGTACAATTTGTAGATGAAGTAAACAGATGTAATACTGCAAAATACGACAGAAAAACATGATGGAGTAACAACTTTTGTGCAGTTTTCTATTACCTATCGTTAAATCATTTATGACAACTTTAATTTCATATTTGGTTTAATAACAAAAAATCAAATAGTAAATACCTAATTTCAATTTTTCAAAATTATTTCAATTTTTTTTTCTTTCTAAAAAGGAAGAAAAAAAATAGTGCGGGAGTTGTCTTTTTAAAAAAAAGACAACTCCCGCACTAGGATTAAATCCTGTATAGCGGGGGACTTTACAAACATACATGAAACGGACACAAAAAACACCCAGACTCAGAACAACAATTTGTGGATCACACAAAGTGGGATTCAACTACCATGTGGTATTTTATAAGTTTAATTTCTTGTTATTTGTATTCTCTTACCCATTATGGTCGTCAGCGGTGTAAGTGACCTTCCTGAAGGAGCCATCGGGCTGCAACAAAGAGTATTCACCCTTCACGACGTCTCCATCGCGGATCTCATGCTGGGTCTTGTGGTCACCAGTGTGTGGGTCAGACACAGAGTACGAATAGTCGTATTTGGGGTGGGCCTAGGGAAAGAAAAGAAACATTTGTAAATATAAAAAAAAAGTTATGAACATAAGTGATTAAAGAAAAATATAATACCATACAAACAAAAACCCTTTCATGCTCACGTATTATTTTCAAATCCAGTTACGACCGTATCATGCGTGAATCTAAGCGCATAAATTGAATGCATGTGCTAAATCAGTCTGGTAGATCCAGATAAACCTTTGTTGCATACACAACAATACTAGCAACTGTCAAATGGTATTTTGCGTAACATCTTGTATTTGGGTCAACATCGACCGATTCCACGTCTACCATTAAACGAGCGTGAGATCATGAGCCACCGCAGTTTATGTAAACAACATGCCATTTGGCCTGGATATCATGACAATCATCATGTCCCCGAGGCCCAACTTAAGCGCGAATGTTGCAACTACCCTGAGAACTGGCAAGTTATAGAGTCCGTAGTCACGATCGGGATATACTTGACTTTGCAAGCTCTTACGTAATCGTATGCGGATTAATTCCAATCATTACTAACGGCAATCGATTTATGACAAAATCGAGACTCTAGATTATCGATATAACATAAATACAGTTTTATATTCGATATTAAAATTGCAGAATATTATAGCAATTATACAATAGATTAAAATTCGTGGTGCATATAATACGTGAAAGTAGTTTATTAGTAGGTATTCTAAAACTTGAAAGAGATTGTAATTTTATAAATAGAGATTTTAGAATTTTAGAATAAACTAGATTTCATTGTATCATAAAGTTAAATCATCTTCTCGTATTGTTAAATAATCAAAGTAATAGAAACGTAAATACTTTAATTAGCGTCACGTAATGGATAAATCCGTATATGGTGAGCTATCAACATCAATATAAAATATTTCAACAAATAATGAAGAAATATTTTATTGATACTAAGATAAAGCTTAACTTCTTTTAAAAGTATCAATATCAATAAAATTAATTATTGCATCTGTGTAACCTATTTCCATGATTACGATTATTACCATTAGACGATACTAAGTAATTAAATTCGTTTACTTGGTCCTATTTTGTAAAAAAATTGCTGCAATGATATAATGAGAGTTATGTGACTGTAGGACTTTGTAAAAGCGCAGAGAGGTATTGTATCCCGGAAACAGCATCGATTGTGTTGGATCAGCACAGCGGCGTACAACACGCGCGATTTATGCAAGCTATCAATTAGCTTGTTACTATTGTATTACAACACTGAATAGGTAACAGAGGCATAGGGAAAGAAAACCAGCTTGGCTGCTCCACTTATTGAATACTTAGTATCACAGGTTTTGTTTACGTAACCAAAATAATCAGTTGAATCCTAGTTACGAACAATTACGAATTATTTTTTTTGCGTCGTTCTTGTAAAGTCGTCGTTCTTATACATAAATGTGGATGATTGCAATATTTAGATGCGTTTTTCTCAGTTCGTATATCCTTGACCAATATTTTATAGTGTTATAGTGTGTGAATGTTCCAGTCGGCGAAACGCGTGCAATATTTCAAAACCCCGCCATTTATAGTGAGCACATGCTCATAATGCGAGTAACAGAGAATAATGCTCATTAGTACAAGGTTAGTTTTTTATGATTGTGTTCATAATTACTGGGCGTTTTAGTTTCACATTCTTGTTTGATACCTGTTGGATTTGCGCAACGATCTAAATATTCGGGCGATTTTCTTATGTTTTTAGTCAAATGTATTTTTCTCTTGTACATTTCACTTTGCTTCTCTACTAAATCACTGATTTCTGCCAAATAACAGCCGTTGAATTGAGATCTTTTATCGGTTTTACCTTTATGATTGAGAGTTCTTTATAATAAACGCCCAATCAACTACATCACATTAATTAAGTCGTCTGCTTGAATAATACAAAAACAACACAAAAGATGTCTATAATGATAAACCTAAACTTCTATGAGCAATCACGTAGGATTTATATCATATACAGTAGTGTAGGCTAGCTAAAATATATTTATGAACTAAAAGCTCTCACTAGCCAGGCGTGTATTCAAACGGGTGTTTATTTATGGTCTACCACTGATAAATTTTAATACTCACGTGATAATCGACGTGATGCTCTTCGTGTCCTTCGTATTCCTGTGCCACGGGTGCGTACGCTACAGCTTCCTGTCCATAACCGTCACCCGAGTACCCATGTCCTAAAGACAACACACCGGCGGACGCCAGCGCTACCACGCTCAGGACTACTATCACCTGAAATAATTAAAAGCATTTAGCTAAAGACACTATAAGCCATTTTTAACCGACTACAAAAAAGAAAGAGGTTTTCAATTTGACCGTATTTTTTAGGGCCCTGCGTTTTAAGTTACAATTAACTTTATTCTCTATCAAAGAATTAGGTTAACAAATCGTGCTTCCAGGTTATTATCTACAGTACAGAAGTAAATAGCAGCAGTTAGTAAATTATTTTTAGTTTGTTTGTTACTTTTGTGGATATCATAAATAAAATTCAGTTACTTTGTGTTTTAAGATAAAATTGCTTGACGTATGTTATTATACTTAAATTGATGCAAAATAGAAAAATACGAAATTTATACCCGAAAACTTGATACCTTGATTTAATTCTCTAAATGTTAAATGTCATACTTATAAATGATTGCTTCTTAATATTGAAATGTAAAGTTATGCGGCGTGGATTTAAATTAAGCGCAAACTTTTCAACCATGGTTACCTACTTAATAATTTTGAATAACAAAAGTCTCTTTATTTGAAAGCATTCCAACATGTATATTTATAAAATGTTACCAAAAATTCGATTCAAATACAAATGAAAGCGGTAAAAGTGGATTTTTAAATAATTAATTATTTAATTACAAAAGTGAACGATAATATATGTACATAATTACTGTTTGTATAAATAAGACAACGTGAAACTACTTTTGGTTTGAAAAATTGCAAAATATCGCGAATGTTAAATAGTGGAATGTTATTAAATATAGAAGACCGATCTAATGTATCGAAACATACATTTAAGACGTCGTCGTTGGGGTAGTAATTTCGTATTGCGGTTTAAGTACGACTTGCGACAGGCTTGCAGTCATGCACTAATTTGAGTAGGTATACAGCGTAAGTAAATATTTGCCCTACTTTGGGAAGAAAAATCTATAACATTTATAACTATTCAAACAATACATGAATGAAATCTATCAAATATATAATTCTTGTAAACATAACATCTGAATCTCGGAAACGGCACCAACGATTTTCATTAAATTTTGTCTGTAGGCGTTTCGCGGGCAATAAATCTATCTAGCCAGGATTAATTTTTAGAAAATTTACCAAAAAACCGAGCAAAGCTCGGCCATCCAGGTACTTCATATTATTGAAACGTAGTAACCGATTTAGACTTATTGACACGCATTGACTTATTGATGCCAACAAAATACAGTGTTCAAGTGAGATAAAACTATTAATTATCATCATCAGACTATCGCAGTCCACTGCTGGACATAGGTCTCTACAATTGCACGCAACTTGTTTCGATTCACGGCTTCTAATGAAACTATTAAGTATCGGAAATTAGATCGTAGTTCTATTTTGTTATAAATAATCTATGTATATAGCTACTTATTACAAAATCCTGGTTTGACCAACAAATTAAAATCGATATCCCCTTTTCGTGTTAAAATTAGAATCCAAACTTTATTCCAAACATAAACTAGAATAAAATGAAAAGCTTGTTGCCAAAATCTAAATTCAGAAGTATGAAGAACTATGACACAGGCATAATAGAAGCTAATATTTTAAATACAACTAGAACTTTTTATTCCTTGGAACTGTGTAGGGAATGACGCAAAAATAACAAAGCACTTGGGACTCTACCGGTACTTGTTCGGCGTATATAGTTTTCTATATACGCCTATAGAATAGTTTTCTTGAAGAAAATGGATTTCTCGGTTTATATTCTAACATTAAACTTTCTGTAAGCTTTAGTAACACAGGATGCACTTACTCTAGCGATCATTTTCCGTTTGTATAAGGTTTGCCCCGACTGCACGACCACACACAACTGATGCCGAAGAGCGGAGCCTTCCACTTTTATATGAGTATACCGGTGAGATGACGTCGCGCGCCAGTCTCACGCAAGAATACGGTAGTTTGATAATGATACACTAATTACGTAAAATTACGTACTATAATAGAGTTCAAGGTGCTAAAACTATATTTTTTTGACAATAATTGTTCTATAGAGAAATAAAAAGAAAATCCTACCCATGGTTTCCACAATAAGTTTAGAGAGTGGATTTCAGAACTTCTAATGTAAAAGACAATAATCTTCGCAGTTGTTTCGCGAGATATCTCTAAGTTAGGGACTTAAACTGAATCGATTTTTGTTAAATGCTATACGTTGTTTTTCGTCTCATTACTTAAGGTCTTTTAGTGCAGAAAATATAACGCATTTAAATAAGATAATCTATATAATGAGGTTAATTGTGCATGTAAACGAAAAAATTAGAGAAAACTATATAAGTTCCCATAAAGGTTTTGTTAAATTTACTTCAAGTAAAGCTTTTGTTTTAAATCTTAAGGTAAATAAATAATCGTATCGTCACACACAAAAATAATAATAAACAAATTAGACTTAAGCCATATAATACTATAACGACTGCCATAATTTCATTTATGGAATAAATATTAATGGTTATTATCTTTAATACTAAGATATACTAGATTTATATTTCTCTAAAACTAAATTTAGAAAGTAAAAATGATTACGTCACTTCGAAATCTGAAATTAGGTTTCGTGTAATTTTATTATTAAAATAAATCGACGCATTATGATTAAAATTAACATTCTACAAGTACATTTTTCTCATATGCTAATGTGTAACATATTTTCTATTCGCTTTATGAACTTATTTAGAATTTTTTTTCTTTCGCCATGTGGTCCTATTAAATTTTATGAAAAAGGTGAAAATGATATAAATGAATACAATTTTCATTTATCATGATGTAGGTCGCATTGAAGACAAAGGAATTTAATTTGCAATTAACTAAAATACATAATGCATTCGATTTCCACTATTGAAGGCTAAGTAATATATCGTTTCTACTAGAGATTAAATTGTTCCATCCGCAGATTATTATTCTATAATAAGCTGAAGTTCATCGCTTTGAAGGTTGACATTCTAAAATGTTATGTTTATTTTGATCTTTATCACATTCATAAATATGTATTATAATCTAAAATTCAAAATTTAAAAAACCCCCTACTCAAGCTCTTAATCGAGTAATCATACGCCAATGATATTTTTGCAGACATTCTGTTATTTTTCCCCACTTTCACCCCCATAACTTTTAAACCACTCAACCGATTTTCATGAAACATGTCTAAGAAGACTTGCACGTAACTCACCTTTCATACAAAAAAAACTAAATTGCCATTGTCTTGATAATAATGAAATTACAACTAAAATAGTTATGTATGTTTTACAAGTAATATTTATCAATGGGAAAGTAAGTTTGCTTGTATGTTTGTGAATGTGTATCTTGGTGGAATACCTGATGTGCGTATTTTAATGAAAATGTCTCATTAATTATCATCTATCATTCTAAAATGATGATGATTTTATATTATAAATAAATAACTCGCAAAGGCTCTTAGGCGCTATTTTGTATCATTGAACGTGATCTAATAATCTATATGTATAAAAGCGAAATACGACTCCCTTATTAATCATGAAATCTCAGAAACTATAACACCTACAAACTTGAAATTTGGCAGGTAGGTTCCTTATATGGTGTAGACATCCGCTAAGAAAAGATTTTACGAAACTCCACCCCTAAGGGGGTAAAACGGGGGTTGTAAGTTTGTGTGAAGTAAAAGTAATTATAGCGGAAGGATTTCGAATGGTATTTAAGGATAAAAAAGTACAAATAACTAACTTCACGCGTACGAAGTCGCGAGCGACCGCTAGTTATTAATATAAATAAACAGTAGAAACTAAATATTAATATCAATCGAGTCATAATAGGCATCCACTTCTAGCTTAAATTTAAACTGTCATAAAATATATGCTGACCAAGTTTCGGTATTTATTTTTTGATCTTAAAATATTTTCGTGTATTTATGATGATTGATGACTATGATGAGTTATGAATATGTAATTTTTGCGCTATTTACCATCTACTGCTTACAATATAATTAACTTGGTATGATAGTTTTATACAATATACAAATAATTAAAAAAAATTAAGATGAGAGTGGTTCTTTATCCGTAATTTCTAAAATGATTATTACTTGTTACCTTTTTAGGAAGCTATTTATTTTGTGTCAAAAGCAATTTAAATTTGTCTAAGTAATCTGATATTTTTTTTCATGTAGTTAGATAGAAATAACAGTTGGTTATAAATAATTAGTTAGAAAATACTATTATACATAATTTGTATAGCTTTAAGTAGGAAATATGACGATTTGTAAAATTAATTATGTATAATATTAACTAACGAACATAATATGGGATTCCGAATACTTACAAATGCTGTTAAAATATTTTATTAATTCGCTTAACAGCATTCATCACTATTTTATTACTCGACTGCGACGAACCCAAAAGGTAGGATAATATTTTTGGTAGTCTTTTATATATTTTTCTATGTCCAGTCCATAGTTTTTAATTACTAAATGATTTTAATGAATGAGGTGTACGTACGTAGTTGGGTTACAGTTATTTAAACTTTTTCTTTTTAACTACTATTTTAAATCAAAGTAATATATAAATAACATTAAATATTGTAATATTTAACAAAAAAAAATTCAATATAAGAACAGAATAGAATATTTAAAATAACAACGAAAATAAAATCATCATTTTAAGAAATTTTAAATTAGTAACCTGAGGAGCGGAATCGGTATCACTATCTACTAATTATCATAAATAGGATGTTGTGAATATTCATATAAACAGTTAATTTAAAATAAATATAGTTATGTAAGAAATTGTAAGAAGTTCAGTGCATTGTTCTCTTCCTTTGTTACTAGTTTTCAGCCTTGCCTGCGGGCGACTGTTTTGGGGAATTCGTCCCAACAGAAGTTCTAAGATGCAGCGCAATGTTTCATGTGCATCTTAAGAGGAATGTAACCAAAGGATAATAACCGCAACGGGTGACGAGACTCGTCCTTGGTGAGACGGGTTAATGCCTGTCGGGGGTGGCGCAAGAATGCATACACCGTTCCCGCTACCCCGGCCATTGAAAAAACAGAGAAACACAAGTATGGTTTTAGTTGTTAAGAGTTGGATAGACCCATTCGAATGATTTAATGAATGATTTAATGAATCATAGAATGATTTAATTTGGTGCAGCCGATCGGAAGTTATGCGTATACATACATTTCGGCGATTCATTTTTATATATATGTATAGATACGCTATTTGTGATGCCGCGCACGCACTTATCTTTTGCACTATGCGGCGTCAGATCATACCAATCTGTATACGTTCACTGAACGAATTCACAAGAGTTTCGTATTGGTCCATATTTTACCTATTGTAAATAAAAAAAAAATAGTTTATATCTAGTGGACTGATTGATTGTTATTGATTGTATGTAAGTAATTTGTTATAATGTTATATAACTGCACTATGCATGTGTGCATGTATGTAAATAAATAAAACGCTTACAACCGCGTTATCCGGTCGAGGTTATCTATTTAGGAAAGTACCTTTTGTAAACGCTATTTTTCGGAGTTAAAGTTGGCCTACATCTATTTCAGTAGGTACTCTGAATTATGAATATTTGAAGTCTTATCATAATCGCCTGGTTGGTTATGGGGATGAAATGTAAGCTCACGATTTTTTTTTATTTTTTTTTTTGTTAATTTTAAAAAAGACAATTCCCGCATTAGGAATAAACATCCTGTGTCGCGGGGGACTTAACAGACATACATGAAACGGACACAATTAACACCCAAACTCAGAACAACAATTTGTGGATCACACAAAGTGTTGTCCTGTGTAGGATTTGAACCCACAACAATTGTCGAATCGGCAAGCGGCGTGGCGACCGCCTATACCACTAAGCCAACCGTGCAGTCAATTATTTAAGAGTGAAAGACATTTATGGTATAATCACGTTCGACAAGTAGTTTACATTAGGTATGCAAAACGAGTGTGAAGAAAAACATTGATGATAAGTAGGGAATTTAAATAATGATTATTTCTTTTCGTGATACTTTGAGCCTCTAAGATAAATATATAGGGTTTGTAATTGCTTTCAAATTTATAAATACAGTTGTTATAATATACATATTACTGTTACTTCAATATAGCAATGTTGTATTAGTAGGACACTGGATTTGTTAGTAGGTACTCTTACTGTAATATCTTAATTACAAAGGAGTTTTATAACTGTACTTAATGAATTTTCTCACCGTGCGTTTCAGTAGATTTCAGTTACATTACGAAGTTTATTAGTTCAGTACAAACTGAACTGAACTTGGCTGCCTCTGTGGCGCAGTGGGAGCGTATGCGACTGCTGTGCTTGAGGTCTCGGGTTCGATTCCCGGGTCGGATCAAATGTTTGTATGGTCTGCAAATATTTGGTTCGGAGTTTGGGTGTTTTCTATGTATAATATGTATGTATTTACAAAAAAAAGTATAATATGTATTCAGTATATCAGTTGTCTAGTACCCATAACACAAGCTCTGCTTAGCTTTGGACATAGATGGCATTGTGTTTAAATGTCCGAAAAAAAAAAAAAACTGTTACCTGAATTCATAGAAAAAAGATGGATGGATAAAAAACTCTTTATTTCTACACCGTATTATAAATTTAGAAGAGAGTACATAAAATGTCAGATAATGTACAAAAGCGGTCTTATTGCCAAAATTAATCTCTTCCAGGCAACCTTAAGTTAAGAGGAGAGAAGCGGAGATTTTTTTTTATATGGCCCGCCAAAATGACTCTACTCTGCCTGATGGAAGGCATAAGCAGAAACCAAGGGTGGTGGTCACCATACTGCGAATGCAGACAATGCAGCATGGTAACCCACTCTATGGCGGCCTAGTGATGCTTCTGCATCTTTTAGTTTTGTCAACAAGTATGGAACTTGTTGACTATACAATTTGGACCTCCCGTCTCGCACTCACCAACGAAACACGACAGCATGAACGCTGTCATTTTACGTTGATTTTCTGTGCGAGGGTATTACCGCCCAGGTCGAGCCAGCCCATTCGTGCTGAAATCAGCGTGGCTCTACTACCTTTACTTTGATTTTTATGAGTTATTTTTCAATTATCAAATATAACATCATAATAATTTATATCATTTTTATTTTTTATGTGTTGTTTTTTAACGTTTTAATACGTCCAAGTCAAGTTTTTTATAAATAAAGTTATATATAATTCATTTGTTGCATAAAGTCTTATGTATTAGATGGAATGTAAGAAACTTTTAATAGGCACTTCAATATGCAATGTGATGAATTGTGACACTATAGTCAAAATAATAACTTATCTACCTTATAATACATAATTTGGTTCTAACTTTAAGGTTTCTTAGAGTGTTATGTGCCCCACATTACCTAATCTGTTAATAAAATTAACACTCGTACATTCTGCTCTCATCAAGGTAGGTATCTCGTTAACCTGTAATTACTGCGAGTAAGTAGAGCGTTGCGGAGTGCGAGAGCAACCACAACACATAACGGCAAGACGACCTTGCAAGTGATTATAAAACAATATAAAGTCGTTTTGGTCATTACATATAGTAAATTCTCTTGATTATGACTGACGACACTACTGCGTAAAGAATTTAGAACAAGAATCGTAAAATAGATGTTGTAAGAAGCATCCCTATCATAGTTTTATACTATATTTTTTTGAGCAAATATTCGCAAAATCGCTTTTGACTACGTTATATTGTCATCGTGTCGTTTCTCAGCGGTTTGTCAGCGAGAGAGGGTTAAGTAATTTTAGATATTATTATAATAGTATTTAAAAAGCGGCCAAGTGCGAGTCTGACTCGCGCATGAAGGGTTCCGTAGCAGCAAGTAACATAATATAAAAGTTCTTGTAGTTCGTTGTTCTAACTTTGATCAATAAATTGCTGTTTACGATTTATGACGTATTAAAAAAAACTACTAACTAGATATCGTTCAAACCAATTTCCGGTGGAAGTTTGCATGGTAATGTATATCATATATTTTTTTTAGTTTCATCATTTTCTTATTTTAGAAGTTACAGGGACTCACACACACATTTTACCACTTTGGAAGTGTCTCTCGTGCAAACTATTGAGACTAGAAAAAAAATTGTTAGAAACTTCAATATCATTTTTAAAGACCTATCCATAAATACCCCACACGTATTGGTTTGATGAAAAAAAATTTTTATGAGTTTCAGTTCTATGTATGGGGACGCCCAAAATTTATTGTTTTTTCTATTTTTGTGTGAAAATCTTAATGCGGTTCACAGAATACATCTACTTATCAAGTTTCAACAGTATAATTCTTATAGTTTCGGAAAAAAGTGGCTGTGACATACGGATGGACAGACAGACAGACATGACGAATCTATAAGGGTTCCGTTTTTTGCCTTTGGCACGGTACCTTAAAATCAGGGAATACAAATTTAAAAGTAAGTAGAGATATTTCATTGGACATAATATGAGTTTTTTGTATGAGTAGTTGTATACGGAGTTTGATTCCTCAGGCGACTGTTACCATCAAGTGGACGTTATGACCTAAAATGATAAGCCCCTAAACTAATTTGTATAAATTAACTCAGTAACCTAAAACTTCAGATTTGACCGATCCCAATCCGTTTATTGTATATATAATGCATCTGATTTCCCTACACGTCATAAAAACTATCATATTCGAAAATATAATAATTTAAACATGTAATATTTCTAAGATATCCGCATATCTATCCAACAGATTGTACTTCTTTATAACTTAAGTGGTAAAAACTACGGAAATACTTACATTTAATAATTTGGAAAATTCTCGGATGTTTTATGTCATGGTTGTGACATCAGCCTATGAATTGAATACTTCTTAGGAAGATGTCACAACACAACACTTTCCACGAACAACTTTCTTTTAATATGTTATTGCCTCATTTATATCTTCGAGGACCAAATAAGTAAGTAGGGAAGTGCTACTGTATTGTTTATATGACCGACTCCGCGAGAGATCAACTCTAATAATAATAGAAAGTTTTTTTACGTTTATTGTCTCTTAGTATTAATATTACACAAATTCTTTTAGAATTTAATAGAATTTTCAATTACGTGTCATCCGTTGTGGACTTTTTCAAAAAATTTTTAGGATGTATTTTATGATTGATTCAATCGGCAGTTTGAGCCACGTTATAATTATAACATGCACTTAGAAATAAGTTCACAATTACTATAGTCTAATTTTTTTATTTATAGACCGTGGCATTAGCTCTCCGCTACTGGCATTTCGTAAATTAATATAATTTAATAAATTACATAATCAATTTTGGGGTCCGAGTTCAAGTTGCTTTAAAGGTTAAGGATGAATTCATTTATATGTTTTGAACAGTACTTGTGAAGTTGAGAGTGTATCTTCTTCATTGTAGTTTATATTTAACTCGTTGACTGTTATTTATATCAAACTTAAGGTAAATAAAAATTGTTAATGCATCCGCTTTTGATCTCAGTTGTTATGACCATATCGAACTATGAATAACTACTGTTATGGGGTTACGAGATGTATTTACTTATAAGCTCATTGAGAATAACTTTATCATGGGAGAACCATGCTACAGGACAGATGAACAGGCTTGACCTTAATCGCTAAATCAAGCCAGCCCTGCGGTCTTACAAAAACCGGTGTCTAGTAAGTGTATTGTTGCTGTTCGTCTTCTCAGTGAGGTTATAGGAGTTCAAATAGAGAGAGTTTGGGCTCAAGCCACATTCACTCACCTTCTTATTCTGGAAGACTAAAGGGGTGGCGACACACTTATGAATCTTGAGTTGCTAGTGTTAATGGGCGATTGTCAGTCACTTATTATTAGTATTATTACTTATTATCTTATGAATTGTCTGCTTGTCCGTCCTATTTAATAAAAGATTTCTGTCAGGAATAAAAGAAATGATTAGGTTAACGTTTTTATCAAAACTACTAAAGACTAAAACACACAGCAGATATGGTTGATAACCAGATAAGGTGTAGGCGGTTGTAATTCATTAGACAGTCTGTTGGCGGTGCGTGACGGTACTGTGTAAATTTTAAATATATTTTATCGTAATACTGTTTTAAATAAAAAAATAATAAACACGATTTCTTTTAAATTTACGGTTCTTACCTATTGTGACATTTTTCTGAAGTTCAAGTTTATTAGTTGATTCATTCGCCGGCTATTCGATGTTGAAGCGAAATATTGCTATTTCTGAATAAATTGTAATATTTGTGATTTTATAATGACTCTATTAATACAATGTTGAAAATTGATCATGCTTATTATTCAATTCATGTGAGATTTTATATTTCCAGTTATAGTAACGTGACTATGAGATTTCAATAAATTATAAACACCAACACAGAAATGTACACATAAAGAATTTCGTTTTGCGATATCAAACGCCGAAATATGACAAATTTTGAATAAAAATGAAGCTATTAATAAAATACATATTTTAAATTGTAAAATAGCCTCCTTTGTGATATGACGTACACCGGGATTCCAACCCGAGACCTCGTGATCAGCAGTCGCATACGCCAACCGCTATACCAATGAGGTACTATATTTTTCTTTATGATATATTAGCATAATAACAGTATTTTTACAAACAACTATCAATAAACTATTTGTAAACCTTGATGGCAAGTACCAGACGCCCTCTACGAAATAATTTTCTTTATATAATTATCGCCTGCTGTGAGTGAAGGATCTAATTTATGAATTCAATAGTAGATAGATAGAAAACTCTTTATTTGTACACCATAATGTTACACAGTTACAAGAGTACATAACATACAATACAGTACATACAATAGTAATTACCTTATCAAAAATATATGTCATTATTCTTAAATTTCACACGTCATTTCACATTTCATTTTCACCGTGGGAGAGCCACGCTTTGGAATAAATGGGCTGGCTCGACCGAGCTAACAGAAAACCGGTGTGAAATAGCGCTTGCGCTGTGTTTTACCGAGTGAGTGAGGATACCGCAGACCCATATCCCCAAAGGCCAGCAACGCACTTGTGACGCCTCTGATGTTGCGGGTGTCTATGGGCGGCGGTAATCGCTTACCATCAGGTGATACGTCTGCTCATTTGCCCCTAATTCCATTAAAAAAAACATATTCTTCAAGAACAGTTTAAAAATTCCGTTTGCCTTGGCATTTAACTTGTTTACGAATATTTCTTCGAATGTGATTTATGAGTGACTTACTGGTTTAGATTTATTATGTTCTAAGTTTTGCACGTGGTGAAGCTTGCGTTCATGTTGCTTTTGAAGATATGGAATGAAAGTTGGCATTTTCGAACCTTTAATTATTTTCTAAGACTTTCACTGACAACTATTGTACAGCTCAGTGGTGATTGACTAAATACATACCAAATTTTATATTTATTGTGATATTGATAAACTGATGACGTCACCTTAAATCATTTCCACAATATTTTCGAGCTTAACTATTTTTATAAATTACGATATACCTAGGTTCAAATAATTAAATTTTATAAATGACCTACAATTTAATCTTTATGTTTCTATTACTACTTAAATAGATGTTGATTTTTTGAGTTGCATTTTTTCTTTTCGAGGATCAAGATTATTCCTTTTTGGATTATTTTCGTTTAGAGAATAAATTGGCAACAAGTGAATGTTTAGCGAATTCACTTAACTAAGCGAACTGTCAGGAAATTCTTTATTAGATTTTTTAAGTTAATGTGATTTTATAGAAGTGTATTTTTACTTTTTTAAATAAGTACAATTGGCAAAATTCTGTTGATTCATGGTTAAAATAACGCTACTTGATTCCATAATGCTATTATCACATCGTTCACTTATACTCGTAGGGTTAGGCAAATGTAAAAAGCAAATGTAAACCATCGGAAGTGCTTTCCTGGCTAGCATACAAAAGTTTGGGGGTTACTTTTATCCAACTGAGGACGGTGATAGACTGATATGACATATATTAAGAATGACTAGCTCTTAAACTTGCGTTCCATAATAAACGTCAAGCAATTCAAAAGTATGTGCATATAATGTATGTACGGAGTTAAACAATATCGTATAACCCACTTCCAGGGAAAACGAGAACAAAGTGAATCGCTCAAGGTAATAATTATCGCGAGGGCGTTAATATCCATAAACATAATGTTATATAATAAATGGTTCCGGCTGCTGGATTGTTCAATTTCTAAAACGGTCGTAAAAGGAGCTCAGCGATTTGAATCTTATCATCTAAGTATTACCATATTTGTATGTGTAACTACTATAAAAGACGTGTGTTTTTCATGGACTCGTGACTGGGGTTTATTCGTGAACTACATTTTTCATGTCATGACAGAATATCAAGATTTCTCGCAGTACTAGATGCGTATATTATGTCACTTCCGTCATTTGATAATATTGTGATGTAATTAACTTTTTATCATATAAATATTAAAATGTACGATTTAAATACAGAAAATTATAAATTTATGCGAATAGTATACGTTTTTCAATTAGGTGTTAAATTATGTTTGCTCGATTTCTAACGTACCAATCAATAAATTAATATTATTAGAATAATTTCTAGTTCTTCCTCTGTTCTATATAAAGAGAAAAGTGACGTGATCTCTTCTTACTGTTTTTACCCTCCACTCCGTCTATATCTTCCTTTTTTTAAGTATTAGTAAGAGTTCTATCTCGTCTCATGCCTTATAAAAATTAAGCAAACTTTCGCCTGTATATTTTTATATCAATATAAAATATTTCATACACGTTCTCAGGCAATATATATAAAAAGACAAAAGGCATCTACCATCTAAAAAAAGGCGACAGATTTAGTAAAATAATGTTCAGGAAAAGTTACCTGCGGACAAAATCCAGTTTATTACATATATTGTTATTTTACAAAGTAAGTTTTATATTTAGTTTATATTTATTATATTTATTGAATTCACCAAAGGGATAGAAATATTAACTGAAAGGGGTTCAAACCAGCAAATACCTAATAATAAATCCACCCCTTCCATCAAACACGCTTACCAATATAACAATATATATATAATTAATAGAATGTTAAATCAGAACTTCTCACATCGTAAACATGCTTTACACATTCAGATTTCACTCCAACTTTAAAACAAAATGTGTAGAATGTTATGTACGAATACATAGAGGCAGTAATTACATCACATATCCGATGCTCATGAATTGTTTAAATCCAACGCAACACCGCATGCCGATCTAACCATACCTGTTTACTTTCTGCAACTTTAAATGCTTGCTCAGATTTCCTGGATTCACTCCATGCGTGAAATCGAATTTCTTGTTGCAAAAATTTCAAGACGACGTTACTTGTGTAAGCCTAAACATTGTAATATTCATATTTTTTTAAAAATAAAGTCCTGACCATATAATTATACTATGGCAAGTTTAAAGCCTTGCTAAGGTAAGTTCATTACAGGGATTCCATGCTTTTGTATCCTGTAAAAGCAAATAGGATTTGTGAAGAGAAAAATTGTATAGTTTGACGAATAAAAATAAATACTGTGTATTTTGTCAGACAACGCAAGTCCAAGGATAGTTATTGCAGGCGTTGGGATCTTCTAAAGCGATGAATTTGAACGATAACTATATGTTTTCACTCGTGAGCCTGATCGGTAAACGGTGGCTGTCGAAGAATGTTAAGCTGAAAATCTTTAAATAAAATATGATAAAGTCTGAGTTCATTTCAAAAGAACGAATTTTGATTTTACCCATGCATAAATTGAAATTGAATCTGAATGAACAAGTTTTTCATTAACTATTAGGGGAAACTGAATCGCTTGAATCGAAAGTTATTCACCATGTATGTGATAGATCATTATTTTTGCAGAGGATACTTTAAAACAGAAGTATTTACACCTACATAATCCTTTAACACGAGAGAGTGACTACAACGGACTAGTATTAATTATCTGATACAAAAGTATTATTAGAATCCTGTGAATGCTCCAAGAGGCTTTTATGTCTTTGGTAAGAATGCGGAAAATGGACCCACTACCAATACCAAAATACCAGTGAGAACAGAGCTGCACTTCAATATTGTCATATAATAATTTAAACCCGTAATTGGTATTAATTACTTTCATAGTTCAAGAAAAAATTAATAAAGATTTATCACATAAATAATAACATTTTATTTAAAGCAACTACACAAATTAATAAGTCATACATTGTCAGACATGCAATATTATAAATTAAACAACTTAATGATGGGCAGCAATAAAGTGGGTTGGTGCTGCGTGTACAATAGGAGTAGAGTGGACTAAGTTGGCTGCGTGGACTACGGGGCCGGCGTGGACAACGGGAGCGGAGTGTGACACAGGAGCAGGGCTCGGAGGTGCTGCATGCGCGTCAGGCTCCGAATTGTGCACGATGGCGTTGAAACTGCGATAGGAACAAACTTATAAGCAAATAGAGTAATTAAGTCTCACGTAACAAAATTGCGTGTTTACAACATTCAATATATTCATAACGTAAAACTGAAACCACGACGAAATTATCTCTCATTAACTTAATAGTCATATAATATTATTTTGCAGTTTATATGCAATGTATTCACATGTTGTATAATCAGCTTAACAAGGAAAGGATGCTCGAGCATCCCATGGTTGCAGCAGATGCTCGGAAATCAGTGCAAGATGTTATCGATTTTATCGACCGGAACAACTATCGATTAAGATTGAAAAAATTAACAGACTACATTGTTAAAAACTATTAGTTTCGCCAGCTTTAATGCATAAGTAATGCGTATGTTTGGCCTTAACATAGTGGTAAAGTTTACATAAGAAGATGGATGATCTATTCTAACATAAGATAATATAAATGGAGTCAAGCGCATGTTACAGTTTTGTTACAAGAATACTACTATTATATGTACAGTGAGACGAATTTATCTCGGTTAATTTATTTTTACTCAAACTATACTTCGAGAACACCATCTATGACGTTTGTATTATCTAGAATAGATCGGAACTGAATTTTATTGAATTTTTTATTACGAAGATTGACCTTCTGACATTGACGCAAGATTTATTTTACTCCGCTTTTATCCGGTAAGAACTCACTTGACCTTCTCCGAAATAATAAAGAAGTCTAATTTGTTTCAACTAGCCGCTAGAATGGGAGGTATGAAAGGCAATGTGAGATTACAATCAAGTTTATTTAACTATCGTAAGGTAAGGCATTGCTTTACATGAATTTAGAGAGCTTGCATTCTAGATTTCTATAAGACATTATTGACAGGCATTATTTCGCCTTAACTAATAATGATGGTGTAAATAAAAAGGATTCAAAGCCCAATGTACAATAAATAACCTTGTACAGTTAGTATAAGAAATCTTACCCATTGTGATCATCAGCGGTATATTCGACCTTGCGGATAGAGCCGTCAGGTTGGAGCAAAGAGTATTCGCCCTTTACGACGTCACCCTCGCGGCTCTCATGTTGAGACTTGTGGTCGCCGGTGTGAGGGTCTTCTACAGAGTATGAAAACTCATACCTGGCAGGAGCCTGCATATATAAAATATCAATAAATGTAGGATTAATAATGTATTTTATTAACATTTTAAAGTTCTTTACATTTGCAGCTAAAGAATTGACTGCGACTTCGAAACGAATGCATTTACTGTATTTCAATCTCAACTGTTGCTTTCGTGGTTACCTTTAAAGTAACAAGCGGCAAAAGCCTAAAGTTTCTCGAAGATTTCTTTCCTGTGTTATAATAGAGAGCAGAGTTCTTGCAATGAATCCAGTTATGTTGGAGCACCGTGTGGCTGTGGTTTGTTTGACTCCGTAATATCATTTCCCCCGCTAGCACCGGTGAGGTAATGATCCCTTGGGGTCTCCACACGAAATTACGGTATTGTAGAAAAGATAATTATCTTCATAATTGTTACTAAGTCAGAAAAATGTCTCATTATAGTACTGGCAAACCTGTTATTAATTCATAACACTAGAAAATTAGCTACTGTTTAAGTTTTTGCTATACGTGTTTTAACTGATATTATGGGGGTGTGAGTAACAACCGATAATAATAAATCACTATTATATCACTATTCAATGAGTATAATTAATTGTTGTTTTAGAATTGACAACATGTAGTTGTTGCAATATGTGTATAATATAATGATATTTCCATGATTGCAGGGCATTGCTTCGTAAACATTGTTCTAATGATGTATTTGATAAATAGACCTTAATACCAATCACAGGCTAATAGATTGCTGACGTACATATTACAAAACTATAGTCTGGTAATAACCAAAGCTTGCACAATGAATCTGCGTATAATTGGATCGTATTAACTGATCACATTTTTAATCACAATACACCTTTCACTTCCTTTGTTACTGCCGGGTTATTACTTCAATCATGTGGCATATTTAACGGTGCTATTAATTTATTCGTTTGTGTCAAATGGCTGTGATGTTGAAAATGCCATATAAGTTAATTGGCACAAGTTTAACAATGGTAGACATCAGGCAATGGATAAAATCGGATAGAGGTATTTTTCGCTTCTTTGTTGTAATACAAATCACTCGATTGGGTGAATAACCTCTAATTTGCATAAGAAAACAGTTGGATTTCAGAACTTTAGAACCAGTTTTCTACTGATTAGTAGAGTCATCCGAGTTTTTTAATGAGAGGGTGATCGAGTCTGTCGTTTTCGTAAATATACAGTACAATGCAAATATTAAATTTTTAACTATTACTTGAGAAAGGTAGAAGCAACAATTCAGTAACAAAGATTGTTAGATACTAGCCGTTCTCCATAATTTCACCCGTCTTTGGGGCTACTGCCCTACTCTTACCATCATAGCACTGTTACATCAGCAAATTCCTTATTCAATAAATACTTTTTTCTAATACAAAATTTTTGAATTTGACTAGGGCTTTTAGGCCTGAGCGCTTTTAAGTAATTAAACAAAAAACCAACAAAAATCTTAATATATCTGTTTCTAATCTTTGTACTCCATTTTACGAAAATTATGCTGATGGAGGAGTATGAAATTTGACACAGTTAAAGTTTACATAGAGGAGAAATGCAAAAAGTAAAAAAAAATGGTCGAATTTTGACTAGGCTACCACAAGTCTGTATTTTAATAAATGAAGCAAAAACGTTGTACCCCTTTTTACGAAAGTTAGAAGGAGTATGTTTGTCACAGTTGGGGAGAAGTGCAGAAAGCTAAAAAAGGGTAAATAATGGTATAAAAATCAAAAATTCAGCTTTTATAAATAAACCAAACTAAAAAGTAGAAAATAATTTTTATATAATAAAAAAGCGTGGGGTTTCTGAAAATATTTTAATAATAACGCCCACGCTTTTTCACGCTATTTCTTTTATTTTTTTAAATTTTTGTATTGTCATCGGTTAGAAGTGGGTCAAAATCAAGTCCAAAGGAGTCGGTTACATCATACCTACAGGCGAAGTTAATAAAAAACATGTAAAAAGAAATCAATGAATGGTCGAATTTCGACAACTGGGCGTTTGTATAAACATATAGTTTTAAACCAGAACTGAATATTTTATTGACGGGCTGGCTAATAATATGACTGAATGATTTGAAAATAGCGCTTTATTTATTTATTTGTACATAAACAACACCTCATAAACACATTAACACCATTGCACTGCCCTTATGAATGGTATTACGGGTTAAGTAACGTCTTTGTTAAAAAGTGAAAACAGTGTTCGTAAGTAGTGAAACCATCTGCTCATTCAAGTTTATACGTACGTATTATACATTATGTTTATTGTTTATCAACCTATTTTAATTGTAATAGATATTTATATATTATAAACTAGCTGAGCTCCGCGGTGTTACCCGCGGTACAGCAACAACTGCGATTAACGCCGTGGCGAAAAGTAAAAAAAAAAGTTTGTAAAAAGTATCCTATGTCCGTCTCCTGGTTCTAAGCTACCTCCCCACCAATCTTCAGCCAAATCGGTTAAGCCGTTCTTGAGTTATAAATAGTGTAACTAACACGAGTTTCTTTTATATATATAGATATAGATTATCAATATCACACTACTATTTTAATAAGTATTATTTATTGACAAAATTTATTTAAAAATATTTGCTCTTGTTTCAGTGACTTTCAATTAAAAGAGATAACATTTAGTAAGAAAATCCAAATCGTTGTTTTTAGTTTTGTTACTGTATTTTTTTAAATTCTATTATTATGATATACAGTATAAATGATTAATACTAAATCTATGCCAAACAAAACCATTTTTTTATGTGAATTATAAGTCAAATGTTTTTAAATAGTAGAGATAATGCTATTTAAATCTTCCTATCTGTCTAATCAAATATTTTAATTAGAGAGGGTGTTATATTTAGAATGACGTTCACCAACTACATTTTAGATGGGTTCAAACCCCACACGGAGCAACACTTTGTGTGCTCAACAAACTTAAAGTTGCATCATTATATTAGGCTGTACTCACATGTTCTTCGACGTGTTCACTACGACCAATAGCAACAGGGGTGATGTGCTGGACAACGGGCGCATGGTGAATAGCAGCCGGAGCCAAGTGTTGGATCAAGGGATTTGCGTGAACTACGGGAGCACCGTGTTGGAGGTATGCTTGCTGGTAGACTGGTGCAGCATGCCCAATCACAGGGGGAAAATTATGAGTAGTTTGGTAGGTCGGCTCATTGTGTCGAACAATGTTTTGTGATGACACAGCTTGACTATGTCCTTCTTCTACGCCAGCTTGGCACAATGCCAGCAATGCAGTGAAAGCTAGTGCCTGAAAATTCCGAATGATAAATATATTTCGATATATTTTTAAAATTTTATTTGTAAATGATTTTTCTCACTTTGAAGTACATGTTGATGTGTTTTACTGAGCTGTAGGACTCGTTTGGCAATGATGGTCGCAGGGTTGATGGTTTTATAGTTGGGAGGAAGGAGTGCCGGAGTAAGTCATCGATACGTAGAACCGGCCCGACATATGACACCGACACACGATCACCTTTACACTTTACCTTACGTCATTGCAATGACACTTTTTCAGTTGAATTGAAGGTTATCGTAAAGCTCATTTCATGCTGTTATGAAAGATTATGATAAATTGTATGAATTTTTTAGTACAATTAAGATCTCAAGAAATGAATACTGTTTATGTAACGTAAAATTTTTTTTCGAGAGTAACTGTTCGGCACGTTTGCCGTGGTAAAACCTCATTTAATGTAACGAATCCGGGGAAGATACAGGTAGCCAGATTTAATTATTTTAAATAAACACTGACATTTGTTTTAAATTCAGAAGAGATTGAGCTCTTGATGAATATTTGTGGACAAATTTTATTGTCTCAAGCAACGTCCGAGCTCCTCTCAAGCATGTGCGATTAGATGATGGTTCGGGCTGTAGGCTAGCCACTCCATACAGTCATATTTTCTCATTACAATAGGATGTATAATAAATCTCAATGAATGAGATCACCAGACGTTGCGTTCCCGTGGAACCCTTGCTAGCCATACGGGCCCATAGGTATAGCCAGCAAGTCGCAAACAGTCCACCTCGTGACCAGATATCATGAGGCAATTCACCTCTTAAAAACAAATCTTGACTGCACGTTTGGCCTAGTGGTTTAACGGTCACCACGCCGTTTCCTACTTCGCTAAGTGTCGTGGGTTCAAATCCTACGTAGGACAACACTTTTTGTGATCCACAAATTGTTGTTCCGAGTCTGGGTGTTCTTTGTGTTCGTTTCACGTATGTTTGTAAAGTCCCCCCGCCTCACAGGATTCATTTCTACTGCGGGAGTTGTCTTTAAAAAAAAAAACTGACCTTTATGTGATGACAGCTCCGATCTCCGCTGCGGCGAGGGGTACCCCAGGCGATGCTGCACCGTTCACAATCACACAAACGATTCCGATTCACAAGTCAAACATGTGCTAATATATTTGACAAAGATTCCGTACGAGAGAGCCGGCGTTAATTCCCAATCTTAACGTGACAGACGACCACAAGCATCTCGACAATTCCAACAATTATTACTTAAGCACCCGTCACACGCTGGCATTCAGCGGGCCTACTTATTAATTATTTTATTTTAACCAACACGCGGCTTTACAACATTCTAGTCTCGCGCTTCTTCTCTAAGTCTTATTTCCTAGTGAGTGACATTTGACATTTGACAAGGCATTTGACAAGAACCTAGTGTTGCCATTATAAACTACTTATAACTACTATTAGTATCGAACACTCGTCAATCAATAAAATATTGTTTCAATATCGGCGTTAAGTTAATTGCTCAAGCTATTTGCAGACTTTTTATTAAAATGGTTGCTTGCTCGCGTAATCTTTTATTTTGTTCTTATAATAGTATAAATTGTAAATGCGTAAAAAGGAACTTATATATATATATATACATGTCGGAGACACAAGAATAAACGAGAACATGAATGACAGATACAGCCAATCTGGACCAAAGCCAAACACTAATCACTACTAAACGGATACGAATTAACTTAAACACCATCAGCAACCCCCCATGAGGGGATTGGGGCAACGCTCACCCCTCCGCGATGCCCTGTGGAATTCGCCACCTAGGCTAGTAATTCCCCCACTGATAAATATCGCCTCATACACACAATATAAAACACAGAGATACAATAAATCGCAAATCAAATAATAGATATGGTCGTCGCGAGATCTGAAGAGAACTGTGTCCTGTTGCCGATCGCGCCGCTTTATATAGAGTGTTACGTAGTGTTCGATAGTGGCAAATGTTTGTATCACTTTTATTATTTGGATACCCTCACTCCGACATACACATGTCTAAAAATAATTATTTTTCGTTCTAGCCCTTATTATTCGCAAAACTATTTGGGGTTGTCAACTAGTTTAACCGATTTAAACTGAATTTCATTTTTTCCACCGAGCGACTGGCATCCGCAACCTTGAACTATTAAAGTATTTTAATATGTGTATACATTAACACTTTCAATGCACATCTGGATGTGCCTGTGCCTACGTATATATTATATGCATTACCATTATTAAAACAAATGCTGTTAATATTCAAATTTATTCAAAAGTAACGACTTGCCTGACCAGTGTGAATACGCCCGAAGCCTATCAGTTGGTAAGAAAGTAGCTCTCTGGGTTGCACCGACTGATCCAGTAAACTCTTGCGCAACTGTAGGTTGGTGACACACTGAGTGTAAATTAATTATTGTTTGACATAAAAACAATTTAATTATGGTTTATTTGAATGATAGATACATACAAACTAAGAATTTTATTTGACTTTTACATTTATGATATAGCATTTATTTTAAAAACATTAATTCAATTCAATAATATAATAAAATACAGGATTGAGACATATTTGCATACTTGAAATAAATTCAGTCAGTTTTAGTAAAGATTAAACAACCAAAACGTTTTAAACTAAAATATTATGTCCTTATATTTGTTTCGTTCTAGCCATTGATATACGTTCTAGCATTGTAATTCTCATAACATTTATCTTCTAAAACAAATGAATTCAATTTCAATAATGAAAGTTAACATCACAAAAAAAAACAAACGGTTTTTTTTTTTTTTTTTATGTATGGCCCGCCAAAATGACTCTACTCTGCCTGATGGAAAGCATAAGCAGAATCCAAGAGTATTGGTCGCCATACTCACTGCGAATGTAGACAATGCAGTATGGCGACCCACACCATGGCGGCCTAGTGATGCTGCTGCATCTTTTAGTCTAGTCAACAAGTATGGAACTTGTTGACTAGACTATTTGGGCCTCCGGTCTCGCACTCACCAACGAAACACGACAGCACGAACGTGGTCATTTTACGATGATTTTCTGTGCGAGGGTAGTACCGCCCCGGTCGAGCCGGCCCATTCGTGCTGAAATCAGCGTGGCTCTACTACCTCTAAAAAAAAGCGGAGTCCCTCCGCGCGGAAGAAGTGAAACTTCGTAATGTGTAACAGTGCTTTCATACCTCCTCCATGGTAGCGTTACACGTTTAACGCAACCGTTAAATGTTTAATGCAACCTTGTTGGAAGTCGCACGCGAAGAGTTTAGAAGTTTCACTTCAAAAAATGATCAGATAACCATAATGCCACTTATGAATACTATTCTGTAGACAGCTATATTTGTCGTAGAACGTTAAAGTTTTTAACTTTATTATTTTGTACTCAATGTAGCCACACCACGTACATCGCACGGCTGCGCGAGCGCTCCGCATATTTTCCTCCATCGCCTCGCATCACGAACGTGGACTTCGCGATAACTTCGCCAGCTTTCTGCGAAGGTCACAAGTATCGTTTCTCATACCGGTCACTTTAATGAAACCTTTAACCATTCATTATTTATGGTGATTGTTATTTCGATGGCTAAATTTATAACGTGACACAACTTCGATACATGTTAAAGAGATGCCACTTCCATATTAACGATGTGTTGTTGTGCAATAATATTCCGGTTACGAATCGCTTAGCTATTATCCGGTATTAATTACGATGAATGAATCTCTGCCATAGTATATTAATGACTTTAATAGTTTTAGCTAGCATTCTTGATATTAATATATTTCTCACATGTTTTTTTTAACCCTATACGGTGAAGCCAAAAGGTATGTATGTATGTTCCATTGTAGCGCCTAAACCACTGAACCGATTTAAACGAATAAGGTGGTGTCAATATATTCACAATAATGGCCAGGGAAACATAGGCTTTATAAATTTTATCACAAGTTTTTCGTAGTCGGGTAATAGTTTTTCAAACTTTTTCTTTTTTATTCGTATATTCAAGGTGTTATATTGATCTCAATTGTTCTTGTAAAGTATGTAATAACGCGAATATAAAAATGATAAATTTAATTTGACGAGTGCAATGACCTTACAGTAAGACCATGACGGATTCATATCAATACTGTTGTGCTATATATCACGAACCTACTTCTGTAGCTATAGCTATAGTTGTTTACGCTTGCGCGGTAAAATTAATTTCAATGTCAGTGTTACTTTCCCAAAAACTGCACTTTAACGAATTGATTACAAGATAATTTATAACTGGATAATATTTCCGTATAAACCGGCATAATAACCAATACTTTTGACAATAAAAAGTGATGTTTTCTTTATAAATCTCTAAAATAAGAATGTCTCGTTGCGCATCGAATGAGATTTTTAAAGGGTCCTCCTTTTAAAGATAACATTAATCAAGATCATAATGAAATGGACGATAGCATTAATTCATCTGCAAGTACATTTTGGAAATTGCAACATGAATTTTATAACATCAAAACCCAACACAATTATTTACTCAGACAAACATAATGATCTCAATGACCTGAAATAGGAACAGCGAGTGCTTAAGAACTCAGGAATATTATTGACACTTTTAATCTAATTAGTGGTTGCCCAGTGGTCGAAATTTGACCATAATACATTTATTTTTTATTAATATTTTTAGTATTTTTAGCTTTCTACACTCCTCCACCATGTAAACTTTAACTGTGCCTAAATTTCATACTCCAATGTTAACACAATTTTCATAAAAAAGGGGTTCAAAGTTTTTGCTTCACGTATTAATATGTAGATTTATCGGCGATCTAATCTCTCACCATCCTCTTCATCTTAAGAGAGCTTGGGACTCTAGAGTTGCAAGTGTAAGAAGGCAATCATTTATCATCAAGTAACTCATCTGCTTCTGACTGCACGTTTGGCCTAGTGGTTTAACGGTCCCCTCGCCGTTTCGTACTTCGCCAAGTGTCGTGGGTTCAAATCCCACGTAGGACAACACTTTGTGTTATCCACAAATTGTTGTTCTGAGTCTGGGTGTTCTTTGTGTCCGATTTATTACTAGTGCGGGAGTTGTCTTTTTTATATAAAAGAAAAAAAAAGAAAACCATGAAAAACAACAGTAGAATATCACAGAAACACAATCCATTTTTTTGTTTACTGATATTATTTGATAATTCAGTTATGATTGTTTCATAATAAAAATGTAAAGGACTATACTCTGTCCATTACTTTATTTTCTCTTTGACAGCTCACGCCTATAAATTACCATATTTTTTTTCGGAATTATGTACTACTGTAATGTCGTACTTTATTGACGGTGACGGTACTTTAGTGAAGTGGTCTGTGCATAACAAACAACCACAGACTATAAAACAGTACTTGAAATACGATAAATCGATCATGTGATAAAAATAATTTGACTTCATGTAAGTATTTTTTGTGTAAATTTAATAAAAAAAGGAAATAAAAATTGTATCTATGACTCCAAGATTGAATTTTTGCAAGGAATTAAGTCGAAATCTTGGAATTTAGGATCAAACCAAGAGTAAAGAACAATAACTCTGTTCATTCATCTAATTTACTGATTTATTATTTATATTTTTGTTTATTTCTTACATAATATAAAAAACTAATGAAGGCATAATTAATATTTCAACAAAAAATATTTAATTAAAACGATTGAAAGTTCTTCGTAAATAAAATCGCTATTCGTTTCAAATCGAATCGGTTATGAGTGAGGGCGTCACTAATTTCAAAATTTCTTGAACTGTCAAAAAGAAAATAAAGTAATGGACAGAGTATAAAGTACCGTACTAAAGATTATAAAACATCATCATAAAGATACTTAACTCACGATTGTTACTGCAACAGAGTAAAATTGATGACTCAAATTTAAAACTGATGACATTTAACTTTCCTCCGTTTCGCCTTATAAGTCTTAGCAGATTCGCAGTCGTCCTGGTCGGTTGCATTGCTTCATCATTCAATGTACGTATATAATCGCATACTTACTTATCTTTTTATTTAAACTTTTAGTTTTTGAGTAATTTCATATTCAAAATTTGCTAAGAACGATTTCTTGAAACACTTTACGCTTCGTCGCATTTCTGTCACATTGTAATACGCAATAATTGTTCTTATACATATATTGAATCCAAAGTCGTTATGTAGTCAGGTACTATCTGTATGATCTCAATTGCTAAATGTTTGAATATTAAATGAGTATTATAGGCTCAACGTTAGCCTGTCAGGTAGTAAGTTATGCTGGTGAAGTTGCAGTATTTTGCTTTCACTCCTCATTTTGGATCGGACATTGTATTGTAATGTTATAATATGCAATTCGGATGAGATCATATCTTCTCACGGTCGACTGGACTTGTTACAACAATTATCACTTTCAGTAAAACGTATGCACTATCGCAATGTATTGCGCCTATACGTTTATCATTGTTCTAATTGATTTCCCATATTAGGTTTACATTGAGCAATTCAAATATTCGATCAAATTTTTTGATCTAGTTACTCAACGGTTTAAATTAATTTGACGATTTGACATACATGTAATTAAAAGTAATTACAGTACTTTAGGTACCCGCTTTGGAGATTAGCGTCATCAGATACATCTATATGAGCATGAGGATAAGTACTAGTATCTCTTCTCAATTTAGTTTAATCAAACACTAAAAATCATGTTGCAGATTTAATAACCGTTCGGAAATGCTCTGCATATTACATTTGCAATTTGTCAACTTTGTTGTGATACTTCTTGAAATGAACTACAAATGATATATTAATAGGCAAAGATTACAATATTTCGTAAACATTTCTGTATGTTTTATTTACTTTATTTGATCTATTTGTTTCATCATCATTTGAAGTGTAGCAATCAAAACATTCTATGGAAGTCTGATTACGTCACTTCATTGAAGACTATGAATGTAATTATATTTTTGAGACTCTCATAAGTAATCACTTGTGTTACAATTCTCTTCAGCATCACTGTTGTAAAATTAACATTAGTATCATCAAGAAATGGGTATCAGCTCCTCATAGTGATAACACTGATTTTAATATTTGACCTTGACTATTATTCTACCTAAACATTTTCTTTTTTTTATGGAATATGGGGCAAACGAACAGACGTATCACCTGATGGTAAGCAATTACCGCCGTCCATGGACACCCGCAACACCAGTGGCGTCACAGGTGCGTTGCCGGCCTTTGAGAGATGGGGAGAGGGATGCTGGGAGGGGTTGGGGTATGGGCCTCCGGTATCCTCACTCACTCGGTGAAACACAGCGCAAGCGCCATTTCACACTGGTTTTCTGTGAGGCCGTGGTATCACTCCAGTCGAACCGGCCCATTTATGCCGAAGTGTGGCTCTCTCACGGTGGTGTCTTTTTTAGAGAGCAGTACCGCATAATAAAAGATTACCATGCAAGTATCAAAACAAGAAATCAAGATGATATCTCCGTACAAATGTGTGAAAGCAGCAGCCACGATCTCAAACGATTTCATTATTTAAGCTTGTTTTATCTCTTAAATAATCTTTATATATATTTAGTTCCAAAAGCCAAGGTCTAAAAGGCTCCATATAATATGAGTTTGACATGTAAGTATGTGTTTTTTTTATTGATCTTATTGAGCGTATAATTTTGAAGAAAATGATATGAAAATTTCAAAATCTCACAAAAGAGATAGGTCTTTACATTTCTTTAGTTAGTTTTTGTAGCAGCTATAATGTTAAGTATTATGAATTTACAAATATCACAGTAATGAATGTACAAATATTAATCTTTAAAGAAATATGTTAGGAATACTTAAAACACTGTTACAGTTGTTAGAAATGAATTTGAATCGTCGATTTCGTGAACAATCCTTTACCCCTGTTATTTAATACATTAAATTATATATTCAAAATATAAAAGTCAGTTACAACACAAAACAAAGTAAGTTGTGTATTATATAAAATAAAAATAAAATGGAATTAGTTCATAATCATAAACGTTGGAAAATGTAGAGCAAGCGATGGCAAGATTAAAATTTTATATGTTTTTTTTTTAACTAGTGTTGTTTCTAATTTATATTTTAATAAACAGTTAGTTTGTTCGTTGTCTGTTAGTAGTTACTACATATTACATGTAAAATGTTAGGTTTTATTTGTATTTGTTAATAATAAAACCAATTGTCTGCACTTTTTTGTATTGTGATTCTATTCCGTTCCCTCTTGTATGTTTGTATGTTCCACTGTAGTGCCTAAACTACGGAACCGAGTTTAATGAATAAGGTGTTAACAGATTCGTAATAATGGCCCAATTGACGTAGGTTGTATAGATTTTATCGAAAGTTCTTAATTAGTCGAGTTGTTTTTGAGAGTCACCTCACAGAAAACCAGTATTGTGCAGTTCTTTCATTACTTTTCACCGAGTGAATGAGATTACTCCAAACCTTCCCTTCCTACTATGCCTGGATCGAGGGACTTCTGACTTGGGGATTTTTGCAGGTGTCCATGCACGGTGGTAGTCTCTTATCGTCAGATAACCAAGCTGCTCATTTGTCCATATTTACCATTTAAAAAATTAATGTAAATTAGGAATGCTGTATCTCTTATATAGTTTATACTCGCAGTAACCTTTGATAATGCCACAGGGCGAAACCGGTCTGGATTAAAGTTAATTAAAATGGTAGAATAAGTACAAGTGAGTTCAATTCGAGAATGTACTCTATCTCTTAGATTAATATTAGAACTTGTATTGTTGTACAGAATATGTTATTGTACTTTGGTTCTATTGAATGAGAATTAAAAATATTTTTTACGGTCAATAGTAGATATCGAATTAGAAGTTACTTGAAAATGCTTCATGCCTATGTTTTATCTTCGTTTCCTCTGACAGAATAACCATAGTAGAGATTTTTTAGACGAGCTCTGCTAACCAGTTTTATTCTCGCAACGTAACGCGTTTAATTATAATGCAAAACAATAAGTTGTCCTTCAAAAATTGTGTTTATAACATAAATTCTCTTCCTCTTTTTCTTTACGAGCTTAGAATTTTTGCGTAAAAATGTATAGTTCCATGTATCAATTTGATATTTGGCGGCGTCAAACATTTAACCTTTACACTTATCTTCTAACTTTAAGCATTGTAAAGAGCTTAGATAAATAACTCCATAATAGTAAAGTAGTAATCCATATTTTATAATTGAATGCCTTTGTGAAAAACTGAGCTTTTTAATTAACCTACTCATCTGTAGCCTCTGCAGTGTGTTCACCATGTCATACAAAAGACAGACAGAGAAGTTAGGTTTTTTGGGATATTTGAGTTTTTTTTTCTTAAAGGTAGATACTATTTTCAAATTTAAATCGTCATTTTAAGTCACTATTTATTGCAATAGTTTTTAAAGTAAAGGTTCACCTCAAATTTTCGTTTCTGAAATAATCATAAAATATACACAGTTCATATATATTTTCTTTACCTTTTATTGAAGTAAGCTAAGCTATATACATGTATTGCCCGCTCCAGTTAAAAGACGTAACACACATTCACATCACATACTTTGATTAACATATAACTATGACATGGCATTTGTGACTCGTATCCACGTATTATGTCCAAGAAAATACATGACATTAAATGGTTATAATCTAGTATTTTCAAAGAGGTTTATTGCTCTCTCTCTCTCTAAGGGCTACGTATTATTAATGAGAACAGATGAAAGGCTACACATCATTCACTTTTAAACACATTAACACTAATATCACAGGTTGGAGATATATTTTTCTAATGGTGGTGAATTACTGGCGGGGAGTTGTGTACGACGGCGTTGAAACTGTTGACAAATAATACGAATTAAAAGTTGTGACAAAAAAAATTGGTTGTCTGTAAAGTCTGTTTACGGACGATAGTTTAAGATGACAACGTCATAACGAAACATTGGTGAAATGCTTCCATTTAAGGCTTGAAGTGAACGCCTCGGATAGGTAACGCCGCATGACGTCAGGTAAGGCCGCATGAGTCATGATTTTTCGTGCGTGCAGCCTGCTCCATCAAATTATAAGACGTTGTCACGTCAAAAATATGAACTAAAATTCAGGTTAGAATAGAAAAATACATCATCATGTATATCAACTGAACTGCTAGATATAGGCTTTTTCATATACAGGAGGTTTTCGTCTACTATACCATGCTAGTCAGAAAGGGTATGTGTGTGTTGCATTTATCCATTGTACTTACCCATTGTGGTGGTCCGCGGTGTAAGTGACCTTACGGAAAGAGCCATCAGGCTGCAACAAAGAGTATTCGCCTTTCACAACATCACCATCACGCTCTTCGTGCTGGGATTTGTGGTCGCCTGTGTGAGGGTCTTCAACGGAGTAGGAGTAGCCGTATTTGGGGTGAGCCTGGAATATTTTGGTAAGAATGTTTATTTTAAAATGTACCTTAGATGGTTTAACCCGGCTACAGTGTAATGGTTTCTAAATTTGTTTACATTTTAGAAATGTAATGGGTAACATAAAGAAGGTTTGTTTGCAACCTGAACTGCCAGTTGGATTTGATTATTTTTCATATATTTTTTTTATATATGGGCTGCCAAAATGACTCTACTCTGCCTGGTAGAAAGCATAAGAAGAATCCAAGAGTGGTGGCCACCATACTCATTGCGAGACATAGTGACCCACACCGTGGCGGCCTAGTGATGCTTCTGCATCTTTGGGACTCCGGTCTCACACTCACCAACGAAACACGACAGCACGAACGCGGTCATTTTACCGTTGATTCTCAGTGCGAGGATAGTTCATGCTGAAATCAGCGTGAGTCTACTACCTTTGATATGGGATATGATATGGGATGTTCATCTGTTGGTGAAACATGAAGTTAGGAAAGTACTTACATATTCATCGACATAGTGGTCTTCATGGGAAGGGGCAGCGTGGACGGCGGGTGCCTCGTAACTTTCGTGGGTAGCGGGAGCGGAATAGTGGATAGGAGCCTCATGATGTATAGTCTGGTCGTGACGTATGATGTTCTGGGAGGAGATAGCGGGTGCGTGGTGCAGGAGGCCAGCCTTGCACATCGCTACCAGAGCACACGCGATCACGATCTGTAAAGAATACAAGTAAATTACATATTTCTCGATACATCAAAATACTATTATTCGATTACAATTTTAGATTGCACTAATATTATTACGATAAGAAAACTTTCGCTTTTATTAAGTACAGTTAAGCTCAAAACGGGCAATTGACAATGTAATTACAAATTGCGTCAAATAAGATTGTCCTAAATCTTATATAAGTAGCCCAGTTTATTTGATATAAAATAAAGCTTACTTTGGAGAACATTTTGCTTTAGAGTCAAATGCTTGCACTGGTTTCGGTATGATAGTGCTGTCTTTTTATATAACAAACAAAACATAAGTGGTAGTATGGAGGGGGCTATTCCCGACAATATTCGTTCGGATCACTGTAATTGCAGTGTTGCCAATCTGTTCACTTTATCAGGTGTCGCAATATTCGAGTATCGCTTCAATGTGTAGAGAAAATGAACGATAGGTGAGAGGTGGATATTGTTATGTATTTTATGATATTTTAATTAACGCTTTTCAATAAACATTAGTTTTAAGTATTGTATGGAGATGTAGGTAGATCATGATTAGAAGGATTTATTCTGAAAAAAGGTCTCTTTTGACGATATTCATCACTGTATATTTTACAATGCGTTTTAAGTATTCTAGTTTCAAATAATTTATGTAATTGTTTCTGCTTATTTCATTTAAATATTTCGTTAAAAAGAATTTATGAAAATTCGAAATTTAAAGATAATCTCTAACATTTAGGTATATGAATGACCTAAGAATAACTCGTTGAAATAAAGTATTTTCAAGAATTATGTCTTAAGATCTAAACTTGTTTTTTAAAGGGACTAGCAATGGAATATAGGAGGCTGCAGGAATTAATTTTACGTGTTTTCTTTCTTCATATAGAAATGTATTAATTTATTGTATAGCTACCCTTATTTGCAGTCTAGGCATTTAACTCGATGAAACTAGTATGAAGTAGAGTCACGCTAATTTTAGCACAAACGGACCAGTTCGACCAGGGCGGTACTACCCTCGCACAGAAGATCAACGAAAAATGACAGCATTCGTGCTGTCGTATTTCGTTGGTGAGTGCGAGACCGGAGGCCCAATGATGTCGAAGCATCACTAGGCCGCCATGGTGTGGGTCACCATGCTGCATTGTTGCATTTGCCACCACTCTTAGATTCTCCTTATGCTTTCCATCAGGCAGAGTAGAATCACTTTGGCAGGTGCATACAAAAAAAAGCTGTTGAAAATTATCTTCAATTTTTAACATTGTCTTGATAGTTTTCATTACGTTCCTACTTTATCTTATAAGTTTGAATTCTTTATGCACCTTTATTCTTATGAGCTTATATTCCACTTTTTATCGATTATCTGCTGTTAGATTTATTAAGTTTCAGGTACAACTCAATCTCGAATCGATTGAATCGATCAATCTTCTCTATTGTATTAAAAAGTAGTATGACGATGGTTGTGACAGTGACTAAGTATGGAGCACGTCAACACATATATTTTTTACCCGACTACGACAAAGCCAAAGGAGGGTTATGATTTTGACAGGCTATGTATGTATGTTCATTTGTTCCCTCATAGCTCCTTAACTACTTATTAGAACTTTGCAAATGAGGTATCATTAGAAGCGTCTTGATCGTCTGCTGGTCTCACTGAATCTAAATTGTGGCGCCCTCTGGCCGACATAAAGTACTGTATTAAAAAAATAATTTAAAATAAATATGCTGTGTTTGGTATCAATAGAAAGGGCGTTACCTGTAAATTTCAAAAATATATATATTAAATGCTAATAATGGCACCAAAACATTTTAAATAAAAATTAAAAAGTAAAAACTAAAACCTAATGTGTGTATGTATACGTTTAAGTATATTGTGAACTGTATATGTCTTACAGGTATGTAACTTCTGTGCACCTACCTTACAAAATTTCTCCACCACCCGAAGGTTGACTGGAAGAGAACGCCCTGGGCATTAACTCCGCCGATGTACAAATGTAGTGCATAAAGTTTTTAAATTAAATTAAAATTAAATTAAAAACTAAAACCCAACTACGACAAAAAACGACGCTGAAAAAGTATAAAACAAGTGTGAAAAGCCGTAGTCACACGTTACATATAAACGCACTATAACAACGTGTGACTACGGCTTTTCAAACTTGTTTTATACTTTTTCAGCGTCGTTTTTTGTCGTAGTTGGGTTTTAGTTTTTAATTAGTTTAATATTAGATGTTTTTAACCCCATTGTAAAGTCTTACAAGAACGTGTCTGTGTGTCTGTCCCTGACACTGTAGTTCCTTAACGAATGGGCCAATTATGATGGATTTTTTTCTTCAAAAGCTAACGTGATCAAAATGGTCCTTAACTATAATTTGTGAAAATCGTCATCTCATTTCTTAGTTCATGAAGGAATTTCACTAACTTACACAACTCTAATGTAGGTATTTGAAATTCGGTAACTTTTACTTTAAGGATATTTTCATGATATAGTACTTGACCAGATGCTGTAGCCAATTGATACTGCTGTCGAGGGTATTCTAAGTTTTCAATTTGTGTTATTTACACCTTTTATGATCTGCTACTGTAGTGAGTACCTTATTCACTAAATAGTATCAATATGATAATCGAACTATGAAAAACAGATTATGGAATTGTCGCAACACAAGATTTATAGTGAACGTAACATTTAAGTATTTATTGTTCTTAAGGCCCTCTGACGTGACGATTGTATTGATTATAGTAATACTCTTATGTAATAGTTCTGTCTGTTGCAATGTTGCGCATGTTTTCTATAATCTGTTTCAAATTTAGTGCTCAAGATTGCAACTACTTTATAAAAACTAGGTCTACATAGTTATCATTAATATTCCATTAACTTTCAGATTCAGAAATTATATATAAGTCTTTAAGACTACTGAACTATGAAAAAACAGTCTATGGGTAGGTAATTTCAATAAGTATTATCGGTCTTTTCTCTCTCTCTCTCTTTAGGAAGAAGTTTTGACCCATGGGCTAAACCTGACAATACCCATGAAATGAGTAGACGTGATGGCATTCCATATTCTTAATCTGTCACCACACGGACGATTTCATAAATTATACACGATTACACATATAATAAATGTATAATAAATTAATATTAAATAAATAATAAATAAGTAATAAATAATTAAATAATAAATAAATAAATTATAAATAAATTAATAATAAATAAATAAATATTTCGGACATCTAACACACAACGCTATCTAGTCCGAATCTAAGCAGGGCTTGTGTTATATCTAGTACCCTAGACAACTGATGTGAATACATATATACTTTTTTTGTTAATAAGGTAACACTCAAATTCCGAAACAAATATTTGCAGATCTTACAAACATTTGATCCGACCCGGGAATCGAACCCGAGACCTCAAGCACAGCTGTCGCATACGCTACCATATATGTGTGTATAAGTATAATTTGGGTAAGGAAGTCCACTGGCATATTAGTGAACCAATAAGACCTTCCATACTTGGTGCAATTACTATTCAGGAACTCCTATCTTTGATTCGTCCACCTGCAACATCATTAATTAATAATTACATCTGTAAATCAACAACTTCAATATTTTTTTTGTCTATGTTTTATGATATACTAGGTCACTTACATGAATACAAAATAACAAAATGTGCTATTTATTTAATAAAAGATAATCTAAATAATATATTTATTATTTATTGTTTTTTTTAATTACAGTAATTAATAACTCAATGACATTTTAAGGTAATGCCTATAATGCGCTCTTAGTTAAATGGCACTTACAAGAGAGATAAATGAAAAATCAAATAACATGCTTTGTTTTTTCTTTATCGGATCTGAATCTGAAAAGTGGAGCAAACAAGATATCAACCCGTACTCTTAGAGGTAATCGAACAGTAGAGACATGAGAGACACAAAAGGTTACATTAAATGCTATGAAATATATTTAGTTTTAATTCCGCGAGACCGAATATAATGTCTCGCGGAATTAAAACTAAATATATTTCATAGCATTTCATGTCATGGATTTCCGCAAAGTAACGCCTGAAAAGTTTGTTTGTTAGCTTGAACTCGCTAATCTGATGAACTACTGATTGAATTTGAAAATTTATGTCAGTGTTAGACAGCCCATTCATCGAGGAAGCCCATAGGCTATATATCATCACGCCAAGACCAATAGAAGTGGAGCACCAATGAAGAATGTTACAAACACGGGGGGGAAATTAATATTAGAATTACATGTGGTTACGTATTATTTGAAAATGAGATGGCACGAAGATGGTATTTTTACCTGACTACGGCGAAGCCAAAAGGAATTGTAATTGTTTTGGGTTTTGGCAGTCACGAAATATATTTAGTTTTAATTCCGCGAGACGGAATATAATGTCTCGCGGAATTAAAACTAAATATATTTCATAGCATTTCATGTCATGGATTTCCGCAAAGTAACGCCTGATTCCATAACTTATCAAAAGGTTACAGTTTACAAGCCAGCTGCTGCTTAGTCTTTATAAGATGCTTTCTTTAGTGGCGCTTCACACGTGACGCCAAGTAAACTAACAGCGAAGCAAGCCCTTCTATGTCCGATTTCTTAAGTTAAAATTTGTGAGATGGACTAGATAAGACTAAGTACTCGTTTTGTAATAAGGATACATAGTAACACCATAACTGCTTACATTTATCAGCGTGGGCTCAAACAGCGAAAGTGCGGTTCCCTTTCGCGCTCTAATTCTACTTTATACTAATTATTTCGAGATAGTCAGTTATACATATATTTATAACTAAGTTATGTCACTATTACATAAACACCATAGGAGTTTTAAAATTGGGAATTATTCTAGTCTAGCCGAGTATTTCACTTCCTGACGTGAAAAGTAGGGCTTTGATCGTTTGCTATGAATAATGTTTAGGTACATGGTTTTGTCATCGCTAAACTGGTTCAATGCTGTAATTTACAGCAAGTACTTGAGAATTTCCTTAATAAACTATCCGTATTTAGATTAAGAGAGTGTAAAGGAATGTTTATTAAATGTAAAATTAGATTACAGGCCATATAATAGTCAGGTTCTACAAGTACAACCGATGCATTAACTAATTAATGTTACCAGCAGTTTTAGTGTTTCTACTTGTATTTTATTATAAAATAACATTTGTATGTCATTAAATGCTTGTACAAGAGTCTATGAATTTTGAAATTAACAAATACCGTGCATAATGATATACTTATAATTTAAACTACACTAAATGGTTTACAAACTACATTAGTAAGCATTTAGGAATAAGCATGATCTTACTTGTTCATCATTTGGACACATTATAACGAGGTGACGTGGACGTAATCTTACAATATAAGAGTGATATGTTATACGTATGTGAATAATTACAAAGTCTTTAACATTAAGTTGAAAACGAGGTTTTAAATTACTTAAACTTTAGGTACAAATAATTCAATTTAGATATTTAACATCGAAAATATATTTACCCCAACCAATATATTCAATACAAGAAAAAGTTTTGTTAAAAAACTAAAACCCGACACGACCCGTTACATGTTTTGTTAAAATTTATACAACCTAATTCACTCGGGCCATTCTAGGTATTCTATTTCTATTAAAATTCCATTAAAAATCAATACAGTAGTTTAGGCGCTATGGTGGAACATACTAACATACAAAGACTGCCAAAACCCAAAACAATTACAATTCCTTTTGGCTTCGCCGTAGTCAGGTAAAAATACCATCTTCGTGCCATCTCATTTTCAAATAATACGTAACCACATATAATTCTAATATTAATTTCCCCCCCGTGTTTGTAACATTCTTCATTGGTGCTCCACTTCTATTGGTCTTGGCGTGATGATATATAGCCTATGGGCTTCCTCGATGAATGGGCTGTCTAACACTGACATAAATTTTCAAATTCAATCAGTAGTTCATCAGCTAACAAACAAACTTTTCGGCTTTATAAATTAGTATAGATTTTAATCACTGCGGATGGTTTTGCATGTATAACTATTAATCAGCCGGTTTTTTTCAAATAAAGATTATACACTAAATCGTGCCAGAATCGATAAACGATATAATCTATACTTTTTATAAAAATGTAACAGGTCCAATTCTGTACATTAAAGATATTTTGAAAAAAAAAAATTGGAGGGCTCTCTATAATCGATACTGTCTGTCTGTCTGCCTGTATCTCGGCCGCGCATCACGCTGAAACTACTGAATGGATTCAAATGAAACTTGGCATGATTTGAGTTCATACTACGAGGTAGGACATGGAATACGTTTTATCACGGTTTCTTGGAGAGAGGGGATGAAAGTCAAAATCTGTACTTAGTTGTAATTCAATAACACATAGTCCGGTTTTTTCCATTCTTTTTTTGCTAGAAAGAAAAAAAAAATAACGGGAGAAGTCTTTTTTGTCCGCGACTGTACACTGCCTGTGGGAAGCTGAGACAGATATGTAAAAATGGCGGTACGAAGTTCGCCGGGTCAGCTAGTTTATTAATATTAAGAAAGTAAGTGTGACTCCGTGAACAAGTAGGTATACAAGATACCATACAGTTTTGTCACAGCCAATTTTTCGACTCAATTCAAGTTCATTTTAAAAAAAAAAAAAAATTGTATATCTAACAACAAAAGTTACATATATGTATTTGCCGTACGTAAATCGAATCTTTTACTTATGGTGTAAAACCTTGTATTTCACAATTTTTATTAATCTGGATCAAACTAGATCAATATACGCACGGTTGGCCTAATGATTTAAGCGGTCGCCTCGCAGCTTTCCACTGCGCGAAGGTGTTGTAGGTTCAAACCCCACATGAGACAATACATTGTGTGATCCACAAGTTGTTGTTTTGAGTCTGGGTGTTATTTGGTCCGTTTCATGTATGTTTGTTAAGTCCCCCGTGACACAGGATGTTTATTCCTAATGCGGAAGTTGTTTTTTTAAAAGAAAAAGAAAAAAAAACCGTTTATCAAATATATGGGATATACTAACCGTGGGAGAGCCACGCTTCGGCATGAATGACGTTCGGCCTAGTGGTTTAACGGTCACCACGTCGTTTCCTACTTCGCCAAGTGTCGTGGGTACAAATCCCACGTAGGACAACACTTTATGTAATCCACAAATTGTTGTTCTGAGTCTGGGTGTTCTTTGTGTCCGTTTCATGTATGTTTGTAAAGTCCCCCGCGACACAGGCTTTATTCCTAGTGCGGGAGTTGTCTTTTTAAAGAAGAAAAAGAAAAGAATGGGCCAGCTCGACCGAAGTGATACCACGGCCTCACAGAAAAACGGTGTGAAATAGTGCCTGCGCTGTGTTTCACTGAGTGAATGAGGATACCGGAGGCCCATACCCAATCCCCTACCCCTACCTCCCCCCCATCCCCAAAAGGCCGGCAACGCACTTGTGACGCTTCTAGTGTTGCAGGTGTCCATGGGCGGCGGTAATCGCTTACCATCAGGCGATACGTCTGCTCGTTTGCCCGCCTATTCCATAAATTTAAAATTTAAAAAAAATATTAATTTCGATAAAACAAAAATACATAAACTCAATATAGGGTGATCTCTATATGGAAATTAAAACTCACCTGTGAATTATTTGACCTTAGAACTTGATATTGCGCAGACAAGTATTTGATAGCAATTTCAACTTGATATCTGTACACAATACCAAAAGAAATAAAATATAAATGTTCCCTTTTAAATATCGATAAAACCAATCAGCAATAACTGTTATTGTACCATTTATTATATTAAGCTATGGTATTTGACAGCAATTGAACCCATGGGGAGTAGTGATGGTCAAGAAATGTGAAGGACGTATTGAAAATTAATCAATAATAATAATTAAAGCAATTTAGTACCACACAATTTATATCGATTTTAATAGAAATAAACTGTAGATAATTGAACTAGATTTTTTTATATAATCTTTTTAAAAGCATAGAAAAGGCTTTAAGGGATATACTAGACGAGCCCCGCGGTGTTACCCGAGGTATAACTTTACCCGTAGGTAACGCCGCGGGTCGAATCAATTAGCTACACAGAATACCTATTTCTTAGCATTCCATGGATTCACCGTGCGGGTGCCGGGTCCATCGCGTAATAGATGGGGGCAACACATGGGACTTCGACAGTGCCTGGGAATTGCGACCCAGGTTTAGGTTTAAGGAGCACTCCTTACGACGCGTCAACGCTCACCTCCACTGTCCGCCGTGTTGCCCCCTCCACCTAACCATATTTGAAATGAGCCTAGCAATGCCGCTTTGGATATTCGTTCAAGAAAAGAGCTTACTGAAGCTCTTGGCAATCCAAGGTCTTTAAGCAGGTTATAGAGGGATTTGGCTGGTATACCCCTCGCATCCACTTCCACGGCATACAGCGCAACGACATAACCATTTTTAGTTATTTCGTTGGTTAAGTCAAAGTACTTGCTTCTTTTTAAAGCGTGGTCTTTAGAGATGTTCGATTCCCACGGCACCGTGAGTTCTACTAGTACTACATGCTTAATTGACATTGCATAAAGAAATATGTCTGGTCTGGACGCCGAGGCTCAGATATCCTCCGGTATTCTGTAGTGATTTTCATACGTGTCCACTAATAATGTCCAGTCACTGGCGGTATTTATAATTAAGTACGGCTTTTGTGTGAGTGAAGTCTTTTTTGTTGAGCCTTCCTTTACAAACGCGATGTTAGTTTTTATGTTTGTTGTTATTCCTTTTTTCGCTCTCGCCAGTGATAAACTCATAGCTTCGCGTATGATGTGTAATACCCTATCATGGCGACGTGAATAATGACCCCGGTCTAATAGCGCCTTACAACCTGTCAGTAAGTGCCTGGCTGTACCTATTGCCGCATTGCACATCGCACAAGCCTTTTCTGTAGCTTTTCCCCACCTTACTGGGTTGCTTTGATCGGGGAGAGTTAATTGAAAGGCGTTGAGGTAGAATTTTTACAGGGCGGGTGACCAATCATATAAAAGTGTGCGCCATTTCAAAGCTGGTGGGATACAAAATTCTCCTAGAGTTAACCATTCATTCTGCATTTCTAGGTTCATTGCGTGCACCTTGTAGGTCTCGTTTTCATCTTGTTGTATGAAAGATTTTGTTATCTCTTTGTCGATCTGTCTTCTAGCATTTCCCAATCCAACTCTACTGGACTGTGTACCCACCATGATTTTTTTGTGGAATTGGAGCCGTGACTCTAGCTCTGATGAATTTTTGTCTTTTGGAAGGGATCTAACGATTTCGTCTTGGGATTTTGACAAGACATGCATTTTGGTAACTCTTAGGTGTTTGTAGAGTTCCGAAGGTTTTTTTAATTTCATTCCTAAATTATTCGAGCCCCTATACAATATTGACGGGTCTGCAGATGGTGCTAGCCCGAGCCACGACTTCAATGTCTTAGTGACTTTGTGTGTTCAGTGTTCTTATATGGTTCTGGTTTATATCATATACTAGAAACGGCCAGTTGAGACGTGATGTTAAGTAGTTGTCGTAAATCCAAGCTTTTTTTACGTTACTAATTGGCTGTTGGTCTACCTTGTCAATGTCTTTTACGAAGTCATCGACTATTACGTTTATAGATGGAGTACGACCTTTGTAGTCTATCTTTCTTCCATTGTTTTTCTCGAAAATAAAATGTATTTTTACTGTCTTGGTTGGTATTATTTCCTTTAACGGAAAGAGTTTTGTACTTTCAGATATTTCAGTTCTTTTTTCTATTACGAGTTATTAGTGCTGCTTTATTTACAACAATTTCACATTGTTTGCAAAATCTGAACAGAAATAATTAATTTAATAGCAACACAGAAAACTCAAGATTATCTGTTGGGGCTGCCATTAAATGAACCAAAATTTTGCATTTTTTTGGTGACAGGTTTTTTGGTAGAATTTTGTGATTTTTTACGAATTGTGAATCTAAACCATTCTCGAATCCTAAGGAATAGACACAAAAAATCATTAAAATCGGTTCAGCCGTTTAGGAGGAGGTTAGTTACGTGTGTATGTAACTAACCTTCTCCTAAACGGCTGAACCGGCACGGAAGATTTATATAAATACTAGCTGATCCAACAAACGTTGTTTTGCCATAAAATTGGGTTATATATAAAAATAGATGTTGGTCGATTCTCAGACCTACCCGATATGCATACAAATTTCATAAAAATTGGTCTAGCCGTTTCAGAGGAGTATGGTAACTAACATTGTGACACGAGAATTTTATATACATATAAGATATAAATATGTAGATCAAAAGCGTACATTGTTTTGTTTATTAAATACACACATCAAAAGTGTCTAGGGATCAACATATGTGTCTAGGGATCAACATATATTTTTGCAATAACTTTTCTCCTGATTGATATTAATTAAAATTTTCTTTAAGGATTCATCAAATAAAGTGTTTTCGTTTGTTACAGTAACGATAAACCAAGTCACCTTTGCATTAATAAAGAAATTTGCCATTTTCCTAATAAAGGGAATTTTGACATTTGAACCACTAACATTAAAGTTCGAAAAAAAGACTGAAATAACAGTTTTCTTTAAAATTTTATTAGGTAACTTAAACAATTAATAATCCGTGTTTCTACCGCGAACACTAACAACACAAGAATCGGTTTGGCATACTCAAAATGAGTTCATCTGGTGGTTCATTCGTGGAATGGCCGCCCATGTTCGTTGCAACAACAAAAAAAGGTCTTCTTGCGACTGGATACCCTCCATATTCGGCAGAGCTCTTCTCTGTAGCATATCCCATGCATGCTCAATCGGGTTCAAGTCTGGCGACTGAGCAGGCCAGGGCCAAAGCCACATCTCAATCTCAAGAAATCCGCATAAAAATGCTTGATCCCTAGACACTTTTGATGTGTGTAATAGCATTATTTGCAATACAATTTTGTGTATTTTAATTTTTAATCCTTCTATTACGTTTAAGCTTACAGGCTTATCCATACTTATGTTATAAACTTGAAAGTAACTTTTTCTGCTACTCTGCCACGGATCAACTACTGCAGCACCGATTTTAAGGAAATTGTGCATGGAGATACTTTGATTTTTGACATCGGACATTTATTTATTTATTACTTACTTACAATATCCTTACAGACTATATCCAATACGATATTGTAGTTACATTTTTCTTAAAAACGAATTACTTAAACATAAGAGTAACAAATTAAACATAAAATATGAGTAAAAACCCAAATAGTCTAGTCAACAAGTTCCATACTTGTTGACTAGACTAAAAGATGCAGCAGCATCACTAGGCCGCCATGGTGTGGGTCGCCATACTGCATTGTCTGCATTCGCAGTGAGTATGGTGACCACCACTCTTGGATTCTGCTTATGCTTTCCATCAGGCAGAGTAGAGTCATTATGGCGGGCCATACATAAAAAAAAAAAAAAAAAAGAAAACTAGCCGTACTTAAGTCCAACACAACTTACAATAAAAAAAAATAGTAATGTAATGGCGGCAAAGATTTTCAATGGAATCCCCAAAGAAATCAGAGAGCTACCAATCAATCGCTTTCAGAAGGAATTGAGGGTCTGGCTAATCTAAAATTGTTTTTATACCATAAATGAGTTTATCTATATACTTATAATAAAAATGTAACAGGTCCAATTCTGTACATTAAAGATATTTTGAAAATTTTGTTGGAGGGCTCTCTGTAATCGATACTGAAGCCAAAACTGTATTTTTTTTCATTTTTGTCTGTCTGTCTGTCTGTCCGTCTGTCTGTCTGTCTGTCTGTCCGTCTGTATCTTGGCCGCGCATCACGCCGAAACTACTCAATGGATTCAAATGAAACTTGGCATGATTTGAGTTCATACTACGAGGTAGGACATAGGATACTTTTTATCTTGAAATACAGCACGGTTTCTTGGAGAGAGGGGATGAAAGTCAAAATATGTACTTAGTTGTAATTCAATAACAAATAGTCCGATTTCGTTCATTCTTTTTTTGTTAGAAAGAAAAAAAATAAAAGATAACGGGAAAAGTCTTTTTTTTTGTCCGCGACTGTACACTGCCTGTGGGAAGCTGAGACAGATATGTAAATATGGCGGCACGAAGTTCGCCGGGTCAGCTAGTGACATATAAAATTATTGAAATAATGTGATGACATAACATGGTCACATCGAAACGACTATATATTACATTATATACTTATAATAAAAATGTAACAGGTCCAATTCTGTACAAAAAGATATTTTGAAAATTTTGTTGGAGGGCTCTCTGTAATCGATACTGAAGCCAAAACTGTATTTTTTTTCATTTTTGTCTGTCTGTCCGTCTGTCTGTCTGTCTGTCTGTATCTTGGCCGCGCATCACGCCGAAACTACTCAATGGATTCAAATGAAACTTGGCATGATTTGAGTTCATACTACGAGGTAGGACATAGGATACTTTTTATCTTGAAATTCAGCACGGTTTCTTGGAGAGAGGGGATGAAAGTCAAAATATGTACTTAGTTGTAATTCAATAACAAATAGTCCGATTTCGTTCATTCTTTTTTTGTTAGAAAGAAAAAAAATAAAGATAACGGGAAAAGTCTTTTTTTTTGTCCGCGACTGTACACTGCCTGTGGGAAGCTGAGACAGATATGTAAATATGGCGGTACGAAGTTCGCCGGGTCAGCTAGTGACATATAAAATTATTAAAATAATGTGATGACATAACATGGTCACATCGAAATGACTATATATTACATTATATAATATGACATGACTTAGTTTCATAAGATTTTTAATTCAAATAATTGACATTTTTATTCGTTTTTTATTGACATTGTTTTTGTGAAATTTATTAGACACCATGAAACACTTATTTGTTCATGTTTGTTCTTAATCATGGTAGTAAAATTATTATTGTATATTTGCATGCTGAACTTAGTAAGCAAAATATGAAGAACTGTAAACTGGCCCTAAGATCGCAATAATGTACCATATTTCTAGCAAATAAAGTATCTTATCTTATTTTATGCAAATAACTATCAGTGTGAATTCACTCAGACTATAATATACATAATATATACAGACATAGGATGGTTTTGACACGCGGGTTGAGTAGCGGAATAATCGTCATCATCAACAGCTCTTCCAGCTATCATTCCAGCATCAGTGCTATGTCCAGCACTAAACTATTAAAAGTTGCTTAGAAACAAGGCTCTAGCCACTCTGTCCTACTATATGACACTGACTAGACGGGTTAGTATAGGGTTTGTTTCAAGTTTTAATCGTGGGAGAGCCACGCTTCGGCATGCATGGGCCAGCTCGACCGGAGTGATACCACGGCCTCACAGAAAACCGGTGTGAAACAGCGCTTGCGCTGTGTTTCACCGAGTGAGTGAGGATACCGGAGGCCCATATCCCAACCCCTACCTCCATCCCCTTCCCCATTCCCCAAAGGCCGGCAACGCACTTGTGACGCCTCTGGTGTTGCGGATGACCATGGGCGTTTGCACCCTGTTACATAAAAAACGATTTCTTTCTCTTTGCGTTAATGTTATCCTACGTAGTTTAGTCTATTACGATACCCATAGGATGAGCGTGGATTCCCACAAATATAATTTTCTATTGAACAAAGATTAAAGTTTTACTTAGTGATTATTTGTGCATAAACTTTAACAAATAATAAAATACACACATCATAAATTTAGTTTCGGCAATGCTAATGTAAATAATTAGGTTTGTGTAACAGTTATTATGGCATGCAAAGCATTGTCAGACATATGCGTAAGTTGTTTGTGCAATCTCTTACACAAAGTGCTCTAAAATCTGAGTCTTTCAATTAAATGAAAATTTACTTAAACATCTTACTCGCTTGCATACCTCCCGCTCTATTCTCAGAACAATTGATTTGTCTTATTTTATAGTTCGATTAATAATAGTATATAGTAAAAAATAACAGTACACGTAGTACATGTAATGACTGCACATTTGGCCTAGTGGTTTAACGGTCACCACGCCGTTTCCTATTTCGCCAAGTGTCGTGGGTTCACAAATTGTTGTTCCCAGTCTGGGTGTTCTTTGTGTCCGTTTCATGTATGTTTGTAAAGTCCCCCGCGACCCAGGATTTATTCCTAGTGCGGGAGTTGTCTTTAAAAAAAAAAGTTTTTGATAAATGAAAGACGGCACTGATAGGTTAGTGTTGTGTGGTTAGTAATCCTAACTGCCAAGCCCCAGGACATTAAGGTTTGCCCTGACAAATCCTTATGTGATCATTTGTGCTGTGTCTGGGTACAATTTTTCCATTCTATTATTATAAATTTGTAGGTTATTGTACTTTATAACATAATATAAAAGCCTATGTACATAACCATAATAAAAAAAAAACAACAATAATATTTATATTCAAGCGTCAAAAAACTCCACATCTTCGCCTACTGGTAGCGTTCCCAAAAGACTGGCAGCATTACCACGTTGAATGGCAATGCTGATTCTCTGTGCTACAAAAAGACCGGCCTTCTGGTGGCAAGAAGCAATTAATTCTGGAATTTGTAGGTGACGTTTATCTGTCTATCTGGTATGCTTTCAAGGCCAAACTCCAGATATTTCAATAAAATTAAGCGTGAAGATACTTTGATTATTAAAGAAGGATATAGACTACTCTTTACCGCGATAGCCGACATACAGCTGCGGGCAAACGCTGGTGTCTAGTGTCTAATATGTATGTATTTAGCAATGTATATGTAAGTACATCAGCAGTATGGACTATAGTACAGGCTTTGCCTGATTTAGGATCAGACGGCCCTGTGTGAGGATATTATTACTAGATTATATATCTGGCTTCTTTCTCCCTTTACATATTTATACAAGTTACAGTTTCTACACACTTAGGAATGTATGATCAGTCATGTATCATAATAATGATTAAAAACGTAATTATATTTATTTCTAAATATTCAAATGTATTGAAATGTATTTTACTTAAAACGTAAACGTAACGTAACGACATTAAATTCTAAATTTAACTGTTACATTATTTTCAATTACCTAAGTCAGTCAGATGTGTACTCGTATAATATTTTACACCATTATTTTTTATTTTTCGTATTGGTCTGAAAGTAGAACATAGGATGAATACTGAATTTTGAACTTTTGTTATTGTCATATCATTTTCTCTTTTTTTGCGAAAATCCCTTTGGTTACCACTTTTATTTTGGACTTGAACCTACCAAAAATGGCACATTCGGCTACTAGTAGCCGAGGAACTATTTGTACCCTAAAAGGAAATCCCTGAACCACGGTATACTGTGTGTGTGTATTAGCAGAATACCAATTTCACCTTCGTTTTGATCATATTACAATCTACGAAAATACATCATAGGACTGGCACTCACAGAACTTGATTATAAAGACAAATTGTCCATCTCATCATTCTTTCTTTTTATGGTATGTTCTTATTAAATTAAAAGGAGTTTACATTTCATAATTTTTATTTATACGTTTGCATTATATTTCTGTTGTGTATAGTTATTGCATCAAAAACGTAATGTTATAAACCCGTAAGTATAAGTTATTATAAAAAAATGGTTGTCTGTAAAGTCTGTTTACGGACGATAGTTTAACGTGACAACGTCATAACGAAACATTGATGCAATGATGAGAGATAGATGTGGCGCAAGCGCCGCATCTATCTCTTGCTTGCACTTCAAGCCTTAAATGGAACGCCTAAGAGCGAGGTAACGCCGCATAGCAAGGTAACGAGGCATGGCGAGGTAACGCCGCATGAGACATGTTTTTTTGTGTGTGCAGCCGGCTTCATCAATTTATAAGTAAGTATAATATCAAAAATGTATTTATAACCGTATCATAAGAGTCAATATCAACGATGATGATATCTATATAAATGTACTTTTTTTCTTATTTACTGCTATCGTTAAATATTAAGGTAGTTTTCATTGTCTGTATGCGTCATTTATTTTCGATGTATGTACTTTTAATTTAAAACGAGACGTTTCTTTCACTAATTCTCACTGACTTCTGTAACAGTAAGAAATGGTAATATTTTTGGCAATCTATGAATAGTTATATGGTCCACCGTGACATCTAAACTACTAAACCAATTTTAATTACTGATGAGTTAATAGATTCGTAATAATGGCCTTAATGACAGAAGCTTTATTTTTAAATTTTATCAAAAGCTTTTATGTGGTCACCTAAGTAGGAACTTTTAATCGGTTTTGTTGTTAGTGGAGTCTAATCAAAATTATGCGAATTCTTACTATATCAATTGACAGCACTATACATATACACTATACATACATGAGACTGCCTCGTTGGTCTCGCGGTAGGCGTTTGTGACTGCTGATCATGAGGTCTCGGGTTCGATTCCTGGGTCGGACCAAATGTTTGTATGATCTACAAATATATGTTTCGGAGTTTGGGTGTTTTCTATGTATAATATGTATGTATTTACAAAAAAAGTATATACAGGGTGTCCCAAAATTCAACGATAAGCGGGCGCCTAAAGGTAGACCTGCTAATGAGTACATAAGGAAAAATAATAAAAAAAGTATACCTAGTTTTTTTTTAGTTACAAGAAAAATTTAGAATTTCTTTGAAAATTTATACCTTTCATGATATTGCTACTATTCACCACAACTCTTAAAAACACCAAATTGCCCGCAGTTTTTACACAAAAAACGTTCAAAATATTTTTTTCCCTACAATTTTGAAATATTTTTACTCTTAGTGTACTTTGACTCATGGTCTTGTAAAAAAAAAGTATGGACACCACTACGTAAAATAAAATATATAAATAAAAAAAAATGAAGGGTGTAAATTATCAAAGAAATTCTAAATTTTTCTTGTAACTAAAAAAAAACTAGGTATATATATTTTTTTTTTCGTTATGTACTCATGAGCAGGTCTACCTTTTGGCGCCCGCTTATCGTTGAATTTTGGGACACATGGTATATGTATTTATATCAGTTGTCTAGTACCCATAACACAAGCTCTGCTTAGCTTGAGACTAGATGGCGTTGTGTGTTAGATGTCCGAAATATTTATTTAATATTTTTGGCAATCTATCTACTAAACCGATATTTATAACTGATGTGTTAATAGATTCGTAATAATGGCCTGAATGAACCTTTATTTATAAATGTTATCAAAAGTTTTTACGTAGCCACACATAAGTAGGAATTTTTAATCGTGGAGGTCGTAAGGTCTAATCAAAATTATGCGAATTTTTACTATATGAATTGACAGCAATATACATATATTATATAATTTTCGTGTCACGTCGTTGCTCACGATGAACTATTTAACTGATATTTACTTATTAATGTGTATTTTGCTGGGGTATTAAGACAGGGAGATATATCACGCTTATAAAAAATTTAACAAAAAAAAACCGACTTCAATCTAGACCTAATTTAAATGGGACTGCACGGGATGCACCAGCTTTCAAATAAAAAAAGAATCATGAAAATCGGTTTACCCAGTCGAAAGGTATGAGGTAACAAACATTAAAAAAAAGCGGCCAAGTGCGAGTCGGACTCGCCCATGAAGGGTTCCGCAGCAGCAAGTAACATTTTTTTTTATATTTGTTTTGATTGAATCAAAGGTAAATTGCAGTTTACGATTTATGACGTATTAAAAAAAAAAACTACTCACTAGAATTCATTCAAACCAATTTTAAGTGTAAGTTTGCATGGTAATGTACATCATATATTTTTTTTAGATTTATCATGCACTTATTTTAGCAGTTACAGGGGGGGACACACACATTTTACCTCTTTGGAAGTGTCCCTCGCGCAATCTATTCAGTTTAGAAAAAAATAATATTAGAAACCTCAATATCATTTTTGAAGACCTATACATAGCAAAAATGCAAACACGCATGGTGTTATGTATGAGAGCGCGGGACAAGTGAATAAAGCAACGGTTACGTTCACACTGGTTTATTATAGACAAGGTACCCACATAGGTGACATATATATACATAGATACACAACATTTCTCCCCCAACAAGTTCGGAACATCTAACAAAAATAATATACTCATAATATATAGACAAAAGTTAGAATCATAAAACATAAAGCAAACATATAGACAATACAATATATAGAAGACTTAGATACTAATTCTAAAGAACTGCTTATAATCTACTTTGGGGATATTGCGTAGGCATTTTCCCCCAGCTGTACGATCAGGAGCATCTTCTACAGCCTCATGGTACTCCTCATCCTCCGATACATTTCGATCAGATCGAACCAGGTGCTGATCGATTAATGATCGTTCTGGAGTTGTACAGCTCTCCTGTGCCTGACCTATTCTGCTCGCGTGTATTGCTCTAGCCGAGCTCGGTGACGATGGCAAGTCACAGTTCCACCAGGCAATCATCCGGTTGACTATCCGGATGAGCAGCTTCTTTACATGCTATTAACTGATTTTTGTGTTTCTTAAAAGGAGCCGCTGATTTCAAATCCTTAATCAAATAAGTGACACTACCAAGCCTCTTAATCACCATTCCCTTGTTCCAAAGCACCTTGTTATTTGGCATGTTTACTTTATAGTTAATGTGATCGCCAGGTGCGAAGAATTGTACATTTTTTCCACCATATGATTTACGCTGTAAACACTGTTTGTTTTGTACGTAATTAGCAAGAGTGCTTGATGACGATGACGAGGTCTTATTTTTTAAAATATCTAAGCGAGAACGTAATCTTCTCCCGAAGACTAATTCCGCCGGGGTTGTACCCGTAGTAGAATGAACTGAGTTACGGTAGTCAAAAAGGAACTTTAGAAGATTATTCTTAAATGATATTTTGTTATGATCACTCATCGATGATTTAATACCCCTTTTAATAATTTTAACATAACTTTCCGCCTGACCATTACTAGCTGGATGGTATGCGGGTGACGTCACATGCGAAATGCCGTTTGAAGAACAAAACGTTCTAAATTCACTAGACGTAAATTGTGTCCCATTGTCACTCACTATAGTATGCGGCAACCCGAACCTACACATGAACTCGTACAGTTTGTTTATAACCTGTGTAGATGTCGTTACATTCATTTCATAAACCTCGACCCATTTCGTATACGCGTCCGCGATAACTAAGAATGTACGATTGTAAACAGGGCCAAGCATGTCTATGTGTATCCTATGGAAGGGTTGCGGTGGGTGTGGCCACGGTGCAAGCGGTGCCCGCGGCGGCGATTACCTCAGCTGGCTGCATACTGCACACCTAGACACTACATTTTCTATCGACCGGTCTATACCCGGGAACCATAACCGACTCCGCGCTTCCGCTTTCATTTTCACTATTCCTAAATGTGACTTGTGTAGCTCCGAAATAATTTTATTTTATAATGTCGCAGGTATTATTAATTTGTAGCCACGCATCAAACATCCATTTTCAAACGCTAACTGCAACCTACATAAAAAATACGGCATTAAATTTAAATCGGTAACTTTTCTAGGCCACCCATGCTTTATACATTCTATAACCTTACACAATAATAAATCTTTTCCGGTTTCTCCTTTAACATCTTGTAAAGAAATAGGTAAACTTCCATCTGTTACAAAATTTATGTAAGAAGCGCGTTCCTCTACCCCTTCCAACTCGTTACCGGTTTGCTGAATGTCATGTAAACTAGCTCGCGATAGATAATCCGCTATATTATCCCCGCTTCGTATGTACTGTATGTTAAAGTTGTAACCATTTAAAAACAACGCATAACGTTGAAGTCGGTTCGCAGATACTTCAGGAATACCGCGCGAAGGATTAAATATGGACAAAAGGGGCTTATGATCCGTGCGGAGTATAAAGGGCGTTGACCTACCGTATAGGTATTGATGAAACCTCCTAACGCCAAATATTATAGCGGTTGCTTCTTTTTGTAATTGAGAATATTTTTTCTCAGAGGAGTTAAGGGTTCGCGAAGCAAAGGACACCGGTCGCTCTATACCCTTATCGCATATTTGAGACAAGACCGCGCCTAACCCGTCTGGAGATGCGTCTACAGTTAAAATTAATTTCGCATTAGGATCAAAGTGGGCTAGTACCTGTTCAGATGCCATCATGTGCTTAATTGTAACAAAAGACTTTTGGTGTTCCGCACTCCATTCCCATTTACTATTCTTTTGTAGTAACTTATAAAGTGGGCTAAGTATAGAGGACGCATTGGGTACAAAGTCCCGATAGTAGTTGACTAACCCTAAGAAAGATTGTAATTTATTTAAATTACTGGGGGCTGGTGCATCTAAAATTGCTTTTACCTTTTGTTTACATTTATGTAATCCGTTTTTATCAATTAAATAACCTAAATACTCAACTTGATCCTTAAAAAATCGCATTTATCTAATCGTAATGTCAACCCGGCCACTTGTAATCTTCTTAACACTTCGTTAAGCCTCTCTAAGTGTTGACTAGTGCTATTTGCTGTAATTAAAATATCATCCAACATACATAAAACGCCATCTATCCCTGACAGTAAACAATCCATTGTTCGCTGAAAAATAGAAGGCGCGCTGGCCAGGCCAAACACTAGCCGAGTATAGTTAAACAACCCGCGATGAGTATTTATACAAGTTACCTTTTGTGAATGTTCATCTAGTACCAACTGGCTATAAGCTTGGGATAAATCTATTTTACTAAATTGTTTGCCACCTGATAACTTTGCAAAAAGTTCCTTGGCCGTCGGCAGCGGATATTTTTCAACCATTAACTGTTTGTTTACTGCAATAGAATAATCCGCACACAGTCTTATCGACCCATCTCTTTTTAACACAGGTACGATAGGCGACGCGTAGTCGGAATGTTGAACCGGTTTCAATACACCTATAGACACTAACCTATTTATTTCCTTATCTATTGTATCTTTTAAAGCAAAAGCGACTGGCCGGGCTTTGATAAAAACCGGTTTTGCGTCATCTTTTAATTTTAAGTTTATTTCATATTTATTGAACTTCCCTAATCCATTCGAGAAAACAGAGGGGTAACGAGATTTCAGTTGACCAACTAAATTATTAGTTTCACTAAAAAAATGTATAGGTGACAATTGAAAATTAAATAAAGAAATGAAATCACGTCCTAATATCGGAGGTCCGCCATTATTTATGACGTAAACATTGAGAGCCTGAGTGTTGTTCAAAATATGTAAACAACAATCTAACTGTACACATTATCTGATCACCGGTATACGTAATTAAGCGCTTACTAGTGCGTGACAAGGGCTTTTTCAGAAAATATTTATTATATGTACTATTGGAAATCGCTGTAACTGCCGAACCCGTATCCATTTGAAATTTTAAAGGTACCCCCTCTACTACAACCGTTTCAGACATCGGCTCCCCCTTGAACGTACGAATATGAAATAACTCACCGTCATCCTCACTCTCGCTAATTTCATTTGATTGCACAAAATTAACTTTTTTACACATTCGCTTTAAATGACCTTTTATGTTACACTTTTTGCACTTATAATTAGCGAATCTACACTGTAACGTAGTGTGATTTTTATAGCCACAAACCGCACACGACTTGGCAGAATTATTTATAGGTTTCGTTATCTTAAACAGCTGCTCATCGTGACCACCATGTGTAGCTGCTGACCCTGTCACCGCTGAGCAAGCGCGCGCGCTGCGCACACTTTCCGCTAGATCGATCGCCTTTGCCAGAGTTAACTCTTCTAAGTTCTGAGCGAACAACTTATCTCGCTCCACTCCAGGCCGCATTCCCATTACGAAACGATCCCGCAATGCTTCCTCAACGTTCAAAAATGCGCAGTCTACAGTCAACCCACGCAATCTCGCAGCCCATTGAGCAAATGTTTCTTCAGATTGTTGGGTAGCCGAATAAAAATGATACCTCTCACCAAATCCGCATTTGGTCGGTATAAAATGCTTGTCCAAGAGATTGAGGATATCCTTGTATGGTACATCTTGCAAATCCTTAGGCAATGCTAAGTCGGCAGCGAGCTTGTAGGTGCTATCACTGAGTGTGCTTAACAAAATTGCTCTTTTCTGAATATCCACTGGGTCCTTGGTTTTATCAACATCGTTAGCGATAAACCATTGCGCTAGTCGACTTTTAAAAGCTTTCCATGACTGTACGTTATGGTCAAAAACTGTTAAAACTCCGTATTGAGCCATTATTGACTAAAAGTGGGTAGTCGTCGCCACTGTTATGTATGAGAGCGCGGGACAAGTGAATAAAGCAACGGTTACGTTCACACTGGTTTATTATAGACAAGGTACCCACATAGGTGACATATATATACATAGATACACAACACATGGGTTTGATGAAAAAAAAATTTTTGAGTTTCAGTTCTATGTATGGGTACCCCCAAAATTTATTGTTTTTTCTTATTTTTGTGTGAAAATCTTAATGCGGTTCACAGAATACATCTACTTACCAAGTTTCAACATTATAGGTCTTTTAGTTTCGGAAAAAAGTGGCTGTGACATACGGATGGACAGACGGACAGACAGAAAGACAGACATGACGAATCTATAAGGGTTGCTTCCTTTGGCACGGAACCCTAAAAATACAGTCGAATTGAGAACATCCTCCTTTTTTTAAGTCGGTTAATAATAGGAACGGAGCATGAAAAGAGACGCAGATGAAGTTGCGTGGGTCAGCTAGGCTAAATATATTTTATGGGTTAAGACCTCATTAATTGTTGCTAAGACTTGCTACCAGGTTAAAATTACTTCAGTCCATTCGAATATTACGTGACAGAAATTGCTCTAAGCGACAGTCTTATGTGTATAATTTTTGTTGTACATTTTATGATTTTTAATATTTATCATAATTCTGGTTTACAAATAAAGTATTATTTATCTACCTAACTATTAAATTAATTGCTGTGGCTCTGCATCCCCGAGTAACAGGAGATCACAAAGGATTTTCCATATCGTTAACTATAAAAATAATATCCAAGACAGGTTCCCCAAACTAATGACTATTCAAAATCTAAAAGGATAAGAGTAATGTACTTACAAGTGCTCATAATGTTTTTTTACATGCCTTCGTATAAGATTGTAGGCAAGATATTACTTTCATTATACTCGTATATTAACACTAAATATTTTAATGATACTCGATTTTATCGATAACCTAATCGAAAGCTGCAATGACATCTATGAGTAGAATTAAAAAACTTTTACAAGCGCTGCCATCATACGTTTAGTGTACGTATCTTATGTGTTGTGATACACAAAACTTTTAAAAGCATTTAAGTGTTGTGTAGAGATGGTGCCACTGTCTCATGAAATGATTGAATAATAATTTATTTAGTGAAAGTCTTAAAGTGAAACTATTATACTAAACATGAAAAACTTATTGAATTACATAATAATATTTGGAAGTATAGAAAGATGATGCCACTTCAGAATCAATATTATCTTTTTTATCGAGATTTTGAATTTCGTTTTCTGTTGATAATTCCTTTGCAGGTGAAATATCAGAATTTTGATCCATTGACACAGAGTTCAGGGGTTCTGCGTTTTGAACTTTTTCGTCATCGCTATTATCTGGTATCATTTGATCTACAGCAGGGAGTACCTGAATTGGAATAGTCTCCATTACGTCTACTTTAATCGCAGGTTCTTCTTCTTTAGGATCGGATTCCTTACTTTCTTCTTTGACTTGTATTGGTTCTACAGACAAAATCTTGTCTCCAGACTCTGTCATTATTTTGACATCTTTGTTAATAACAGGAGCTACCATTAACATGCCGTTAGCGTCTTCATGAACCGGTTTACTGATTTTATCGTTAGGCATCTTGATTTCCTGATACTGGTAATCTTTACCGGGAAAGTAATGATTTATTTTAACATTGCGACCCACTGGATAAAAGAATTGTGTGTGATCAGAAACTGAAACTGCGTGATCACCGTGGTTGTTAACAGTTCTGCTTACTACTGCATTGAACCTTGAACGAAAAAGTATTACATTACAATACGGTATATATATTTGACAAAATGACGAGACGTTGGCCCCGGACCCAATATTGATAGAAATCTGTAAATTTCGCATTACAAATAAATCGCTTATTCTGCCGTAGCTTTTATAACCAAAGTATCTAATCAAATAAATAAAAAAATAATTATACCTCTAATTAGGTATGTTAATTTATACAATTGTAAAATTATCTGTTTCTTCGTTTTGCTAATTGAAGCTACATGGGAACTTAGGCTCTGGTGAGTATCTCCTGTTATATACAGGCAGAGAGATATCACTGTTATACATACAAGTAATCATCGGTGAGGTCAAGGTGTTTCCTTAATTTAATTTGGGTCACATACCGCTACACTTTACACCTTGTAAATTGATGTGAATAGATTACAGTATGACAGTTTTGTACTTTCACAATATACATTTAAGGTTTTAACATAAATTATTATGTAAATTATTGTGTATGCATTAATGTGAATATATTAATCAATATGAAATACATTGATATGCTTAAAACGATAAAGTAACTAGAATTTCTATAAATACAGTGTGAATATAATAAAAAGAGGTGTAATATGGTCATGGCCGGCTAAAGGCCATTGTAAACTGGTGTTAATTGTTTAATTACCCATTATGATCATCGGCGGTATATTGCACCTTCCGTAGTGAGCCGTCGGACTCAACAAGGCTGTATTCGCCACGAACTCGGTCTCCATCTCGTGCTTCGCTGTGATGTTTGTGATCGCCAGTATTTTTGTCTGATACTGAATATTCAAATTCATATTTGGGGTATGCCTGGAATTTAATGAACTTATAATTGCGATACCGTAAGAGAAGAATTATAAGGATGAACCCTTGTTTTTACCCGACTACGGCAAAGCCAAAGGAGGATAATTGATTTTGACAGGCTATGTATGTACTGCATGTATGTATGTTCACTTGTTCCCTCATAGCTCCTCAACTACTTATTAGAACTGGACAAATGAGGTATCGTTAAAAGCGTCTTAATCATTCGCTTATAGGCTATATGATGTGTCACTAAATTTAATGTAGCGCCCTCTACCGCTCATAAAGTACTGTGTTCAAAAATTTATTTAAAATAAATATGCCGTGTTTGGTATCGTTGGAAAGGGCGTTACTTGTGAATTTCAAAAATATATATGTTATAATGGCACCAAAACATTTTAAATAAAAATAAGTAAAAACTAAAACCCAACTACGACATAAATCGACGCTGAAAAGTATGAAAAAAGTTTGAAAAGCCGTAGTCACACGTTACATAGAAACGTCGAAATTGTCGTAGTCGGGTTTTAGTTTTACTTTTTTTTATTGTGTGTCAATCTTCTAAATACTATTATGGAACAAAATAATTGTGATAGATGTTAAAGCAATTTTAACATACATGTGAGAAATGTCACCATAACGAATATTAAATAGTTCTAGTGATTCATATGAAACTATTTAAAAGTATATTTTATTTTAATGAACATAGAGATACAATTAGCATTATTAGGTCATACTTTGCTGTCACAGACACAATTTTCGTAACCTAACCTAACTGGATGATTGGTTGTGTAATTATAAATTCTAATACCATACCTACTCAAGTAGAAATATGAAACTGTATCAATGTCCCTTTCTCTATAAAAGTATTTCGTCCTTGGGTATACTTACGTAAGGTTCGTATTTGTATCCGAATGCCTGAGGTGGGTGGTACATTTTGACAGTTTGCCATCCGTGTAAGTTGGTTTTAACTAAATCCTTCTTGTATTTTTCTGATGTATGAATAACAACTGCATTGCTGACTTTCACGATGTAAATAAATAGTAATATCTGAAAATTAAAAGTTAAACAATTGTTTATTCGTCACGATCAATAAAAAATATTTCAAATGAAATACAAAATGCATCATAGATTAGGTACGATTTCTTTAAAAGTTATGGGTTTTTTAAATAAAAAATTACCTTTTCAAACATATTAAGGCACTTAGTTGAACTGTCGACAACGAAATCTTTTATTAGACTGTTGAGCTAATGAACAAATATAAACCATTTTATACTTTTCTAATACTTATTACATAAATTTTGCTAAAAATATATTATTAGTATACCTTTATTAGCTTAACGAACGAAAGAAACTTATTGACATGGTCATATATCGGCAAGATTTAAATTCCAAAATATACGTAGATACACAAATCATTTTTTAAAAGGATATATATATACTAATACCAGGCATATATAAACCTAATTCAAATCTGAAAATTAAGCCTTAGAAAACGACAAAATATATTTGATTAAGATAAAATGCTCATAAGAATGATCAACGAAAACTTGTGCTGTCGTATCCATATTATGGTATCGTAAGTTTAGGAGGTTATCGTATCATCAAAATCTTTGATCAAAGGAGGCTTTGAGTTTATTTTTCTCGGTATCAGTTTAAATCAAAGGAGAGTTGGGGCTCTCGGAAATGTCTCTTAGGTAATGACTTGTAAGAAATGTTCGATAAGTAATTCGATAGAAGAAATCGAATAAGTATCATTACAATCTTTTGTCATAGTTAAATTTTGTACCATAACAAATTCAGCAGTCCTAAGACATTTTGAAACAACTGTGATATTTGAACTTTATATATTTTGCACAAAATAGACATTTTGAGAAAAGTATACAAAAATCTACGAACTCTAAGTTGATTACTAGTACCCTTTATTTCGTTTATTTCTTTTTGCGGACAATATATCCCTCCAAAAGTTGCCTGGAAGAGATTGTTTTTGGCAATAAGACCGCCCATTGTACACATCTTCCTGAATTTTAAGTGTAACAATTTGTAATTGGTGTACAATAAAGTATATTCTATTCTATTAGTTTAACTTCTTAGCTGATAACATAAAGCTTAAAACCATTACTAGTTTCTTGATAGGCTATCTTAGTAAAGAAGGATAAACACCACTATTTAATATCAATAATTATAGATACCAATTGTCCCCAATTTACCTCATGGTTTGTAGAATTTCACAAAAGAGAGAGGATTTCAACGCTGGTGTTATCGTACGCCATCGTTACAATTCAAAAGAGTAGAAGAATTCGTTGTTAAAATAGGTACACATTGTGTTTGTCTAACTTTAAATCAATATAAAAGAACGAGGTTTAATAAAGATTGTAACATAAAAATTTAAGACGCGTTTCCTAGCAGTTCTATTACTTCTATTATAGATATTAATTAAATAAATTACTTTTTAGGTATGTTTTCGAACTGTAACTTGTAACTATAATTATCACTAGCGATGATAGAGTTGAGTAGGCTAATTTAGATATTATTTGTTGAAATATTTTTACCTAATACTACTTAAAAAATTTAAATAACAGATATCACAGAGTGTAAAATACTATATAAAACTAATAGATCAAATACACTATTTTAAATAAAATGATATTTACGAGTATAAAATTAGAATTAAACCTAATTTTAAATAAATTAATAATAATTGACTCGTTTTGTTTAAAGTAAAGGTGTTTGGTATGTGTAAAACTTAAGTAAAATGGTAATAAATTAGGAGTGTACACGTATATTTCTTTAAATAAATTACAGTCAATAATTATTTTAATACATAGGTAGTATAATTTACTAGTGAAGTTTAGTGGTGGTAGTAAGCGGGAGCGACATGTACGGGCAGGGCCTTGACGTGCAAGGGGGCGGCGGTGGGTGCGGTATTGTGCACTACCGCGTTGAAACCGTTGTGGTCATCGGCGGAGTACTCGACAGTCCTCACAGAACCGTCAGCTTCATGGAAAGAGTACGATCCTTTAACCACATCACCGTCGCGGGACTCTTGCTGGGACTTGTTGTCACCGGTGTGGCCGTCAGCTACAGAGTAGTTGTATTCGTATTTGGGGTGAGCGTCGAAGTCCTCGTGCTTGGCGATTATGGGAGCAGCGTGATGAGCTACGAGGGCAGGTGCAGCGTGGTAGGCGACAGCAGGGGCAGCGTGGTAGGCGACGGGAGCTGGGGCGGCGTGGTAGGCCACGGCAGCGGGAGCGGTGATGGTTATTTGCTTAGCAGGTTGGTCGTGGCGCACGATGTTTTGGGAAGAAACAGCCGCAGCGGAAGAGTAGTGGACTGGAGCAGCGTGGTACTCGACAGGGGCAGCGTGATACTCAACAGGGGCAGCGTGGTATGCAACGGGAGTGGCGATGGCTTGGTGTTGGTCGTGACGCACGATGTTTTGAGATGAAACAGCTGAGGCTGGTGAGTAGTGGACGGGTGCTGCTAGAAGACCAGCTTGAGCCGCCGCCACGAAAGCGCACAGAGCCACCAACTGAAAGTTAAATAAATTGATTTGTTAATATAAAATCCATGCTCCATATCTACTAGTGATATTAAAAATTCGTAAGTAAACCTGTCGGTCTGTTACAATTTCACGGCTAAACCGCTGAACAGATTTCAATGAAATTTGTTACTGCGATGACCAAATTATGATGAAGCCGCGGGCAAAAGCTACTATTAAATAAATAAAAAAAAAAAAGAATTAGCATCATGTAATAGTTAACTTACTTTGGAGTACATGTTTAATTCACTGATATGATCAAATCGAATGATATATGCGATATCATTGGGTTACTTTTTATACTTGCAAATCGTAGAGTGGTCAGTTGTACAAGACAAGTGGTGGAAGTTGTCAATCGAGTTCACTATGAATCCTACGACCTTGCCTTGACTTGCATAGTTAGTTATATTCAGCAATAGACCTTCTTTTCTTTTTATTTAAAAAGGGAAAATTTCCGTATTTGAGTGTGAATATATTTTTTTAAACTCATCGATATTTCAGTCATCACCGGATCTTTGCTTATCGAACTCGTCTGTCTGTCTGTCTATTGGCCATGTAAGATTGGTTCAGGACAACAACATCTTGACCATAAGTTTTTTATAAGTGTTAAATTAATAATATACTTTAATTTGAAGAGATTGAAGTTTGATATTCATTAGTCTCAACTGTATTTTTAGGTATCACTATTTACGCTCAGTTAAAGTAGGTAAACATCGGAAAAATATTCGGTAGGCTTAGTTTAGCAGCTTTCAAGAAAGCCGTAATAAAGATTCGACATCTAACTGATCTTGATACAGCTAGGATAGTTCATTTCAGTTATTTTCAAAACACAGTGATTTACGGTATCCTTCTCTGGGGTACTGTGCAGATATTAAAACTATGTTTGTATCACAGAAACGCGCCATGCGAGCCATTTATAAATCATGTCCTCGATTTTCTCTCCGTTCAAATTTAAAGATATAAATATTCTGATTGTATCTTCATATTTAGTATATGAAAATTTATTGTACGTTCAGAAAATATCTCAAGGTTTATTAAAATATGTGATGTTCTGTGTAAATACTAGAAAATAGGCCCAATGATGCAGAAGCATCACTAGGTCGCCATGGTGTGGGTCACCATGCTGGATTGTCTGCATTCGCAATAAGTATGGTGACCACCACTTTTGGATTTTGCTTATGCTTTCCATCAGGCACAGTAGAGAAAATAATTCACATAAGTAAATTATTACTTTTTATTGCTTTAAATCAATGACACAACTTTAAATAAATTAAATCAACGTTCATTTTTTCAAATATGCTGTTTTATGCTATGGTGTCTCAGTGGTGGTAGTAATTGGGAACTAAATGTACGGGCACGGCCTTGTCGTGTACGGGAGAAACGTGTAGAATCAAACGATTTCATTTCATTGGAGGAACATTTTGTATGACATTTTTTTTAATATTGTTATAATATTTTCCGTATTTTTTCATCGTTTAAACTTTTCCTATACTTCCACAAATACACCAGGGTAAAAATTATAAAAAGTGAAAAAAAAAATTAGTAGGATGAAACCCATTAGAAAAGGAGGAGAATATTATAAAAATGAAAGGAAAAATAATTTACGGGCGATCTGAGGTCGGGAAGGGGATGGGGGGGAGGTTTTAAGGGTAAAAAAAGGTTGTTCTCGATTTCTGGCAAAACTAAAAGTCCAATGGAAAAAAGTTAAATGGCAAAGTTATAGGTAATAAAAAGATGTAAACTTTTGTATTTACACTTTTATCACATACCCTCAAAATTTATGTGAAAAATTCAAAAAACCAAGTTTTAGATTTTTTATTTTTATCTTTAACAATTTTCTTTTTTTTTCACGAAATTTGGTGAAAAGTTACCTTTTTGTGTCCCAAATACGCTGTAATTTATTTGATAAGAAATTTTTATTTCTTCACCTTATATTGAATGAATATCGAAAAAGCATCCTAATTTTCAATCGAAAATTCACCCGTCAAAATATCAGCTTTTTTCTAAAAGTTGGTATGTTTTCTGTTCGTTGAAATTTCTACTTCCGGTGGTGAAAAAAAAAATGTTACCATAGTAAATCTTCTCAGAAAATGCAAAAAATCGAAAAAAAACTCGAATTCGAAAATTTGTTTTAATTATTATATACAATTTTGAGCTATTTATGAAAATTTACACTTTAATTACTCGAAAAACGTAAGATTACATGTTACATTGATAAAAAAAAATTGCAAATCAAAATAAACTACTATAATTAACAAACAAATAAGTTAATAAAATTAATATTTCATAAGACGTCTACAATATTTGGAGAACGTTCTTTAAATTATATGCATAGATGCCTATTTATAACTATTTTAAGATAACTTATATACCGGAGTGACCTACGAAATATTTTAGCCCATCAAAAGGTATTTCATAGAGAAGTGGGGAAGGGGCTAGGCGGGTCTGGGTCTTACTACATACACACCTACTATTTCGTAGCAGCTGTAACAACCGTTAGCCTAGCCAGTATTCGAAATACAGTACAGTATACAACATCTATATATATATATGTATAAAAGAGTAAGGTGACTGACTGACATACCCAGAGATCAACGCACAGCCCAAACCGCTGAAGCTAGAATCCTGAAATTTTGCATGTAGGTTCTTTGTATATCGTAAGTGAGCACTAAGAAAGGGATTTTTGAAATTCCACCCCTAAGGGGGTAAATCAGGGGATGAAAATCTGCGTGAGCGAAGCCGCGTGTAAAAGCTAGTCGTTTATAAAATACACGTGCACGCTGAGTTACTTTAAGATAATTGTGACAAGTTTACTTAAAAAAAACTATTCGAATCTGCATAGGAAGGTAAATACTATCTCTATTTTTATCTGTATCAATCAACTCAAACATAAAAATAGTAATATTTTCTTTAGAAAATAGTATGTTTAACGTAACATAACCAAAAGATTAAAATTGAATGATATTTTAGTACAAGATTAAAAAATAATAATCTCCTTATTTTTGCACAAACAAATTTAGTTACTCCCATGAAAAAAAAATTCAAAATACATAAAAAATATATTAAAAATCTATAAAAAATATAATAATATTTATAAAATATATTTCGTAAATATATTTTCAATAACAAACTTTTGGCCGATTTTCATATATTTATGAATGGTAAGATTAATGTGCTTAAAATATTGTAATGAATAACGTAATCAGAATAAAGTATCTACATTTAATAGTACGATTTACATTTATATTTATATATAATGAGATTTTCTATGACATAAATTCAATAAGCATTAAATAAATCAACTTTTTAACTGAAACAAATTGCAGCAATCACATTTTTTTTAGATGAAATTATTTATAATGATTAAAAATTTTTTTCGAATTCGAGTTTTTTTCGATTTTTTGCATTTTCTGAGAAGATTTACTATGGTAACATTTTTTTTTTCACCATCGGAAAGTAGAGATTTCAACAAACAGAAAACATACCAACTTTTTGAAAAAAGCTGATATTTTGACGGGTGAATTTTCGATTGAAAATTAGGATGCTTTTTCGATATTAATTCAATATAAGGTGAAAAAATAAATATTTCTATTCAAATAAATTACAGCGTATTCGGGACATAAAAAGGTAAGTTTTCACCAAATTTCGTGAAAAAAAAAATGTAAAAGACAAAAATAAAAAACCAACAACTTGGTTTGTTGAATTTTTCACATAAATTTTGAGGTTATGTGATAAAAGTGTAAATACAAAAGTTTACATCTTTTTATTACCTACAACTTTGCCATTTGACTTTTTTCCATTGGACTTTTAGTTTTGCCGGAAATCGAGAAAAACCGTTTTTTACCCTTAAAACCTGCCCCCATCCCCTTCCCGACCTCAGATCACCCGTAAAAAAAAAAAAAATATTTTTAAATTTATGTTACGGGATTTGGATGTAGATGATTTTGTGATAAGGTTCCAGCATCTCTTAACCTGTGACACATGTGTGGCACACTCTGTGGTTTAGTTGGCTTGACACTGCTGCAAACCTGTGATGAACTGAGAAACCTTTAAACACATGTAAAAAAGTTTATGTTTAGAATAATAAATCACTACATAGTATATAAAGCCGCTTTCTCTGTCCCTATATCCCTGTATCCCTATGTATGCTTAAATCTTTAAAACTGCGCAACGGATTTTTATTCTGGTTTCTTTAATAGATAGAGTGATTCAAGAGCAAGGTTTTTATGTATAATAAATGCATAATATAGTATGGAAACACTGTTGATTTTCGAGGTTTCTAATGTGATGTAGCAAATAAACACATTTTTTACGCTTACATTGCAAACGCTGGTTGCACCCTACGAGATATATCAAAATAATGTACTACAGTATTGTAAACCTTAAAAAGTACTACAAAAAAGTCCGCGACGGTATATGTCTATCTCTTAGGGATAACCCACAACAACCATTCTTAGGGTTCCGTGCAAAAGGCAAAAAACGGAACCCTTATGGATTCGTCATGTCTGTTTGTCCGTCTGTCTGTCTGTCTGTCAGTCCGTATGTCACAGCCACTTTTCTCCGGAACTATAAGGACTATAATGTTGAAACTTGATAAGTAGATGAATTCTGTGAACCGCATTAAGATTTTCACACAAAAATAGAAAAAAAAACAATAACTTTTGGGGGTCCCCATACTTGGAACTGAAACTCAAAAATTTTTTTTTTCATCAAACCCAACCGTGTTACCTATCCACCTATATACCCCATATATGGATAGGTCTTTAAAAATGATATTGAGGTTTCTAATATTATTTTTTTCTAAACTGAATAGTTTGCGCGAGAGACACTTCCAAAGTGGTAAAATGTGTGTGTGTGTCCCTGTAACTTCTAAAAGAAGAGAATGATAAAACTAAAAAAAATATATAATGTACATTACCATGCAAACTTCCACCGAAAATTGGTTTGAACGAGATCTAGTGAGTAGTTTTTCTTTAATACGTCATAAATCGTAAACCGCAAAAAAATAACACTATTATTAAAATATCGATCAAAGTTACAACGAACTACAATGACTTTTATATTATGTTACTTCCTGCTTCGGAACCCTTCATGGGCGAGTCCGACTCGCACTTGGCCGCTTTTTTATTTATTCCTTTCTTTTACCGAGAAATAATGGCTTATCTACGAAGTGATTTTAAGCAGTACAGAATGAATCCTTATACAATTAAGTAAATTAAATACGTTGAGCATTTAATATAGATCAAAATGGCCCTTTACAGTATCTAATTTAAATGAATATATTCGAAGATATTACAGATTTATCGTGTCTTCGGCGGTAGCATCTGAAATCCACCCATGCGAAGCCGGGGCGGGTTGCTAGTAATATATATTTCGGACACTAACACACAACGCCATCTACCGTGGGAAAGCCACGCTTTGGCATGAATGGGCCGGCTCGACCGGAATGATACCACGGCCTCACAGAAAACCGGTGTGAAATAGTGCTTGGGCTGTGTTTCACCGAGTGAGTGAGGATACCGGAGGCCCATAAACCCAACCCCCCCCCCCCCATCCCCCCCCAGGGGCCGGCAACGCACTTGTGACGCCTCTGGTGTTGCAGGTGTCATTATCGTTTACCATCAGGCGATACGTCTGCTCGTTTGCCAGCTTGTTCCATAAAAAAAAAATACTAGTCCCAAGCTAAGCAGAGCTTGTGCTACGGGTTCTACACAACTGATATAAATAAATATAATATGTTTTTTTTTTGTAAATGCTTAGCGTACTGCGTAGATGTACATATTATACACAGTAAAGCATTTACGCGTATTTTAGTTATAATAGTAGTGTGGCGACTTCCACATACAGCGCAACAGAAATATACTACAGCGCCATCTACCGAAGTTACACTGAACTACGGAGTAACAAAGGAAACTAAGAAACTACCAATCCTGAATCACGCAGTGAAAAGTTCTCGCGCCGATTATCATATATACAACATCCCAACATCAACCGTTGGGCAGTTGGCCCTCCAGGCATGATCACCTCGCCTGGTCGGAGGATCCTTCCTTTGTGTTGGAGGGACACGACACCCGTTCCTCCACAGTGGTGACCCCGACGTGATTAGACGTAGCCTTCGAGGCAGCATCAGCACGCCACCATCATGTTCACTCCCACAGCAAGTCTCACAGCGAGCCAGCAACCTCGGCCTCAACAGAGAAACACACCACACATGGTGGAAGCCACAGCTCCAGCCTGGTTTACCCCTACGGCCTCATCAGCATCTAGGCACAGCACACTGCAGCTACGGTTCATGTAAGCAGAGCATATCTCTCCCGTCTATGCGGCAGCCAGCCACTACGCAGCAACCGCCCCGACTCACTGGGGACCTCACCGCAGCACCGCGCACCGCCTGCCATCCCGACTCACTTGGATCAGCGGACTTCAGCCCCGACTCCCTTGGACTAGCGGCATTCAGTTCCGATTCACTGGAACTTGCGGAACTCAGTTCCGACTCACTGGAACTACTCACTCCTGGCACTGGCAAGCTCCGCAACAGAGCACAGATAGCTGACATATCATATATCGACCTCCGGTCTTGGAGGGGAGTGATGTGGTGACTTCCACATACAGCGCAACAGAAATATACTACAGTGCCATCTACCGAAGTTACACTGAACTACGGAGTAACGAAGGAAACTAAGAAACTACCAATCTTGAATCGCGCAGTGAAAAACTCTCGCGCTGATTATCATATTGTATACAACATCCCAACATCAACCGTTGGGCAGTTGGCCCTCCAGGCATGATCACCTCGCTTGGTCGGAGGATCCTACCTTTGTGTTGGAGGGACATGACACCTGTTCCCCGCAGTAGTATTAAAGGTACTAGAGCCACAATGATTTCAGTACGAACAGGTCGGTTCGACCGAACGGTACTACACTCGCACAAAAGATCAACCTAAAATGACAGTATTCGTGCCTAGTTAGTCGCTGCGAAACCGGAGGCCTAATGGTGCAAAAGCATCGCTAGGCCTCCATGGTGTGGGTCACCATGCTGCATTCTTGCATTGTCTGCATTCGCAATGAGTATGGTGACCACCCTCTTGGATTCTGCTTTTGATTCCATCAGGCAGGATAGAGTCACTTTGGCAGGCCCATACTTAAAAAAAAAATAACATGCTAAGTGAGGTAACCCGCTGAAAGGTGAATGGAAGTACGGACATAGCCACGATTTATACAACAGTGTATATCTTATCGTGTAAGGAACCCTACAAAGCCGAGTTATACAACCTACTGATTCTCAACTGAATAATATTGTACCCCTGTTTTACTTCCTTTATTGATGTAACCATAGATGATCAAAACGAAAAACTTTTAGACTTATGAATATTTTTAATTTGTGTTGCATTAAAAATGTAAAGATGTCACGTCTTATAATGAGATTTGCTATTAAAATGTATGTGTCTCTGAACATTTTATAATATATTACAACTCTTCAATAATGTGTATTTTAAGTAGCATGATATTACACAATATTATCATACTTAAGTATATATCTGCATCTCTTCACTACATAGTATAAAACAAAGTCGCTTTCTCTGTCCCTATGTCCCTTTGTTTGCTTAAATCTTTAAAACTACGCAACGGATTTTGATGCGGGTTTCTTTAATAGATGGAGTGATTCAAGAGGAAGGTTTTTATGTATAATAAATGCATAATATAGTATGGGAACACTGTTAATTTTCGAGATTTCTAATGTGATGTAGCAAATAAACACATTTTTTTGCGCTTACATTGCAAACGCTGGTTGCACCCTACGAGATAGATCAAAATAATGTACTACAGTATTGTACACCTTAAAAAGTACTACAAAAAAGTCCGCGACGGTATATGTCTATCTCTTAGGGATAACCCACAACAACCATTTTTTGTTCCGTTCTTTTTACGAGAAATAATGGCTTATTTACGAAATGATTTTAAGCAATACAGAATGAATCCTTATACAGTTAAGTAAATTAAATACATTGTGCATTTAATATAGACCAAAATGGTCCTTTACAGTATCTAATTTAAGTGAACATATTCGAAGATATTACAGATATAAAATGCACGAATCGTGTCGTCGGCGTGGGCATCTGAAATCCACCCGTGCGAAGCCGGGGCGGGTCGCTAGTAATGGAATAAATTATCTCCGTTTTCTGTAATGCGCTCGGGTCCTGTCGGTCTAAGTGTGATGTTAAATAGTCCTTCTCGATAAGTGGGCTTTCTTACATCAAAAGATTTTTCAATTCAAGCCAGTAGTTTCTGAGATTAACACATTTAACTAAACAAATTAGTAAACATACTCTTTACTTTTATCATGTCAGTATAGGTTACCGCATCACAAATGTTTTCTAACTTTTAGATTCTAAGTCTTTTTATATTGTTAAGGTAGTCTCTCTAAAGTAAACTATCATAATAATATTCCGTTTAATATCATTTGCATTTATGCTTTTTAAATGTTTAGTTTCTTAATTTGAATCACAGTACAGTCACCACATATTCTATAGTTGGATTCAATACTTTTATAAACACATATAAAAACTATTTCGACTGACTGTGTATAGGTATTATACCGGAGTTACAAATAAATATAATAACACAGATTTAAATTAATATCATGATAAGAAGTACATCGTCTGTGGACACGTTCACCTTAAGTGAAGTGAAGAGTGCGTTGCCGATGCTTCCCCTTTCCAGATTCAGAAGGAGAAGTTTAGGTTTCGGTAGCTTGAGGTAGAGGAATATGCAATTTCGCACACTTATAGTTTATATAAAGAAGGAGTGCATAATGCTAACCGTTTTTTTTTAAATGATGCATTAAAGATACATTAAATTAATAAAAAAATCATTCCACACTATCACGCGTACGTGTCACACACATACACAAATATGCATACACAGAAATGTATGTACTATGTCAAAGTCAAACTAAAAAGGTAATTATTTTTGTTTTTAATGGTGGTGATTCTTTTGTTGTGATCACTAAACTAAAATTCACTAAAAAAAATGTTGGATTATATACTTTAATTTCATCTGCTTACAGTCCATTTTTAGGGTTCCGTGCCAAAGGCAAAAAACGGAACCCTTATAGATTCGTCATGTCTGTCTGTCCGTCTGTCTGTCCGTCCGTATGTCACAGCCACTTTTTTCCGAAACTATACGACCCATAATGTTGAAACTTGGTAAGTAGATGTATTCTGTGAACCGCATTAAGATATTCACACAAAAATAGAAAGAAAACAATAAATTTTGGGGGTCCCCATACTTAGAACTGAAACTCAAAATTTTTTTTGTTAATCAAACCCCTACGTGTATCTATGGATAGGTCTTCAAAAATGATATTGAGGTTTCTAATATTATTTTTTTCTAAACTGAATAGTTTGCGCGAGAGACACTTCCAAAGTGGTAAAATGTGTGTGTGTCCCTGTAACTTCTAAAATAAGAGAATGATAGTTCTAAAAAAATATATGATGTACATGACAATGGAAACTTTCAACGAAAATTGGTTTGAACGAAATCTAGTAAGTAGTTTTTTTTAATACGTCATAAATCGTAAACTGCAATTTACCTTTCATTCAATCAACACAAATATAAAAATAAAATAAAAATTATATTATGTTACTTGCTGCGTGAATTTGTGTTAATTGAGTTGTTGTTAAAGTGAATTTTAGTTTAGTGATCACAACAAAAGAATCACCACCATTAAAAACAAAAATAATTACCTTTTTAGTTTGACTTTGACATAGTACATACATTTCTGTGTATGCATATTTGTGTATGTGTGTGACACATACGCGTGATAGTGTGAAATGAAATTTTTATTAATTTAATGTATCTTTAATGCATCATTTAAAAAAAACGGTTAGCATTATGCACTCCTTCTTTATATAAACTATAAGTGTGCGAAATTGCATATTACTCTACCTCAAGCTACCGAAACCTAAATTTCTCCTTCTGAATCTGGAAAGAGGAAGCATCGGCAACGCACTCTTTACTTCACTTAAGGTGAACGTGTCCACAGACGATGTACTTCTTATCATCATATTAATTTTAATCTGTGTTATAATATTTATTTGTAACTCCGTAATAATACCTATACACAGTCAGTCAAAATAGTTTTTATATGTTTTTATAAAAGTATTGAATCCAACTATAGAATATGTGGTGACTGTACTGTGATTCAAATTAAGAAACTAAACATTTAAAAAGCATAAATGCAAATGATATTAAACGGAATATTATTATGATAGTTTACTTTAGAGAGACTACCTTAACAATATAAAAAGACTTAGAATCTAAAAGTTAGAAAACATTTGTGATGCGGTAATCTATACTGACATGATAAAAGTTAAGAGTATGTTTACTAATTTGTTTAGTTAAATGTGTTAATCTCAGAAACTACTGGCTTGAATTGAAAAATCTTTTGATGTAAGAAAGCCCACTTATCGAGAAGGACTATATAACATCACACTTAGACCGACAGGACCCGAGCGCATTAGAGAAAACGGAGATAATTTATTCTATTAAGAGATGCAGATATATAAGTATGAAAATATTGTGTAATATTAAGCTACTTAAAATACACATTATTGAAGAGTTGTAATCTATATATATGAAAGCGAAATACCACTCACTTATATAACACCTACAAACTTGAAATTTGGCAGGTGAGTTTCTTATAGGGTGTAGACATCCGCTAAGAAAGGATTTTACGAAACTCCATCCCTAAGGGGGTAAAACGGGGGTTGGACGTTTGTATGAAAGTCCTATGTTTTTGAAGTAAGAGACTTGAAATTTAACATGTATGCTCTATAGACGGTGTGGGGGTGTACTAATAATGTATCTTTAGAAATCAACCCCCTTTTGGGGTTAAAATGGGGGATGGTAGTTTGTACGCAAACGAGGTTGCTTGGGTCAGCTAGTATATTATAAAATGTTCAGAGACACATACATTTTAATAGCAAATCTCATTATAAGACGTGACATCTTTACATTTTTAATGCAACACAAATTAAAAATATTCATAAGTCTAAAAGTTTTTCGTTTTGATCATCTATGGTTACATCAATAAAGGAAGTAAAACAGGGGTACAATATTATTCAGTTGAGAATCAGTAGGTTGTATAACTCGGCTTTTTAGGGTTCCTTACACGATAAGATATACACTGTTGTATAAATCGTGGCTATGTCCGTACTTCCATTCACCTTTCAGCGGGTTACCTCACTTAGCTTGTTAATTTTTTTTTAAGTATGGGCCTGTCAAAGTGACTCTATCCTGCCTGATGGAATCAAAAGCAGAATCCAAGAGGGTGGTCACCATACTCATTACGAATGCAGACAATGCAAGAATGCAGCATGGTGACCCACACCATGGAGGCCTAGCGATGCTTTTGCACCATTAGGCCTCCGGTTTCGCAGCGACTAACTAGGCACGAATACTGTCATTTTAGGTTGATCTTCTGTGCGAGTGTAGTACCGTTCGGTCGAACCGACCCGTTCGTACTGAAATCATTGTGGCTTTAGTACCTTTAATACTACTGCGGGGAACAGGTGTCATGTCCCTCCAACACTAAGGTAGGATCCTCCGACCAAGCGAGGTGATCATGCCTGGCGGGCCAACTGCCCAACGGTTGATGTTGGGATGTTGTATATAACATGATAATCAGCGCGAGAACTTTTCACTGCGCGATTCAAGATTGGTAGTTTCTTAGGTTCCTTCGTTACTCCGTAGTGGCGGCCGTAAGGTCTCATTTTTTCATCTCCAGATGTTGATGTAACGGTAATAAAAACTATGATAATAGTCACGATTACGAATTTATTCGTATATCAATATAATTAAATAAATTACAATTAATAATAATTTTGGCACATACACGGTCTCGTTTACTAGTGAAATTTAGTGGTGGTAGTAAGATGGAGCAACATGTACGGGCAAGGCCTTGACGTGCACGGGGGCGGCTGTTGGTGCGGTGTTATGCACTACCGCATTGAAACCATTGTGGTCATCGGCGAAGTACTCGACAGTCCTCACGGAACCGTCAGCTTCATGGAAAGAGTACGATCCTTTAACCACATCACCGTCGCGGGACTCTTGCTGGGACTTGTTATCACCGGTGTGGCCGTCAGCTACAGAGTAGTTGTATTCGTATTTAGGGTGAGCGTCGAAGTCTTCATGCTTGGCAATGATGGGAGTGGCGTGATGAGCTACAAGGGCAGGTGCAGCATGGTAGGCGACAGCGGGGGCAGCCTGGTAGGTGATAGGAGCTGGGGCGGCGTGGTAAGCCACCGCAGCAGGAGCGGCGATGGTTATTTGCTTAGCAGGCTGGTCATGGCGCACGATGTTTTGGGAAGAAACAGCCGCAGCCGAGGAGTAATGGTACGGTACAGCGTGATACTCGACAGGAGCAGCATTGTACGCAACAGGAGCGGCGATGGCTTGGTGTTGGTCGTGACGCACGATGTTTTGAGATGAGACAGCTGAGGCTGGTGAGTAGTGGACAGGTGCTGCTAGAAGACCAGCTTCAGCCACCGCCACAAAAACGCATAAAGCTACCACCTGAAAATGAAACGAAAGTGGTAAATCATTATTATTTAGATTAGTAACTGGAAATAGAAATGATCGTGGTAAATTTATTATTTGAAACTTACTTTGGAGTACATGTTTATTTCACAGAAATGATCTAAGTGAATGATATAGTTTATGTCGCGAGCCTACCTTATATACTACGATGTCGTAGTAGCGATCAGCTGTTTGTAGTGAGTATTAGAACTTGTAAATCGAGTTTGCTGTGAACTTGTTGTCCATACACTAGATTAAAGTATTTTTATTGAGTAATTGTTTTACCCTCTAATTTACGGTTACGATTCCTGTGACGAATATGTATGTATAATAATAAAACATAATAATTATATACGTACCTACCTATAAGGGAGTGTGTAAAAAAAAGTTTATAATTAAATTATGTTAATTGGAAATGTTCTTGAGTTTCACCTGTAATTAGTAAACCTTATATCTCACGTATGACCTTATTAAGTACCCCAAATTTTAATGTTGTATTATTTATTGTTTATCTTGCTAACATAAATGTAAAAAACGGAATTTCCACAAGGAAAATGTACCTACTTACTTTTGAAACGATACTTGTGCTTTAGTTTTAGCAGATTACGACGAAGCCAAAAGGAAGTGTAGGTATACAGTTTTAGCAGTCTATGTATAACTGCTAGACTTTCCTGTTCCACTTTCCTGAACTAAAGAACCAATTTTAATGAATTAAACATCATTAGATTCAAAATAATCATAAGTTTTTACATGGCCGAGTTACAGATTTTACACTTTTTATTGTTCTAGGCCTAACTAGCACGAAATCATCCTTTACACTAAGTTTTGAAAACGATATACATATATATAATCGCTTTAATCATTATGTTTTTGACCAGTTAGTGCTTTTATTTTCACTATTTGGGGTTTTCGTATGGAACATCACATCTAGGCAGGAAAAGTCTACGGATTGGGGTACATTTAATTTAGTACAATTCAACCCTACAAAGACACATTTGCGCGTTCACCGCTAAAAGGCCGGCAACGCACTTGTGACGCCTCTGGTGTTACGGGTGTTCATGGGCGGCGGTAATCGCTTACCAACAGGCGATACGTCTGCTCGTTTGCCCCCTATTCCATACAAAAAAAGACCAATGGGAGCCGAGTATAAATGAAAAGAGACGCAGACGAAGTTACGTCGGTTAGTTTTGCCCGCGGCTGCGCCCGCGTTTATGTCGGTAATAAAATTTTAAAAATATTTATAAATTTTAACTTATTATGTTATTCCGATGTCTAAGCTATATTACTGCAAAGTCTCATAAAAATCCGTTCAGTAGTTTTTGCGTGAAAGAGCAATAAACACACATCCTTACAAACTTTCGCATTTATAATATTACTAGTGGTTGCCCGCGGCTCCATGCGCGTATATTTTGGTTATCGCGGCAAATAGTAGCCTATGTGTTATTCTGATGTATAAGCTATATAACTGTAAAGTTTCATCCAAATCCGTTCAGTAGTTTTTGCGTGAAAAAGTAACAAACATCCATCCATCCATACTTACAAACTTTCGCGTTTATAATTTGTAAGATTTAGTAGGATAGTTGTAGTAGGATAGGATGTGAAAAATATATATACATATATATATTGTGACTACTCGATTTAACAAAAAATATAATCATATATTAAGTAGCAATAGAATTATTAAATACTCTAGGGTCAATCTTCTAATAATCTTCATATAAATATTTATGTATATGATATCAAAAAGTAGATTTTAAGAGATTATAATGTCCAATATAGGTGTAATTGTAGGTATTTTTTGTTTGAACCAAAAATGCCCACATTTGAGCCCATTTAAAACTCGTATACTCACTAACGCTATGATGCCAATATTTTGCCAATTTATAATGATAATATCCTACCTATTTCACAAGATGCCACTAGGCCGCCATTGTGTGGGTCATCGTACTGCATTATCCACGTTCGCAATGAGGATGGTGACCACTTTTGAATTCTACTCATACTTTCCATCAGGCTGGGTAGAGCCATTTTGGTAATTATTATTAAAAAAAAATACAAAAAAAGACTTCAAGAAGTGGACCAAATTGAAATGGGGCCCACACGGGAAGCACCAGCTTTCAAATAAAAAAAAAGAATCATCGAAATCGGTTGGTGTTATATTGAGTTATTCATCAATTTGTCGAGCACATACTTAATGCAAATTGAAGACTTATATGGTTTTCTCATGGATGACATTGTCAGAACTAGACCAAATTGAATGGGACTACACGGGAAGCACCAGCTTTTAAATAAAAAAAGAATCATCAAAATCGGTGCACCCAGTCGAAGTTATGAGGTAACAAACAATAAAAAAACAGTCAAATTGATAACCTCCTCCTTTTTTGAAGTCGGTTAAAAATGAACACTGCTCGTAATATAGGCGTCAGACAGGTCCTATAACTATACTTTTTGGAAATTCAAGCATATACCTATTACGTGTACATAAAAAAACCCCAGACAAAAGTCAAATATTCACGCCCACAAAAGTTTCAATTAGACGGCAATCAAACAAGCTTCCTGTGGCGTAGCTGTACCTTACACTACCCACTACGTCATTCCTTCGACCTTGAATTCTAACTTTAGGGTTACTTACTTAATAGGGCACAAGCCTATTGCCTTCAACCAGGTAGTTTAGAGATCAAATGATAAAATTTGGAGTTCATTTACGATTGGGGCAGATTTTTCGCAGACTACATGGCCGATGGGGCTAAAAGGTTCAGTAGTTGCGACCATGTACTGAAAGATGGACTTGATGTAGAGAGCCTTGGAGGAGGGCTCTATTCAGCAATTGAAGTCTTTCGATACGATCAAGGAGAAGCCTGAATTATTAGGTCCCAAAAACAGAATGAGGAACAGCTAGAATTTCATGTTCTAGGTGAATAGGATATATTACGTTCGATATTTAAGATAAAAGCGGGCTCATCGCTAAGTGGTAACTGGGTTGGTTAATTCATTGCATAGTTAAAGAATCTTTAGTCTGTCTTTGAACGGTTTACAATTCCTAATACACTGAGACTCCTTCATGCCCCGGAGGGTGTGTTAAGCAGTTGGTCTCGGTTAGCATACAAACACCTGTTGATCTTTACTTAAAAAATCTGGATTCGGTCATATCATAATAGACTCAAACCCGACCAAAATCTAGTTTCTTAAAAAAGAATAAAAGATTTAACTTAACATAAAGAATTAAACTAAACATGTAACGAGATTATTTGTATATTGCTTTAAATAAATTACAGTTTATTAGCGAAATTTAGTGGTGGTAGTAAGCGGGAGCCACATGTAAGGGCACGGCCTTGACGTGCACGGGGGCGGCGGTTGGTGCGGTGTTGTGCACTATTGCGTTGAAACCGTTGTGGTCATCGGCAGAGTACTCGACAGTCCTCACGGAACCGTCAGCTTCATGGAAAGAGTATGATCCTTTAACCACATCACCGTCGCGGGACTCTTGCTGGGACTTGTTGTCACCAGTGTGGCTGTCAGCTACAGAGTAGTTGTATTCGTATTTAGGATGAGCGTCGAAGTCTTCATGCTTGGCGATAATGGGGACAGCGTGATGAGCTACAAGGGCAGGTGCAGCATGGTAGGCGACAGCAGGGGCAGCGTGGTAGGCGACGGGAGCTGGGGCGGCATGGTAAGCCACTGTAGCGGGAGCGGCGATGGCTATTTGCTTGGCTGGTTGGTCGTGGCGTACAATGTTTTGAGAAGAAACAGCCGCAGCGGAGGAGTAGTGTACTGGAGCAGCGTGGTAGGCGACAGGGGCAGCATGGTACGCAACGGGAGCGGCGATGGCTTGGTGTTGGTCGTGACGCACGATGTTTTGAGATGAGACAGCTGATGCTGGTGAATAGTGGACGGGTGCTGCTAGAAGACCAGCTTGAGCCACCGCCACAAAAGCGCATAAAGCTATCACCTGAAAAATTAAAGAATTATATGTAGGCCATTGTTTTAATTAGTGTGTAAGGGTATATTAAAGGTATAAATTAATTTTTGAATAAAATTATTTATATCAACTTACTTTGGAGTACATGTTTATTATACAGAAGTGATCTAAGTGAATGATGTAGTTTATGTCGCGACTCTACCTTATATACTGTCATATCGTAGTAGCGATCAGCTGTTTGGAATTATTAGTGGAACTTGTCAATCATGTTCACTATGAACTTGTGCCGTGTCACATACTTTAACTAAGTCCATTCACCAGATCGACGTAATGTATTTTATTTAATGTAGTAATTGTTTTAACCTGTAATGAATATTTAAAAAGTATTTAAATATTTCGGACAAATCGTTTCATTGATTGCACGCTTGACCTCGTAGTTCAAGCGATCGCCACGCCCGATTCTGCTGCACCAAAGTGCTGTGGGTTATAACCCCACACGGGAAAATACTTTATGGGATCCAATAAAAATGAACTGCCAACAGCGCTTACGCTGTGTTTCACCTACTGAAACTATCCTTGTGAACATTCATTTATGATACAGCATTTCAATTAACGTTATGTATCCGTTTTAAAAACATAACTTTTTTGTGTTTATAGTTGTATAAATAAAGGCCGACTGCCTCTTTGTTCTAGCGGTTAGCGTAAGCGACTATCGATCGGAGGTCTTGGGTTCGAATTCCGGGTCGAACCGCTGTTGAGTTTTTATTACTAGAAATTGTTAATACCTGGTTAGTGGTGTTTCCCGCCCGTGCATCGGAGAGCACGTTATGCTGTCGGGCCCGGTTATCATGAACATCTGTGGCAATCGCTATTGGGAAGTCAGAGCCCTTAAATATACTGTCAACTAGTTCAACCTTCGCATTCAGTTCACCCTCAGGGTTGCGGAGGTCCGATGACAATCGCTCCGTGAAATAACTGATATTCAAGTAAAGCGGTTGAACTAATAACCGACCCTAAATAATATTGGGAATAATAAATTAACCAAAAATATTAATAGGCACGTTGAAAGAACGTGTCCTAAAGTTTCTTACCTATTTTTCATCGATAGAACTCGTATTTGGTTAGTTACAACAGTAACATATGAAGATAGCAATAAAACCACATTTCTGAAGTCGCGACAGATTTATTATTATGAGATATGTGATGTTTATGGCTTGATTTTATTGATATGACACCTCTAGACATATAAGATAGTACCTACTGCGGTTATTGATGTTGTCTTTAGTGAGTGTTTATAAAATTAGAATGAAACCTACTTTGAAATTGGTAAAATTAAATTACTTCGGAATGTACTTGACTTCTACTAGCGATGTTTAGACTTCTTAGCCTACGCATAACTTTAAGTAGTACCTACCTCAAACATTAAAATTGCGTATTTTGTATGTTTACGTTTTATAAATATATTTTTATTTAAAGTGTTCACAAAGAGAAATTAATATATAATAATAATAATAAAAAACACATGAATAACATGATACAATATGACATATGACATTGAATAACAGGAATATAAGCATCAAACTAGGCCCCAACGGACGAAGACAAGTATCTTTATGACTTCACAGTTTCCAAACCAATGTGTCAACATTCATAAAACTTTTGTTCTACTGATAGCTGAAGTGATTTAGATTGTTATTTGTCATAATTTCCACGACCAGTCCACGAAGTCATAGACCAATTGACATAGAATGCAAAAGGGTTGTTGTAATAGTATCGTCGAGGGACGTCAAAGTAAATAATTTATCTTTTTATTTGACTGGCCTGGTTTAAGCAGTCGCCACGTCGTTTTCTACTCTGTCAAGTGGTGTGGGTTCAAATCCTACATGGGACACTATTTTGTGTGATCTACAAATTGTTTTTCTGAGACTAGGCCCCTTATTTTAAAAGGCGTCTCAAGTATCCGTTGAACTCTGATCACCTGAAATAAGTTTTAAGTTCACATCAATACTCTCAAAAGTTTTTATTTAAAATAATGTTATATATTATTGCCATAAATCAAAAGGTTAATTTAAACAAATAGTTAAATTTGTCATCATTATCATCAGTCCGTTGCAGTTGAATGTGTATTTTAACTAAATTGAATATCAAATAAAGTGAATTGAAATGTGTATGATAAGTTATTCTTTCGTAAATAAAGTTATACTCTTTGCGCTGTAGCATGGTGCGTGGTGGTTTTATTTACTTTAATTTACAACAGTTATTAATGATATAATATATTGCGAATGTGGTACAGCTGAAATACTAAGTCATAATTTGTAAATCGCGGCAACTTTCAAGAGTAAAGCGACTGAACCATGCCACGCACCACGCTACAGCGCAAAGAGTATGGGTAAAGTAAATCTTTCGCTGTTATTCAGAAACATCATCATAAAACATGTTCATTTCCCTTAAAAAGCTTTTAGCTTGAGCTTGTCTCAAGTAAACAGAGATTACATCTGTCAAAATCTATCTGAAGGGAGGTTTTGACATAAACATCGTTCTTAAATAAGCTGTTCACAAAGATTTACTGATCTATACTCACTTGATTAAGGATCAATGAATCTCGTTTCTAGAGACGTTCTATAATAAAATCAGTTTCAAAAATAGATTCAACACTGAGACGCATTTGAAAGTCCGTTTCACGTACGTTTGTAAAGTCCCCCGCAACACAGGATGTATATTCCTAATGCGGGAATTGTAATTGTTAAAAAAAACTTTATCAGTTGTACTTTGTTGTCATACATTTTGTCTGTTTGATATATGTATATAGGTATATGATGAAAAGTAGGAGCAGAATTCAACAGTAGTAATCACCATAGTCATTGCGAATGTAGACAATGCAATAATGCAGCATGGCGGATTTTTATTCAGAATGTTTTTGTGTCAGGATTTTTTATTGCTAAGAGTTTCTATTAGACATATTCTCCTCCGCCACCAAGGTACCAAACTTCAGGGCGGGGTCACCAGCTGAGCAAGAGAAGGGTCTGTAAGGGTTTCAAGGGAATCTTCTTTTTAGGACAAACCTACACGTGAGTAATTACCTAGAAAATTAAAGAAAGGAATTTCAGTGCTTTTCCTGAATTTAATTCAACAAATATATTTTTTATAAAAACAATTCGTGTTTTCATAAAAAAATATAGTTGTTTAGGAAAACATATTGAAATAATCAAAATATTTATTTAACGAACTTATTCGTTTATTACTTTAAATAAATTATGGTTTGGAATTATTGCTACAAGTGTTAAAATTTACTAGCGAAGTTTAGTGGTGGTAGTAAGCGGGAGACACATGTACGGGCACGGCCTTGACATGCACGGGGGCGGCGGTGGGTGCGGTGTTGTGCACTACCGCGTTGAAACCATTGTGGTCATCGGCGGAGTACTCAACAGTCCTCACGGACCCGTCAGCTTCGTGGAAAGAGTACGATCCCTTAACCACATCACCGTCGCGGGACTCTTGCTGGGACTTGTTATCACCGGTGTGGCCGTCAGCTACAGAGTAGTTGTATTCGTATTTGGGGTGAGCGTCGAAGTCCTCGTGCTTGGCGATTATGGGGGCGGCGTGATGAGCCACAAGGGCAGGTGCTGCGTGGTAGGCGACAGCAGGGGCAGCGTGGTAGGCGACGGGAGCTGGGGCGGCGTGGTAAGCCACGGCTGCGGGAGCAGCGATGGTTATTTGCTTAGCAGGCTGGTCATGGCGCACGATGTTTTGGGAAGAAACAGCCGCAGCGGAAGAGTAATGGACAGGAGCGGTGTGGTAGGAAACAGGCGCAGCCTGATACGCCACAGGAGCTAGAAGACCAGCCTGGGCTACCGCCACGAAAGCGCACAGAGCTACAACCTGAAAAATAATAGAAAAATTGTAAAGCCATTGCACTTTTTTTTATTACATTAGAGTTTTTTATTTTTTTATAATTGTAACTTACTTTGGAGTACATGTTTATTGTACAGAAGTAATCTAAATGGTATAGTTTATGTTGCGAGGCTACCTTATATACTAAGATATCGTATTGTGATCAGCTGTTTGTAGTGAGTAGTGGAACTTGCCAGTCGAGTTTGCAATGACCTCATGTCGTGTCACATAGGTTTACAAATTAGGCCATTCACTCGATTGATATTTATATCATAGAAGTATTGATATAGTTATTATTATCCATTGTTTATCTCGAAAATAAAATGTATTTTTACTGCCTTGGTTGGTATTATTTCCTTAAACGGAAAGAGTTTTGTACTTTCAGATATTTCAGTTCTTTTTTCTATTACGAGTTATAAGTGCTGCTTTATTTACAACAATTTCACCTTGTTTGCAAAATCTGAACAGAAATAATTTATTTAATAGCAACACAGAAACTCAAGATTATCTGTTGGGGCTGCCATTAAATGAACCAAAATTTTGCATTTTTTTGGTGACATGAATAATTGAAGACATCTTATTGCTATACTTATTTATATTGACTTTTAAAAAGGTGATGGCAACCTGCGACGGATAATTTTGGATTTATATGTTACTACCACATTTTCGAGAACCAAAAAGGTACGTGAGGAAGTGCTATAAAGTTAATCCTATTAATATTATAAGCGCGAAAGTTTGTAAGTATGGATGGATGGATGTTTCTTATTCTTTCACGCAAAAACGACTGAACGGATTTGGATGAAACCTTACAGTTATATAGCTTATACATAAGAATAACACATAGGCTACTATTTGTGGTTAAAGATATTTATTTCTTAAAATATTTCAATAATCACTTACAGAGAAAAGTATAGTTTTGAACAAAAACATATTACCTAAGTAGTGTGGTTAGTGGGGTAGTTGTGATTTTTTTTGTTTAGATGGGTGGTAGGTACAAATATCTATACTAATATCTATACTAATATCTATACTAATATTATAAACGCGAAAGTTTGTAAGTATGGATGGATGGATGGATAGATTGATGGATGGATGGATGTTTGTTACTCTTTCACGCAAAAACTACTGAACGGATTTGGATGAAACTTTACAGTAATATAGCCCATACATCAGAATAACACATAGGCTACCATTTGGCACGATAACCGACATACACGCGGGCGAAGCCACGAGCAAAAACTAGTACTCTAATATTATAATCACCGACTCAGCGAGTGATCAACTCTACTAAATAAGCTTTCTTATTATCCCTCGTATATTTTTTTTCGGAGTTTTCTAAATGAGTTTATACTTCTTGAATTACGTTTTAACCGTCGTGGTGCGTGTTGTGTGGGTCAATTTAGTTATAATATATAACAATAAATAAAAAATACACAATGGTATGAATCAGTATTAGATGCAGCTACTAATGTAGACATTAGTGAGTTACTGTACAATAAAAATAAAAGTTAACCTTAAAGATTGGTAGCAGTTCAATAAGTGTTCTTGTGTATGACCAGCAATCAGTAAAAGAGATGTCCAAAAAATGTATGAGCTTCTGCCCCAGACTATACGGAAATCAAATAAGTGGTATTTGATACCTGAAATCTTCTAAAAAAAAAATTAAAAGGTTCATGAAGTAAAAATTCTGAAAAAAGTTAGGAAGGTTTAAAAAATCAAAATTTAATCACTCTGACAACATCATTTTTTCCAATATATTTTAAAGTTACACTGTGAGGTCTATTATAAAGATTTTTTATGTGTGCTCATATCAGAATATACACTACTGGCTTATTCCCATGGCTCCACCCTCGTATGGAAAGTCCATGAAAAGTAAATTGTGTCATTCTTCAACGTTTTAGATCTCCAAAAACAAATATGTCATCTGACCATTGTTGGTTACAAGGTTAGTTTTATAGAATGGAAATAAAAGAAAGAATATTATTTTATGCATATAACTGCATGTTATTAGAATATTCAAGTGAAGGTATCGAGTTGACATTACTAAGTGTTGTAATTAGCGAAACTTGGCCTTTTAAAGCTTATGTTCGTAACATAGACATGTGTTGTTATTTTCACTAAATCATCAAATTGAAGAGTATGTTTTTCGGACGTGCATGATGGTCTATAGCGGTTAGTGATCGTGACGGCTAGGCCAGACGCCGTGGGTACGATTGTGGGCTTTTTTGATGTAGATACCGTATATAATTTCATATGCATTTAGTGAAACGCTGTGAATTTGAAATTACAAACAGGCACTTTATTTCTATTTATTTAAATAGATAGATATTATATAGAATTGCAGGCATTCCTAGGTGGTCGTCGTCACTTACCATCAGTTTGCTTATTTTTCAGTTATGTCGAAAAGAAAAACTTGTATTGTTTTATCATAAGCAAATTCACCGATTCTATTGAAAAAACTGCATTGGCAACCACAAACTATGTGTAAATATACATAAATGCTATGGCGCAATCACTATTAAAGATTTATCATCATCATCATCATCAACATATTTGAATAGTCTACTGATGGATATAGGCTTCTCGTAGAAAGAAGGCTTATTACAATTTTGCGATCACCAACCGGTTGTCTCTTCTATACATATTTAAGGATTACAAGCTGCCAATAAAGTACGCAACATTATAACTCCTGTGTTTTTTTTTTATTTTTTTTATGGAATAGACCGGCAAACGAGCAGACGTATCGCCTGATGGTAAGCGATTACCGCCGCCCATGGACACCCGCAACACCAGAGGCGTCACAAGTGCGTTACCGGCCTTTGGGGGATGAGGGGGGTGAGATAGAGGGAGGGGTTGGGGTATGGGCCTCCGGTATCCTCACTCTCTCGGTGAAACACAGCGCAAGCACTATTTCACACCGGTTTTCTGTGAGGCCGTGGTATCACTCCGGTCGAGCCGGCCCATTCATGCCGAAGCGTGGCTCTCCCACGTTGAGCGTGGCTCTCCCACGTGTGCTTAAAAATCTGCCTAAGCTTTCGGAGATCTATTTTAAATATTACGAGTCATATTTTTCGACAACGTGTATGCATCCCGTCCCGTTAGGATTCGTTAAACCTTTAGAAATATTACCACCTGGACGCTAATAATAAGTCAGTCAATAATCTAAGTCAATAATTAATATATATAGTTAACGAACTTATTTATTTATTGTTTCAAATAAATTACAATCAAATCAATTATTTTCACACACACGTCCTATAATTAACTTGGAACTTTGGTAGATCTTTAGTGGTGGTAGTAAGCGGGAGCAACATGTATGGGCACGGTCTTGATGTGCACGGGGGCGGCGGTGGGAGCAGTGTTGTGCACTACCGCATTGAAACCGTTGTGGTCATCGGCGGAGTACTCGACAGTCCTCACAGAACCGTCGGCCTCATGGAAAGAGTACGATCCTTTAACCACATCACCGTCGCGGGATTCTTGCTGGGACTTGTTGTCACCGGTGTGGCCGTCAGCTACAGAGTAGTTGTATTCGTATTTAGGGTGAGCGTTGAAGTCCTCGTGCTTGGCGATAATGGGGGCGGCGTGATGAGATACGAGAGCAGGTGCAGCATGGTAGGCGACTGCAGGGGCAGCATGGTAGGCGACAGCAGGGGCAGCGTGGTAGGCGACGGGAGCTGGGGCGGCGTGGTAAGCGACGGCAGCGGGAGCGGCGATGGTTATTTGCTTGGCAGGTTGGTCGTGGCGCACGATGTTTTGGGAAGAAACAGCCGCAGCGGAGGAGTAGTGGACTGGAGCAGCGTGGTACTCAACAGGGGCAGAGTGATATGCAACGGGAGAGGCGATGGCTTGGTGTTGGTCGTGACGCACGATGTTTTGAGATGAGACAGCTGAGGCTGGTGAATAGTGGACGGGTGCTGCTAGAAGACCAGCTTGAGCCACCGCCACGAAAGCGCACAGAGCTACCAACTGAAAAATAAAAAGGAAAAACATTAGTTTTTTGTTGTTTATATTACCATATGAGGGCATGTGTTACTATTTATTATTTAAAACTTACTTTGGAGTACATGTTTATTACACAGAAGTAAACTAAGTGAATGATATAGTTTGTGCCACGAAGTTACTTTATATACTACGATTTCGTAGTATGATCAGCTGTTTGTAGTAAGTAGTGGAACTTGTCAGTCGGGTTTACTGTGACCTTATGTCGTGTCACCTAGCTTTACGCGTAAGACCATTCTATAAATTGAAGAAAGTAATTATTTTTCCTAAAATTAATTCTGTAATTGAAATTGATTTAATATGTTTTTGACGAGTAACTTGTTTTGCGAAAAAAAATCTGTGACAACATACTGTGAATCTGAACATATAAAAAATCAAATAAAACTATGTTATAAAGTGTTAGACAGAAAACTATTACAGCAAGGTCAATAATAATTGATGACATTTATGTGTTTGATGCAGTTGGTTTCTGTTGCAAAAATAAATTCAAACATTATTTTTATAGACGGCATTGCCTCGCTATGATAACCAGCCGTTGATAAAAATGCGTTTATTCTACTAAATACATAAATATTGTAGATTAATTTAACCCAGAAACAGAAGAATCATCATGCCTATCACATAGTATTTGTGCTGGGTGATAATTATAATCGAGCCCATTACCACCGGTTTAAAGATCACTAACCGCTAGACTAACAGGCCCATTAAAATTAAATGTCTAAAATGTATACTATCCTCGTACAGAAGATCAACCTAAAATGATGATGACAGCATTCGTGCTGTCGTGTTACGCAGTTGTGCATAAATGATGCAGAAGCATTACTAGGCCGTCATGGTGTGGTCACCATGCCACATTGTTGCATTGTCTGCATTCGCAATGAGTATTGTGAACACAATTCTTGGATTCTACTGATATTTTCTATTAGGCAAAGTAGAGTCACATTTTCAGGCCCATACATTAAAAATGAAAAAAAAAATGTGATTCAATTAACGATCACTTAAGAACACTCAATCAATTTTACGACTTCCAAAATAAATGAATACGTAGCGTAGTAGTATCTACGAAATCAGATGTAGAATTTAGTTTTTGTGTCGCTAACGTAGCGCTAGTAAAGGAAAATATAAAAACCGTTACTATTAAAAGTAACGGCTTTTATATTTTCATTTACTGTCAGCTCCAGAATAATTGTATTTGTAGTTACGGCCCACCTAATCGAGGGGCGCTGGTCCAACGAGGACAGGAACATGATAGTTGGAGCAGCATGGTAAAAGACAGCTGCATTAGAAGCATAATGGAGTAAGGAGATCAACAATTTCACTTAGCCTGCTACTACTAAATTAAAAGCAGTCATCTGTAAATATCTTAATTTGGTAATTTAGTCCACACACTACTGTGACGCAGTTGTTCAAAAAGATGATTCTTGGAAAAAAATTATGCACATTATTTTTATTACTGTGCCATTCTTACTTTAATGAATATTATGTTTTTATAGTAATTATAAGATAATTACATGTTTAAAGTAATAATAAGTATACTAATTGTATATAAAATACTTGTCAATTTAGACATATGAGTTCGCAAGAGTGAGCAATTGCAGAACGAGATCATTGTAACCTTACGCCTGTTGACATAGTTTCTAATGCAAACCTTTGCGAAATAAACTAAGACGGGTTCGTAAGAATATTTCAACTTAGATTAAATAGGTAATATACATTATACTTATTTGAATACCTATCTATTAAGTAAACAATAAATCTGTTGTAATAAAGTGTCAATTGATTAATCTGTTTGAATCAGATCACCAGGTAATTGCGTTCTCGGGGAACCTATGCTAGCTATGTAGCTAGCACATAGCAACTAGCCAGTCGCAAATAGTCCACCTGGTGTAAAGATATCTTGAGGCGCTTCACCTCGTTAAAATAATTGACTGACCGGTATGTGTGATGACAGCTCCGATCTCCGCTGCGCCGAGGGGCATCCCTTGGCGATGTTGCTCCATTCACCACTACACAAACGATTCCAATTTACAAGTCAAACACGTGCTATTTGACAAAGGTTCAATATGAGAGAGCCGACGTTAATTCCCGATTTTAACACAACAAATGGCTACAAGCACCTCGATATCTCCAAATTCGATTTCTAACAATTATATATGGTTTCAACAAACACGCGGTTTTAACAAAATCTTTTCTCAAGATATCTGACAGCTGCTAAGGCATTTTGACAAAACCCTAGTGTTGCCATTATAAACCACTTATATCCAAATCAATGATTTCGTATCGAACACTGTTTTTATATTTACTTTTTTAATATAAAACCAAAAAATGCAATGTGTTTTCCAGTAAGTTATATCCTATATAAGAAGGGGTTTATTTATATATTTATAAATTCCCTGTATATTTAATATGGTACAGGGTCCAGGTGGTATTGTACCACTGTGAAGCATTTATTATTAAGTTATCTACCTATTTCATAATCAACTGCCTAGTAAGTCTAGAGGTTGACGTATGCGACTGCCGATCAAGAGGTCTCGGGTTCGAATCCCATGCCAAAAGTGTTATTGAGTTTTTCTGATTAAAGAAAGACTTAATAACAGCTCGGAGTTTGGAAGTTAGGGCCTGAACTCCCGTGCCTCTGAGAGCACGTAAAGTTATTGGTCCTGCGCCTGATCTCTCCCTGGTCGTGTCGGTTAACCGTCCCATCGAATTATGAAAGAGAGGGAACAGAGAGTGCACCTGTCTTTGCGCATACATTTTTGCACTATAATATCTCCTGCGTAGTACTGCAGTACTGGTTTGCCTTGAGACTGGCCGCCGTGGCCGTAATCGGCTAGGAGAACAACATCATCATCATTTCATTATCTGGATTTGGATTAGCAGTCAGGATCAATACCTATACAGTTTTTAAAATATAGTTGGATAATTAACTAAAAAAAAGTGATTTTATTTTATATCACCTATATTTTCATTGTGCTGGAGCGAGCCAAGTGCAAGAGAGAACTGATGGCTGTTATAGCGAAAAGGAAAGTGGCCTTCTTTGGACACATACAAAGGGGCCCGCAACATGAATTCCTGAGGGTTCTGTTAGAAGGAAAAATACCTGGCAGGAGGACACCAGGTCGACCACGAAGGAAGTGGATAGATGACATCGTGGTCTGGACCGGACTGCGGTATCGCCAACTAAAGGAGGCCACTCATGATCACGAGGTGTACCGTCTGCTGACCTCCAAACTTCATTTTGAGGATGGCACCCCATGATGATGATGATATTTTCATTCTTTATGTGCCAGTATTATCATAAATGATGATGCTATGAAATATATTTAGCTTTAATTCCGCGAGAAAAATATCCAGGTCTGAAAGCAGGGCACAAATCCCACCGTCATGCATATGTACACATACAAAACAAGTGAGAAATAATTAGCATGCCATGCAACCAAACCTATACTCGACACGTGTTTCGCCCCTCCACGGGGCATCCTCAGGAGATGTTGACTCGTCGAGCGTTTGAGCTCGAATGCGCGCTAGCGCGCCGCTGTCGGCCCTTTATATACCGTTTCGATACAATGTCACAACGACATCTGTGCCGAACTACCCGCAATCATACTTAGAAGTGGTGATGGAATTAAGTTTGTTTGGTCATTCAACAGTGTATATGCATTATTATTGTTATATTTTGATATTTCTAACTGTTCCAACACACTCATCCGGAAACCCTTATCGCAAACATGCAGAATGTTATAGGTATTGTTGCCGCTCAAGGAGTGGCCGGTGTCGATTAAATGTTTTGCGAAATGTGATTTATCTGGATGGCCATTCCTGTGAGCGGCAACATGTTCCCTGTACCTAATTTCGAAACTACGGCCTGTCTGACCCACATAGACCCCGGTGCAATCATTGCATACTAATTTGTAAACTCCGGATTTTTTTGAATTCTCTAATTTATCTTTACCGTTACATAGTTTACGCAAGTTATGATCCGATCGAAAAGCTACGTAAACATTGTGTTTTCTTAGAATATTCGCGATTCTATCTGAAATTGGGCCTATGTAAGTGAGACTCCCGACATTCTTGTTAATTCTTTCGGGGGTACATGCATAAAGTGCTGAGCGAGCCCGGTCATTCTGCTTTTTCTTAATTATATTATCAATAACTTGTTTGGTGTAACCGTTTGAAGTCGCGATTTGATACAATATTTTGAGTTCTTTTTCGTAATTATCCGTGGACAGTGGGAGTGACATTAAACGGTGGACATAGCTGCGGAAGGCTGCTAGTTTATGCTGTAGTGGGTGACAGGATGAAGCGGGAATCGTTGTGTCAGTGTGTGTGGGCTTTCGATAAATTTGGAAATCGAGTTTGTTATTGACTCTTGTGATTGTTAGATCCAAAAAATTAAGGGACTGATTTGATTCTAATTCTAATTTGAATTTAATTTTGGGGTGGTGAGTGTTGAGCCTATTTACGAAAATATCCAATTGACGATTAGTACCTGTCCATAGCATAGCATTTAATGTCATGGATTTCCGCAAAGTAACGCCTGATTCCATAACTTATAAATGATGATGATAAATTATAAAATGACAGTAGTGGCAACTGTCACAGAGATCAAGCTATGTTTTAAGGATAATAAGCAATACACAGAGAGATAATTTGTCGCCAACAATGCTGTCAATGACCTTTGAATCTTCAAGAAAACTTGTAACATTTAAATTGTAGGTCCGTATGGAGATTGAGGATGGAGGTAGTCACTTATTTCTGATTTGTTGTTTATTTACCCTTCATATCATAAAAAATATTCTTGATTTTGTGAAAATATACAAATCTGTATATATAAATATATCAATATATACGTGCATTTAGGCATAAGTGTGAAACTAAACTAAAATTATTTTGTTTAAGTGAAGAGACAAAACTCATTAATAGAGAATTTTAGTTCAGTTTAGAGTACTAGCAGAATTAGCACTAATTATTATCATTATCATCTTATTTTGATTATTTGGGGGGCCGGTTACTAATTCAACCACTTTTACCTGAATATCAGTTTTTCCACGGAGCGACTGGTATCAGGCCTCCGCTATCCTGAGGGTGAACTGAATTCGAAGATTGAACTAGTTGTCAATCATTCCCAATAATGATTACCATAGATGTTAATGAGAACCGGGACCGACACCGGGCTGCTATTAAAAATTTCTTGCAAGAAAAACTCAACAGCAGTCCGACCCGGGAATCGAACCCGAGACCTCTTGATCGGCAGTCGCTTACGCTAACCGCAAGACCAACGAGGCAGTATTAGATCAATATCTATCCTAAATATAAAAGTTTTGCTGTTATCTCATAATGTTCTGCACCGATTGAACTCAATTTGGCATAATGTACAATACACTTTAACGATGTGCTCACGCAGACTTTCCCCTTTTTTTCCCTGATTTACCCCCTTAGTGGTGGAATTTCAACAATTCTCTGCTCACTTACGTTATATAAAGAACCTACATGCAAAATTTCAGGATTCTAGCTTTTTTTTTTTTTTTTTTTTTTTTTTTTTTTTTTTTTTTTTAATTGAGGTCTATTGGACCTCTCCGCTTTTCCCCGTCCATGAGGAGACAGGACCTTGTTACTCAAAATTCAACTATTACTCAAAATTATATACGTCTGCTATCGGGTGAAATTCCCGCTACTTTACTAACTTTATTTTTCTTACTCTCAATAATTTTACGTCTTTTATTATGCAGGGCTTTACTTTCTTTCTAGTATTATATACATGTTATTTTTCTTTGCCTTACGTATACTTACGTCTAGTTGTCTACTTTATCTGATGTCAATTTATTATTTTTATTTACAATCTGTTGTTTCCTGTTTCTGTTGACATATATTTATTAATTCTATTATTATGGCTTCATTTAGTTTTAATTTAACTGGCTGTCTCTTTAGTTATAATTTTTTATTTATTGGTGATGGTTTTAAAATTTCAGTGTATATTTTCATTTTCTCTCTCTCTTTATTTCAATTGTCTATTCTATTAATTTTTAGATTTCCTTCCAGTTCAGTCTCCCAAGGATGTCTTTCTAGTTATTATTTACTAATCTGTGAGGTCGTGACATTCATAACTTGTGTATCTGTTTGTGTGCGTGTCCGGTGTTTATGTGTGTGTTTTCTTCCTGTCTTATTTGTCAACAATGTATATATATGTTTCAATATATATAATTATTGCAACGTCTTTGTGAATTGTTTAGTTAGTTAGTTTCTGTTTTGTGTGTACATGTACAGTGTTTGTATGCATGTTTGATGTGACCATATATAATTATTATATACTTAACAGATCATGTGTGTTTTTGTATAGTGTATGTGCGTGCGTGGATGAATCATGAGTATGATGTGGTAGACCTCGCCAGATAGTCCCATTTCGCTCGGGTTGGGCACTCGGTGCTAAAGGTGTTATGGCCGGTATTCGGCAGCCCAGAGTGCGAGCAGTTGCAGCAACGCGGTTCTTTTCCTGCAGCATATTCGGCGCATTTCTCGCGCAGGTGCGAACCTCCGCAGTGGCTGCACCTGTCCACACTCTCGGTGCAGAACTTGCGACCATGACCGAATGCAAGGCACTTCGTGCATTGGATGACGGGAGATTGGTCCTCCACTCTGACCCTTTGCAGGTCCAGGTAGAGGATTCCAGCCTCCGTCATCCTTTGCCATACCTTCGGCCTTACTTGCAAGACTATGTGGGAAGTCCCTGGGTTCCTTGTCCTTCTCTTAAATTTGATGGTCAGCTCTATATCCTCTTGTGGCAGGCCCATGAAAATGTTGGCGTTCTGGGTGTAGAGGGCCCTTACCATTTCGTCGTCGTCCCCGTCCACGAAAACGTCTTTGAGGACGACGAGCGGGTCTTTATTTTTCATGGGCACTACCACAAGCCCATCACCACGGATCTCCAGTCTCTCTCTCACTCTTCCTATCTCCGCCTCCGTGTCGCATCCTAGGATAACCATACGGTTTTTGGCTTTCCGAGCTTTACTTATTTTCAACCCAGTACCCCTGGCGTCGACCGCCTTCTTCACCCTGGCGAGTACCTCATCGGCAGTCTCCTGGCTGTCCGTTGAGGTCACCGCCACCGAGTGAAGCGCCGGTCGGCGCCCGGGTCTGGTTGCTGCGGCTTTGGCGTAAGTCATGGGGACCGGATCCGGAACGCTCTCGGGCGTTTGCCCCTTCACGGCCTCGCCGATGTGCGACTTAGTCTCCATGACTATATCTCTTGCGACAGTCCCAACCAGGTCTTCGAGCTGGGACTGCGCTCGCACTATCATCAACTCAGTCGACTTGTCTATGTCGACCTGAGTTTCCTCGATTTTCTCGAAGATTTTTTCGGCGATGCCGGCGCTCCGGTTTCCACTTCTCGTGTCTAGGTCTCCCACGACTTCGCTGGCGACAGTACTGATCAGGCGTTCGAGGTGAGCCTGCGTACCCTCTACAGTCGTCTCTATCAGCCCATTTATCTCCGTCTTAGTCTCCTCCAGTTTCTCGAAGACCTTTTCGATGGTGTTGGTGCTCCGTTCTTTGTTTCTTTTGTTGAGGTCTGCTAAGTTCTCTGACAGGTTGTCGTTCATCTGCCCTAGCCATTCGAAAATTGTTTTCTCCATGCTTCTGAGCCTTTCCGTAACCTTATCCTCTGTTTGAGAAGGCACGGAAGGCACAGCTACAGAGGGTATAGTAGCAGTAGCAGCCTCTGACGCCGCCGCTTCCAGCTTCTTGATACGCCTACTCAGCTCGAAGAGTGCGCGTAACCCGTGGTCCGATTTTACCTCCAGGAAGGTCTTGATGTCTCGTCGCATCTGAGGATACTGCTGGACTCTTGTAGGTATTAGATATATATATATAGATTATATATATATAGATTCTAGCTTCAGCGGTTTGGGCTGTGCGTTGATCTCTGGGGATGTGAGTCAGTCAGTCACCTTACTCTTTTATACATATAGATAGATAAGGAAGCAATGCTACAGCGAAGCGAGTCTATGTAATGCTAGTTTAACACATGCAAAAATTAAGTGCATATAATTTATTTTAGTTTCTCTTCTTTTGTGTAAAATATAGAATCTCGAAGCTATCATAGAAAGTTTTCCATACCAGTTACTAAGTACAAAATTGACATAAATACACCGACTTAGATTTCACAGCATATAGTAGCAATCAATAGTTGTATAATCTACTATACGTTGCAAAACAAGCTTAATGTGACCTTAGGTTTACTTGTATAGTCTTGCTAATCAACTTGTTATTGATTGAGACACAACGGTTAAAGCTTTCTTAATACTCACCCTGGTTTGTAAAACATTCAATTATTTATAGGAGCAGTTGCATCTGAACATTAATGCGTTTAAAGTAATCACTTAAAGAAGAGTATGTCAAAGAGTGCATTTTTTGTTATTATACAGATTAATTATTAAATTAATCATACTTATCTGTTTTGTACGTCTTTGCAGGTATTTTTGGTTATTTATTTCCTTACATATTTAAAGAAAACAAATATTATTGCCCAATGATGCAGAGGCCTCTCAATAGGCTGCCGTAGGTTACCATGCTGTGGTCCGGATGTGTTAATAACAGCAGTTTCCGGATCCCTTCCATGTCAGGCGCAGAGTGGCACACCGTGTGGTTTTAGTCGGTTCGATTCCGACACACCGCCCCGCCGCAAACCCCGGTGGGGTGACGGCCCGAGGGGGTTAGCACACGTAAAAAGAAGGTTACCATGCTGTAGTGTTACATTGTTTTATTTATTTTATTGTTACATTGCAATGAGATTCTTGGATTCTGCTCATGCTTTTTATCAGGCAGAGTAGTATCATTTTGTCAGCCTCTTACATAAAAAATATTTTATTTATTTGTTTTACAATTTTGAAGTATGTAGAAGTAAGTTTTGTCTAACTCTTCAATATGATTTATTTAAAAAGCAAAGTCCAATATAGAATTCAATGATATAGTTTGAAATAATAAAGAAACAAAATAAAATTGAATAATCCTACTAATATTATAAATGCGAAAGTTTGTAAGGATGTGTGTTTGTTGCTCTTTCACGCAAAAACTACTGAACGGATTTTCATGAGACATTGCTTTTCGTAATATAGCTTAGACATCGGAATAACATAATAAGTTTAAATTTATAGAGATTAAAAAAATGCAATACCGACATAAACGCGAGCGGAGCCGCGGGCAAAAGCTAGTATTCAATATAGTTTAAAAAGCAAGGTTAACATACCCTCTTATTGGAAAAATTTACATGCATGTAGATGTCGATTAAGGTTTCACTGTATAATAGCTGATGAGTCATGCTTTGTCATGGTAAGTATGTCATACACTGATTGATAGCTGTTTAACGTGTTTTACAGTATATTTTTACTGCTGATGGCCTCAAAATTGTGCCAGTACAACCTACATAGAAATAAACTAAAGAATACCCGAAAGTAAAAGTAGAAATCCCTAAAGATAAGTTATATTTTGTGATATTCCCTTGAACTTCAAGTTAAATTTAATTGGATGGTAAATAAAATGAATTATTTATTGTTAATATAAGAAAGACAACTCACGCTTTAGAAATATCCTGTGTCGCGGTTGATTTACATGCATACACAAAACGGACACAAAAAATACTCAGACTCAGAATAATTGTAAGTCATACAAAGAATTGTCCCATAAGTGGATTGAACCCATAGCACTCAGAATAGTAAGAAACGGCGAAATGACCAGTTTAAACACTACGCTATCCGTGAAGTCAAAAATAATTCAGTTAAAGGTAAATAAATTATAAGGAATTAGAATGTTGTATTTTTTATTAAAAAATACCCATACGTGCATAAAACAAATAACAAGAAAGCACTAGGTAAGTATTATAGCTAATATTATTGTCTTATTCTATTCTTAAATATAATATTAATAATCAATATTTTGGTTTGTCCACTCTCTCAATACAATCGTCAATTTAACAATGGGATCTTCATAATACTATACGAAACTTCGTGTCCGTTTGATAATCTCTCTGTAGGTCTATTGTAAGATCTCCGCACTATTTAGACTACGTATTCATATTAACAGTAATCAATGAAGATTAAATCATCGTGCCTATAATATTTTTAAACATTAATGCATCACAAGAAAGGTTATTTTTTAACCCAGACTAGATTCTTCAGTTGACTAAATTTATATTTAGATTCAAAACTAAAACTTGTAATTCAATTGTATTGCTTGTTCTCAATTGCAATGGATCAGTCACCAATATTTTAGACATTTCTTTTTAAAATAGTCTACATTCGTCACTGTGCTACATACATATCTCAGAAACAACAATTTCATCATCTACATCCCTTACTTAAACCAGACACGTAAAACATTTTTAGTTCAGAGACGTATATGTTATATTGTTGTTTTCATTCTGCTTTGACAAATGTAAAATTGCGGAAAGGTCAGCTTGCAATTGTGCATGCTCAGTATCAACGTTCATGGAGTAGACTCCAGAATAGTTCTGTAACTTTTGAGACATTGGGCTGTATACTCTCGCTATGTTCAGATGTATTCTGTGAAGCTTGTTGAAAGACATTAATTGAGGATGTTTTGGTTGCGCTGGCACCATATCGTCATCTATGTTCGAACTAAAAAAAAACGTTTTTTCATGAGCATGGAAACATTTGACAAATTATAATATCAAACGATAATTGCAGAGTTATGTGGTAATAATAGTCTCACAATGTAATATATTCATTTCGAATGCTATATTAGATTTAAAAAAAGTTATAAGACAACAATTTCTCTAAGGGATATTAAATTTATATGTAACTTCGTCACATCTGCAAACATTTAGCAGCCTTCTCAGAATTTTTTAACATAAGCATAGCTTTAACTTATAGGTTTCATATTTCAGGAATAGGAAAACCAATCCATCTGTCTATTCTAATTTTATGCCGATAATTACCACAAACATATTTGAGGTACGGAGTATATTAAAATTTAAAATAAAAACGGCAGCGGCAATTACAAAAACGTGACAAGCCGTTTGCCCTAGTTCAAAGGAACTTATAACCTAAAACATATGAATAGAAAAAATTACATCAATCGTGACCTAGATTATTTAGTTGGAAGAAGCCGTATAATTTTGTGACCAAATTCCTTGGCTAGTACTTTGCAATTTAGATGCGAAAATTTTACAACTGCTAATTATATTTCATATCTAATCTATTTAAATTTCACAATTATTGAATCACACACATAGCACCTAATTTTTTTTACTGATGCCAATCATTCAAGTTACGAAAAACAAACAGTTTATATTATAGGTACATTAAATACCACATCAATGAAACAACGTTTCAACAGCGTGAATAAGACGACTTAATCAATGACAGTATGTGCACGAGTACCTTTTGTTACCAATTATTTTATCACTCTCATCCGGTCTATGAATATGTTTTTAATATATGATATCTGTACTAATATTATAAAGGTAACGCATTTGTGACGCCTCTGGTGCAGCGGGTGTCCATGGGCGGCGGTAATCGCTTACCATCAGGTGATACGTCTGCTCGTTTGCGCCCCATATCATAAAGAAAAGCTGAAGAGTTTGTTTGGTTGGTTGAAGTGCTTATCTCAGAAACTGCTAATTCAAATTCAAAACTATTTTTATGTACGATACCAAAACGATAATATACCAATATACCGTCAATGAGAAGTGTTGTAAAATGTGGAAAATTTATTTCTTTTCGAAGATGAAGTTGCGCAGGTCAGATAGTGTAGGACGTAAAAAGTAAAAGTCACATGTTGTCACGCAACGCGGTCGTGACTTCATGCATATCAATGTATCAGAGGGCCTAGCGTAAGTTTATTACATTTCTACTTCAACCTCACGATGGCCACGTTCGGTGTTCTGATTGGCCCGAATAAACCCTTTACCAATCACAACCCTGTACGCGGCTACTGTGACTATATAGTCAATGTCAAATAAAGATACACTAGACCTTCAGAAGAGAGTGACAAAAGTAACTATTGACCTGCTATTTTAATGGTAAGAAGTTAAAGAACAAATAATACTTACATGTCGGGGTTCACTATGTACTGCTGATTGGCCATGAAAGGAGGTGGATTGCGTTCCTTGGGTAGAAAGGGCACTGCCGTTGAAACTACTGGTAGAAGATCCGAATGATGTTTTACGGGAATAGGCTTTATAAAGTTAAGCTAAAATGTGAAATTACAAAAGAATAAATCCCCAATATTGATAAACATCTACCAAAAGTGAATATGGTCGATGTTTATCAATACTTTTAATTTGTGCGTAACTCATATTGATTTGTGTTGTTTCAGAAATGTGTATTTTACTGGTCATGGCACTAACATATGATTTGCAGTGCAGGTTTGTGCTTAACGAAAATTGAGAGAAGAATAAAACGTTTAAATATCTCATGTTCCCACAAGTAGTCAGAGCAATATATCTACAACAATCGGATCACCAACTTGAGATTTACGACATTATTTAAATAATATATCTCTTTAGTAATTAATATTATTGATAATATTTAATTATTTATGTTAGTAATTATTTTCACATATTGTTAATTTGCATGAAGAATTGCAAAAGTCGGAAATCGAAAAAGTGTGTGTGCAATTAAAGTGCATGGCGAGAAACCAATAAACTACTTAGAAGTAGGTACTTATAAACATTAAATTTACGGACTTTTTTCAGAACTTTCTTCATTGACATTGCCTTTTTGACGACATCCTGAGGACGCTTGTGGGCCTGAAAAATGTAACAGTTTGTACAGTCGTGAGCGAACAGGAACGTTGTCAAACGCTTGTGCGATTGCAAATGGATCAAATAAATCATCAAAATTAAAATTTATACTGCTGAATGTTATTCAAAATTCATTTTTAAGCATTTATTCTGTAACTTTTAAGAAAAAACTGTTTTTATTAATATGCAATTCTAAAAACAAATAATTAAAATATCTGTCGGCATACTAAAAAAGAAAATGAAAATTCCTAACTTGAAAATATTCTAAAAATAGTATTTTAACGATGGTAGTTTTAACTATTGGAGAAGTGAACCAGTATTGTAAAACGAATTGAATAAATAAACATAAAATTAATTTATAATTTGAATGTATACATTTTGATAGATATAATTAGGTATATGAATATCCATCATTGATATTAGCAACAAATAATCATAAACGAGAATCTAAATATTTAGAGAACAAAATAAGAAATAATTAAACTACAACTATTTGTATGGAGTACTCGCAACAAGTAACATTTAGATACAGTTCTAGGAGTGATTTATTAGTATTAGTTTTACATTAGGTACCTACATTGCTGTTACTACTTGCTCGGAATATTTTCATAGATCTTGAAATTGTTTACTTTTTTTATAGATACTTATCAGCATTTCGTAGAGAAGAAAATCAAATTGATGAAGTATCTTTAAAAATCTTCTGTATATTAAACGTTCTTACAGAGAATTTTAGAGATGACTCTCCTTAGTGCAATCCTTTGAAGCTCACTGTGTTGACATGGCTTGTGCAACCTAGTCACGTTAGGCAATTTAAAAGTATGTACTTAATACAAATATTGTATAATTTTTCGGGTTACCTTATTATATTTCCTCACTGTACTGTGATTAAAAACTAATGTAAACTAGTACAAATAAAGATCAAATCAAAAATATTAACATTTTTAGGCCACAAGTGCTAACTAATCGTGGGACAAACTTACTTAGGATCACCGTACAATATTCTACATTTTAATAAAATATTAATAGCACTAATAAAACCATAAATAATAAGCATTAAGGTCACAAGAAAGTACCACCAATATTTATATGTAGAGGTCATAATATAAATAAAATAGTTTAATAGTGTTAGAAGAAAGGGTCACGAAATACGCCAACCTGTGATTTTTTTTAGTTTTCAGCTAGTGCTTTTGAAAATTAACATTTAATCTGAGACTAACAGTATATTTATAATATTATTTAATTTTTATTTATGAAGTATTCTTTCACGAGACGGGATCTTTGCTTTCTTTTATTTGGGTTATTCTATAAAAAAGTTAAAATCGATTTTTTTTAAATATAGAATCTGGTTTCGGAAGCCAGCTAACGGGTACTAATGTCATTTTGTCTAATGCAATACGATACTATATCTCAGTGTCTAATATGAAAGCGTGAAAAGCCGTGTTAAGGATATCTCCTTTCTTTCAAATTTTCGCATAAATTCCGATCGGCTGCACCAAATTAAATAATAATTTTATATGTGTTCGTTATTGTTAGGACAAGGTTTGTGTACAAGAAAAGTTAAAACATAACGGAAAAAGTATTTTTTTTCCGCGACTGTACCTACCCTGCCCGTGGGAAGCTGAGACAGATATGTAAATATGGCGGTACGAAGTTCACGGGGTCAGCAAGTTTTAATATATTTATCTGTGTGCTTATATTTGCTTACAAGTACCTGAGAATGATGAGAAGTCAAGATTTAAAAGCCTACCTTGAACCGGCAACTAGAAGACACCCGAGGAATATGTATAAAGACATTTAAATTCAACAAAAAGTTGCAAGCATATAGTGCGTGGGAGCTATGTCCCAGGACTACTAGTGCTACTAGACAATTTCTTACCTTGAACGGCTTGTCTCTGGGAACTAATAACGGATAAGTTCTGTAAACAGCATTATGCCCTGGACTACGACTTACAGAAGACACAGCCTGAACATGTTTTGCTGGGATCTGGTGATAGCATTTGGTATTTAAATTCTTGGCATTTGAGGTTCTTGGCTCTAGATGTTCATTTCCTTTGGAGCTAGTAGTAGTTACTCCCACACTTTCGCTGGTAGTGACAGTTTTCTTGGCGTCCTTATATAAATATTGCATTTCTTTTGACGTTTTACCTGTTAAGGGTTTATTATAAACTTGACGAAAAAACTGTTCTGGAAATTTTATTGTCTTTGGGCTCGTGTTGCTACTTGAATAAAGACCCGTATCTGCAGTCTTATAAGCATAAACAGGCAATAATTGAGCAGGCAGGCCGTATAATGCTACAACTACTATAATGCCAGGCTGAAAGAAACAAAATGGTTAGGACTGTTTTCATTTAAATCTAAGTTACTGAAATAGAACTTACCAGATCAAACATTTTTTATATTTCTTTTCAAACTTTTAAATTGTCAATATTTTTTTTGCATTACTAAACCAACCAACAAATTTTGTATTTTTTCCCTGAATTTGTGGTTTTTCCAAAATTGGAAACACTTAAACTTGATTATCACTTTTTTCGTATCAAGGCACGTTTCTCGTCGACCCTCTGCGAGTGTTATGACCGAGCGCAGTAGCTAATTAAGAGATTCTACCTGTGAGCAATGTTTTCATTGGCCGTCAATGACATCAGTACTTGAACTATTGTAACCAGCTATTGTTTCGTGTATCAAGGGCTATGATTACATCAGCCTTTGATAGCTGAACCCAAAGAATTCTCAATTCAAAATAAGAACATTCATAGAAATGATAAGGTGCATTCTTGCTTTTGATGTCGCAACGTTTACCTCTTTACCTGTTTTCCTATTGTTTGTGAAAGGTAAAATAACATTTCTCAGTTGACCCGAGATCAACATATAAATATAAAAAGTAAATATATTGTTGTTTATGTAGAATTTCAGAAAGACGCACTGATTTCTCTAATTGATAATAAATTGTTTTTAACAGGAAAGTGTTTTTAAACTTTCGCGACTATACATATTATTCGACAGTAAATCGGGACTTAATCGCGTCCCGTGACAACGATCGGTGCAATTCGGTCGAAACGTCGGGTAACCAAAAAACGTATTGTATCTTGTTAATATTGTCGCAATTAAGTCCCGATTTACAGTCGAAGAATAGGAAAGTATAGGTAGTAGAGCCACGCTGATTTCAGCACGAACGGGCCGGCTCGACCGGGGCGGTACTACCCTCGCACAGAAAATCAACGTAAAATGACAGCGTTTGTGCTGTCGTGTTTCGTTGGTGAGTGCGAGACCGGAGGCCCAATTAGTCTAGTCAACACGTTCCACACTTGTTGACTAGACTAAAAGATGCACAAGCATCACTAGGCCGCCATAGTGTGGGTCGCCATACTGCATTGTTGTATCCGCAATGAGTATGGTGGCCACCACTCGTGGATTTTGCTTATGCTTTCCATCAAGCAGAGTAGAGTCATTTTGGCAGGCCAAACATAACAAAAAAAAAAAAAAAAGTGTTTGCTGGAAATTTACCGTGTTCTTTTAACATCATGATTGTAGTAATATGTGTTGACTAAAATGTACTGAATATGCTTTCTTTAACTTTCATTGATATTCTGAGACAATAATATAGGACGTAGAACCCAGACTGCAAAACGACAAATGCAGTCTAAATAAGCACATTGTCATACTATTATTACATTTAATTCCGTGATTAAAATTGATTTGGACTAGGTATACTCATATCGATTTAAGCCTCCCTAATAATTCCCTGAAAATATATGTGACAAATCATAGATCGGCAATTGTTTCTTTCCAACCAGTATCGAAATTGAGAAAGCATCTACTTAAAAATAAAGGATCGATCGTACTGTGTTTGTTATTGTTTCGTTAATTTTGATTAACCTTTCTGTTTACATTTTTCTCATTGTCATCAATTGACTTTGAACAGGAAGAAGTTCTACCTTTTGTGTTTTTGTAGTGTGCGTGTGTGTATTAAGTTGAAATAATACTTGACGGTTTTGTTGATGTGAACTTGATTTTTAAATTTATGTCTAATATTATGTTTAAGATGAAATACGAAAGTTTAGGAGTTTAATGTGTACTTAGTGTTAAAGTTTTTAAGACATAGATATGGGCGGGCAATTGATTAAAATATTTTAGCGTATAATGTATAAGTATTTACATACAAAATACAACACAGTTACATAACATTGTCAGCATTTTGCAATCCACTGGTGGACATAGGCCAAACATCCTTAAACTATCATCTATACTAATATTATAAACGCGAAAGTTTGTAAGTATGGATGGATAAATGGATGAATGTTTGTTACTCTTTCACGCAAAATCAAGAATATGTGGCGACCTCCACATATTACAGCGCAAAACAACATAACATACTACAGCGCCATCCACCGAAGATACGTCGAACTACTGAGTAACGAAGGAAACGAAGAAACTACCAATCCCGAATCGCGCAATGAAAGTTCTCGCGCCGATTATCATATACAACATACCAACATTAGCCGTTAGGCAGTTTGCCCGCCAGGCTTTAATCACCTCGCCTGGTCGGAGGATCCTCCCTTTGTGTTGGAGGGACATAGAGCCCGTTCCTCCACAAATACTTAGTGTCACCACCAATATTCAACCCACGGGCGTTGTAAGAGGTGACTAAGAGAGGAAACTACACAGGACAATATTTCTGACAAGAGAAGAAAAACTTGAAACAAACTTTATACCAACCCATCTGGCCAGCGTGGTATAGTAAACCAACACCTTGCTAAGGAAAGATCTATGTCCAGAAGAGGACCGTTAAAACAAACTTTATACCGACCAATATTGGTATAGATTAATAACTCTCACTGTTCAATCACCATCCATTTTACTAGACTTATGTGGTATATCGGAGTTGTGCCGACTAAAACCATACAGTGTTTATTGCAATCGCAATGTAATGATCATGTAAAAAGATTTGAAAATATCTATTTGCTTACCTATAAAACTGAAAAGCTCGAATCTCAATAAATGTTAATGGCTTAACTTATCATAGATCAATTGAGCAAATTGATTAATATGTGTCAATTTGTCACTTAAAAGTAATACCAACACCTTGCTAAGGAAAGATCTATGTCCAGAAGAAGACCGTTAAAACAAACTTTATACCAACCCATCTGGCCAGCGTGGTATAGTAGACCAACACCTTGCTAAGGAAAGATCTATGTCTAGAAGAGGACCGTTAAAACAAACTTTATACCAACCCATCTGGCCAGCTGGTATAGTAGACCAACACCTTGCTAAGGAAAGATCTATGTCCAGAAGAAGACCGTTAAAACAAACTTTATACCAACCCATCTGGCCAGCGTGGTATAGTAAACCAACACCTTGCTAAGGAAAGAGCTATGCCCAGAAGAGGACCGTTAAAACAAACTTTATACCAACCCATCTGGCCAGCGTGGTATAGTAAACCAACACCTTGCTAAGGAAAGATCCATGTCCAGAAGAGGACCGTTAAAACAAACTTTATACCAACCCATCTGGCCAGCGTGGTATAGTAAACCAACACCTTGCTAAGGAAAGAGCTATGCCCAGAAGAGGACCGTTAAAACAAACTTTATACTTATTTATTTATTTATTTATTTATTTATTAGTACAACCACATTGTATATATTACACAATTCACTTAGTATTATTAGTTGTTGGTAAGTATTTATTCTGATATATACAACAATTACGGTGTACATAACATTCACAAAAGTATATGTACAGTGAGATAAAATTTATGAGTTACAATAAGAAAAAGTAAAAATATAACTACATGTATAAAAAATAAAATAAAAAACAACAACAAAAAGAGAAAAAAAAGTAAAAATAAGAACAATAATTATGTGGCAATAATAAGAATTACAAACACCAAAGAACAACTTCAACAAGCAAACATGAATATACCCGCTCAACTCCTACACACCATCACAACCAGGCAACAACCCTGATTTTAAACTAACTAAGCTGATGTGGAAAATGTCGAGGTTATTATTTTTGATAACTTCTCTGTTGTAGTTAGAGCAAACTCGTGTCAAAGGCGACTGCAAGCCAAGATTTGTTCTGCACACTGGCGTATAAAACAGTTTGACTATTGGTTGTCTGGGATAGCGATGAGGAACGGATAGTGAAATCCTTCCGAGCAATTCATTACATCTCAACTGACCGTTTACTACCCTATGCAAAAAGCAAACATCGCGCACTCGCCTCCGTTCGTGTAAGCTATTCATTTGAAAATGAGCAAGACGACGGTCATACGAGCTCCTGTGTGAAAAATCCCTGGCCTGAAAAGCAAGGTGTCTAGTGAAAGCCCTCTGAATGCTCTCTACTCGTTGAGAGTGAGTACTATAAAAAGGACACCACACGACTGAGGCGAACTCCAGGCGGCTACGTACCAAGGCGTTATAAAGAATTACTTTAGTTTGGTATTGGAAAAAGTCTTTAGTGTTTCTTTTTATGAAACCCAACAACTGGGCCGCCTTTCTAACGACTACATCGACATGAGTATGAAACCTTAGTCGACTATCGAGTATCACGCCAAGGTCTCGGATTTCATGAACCTCTGTTAATTGTACCCCATCTATGTCATATTTAGTATCAAGTGGTTTTACTTTTCTGCTATATTTTATAAAGAAACACTTCTCTGCATTAAGAGTCATACGGTTGCCATAACACCATGCCGTAATACTATTTAGGTCACTTTGAATCAGAGTAGCATCCCTGTTATCGTTCACGGCCCTATAGATCTTTAAATCATCTGCAAACAGTGAATATTTTGAATGCCTAATGCAGTCAGTAATGTCGTTAATAAATATTAGAAAAAGAATTGGGCCCAAATGAGATCCCTGCGGGACTCCGGATTTGGCGAGATAAGTTTTAGATGCATATCCAGAAACTTCAACGGTTAACAGTCTATCATTGAGATATGATTTAAACCACTCCAATAAAATGCCACCCACTCCAAAACTTTGCAATTTTTGAAGAAGTATCTCATGGTCCACCCTGTCGAACGCGCTGCTAAAATCGGTGTAAATAGCATCCACCTGAAAGCCCTTATCAACCTGTTGACATAGGTCTGAAACGAAAGGAACAAGGTTTGATTCAATTGAACGACCGGCTCTAAAACCGTGTTGATGATCAGAGAGATATGGTTCAGCCAAATTTGATAACAGAGGGTATATAAGAACTTCGAACAGTTTTGAAAAACACGAAAGGATTGAAACTGGTCGATAGTTTTGTACCTCCGCTTCGTTGCCCTTCTTAAAAATACCTTATACCAACCCATCTGGCCAGCGTGGTATAGTAGACCAACACCTTGCTAAGGAAAGATCTATGTCCAGAAGAGAACCGTTAAAACAAACTTTATACCAACCCATCTGGCCAGCGTGGTATAGTAAACCAACACCTTGCTAAGGAAAGATCCATGTCCAGAAGAGGACCGTTAAAACAAACTTTATACCAACCCATCTGGCCAGCGTGGTATAGTAAACCAACACCTTGCTAAGGAAAGATCTATGTCCAGAAGAGGACCGTTAAAACAAACTTTATACCAACCCATCTGGCCAGCGTGGTATAGTAAACCAACACCTTGCTAAGGAAAGATCTATGTCCAGAAGAGGACCGTTAAAACAAACTTTATACCAACCAATATTGGTATAGATTAATAACTCTCACTGTTCAATCACCATCCATTTTACTAGACTCATGTGGTATATCGGAGTTGTGCCGACTAAAACCATACAGTGTTTATTGCAATCGCAATGTAATGATCATGTAAAAAGATTTGAAAATATCTATTTGCTTACCTATAAAACGGAAAAGCTCGAATCTCAATAAATGTTAATGGCTTAACTTATCATAGATCAATTGAGCAAATTGATTAATATGTGTCAATTTGTCACTTAAAAGTAATTAATAGTATGCACGTACAAGTAATAAAACAATTTGATCAATACCCTATAAGTCAACTATTGAGTAACCAATAGCCAATAATTTAATTTAGAGTTTTGTAACTAGTTTTTAATCATTCAGTATCGGTGGTATAATAATCTAAACAAAATTAACCTAATTAATTTTCTTGCATGCCCATAGGCATGAACACGAATTGGCCCAAAGCCTAAAATACACCTACTATTCAGAAAAAAGAAAACGATTTCTGAAGCTTATGTACTTATATTTTTTTCTCTCAAAAGCAACGAGTATTCAAATTATTTAAGGATTGAATTCAATTTAATTTAAAAATTAAAGTTCACTTTTAAGGTACATTATTTGGTAGGTTATTTAAAAAAATATTTGGCAGCGGGTTAGTATAGTCTTATAAAGTGACATTATCACACTAATATTTGTTTAAAATTGATAACATCCACTAATAAATCTGCGCAACCCTACCCTGCGCAAAACCTGACATTAGATAGTTGTTTATACTACATCAGACATATGTTAAATAGAAGTCAGAAAATAAAACTATTAAGAAATTTCTGAAGAAAAAAATGTAGAATAAAATATAAATTAGGGATAGAAAACAACGTGTTATATAAATGAAGTGACATTGATTGTTGTAGTCCCGAAATTAAAGTTCATAACAGACAAACAGGTCTGTATTATGAACTTTAATTATTATTATTAGCTATTCCTTGCAGTACCGTAGTTTCACACGTAAACAAAATCCGTAAATATCGTATATTATTATTACACGTATCCAAACAAAAGCCGTAAATCTCATTTGTCTTCAGTGGCAATTCTAAATTTCATTAGGTATTTTAAGTTTGTAGTAATATTATGTTGAAAATTTAACTAACTTATTGATAGGGTTAGTATTCAATGTTTTAATATCTATCCACTATGTAAGCTTAATGCTTGATTTTTACAGTTTGTTAAGATACATTCTAGTCACAATATATTTTAAAATTAATGAATTATAATCATTGACACTCCCAATTTTGCCTGAGTTCCCAATTTTTTGCAATAAGCATAATCCAAGAGTGGTGGTCACAGATGCATCTGCATAATTGGGCTTCTGCCGCCACTCACCACGAATCACTAACATGACTTCACGAATGCTGTCATTTTAGGTTGATCTTCTGTGTGAGGGCAGTACCTTGTGCCACCCTGGTTGAGTTGGCCCGTTCGTGCTGAAATCAGCGTGGCTTAAATGTATGTGGTGCAATGCCGCACTTTTATTACGGTGAGTGTTGTGGGTGGCAATCCCACATGGGACAACAGTTTGTGTGATCCATAAATTATAGTTCTTTGTGTCCGTTTCATTTATGTTTATTAAGTCCCTTGTGACACTGGATACATATTCCTAATGAGGGAGTGTTTCTAAAAAACAATCGATCCATTAGTTCTTGACATAGGCGCTTTCGACAACAGAACTAAGTTTTCAGGGCTTAAAAAGTAACACTTAATTAATAAAATTATTAAATGTATGCAAATTTTGAACCACATAATAAATTTGTTCATATCATTTCATTGCCATATATTAGGATATAAGTTGTTGACATGGCAGTTGTGTGGGTTGAGAGCTTGAGGCGACTATTCACAGTCCAAGTTATGGTAGCAGAGCGGTTATAGGACCGAAACGAATTTTATACACAGCGATATGACGAAAGTTGCGGTCTAAATAGGCTTGCGAATGTTAACTTTTGACGGACAACTTTCAGATTATCGTCAATAAATTACAATTCATGACTCATTGTATATCGAAACGTAACTATTGATATTTTTTTTAAATCCTCTGAGGTTTTAAGCTACTTCTATTAAGAAATACACTTTTTATCTATTTGTTCATTTTAATCCTTAATTCAACAAGTGTTAAAATTGTTTGAGTTTCCTGAAAAAATTATCTCCATTTTATTGGACGTTATCAAATGTCTAAGAAAATGATATATTACGTTTAAAAAGGTAGTTGAGCCACGCTGATTTCAGCACGAACGGGCCGGCTCGACCTGGGCGGTACTACCCTCGCACAGAAAATCAACGTAAAATGACAGCGATCGTGCTGTCGTGTTTCGTTGGTGAGTGCGAGACCGGAAGCCCAAATAGTCTAGTCAACAAGTTACATACTTGTTGACTAGACTAAAAGATGCAGAACTCTGCAGAAGCCATGGTGTGGGTTGCCATTCTGCATTGTCTGCATTCGCAGTGAGTATGGTGACCACCACTCTTGGATTGTGCTTATGCTTTCCATCAGGCAGAGTAGAATCATTTTGGCGGGCCATACATAAAAAAAACATGTGTGAAATGCTTCGCATGCAAAAGATAAATAGCTGAATGAACGAAAGTCATCATTCAACATAATTTATGGATGTCATTTAACACTGGAATGACACACACGGGCTGCATTTGCACTTCTTTGAAGTCTAATCAAGCCATCAAGCCATTGAACAAAAATGTCTCTCTCTTACTTGCCAATTGCTTCTAACTTAAGCTCTAACCAAATAATATACATTTGCTTGAATACAATGCAACATGTAATATGAGCGCCTACAATAATTCGGTGTGACGTGTGCTGTTCTCTCATGCGTGCTGCCAGTTTGCCCTGACCTTATAAATAGCTTGAACTCTTAGAATTACTTTTGGTATTGATAAACCATTATATTCTTTTAGCAATACTCTTTGTATTTTATCAATATGATTACTTTGATTTCATTGCTATACAGCAGTAAATTCATGAGATAAATATTTTTCGAGGATAAAATTATTTTTAAGATAATGCACTACAATGCCAATGTGAATGCCTAATAAAGATCACAAATATGTTGATTCATTTTTTGTGGCCAAAATAACAGTATTTACAAGTGTACCAACAGTTGGCAAAATAATAGCATAATAAATATTTCTAAAAGGACTGAAAGAAAAGGAAAGCGATTTTCATTTAATTTAAACGATGGCAATTAGCAACTGTTAGTCCTACTTATTATAACAGATAAGAAAAGTCAATAGCTGCATTTATGAACTGCAGATAATTGTTTCGGAGTTTTGTGTTTTCTATATTTTAATAAAAAAGGTAAAAATTATTTCAGCTAATCTAGATTTCATAGTTCTGCTTAGTTTAAAATAATATGTATAAAGGAATATTAAAATAGATCTAAGGACTCCCACACATAACTGCGAATTCGCAACGCATAGCAAATATCTGCGAGCTCGCACGAATGCACCGCAAGAACTTCACGCCGCATCGCATCGCAGTTATGTGTGGGAGCTCTAAATGTGTGAATATGTGATGTCATTCCTCTTTCATCAGGTAGGCAGGGACGCCCCACTTATTTTTACATACGCAGTAAGTTGCCCCTATTGTCAGTTAACCGCCATTTATTAGCAAATACACAAAGAAATCAAATTTCATCTTTTCCACACAGTTCATTATAAAAGATTTTTAAATAGGTAAGTTATTTTTGTAATTAAGCATTAAGTTTTACTCCAAAAATGGTTTAATTAAATAATCAGGTTAATAATGAATTTAGACAATCTTCTCATGCACTATTACGATGAAACAAGTGATTCAATTCTTTTAAACTTTCACAATGGCAAGTAATATTTGATGTTTCAACTCATCCACGCTAATAATGTCAATGTCAGAATTATAGCGAGATTTGTTTTATGAGTGTTCTCATAAAAAATCTTGTTTTTAGTGAGGGTGCATTTTAAGTAGTTTCCCACGATTAATGATCTTTAATTAAATGTAAACCAATGACTCACATAAAGTAGAAATAATTTAGTATCTTTGTAGTCGTGTAGTTTTTTAGGATACCTGTTAGGATATTTTAAGTTATGATATTTCCAGGAATGGGTTTTTTTTTTGTGAGGTCTATTGACCCCTCTGCTTTTCCCCGTACATGGAAACGACAGGACCTTATCATTCTGTGTTATATATTTGTGTCGTTTGTCTATATGAGTCTTCGCATTATGTGCCTCGTGCCAATCATTCTTTACATCGATTGCATTATTTGCTAAGGGAATTATTTTATATAAAATATTTTTTATACTGCTTATCTGTTTTATCCTATTTACAATTTCTTTTCTTTACTTTTTATAGAGTTCTTGTGTCCAATTTATCTAATTATTTTTCAGGAATGGGGGTTAAAATGAGCACATTATAAAATGTTGACCCTAATAACTAGATTTTTAACCGACTTAAAAAAAACGAGGAGGTTCTCCATTCGACTTTTTTTATGTTTGTTACCTCATAACTTTCGACTGGGTGAACCGATTTTGATGATTCTTTTTTATTTGAAAGCTGCTGCTTCCCATGTGGTCCCATGAAATTTGGTCCAGTTCTGACATGTCATCAATGAGAAAACCATATAAGTCTTCAATTTGCATTAAGTATGTGCGCGACAAATGACGAATAACTCAATATGACGCTAACCGATTTCGATGATTCTTTTTTATTTGAAAGCTGGTGCATCCCGTGTGGTCCCATTTAAATTTGGTCCAGATTGAAGTTGTTTTTTTTTTTAATTTGTGATTATAACTGTTTTAGAACACAACACTCAGTATTACTACTCCTTCCGTACACTCAACTCAAAATATTTGATGTAAAACGGTAGATAAAATCTTCGGTACCGTACAAAAATTGTGAGATTTTGTCTGTCGAGTCTGTTGATTGTCAAATCAAATATTAAGCAACTTAGACATTCATTAAATTATTATTCTAATATTCCTCAAAACATATGGTCGTTAAACAAACGATTTATTATTAATAATAATCCTCAGATCGCTTCAACGAGTGATTCCCACATAATGACCCACCTTTACACCTTTAGGGTCATGGCAATGTGTTTATAAAGCACTTATTACAAAAAAAAAACAATGTCTGAGGTCAGTTTTATTTTAATGAAAACGTATATCTACATAGGTAGATCGCAAATTTAAAACAACATCCAAGATCAGTGCATAAAATCTAGCGGGTACAATTACAAAAATTGAATGTAGAACAATTATTGTGCAACAAAACTTGCAAACTTGTTAGTCAAGCCTAATATTTCGTTATCGGAACGCATAACACCTAAAGTAGGCTCTAATCTATAAATATAATACACAACAGAGAAAGCATTGAAATAATCTATGAAGTTGTTCCGTGACCCGTCGACCTTGTCGCGCCCAAAGCACTTACGAACAATATATAAGCCAATCTTAAAATATGCAGTTCATCAGTTGTATATCAGATAATCCTAACAACATGTTCTCTAAAGTGAGTTACAAACAACTAGTAAAAATGGTATTTATATTGTTCAGTGTTTAAATAAAACTAAAAATGTTGTGTTTTGTAGATTGTTGGTCTGAGCGCAGTGTTGGCTGTGGCCGCAGCGGGCCTACTACCAGCGGCGCATTACTCTCCATCTGCTGCAGTCTCTTCACAGAGCATCGTCCGCCATGATGAGGCTCATCCTGTAGCCCACGTAGCCCACGTTCATGCCGCCCCCGTAGCCCATGTTGCTCATGTTGCCGCTCCCGTAGCGTACGCTGCCCCTAGTCACTATGCTGTTGCCCCCGCCCATTATGCTCAAGTTGCTCATGCTGAAGAATACGTAAGTATATTAATAACGGTCATGTTTACAATTTTGTCTCCCCATCGATATAACTCATGTATTTTATATATCTTTCAGGCTCACCCCAAATACGACTTCTCTTACTCTGTTGCTGACGGACACTCCGGTGACAATAAATCTCAACAAGAGAGCCGTGATGGAGATGCTGTTCATGGTGAATACTCCCTAGTCGAAGCTGATGGCTCTGTGCGCCGCGTGCAGTACACCGCTGATGACCACAACGGTTTCAACGCGGTTGTATCCAACTCTGCTCCCGCTCATGGTCATCATCAGGCTCCAGTTCTCCTCGCCCACCATTAAGTTTTAGTTGTGTCTTTAGTCAAACTGAGTAGATAATAAGTTTGTAATGTAAGTTCTATTTATTTGATATCAAATAAACAAGCATGTCATAGTAAAAAATAAGTGTTGTTTTTGTTTATGAGTATTTACTTTTATTTATAATCTTAGTACACACATCGTAGTATCATTTATTCTTCAGCGGCAAAGGCTAAAATACCGAAATCATTCAACTGTGTGTATATTAACTTGAGTGATTTATATTTTTCTCCTTTGGCCATGCTGACTAAAGTGGCTTCGCTGTTTATTTGAAACTTAATTAATATTAAAGTTTACCTTAATCTAACGACTACGAAAACATCTGTTAATGAGATGGCGCGAAGTTGCTCCAATTGAGTCTCGTCCGTCAGTCAGAAAATGCTTTCACTTCTCCTAATAAACTTGAAATCTTATGTGAGTCTAAGAAAATATTCCCCCATTATTCAAATATAACCCCAATATCTTGACTAGGATCCACCAATGTTTTATCATGTAGGAATCGAACCTTCAAACAAAGTGTTGCTACATGATACTCATTAAATAAAACTCACACACATACACACACTCACACACTCGTACGTAGCAAGATACTGAACAGACAGTACTGTCTACCTTTTGTGCGACTGAACACTGGCTCCCAAGATATAGGCCTTTGGCCTAGTTTGGGTTTCAGTATCAGTACATACTTAATACGTCATTTTGTGTCAATAAACTATTTTTATTTTATTTTTATTTATGTAAAATTCTCAAAGTAGTAAAGCCCCGAATCACGAAAGAGTGCGCTCGACCAGGGCGGTACTAACCTCTCACAGAAGATCGACCCAAAATGATAGCATTCATGTATTTCCATGAGACAGAGTAGTCGCTTTGGCAGGCCCATATGTGGGTGTATATAAAAAAATGCATTTATAACGTTTAGTATACACCCACGTCTCGAGATTGTTAGTAAAAAGATCATGCTTAGAGATGGTAAGTACCAGAAACCTTCTTACGACACCAACGTTTAAATTAATCAAGCTGAGAAAATAATAACTGCCTCGGTGGCGTAGTGGTAGCGTATGCGACTGCTGTGCTTCAGGTCTCAGGTTCGATTTCCGGGTCGAACCAAATGTTTGTATGATCTGCAAATATTTGTATCGGAGTTTGGATGTCTTCTATGTTTAATATGTATGTATTTACAAAAAAAATGAATATATGTAATAATATCAGTTTTTTAGTACACATAACACAAGCTCTGCTTAGCTTGGGACGAGATGGCGTTGTGTGTTAGATGTCCGAAATTATTTATTTATTAATAATTACTTGTATGACGAAACTGTTCTACAGTGTGTCAGCAATATTATTTAGAACTTGTTAATAGCTCTTATTATGTTATTTAACTGTAACAGTTATATATATACAAAATATATGTATACCTATGCAAGTCCTCTTAAAACTTCTAACATTTTTTTCTTGACATAGTCTTTCAATCTCATTGACCTAAATAATAGGTCTTTACCTATGAAATTACCGTTTTGTGTGCAATAAATGAAAGTACTTATTTTTTCAAACTTTTTTATTTCTGTTATTCGAAGTAATCACCCATGCAATCGACGCATCCTTGCAAACGCATTGGCAGTTTATTGATGCCCTTCTAGTAAAAATCAGCTGGACGGGAGGCAACAAACTCTTCAAAGGCATTTTGTACTGCCTCTCGGGAATTGAATTTTTTACCTGCTAAAAAGTTGTTTAAATTTTGGAAAAAGTAATAGTCGGTAGGTGCAAGGTCTGGTGAGTATGGCGGATAAGGGAGAGCTTCCAACCCCAGCTCTCGCAACTGCTTCACGACAACGCGCGACCCCATACTGCGCAACAGACAGTCTCCAAGCTGCAAGATCTATTATAAATGAAAAGGGCAAAAAAAAATTGCCTGTAAATTCTTAATACTATTAAAATAATTATGATTATACATGAAATAATTTTAGTACTAAAGTGTATGTGTTTCTGTGAAATAACACATATACTCCACCTGTAAAATAAAAGCTGTATGTATTTTAAAAATGATTGTTGTTTTCATAAGCCACGCAATAAAGTATGATAATGATGGCACGACAGACATCTCGTCTATGTATTACGTGAACACCTCTTTCTGTAGTGAATTTTATGAATAGTTGAATCATCTTTATTGCATAATATTCGGTTCGAAGACCGCATCTTGAGGTCACGGTGATATATCCATGACATTGAAAATAAAAACGACGTTCGATTAAATTGAGATTATCTTATTAATACTTATGAACTCTCTAGTGGTACATTTAAAATGATTTAATTTAATCAATTAATAAAAAGTTCTTAATATGAAAAAATAGTAGTAGTAGAGCCACTTTGGGATACAAAATAATAATAATAAGCCCTAACATTTTAAAGTCTTGGTAAAGTTTTCTTGATAATTCTACAAAATAATTGTCCTCGAATTAAATGCAAAAGTACCTTTTGAGGTTTTCTGATTAATTACAGTATAGAGTTTTTCCATATTAAATTTATTCTATGGTATTCCTTGTTCGTTTTTAAGAATATGTTTGATTAGTTATGTTTATAACTCTTTGTACTAAAAGAAATGGAAATAATAATAGAACTGAATAGGTTGTAGAGAATTGACACTAAGGCAAAAAACACTGAGTAATGTTAAATATATCTCGGTAGAAAAATATAAACACACAAATTAATAATAGCATATCATAAATCTATAATTTCTTTCTTATTGTTTACAAGATAAACTCAACTTTAGGCTGTTACTGACATTTAAATTTTTCCTTATCACGACTATAGATAGAAGGTCACAAGGTAGTTTAGAAGGTTTACTTGAGGTCATGGATCCAATCCGAATAAATGCATGAGATGTTTGATCTAAAGTGGAATTGGCCAATTACTTAGACATTGTTTTTTTTTGTTGTGTATTTTTGTAAACTATAATAGAGAACTATAACTATATATTTCTATAATATACAGGCACAACGAGTGTACAGTATATGACATTATGTATGACTTATCAAAAACTTCAGTCTTCTTTTTTTATGTATGGGCCTGCCAAATTTACTCTACCCTGCCTGATGGAAACATAAGCAGAATCCCAGAGTGGTGGTCACCATACTCATTGCGAATGCAGACAATGCAATTATGCAGCATAGTGAACCACGTCATGGCGGCCTAGTGATGCTTCTGCATCTTTGGGTCTCCGGACTCTCATTCACCGACGAAACACGACAGCATGTATGCTATCATTTAAGGTTGGTCTTCTGTGCGAGGGTGGTACCACCCCGGTCGAGCCAGCCTGTTCGTGTTGAAACCAGTGTGGCTCTACTAACTAAACTATTTATGATATAAGGGGTAAATATCATATAATCATCCGGGACATCTGCTGGGCGGTGACTACCGTTAACTATGAATACCTCTAACACAGTTACATATGCGTTGCTGGCCTTTAAAGTGGAATTAGGCTTTTTTTTAAGTTTAGAGGCAATTTGTTTCACAGAGACTTATCTGTTTTTGCGACGTAAAAATTATTTTAAAAAGTGCACAGTATTGGTGTGTTAATTATTCAAGTCCAGCACTAAGTTTCTACTTATGTAAACCTTCAAACCTTCAAGAAAAGAGCGTACTCCTTCTTAGAAGGCCGGCAACGCACTTGTGACGCCTTTGGTGTTGCGGGTGCCCATGGGCGGCGGTAATCGCTTACCATCAGGCGATACGTCTGCTCGTTTGCCCTCTATTCAATAAAAAATAAAATATGTATGTCGTAATAAATTACAAATCTTGCTTCGCTTCAAAGTTTGTCGTTATTTAGTATTGTTAAGTAGTCTATAACTTTAATATGCAAATTTACGAGTTTTCTTGTTCTTTGAATTGCAATTAATCAGAATATTTCACATCTAGATCTACATTACGACCTAGATAAATCTTAGGTATTAATTTCACCTACATACCTGTTGAATGTTTACAACACTGCCATTCTTGTCTAAAAATTAGTACAATAAATAACATTTGGTGGCTACTTCAGAACTAAACTTGTACCTTAACCCAAATCAAGAAAGCTTGGGATGAACTTTAATGATCACTGAGAGAATAAATACAAAAAAACATTTCGAGAGCTTAAAATTTTAAAGAAAATAAAAATATCGTCGTATGAGAAATTTGAATTACACCAAAAACGCAGCTTAGCCAGCACGTAAAGGGAATAATAACCGATGACCTATAAACCGATCCGCTATCCTACCGTCGACTTGTATTGTGAATTAAAGGTACTCACGGTAAGAAAAATAAACTACCTTAATATAATCCTACGTAAACACGCTGAATTATCATAAATCACATCAATCCCAATAAAAGAAAAAAAGACAAAGTATGTGATGTGGAGTTCTCTAGATTAGAGTTATCGAAAAGACATTTTTATTATTTGGCTCCCATATTGTATAATAAGGTTAGTAAAATATTACATATATACCCTTGTGTATTGCATGAATGGAAAGACAAAGAAACGCAGTGGTTTCTCAGCCTAAATTATAACGAAACCGAAAGTCTTCTAATACGAGTCCAATGAGTGAATTGATCAATTATACATAATTAAATGTCACACGCGCACATACGAGCCCTTCCCTCACACACAGACACACACACACACACACGCACATACACACGTACACACACGCACAATTATTCACACATACACAACAAATACACGCCTACACTCTTACGTAGCCGAACAGTCCAATATTTTTGTTAATATACTCATTTGAATTTAGTATTATATTCAATATATTTAGTATTATATTATTATATTCAAGAAGTATGTTTTGAATTCTTAAGGTGTAACTACGAAACTAAGTGTGTGTTTTTTTTTGTTTTCCTGAGGTGGGCGCAAGTGGCTGCAACACAGTTTTTAACTATCGCAGCCATTATCAACCATATGTTGTTATGTCTTTTGTTATTTCTTAGTTTCATAAATAAACTTTTATTATTATTAAAAAGTACTTTTAAGAATACTATAAAATTAAAGTCAGTTTTAAGATTAAATTATTATTTTTACAAATGTTTTTTTTATTCTTTAAAGTTTTATTACTTTCATTTAATATCACCGGGTAACTAAACCCATTGTTTTACTAGACCACCATTCTGGAATAGCAGAATTTAAAATGGCTTTATGTGACACCACAACAATAATAATATTTAATACTGACAAAGGGAACTAATCAATGGAGTCTACGACTATGGAAGGACTATATCAAAATTTAAAAAGGAACACAACATATCAATTTTGAAAAGGTGATTCTAAGGATCCTCATGAATAATATGACATTTTTGAGTATGTATTGTAAAATAAATGATGAACTTCATCAAGTTACACTATGCTTTTGAGTATTATCAGCGTTTAAAAAAAATATCGATGAAATTGAGAACCTCCTCCTTTTGGAAGTCGGTTTAAAATAAAGCTGTTACAAGCTATGCATTGCTGTAGCACATTGTGGTTGCATTGATAAAACTGACATTGATAAAAATTGATAAAACAAGGAAAATAGATATGAAATAAACAGTACAGATACTTTTAGAGTTTCGTACACAAACCGAACTATTTTTTAAAAAATTTATTTAATAATAAGAAACTCAACAGCTTTCATTTAAATGAACATGACATATTACAAATTATAATGATTATTAAGTCAATTATGGAGCTTCACGACATGTGTATAGGAACTAGACAGCATCTATTGATGCTTTTTTCCTATCCATCCATTCCATTTTCCATCAGGCACCCTGCAGAGTAAAGCTCTTTTTATTAAAAGAAAGTTGAAAAAGTTAATAAGGTATACAAAAGAAAAGAAAGAGTCTAAAAATGCAGTGGTTTATTATCTAAAGAAACATAATCACTACATATTATAAAACAAAGTCCTCCGCCGCTTTTGTCTGTCTGTTCGCGATAAACTCAAAAGCTACTGCACGAATTTTTATGCGGTTTTTAGTTATGTATAAAGTGATTCCGTATATAATTTGTTTAATTATTGAGTATATTGGCTAAAGTATACTTATTTTTGTTGAAAACGTCGGAAAAAAGCCTCACATATCAGAGAAACATAGGCTATATTATATTTTCCGTAATGAAACCGTACGAAGCCGGGGCGGATTGCTAGTATTTTTTTTATTTTTGGCCCTGCCAAAATGACTCTACTCTGCCTGATGGAAAGCATATGCAGAATCCAAGAGTGGTGGTCACCATACTCATTGCGAATGCAGACAATGCTACAATGCAGCACGGTGACCCAAACCATGGCCGGCTATTGATGCTTCTGCATCATTGGATCTCCGGTCTCGCACTAACCAACGAAACACGACAGCACGAACGCTGTCATTTTACGTTGATTTTCTGTGCGAAGGTAGTACCGCCCCGGTCAGCCAGCCCGTTCGTTCTGAAATCAGCGTGGCTCTACTACCTTGAAAGAGTATACAGATAATTTGACAAATTACTCAATAAGTTAATTAATTGCTGGGGAGTACCCTCATCATTTGATCGCTAAAGGATTCTTAGACATGTAAAATATGTCAATACCTTCGAACTTCTCAGTGTAGGTATGAAGCAGTCGTGTCATAACAGCAAAAAAATATAAATACAAAAAAAAACAATCGCTGATCCACGCAACCGTCTAAGCATGATGTTGACTATCCTATCTTCATCAAGCCAGCAATATACATTTAAAAAATCGGCCAAGTGCGAGTCGGACTCGCTTAGGAAGGGTTCCGTACCATTATCTATACATTTCAAGCGTCTACCTGTTCCCGTTATCAATTTCGAGCAAAGAAATCACCTTTGTTGTATGGGAGCCCCCTTAAATATTTGTTTTATTCTGTTTATTAGTATTTGTTGTTATAGCGGCAACAGAAATACATCATCTCTGAAAATTTAAACTTTCTAACTATCACGGTTCCTGAGATGTAGCGTGGTGATAGACGGAGGGACAGACAGACCGACCGACAGCGAGTCTTAGTAATAGGGTCCCGTTTCACCATTTAGGTACGAGTTCATCGTGATCATCAATAAAGTGATACGAGAATTACTTTTAAATACATAAACTGAAATTGATATCCTTAATTAAAATCTTTGACTAAATAAATGTAAATTTCTAAGTTATTGGTTTTGATCCATTATTCAATGTTAATATTACATACACAATAAATAGTAGGTAGCTATTGTGAAAGTTTCAAAGTAATCTATGAAGTTGTTCTATGTCTCGTCGGCCTTGTCGCGCCCAAAACGCGATCGCACAGTATATAAGGCAATCTTAACGTATGCAGTTCATCAGTTGTATCTCAGATAATCTTAACATCATGTTGTCCAAAGTGAGTTATTAAATAACAAAAAAGTGTATTTAGTACTGAGTCTTTAAATGACAAACTAAAAATGTTTCGCATTTTAGATCGTAGCCGTAAGCGCAGTGTTGGCTGTAGCAGCAGCGGGTCTTCTGCCAGCAGCACATTACTCTCCATCTGCTGCAGTCTCCTCTCAGAGCATCGTGCGCCATGACGAAGCCCACCCTGTAGCCCACGTAGCTCACGTTGCTGCCGCCCCCGTAGCTCACGTCGCTCATGTCGCCGCTCCCGTTGCCTACGCCGCACCCACTCACTACGTTTCTGCCCCAGCTCACTATGCCTCTGCCCCCGTTCACTACTCTGCTCCCGTAGCTCATGCTGAGGAATACGTAAGTGTCTCAGCTCACCTACTATTTGTTCATATTTATGTTATTTAGAATAATTTAACTCATGTTTATTTACAGGCTCATCCCAAATACGACTTCTCTTACTCCGTGGCTGACGGACACTCTGGTGACAACAAGTCTCAGCATGAGAGCCGTGACGGAGATGCTGTTCACGGTGAATACTCACTGGTTGAGGCCGATGGTTCTGTACGTAATGTCAAGTACAGCGCTGACGACAAGAACGGATTCAACGCTGTTGTCTCCAACTCTGCTCCCGCTCACAGTCATGCTCATGCTGCTCCCGTTCTCTTCGCTCATCATTAAGTCTTAGTACTAACGAACGGGTCTAGTTTGGTCTAAAAAGTATTCCTGTAAATAAAATAATATTTATTTTTAGTAAACGAATCAACCAAATGCCTAAAGTTTTATTCAAGTTAAATATAATAAGTTTTCAATTGCAGCACTAGTCTCACTAGTATAAGAGAATTAGTTAAGATTATTAATTTCATTTACAAACTAGCTGAGCCCCGCGGTGCTACCCGCGGTACAACAACAACCACGGGAAATGCCACGGGCAAAGCTATTTTTAAAAAAGTATCCTAAATTACTCCTTATATCATCAGCTATCTGCTACTGAAAGTCCCGACAAAATAGGTTCAGCAGTTCTAGAGATTAGCCGGAACAAACAGACAGACAGATCGACAGAAAAAAATGGAAAAGTTGATATTTTGACATAATATGTACCGTGTATATATATGCATGTAGTAAAAATCTGTTAATTTAATATAAATAATATACAAACAGACACTCCAATTTTATTTATTTGTAGTATGTAGTATAGTATAGATTATATTATCGGACTGTCCATTTATCATAGTACCTGGATGACCGAGCGTCGCTCGGTATTTTTTTTTATAAATGGGTTTTTTGGCAACTTTGGGATTGGGACTATCCATACGCCACCTTTTTGTTATTTTTCTTCCAATAAAAAAATAAGTTAAGTGGCGCCCTCTCTTAGTACGCCCTGATACTGTTTATTCTGCACCTTATTCCAGTATAGTTTAATGTAGTTCGCTCGAGTTGCGATACATGGCGCTAGATGTACATTGCTTTTATATATTTGATTGTTAAAAACACGAATGAAACGACATTTTCTAAAAATGAATCCTAACTAGATCGATTTATCGCCCCCGAAACCCCCTGCAAACAAAATTTTATGACAATTAGATTTATAAATTCATAATTTTACTATACTACTACTGTAGTAGCTACTCAGCAGATATAAAGACAATTATTTCTATCAGGCTGAAAATTAGGAAGTCATTTTGTTATAGTGTGGTGCTATATAATTTGGTTAGTATAAATACCTACTAACTACATTACGTTTGTCAAAAACAAGATTGTTGATTTAGGCTAACGTAACAAAAGCATTACGTGAACCTAAACGAAGGAACTGGTTGACTCTCAGACAAATGTAGGCATTTTACAGTCTTGTAAATAAATGTATTAAGACATTTACCTGAGAGTATGTAAGTTTCTCTTTTCCCCATTCTTTTTTACCTACGAGCTTGCCAAAATGACCTTGCTTTGCTTCTATTAGGCAGAGTAGACTCTGCATAGTGGAAAGCATAAGCAAAATCCAAGAGTGCTGATCACTAACCTCATTGTGAAAGAAGACAATTCAACATTGCAGCATGGCTACCCACACTATGGCTATCAATTCAGATGCTTCTGCATCATTGTGCCTCCGGTAAGGCACCAACGAAGCACGACAACACAAAATGTTGTCCTTTTTGGTTGGTCTTCTGTGTGAGGGTTGTACCACCCCGGTCCATTCAAGCTGAAATCAGCGTAGCTTTACTACCTTGACTACTACCTTCTTTAATTTTTTTCGAAAACCTTATTCGGATCATTGTTAAAGTATAAAATAATATTAAAGTATAAAATCAGTCAGTGCAGTCTAACTCTACTGAATTTCATTTTGAAAATTGTTTTTTTTTTAATGATATGACTTTAAAAAAGCAATTTATGATTACAAAAGTACATAATTAGTACAATTTATTTTAACACTAACACAATAATTAAGTGAAAATCGCAAGAGATAGTTCTCAATAAATATACATTTTTTAGTTTACATTCATTCATATGCAAATTGTAAAAAAAAAAAAAACAAAAATTACTGAAGGTGTTTTACACTTTTAGTAATTCGATGTTCGCTTAACTCTTTAGATCATTCACAACTAAAGATAGAAGTCTTATTAAAATAACAATACTACTACTCATATATAAAGCTCATTGAATAAATTCACTTTCGATTGGTTGTTTTTAAAGACTCACGACATAAATATATCTCTTACTAGCGGCCGCTTGCGACTTCGTACGCCTGGAGCTAGTTATTTGCAAATCATTTTTAATTATATTCGTAAAAGCTAGATACATTATAAGTACACCTCCACACCATCTAGCATACATTTTAAATTTCAAGTCTCTTACTTCAAAAACATAGGACTTTCATACAAACGTCCTACCCCCGTTTTGCCCCCTTAGAGGTGGAGTTTAGTGAAATCCGTTCTTAGCGGATGTCTACACCCTAGAAGGAATCTACCTGCCAAATTTCAAGTTTGTAGGTGTTATAGCTTCTGAGATTTCGTGATTAATAAGTGAGTGGTATTTCGCTTTTATATATATAGATTTACAATGACCAGCTAATATGATAAATTTTAAAAATAACCTCAATATTTTTGTAGTCTCTGAATATCTTTTTTATTTACGACTATCTTACAGGATTACACGCACCAATGAAATACGAAAATTTGATTGAATAAATTACATTGACGTTTGAAAAGAAAATACAACAATATTTTTAACTAAGGTAATTTAATAATAATAATCTTTATTAGCAATCCAGATTATACATAATTTTGTGACGGTGTTAGCCGCACCAGGCTCAGCCTGTATCGCGGCTAGCTATTGTACGATTTACAAATTGGACTTAAGGTATATACGGATATATAAGGATATAAACTAATAATACTGGTTTAAACAAAGTTTGATACAATTAGATATAAGGGTAAAATGTTATTATGTTTGTAGTAATTGTGTTGTGTGAATAATGTGTGATGTTGAGTGTGTATGTGGTGTGTGAGGCGTGAAGGATCAATTCATTTACACAACTGGTTTCAGACTTTGTTCCAGTTCACGGTAACTAAAGCCTATTATAAACTCGGAAACGCTAATCTGTGTTTCATGGGCGGTTTTATGTCTAATGTCTAGTTTGTTTGCGATTGAATTGTAAAGGTACGGGAACATAAATTTTTGTGATCTTCTCGCAAATGAGGTTTTGGTTCTAATAGTATTGACTTTAAATACTCGTTGTGTTAATTTATCTTTGTATTCTGGTGAGTTGATCACATACTTATGGATGGAAATAACGGCACGCATTATATAAAGACCACAAACACTAAGTAATTTAGTTTCTCTGTACAGACTTGCTGTAGAGAATTTGATAGGTTTTTTTAACATGACCTTTAAAACCGATCTTTGCGCTCTTTCTAATTGTAACAAATGCGAAGATGATGTGCCGCCCCATACGTCTATACAATATGATAATATGGATTGGCAAAGTGATATATAAATAGATTTTAGCAGTTTTATATCGGCTACATCCCTAAGTTCTACAAAAACATAAATTAATTTCCTAATTTTGGCAGATAACGTACTAATATGTTCTTTGTAGGTAAGTTTCTCATCTATAATGACACCTAGATATTTTACAGAGGAAGATTTTTGAACTTCACTGCAGTTGCAGTTGTGTCTAATAAGTACGTTCGCTTCCATTTAATTAAGATCACTGTGTGTGTGCGGATTTTAGTGATAAGAACAGGAGAAGAGGCGACTGTTTTATGAAAACAAAGAAAATTAGTTTTATCAGTATTTAAGGTTAGTAGATTGTTACTTAACCATTTCGTTATTTTTGACATACCATCTTCGGCTGTCATTCCAGGTTGCGCCATGAAATATAATTGCTGTGTCATCTGCATAACAAACTATTTTAGCATTTCTAAGGGGTAGCTGGGTAAGGTTATTAATGTATAATAGGAATAACGTTGGTCCCAGCACGCTATCCTGGGGTACTCTAAAAGGCGTTTCCTGCTTAGAACTCAGCCAAGAATCTACTCTCAACCATTCAAGGGCCATACCTCTGATTCCAATGTTTTCTAGTTTCGTTAACAAGATTGGGATAGTTAGTGTCAAAGGCCTTAGCTAGATCCAAGAAGACTCCCATACAGGCACGGCCATTATCTGGATGATCACTGATTTCATCCGATAAAAGAGTAGCAGCATCTTTTTTTTTTTTTTTTTTTTTTTTATGTATGGCCCGCCAAAATGACTCTACTCTGCCTGATGGAAAGCATAAGCAGAATCCAAGAGTATTGGTCACCATACTCACTGCGAATGCAGACAATGCAGTATGGCGACCCACACCATGGCGGCCTAGTGATGCTGCTGCATCTTTTAGTCTAGTCAACAAGTATGGAACTTTTTTGACTAGACTATTTGGGCCTCCGGTCTCGCACTCACCAACGAAACACGACAGCACGAACGTGGTCATTTTACGTTGATTTTCTGTGCGAGGGTAGTACCGCCCCGGTCGAGCCGGCCCATTCGTGCTGAAATCAGCGTGGCTCTACTACCTCTGCATCTCGAGTGCATTTATTTTCCGAAAACTGAATTCGGTTTTCGGAAAAAAAACGCAATTGCGTTTCACTTATTTCACTAAGCGCTTATTTACCACCCTCTCTAATATTTTAGAAAAAACTGGAAGTAGTGAAATTGGACGATAATTATTTGGTAGGGTAGTATCACCTCCTTTGTGAATAGGCACTATAACAGCATTCTTCCATTCTTGTGGGACACTTCCCGTCGCAAGACTTTTATTTATGACTATACTAAGCGGTTCTACTAAATATTGTTTAAACATTTTCACAAGTTTGAATACTCCCGTCTATTCCTGGAGCACTTTCAAGTTTCAAACTCAGAATTATGTTTACTACTTCTTTGTGGTTTGTTGGTTAAAAAAAGAAGGACTCTAAAGGACTTGTAGCATTCTTAATCTTTTGTGCTAGCGATATTTCAGTGGTATTAAGTTTATTAAATATGTTTTTGACGTAGTTTTGTCCGACTGCAGCAAAAAACTCATTACAATTGTTTATTGCAGTATCTGGACACTGTTGAAATGAAATAAGATCAGACGCAGAAGATTTGGTATTGCTTTTTTTTGTTTGCTATTGCATTTATAGTTTGCCATAGTTTTCTTGATTGGTTCTTGTAATTTTCTAGCAAATTTTTGTTATAATTATTTTTCAGTTTACGCAGAAGAGAGGTGTAAAAGTTTCTTTATCTTGTATATATTATCGATTTAACGTCATTATTTGGCATTTTTCTAGCTTCTAAGTGGAGTTTATCTCTTACACGTGAACATCTTAGTAGCCCCTGAGTCATCCATGGTTTTAAAATGTTCTTTTAGATACTAAATGGAAGTGCAGTATAATTTTACTATGAAAAAAAAAAGGTTTTTTAAATTCATTTATCATAAATAATACTAAATTAACTACACTCTTATATTTTATTATTATAAATAATTATTATATTGACTATACTCTAATTATTATTCAGTACGACTAGACTTTAGTGATGTGCGAGAAGAACAGGAGCATGAGAAGCAGCGGAAGCAGATTTGGAGACAACTGCGTTGAAGCCATTGTGGTCGTCAGCAGTATATTGCACGCGGCGGATAGAGCCGTTAGCCTCGACAAGAGAGTATTCGCCATGAAAAGCATCTTCGTGACGCCTCTCGTGCTGGGACTTGTTGTCACCGGAATGTCCACAGAGTAAGAGAAGTCATATTTGGGATGAGCCTGTACACAAACACCACATTACTTAGATCGGTAGCCCGAAACATTTGTACGATAGGTTCTGATAGAAAAACGTATGCGTATACTTACGTATTCTTCAGCATGAGCGACAGGGGAAGAGTAGTGGACGGGAGCAGCGGTATAGGCAACAGGAGCAGCGACATGAGCTACGGGGGCGGCGGCAACATGTGCTACGTGGGCTACTGGGTGGGCTTCGTCATGGCGCAATATACTTTGTGAGAAAACTGCAGCAGACGCAGAGTAATGTGCTGCTGGCATAAGACCCGCTGCTGCTACAGCCAACACTGCGCTTATGGCTACGATCTAAAATATAATACATTTTAGTTAGGTACTTAAATATTCGACTGCACGTTTGGCCTAGTGGTTTAACGGTCACCACGCCGTTTCCTACTTCGCCAAGTGTCGTGGGTTCAAATCCCAAGTAGGACAACACTTTGTGTGATTCATAAATTGTTGTTCTGCGTCTGGGTGTTCTTTGTGTCCGTTTCATGTATGTTTGTAAAGTCCCCCGCGACAAAGGATTTATTCCTAGTGCGGGAGTTGTCTTTTCATAAAATAAAATAAAACTTCATTTAAAAAACCGACTTCAAAAACTAAAAAGTATAAAATAACTTAATTTGTATGTGCTACCTATTCAGTGTTAGTCAGTGCCTAGCGAAATGTAATAGTAGGTACCACACTCGCTGTATTTCGAGACGAACGTCAACGACGTCACTGACGCTTCGGTTGTTTTGTTCAACGTCAACGCGAAGAGCAGCTATCCCGCTCAAGGTCACGCGCGGCGAGTGCGGTACCTACTATTACATTTTGGATTGGCACCGACTTCAAACCTATGAATAGGTAGCACATACAAATTAAGTTACTTTATACTTTTTGAAGTCGGTTTTTTTAAACGAAGTTTTTATTTTCGCTTTTTAGTCTTTCTCAAGTCTCTTATCATCATTTCATTTAAAATTAAATGATGTCTACAGAATATGAAGGCATGCAGACAATTGCTCTTAACTTCGTTGCAGGCGCTTACGTAAATTTGAGGTTTTCCTTTGATGTCCTTGGGATCCCATCATCAGATCCAATATGGTGGCCATGGGACCACATGGGGAGCATACCCTTTCGAATACAAAAAGAATTTTCAAAATCGGTCCATAATTGGCGGAGTAATCAATGTACATACATTAAAAAAGAAAAAAAAAACCGATGAAATTGAGAACCTCCTCCTTTTGGAAGTCGGTTAAAAATAAATAAATAAATAAAATAAAAACTGTATTTATTTTAAAGATACTTTATATTTGTATTTTAATAACACTTGTATTTACTCTATTCATGTTTAAATGTTAAAAAAAAAAACAAATGGTTTTCGTATCTTGGATGTTTTACTGATATTAACTGATAATTGAATTCTTTATTTTAAAATGAGTATTTTATTAGAACTTACATAAGAGAACATATAAAAGTTAAAACAGAATTCTGTAACAAAAAGGTACATCCATGTACCTTTTTGTTACAGAACTCTGTTTTAATTGCTTTCAAGCAATCCCGCAGAATTCTGTTATTGACCATGAAAGTTTAAAACATATTAAAGTTTTAATAAAAGTGCACAACTGATGCATTGTATGTGTAAATAGCCGCTTATATAGTTGTGGCAGTATGCTACTTGGTATGGCACTTGGGTACGGCAAGGTCGACAGTCCAAATTTGCTCAAACTTTTAAACTTACACGTTGGATGCAATACAATGCCTAATTGGATTATCTATAGTAACTACGTAACATGAGTCTCTGTATAAAGCTCTGAGGTATTTTAAACAAGTTGATTTTAATATTACAAAAGAAAGTTGTCCTAGATATCTCAACGATGGTTTTGAAATCTACACATTAAAAGTCAAAAATGAAATATTCCAGATAAGTTTATTTAGATTTTAATAATTAATTTGATTGATTTGTTAGTCTATCGGATAGTAATACTGACTGCTGAAAAAAGTCACTCACGAAAAATTTGCTTTTTAGGGAACGTGCAGGAACTATAGGTGGCAGCACTAAATTGACGAAAGCGACACTATGCGGACAGTAAAAGAAACTTATCAGTACTGTCATCGTGCTTTCAAATAAGTAAACAACATTTTCTCTTAAATTTTTATAATTTTATTCGTTAAAAGTTATAGCATGGGTTCCAGTCTATCAATAATTATGGTCAGCGTGGATGGTCAAAACATGTCAATTCTTATGAGTATTTATTTCTAGAGAATTAATTAGCTCGTTGTTATTCAATTCAACATTGGTGTCTTTCAAATATTTGTAATTTTTTAACCAATTTTTATGATTTTTCTTTACCAGTGTAAATTGCAGAAACGGTTGTACAGGATTTTCTTCGCCAATGAAGTGAGCAAGTGCATATTACATTATTATTATTATCCTTTCACACAGGTTATAACTTAGTTAGATCAGAACTGCACCCATAATTATAGTAAAATATTAGTTATTTTACAATGTAGCAACTATTATACCCATGTACCTAATGCAATAAATATTTGTAAACTGTCAATAAAGTTTTTATTATTAATATTATATTGTTGTATTTCTAGATGGAAGCCAATCATTCGGATGTTTGCTGAAAACAGATAGAAAGATTAACTGTATTAATAACAAAACTTAGTAATTATCACTAAAAATATTATTGATTATTTCTAAATGCTCCAAACTCATGCTTACGTATGCTTCTTTAAGGCGTTTATCCATTTTTGGGTTTTTCACATAACCATGACATAAGAGTATTTACTATTCTTTGGAAAGTAATAAAATTTGATGCTATTTTTGGTTTTTCTGGATGTATTAGTACATCCAAAAATGCAACAATGCATAATGATTAGCTAGAATAATAATTTTCACTAATAAATTAATTCTGTTTACTTCATACAATTGTATTTGTCAAGTATTAATAGAGTAAAAGTTTCGGATTCACGACACCAGTTGGCAGCGCCTTCGTTGTGCACGTTCCCTCGAAGATCCCGGACTAATAGTAAATAAAAAAATATCATCAAATAATTTATTTAGATTAAATAATTATTAAGTTAAGTACATGTTCACTAAAACAAATGTTAACAAAAAACTATTCAGGCATTCAGAATCGTATCACAAACTGCTTTGTATATTAAGATTAATGATGGTGTTTCTCTACAACGTGCTTGGTGTTTTGTTTTACGGCAGCTGAGAATCTGTAACATCAAAATATTTGATTAGTAATTCAAAACAATCCTTGATAAACCGTAAATACTTTAGAATATTGTTTATCAATTTAGTGTTACATATGCCCAATTTTTTTTTTAATTTTAAATAGAAGGAAGCGCATCACTGTTATGTTAGACCTACTAGTCTGAAGAGTAATTAGTTACCGAACTTAAATATAAGGACTAGTTTGCATAACATACAAGAATAGAGAATATATCTAAATGCAATTATTGTAGCGATCTCTTCAAAGCAACCATATACAGATTAATAATACTGAAATATATACATTCATATGCATATAGTACATTGAAAAAAATGTATGATCATTTAGGCGCATTTCATTGGTGGACAGAACTAGAAAATTCGTATAAAATGATCCGCTAGATATATCTTACCCAGTATGTTTATCAGAAACGTACTCAACGGTACGAATAGATCCATCAGCTTCATGAAGGCTGTATACTCCTTTAACAGTATGGCCATCTCGGGACTCATGCTGGTACTTGTGGTCGCCAGTATGAGGGTCTTTAACTTCGTAGGCGAACTCATACTTGGCAGGTCCCTTAAAAAGAGACGGTAAATTTATATAATTTAAATTAATGGGTAATGTGATCACTTATAATAAAACACTTACAGAGTGGTCAGAGAAGCCTTTGGGTGGAGGAGCAGGTACGTCGTGACGGGAAATGTGCTGGGAAGAAATAGCATGCTCATGGTGTTTATGGTCGTGTTCTTCAGAGCCCTGCTTGCTCACATACCGGGCAATAGGAACAACTTTAGCGGGAGCAGCTACCTTAGCGACATGCTCTTCGTGTTTTTGAACCACGGGAATGACCTTAGTATATAAAATATGCTTGTGTTCTTCGTGTCCATGTTTATTTTCATTGTGCTCTTCTTGTTTCTTTTCATGATTATGATGTTTGTGTTTAACTTTGTGCTCTATCTTATGTTCAGCTTTGTGCTCTATCTTATTATGTTCAGATTTGTGCTCGATGTGTTTTTTCTGTTCTACTTTATGTTCAATATGTCGATGATGTTCAGCTTTGTGCTCGACAGCTACGTGATGTTTAATGGGGTGAGCGACTTTGTGCTCTATCTTATGTTCAGATTTGTGTTCGATGTGTTTTTTCTGTTCTACTTTATGTTCAATATGTTCATGATGTACAGCTTTGTGCTCGACAGCTACGTGATTTTTAATGGGGTGAGCGACTTTGTGCTCTATCTAATGTTCAGATTTGTGTTCGATGTGTTTTTTCTGTTCTACTTTATGTTTAATATGACCATGATGTTCAGGTTTGTGCTCGACAGCTACGTGATGTTTAATGGGGTGAGCGACTTTGTGCTCCACTTTATGTTCCACGTGTTCATGATGCTTATGGTCCTCATGCTTTATTTCTTTATGTTTATGCTCTTCGTGCTTATAGTCCTCATATGCATATTCATGATGATGGTCATGATGATTGTCGAAGCGAGTGATGCTTTGCGATGAATAAGCGTGCTCAGTGGCTTGGCAGGCGCCTATAAAGGCAATTAAAGCAGTGACCTGTGAACATAAGAATTACATTGTTAGAAATTTTATGTGTCTTTTAATAATTTAGCTAAAAATTGTAGAAGCTTCACAGTTGCACTTTTGTGCTAGAGTTCTTACTTTTAAGAACATTTTAAAATACTCTTTAAGTTTAGACTCTGAAGTAACTTGGTGAACTGATGCTGATTTAAAAGTTATTGTCCATTATATACTGTTTAATTCGTCAACCAAAGGAGATAGTTTCATTGATAAGCCGGTCATATTTAAATTTGCTACAGAATATGCTATTTAAGTATATGAAAGACAAGAACTTTCATATTGGTAATAATTTTGGGAATTCGTGATAACGTGTCTATTAGTGATACGCATCTCATATGTCGGTAGGGCACATTTTTCAGTAAATTCATTCCAATCGTTACCAAGCGCAAACTTAACCGGCTTAATATCGGTCAGTATGCACAATGTTAGACTGCGATTATACAATACTTGTGAAGGATTTTACATCATTCCCAACAGTTATTATAATTTCATTGAAGGAACTGTATTGGAATTTACAATATTAAATTTAAAAAAAAACTGACTTCAAGAACTGGACCAAATTGAAATGGGACCACACGGGAAGCACCAACTTAAAAAAAAAGAATCATCAAAATCGGGTCACGCAGTCGAAAGTTCTTAATCTTAGGTAACAAACATAAATTGAAAATCTCCACCATTTTTGATTTCGGTTAAAAAAAACATGTGTGATGTCTTCTTGATTTTTCTTCGCATTAGCTGCTAATCCGAAAATGTATATAATTCACATGCTAACATAATTTCTACCCATACTTAGAATCCTAATAATCCTGAAAACTAGGAACTACTGAAAGTTTTCATATCTACAAATTGATAAAGACTTCCTTATTTGAAATTTACTGGCCTACTCTCAAAACAACTAAAAAGTTCATAGATTTATAGATTGAACACTAAACGAATTATCAACCTTTTCCAAATTTTATCATCATCATTGTAATCCAATGCTGGACATAGGCCTCTACCAACACCCGATCTGTTGCTTTTTGCATCAAATCGCAGGTGGCCCTCTAATCGTAGGTTGTCCCGCCGTATGTCCAGAGGACGCCCCACACTCATGGTCCCTACTACAGAACACGTTTACTCCAGTGATTATCTGTTTTGCGACATATGTGAGTCATTTTGGTTCTCTAAAGGATCACTTCGTTCAGAATTTGCTCCTTCAGAGGCGTAGAAAAAACCTTGAGCTTTGCTTCGTGCAACTGTGGTTGCAGAACGACGAAGTATTTTCAATTTAATTTATACTCTATTTTAAACGCATTAAGTTCTAATATTATGAATTTAAGCCAACGATAGATACATTCCTCACAAACTCATGCCCATCCAACATCACGGTAAAAAAATAACAACATTTCGTTACTTAAGTTTTAGTGTTACGCATCCGTGAATTCCGCGCCTGGTTTAACATAATATTTTACTAAGGTTTATTATGTAAATTGTTAATAAATATTGTGTGATATATCTAGTAATACACCTAGTTCAAGAATAAAATAAAAAACTATATAGGTACTTATCGATATTATTTTTTGTTAAAAACCGTTTTTTACAAAGAGTCGCTAAAATGGCTAGTACTCCAGTTTCAATACTTTTAAAATATTATTGTTACGATATTTAAAAAAAGAGACAATCACACATTCTTTTATATCTTAAGGGCTATACATAACAGTAAACCCTATTGAAAACCTACATTCGAGAAGCCATATATTAAGTTTTAGTAACAGCGGGCAGAACGCGCTGTTAGCGGTCCAAAGCAACTGGCAAAGTAAGGTGCCAATTTTTTTTGTCGCAAGTGTATGAGCGGTTAAGAACCGCATATTAATTTTCTTAAACTTAATTATTCTGTCTGTATGTAAAACAGCTCAATATGATTTTTAAAGAAATTTTTATTGATCGTTATTTTAAGGTTAACGTCCATACAGAATTATATTTAAATAAACTTGTATTATTAGTCATACAAGAACATTAAATTAAAAAGTCGTCTGCCTCGGTAGTCTAGTTACCGTCAGCACACTTCTTCTGAGCAGTCACGATCACGGTCATGGTCAAAACTTTACATGCGAATAACTGCACGTTTGGCTTAGTGGTTTAACGGTCACCTCGCCGTTTCCTACTTTGCCAAGTGTCGTGGGTTCAAATCCCACGTAGGACAACACTTTGTGTGATCCACAAATTGTTGTTCTGAGTCTGGGTGTTCTTTGTGTCCGTTTCATGTATGTTTGTAAAGTCCCCCGCGATACAGGATTTATTCCTAGTGCGGGAGTTGTCTTTTAAAAAAAAAGAAAAAAAATTATGAAAAATGATCATCAGACCAATCATCACTTAAGACTCACATTTACGAGTATGTCATCAATTGATATTTAATCATATCTACATCTGGGAGAACCATGCTTCGATACATATGTGTTAGCTTAATAGGAATAACACCATAGAATCACAGAGTCGGTAGTTCACTCCACTGAGTAAGTGAAATTACTGGCGGCCTGATTCACTGATTCTGGGAGAATGTGCACTTTAAAAGTGAAAACACTTTTTTTTTTTTATGTTATAGGCTGGCAAACGAGCAGACGTATCGCCTGATGGTAAGCGATTACCGCCGCCCATGGTCACCTGCAATACCAGAGGCGTCACAAGTGCGTTGCCGGCCTTTGGGGGATGGAGGGGGGATGGAGGCGGGGGATGGGGGAGATAGGGGAAGGGGTTGGGTTATGGGCCTCCGGTATCCTCACTCACTCGGTGAAACACAGCGCAAGCACTATTTTACACCGGTTTTCTGTGAGGCCGTGGTATCACTCCGGTCGAGCCGGCCCATTCATGCCGAAGCGTGGCTCTCCCATGTGTGGGTCTTGTTTATTGGGGAAGAATAGTTATTTGTTATACAAGAGTGCAAAGTTGCTTTTTAACCACGTGCTCAATTTTGATGACCGAGCAAGCGAAGGATTCTAAGTAAGTAAGAATTCGAGGAGTGTTAGGACCGTAAGTTCGCCGTTCTCCATGGCATCTCTGATGTCCTCGGTAATCTGAATTAAAATAGAGGTGGTACTATGGCCGGGTCGGAATCCAGATTGAAAAGGGTTAAGGAGCAGGTTTTTGGAAAGGAAATTGGAAAATTGAGTATGGATCAAACGTTCAAGGACTTTGGAGAGGAAGGAGAGGATAGAAATGGGGCGGTAATCGGAAAAGGATTCGAGGTTCTTCTTTTTAGGGATGGGTATAATTTTTGCATCCTTCCAGGACTTAGGAAAAACGCTATAGGAGATCGAATAATTGAGGATATGGCAGATGACAGGAAGAACTTTATCAAGGATTGGAAGGATCATATTGCGACTTAGACAATCAGAGCCCACTGCGTTTGAAGTAATAGATACTATGCTTTTCTTAACATCACAATCAGAGAATAGACTAAAGAAAAAGGGAGAGCATGTAATGGAACGCAACTATCAGTCAATTGACAACTGTCAATTGAAACTGAAGTTTATATGTGTGGCGCTCCACTCCCTCTCTTTCTACTTAGCTCACCAGAGGTACGCACGCTATTGTAATATAAGAAATACAAGTGGAATTTAACAATTTATCATTTTATTTAAATCAACCAACATTACATGGCGCAGTCGGTACAGAAGGACGCACACGAAGCCGTTTCAAGAATATAAGAATATAATATATCAAGGTACATATAAACCGCACGGTCGCATGGCCGCATGGTCGCTTTAAAATCACAAATTTAATGAATAATTACAGTGAACGCCTCATAATTATTACATAATTATTATTTAATAGTGCCTCAGCAATATATTTTTTTTATAAAAGTCAAAAATGGTTGACGAAAAAGCAAGTGGGTTTGGAAACCACATGGGCTCGGTCGAGTATCGTATGCCACAGAGCCTCGATCTCGACGATATTGAGAAATGCTGGCCACGCTGGCAACGCTTCAAGCAAGCTTTCCACATATTTATCTTGGCTGCGGGGTTTGAACGCTTGTCGGACGCTAGGAAGGCTGCAATATTGCTGAACTGCGTAGGGCAACAGGCACAAGACCTGTATTACAACGTGCTTAAGGAAGAGGATGCAGAAGATAAAGTAAAATTGGATGAGATAATAAAAATTTTCGATAATTATTTTAAACCTAAGCAGAATGAGGTCATTAACTCTTACAACTTCAATAAGAGGGACCAAGAGGACGGTGAGACATTTGATGCCTTCTATATGGCTATAAGAAAGCTGGCAGATAACTGTAACTTCGAGTCGCTGAAAGATAGAATGCTGAGAGATAGGATTGTCATCGGAGTAAGGGAGCAGCGATTGCAGCAGAAGCTCTTGGAGATCAAGGACCTGACCCTGGACAAGGCTGTGGACATCTGCAGGTCTGTGGAGCTCTCCAAAGAACATATCAAGACGCTGACTCAACCCGAGGTGCATGCTGTGCAGTCGAGGACATCACGGCAACGCGAAGCATCAACACCACCATTAGAACACCGAGCTAAGTATACTAATAACCAGAAAAACAGTAGTAATATTAATAGCAATTATAGAAATAATAGCTATTTCTATAACAAATTTTATTTGTGTAAAAAATGTAACAAAGAACATGGCCCTAGAAGTTGTCCTGCTTTTGGCAAAACTTGCAATAAATGCAACAGAATGAACCATTTCAGTGTTGGTTGTACTTTTTCTAAAAAAATTAATAATGGTAATAATGAGGAATTATGACTAGTTTGTTCAATAGATCTCAGTAAAAATGTGTGGATGGAGTCCATAAAAGTCAATAATAAATTAATGAATTTTAAATGTGATACAGGGGCACAAATAAATGTAATTGGGATCCGGGATCTCAAAACAATAGTCGATGATGATAGCAGAATAAAATTGTCTGAGACTAGAACAATACTTGAGGTCTTTGGAGGTACTAAAATTAAGCCACTAGGCAAAATTAAATTGCAGATTTCTAATAAAAATGCTGATAATACTAAAACAGATTTTATAATTATTAAAGAAAAGGTTAAACCGATCCTTGGGTTACGTTCATTAATTGAACTTAAATTACTCAATAATACTAATATTAATGTAATAAAAACTGAAAGTGTCACCACTAATAATAATATAAATAGTAAAGACTCCATTATTGATAAAAATTCTGAACTTTTTCAGGGTGTAGGTGAATTTAAGAGCCCTCTTAAACTGCGTGTTCAACCCGGAGTGGAGCCAGTGGTGAGACCTCCCCGCCGAGTACCGAACGCACTGAGGAGCCGCCTTGCTGACAAGTTGGATGCTCTGGTGAAGCACAAAGTCATTGCAAAGGTAGACCACCCTAAGAATTTTGTAAGCAATTTAGTAATTGTAGAAAAGAAAGATGGTTCATTAAGATTATGTTTAGATCCTAAAGATATAAATAAAGTATTAATTAAGGAACATCACTTAATACCTACCATTGATGAAATTGTACCGAGATTATGTAACAAAAATTTTTTCTCAGTGTTAGACATGTCAGAAGGATTTTATAATATTAGATTAGATGAGGAGTCAAGTGATCTCTGTACATTCAATACTCCCTTTGGTTGCTACAAATTTCTAAGATTAGCTTTTGGTATTGCTGTAGCATCAGAAGTTTTCCAAAAGTATAGTGAAATGGCCTTTGGAGACATACCCGGTGTAGTAATTTACTGCGATGATATTTTACTTTGTTCTGAAACTGAGGAAGGTCATGATGCAATATTAAAGAAAGTATTTGAAAGGGCTAAGGAACATAATGTTCGCTTTAATAAGAATAAATTTCAATATAAAGTAAAAGAAGTGAAATATTTTGGTCACATATTTTCAGCCAAGGGAATGAAAATTGACCCGGAACGTGTAGATTCCATTACTAATATGAAAAGTCCCGCTAATAAAAAGGAACTACAAATATTCCTTGGGATGGTGAATTATTTAAGAAAATTTGTACCTAACATGGCTAGTATTGCATCACCACTTCAATTATTATTAAAAAAAGATGTTACATGGTTGTGGACTGATGTGCATGAAAATGTTTTTAATAAAATTAAGAAAATGATAAGTGAAGCACCAATTTTACAGAATTTTGATACAAATTTGCCCATTGTTGTTCAATGTGATGCTTCAAAGGATGGCTTAGGTTGTTGCCTTATGCAGATGGGTAAACCAGTTTGTTTTGCATCTAGAAGTTTAACTCCTTCTGAGAAGAATTTTTCCCAGATTGAAAAAGAATTATTAAGTATAGTCTGGGCTACTCGTAAATTTCATTATTACCTGTATGGCCAAAAATTCACCGTGGTTAATGATCATAAACCTTTGGAAAGTTTATTAAAAAAGCACTTACATGAAGTTCCTTCACCGAGATTACAAAGATTAAAACTAAAATTAATAAAATATAATTTTGAATTTGAATACTTACAAGGAAAATTTATGTATATAGCAGATTTGTTATCACGCTCATACCAAGAATGTAAAGATATAGATGATTCATACATGTATGAAGTAATTCATTGCATAGGTCTTTCTGATTATTTAGAATGCACCGAAGAACAAAAATTACTTCTAATTACTGAAAGTAAAAATGATAGTGAGTTGTCACAATTAAGTGAATGCATTAAAAATGGTTGGCCTAGTAATAAAAACATTCCAGATTGTTTGCATAGTTATCATAAACTAAGATGTGACCTATCTGTTGATAATAACTTAGTTTTTTATAATGAAAGATTGATTGTTCCTAAAAACTTAAGATTGTCATTTCTGAAAACTTTACATGAAGGTCATATAGGAATGTCTAAAATGAAACAGTTGGCACGAAAATTGTATTATTGGCCTCAAATTGATAATCACATCGAAGAATTTGTTAGAAAATGTTTTTCTTGCCAAACCTTTCATAATAATAACATTAAAGAGCCACTGTTATCACATGAGATACCTACTTTGCCATTTTTTAAATTGGGAACAGATATCATGGATTTTAAAAATAATAGTTATTTGGTAACTTATGATTATTTTTCTAAGTGGTTAGATATTAAATTAATAAGAAATAAAAGTGCCAAAACCATAATTAACACTTTAATAGACCTATTTTGTAATTTTGGCATACCTAATGAGATTGTTTCTGACCATGTACCTTTTGACTCTAGAGAGTGTAAAATATTTGCTAAAGAATGGGGATTTAAATTTACTTATAGTAGTCCTAGGTATCCTCAATCTAATGGAATGGCTGAAAGAGGAGTACAGATTGCTAAGAAAATGTTGCTAAAATGTCATGAAGATAAGACTGATTATCGTGTAGCTTTGCTTCAGTACAGGGCTTCACCTGTATCAGGGACAAATTTTTCTCCCAGTGAATTGTTAATGTGTAAAAACCTTAAAACAAAGTTAATTGTCAATCGTCAGTATTTAAAACAGAAATTAAATCATGAAGTCAATCAACAATTTAATAATACTAATGTAAGAAATGTAAGAAATTATAACAAAACTACTAGAGTCAAAAAAGAATTTTATATGGGACAAAATATTTGGTTTAAAAAGAATGTTAATAAAAATGTATGGATGGAAGGTAAAATAGCTCAATTCAATGGCTATAGATCTTACACTGTTATAGATAAGAATAATGTTAAGTATGTAAGAACCTCTTTCCACATACGCTCAGCATAAGCTTTGTGTTTCACCAGATGTCAACACCCAGCGTGAAGGTCACTCACCACTCCTGGTTGAATAGGTAGTTTAAGGTTTTATAACACCATAATGTAATTCTGTATAAATAAACAAATTGTAAATTAAACCTAAATTACTCTAAAGGGGGATGAAGAGTAGGCAATATGTAAGCACAATAATATAGGCAATATTAATAAATAGATACTTTTATTTTGAAAGGGGATGATGTAATGGAACGCAACTATCAGTCAATTGACAACTGTCAATTGAAACTGAAGTTTATATGTGTGGCGCTCCACTCCCTCTCTTTCTACTTAGCTCACCAGAGGTACGCACGCTATTGTAATATAAGAAATACAAGTGGAATTTAACAATTTATCATTTTATTTAAATCAACCAACATTACAGTCAGGAGTCGAGGCAGAAATAAGATGTTTGAGAGTCGCATCTTTTGTCATTGTATCGAAACTTGTCGAGGCAGAGAAATGTTTATTGAGTAAACTTAAGTACATATTTTTAGGAGAAGAGTCATGAATAGATTTGCCTACTCCCAATGACCTTAAAAATTTCCAGACCTTAGCTGGATCTCCGTTTTCGACGGAGCTGTGAATGTATCGGCGCTGTGCATTCCTGCACACCTTGCTGCAATGATTCCGTATGGACACATATCGATCACGGTTGTATTCAGTTGGGCTCCTCTTAAATCTTGATTTAGCAATCACTTTCTTCTTGATTAGTGTCTTGATATCTGCAGTTAGCCATGGTGACGGAAGACGTTTGACCTTAATTTCCCAAAGGGGTGCATGTTTGTCATAAAGAGACAAGATCTTTGTGTTAAAAATATTAACTTTGTCATCTATGTTATCACCACTGAAGAGAGATGTCCAGTCGATATTGTTGGCATCCCTTGTTAAGGCATTAGCATCCATGGCCTTAAAATTCCGCTGCAGGATGATTTTAGATTTACGTTTAGGAGGACGGAGACGATAAGAAAGGTACAGTAAGTCGTGATAAGAAAACTCGTCAGCAGAGCACTGACCGTGTTTAACTGCGAGCTCAGGGGAGGAAACAAGGATAAGATCCAGCACAGAAGGAGCAGAATGTGGGAAATAGTGCGTAGCATTGGAAGGGAGAATGGAAAGGTTGCTGGATTTAATGAGGGACTGGAGGGATGACGAGCGAGAATCGTTTTTGAGGAGGCAGGTATTGAAATCACGCATGATTATGGTCTGACTGTACGATTGAGTGAATTGTTCTAAGAGCAGTTCGAAAGAAGAAAAGAAGTCGATGCGTAAGGAGGGGCAATAAAAGACACCAAGAAGGATTTTAAAGTGATGGAGTTCAACTTCCAGGAAAAGATGTTCACCTGCATTAGATGGTTAGATGGGGGGGGGGGGGCTGTGGCGACAAACTAATAATGGAGTAACGAATATTTGAGCGTAGATAAATTGCAACGCCACTGCCGCTGCCCATAGCACGATCGTTCCTGATGAGGTTGAATCCAGGTAGGTAATATGCAAGAGAGGGTAAGCAAGGCTTAAGCAATGACTCAGAGACACCTGAGAACCAAAACCGCTGCAAGCAGATAAAAAATCGTCGCTATCATCATTGTGGTTAAGAGAAGACATTTCAATTAACCAAGTTAGAGATTTGAAAATTTGTGCAAGAAGTAGTTAAACAAAGTTATTAGATAAAAAAATATATAAAAAACTGAAAGTAGATAAAATATATATATAGTATCAAAAATAATAGAATATACTAAATGAATTATATACAAATTAATGTATATATTATAATAATTAAATAAACTAAATAAAAAATGTATTCGTTGGCATTCATTCCATCTGCCGGTTGCCAGTTACAAAATAACCAGTTGTATAAATATAATTACAATTTTGAAATTTTGAAAAAAACAAAAGTAATGAGCGATTAAAAGAAAAAAAAAGCAGAAAAAATAGGACATAGTAAGAAACAAAAAACAATGACTAAATACATTCACTTTTAGTCTAGGCACCAAAGATGAAAGTCCCAGATCCAGACATAGTATTAAAATAATGTGTACAACGAAACGCAATCAATCAACAATGACATGTGTCACATTTGTTTACATTTCATTGTATCCACTGTTTAAAAAGTTTGGCAATAAATCTAAAAGATGTGGGTTGGCAATGACAAAATAAAATAGGTACTAGTAATATGAAACTAACCACAAGAAGGTGAAAAAATACGTAAATGAAATCAAAACAATCACGAGTTGCAATGTTGAGTGCGTTGTTGCAGTACCTCGACTATGTGATGTATGAGAGATAAATAGGTTGATTACCTACTTCTTAGCAACAGCAGCTCGTTTAGGCTTGTTCCCAGCAGCTTTTGGAACTGCGAGAGCCGGTTTTGGTGCCAAAGCGAGAACCATGTCGAGGTCGGCCATGGACGTCACCCTGTGGCGCGCATCATCTGGACCCAAGACGTAGACAATGCCATCTCTAGTCCAACACCTTGCAATCCCTGCCCGTTCACGGGCCGACATGAATATATCATGTCTAGGTTTGGTCAGGAACTCGGACAGTGTGACACCAGACCCCTTCAGCTTCGCTTTGCTGAACCATATTCGGTCACGGACAGTCACATCAGCAAACTTGATAAGTATGGGCCTTGGTTTCTTGTTCGAAGTGGCTCGGCCCAGCCTTTGACAGCGTTTGATGTCATCCACAGTGAGGTCCCGGCTATAATGCGTTGAGTCAAAGTGGCTACAGCGGTGTCAACAGTGTTTTCATCCCCTGCCTCCTCAACACCATGCAAAAGAATAATCTTCTGCCGTACCTGCATTTCCATTCTATCAATAGAGTATGATACAGCCTCCACCTGCTGCTGCAGAAGTTGTAGTGCCTGCGTGAAAAAGGCTCTGAAGGCAGCAAATTCTGAAGACAAGCTGGTCACGCTTATAGAGGGGCTTGATGTTTTCATTAGTTGGGCCTCAAATTCCTCCATCCTCTTATTAAAGTTATTAGTTTAGTTGCTGAGAGTGGCCTGCACAGTGCTCTTATTGTTTTAAATATAAAAATTATATAAATAGTTTAGCACTGAATTAGTGACATGTAAGTCAACAAATAACTACTAAATTAATTAAATATGCAGATCAAATATTTTTGCTTCTGTTTAGGTTGACTACCATCCTAATCTTTTATGAGGTAGGTATCTACTTTATAAAGCTACGTCGCGCTTCGTTCGGTGCTCTAGGTACCTATTTTACGGCCGGGACCATGCCGCGGCCACTCAGGTTACTGAACTTAAATTACAAATGGTGCCCTTGTTGGTTTTAATTTTTAAGATATTTAGTTTGTTTGAAAATTTTGATTTTTTTTATATTCGTTTTCGGATAATTTAAACAATCCCAAAGTAAACCAATACATTTTAATAGCCCACGGTTTTGTTTAATGTCGTATCGTCATATCCGCCTTGTATATGAAATTGCAAAATTTGTTAAAAATAACCGTTCGCTTTTGAATCTAAAATCAATTTTAGCAAACGTGCAGCAACACAACTTCCATTAAATATGCCAATACCCAGAATTGAACTATTTAGAAGAAATTGCGTGTATATGGCTCCCCAATATAATATATATACAACACAATACCCAATTGGATAACTGACCTACCACTCAATAAGTTTTGTGTTGTTCTTAGAAAATGGTTGGTAGAAAACAGTTATTACTCCGTTAAGGAATTCCTACAAAAAAATTCGTGTCCGTCTTATCATTTTAGAAATACTTATAGTATACTAATACTTTTAGTAGGTGTGTATTGAATTTATTAAGTAGTTCTTGTATGTATTTTCAAAGTGTTACACGTAATCTTTTTAAATTGATTCCGATTTAGTTAATTCTTTATTGCTAATTAGCAATTAATATAGTTTTAGCAATTTGTACTACTATTGTACGAAAGACTGCAACACTAAATTTGCATGCCTATTACTGGTGAAATGTGTATCGTGCATATTTTATTTTTTACCATCTTTTTGTACCACATTTAAGCAAATAAAATTATATTATTATTATATTATGAGGGCATGCTTTAGTAACTTCATTTCAGTTTTTAGAGGCGTCTAAAACCAGTTGCTATGAAAAATGCTTTTCTACTGTAGTGGTGTGTATGTTGTGTATGTTAGGATTCTAACTTTAATTTATGTCAATATGTTTCATTTTGAATTGTGAAAGCTGTCAATTCAACATTGGTCTTGTGTATCAAGATGCCGCGTATTCAATATACGGCACAAGAATACGCAAACATGCACTTCATTTATGGTGAATGTAGAGCTAACGCAAGTGCTGCTCCAGCCCTTTATAGGGAAAGATAACCTACAGCGCGTCATCCAGATTACCGTGTATTCATACGAATGCACAGATGTTATTCGGAAGGTAGAATACCTGGCAGTGGCATAGTTGGTACGAGCACTGGAATAATAGCAAACATCAATACATAAGACATTGTGCTTGACAAAATTCAGCATGACCCGTCCACCTCTACTAGAGCAATAGCAGGACGTACTGGACTCTCGAAGACGACCGTGCACCGTGTACTGAAAAAAAAATTCATCCCTACCACATTAGACGGGTTCAAGTTCTGCAGCCAAGAGAATACAACGCAAGATGGTTTTTTTGTCGACAAATGCTTGCAAAGAATAGAACAAGATCCACAATTCTTTGACAACATTCTGTGGAGCGATGAATCCACTCTTAAAAAAGATGGATATTTCAACATGCATAATCTGCACAGCTGGCAACTCTCAAATCCGCATCTAATGCGAGAAGAAAAATCGCAATATCAGTTCAAAATAAATTTTTGGGCTGGTATTTTAAACGAAAAAATCATTGGTCCATTCGAACTGTCCGGAAACTTATCTGGCCAAAGTTATTTACATTTCCTACAAAATGATCTGCCAAATTTAATAGAAGAAGTACCTGAGGAGGTGAGGCAATCTCACTGGCTACAAAGTGATGGTTGTCCTGCACATTATGCTGCAAATGTCCGTACCTATTTAAATGCCACATATCCAAATAAATGGATTGGTCGTTTGGGTCCTATTTTGTGGCCTCCACGATCCCCGGACTTAAATCCACTAGATTTTTTTACTAGGGCTGTCTAAAAGAACAGGTGTACTTTAAGCCCATTTCAAGTTTGGAGGAATTACGCAGTCGTGTTCAGGAGGCTGCTTCAAAAATAACTGAACGGCGCTACGCACAACTTCTTAAAAGATCATTTATCAGAAGATGTCAAGCTTGTATCCGAGTTGGTGGCAGACAATTCGAACACCTCTTATAAAATAAAGATGAATTTGTCTACAAGTTAAAGCTTTTATTATTACAATTGAAGACAAGATTTATTCAGTTGAATTTACTCTTTTTGCATCTAAATAACAATTACTGCATATTTATGTTAAATAAAATTATGTATTATACCATTTTGTAAACTGCATTATCCGCGCATTTTTTTTAAATAGTTAGCCTCTTAGGATTTCATACTTTTTTTTACAAAAGGCTCTCAAACTTTGTCAAATTTTTTTTTATCAAATTTCATGTTAAAAATTTAAGTTGATATTTTTTTTTCTAAAAAAGTACAATATTTACTCATACTTTTTACTGCATCTATACTTATAATAATCTATATACTTACTAGCTCATCCGGCAAACGTTGTTTTGCCATATAATTTTATTTTTTTTAAATAGATGTTGGTTGATTCTCAGACCTACCCGATATGCACACCAAATTTCAAAAAAATCGGTCAACCCGTTTCAGAGGAGTATGGTAACTAACATTGTGACACAAGAATTTTATATATATATATACATATAAATATAAGATAATATATAAGATCCCACAAAAACATTTTCATGTAAAATGTTGCCAAGACGACTGCATATGGCCTACCCTGTGAAAAAGATATCAGATCTAATGTAGAGCCAAGGTTCCGAATCTACACGCCCTAACTCTACCAACCCTAACTTCGTAAACTCTACATCTCGGTAAAAATGTATGGCTTGACCGTTTCGCTACCATACCATCACGAAGGGGAAACGAACGCCTTTTGTGTTTGCAAATATCTAGTTTCTGAAGTAATGTGTTATACGAATATTTAGTTTCTGAAGTAACGAAATAGCCAAGCCATACATTTTTACTGAGATGTAGAGTTTACGAAGTTAGGGTTGGTAGAGTTAGGGCGTGTTGATTCGGAACCTTGGCTCTACATTAGGTCTGATATCTTTTTCACAGGGTAGGCCATATGCAGTCGTCTTGGCAACATTTGACATGAAAATGTTTTTGGTGGGATTTCATTTCTTTTTGTAAGTTGTTTGAGGCAGATTTTTTTTTCTAATTTGGGCTGTATTTCTTGTACATCTTCTTTCTTCTTTCGAAAAAGTCCGAAAATAAAACCTTTAGCATTAACATTTGTGAAAGTCTCATACAAACTTCCACCCCCCAAATTTGGGGGTTGGGAGGCAAAAGTAATAGGTTTATGAATTTTTCTGTTGTTTGTATACTAAACTTAGTTTACATACCAAATTTCAGCTTTCTAGCACTTCAGGAAGTACCCTAACAGTTTTGATGATCATCAGTGTGTCAGTGACAAAATCGGTGTTTTTTAGGTATCAATAAAATCTAAAGTATCAGAGCTATGCAATTGAAACTTTGTATGTTTCATTAGTCTATTGGTAACATCATGTCCTAAGAATTTGAACGATCTGGTATATCGGGAACCAAAGTTATGAGGGTTCAAAAAAACGACAAAACACTTCGAGAAAAGGTAGGTAGTGCCCTTGCGCTTCGCTTGGCTCGTCTTGGCGGGGGCACGACCGTGCCCCCAGATACTAAAAATGAAACAGGTCCAATTCTGTACATTAAATATATTTTGAAAATTTTTTTTGGAGGGCTCTCTATTATCGATACTGAAGCCAAAACTGTATTTTTTTTCATTTTTGTCTGTCTGTCTGTCTGTCCGTATGTCTGTCTGTCTGAATCTTGGCCGCGCATCACGCCGAAACTACTAAACGGATTCGAATGAAACTTGGCATGATTTGAGTTTATACTACGAGGTAGGACATAGGATACTTTTTATCCCGAAATTCAGCACGGTTACCTGGAGAGAGGGGATGAAAGTCAAAATATGTACATAGTTGTAATTTCATCAGTAGTCCGATTTCATTAATTCTTTTTTTGCTAGAAAGAAAAAAAATAAAAGATAACGGGAAAAGTAATTTTTTTTGGCCGCGACTCTACACTGCCTGTGGGAAGCTGAGACAGATATGTAAATAATATATGGCGGTACGAAGTTCGCCGGGTCAGCTAGTTTCTAATAAGATTGTCTGTGAGGAATAAGATAAGGCCAAAAACGCAACAAATTTCATTAATTTGCGGCCGTGGTATACATGTTGTACTTACATGTAAGGACAACAAAAAAGTATTTTTTTTAAACTTCATAATTTGGGCACCAATTGGATTTTTTTTGTACGCCATATAGCTGTACTACTAAGCGCTCCAGGATTATCCATTCTTTCTGGGACATTCTGTATATAGCTCATTGAATAAATTCATTTTCGATTAGTTGCTTTTAAAGACTCACGACATAAATATATCTCTTATTTACAATGACCAGCTAATATGATGAGTTTTAAAAATAACCTCAAAATTTTTGTAGTCTCTGAATTTCTTTTTTATTTACGACTATCTTACAGGATTACACGCACCAATGAAATATGAAAATTTGATTGAATAAATTACATTAACGTTTAAAAAGAAAATATAACAATATTTTTAACTAAGGTCATCTATAGATGGTCTCTCAAATACGTTGAGTCTCAAAGTCATGAATAAAGTCAAGAATCAAATATTAGGCGTGCTGTCATGGAGGATTGTCTAAAGACACGTCAGGCAAAATATAGGGGGGCTGAATATCGTTTAAGGTGAACTAATAAATCCCAATTGGCCCTGCCTCCCGACCCCGGTGATCTCGATTAGGCCACTCCCTTTTTTTAACGCGTGAAAACCCCTACAAGCACTCACCCCAGCAGGGTTTGCGGCAATCCTCATACAGCTGGCCTTTCCTCATATTTCCGTGGTAGTGCCGCGCGGGAGTCTGCCAACTCCTGGGACTACCAGTAAACCTGCTTTCGTGAACGCCGATGACCTAGGATCCGGGGCATGGTCGCATCGCAAATCTGCGTAATTAAGAAAACCACCAACCCCCAAGTCAACATGTGGAGATAGCCAATAGTAAATGATGGCTGCCTCCTCTAGTAGGTTCCTGTTTAGTTTAGCAATAGCCCATTGCGGAAGACGGGAGGAACGCTGCACCACATGACTCCAACTGGAGTCCTGGGTCCGGGTCTCAACCTCTTCCAAGACACACCATTTCCTTCCTCGTGCGGTGAGGGCAGGGGTAGCGAACGAAAGGTCGACTATCGACTCCCCCTGCTGACGCACGTCCGTGTTGGTGAAGCCTTTGTTTAATAAATAGAGACCCACTGAGGCGGCCCACTCCTCTAACAGCCTCGCATCCATTTTTATTATATTTGTTAGATACGACATGGAAGTTCCGTATAATTTTACTATAAAAAAGAAAATGATTCTTAAATTCATTTATCATAAATAATATTAAATTAACTACACTCTTATATTCTATCATTATAAATAATAATTATATTGACTATACTCTAATTATATTATTATTTAGTACGACTAGACTTTAGTGATGTGCAAGAAGAAAAGGAGCATGAGAAGCAGCGTGAGCGGAAGCAGAGTTGGAGACAACTGCGTTAAAGCCATTTGATTGTGGTCGTAGGCAGTATATTAAAAGTAAAAAGTTTTCAATTGGTTTATGGTTTTCGTATCTTGGATGTTTTACTGATATTAAATGATTATTGAATTCTTTATTTTAAAATGAATATTTTATTAGAACTTACTTAAGAGAACATATTAAAATTTTAATAAAAGTGCACAACTGATGCATTGCATGTGTAAATAGCCGCTTATATAGTTGTGGCAGTATGCTACTTGGTATGGCTCTTGGTGTGGCACTTGGGTATGACAAGGTCGACAGGCCAGAGTTGCTCAAAAGTTTAAACTTACACGTTGGATGCAATACAATGCCTAATTGGATTATCTATAGTAACTACGTAACATGAGTCTCTGTATAAAGTTCTGAGGTATTTTAAACAAGTTGATTTTAATATTACAAAAGAAAGTTGTCCTAGATATCTCAACGATGGTTTTGAAATCTACACCTTAAAAGTCAAAAATGAAATATTACAGATAAGTTTATTTAGATTTTAATAATTAATTTGATTGATTTGTTAGTCTATCGGATAGAAAAATTAGCTTGATAGTAATAACTTGTAACATTTGTTCCGAAGATCCCGGACTAATAGTAAATAAATAAAAAAATAAAAATCAAAAAATTTATTTAGATTAAATAAATATTAAGTTAAGTACATGTTCACTAAAACAAATGTTTACAAAACTATTATTGGCATTCAGAATCGTATCACAAACTGCTTTGTATATTAAGATTAATGATGGTGTTTCTCTACAACGTGCTTGGTGCTTTGTTTTACGGCAGCTGAGAATCTGTAACATTAAAATATTTGATTAGTAATTTAAAACAATCCTTGATAAACCGTAAATACTTTAGAATATTGTTTATCAATTTAGTGTTACATCTGCCCATTTTTTTTAGTTTTACTAAGAAGGAACCGCATCACTGTTTTGTTTTTGTTTTGTTTTTCTTAAAAAGACAACTCCCGCACTAGGAATAAACTCTGTGTCGCGGGGGACTTTACAAACATACATGAAACGGACACAAAGAATATCCAGACTCAGAACAACAATTTGTGGTTCACACAAAGTGTTGTCCTACGTGGGATTTGAACCCACGACACTTGGCGAAGTAGGAAACGGCGTGGTGACCGTTAAACCACTAGGCCAAACGTGCAGTGTTATGTTAGACCTACTAGTCTTAAGAGTAATTAGTTAACGAACTTAAATATGAGAACTGGTTTGCATAACATACAAAAATAGAGAATATATCTAAATTCAATTGTTGTAGCGATATCTTCAAAGCAACCATAGACAGATAAATGATACTCAAATATAAACATTCATATGCATATACATTGAAAAAATCTAACATTAAAATGGTGGACAGAACAAGAAAAATCGTTTAAAATGATCCGCTAGATATCTTACCCAGTATGTTTATCAGAACCGTACTCAACGGTACGAATAGATCCATCAGCTTCATGAAGGCTGTATACTCCTTTTACAGTATGGCCATCTCGGGACTCATGCTGGTACTTGTGGTCGCCAGTATGAGGGTCTTTAACTTCGTAGGCGAACTCATACTTGGCAGGTCCCTTTAAAAGAGACGGTAAATTTATATTATTTATATTAATGGGTAAATGTGATCACTTATAATAAAACACTTACAGAGTGGTCAGAGAAGCCTTTGGGTGGTGGAGCAGGTACGTCATGACGGGAAATGTGCTGGGAAGAAATAGCATGCTCATGGTGTTTATGGTCGTGTTCTTCAGAGCCCTGCTTGCCCACATACTGGGCAATAGGAACAACTTTAGTGGGAGCAGCTACCTTAGCGACATGCTCTTCGTGTTTTTGGACCACGGGAATGACCTTAGCATATAGAATATGCTTGTGTTCTTTGTGTCCATGTTTATTTTCATTGTGCTCTTCTTGTTTCTTTTCATGATTATGTTGTTTGTGTTCAACTTTGTGCTCTATCTTGTGTTCAGCTTTGTGCTCTATCTTATGTTCAGATTTGTGCTCGATGTGTTTTTTCTGTTCTACTTTATGTTCAATATGTCCATGATGTTCAGCTTTGTGCTGGACAGCTACGTGATGTTTAATGGGGTGAGCGACTTTGTGCTCTATCTTATGTTCAGATTTGTGCTCGATGTGTTTTTTCTGTTCTTCTTTATGTTCAATATGTCCATGATGTTCAGCTTTGTGCTCGACAGCTACGTGATGTTTAGTGGGGTGAGCGATTTTGTGCTCTATCTTATGTTCAGATTTGTGCTCGATGTGTTTTTTCTGTTCTTCTTTATGTTCAATATGTCCATGATGTTCAGCTTTGTGCTCGACAGCTACGTGATGTTTAATGGGGTGAGCGACTTTGTGCTCTATCTTATGTTCAGATTTGTGCTCGATGTGTTTTTTCTGGTCTACTTTATGTTCAATATGTCCATGATGTTCAGGTTTGTGCTCGACAGCTACGTGATGTTTAATGGGGTGAGCGACTTTGTGCTCTACTTTATGTTCCACGTATTCATGATGCTTATGGTCCTCATGCTTTATTTCTTTATGTTTATGCTCTTCGTGCTTATGTTCCTCATATGCATGTTCATGATGATGGTCATGATGATTGTCGAAGCGAGTGATGCTTTGCGATGAATAAGCGTGCTCAGTGGCTTGGCAGGCGCCTATAAAGGCAATTAAAGCAATAACCTGTGAACATAAGAATTAAATTGTTAGAAATTTTAGGTGTGTTTTAATAATCTAGCTAAAAATTGTAGAAGCTTCACATTTGCACTTTTGTGCTAGAGTTCTTACTTTTAAGAACATTTTAAAATACTCTTTAAGTTTAGTGACTCTGAAGTAACTTGGTGAACTGATGCTGATTTAAAAATTATTGTCCATTATATACTGTTTAATTCGTCAACCAAAGGAGACAGTTTCATTGATAAGCCGGTTTTCTTTAAATTTGCTACAGAATATGCTATTTAGGTATATGAAGGACAAGAACTTTCATATTGGTAATATTTTTGGGAATTCGTGATTTACGCATCTCATATGTCGGTAGGGCATATTTTTCAATGAATTCATTCCAATCGTTACCAAGCGCAAACTTAACAGGCTTAATATCGGTCAGTATACACAATGTTAGACTGCGATTATACATTACTCGTTAAGGATTTTACATAATTCCCAACAATTATTATAATATCATTGAAGGAACTGTATTGGAATTTATAATATTAAGTAACAAAAAAACCGACTTCAAGAACTGGACCAAATTGAAATGGGACCACACGGGAAGCACCAATAAAAAAAAAAGAATCATCAAAATTGGTTCACGCAGTTGAAAGTTCTTAATCTTAGGCAACAAACATAAATTGAGAATCTCCTCCATTTTCGAAATCGGTTAAATGAAACATGTGTGATGTCTTCTTGATTTTTCTTCGCATTAGCTGCTAATCCAAAAATGTATATAATTCACAAGCCAACATGATTTCTGCCCATACTTAGAATCCTAGTAATCCTGAAAACTAGGAACTACTGAAAGTTTTCATATCTACAAATTGATAAAGACTTCCTTATTTGAAATTTACTGGCTTACTCGCAAAATAACTAAAAACTTCATAGATTTATAGATTGAACACTAAACGAATTATCAGCCTACTTTTTAAGAATTAAATTGATGTTTTCCCAATTTTATCATCATCATTGTAGACCACTGTTGGACGTAGGCCTCTCCCAATACCCGATCTGTTGCTTTTTGCATCAAATCGCAGTCGGCCCTCTAATCGCAGGTTGTCCCGCCGTATGTCCAGAGGACGCCCCACACTCATGGTCCCTACTACAGAACACGTTTACTCCAGTGATTATCTGTTCAGCGACATATGTGAGTCACATTGGTTCTCTAAAGGATCACTTCGTTCTGAATTTGGTCCTTCAGAGATACTCTCTCTTTGAATATTTAAGAACCGCATAATAATTTTCTAAAACTTAATTATTATCTCTGTATGTAAAACAGCTCAATATAATTTTTAAATAAATTTTTATTGATCGTTACTTTAAGGTTAACGTCCATACAGAATTATATTTAAATAAACTTGTATTAAAAGTTAAACCAGAACATTAAATTAATAATTCGTCTGCATCGGTAGTCTAGTTACCGTCAGAGCACTTCCTCACGATCACGGTCATGGTCAAAACTTTACATGCGAACATCAGATGCATCATCACTTAAGACTCACATTTACGAGTATGTCATCAATTGATATTTAATCATATCTACATCTGGGAGAACCATGCTTGTTATTTTTATTAAGCTAACACATATGTATATATGTGTTAGCTTAATAGGAATAACACCATAGAATCACAGAGTCGGTAGTTCACTCCACGGAGTAAGTTAAATTACTGGCGGCCTGATTCACTAATTCTGGGAGAATGTGCACTTTAAAAGTGAAAACACATTTGTGGGTCTTGTTCATTGGGGAAGAAAGATAATTACCGAAATATAACCCGTCTGATTAGACGAGTGATCTCATAGTAAAAATGATTACTACATTTTTTATGCCTGAGAATATCAAAGTGACTCTACTATGCCTGATAGAAAGAATGGTTGTCACCATACTCATCGCGATTGCCGACAATCTAGCAATGCGGCAAGGTGATTCACACTACGGTGGCCTATTGATATATGCTTCTGCTTAATTTGGCCCCTGGTCTCACACTCACCAACGAAACACGACAGTACGAATGCTGTCATTTTTTGGTCGGTCTTCTGTGACAGGGTAGTTCCGCCCCGGTCGAGCCGACCCGTTCATGCTGGAATCAGCGTGGCTCTACTACCTAGAATGCATACACATTGTGCACAATTTTTAACTTAGTGGTAAAGATATGAGTTTGCTGGTTTTGTCTTGTTCAGATGAGCTATAATATTATGGTGCCTTTCATAGATCAGCATAGTTTTATAATAATGATAAAACTCTTTGGGTACTTATTTAAGCTACTAGCTCTTTCGTATATCTAAGTGAACGATGAAGGTCATGTTGTACCAGTTACACTCGTATTGATTGTAATATTTTTTATATATTGTTGTTATTGTATTCTAGTATATGGTTGGTCATTAAAAAAACACCTAAAGTAAGAGTACTAGTAATTGACGTGTAATTGACCATGCACCTGTAGTTGACCTCTCACACGTATAAACCGATAAAATAAAAATTCACGGCATATTTTTAAACTGATCTCATATTTAAAAAACAATGCAGCACTCTGTGTATCAAAGCGCACCAATTCCCACGGCCGTCATTTTTACGTTGAGTGTCGCAGCATAAATATATTCGATGATTATTTTTGTCGATTGCCATAACAAGTACACTATTTAAAAGTGAAATAATAGGAGCTCAGTGACCTAGTTCATGGTTACTACTTTGATTTTTTATTTATTTAGATTACATAAGGTAACAAGGTATTTAAAACATGAAAAAATATTTTGAAAAGCCAACAGGTGGGGTGGTCCATTACTAACTCAAAATTACCATATTTTTTTTGTAATAGATAGTCGACTAATGATGTTATTGTATGTAATTTTATTGTAAACTAGCTGAACCCCGCGGTGTTACCCGCGGTTAACGCCGCGGGACAAAGCTAGTCTAAACAAAATACCCTAAGTTACTCCTCATATCATCAGCTACCTATCAGTGAAAGTCCCGTCAAAATCTGTCCAGCCGTTCCAAGATTAGCCGGAAAAATAGACACATATTTTTAAAATATTTTGGTGCTTCTATAATATTAACTTCTTTGCAAAGTATATTTTAAATAGATACCATAGAAATATCACAATTAACGAATAAACACGGACAAAGTCACGAGAAAATGCTAACGATATATATATTTTTGAAATGGCACATTTATCTCAAATTTATTTTTTAATACAGTACTTTATGTGGGTTAGAGGGCGCCACATTAGATTCAGTGACACATCATATAGCTTATAACCAGCGCACAATCAAGACGCTTCTAACGATACCTCATTTGTCCAGTTCTTATAAATAGTTAAGGAGCTATGAGGTAACAGATGAACATACATACATCCATACATACATACATAGCCTGTCAAAATCATAACCCTCCTTTGGCTTTGCCGTAGTCGGGTAAAAATAATCTTCGTTCTTTTATTAACGGACCCTATTACATTATGTAGTTCATATGCAACTTGTAAAAAAATTAAAACAGTGGACAGTGTTATATACTTTCAGTAATTCGATGTATGCTTGACTCTTTAGATCATCCACAATCAAGACTAAAGATAAAAGTGTTATTAAAATAACAATACTACATTTCATTATAATAATACTAGCTGACCCGGCGAACTTCGTACCGCCATATTTATATACAATAATTAGCAATAAATTAAAATTGCGACTATAATTTGAGATTTAAACTATCCTATCTCTCAATATGGATCGAACTGCACATGGTGTGCAAATTTTATTATAATCGGTTAAGTGGTTTAGGAGTCCATTGAGGACAAACATTGTGACACGAGATTTATATATATTAAGATAAAGCTCATTGAATAAATTCACTTATATATTATATCTCTTTATTTACAATGACCATCTAACTTGATGAATTTTAAGAATAATTTCAGAACTTTTGTCTGCCTATCTGAATTTATTTTTTATTTACGACTATCTGATAGGATTACACGCACCACGCACCACAATGTAGCAATCAGATGTTGATTGAATAAATTACATTAAAGTTAAAAAAAAAAATACAACAATATTTTTGGAACGAAGTTCCTTATGGGGTATTGCGGAGGGGTATCCTAGCCGGCAAAAAACGTCGGTAACGTAAGATTTCGTGAACGAAAAATTTAGTATAGCGCCATCTGTAAGTTATATGTAGCAAGTTCGGAGTAACTCTAGACAGAACTTTTTTCAGTAGAGATTACTAGGTGGCAGCACAAGTGACCATTTTCTTTATACCTCGCATTAAACTTGAAATTAAGATTTTTATTATAATAATTATTATTGCAGTTTGCTATTATTATATATTTTTATAAATCATTATAAATAAAATAAACGTTTTAAGACAATTTTGTGGTTCTTAAAGAGCGTGAACGAAAAATTTAGTATAGAGCCATCTGTAAGTTGTATTTATTATTATATTTTATGATAAGGAACTTCGTTTCTATCTGGTATCCCACGACACCACACGAGTTTTTTTTTATAAAGATAATATAGATGGTTAAAGACATGAATAAGATCAAGGATCAAATATTAGGTGCGTTGTAACGGAGGATTGTCTAAAGACGCGTCAGGAAAAATACAGGGTGACTGAATATTGTTTAAGTCGAACTAAAAAACCCCAACTAACTGCCCGGTAGCGCAGTAGTAGTATATGCGACTGCTGTGCTTGAAATCTCGGGTTCGATTCCGGGTCGGACCAAATGTTTGTATGACCTGCAAATATTTGTTTCGGAGTTTGGGTGTTTTCTATGTATAATATATATGTATTTACAAACAAAAGTATATATGTATTAATATATTGTCTAGTACCCTTATCACAAGCTCTACTTACCCTGGGACTAGATGGCGTTGTGTATTAGATGTCCGAAATATTTAATATTTATTTATTTATTTAATTGTCCCTGCCTCCCGGCCCCGGTGACCTCGATGAGGATACTCTCTTTTTTAACGTGTAGTAACCCCTACGAGCCGTCACCCTACCGGGATTTGCAGCAATCTTCATAAAGTTTGCCTGCCTTGCCTGGGTCCGGATCTCAACCTCTTCCAAGACACACCAGTTCCTTCCTCGTACGGTGAGGGCAGGGGTAGCGAACGAAAGGTCGACCATTGACTCCCCCAGCTGTCGCACGCACGTGTTGGTAGAGCCTCTGTTTAATAAATAGAGACCCACTAAGGCCGCCCACTCCTATAACAGCCTCACCCCCATTTTTATTTATTTTTTTAGATACGACATGGAAGTGCAGTATATTTTTACTATGAAAAAAAAAGAAAATGTTTTTTAAATTCATTTATCATAAATAATATTAAATTGACTACACTCTTATATTCTATTATTATAAATAAATATTGTAATGACTATACTCTAATTATTATTTAGTACTACTAGACTTTAGTGATGTGCGAGAAGAACAGGAGCATGAGAAGCAGCGGGAGCAGAGTTGGAGACAACTGCGTTGAAGCCATTGTGGTCGTCAGTGGTATATTGCACGCGGCACACAGAACCGATAGCCTCAACAAGAGAGTATTCGCCATGAACAGCATCTCCGTCACGACTCTCGGCTGGGACTTGTTGTCACCGGAATGTCCGTCAGCCACAGAGTATGAGAAGTCATATTTGGGATAAGCCTGTACACAAACACCACATTACTTAGAATGGTAGCCCGAAATATTTGTACGATAGGTTCTGATAAAAAACGTGTGCGTATACTTACGTTTTTTTCGATTAATGATGGTGTTTCTCTACAACGTGCTTGGTGCTTTGTTTCACGGCAGCTGAGAATCTGTAACATCAAAATATTTGATTAGGAATTCAAAACAATCCTTGATAAACCGTAAATACTTTAATTTATTGTTTATCAGTTTAGTGTTACATCTGCCCAATATTTTTTTTAGTTCTAATATGAAGAAAGCGCATCACTGTTATGTTAGACCTACTAAGTCTACTACTAGTCTTAAGAGTAATTAGATACCAAACTTAAATATAAAAAGTGGTTTGCATAACATATAAAAATATAGAATATATCTAAATTCAATTATTGTAGCGATCTCTACAAAGCAACCATAGATAGATAAATAAAACTCAAATACATACATTCATATGCATTTACATTGAAAAAATCGAATGATCATTTAGGCGCATTTCATTAAAATGGTGGACAGAACAAGAAAAATCGTTTAAAATGATCCGCTAGATATATCTTACCCAGTATGTTTATCAGAACCGTACTCAACGGTACGAATTGATCCATCAGCTTCATGAAGGCTGTATACTCCTTTTACAGTATGGCCATCTCGGGACTCATGCTGGTACTTGTGGTCGCCAGTATGAGGGTCTTTAACTTCGTAGGCGAACTCATACTTGGCAGGTCCCTTAAAAAGAGATGGTAAATTCATATTATTTATAGTAATGGGTAAATGTGATCACTTATAATAAAACACTTACAGAGTGGTCAGAGAAGCCTTTGGGTGGAGGAGCAGGTACGTCATGACGGGAAATGTGCTGGGAAGAAATGGCATGCTCATGGTGTTTATGGTCGTGTTCTTCAGAGCCCTGCTTGCCCACATACTGGGCAATAGGAACAACTTTAACGGGAGCAGCTACCTTAGCGACATGCTCTTCGTGTTTTTGAACCACGGGAATGACCTTAGTATATAAAATATGCTTGTGTTCTTCGTGTCCATGTTTATTTTCATTGTGCTCTTCTTGTTTCTTTTCATGATTATGTTGTTTATGTTCAACTTTGTGCTCTATCTTGTGTTCAGCTTTGTGCTCTATCTTATGTTCAGATTTGTGCTCGATGTGTTTTTTCTGTTCTTCTTTATGTTCAATGTGTCCATGATGTTCAGCTTTGTGCTCGACAGCTACGTGATGTTTAATGGGGTGAGCGACTTTGTGCTCTATCTTATGTTCAGATTTGTACTCGATGTGTTTTTTCTGTTCTTCTTTATGTTCAATGTGTCCATGACGTTCAGCTTTGTGCTCGACAGCTACGTGATGTTTAATGGGGTGAGCGACTTTGTGCTCTATCTTTTGTTCAGATTTGTGCTCGATGTGTTTTTCCTGTGCTTCTTTATGTTCAATATGTCCATGATGTTCAGCTTTGTGCTCGACGGCTACGTGATGTTTAATGGGGTGATTGACTTTGTGCTCTATCTTATGTTCAGATTTGTGCTCGATGTGTTTTTTCTGGTCTACTTTATGTTCAATATGTCCATGATGTTCAGCTTTGTGCTCGACAGCTACATGATATTTAACGGGGTGAGCGACTTTGTGCTCTACTTTATGTTCCACGTGTTCATGATGCTTCTGGTCCTCATGCTTTATTTCTTTGTGTTTATGCTCTTCGTGCTTATGTTCCTCATATGCATGTTCATGATGATGGTCATGATGATTGTCGAAGCGAGTGATGCTTTGCGATGAATAAGCGTGCTCAGTGGCCTGGCAGGCGCCTATAAAGGCTATTAAAGCAATAACCTGCGAACATAAGAATTAACTTGTTAGAAAGTTTAGGTGTGTTTTAATAATCTAGCTAAAAATTGTAGAAGCTTCACAGTTGCACTTTTGTGCTAGAGCTCTTACTTTTAAGAACATTTTAAAATACTCTTTAAGTTTAGTGACTCTGAAGTAACTTGGTGAACTGATGCTGATTTAAAAATTATTGTCCATTATATACTGTTTAATTCGTCAACCAAATGAGACAGTTTCATTGATAAGCCGGTTTTCTTTAAATTTGCTACAGAATATGCTATTTAAGTATATGAAGGACAAGAACTTTCATATTGGTAATATTTTTGGGAATTCTTGATTTACGTAACTCATATGTCGGACACATTTTTCAGTAAATTCATTCCAATTGTTACCAAGCGCAAACTTAGCCGGTTTAATATCGGTCAGTATGCAAAATCTCAGACGGGATTTTACATCATTCCCAACAATTATTATAATTTCATTGAAGGAACGGTATTGGAATTTAAAATATTTAATAAAAAAAAAACGACTTTAAGAACTGGACCAAATTGAAATGGGAGCACACGGGAAGCACCAACTTTCAAAAAAAAAAAAGAATCATCAAAATCGGTTCACTTAATCTTAGGTAACATAGATAAAAAAATACAGTCGAATAGAGAATCTCTTCCTTTTTTGAAGTCGTTTAATAAACATGTGTGATGTCTTCTTCATTTTTCTTCGCATTAGCTGCTAATCCAAAAATGTATATAATTCACAAGCCAACATGATTTCTACCCATACTTAGAATCCTAATAATCCTGAAAACTAGGAACTACTGAAAGTTTTCATATCTACAAATTGATACAGATTTCCTTATTTGAAATTTACTGGCCTATTCTCAAAACAACTAAAAAGTTCATAAATTAATAGATTGAACACTAATCGAATTATCAACCTACTTTTAAGAATTAAATTTATGTTTTCCAAATGTTATCATCATTATTGTAGTCCACTGCTGGACATAGGCCTCTCCCAACACCCGATCTGTTGCTTTTTGCATCAAATTGCCGGTGGCCTTGTTGTCCCGCCGTATGGCCAGAGGATGCCCTACACTCATTGTCACTCATGGTCCCCACTACAGAACAAGTTTACTCCAGTGATTTTCTGTTCTGCTTCTGTTCGGAGTCACTTTGGTTCTCTAACGGATCACTTCGTTTCGAATTTGGTCCTTCAGAGATACTCTCTCATTGAATATTTAAGAACCGCATAATAATTTTCTAAAGCTTAATTGTTCTCAGAAGATTGCTAACAGAATCAAATATTGAATGTAAAACAGCTCAGTATGATTTTTAAAGATTTTTTTTGATCGTTATTTTAAGTTTAACGTCCATACAGAATTATATTTAAACAAACTTGTATTAATAGTCATACAAGAACATTAATAAGTCGTCTGCCTCAGTAATCTAGTTACCGTCAGCGCACTTCCTCTGAGCAGTCACGATCATAGTCATGGTCAAAACTTATCATGCGAACATCAGATGCATCATCGCTTAAGATTTACATTTACGAGTATGTCATCAATTGATATTTAATCAAATCTACATCTGGGAGAACCATGCTTCGATACATAATATGTGTTAGCTTAATAGGAATAATACCATACCACTGAGTCGGTAGTCCACTCAACTGAGTGAGTGAAATTACTGGCGGCATCATTCCCTAAATCTGGTAGAATGTACACTTTAAAAGTGAAAACACATTTGTAAATTACAATGACAATTAACAAAAATACCGATGAAATTGAGAACCTCTTTCTCTCCTTTTGGAAGTCGGTTAAAAAATGTAACCCGTCTTATTAGACGTGTGATCTCATGGTAAAAATTATTACTACATTATTTTCTTTTTTTTATGCATGAGAATACCAAAGTGGCTCTACTATGCCTGATAGAAACAATGGTTGTAACCATACTCATCGCGACTGCCGACAATCTAGCAATGCGACATGGTGATTCACACTATGTTGGCCTATTGATATATGCTTCAGCGTAATTTGGCCCCCGGTTTCACACTCACCAATGAAACACTGTTGTGTTATTGTTGTTATTGTTATCGCATGAATGGTGTTATTTTTTATTGGTCTTCTGTGACAGGGTAGTACCGCCCCGGTCAAGCCGACCCGTTCATGCTGAAATCAGCGTGGCTCTACTACCTAGAATGCATACATATTGTGCACAATTTTAAACTCAGTGCTAAAGATATGAGTTTGCTGGTTTTGTCTTGTTCAGATGAGCTATAATATTATATTATGGTGCCTTTAATAGATCAGTATACTTTTATAATAATGATAAAACTCTTTACATATTAAAGCTACTAGCTCTTTTGTATATCTAAGTGAACGATGAAGGTCGTGTTGTACTAGTTATACTCGTATTGATTGTAAGTCTAAAATATGGTTGGTCATTAAAAAATCACCTACCTGTTGCATTTCTGCAAGAAACTAAAAACTTTAATGTGGCGTTTTTTGAGTTATGTACCTACTCATTCAAAAAATCTCGCTACGAAAATTAAGTTAACAACTAATAAAAGACTGGCTGAGCTAATTACTATCTAATTCTTCCTTACTAAGGTTGTTTTCAGATTTTAGAATGCTATGAGGGCATGCTTTAGTAACTTCATTTCAGTTTTTAGAGGCGACTATGAAAAATGCTTTTCTACTGTAGTGGTGTGTATCTTAGGATTCTAAGCTTAATTTATGTCAAAATGTTTCAGTTTTCATATTAGTTTCCTAATAATTTAGTGATAAAAAGTAAAATATAACGTCAAGTTAAAAATATTATCAATTTGCATTTCAACATTTATCGATCATTTCGTTTTGGCAGGCGTTCAGTAATTTGCCGCTTCTGTAAAATTAAAAACCTATATTTTAAATAACATTTAAAAAGTAATGCGGTATATATTATGGTTAAGTAATGTTCACAGAACTTAAAAATTATATTCATATTATATCATAATAAATATAGAACGACATTTTATGACAAGATAATCTTTTTTGGAAGTACCCAATTTGTTTAGGATAAGAAACGAAAATCATTCAAGTGCACTTAGTGCTTCTCGCGTTTTGATCTTATGTAGGGAGATAGATTTCTAAAATCAAAACTGATACCAGTTCTAATGTTTGAATTATTTATTTTCTACTTTTCACTGCTTTTTAATATTTATAATGCGTCGGCAAAACACACGCAAAGTAAATGTGTAAACTTGTACGTTGCACTATCAATGGTTGGTCGTTTTATAGTTTATCAACATTCGTATAAGAATATTAAAAATAAACAAAGAGAACATTTAAAATTTAAAAAAAAAATTTTTTTTGATAGTTTAATAACTATACAATACTATAACTTGATTGTAGCGAAGGGGAATAACATTCGTAGTCATAAAAAAATTAAAAATATAACAGAAACATAAACTTTATGTACACTTTACAAGAAATTTCGTGAATTTCAAACATTTAAGTAAATAAATCCTACTAATATTATAAACGCGAAAGTTTGTAAGTATGGATGGATGGATGTTTGTTACTCTTTCACGCAAAAACTACTGTACGGATTTGGATGAAACTTTACAGTACATCTATACATGGTTTTTGCGTGAATTTGGTACCAATATCACGCATATACCTCTATTATACCTCTTCACGCGCGTTTTGCTAACGCGCGTTAAGAACTGCATGTAAAAACGCGCGTTAGCATGAGTACTCCTAGAACAAATTACATGTAGTTGTAAACGCGCGTTAGCAAAATGCGCGTTGAGCGCTCGTCATCTGAACATGGGCTTATTGTGACTTTATTATGGACTGTCATTTTCTCTATTATGTTATTGAGTAAGGTTGAAATTAGGACAGGCGACATCTATGCAAGGCGAGAAGAGTTAGGAAGATTATCGTTCTACAATTGTGTTGATCTCCAGGCGCTCATAGATGGCGCTAGGGGTGTATTATTGAAAGATTTAAAAAATGGTATATTTAAATGGGATATACGAGTAGATAATCTTATATATTATTACATAATTCTCGTGTCACAATGGTAGTTACCATACTCCTCTGAAACGGCTGGACCGATTGTTATGAAATTTGTTGTGCATATTGGGTAGGTCTGAGAATCGACCAACATAATTTTTTTATACCTCAATTTTTTTTAATGCAAAACAACGTTTGCTAGATCAGCTAGTATTTGTATATAAATTTTAAAAAGAATAAAATATAAATATTATCATAATTAAATATTGAACAACATTTGAAATTAGATTGAGATTATTTTTTGATAGACAAAAAAGGAGTTTTGTTTTATCTGTGATAGGATTGGCCTCTGGAAGCTTCGGTTGAAATATGTAAAAAAATCGGTGATCTTTTTTCTTTCTTTTACGATTGGGTCCTGGCTGAGGCAGGACGTAATGATGATGTGAGGAGGCAGGACCGCTTACAAGTGAGGGAGCCGTACCAAGGATAGTTTGGATGGCTGTATCGACACAGGGACGTGACTTATGAACAGGCAGAACTTTTTCCTTGAAATAATCTAAAACGAACATCAGGAAATCCTCACCAGCACCGCTGAGGGTGTGGCCTTCATCAAGTGAAAGATTTATTTACTGTTTCCTGGCGGTGGAGGCCGGTCTGGCCTACACAAAACTGCACCAGTGCAGCAGTGCTCCATTATGCCTTCACGCTTGTGATGGTTATTCCACATGTTTAATGTGAGTTGTTGAGACTCATCCCACACCGAAGGGGACCCTTGGACCCGTCTGTGTGTCTCACGAGGGCTGCCAGAGAGCGAAGTCTTCTGTGCCGTCTAATGTGCCGTTTTGTGAAGTATGCGACCTCTCTCATTTCGGACTGAATTTTATTTTATTGTTAAATCGTTACCTACCTGATTTATATTGTATTTAATATTTATATTGTAACTGATGTGTATATTGATTACACATTGTATGTATCTAGGATACTGTGTGATAAATCTAGCACAGATTGATCTGGAGCAACATTTATTATTCCCTGTATCACATCAGACCTGGCACCACATTACAGCTGTGGAAAAAATGTAATATGAACTTCTTAAATACGGATAATAAGGCGTTTTTGATATAACTACTTAATAAATAAAATAAGATTCTAATACTATGAGGACCTCATTGATTTTTAACCTCATTTGAATGCCTCGGTGGCGCAGTGGTGGCGTATGACAAAATGTTTGTATAATCTGCAAATATTTGTTGCGGTAGTTTATAGCTAGATGGCGTCTAGAAAATCAGTGACCGAAATACTTTGCGCCTATTTTCCTAGATGTCATGTCATTATATCATTTCAGTTGAGCCGGCCCATATTATGTTCTAAAGTATGATCTCTTATACTACTACGCTATGTATGATATATCAGATAATTAGTAGCATGTTTTGTGATATGAAATAACAATTATTATTTTTATAGACAATGCCCAACATTACAGAATTTACATTGATAATATAATAAAAATAATGAGAATTAATGTTTACTTACCGACCGAGATTAATGCCACGGTGTTCATCAACTCTGTGACCAAGGCCTCTAGAGTAGCAGGTAATGCAGTACTGGGGCAAATTATAAATTTAATATTTATTTTATTTCATATATTTTTTATTTATAAATTTTATGTAGTTTTGTTCATTGGCGGTTTTATTACTACATAGTATAAAGCAAAGTCGCTTTCTCTGTCCCTATATCCCTATGTATGCTTAAATCTTTAAAACTACGCAACGGATTTTGATGCAGGTTTATTTAATAGATAGAGTGATTCAAGAGGAAGGAATAAATGCATAATATAGTATGGAAACACTGTTAATTTTCGAGGTTTCTAATGAGATGTAGCAAATAAACACATTTTTTTGCGCTTATATTGCAAACGCTGGTTGTACCCTACGAGGTAGATCAAAATAGTGTACTACAGTATTGTACACCTTAAAAAGGTCTACAAAAAAGTCCGCGACGGTATATGTCTATCTCTTAGGGATAACCCTCAATAACCATTTTTATTCCTTTCCTTTTACGAGATTTATCATTCTCTTATTTTAGAAGTTACAGGGGGGGACACATTTTACCACTTTGGAAGTGTCTCTCGCGCAAACTATTCAGTTTAGAAAAAAATATATAAGAAACCTCAATATCATTTTTGAAGACCTATCCATAGATACGTATGGGTTTGATGAAAATAAAATTTTTGAGTTTCAGTTCTAAGTATGGGGACCCTCAAAATTTATTGTTTTTTTTTTAGGGTCCGTGACAAAGGCAAAAAATGGAACCCTTATAGATTCGTCATGTCTGTCTATCTGTCTGTCCGTCTGTCTGTCAATCCGTATGTCACAGCCACTTTTTTCCAAAACTATAAGAACTATACTGTTGAAACTTGGTAAGTAGGTAGTAGAGCCACGCTGATTTCAGCACGAATGGGCCGACTCGACCGGGGCGGTACTACCCTCGCACAGAAAATCAACGTAAAATGACAGCGATCGTGCTGTCGTGTTTCGTTGGTGAGTGCGAGACCGGAGGCCCAAATAGTCTAGTCAACAAGTTCCAAACTTGTTGACTAGACTAAAAGATGCAGCAGCATCACTAGGCCGCCATGGTGTGGGTCGCCATACTGCATTGTCTGCATTCGCAGTGAGTATGGTGACCACCACTCTTGGATTCTGCTTATGCTTTCCATCAGGCAGAGTAGAGTCATTATGGCGGGCCATACATAAAAAAAAAAAAAAAAAAAAAAAAAGTAGATGTGAACCGCATTAAGATTTTCATACAAAAATTAAAGAAAAAATCAATTAATTTTGAAGTTGGTTGAAAACTTGTTAATGTAGTTGTACGTTTTTGCATTTGTATTACTAAAAGACGTAGGTGGGGTTAAAAGGAGACTATGTAGAAAAAAATGAAAAAATATCTTGTATCATCATTAGGTCGGAAACTTTTTAAAATAATTACATACGTAATGTCTTAAGGTTAGCAAGCTCAGTAAAATAAAGTTAATTGATTCTTGCTATCACTGTACCGGCTTAAGAACTTCTTTCCACTTACCACCATGTTAATGCATAAACAAGCTTTAATCTTCCCAATCATCGATTACTGTGATGTATGCTACCTCGACGTGAATGCAGATCTACTCAATAAACTAAATCAACTTCTCAGTAACTGCATTCTGTTCATCTTCAATCTGCGCAAGTACGACCATGTCTGCACCTAGTGCAACTATCGAACCCAGCTGTCATGGTAATCTATACGTCAGCGACGTAGCATGCGGGCCCTGACTACCCTTCATTCCCTGCTTAATAATCCTTCATATCTTACTTACCATACTTCGTAGTTCAAAAAACTACTTAACAAACAAATACTTACTTCTACTTAAGCGGTTTTTTTTCATTCATAACACTAAACTCACTGTAAAAATAGCATAGGTACACGTCATCTAAAGTTAACAGTTGTTCTTCGTACCAAATTGATACTTAAACTTCAATACCTCGTGAAAATTATTATGCATATTAGTTTCAAAAAATTATATTAAAGAGACATATTGTGTGATTTTATTAGTAAATCTAGTCTTCTCCTTTAAAATAGTCTTCAAAACTTCTTAATGATATAATCATGCCTAGTTTTATTCTAGCATACAGTTGCTAGTTCACTGTTTTAATTAGATTCACTAATTATATCTTTCAATTAATCGTACAACTTTGTATTTTAATGTTCTAGAGTAATTGTTAACCGCATGCAAGCAAATATTACGTCGATTTACGTGTAACATATTGGAATGTGCTATTCATGTGCAACAACTGTATCGTGGATAATCTAACTGCCACTTTAATTTAACTACGTTCCACGAAACCACTGTTACCTTCGCTCTCCCTTTTCAAGCAAATTAAGAATATGAACACAATTAATATACATTGTAACATTTACTTTGTACGAAGTTTTTTTTATGGAATAGGGGGCAAACGAGCTAACGTATCGCCTGATGCTAAGTGATTACCACCGCCCATCCATATCATGCGAGACGTCGCAAGTGCATTGCCGGCCTTTGGGGAGGGGGATGGAGAGAAAGGTTGGAGTATGGGCCTCCGTATCCTCACTCACTCGGTGAAACACAGCGCAGGCGCTGTTTCACACCGGTTTTCTGTGAGGCCGTGGTATCACTGCGGTCGAGCCGGCCCATGCATACGGAAGCGTGGCTCTTCCGCGGTAAATAGAGTATAGAATATTTTCGACATAGTAAATGTTCTTAAACAGTATGTTTACTTGTCTAATTTACTAGATTGATTTTACCCTAAATCTTGTAAGCTTACATCTCGTTATGTAATGCAACGGCGCGAAGTTGATATATAGTACAGTACATTGATTTCTTCGCACATAGATGATTGCAGCTACGTCTGCATATGCTACCTCAAATACAGTGTAAACTCTTTATAACGTTATCCTTTATAACAATAAACTCCATGTAACGTTGAAGTGAGCCCAACTTGGTTGGTTTGCGTTAAAACCCACATATTGAAACACTCTTTATAGCGATACGCCATTCTCTGTTACGAAGAAATGTGTTCATATTTGTAGACAGTAAATATTTATTATCGACGTTATTGTTTATGTTATGTTATCAGGTAACAAAAGAATTTGAAGCTCCGAAACATCCAAGGTCGGTCTAGCTTTTGTTATCCTTAATTGCCTTGCACACGTGCAGTACGACGCATTGTTTTCTCGGAAGTGATGGTCTTCGACCAAGCATACTGGGTACCTATCGTATTATCAGTCGTAAACCTACTTTGAAACTGTTAACATGGCCAGTAAAAACAAGTACTGGCATAGCAAAAAACGTCAGACAAAGTTATCAGACTATATGTGTAAACAATAATTTATAAGCATTTATTATCTAAGACATACATATTAAAAATTCTTGTTAATTTGGTTGTTCTTTTGTTCACTCCATATAACGATAACTCTCTATAACGACAAAAAATGCTCAGTCCCTTGAGTTTCGTTATAAAGAGTTTACACTACATAGCTAAAACGGAATTTTTCGAAAGTATCAACAACAAAGTATTGATTTATTTCGCTACATCCAGTTCGAGATACTTCCATTACAAACAATGACGACTAAGTAAGCAAACTGTGCAGGAACAATATTAATGCATAGAGAAGGAAAACTTGAAAGTCTATCTTTACTAACCCCTTTGGACAATAGGGTACCTACAGGAGGCCGTCCTCTCTAAGAAAAGATCTATGTATTTCCAACAGTGGACTATGAAGGCTTTTTATGATGAATTATTATACATAAATGTACTTTAAACTATGTAAGTACTGTTTAATACTGACAAAAAAAACTATTAACATAGGAACATTCTCTATTATTTTTTTGTTACCATCACATTTCAGTTACATCGTTATTCATGCTTATTATTTCAATCATAATTATTATTTCTATGTAAATGTTAAGGACATCATGGAAACATTTGCGTGGTATGTCTATTATGATTGGTAGTAATGATGATAAGGAACGATGTGATGAATGCTGTGTTTCACATCAGCGTGGAAGCTGTAACAAAAGAATATTTCTTTTTATTTTCAATACTTCGAGTCTATTAAATGCATTATAATGTAAAATAGTGTAATACTACTATATTTCTAAACAGTTGTTGGTTATTTGATTTGTGTAAACTCACCCGCTGTGATGATCGCCGTGGTAATCTACGTGTCTGACGGAGCCATCAGGCTCGTGCAAAGAGTAATGTCCCTTGACGACATCGCCATCACGATGTTCGTGCTGTGACTTGTGATCACCGGTGTGTGAGTCCCCTATCTTATACTCAAACTCGTACTTAGGATGAGTCTGCAACAATAATTTATTGTGTGATTATTGAAACAATTTCAAGACGATAGATACTATCACTATTCCTCTATGTACTAACGTAATAGTCATGATAGTCGTGCCCGTGATGTACGACTCAAAGTCGTAGGTACTTGGGGTGAGTCTGCAATAATCATGTATGGTTATTGAACGGTATCAAGACCATAGACATTACCATTATTACATAGACATGTACTAACGTAATAGTCATGATGGTCGTGCCCGTGATGCACTGGCTCGTGATGTCTGTCGTATTTTTGGATGTATTGTGAGGAGTGACCGTGACCAACAGTCACTGCTACAGCCATAGATAAAACGCATAACACCTGTAAAACCATAAAATATTTGAAAAAAAGAAAACGTTATTTACATTACTTATTATAAATTTGAACAATAGTAGGTATTAGAATATAAATAGAAGAAAATATTAGATCATAAAACGATGATGATATGAATGATCATATAAAAGAAAATCTAAAAATACTATGCACTCTCTAAGAAGTCAGAAATTTACATCCTTTATATCTTGGTATCAGATACCTTGAAAAACATTTTATTCTGTTTCTGAACTTTTTAAGTTTATGTCACTAAGTCTATGAGTGAACTGATACATATCTCTAAACAACAAGTGTTTTTATATAGTTTAGTTCCGGGTATCAAGGTATTTTGATTTCACTATAATTACTATTATTGGCCAGTAATCGCTTCTGTATATTAGTGTTGCGTATGTGAAATTCCTTATCTACCGTTTCTAAATTAAGATAGTACTCGAAAATTCAACATCGAGTAGTTTTAAATGTTTCGCGGAAATCTTATATACTTCTGCGATTGTTGAAGATAAATTTAAATTATTTTAAACAGAATCGTAGCTTACCTTGACGTTACATCCCTTTTAATAACCTTTATCTAGTTTAAACTACAGATAAGTTATTGAAAACTTTCTGAATTTATTTAAAAAATCTTAAAATTTGTTCTTTTTTTGACTACCTAAACTTCTCAAAATAAAGAAAAAAATTGTTTTGCATATCAATGAAAGTGTTGAATAAATCATATTAAAATAATATATAGACTATCTCCAGTTCTAAGTAGAGATAGGTAGGTCATATTGAAAATAGCCATAAATAAGTCTGGCTTGTAAATAAGTGTTTGGAATAAAATATGTTAGAATATCATTTCATTTAAATGTAAGATGTTACTCTAACATAAATGTGGAAAATGAATAGTAAATCATACACAGACCTTTGTATGTTTATTATTAAAATTCAATTACTTACATATTATGTTACAACTATGTGATACTCTTTAGAAAATTACGTTGAATTTTCAAGTCGAAGGAAATGGGTGCCACATTTCCTTTGATTTCAAAACAATGTCGTTGGTGAGCTATTTCGAAAGCATTCAATTTAATTTGCCAAAAAAACAAAATTTCCCGCAGTAATATATTAATATCGAGTGAACGTCAAAATCAGGAGCGAAAATGTTTAGATTACGTGAAACTTGAACACAATCCATGACTTTAAAAAAATGGTTGTCTGTGAAGTCTGTTTACGGACGATAGTTTAATGTGACAACGTCATAACGAAACATTGATGACATGATGATCTATCTCTCGCTTCCGTTTCAGGCTTGAAGCAAGCCTTAAATGGAACGCCTCAGAGAAATGTAACGCCGCATGAGTCATGAGTTAACGTGCGTGCAGCCGGCTCTATTGAATTATAAGACGTTGTTACGTCAAAAAGATAATTAATCTCCCAATAAATAGGAGTTTAATTTCGTTTTACAGAAGTTTTAAGGACTGACTTATGATATTTGAAATAAAATACGTAGTAAGTATAACGGTTTATTTACAAACTTAATCAAGTACCGAACTAATCAACAAACAGCTTTAAAGCTATATAGGGCTTAATATCACAGAATCAGTGGTGGTGGTGGTGTTCGGGAACAATGTGTTTGGCGTGGCCCTCGTACTTTACGTCAGCGTTGAATCTGTAAAACAAAATTACATTAAACCCTTCATTTATCTATAAGAAGTATAATAGAAACTCTTATACCTTTATTATTGTTGACTTCAAAACTGGATACTCTGAGATTGATACAAACAAAAATAAAAATCATCATGAGTGCCAGAGTGCACTACTGTATTAGTTTTGTCTATGTTCCATAATATAAACAGATTTAATTGAAGTGCTCATTCATTAATATCAAAATCGCTGATAACAAAAAATATTCTACTCACCCAGTCTTTTTGTCAGCGTGGTACTTTTTTTTTTTTTTTTTTTTTTATTTATTGATCAAAACATATCTACAGATATACAAAAAACAGAATCTCCCGCTTAAACCACGGGGGTTTTTAGGCGAGAGGGAGTTGGTCCATTAGTAAACAATAAGTAACTTAGCAATATCAGATTTAAACAGTTTAGCAAAATATACACAAAACACAAACACAAATAAGGTTAGGGACGGCAAGCGCATATACAAAGACTAATAGACAACACAATAAGACCCACACACGTGTGTATGCTAAGCTATGCTGTCCATTAGGCATTTCTTCGTTATTTCTTTATAATTATCCTTTGTGATATATTTTTGTACTATATGCTCTGGTATAGTATTTAATATATCAGGCAATATGTACCGGCATATTCTGGTGCCATATAAATTATTAAATTTTGGCAAGGTATATTTTTTTAAATTTGGTAGTTGTCTCAAGTTACAATTACGTGTTCGTACACAGAGCTGATCTATATTCGCAATTTCTTCCTTTTCTTCCTTCATAATAGCCATTTTAATTTTACATTGTATTGGTATTACATTACAGTGTTGGAATAATTGCTTATAATTATCTTGAAATCTAAATTTTAATTTTGGTGGCACAATAGCTTTTAACATTCTTAATTGTAAATTGTATATCTTTTCGACATAACTTTTGTAAGTTCGGCCGTAACTACACAATCCGTAACTGATAACTGAGTCTGCCAGTGCCAGATATAAGAGGCGTAAAGTTTCATATGGCATTTTGTACCTTAGTATATACAGTTTACTCAGTATAGCTCGCAATTTTTTACAGACGTGGTCTATATGTGTACCCCAGTTAAATCGATTGTCTATTATAAGTCCTACATACATGTGCTCCTGTACTGTTTCTAATGTAATACACGTACTGTCCTGCCTACACATAAAGTTGTTATGCAGACATTCATGATCGTGTGCTAGAATATTTGGTGTGTGGCAGCTGTTTTTATGTGAGGATTGAATACACATAAGTTTTGTTTTTTGAGCGTTTATCACTAAGCCAACGTCGTGCGCCCATTGCCACATTCTATTAAAATTATCCTGCAGTTTTAGCTCAGCGGTTTTAATGTCTTTGTCAGCCACCAGAAGACAAGTGTCATCAGCAAACTGATATACGGAGCCATGTTCAAACAAGTTGCACATTTGATTTACGTAAATTATGTATTCATTTGGACCAATTATTGAGCCTTGTGCAGTACCTTTATCTGTGATCATTTTATTGCTATACTTATCTCCCACTTTAACTCTCGTGTATCGATTTTGATGGTAATTTTTAAAAAGTTGTAACAGTGGCCCACGTATACCAGCCCGCTCCAACCCTTCATACAATACCTCATATTGGAGCATATCAAATGCCTTGCTGAAATCAACAAAGATAACGAGCACATGACGTTTATCATTCAGGTGCTCGTTAACTTCATTGGTGAATTGACACAATAATTGAGTGGTACTTCTCCCTTTTTGAAAACCATATTGTTTAGTGTGAATAATTTGTTGCGAGCGTAAGAAATGGCTAAGTTGGTCCCCTAAATACCTCTCAATTATCTTGTCAACGCAGGACAGTATAGTGATAGGGCGGTAGTTATTTCAGTTGTCATGATTACCTTTCTTAAAGATAGGGCGCACTAGTCCCAGTTTTAAATCGTCTGGGTAACACGATGTGTCGATGCATCTATTGATCAAATGTGTAATTACGGGTGTTATTTCTTTATTCAATTTTTTTATGTCGGTTGCTATAATTCCACCTAATCCCGGACTTTTGTTATTTTTCAGTCCATTGATAATTTTAAATGTTGCTTCATTATTTATCTTTGGCAATCTCATCGACACATCCAACTCTTTTTTGATGTTAGCTATTGGCGCATTTAATATTTTTTTATTACATGAATTGGAAAGCATATCTATATTTTTTTTGAACTCCACAGCAAACATACTTGCTGCATCATGATCGGACAAAGAAAAATACTTTTGAATCGTTTCATCGACTGAGACAACTATCTTTCCACATAATTCGTTTATAAATTGCCACAATTTTCTAGAATGATTAAAATAACTTACAATTTCTTTCTTGTAGAATTTATTTTTAGTGTAGTTAATAAATTTATTGGTCTTGTTTCTATACCTATTATAAATTATTTTATTTTCTGTTGTTGGTACTTTTTTCCACAGTTTTAATAGTTCAGTTCGTTTTTTACACATTTCTATAACTCTTTTGTTTACCCAATTGCATGTGTTCGATTTATACTTATTCAACCTAATTTTACTGTGCTTACATCTATCATACGCGTCTGTGAAGATCGAGTGCATTTTTTTATAAACATCATTATGAGCACAACACAGAGGTGCATTCCAATCCGCGCGGCGCAGCTCTGTCACCAGTCTATCACTATCATAGGTAAGTATACAGCGTTTGTTTACATCGTGCCTAGTCGGCCGCTCATTCACTAATGTGCACGCCGTTATGTAGTGATCTGCTGGCGACTCGTTTACTACCGCTGAATAGATTGTCGCTGTTATAGACGAGGTGCTTCGCACAAAGATGTGATCTATGCATGACTTTGTTATTATGTTACTTTTTTTTTCAACCCGTGTATATTGATTAATGCAGCTTATTAAGCCCAGTTCACTTAACGTGTTCATGTAATCGATTTTTGTCTTACAGTTTTTCAGGATGTCGATATTCATGTCACCAATGAACACAATATTACACTTCTCGGCTATGTTTTTAATTAGATATGCAGTTTCCTTCGTAAAACTCGTGATTGAGAGGTCAGGTGGTCTATACACGCCAACAATGGATATTTTTTCATTGTTTACTTCTGGTAGACCCTTAATAATTTCACTGAAATACGATTTAATGGGCGTTCTTGTGAACTTTAACCTTTTATGAACGTAAAGAACAACACCTCCACCTTTTCTATGTGCTCTCAAGTTGTTGTACATATTATAATTACTGAGCTCAAATAAACTCGAACAGTGTTCTCCTATGTTCACTTCTGTTAAAACAACAATATCAACTAGTCGAGGACTCGAAGCTATCAGTAATTCAATTTGTGCAAAGTTCAGTATTAGCGATCTAATGTTGACATGTAACGTTGTTATTGTCTGCTTTTGGTTTGGTAAACAATTTATGTAATCATTCCAGTTATCAAAATTTCTTTCATCAATATTATTGGATGTGTGACTACGCATTGAGAATTAGAGTACGGTAGTATGCAATAATAAACAAGGACAAGAAGCAACAGAGAAGAGAGTAAAAGAGAAGAATACGGACTTACAGCTTATTGTTACTTATCTCTTGAGCCCATCTTTTAATATCGTCTTCTGATCGGATAACACGTATTTGGTCAGCTTCATTTCTTCGCACTAAGTCATTTCCGTGTTTGCACCACACGAACTTCGCCAGATTCGTCATCTTTAGTTCTGACTTTGCACGCCACAGCAGATGACGACCCTGACGGTGCCGTCGGGCTGGTGCAGGCTGTACTCGCCCTTCACGACGTCTCCATCACGGTGCTCGTGCTGCTGCTTTAAGTCGTGAGTTTGGGTGTCCTTGATCTCATACGCGTACTCGTACTCGGGGTGGGCCTGGAGAGATTTTTTTTTTTTAATTATTTATTATATGAAAAACTAAGAACGTCATATTTTTACTAGTCAATCAGATTAACATACATAATAGTCTACGTGGTGTTCCTTGTGATGTTCTTTGTGTTTCTTATGATGACTGTCTTGTGCGCTGACAATAGCAATCACAGTTGCTACGAAAAGAATCTGTAGAAATAAAATGTTACATTAACCGATAAAATTATTGATAATGATTTTACTTCAAAAAATGTAAGCTTTAATGTTTGTTTATATTTAAGAGCTTTACAAAGTGTTAGGTACTCTACTAAATTTTACTTATTAGCGTAGATTCAATAGAGAATTTATACAAAAATGTTTAAATTGACGAAACAGTGCAAATAAAATATATCTCTAAAGGTTAGCTGTGTAACTTCACTTTAATGAGAATGTCATTTTTGCTTAAATATATATGTTTTATTCGTACTTTAGTGAACATTTTTGTTGTTAATTATTTGGCTAAAGGAATAAAACTGATAATTTAAGAATGCAAGTATAGATCTTTGAAATCGTTTTCAAGAAGTACTCGTATTTTTTTGCAATACTTTAAATAAAGGCATAACCTGTTTGTTATGCACAAAATGAGATATTACCAACCTTGGCACAGACTGGTGCTTTTACTCTAAATATAGAATTTTTGATTGTTTCATTAAGTAGCAACAATTAAATTTTGTAATAATTGTAATCCTGTGAATGTGTTGCAGTATAATTTATTATATGTAGGATTGTTTTATAATTTTTATGTAGGAGAAACGGCAAGAAACTGCATAAATTTATAATTTTATTCGGTGTTTCAACGGTATACCAAAGTTAAGCAAAGGGCATAATAAACTTTATCGATATTATAATGGTTTTATTGGTGGTAAACTAATGTTAGATAGCTTTCCTCGATAAAAGGGCTCTCCACCTCTTACATAATTTAGGTAACCAGGCTGAAGCGGTCGCTGCCTGCGTGTGGTGTATCCCTGTTGAGGCCGAGGTTGCTGGCTGGCTGTGAGACTTGCTGTGGGAGTAAACATAATGGTGGCGTGCTGATGCTGCATCGAAGGCTGCTTCCAATCACGTCGGGGTCACCACTGTGGGGGACAGGTGTGTCATGTCCCACCAACACAAGTGATCATGCCTGGCGGGCCTACTGTCCAGCGTTTGATGTTGGGATGTTGTATGTATATTAATTGGCACGAGAACTTCCACTGCGCGATTCAGGATTGGTAGTTTCCTTCGTTACTCCGTAGTACGACGTATCTTCGGTAGATGGCGCTGTAGTAGGTAGGTTATGTTTTGTTGTTGCAGCTGTATGTGGAAGTCGCAACAGTATAACAAACACCGCGACAAGAGAATTTTATATAGGTATTAGATATTAATTCAAACAGACTCTTCAACTTTCTATTGATTTTATGATTTATGATGTTCTAGGTTCATTTTCATACCAATATGCTGTTTCGGTCACTTTATTAAGCAACTGATAAAATCACTGATGATTACAAATGTCATGGGGAGAGGTAGGGAATATATATCTGTAAACATAGTCATAAAAGAGAGAATGTCACACAATAGAAATCCACAATTACTAGATCTTTTTACGCTTTATAACATAATTAATGGTTTACATTTTTATTATTTCTTTTTACCTACAACTTGATTTCCCGCAAACAAAATCTAACAAAAAACAACAAGTGGACCTGTTTTATAGACCATCGAATTTATAAAGATATTTTCTTTGGTCGGAAAATCCCAAGTTTAAACGTCTTTCTGTCAACAGTTTATCAGGTAATTATTTGTGTAGTCCATTCGCTTAGATACGGACACCTTGATCGCGCCGCCGTCGAAAGTGCGGCAAGCTGCCACAAAATCAAAGGGCCCGCCTGCGGCATACACCCACAAGCAAGTATGATTTGTCAGTTTACGCCGTTTTTATGAATTAATATATTCGTATTTCACAACAATAACCACAATAAAACTATGGACGCAACTAGTGCTATCCTAAATAATAAATATAAAAACATACATAATTGTAGGTGTAAGGATTTATTTTTATTTATTTAATATCTTATGAATGATAATAATTAACATGACTGTTTCCAAATTTAGACACGACACGCTATATGCCTAATACAATTCAGTAGTAGTGATGATGATGAGGCACGATGTGGTGAGTGCTGTGTTTCACGTCAGCATGGAAGCTGAAACCGAAATGTATTTTATTTTCAAGACTTTAAGTATATAAAAGATGTAAAAATCACTGGTAATTACTATTAATTTCAAAATAATTAATAGTAATTTGAGTTGTGTAAACTTACCCGCTGTGATGATCGCCGTGGTACTCTACGTGTCTGACAGAGCCATCAGGCTCGTGCAACGAGTAATGTCCCTTGACGACATCACCATCGCGATGTTCGTGCTGTGACTTGTGATCACCGGTGCGGGAGTCCCCTATCTTGTACTCAAACTCGTACTTAGGATGGGTCTGCAACAATAATGTATTGTGTGATTATTGAAACAATTTCAAGACGATAGATACTATCACTATTCCTCTATGTACTAACGTAATAGTCATGATAGTCGTGCCCGTGATGCACTGGCTCGTGATGTCCGTCGTATTTGTGGATGTATTGTGAGGAGTGACCGTGACCCACAGTCACTGCTACAGCCATAGAAAGGACGCACAGCACCTATAAACCAATGAAATAATTGAAATTTTAACATTACTCATTTTAATAAACATGTTAAGTTGACTTGCACTGATTAATCTCAAATTAGGAAATAGAAAAAAAAATGCGTCGACATTAATTAAACCACGATATGCTACAACGAAGGGTCGCAGGATATACATAAATTGATTATTACACATTTTACAATAATCGTATGGAAAGTAAATCCATTAATAAAAAAGGAAATTCAAAACTACTATGTCATCTGGTGATTAAATCAAATTGTTTTAATCAATTAGTTTTAATCTTTTGGATACTATATCAAAAGTTACCTTGAAAAACATTTTGTTCTCCCTTTTGTGAACCTGCGCAAGCTAATGTCACTAAGTCTATGAGTGAACTGATACATAAATCTAAACTTCAAGTGTTTTTATATGTGTAGTTTAGTGGCGGGTGTCAAGGTATTTTGATTTCACTGTAATTACCAAATTGGTCAGTAGTTATTTCACTCTTCAAGTCAGTTCCTTACCGTTTCTAAAGTAAGGGTAATTTATATAACCCAACCTTCAACATCAAATAGTTTAAAAAGGTTTTATTTTAAGTCGTTTTCCTAGAGCCGATAACACGCATGCGATCGTTTATGTTACTATTTAAGACTTTTTTATCGTTGGTAAAAAAGTTCTTTATAAAATGTGCTGAGAGCTGAGAGTGAGCAATACCTATTTGTTAATATTCCTTGTTGTTGAAGAAAAGAAAAATATAATAAATCAAAAGACAACGGTTTAGTATTTTATATCATATTAAAAAAAATATGTTTCTAAATTTAAATAATAATCACCTTTAAAATTATTATAAGATAACAAAGAAAGAGTTAGGTACGAGTACCTATAGGTATACCTTTCTTTTGTGTGGAAATCCTGTTGGATACCACCAACTGGTGGTTATGTCGGACTCGAACCGAGTAAAAACCGCACACCGTCTCGGGTACTAGAAGCCGGGGAACCAGGTGCACCCTCGGAAGGAAATCTTTGGAACCCCGTTATTGTTAGATACTATTATGTTACTGAAGTTTAAATTATCATTCTTATTATCTCACGACATGAATTAGTGATACTTGCATAAATTACTAAAATTCAGAGGTGCACTACTAGATATTAAACTCGCCTCAAGTAAAACCATTCTGCTCTCTGTATTGAGAGTGCAGATACGGTATTTATACATGAGCCATCAAAAACTATTTATACTCGTTGTAGCTTAAGTATTGCAATTTATATAACAATTGTATACATAGAGCATAAAGAGTTTTTGAAGGAGTAAATGCTATTATCGAAATACATACTGTACCATATTATGCGTCAAGAGATATATATTATATAAACAATAAGTTATGAGTGTGTCAACTGCAAACAAATTCTTGCAGCTGAGAACCGTCCATAAGACAAAGCAGTGATTGTAGAATATCCATACCAAAAAGTCGGGTAAATATTAAATTAATAGGAACACAATGGGGAGATCAAAGTATGAAACATGCTTATTAAAGTCCCACTGTCCCTTAACCAACCTTTTTTTCTCTTTTATTTAATCAATTAGGTCACAATATGTCACTTAGTATGTAATCTATTTTGTATATTTAACTCACACCTTGTTTGTATTTCTTTGTATTTATTAAAACCCCCACTATGTATTACATCATACTACTATAATTTTTCAGTCTTATCTATATTTTAACACACCAGACACTACCCTGTATTTTATCCTAATCTTAATTTTCTCTCCATCCCATGGTTGAGAGATTGCCTTCGAGCAATAAGGCCGCTACTTATACCTACATACCTAGTTTTTAAGTCCATTTTATAATCTTCTGGTGTACAATTGTGTATTATTATTTACAAAGTGTGAGCCTTCTTCCTTACTATGTAATTTATACTCTCGGTTGTCGGCACTTGATGGAACTTGTTATAATTTCGGGGAAAATTCCTTACACGGACACACTGATATTTCCATGTACCTGCAGTTGTTGGATTTTAGATGTGAAGATTTTATTTTGTATAGCCAGTTACCTTTGATGATGCCATAAGGCGAAACCGGTCAGGTGTAAACAAAAATAAAACAGTGGAATAAGTACAGGTGATTTTAAAATCTAGGATGTATTCTTCCTTACTCATTTACAATTCCGGACGTGAGTCACTGATAGATATTTGGTGACCACTGCTGTTTAGATCACTGGTAAATTAACAGTACCCAATACGAATGACTGAAAAAAGTAAATCATGTTCTGTTTTTTTTTTTATATTTTAAAAGATAGCTACTGCACTAGAAATATGCCTGTATTATGGTGGACTTTATAAATATACATTAGTGGGACACAAAAAACACCCAGATTCAGAATAACAATTTGTGTATCACACAAAGTCATGTACCACGTGGGGATTGAACCCACAACACTTAGCACAGTAGAAAGCAGTGAGATGACCGTTTAATATTTTTTTTGCAAAGGTTTTAAGGACACATTTAAGGTTTTCAAAATAAAGTATATTTTAAGTATAAAGGTTTATTTACAAACGTAATCAAGTTCCGAACCAATCAACAATCAAGTTTAGGGCAAAATATAGTTTATATAAAGTCTAAAAACTAAAACACGGGTTTTACTGCGGTGTAAGAGATTGACTTATAATTTATCATTGTGGTTGCCTGTAAAAGATTGCCTGTAAGAGCAAGTTTCAAGTTATCGTTGTAATTAATTCTTTCGTGGAAAATTGAGTGCCATCTAACTTGGTGATCCTAAATAACAGGAAGTCACAAATCTCCACCAAGGTTTCTTCTTAAGATATCTTCTTAATCCAGAAAATTCCCAGGCCTAAAGGACCTCCTTCTAATAGTGTCCTTCTTACAATCAGAACACTGTCGATTTCTGACACTCACTTCAAAGAAATCACAGGCATAACTAGTGCTATTATCTTTACATAGTACAAACGCTTCGCTTAGATCGTTTAAATTACTCTACGAATTTTAATGCGATTTACAGCAAGAGGAAAGTTCCTCCTAAATCTAAGCATATTATACTAGAAAAGAAAAAGTATTTTAAATACTTCCGTGCAAAGCCAGACGAGGTTGCTAGAAAATAATAGAATAAAAAATAAAAAGGTTGTTCAAATCTAAACATTTATTACCTATTTTAAATTATTTAACAACTTCAGGTATATGAGCGTTTAGTGATGATGATGAGGCACGATGTGGTGAATGCTGTGTTTCACATCAGCGTGGAAGCTGGAACAAAAGGATATTTAATTTTATTTTCAATTCTTGGATAGGATATTTAATTATTGGTTAATGTTATTGTATTTCTAAATAAGTAATAGTTAAATGAAACTACATAACTCACCCACTATGGTGATTACCGTGGTACTCTACGTGTCTGACGGAGCCGTCAGGCTCGTGCAGCGAGTAGTGTCCCTTGACGACATCACCATCGCGATGTTCGTGCTGCGACTTGTGATCACCGGTGTGTGAGTCCTCTATCTTGTACTCAAACTCGTACTTGGGATGAGTCTGCGACAATAATGTAAAGTTATTGAAACGGTTGTAAAACCATAGATTATTATTCTTATTTCATAGATATGTACTAACGTAATAGTCATGATGGTCGTGCCCGTAATGCACTGGCTCGTGATGTCCGTCGTATTTGTGGATGTATTGTGAGGAGTGACCGTGACCCACGGTCACTGCTGCAGCCAAAGATAATATACACAGTACCTGTAAAAATTCAAATTTGTTTAAAAATACAAAACTTATAAACAATTTAGTGAATCCTAAGACGCTTAATTTAAGGTTCTCATATCGATGTAATTCAGTTACCTTGAAAATCATTTTGTTCTCTTTATCTTCCGAATCCGTTCAAGTTTATGTCACTAAGTCTATGAGTGAACTGATACATAAATCTAAACTTCAAGTGTTTTATATAGTTTAGAGGCGGGTGTCAAGGTATTTTGATTTCACTATAATTACTATATTGGTTAGCAATTGTTTCTCTAAATTAGTGTTGCGCATGTGAAATTCCTTGCCGTTACTAAAATGATGTAAGTAATATTTGTACGTGAATCTTCAGAATCGATTTCGATTTTAGAAGATGCATATCATAAACAATTCATGTAACACTCTTGTACCTATAAAAGTCAGAAGTGACAAGTTGTATGAAATTATGTGTATTAAAAAAGAATACGAGTACAAGCTTTAAAATAAAACAATGGAAACCTGTTTTACTGGTTTCAATTGGTTCCGATTCAGTATTCCGAATCATAATTATGAATGAATGATTTCTTAAAGGAAGGTCTTTCCCCATCTACATCGTATCTATCGCGTGTTTTAATTTCTAGTTTTAGTACGATTTTTTAGTTCCACTTGTATGTTTGTTATGACCGACTTTTGTAAACTTCTTCATTATTTTTATTTTACGACTTGGTTAACTATAAATTATTTATTTGTAATAATTTTATTAAAACCGTTGCTCGAACGTTACTCAAGAAGAATACAATCTCATTTTATGTCTAACGAATGTTTGCATTCGCAATGTGTATGGTGACCACCACTCTTGGATTCTGCTTATGCTTTCCATCAGGCAGAGTAGAGTCATTTTGGCGGGCAAAACACACAATAAATGCTTTTTTATTGAAATCGGGGCAAACAAGCCATCGTATCGCCGTTGCCGGCCTTTTAAGAAGGAGTACGCTCTTTTCTTGAAGGTTTGAAGGTCGTATTGGTCCGGAAATACCGCAGGCGACAGTTCATTCCACAGTTTTGTTGTGCTTAAACACAGTTTATTACTTATCAAAAATATTACGAACACGAAAATAATAAACTAAAAACATCGTTAATTTTCTTCTGCTTTACATCACAAATTACTAAAAAATAATTCTACTCACCCAGTCTTCTTGTCAGCGTGGTAGTTGACGACCCTGACGGTGCCGTCGGGCTGGTGCAGACTGTACTCGCCCTTCACGACGTCTCCATCGCGGTGTTCGTGCTGCTGCTTGAAGTCGTGAGTGTGGGGGTCCATGATCTATTACTCACACTCGTACTTGGGGTGGGCCTGGAGCGAGACATTTTTGTTAACACTCATTTATTTATAGGAAGAACTAAATACGTCATATTTTTTTTATAACTCAGATTAACATACATAATAGTCGACGTGGTGTTCCTCGTGATGACCTTCGAGTTTCATGATGACTGTCTTGTGCGCTGACATCACAGTTCCTACGAAAATAATCTGTAGAAATAAATAATATAATAATAGTAATATATCTATTTCTCACCATAACCATACAAAAGTGCATTTATTTAGTCTTACAGTACACAGAATCTGATTATGGTGGGCTGATACCTGAACTAGGTAAAACCTGTATCTCAAGTTATCAACCCTCCACCTTACAAAGTTTCAAATCATAAATCACATGTATTACCTACAATACCATAATTTCACATAATTTAGGTATCTAGTAAACCATTGCAATTACATCTATTATAATAATTTCACATTATGTGGGTATCGAGCTATTCTTTAACAATAATACAGTTAATAAAAATATCTAATAGCGCGGTGAGTTGTCTCGCTTGTATAGTGTTAGTGTGTGTGTGTGTATGTGTGTAGTATGCAACTGCTATGTATGTATGAACGTGAGAGGTATAATGCTTAACAGTGTGTTTATTTGATAAAAAGTGTAGGAGTGTCGGGCAGAAAGGTACGAATGCATGAGCGTGTGGACAGTTAATTGATAATGCAACTACGAAGTTAGGGGTTGGTCTAAGTAACAAGGGATTGATGAATGTGTAATATAGGATAGAATAATTATTTTTAATGAGATAAATATACCTTTTATGTAAATTTCATATGTTTTATTAGTAAATTATTTCTGTATGTTAACTTGGAATTTTTAAAAGGTTTCTGTGCTACTGTAATTTAGTATTTTAAGATTGTCTGCTAAGATGGTTTGTAATGAAATTCGGTTTTTATTGTAAATGGTTTCTATACTCTGTCCATTACTTTATTTTCTTTTTGACAGTTCAAGACATTTTGAAATTAGTGACGCCCTCACTCATAACCGATTCGATTTGAAACGAAAAGCGATTTTATTTACGAAGAACTTTCAATCGTTTTAATTAAATATTTTTGTTGAAATATTAATTATGCCTTCATTAGTTTTTTATATTATGTAAGAAATAAACAAAAATATAAATAATAAATCAGTAAATTAGATGAATGAACAGAGTTATTATTCTTTACTCTTGGTTTGATCATAAATTCCAAGATTTCGACTTAATTCCTTGCAAAAATTCAATCTTGGAGTCATAGATACAATTTTTATTTCCTTTTTTTATTAAATTTACACAAAAAATACTTACATGAAGTCAAATTATTTTTATCACATGATCGATTTATCGTATTTCAAGTACTGTTTTATAGTCTGTGGTTGTTTGTTATGCACAGACCACTTCACTAAAGTACCGTCACCGTCAATAAAGTACGACATTACTGTAGTACATAATTCCGAAAAAAAATATGGTAATTTATAGGCGTGAGCTGTCAAAAAGAAAATAAAGTAATGGACAGAGTATAGTTTATTGATTTTATTATAAAGTGCGGCTCCCCTGAAGATAAATTGTCTTTGGGCAAACTGGGTCTTAAAACGCGTAGTTGGCATCCTAACGCAACGTTTGTCCCGGCATAACAGGGAAGGAGTATGAGTCTTATGTTGTCGTAAGACAGTGTTATATATGTATAGTTGTCGTACTGTCAATACGTCCGCCTCTCTATATAGTTGGTCTGTACTAAATCGACGTTGCTTCCGAAACATCACTTTGAGGACTGCACGCTGTACTCTCTCCAGTTCAAGGAGGTGCGAGGCTGCTGCCCCACCCCAAATTGGTATACAGTACGAGATGATCGTTTGTCCCAGGGACAAGTATACTTTTTTGATAAGATCTTTGTCTGCTGCCTCGCGCAGATTCCTGAATACTGGGAGCAGCTTTCGTAACCTTTTTCCAAGGTAAGCTATGTGCGGTTTCCACGTCAGATGCTTGTCTATAATGATGCCAAGGTACTTATGAGTTGCGGATTGTTCTATAGAAGCACAACCAGTCAACACTGAGTAAACACGACTTGTCATGGGCTTTTATGTTAAACTGTGGATACGGATCAGATTTGCTGTTTACACTGAAACAAATGTATTTCGTTTTGGCAACGTTAAGAGTAAGGAGGTTGTCATCAAACCACTGCATAACTTTTTTCATTCCCAGTTCGGCAAACATTTGCACTTCTGACCAGGTTTTCCTTTTAAAAATCAAGGCTGTATCATCAGCGAAAGCTATAATGCATCCGTTCTCTATATGCAGTTTACATAGCTCATTTACATAAATAAGGAATAGAGAAGGTCCGAGAGTACTCCCCTGAGGTATACCGTAATTAACATAGTTATGAGACACCACTATAAATGTCACCGTTTCTCACCACTTGGCTTCTTTCAGAAAAATATTTCTGTTAATTAGGAATATAAATTAAATTCGTGTCTATATTTATTTTTCTTTACGTCCTAGTGTGTATTTAATAACTTAAAGATGTTTTACTTTTGGAGAGGCCTATGTCCAGCAGTGGACTGCAATAGGCGGATGATGATGACAAATATGTTTTTATTAATTTTCATTATAATTGTTTGATTTTGTGCGTGTGCGTGATGTGTGCTGCGTAGAGTTGAGCAAAATGTAGTTAAGAAAGTGTTAAGTATGGAAGTCGACCGATATAAGAGTAGAGGATGACCAAAGAAAAATTAATTAAAAAAACTTTTTATAAACAAACTTTTATTGGAATGCCCTGGCTCCATCATCAGATAGATACTATGAAAACATAAAGTACTCGTCGAGACGAATCAAACGAGTCTGAACTCGATGGTTTTCGAAGTCGACTTCAAACAGATTTTAGGTACCTAGAACTCATTATAATAATAATAACATTTATTTTCTCGCCACAATACATTTTTAAAGTTATAGCTTTCACATAAATATGATTAGGTTTCATACTGTGGGAGACTGGTGCCTAAGCTAGGCTCATAGCATGTATATCAGGACACCAGGATTCCCTCCGTTAATAATAATAATAATAAATATTTTGGACGTCTAACACACAACGCCATCTAGTCCCAAGCTAAGCAGAGCTTGTGTTATGGGTACTAGACAACTGATACAAATACATATATACTTTTTTTTTGTAAAATACATACATATTATACATAGAAAACACCCAAACTCCGAAACAAATATTTGTACAAACATACAAACATTTGGTCCGACCCGGGAATCGAACCCGAGACCTCATGATCAGCAGTCGCACACTAATGTTTACATTTAGGTTTTATTTCTTTCAATGATCAGTTGTGGTCGAAAATTTCGAGAGTATAAGGAAGTATAAGGAAGCACCTATATAAGTGGGTGAGTGTATGGGTGAATGTGTTTGTGTGTGTGATAATGTGTGAGTGTGTGTGTCTGTGTGTGCATTAGAAGACACGGTAGGATATTCGCGACCGACATCACACCTATGCCAAGACAACAAGTAGCTTTTCAGTATCATCATAGGTTAAGTCTGCGAGCCAAGCAGTCAATTTCATTTTGCATTTTATTTTCTGTAATTCATAAATAGATAGGATTTTATTTATTTTATTATATAAATAAGAGCAGAAGCAGAAGTATTGTTTTGAATATAGGGTTTTAAGTCGGACTTTACTAGTTTCAGCGGGATTGTGTCGCCTTTTCCCACTGAACAGAACAGGATTAAATACCAGCATACTGTGCTGCATTAAAATTATCTGCCTAATGTATAACTGTCTCACCGTTAGAACTTTTGCATTTTTGTATAAGAGAGAGGTAGGATAATTGGTGACGAGCAGATTTCCCTAGTGGCCGTTTGCGGAACTAACGTAAGACAGATACTTCTACCTGACAGTTTAATATACAGAGCGAGTGCATTGTTATTTTAAATTCTTTCTACAATGATTTCATTGATAGACGTCTACGGAGTAGTAAAAAATACTTTAAGACCACTTCGTGAGGGTGATCAGTTTTTTTAAAGTGGAATGTTAACGTGTATTGGTGACGAGCAGATTTCCCTAGTGGCCGTTAGCGGAACTAACGTAAGACAGATACTTCTACCTGACAGTTTAATATACAGAGCGAGTGCATTGTTATTTTAAATTCTTTCTACAATGATTTCATTGATAGACGTCTACGGAGTAGTAAAAAACATTATAAGACCACTTCGTGAGGGGGATCAGTATTTTAAAAGTGGAATGTTAACTATTTTTATCTGTCATACGTTAGTTCTGCGACTTGCCGCTAGGGAATCTGCTCGTCACCAATAGCGTATTATATACCTAGGGGCAGCCGAACGGGCGGAAAGCGTGATCGGAGTAGAGAGACTGACTTTGGGTAGTGTCTGTCTCTCTCACGCAAGCTTCCGATAACATACTTGTCGAGATCCGGCTGATAGTATGTGAGGATTGAGGGACCATACATAAAGGGCCATAGTTTTTAATATATATTTTTACAAATTCTCATATTTGTTCTACAATTGGTGACGAGCAGATTTCCCTAGTGACCGTTTGCGGAACTAACGTAAGACAGATACTTCTACCTGACAGTTTAATATACAGAGCGAGTGCATTGTTATTTTAAATTCTTTCTACAATGATTTCATTGATATACGTCTACGGAGTAGTAAAAAATACTATAAGACCACTTCGTGAGGGTGATCAGTATTTTAAAAGTGGAATGATAACGTGTATACGTATTTTTATCTGTCATACGTTAGTTCTGCGACTTGCCGCTAGGGAATCTGCCAGTTTAATATACAGAGCGAGTGCATTGTTATTTAAATTTTTTTCTACAATGATTTCATTGATAGACGTCTACGGAGTAGTAAAAAATACTTTAAGACCACTTCGTGAGGGTGATCAGTATTTTTAAAGTGGAATGTTAACGTGTATACGTATTTTTATCTGTCTTACGTTAGTTCTGCGACTTGCCGCTAGGGAATCTGCTCGTCACCAATAGAACGGTAGGGACATTGAAACTTTTAGAACTGCCCTTTGGGCTCTTTCTAATTCAAGGAGGGCGCTTTTTGGAGCACCCCCCCCAAGATGTGATGCAGAACGTCAATAAAGATTGAGCAAGGGCGAAATAAACGGATCGTTTCAATTTATCATCTGCCACTTCTCTTAGGTTTTTAAATAATACTACTATTTAAATGAGTAAAGAATTAGATGTAGGCAATTTATGAAGAACCAGTTTATTTTACGCTTTTAAGTGTTTTTTTGGCAGAGATTTTTCGTTGGATGATTTTTGGAAGTCGGTTTTAGTAAAATACAGCTAGTATCCACTTTAATGAAAGTGATTTCAAAAGGTTGACCCACAAATAATACAACTGGCTCAAAACAGCTTTTTCATCAAAACATGTCTTCGTATACGTAAACAAGTTTTGTTGTGTATGTATATAAACTCGAAAAAATCATATTTCAGTATCAGTCCACATTTACACATTCATGTGAATAATATAAAAAATAATCATGTTGACTAAGGTATGAATCGCATCGATAATTTTATTTATTTATTCTCAATGTGAATTTATCAATATCATATATTTTTTTTAATTATTTTTTATGAAACAGGTCCTCCTTTTTACCGTGGTGGTTGCAGCGGTCGCTGCCCAAAACCATTACCAACACGGCCATGATCATGGTCATGCTTATTCGTCTCAAAGCATTGTTCTTCATCAAACTCATGAAAACAAGCATGAGGAACAAAAACATGAACATCATAAGCAACAACATCATGGGCACCATGAGGAACACCATGGTCACCATGAGGGACACCATGGTCATCACGAGGAACAACACGGTCATCATGAACATCATGGTCATGCCTTCTCATCTCAAAACCTCCATCAGTATCACGACGGACATGTGACCAAACACGTGGAATACTATGTATGAGACTAATGATTGTTTTATTGTATTTTATATCATTTGGAATATTCCTTCGAATAGCAAATTAACTGTGTTTTAATGATACCACAGGGTCACCCCAAATACGAGTTCGCATATGAAGTAAAGGACCCTCACACTCACGACCACAAGTACCAGCACGAACATCGCGACGGTCACGTCGTTAAGGGTGAGTACGGTCTGGACCAGCCCGACGGTACTGTCAGGATTGTGAAGTACTACGCTGACAAAAAAGGCGGGTAAGTATCTTAACTACCAAGTTATTTACACTAAGTACCACTATGTTGAAAACTCACATGTACCCTTTTTTGTTATCAGGTTCCACGCTGATGTAGAATACAAAGGTCATGCTAAGCACATAGTACCTGAACATCATCACCACCATCACTAAACTTAAGCCCAGCTCTACCCATGTACATACCTCATTGTTATCGATTTATTACTGTTTGTGTTTAATTATTATTTTAATTTATTTATATGAAATAAACGCGAGAACTATGTAAAAAAATATTATGATTTTTTATTTTCATTCATTAAACACGTTAAATAAATTAAATTAAAAAGCTTTTAAACAAGTAAAATTTTAACAAAAACTGACTTCAAGGTTCGACTCGATTTCTCTTGGATGCCATCATCAGATCTTAGTGTCCTTATTATGGTACCACCGTTGGGATATCTCCTTTCCATTAAAAAAATAATTGTAAGGACGACGATACTAATATGAGAATTAACACACAACACCGAGACTAATAACTGATTTATTTAAATATAAAAAAATATATAGGAAACTTATTATTAACATTTATTAATTATTATGTTATAATGCAAAGATCTCACAATTACAGCGCCTTTTATAGTCTTAGCCCCTCTCCTCGCCTCAACACTGCAACGCCTCCCCCACCTCACACCACCTCTCCTCACCTCTCCCCGCCAATCACCATCCGCCAAGTCAAATCAGTTTCCTTCCGTTACAGTCGGCCATCCTGAAACAATTGCACCGCAATTGGTGCACACACCTCTTAAGTTCATCAAGCATCAGTATTAACTCTCAAGTAAATCGATCAAGTCATCCCTAGCAACTACGTCATCATCGCTACTGGACTCACTATACTCAGGGGCACCCCTATAAACACGAAGTGAATCTGCTGCTACAATACCCGTAAACTTTTTGTACCCACGCATTCCTTTGACACTCCTAATCTCGTCCCGGCTATTATTTAAAACTTTTTGCATAATGTAGGGGCCAGAGTATAGAACTCGTAGTTTTAATATTCACACCTTTAACTTCCCCACCAGAAGGAGATTGCTTCCAAAGAACCAAATCTCCCTTTTTAAAAATATTTTCAGGTTTTCTTAGTCTGTCATAATTACGCTTCATATTTTCAGCTTGTCTTTCTATCTGTTTAGAAGCCTTAGTACGCTTCTCGCAGACCGGTATAGATACCTCATTACTAATTAAGTTAGGCATTAACCTACCTCTATGACTAAACATGATTTCGTAAGGATGTTAACCTAAACTGCTGTTCAATGTATTATTCATACCCCAAACCGTATCTGGTATACATTCGGTCCACATATTAGGGTCTACATTTCGAGTACGCATCGCATCAAGCAATGTACGATTGTAGCGCTCCACTTGCCCATTGGCACGCGGACACGCGATGGCATTAAGAGTGTGATGAAAATTATAACAGATTGCAAATTCCTTGAAAGTCCTACTCGTAAAAGCTAAGTTTCTATCTGACACAACCCTTCTAGGAAAACCAAACAAACTAAACATTTCTTTAAGGACAGAAACAGTCTCAACCGAATTTATTGTTCTCGTTGGACGTGCTAATAAAAATTTAGAAAAAGAATCTACCACCATAAGAATATACTGATAACCCTTTTTAGTTTTACTAAAAATGCCAAGGTGATCGATATGCACAACTTCCATTGGTAAAGACGGCTTAGGAATAGGATGCAGTTCACCGCTAGCCTTCCCGTGATTACTTTTAGCATAAGCACATTCTAAACAACTAGCAACGTATTTTTTATAAATCGTGTCATTTTAGGGAACCAATAATCAGATTTAATTAATTCCTCGCAGCGTTTTATACCTATGTGCCCTATTTGGTCATGGAATTTCTGCATACATTTCCATCTAGCAAATGTGGTTACAACTAACCTATTACCATTTAAAGTTGTCCACCCATGGACACTCGTAACACCAGAGGTGTCACAAGTGCGTTGCCGGCCTTTGGGAAATGGGGAGGGGGATGAGGGGATGGGCCTCCGGTATCCTCACTCAGTTGGTGAAACACAGCGCAAGCACTATTTCACACCGGTTTTCTGTGAGGCCGTGGTATCACTCACATTCACACAATTGATGCCGAAGCGCTGCTAATTCTGATCCTAAATTCTAGACATTTCATTTAGTTTTGTTATTAATATTTGATAATCCATATTAATACTAATATTCTAAATTCAAAAGTAGCTTTGACTGTTTGTCTGTTCCCGTTGCACTGCTTAACCGTGGAATCGATTTGGATGAATTTTAGTATAACGATAAATTAGACCCAGACCTTGGTATGATTAATTTAAAACAATTATATATTATTTAGATACTTTTATGTATTTATAACAAATCATTTTTCAACATTCTTACCATAATTATACTTAAAACAATCAGTCCTTATCAATTATTTAATTACATATTGATTAGTTCTAGTGGTGGTGATGATGTTCAGGTACAATATGCTTAGCGTGACCCTCGTACTTTACATCAGCGTGGAATCTAGAATGAAAAAAGTACATTTACAATAAACCTGCTGATTTATAACAAAAAAAAACATAAGTAGGTAGGTATCACTTTCTAGAAAAAACAGCTCACCCAGTCTTTTTGTCAGCGTGGTACTTCACGATCCTGACGGTGCCATCGGGCTGGTGCAGGCTGTACTCGCCCTTCACGACGTCTCCATCACGGTGCTCGTGCTGCTGCTTGAAGTCGTGAGTGTGGGGGTCCTTGATCTCATATTCATACTCGTACTTGGGGTGGGCCTGCAGTAGTTTTAATAAATAAGTTATATGAGGTCAAGTTAAGTGAGGTCAAATTGATAAATTATTATATGCGTTATGAGGAGCTAAGTGACAACCGAGAAAATCAGAACATTGTGAAGTTCAGAAATCCTAGTCATGTAAGTCTCTTAATGAGTATTCAATCTTAACACGTTGATTTCCATTCGTTTCTTAGAGTATTCGTTAAGTCGTCGGGTTCGTTTTCCAATTAAGCATTTTAGACAATGGTTACGGGTGTTTGGAGCCTTAAAAAAGTCCGACAACTGACTATTTACAGAATTACAATTTCGTCCAATACTTGGAAGGAGAGCTCCGTGCCTCGAAGAGCACGTTAAATCTTCGGTCCCGGTTGTCATGAACATCTACGGCAACCGTTATTGGGAATTCAGTGCCCTCAAATATGTTGACTACTAGTTCAACCTTCGAATTCAGTTCACCCTCAGAGTTGCGGAGGTCCGATGCCAGTCGCTCCGTGGAAAAACTGATATTCAGGTAAAACTGGTTGAACTAGTAGCTAGCCGACCCCAAATAATCTTTTGAATAATAAAGGCTAGGAAGATGATGACTTGGGAGGAGAGCTCGGAAAATGATTTTGTATAAGTATGAGTTAATTTTCATACATAGTAATCGATATCTTGTTTCTCGTGATGTCCTTCATGTTTCTTATGATGTTCTTCATGATGTTCTTCATGTTTCTTATGATGACTGTCTTGTGCACAGACAACAGCGATTACAGCTGCAACTAGTACGATCTGTTGAAAGTAACAAAAAAGGGTTCAATTACTTAATTTACTAATTAATATAACATAAAATAATAAACTCTTAGTAGGTCTAGTACCTTAGCAAACATTTTAATTTTGCTCGTAGTTTACTCTTAGGGCACAATTTAGTAACTGACAAATTTCAATTGAAAGTATTCTCTTAAATACACATAAGACAGTGAACATTTACGTAATTATTTAAGCTGTTTAACTTGTTTATTAATATCGCTTGATAAAATTCACTATTATCAACCTTGATACTTTTACATTTCTCTATATGCGTTCAATTAAATGCGTTTCCTAACCTCAAAAGACTACCTTATTTTCATACGTGGTACCAATGTTTCGCCGTTATTGTGTCGTCGGGATTTCAAGTGTATAATAAAGATATTGGTCCATTTATTAACTTTGACAACTTTTCAGGAAAAATTTCATATTATTATTATTTATTTATACTGAAATAAAAGTGTAGAATGTCTAAATACATATGTCTTCAATTCACTATGTTATTATTGTAATCACGTAATTATTGACCATCTACCTATATTCTGTTTGTAATAGATAATATTATTTTTAGATAGTAATTGTGATGCCTGTTACGATTAAATATAATCCTAATATTAAAAAATACAAATCCTGTGCATAATTAAAATTTGAGTATTTAAAGTGTAGAATTAGATAGATTAACATTTATCATTCGGTATAACATTCTGTGATATCGCTCTGTGTGTTATCTTTAGGTATGCTTGACTTTTTTTACTTATGAAAACAGACTTATGAAAATCTGTTTGAAGTCGGTGCCAAGCCAAAAAGAATACGAACGAACAATTACAGAAATCTAAGCGATAGTCGCTTGGCACCGAATTCAAGCAGATTCTGGGTACCTACACACACATTATAATACTACTATTTAAATGAATAAAGAACTAGGCATAGACAAGAATTGGCACATAGCTATTTATGAAGAGCCAGTTTATTTTACGTTTTTTAGTGTTTTTTGTCAGGGAGTTTTCGTTGGATGTTTTTTGGAAGTCGTTTTTTTTTATAAAAAGTTTTTATTTTTCAGTTTTTAGCGCAAACAATCGTAGGTAAGTAGTAAGTTGAACTATTGCATAAAATTTCTGCTGATGCAAATAACTTTAGTGGTTTAAAGACGAATTAAATGTCAACCCCTATTTCACCCCTTAGAGATTGAATATCGAGAAACGCTACGTAATTCCTTACTACTATTTTTTATCAGTAGCCCAAAAATAAAGTTTTTTTTTTTTTTTTTTAAAGACAACTCCCGCATTAGGAATAAACATCCTGTGTCGCGGGGGACTTTACAGACATACATGAAACGGACACAATTAACACCCAAACTCAGAACAACAATTTGTGGATCACACAAAGTGTTGTCCCGTGTAGGATTTGAACCCACAACACTTGGCGAATTGGCAAGCGGCGTGGCGACCACCTAAACCACTAGGCCAACCGTGCAGTCAACGTTTCTACTTAAAAAAAAACGAACTTTTATACAATCTTTCGACCCCTATTTCACCCCTTTAGAGGTCAAATATCCAGAAACGCTTAAATACATTTCTACTCATTTTTAATCAGTAGCCCAAAGATAAAGTTTCATATTCCTAACTTAAAAAATGACTGAAAATGACGGAATTCCACACAAACTTTCAACCCCTATTTCACCCCCTTAGGGTTAGAAATTCCAAAATCCTTCCTTAATGGATGTCTACTCAATAAAACGACCCATATAAATAACTTAAAGAATACAAATTAAGGTCTATACGTACGTGTAATATTAAAATCATTCTCGAATCCCTAACTGTTGAAGAGTTTAACCTTCTATCATCAGCTCACCTAAATAACTTGAAAGTATACGAGTAAAGGTAACATACATATGATATTTGAAGATTTATCCTCCAACTCCTAACCGTTAAGGAGTTGTACCTTACATCATCAGCTCATCATCATACAATAATGACTACCAGACGCAAATACCGGTGTAACTTCAGAAAATATTCGAAAAACATAGTATTTGCCTATAAAAATGAGGGTTGACCTCGATTTCTCTGGGATCCCATCATCAGATCCTGATATGGTGGCAATGGTACCACCTCGGTATCATAAATAATAAAATAAGAAATAATACCAAAGAATACAAGAAGAATGTTCAAAATCGGTTCACAATTGACGGAGTAATTGCTGAACATACATTAAAAAAAAAAACCTACAGTGGAACATATAACCTCCTCCTTTTTGTAAGTCGGTTAAAAATATGAAAAAAGCGGCTAAGTGCGAGTCGGACTCGCCCATAAAGAGTTCCGAAGCAGCAAGTAACAATTTTTTTTTTGAGTTTCAGTTCTAAGTATGGGGACCCCTAAAATTTATTGTTTTATTTTTATTTTTGTGATCTCTTAATGAAATCTTAATGCGATTTACAGAATACATCTACTTACCAAGTTTCAACAGTATAGTTCTTATAGTTTCGGAATAAAGTGGCTGTGACATACGGACGGACAGACAGACGGACGGACAGACAGACAGACATGACGAATCTATAAGGGTCCCGTTTTTTGCCTTTGGCACGGAACCCTAAAAATACCATACCAAAAGTGTCATTTCTTATTTGGAAGAGTTTTACTAAGACGTTTCAATATTTTTACCCGACTACGGCAAAGCCAAAGGAGGGTTATGATTTTGACAAGCTATGTATGTTTGTATTTTCATCTGTTTACTCATAGCTCCTCAACTACTTATTAGAACTGGACAAATGAGGTATCCTTAGAAGCGTCTTGATTGTCCGCTGGTTATAGGCTTTATGACGTGTCACTGAATCTAATGTGGCGCCCTTTAGCGGTTATGAAGTACAGTTTTAAAATGAAAATAAAATATAAAATAATTTGAGATAAATATGCCGTGTTTAGTATCATTGGAAAGGGAGTTACCTGTACATTTTAAATTTTACATATAATCATTTCGTATAGGCAATGTGCCTATATCCAATATACATATATGTAGGTCAGTTATAAATACTAAGTGGGTTTGTGTACGCTTCAAAAACTCAAAAAATTCTGCACCGATTATATAATTGGTCAAATTTTGACACGATATATAAAATGCTTCAAATACTGCCTCGGTGGCGCAGTGGTAGTGTATGCAGCTGACGTGCTTGAGGTCTCGGGTTCGATTCCGGGGTCGGACCAAACGTTTGTATGACCTGCAAATATTTTTCTAGGAGTTTGGATGTTTTTTATGTATAACGAGCTGAGCCCCGCGGTTTTACCCGCGGTACAAAAACAACTGCTATTAACGCCGTGGCGAAAAGTAAAAAAAAAACTTTGTGAAAAGTATTCTATGTCCGTCACCTGGTTCTGAGCTACCTCCCCACCAATTTTCAGCCAAATCTGTTCAGCCGTTCTTTAGTTATAAATAATGAAACTAACACGACTTTCTTTTATAGATATGTATGCATTTACAAAAAAAAAACAATATCTGTATTTATATCAGCTGTCTTGTACCCATTAATACAAGCTCTGCTTAGTTTGGGACTAGATGGCGCTGCGTGCCAGATGTCAAAAAAATACTGTCTTTTTTTTGTATCATTTTTGGTTCTCACTTCTCACCAATCTCATCAATGGAACCCCAATCTATCACAGGTAGAAATAATAAACGAATGTTTATTTAAAGTGCATTATTGCATTGAATAACAATTAATTCATAAAATTATGTAACAGGTCAAACAATAACTAGTGAATCTTGCTTTTCATCTTTAATATTGATAATAGTCATGGTGATGATTATGATGATGAGACGGATGCTTATGATGAGTAGGAACGTGCTTCACATCAGCGTGGAAACTGTGAAGAGAAAAATATGTAATTTAAAGTAGTGAGACAAGCACGTTCCAGGAACTGTGGGAGAGCCACGCTTCGGCATGAATGGGCCAGCTCGACCGTAGTGATACCACAGCCTCACAGAAACCCGGTGTGAAACAGTGCCTGCGCTGTGTTTCACCGGGTGAGTGTGGATATCGAAGGCTCACACAAATATTTACTGCCAGGCACGAACGGACCGACGACACAGGGCGCGGGCCCTATCGTAACACCAACGCTGTAGTCAGTCTGGCTACAGCAGTATGCTGAGATAGGCGCCTTTTTTTGGCATTGCACAGGGCATTATAATTGTTTGTTCTCTTCTATCTTACGTTTGTTTAAAACCATGAACTGTCCTGTGTATGTCAGAATAAATATTTTCTTTCTTTCTTTCTAAAATGAAGACTTCTTAGCACACTTTTTATTTTTTCTAGTTTTTAATTCTATAATTCTAATAAAAATTATTTCATCGAAGTAGGTTTGAATGCATTTATTGATTAATGTATGTCTGCAGCAGCAGGTTATAAGCATCCCTTACTGTATTTTTTTTAATGGAAGTGGAAACGAGCATACGTATCGCCTGGTGGTAAGCGATTACCGCCGCCCATGGACACCCGGAACACCAGCGGCGTCACAAGTGCGTTGCCGGCCTTTGGGAGATGGGGAGGGACATGGGGGGAGGGGTTGGTCCTCCGGTATCGTTACTCACTCGGTGAAACACAGCGTAAGCGCTGTTTCACACCGGTTTTCTGTGAGGCCGTGGTATTACTCCAGTCGAGCCGGGCCAATTATGCCGAAGCGTAGTTCTCCCACGGTATTTTTAAAATGGTCAATAGTAAAATAAACAAATATTCAATGACAAAAATTTATTGCTGATCATACTATCTATTGAAAGTTTAGTCTAAAAACAATTTGGACTACAAATTGGAAGCATGAAAATTACATAGCTTCTAATTATCTTATCACAATCAGTTAGGTTGAATAACAACTGTGTACACATTTTGACTTTCATCCCCTCTCTCCTGAAAACCTTGCTGAATTTCGGGTTAAAAAGTATCCATGTCCTACCTCGTAGTATGAACTCAAATCATGCCAAGTTCCATTTGAATCCATTCAGTAGTTTCGGTGTGATACGTGGCCAAGATACAGACAGACAGACAGACCGACAAACAGACAGACAAAAATGAAAAAAAATGACAGATTTGGTTTCAGTATCGATTATAAAGAGCCCTCCAAAAAAAATTTCACAATATCTTAAATGTACAGAATTGAACCTGTTACATTTTTATTATAAGTATAGATAGATAGTCTACGTGATGTTCCTCGTGATGTCCATCGTGTTTCTTATAATGGCTGTCTTGAGCGCTGACTACAGCGATCACAGCTGTTACTAGTAAAATCGTAGAAAATAAATTTTGTCAGTGTTTGAATTTTTTTTGTTAATTTTGTTTAATTTTTTAATTATGCTTTATTTCAAGGTTCTTAGCACACATTATAATACTACTATTTAAATGAATAAAGAATTAGGTATAGGCAATTTATGAAGAACCAGTTTATTTTAAGCTTTTAAGTGTTTTTTTGGCAGAGAGTTTTCGTTGGATGTTTTTTAATATTTTTGCTTACTTTAGTGAACATTTCGTAATGTTGGTTATTTCGATAACGAAAGGAGTGTGATAATGTGGTGATAATTGTCGCATGACCGTATAATCCTTTATACACCTACTCCAAGAATTTTATTACGAAGAAATTTTGTAATAGTTTTTATTAAGGCAACTGGTTAGTTGGTAGTAAATTTAAGAATTAATGAACGGAGTATGTCACAGACCTTGAGATAAGTAGTTCCTCTTAATTTACAAATGTCAGCTTTAAATTAAGTAAGAAATTACTAAGATGTTTCAGTGTCATAGTAGCGTTATATGAGTTACGATCCTTGAAAAAAATATTTTATGAATCAAAGATTATAATCATTATTGTTTTGACTTCAAAGACAGTAACTATAACAGTATCTCACATTTTTATTTGGATTAAAAGAAATAATTTATATAACTCTTATATATTTATATTATAAACACGAATTACGTTTATGCAATAACGAAGTGTTTGGCTATTCTAAATATGCTATTATCAAAATTTACATGCAGATATTTACCAAAGAAACAGTAATTTTAAATCACCCACACTTAAAAAAAAAACTAAATTTTGGGAAAGAATATTGTTTTCAGATCAGTATTACTAGCCAGACATTATTCACCCATGGCTATTTAAACACAAAATAGGTAGAACTTGCGCTATATCTGGATAGGATCAATACTTATGTTTAATATGAGTAATTTTATTCTTCTAAATACTCATTAATGGCAAATCAATCTCATAGGGATGATGATCACACAAGTTGATTTTGATCTTCTTGAGTCCAATTGAACCAACAGTTTCTGGCTCAGTAGTCAGTCAATCACATCAACAGCCCTTAACAGTCTGCTTCTCGATATAGGCCTCTCTTTGAAAATTACGTTTTGGCCAAACCAATTGTTTTAGGAATAGGTATATTTTTCAAGTTTCCTCCGCCGTATTGTTGTACTGCGTAGTTTGCTCCATTGTCCACCAGGTGGGTCCACAAGTCTCTATGTTTGTCTTATTTTAACTAGCTGACCCGTGCCAACTTCGGTGGGCGAATAACATTTTTTCTCCGACTTACTTTGCAAATCCGGCTACAGCGAAAAAGTCTTTCCACTTTTCGGGTTATTATATATTCTATGTCACTCACAAATAACGTGGCCTTCTATTGATAAAAGAATTTTCAAAATCGGTTCAGTAGATCCAGAGATTACCCCCTGGAACATCACAAACTCACAAACTATACCTCTTTATATAATAATAGTAATAGTGATATAAATAGTGTAGATAAAAAGATGTTGGTGCACTTCATGAATTCTATTTTGGGTGTAAAATTGGGTGATGCGTGTTTGTGAAATTGTAATTCTTATTGAAAAAAGAATGCATTCGATTTTATTGAAGTTCCTTTTTAAATATAATTTAAAACTAATGGATAATCCATATTAATACTAATATTCTAAATTCAAAAGTAACTTTGACTGTTCCCGTTGTACTGCTTAATCGTAGAACCGATTTGGATGAATTTTAGTATAACGATAAATTAGACCCAGACCTTGGTATGATTAATTTAAAACAATGAGATATTATTTAGATACTTTTCATTTATTTATAACAAATCATTTTTCAACATTCTTTCCATACTTATACTTAAAACAATCAGTCCTTATCAATTATTTAATTACATATTGATTAGTTCTAGTGGTGGTGATGATGTTCAGGTAGAATATGCTTAGCGTGACCCTCGTACTTTACATCAGCGTGGAATCTAGAATGAAAAAAGTACATTTAAACCATCACCAAATATAAATATTTACAATAAACCTGCTGATTTAAAACAATAAAAAAACATAAGTAGGTATCACTTTCTATAAAAACAGCTCACCCAGTCTTTTTGTCAGCGTGGTACTTGACGATCCTGACGGTGCCGTCGGGCTGGTGCAGGCTGTACTCGCCCTTCACGACGTCTCCATCACGGTGCTCGTGCTGCTGCTTGAAGTCGTGAGTGTGGGGATCCTTGATCGCATATTCATACTCGTACTTGGGGTGGGCCTGCAGTAGTTTTAATATATAAGTCAAATGACGTCAAGTTACAAGAAATTGGTAAATTATAATATCAGTTATGAGGAGATGGTTGCTAAGTGACAACTAAGTAAAGCAGAACGTCGCAAAGTTAAGAAATCCTATTCATGTAAGTCTCTTAATGGGTATCCAATCTTAACACGTTGATATCCTTCGTTTCTTAGTGTATTCGTTAAGTCGTCGGTCTCGTTTTCCAATTAAGCATTTTAGACAATGGTTACGGGTGTTTGGAGCCTTAAAAAGTCCGACAACTGAATATTAACAGAATTACAATTTCGTCCAATACTTGGAAGGAGAGCTCCGTGCCTCGAAGAGCACGTTAAATCTTCGGTCCCGGTTGTCATAAACATCTACGGCAACCGTTATTGGGAATTCAGTGCCCTCAAATATGCTGACAACTAGTTCAACCTTCGAATTCAGTTCACCCTCAGAGTTGCGGAGGTCCGATGCCAGTCGCTCCGTGGAAAAACTGATATTCAAGTAAAACTGGTTGAACTAGTAGCTAGCCGACCCCAAATAATCTTTTGAATAATAAAGGCTAGGAAGATGATGACTTGGGAGGAGAGCTCGGAGAATGATTATGTATAAGTATGAGTTAATTTTCATACATAGTAATCGATGTCATGTTTCTCGTGATGTCCTTCATGTTTCTTATGATGTTCTTCATGTTTCTTATGATGTTCTTCATGTTTCTTATGATGACTGCCTTGTGCACAGACAACAGCGATTACAGCTGCAACTAGTACGATCTGTTGAAAGTAACAAAAAAGGGTTCAATTATTTAATTTACTAATAAATATTACATAAAATAATAAACTCTTAGTAGGTCTTGTACCTTAGCAAACATTTTAATTTTGCTTGTAGTTTACTCTTAGTGCACAATGTAGTAACTGACAAATTTCAATTGAAAGTATTCTCTTAAATACACATAAGAGAGTGAACATTAACGAAATTAATTAAGCTGTTTAACTTGTTTGTTAATATCGCTTGCTAAAATTCAATATTATCAACCTTGACACTTTTACATTTTTAACCGACTTCCAAAAAGTAGGAGGTTCTATGTTCCACTGTATGTATTTTTTTTTTTTTATGTATGTTCACCGATTACTCCGTCAGTTGTGGACCGATTGTGAATTTTTTTTTTGTATTCGAATGGGTATGCTTCCGAGGTAGTCCCATTGCCAGCATATCAGGATCTGATGCTGGGATCCCAGGGAAATCGAGGGAAACCCTCATTTTTTATAGGCACATACTATGTTTTTCGTATATTTTCTGAAGTTACACTGTTATTTGCGTCTGGTAGTCATCCTTTTATGATGATGAGCTGATGATGTAAGGTACAACTCCTTAACGGTTAGGAGTTGGAGGATAAATCTTTAAATATTATATGTATGATTGTTACCTTTAGTCGTATTCTTTCAAATTATTTAGGTAAGCTGATAATGGAAGGTGGAAGGTACAACTCCTCAACGGTTAGGAGTTGGAGGATAATTCTTTCAATTTCATACGTATCTAAAGACCTTCAGTCGTATACTTTCAAGTTATTTAGATGAACTGATGATGGAAGGTTAAACTCTTCAACAGTTAGGAATTAGAGGATGATTTTAATATTACACGTACGTATAGACCTTAATTTGTATTCTTGATGATGGAATTTGATGAAATAGTTCAACTTACTACTTACCTACGATTGTTTGCACTAAAAACTGAAAAATAAAAACATTTTATAAAAAAAAAAACCGACTTCCAAAAAAACATCCAACGAAAACTCTCTGCCAAAAAAACACTTAAAAGCGTAAAATAAACTGATTCTTCATAAATTGCCTATACCTAATTCTTTATTCATTTAAATAGTAGTATTATAATGTGTGCTAGGTACCTAAAATCTGTTTGAAGTCGGTGCTGAGCCAAAAAGAATACAAACGAACAATTACAAAAGTCTAAGCGATAGTAACTTGGCTACTACAACTTGGTACTAAAACAACTGCGATTAACTTCGTGGCGAAAAGTAAAAAAACAAGAAACTGTAAAAAGTATTCCATGTCCGTCTCCTGGTTCTAAGCTACCTCCCCACCAATTGTCAGCCAAATCGGTTCAGCCGTTCTTCAGTTATAAATAGTGTAATCATCACGACTTTCTTTTATAGATATGTATGCATTTACTAATAAAATAAACAAATAAAAAAATATTTTGTACATCTAACATACAACGCCATCTAGTCCCTAAAGCTAAGCAGAGTTTATGTTATGGGTACTACTAGACAACTGATACAAATACATAAATACTTTTTTTTGTAAATACATACATATTATACATAGAAAACACCCTAACTTCGAAACAAATATTTGTAGATCATACAAACATTTGGTCCGACCCGGGAGTCGAACCCGAGACCTCATGATCAGCAGTCGCACACGTCAACCGCAAGACCAACGAAACAGACAAAAAAAACAATATATGTATTTATATCAGCTGTCTTGTACCCATTAATACAAGCTCTGCTTAGTTTGGGCCTAGATGGCGTTGTGTGCCGGATGTCACAAAATACTGTCTTTTTTTGCATCATTTTTGGTTCTCACTTCTCACAAATCTCATCAATGAAACCCCAATCTATCACAGGTAGAAATAATAAACGAATGTTTATTTAAAGTGCATTTATTGCATTGAATAACAATTAATTCATAAAATTATGTAACAGGTCAAACAATAACTAGTGAATCTTGCTTTTCATCTTTAATATTGAAAATAGTCATGGTGATGATTATGATGATGAGACGGATGCTTATGATGACTAGGAACGTGCTTCACATCAACGTGGAAACTGTGAAGAGAAAAAATGTAATTTAAAGTAGTGAGTCAAGCACGTTCCAGGAACTGTTGGACTGTGGGAGAGCCACGCTTCGGCATGAATGGGCCAGCTCGACCGTAGTGATACCACGGCTTCACAGAAAACCGGTGTGAAACAGCGCCTGCGCTGTGTTTCACCGGGTGAGTGTGGATACCGGAGGCTCATACCCCAGCCCTCCCCCATCCCCCTCCCCATCCCCCAAAGGCCGGCAACACACTTGTGACGCATTGGGTTTTGCGGGTGTCCATGGGTGGCGGTAATCGCTTACCATCAGGCGATACGTCTGCTCGTTTGCCCCATATACCATAAAAAAATAAATAAAAAAAGGATACGTCTGGTAAGACCCTAAGCGTGGAAGAAGGCATTAACTGGGCATTATAGGAGATTTAAAATGATGTGAATGTATTTGGTCGTAGCTAGATGTTATATAGCGTGAATAGTAGGTTAGTAGGTAGTAGAGCCATGCTGATTTCAGCACGAACGGGCCGGCTCGACCGGGGTGGTACTACCCTCGCACAGAAAATCAACGTAAAATGACAGCGTTTGTGCTGTCGTGTTTCGTTGGTGAGTGCGAGACCGGAGGCCCAATTAGTCCAGTCAACAAGTTCCATACTTGTTGACTAGACTAAAGGATGCACAAGCATCACTAGGCCGCCATAGTGTGGGTCGCCATACTGCATTGTTGTATTCGCAATGAGTATGGTGGCCACCACTCGTGGATTCTGCTTATGCTTTCCATCAGGCAGAGTAGAGTCATTTTGGCAGGCCAAACATAAAAAAAATAGTTTTTTTGGGATAAGTATTTTTGAATTAGGTGTAAGTATTCCAACTAGTCCAATGTATATAGTCTACGTATCCGGTCCATTATGACGAATCTATAGACACCTCGTCATTAAAATCAATTCAGTTGTTTAGGTACGAAGCGCAGTACGAAACGTTTTCTGCACGTATTAATTTTAGTACTTACCCGGTGTGTTTGTCAGCATGATAGTGTACGTGTCTGACTGTACCATCAGGTTCGTGTAGAGAATAATAGCCCTTTACAACATCACCATCGCGCTCCTCGTGATGCATATGGTGATCATGCGTGTGAGGATCTTTCACTTCGTACTTGAAGTCGTACTTGGGATGTGCCTGAGGGAAATATCTATATTACTTATATTAACGATAACATTACAATGTAATGCACTTCATTCTAAAAAATAAAGAAAACGTTGCCATCTGTTACAGAGATCAAGCTAGATTTTCAAGACTGTTAGCATGGTTTTCATACAGTAAATAAATAAATGAATATTACCGAACTTAAGTACCAGTTTTTTTGTGTTTTATGTTTCTTAATTCAAGCCAGATGGGATAACTTACATAGAATTCAACATGATGATGTCCGTGATGATCATGTATGGTTACTTCCTGAGGGTGCCCATCGTGTTTGTGAATGTGCTGCGAAGAGTGTCCATATTCCGCTGAGACAAAGGCGGCTGATGCAGCCAACACATACAGAACCTGTTGCCAAGTGAGTGAAAAATAGAATAAATAATTTTGTCATACTGGTCCATAGTCGTTTTTATGTATTTAAAAGAAATTATTTTTAAATATCGAATTCCATAATTTTACATTTTTTTTATCAAATACTGGCAATGAATATGATTTAACTTTACCTTTCTGAACATTTTGTTAAGGTTGTTTTTATTGCTCTAAGTTCGTAGTAGACTGATACATTTAATTTTCAAATCATGTCTTTTTATATAAAACAAAAGCAATTAGATTGATATTGTTCTGTTTCTCAATAGCCATTGGACGGCCATTAAAATTATTTACAAGTACTTTGATTGCGTGTGATTTACGTGATTTCGTAAAATAATTTGTTGACATGCCTGATAACATTGACAGTTCTATTGTGCCAGTAATTGTTTGGCTATAAAGCCAGATGGGTACACTGGACACCAAGGACAACTACTTGTGTGATGGGCACGATTATGAGTTTAGTGTTTGAATGTAATTTTTGGTATGCACCACCATCGTATTTTGGGAAAAGGCTCGACGGATGGTGATGTATGTAATAAATTATGTGAGTAGGTATGTTTATCAGCACTTGTCAATAACTAACTGAATGGCCTTCGAGATATAAGTTCATAAACTGTCAAGGACTTCAAGATACCCTATCTTCCTAATTTCATTAAAGAAATATATAACTTTTACGTAGACATAATAATAAGTTTGGTTCAGATATAAAAAGATTAGCAAGGGATACATTTTAGAATTAAACTCTACTAAACTGATTCTAGAATGTATACGTGCATATTCTATAATGTATATGTATGTATGCATACGCGACTGCTGTGCTTGAGGTCTCGGGTTCGATTCCGGGGTCAGACTAAATGTTTGTATGATTTGCAAATATTTGTTTCGGAGTTTGGGTGTTTCCTAATTCCTACGTATTTACAAAAAAAAAGTATTACTATCAGTTGTCTAGTACCCATAACACAAGCTCCGCTTAGCTTGGAACTAGATGGCGTTATGTTAGATGTCGGAAATATTTATTTACTAGTTGTTGTCCGCGGCTCCGCCCGCGTATATGTCGGTTATCGCGACAAATAATAGCCTATGTGTTATTCTGATCTATAAGCTATATTACTGTAAAGTTTCATCCAAATCCGTTCAGTAGTTTTTGCGTGAAAGAGTAACAAACATCCATACTTACAAACTTTTGCGTTTATAATATTAGTATAGATTTATTTTATTTTATTAAAATGTTCCATCAAGAGCTGATAATTGAGTGTCAATTATATTAGCAAGGGACGTCTTTCGGCTGAGATGATGACGACGATGATAAAAAGATATTCCAACTTATTGGAGTCCAATTGAATAATTTAAGTAGAAAAAGTTTTTTAAGACAACCCAAGTGAATTGTTACTTTAGCGAACTCTAAGGTTTGTTTATGCTTTTATATTTAGGAAGCAGGTAGTAAAGTAAGTTAAAAATGTTTATGGCAATAACAAAAATAAAACGATTTCATTTTAAGTTTTAATTTATCTAAAATAAGTTTCTATATATATTCTTAAAGATCAATTTACGACAAAAACAAATAACAACATTTATAAAAGGTTGGATCGAACTTAGATTGCTAAGCGGAATTAATGGTGATGGTGATGTTCGGGGACAATGTGTTTGGCGTGGCCTTCGAGTTTTACGTTAGCGTTGAATCTGTAAACAAAACAATTAAATTTTAGATTGATATGGCAGAAGTTTCCTATTTTTATATTAATTATTAATATAAAACCGCGTGACACTTCTGTGTCACAGAATATCTTACTAAATTAGAAAAATTTTAGACTGTGTAAAACTATTTGGGGATCATGCAAATTTCTTTATTATTGACTGTTTCTATCTAAACAATAAATGTAGTATAAGTAAATACTAGTAAGTAATATGAGTGTCACACTATGAATTATTAAAGCTAACAACTTACCCACTCTTTTTGTCGGATTGGTACTCTACAACTCTGACGGTACCGTCAGGCTGGTGCAGGCTGTATACGCCCTTCACCACGTCTCCGTCACGGTGTTCGTGCTGACTCTTGATGTCGTGAGTATGGGGATCCTTGACTTCGTACGCGAACTCATACTTGGCATGTCCCTGTAGCAATATAATGTTTATATGGTCGTCATTGCGTATATGTGAAACCAGATCATCCTATAGGAAGTAGCAAACATATTATATTATACATATTAAACACTATATTAAACAGGACTTAATAATAATATATTGTTAGTAATACTCATATTTCTATGGTAACAGTTGGTGTCTCTTAAGTCTTAAATTATTTTGGTATATTGAACAAGGAAGATAGTGCAACACTGAGTAAATAAACAGTACCTTATATACTCAAAGAGGTTTTGACTAATGTCAAATGAAATGTAACAAAATCTATTTCTGGTTACGATATCAAGCTAAAAATTATGACTTACATCAACAAGGATTTTCTTAGCGTGTCCGTAGTGCTGAATAAGTTTTTGCGATGAGTATGCATGTTCCTTGTGTTTGTGTACGTCATGGTGTTCTTGGGGTCTTGCACTAACTGCAGCAAGTACAACAGCCAGTAGAAAAATCTATGGAAAATAATGAAGGTTTATAATTTAATAAATTACTATTACGTGTTGAGATTATACATATTAAGAATACAGGGTGTTACCACCCCTATCCATCTCCTGGGTGTCGTACTAAGGAAAATTCTACGCCGTACAACTGTTCTGCAAGGAAAAGGAAAACATGGTGGTATAGAAGGCCAAACCTTCCCTTTCAAGGAGAGGCTTTTATACAGCAGAGTACAATTAAGAACTGTTGACGTAAAGTGATATTAATGGTCTAAAATGTGCTTACTTTGGTGTACATTTTGAAGAAGTCTTTTCTCAGATAATAAAGAGAATCGAATGGTAGCGTTCGTGAATTAATTTGTCTTTTTATACACATTCGGTTAACGTTGAAGCCTGTATTTTTCGTAATATGTGGTCCAAAAATTGTAACCCTGTTCATTGATAATACTGAGATTTACGATTGTTGAATATACAACTTGTAACTGACCTTCCTCAAGTTTTGTTGACTGGTTTATCGGTAGGTTTTATGAATATTCATACTACGACAGTATACAATATACATACGGCTTGAGTTTTTTCAACTTTATATTTTTTACTTTATATTACTCTGAACTAGTGTAAACTGGATTTCAGAGACAAGTGTCTTCACCTTTTATTAAAACATTTTATATCAATTATAAAATTTATGTTTAGTAGTAATAACTAATGATATTTATGGAAAAAAAAACAAATATGGACCTAATAGGTACCCGTGTATATTTATTATAAATTCAGTAGGTTTGATTTTCTAGTACGCTAAGTACCTTGAACTGTTCGAGTATTACTTACACCAGGAGACACCAAATGCATGTCGATTGATTAGATTCTATTTTCACTTACTTTTACTTTCATTTCACTCCCTATTTAACTATCCTGTTCCTATTTCACCTAAAGACAGACGGGTTAACATTAATCCTCTACAATTTAAGTAAGTTTTCTTACACATATATCCTAGCGTTGAAATGACGTTATTCCCATATATTTGTTAGTTTTCTTTAACATTTATTTGTAGAATGTCAACCTGTCCATGGCATATCTTCATTCCCGAAGCTTACAAACTTAAAAGGTAGTATAGTCACGCTGATTTCAGCACGGTTGGGGCGGCTCGACCGGGGCGGTACTACCCTCGTACTGAAAATCAACGTAAAATGACAGCGTTCGTGCTGTCGTGTTTCGTTGGTGAGTGCGAGACCGGAGGCCCAAACATGCAGAAGCATCACTAGGCCGCCATAATGTGGGACACCATGCTGCATTATTGGATTGTCTGTATTCGCAATGAGGATGGTGACCACCACTCTTATATTCTGCTTATGCTTTCCATCAGGCAGAGTAGAGTCATTTTGGCCGGCCAAACATTAAAAAAAACCTTGCAGCTTACAGACAAACGTGAGTTGCCAGTATTTGATCACTTTTCATCTCTTTTCCCATATGGGATCGTAGCTTAACACTATAGAGCAATACAAGCCGGCGGACCGGAGGGGAGTAGCAATAGCATCTTTTCCGATACAAAACAGGCTGTCAAATTTTGCGGGGGGAAATATTCACATATACACATTTAAGACTCACATACAAGACTTATATATTTTAACTACATTAGAAGATGATTAGTACATCTCTATATACTTTATTTTGCATATATTTTACTTAAGCTGTAAACAAACCCTACACCAATTCTAAAATGACTACCACGGGCAAATTTCATTGTAACTTTGTGACGATGTCACGACTTTTAGCCACAGGTTATTCGCAGCAACTATTTATCTCCATATGAAATATTAATAAATGGAGGTATCGTTAAAGGAATAACTAATAAATCTAAATGAAAGAAAATAATGAGGTAATCACTATTATCCATAATTAGTTAAGAATCTATACTTATAATAAAAATGTAACAGGTCTAATTCTGTACATTAAAGATAGTTAGAATTTTTTGTTTTGGAGGGCTCTCTATAATCGATAATGAAGCCAAAGCTGTGTTTTTTTTTTCATTTTTGTCTGTCTGTATCTTGGCCGCGCATCACGCCGAAACTACAGAATGGATTCAAATGAAACTTGACATAATTTGAGTTCATACTACGAGGCAGGACATAGGATACTTTTTATCCCGATATTCAGCACGGTTTCCTGGGGGGAGGGGATGAAAGTCAAAATATGTACATAGTTGTAATTCAATAACCCATGGTCCGATTTCATTCATTCTTTTTTGCTAGAAAGAAAAATAAAAAAGATAACGGGAAAAGTCTTTTTTTTTGTCCACGACTGTACACTGCCTGTGGGAAGCTGAGACAGACATGTAGATATGGCGGTACGAAGTTTGTCGGGTCAGCTAGTTATGTAATAAATGCAATTCTACCTAATAGTTTAATAGATCCACTTAGACTGCTTCACACCCCACTCTCCCCCGTGAAGGGGAGTGACCGATCATCGAGGGCTATCGGTAAGTTTACCTGCCAATGCCATTCTGACGCTCAGGGTGCCCGCGCCACGTCTCATCATCGTGGTTTGCGAGGGCTCACATTAGTGTGAAAGTCTCGGGAAGAGCTTACTATAGAAATATTACTATTGAAATGACCCTATGAAGTAAGGTCCTAACAAACTCGACCGAACTAAGTGGACGAAAATCTTCCAAATGAAACCCCTGGGGGATCAAAATGTAATCGAAATCCAAATAGATCTCCTAAGGGATCAGTGTGAACGAAATTTCCACATGGATCCCTAGGGGATCTAAGTGGACGGAGCCGCCTGTCTATGTCATTATTATTCACTGTAGCACGCAGTTCTGACATATCAATACGAATGTTATCATTAACCGTCTCTCGCTGGTCATCAGTGCGGATTGCACGTGAGGTAGCTCGTCGCACATCTGATTGACTTCGACGACCTATGTCAGTTCGTCTTTGCCTTAGCATTTTCAAACAATAATCTTATAATATTTTTTTCCCGTATTACTTTGTTCGTGCGTGATGAAATATCGCCTGAGATTGGCGCGTTCAACCAACTAAACAAACAAACTCTTCTATACGTTATTTAATAGAAACCTAAAAGAAAAGAAAATAAAAAAAAAATAGATATCTGCAATAGTGATTTCAAATGATTCAAGAGTATTGAATGAGGTTTTTTTTCTTTCTATCCTATTTAAAGTGAAAACTTGAACGAAACCACGATCTAAAGTACCTCGTACATGTACATATTTGACTGATTTTTTGTCCTTTAATGATGTGTTCATAAAAATTGATAAATATTAATCATGTGGTTAATCACAAAACAATTTAAGTAATAAATATAAGTTTCTAAGCAAAATTTAAACGAAGGGTACACTTTTAAGGCACTTTAATAAATAAAATTAATATTTACATTTCTATTACATGCAACTTAAAACTAGTTAGTGTTTTCTGTATATAGTGAACTTGAAACATTAGTGATGATGATGATGGTGTTCAGGGACGATGTGCTTTGAATGACCCTCCTGCTTCACGTTAGCGTTGAATCTGTCAACAAAGAAATATTCTATTTAGTATTTTACTAATCTATGACTTCATAGCAAGTATTTGGACTCTGAATGTAATAAAGTTTTCTGTACTATTTTCATTTCATAGCAAGGGGATTTTTTTTCCACGTGTGCAAGTATAACATCAAAGTTTACTTAACACAATAGAATTCGTAATATCACTCACCCAGTTTTTTTGTCGGAGTGGTACTCGACAACTCTGACGGTACCGTCGGGCTGGTGCAGGCTGTACACGCCCTTCACCACGTCTCCGTCGCGGTGTTCGTGCTGACGCTTGATGTCGTGGGTGTGGGGGTCCTTCACTTCATACGCGAACTCATACTTGGCATGACCCTTTAGTACATTAATATTTTTTTATAAATAGAATTGGACCTTATTACAAAAAGGATAATGCTGTAATTTTAATTTCATCTTACATCGACAAGAATTTTCTCAGCGTGCCCGTGGTGCTGAACAATCCTTTGTGATGAATATGCGTGTTCCTTGTGATCGTGACCATGACCATGACCGTCTTGTGGGCGGGCACTGACTGCAGCGATAACAGCAACGATGAGAAGGATCTGTTTTTAAAAACGAGTTTAGAAACGAAAATTACTAAGTTAAAATTCGTTGGAGTTAAAATTGAGATAGCACAAATTTGTTTAAGACGAGAATCTTCAAACTGGTATTATAAAACTGATTCTGTTAATATTTTAATCATCTTCCAAATAGACGCTTTCCTAGGTACTTACTTTGCAGTACATTTTATATGATTTATTTTCGCTGCTAACCCGAAGAGACCACTGATAATTTTTGACTTAAAATTTTCGCTTATATACACAAAAACTGAAAGTAAACCACTTGTACTTTTGTAACCCAACCAGTTTAATATAAAAATCTTGTCAGACAACTTACACTGACCTTGGTAGTAAAGACAATCGCGGATTCGATTAATTTTAATATCTTCTGATTCAAGGACTAGATGGATTGTGTGACTTCCTAATTTATTGTCTAGATAGAAATTGCACAGTTACTTCAATTATATTTACACAGTTAAATTTGCACAGTTAGTTAGATTATAGAAGTAATGGTTGTTAATGGTAATTATCATACATATCTATATTATCGAATGGCTAGACATAAACATAAAACGTCTACATTTTGCCGACTATGATTTAATATTTCTCTATGACGTGAGAAACTTAAGGTTTTTGACGGAAAAACTAAGCGATCATGTGAAAAGAAGACCGTATAGTATAAAAAGATGATAGTTTGATAGCTATATTGATTATAAGGATGGATTGAAGAATGACGGAGAAATGAGAACATCAGGATATCAAACTGTATCACAAAGTAACTGTTGCCAGTAACTCCTCTTATGGTATTATTTTAAAGACAGTAAATACATCAACTTCTGGCCTTTTTTCCTAATTCAATATAGATAGGTATATTGTTATAAATGATTATCACTACTGTCTTTTCCAGTTGGTTATATGACAGGGTAGGTAAGTAATGGTAGCATGATTTTTTCTAACAGTAAAATATTTTTTCGAAATAAAATATCCTAAACCTTCTGTAATAATTTTACAAAATTCGATAGTAAGCGGTAGAGTAGGTAAGTTATAGAATCGCAACACACGAACAAAAAACTCACTAATAATATTTTTGTCATTCAAATCATACTATTCATTAACATTATTAACATAATTTTCCTCCTTACAACAATGTGCGTTATTAGAAAGTAATATCTGCTGTCGATTTTGACGAACAATATTTGGACCACCTACCACCTACCACCTACTTGGAAAAAGTGGCTTTTGACCGAATCAGAAGGATAACACTACTTCTTACTGTAATCAATGTTGTATGTGCGTGTGTGTGTCAATAACGTTACAGAAATGAATATGTGGCATGTTTGTTCTCCGTAACGATTGCATGCGAAAGTAAACGTACAATATATGTTACATAATTATCACCGACAATACCTTAAATATCATAAATTGGTTTAAATACTAAAAGTAATCAGTAAAATAACGATTCCTTTGATAGTTATTTTTTGTATATAAGCTACTTGTATTAACAGTTCAAGTATCATTGCTTGAACAATCATTACATCGAAACGACGGCAATAGTGTGCAAAAAATGTTTTTCAAGGTATTATTTTTGTAAATATTATATTAAATCAATGAGGACTTCGTTTTACTATTATGGGTATGTGGGCAGACTGTTCAACATGTGACTCATTTTGATTTGATTAAATAAAATATTTTTTCTAAAAGAATTACTGCGTTTCAGTCAAGAAACCTAATCGTATGCAAGATATCTTATACCATATGATTACAGATATGTTTCTAACCATATAGGATGAATTATTTATGAATATTGTTACAGATGCTGTTCGCATTATCTTTAGCTGTCGCAGCGTCTGCTGAGCATGCTCACTCTTCGCTGCAGATTCATCGTCACGATGGTCATCCCCAAGAAGTTTATATACACGACAAACACGGACATCACCACGTAGATTATTATGTAAGTTACTTGACTTGAATAATGACTATCAATAAAATCTTTGACAATATCATAAGGCTACAGCTCAGCAGCCTTAGGGCTCCCACACATAACTACGATGCAATGCGATGCGGCGTGAAGTTCTTGCGCTGCATTCGTGCGAGTTCACAGATATTTGCGAACTCGCATTCGCAGTTATGTGTGGGAGCTTACTCTTGAATTCGCTTCTAATTTCAGTTAGTTCTCCTAATCGTCATGCAATTCAAAACTTTGTTTTCCTAATGTATTTCAACAAGTTCCACTTTTCATCGGAAGCTCAAAAATCTAATTCATACAGGCGCGTCCTAAGTACGACTTCAAATATGAAGTGAAGGACCCACATACACACGACCACAAGTCTCAACACGAGGAGCGTGATGGGCACGTTGTCAAGGGCTACTACTCGCTGCATGAACCTGATGGTTCTGAAAGGCATGTCCACTACCACTCTGACAAACATACTGGGTAAGCTTCATTAATATTTTTTTTCGTTAACACTACCTGAATATAACTGAACTATATGAGTATTGTAGCTGTTTTAGGATGTTTTTTTGAATAGGTGGCAAACGAGCAGACGTATCGCCTGATGGTAAGCGATTACCGCCGCCCATGGACTCCCGCAACACTAGAGGCGTCACAAGTGCGTTGCCGGCCTTTGGGATATGGAGAGGGGGATAGGGGGAGTGTTTGGAGTATGGGCCTATAGTATCCTCACTCGCTCGGTGTTTCACACCGGTTTTCTGTGAGGCCGTGGTATCACTCCGATCGAGCCGGACCATGCATAGCATCGCACACATTGACTGAAAAATAAAAGTAAAACCTATGTTACATCTGCACACCAAGTATTTTCAAAAACAGTTTTTTTTTCTTCTGGTTTCTGAATCAGTAAAATATATTCTCTTAAAATTTAAGTATATAGGGATAATCACCACTCTGAGAATTAATGCTCCTTTTTTACAGTTTCTACGCTGAAGTGAAACACAGTACCCATCATATCGAGCCAAAACATCATCATCACCACTAGAATGTACCATATAAATACGATATCTACCACCGTTAGTCTTAAATGTTTACAATGTACTTTCTCTTACCAAGTAATATTTTCTTTTGTAAAAAAATAATTGTTGTAATTGAAATTGTTGTTTTTCATTAGAACCGTTTAATTTGAATGAATACCTGAGTAGCCTATTAATCCTAAAGGTACCTTTCGTAAGAGGCGACTTAAGCCGAGTCTCCACCGAACAAAGGTTGGCAACTGTCATGTTGACATTGTTTGTGTTGGTGACAAAAGTTTCTGTAATTTCCTTGTGTAGGCAACAAAAATTGTCAACAAATATTGGGGACCGAGTTTCTATTTTTGGCGGTAAACATCAAAACAATACGCTTGTTGCTTGTTGCAAATATTTATTGGCTCTGTGGAGACGCTTAGTTGGAATGTTTTTCAAATTATTGGCGACTCGGTGTAGACTCAATGGAAACAAAAGTTGGCGATTTTCTGAAGAGTTGCAAACAGTTGGAAACACTGAAATTGGTAACAATTTTAGTGGATACGCGCCTTAAGGGAGCAAACTACGCAGAACAACATCACTGCAAAGAGAAAGGCAAACTAGAAACAAACCTTAAGTAATGAGAAAAAAAACGTTGAAAATAGATGAAATCCAATTTATATCAAAATGTATTTGATATCAAAGCTTAAGCTCTATTGTTGTCCACAACTTTTTTACAAGCTTTTTATTAACTTGCAATGTAGCATGTATGTTTAGGTGGAATCTTGCAACTCAATTTTGAAGCAGATAATATCTTCAACCGATTTTGCTGAAATTTTGCAAGCTTATGTATACAGCGTAACAATACAATATTATTATAAACTACAAGTGAGAAAGATCCTCCAATTTGGATCTTTCTCACTTTCGGTAGCCTGACCTTAGTTCTTATTTATAATTAATACACTAAACAGTTCACAACCAACGAATCTTATAAATCAATATATAACTCAAAATATATCATAACAGATCGGCATTAAAACGATAAAGAAATAGGTTTACATCGATATAATATTAAACGACAAGATATGGTTGACGTATGCCGAAGTCACGTCTTTACTGAGCGCTGCCCAAACAACAAGTGTGCGAACATAGCCAAGCACCGCCTCTTTATAGGCTTGCCCTGCATAATTTATCGGTAGAATAGGGTAGGTAACACCTAACGATATAATTATTATAATGACATGGAGCTGGAGCTGGAAGATGGCCATAGAAACTCTGTAAAGAAACGTTGCAACATGATCGAGTTAGGACTCGTTTGATTCGTCTCAAGACATTCCAGTAAAAGCTTGTTTTTAAAATGCTTTTTAATTTAATTTATTTTATGTATAGGCCTGCCAAAATGACTCTCCTCTGCCTGATGGTAAGCATAAGCAGAATCCAAGAGTGGTGGTCACCATACTCGTTGCGAATGCAGACAATGCAGCATGGTAACCCACACCATGGCGGCCTAGTGATGCTTCTGCATCCTAGGGTCTCCGGTCTCGCACTCATTAACGAAACACAACAGCACGAACGCTGTCATTTTACGTTGATCTTCTGTGCGAGGGTAGTACCGGCCCGTTCGTGTTGATATCAGCATGGCTCTACTCCTTCTGATACGTTTAACGGTTAACATTATTAGACTTTTTGAGTCATATAACGTTAACAAACCAAATTAACATTTCTATTCATATGTCAACTGTTTTTAATAGTCAATATCTGGACATAGACAAGTAGAGGTCCTTAGGAAAGAAGAAAGTTTTGGCTTATTGCAATATCAATATATTATGGCTTATATAGATTATTTATTTGATAATATGTACGTTAATATTCTACTCTGTTTTCAAATAACAAATCTATCTTATCATTGAGAACATTAATGAAAACCTAGACAATACGTTTAACTTTATGTTTTCGTGTAATATAAGCGGAAATATTTAAAACTAGTAATTACATTTACATTTGCTTTAACCATCATGATGATTGGTTGAGTAGTTAAATCAGGATATAGTAAGTAACAAATAGACAAACGCACTCATTTTTGGGTTGGTAATATTACTATATTTGGCTTCACATCACATCATCCTATTTGACAGTTTACTGTTGGAGATAAGCAACACCTTAGCAAGAAGTCTTAATAAAGCAAATAATACGAGAAATATAAATAAATAATAATAAATAAATAACTATTTCGGACCTCTAACACATAACGCCATCTAGTCCATTTCCATTTCATCCAATTCATAATTTGTTGTGTCCACACACGTTCAAGGGTCCACCATGTACCGGATCCTCCATGTTCCGGAGCTTGAAGTTGGCCGCCGGAGTGATTTTCAGTATAAATCCACACATACATCATGAATTCTAGAGACGGAGATTTCTAAAAACTTTACACTCTGTCGACTAAAAAGGGTCCACCAAGTATTGGAGGCTATAAACATTAATTCCATTAGAAAAAAAAACAAGAAAACAGATGAACCTTGTAACCCCTGAACTTGTCAGGCGGATCACTCATCGGTTTCGACTCAGGATAAATATGAGACCTCAGGGCGCCGTTAGAATTTTTAAGTAATTTAGAGTGAGGGTGCCTGTACTTTGGCTCCATGGGAGGCTTCGGTAAAACAGCTTGAGACACATACAACTTTTATTTATGTTTAAACAAATTACAATTCAATGTTACTTATTGTAAGTAAATTATTTATAACTATGTACAAGGTAGTTATGAAAATATAAATTATAACGTTCCTTAGATGTAATCAGGCCTGTTGCTGGGACAGCATTAGGTAGCTACCCTCAGGATCACCTTGCTGACTCGAGGTAGTCAGCCGAAGTCTCTCACCAGCTCAAGGTAGCTTGAGGAGACGTCCAACAGTGATCTACTTGTAGGTGCTAAATAAAAGTATTAATTAAAGATGTTAATTGTTACGTGAACTTCCCTCAAGGTAGGGCAGAAATTTTGAGGAGTGAGCCGTGAGCTGCCAACAATCAATCTTCCTCAGTAATAAACCACGAACCACAGGACGGGTATACTGAAGGTAGATTTTCAGCCGTAATCTATCGACCCTATAAACAAAATTAAATAACCTGAGGACATATTCTACATACTTAAAGATATTAAGGAAAACCTTTTTGAGGTTAACTTACCACAGACAGTGGGACTTGATCACTCACAAAACACTACCATCAAAGATATATATATCCACGATAACGAAAACTTCCTCAGAGTTCCAAAGAGAAGATTAAGAATGAATCTTTCATCTGCGACACATCTATTTTTAAAGACTCATCATCGAACTTTCTCGATGAAACCCCCTCCTCATTACTTGACGTGAGAACAAGACGTACAACTACTATACTGCTTGTTTCTTTGCGATAAATTTAAAATGTATTGAGAATCGTATGACACACATATGATAATGTCTCATTGTTACTAGGCGGCTTAATCTCAACTAAAAATCCTTTAAAATAAACGCCACCTGGCGCATCCTAGGTGCACCAGACAGCTAAACAATTCGATCGCGCTCCGCACCTAATTGTAGTTCGAACTACAGTGAACGAGAGGGCGCTGAAAACAAAAATTGTTAAAAGATTGAAATGCAAAAAAAACGATGTTACACTACCCCCCTTCCCACAGTATTCCCTGAGTAGAGCACGAAGGTAATAACAAGAATAGTAACAAACAAAGAATAAGCTGTGATCATCTCAACTGTTGGGACACACAGAGTTTATAAGAAGTAAATCTAAAATTAAAATATAGGTAGGTTAAGTTAAAAACACTTAACTCCTAGAGATACTACTCTACTGACATCACACCCTAAAACAAGGCATAATGCACACATATATGAGCAACCGAGTGGAAGGTGTGTGTCGAAGAGGAACCGCTCGACACAAAGTGTACAACCTCACGTATGAACGAATGACTTAAAGATAGAACTGATACAGTGAGGAGAAGGAACAAAAGGTGGTTCCTCTTCACTATATTTCAAAATTTCTTTAATATGGTAGACTCCCAGATTCTTACCATCCAAATCTGACAATTCATAGATCAAAGGCGAGCGTTTCGCGGTCACTATGCATTTCAAAAATTTAGGGGCCAACTTGGATGTGAAGTTCTTATCTTTGTTGGATAGGTAGTGCGTTCTCTTATAGACAAACTGTCCCACTTTTAATTCCACGTGTCTTTTCCGGAGATTGTAGTACTTCTCGTTACGCCGGTGGGCAACATCTAAGTGTTTGCTCACCTGGTCGTATACACGATGAAGTTCCTTCAACCTTTCACCGAAGGACACAGGATTGTCAATAGAGACCGAGTTAGGATGGGCAGAAATATCTTCCTGTCTATAAAGAACTCCATCCCCTATGAACTCCCTGCCGTGAACAAGAAAATAAGGACTGAAACGAGTGGCCTCGCTTACCGCCGTGTTTAAGGCACACTGAAGTTCCACGAGGTTCTCGTCCCATTTCCTGTGATGTGACTTCACGTAACAAGAAATTCCCTGAACCACGTTGCGAATAACACGCTCTGCCTGGTTGGTCTGCGCGTGATATCTGGGATTATAATAAATGTTTGGCACATTGTATTTAACCAATAAGTCTTTAAAAGGTTTGCTAATGAACTGAGGGCCATTATCCATATAAATGGTTTTACAAACACCATGTACTAAGAAAACATTCTTCTCAATGAATCTCGCGACAGCAACGCCTGTAGCTGTCCTTATAGGATACAACATGACATATTTACTGAAATAGTCCGAGACCACGATTAAATGAACGTTTCCCTTGCTGGAAGTAGGGAATGGACCCAACAGGTCACAAGAGATGGCTTCAAAAGGTTTAGACACACGTTTTGGATTACCCATTAGGCCAGGACGGGCCGTGTTTACAGGTTTATACTGCTTACAAGTTTCACACTTGCCCACATACTCCTTAACGCTATCATACATCTTAGGCCAGTAATAGTTTAGGGCCAGGCGTTAGTGGGTTTTCCAAACACCTCCATGGGCACTCATAACGTGGTCATGGTACTTGGTGAGCAGGGATAGCCTGTCCTCTAGAGGCACCACAAGCTTCCAACTAAAATCAGAAGTTAAAGAGTATTTATTTTTAGATAACCTGTATAAAGCGTCATTACGAATATCAAAGTTGGGAAAATTACGAAGATTCTTCTTCACACTGTTAAGGGTGTGGAGATACCACGAATCCTTGGTGGTGCTGGTGCCTATCGCATCAATCTGTATTCGCGATAGAGCATCGGGTACAACATGATCTTTACCCTTTCTATGCTATATGTCGAAGTCAAACTGACTCAATCTCATGCTCCAGCGCGCTAGGCGACCAGTAGGATTCTTCAGTTGGGGAACCACAGAAGTGATGCGTGGTCTGTAACCACAGTACATTTCTGGCCCTCTACGTATTGTCTGAACTGTTCTAATGCAAAGATCACCGCAAGTAGTTCACGTTCAGTGGTACTATAGTTGACCTCGCATTTGTTGAGAGAACGACTGCAATACGCGACAGGGTGCTCCACTCCCTCGTGTGTCTGCGTGAGGACAGCAGCCACAGAGAAGGATGATGCATCACTGAGAATCCTAAAGGGTAATGAATAGTCAGGCATTTTCAAAATAGGTGCGGTGACCAAAGCGGCCTTCAAAAGGTTGAAAGACTCTTCAGCTTCACTCGTCCACTCAAAGGAAACATTTTTAGAAGTTAGCTTACACAAGGGTTTACTAATTTTAGAAAAATTGTTGACAAAACGTCGATACCAACCGGCCATGCCCAGGAATCTCTTCACCTCCTTAGCATTGGAAGGTGTAGGATAATTGAGAATAACCTCATCCTTACCTGGGTCGGTCCGTAGGCCATGTTTGTCAACATAGTACCCGAGGTACTTCAGTTCGCTACGACAGAAGTGTGATTTTTTCATGTTAATCGTGAGGCCCGCATCCTTAAGGCGCTGATGGACTCTATGTAAGAGATCCACATGCTCCTCAAAGCTGCAAGACACTGCGATGATGTCGTCTTGGAAAGCGAAGACTTTATTGTCAAATTCTGGACCAAATAAGCGGTCCATTAGGCGTTGCATCGAAGCAGAGGCTCCGATGAGACCGAAGCACATCACGTTGAACTGAAATAGACCCCTTCTAGGGACAGTAAAAGCAGTTTTCTCGGCGGATTGCGGCGAGTCAAAAGGAATCTGCCAGTAGGCAGCACTTAAATCGATAGAAGTTAGGTATTTAGCATTATTGAGATGGTCTAAGATTTGATTTATGTATGGTAATGGATACGCATCGCTCTTAGATACAGAATTAAGCTTTCGAGAATCAAGACACAATCTTAAGTCACCATTCGCTTTCTCCACCATCACCACTGGCGAGTTCCATGCAGACTGAGATGGGTTCACTACTCCCATCTCCAACATCCGGTCCAGTTCCTCTTCCAAGGCTTTTTGTTTGAGGGGAGAGAGCGGATAGTAACGTTGCTTGATTGGTTTGCTGTTACCTGTATCTATGACATGGTGCACAAGAGAGGTACGGCCTAAGCCTACCCTGTCGGTGTTGATCGTATCGAACTTTTCAATAATGCTATTAATAATCCGCTTCTGATCAGCGGTTAAATTGTTGTAATCCTCCAGGCCATGGTTGAGAGCCAATGACTCCACAGGATTACAATCATTAAAGTGGGAGAGATTGATGTCTTGAGAGATCAATCTGTTCCCTAAATGGAACTGTTGCCAGAAGTCTATACCGAATATCATGGCAGTAGTGATTTCTGGAACAACATAAAACTTAATAACTCTGACAACAGAGTTATATACTATAGGAAGAGAAATACAGCCTAAACAATGCAGATATGATCCGTCTGCTGTTGTTAGACTAAAGTTAGGGCTTATGCTTTCAAGATCAAACCCTAATTTAAAAAAAAACGCGGTGCGCACCCTTACCTAACACAGAGCAGGCTGCACCCGAATCAAGTAAACCCAAAACATTTAAGTTCAGGATCCTTACTACTAAATAAGGTCTAATATCGTTATCCCGTTTATTAAACAGGACCTTATCAGAGCAAATCTCAGACAGAGAAGAACGCTCTGAATCAACTGGAAAGCTCTTAACAAGGCCCCGACCTACCCGTTTTTTTGGCTTGACATTGCACTGGGAACACTCCGGTGCTCGGACACCTTTTTGTCCACACCGGAAACACACCACCTTTCTCGACTGTGGACAGCCGTAGGTAGTGTGGCCGCCCTCACCACATCGGAAGCACTTGTCATCGCTCGAGGTGGACGGACGGGACACACCAGATACCTGTTGAGAAGTTTTATGTGGTGGTTTATTTTTAACTTGGTGTAAATCCGCAGTTATACTAAGCTTTTCCAAAGACGGTTCATGAAATGCCTCAGCTCTAGCACGAGCCAGCTCTAGGCGCCTTCCTAATCGCTTCAGATCTAAGATAGACTTTACGTCATGAAGGGCCAAATCCTTCATGTAATCAGGTCTGATGTTGTGCATCAGAATCTCCATTTGTTCTTCACTAGGCATCTTGCGAGAGAGTCTAGAGAACATGGCCTGCATTGTAGAAATGAAATTACCCAATGTTTCAGATCGGGCCTGTGTACGCTGTTTGATTTCATTGCGGAGGCGGTAATCATAGTCAGGAAGATCGAAGTTCTCTCTCAGCTCCTCCAACATGGCCTCATAAGAGGTGAAATCCTCCTTGTTGGTGCGAAACCAAGACAAGGCAGGACCTTCCAAAAGGTCAGAGAAAGCCGTGAGGATTTTCTCCTTGGTGACCTCCCGAGCACACCTAAGCTCCTCAAGTCTTTCGATGAAGACACGTACACATGAAGTGCCATCAAATTTTAAGTTAAATGAATTTAAGTTAACAGGTTTATCCCTTAATACTACAGTTGGAAATGAGTCGGTAGTGGTAGCGTTGGGTCGCGTCGAACGGTCCCCCCTTGACACAGGTGATGTGTAATTTATTTGGTCACTATGTGTAGGAAGCATCTCCCTTTCCGACCCATCAGAGTCAGAGTCGGTAGTTGCTTCTGACACAGACAACATTTTAACTAACCGGGCACGGATACCCACTAGTTCTGGACAGTCAAAACCACACCTTGCTAACCTAATAATTAGCCCTCAATGAAACTCTTTGGCGACTAGTCTTATTAGAAACAAAATCACTTGAAGAAAGGACTCCTTCCAGTTCCAGGACCTTCGGCTCGCAGAAAGACAGCTCAGAAGCAGCAGAAGCAGGGACAAAAGCGCTGGCCTTAATGCTGCCACGCCGGATAAGCCGCAACGCAGTGCGCAGCTCACTCCTCAAACTGACTACCGTGTCATCGGGATTAACTGAAACACCCATGGCAGACAACTCGTTAATAAGTTCATCCTTTTTAAGATAATTAATACATTTAATCAGCTGGGCCATGATGTAAAATTCAGTAAAATTCAAAATAAATTTATTGACAAGTTAACAAAGTTAATATAAAGCACTAAGTTATTCTTAGTGTAAAAAAATAAAAGATTCAGTCTTACAAAAAGATAGCTTAGACTGAATGGTATAAAATAATGTGTTACTTAGTCAACACAATAACTTCTTAAGAAAATATTCTTAAATGTTATTTTTAATTACAAGTTAAAGTTATTTGAAACAGTTTTATTTAATTTGTGAGGTAACAAAAGAAAACTTTTTGTGATCCCCTTTATAACTCTAAGTTAATTACAGACTAGTTTCTATCACATTAATATTGTTTGCTTCAAGATTATACAACTATCAAGCAGTTACAGATAACCTATATTTAATGAACAATAGTTAGAAAACCAAAATTAATCAAATTATGTTTATTTATAATTAATCACAATAGATTCCTGCTTCTTATAACCATAAAACTACAAAAGTTTTAAGTTGTAACAGTTTTCTTTACTATAAATAAAAGTATACCCTACTTTTATTTATGTATAGTGTCTAAGATTGAAATTTAAATTAATACACTAAAAGGTTAAATTTCCATGTAAAAAAATACAACAAGATAAAGGAAAGCACAATTTCCTTTTGCTTATATCATGCAAACCCTCTTATAGATTTGAAATAAAGTTATTCATACAATTATCTACTTAATTTGTAAGTAGGTAGGAATATAAAAAGTTAAAATAAAGTTATTCAAGGAAAACCTGAACAACATAAAAGCTACATGTATGTGTCTCTATTACTGTGCTAATCCCTAAGGGAACAAACACAAGAAATTACCAAAACAACAAACAGAAAGAAAAAAAAAGAAAAAAAATGTTCTTGCCAAAATAATTCAAAAAAACTTACCAAAATTTGTGCAGTTAAAATTTTGATTTAATTTTGAATTTTGCTCAAAGCTTTTCCACACCGCAGAGATGGTAATAATGTGCTGAAAAATACAGTGAGAGAATTATTATATGCGTACTGCACTCGCAAAACCAATTAACGTCCTGGGTAGTCTCGGACGGATAGTAAGCGTCTCATCCAAAGTCCACCCGGGAACTCACACTCAGCACACCCTCAAGGTTCGAGAAGTTAGCCAAACGTTGGTCGCCAATTTGTATCCCCTGAACTTGTCAGGCGGATCACTCACCGGTTTCGACTCAGGATAAATATGAGACCTCAGGGCGCCGTTGGAATTTTTAAGTAATTTAGAGTGAGGGTGCCTGTACTTTGGCTCCACGGGAGGCTTCAGTGAAACAGCTTGAGACACATACAACTTTTATTTATGTTTAAACAAATTACAATTCAATGTTACTTATTGTAAGTAAATTATTTATAACTATGTACAAGGTAGTTATGAAAATATAAATTATAACGTTCCTTAGATGTAATCAAGCCTGTTGCTGGGACAGCATTAGGTAGCTACCCTCAGGATCACCTTGCTGACTCGAGGTAGTCAGCCGAAGTCTCTCACCAGCTCAAGGTAGCTTGAGGAGACGTCCAACAGTGATCTACTTGTAGGTGCTAAATAAAAGTATTAATTAAAGATGTTAATTGTTACGTGAACTTCCCTCAAGGTAGGGCAGAAATTTTGAGGAGTGAGCCGTGAGCTGCCAACAATCAATCTTCCTCAGTAATAAACCACGAACCACAGGACGGGTATACTGAAGGTAGATTTTCAGCCGTAATCTATCGACCCTATAAACAAAATTAAATAACCTGAGGACATATTCTACATACTTAAAGATATTAAGGAAAACCTTTTTGAGGTTAACTTACCACAGACAGTGGGACTTGATCACTCACAAAACACTACCATCAAAGATATATATATCCACGATAACGAAAACTTCCTCAGAGTTCCAAAGAGAAGATTAAGAATGAATCTTTCATCTGCGACACATCTATTTTTAAAGACTCATCATCGAACTTTCTCGATGAAACCCCCTCCTCATTACTTGACGTGAGAACAAGACGTACAACTACTATACTGCTTGTTTCTTTGCGATAAATTTAAAATGTATTGAGAATCGTATGACACACATAAGATAATGTCTCATTGTTACTAGGCGGCTTAATCTCAACTAAAAATCCTTTAAAATAAACGCCACCTGGCGCATCCTAGGTGCACCAGACAGCTAAACAATTCGATCGCGCTCCGCACCTAATTGTAGTTCGAACTACAGTGAACGAGAGGGCGCTGAAAACAAAAATTGTTAAAAGATTGAAATGCAAAAAAAAACGATGTTACAACCTGGATAGTAGGAATATATTTACTAAGTAGTTAATAACCAACATTTTGATCCCTATAAACAAATACATGAAAGAAAATAAATATAAATAATGGCTTTCAGGGGTTTCAATATATTTACATCGCTAAAAGCTGTCTACACCAACTTAGACAAATTAGAACTTCACTTTTAATGTCTCCTATTTTCAGACACAGGTGCATAAAGCATACACATCTTCAGCAGTTTTTAGGGTTCCGTAGTTCATGTCTCGGAACCCTTATGGTTTCGTCATGTCCGTCCGTCCGTCCTCCTTCCAAACAGTTAGTGCTAGAAAAATAAAACTTTGCATGTTTATCTGTATTTACTAAGACTACAAAGTGCTAAAATAAAATCACGAAAAATGATATTTATTCGTAAACTGGAGTTGTTTTTTTTCTCGTGTCTACCCCATAGTGTAAGATATCATTAGATAGGTCTTTTAAAAACATTGAGAAAGTGCAAAGAAATTTTTTCCGTTTGCAAGGAATTTAACTTTAAAGCACTTTTTTTGTTCAAACAAGGCGCCCCCCCTCTCCACCTCTCTAAAAGCTCAACGGCTGCCTCTAAATATCTGAAAAAGAATCACTAAGGTAGTCCATGTGATGAACTGCACGTTTGGCCTAGTGGTTTAACGGTCACCACGCCGTTTCCTACTTCGCCAAGTGTCGTGGGTTCAAATTGCACGTAGGACAACACTTTGTGTGATCCACAAATTGTTGTTCTGAGTCTGGGTGTTCTTTGTGTCCGTTTCATGTATGTTTGTAAAGTCCCCCCGACACCGTAATTATTCGTAGTGCGGGAGTTGTCTTTTAAAAAAAAAACGACTTCCAATAACCATCCAACAAAAACTCCCTGCCAAAAAACACTAAAAAGCCTAAAATAAACTGGCTCTTCATAAATTGCTGTGTGCCAATTCTTGTCTATACCTAATTCTTTATTCATTTAAATAGTAGTATTATTATGTGTGCGAGGTACCTAAAATCTGTTTGAAGTCGGCGCCAAGCCAAATGTAATAGTAGTTACCACACTCGCTATACTTCGAGACGACCATCAACGACGTCACGTCAGCCCGCGCGTGTCTGCCCGCTTGGGTTGTTTTGTATACAACTAAAGGTCTATAGGTACGTATGAAATTGAAAGAATTATCCTCCAACTCCTAACCGTTGAGGAGTTGTACCTTCCATCATCAGCTTACCTAAATAACTTGAAAGAATACGACTAAAGGTAACATACATACGTATGACATTTAAAGATTTATCCTCGAACTCCTAACCTTTAAGGAGTTGTACCTTTCATCATAAGCTCATCATCATTAAATGATGACTACCAGACGCAAATACCAGAGTAACCTCACAAAATATACGAAAAACATAGTACATGCATGAAACAAATGAGGGTTCCCCTCGATTTCTCTGGGATGCCATCATCAGATCCTAGTTTTCTTGTCCTGGTACCACCGTCGGGACATCTCCTTTCCAAAAAAGAAGAATCATCAAAATCGGCTAATAAACGAATAAGTTATCGACGAACACACATAAAAAAAGATATATAAATAAATAAATATTATTTATAAAATAAATAAATATTTTCGGACATCTAACACACAACGCCATCTAGTCCCGAGCTAAGCAGAGCTTGTGTTATGGGTACTAGACAACTGATACAAATACATATATACTTTTTTTTTGTAAATACATACATATTATACATAGAAAACACCCAAACTCCGAAGCAAATATTTGTAGTCATACAAACATTTGGTCCGACCCGGGAATCGAACCTGAGACCTCGTGATCAGCAGTCGCACACGCCAACCGCGAGACCAACGAGGCAGTAAGTATATATATGTCGGAATGAGGGTATCCGAATAATAAAAGTGATACAAACATTTGCCTCTATCGAACACTACGGAACAGTCTATATAAAGCGGCGCGATCGGAAACAGGACACAGTTCTCTTCAGATCTCGCGACGACCATATCTATTATTTGATTTGTGATTTATTGTATCTCTGTGTTTTATATTGTGTGTATGAGGCGATATTTATCAGTGGGGGAATTACTAGCCTAGGTGGTGAATTTCACAGGGCACCGCGGAGGGGTGAGCGTTGCCCCAACCCCCTCGTGGGGGTTGCTGATGGTGTTTAAGTTAATTCGTATCCGTTTAGTAGTGATTAGTGTTTGGCTATAGTCAAGATTGGCTGTATCTGTGATTCATGTTTTCGTTTATTATTGTGTCTCCGACATATATATACGGTCGAATTGAGAAACATCCTCGTTTTTTTGAAGTCGGTTAGAAAAGAAAAAAAAGAACTTTGAAATAAAACTATAACATCTTAGATAACTTTATTAGTTCAGGAGTTATAGAGGCCTTACTTGTAAAATAAGCTTCCTCGGAAAACTTCTTACAAAAATAACAAAGCAATAAGTAAACGTGTAAAATATTAAAAACAAAATCAAAAACAAAACCATAACAATTTTATCTATTGGACAGAGTTTTCTTCAATTTGAATTCTATAAAGAGGATAAAATAAACACAAGTAGATAATTACTGGAATAAATGTGCTGGTAGATATCGATAAGGCAGCTTAGTTTTCCAGTTGAATTCCATAGATAATAAAATATACCACTAATACTCCACATATAAGCGTCTATATATTTTCTTTGTTTAAAAAGTACACTATGCGTAAGTGTTCGCCTTATCAGTATTGTTTTAAGAAAAGAGAAAAAAAAGAAAGATTTTTAAATAAAAAAACATATATATTTTTTAATTTAAACCATTTTATTGAAAATAATGTACTTAGCTGTAGCTTTTAGCTAAAAATTAATCGGGTAGGTCTCAGGTTCCACAAATTTAAAATCTTGGGCGTAGCGTAAACTGAATTGACTGGATGGAAACACGGGCCCAACGATTTTATATTTGTCTGATCAATGCCTTAAATTGATGAGGGAGAGGTGATGACTGGAACCTGGGACCTACCAAATTATTTTTTAGCTTTTTAGTACATTTTTTCAATAAAATCGATTAAATTAAAAAAAAAATCAGCCAATTGCGAGTCGGACTCGCGCACCGAGGGTTCCGTACAAACCTGTAGGTATATAAGTAAAAGTTAAATTTTTCTGTTACCTGGTCTGTAAAGCTATTGCTTCTTACCAAATTTCAATTTTCTATGTCAACAGGAAGTAGTTTTTAGTTTTTGATTCCCTTGCGAGTAGTCGCGAGTTTCAAAATATGTGGTATAAATGGTTGTACCTTTGTGTTTTGCGTTTTTGCGTTGATTGAGAAATTTGTTTTTTTTTTTCACAGCTTAAAGACAATAAAACCAAAGTATTTGACATTGCTTCATGCCAAATTTCAAGATTCTAGGTTGACTGGAAGTATCTTTTAAGTTTTGATTCCCTTGGGAGTAGTTGCGAGTTTCAAAATATTTATTTATTTATTTATTTATTAAAAACTTTATGCACATTTGTACATTGGCGGACTTAATGCCCAAGGCATTCTCTTCCAGTCAACCTTAGGGTGGTGTAGAAATCTAGTAAGGTAGGTGGTGCACAGAGGTTACATGATCAATAAAAACAAACAAAACACATAAAAATAAACATAGACATGGTAAATACATAAATATTTATATAAATATACATACATACACGCATACACATTATATTCGTACACTATGACAGTCCGAGTCTAAGGTGAACCAATTATCGATTAGTAGTTCCTGCCGTTTCGCTAAGAAGGAGATCATGTACCTTCTTTTTGAAAGTAAAACGGTTTGTTGACATCCTGATTTCGAGTGGGAGAGCATTCCAGAGTAGTACCGCTTGGACAAAGAACGAAGAGTTCATGAAATCTGAATTGTGGGAGGGACATAAGAGGAGCAGATTATTTTCTGAACGAAGATTTCTGTCGTGATTCGAGGACAGATAACGGTAGTATTGAGCAAGATATGTAGGAGAAAATGGTGAGTTGAGAAATGAAAATAGGGAGGTAAGTGCTCGCTGATTGCGGCGCAGGCGGATGGGCAACCATTTTAGTTGGGAACGATAGGCTGACACATGGTCGTACTTCCTAAGATTAAAAATGTATCGAATGCAGTTATTGAGAAGGCGGTCAAGTTTATTGAGGAGATCTGCATTCAGGTCGAAATAACATACATCACCATAGTCAATTATTGGAATTATTAAGGATTGCATTAAAGTTGTTTTAGTGGTAGTTGGCAAGAAGTTTTTGAGACGATATAACGTTCGCATGTTTCCCGTTACCCTCTGGCTGACATAAGTAACTTGAGCTTGCCAATCAAGGGTCGAGTCGATGAGCAAGCCCAGGTCTTTAACTACGGGGCTGAACGGAATGACTGAGCCACTGAACACTATTGGTAAGATTGAAGCAGTATCGATTCTGCTTATCATGCGTTTGCTTCCTACTATTATCGCCTGGCATTTAGTTGGGTTAACCGACAAGCCAAATCTCGTCGACCATAACCTTATGGTCTCTAAGTCCCTGTTGACTTCTTCGATAGATATGGGGATATAATAGCTGTTTCTTTTGATTGCGTTTACATAGAAGTTTGATTTTGTAACAGCTTAAAGGTATTATAGACTTGAGTATTTGATATGAATTTCAATTTAATACCTCTACGCGTTCATGAGGAAAAGAGTTGTAAGTTTAAAAAAATTAAAAGTATTTTTATTGTATGATGTAACTAAAAATTTATTCTTTTCGCAATTTTTCCTTTATCTGTACTATAAGACGTTGCCTTGTACCAAATTTTAAGATTCTGAGTTCACGGGAAGTACCCCGTAGGTTTTGATTCCTTGCGAGTAGTTGCGAGTATCAAACTATGGGGCTTATATTGCTGTTTCTTTTGATTGCGTTGACATATAAGTTTGATTTTGTTACAGTTTAAAGGTATTATAGATTTGTGTAGTTGATATGAATTTCAATTTAATACCTCTACGCGTTCATGAGGAAAAGAGTTGTAAGTTTAAAAAAATTAAAAATATTTTTATTGTATGATGTAACAAAAAATTTATTCTTTTCGCAATTTTTCCTTTATCTGTACTATAAGACGTTGCCTTGTACCAAATTTTAAGATTCTGAGTTCACGGGAAGTACCCCGTAGGTTTTGATTCCTTGCGAGTAGTTGCGAGTATCAAACTATGGGGCTTATATTGCTGTTTCTTTTGATTGCGTTGACATATAAGTTTGATTTTGTTACAGTTTAAAGGTATTATAGATTTGTGTAGTTGATATGAATTTCAATTGAATACCTCTACGCGTTCATAAGGAAAAGAGTTGTAAGTTTAAAAAAATTAAAAATATTTTTACTGTATGATGTAACTAAAAATTTATGCTTTTCGCAATTTTTCCTTGATCTATACTATAAGACGTTACTTTGTGCCAAATTTAAAGATCCTGGGTTCACGGGAAGTACCCCGTAGGTTTTGATTCCTTGCGAGCAGTTGCGAGATTCAAAATATGGGGCTCAAATTGCTGTTTCTTTGGATTGCCTTGACATAGAAGTTTGATTTTGTTACAGCTTAAAGGTTTTATAGACTTGAGTAGTTGACATGAATTTCAATTTAATACTTCTACGTATTCATGAGGAAAAGGGTTGTAAATTTAAAATAATTAAAAATATTTTTATTATATGATGGAACTAAAAGTTTATGCTTTTCGCAATTTTTCCTTAATCTGTGCTAAAAGATGTTGCTTCGTACCAAATTTCAAGATCCTGAGTTTACGGGAAGTACCCTGAAGGTTTTGATTTCCTTGCGAGTGTCGTAAATTTGCATCATAAACGACTTATTACACGAAGAAATTAAAAAGTTGTTCTTTTCGCAATTTTAACTTTAACTGTGCTATAAGATGTTACTTCGTACCAAATTTCAAGATTATGAGTTCACGGGAAGTACCCTGTAGGTTTTGATTCCCTTGTGAATGTCGCAAATTTGCAACATAAACGGCTGTATCTTTTGATTGCGTTGGCTTAGAAGTTTAATTTTTTCACAGCTCTGAGGGGCAGTAGACTTGACTATTTCATATGAATTTCAGCTAGAAACCTTCACGCGTTCCTGAGAAAAAAGGTCTTGAGAGATAGACGGACAACAAAGTGATCCTATAAGGGTTCCGTTTTTTCCTTTTGAGGTACGGAACTGTGGAGGGACGGGTGTAATATCCCTCCAACACATAGGGAGGATCCTCCGACCAGGCGAGGTGATCATGCCGGGCGGGCCAACTGCCCAACGGTTGATGTTGGGGAATGGTTGGGACTCCGTACTTCAGTGTAAATTTGGTAGATGGCGCTGTAGTATATTTCTGTTGCGCTATATGTGGAGGTCGCCACAGAACCATAAAAACTATTTTTTTAAGTTTTTAAATTTTTCATAGTGAACTGTGTTTATTTATTTATTTATTTATTTATATCAACTGCTTGCTACACTTACAGTTACCCAATACGTGTAGCGAGCCATTACAACATTGTTGTTACAAATATGATAATTAATGATAAGATTTCATTAGCAATTCACACTCACTGTCGTCCGATTCCAAGCCAGGCAAAGCCCGCACTAAGGGAATCAGACAACTGACAAACACATTTCAAACATATACATATTATAGGTAAATTACACCCAGACGCAGAACTAACGATCGTGTTCGTCACACGAAAGCTTGTCACGGGTAGGAATCGAACCCACGACCTGCGGCGCTCAGCAGTCATGATCACCAACCACTAGAGCAACAGGCCCGTCATTATCAAAACTTATTATCTAAAAAAAGCATACAAAATGTGACAAATGTACTCAATTTAGTAGAGAATAAATCAACATCCGGATACTGAGCAATCAGGGAGTTGAGCAATCTAACTGCCTGGCTAGTGGGAGCGTATTGTGCCGTAAGCGTTCGCACCGGCGGCGCAGCGAGGAGACGACAAGAGCGTAGCCGGGTGTACTGGTTTGGTACCCATAACGGACAACGAGATAATGCGTTTGCATTATCAATTTTATGGTTAAATAATAGATAGTAATGCACCATTAAAGCACACTTACGTCGCAATGCCAATGTGTTAAGACCTACCATGCCGAGAACAAAAAGTGATGGGTACAGATGCGGATAGAACCCATAAAGCTTTTTGTATAAGAGCCGCGCGAATTTTCGTTGGACGCGTTCAATCATCGTGTTGTACATTACCTCGTGCGGGTCCCAGATTATGGAGTTATACTCCAAAGCACTACGAACGAAAGAGAAGTACAACACGATGTTCTACTGGTCAAGCCCTTTCATACGATACCCATATAGTGGTAGTCGTGACAAAATGTGTAAACGACCATTTGTATGGCGACCATCTTGGATTTACAATAAAACAGAATTTATATAATTGTATTATCACCAGAACTAAAGGTGTGTACCAAATATCAGATCAATCAATGTACAGGAAGTGGGTGAAACTTTAATTACTAGATTTGATCCAAATAAACAAAGAGGGCAAGCTAAATAAAACCGTTTAACATATTGTATTTAAAAGCAAACTTTATTGTAAAACATTGATAGTAAAATAAATATGTTCAAAAAGTTAGTGATGATGATGATGAGGTACAATATGATCAATGTGTGTTGAGTATTTGCTTTCACTTTTGTGCCCATCACGGTGTTCATGCTGTATCTTGTGGTCACCGGTGTGATGATCATCCACTTTGTATTCGAATTCATATTTCGGATATGCCTGAAAATTCACAAGGTATTGTTATTTGGTTGTAACACTATTACTGAAATCAATAATATTTAGTTATACAGCAATATTTTATACATGGTTTTAAGAGCTTCATGAGGAGTAACCGATTAAACATCTAAGCAAATATTGGAAGAAAGTTTTCCCAATGCCAATCTAAAAATTACATAATTTATATTCCTGAAACTGATTTGATGATAGGGCCGGTAAGTAGCTATCTACTTACTTAAAACTCTACAGTTCTTCTATTGATTGATTCAACGAGTTCAATTTATTCATTTTGATGGGTCTAATGAAAAAGCCAGGATGTGGATACTAATATCACATATTTTACTATTCTGCAATTAGTATAATTAAGTTCTTAACTTCGCTACCTTTATTACTGTTTTAATGGACGGAGATGGACCGAGAAGTATAAAAATAATACCAAAAAAAAAACTTTACACTTTTTTTAACAAATCAGACTTTGATGAGTGACGTTGTTTATCTATCAAGATTACATGGCTTTGCCACCAAAACTTTAATTTTGAATAATCGAATGAAGTATTTTGTATTTCAAGATGACTTCTACGACTGTACTGTACCATGGATATTTTGTCATATAATTAAACATGATTAAAACTTACATAATAATCAACGTGGTGATGTCCATGTTTGTCATGAACTGTAACTTCCTGATGGTGACCGTCGTGTCGGTGGATGTACTGAGATGAGAAGCCGTGGTCAGCAGACACCATCGCGACTGTCACAGCTAACACCAAACAAACCTGCAAAAAGTGAGTCAGCTTAGTAGAATTATCATTAAATTACTGCAATCAAATGTGAAGAGTTTTTTCACTTCAGTTATTTTATTTTTTTTTACCTTAAAGAACATTTTAAATTGTTAAGATACTTGTACTAATGGTACAAATGAATTTAGTGAACTGATACATTGACAGACAGTAACGGGCCTTTTATATTCAAAGATTAAGCTATCAAGGTAGTACCAACATCAATAAAGTTTCCAACTATTAAAAAAATATTTATGACCGTTTAAAATGAATTATATATAACAGTTACGTAAAACAATAATGTTTCTTGCAAACCTACACTAGTTGCTCAATCGACTACTGTAAGTCAGACGCTATTATTCTATATTTTTGAATAAAATATTTGTACCAATTATCTGATAATTTGTCACCACATATTTTGTCAATGTGTTTCTGGAAAATCTGTCAGGTACTATATAAACCTATAAAAGGGATATTTTCGCCATTTAGGGTGTTTAAAACGAGGACATGTTTTATTTTAGAATATTTATCGTTTGTCTCGAATGTCCATCATGGTGCTCCATCGTCTCTCACTACACCCTATTCGTTATAAGGCATCATCTTCATTTCATCTTCCTAGCCTTTACTTTTCTCAAGATTAATTATGGTCGGCTTCTAGTTCAGACTGCTTCGGTGGCGCAGTGGTAGCATATGCGACTGCTGTGCTTGAGGTCTTGGGTTCGAATCCTGGGTCGGATGAAATGTTTGTATGATCTGCAGAAATTTGTTTCGGAGTTTGGGTGTTTTCTATGTATAATATGTATGTATTTACAAAAAAAAGTATATATGTATTTATATCAGGTGTCTAGTACCCCATAACACAATCTCTGCTTCATTTGGGATTAGATGGCATTGTGCGTTAGATGTCCGAAATAACATTAATTAGAAACGGGCGGAACACACATACCCGTCGATGACCTACGTAAAAAAAAATAGTTGTCAGTAGGTATATTTGAGGGCACTGACTTCCCAATATCGATTGTCATAGATGTTCAGGACAACCGGGACCGACGGCTTACCGTATTCTCCGAGGCACGAGGGAAACGAAGAATTTCTTCTTCGAAATACCTAACAGCAGCCCGACCCACTAATCCAAACCGAGACTTTTTGATCTGCTTACGCATGCGGCTAGACCAACAAAGCAGTTAATTTGTTTTCATTTCCTATTCGTTATCAGTCGTTTACGAAAAATGTGAATACAAATATTATGCAAACATTTACTTCATAATTTGGTAGCTGTATCCTATCTCTTAATTAAATCTAGACTAGTATGTAGACTCATAGACTCATAATATTTAATTAGCTCTTGGTCCGCCTACGTGTATGTCAGATATCGCGGTAATAATTTTTCGAATTAATTTAGAGCTCAGAAATAATGTGATTTTCTATTGCTAAAATATTTTTAAGACTGTTTCAATAGATGCAGATATTACCTACCCCCAAAGACCTCACAAACAAATAAACTCTGACCTCTTTAAGATATTAGTATAGGTATATAATTCACATTTTTGAGCGTATACATGCGTGTGCGTGTACATTGAGAGACATTTTTTATTACACAACGTTTCCAAAACTTCTAAAAAAATTGAACTTGATTTAAAAATATTAAAAATAAGTTGACATGTTTATTTGGCGCCAACCTTTATTTATGTCAATTCTGTCATAAAAATAACTATAAAAATGTGATTTCTTTGTAACATAAGTAATTAACGTTGGTGGGCTGCATAAAAGTAGGTCTTTCTTAACTTATTATTTATAAATATCCTATCATAATGCCGTTTATTGATGTAAGATATTACAGATTGATATCGAAATTATTAATATTTGCATTTCATATTTTATACAAAAGTAACATATATACTGAGAGAGAGATAGGTATTCGTCCAATAGCTTAAAATTTTGAATTAAATAACACAACGAGCGTCATAAAAAATATCTTACACATGTGTAACTTTGCCTTTGCTAACATAAAGTTATAAATAAAATAGCAAAAAAATATGTTACTTTAAAGTAAATTAAGCTAGTTCAATACATAATTTTAGTGATCCTAGCTTACCTATATAAACTCGACATGTGTAAGTTTCCTAAACTGTTAACATAAAAGAAACATTTTAACATCTCGTTGACTAAATACCTTAGTAATTGCATTACAAAGGGCACTAATGGGAAGAATAAGCCATGCATCTAAAAAGGTGTTAGAAGTGAAAACTTCAAAAGCTATACTAGCTTTTGCCCGCTTGTATGTCGACTATCGCGCTATGTCCTTTCTCAAGAGCTACTTTTGAATTTACGATATTAATGTGGATGTAAGCCTAAATTTCAGTAACACTGAATACCTGTAATTCAGTTTTACTGAAATTTAGCCTTCGGTTTTAGAAACTTAAATATTTTCTCATGATATGATGCTATATATTTTATTTATATATCTTCATTATGCACACCGTTACAGTAAAATAAAATGTTTTGTATTCCTGTTACCAATATAAAACCGCATTTTTTATGAATGCTATTATATACATGAACCGGAAAAAGTATGTTGTTTCGCCATTTTAAAGGTAGCAATACGAAGAAATATCACGCAATCTAAGCTGCGGGCAATAGCTAGTATTGAAGATACTTTCATAATAAATATTTTAAAAAACATAAATAACGGCTGCAACGATTTTCATGAAATATAGTATGCCGGGGGCTTCGAGGGAGATAAATCGATCTAGCAAATTTACAAAAAAACCGAGCAAAGCTACTGGTAATCCAGGTACTTTAATATAAAATAGTGTTGAGAATTTCTGACAATGATTTCAAGTTTATGTTATTCTTCTTTGAATCCCTAGTCTTTAGATTGTCAATATTTGAACAAAAAAAAACCGACTTCCAAAAACATCCAACGAAAACTCTCTGTCAAAAAACACTTAAAAGCGTAAAATAAACTGGTCCTTCATAAATTGCCTATACCTAATTCTTTATTCATTTAAATAGTAGTATTATAATGGGTGCTAGGTACCTAAAATCTGTTTGAAGTCGGTGCCAAGTGACTATCGCTTAGACTTTTGTAATTGTTCGTTTGTATTCTTTTTGGCTTAGCACCGACTTCAAACAGATTTTAGGTACCTAGCACCCATTATAATACTACTATTTAAATGAATAAAGAATTAGGTATAGGCAATTTATGAAAAACCAGTTTATTTTACGCTTTTAAGTGTTTTTTGACAGAGAGTTTTCGTTGGATGTTTTTGGAAGTCTTTTTTTTTTTTTACAAAAAGTTTTTATTTTACAATTTTAGTGCAAACAATCGTAGGTAAGTAGTAAGTTGAATTATTTCATCACATTTCATCATCAAGAATACAAATTAAGGTACGTGTAATATTAAAATCATCCTCTAATCCCTAACTGTTGAAGAGTTTAATCTTCTATCATCAGCTCACCTAAATAGCTTGAAAGTATACGACTGATGGTCTTTAGATACGTATGAAATTGAAAGAATTATTCTACAACTCCTAACCGTTGAGGAGTTGTACCTTCCACCTTCCATCATCAGCTTACCTAAATAATTTGTAATAATACGACTAAAGGTAACTTATATACTTATGATATTTAAAGATTTATCCTCCAACTCCTAACCGTTAAGGAGTGGTACCTTACATCATCAGCTCATCATCATAAAATGATGACTACCAGACGCAAATACCGGTGTAACTTCAGAAAATATACGAAAAACATAGTATGTGCCTATAAAAAATGAGGGTTTTCCTCGATTTCCCTGAGATCCCATCATCAGATCCTGATATGCTGGCAATGGGACCACCACGGAAGCATACCCTGTCGAATACAAAAAAAAAATTCAAAATCGGTCCACAACTGACGGAGTAAACAGGTAACATACATAAAAAAAAATATACATACAGTGGAACATAGAACCTCCTCCTTTTTGGAAGTCGGTTAAAAATAGATTGCATGTCGATAGCAGTTTCCTATAGAATATTACCGTACGAGGTACTATGGAAATAACGGTCCTTGAGTATAAGTCAAAATTACGGTAACAATTGTTAGGTGTCTCTTACGGTTAATATGCGTAATCCAATTGATATTTAGTACAAGCCGCGTAAACACACATAATACCATTATGTTCCAAGTTACATTTCCTTTGCATGTACAATAATGTGAATTCTTGTAAAATGATTACAAACTGTTCTCATGAAGTAGATTGTGAACATTTTCACTCAAAAAGTCAAATTAGTTTTACCTTGATAGTTTTATTTTTACTATTTAAACCTCAATTTTTGAGATATGAATTAGTTCACTCATAAGCCCTGTACAATCACAAGTATTTAAAAATACTCATCAAGGCACGTTTTTAGACTTTTAGACTTCAAACAGATTTTAGGTACCTAGCACACATTATAATACTACTATTTAAATGAATAAAGAGTTAGGTAAAGGCAATTTATGAAGAACCAGTTTATTTTACGCTTTTAAGTGTTTTTTTGGCAGAGAGTTTTCGGTGGATGTTTTTTGGAAGTCGGTTTTTTTTTTTTTATAAACAGTTTTTATTTTTCAGTTTTTAGTGCAAACAATCGTAGGTAAGTAGTAAGTTGAACTATTTCATCAAATTTCATCATCAAGAATACAAATGAAGGTCTAAACGTACGTGTAATATTGAAATCATCCTCTAATTCCTAGCTGTTGAAGAGTTTAACCTTCTATCATCAGTTCACCTAAATAACTTGAAAGTATATGACTGAAGGTCTTTAGATACGTATGAAATTGAAAGAATTATCCTCCAACTCCTAACCGTTGAGGAGTTGTACCTTCCACCTTCCATCATCAGCTTACCTAAATAATTTGAAAGAATACGACTAAAGGTAACATATATACATCTGATATTTAAAGATTTATCCTCCAACTCCTAACCGTTAAGGAGTTGTACCTTACATCATCAGCTCATCATCATAAAATGATGACTACCAGACGCAAATACGGGTGTAACTTCAGAAAATATATGAAAAACATAGTATGTGCCTATAAAAAATGAGAATTTCCCTCGATTTCCCTGGGATCCCATCATCAGATCCTGATATGATCTGATACTGACTGATAATTTTTTTTAAATCGGTCCACAACTGACGGAGTAATCGGGTAACATACATTAAAAAAAAAAAAAAAACAGTGCAACATAGAACCTCCTCCTTTTTGGAAGTCGGTTAATAAAATAAGTGATCGCGTTAATTCCCATAAAAATAAAAATTATTATATCATGGAACGCGAAACTTTAAAAGTTAGTAATTTTTTACCGTACAACTTTAATTGTTATCAATGTTTTTTATTGATTTGTAAAGTATAACATGTTACATTATTTTAAAAGCTTATTAAAATTAGGTTTTTGTTACTACCTACATCAGCTTACCTAAATAATTAGAAAGAATACGACTAAAGGTAACATATATACATCTGATATTTAAAGATTTATCCTCCAACTCATAACCGTTAAGGAGTTGTACATTACATCATCAGCTCATCATCATAACATGATGACTACCAGACACAAATACGGGTGTAACTTCAGAAAATATACGAAAAACATAGTATGTGCCTATAAAAAATGAGAGTTTCCCTCGATTTCCCTGGGATCCGATCATCAGATCCTGATATGATCTGATACTGACTGATATTTTTTTTTAAATCGGTCCACAACTGATGAAGTAATCGGGTAACATACATAAAAAAAAAAATACAGTGGAACATAGAACCTCCTCCTTTTTGGAAGTCGGTTAATAAAATAAGTGATGGCGTTAATTCCCGTAAAAATAAAAATTATTATATCATGGAACGCGAAACTTTAAAAGTTAGTAATTTTTTACCGTACAACTTTAATTGTTATCAATGTTTTTTATTGGTTTGTAAAGTATAACATGTTACATTATTTTAAAAGCTTATAAAAATTAGGTTTTTGTTACTACACCTATAACGCGACTATAAATTTGTTGGGATTTAAACATTAAAGTACGGAATTTTTTCATTTCATTAACTATTTTTGGAACAGCACACGTATGGCAAAGTATGTAAAATTTTCAAAATAGTTGTATGTTGGTGCAAACTCACTGAATTTTTGAGCTGAAAGGAGAATAGTTGAAGTCGTCACTGTTAAATTTGTTGAGAGTTATTTTAAAATATTAATAGGTAATAATGATGATGATTTAATCCCAGACGTATCAGTCGATGGCGATATCCTGTCAATTTTCAGCCAAAGTATTGAGTGTTATATACCGTGTTTAAAATTATTATGAAATTGGGATTGAAAAACGCTCGAACCAGTTTGAGGAAAATATTAACATAGGAAGTTACAAATTCGCAAAATGTTAAGAAACTTTAAATTTGTGTCATTCTTTGAGTTACTCTGACTAAAAGTATACAAAAATTGAATTTTTAAGGGTATTATTTACATAATGTTGCAGTATACATTAAAAACGAGAAAACTACATAGATAACTATCGCCGCCTATTGACACATGCAACTCAAAAGACACAAGTATTTACACACCTATGATAGATAAATTGATAATAATTGACAGACCTTGATATTTTATTTTGAGTTAATTGATGAATTAGGTGAGTGACATGTATGTCGTATGAACGCGAGTTGTGCACTGATTTACAATAAAAGTGATTGTAATGTAACTATACAAATATGATGAGAGCGCAGTAATATTGGTACTTACATTTCATCTGAAGCCACTCTCTAAGTTATTTGCCGATCAACAATTTCAAAACCTTTTTCTTCTGGGGGCAAAAGGCAATAATCTGGCCTGTCAACAATCGAATATTGAACTCTATATATTGTAAATTCACCTCAAAACTCATATTATACAAACTCAAACCTCCAGTCTGAGTTTACTCTTGTCATAGCAGTGCTGGTTATTGAATAAAATCTTACCATGGGCGAGCCACGCTTCGGCATGCATGGGCCGGCTCGACCGGAGGGATACCGCCACCATGGGTGTCCATGTACGCCATGGGTGTATTAAGAGTACGGTTGCACCGTACAGAATAAGTCCAAACAAATAGTATAAATAAATCGGGCTCTATATTCATCGCGAGAGGTTAACAATTTAATAATAAATAAATAAATATTTCGGACATCTAACACACAACGTCATCTAGTCCCAAGCTAAGCAGAGCTTGTGTTATGGGTATTAGACAACTGATATAAATACAATGACATATATATACCTTTTTTTTTTAATACACCCATATCATACATAGAAAACACCCAAACTCCAAAATAAATATTTGTAGATCACACAAACATTTGGTAAGACCCCGGATTTGAACCCGAAACCTCTTAAAACTACAAAAATATATTGAATTTCAGTTTATTTATGAACAAACAGTACTAATAGCTAATTTAAGAAAATAACAAAAACAACATTATTAATTTAAAAAAGGCAACATTTTTCAGTTACTCATGATGGTGTTTCTCTGGTACAATATGTTTAACATGTAGCGAGTAGTCACTTTTGGTGTCGTGTCCATCATAGTGCTCATGTTGCTGCTTATGGTCACCAGTATGTGGGTCATCTACTTTATACTTGAATTCGTATTTGGCATCCGCCTGAAATAAAAATATAAAAATATTTTAGCAGAAATAGTAAGGATATTATTTTTTCATTTTAGTTTTACTTTATCATTTTAGAAAATATTTTCTTAATAACAGGAAAACATGCAAAAATTTTCATTATGTTTTCGAACTTCTTCAATTAATCAATCGAATCAACAGAATTTATCAATCTTTTTGAATTTGTGAAACATTAATACTCTTATTACTTACATAATATCCTACTTTGTGTTCCTTTTCTTCATGATTTTGTTTTTGGCCTTGTTCCTTATGATGGTGTTCATGTTCGGTGATGTAGACGGGTTGGGCGTGACCATCATGTCGATGAATGTATTGCGAAGATTGAGCGGGTTCCTTTTTTTCAAGATGATGTTTTGGTTCCTCGTGACGATGTTTGACTTCCTCGTGAAGATGTTTGACTTCCTCGTGATTATGTTTTGGTTCCTCATGATGTTCTGATTTTTCATGATGCGTTTTATGTTCTTGCTGATGTTGTTCATGTTTGTATATGTATACGGGCTGAGCATGACCGTCATGTCGATGAATGTGTTGCGAAGATTGAGCAGTTTCCTTTTTTTCAATGTGATTTTTTGGTTCCTCGTGACGATGTCTGACTTCCTGGTGATTATGTTTTGGTTCCTCATGATGCTCTGATTTTTCATGATGCGTTTTATGTTCTTCCTGATGTTGTTCATGTTTGTATATGTAGACAGGCTGAGCATGACCGTCATGTTTATGAATGTATTGCGAAGATTGAGCGGGTTCCTTTTTTTCAAGATCATGTTTTGGTTCCTCGTGACGATGTTTGACTTCCTCGTGATTATGCTTTGGTTTCTCATGATGTTCTGATTTTTCATGATGCGTTTTATGTTCTTCCTGATGTTGTTCATGTGTGTACATGTATACTGGCTGAGCATGACCGTCATGTCGATGAATGTATTGGGAAGACTGAGCGGGTTCCTTTTTTTCAGTCTGATGTTTCATTTCATCGTGATGATGTTTTACTTCCTTTTGATGATGATTCGATACTTCGTGATGTTTTGGTTTTTTATAATGCGTTTGTTGTTCTTCATTATGTTGGTCATGCTTATAGACGGCCTGAGCAGGACCATCATGGTGGTGAATGAATTGCGAAGATTGAGCGGGTTCCTGTTTTTTAAGATTATGTTTTGGTTCCTCGTGACGATGTTTAACTTCCTCGTGACGATGTTTGACTTCCTCGTGACGATGTTTGACTTCCTCGTGATTATGTTTTGTTTCCCCATGATGTTCTGATTTTTCAAAATGCGTTTTATGTTCTTCCTGATGTTGCTCATGTTTGTATATGTATACGGGCTGAGCATGACCGTCATGTCGATGAATGTATTGCGAAGATTGAGCGGGTTCCTTTTTTTCAAGATGATGTTTTGGTTCCTCGTGACGATGTTTGACTTCCTCGTGATTATGTTTTGGTTCCTCATGACGATGTTTGACTTCCTCGTGATTATGTTTTGGTTCCTCATGACGATGTTTAATTTCCTCGTGACGATGTTTGACTTCCTCGTGATTATGTTTTGTTTCCCCATGATGTTCTGATTTTTCAAAATGCGTTTTATGTTCTTCCTGATGTTGCTCATGTTTGTATATGTATACGGGCTGAGCATGACCGTCATGTCGATGAATGTATTGCGAAGATTGAGCGGGTTCCTTTTTTTCAAGATGATGTTTTGGTTCCTCGTGACGATGTTTGACTTCCTCGTGATTATGTTTTGGTTCCTCATGACGATGTTTGACTTCCTCGTGATTATGTTTTGGTTCCTCATGACGATGTTTAATTTCCTCGTGACGATGTTTGACTTCCTCGTGACGATGTTTGACTTCCTCGTGATTATGTTTTGGTTCCACATGATGTTCTGATTTTTCATGATGCGTTTTATGTTTTTCCTGATGTTGTTCATGTTTGTATATGTAGACGGGCTGAGCATGACCGTGATGTTGATGAATGTATTGCGAAGATTGAGCAGGTTCCTTTTTTTCAAGATGATGTTTTGATTCCTCGTGATGATGTTTGACTTCCTCGTGATTATGTTTCGGTTCCTCATGACGATGTTTGACGTCCTCGTGATTATGTTTTGGTTCCTCATGACGATGTTTAATTTCCTCGTGACGATGTTTGACTTCCTCGTGATTGTGTTTTGGTTCCTCATGATATTCTGATTTTTCATGATGCGTTTTATGTTTTTCCTGATGTTGTTCATGTTTGTATATGTAGACGGGCTGAGCATGACCGTCATGTCGATGAATGTATTGAGAAGACTGAGCGGGTTCGTTTTTTTCAGTCTGATGTTTCATTTCGTCGTGATGATGTTTTACTACCTTTTGATGATGTTTCGATACTTCGTGATGTTTTTGTGTTTTATAATGCGTTTGTTGTTTTTCATTATGTTGGTCATGCTTATATATATAGACGGGGTATGCAGGACCTTCATGTCGATGAATGTATTGTGAAGATTTAGCGAGTTCCTTTTTTTCAGGATGATCCTTTGGTTCATCGTGTTTTTCTTTTTGTTCGTTATGGTTATGTTTCGATTGTTTCTGGTGTTTTGTTTCTTCATGATGAACCTGTGGTTCTTTCTTATGATGTTCATGCTCGTACATATAGATGGACTGAGTAGGACCATCATGGCGATGAATGTTTTGCGAGGACTGCGTGGGTTCTTTTTTTACAGAAGGATGTTTTGTTTCTTTATGATAATCTTTTTGTTCTTTATGGTGATGTTCCTCTTTTTTATGATGGTGCTCCTCACCTTTGGGCTGTTTTTCAGGTTTATGAATATATGTTGGTTGAGCGTGCCCATCATGTCGCTGAATGTGTTGTGAGGAAGTGACAGGTTCTGTTTTATCTTGATGGTGTTTGGATTCTACAAGTTGATGTTCTTCTTTTTGATGTTTCGTTTGAAAACTTTGCTCCTCATTTTTGTGGTGTTCTTCGTGTTCATATATATAAACTGCCTGATGATGACCATCATGCCGGTAAATATGCTGCGATGAGGTGGCGTGCTTTGATAGTACCAGACCTGCTAAAGCCAGCATGCATAATACCTGAATATGACAATTACAATATTGGTTAATGAAATTTCTATCATCAATCTTGACATACCTTAAAAGATAAGTAGTCTAATCTCAATTAATATTCTCCAAAAATTGGTCTTGTATTTTTTTAATTTCAATATCTTAAAAAAACTACTAAACACTAAACAATCCCTTAAATAGCCTACTTGTAACTTATTTTTTTTTAAACCAGACACAAATGAAGCTATGTGTAAATTTGTAGAATAATAGGAAATAGTAGTACAATGAATACATTTGTTAAGCTTTATGGTATTATCACTATCACAAGTTGTTTGATATTAAATTATTATTGTACAGTACCCTGAGAATCATTATGGTGCACTCTTTACTTTAGCTCAAATGGTAGTTACTGAACGACGAAGTGAACTGATACTTTTCTCTCATTAACCACGACTTTTATATAAAAGACAAACACAAAGCAATACTGATTTCGCTTATGATATTTTCACTTCCACTGAATAAAGACATTAATAAGAATTCTTTGTAAATAATTATTTCGTAAATGTTTATTTTTCTCAGGCCACCTACACATTTTACGGAAACGTAAATTTTGTTTAAGATTAAACTCTATTGCATATGCTCGTAATTAATAATTTCACAAATTTGGAAGTTATAAATTGTTATGACGTTTATTGTATTTTGACTCAGGGATTAAAATGGTCACACAACCTTGGTACCTAGTTGTATTAACATAATTTTAGAGTTAATAATTTATTAAAAGTACAGGACTTAAATTTTATTATAACACAATATACCGAATAAACGTCACGCTTAACCATTCTGAAAGTGTAGATATACTATTTGGTCTTTATAAAATAAAATACTAAATAATAAATCTTATTAAAATACACAAATTGTCATAAATACAAATATACTCAAATAATACTGCCTCGGTGGCGCAATGGTATTGAATGCGACTGCTGTGCTTAAGGTCTCGGGTTCAAATCCTGAGTCGTACCAATTGTTTGTGTGATCTACAAATATTTTTTTCGGAGTTTGGGTGTTTTCTATGTATAATATGTATGTATTTACAAAAAAAGTATATATGTATTTATATCAGCTGTCTAGTACACATAACATAAGCTCTGCTTAGCTTGGGACTAGATGGCGTTGTGTGTTTGATCTCCAAAATATGTATTATTATTATTAATTCAGTTAGTAATAAAAGTTTTAATAGTTTAGAAACCAACAGTACGGTAATGGTAGCCCATGGATCGATGCATTGTAAGATAAGAGACCGTCGAGGCTCCAAAAGCTTGCGCTGTGCTCTATCTGAAAGCGTAACATATAAGGAATCTATATCTATACTAATATTATAAACGCGAAAGTTTGTAGGTATGGATGGATGGATGGATGGATGTTTGTTACTCTTTCACGCAAAAACTACTAAACGGATTTGGATGAAACTTTACAGTAATATAGCTTATACATCAGAATAACACAGGTTACTACTTGCCGCGATAACCAACATAAACGCGGGTGGAGCCGCCGGCAACCACTAGTACCTTATACTTATGTATAGATAGAGACGCGGAAGACCAAAATTTTCAGGAGCATAAAAAAAGTAAACAAAACATATCAGCTACTTCAATATAATAATATAAAGGTCTGAAATATGTTTCGTATTATATCATGGCCAATCTGTTATTTGTGGGGTGATGAATTATGAAGATAGAGTCTCATCATCCCTATTCATCCCACGGGTATCATAAGAGGTGACTAAGAGTGTAAGTTTTTTTTAAAAATATTTCAGACATCTAACACACAACGCCATTTAGTCCCAAGCTAAGCAGAGCATATGTTATGGGTACTAGACAACTGATACAAATACGTATATACTTTTATTTTGTAAATACATACATTTTATACATCGAAAACACCCTGTGGAGGGACGGGTGTGATATCCCTCCAACACAAAGGGAGGATCCTCCGACCAGGCGAGGTGATCATGCCTGGTGGGCCAACTGCCCAACGATTGATGTTGGGATGTTGTATGTATCTTAGTTGGCGCGCGAACTTTCACTGCGCGATTCAGGATTGGTAGTTTCTTAGTTTCCTTCGTTACTCCGTAGTAGTTCAGTGTAACTTCGGTATATGGCACTGTTGTATATTTCTGTTGCGCTGTATGTGGAAGTCGCCACATCACTCCCCTCCAAGACCGGAGGTCGGTACATGATGAGTCAGCTGTCTGCGCTCTGTTTGCGGAGCTTGCCAGTGCCAGAAGTGAGTAGTTCCAGTGAGTCGGAACTGAGTGCCGCAAGTTCCAGTGAGTCGGAACTGAATGCCGCTAGTCCCAGTGAGTCGGGGCTGAAGTCCGCTGATCCCAGTGAGTCGGGATTGAGTGCGGTGCGCGGTGCTGCGGTGAGGTCCCCAGTGAGTCGGGGCGGTTGCTGCGTAGTGGCTGGCTGCTGCGTAGACGGGAGAGATATGCTCTGCTTACATGGACCGTAGATGCAGTGTGCTGTACCTAGACGCTGATGAGGCCGTAGGGGTAACCAGGCTGGAGCGGTCGCTTCCTGCGTGTGGTGTATTCCTGTTGAGGCCGAGGTTGCTGGCTAGCTGTAATACTTGCTGTGGGAGTGAACATGATGGTGGCGTGCTGATGCTGCATCGAAGGCTGCTTTCAATCACGTCGGGGTAACCACTGTGGAGGAACGGGTGATATGTCCCTCTAACACAAAGGGAGGATCCTCCGACCAGGCGAGGTGATCATGCCTGGCGGGCCAACTGCCCTGCTATTGATGTTGGGATGTTGTATGTATCTTAGTTGGCGCGCGAACTTTCACTGCGCGATTCAGGATTGGTAGTTTCTTAGTTTCCTTCGTTACTCCGTAGTAGTTCAGTGTAACTTCGGTAGATGGCGCTGTAGTATATTTCTGTTGCGCTGTATGTGGAAGTCGCCACACACCCAAACTCCGAAACAAATATTTGTACATCATACAAACATTTGGTCCGACCCGGGAATCGAACCCAGTCGCACACGCAAACCGCGAGACCAATGCATGACAACATCACTGCAAACAGAAGGTCAAATTGTCTGGCTAGAGTGGTACAGTAGGCCGAAGCCTCCTGTCTAAAACGAGTCAATATTATGTCCAATATTGGTCTATTAAAGGATGATGATGAATGATCAATGAAAAACAAAACCATTTAAATAGTCTAAATTGAATTGCCTTGCAGGCTGTAGTTTTTTTTTATGTAATAGGCGGGCAAACGAGCAGACGTATCGCCTGATGGTAAGCGATTACCGCCGCCCATGGACACCTGCAACACCAGAGGCGTCACAAGTGCGTTGTCGGCCTTTGGGAAGGCGGGGGATGGGGGAGATAGGGGTTGGGGTATGGGGCTCCGGTACCCTCACTCACTCGGTGAAACACAGCGCAAGCGCTATTTTACACTGGTTTTCTGTGAGTCCGGTCGAGCCGGCCCATTCATGCCGAATGTGGCTCTCCCACGGTAAAAAGTAGTATTCTTTATAACTCCTGAAGCGAGTGAACGTTGATACTGTGTCAACATTAATTGCCTGGATGTATTCAAAATTGTAGCCGCTTGATCGCCAGTTCGACTTTAACGGATAAGCTACAGCGCTCTTTATTTATTTGATACATAGGGTTGGTGCTTAGAATGTGTAAAATGAAACGAAGCTAACACTCCTCCGTAGGAAAATAGGATTATGGAGATTTATTTAGTAATATTGATGATGTCAGAGGAACTTCAACTTTATATTATAGCACATTTTAGGTTCAACACGAATGTGCGACACACAAATTTTTGCCTTCAGTATTTTGGACTTATTTCTGTCTCTTGTATTAAAAGTTTTACTATCACTCAAACTTATTCCCACGCGTTTCCTGTGCTTTTATTTTGTTGCTTGAGTAATGAGGCAACTTGCATATTCAATTTACTTTTACGAAAGTTTTCATACTTACAAGAATTTTAGATGCTAAATGACTCAATTACCCTAGTTATTATTTCACTTCTTGGAACCCTTGTAATTTCGTCATGTCCGTCAGTCCGTCCTCGGCTTACTTCCCAAACCGTGCTAGAAAAATGAAACTTTCCATGGATAAGTGCATTTATCACGTCGACAAAATGCTAAAATAAAATTACGTTGTTTTTTTGGGTTCCTTCCTACCCTACACCTAAAGTGGGGACGTTTTTTTTCTCGCGTCTACTATATAGTATTAAGTATTATTAGTCTTGTCTAGCATCTCACTAGGCGGCCATAGTGTAGGTCACCATGCTGCAATGTCCTTATTCGCATTGAGGATGGTGATCACCACTTTTAGAATCTGCTCATGCTTTCCATCAGGCAGAGCAGAGTCATTTTGGCACAGATAAAACATAAAATAAAAAAATAAAACAAATTTGATAGGTCTTTTTTTAAACATTGAGTGGTTGCTACAATTTTTTTATTTAGGCATCTGTTTGTGTGATATTTAAAGCACCTTTTTTTTTAATACTCCCCCCCCCCTCTAAAAGCTAAATGGCTGACCCGAAAAATCTAAAAAAAAAAACGAATTGTTGTCAACAGACATTAAAATCAGTCACATTTTTTTGTAATGCCAGGCGGAGTGACGATTAGCGCGAGATGGCTGGCAGGAGCTGGATGCTAAATGCCGAAATTTGATTAAAGTGGCGGCATATGTCCAGCAATGGACTTCGATAGTTCTAATGTTTATAAGGTTATTATTATTATTAAATGAAATAATAAGTTCGTCGTTCGGATTTATTAGGGTACTTGTCATAAACAGGTTCTAATAGTCCTCTGTCGGACATAAACTTCTCCTTCTAAAGGACGTTCATAGGTATTTATTTAGAATTAAAAATATTTATGGTGTCTATACATAATGTACATGTCTATAATCAATCTTATATCTTTAAACGAGCAATTATTGTATACATATATATAATCTGAATCTCGGACACGGCTCCAACGATTTTCATCATTTTAAAGTGATATCTACATCGTACACGTACTAGAGAAGGTCTAAGAAGAAGGAAGAAGTCTAAAAGGTAGTAGAGCCACGCTGATTTCAGCACGGATGGGCCGGCTCGACCGGGGCGGTACTACCCTCGCACAGAAAATCAACGTAAAATGACAGCGTTCGTGCTGTCGTGTTTCGTTGGTGAGTGCGAGACCGGAGGCCCAAATAGTCTAGTCAACAAGTATGGATACTTGTTGACTAGACTAAAAGATGCAGAAGCATCACTAGGCCGCCATGGTGTTGGTCGCCATACTGCATTGTCTGCATTCGCAATGAGTATGGTGACCACCACTCTTGGATTCTGCTTATGCTTTCCATCAGGTAGAGTAGAGTCATTATGGCGGGCCATACAAAAAAAAAACCGTAAATTAAGATCACATAAATATACTTGAAATGTATCAGTACCAACAGCCATAGGTATTTTAGTTCCAAGTGTATTACATTATCGTTTATTATTAAAATCATTTTTATTACGCATTAAAAGGACTTGCAGTAATAAATAAAATATATGTTTCTGTAATAATTATTACAGGTAGCCTGAGAAAAGTATGCATTTACGAAATAATATTCGCAAAAAAATCCTATCAAAATGTGTTTATTGAGTATAAGTTCTCTTACTATTGTGAATGAAATCAGTATTGCCTTGAGTTTGGATTTTAATATAAAAGTCGTGCTTAATGAGCGGGAAGTATCAGTCCCCTAAGACATTCAGTTACTACCACTTACAGAGTCGCAAGGGAGATTATCAACTTATAATGTTTCTCAGGGTATGAGATACTTAGTCATAACTATTACTATAAAACACTAGACTCCTTGTCTAAGTTCATAATTTCTAAGCTTTTTCAAATTATATTTAATATATATAAAATTAATATTCTGTTGAATTAAATTTCAGGTATTATGTGTACTGGCCTTAGGCGCCCTGGCATCATCGAAACACGCTTACTCATCGCAGCAAATTCACAGACACGATGGACACCATCAGCTGGTCTACTTACATGAACACAAAGCAAAAAAAGATGAGAAGCATAATGATGATCATTGGAAGCACCATAAAGAACCCAAACATTCTGAGCACACTCAACATGATCATCAAAAAGAGGAACATCAGCATGTAGAATTAAAACATCATCAAGGTAAAAAAGAACCTGCGATATCCTCGCAGTATATTCAACAACATGATGGTCACGCTCAACCCACATATATTCACAAACATGAGAAACTTCATGAAGAAGAACATCATCATAAGGAACAAAAATCTGAAAACGAGGGACAAAAACATCATCATGAAAAGAAGGAACCTGCTCAATCTTCCCAATACGTTCATCGAAAGGATGGTCATGCTCAGCCCGTCTATATTCATAAGCACGAACATCATCATAAGGAACAACAGCAGATTCATCACGATGAAGTTAAGAACGCTTCTGAAAAGAAACATCAAAAGGTTGATAATGAAAAAAAAGAACACCATGTGGACTATTACGTAAGTAACAATTTTAATTATCAATTATTTTTAGTGATTGAGATATACTTGTAAACTTCGTTGAAATAATTAATCAGTGAAATAGTTTTCTCGAGATTTTTCTAGATTAATCAGCGTTAAAGAAGGGATAGTAAAGCAGAAAATTGATCAGGATGGTGTGGTGCTTTGTAACATCCTTAGTGAATATATTACAATCTGTTGCCGGCCCATTACGTACTCTAGCTTTAGTACTTATTACATAGATAAAACTTTTATGGAATTCACTACTAGTGCTAAAAACTAAATTTACATTCTTATTACAGGCGGATGCTAAGTACGAGTTCAAATATAAAGTAGATGACCCACATACTGGTGACCATAAGCAGCAACATGAGCACTATGATGGACACGATACTAAAAGTGATTACTCGCTACATGTTAAACATATTGTACCAGAGAAGCACCATCATGAGTAATATGAACGACACCACCGCGGTTGATTTAATTAATTAACTTGTTACCATTTTTGTTCACACTTAAATTTCGTTCATTAATTGTATAAAGTAGTAATTGTTTATAAATACAATTTATTTCGTTAATATCATATAGTTTATCTTCTACCTTGCTTTTTATTTTACTTTTAGGGTTCCGTGCCTCAAAAGGAAAAAAAAGGAAACCCTATTAAAATTACTTTGTTATCCGTCTGTCTGTCTGTCTATCAAGACCCTTTTTTTTCTCAGCTCGAGCTTTTTTATCAAGCTGAAATTCATATCAAATACACAGGTCTACTGTCCCTTAAAGCTGTGAAAATATCAGTCTATATTGTAGGCGAACGCAATCAAAAGATACAGCCGTTTATGCTGCAAATTTTTGACACTCGCAAGTGAATCTAAACCTACAGGGTACTTCTGGTGAACTCAGAAACTTGAAATTTGGTACGAAGCAACGTCTTATAGCACTGATAAAGAACAAATTACCACCCCGTCGAGTAGTGAAGATTGTGGCCTCCTTCCTGCAAGACAGACGCTTTCAAGTGGCGGTTGAAAGCGCCCTGTCCACTGAGCGACCCATCTCTGCCGGCGTGCCACAAGGAAGTTGCTTGTCTCCAGTGTGCTACTCTTGGTACACAGATGACATCCCCGTCACCGAAGGCGTAAAACTCGCGCTATACGCCGATGACGCAGCCTACATGGCGACGTCCATAAATGGTGCCAACGCTGCTGCCAAGATGCAGCACACACTAGACGCACTTCCCAGCTGGCTGAAGGATTGGAGACTGACAGTCAACGTGGCGAAGACTCAGGCGATCTCCTTAGGAAGCGTGACACTGCCGCAACTGAAGCTCATGGGGCAGAACATCGAGTGGTCCGCAACGGTGAAATACCTTGGCGTGACCATCGACCGTACCCTCTCTATGAAGCCCCACGTGAACAACGTCGTTGCACAGGTTCGTGCCGCGCGCTCCCTTCTGCGGCCCGTACTTTCGTCCCGATTGCCGCTCCGCGCGAAGCTCGGCGTGTACAAGGCGTACATTCGCATCCGACTAACTTATAGTGCCCCGGCCTGGTTTGCGCTCGTTTCCGAGACGAACCGCCGCCGGCTGCGTGCGCAGCAGTCGCTCACTCTACGCACACTTGTAAACGCCCCCCGCTTTGTGCGGAACAGGACGATCTCCAGGGATCTGCGCGTGGAGAGCCTGGATGACTTCGTAAGACGCCTGAGCTCAAACTTGTTCATGCGGACCGATGGCTCGCAAGCCCGCCACCTGCGTGAGCTCGCGCCCTACCATCGGAGACCGCCGGATAGGCATGCCCTACCGCGAGACCTCGTCTCCGTGGCAAACCTTACCGAGCTACCCACTACTCCTGACCTGGTGCTGGCTGACGGGCGCTCCTAGGGGTCCCCATCCCTCGGAGCTCGACCTCGCCAAGACACAAATCGCAAGACCCGGGCGTAACTAGCAAGTTGGTCACGACCTCGTTAGCTACGCCCCCCTCACCGGACTAACACCCCGAAACTACCAATAGGCCCAACTGGGCCCTACCCAGTGACCTGTCTGCTGTTGCAGGCGGCGCGCAAAACCACTGTGACAGGCCGTAGACCTGGAGAAGTCACCCCGAGACCCCTAGATGGGGTCTACGAGAAGAACCTGAGAGAGACAAATTACCAAAAGCATAAATTTTTAGTTACGCCATATAATAAAAAAAACATCATATAATATACCTACAAGTTGGTCAGAACCCTCGGTGCGCGAGTCCGACTCGAACCTGCCCGGTTTTTTTTATGAATGAGGGTGTTATTATAGGTTGGTCTTCTGTGAGAAGTGAGAGGGTAGTACCACCCCGGTCGAGTCGACTCGTTTGTGCTGAAATCAACGTATTTTTTTCTTTCTTTTCTTTCTTCTCTCTTTTATTCTTTCTTTGAAATCTTTTATTTTTTTTAAAGAATTTAAGAGAAAACAAATTTATTTTTTACTGTGCACTGTGCTTCTTTATTTTTATAGAGTGGTGGAAATTACGTCAATACAAATTATCACTCATTCTAACCAAGAAGACTTTAAGTGTGAATAAAACTATATTTTATTCAAAGGAAAATGGCAGATCCTGTACCACTAGCAATATGTAATAAATGGTTATGAGATTTACACCGTTTATTACGAGAATCTTCATTATTTTTATGTATTTATCATATTTTTAGAACTGTGCTAAAATATTTTAAATTTTGCTCAAAAAGTTGTAAACTACTACTGCATTAACAAAACGCATTAAATAATGACAAGTTATTTGTGATCAATGTATTTCATTGCAATCTAAAAACTCTAATACCTTTCTACACAATAATCTAATCTAATAGGTCTAATAATCTGGGAATTTTAAATGTTATTGTCGGTGATCTTATCAGCCAAATAAATACAAAAACAAAAAATCAGTACACTATACTCTGTCCATTTCTTTATTTTCTTTTTGACAGCTCACGCCTATAAATTACCATATTTTTTTTCGGAATTATGTACTACAGTAATGTCGTACTTTATTGACGGTGACGGTACTTTAGTGAAGTGGTCTGTGCATAACAAACAACCACAGACTATAAAACAGTACTTGAAATACGATAAATCGATCATATGATAAAAATAATTTGACTTCATGTAAGTATTTTTTCTGTAAATTTAATAAAAAAAGGAAATACAAATAGTATCTATGACTCCAAGATTGAATTTTTGCAAGGAATCAAGTCGAAATCTTGGAATTTAGGATCAAACCAAGAGTAAAGAACAATAACTCTGTGCATTCATCTAATTTATAGATTTATTATTTATTTCTTACATAATATAAAAAAACGAATAAAGGAATAATTAATATTTCAACAAAAAATATTTAATTAAATCGATTGAAAGTTCTTCATAAAGAAAATCGCTATTCGTTTCAAATCGAATCGGTAATGGGTGAGGGCGTCACTAATTTCAAAATTTCTTGAACTGTCAAAAAGAAAATAAAGAAATGGACAGAGTATAACTGATTTTTTGTATTGATACAAACCTGTCTTTGTCTTTTATTATCTATTTAATTACGTTTTTATGCTTTAATTTCTCAAAATCCTATAATCACGCTATTTTATGTTTTTGTTAGAACAGTACTTATTAAAAATTACCACTGTAAATCTTTGCTAATTTTACTGTGCCTTGCTAAAGTTAATGTTAATCAATCAACATTGGCTTTTCATCGATTTTCAAAAACTTGATACACACACAGGGACCAGACACAACTTTCATAATTCTTGTCGTAGTATTAAATTGTCGTAGTATAAAAACTTCCTCGTTCGTCTCGCGGTTGGCGTGTGCGACTGCTGACCATGAGGTCTCGGGTTCGATTCCCGGGTCGAATCAAATGTTTCTATGATCTACAAAATCTGTAAAAAAAAAAATATTTACTCAAAATGTAATACAGATTTCTTCATACAAATAACATCTTCATTAGTTTCATGTATAATATGTATGTATTTATAAAAAAAGGTATATATGTATTTGTATCAGTTGTGGGTTCTAGCCCATAACACAAGCTCGGATTAGCTTGAGATGGGATGGCGTTGAGTGTTAGATGTTCGAAATAAAAAAATAAAAAAGTTATTATTTTGAAATCTATATTTTATTCTATAGTGCAATAAAAAAGCTCATATTTCATCCATAAAGTTTAATTTCAGTAGATTTTTCCGTTCCTTTCGGTTCTGTGGTTTTTTGGGTTTTGGTTCGCATAGAACTTGTGACAGTTGTAGCGATAGACTAATCTAGAACATCGTCATCATTAGTGTGATGATTTAAAAACTGTTTTATAGCTAGTTGTGCTAATTCAGGCACTATTATTCAACAATTAATAAAATTCATAGAAGCAGAGATGAAAATTAATTGTACTATGTATTTTATTAAATGGTATAAACAAGTGGTCATTTGTAATTCACTTAACATCTGAATTTGTATACCCATGTTCGCAAAATAAATGATTTGATTTGATATTTTTATTTTTGACGTGACAACATCTTATAATTCGATGAAGCCGGCTGCACGCACGAAAAAACATGACTCTGGCGTTACCTCGCTCTGAGGCGTTCCATTTAAGGTTTGAAGTGCAAGCGAGAGATAGATGCGGCGCTTGCGCCGAATCTATCTCTCATCATTTCATAAATGTTTCGTTATTTATGACATTGTCACGTTAAACTATCGTCCGTAAACAGACTTTACAGGCAACCATTTTTATTTATTTAATATTCAGTACTAGTATTTACTTTGTAGTTGGGTGTGTCTTTGTTAGATTGTATTAAAGGTGTAGAAGTCACCACATCACCCCGTCTTCAGGTTGTTATAACTATGTTATTAGTTATCACTTCCGGGTCGGACTGCCGTTGGGTTTTTCTTACAGGAAATTGTAAATTGCAGCCAGGAGTATGGAAGATGGCGGTGTTTCCCGCCCGTGCCTCGGAGAGCACGTTCAGCGTATGTTTGTAAAGTCCCCCGCGACACAGGATTTATTCCTAGTGCGGGAGTTGTCTTTTTAAAAAAAGAAAAAAGAAAAGAAAAGCCGTTAGTCCCGGTTGTCATGAACATCTATGGCAATCATTATTGGGAAGTCAGTGCCCTCAAATATACTGAAAACTAGATCAACCTTCGAATTCAGTTCACCCTCAGGGTTGTGGAGATCCGATGCCAGTCGCTCCGTGTAAAAACCGGTTGAGCTACTGGCCAAGCCCAAATTTTGGGAATAATAAAGGCTAGGAAGAAGAAGAGTAAACACTTAGTTCCTAATTTTAAAATTTCCTTTTATGTTGATAGGTGTAAGCAGAACACTTCCTTGAAGTTTTACAGCAATTAAATACGCATTTTTAAATTATATAGAAGTACTTTAAGTCTCATAACTTTATAAACGCTGTTTTGAAGCTCTTCCAACCAGTCGGGTCCCGGGTCCCGGGCCCTTTAAGCGGGGCGTGAAAATGCATCTCACGAGGCCACCGTAATGTGGATCACCATGCTGCATTGTCCACGTTCACATTGAATATAGCGAACACGACACTTGAATTCTGTTTAGGCTTTCCATCAGGCAGAGCAGAATCATTTTGGCAGTTAAATCATAAAGGAGAATGGCAGATCCTGTACCGCTGGCAATATGTTATGAATAGTTATGAGATTTATACCGTTTATTAAGTGAATCATCCTAATTATTTTCATGTATTATTATATTTTTAGAACTGTGCTAAAAGAATTTTAATTCTGCTCATAAAGTTGTTACAACTATATTAACAAAACGCATTCCTACGTGTTCTAAACACGCCGTGATTAAAGTCTACTTAGTCTGAAAACTAGATGGCGTTGTGTTGTGTGTCAGATTGCCGAAAATATTTTACATTATTTTAAAATATAAATTATATAAAACAACGAATATATATTTGAATCTATATTTAATGAATGAACTTACTGGTCAATTTGGTAAAAGAGCAACATTTTATTGATGAATCACGAAAAACGTAGACGAATGATTTTTATTTCCAAAATATAATATGACGCCATCTTGTTGTCAATAATGACAAATCATTAGTAATCCATGTATTTCGTTGTAATCTAAAAACTAAAATAATTTTTTAACGCTTTTGTAAAAATATAGGAATTTAAAATGTTAATGTCTTTGATATCAGCAGCCAAATAAATACATAAACAATCTTCACCATGACATACGCTAAGCAGTACAAAAGTCCCATACAAACCTGCCATTGTCCTTTCTTTTTTGATTTTTACCATTATTACCTCAAAATAAACTTCATTCTATTTTTCATTTTTGTGTTTTAAAAGGAGTGTTTTCTTTTAAAGACAACTCCCGCATTAGGAATAAACAACCTGTGTCGCGGGGGACTTTACTTTACTATAAATACATAAACAATCTCTACCATTATATACGCTAAGCGGTACAAAAGTCCCATACAAACCTGCCATTGTCCTTTCTTTTTTGATTTTTACCATTATTACCTCAAAATAAACTTCATTCTATTTTTCATTTTTGTGTTTTAAAAGGAGTGTTTTCTTTTAAAGACAACTCCCGCATTAGGAATAAACATCCTGTGTCGCGGGGGACTTTACTTTACTATAAATACATAAACAATCTCTACCATGATATACGCTAAGCGGTACAAAAGTCCCATACAAACCTGCCATTGTCCTTTCTTTTTTGATTTTTATCATTATTACCTCAAAATAAACTTCATTCTATTTTTCATTTTTGTGTTTTAAAAGGAGTGTTTTCTTTTAAAGACAACTCCCGCATTAGGAATAAACATCCTGTGTCGCGGGGGACTTTACTTTACTATAAATACATAAACAATATCTACCATGATATACGCTAAGCGGTACAAAAGTCCCATACAAACCTGCCATTGTCCTTTCTTTTTTGATTTTTACCATTATTACCTCAAAATAAACTTCTTTCTATTTTTCATTTTTGTGTTTTAAAAGGAGTGTTTTTTTTTTAAAGACAACTCCCGCATTAGGAATAAACATCCTGTGTCGCGGGGGACTTTACAGACATACATGAAACGGACACAATTAACACCTTAACTCAGAACAACAATTTGTGGATCACACAAAGTGTTATCCCGTGTAGGATTTTATCCTCATGATCAGCAGTCGCACACGCCAACCGCGAGACCAACGAGGCAGTCTGAAAGTTGCTTTAGCGGTGACTTTGGCACTTACTACCATGAAGTATTCAAAAAGGAAGAAGAGGAGGATGTGGATGAAGGAATACTTGCTCCTTAGAAACTAACTATCAAATATTCAAATACTGTAGTTTCGTAGGTCTGACAGACCTACGAAACTACAGACCAATTTGACGAACTATTAAGCTTAGTAGCTGCTTTTATAGAAAAAAAAGATCTTAAGAGACAGCGTGAGTGCAAAACATAGTATAGTTGTTACTTTACGATTCTTAGCCACTGGAAACTCCTATCAAGATTTAAAATTTAGTTTCTAGATATCTCAACCTCTTCTATCCAAAGACGAACGGGTGTACTCTGCGCTCGCGCCGCAGTGACTGAGCTCCCTGCCTCCCCGTTTCTTATTACACTACCCAATCGGCAGGGTGGCAGGGAGCTAGCGAGATCGGAACCACTTGATCGCCCTGTGTAGGGACCCTGAGTCCCTGTTTCTTATTACGTTGCCCTGTCTCTGCGGGGATGTAATAACCGCTTATGCGACTATGCGAACTATGTTTGAGATCTTGGATTCGATTCCCGGGTCCGACCAAACATTTGTATGATTTGTAAATATTAAATTAGTGTATCGCAATACACCAGCAATGTACTTATGTAAAAGCTTTCTTATTAGTAAAAACTCGAAAGTTTAAATAGGCAAATTATTAAAATAGGGCCAATTGAATTGAGTGATTTGAAGTGCATAATGTTAACCGCTGGAATAAGCGTGTTGTGAAGTGGAGATCACGTCTTGGCAAAACTACATAGTATGGGGCGCCCTCTGGCCAGATTGCGGGATAACTTGAGTGAGCGGCGGCGATTGGATGCAAAAGCAGCTGACTGGACACTGTGTCGTGTCTTGGGAAAGACCTATGTTCAGCAATGGACTCCAACGAGCTGATGATGTTAATGATGAAATATATAATTACAATTCGATAGAGATTACAAGAAGTAATACGGTTGTAATTTTTTTTATTCATTTATCGTGTTTAGTTGTAAAAACGATTTCAAAAAATACTGTCAGATTCGTTTTCGATAAGCTTTTATTAAAATTAAGTAACAGGTTTTAAAGTACAAAATCAACAATCATTGTAGGACGCAAAATATTCCAAGGTCTAGTGATGGTGATGATGTTTTGGTACTATGTGATGAGTGCTGTGCTTCACATCTGCGTGGAAGCTGCGAAAAAAAAAACGTTGTATAAAAGTTCAGTCTTGAAAATGTTTAATTTACTACCCACTCTAGCTGAGTGCTTAGTACATATATTCATTCCAGTTTTGCATTAAACCTCTTTAATACAAAACTATGTAGTACATACATTTCATACAATAGAATAAACTTTATTATACGCTAGTATTACATTATATATCATTAAATTTATGACCATATATATTGCGGTTTTGTCGCCAAAATGCGACTGTTTAAAGATTATCCATGTGTATATTTAAGGGAGCCACAGTTATTGATAACTTGGTCTTTCTTCTCGGTATGATAAATCATACGATCTTTATTACGTTAAATAGGTAAATATTATGGCAGCAAGTTATTTAAATCTTACCCAGAGTGTTTGTCAGCATGGTAGTGTACATGTCTCTCAGTACCATCGGGCTCATGAAGCGCGTAGTAGCCCTTAACAGCGTCATCGTGGCGCTCCTCGTGCTGCGACTTGTGGTCATGTGTATGTGGATCCTTCACTTCGTACTTGAAGTCATATTTGGGTGGCGTCTGTAAATATATAGTACTATGTTAGGTATGTTACAAAGAGCACTGCACACATAGACGACGTACGGTATGGTGAGGTAACTTACATAGTAGTCGTAGTGATGATGTCCGTGGTGATCTTTGAAGGATACTTCCGTGTGGTGACCGTCGTGTTTGTGGATGTGCTGCGATGAGTGAGCATGTTCTGCCGACACAACTGCTGCTAAAGCGAGTACACAAGAAACCTGAAGAGAATAATATAATTATTTTATAGAATACATGGTGCGTTATTTTGAGACAGTAGGTATGGTAACGGTTAAGTTTTTTAGTAACTTCCATACCTTGAAAAACATTTTTGGTTTGCTGCTGTACAAATTCTACAAAGTCTCTGAGTTGACTGATACTTATCTAAAACAATCGAGGTTTATATAGTAAAATAAAATTATCAAGGTAAAACTAATTTCGCTTTTAAAGTGAAAATGGTTACGATCAAATTCATATGGACAGTTAAAATCGTTTCGCAAATACTTACATGCAAGGAAGTCTGTAGATAGTGAGATTTTGTGTGTTTATGTAGCTTACATGAAATAGCAATTGGATTAATAATATTAACCATAACTGACACGCAACACCTTTTATTGTAATATTAATTTACACTACTGATTTTTATTATCAGTTTGGTCATGGATTAGGAATACGTACCACCCTTATTCACAGGTATTCGTTTGTATTTTTTATCACCCTTATTATTTGTGTGTATTGTAAGAGCCAACTAATGCAATAAACTACGCAGGACATTAGGACGGCAAAGAGAAAGAAAACTTGACATGAACCGTATTCCAACCCGTCTGATCAGCGTGGCGTAGTATCATCTCTTTTTACCGAGAGGCCTTTGACCAGCAGTGGACTATAAAAGGCTGTTGACGCATGAAAATGTTTTTTTTAATGGAATATGGGGCAAACGAGCAGACGTATAGCCTGATGGTAAGCGATTACCCGCCCATTGACACCCGCAACACTATCGGCGTCACAAACGCGTTGCCGGCCTTTAGGGGATGGGGAGAGGAAGTCATCGAGACTTTATGTGAAACAGCAATTTCATTAATTCATATTATACTTTGTCCATTCGTTTATTTTCTTTTTGACAGCTCACGCCTATAAATTACCGGTTTTTTTTCGGAATAATGTACTACAGTAATGTCGTACTTTATTGACGGTGACAGTACTTTAGTGAAGTGGCCTCTGCATAACAAACAACCACAGACTATAAAACAGTACTTGAAATACGATAAATCGATCATATGATAAAAATAATTTGACTTCATGTAAGTTTTTTTTTTGTAAATTTAATAAAAAAAGGAAATAAAAATAGTATCTATGACTCCAAGATTGATTATTTTCAAAGAAATTAGTCGAAATCTTGGAATTTAGGATCAAACCAAGAGTAAAGAACAATAACTCTGTTCATTCATCTAATTTACTGATTTATTATTTATATTTTTGTTTATTTCTTACATAATATAAAAAACTAATAAAGGAATAATTAATATTTAAACTAAAAACATTTAATTAAATCGATTGAAAATTCTTCACAAATAAAATCGCTTTATATTTCAAATCGAATCGGTAATGTGTGAAGGCGTCACTAATTTCGAAATTTCTTGAACTGTCAAAAAGAAAATAAACGAATGGACGGATTATAAATTATTACACTGTTTCATGACTTTTACCTTTCTTTTGTTTGAAGATTACGCTCTTCAAGCTTACGTTCCTCTATAGGATACAGTGCCTATTTCAAATACTGTATACTTGTACTCGTAGAGCACTAACACCGATAAACAATAATGTACTAAATTCTAGGTATAAAAGCGGCCAAGTGCGAATCGGACTCGCCCATGAAGGGTTCCGAAGCAGCAAGTAACATAATATAAAAGTTCTTGTAGTTCGTTGTAACTTTGATCGATGTTTTAATAATAGTGGTTTTTTTTGCGGTTTACGATTTATGACGTATTAAAAAAAACAACTACTTACTAGATCTCGTTCAAACCAATTTTCGGTGGAAGTTTGCATGGTAATGTACATCATATATTTTTTTTAGTTTTATCATTCTCTTATTTTAGAAGTTACAGGGGGGGGGGACACATTTTACCACTTTGGAAGTGTCTCTCGCGCAAACTATTCAGTTGAGAAAAAAATGATATTAGAAACCTCAATATCATTTTCGAAGACCTATCTATACACGTATGGGTATGATGAAAAAAAAAAATTTGAGTTTTAGTTCTAAGTATGGGTAACCCCCAAAATTTATTGTTTTTTTTTAAATTTTTGTGTGAAAATCTTAATGCGGGTCATAGAATACATCTACTTACCAAGTTTCAACAGTATAGTTCTTATAGTTTCGGGAGAAAAGTGGCTGTGACACATCACGACACGGACGGACAGACAGACAGACAGACGGACGGACAGACAGACATAACGAATCTATAAGGGTTCCGTTTTTTGCCTTTGGCACGGAACCCTAAAAAGTTAGTTTTACGTTTAAAATAAGTTTAAAGGATATTTTTTATACCATGAAACAGTTTTTTTCAAATTAACCGACTTCCAAAAAGGAGGAGGTTCTACGTTCCACTGTGTTTTTTTTTTATATATGTTCACCGATTACTGCGTCAATTGTGGACCGATTTTGATAATTCTTTTGTATTCGAAAGGGTATGCTCCAGAGGTGGTCCCATTGCCACCATATCAGGATCTGATGATGGGATCCCAGGGTAGTCAAGGGAAACCCTCATTTTTTGTAGGCACATACTATGTTTTTCGCATATTTTCTGAAGTTACACCGGTATTTGCGTCTGATAGTCAACATTTTATGATGATGAGCTGATGATGTAAGGTACAACTCCTTAACGGTTAGGAGTTTGAGGATAAATCTTTAAATATCATATGTACATATGTTACCTTTAGTCGTATTCTTTCAAATTATTTATGTAAGCTGATGATGGAAGGTGAAAGGTACAACTCCTCAACGGTTAGGAGTTGGAGAATACATCTTTCAATTCCATACATATCTAAAGACCTTCATTCGTATACTTTAAAGTTATTTAGGTGAACTGATGATAGAAGGTTAAACTCTTCAAGAGTTACGAATTAGAGGATAATTTTAATATTAAACGTACGTATAGACCTTAATTTGTATTCTTGATGATGATAATGAAATTTTATGAAATAGTTCAACTTATTACTTACCTACGATTGTTTGCACTAAAAACTGAAAAATAAAAACTTTTTATAAAAAAAAACCGACTTCAAAAAAGCATCCAACGATAACCATCTACCAAAAAACACCAAAAAGCGTAAAATAAGCTGGTTCTTCATAAATTGCCTATACCTTATTCTTTATTTATATATAAATGCTGTGATTGAAAAAAAAAAACTGTAATCCCTAATCGCATCCCGCACACATACAATGACGGCTTTTCATCACTGGACCCCTTTAACATGCCCCGAAATTTGTACAAAAATAATATCAGTCATATTTTGTTTAAGAATTAAAATTGTATTAATTGTGTGCTATCGTGTTATAAACGTCCCTCATACAATATGTAAACACAACCTACACACACACATTCACTCACACACACTACCCACTTACACACACTACCCACTCATACAAACTCGTTTCCTATTATCTGTGATCTGAAGTCTACTATCAGCTTCGTTATGGTGTTATTTTTGAATGGACTGTCTACTTTTTGTGCTCTTTCGTATTAATTCTAATTCATGTGTACTTCATAATTGGCGTATTGTTCAAATATCACTATTGTAAAAATAATATTGTCAGCTGTGAAGGACCTTACATTAATAAATAAAATAAAAAATTAAATAACTTTTAAATTTTGTTCATTTTGTAATGTGTAGTTAATTAAATTATTTAAATCATCTAGACAATTGTGTTGGTTTTTAATAAGTTAATTAAAAATATTTTATCTTATTAATCATTATAGATTTTTTATTACATAGCTATTTGATGCATACCTACCTAGAACAATCGAGTCTTTTATAGTGAAAAGTATAACGTCAATGCAATACTTATTTAAAACTTTTACAATAAATGTATATGTAATCATATCGTTGAACCACATGCTCGTGAGTACATAACACTTTCTGTAATTTGAATCGAGATTACATAATTATGAATAGTAGCACGCATAGTGGGTACAATTGACACTTGGGCAGTTTTTCGGTTGTATAGTCGATTTTATTGCTTACAAATAAACGTTTATTTGGTTTGGAAACAAATATTTTGAGTGCTTAAGGCCCACAATATTTTTTTAGATAAAAAAATTATTAATTTGCGAAAACGTCCTATTTTTATAAACTTTTTAATAACTTGCAATGTATGTATGAATGTATGCTTGTATGTTCGGGTGGAATCTTGCAATTCAATTTTGAAGCAGATATCTTCTACCGATTTTGCTGAAATTTTACCAGCATGTGTATACAGCGTGACCATACGATATTATAATGACATGGAGCTGATCTGACGCTAGAGCTGGAAGGTGGCCATAGGAACTCTGTAAATAAACGTCGCATCATCATCGTGTTTGGACTCGTTTGATTCGTCTCTAGGCATTCCAGTAAAAGTTTGTTTTTAACCGACTTCAAAAAAGAAGGAGGTTCTCAATTCGACCGTATATATGTTTTTTTTTAAATATGTATTCGCGGAACTTCTTCGTTTATCAATTGATTTTTGATGATTATTTTTTTAATGGAAAGAAGATATCCCAACGGTGGTACCATAATAAGGACACTAAGATCTGATGATGGCATCCAAGAGAAATCGAGTCGAACCTTGAAGTTGGTTTTTGTTAAAATTTTACTTGTTTAAAAGCTTTTTAATTTAATTTATTTAAAGTGTTTAATGAATGAAAATAAAAATTCATAATATTTTTTTACATAGTTCTCGCGTTTATTTCATATAAATAAATTAAAATAATAATTAAACACAAACAGTAATAAATCGATAACAATGAGGTATGTACATGGGTAGAGCTGGGCTTAAGTTTAGTGATGGTGGTGATGATGTTCAGGTACTATGTGTTTAGCATGACCTTTGTATTCTACATCAGCGTGGAACCTGATAACAAAAAGAGTACATGTGAGTTTTGAACATAGTGGTACTTAGTGTAAAAAACTTGGTAGTTAAGATACTTACCCGCCTTTTTTGTCAGCGTAGTACTTCACAATCCTGACAGTACCGTCGGGCTGGTCCAGACCGTACTCACCCTTAACGACGTGACCGTCGCGATGTTCGTGCTGGTACTTGTGGTCGTGAGTGTGAGGGTCCTTTACTTCATATGCGAACTCGTATTTGGGGTGACCCTGTGGTATCATTAAAACACAGTTAATTTGCTATTTGAAGGAATGTTCCAAATGATATAAAATACAATGAAATAATCATTAGTCTCATACATAGTATTCCACGTGTTTGGTCACATGTCCGTCGTGATACTGATGGAGGTTTTGAGATGAGAAGGCATGACCGTGATGTTCATGATGACCGTGTTGTTCCTCCTGATGACCATGGTGTTCCTCATGGTGACCATGGTGTTCCTTATGGTGACCATCGTGTTCCTCGTGGTGACCATGGTGTTCCTCATGGTGCCCATGATGTTGTTGCTTATGATGTTCATGTTTTTGTTCCTCGTGATGACCATGGTGTTCCTCATGGTGACCATGGTGTTCCTCATGGTGAGCATGGTGTTCCTCTTGGTGCCCATGATGTTGTTGCTTATGATGTTCATGTTTTTCTTCCTCGTGATGACCATGGTGTTCCTCATGGTGACCATGGTGTTCCTCATGGTGCCCATGATGTTGTTGCTTATGATGTTCATGTTTCTGTTCCTCATGCTTGTTTTCATGAGTTTGATGAAGAACAATGCTTTGAGACGAATAAGCATGACCATGATCATGGCCGTGTTGGTGATGGTTTTGGGCAGCGACCGCTGCAACCACCACGGTGAAAAGGAGGACCTGTTTGATAAAAAAAAATAAAAAAAAAAATATGATATTGATAAATTCACATTGAGAATAAATAAACAAAATTATCGATGCGATTCATACCTTAGTCAACATGATTATTTTTTATATTATTCACTTGAATGTGTAAATGTTGACTGATACTGAAATATGATTTTTTCGAGTTTATATACATACACAACAGAACTTGTTTACGTATACGAATACATGTTTTGATGAAAAAGCTGTTTTGAGCCAGTTTTATTATTTGTGGGTCAACCTTTTGAAATCACTTTCATTAAAGTGGATACTAACTCTATTTTACTAAAACCGACTTCCAAAAATCATCCAACGAAAAATCTCTGCCAAAAAAACACTTAAAAGCGTAAAATAAACTGGTTCTTCATAAATTGCCTATACCTAATTCTTTATTCATTTAAATAGTAGTATTATAATGAGTGCTAGGTACCTAAAATCTGTTTGTAGTCGGTGCCAAGTGACTATGGCTTAGACTTTTGTAATTGTTCGTTTGTATTCTTTTTGGCTTAGCACCGACTTCAAACAGATTTTAGGGACCTAGCACTCATTATAATACTACTATTTAAATGAATAAAGAATTAGATATAGGCAATTTATGAAGAACCAGTTTATTTTACCCTTTTAAGTGTTTTTTTGGCAGAGAGTTTTCGTTGGATGTTTTTTAGAAGTCGGTTTTTTTTATGAAAAGTTTTTATTTTTCAGTTTTTAGTGCAAACAATCGTAGGTAAGTAGTAAGTTGAACTATTTCATCAAATTTCATCATCAAGAATACAAATTAAGGTCTATACGTACGTGTAATATTAAAATCATCCTCTAATCCCTAACTGTTGAAGAGTTTAACCTTCTATCATCAGCTCTCCTAATAACTTGAAAGTATACGACTGAAGGTCTTTAGATACGTATGAAATTTAAAGAATTATCCTCCAACTCCTAACCGTTGAGGAGTTGTGCCTTCCACCTTCCATCATCAGCCTACCTAAATAATTTGAAAGAATACGACTAAAGGTAATATATATACATATGATAGTTAAAGATTTATCCCCCAATCCTAACCGTTAAGGAGTTGTACCTTACATCATCAGCTCATCATCATAAAATGATGACTACCAGACGAAAATATCGGTGTAACTTCAGAAAATATACGAAAAACATAGTATGTGCCTATAAAAAATGAGGGTTTCTCTCGATTACCCTGGGATCCCATCATCAGATCCTGATATGGTGGCAATGGGACCACCTCGGGAGTATACCCTTTCGAATACAAAAAAAAAAATCAAAATCGGTCTACAATTGACGGAGTAATCGGTGAAAAGAAATAAAAAAAAAAGAAAATGAAATACATACAGTGGAACATAGAAACTTTTCCTTTTTGGAAGTCGGTTAAAAACAAAACAACTTTAAACATTGTCGTCTTACGCTCTAGGGTCTAGATAAATCATATCCATGATCTAATGATAGCCGTCAGGGTTAATTAAATAGTATGAAAAAGCCTTACGATTTCATGTTTAATTAATTTATTTATTGATACTTCCTGTATTACATTTGCATGAGGAGGACTTAATGTCAAATGACATTTTCTACCAGTCAACTTTTGGATGATTTAGTAAAGGACGTGGCAGGTGCACTTGTCTAGAGAAGTTATGAAAAATACATATAAGATAACAATTAACTTTTAAAAATACATAGATAAATGTACAAATGAATATTAAAGAAATTATTTATATGAGAGTCCAGGATTCCTATCGGAACTCAATTTAAAAATTAATTTTCTTGGATAATCACATACTCTTTATATATACTCGTATACTTAAACTGTTCGATACCGATATTAGTATAAAATATAATGTTGTAATAGCAACACTAGGTTATGTCAAAGTGTCACAATTGTGAAAATGTAACCTCACTTTTGGTCTCGGACTTACGGTTTCATGGCGCGAGCGATATAATTAACAAAAATAATTGTGAAGCTCCCGATGAGGATTCGGTTTGGCCATAGAGTTTTTAACCGACTTCCAAAAAGGAGGAGGTTCTATGTTCCACTGTATTTTTTTTTTTTTTTTTTTTTTTTATGTATGTTACCTGATTACTCCGTCAGTTGTGGACCGATTTTGAATATTTTTTTTGTATTCGACAGGGTATGCTTCCGTGGTGGTCCCATTGCCAGCATATCAGGATCTGATGATGGGATCCCAGGGAAATCGAGGGAAACCCTCATTTTTTATAGGCACATACTATGTTTTTCGTATATTTTCTGAAGTTACACCGGTATTTGCGTCTGGTAGTCATCATTTTATGATGATGAGCTGATGATGTAAGGTACCACTCCTTAACGGTTAGGAGTTGGGGGATAAATCTTTAAATATCATATGTATATAAGTTACCTTTAGTCGTATTCTTACAAATTATTTAGGTAAGCTGATGATGGAAGGTGGAAGGTACAACTCCTCAACGGTTAGGAGTTGGAGACTAATTATTTCAATTTCATACGTATCTAAAGACCTTCAGTCGTATACTTTCAAGCTATTTAGGTGAGCTGATGATAGAAGATTAAACTCTTCAACAGTTAGGGATTAGATGATGATTTTAATATTACACGTACCTTAATTTGTATTCTTGATGATGAAATTTGATGAAATAATTCAACTTACTACTTACCTATGATTGTTTGCACTAAAAACTGTAAAATAAAAACTTTTTATAAAAAAAAAAAAACCGACTTCCAAAAACATCTAACGAAAACTCTGTCAAAAAACACTTAAAAGCGAAAAATAAACTGGTTCTTCATAAATTGCCTATACCTAATTCTTTATTCATTTAAATAGTAGTATTATAATGGGTGCTAGGTACCTAAAATCTGTTTGAAGTGTGAATTGTGAAGCTCCCGATGAGGATTCGGTTTGGCCATAGAGTTTTGACGGGCTATTATAATAAGTAACGAGTGTTTTGTAACCGGATTGCGTCGGTTCCTCATAAGAACGAAGTGTTGTACCCGAGTTGATTAGTACGGATTTGGGAATCTGCCCCGGAATAGGAGTGTTTTGAATTGTAAACAGAGTGTGGTGTGTATGGACCTGCGTAGTTATCGACCGGGGATCCCCACACCGCAACAAAGACTGAAGAAACCAACACACTATCCATGAGTAATTTTCTTTATAACTTACCTAAAAGGAGGTGCAGCGCCTCCATTGTGATCCTCTCACCAGGTGCGATTGGTCTGCGATTGTTTAGCTATATCTACATGGGTCCGTATAGATTTTCTTCCTTCAAGGAACGCAGCCCTGGTGATTGGACTAAACATAAACTATTTTAGTATTTAATTTAAGTATACGAGTTAAGTGCTAAGTATGTGCAAGCCAGACATGGAGACAAAAAATCTGAATTCTTAACCATCAATTATTCAATTCAAAAGTTTTTAATTTACGAGTAGTGAATTTTAAAATTTATTATCTAACTGTTACTACTATTACTCCTGGGTAACTATTTTTTATTTTGTGTTAAAGCTAGGCTTTGGAAATGATGAACACCATACCACCGTTTGTCATTTATTTTACCTTCTTAGTTTTCTTCTTAGTGTTAGTTTTGTTGTTTGAAAATCCATTTTTAGTATTCTCTTACAACATAAAAGGTATCATCTTCCAAAATTTAAGATGACTAATAGCTCTTAAAATATTGCTTGATCTCTGTGACAGTTGTGTCATTTTAGAACTTACGCAGTAAATTTTAGGTGAGAATTTTTATGTTTCAAATGTATCGCACTTCATATGTGACAAAACTGGCTCGTAAAAAATTAAAATACAGGCAACCTGATATAAAATAAAATCGCTTGATCGATGTTACTGCACTGCGTCAATTCCGTAGCAATCAGTGACAGAGATCAAGCTATAAAAACTATACTATACTTTATATATTTATTAAATTTTTATTTTATAAAATTCTCGTGTCGCGTTGTTGAACTCCTAAACAATCTAACGGATTTGCACGTTTCTTTTTTAAAAGTGTGTTAAATAAATGATGCTCGGATTTTGTTTTTCGCAGTAAGATAATTAATAAAGTAATATGTTAAATACCTTAAAGCTATTTTATGTTTAAGTACTCGGATATATAAAGATATAAACAAACAAGGTGGCTTGGTGAAATTATATAAACGATTGGTCTTTATTCCAGAATCAGTGAATTCTTATATTTACGACTACAAGCAGGGCCGTGTGCACTGTGTCGAGCATTAAAGTTAAATATAATACAAGGCGCTTTTTTATCAGTCACAGTACATTATGAAGAAATGTTGTACTGTGAATGATGAATTTTCTGATCGACATAACTTTGCAATGACGAACAAATTATTTTCTTAATTTAGTGATTTAAAATTTTTTAAAAATATTTTAAAAATACAAATAACACAAAAGTCCCCAAAGATTCAAGCGTTATCCTAAAATTTTAAGACTTTTAATTGCTTCAAAGTAAAATTTAAATAGGAACACTGAAAATAATAGACGCTTGTACAAGCGTCTATTATTTTCAGTGTTCCTATTTAAATTTTTAGTTACATCGGTCGGACGGATGGGACACGAATAACAGGCAGTAACTGTTACAAATCGATACCTCCTAAGTATACCGAGTTAACTAACATTATATTAATTTTATAGGAGAGCGATTTGAAGACAAATTTTTATCGCTTATATCTTTTTATGAAATTAATCTTAATAAATTAGAGTAAACTAAATGTATCTTTTAATAAATATGAGAAGCTTTTACTTTGGTATGAAATGGTATGGTATGGCTTTGGTATGCTGATTTTTGTTTTAAATTATATTTTATGTACATGGCTATGTATACGCCGGCGGGACTCAATAGTAAAATGGTTTAACTACCACTTATATTCATGTACGTTGTACACCAAAATACATGGTTTACACCAAAATATTATAAAGATCATAGATTATTGTATACATTTATATAAAAATCATAAAATACCTAAATTTGCTATTTGACTCAGTATACTTAGGAGGTGTCGATAAAGATCATAGATTATTGTACTAGTTGACTCAGTATACTTAGGAGGTATCGATATTATACAATACGAAACACGTATTACATCCACATTAACTATATTTACTAATTTTCAAAACAAAAATGTTAGCCAAAATCGCATGCACGACTCACCGCCATGCATCGTATACTGAGCTGCAATACACTTGTGCCGATGCGTCCCCCCACACACCCCGCGTAAACAGGTACGATGTCAGTTGAATGAGTATAGAATATACGATTCTATCTGATGTTGAAATTGATTAACTATACGCGAAATTATCTCAGTAATATTGTTCCTTTTTATTTATTTTTAACACTATCATAAAGATCATAGATTATTGTATACATTTATATAAAAATCATAAAATACCTAAATTTGCTAGTTGACTCAGTATACTTAGGAGGTATGGAAATATCGATTACAAAAAAATCATTATTAAAGATCATTGTTAAGTTATTGTTACGAACGGGGGTCTCTTTGGCTAGTGGTTGGGGTCTCTTTAGCTAGTATAACTCTTTTTAGAAAAAAAAGGTAAAAAAAAGTATTCTATTTGAATTATGCATTCCATCGTTGCATCGACTGGCTATATAAGCCAAACGTCGGGAACACTCGGGGTCAGTAGTGTGGAGTTAAGTCAAGAGGAAAGAAGAGGTTAAATAAAGAAGTTAATAGGAAGCAAGGCTACAAGTTTTTGTTTTGAACTTTTGTTAAACATGCCTAAAAGGGCGAAAAAAACTATACTCAACAGTGAAACGCGTGAGTTTGTGATTCGCTTACGCGATTATTTTGAGCGTGAGTCACAAAATGAGGGACCATTATTGTCATTGTCTCAAGTGCGGCAACGTGTAGCTAACGCTTTGGGGATTGGATTAGCTACTGTGACACGAATCTCTACGGAAAAATATGGTAAAGAAGGTGATGGGGAGAATAAATTGTCGTCTCCTAACAAAAAACGTAGGCGTATCCAACCTACCGTCAGTATTGACGATTTTCAATGTGCGGCCATACGGAACCACATTTATGGTTATTATTTAAAAAAAGAAATGCCTACACTTGACAAGTTGCTGGTGACACTAAGAGAAGCTGATTTATATAACGGTGGTCGAACCTCGCTGTCATAACTATTGCGTAGAATTGGATTTCATTACCAAAAATCCAACAACCGTTCAGATCATGAAACTAAACAACTTTTCCAAAGAAGCATGGGTCGAAAAGTGAAATAATATTAAAATAATTTTTCACTTTTTGAAATAATGTTAAATAAATAAATAGTTAATAGTTAGTTTTTTTTCTGACTAGCATAGAGATTTTTTTTTAAATAAGACTTACTTTGAATTGAAATAAAACTATGTAAATGATTCTTTTATATTTAACGTGTATATTTAATGCAAAATAAATTAAAAATAATCAAACATAAACAGTTCTAAATCGATAACAATGAGGTATGTACATGAGTGGAGCTGGGTTAAATTTTAGTGATGATGTTCAGGTACTACGTGTTTAGCATGACCTTTGTATTCTACATCAGCGTGGAACCTGAGAACAAAGAAGGATAAATGTAGCATTAATAATAATAATTCCTAAAATAAGTCCAGCCTTTGCTGATAAATACAGTTGTAGCTGTCAAAATGTAAGTATATATATTTAATATAAATTACCGGTTTAATCCGGCTTAGCACTCAGTGTGGCTAACTACTTGACTAGGTAACAGGACAGTGTAGGTTAAAAAGTAGTGGTTCGTAGCATAAAAATTTAGCAAATAAGATACATACCCGCTCTTTTTGTCCGCATAATATTTCACAATCCTGACAGTACCGTCGGGCTGGTCCAGACCGTACTCGCCCTTGACGACGTGACCGTCGCGGTGTTCGCGCTGGTACTTGTGGTCGTGAGTGTGGGGGTCCTTCACTTCGTAGGCGAACTCATATTTGGGGTGGCTCTGTGGTACCATCAAAATACAGTTAATATATTCCTTGAAGAAATTACTTAAACGAGGTACAACAGAATAATCGTAGGTCTCATACATAATATTCTACGTGTTTGGTCACATGTCCGTCGTGATGTTGATGAAGGGTTTGAGATGAGATGGCATGACCGTGATGTTCGTGATGGCCATGGTGTTCCTCATGATGACCGTGGTGTTTCTCATGGTGATTATGATGTTCCTCATGGTGACCATGTTGTTTTTGCGCGTGATGTTCATGTTTGTGTTCTTCGTGATGGACTGCAACTGGCTTTTTTTCTTGTGTATGACTGTGGTCATGGCCATGATGGTGATGGTTTTGCGCAGCAACTGCTGCAACTGACAAGGCAACGAGGTAGATCTGTTTGACAATAGAAAAAAGTAAAGACATATAAGGCTTATTACGTCTATGTATCATAATCTTAACGTTAAAAATAATTATTTGTAGGAGCAATTCGTACCTTAATAAACATGGTTACACTTGAAAATTCAATATTGTTCAGTTGAATATTTTAAAGTTGACTGATGCTATGATAAGATTTTTTTGGATTTATATACATACACAAGATAACTTGTTTGAGTTTGAGGGTATGTAACTGAAGGCATGTTTTGGTAATAAAATACCTTGAAACCAGTATTTTTTATTTGTGGGACAACTTCTTAAACTTACAAAATCGATCTTAATTAGGTTACATTTAAATATGTCTATTTTATTACTCAATGTATGATGCTTTTTCTTATAAAATTATGTCAGTTATTTCTTAACAATAGTAAAGACCAGAACAGGGATAGACCAAAAAATAGGAGCGCATTATGTTGCTTGGACTGCAGTTGTACTTAAGTTCAATAATAATAAAATGCTCAAAAATAATAATAGACTTATCTGAAATGCCAGTCATAATCTTCATACAAAATCATCTAAATGCAATCTTCATACAAGTACGTGCCACCGTATGATAAATATGATTATGTTAAAACTTTAAACGAATTCAATCTTCTTTTGAGTTTTCTTGAATTTTGAATGTTTTTGATAAGACTTTTTTTCAATAGGAAACGGAAAGGAAAAAGTAAGTTTTGAAGTAAAGAAAATATCCTTAAGGAACGGCTCATACTTATAATAGTTCTCTTATGAATATAATAGAATGTTAAATTGAAGAAATTCTGTAAAGCTAACTATGTTTATTTTTACACATTATTTCAACGACATATTCTTGAAATGTGTACTATGACCTGATAAATTTTAGTAGTTCAGTTTCCACTGATGTGAGAGACATCGAAAGTTTCTATTCGGGTCGATGACTTTATATGATCCCCAGTGCCTAATTCAAAATACACACATGTTACAATAGGCTGCAATAGGCTATGAAGTCACAATGAAATGTGAACTACACACATATTCTTTTACTCATAAATGTGTAAAAACTGACAATGGTTAAGATAGTAACTATCTATTTAAATATATTCACTTAGAATAAGAAAAAGATTGATGCAAGCGTCAAAGTATATATAGACAAGATATTCTTCAAAACTTCTATGTTCTATGTCACACGATATTATTATGTGTTTTTTAACCGACTTCCAAAAAGGAGGTTCTATGTTCGCTGTGTGTTTTTTTTTAATGGATGTTCACCTATTACTCCGTCAATTGTGAACTAATTTTGAATATTTTTTTAGTATTCGAAAGGGTATGCTCCCGAGGTGGTCCCATTGCCACCATATCAGGATCTGATGATGGGATCCCAGGGAAATTGAGGGAAACACAATTTTTTTTTAGGCGCATACTATGTTTTTCGTATATTTTCTGAAGTTACACCGGTATTTGCGTCTGGTAGTCATCATTTTATTATGATGAGCTGATAATGGAAGGTACAAGTCCTTAACGGTTAGGAGTTGGAGGATAATTTTGTGAATTTCATACATACATATCTAAAGACCTTTAGTTGTATACTTTCAAGTTATTTAGGTAAGCTGATGATAGAAGGTTAAACAGTTAGGGATTAGAGGATGATTTTAATAGTACACGTACGTATAGACCCTTCATTCGTATTCTTTCAGTTATTCATATGGATCGTTTTGTTGAGTAGACATCCACTAGGGAAGGAATTTTGGAATTTATACCCCTAAGAGGGTGAAATAGGGGTTGAAAGTTTGTACAAAAGTCCGTCATTTTTAAGTTAGAAACATGAAACTTTATCTTTGGGCTACTGATTAAAAATGAGTAGATACGTATTTAAGCGTTTTTAGATATTCTACCCCTAAGAGGGTGAAATTGGGGTTGAAAGATTGTATAAAACTTCGTATTTTTTTAATTTAAGAACGTGAAACTTTATTTTTGGGCTACTGATAAAAATGAGTATTAACGTATTACCTAGCGTTTCCGAATATTTTATATCTAATGGGTGAAATTAGGGGTTGACATTTACACCACTAAAATTATTTGCATCAGCAGACATTTTATGAAATAGTTCAACTTACTACTTACCTACGATTGTTTGCACTAAAACTGAAAAATAAAAACTTAAAAAAAAACTGACTTCCAAAAATCATCCCACGAGAACTCTCTGCCAAAAAACACTAAAAAGCGTAAAATAAACTGACTCTTCAAAAATTGCTATGTGCCATTCTTGTCTATACCTAATTCTTTATTAATTTAAATAGTAGTATAATAATGTGTGTAGTATAACCTAAAATCTGTTTGAAGTCGGTGCCAAGCCAAAAAGAATACGAACGAACAATTACAAAAATTTAAATATATAGATAATCGCTTGGCACCGACTTCAAACAGATTCAGGTACCTAGCACACATTCATCATCATCATCATCATCATTTCAGCCGAAAGACGTCCACTGCTGGACATAGGCCTCCCCCAAGGCTCCCCAAAACAATCGGTCCTGTGCTGCCTGCATCCAGCGGTTTCCTGCTACCCTCACCAGGTCGTCTGACCATCTTGTAGGGGGCCTACCCACGCTACGTTTTCCAGTGCGTGGCCGCCACTCTAGAACTCTTCGGCCCCAACGGCCATCCTGTCTGCGAGCAATATGCCCCGCCCACTGCCACTTGAGGCTGGCAATTTTACGGGCAATGTCGGCGACTTTGGTTCGTCTGCGGATCTCCTCATTCCTGATTCGATCACGCAGAGAAACGCCGAGCATTGCTCTTTGAGCGACTTTGAGCCTTCTTATAAGGCCCATTGTGAGTGACCACGTCTCTGTGCCATAGGTCATCACTGGCAATACACACTGGTCAAAAACTTTCGTCTTGAGACACTGTGGTAACTGGGACGAGAAAATGTCACGCATCTTTCCGAACGCCGCCCAGCCTAGTTGGATTCGACGTTTGACCTCTTTCTCGAAATTGGCCCTACCTAGCTGGATAGTCTGTCCTAGGTATATGTAATGATCTACAACTTCGAGTGTAGAGTCTCCTATTTTCACTGGAATGGGTGCGACATGGACGTTCGACATAATTTTCGTCTTGTCCATATTCATTTTTAGACCCACTCGCTTAGAGAAACTACTGAGACCATCGAGCAATGTGCTAAGGTCTTCCATGGTTTCAGCCATGACCACTATATCGTCGGCAAATCGAAGGTGGGTGATACACTCGCCATTAATGTTGATGCCAAGTCCGTTCCAGTCAAGAAGCCTAAAAACGTCCTCCAGTGCTGCGGTAAACAGTTTTGGAGATATTATGTCTCCCTGCCTCACTCCTCGCTGCAGTTGTATAGGTTTCGAGTACTGGTCCTGTAGACGGACCGACATAGTAGCGTTTTCGTACAAACACTTCAACACTTCGATGTACCGGTAGTCGATTTGGCACCGCTGGAGAGACTGGAGCACAGCCCACGTTTCAATCGAATCGAAAGCCTTTTCATAGTCCACAAACGCCAAGCACAGTGGAAGGTTATACTCTTCGGACTTTTGTATAACCTGCCGCAGCGTAAATATGTGGTCTATGGTGCTAAAGCCTTTTCGGAAACCGGCTTGTTCGGGAAGTTGGAAGTCGTCAAATTTGCGTTTGAGACGATTCGTAATAACTCTCGAGAACAGCTTATACACATGACTCAGAAGGGAGATGGGTCTATAATTCTTCAGCAGGGTGTTATCACCCTTTTTGAAGAAAAGCACCACCACACTCCCGAACCATGCGTCAGGCGGTTTTCCACCCAATAGGACGGAATTAAATATCTTTTGAAGGATTATTAAGACCGGTTTGCCACCCACCTTCAAAAGCTCAGCAGTAATTCCGTCCTCACCCGGTGCCTTGCTGTTCTTGAGTTGTTTGAGAGCCATACTAATCTCGTACAAACTGACGTCCGGAATATCTTCGGTGTAGTGTCGGGTTAACTTAGCCCTTGGGTCTTCAGGCAGGTCAGTGACAGGGTCTAGTGTTGCCGTGTATAACTGTCCGTAGAACTTCTCGATTTCACTCAAAAGCTCAGTTTTCGACGATAACAGTCTGCCATCCTCGGTCTTCAATTTTGTCAACTGGCTCTAGGCTAGCACACATTATAATACTACTTTTTAAATGAATAAAGAATTAGGCATAGACAAGAATTGGCACATAGCAATTTATTAAGAGCCAGTTTATTTTACGCTTTTTAGTGTTTTTAGCAGAGAGTTTTCATTGGATGTTTTTCGGAAGTCAGTTTTTTTTATAAAAAGTTTTTTAAGAATAGAGTAAATATGGTACAACATACAAATAATTGTTACAATTATAAAAATATTTTATTTAGTAGTAACTGAAAATAACAAGTAAAACTATGGTGTGTAAAACCAGCTATACAAAAAAATATAATATTAATGATGATGGTGTTTTGGTACGATGTGGTGAGTGCTGTGCTTCACGTCAGCGTGAAAACTGTAAGGAAATGAAGGATTTATATTAATACAAGCTATTTCCAAAATGATTGCGCGTTGCAGAAGTAGAGTACATACCCGGTGTGTTTATCAGAATGGTAATGTACGTGTCTCTCAGTGCCATCAGGATCGTGTAGAGAGTAATGTCCCTTCACAGCATCCTCGTGACGCTCCTCATGCTGAGTCTTGTGGTCGTGTGTGTGAGGATCTTTTACCTCGTACTTGAACTCGTATTTAGGTGGAGTCTGTGGAAGCATCATCATAAGATATAGCTGAATGTAGAGGAACTGCGTATGAATGTAGGCGGACTTCAATACTTACATAGAAATCGTAGTGATGATGTCCGTGGTGGTCTTTGACAGTTACTTCGGTGTGGTGCCCATCATGTTTGTGAATATATTGTCCTGAGTGAGCATGTTCTGCCGAGACTATAGTGGTCATCACAGTTAACACATATATTACCTAAAACAAAAAGGACTTCTCTGATGAGTATCATGTAGATCAATCACAAAATCTATCACTGTGCTTGTATTTGTAACACAAAATTGCTTACAATGTCTTACCTTGATAATCATAATTTATAATATTGTTTTTTCTAATGCAAATTCGTCTAATATTTTAAGATAACTGATACATATCTCAAGAAAATCGAGGCTTTTATAGTGAAAAGTAGAACATTCGTGATTTGTATGATACATGTGCATTTGTAATAATTTCGTAAAAAAGTCTCGTGAGTATTTTACATTGATTGGTTTGATGACGATAAAAATAAGTTACGTCAATGCAAATATGCGTTCTTACATTTTTTTTGTAAATAGACCGGTTTACTAAATCAAAGTTGTTTTAAGAATTCCATACTTCAAAAGAAGAAGAAAAGAACACTTAAAGGACCACTTTGAGGTATTGAATTGAAATTAAATCTGTATACTTTAGTCTATAATCTATTAAAGCGGTGACAACTTCAAGCTTTAAGGTTGACGTCAAAAGATACGCCAAAAAGAAACGCATGTTTTCCATTGACCTATAACTTTAAAATTACCATTTTCTCGAACGGAAAATCTGAAAACTATACATTTATGAATTAATCATGAAAAATACCTAAGTCTTTACTTAAAGCACGTAATTAATCATCGAGGTGCACTTACCTTCTGAAACACATTAATGAAAGTACCAGAAAGTACACATAAGGTTTTGGAAACTTAATGTCGGTAAATACACGCAAAAACTACGGGGATCAATTCTTAAACTATATATTATAATTATAAATGTTTACATATAAATTTATTTGGAACCCTCAATGAGTGAGTCTGTCTCACACTTGCCCGGCTTTTTGTTTCAATAAGTGCGTTTGGCCGTTCAAGCTATTTTTCGAAGCAAATTGAGTTGTTCATTATTACCCGACTGCGAAGAAGAAGGGTAATGTTTTTCGAGTGTAAACGGCACTCCCTAGAGCCTAAATGGCTTGTTGTATTTTTATGTGAGTGGTGTCAATAGATTCGTCTTAGTCTCGAGAGTGAAACTGGGTACATCAAAATTAAAAACAACAAAACTAAGGAGTTTTGGCGCCAAAAAGTAAACTAAAAAAATTTGTGTATTCAAAATACATCGAGTGCGGTATCAAAATAAAGAATTTTTAACAGTGATTACGAATATAATATACATATAACTATATGCTTTATTAAAAAATGAATTTAGTAAAGATGGCAAATATTGACGCGGTCGGGTTATTTTACTATTAAATAATTTTACTTGTGTGAATTGTAGAAGTTTCACTTTACCTAACATATTGTGTTGCATTGTTTTTTACTAGAAATGACTGATAAAACATTTTATGTAGGGGTGATATGATACTCCGGACTGTGTTAGATAAATGTACCACTTATCACTACCATTTCTCATGACTAATCATTCAACAGCTTTTGATAGTTCACTGCTAGATATAGGGGTCATCTTAGCTACGTTTTGTCCTTCTATACCACGCTGGCCAGACAGGGTACATCATCGGAATGTATAGGGGTAGTGATGTAACGTATTCTAAATCCATCACCACTCGGAAAATTTCTTGAGTCACTGAAAAATACCTACCTTTTAACCAATTTTACCTTTACAAGTATCTGTGTGACTTTATTTATTCATTTATTTATTTATTTATTTAAGGTTCACCAACAGTTATTAGAGATAATTATTGCAAACATAGGAATATACAAGAATGATTATCTTATATCTAACTGCACAACCAATTACAGGCAAACACCACATGCAATGTGTTTTATGTATCAACATGTTAACATAGCCATATTAATTTAAAACTTATTAGTTGGGTACACTTAAACTCTAGTTAATAACAATATATTTTTGTAAATAATAATACTAATACTACCAATTATATTAATGGCTTATTTTATTTTAGGGCGTTTGATGTGTCTGACAACCGTCGACAGCGAATCAGAGTCAACCAGGTCGCTGCACTCATTTACAACTTTGCACATGCGGGGTATAGATGAATTAGCACCAAACACTGTATGGCGCAGAGGCGGAACTTTACAGTTTATATAAGCGGACAATAACTGATTGCTTATTATCAGCAAAAATAGATTAACATATTTTTTTAAGATCAAGTCAAATTAAGAAAACTCATTCATATATCATTTAAACGTATATTTCATAAAAGTAAATTAAAACTAATCAAACATATAGTCTAAATTGACAACAATAAGGTGTAGAGGTAGCTTCAAGTTTAGTGATGATGGTGATGATGTTCAGGAACTATGTGTTTAGCATGACCTTTATATTCTACGTCAGCCTGGAATCTGATAACAAAAACAAGGTATTAACATATGCTCAAAGTATAGGAACTTATACAGTTTACTTGTAGTTATGGTACTAACCCGCCCTTTTTATCTGCGTGATACTTCACAATCCTGACAGTACCGTCAGGCTGGTCCAGACCGTACTCGCCCTTGACGACGTGACCGTCGCGGTGTTCGCGCTGATACTTGTGGTCGTGAGTGTGGGGGTCCTTCACTTCGTAGGCGAACTCATATTTGGGGTGGCTCTGTGGTAAAATCAAAATACAGTTAATATATTATTTGAAGAAATAACGAGGTACAACAGAATAATCGTAGGTTTCATACATAATATTCTACGTGTTTGGTAACATGTCCGTCGTGATGTTGATGAAGGGTTTGAGATGAGATGGCATGACCGTGATGTTCGTGATGGCCATGGTGTTCCTCACGATGACCGTGATGTTCTTCTTGGTGACCATGGTGTTTCTCGTTGTGACCATGGTGTTCCTCGTGATGGACTGGTGCGTGCTTGTTTTCATGGGTTTGTTGGGCATGACCATGATCATGACCGTGGTGGTGATGGTTTTGTGCTGTGACTGCTGCCACTGCGATGGAAACCAGGAAGATCTGTTTGACAATAGAAAAAATGTAGATATATAATTATATGTTACGTACAAATATTAAAATGATGAATATTATTTGTTACTAATACTACTACTGCTAATTCGCACCTTAGTCAACATGATTACTTTTGAATATTATACTCTGCAATGTGTAAATGTTGACTGATACTAAAATAAGTTTTTTTTGGCTTTATATACAAAGAACTCAACAGAACTTGTTTGAATACGACACTGAGTTTATGTTTGTGTGACAATACTTTTTCGAACCAGTATTTTTTATTTGTAGGACAACCTTTTAAGTACGACACTAATGAAATAAATCATAACTAGTTCATACTGAAATAAACATGCATTATATTTCTATAGCTGCAATTAGTAGCGTATGGTATATGTTACTACTACTTGTGGCCTATAATAGTACTGACAAAAAAATTCCAGCAAAGGTCTATACTTTAATTAAAGTTGATAATAATAGGAGTTACACATAATTTACTAAATCAGAGACTATCAGTATATCTTTTTAGAAAATGTTACCTTGTGGCGCTCTTGTTTCGGTCCTGCAATAACCTATAGAAGACTCAAGACAAGCCAAATTTTCTTAAATTTCTAAAATGAAAGAAACTGTTTATACAGATTACGGTGTATACAAAACATTGAATAAGTTTTCTAAGCAAATGAATTTTTTGTCGATATTTTTCGTCTAAAATATATCATTACAAGATATATTTTTATCTAACTCCCAGTGGTCGAAATTCGACCATAATTACTTAATTAATTAAGTTTGATTTCTTTTAAACTTTCTGCAGTCCCCATCCTTATAAACTTTAAATGTATGTTGTTGTTTGTTATAGCTTTGTACTCATTTTAGTGTGTCTGGACATTATGCAATCTATTTTACTAGCACCATTAAAAACAATCCTTGTCATCCCCTGTCAGCCACACTAAGAATACTAATTTTCAGGTACCTGTATTGCTTTCCTAATTTGACAACATGCGAAAAGAGGTGGGGCTATCGGTTTAAGGTCAATGGAAAATATACGGGATCCATCTTAGCGTTCGCAGATGACCTTGCTATCATTACACGTAATCCAAAGCAGTGCCAAGAACTACTGCGTAAGGTAGATGACTTCTGTACCTGGACGGAAGCCTTTGTCTGGGCCGGCGAGGCACCAGGTATACCTCATATGACCCCGGGACTACTATTGGTGGGGAAAGTGTTTCAATAATATCAGAAACCGTGCCCTTTAAATTCCTTGGAGGAAAGATAGACTACAAAGGTCGTACTCCATCTATAAACGTAATAGTCGATGACTTCGTAAAAGACATTGACAAGGTAGACCAACAGCCAATTAGTAACGTAAAAAAAGCTTGGATTTACGACAACTACTTAACATCACGTCTCAACTGGCCGTTTCTAGTATATGATATAAACCAGAACCACATAAGAACACTGGACGCGAAAGTCACTAAGACATTGAAGTCGTGGCTCAGGCTAGCACCATCTAGCATTTGACTGCCTCGTTGGTCTCGCGGTTGGCCTGTGCGACCGCTGATCATGAGGTCTCGGGTTCGATTCCAGGGTCGGACTAAATGTTTGTATGATCTACAAATATTTGTTTCGGAGTTTGGGTGTTTTCTATGTATAATATGTATGTATTTACAAAAAAAAAATAAGTAAATAAGTATTTATATCAGTTGTCTAGTACCCATAACACAAGCTCTGCTTAGCTTGGGACTAGATGGCGTTGGGTGGTAGATGTCCGAAAAATATCTGCAGACCCGTCAACGTTGTAAACGTTGGGCTCGAATAATTTTGGAATGAAATTAAAAAAACCTTCGGAACTCTACAAACTAGAGTTACCAAAATGCATGTCTTGTCAAAATCCCAAGACGAAATCGTTAGATCCCTTCCAAAAGACAAAAATTCATCAGAGCTAGAGTCACGGCTCTAATTCCACAAAAAAATCATGGTGGGTACGCAGTCCAGTAGAGTTGGATTGGGAAATGCTAGAAGACAGACCGACAAAGAGATAACAAAATCTTTCATACAACAAGATGAAAACGAGACCTACAAGGTGCACGCGCTGAACCTAGAAATGCAGAATGAATGGTTAACTCTAGGAGAATTATGTATCCCACCAGCTTTGAAATGGCGCACACTTTTATATGATTGGTCACCCGCCCTGTTGAAATTCTACCTCAACGCCTTTCAATGAACTCTCCCCGATCAAAGCAACCTAGTAAGGTGGGGAAAAGCTACAGAAAAGGCTTGTACGATGTGCAATGCGGCAATAGGTACAGCCACGCACTTACTGACAGGTTGTAAGGCGCTATTAGACCGGGGTCATTATTCACGACGCCATGATAGGGTACTAGTCATCATACGCGAAGCTATGAGTTTATCACTGGCGAGAGCGAAAAAAGGAATAACAACAAACATAAAAACTAACATCGCGTTTGTAAAGGAAGGCTCAACAAAAAAGACTTCACTCACACAAAAGCCGTACTCAATTATAAATACCGCCAGTGACTGGACATTATTAGTGGACACGTATGAAAATCACTACAGAATACCGGAGGATATCTGTGCCTCGGCGTCCAGACCGGACATATTTCTTTATGCAATGTCAATTATGCGTGTAGTACTAGTAGAACTCACGGTGCCGTGGGAAACGAACATCCCTAAAGACCACGCTTTAAAAAGAAACAAGTACTTTGACTTAACCAACGAAATAACTAAAATGGTTATGTCGTTGCGCTGTATGCCGTGGAAGTGGGTGCGAGGGGTATACCAGCTAAATCCCTCTATAACCTGCTTAAAGACCTTGGATTGCCAAGAGCTTCAGTAAGCTCTTTTCTTGAACGAATATCCAAAGCGGCATTTCTAGGCTCACTTCAAATATGGTTAGGTAGAGGGGGTAACACGGCGGACAGTGGAGGTGAGCGTTGACGCGTCGTAAGGAGTGCTCCTTAAACCTAAACCTGGGTCGCAATTCCCAGGCACTGTCGAAGTCGCATGTGTTGCCCCCATCTTTCACGCGATGGACCCGGCACCCGCACGGTGAATCCATGGAACGCTAAGAAATAGGTCTATGTATGTATGCTGGTATGTTCGGGTGGAATCTTGCAACTCAATTTTGAAGCAGATATCTTCAACCGATTTTGCTGAAATTTTGCAAGTATATGTATACAGCGTGACAATACAATATTATAATGACATGGAGCTGATCTGATGCTGAAGCTGGAAGGTGGCCATAGGAACTCTGTAAAGAAACGTCGCAACATCATCGAGTTTGGACTCGTTTGATTCGTCTCGAGGCGTTCCACTAAAAGCTTGTTTTCAAAAAGATTTTTAAATAAATTTATTAGTTCCTATATTGATTTTAAACATATTTTTGAGAATAGGAACTGGAGTTTAATTATCTTTTGTTCACTATTCTTTAAGTGAAAAGTGGTGGTACTTATTGGTACTGCTTGTGTACCTATAAGTACCGTCTCTTTCCGGTACAGCATGGTGCGAGTTCAGTGGTGTTTTATTTGTGGACTAGAATATTCTGGTTGATTTCATTTAATTTACTACAGTTATTAATGATTTAATATATTGCGAATGTGGTACAGCTGAAATACTAAGTCATAATTTGTGAGTGAGACGATAAGTGAAACGAAATGTTACTGAAACTGTCACCCGCACCATGCTACAGCGCAAAGAGTATGGGCTAGTAGTTAATGTCTCCACTCTTTGCTTTTATAAGTTTTCTTTGGCGATTTTAAGAATAAAGAAAAATACTTTTGTTTTGTTCCTGAAAAAACGTTGTTGTATCAAAAAACGCATGTCAAACCACAAAGCAAATTTAAGATCTTTTTTTTTACGCGGGGAATGCTTTTTGCACCATACCCTCCGTGGGGGACACACACAAAGGGCGTGTGTGGGACTCCTGACGAATCGGTCTACCCACTAAACCCCGCGGCGGCCTACCTCGGCAGTCGGGAGCAGCTCCAGAAACGCATCAGCGGCTTCTAGAGCCCCCCCTGCCGTAGCTCACGTCTGAGGTACATCCAGGGGTAACCATAGTCACCCCCGAGGCGGGTCGCTGTTGCGCCTCCTACCGCTCTACACAGTAAGTCCTAACGTGATGCTAAATGTAAATTATTCGTAACTTGAGTGAATATTTTTAATAGTATCGCTTCATGATTTTGTGCATTCTAAATGTTTTAAGAGAGTTATGCAACAGTACAAGTGAGCAGGATATTAACGATACCGCTGGCACAGAAAAGTGATGGTAATTAGTTATTTCGTTTTCTTCACTAAGTGACAGAAGACATCAGAGCCCAAATCTCTCTCTCTCTCTCTCTCCTGATTCTGGCGGGAGAGGGAAACGCACTTGCAACTCTTGAGGTGTTGGTATCATAGGCAACGGCAGTTGCTTACCATCTAGTGACCAATTTGTTCCTCTATTCCTTTTTTTAAAAAATCATTGTTGTGTAGTGAATAATTTATATAATCGTGATATAGAGAAACTGGTATTTTGCGACATTATGTATGTAGTTAACCTGCTACTCGCATCACAGCAACCTGTGTTTCAACGGATAATCAAAAGTAAGCAGCACCTCTGTTTCTTGATGTGAGAGTTGCTATCTGAACCTGTCTCTGTCATATATTCGATTTATTTGCCGTAGATTTCAGAATCACCGTGCTATTCATAATAATGTAATAGTATAAGTATGCTGCAGTGATCTAATATAATTTCATTTACTTAAGACATTAATAGTATTAATAGTATGATAGGAAGAGAGTTAACAGATAATGGGGTCTAAAATATTAACAGTAAGGTGAAAATGGTAGGCAAAACATTATCCAGAAATACTGGCATTATATGAGAATTATGTATCTCAGAATACGGTCCGGATGGGTATTGAATAAAATAAAATTTTAAAATCATAAAAACATTTTTATTTAAAAGTAACAAGTAAAACTGCAATATGTTATAACAATTTGTACAAATATGAGTTTAGTGATGATGATGTTTTGGTACAATGTGGTGGGTGCTGTGTTTCACGTCAGCGTGGAAACTGTAATGAAAATAAGAACAATGATTAATGTAAAAATGTTTGGTAAATTATTTATAAGTTGTAAAACCCGCATAATTACCCTGTGTGCTTATCAGAATGGTAATGTACGTGTCTCTCAGTGCCATCAGGATCATGCAGAGAGTAGTGTCCCTTCACGGCATCCTCGTGACGTTCCTCATGCTGAGTCTTGTGGTCGTGTGTGTGAGGATCTTTTACCTCGTACTTGAAGTCGTATTTAGGAGGAGTCTGTGGAAGCAAAACATAATGAGCGTTCGCGCTAAAATTTAATAATGTTGCGATGACTGCTTTGACGAAAAGTGACTTTCGGTGCCCATGAACGTCTGTAAATCAAAAGCCACAAGCGCGTTGTCGGCTTTTCAGATTTAAGTTCACTCTTTCCTTGAAGGTCGTACCGACTCGGAAATACCGCACATAATGATTTGAGAGTTAACCACAATATAGTCGTGCGAGACAAAAAGTGATGGTGTTATACATTTCGCCTTTTGGAACGATAACTAATTTTCACTGCTAACTTGACTGCACGTTTGGCCTAGTGGTTTAACGGTCACCACGCCGTTTCCTACTTTGCCAAGTGTCGTCGGTTCAAATCCCACGTAGGACAACACTTTGTGTGATCCGCAAATTGTTGTTCTAAGTCTGGGTGTTATTTGTGTCCGTTTCATGTATGTTTGTAAAGTCCCCCGCGACACAGGATTTATTCCTAGAGCGGGAGTTGTAAAAAAAAAACGACACACTCTCTACATAACGCTTAGAGTTCTAGCAATCAGAGATCTTTAGGCTTTTGAATCATCTTAGCTTTGGAACGTGTGTTCCATCACGAAAATTATATGCATTTATACGGACTCCGTTCATCCAGAAGACAGAGTTTAATTAAACTAATTTGATATGAAAACTAGCACTACTACTCCGTTCTTTTAATTTATGTAAATTCGTAGAATTTTAAGTTTATTACTAACATAGTAGTCGTAGTGATGATGACCGTGGTGACCTTTAACAGTTACTTCGGTGTGATGCCCATCATGTTTGTGAATATATTGTGCTGAGTGAGCATGGTGTGCTGATACCACAACTGCTGCCGCACTAAGCACACACAGTACCTAAAATAGAATGTTTTTAATCTATTTGTAAGTAATAACTAGATATAACACTTTCACTATTTAACACTCAATATCTTTTACTATATTTTCGCTACACGAGATTTTTGCAAACATTGTTTTACCTTAATAATCATGATTTCTTTCAAATTTGGTTTTCGAAGCAAATATTTCTAAGGTTTAGAGATAACTGATAATATGTTTAAAATAACGAGACTTTTATAGAGAAAACTAAAGCAATCAAGGTAATATTGAACACATGCGAATGTTGAACTCTTACGTTCCGTGATCATGTATTTGTAATAGTTTCGTAAAACACTCTCGTGCGTACATAACATTAATTGTTATTGTGACGGTAAAAAAATAAAAGTGGTACTCTTTGATAATTTTGTTGGACCGACAAACCAAAGTGAAACGATATTTAAATCTATAAAATTCTGATTTTCGTCTTTTTTTAAGTACGAAACCTAAAATTAATCAGAATGGCGTGCAATAAGAGAGGCCTATGTCTAACAATAGAGTGCAATAGGCTGATGATAATGATGTTATATATCTGCAATTATTAGTGTGCTTGTGACTCTCTGCAGGTTATATTTTGCAACATCACTTGATGAAAACCCTATTCAGGCTTATCTTGACATCTTGGACTCCTTTTTGTTTTGCGATTTTCTGGTAAAGACTGATTTTTAGTTGTATAAATTCCATGTAACTATCATATATAAGTCATTTATGTAAGTAAATATTTCGAACACATTTTAATTTTAATTCATCTGAACTTTGGTAAAATAAAATAGAATGTCATAAATCATAACATTTGCCGGTATTGACATATTGTTTTTGAAATGTTTTAATAAATTAAGCACAAACACATAAACACTTAATTTTTGCTATGATACCCAAATCAAACTTTATACAGAAACCACGTGGTTGGCATGATATTACGTAGTTTATGACCTGATAATGAAATTAGGAAGAGTAAAGTGAAACTATTACTTTTGACTAGAATGTAAATTGATGAGTCTTACAGAGTAGACTAAGCATATTCTTTTTTACCTCTTTTACTATTTCTATGTTCTACTATTTAATTGAATAGTGACTGAATAAAATGACAAAATATTGATTCATACAAAATCGTTACCGAACTAGTTGCGTTGTTAATTTATAAGCGATAACATATCGCAAAATTTTCTTATGAATTTATATTAAACTACCAACTTGATGTTATAAATATTGTCAGAGTTGGGCGTTGAAGTAAATAAGAAACTATTTTATGAAAGTTTACATCTATATTTCACATAAATAATTTAAAAACAATCAAATACAAACAGTTTTAAATCAATAACAATGACGAGTAGAGGTAGCTTCAAGTTTAATGATGATGGTGATGATGTTCAGGAACGATGTGCTTAGCATGACCTTTGTATTCTACGTCAGCGTGGAATCTGAGTACAAAAAAAATTATAAACACATCAGTTCAAAGTACAGGGAGCTATACATTTTACTTTGTAGTTATGGTACTTACCCGCCCTTTTTATCTGCGTGGTACTTCACGATCCTGATAGTACCGTCGGGCTGGTCCAGACCGTACTCGCCCTTGACGACGTGACCGTCACGGTGTTCGTGCTGGTACTTGTGGTCGTGAGTGTGGGGGTCCTTCACTTCGTAGGCGAACTCATATTTAGGATGAGCCTATGGCAACATGAAAATACTATTAAATCACTATTCAACAAAGTTTGTAGAAATAAAATGTCATACTACATCATAATCATAGGATCTTACATAATATTCCACATGCTTAGTCACATGTCCGTCGTGATGTTGGTGGAGGCTTTGAGATGAGATAGCATGACCTTGATGTTCGTGGTGACCATGGTGTTCTTCATGGTGACCATTGTGTTCTTCATGGTGACCATGGTGTTCTTCATGGTGACCATGGTGTTCTTCATGGTGACCATGGTGTTCTTCATGGTGACCATGGTGTTCTTCATGGTGACCATGCTGTTCCTCATGATGACCGTGGTGTACCTCATGGTGACCATGGTGTTCCTCGTGGTGACCATGATGTTCCTCGTGGTGACCATGATGTTCCTCGTGGTGACCATGGTGTTCCTCTACGTGACCGTGTTGCTGTTGCTCGTGGTGTCCATGGTGGTGATCCTCGTGATGGACTGGAGCGTGCTTGTTTTCATGGGTTTGATGAAGAACAATGCTCTGAGACGAATAAGCATGACCGTGATCATGGCCATGCTGGTGATGATTTTGGGCAGTGACTGCTGCAACAGCCACAGTGAGAAGGAAGACCTGTTTAATTAGAAGAAAGATGTAAAATAAACATTATTTTGTTTAATAAAATATTCATAAAAAAAATATTCGTGGAATTCATACCTTAGTGAACATGCTTACTCTTTTATTAGTATTTCACTTGAAGCAATAATGTTAACTGATACGTAAAAGAGATTTTTTCTCATTTATATATGTAACAGAACTTGATTCTGTACAGACTGAAAGTAAACATGCAACTTCGAACCTGCCTTTTTTATTTGCAGGTCAACTTTTGCAATTTTATTTTAATAAACACCTAACCTTAAATCAGTTACACTAAAAAAACTTTTTTAAGGACTTTTCTCATTTTCATATTCGTAACGAAATAGTTGTATTATGTTATTATCTGATTTTGCTAATTATAACTGCTTAATATAACATATCCACTTTTGTAATACTTCTATGTTAACATGGAAAACTGCCTGACAAATGGAGAAAATAAAAAAAAGTGGCCAAGTGCGAGTCGGATTTGGCCGGAACGACAAGAAGATGGGTAGCAGCAAGTCACATAATATAATTAAATTTTTATGTTTGTGTTGATTGAATGAAAGGTAAATTGCAGTTTACGGTTTATGACGTATTAAAAAAAAACTACTTACTAGATTTCGTTCAAACCAATTTTCGGTGGAAGTTTGCATGGTAATGCACATCATATATTTTTTTAGATTTATCATTCTCTTATTTTAGAAGTTACAGGGGACACACATTTTACCACTTTGGAAGTGTCTCTCGCGCAAACTATTCAGTTTAGAAAAAAAAAAATGATATTAGAAACCTCAATATTATTTTTGAAGACCTAACCATAGACGTATATGTTATATACGTTTGATGAAAAAAAAGTTTCAGTTCTAAGTATGGGGATCCCCAAAATGTATTGTTTTTTTTTCTATTTTTGTGTGAACATCTTAATGCGGTTCACAGAATACATCTACTTACCAAGTTTCAACATTATAGGTCTTATAGTTTCTGAAAAAAGTGGCTGTGACATACGGACGGACAGACAGACGGACAGACAGACATGACGAATCTACAAGGGTTCCGTTTTTTTCATTTGGCATGGAACCCTAAAAAGTGGTCAAGATAAAAGTCCCGTATAAATAATATCCGTGACGTTGATAATATAAAAGTTTAAATACGCTGAAGATCGATCGTTTAAAAGTAATTTGCAGAACGTACGAACCTCACCAATAAGAATTCCTATATATTTTGATTAGATTTTCTTTTTATGAGTTCCTGTCTTATCACTATTAGGTATGTTAATCTTGATTATTTTTTCTATTACAATAATGAATTTCTTTTAATATTTCAACCGCGACTACATTTAATATTGACAACTATACACATAATATGTTGCTTGTTTCATGTTGATATCGCTAAACATACATAGATATATTTTGACAAGAAATTGAGATACTCATCTAGAGTATGATTAATCTAAGAAGGTGATTTTGACAGGTGAAACTGGCTACAGAGTTAAGCATTTTGATGCTGAAAACAGCATCAGTATTTTCTTTACTTTTTTTTTGTTTAATAGTATAAGGTTGTAAAGAGTATAATACTGTTTTTAACATTATGGTTGGCATCCCTAGGTGAAACTAACGTTCTGTGACAGGAGAACGAAACCTAGCACTATTGAAAAAATATAATTTAAGTTAAAAAAAATTTATATACAAGCTATATATTTATACTGCTGAGTCTAATTCATGTTATGGGGCGTATTTCTGTTTAAATTTCTATAAATCTAAGAACTAATTTCAAAAAGTAAAATCGCCTGTTTGACATAATATCATGTGATTATAAATGTATCGTATTAAGTTTTTAAACTAAAAAGAAGACAATGTTGATTTCACCATTCATTCACCTTTGACCATCAGTGGACTGTTAAGGGGCGCGTCCCTAAAAACGCGCGAAAAGGCACTTGCAGTTTTACAAAACACAAACAACTCAATTCATATTTGACACTAAAAAAAAAATCTCAGTAGTTTAATAAATCAGTCTACCAATCTACCGAGTGACATTTATAAAATAATTCTTTATTTTTGTGAAAAAAAGCCTTAACAAAGATCAAAATCATCGAAATCGACCTTTTTAATTAGCACACTCTGTCCTATTTCGTGCTCTATTTTAAATGTTTTTTTCTTATTTCGCGAGAAAAAAGTATGGAGAAAAGATTTACCGTTTTAGTTTTTTATTAATTCTCACCAAAAAGCCATAATCTAAGGCTAAACATCATTCATTTTTAGCGACAAAAGTTCCATACATTTTAGTACGTAGATATCGTCTCCCGTAAATTGCAATAAATAAGTTTTATCGCGCTCAAAAAATTCAGTGCCCGCCGAATATTCAAGGTGACACCACGTCGGTTTGTAGTTCGCACTGAGCTCCATAATACGTAAATGACAAGTTTTAGGGTGGGTTGCCAGTGAGTGTCGAATTGTAACTGTTAATTTGTATTCTTGAATTTAATTTTTTTTTTTTTTTAAGAATAATTTCAAAGAAAATTTTTAGAATTTTTTATTAACACAGAACTTATTTTTATGTTTTTTTTAACTTGCTAAGTATGTATATATCTAACTATTTATGTTAAGACGGAATCTTGCAACTAAATTTTGCAGATATCTTCAACCGATTGTATTGAATTTTTGTAGGCATATGTATATAGCGTGACAATGCTATATTATGATGACATGGAGCTGATCTGATGTTGAAGCTGGAAGGTGGTCATAGGAACTTTGTAACGACGGAACCTATCGAGTTTGGAGTCGTTTGATTTGTCTTGACGAGTACTTTGAATACACTTTGACAGACCGAGACACTTTGAGAATTTGTTTTTAAAAAAGTAAAAAAAAAATTTTTTAATGATTTCTGTTAGAATTGAATAACTACTACTGACATAATGAAAGACCTTAAAATTACAGTTTTATTTTTGACTGCATGGTTGGTCTAGTGGTTTAAGCGGTTGCCTCGCCGCTTCCTACGGTATCAGGTGTTGTGGGTTCAAATCCCACATGGGACAACACTGTGTGATCCACGAATTGTTGTTCTGAGTCTGGGTGTCCATTGTGTCCGTTTCATGTATGTTTGTAAAGTCCCCCGCGACACAGGATTTATTGGATATATACGGAAGTTGTCTTTTTTGAAAAAAAAACCGTTGTTTTTTAACCGTCTTAAAAAAAGAAGGAGTTTATATATACTTTGTTGCAATAAAGAATTGTTGCAATAAAGAATTATAAATTAACTGTATTTTTTTATTTTTTTACCCGACCACGGCAAAGCCAAAGGAGGGTTATGATTTTGACAGGCTATGTATGTATGTTCATCTGTTCCCTCATAGCTCCTTAACTACTAATTAGAACTGGATAAATGAGGAATCGTTAGAAGTGTCTTGATCGTCCGCTGCTTATAGGCTATATGACGCGTCACTCAATTTAATGTGGCGCCCTCTAGCCGACATAAAGTACTGTATTAAAAAATGAATTTGACATAAATATGCCGTGTTTGGTATCATCGGAAAGGGTGTTACTTGTACATTTCAAATATATATATATAGGTACTATTAGCATTTGCTGGTGACTTTGTTCGTATTTATTCAATTTTTTTTATATTTCTATGTTAGGTATTTAAAATATACTTTGCATATAAATTATTATTATCACTACACCAAAACATTTTAAATAAAAAAAAAGTAAAAACTTAAATTAAAATAGAAACGTACCATAACTCTTAAAAACACGTGACTACGGCTTTTCAAAACTTGTTTCATACTTTTTCAGCGTCGTTTTTTGTCAAAAAGTTAAAAAGTACGTAAGTAAGTAAGATCTATGAAGTAAAATTTAGTCAATATGAGCAATAAAAGCGATCAAAAATTATATTTTTAAGAAACATTATGTTCCAATAATATAACATATATCATACAAATTTTATTTCATAACATAGCATTAAAATTCGTTTATTACTGTAAAGGATCTAAGCTGACAGATAGCGCGAGCGACTTAATTTTATACTGTGTAAAAATATATTATTTGTCCATGAAATGAATTAAAAATGAATAGGTACACTTGAACCCCATTCTCGACCTTTGACGAGTTACTTAAAGCCCGCGGGCTTTCCGCTATGACTAAGATACATTGCGTGCTTTGTAGGACATTCTAAACATTCTTCAAAGGCGAACAGGTAATGAATATGTAACTAGAAGAAAAAACCGAAGGTAAATTTATTAGTTGCCAGGGTTAGTATGCTACAGTGCCCGATGCGTTTGTGTGCATGTAAAATATGAATGTGGGTGTTCAATCACAAATTCCCACGCTCAAGGACTACAGTCTTAAGGGTTTTTGATGATGATGATAAAGAGGATTTCGTGGAGGCTTAATTCCAACCCGAATGAAACCAAGGCTGCAGCGATACATTAACAAATAGTTACTTAATATAATATACTCGCTCATACATACATTGATAACGTAAACTTGTTTCAATCAGTGCAAGCGCAAAATGCAAAACATGAACCTGTTTGTGAAAAGTAAGTATTAAGAACAATTTACTATATTACTCAAAACTCGTTGTTTTGGTATAAATATTTAAGCCGTCAACTTTTCGTTATACATTCAGTACACCCTCAACTTTTAACTGTAAAATCTTATAACCTTATCAAGATGCTCACAAAAGTTTTATTTTAAATATTTTTCAAATTTACAAACACTAATAAATCCTAATTTTCTTAAAAGTCAAACAAACTATTTTTTATACAGATATTTCTAGTCACTACAGTAGTTGCAGCAGTAACTGCCCAAAACCATCACCACCACGGTCATGATTATTTATCTCGGGCCATTGCAAAGTTTGTTGTAAATGCAGACAGCTGAGGCTGACTGTATAACAGATTATATATATAATGTATCTCATAAAATAGCTGTAGAGTTTCCTTAAAATAAAATAAATAAATAAAATAAATACATTGTTTTTTACCAAACCCATGAAAACAAGTACGCTGCAGTCTATCACAAGGACTACCACTATGGACACCACGAGCAATAGCAACACGGTCACGTAGAGGAACACCATGGTCACGACGAGGAACATCATGGTCACCACGAGGACCACCGTGGTCACAAAGAGGAACACCATGGTCATGCCTTCTCGTCTCAAAACCTCCATCAACATCACGACGGACATGTGACCAAACACTTGGAGTATTATGTACGTATTTGAGTATCGTTATGGTTTGAACTAATCAAAAATACAAGTACATAGTAAAACAATGCAAGTCTTGCAACATTTTATCAGTAATTAGACACCTTATTTTATTTAACCAATAGAAGGACTTAGCTATCACATAGCAATTAGAAAAATTACTAGCGCAATCCTTAACGAACCAAATGTATGTGCCAATGTAAAATGCTCAGAGCTCAGATTCTATTCTTGAGTGCCATTCTCAAGTCATTCTATTTGCAATCTGAGTGTGTGTAATTTGCCTTCTGGATTAACCATATCTTGATTTGTAAACAGGGTCACCCTAAGTACGAGTTCGCGGACGAATTAAAGGACCCCCACACTCACGACCACAAGTACCAGCACGAATACCGAGACGGTCACGTCGTGAAGGGCGAATACGGTCTGGACTAGCCCGATGGCACTGTTAGGATTGTGAAGTACCACGCTGTCATCTCTGTGTGAATGTAAGTTTAAAATCAACCTTTACGTTCTTGTTTTCAGGTTCCACGCAGATGTAAAATATGAAGATCATGCTAAGCATATAGTTCCTAAACATCACCACCACTGAACATCACTAAATTAGAAGCTACTGCGTTGTTATTGGTTATGAATTGTTTGTATTGAAATATTTTTATATTATTTATTTATTCGTATGAAATATAGATGTAAACTGTTCTAAGATAGTGTTTGTACCCTTTTATTTGATGCCCTACTTTGACGATTGTTTATTAATGCGATTAGTAATCCGCTATTGGACATAGGCCTCATCTTAGGTTTTGGCCTAACACACTATAGTCTAGTCAACATGTTCAAAAACATGTTTAATAGAAATAAAGCTCCTTTTTTTCCTGTGCAGGAATCCCTCGAATACCGACTGGTGGCAATGTCGGGCTCGAACCGACTAAAACCGCACGCCGTCTCGGGTACTAAATGCCGGGGAACCAGGTACACCCTAGAAAGGAAAACCCTGAAACCCCGACGTACCTCGGGCCACCTATGGTTTATAGACAGCCCCCTCCTATGTGGGAACCACGATATTCCCGTTACTCTCCTCCAGGGCGCGCACGCTCCACGGCATCCGCGCCGCCATACAGGTCTGCTTCTGCTAGGGTGACAGATGGCCTTATCTGTCACCCCCGGCCTGCGCTTATGGAGGACGGAGATCGTTCTGCGATCTCCGGCGCCTTAGTCGCCTGCGGTACCTGGCCCTTTCCCGGGCCTGGCGGGCCGGAAGAGTTCTAAACCTCTCCCGGTCCCGCTCCGCCGTGTCCTTTGTAAGCATAACTTTATTCAGTACCTAAATAAAATGAGCTCCACGAAGCGGAAAATTAAAAAATTAAAAAAAAACAACTTAAAATAGTATTCGTTACATGAATGTTAAAACATCGATATGGGGTGTATTTTGCTTTCATTATAGGCATATAAGAATAGTATTACCTTAACAATTTAGACGAACGGAACAAAACTGTAACGACACTTTTAACATTGAGTTGACGTCATAGTGCTGGATAGTCAACGTTAAATATAACAAACTGATCTGGGGGCACGGTCGTGGCATGGCAATTAATTACCATTACATAATAAATACAACTGAATCAATCACTTTAATTCAATTCAATGACCAGAAAAATATCATTTGAGGTCAAGACAATTGTAAAATTAACAGTCCTGTGGTAACTATATACTCGTAGTCACTCAAACTTGTTTAGAACGTCCTTCATTCAAATTCTCAGAAGACAGTTTAAATTCTCAGGATATGATGTTAACAATAGACTAATGAAACTTACAAAGTTTCAATTGCATAGCTTTGATACATTAGATTTTATTGATACCTAAAAAATACCGATTTCGTCACTGACATACTGATGATCATCAAAACTGTTAGGGTACTACCTGAAGTGCTAGAAAGCTTAAATTTGGTATGTAAACTAAGTTTAGTACACGAACCACAAAAAAATCATAAACCTATTACTTTTGCCCCCCAACTCCCAAATTTGGAGGGTGAAAGTTTGTATGAGATTTCACTAATTTTTATGCTAGAGGTTTTATTTTTGGTATACGGACTTTTTCGAAAGAAGAAAGCATATGTACAAGAAATAAACCGCAAAAATAAAATAAAAAATACTGCCTTAAACAACTTACAAAAAGAAATGAAATCCCACCAAAAACATTTTCATGTAAAATGTTGCCAAGACGACTGCATATGGCTTACCCTGTGAAAAAGATATCAGATCTCATGTAGAGCCAAGGTTCTGAATCTACACGCCCTAACTCTACCAACCCTACCTTCACAAACTCTACATCTCAGTAAAAATGTATGGCTTGGCTGTTTCAAAATTTATGTATTTAATATGCGGGCAATCGAGCAGACATATCGCCTGATGGTAAGCGATTACCGCCGCCCATGGACACCTGCAACACCAAAAGCATCACAAGTGCGTTGCTGGCCTTTTGGGAATGGGGGGAAGGGGTAGTGGTAGGGGTCCCGCGTAGTTTGCTCCTTCAGTCGACTCTTACGACACCAGCGGAATGCATAGGGGTGGCGACACTCGTATTCCTAATCTTCCACCAGACGAACAACACGTATAATGTAATCTTGTGATATGTATATATACTTTGAATTTCGCTTGACTTTTGTCTTCTCTTCTACGCTTATACAGAAGCGCCTTTCACACCAACGGTTAACACAAAACATATTGTTATGTTGCAACAAATTAACTTTGTGTTTTATTAACATATAAGTGATTGGAGAGATTATAACGTCGTAACATAATATATGTAATGTAGTAAAAACTCATGTATAATGAATATGTAACTTAATGTTAAACATGCTTATTTCCACCTTTCGCGAAATTTTTAATCGGATTATAAATTTACATTTTATGGTATACAGATGGATAGTAAATATAGTTCCCTGTTATGTATGACCGTGTTAAAAATCTGACTAATTAAATTTCTGTTCCCTTTTCCTTTTCCAACTACAGAAAAAACTCATTTATAGTTCGACCAAGCGGCGGCTTCAATAAGTTGTGCAAGGAGTACTCTATTAATAATAATACACACATCAAAAGTGTCTAGGGATCAACATATGTGTCTAGGGATCAACATATATTTTTGCAATAACTTTTCTCCTGATTGATATTAATTAAAATTTTCTTTAAGGATTCATCAAATAAAGTGTTTTCGTTTGTCACAGTAACGATAAACCAAGTCACCTTTGCATTAATAAAGAAATTTGCCATTTTCCTAATAAAAGGATTTTTGACATTTGAACCACTAACATTAAAGTTCGAAAAAAAGACTGAAATAACAGTTTTCTTTAAAATTTTATTAGGTAACTTAAACAATTAATAATCCGTGTTTCTACCGCGAACACTAACACAAGAACATTGGTTTGGCATACTCAAAATGAGTTCATCCAAATCACGCTGTGGAATGGCTGCCCATGTTCGTTGCAACAACAAAAAAAGGTCTTCTTGCGACTGGATACCCTCCATATTCGGCAGAGCTCTTCTCTGTAGCATATCCCATGCATGCTCAATCGGGTTCAAGTCTGGCGACTGAGCAGGCCAGGGCCAAAGCCACATCTCAATCTCAAGAAATCCGCATAAAAATGCTTGATCCCTAGACACTTTTGATGTGTGTATTTCGGACATCTAACACACAACGCCGTCTAGTCCCAAGCTAAGCAGAGCTTGTGTTATGGGTACTAGACAACTGATACAAATACATATATAATTTTTTTTTTGTAAATACATATATATTATACAAAGAAAACACCCAAACTCCGAAACAAATATTTGTAGATCATACAAACATTTGGTCCGACCCAATATAGCAATATAATATAGCAGTTTCTCTATAGTTGAATACAAAAATTAAATAACACGCAATCCAAAGGTTTTTTTTATGTACGGGCCCGCCAAAGTGACTCTACTCTGCCTGATGGAAAGCATAAGCAGAATCCAATAGTGGTGGTGACCAGACTCATTGCGTATACAGACAATGCAACAATGCAGCATAGTGACCCACACCATGGCGGTTTAGTAATGCTTCTGCATCATTGGGCCTCCGGTCTCGCACTCACCAACGAAACACGACAGCATGCATGCTGTCATTTTACGTTGATTGTCTGTGCGAGAGTAGTACCGTACCGCTCGAGCCGGCCCGTTTGTGCTGAAAACAGCGTGGCTCTACTACCTTTAATTTATATTAACTTAGCAATTTTTTTTACCCACTCAACTTATTAATTATTATAATTTTATACATTTAACTATTTCAGATGTCGTATGGTAGGTTCATCGAGGTTGAATTTGTAATCAGCAGTTATAAAATGTTTAATATATTGTTCTCTTAAGCCGGGTCTCCTGCGACACTGTTTTGTGTTTTCTAACTAGATGTTATCTCATTATCATATCATCAAAAATCTAATAAAATATGGGCGTGGCCTGTTTTATTAGCTAAAACAAGCAAACATGTTATCCGAAGCGGACAGAAAACATACTTCTCGTATAATGAAACTGAACTGAACATTAATAATAATATAAGTTATTTTGTCGAGTAGATAGAAGATGTTTGCTGTTCGTGTAATCGTGTTTGATGTTCGTTTAAAAGTCGGTCTCCTGCGACATTTTGCTAACATGTTTAGTTACCATGTTTTGTTAGTTTGTTTTGTTATTTTTAGGCGCAGGAGACACGCCTTTAGAATTTAAAGAAATGTTTTAAAGTTTAATTCACCAATTTTTTTTTCTGACGTGTATTAATTTAAAAGAAATCCGTTTCACATTTAATAGATGTAAATTACGTGGAGAATAATTTCGTACAGGTACATTACTTTTACACGACTTTATTGGTTTACACGGCGCACGCCTCTGGGCGCTTTCAGTTTCCAGTCGATGACGTTGTATCAAACGTCATCAACTATCGTTGTCTTAAATCATGATGAATTATACACAAGTTACTGTATCCATTCATCATTTGCAAACAATCTGACGCAGCGGAAGTTTTAATTTTATAGTATGTAGTAAAGGAACAAGTTTTACTGAGTAAGGTTCATTGAATTCTTCTCAAACCTGTTTGTCGAAACCTGCTACTGATTACAGTTGAACGGTAATTTAATAAGACTCGCCGACCTTGTATAAAAACGAGATCACATATATTACATGTATGTCATGGTCTTAATTCAGAGCATTCGTAACTGACCATACACAACTTATTATGACGTATTTCTGTAAAGTAAACTTGTATATAGTAAAATTAAAAAGTTGTTAGATCTGAAGAGCTCATTAACTTTCTAATCCAAGGTTTAATTAGTCTGATATGTATTTATTTATTGTTAGTAAGTTTGCTTATATTCTATCTCAAACAGCTCTTCATATATAACTTTCTTATAGCAACACACTAAATAGAATAGAATTTCCTTCTTTTTTGTGGCTTGTTTAAAATATTTCATTACTTGATCATGGTAGTTCATAAAAACTAATGTGACTTCAAAAATTGGTTTAGATACCTATTTAAGTAAAGCAAGACAAGCAAAAAACTGTATTAAAGCCATTACCATCTTTTCTTACACATTTACTTAACAGTCGACGTGCTTGTGATGAATATTTGTGACGTATAAATTACGCGTTCATTTGGATGCGTGTACATTATGACCATGCTCATGTGAACGTGCTCGTCGTGTTGTGTTATGATACATACTGTGAAGAATGTGTGTAAAATAATATGCACACAAAAGTCTGTTGCAAACATACAGGTGAAGCTAATTCAGACTGCCTCGTTGGCGCAGTGGTAGCCTATGCGACTGCTGTGCTTAAGGTCTCGGGTTCGATTCCCGCGTCGGTTGAAACGTTGAAAGTTGAAACTCATTAACTTGAAATGTACATTGAATCTTTTTATGATGGCTTATTTGATGATGCTATCAGTCGTAGATCTCAAATCAATAAGAAAAAATCTTTAGTCCTTAGTCTCAGACCGCAGGTGAGAATTCATCATGTATTCATTATTACATATCAAACCAAATTCCATAACTTACCAGAAGATTGAAAAACCTAGCCTTGTTGCTAATAAAATTTTCAGAAAAAATTACTGAAATAATTAAATATCTCTGTAAGTATCTGGATATCATAACGTTTGTTCTTCTTGATTATAAAGTGAAATTATGTTCCTCTTTTTTAATTTCAGTTACTGTTAGTAGTTTCTTATTACGAGTACTCGTATATCAATTTTTTTTTAATGTTTTCACCTGGTCATAATAATCATGTCTTGTAAAGCTCTTAAATGACCAGTGTCTCAAGAATATATGAGTGTAAAGGGCTTCTTAAGAAATAGAGTTTGCTTCAAATATCCACACAATACATGTAATAAAAGAAAGTAATAACAGTCAAGTCCTTCTCAAGGTTAGATTAATTTACCAAATCTGTCGCAAATAAGAATAAAACTGGTCAAAATATTGCGCAAAGTATCCACTTCATTAAACCCTTATGTTGTATAAAAAGAAAATTACGACCGAGGAATTGTCACTCACCACTTAGTACCTTTGGAGTTAAAACGAATTAAAAAAATGTTTAAGGTAACAAACGCAAAATATTTAAACATAGATCCATTGTATTTTCTTTCAATAGTAATATCATTGATTATCACGTTTGTTATTTGTATAACAGATAATCCTCATCACTGCAGTAGTCGCGACGGTCTATGCGCGACCTCAAGAAGGAGATAATCACAATCATGGTCATTCACACTCGTCACAGAGTATAGTACTGCACCAGGCTCACGAAACTAAGCATGAACCTCACCATGAGCACCACCATGAGAAACATGAAGAACATCACAAACATGAGGAACATAAGGACAATGTACACCACGGCCATCAAGAACACCATGTTGACTACTATGTATGTATCCCGGCGTTTTCCCGTGCCTCGGAGAGCACTTAAAGCTGACGGTCCTGCACCTGATCTCTCCCCAATCATGTCGGTTAAGCATCCCATCGGATTATGAGACAGAGCAAACAGAGTACACCTGTGTTTGCGCACACATGTGCACTAGAATATCTCCTGCATAGTTGGCTGGTCTCCGTTGAGACTGGCCGCCGTGGCCCTTATTGGTTAGGAGAACATTATTATCCCGAAGCCACAGATTGTGAAGTAATTTGTCATCTGTTGGCAGATTATTTTCATCCATCAACAGTCTTTAGCGGTCCATTATTGCATATAGGCCTCTCTTTGGATAGGAGGCTCTGGCTTATTATACGACGCTGGCCAGACGGGATGGTATTGGGTTTGTGTCAACTTCTTTTTTATGTCACTGCAAAGAAAGCAAAAACTTGACACAAAGCCAAAAACAGAACTCTGTTGTCTTGTGTAGTTTACTTTCTCTCTTTGCTTGTTTCTTAGGTAGTTCATATGACACCCACGGGATGAATGGGGGTGGTAACATTATGTGTTCTTAGTCCATCATCACACGAACAGACATGTAAAATACGCTAGACATGGTCTACAATAATCTATTAACTAATTACAGGCCCACCCTAAGTACGAGTTCGCATATGAAGTCAAAGACCCTCATACCCATGACTTCAAGCACCAGCATGAACACCGCGATGGTGACGTTGTGAAGGGCGAATATGCTTTACATCAACCCGATGGCACTATCAGAATTGTCAAGTACCACGCTGACAAAAAGACTGGGTAAGTATTTAGAAAAAAAAGTGACAAAAACTACGCGCAACAATTCACATACTATAATTGAAGTTACACATTAAAGACGCGAAATAAATTTACTTCCATTGAAGAAACAAAGTAAAAAAAAAAATTCATAAACATAATAAGTACGTAATTCAGATGTTAAAAACAATTTTGGGTCCTTAAAAATTGTTACCTGCTAACTATTGTTTAATAATTAATTATCCAATAATCGAACTATATTTTAAACTTAACTTGTAACGTTCCTTTTATTTTGCAAACCAGTAGCAATAATACTTTTTTTTTTCAAATTACAGATTCCACGCTGATGTCAAATATGAAGGACACGCCAAACATATTGTTCCTGAGCACCATCATCATCACTGATTACGTCTTCTAGTCTAATTGATTACTGTTTTAACTCTTAAGATTGTTGATTGTTGCATGGTTCAAATGATGTTTTGTAAATACAAGTATTTTACGCTCTTCTCTTTTGCTTGATTTTTGTTTAACAGTGTTAAGTTACAATCTAAGGATTGTTGATATTACATGGTTTAAATGATGTTTTGTAAATACAAGAATTTTACTGTCTACCCTTTTGTTTTTTAATTTTTATTTAACAGTGAAAAGTTAATCCATGAAAGGTATGAAATTCCGAAGACCTTTAGTAGGTTAATAGTATGATAGATAAACTTTGTCATAATGTTTAACAAATAATAAAAATAAAAAAAAAACAGACTGTCAGGAATCCATATGAAAACCGTTTTAATTTCTTAGAATGAACAATATTGCTCAAATAAAATGTCTCAGTATTCTACCGAAGAAAAAAAAATAAAAATAATTTATTGCGAAATTAGACATACAGTAAATGTTGTACCCAGTGGCCCCACACTAGGCAAGCCTGTCCTGTGGGTGCCTGTAACGATTACCATAATGGTTACATAAACGCTCGGTCGACATCAAAAAACTTATGATTAAAAAATATATATAAATAAATAACAATAAGATAAAAAAAAAAAATATAAAAAAACCGACTTCCAAAAACCATCCAACGAAAACTCCCTGCCAAAAAACACTAAAAAGCGTAAAATAAACTGGCTCTTCATAAATTGCTATGTGCCTATACTTGTCTATACCTTATTCTTTATTCATTTAAATGGTAGTATTATTATGTGTGCTAGGTATCTAAAATCTGTTTGAAGTCGGTGCCAAGCCATATATAATAGTAGTTACCACACTCGCTATATTTCGAGACGACCGTCAACAACGCCGCGTCAGCCCGCTTGGGTTGTTTTGTGCTACACGAGGAGCAGCTATCCGGCAGCGGCGAGTGCGGTACCTCCTATTACATTTTGGCTTGGCGCCGACTTCAAACAGATTTTAGGTACCTACCTAGCACACCTAATAATACTACTATTTGAAAAATGAATGAATGAAATTAATAATGAAATGAATAAAGAATTAGACATAGACAAGTGTTGGCACATAGCAATTTTTGAAGAGCCAGTTTATTTTACGCTTTTTAGTGTTTTTTGGCAGTGAGTTTTCGTTGGATGGTTTTTGGAAGTCGGTTTTTTTTTTATAAAAAGTTTTTATTTTTCCATTTTTAGTGCAAACAATCGTAGGTTATCAGTAAGTTGAACTATTTCATATAATTTCTAAAACTGAGTATGCTCAGTTTCCAAAATTATGTTGAGATGCACGATTTCTGTTACCGAGAACGTGGTCTACGGGGCAATAGGAATCTTGTCCAAGCTTATATCTCGTGATGAAATAGAAGCAGGCGAGTTACTTAAAGCAAAATACATTAAGGGATAAGTCATCATAGCGCCTGTGTCATCAGCTCACACCTAAATAACTAAAAAGTATACAACTAAAGGTCTATAGATACGTGTGAAATTAAAAGAATTATCCTCCAACTCCTAACCGTTGAAGAGTTGTACCTTCCATCATCAGCTTACCTAAATAATTTGAAAGAATACGATTAAAAGTACCATACATACATAAGACATTTAAAGATTTATCCTCCAATTCCTAACCGTTATGGAGTTGTACCTTTCATCATCAGCTCATTATCATTAAATGATGACCACCAGACGCAAATACCGGAGTAGCATCAGAAAATATACGAAAAACCTAGTACGGGCCTGAAAAAAATGAGGGTTCGACTCGATTTCTCTGGGATGCCATCATCACATCCTAGTTTCCTTGTCATGGTACCACCATCGGGACATGTCCTTTCCAACAAAAGAAGAATCATCAAAATCAGTTCATAAACGACGAAGTTATCCCCGAACACACATATTAAAAAAAAACGGTCGAATTAAGAAACCTCCTCCTTTTTTTGAAGTCGGTTACAAGTAATAACTAAAAACAAAAAAAAAGGTTTCTTAACTAGAAATATGATATCAAATCCTCAGATCAAATAAAAAAAATGTGTTTACTTGGAATTACGCTACTTTTTTTACATCGACAAGAACAAGACCGTGCGTAACCAACTTTTTTTATTTGATCTGAGATCAAACCAGATAGAAAAGAATAACTCTTTGAAAACAAAGAACTCAATAACTTTCAATTTCAAATTTATTATACATATTTGTTTTGAAGGATCAAGGTCTCCATTTCAGAAAAAATACAGGATTAGATACTTACAATGCAAAATGGTTTATTTTTGTAAATTGTACTCACTACTTGTCAGCGCCAAGAATTACAATATAATGCCCCGCTATGGAGGTGCTATCTTAAAAGTTAGTTAATAATGTTGCTACCCTACCAAAATACATGTATCGATATTTATTAATGTCAATGCTGACATTAATAAATATCGACACAGTTCATTGAAATTACTAAATTATGGTAAATAAAAAAAAGTCATAAGTATTTGATACAATCACATTAATTAACAATCATAATTATTTAACGTGACGTGAGCTGTTAGGCCCGGCCATCCTTTAACCTCTCACGCTATACAATACAATTATGTGCGTTTGTATGTGCTATGTAGATATAGTTTTATAATATTACTATTCACATTTACCTTACATTTTAAGACATGGGATTATATATTAAGTACAACTTTACAAAATTTATTGTTAATACTATAAGTCTACTATATCTACTGTTATGATCTATGGCCATCTACGTTAGTATAGACGTTGGTAGCTCAAGCTCATGTACCTATATTACACAATAACCTACTCAGTCTACAACGATCTCCGGTCATCTATGCCTAAGCACTGGCCGTTGATAATCAGAGTAATTAATTAAATTATTTAAAATTAATTACTAGCGAATGATAGATTTGAAACTAAGGCTGTGAGCGATCAGTGCCGAGAGCATAGATTGCAGTGGATGGTGTTTACGAGTGGATAGCTACATAGGCTGCGACTGGTCAGTGCTGAGGCGTAGATGGTTGTAGATCCTAGCAGGCTGTTCGCTGGTACTCTGTGTCTTAGGCTATGAGCGGTCAGCGCTTAGGCATAGATGTTCGAAGACGATTTCAGCTTGGCCTATTAGCGGGCAGTGATAAAACGTAGATGGTTGCAGATCATAGCAGGCTGTGTCATGGATACTCTACGACATGGGCTATGAGCGGCCATTCAATGCTTAGTAGTAGATCATAGTAGAGTCTGTTCGTAGGTACTCTGGGGCATGGGCTATGAGCGGCCAGTGCTTAGGCATAGATGACCGTAGATCATAGTAGACTGAACATAACAGGTTACTGTGTAATATTGATACATGAGCTTGAGCAACTAGTGTCTATTTAGTAACTTATATGGCCGTAACAACATTATAAACTGACTTTTGAAATAGCGCCTCCATAGCGGAGCATTATATTGTAATTCTTGGCGCCGACAAATGGTCAGTACAATTTATAAAAATAAACTATTGTCTATTGAAGTGCCTAATCCTGTAGTTTTTCTGAAATGGAGACCTTGATCTTTCAAAACAAATATATTAAGTTTGAAATTGAAAGTTATTTAGTTCTTTGTTTTCAAAGGGTTATTGTTTTCTATCTGGTTTGATTTCATATTTGTTCCGTAGATAGAATACTGAGACATTTTATTTAAGCAATGTTGTTCGATCTAAGAAATTTAAACAGTTTTCATATGGTTTCCTGACAGTTTGTTATTATTATTTTTTACTTAATTGTTAAACATTGTGACACAATTTATCTATCATACTACTGTCCTATAAAAGAGGACCTAAAGAGGGCTTCGGAATATCATACCTTTCATGGAGTAACTTATCACTGTTAAACAAAAATTAAACAAAAGGGTAAACAGTAAAATACTTGTATTTACAAAACATCATTTGAACCATGCAACAATCAACAATCTTAAGAGTTAAAACAGTAATCAATTAGACTAGAAGACGTAATCAGTGATGATGATGGTGCTCAGGAACAATATGTTTGGCGTGTCCTTCATATTTGACATCAGCGTGGAATCTGTAATTTGAAAAAAAAAAGTATTATTGCTACTGGTTTGCAAAATAAAAGGAACGTTACAAGTTAAGTTTAAAATATAGTTCGACTATTGGATAATTAATTATTAAACAATAGTTAGCAGGTAACAATTTTTAAGGACCCAAAATTGTTTTTAACATCTGAATTACGTACTTATTATGTTTATGAATTTTTTTTTTTACTTTGTTTCTTCAATGAAAGTAAATTTATTTCGCGTCTTTAATGTGTAACTTCAATTATAGTATGTGAATTGTTGCGCGTAGTTTTTGTCACTTTTTTTTCTAAATACTTACCCAGTCTTTTTGTCAGCGTGGTACTTGACAATTCTGATAGTGCCATCGGGTTGATGTAAAGCATATTCGCCCTTCACAACGTCACCATCGCGGTGTTCATGCTGGTGCTTGAAGTCATGGGTATGAGGGTCTTTGACTTCATATGCGAACTCGTACTTAGGGTGGGCCTGCAATTTGTTAGTATTATATTTAGTTTATATTGTTTATATTCTTCTTTAATATGTTTAGTTCAAATCTACTTACGTAGTAGTCGACATGGTGTTCATAATGACCGTGATGTTCATTTTCCTTGTGTTCTTCATGTTTGTGGTGTTCTTCGTGTTTGTGGTGATCTTCATGTTTTTGGTTTTCTTCATGTTTGTGGTGTTCTTCATGTTTGTGGTGTTCTTCATGTTTGTGGTGTTCTTCATGTTTGTGGTTTTCTTCATGTTTTTGGTGTTCTTCATGTTTGTGGTGTTCTTTATGTTTGTGGTGTTCTTCATGTTTGTGGTTTTCTTCATGTTTGTGGTGTTCTTTGTGTTTGTGGTGTTCTTCATGTTTGTGGTTTTCTTCATGTTTGTGGTGTTCTTCATGTTTCTCATGTTGGTGCTCATGATGAGGTTCGTGTTTGTTGTCATGGTATTGGTGTAATACTATGCTCTGTGAAGAGTACGCATGACCATGACCGTGATCATGTCCCTCTTGTGGTCGTGCATAGACTGTCGCAACGACTGCGGTGATTAGAAGTACCTGTAAAACCAACACAAAACGACTTGTTTTTATAAACATATTTTAAATTATATCTTTTTTGGTAAGTTTGTATAGTTTTCTTAGATTATTTACATATATGTAGCTTTATTTACTACCTTAAACATTTTATTTTAAGTTCTTTACTTCTGGAATACTAAATAGTAAGTGATAATATATTGATCACAATTTTACTTTTTATACCACTTAAAAGTCCAGTAAGGTGATATTTTTATGCAAGAATTGAACCAGTTTTACACATTCATGTGACAGATTTTGGTTAGTAAATGTGACCTCAAGAAATACTTGAACGAGATTACATTCTTGTATTACTTGAGTGTTCAGTATTCCGAGCAGTATTATCTCTGAATTAAGTAATCAATCAATCAGTAGTCCACTGTAAGATATTTAAACCACATTACATGGTACTTCTTCATACTATCTGTTATAGCTACCTTCATTGGATCCACCTCTTTAGTGGACCTTTCATTTTTCGACTCTTCAACTTCAACACCTTTTATTCCTAATCCTTCTTCAGACAATACCTCTCATTAGGCATAAACAAACAAGTGTTAGAGAAGCCATTGCATGTTAAATAGTGTTTTTTTTTTAAATAAATATAAGTCTCCAATTCTCACAAACTGATATTGAAAAATTTATTCTATATTAAAAAAACAACTTGAAAGTTTATTTTCATTGAATAAGTACTATTAGAATTATTGATACTACCTTAGTATTTTTAGGAATTGTCAAATACTAGGAAGAGTTACAAAAGCATAGAATATGCTTTGTTGTACACCATTTTTTTTCACAATAATATTTAATGCACACTTACAAACGCTAAACTACAATCTGTTACAGTCTTAACTTGCATAGACAAAAGGGTATTTTAACATACGGCAGTCGACATGGCAAAAATTTAATTATATATGTAGTTTAAACCTCTGTCATACTGAATCATTTACTAATGAATAGTTCTAACACTTCTATATAGAAAATGACGTAACAATATATATCTACTTGAAATGATACTCAATGAAGCGTATAGTCACATGTTAATTAAGATGTGTTTTTGGTCCATGTTGCCGTTACAACGAGATATGGAAGAGCATGTCGTCATGACTAATGTTACATATTTAGACTTTGTTGACCAAAACAATTACAACGCCCCGCCCGTATTAGTTTTTTGTACATGGGCGACTGCTATTATCTATAGATCTATACATACAAATAAATAAAATAAGAGTGTCTGTTTGTAATATTAAAATAACCGCTTTTTATTAAATGCATATGTTTGTTTACACGGTACCTATACCAAAATAACATTTTTTACAATTTTGTCTGTCTGTCTGTTTGTTCCGGCTACTCCTGGAACGGCTGAAACGATTTTGACGGGACTTTCACTGGCAGATAGCTGAAGATATAGCGAGTAACTTAGGCACCTTTTTTTTGATACTAGCTTTGTCCCGCGGTATTACTCGCAGTACGACAATAGCCGCATGTTTAACCACCAATTTTTGTATGCGATAATTTTTTAGGTTTTTTTTTTCATCAAACCCATACGTGTATCTATGGATAGGTCTTCGAAAATGATATTGTGGTTTCTAATATCATTTTTTTCTAAACTGAATAGTTTGCGAGGGAGACACTTCTTAAGTGGTAAAATGTATCCCCTGTAACTTCTAAAATAAGAGAATGATAAAACTAAAGAAATAAATGATGTACATTATCATGCAAACTTCACTGAAAATTGGTTTGAACGAAATCTAGTAAGTAGTTTTTTTTTAATACGTCATAAACCGTAAACCGCAATTTATCGATCAATGTTATAACGAACTACAAGAACTTTTATAATATTGTGTTACTTGCTGCTACCCTTCATGTGCGAGTCGGACTCGGGTTTATTTTTGTAAATTGTACTCACTACTTGTCAGCGCCCAGAATTACAATATAATGCCCCGCTATGGAAGTGCTATCTTAAAAGTCAGTTCATAATGTTGCTACCCTACCAAAATAGATGTATCGATATTTATTAATGTCAATGCTGACATTAATAAATATCGATACAGTTCATTGACATTACTAAATTATGGTAAATAAAAAGAAGTCATAAGTATTTGATACAATCACATTAATTAACAATCATAATTATTTAACGTGACGTGAGCTGTTAGGCTCAGCCATCCTTTAACCTCTCACGCTATACAACACAATAAAAGGGGTAAAAGCAAATTATATACTGCTATGTGCGTTTGTATGTGCTATGTAGATATAGTTTTACAATATTACTATTCACAATTACCTTACATTTTAAGACATGGGAGTCTATATTAAGAATAACTTTACATTTATTATGATCACTATAAATCTACCATACTGTTATGATCTACGGCCATCTACGTTAGTACAGACGTTGGTAGCTCAAGCTCATGTACCAATATTACACAATAACCTACTCAGTCTACTACGGTCATCTATGCATAGCGCTGGCCGTTAATAATTACAGTAATTACCCAATTAATTACTAGCGATTGATAGATTCGAAACTAAGGCTGTGAGCGATCAGTGCCGAGTGCATAGATTGCAGTAGATGGTGTTTACGAGTGGATAACGACATGGGCTGCGACTGGTCAGTGCTGAGGCGTAGATGGTTGTAGATCCTAGCAAACTCTTCGCTGGTACTCTGTGTCATAGGCTATGAGCGGTCAGCGCTTAGGCGTAGGTGGTCGAAGATGATTTCAGCTTGGGATATGAGCGGGCAGTGCTGAAACGAAGATTGTTGCAGATCATAGCAGACTGTGTCATGGATACTCTACGACATGGGCTATGAGCAGCCATTCAACGCTTAGTCGTAGATAGTCGTAGATCATAGTAGAGTATGGTCGTGGGTACTCGGGGCATGGGCTATGAGCTAGTAGACTGAACAGGTTACTGTGAAATATTGATACATGAGCTTGAGCAACTAGTGCATATTTAGTAACGTAGATGGCCGTAACAACATTATAAACTAAATTTTGAAATAGCGCTTCCATAGCGGAGCTTTATATTGTAATTCTTGGCGCCGACAAATGGTCAGTACAATTTATAAAAATAAATCATTTTATATTGAAGTGCCTAGTCCTGTAGTTTTTCTGAAATGGAGACCTTGATCCTTCAAAACAAATATAATAAGTTTGAAATTGAAAGTTATTGAGTTCTTTGTTTTCAAAGAGTTATTCTTTTCTATCTGGTTTGATTTCATATTTGTTCGGTAGATGTAGATAGAATACTGAGACATTTTATTTATGCAATGTTGTTCGATCTAAGAAATTTAAACAGTTTTCATATGGTTTCCTGACAGTTTGTTATTTATTTTTTTTACTTAATTGTTAAACATTGTGACACAATTTATCTATCATACTATTGTTCTTCGAAAGAGGACCTAAACAGGGCTTCGGTATATCATACCTTTCATGGAGTAACTTATCACTGTTAAACAAAAATCAAACAAAAGGGTAAACAGTAAAATACTTGTATTTACAAAACATCATTTGAACCATGCAACAATCAACAATCTTAAGAGTTAAAACAGTAATCAATTAGACTAGAAGACGTAATCAGTGATGATGATGGTGCTCAGGAACAATATGTTTGGCATGTCCTTCATATTTGACATCAGCGTGGAATCTGTAATTTGATAAAAAAAGTATTATTGCTACTGGTTTGCAAAATAAAAGGAACGTTACAAGTTAAGTTTAAAATATAGTTCGACTATTGGATAGTTAATTATTAAACAATAGTTAGCAGGTAACAATTTTTAAGGACCCAAAATTGTTTTTAACATCTGAATTACGTATTTATTATGTTTATGAATTTTTTTTTTTAACTTTGTTTCTTAAATGAAATAAAATTTCTTTCGTGTCTTTAATGTGTTACTTCACTTATAGTATGTGAATTGTTGCGCTTAATTTTTTTCATTTTATTTAATGTTTTTCTAAATACTCACCCAGTCTTTTTGTCAGCGTGATACTTGACAATTCTGATGGTGCCGTCGGGTTGATGTAAAGCATATTCGCCCTTCACAACATCACCATCGCGGTGTTCATGCTGGTGCTTGAAGTCATGGGTATGAGGGTCTTTGACTTCATATGCGAACTCGTACTTAGGGTGGGCCTGCAATTTGTTAGTATTATATTTAGTTTATATTGTTTATATTCTTCTTTAATATGTTTAGTTCAAATCTACTTACGTAGTAGTCGACATGGTGTTCATAATGGCCGTGATGTTCCTTTTCCTTATGTTCTTCATGTTTGTGGTGTTCTTCATGTTTGTGGTGTTCTTCATGTTTGTGGTGTTCTTCATGTTTGTGGTTTTCTTCATGTTTGTGGTGTTCTTCATGTTTGTGGTTTTCTTCATGTTTGTGGTGTTCTTCATGTTTGTGGTGTTCTTTATGTTTGTGGTGTTCTTCTTGTTTGTGGTTTTCTTCATGTTTGTGGTGTTCTTCATGTTTATGGTGTTCTTCGTGTTTCTCATGTTGGTGCTCATGATGAGGTTCGTGTTTGTTGTCATGGTATTGGTGTAATACTATGCTCTCTGAAGAGTACGCATGACCATGACCGTGATCATGTCCCTCTTGTGGTCGTGCATAGACCGCCGCAACGACTGCGGTGATTAGAAGTACCTGTAAAACCAACACAAAACGACTTGTTTTTATAAACACATATTTTAAATTATATCTTTTTTGGTAAGTTTGTATAGTTTTCTTAGATTATTTACATATATGTAGCTTTATATACTACCTTAAACATTTTATTTTAAGTTCTTTACTTCTGGAATACTAAATAGTAAGTGATAATATATTGATCACAATTTTACTTTTTATACCACTTAAAGGTTCAGTAAGGTGATATTTTTATGCAAGAACTGAACCAGTTTTACACATTCATGTGACAGATTTTGGTTAGTAAATGTGACCTCAAGAAATACTTGAACGAGATTACATTCTTGTATTACACGAGTGTTCAGTATTCCAAGCAGTATTATCTCTGAATTAAGTAATCAATCAATCAGTAGTCCACTGTTAGATATTTGAACCAAATTACATGGTACTTCTTCATACTATCTGTCGTAGCTACCTTCATTGGATCCACCTCTTTGTTGGACCTTTCATTTTTCGACTCTTCAACTTCAACACCTTTTACTTCGTAATCCTTCTTCAGACAATCCCTCTCATTAGGCTTATATAAACAAGTGTTATAGAAGCCATTGCATGTTAAATAGTGTTTTATTAAAAAAAAAAATATAAGTCTCCAATTCTCATAAACTGATATTGAAAAATTTATTCTATATTAAAAAAAAAACTTGAAAGTTTATTTTCATTGAATTTCAAGAATACTATTAGAATAATTGATACTACCTTAGTATTTTTAGGAATTGTCAAATACTAGGAAGAGTTACTAAAGAATAGAATATGCTTTGTTGTACACCATTTTTTTTTCACAATAATATTTAATGCACACTTACAAACGCTAAACTACAATCTGTTACAGTCTTAACTTGGATAGACAAAATGGTATTTTAACATACAGCATTCGACATGGCAAAAATTTAATTATAATTATATGTAGTTTAAACCTCTGTCATACTGAATCATTTACCTATGAATAGTTCTAACACTTCTATATAGAAAGTGACATAACAAATAGTGTCATATAGATCTACTTGAAATGATACTCAATGAAGCGTATAGTCACATGTTAATTAAGATGTGTTTTTGGTCCATGTTGTCGTTACAACGAGATATGGAAGAGTATGTCGTCATAACTAATAATAAGACTTTGTTGACCAAAACAATTACAACGCCCCGCCCGTATTAGTTTTTTGTACGTGGGCGACTGCTGTTATCTATAGATCTATACATACAAATAAATAAAATTAGAGTGTCTGCTTGTAATATTAAAATAACCGCTTTTTATTAAATGCATATGTTTGTATACACGGTACCTATACCAAAATAACATTTTTTACAATTTTGTCTGTCTGTCTGTTTGTTCGGGCTAATCTCTGGAACGGCTGAAACGATTTTGACGGGACTTTCACTGGCAGATAGCTGAAGATATAGTGAGTAACATAGGCACCTTTTTTTGATACTAGCTTTGTCCCGCGGTATTACTCGCAGTACGACAATAGCCCCATGTTTAACCATCAATTTTTGTATGCGATAAATTTTTAGGGTTTTTTTTTTCATCAAACCCATACGTGTCTATGGATAGGTCTTCGAAAATGATATTGTGGTTTCTAATATCATTTGTTTCTAAACTGAATAGTTTGCGCGGGAGACACTTCTAAAGTGGTAAAGTGTCCCCCCCCCTGTAACTTCTAAAATAAGAGAATGATAAAACTAAAAAAAATATATGATGTACATTATCATGCAAACTTCCACCGAAAATTGGTTTGAACAAAATCTAGTAAGTAGCTTTTTTTTAATACGTCATAAATCGTAAACCGCAATTTATCGATCAATGTTATAAAGAACTACAAGAACTTTTATAATAATGTGTTACTTGCTGCTACCTTTCATGCGCGGACGCTTTCGGACTCGCACTTGGCCGCTTTTTTTTATGTTGTTTTAAAACAAATAATAAAACCAGTACAGACCGACCCCTCGTGGGAGAGCCACGCTTCGACATGCATGGGCCGGCTAGACCGGAGTGATACCACGACCTGACAGAAAACCGGTGTGAAACAGCGCCTGCGCTGTGTTTTACCGAGTGAGTGAGGATACCGGGGGCTCATACCCCAATTCTTCCCCTTATTCCCCTCCCCAGGCCGGCAACGCACTTGTGACGCCTTTGGTGTTGCGGGTGTCCATGGGCGGTGGTAATCGCTTACCGTCAGGCGATACGCCTGGTCGTTTGGCACCTATTCCATAAAAAAGAAAGACAGTTTAAACGCGGTTTTATTTGTAAAAAAAAAGGAAATTTGTTTCATTGTATTGAAATATATGTTAAAAAGAACAACAAAACGACATAACGCATAGGCAATATCAGTTTATTTTAGATAGGTAAAATGTATTATCTGGTAAAAGATAGCATTTGGGTGATTTTTTTAATTGTGCCAAAGTGACTCTACTCTGCCTGATGGAAAGCATGACCAGAATCCAAGAGTGGTGGTCACCATACTCATTGCTAATGCAGACAATGCAACAATGTAGCATAATGACTTACACTATGGCAGCCTATTGAGATGCTTCTGTATCATTGAGCCTCCGGTCTCGAACTCACCAACGAAAAACGACACCATGAAAGCTGTCATTTTAGATTGGTCTTCTGTGAGAATTTCGTAAAGCCCCATTCGATCAAACCCATTTGTGCTTAAATTAGTGAACTGGTGTATTAATCTGGTAAATAGCAATATAATCGATAAATAACCTGTAAATCTCTTCTGTATAGCTACTAAGCGATTTTAATAAATGTTATAGTGGTTAACGCAAGCTACGGGAAGAACTTGATAAAAAAAATATAAAATTACAGAGTTTTTATGGTTTTAATGTTCCTAAACCGTGATGAGACTCTGACGATGAAATCTGGTGAGCGTAATGCCTTTTTAATTATGATATCATTATGTACAGTCAAAGGTGACCCCGAGATCTCTAATCGTGCTCTGCAAGCAACTGTAAGCAATATTGTTGCGTTCTAGGAAATTTGTGTAGAAGTATTCTTTAAATATGTTACACATTGTTTTTTAGCGGCATGAGGTGATTCTTGTCCGCTCTTCAATTATTTTTAATCAATATTGAGGGCAAAGAATTTGATCGCCATTTCATTTTAACTTAGTTCCAAAAGGTTTATTTATCTATAATATTATTATGTACTAGCTGCGCCCGCGACTTCTTCCGCGTGGAACAGTGACTTTGGGTAGCAGTTTTAATTATTAAGGCTAATATTATTTTAAAATAAGACACACTTTTCACTGTTAAAAACATATTTAAGTATTTATATAAGTACATAAAATAAAAAGTATTTTGAGCTTATTTCGACATTCGACATGGCCAAGGCTTTCAACCTGTTCTTGCACCGTTCGCTTTCTCCGAGCTCTAAGCATTCGGTCTGCCTCCTAGAGTCGTCTCTAGATTGACTCTTTTCTTCATCAGCGCCTTCGCATTCGGGTTCTTTGCGACGGACGGCGCGGCCTCTGTTTTTCTGGAGGTAAACGCTAGCGTACCTCAGAATTCGGTCCTGTCGCCCAAGATGTTTCTTCTGCATGTCAATGACAATAGCAATCTAGCAATCCTCGGTAGTATAGTGGTCAGTATGCTCGCCTGTCACGCGGGAGACCGGGGTTCGATTCCCCGCCGGGGAGGCAATATATATTTTTGACTGCCTCGTTGGTCTAGCGGTTGGCGTGTGCGACTGCTGATCAAGAGGTCTCGGGTTCGATTCCCGGGTCGGACCAAATGTTTGTATGATCTACAAATATTTGTTTCGGAGTTTGGGTGTTTTCTATGTATAATATGTATGTATTTACAAAAAAAAAACAGTATATATGTATTTGTATCAGTTGTTTAGTACCCATAACACGAGCTCTGCTTAGCTTGGGACTAGATGGCGTTGTGTGTTAAATGTCCGAAATATTTATTTATTTTATTTACATTTTAGCCCTTGGCAATATACATTGCTATGCAGACGATAGCACAGTGCATGGGCGATATTATGGATACCCTGCAGCCAAGATAGTAGACGTTGAGGAAAATAGATAGGAGCTTGTCTCTGAGCTTGACCGGGTTTTGAACCGCATTTAACAATGGGGTGATGAGAATCTGGTCGAGTTCAACGTTAAGAAAACACAGGTGTGCCCGTTCTCTACCAAAAAGTCTCCGTTTCTTCCCCTCCCCACTTTTCAGAGCACTACCGCCACGGTTTGGTTCTGCATTGTCTGCTTTCACAGCGAGTATGGTTGCCTCCACTGTTGGATTCTGCTTGAGTTTTCCTTCAGTCTGAGCAAATTCTCAATTTTTACAATTTTAAAATACTACGTTTTTGATTTGCCATCCTTTGTCAAAATATAGCGATTTAGCTGTTTTGATACACGCGATTGTGCTGCCCATTTGAAAAACATGTTTTTTTTTTAATGAACTGCAACTTTAACCGTCTGTCTTTGGGCTTTGATAATTGGTAGTGCAAATGTTGTTTTCAGCGGAAACTGCATTCTTTTAAATTGAAATTGCAAATAAGTTTGAATTATTGGAATACGGGGAATTGAAACATTTTCTTTTACAATGTTGTACCCCAGATGTGTATTTTGTAGCCGTGTACCATTACATATCTTTGTCGCTCAAGATTTCTTATTAATAGGACTGGAATATTAACTTTCAGTCTTAACTTATGGGAAGGCGCTCCTGATAATTCTAAAGATTTAAAAACCTTATGCATAAGCTATGTTATGACTGGTTCAGTTTCCCTTGCATTGTTTCCTGAGAGGTATTCGTTAACATCTTCCTCCACGTCTGACATGATCCGTTCGTTTATTTGATAACTGTCTCATTAGTCGGCGGATCAGAATAGATATTATTTTTAGATCATGTGTGCTATCATATTTCATCTCCTATTTTTAGAAGAGCATTTGCATATTGACACTGCTCACAAATCATTGTGAAGTTGTACTCGCATAATTATAGTAAGACAAAACTTTTTAACATGTACCCATAATACATATGTTTCATACAGGCATTTATTTAATCTTGCGGCGTACCCCTTTTGCTTTTGTTTGTGTTTATATCCCGCCGGATACTTTTCCTTCGGATTTTTTCACAAAGAAAATTATTTGAATAAACAAAAAATCATTATACAAATCGAATCCTAGTGAATAATAACGAATTTGTAGTAGCAAAATTCATGCCGCATGCGGCACAGTCGTCTGCCCTCACATGTCTGCCCGTTCGGGTAAGCACACTTAGGCATATTGTGATAACTCAGTAAATGTTACATCTGAATAGCTCTAATATTTTGTCTCCTGTCCCAAACTCATGAAACATTTTCGCAAACCTTGCACCATCATCATCAGCCTATAGCCATCCACTGCTGGACATAGGCGTTACCTTGCCTTCACAAACCTTGCATATTTCCATACAAACTTTCATCCCCTATTGCTATTTTACCCCCTTGATCTTAAAATTTTTACAAAATTTTAATGACATTTTTATTTATATGTAATCAACAGCCTAAAAAATAAAGTTTAAGATTTTAGCTTAAAATGACGATACTGTATACACTGTTTTGTAATTTGTCTTATTTATTTCTATTAATATAATGAACATACAAATCATATTTATGAATGTATGTTATTTATTATATTATTATTATTATATTAATTTAAGTCTTCGTTGAAAAGGAGAAATATTTTTAATGAATTTGACATCCTTGTTTACTCGTTGCCAAGACGCCCGGTGCCACCAAGGTAACGCGCAGACGTGTGGCGATTGAACCACCACTCTTCTATACAATCTTTCATCCCCCCTTTCAACCCCTTATTACCTTTTTTCGCAATTAAAAGTAGCCTATGTCCTTTCTCAGGCTCTAGACTATCTGTGTACCAAATTTCATTGTAATAGGTGCAGCGGTTTGGCCGTGAAAGCAAGACAGACAGACAGACAGAGTTATTTTCGCATTTATAATATAAAGTATGGAAGTATGGATAGCCTTCCTCGATAAATGGGCTATCTAACACTGAAATAAGTTTTCAAATTGTACCAGTAGTTCCTGAGATTAGCGCGTTCAAACAAATAAACAAACTCTTCAGCTTTATATATTAGTATAGATGTATTTATTATACTCTTCTAAGATCTAATACTCATAATTAACAACACAATTTTTTTTTTTTTTTTTTTTTTTTTTTTTATGTTTGGCCTGCCAAAATGACTCTACTCTGCCTGATGGAAAGCATAAGCAGAATCCACGAGTGGTGGCCACCATACTCATTGCGAATACAACAATGCAGTATGGCGACCCACACTATGGCGGCCTAGTGATGCTTGTGCATCTTTTAGTCTAGTCAACAAGTATGGAACTTGTTGACTAGACTAATTGGGCCTCCGGTCTCGCACTCACCACCGAAACACGACAGCACGAACGCTGTCATTTTACGTTGATTTTCTGTACGAGGGTAGTACCGCCCCGGTCGAGCCGGCCCGTTCGTAAAACTTTTAAGTCTTCGTTGAAAAGGAGAAATATTGTTTACTCCTTTTCTTATAATTTTTATCTTATATCTATATATCTTATAATTATTTAGATAAAGATTAATATTAGGCATTATGTTGATAAAAACTCTTTGGCAAATAACTCATTATTAGGTACCAACTCTTAGCGTCTTATACTCGTGATAACTTCTAAACGAAATGTCGGATTGGGATGAAACAAAAAGTATTTTACTTCTACATAAATACCCTTGATAACATAATGCTTAATTTGGATAAGGATTAATATTAAGATACACATTTAACGTAGTTTCTTTCTTCAGACGATTTAATATTTTTTTCGAATACAAAAGCGGTTATTGTGACTAAACCATGATAGTTAGATATATGTTCTTGCGGACTTTTTTGTAGATCTTAATGGGCCCTACAAACCCGTAGTACATTATTTTGTTCTATTGTCAATAGTCTTTGCAGCGCACGCAAAAATAGGTTTTCGATTTCACACCTTGGGTTATAAAATAGCAGTTTTCTTACGGATCCCTAATTTTTTTGAAAATAAAATATAGCTTATAGCTTTCCTCGATAAATGGACTATCCAACACTGAAAGAATTTTTCAAATCGGACCAGTAGTTCCTGAGATTAGCGCGTTCAAACAAACAAACAAACAAACAAACAAACTCTGCAGCTTTATAATATTAGTATAGATTTATTTAGAAATGTATTAGTATGTATATCAATAGTCTGGTTGCGTTTTGCATTGTTTAAGATCTTGCGGTCTTGTGTTGAGATATGTCAACAACATCAGGTTGTCTGGAGGTGTTGACAACATCCTTTTTTTTTTTTTATGTAAATTTAGGAGCTACAATCGCATTTCCAACACCGCGAAAGAAAATATTTCTTCGTGTATTTATTAGGTGCTAAATTAATAGTGGATTGGCATCCACATTAACTTAACTACCATCATAGTAACTCTTAACTTAACGAGCGAAAATCCCTTTTTAAAAATAGTTTATGCATAAGCCATAGTTACGTTATGTGAACTGACGTATATATTGGGCTCTCACTAAAATCGATGTAAAAACTTAGTATCTACAAGAATTTGAAATAACTTAAATAAAGGCTTGTTTGGGTAAAATCTATTTTCAAATTATTTTAATGTTAAAATGACCTAATTAGTTTATTTTTACAACGATGACAAGCGATTTAATATTTAAAGCAAATTAATAAACTAAGTTTAAAGTAAACGATCATGGTGCACTGATGCAGATATAGTTCCAAGATAAATATTTGCACTAAAAAGTTTTCAAATATTATTTGTTAAGTGCAACCCAACAATCAGAAATAAGATTTATATACATAACATACAAAACGTCTAGATATATAATTGACTAAATATTTGAAATTAAAATGTGAGATGTACATAATAAAATAATAATAATAAAACAGCTTAATACAATTTTACAATCTGACTGTTAGAATGAAAGTATTACACAATGTATTAAAAATAATTAACACTTGCATTTCTATTCAAAGTAAGTGGATTAAGATTGAACGCTCCAATTAAATGACTGCACGGTTTGCCTAGTGGTTTAGGCGGTCGCCACGCCGCTTGTCAATTCGCCAAGTGTTGTGGGTTCAAATCCTACACGGGGCAACACTTTGTGTGATCCACAAATTGTTGTTCTGAGTTTGGGTGTTAATTGTGTCCGTTTCATGTACCTATGTATTCTATGTCTGTAAAGTCCCCCGCGACTCAGGATGTTTATTCCTAATGCGGGAGTTGTCTATAAAAAAAAAAGATCTTATTTACAAAGACAGTAAGATTAATATGAAGAAAACAATATAAATAAAATCGTCCAGTAAGTGTCGTAAGATCCGACTAAAGGAGTGAGCTGCACGGGACAACAGCAATACAAAGGTAAACATAACTAGAAACAATCCCTAAAGCAATCCGTCTGACCAATGTGGTATAGTTGACCAAGGCATTATTTCTAGGGAGAAACCTATATTCAGCAATATATCGTTGTGGAGTGATGATAGATATAGTACATATATCACCTGCTAACCCTTTCCTAGTCAAATTGAAAGAAATGATGCTATATTATAAAAAAAGCTTAAAACAAACTCGTTACACCTGTTAAGTGCTCCATCGTGATCCAGTCATAATCATCACACCTATATAAACCATTGTATTATACAATTTGAACTTGTAATTTTTTGGAGTTTGAAACATGAATATAATTTGTCGATTATAATTTATTTAACGAAAAATTTAATTAACGTAATGGGCTATAAAGGTTTGAACGATGATTCAATAAAAAAGTAATTATTAAAACCTATTTACAATTTGTGAACGTATTGCATAATACAAATACATACAACAATAACACTTTATTGAAGTACGAAAACAATTTGACATCAAAATAAGTTTTATAGTCTCATAAAAATAAGTACATTTGAAACTAATTTCAGTTAAGTTTTTCTTAAAGTATGAGCTATATACCTGTTACACAATAACGTGACGACATTATATATGTATATACTCTAATATCTTACCCAGTAGTAAGTATGATATAAAAAATTTAAATGATATGAATAAAAAAATATTTATAAAATTTTAATTTGTGGCGAAATAGAAATAATACCGCAGTATTTTAATATTTTTTATTTATTTGTTGAAAACTAACAGCAGTACAGTTATATATTATATATAAGTTAATAACGTACATAATATATTTCTATGGGACGGCTAGTAACAGACGGTAGGTGCAAGGTGAGTATGGCGGATGAGGGAGAGCTTCCAACCCCAGCTCTTGCAGCTTGGAGACTGTCTGTTGCGCAGTATGGGGTCGCGCGTTGTCGTGAAGCAGCTGCAAGACCCGGGGGTTGGAAGCTCTCCCTCATCCGCCATACTCACCAGACCTTGCACCTACCGACTATTACTTTTTCCAAAATTTAGACAACTTTTTAGTGGGTAAAAATTTCAATTCCCGAGAGGCAGTACAAAATGCTTTTGAAGAGTTTGTTGCCTCCCGTCCAGCTGATTTTTACAAGAAGGGCATCAATAAAGTGCCAATGCGTTGGCAAAGATGCGTCGATTGCATGGGTGATTACTTCAAATAACAGAAATAAAAAAGTTTGAAAAAATAAGTACTTTCACTTATTGCATACAAAACGGCAATTTCATAGGTAAAGACCTATTATTACTTAAACTTAAGCCTGCAAAAAATACAGCACATTTGTAGTAAGTTATTGTAGATAAACATTGAGTGAACAATCAAATAAATTATTATTGTCCTCTCATACCGTTGGAAAGTTTAATTAATCACTTGTGGATATTACTACAACTAAAAATTCCAATTCTTGATTATCTAAGGGCATTAAAGGTGATATATACATACGCTTACAGTAAACCAAGGCAAACCTATTGTCATTAATCATGCGCGTTTATTTGTAGACATATACACACGAATTCATATTGCTGTTTACAGCTTGGGGTTGCCACAGAAGTTCCAAAAGGTGTCAGAATCGTTAACCACTTCACCAATTGCTCAGTCAAGTTTACGACACACATTTTAAAAGTTAATTGTTTATCATTCTACTTTGAACAATGCTATCCACTACAAGTATTGTATTATTATGCATTTTATATTTACTGTGAAAAGAGAAAAGAGGGGAGTGTGTGATAGGGAGACAATGTGAGTAAGAAGCAGAAAAGAGGTTTGAAGGATTTTTTTATTTTTGAAATTTGTATATTTTATTAACATAAATTCTTTTAAATTTCAATGAATGTCTCAATAATGATCATTTTTTCTTCTGATGGACGTTGACGAGATTTCTATACTGAGCTTTGAAGACGTCTCTTTATCAAAGTAGCATATGAATATTTGAGTCAATTTTTTATTTATTGAATAAGGCGGCAAACGAGCAGACGTATCGCCTGATGGTAAGCAATTACCGCCACCCGTGGACATCCGCAACACCAGAGGCGTCACAAGTGCGTTGCCGGCCTTTGGGGGATGGGGGGAGGGAGGAGGGGGGAGATAGTGTTATGGGTAACCTCACTCACTCGGTGAAACACAACGCAAGCACTATTTCACACCGGATTTCTGTGAGGCCGTGATATCAATCCGGTCGAGCCCATTCATGGCAAAGCGTCGCTAGTTTTAGTATAATGAAAACATTATAATTCAATTAGTACAAAATCTTATAATTTAAATTAAATATGTATACAAACATAACGATAGATCACAGAAGGTACAAAAGTTAATTTACGAAATAATATTTTAACAGTTCAGTAGTGGTGATTATTGTGATGAGGTACGATGTGATGGGTTCCATGCTTTACATCAGCGTGAAATCTGTAAAATAACACTGTATATTACTTTTTTAGTAAACTGTAGATTTCTTATTATCATAGTAGCTGCGTTCTGTGATAACAAATATATGTATATTGATTCCTTGCTCATACTACACCAACATTCACTATTTCGTATATCCTACTAATATTATAAACGCGGAAGTTTGTAAGTATGGATGGATGTTTGATACTCTTTCACGCAAAAACAACTGAACGGATTTGGATGAAACTTTACAGTAATATAGCTTACACATCAGAATAACACATAGGCTACTATTTACCGCGATAACCGACATACACGCGAGCGGAGCCGCGAGCAAAAACTAGAATCGAAATAAAAAGATTGTTAGTTAATCTAAGGTATCTGCCACGTCCATAACAAATTTGATCTAAAATTTATCCAGCTTATTGAATGTAAAGAAGTAAAAGACGTACAAATGCACACTCTAAAACTTTGACTTTTATAATATTCATTTGATAAGTGTCATTGTGCGAATATGTAAAATTAAATTAAAGACAAATAAATCCTGTTATTATAACAATGGTCATATACTTATAGACAAAATGAACAGCAAATTTTATTATTATCAGTAACGCTATGTATTAAGGCGATTTTTACAGGTTCAAAAAAGTACGTACCCAGAATGCTTGTCACCATGGTACTCCACGTGTCTGACAGAGCCGTCGGGCTGATGGAGTGCGTAGTATCCCTTGACAACGTCCCCATCGCGGTGCTCGTGTTGAGATTTTATATCACCAGTGTGAGGGTCTTCTACTTTGTAACCGAATTCATACTTGGGGTATGCCTATAAAATACAAATCAAAGAAATTAAGAACGATAATCAAAACCAAAAACAGAAACTTTAAATTACAATTACATATTTCATCATTAATGATTAAACATTATTGGTAAGACTGATAAGGCTAATTAGTTATTAAACACTGACATGATAGTCAACAGCGTGTCCGTCACCATGATGACCATGACCATGACCTGCTACGTGAACTGTGTGTACTGGACCATCGTGGCGATGGATAAATTGAGAGGAGTATCCGTGTCCGTGGCTAAGCACACCACCCAGAGAAGCAACCACTGCTAGAAGGAATAGAACCTAAAAAGGAAATATCAATATTTACTATCTATATTTGCATATCGACCGGGGCGGTACCACCCTCGCACAGAAAATCTACGTAAAATGACAGCGTGCTGTCGTGTTTCGTTGGTGAGTGCGAGACCGGAGGCCCAGTGAGTCTAGTCAACAAGTTCCATACTTGTTGACTAGACTAAAAGATGCAGAAGCATCACTAGGCCGCCATGGTGTGGGTCGCCATGCTGCATTGTCTGCATTCGCAGTGAGCATGGTGACCGCCACTCTTGGATTCTGCTTATGCTTTCCATCAGGCAGAGTAGAGTCATTTTGGCGGGCAAACATAAAAAAAAAAAAAAAATTGCACACTCCAAGAGAGGATAAGAGAACTGTAATAAAATAAAACAGATTTTTAGATATAGAACTATTTTAATATCATTGTCTTACCTTTGAGATCATTTTGAATTTTATGTAAGAAGTTTCTGTTTGTACTAATAATTCTAACAGCAATAGTAAACTGATACATTGTGATCAAAATCAATGTCTTTTATATCAATAACAAACTAGTCAAGGTAATACTGATTTCACTATAAGTGGGTACTGTACGCGGCGTTTAAATTATAAACAAAATTAGTATGCAGTGTTTGCGAAATGATAATAGATAATATATAAAAAGTTATAATGAATTTATTGGCAACTCTTGTACACATACTATTAGTTTTTTTGATAACGGAGAAAATCATAGCTCCAGCGACTTACGGCATATCAAATATGTTGAGGTTGCATACTGATATAACTAGCAGTTAATTTTAAATTAAGTTTATTTAGTAATGAGTAAAAGAAGTATTAATAACACAACTAATAAATAAAACCCAACCCTTATGCATCCCACATGTATCATAAGAGGTGATTACAGGAGTAAATTATACAGGGCATTATGACTGCAACGAAAAGAAAATCTTTAATAACTATAAATTCACAAAATTTAAAAAACCCCCAATATAATAAACTGAGTTCCCTTTAAAAAGAAAAAACACGTTATGGGCTTTCATTTGAGACCCCACTCGATGATATTTTTGCAGACATTCGGTTACTCTGCCCCACTTTCACCCCCATAACTTTTAAACGGCTCAACCGATTTTCATGAAACATGTCTAAGAACACTCACAAGTAACTCACCTTTCGTAAAAAAAAAACTAAATTGAAATCGCTTCATCCGTTTGGGAGCTACGGTGCCACAGACAGACAGACAGACACGTGAAACTTATAACACCCCTCTTTTTGGTCGGGGGTTAAAAATACCCTACATTAACCAGTCTGGCCAACGTGGTATACCAGCCAAACTTTCTTTCTAAGGAGAAGTCCATGTCCAGCAGTAGAATGTTAAAGCTAATAATAATATTAAACTTTATTTTTCTCACAAGGAAGGTACAATTTTAGATACATGATATCTAGGTAAAAATTAGAAAGTTTCAAAAAATTATCTAAGTCAGAGTTCCAGCTCTCACTAAGGAGTTTTTTTGGAGTCCATATTAGGCTCGAAGCCTGTGTGACAGATTTTCAGGCCCACCCTACGGCCGACAAAATATTTTTATTTTATTAAATAGGCTCAACAAAATCAAACAGAAATAAAAAATAAATATGTAACTGCACCTCCAAAAAAATAAATTATAAACTAGAAAGGAACTTAATTCTATACAACATTTTCATTAATTTAACAAAATTATTAACAATAAATGATATCAAAATCTATCTAAAGTATTTAGGTTGTGTGTAGTAGTGTAGTGTGTTTGTGTGTGTGAGAGAGAGTTTAAGTAAATTGTGCAAAATAAAGCTGTTAATGATGAAATAGAATATATTGTCACCTTCGTTTTTCATGAACTGATTTAATCAAAACCTTTCAGAAAAGATCAAACTTCTATCTCAAAAGTCATCAACGTAATTTTTGTCTTTTTAGTCATATTTTTTAAACACTGTTAATAATTAATTATAAGTAACTCTGTCATATAAAGGCAAAGTACCTGGATGGTAAATAGTGTTTTCAGAAATTATATTTTAATATAGAGTCATATTTTTCTATCACCACCACCACCTTTTTCTTATTTTTCTTCCAATAAAAAAATAAGTTTAGTGCTCTTGGTACGCCCTGATACTGTTTATTCTGCACCTTATTCCAGTATAGTTTAATGTAGTTCGCTCGAGTTGCGATAGATGGCGCTAGATGTACATTAATTTTATAAATTTGATTGTTAAAAACATAAATAAAGCGACATTTTCTAAAAATGAATCCTAGCTAGATCGATTTATCGCCCCCGAAAACCCCTGCATACAAAATTTCATGAAAATAGTTGGAGCCGTTTCCGAGATTCAGATTATAAATATATATATATATATACAAGAATTGCTTGTTTAAAGGTATTAGATAAGGTTTTTCTTATTCTTATTCTTTTAAGATTTTTTTAAACCATTTATTTTTACTACAACATAGTACAACATACAATCTACAATCTAGAACAACAAAATCACGTAACAATTGCATGGTGCAGTAAAGGCAACCAGCTCAGTTTACACTGTACTGAAGCACAGCAATGATTTTCAGCTGGCCCCTGAGATTGTGGCCCATGACTTTTTAAGTCACGCATGGCGAACTTGTTGCATGATTTTGTTTATTTATTTTTTAGCTTTTAATAGAAAATTTATCATATTCCTCAGATTCTTGGATATCTAAATACGTCTGATTGCCGTAGCTTCGTGTAAACAATCAGAATTTAGCCGTGACACAGTAGACTTACAGTCGACATAAACTTTCGTTGGGAAAAGGTTCAAAAGGAAAGAGGAAAAAAGTTATTATAGCTAGAGCAAACCAAAAAAAAAAGTGCCTTTTTTTTTATGGAATAGACCGGCAAACGAGCAGACGTATCGCCTGATGGTAAGCGATTACCGCCGCCCATGGACACCCGCAACACCAGAGGCGTCACAAGTGCGTTACCGGCCTTTGGGGGATGGGGGGGGGAGATAGGGGGAGGGGTTGGGGTATGGGCCTCCGGTATCCTCACTCACTCGGTGAAACACAGCGCAAGCACTATTTCACACCGGTTTTCTGTTAGGCCGTGGTATCACTCCGGTCGAGCCGGCCCATTCATGCCGAAGCGTGGCTCTCCTATCTTACATCTTTATCTTTTTATCGTTTAATATTTATAATATGCAGAAAATTAAATCATTACACTACATTATAAATAGCTAGTTGTAACGAAAACGTTATTTCAGATCAGATAAAATCACATCATTCGAGTCCTCCCTGTTAGTAGCGAGCCTATGGCGTACTTGGGGTAAATTTAGTAGTTTTAACGAAAACCAGTATGGTTTCATACCTGGCAAATCGACCACAGACGCCATACAGGCCATTAGTTGTGATAAAAACACTGTTTGAACAAAGAAAACCTAAGTTATGGAATCAGGCGTTACTTTGCGGAAATCCATGACATTAAATGCTATGAAATATATTTAGCTTTAATTCCGCGAGATAAATATCCAGGTCTGAAAGCAGGGCACAAATCCCACCGTCATGCATATGTACACATACAAAACAAGTGAGAAATAATTAGCATGCCATGCAACCAAACCTATACTCTAATAAAAATACTCTAAACCTATACATAAAGAAAACCTGTATCTCCTATTCATCGACTTAGAAAAGGCTTTTGATAGGATACCTAGGAACCTTGTTTGGCAGGCGATGAGAGCCCAACATATTCCAGAATACTATCTAGCACTGGTCCAAGATTGTCCCGGTCCAGGGTGTCCCAAAATTCAACGATAAGCGGGCGCCTAAAGGTAGACCTGCTAATGAGTACATAAGGAAAAAAAAAAAAAAAAAAAAACTTAGTTTTGTTTTTAGTTACCAGAAAAATTTAGAATTTCTTTGAAAATTTATACCTTTCATGATATTGCTACTATTCCACAAATCTTAAAAACACCAAATTGCCCGCAGTTTTTACACAAAAAACGTTCAAAATAATTTTTTTCCCTACAATTTTGAAATATAGTGTACTTTGACTCATGGTCTTGTAAAAAAAAAGTATGGACACCACTACGTAATAAATAAATAAAAAAAATGAAGGGTGTAAATTTTCACAAAAATCCTAAATTTTTCATGTAACTAAAAAAAAAACTAGGTATATTTTTTTTATTTTTTTTCCTTATGTACTCATGAGCAGGTCTACCTTTTGGCGCCCGCTTATCGTTGAATTTTGGGACACATGGTATATAGAAACACCAAAAAAATTAATTATTTATTGATGGGAAAGGCACGAAAACGCGATATTCAACAACAAAAGATTAATCTGTAGTCAGTGATTTGAGTTATTTAAAAATAGCGACAATTTTTACTAACCACGTGATTCACGTGAAGCCGAGGAGGGAATTAAACCTGTGGGCGTGCAATTGGAGAGGTCGTCCAACAGTGAACTGCGATAGGCTGATGATAATGATGGCGTGATTCAGTTACATAAAATAAGACTTAACATTTTCATGGGACAAATAAAAAAAAAAAAATGGATTGTTATTTTACCTTTTTATAGAAACAAATTGTAAGAATATATTAACAAAACAGTTAAGTTAAAACAATAACAGTGGTAAACGTATGTAATATTCAGTGGTGATGATGATGTTGTTCTGGAACAACGTGTTTAGCATGACCCTCATACTTCACATCTGCGTGAAACCTGCGTGAAACAAACAGAAAAATTTATTACAAACATAAATCATTATTTAATATTAGTATAGGTAATTAGTATGTATTTCACTTATTCTCTCACCCTGTTTTTTTGTCTGCGTAATATTTCACAATCCTGACGGTGCCATCGGGCTGGTCCAGACCGTACTCGCCCTTCACGACATCACCGTCGCGGTGCTCGCGCTGGAACTTGTGGTCGTGAGTGTGGGGGTCCTTAACTTCGTACGCGAACTCATATTTAGGGTGGGCCTGTAAAAAATTGTTTTTTTAATAAGTATGTGAATTTTCATCCAATCAAGTAAAATGATTGAAATAATTTCGTACTTACATAGTATTCGACATGTTTAGTCACGTGTCCGCCATGGTGCTGCTTTAAGGTTTGTGATGAATAGGCGTGACCGTGCTTTGCGTTATGGTGCTCATGATGACCATGACTTTCTACATGGTGTGTTTCGTGGTGTCCATGGTGGTCTTTTTCGTGGTGTCCATGGTGGTCTTTTTCGTGGTGGCCATGTTTATGTGTATCGTGATGATCGTGGTGATTTTGCTTAGGATGCGCGGAGGCATGCTTATGATCTTGGCCGTGATGATGATTTTGAGCAGTGACAGCTACAACCGCGATAGCGGCGATGAGAGAAATCTAAAGAAATAGAATGCATTAGGGGCTGTTTCTGGTGATCAAAATATTTTATTATTATTATTATAAGGAATACCTTTGTAAACATTTTGATATTTCTGGTAAACCAATAAAGTGGTAGAATGTTTACTGATGTTTGTAACAAAATATCTACAGTTTATATACTTAAATCCAAGAACTTGTTTTAAGAAAACCAGAAAACGAAACCGATTTTGATAACCCGCTGGCATTGCGCTTGTTCTGAATAAAGCTGGTGCTGGCCCGAAACACTTTGATATTATTAATAGATCTTAGTACTTTTTCTCAATTTACTACGAGCTTATCCCAAATTTTATTTTCATCAACGCTATGTTCAACAACATGTTGTTGCCTATATGCTTTAAAAGGCATCTGATTAACTTGCACCATAGTAACTGTACGTGGTTTGACCAATCATTGTGTTAGTTTATTTAGTACTTGTTAAGTTTATTAAGTACTGATACTCTTAGTTTAGCAGAATCTATAGGCTATTTAGGCTGTTCAGTTACAATTGAATAACGTTCTTTTTTTGCGTTGTATTAAATTGTTGACTACGACGGCTTTAATATCTACAGGTGCTTGTCGTAATTTTAACCCACAGAAATTTTCATTTAATCTCGTAATCCTACCTACTTAATCACAACACCTATTTTTGTGACTGTGACTGTTGCTTCCAGGATTCGCTGCATACTACGACGGTTCTTAATGAATTCACAATCCAATAAACTCATAATGAACATGTGATATGGGATAATTATTGTTCTTGAATTCATTATGTTCTAATTTAGAATTATGCTAAAGGGGCGTCTCTTTTGTTTTGAGTGCCAATTGAAACTCACTGAAGACCATGAACTGAACGTATAATTGCGTTTTTTAGGGATCCATGCCAAAGGCAAAAAACGGAACCCTTATAGATTCGTCATGTCTGTCTGTCTGTCTGTCCGTCCGTCTGTCTGTCCGTCCGTAAGTCACAGCCACTTTATTCCGAAACTATAAGAACTACACTGTTGAAACTTGGTACGTAGATGTATTCTGTGAACCGCATTAAGATTTTCACACAAAAATAGAAAAAAAACAATAAATTTTGGGGGTCCCCATACATAGAACTGAAACTAAAAAAATATTTTTTCATCAAACCCATACGTGATGTTGAGGTTTCCACTATCATTTTTTTCTAAACTGAATAGCTTGCGCGAGAGACACCTCCAAAGTGGTAAAATGTGTGTCCCCCCCTGTAACTTCTAAAATAAGAGAATGATAAAACTAAAAAAAATATATTAGTTAATGAATTTAATATTAGTTAATGAATTTGTATAAAATTATCCGGCAATAGTTTAGTTTCTTACACTTTGTAATAAAATATCGGGTCTGTTATCGTATTACGTTTATCGATAGCTCCATCCCTATCAGTTTCCATCCATCTGCTATGACCTTGTACGTGCGTAAGCGTTATATTTTTATTAAATAATGTATATACAATGAAAAAAAGACGCTCGTTCAAGTTTCCATAAAGAGCTGTCATCGAGAAAATAAAGAAATAGTATAGTAGGAATTAGGATAGGATTCTAGATACTTCCTAATAATAATTATAGTCAGTATCTGATCATTACAATCCAAACACACTGTTTTAGAAACGCATCTATATACTAAGATATAACTTATAAGCAACTTATACAAGCAACTTGAGGAAAAACTTAGAAATATGTTACATATTATCTATAGCCTAACTATTTTGTATAGTGTTAATAGTCACTCTTAGTGTTAGTCACGCAAGAATGAAATAATTATCAGTGTTATTAGCCGGAGCTAATTTCATAGTGACCACAATTTACAGGATTATCCTTATGATAATAATAATAATATTCTTTATTGATATAAACAAATTCAGTTCGTTATGGGCTTCCCTAACACCTGCGCTAGTAAAGACTGTGTTGCAGGTGTTAGTATCTTCCCCAATATTACAGTGACAATAGCGTTACATCAATTTTAATAGGCAAAACAGTAAACAGCAAACAACACAAAATTATATAATATCCAAACTTAACAAACTATTACAGCAAAGCATGCATTTACGTGTGTGTGTGTGTTTGGGTTGTGGGTATGTGTATGGGTATGTGTGTGTGGGTGGGTGTGGGGGGGGGGGTGAGCTTGCGCGTTAGTACTATAGCGGCGTCACGTCACTTTTAGAAGATTTTCTGTGGAATCATAATCCATTGATTTTAGCCAATTGGCACTTTTTAAACTTAATTAAACTTAATTAAACTTAATTTTAAACTTATTATTATTCAATCTACGTACCTTATGAATTTTGTCACATTTGTTATATGTGTGGGGAGCCAAAAAATTGTAATGTCTCTGATCAAATGTTGATTTAACACGAGGCACAGGGCATCGCTCTCTACGCTTTCGCGATATTGGTAACCGAGGTACAACATGTTTGTGGTACCTTCGTAATATTTCCCTCACAAATACCTTCCTAACAGACAATACATCTGTCATTTCATATAGTGACGATGTCGGGTACCGATACGGTAAGTATAACATTACTTTAAGAACCATACGCTGGGCTCGCTCAGCCTCAATCATATGGGTTTTCGCTGCGCCACCCCATGAGCAAATGCAGTATCTGATTATGCATTCGCATAGTGCTTGGTAAGTTTGCAGTAGTAATGTACCATTAGCTATTGTACGCAAGTTTTTGAAAATGTAGACTAGTTTTTTAACTCTGGCTGTTAGAGTCATGAGGTGTAAAGTCCAGGTAAGCCTATCGTCCAGCATAACTCCGAGGTACCTCATAGATTTGACTCGAGCAAGCGCAGCACACTCGCAGTTCGTTCTGATATCACGCCTATTACACGGAAAAGTGTGCAGTTTTAAAATGTGTGATGCATAAGGTTCACCCACAGATGTTTTACTGAAACAGACATATTTTGACTTACTGGCGTTTAATGACAGTAGGCTGTTCTCCAACCAAGAGTTCACCTTTGCCAAGCCATTCTCAGCCAATGCAAATACCGCACTCCAGGTTTGGCCATGAAAGATCAGCACTGTGTCATCAGCAAACATAAGGAGGTCCAAGTATGATAAGGTAGCCACATTGCACAGATCATTAATGTAAATGAGAAATAAGGTAGGTCCAAGTGTAGAACCCTGGGGAACACCATATTTACACAGAGAGTCTGCACTAACATAGTCATCCACCCTAACGCGTTGATACCTACCTGTCAAATAATCCCTAAACTAGTCCAAAGCCACCCCCCTAATACCAACACTCTCCAGCCGAGTTATTAGGATTGGAATAGAAACTATATCAAATGCTTTTTGAAGGTCTAAGAAGACCCCCAAGCACTTATCTCCTCTATCTAGATACCTCACTATATTTGAAGTAAGTGTCAGGACGGCGTCCTCAGTTGATTTTTTTGCTCTAAAACCATATTGAAAATCACTGAGGAGCTTGTTTTGTTCTAAATAATTCATTACTCATTTGTTCACAATTTTTTCTAGTATTTTAGAGAGCGTTGATAGAAGAGAAATAGGGCGGTAGTTACTAGGCTCATTTCAATTCCCAGTTTTAAAAATAGGGCAAACAACAGCTCTCTTCAAAATATCCGGAAATGATCCAGTAGCGAGACTCATGTTGCACATATATGTGATGGGTGGAGCAAGAGAAAAAACATTTTGTTTTAAAATGTTTGCAGTAATCTTATCCAATCCGGGTGCACTGTTTGATCTCAATCCTAAAATAATACTCTTAACCTCTTGTGGATCTGTGGGAATAAAACACATAGATTTTTGTGGTGAGGAGTCCATCGTAACTTCACGTGACAATTCCTGTTCGGTTTTATTCATCCTACACAATAATTCACTAGCTAGCGCACTTCCAACATAAGTAAAGTATTCATTCACCCTATTAAGAGACTCTGTTGGTGTTGTATCAATATTCAACAGATCGAGAGACGCTTCTCTGTTTTTCTGTAAGTCGCAAAATTCCCTTATTATTTTCCATGTTTCTTTGATGTTTCCTTTGCTTTTGTTTAGCTTTTCTTGATAATATTGTCTCTTCAAGGATTTTACAATAAAATTGCATGTATTTCTGTATTTTAAGTAATTATTCTTTAAAAGAATATCGTATGGCGCCTTTACTGTCACTTTGTGTAACTTGTCTCTTTTCCTAATACACTTCACTACACCTTCCGTTATCCATGGTTTTATTGGTCTATACCTGTTGATATTGCGTACTGTATCGGTGTTATCCCTAATTATCTTTAACAGATTAGTTGTTATTATTTCTGTTGCAATATTGACATCAGTGGCTGTAAAAAGATTATCCCATGTCTCTTTATTCAGTATATCCTTAATTGTTTTGTAGTCAACGATTAATTTTTTGTGTACAATATTCCTTTTAGTTATTTTGGAGCTATTGATAAACAAAAGTATTGGACAGTGGTCCGTTATCGGCTGCTCAAAAACGACTGTCTTCCAACTATATGAGCATTTAATCATGAAATGGTCTAAACATGTCATGGTAGGGATGCGTGTAGGCCTATTTATACCAGGTTTAAGCCCATGCATAGCCATCAAGTTTAGGTAGTCCTGAGCGTCGCTAGAATAACCTAATATGTATGTACCTAATATGATGTACATTACCATGCAAACTTCCACCGAAATTTGGTTTGAACGAGATCTAGTAAGTTGTTTTTTTTAATACGTCATAAATGGTAAACCGCAAAAAATTACACTATTATTAAAACATCGATCAAAGTTACTACGAAGTATAAGAACTTTTAAATTATGTTACTTGCTGCTTTGGAACCCTTTATGGGCGAGTCCGACTCGCACTTGGCCGCTTTTTTCTTTGTTAAAGATTCAAAATAGTGAATGTATTTTAGCACTGTTAAAAAATATAAATTTTAACAAATGCCAAGCTTCGTTTTCTATTAGGTATTTGATAATAGTAATATAAGTAGGTACTTAATGATGATTACTGAGATATTTCACAGTCCTATCATAATAGATTGGAGCTGGTGATAAAGTACTACGAGAGCGCAGTATCTCCTGCATGCAGCGGTAAGGCGAGCTAATAAATATTCAACTTTAGTAACTAGGATAGGTTACAAGTCGATTTTTTTACATTTTTTTAGGTTTGATTGGAATCTTTTTTTTTATGTATGGCCCGCCAAAATGACTCTACTCTGCCTGATGGAAAGCATAAGCAGAATCCAAGAGTGGCGGCCACCATACTCACTGCGAATGCAGACAATGCAGTATGGCGACCCACACCATGGCGGCCTAGTGATGCTGCTACATCTTTTAGTCTAGTCAACAAGTATGGAACTTGTTGACTAGACTATTTGGGCCTCGGTAGCCTGGTAGTTTGGAAACAAATTCATTTTTAATTATGTATGAGCCTGCCAAAGTGACGCTAGTCTGCCTGATGTAAAGCATGAGCAGAATCCAAGAGTGGTGGTCACCATACTCATTGCGAATGCAGACAATGCAACACTGCAGCATGGTGACCCACCCTATGGCAGTCCACTCACCAACGTTAGCACGAATGCTGTCATTTTAGGTTCGTCTTCTGTAAGAGGGTAGCACCAGCCTGTTCGTGCTAGAACCTATCACCTTGTTATGTTGTTAATAGTACATTATGATATAAGTGCGGTAAGTTGAAAATTACAACCGAGGCGATGGCGAGGGCTACAAGAAAACTGAGGCTGTAATTATCAAAACGCACGTATGTCATACGAGGTTTTGTAACATATTTGCGAGGAAATAAATAAAACTCGGACTTTCTTGATCGAATGAATCTTTAATTACTTGTTAAAGCAGTTATAAAAATTTGAACAATTTGTAAAATTGATTTATTGATTGATTTGATGTTTAAGCTGGTCAAGCTGATATTATTAATTAAAATTTCACCAGTCTCTCTCTCACTCTCTTGAGTGAAAGTAGGAGAATCGAGACCCCAGAGTTCAGCAGTCGTCGGCAGCGGCGGAGGCGACTGCGGAACTCTGTTGTCTCGTTTCTCCTACTTTCATTCATAAAATGTTAACCACTTTTCTGACATATAATCTCTTTGCTAATATTTAAAAGAGTATTGTTCGAGCATCTTGATAAACAGTGAGTTTTACTTTATTAAAAAAAAAACTTGCGTTTTACATTACAATAACGCACAAGTACGTAATGAGATACATTACGATATTGATATTGGTGAAATAAGCAAATATGTTATAAACTAAATTTAAATGATTTACATCTTTTACTTTAGAGTTTTGATGGACGTGTCCTATTGGATCTTTCAGAATGGTAGTATAACTAAAAAAACTAATTTCTAATTTAAAAGTAGGTACATTTATTTTGTACTACATAATATCAAAACGGAGATAAAATTAAATCACATAAAGTTCAACAGGCAACTTAACATTTTAACAGCTCAGTAGTGGTGATTGTCGTGGTGGGGTACGATGTGGTGGGTACCGTGCTTAACATCAGCGTGGAAACTGTAAAAAGAACAGAATATTATTATAAATACCTTTCTAAACTAGTTTCCAAATTACAATGGGAACTGAGGCTTAATACAAAGAAGTTCAAGTTACCTACAGGCACTTAGGGCACTCACATCAACTGAATAAAATCACTTTGCCTCATTGAATTGACTTAAATAGACATTACAACAGAAACGTGGATATTTAGTATAATGTAGAATGTAAAACGTGGATAATTAGGTTGGTTGTGCATTAATTTATATGTTATGTACTTTATAGCTATTACACATATTGTACAACTGTTTATTATTCCAAATAAAATAAGACATAACATACCCAGAATGCTTGTCACCATGGTACTCCACGTGTCTGACAGAGCCGTCGGGCTGATGGAGTGCGTAGTATCCCTTGACGAAGTCACCATCGCGATGCTCATGTTGAGATTTGATATCACCAGTGTGAGGGTCTTCTACTTTGTAGCCGAATTCGTACTTAGGGTAAGCCTGTAGACAGATTTTTATAAATATACCTACTTCTATTTATTCAAAGTGTATTTATAGTGGATCGAAAATTTCATTAGTAAGCTGGATGTCCCGAGTTAGTTATCCACCCAGGACAATTATTGTGTTAAGCACGAAGGTTTATTTTTGTGTTTTGGTGTTACCTGTATATATAGTAAGGAATAATTGATTAATATTGATACATATTTTATCGTATGCTCTATAACTTTTGAATTGATATTAAACCTTTTAATATGAAACGTTTTTTTCATATCTGATACCAATCAATTTCTTCAAATCCAATAAATTTGACTTTCGGATGGCGAAGGTTCCAATCCTTCACGAGTCACCACTGTGGAGGACAGGAGTATCATGTCCCTCCAACACAAAGGGAGGATCCTCCAACCAGGTGAGGTGATCATGCCTGGCGGGCCAACTGCCCTACGGTTGATGTTGGGATGTTGTATATATGTTAATCGACGCGAGAACTTCTATTGCGCGATTCAGAATTAGTAGTTTCTTAGTTTCCATCGTTACTCCGTAGTTTGACGTATCTTCGGTAGATGGCGCTGTAGTATGCTATGTTGTTGTTGCGCTGTATGTGGAAGTCGCCACATATGTACCTACCTACCAAACTTCCTCTGCTCTGCCTGATGGAAAGTATGAGCAGAATCCTAGAGTAATTGTCACCATACTCATTGCAGGCAATGAAACAACATAGCAAGTTGACCCACACTACGGCACTCTATTGAGATGCTTCTGCATCATTGATTGATGTTTTTATTTTTAAAAAGCACTTATTTCTTACATACATAACACTTACGTAATAGTCAACAGCGTGCCCATGTCCATGACCGTGACCATATCCAGCCACATGAACGGGATGGGCGGGACCGTCATGGCGGTGGATAAATTGAGAGGAAAATCCATGCCCGTGGCCTAGCACAGTCTCCAGAAAAGCAATCACTACTGCGAGGACAAGAACCTAATAAAGGAAATAAGATTATTATTTATTCTTAGTAAGATTACTATTTATTATTAACTGATTGAATTTAAGATGTGACCTTTCACTTTCTACAATAATTCAAAGACAACGCTAAATGATTATTATATCATAGGGAATTTATTGCTGAATTTCCTGTGGAAAATTAAAATTACTTTAATAAAATTGTATGGACATTTGGATATCCGCGGACGCACTTCAGTATTTTTAAATTTTATTTTTACCTTTGAGAACATGTTGAAGTTTAATGCTTGAACTGATTGTACTAATGACACTAACACCAATAGAACACTGACACATTGTGATAAAATTCAATGTCTTTTATATCAATAACAAACTATTCAAGGTAATACTGATTTCTCTTAAGGTAGGCATTGTACGCGAGTTTAAATGAAAAAAATAATGAATGTGCCGTTTTGGCAACATACATATTAGTAATACATAATAGAATAAAAATTGTAATGAAATATTGCTAACATTACTTAAAGTAAATATGGCAGTTTAAATTTTTCATTGAAATAGAAAAGACCAACAACAAATCTTTAAGTTGTGCTACATCGATGGAAAAGATAATTTATTCAAATAGATTTACTATGCATTTTTACTATTCATCTGAATTAAAATAAGTAGATACAGTTGAATAGACAAGGTGCTCCTTATTGACGTCGGTTAAAAAATAAAACTATGAAAAACATAATCTATACTTAATATTATAAACGCGAAAGTTTGTAAGTATGGATGTATGGATGGATGAATGTTTGTTACTCTTTCACGCAAAACTACTGAACGGATTTGGATGTAACTTTACAGTAATATAGCTTATACATCAGAATAACGCAAAGGCTACTATTTGCTGCGATGACAGACATATACGCGGGCGGAACCGCGGGCAACCACTAGTCTATACTAATATTATAAACGCGAAAGTCTGTAAGTACGGATGGATGGCTGCCGCGGGCAACAACTAGTTATATAATATATATACAAATTAATACAGTTAAAACTTAAGTGGATCAACTAAAATTTATGACCATTTAATCCTGAGGTAGGTACTATGTTTAGTTCTATAACAAAATACCTGCTGCTAATAAATTCAGTTCATTATACATCCAATGATGAAGTTAATAAGTTCAGACCTATGTTCAGACTGAGATACACTGAGACAGAGTGACTGCGATATGCATTGGCCTATCGCAGTCACTTCTGAACATAGGTCTCTGCCTTACTTATATTCTTATTAAATGAGCAGAAGATTCAAAAGTGCAGACTCTTCCTAACTAGGAATAAGATGGCCGAGTTTTAAATTTAAAACTCTGTATTTTTTTTCAATATCTCTAATTATTCTTATGAGAATGGTCTGATCATTTATTAAGGTTATTTTCTATATTTTGAGTATATTAGTATTCCGTGACGTGTCGATTTGTTAGGCACCCTTCAATATAGATGAACAATGCCTGATGCGCAAGGTTATGAACACACATAGTTAAACTATATAACATAAATGAACTAAAAATATACAGGACTGATGTATCTTTCACGCAATAGATTACACTGTTTATAATTTTCCCATATGATAAATGCATTACAACAGATCTTAACTTCACGATTGACTATTACGACTGCCTTTTCTGACATTATCAAAAGGATTTGGATTTAAAAAAAAAAACATAAAAATAAAATATTTTTTAGGAGATGTATTTAATTTACTACTACAAACAATTTCAATAAACTATTAAAGAATATGTTAACAAAAGTGTGTTCAAACATAATAAACAAGAAATAACGATGGAATAGTGGCAGTTCAAATTCAGTGATGATGATGATGTTCAGGAACAACGTGTTTAGCATGACCCTCGTACTTTACATCTGCGTGGAACCTGATAACAAAACAAACAATTAATAAAATACATTACAGACATCATAACTCTCATGATCGTAATTCCCTTGTTTACTCACCCGCTCTTTTTGTCTGCGTAATACTTCACAATCCTGACGGTGCCATCGGGCTGGTCCAGACCGTACTCGCCCTTCACGACATCACCGTCGCGGTGCTCGCGCTGGAACTTGTGGTCGTGAGTGTGGGGGTCCTTAACTTCATACGCGAACTCGTATTTAGGGTGGGCCTGTAAAAAGTAGTTTTTTTTTAATAAACATGTAAATTTTCATCCAATCAAGTAAAATGATTGAAATGATTTCGTACTTACATAGTATTCGACATGTTTAGTCACATGTCCGCCATGGTGCTGCTTTAGGGTTTGTGCTGAGTAGGCGTGACCATGGTGCTTTGCGTCATGGTGCTCATGATGACCATGACTTTCTAAATGGTGTGTTTCGTGGTGGCCATGGTGGTCTTCTTTGTGGTGGCTATGTTTATGTGTATCGTGATGATCGTGGTGGTTTTGCTTATGATGCGCGGGGGCATGCTTGTGATCTTGGCCGTGATGATGATTTTGAGCAGCGACAGCTACAACCGCGACAGCGGCGATGAGAGAAATCTAAAGAAATAAATTGAATTACGAGCTGTTTCTGGTGATCAAAATATTTTAATATCATTATTATAAGGAATACCTTTGTAAACATTTTGATATTTCTGGTAAACCAATAAAGCGGTAGAATGTTTACTGATGTTTGTAACAAAATATCTACAGTTTATATACTTAAATCCAAGAACTCGTTTTAAGAAAACCAGAAAACGAAACCGATTTTGATAACCCGATGGCATTGCGCTTGTTCTTATTAAAACTGGTGCTGGCCTGAAAGACTTTGATATTATTAATAGATCTTAGTACTTTGTCTCAATTTACTATGAGCTTATCCCAAATTTTATTTTCATCAACGCTATGTTCAAAAATATGTTGTTGCCTATATGCTTTAAAAGGCATCTGATTAACTTGCAACATAGTAACTGTACGTGGTTTGACCAATCATTGTGGTAGTTTATTTAGTACTACATGTTACATTCAGTTAAGTTTATTAAGTACTGATACTCTTAGTTTAGCAGAATCTATAGGCTATTAAGGCTGTTCAGTTACAATTGAATAACGTTCTTTTTTGCGTTGTATTAAATTGTTGACTATGACGACTTTAATATCTACAGGTGCTTGTCGTAATTTCAACCCACAAAAATTTTCATTTAATCTCGTAATCCTACCCACTAAATTACAACACCTATTTTTGTGACTGTGACTGTTGCTTCCAGGATTCACTGCATACTACGACGGTTCTTAATGAATTCACAATCCAATAAACTTATAATCAACATGTGATATGGGATAATTATTGTACTTGAATTCATGTTGTTCTAATTTAGAATTATGCTAAAGTAGCGTCTCTTTTGTTTTGAGTGCCAATTGAAACTCACTGAAGACCATGAACTGAACGTATTATTGCGTTTTGTTCTTTATTAAAGATTCAAAATAGTGAATGTATTTTAGCACTGTTAAAAAATATAAATTTTAACAATTGCCTAGCTTCGTTTTCTATTAGGTATTTGATAATAGTAATATAAGTACTTAATGATGATTACTGAGAAATTACACAGTCCTGTCATAATAGAGTGGAGCTGGTGATAAAGTACTAGGAGAGCGCAGTATCTCCCACATGCAGCGGTAAGGCGAGCTAATAAATATTCAACTTTAGTAACTATGATAGGTTACAAGTCGATTTTTTTACATTTTTTTAGGTTTGATTGGAATCTTTCTCGAATGCAGACAATGCAGTATGGCGACCCACACCATGGCGGCCTAGTGATGCTGCTGCATCTTTTAGTCTAGTCAACAAGTATGGAACTTGTTGACTAGACTATTTGGGCCTCCGTAGCCTGGTAGTTTGGAAACATATTAATTTTTAATTATGTATGAGCCTGCCAAAGTGACGCTAGTCTCCCTTTTGTAAAGCATGAGCAGAATCCGAGAGTGGTGGTCACCATATTCATTGCGAATGCAGACAATGCAACACTGCAGCATGGTGACCCACCCTATGGCAGTCCATTGAGATGTTTCTGCATCATTAAGCCTCTGGCCCCTCACTCACCAACGTTAGCACGAATGCTGTCATTTTAGGTTCGTCTTCTGTAAGAGGGTAGCACCAGCTTGTTCGTGCTAGAACCTATCACCTTGTTATGTTGTTAATAGTACATTATGATATAAGTGTGGTAAGTTGAAAATTACAACCGAGGCGATATTGCTACAAGAAAGCTGAGGCTGTAATTATCAAAACGCACGTATGTCATACTACGTTTTATAACATATTTGCGAGGAAATAAATAAAACTCGGACTTTCTTGATCGAATAAATCTTTAATTACTTGTTAAAGCAGTTATAAAAATTTAAACAATTTGTAAAATTGATTATTACGTTGCCAGTTGGCATTTTTAAGTTTGTCAAGCTATTATTATTAATTAAAATTTCACCAGTCTCTCTCTCTCACTCTCTTGAGTGAAAGTAGGAGAAACGAGACCACAGACTTCAGCAGTCGTCGGCAGCGGCGGAGGCGGCTGCGGAACTCTGTGGTCTCGTTTCTCCTACTTTCACTCATAAAATGTTGACCACTTTTCTGACATATTATCTCTTTGCTAATGTTTAAAAGAGTATTGTTCGAGCATCTTGATAAACCGTGAGTTTTACTTTATAAAAAAAAACGTGCGTCTATAACCGCCTTCAAAAAAGGAGGAGGTTCTATGTTCCACTGTAAGTATTACTATTATTATTATTTTTTATGTATGTTCAGCGATTATTTTGTTAGTTGTGAACCGATTTTGATTTTTTTTTTGTATTTGAAAGGATATGCTTCCGAGGTGGTCCCATTGCCAGCATATCAGGATATGATGACGGGATCCCGAACGGAAATCGAGGGAAACCCTCACTTTTTATAGGCACCTACTATGTTTTTCGTATATTTTCTAAAGTTACACCGGTATTTGCGTGTGGTAGTCATTATTTTATGATGATGAGCTGATGATGTAAGGTATAACTCCTTAACGGTTAGGAGTTGGAGGATAAATCTTTAAATATCATATGTATATATGTTACCTTTAGTCATATTCTTTCAAATTATTTAGGTAAGCTGATGATGGAAGGTGGAAGGTACAACTCCTCAACGGTTAGGAGTTGGAGGATAATTCTTTCAATTTCATACGTATCTAAAGACCTTCAGTCGTATACTTTCAAGTTATTTAGGTGAGCTGATGATAGAAGGTTAAACTCTTCATCAGTTAGGGATTAGAGGATGATTTTAATATTACACGTACTTATAGACCTTAATTTGTATTCTTGATGATGAAGTTTGATGAAATAGTTCAACTTACTACTTGCCTACGATTGTTTGCACTAAAACCTGAAAAATAAAAACTTTTTATAAAAAAAAACCGACTTCCAAAAAACATCCAACGAAAACTCTCTGCCAAAAAAACACTTAAAAGCGTAAAATAAACTGGTTCTTCATGAATTGCCTATACCTAATTCTTTATTAATTTACATAGTTGTATTACAATGTATGCTAGGTACCTAAAATCTGTTTGAAGTCGGTGCTAAGCCAAAAAGAATACAAACGAACAATTACAAAAGTCTAAGCGATAGTCACTTGAAATTATTGAAATTGGTGAAATAAGCAAATATGTCATAAATTAATTTAAATGAACTCAAACTCAAACTCAAAAATATTTTATTCATATAGGCACTTATTTTACAGACATTATGAATTGTCAATATTTAATATAAAAAAATCGAGTGATTCTAGTCGCCAGTTCCAAGTGCAGCCTACCCTTCATGGAGAAGAATCTGGCAAGAAACTCCATTGTTGCTCCTTTTAAAAATAATAATACGGTTCACAATATTTTTTTCACTAAGAGACTTAAATGAGAACGAAGTCGACCAAAGAAAACAAAATAAAAGGTTTGGAGTCATTGCTGCACAACCATGAGCTAACCAAAAATCAGAACCAAAAATGATTTACATCTTTTACTTTAGAGTTTTGATGGACGTGTCCTATTGAATCTTTCGGAATGGTAGTATAACTAAAAAAAAACTAATTTCTAATTTAAAAGTAGGTACATTTATTTTGTACTACATAATATCAAAACGGAGATAACATTAGATCACAGAAAGTTCAACAGGCAATTTAACATTTTAACAGCTCAGTAGTGGTGATTGTCGTGGTGGGGTACGATGTGGTGGGTACCATGCTTAACATCAGCATGGAAACTGTAAAGAGAACAGAATATTATTATAAATACCTTTCTAAACTAGTTTCCAAATTACAATGGGAACTGAGGCTTAGTGCAAAGAAGTTCAAGTTACCTACAGGCACTTAGGGCACTCACATCAACTGAATAAAATCACTTTGCCTCATTGAGTTGACATAAATAGACATTACAACAGAAACGTGGATATCTATATATAAAAGAGTAAGGTGACTGACTGACTGACCGACTGACTGACTGACTGACTTACTGACATACCCAGATTCAACGCACAGCCCAAACCGCTGAAGCTATAATCCTGAAATTTTGCGTATAGGTTCTTTATATAACGTAACGTAAAAAAGGTCATTTTTTAAGTTAGAAACATAAAACTTTACTTTTGAGCTACTAAGCGTTTCTAAATATTCTACCACTAAGGGGTGAAATAGGGGTTGTGATGTTGTACATAGGTTAGTCTGGAAGTCCGACATTTTTGAAGCTAGAAACATGAAACTTTATTTTTGGGCTACTGATTAAAAAGGAATAGATACGTATTTAAGCGTTTCTGAATATTATACCCCTAAGGGGGTGAAATAGGGGTTGAAAGTTTGTATGGAAATCCGTAATTTTTAAATAAGAAATATTGAACATTATTTTTGGGCTACTAAATAAAAATGATTAGATACGTATTTAGGAGTTTCTGGATATTCTACCCCTAAGGGGGTGAAATAGGGGTTGAAAGTTTGTATGGGGGTTCGTCATTTTTAAAGTTAGAATCATAAAACTTTATTTTGGGCTATTGATAAAAGAAAAGTAGATTTCTATTTAAGCGTTTCTGGATATTCCACCTCTAAGGGGGTGAAGTAGGGGTTGAAAGTTTGTATGGAAGTTCGTCATTTTTTAAGTTAGAAACATAAAACTTTATTTTTGAGCTACTGATTAAAAATGAGTAAACACGTATTTATGCGTTTCTAAATATTTCACCCCTAAGGGGTGAAATAGGGATTGTGATTTTGTACATAGGTTAGTCTGGAAGTCCGACATTTTTTAAGCTAGAAACATGAACCTTTTTTTTTGGGCTACTGATTAAAAAGGAATAGATACGTATCTAAGCGTTTCTGAATATTATACCCCTAAGGGGGTGAAAAAGGGGTTGAAAGTTTGTATGAAAGTTCATGATTTTTTAAGTAAGAAAAATGAAACTTTACTGTTGAGGCTACTGATCAAAAAAGAGTAGATACGTATTTAAGCATTTCTGAATATTCTACCCCTAAGGGGGTCAAATAGGGGTTGAAAGTTTGTATGGAAGTTCGTCATTTTTAAAGTAAGAATCATAAAACTTTTTTTTTTGGGCTACTGATTAAAAAGGAATAGATACGTATTTAAGCATTTCTGAATATTATACCCCTAAGGGGGTGAAATAGGGGTTGAAAGTTTGTATGAAAGTCCGTAATTTTTTAAATAAGAAATATCGAACTTTATTTTTGGGCTACTAAATAAAAATGATTAGATACGTAACTAGGAGTTTCTGGATATTCTACCCTAAGAGGGTGAAATAAGGGTTGAAAGTTTGTATGAAAGTTCGTCATTTTTTAAGTTAGAGTCATTAAACTTTATTTTTGGGCTATTTATAAAAAAGAAGTAGATATGTATTTAAGCTTTCCTGGATATTCTACCCTTAAGGGGGTGAAATAGGGGTTGAAAATTTGTGTGGAAGTCTGTTATTTTTTAAATAAGAAATATGAAACTTTATTTTTGGGCTACTAAATAAAAGTGATTAGATACGTATTTAGGAGTTTCTGGATATTATGCTCCTAAAGGGGTGAAATAGGGGTTGAAAGTTTGTAAGGAAGTACGTCATTTTTTAGGTGAGAAACATGAATATTTAGTTTTGGGCTACTAATTAAAAATGAGTAGATACGTATTTAAGCATTTCTGGATATTCTACGCCCAAGGAGTTATATAGGGGTTGAAAGTTTGTAAGGAAATCCGTCATCTTTTAAGTGAGAAACATGAACATTTCTGTTTTGGCTGATTAAAAATGAGTAGATACGTATTAAGGCGTTTCTGGATATTCCACCCCTGAGGGGGTGAAATAGGGGTTGAAATTTCGTATATAGGTTAGTCTGGAAGTCCGTCATTCTTAAAGTTAGAAACATGTAACTTTATTTTTAGACGTATATACGAACATGTTCTACCGGAACCGGTTGTGGTACACGGTGCCGTTCTCGAAGTTGTTCAAAAATATATGTGGTACCTCGAACAGACTTTGCAGTTAAGTAGAAGCTACTTCGAGGACGAGGTGAACAAGAGGATTCAGCCGGGTTGGGTTTGGGAAACTTCGTCGGGTCTTTTCATTATACCCACAGTGCCTGAATACGAAAGTCTTCAATCAGTACGTCCTACCTGTCATGACATACGGTGCCGAAACGTGGACACTTACGACATGGCTGGGTCACAAGTTTAAAGTCGCTCAGCGTGCTATGGAGAGTGCTATGCTTAACGTTTCTTTATCTAAGGGATCGCATCAGGAATGAGGTGCTCCGGCAGAGAACCAAGGTCATTGACATAGCCCACAGGATAAGCAAGCTGAAGTGACAGTCGGCTGGCCATATTAGCAGTAGAACTGATAACCGTTGGGGTAAACGGGTTCTTGAGTGGAGACCGCGTCTCGGCAAATCGTAGTGTAGAACGTCCACAGGCCAGGTGGAATAATGATCTGCCCAAGCTGGCAGGGGCTGGATGAGAGAAGCTGAGGATCGAACCAAGTGGCGTGCAATTCGAGATGCCTATGTTCAACAGTGGACTGCGATGATGATGATGAGATACGTATTTAAGCGTTTCTGGATATTCTATCCCTAGTTTAGACTAGAAGTCCGTCATTCTTTTATTTAGTAGCCTGAAACTTTATCTTCAGGCTTTTGTTTACAAATAAATGAATACTTATATCAGCACATATGGGAATTCTATTCCTAAAGGGGTTAAAAGAGGGGCGAAAGTGTGTATGAAATTCGACTTTAGTGGACTATTGATTATAAATAAATAAATACGTTTAAAAACATGAATAAATTATTCATAGATACTTACACAGTTTTAATTAAATACATATAATTAACTTCTACGCGAGAAAACCCGCGGGTTACAGCTAGTTTAGTATAATGTAGAATGTAAAACGTGTATAATTAGGTTAGTTGTGCATTAATTTATATGTTATGTACTTTATTGCTATCACACGTATTGTACAACTGTTTATTATTCCAAATTAAATAAAATAAGACATAACATACCCAGAATGCTTGTCACCGTGGTACTCCACGTGTCTGACAGAGCCGTCGGGCTGATGGAGTGCGTAGTATCCCTTGACGAAGTCACCATCGCGATGCTCATGTTGAGATTTGATATCACCAGTGTGAGGGTCGTCTACTTTGTAGCCGAATTCGTACTTAGGGTAAGCCTGTAGACAGATTTTTATAAATATACCTACTTCTATTTGTTCAAAGTGTATTTATAGTGGATCGAAAATTTCATTAGTAAGCTGGATGTCCCGAGTTAGTTATCCACCCAGGACAATTATTGTGTTAAGCACGAAGGTTTATTTTTCTGTTTTGGTGTTACCTGTATATATAGTATAAAATTGATACATATCTTATCGTATGCTATATAACTTTTGAATTGATATTAAACCTTTTAATATGAAACGTTTTTTTCATATCTGATACCAATCAATTCCTTCAAATCCAATAAATTTGACTTTCGGATGGCGAAGGTTCAAATCCTTCACGAGTCACCACTGTGGAGGACAGGAGTGTCATGTCCCTCCAACACAAAGGGAGGATCCTCCAACCAGGTGAGGTGATCAAGCCTGGCGGGCAAACTGCCCTACGGTTGATGTTGGGATGTTGTATGTATGTTAATCGACGCAAGAACTTCTATCGCGCGATTCAGGATTGCTAGTTTCTTAGTTTCCTTCGTTACTCCGTAGTTCGACGTATTTTCGGTAGATGGCGCTGTAGTATGCTATGTTGTTGTTGCGCTATATGTGGAAGTCGCCACATATGTACCTACCTACCAAACTTCCTCTACTCTGCCTGATGGAAAGTATGAGCAGAATCCTTGAGTAATTGTCACCATACTCATTGCAGGCAATGAAACAACATAGCAAGGTGACCAACACTACGGCACTCTATTGAGATACTTCTCCATCATTGATTGATGTTTTTTTTTTTTTAAAGCACTTATTTCTTACATACATAACACTTACGTAATAGTCAACAGCGTGCCCATGTCCATGACCGTGACCATATCCAGCCACATGAACGGGATGGGCGGGACCGTCATGGCGGTGGATAAATTGAGAGGAAAATCCATGCCCGTGGCCAAGCACAGTCTCCAGAAAAGCAATCACTACTGCGAGGACAAGAACCTAATAAAGGAAATAAGATTATTATTTATTCTTAGTAAGATTACTATTTATTATTAACTGATTGAATTTAAGATGTGACCTTTCACTTTCTAGAATAATTCAAAGACAACGCTAAATGATTATTATATCATAGGGAATTTATTGCTTGTTATCTAATAACAAGCAATTAATTTCCTGTGAAAAAATAAAATTACTTTTATAAAATTATATGGACATTTGGATATCCGCGGCATGCACTTCAGTATTTTTAAATTTTATTTTTACCTTTGAGAACATGTTGAAGTTTAATGCTTGAACTGACTGTACTAATGACACTTACACCAATAGAACACTGACACATTGTGAAAAATTCAATGTCTTTTATATCAATAACAAACTATTCAAGGTAATACTGATTTCTCTTAAGGTAGGCATTGTACGCGAGTTCAAATGAAAAAAATAATAAATATACAGTTTTGGCAACATACTTAGTAGTAATTGATAATAGAATAAAAGTTGTAATGAAATATTCCTAACGTTACTTAAAGTAAATGGCAGTTTAAATTTTTCATTGAAATAGAAAAGACCAACAAAAATCTTTAAGTTGTACTACATCGATTGAAAAGATAATTTATTCAAATATATTTACTATGTATGTTTACTATTCGTCTTGATTAACGTCGTACATACAGTTGAATAGACAACCTCCTCCTTTTTGACGTCGGTTAAAAAAGAAAACTATGAAAGACATAATCTATACTAATATTATAAACGCGAAAGTTTGTAAGTATGGATGGATGGATGGATGGATGGATGGATGTTTGTTACTCTTCCACGTAAAATTTACTGAACGGATTTGTATGAAACTTTACCTTAATATAGCTCATACATCTGAATGACACATAGGCTACTTTTTGCTGCAATAACCGACATATAAGCGGGTGGAGTCGCAGGCAGAGACGCAGGCAGAGTCGCGGGCAACCACTAGTCTATACTAATATTATAAACGCGGAAGTCTGTAAGCATGGATGGATGTTTGTTACTCTTTCACGCAAAAACTGCTAAACGGATTTGGATGAAACCTAACAGTAATATAGCTTATACATCAGAATAACACATACACGGGCGGAGCCGCGGGCAACAACTAGTTATATCTATATATATAAATGCGAAATACCACTCACTTATTAATCACGAAATCTCAGAAACTATAACACCTACAAACTTGAAATTTACAGGGAAGGTTCCTTATAGGGTGTAGACATCCGCTAAGAACGGATTTTACTAAATCAGAGGATGAAAGTCTGCGTGAGCGAAGCTGCGTGCAAAAGCTAGTAATAAATATACAAATTAGTACAGTTAAAATGTATGACCATTTAATCCCTAGGTGGGTACTATGTTTAGTTCTATAACAAAATACCTGCTGCTAATAAATTCAGTTCATCATACATCCAATGATGAAGTTAATAAGTTTAGACCTATTTTCAGACTGAGATACACTGAGACAGAGTAACTGCGATATGCATTGGCCTATCGCAGTCACTTCTGAACATAGGTCTCTGCCTTATATTCTCATTAAATAAGCAGAAGATTCAAAAGTGCAGACTCTTCCTAACTAGGAATCAGATCAGATCAATATTTTAATTTTTTATATTATTATGAGAACGGTCTGATCACTTATTAAGGTTATTTTCTATATTTTGAGTATATTAGCATTCCGTGACGTGTCGATTTGTTAGGCACCCTTCAATACGGTTGAGATGAACAATGTCTGATGCGCAAGGTTATGAACACACATAGTTAATCTATATAACATAAATTAACTAAAAATATACAGTACTGATATATCTTTCACGCAAAAGATTACACTGTTTATAATTTTCCCATGTGATAAACGCATTACAACAGATATTAACTTCACGATTGACTATTACGACTGTCTTTTCTGATATGATTAACAGGATTTGGATTTTTAAAAAATCATTAAAAATAAAATATTTTTAGGAGATGTTTTTAATTTACTACTACAAACAATTTCAATAAACTATTAAAAAAATATGTTAACAAAAGTGTGTTCAAACATAATAAACAAGAAATAACGATGGAATAGTGGCAGTTCGAATTCAGTGATGATGATGATGTTCAGGAACAACGTGTTTAGCATGACCCTCGTACTTTACATCTGCGTGGAACCTGATAACAAAACAAACAATTAATAAAATACATTACAGACATCATAACTCTCATGATCGTAATTCCCTTGTTTACTCACCCGCTCTTTTTGTCTGCGTAATACTTCACAATCCTGACGGTGCCATCGGGCTGGTCCAGACCGTACTCGCCCTTCACGACATCACCGTCGCGGTGCTCGCGCTGGAACTTGTGGTCATGAGTGTGGGGGTCCTTAACTTCATACGCGAACTCGTATTTAGGGTGGGCCTGTATAAAGTAGTTTTTTTTTAATAAGCATGTAAATTTTCATCCAATCAAGTAAAATGTACCGTGGGAGAGCCACGCTTCGGCATGAATGGGCCGGCTCGACCGGAGAGATACCACGGCCTCACAGAAAACCGGTGTGAAATAGTGCTTGCGCTGTGTTTCACCGAGTGAGTGAGGATACCGGAGGCCCATACCCCAACCCCTCCCCCTATCTCCCCCCCCCCATCCCCCAAAGGCCGGTAACGCACTTGTGACGCCTCTGGTGTTGCGGGTGTCCATGGGCGGCGGTAATCGCTTACCATCAGGGGATACGTCTGCTCGTTTGCCGGTCTATTCCATAAAAAAAAAAAAAAATGATTGAAATGATTTCGTACTTACATAGTATTCGACATGTTTAGTCACGTGTCCGCCATGGTGCTGCTTTAGGGTTTGTGATGAGTAGGCGTGACCGTGGTGCTTTGCGTCATGGTGCTCATGATGACCATGACTTTCTACATGGTGTGTTTCGTGGTGTCCATGGTGGTCTTCTTTGTGGTGGCCATGTTTATGTGTATCGTGATGATCGTGGTGGTTTTGCTTATGATGCGCGGGGGCATGCTTGTGATCTTGGCCGTGATGATGATTTTGAGCAGCGACAGCTACCACCGCGACAGCGGCGATGAGAGAAATCTAAAGAAATAAATTGAATTAGGGGCTGTTTCTGGTGATCTAAATATTTTATTATTATTATAAGGAATACCTTTGTAAACATTTTAATATTTTTAGTAAACCAATAAAACGATTGAATGGTCACTGATATTTGTAACAAAAAATCCGCAGTTTATATACTTAAATCCAATAACTCGTTTCAAGAAAATGAGAAAATAAAATCGACTTTTATAACCTGCTGACATTGCACTTGTTCTGATTAAAACTGGTGCTGGTCTGAAAGACTTCAATATTATTTTTAGATCTTAGTAATATATCTTAATTTACTATGAGCCTATCCCAACTCTATTTTCATCAATATCATGTTCTAAAACCAATCAAATGTTTTAACCGCATCTAATTAGGTCGCTTTCTGACTTGTCGGTGCGGGAGCGGTGCGGATTCGTTTCGCTCGGTATACGCGGTACCGAAAGCTTACCGAGCGCCTATATTTCATTATGCGTCTTCTAATTGGTGCGGAGTATGCGTGCGCGGAGAGGGATCGTTTCGTTTTATCACGTCTGGGGATGCGTGTCCAGGCGCCGCTCGACATTTACCGAACGCGGGCATGCAAACAAGATGGCGGTGCGAGATATTCACGTCGTTTTAGTACTAGAAATTGAAAAGTATTGTATAGTTATAAACTGGCCGAATATTCAAGAAAGGATGTCACAGAGAGGATTTGTAGTAAGATATCTAATCTATATATATAAAACTGGAAGGTGACTGACTGACTGACAGACTAACTGACTGACTGACTGACAGACAGACTGACTGACTGACTGACTGACTGACATACCCAGAGATCAACGGACAGCCCAAACCGCTGAAGCTAGAATCCTGAAATTTTGCATGTAGGTTGTTTATGTAACGTAAGTGAGCAATAAGAAAGGATTTTTGAAATTCCACCCTTTTTTTTTGGATTTCCACCCCTAAGGGGGTGAAATAGGAGTTGAAAGTTTGTATGGAAGTTCGTCATTTTTTAAGTAAGAAACATGAAACTTTACTTTTGGACTACTGATTAAAAAAGAGTAGATAGGTATTTAAGCGTTTCTGGATATTCTACCCCTGAGGGGTTAAATAGGGGTTGTTATTTCGTATATAGGTCAGTCTGGAAGTCCGTCATTTTTGAAGTTATAAACATGAAACTTTATTTTTTGCCTGCTGATTAAAAATGAATTGATACGTGTTTCAGCGTTTCTGAATATTCTACCTCTAAGGGGGTGAAATAGGGGTTGAAAGTTTGTATGGAAGTCCGTCATTTTTTAAGCGAGAGACATGAAAATTTAGTTTTGGGCTACTTATTAAAAATGAGTAGATACGTATCGAAGTGTTTCTGGATATTCTACCCCTTAGGGGTGAAATAGGGGTTGGAAGTTTGTAAGGAAATCCGTCCTTTTTTAAGTGAGAAACATGAAAATTTGTGTTTTAGCTGATTAAAAATGAGTAGATACTCACTGTGTTATGCCTATTAGACTTTAGTAACGCCTTCAATACAGTTGATTTCGACGTTCTCCTTGCCATATTACACTCTCTCAACATATCTCCATCAGCTGTTGACTGGTTTCGTAGTTACCTGTTTGGTCGCCGGCAGTGTACCCGCTTTGATGACAACTACTCCAATTATTATTATTATTTTTTAAAAAGACAACTCCCGCACTAGGAATAAATCCTGTGTCGCGGGGGACTTTACAAACGTACATGAAACGGACACAAAGAACACCCAGACTCAGAACAACAATTTGTGGTTTACACAAAGTGTTGTCCTACGTGGGATTTGAACCCACGACACTTGGCGAAATAGGAAACGGCGTGGCGACCGTTAAACCACTAGGCCAAACGTGCAGTCACTTTTTTGGTTGGTTGAATACGTCCGCTGGTGTGCCACAGGGAGGCGTTTAATCTCCTGTGCTATTTTCAATCTTCATTAATACTATCACTAATAAACTTACTTCTTCCTACCACCTATACGCAGATGATTTACAAAAATATATTTTTAGACACACCTTAATGAGCTGCCTCTAGGTATTGAAGCCATAAATAGAGATCTTAACAAGATATATCGATGGACTACAATGTATGGGCTCAAAGTTAACCCCAGTAAGACCCAAGTAACAGTTATCGGCAGCTCCAGACTTATCGCAAAGATTGACTGGCCTGCACTACCACAAGTGTTTTTCGAAGGAGTCATGATTCCAATCAGCGACACTGTTAGAAACTTAGGGATATACATCGACAAAACCCTCTCTTGGAATATTCAAATACAACATGTTAGCCGTAAAATATTTGCCTCTGCAGCTTGTTTGAGAAGATTACGTAATTTTCTTCCAACTGCCACTTCGCCGACTTCGCTGGAATACACATATACTGTCACTCCTATATAATGTCTTATTTAACCCTACAACCCCATGCTACTTAAAGAAACGATTCTTAAAGAAACATTTATTCATAACACACATATACGATGCTTAAGGTTATCGGAAAATCGAACTTTAGAAATACCAACACACTCCACAACTTTCACTGATAAATCTTTTACAGTACTAGCTGCACGCCTATGGAACTCCTTACCGGAAACCGTAAGGCAGGCACAGTCAGTGAATACTTTTAAGAAACTAGTCAAAGATCACTATCTATCTCTGTAATATCTATGTTCTTTATGAACATGAAAATGTACGTATGTATTTATATTTATATATGTATGTTAGCATGTATTATATACATATAGTTTTATACATGATTTGTAAATGTGCACCACAAACTACACATTGCTTAGTATAGTCCATCTTAAGGTTGCCTGGAAGAGATCGCAGTCTGCGATAAGGCCGCCCATTGTACCACTGTTTTTACTTGTGTACCTATATTCTACATTGTATTTTTAACATTATGGTGTGCAATAAAGAGTCTATCTATCTATCTAGATACATATTTAAGCGTTTCTGGATATTCCACCACTGAAAGGATGAAATAGGGGTTGAAATTTCGTATATAGGTTATTCTGGAAGTCCGTTATTCTGGAAGTCCGTTATTCTGGAATTCCGTTATTCTGGAAGTCCGTCATTCTTGAAGTTAGAAACATGCAACTTTATTTATGGCTACTGATTAAAAATGAGTAGATACGTATGTACGAACATGTTCTACCGGCACCGGTTGTGGTTCACGGTGCCGTTCTCTAAGTTGTTTAAAAATATGGGTGGTACCTCGGGCAGACTTTGCAGTTAAGTAGAAACAACTTCAAGGACGAGGTGAACAGGAGAATTCAGCCGGGCTAGGCAGCGTTTGGGAAACTTCGTCGAGTCTTTTCATCTCCAATCCCACAGTGCCTAAATACGAAAGTCTTCAATCAATACGTCCTACCTGTCATGACATACGGTGCCGAAACGTGGACACTTACGACACGGCTGGTCCACAAGTTCGAAGTCGCTCAGCGTGCTATGGAGAGGGCTATAATAATAATAATGATTTATTTTTCTCATCACAAAGGCTCAACGTTTCTCTAAGGTATCGCTTCAAGAATGAGGTGATCCGGTGGAGAACCAAGGTAGCCCACAGGATAAGCAAGCTGAAGTGACAGTGGGCTGGCCATATAAGCCGCAGAACTGATAACCGTTGGGGTAAACGGGTTCGTGAGTGGTGACCGCGTCTCGGCAAACGTAGCGTAGAACGTCCACAGGCCAGGTGGAATAATGATCTGCCCAAGACAGCTGGTAGGAGCTGGATGAGAGATGAGGATCGAACCAAGTGGCGTGCAATTGGAGATGCCTATGTCCAGCAGTGGACTGCGATGATGATGATGAGATACGTATTTAAGAGTTTCTGGATATTCTATCCATAGGCCAGACTGGAAGTCCGTCATTTTTTAATTTAGAAGCCTGAAACTTTGTCTTCAGGCTTTTGATTACAAATAATTGAATACTTTTATCAACATTTATGGGAATTCTATTCCTAAAGGGGTTAAAATAAGGGTCGAAAGTGTGTATGAAAGTCAATTTTAATGGACTAGTGATTATAAATTAATTCCTTTAAAAAACATGAACACAGTATTCATAGATACTTACACAGTTTTAATTAAATACATATAATCAACTACCACGCGAGCAAAGCCGCGGGCAACAGCTAGTTAAACATATTTATCAGGTATGTTAACGTTACACATTAGACATCAATATAATTTTTTCGTCATCTTGAGAAAGTTCATGAGCCACAACAAAAAGTCGGAAATTAATATTATTTTCGATATAAGGATGACGCCAATAACGCTTTCTTTTTTTACGTAGGCGATAAACATAATAGCACGCAAAAAAATCGTCATCACTTGAAGAGGACAGCTTCGGTACTGCAGTATTTTATACCGAGAACATACCGATAGGCACCGACAAATCAGAAAGCGGCCTAACTTGCAACACAATAATTGTACGTGATTTGAACTATCTATATGTCACTTTATTTTGTACTAAAAGGTTGTTACGAACATAACAAACTACCTATAGAGGCTAAATCTTTGTTTAGAGAAAAACTATTTGAAATACTTCAGTGACCATTGAATAATATTTTGTTTGTTTTTAGTTTGTTTGAAATTATCCTTAAAACTCGTTACAAAAGTAAACCAAACACTCCAACGCCGGTATATACTCGTATATATGAGTAAAATTTATTAATACTTGGTTTTACTCACGATTCCGCCTGCGTGTATCACTGCCATCGAGGTTAAAAGTAGTCTATGCCTTTTCTCAAGAATCAAAGTATATCCTTGCTAAATGTTAGTGTGCAATTACAGTGGCAGCGGGGCGGGCAGCGGAAGCTGGTAGCGGGCGAGCGGAAAACGCATATTCATGTGGATGAGCACTGTTGCAGCGGGGCGATTGAGCGGTCCGGACGTACCTAACTACAAATCAATAGTTCCACAATGAGGGCTAGAGCAGCACAAAGTGACTTTGCTGATTACTTTAATAATTATAACAATGAAAATTACTAATAAAAGTGAATTACCATAAGAATCTCTACTTATTATTTTTATTTCTTCCCATGGTTGTTTAATTACTAGTCGATTCAAATGATTTGAATCACTAAAATTCCACAAAGGTGGCCGAGCCAATACGGCACTTATTAAATCTTCAGTCGGTAACGTCATGTCAAGAACAAATCCAGCAGGAAACGCAAACTGACTTGCGTCCACCCGGCCCGCTCGCATCAAGCGCTTGTCCCGCTGATATACCCACTCACCCGCCCGGCCCACACTTGGTGCACCTTATTCAAAAGTATGTGTTTGCGTTACCCGCGAGCGGATTCCGCTGCCCGCCCCGCCGCCACTGTAATTTCATACTTACTGAAATCGCTACAGTGGTTTAGCGGTGAAGAGGAATAGACAGACAGACATATAGAGTTACTTTCTTATTTGTATGTAGTATGATTATGGATATGGATTACAAACGAATACCACATTACTGAGATCGAATTACTATTAGGTGTTATATAGCTGGATCTTTTTTTGTGCAAAGGAACATTAATTACTCCACCTAGCGCTCCCAAAGCTATTCACACTAACTTAACAGAACCACAACATCTATTTTTGTGATTATAACTGTTGCTACCAGGACTGATTGCATATTAATACCGTTCTTACTGAGTTCACAATCTCCTGAATTCATGTAATAATTATGAGTAATCAAAAATATTCCTTGTATTGGCATATATGTTGCTGATGTGTGTAGTAAAGAATTGGCAGTTATAAACTGCAAATTCTTTTGCTCAATACTTAAATCGAATAACTCGTTTCAAGTAAACGAGTTATTCACACATACACATTGTAATTATGTCATTAAATTCAAACCTGCTGACATTGCAATTGTTCTAATTTGAACTTTACATTTCAGTAAAAGACGTTTAAAATTAAATTAAGCTACTATTACACAAAGGTTTATTGCTTAACGAATATTTTAACGATTCTGTATGTACATTGATTGATTCGTTATATATAATGTTTTAATGTTCAAAAACAAAAACCTGAAATAATTTTAAACAAAATTACTGCAAAAATAAATTACTTTGCTAATGTTCATGATAAAAAAGTAACCATTGGAAAGAATTTTTCATATTATAGTCATGTATGTTAAATTAATTTTTAACTTTTTAACCGACTTCCAAAAGGAGGAGGTTCTCAATTTCATCGGTTTTTTTTATGTATGTACACTGATTACTCCGTCAATTGTGGACCGATTTTGAATTTTTTTTTTGTATTCGAAAGGGTATGCTCCCTATGTGGTCCCATTGCCACCATATCAGGATCTGATGATGGGATCCCAAGGAAATCGAAGGAAACCCTCAAATTTGTTAGGCACGTACTATGTTTTTCATATATTTTCTAAAGCTATTACAGTATTTACATTTGGTAGTCATCAGTTCATGATGATGAGCTGATGATGGAAGATAAAACTCCTTAACGGTTAGGAGTTGGAAGATAAATCTTTAAATATCATGTGTATGTATGTTACCTTTAATCGTATTCTTTCAAGTTATTTAGGTGGAATGATGATGAGAGACTTGAGAAAGACTAAAAAGCGAATAACAAAAAAAAACTTCGTTTAAAAAAACCGACTTCAAAAACTAAAAAGTATATAATAACTTATTTTTGAAAGTGCTACCTATTCATAGTGCCAAGCCAAAATGTAATAGTAGGTACCGCACTCGCCGCGCGTGACCTTGAGCGGGATAGCTGCTCTTCACGTAGAACAAAACAACTGAAGCGTCGGTGACGACGTTGACGTTCGTCTCGAAATATAGCATAGATAAATATAATATTTACTGGCTAAAATATAGCGAGTGTGGTACCTACTATTACATTTGGCTTGGCACCGACTTCAAACCTATGAATAGGTAAACAGGTAAACATACAAATTAAGTTATTTTATACTTTTTAGATTTTGAAGTCGGTTTTTTAAACGAAGTTTTTTTTTATTCTTGATCTAAGAAGTGTGTCCTATGTAGGGGTCGGGCCCATATAACGGCAGGTGGGAGTAACCAGTTTAATCTACAACTTTATACGTGTAGTCTGGATAAAGATATATAGTTCTTGTGATGACAAAACCAAAATTGCAAAAATCATTGAGTATGTTTTAAACAACTATTTAATATAACGTATTTTCTTTCATTCAGTAAACTGGCCTATTTCTACGATCAACTTTACTACAATAAATTTTTAGTTCTGCATCCAAGTATCACAGTTTCTGATGTTGATATTATTATTATTTTTTTCTCTTAATAATTTTTCATTTATTACTTGCGTAAGAAAATTTAAATAATGATAAATCAATACAAAAAAGTTAATGAATTTTCACAGTTTTCTTGAGTTTTTTAGTTCACTATCTGTTTCTTTAACGAGATTTTTCTTTATCCTTGTTTAATATAGATATTGAGCAGACATACACGTGTTATATATATAGTAAACTGATGTAGCTATAAGGGGCAGGTGCAAAACTTACTAATAAAGTCTATGATTGACTATTTTAAACGTATCTGCCAGATAACTATAAATTACGATTTCGCAATGAAAATTCACATTGAAAATATCAACAAATTTTATCTGTTACATAGTGCTATATATAATGTAAGAGATCTATCTGAAGCGCTATCACTAAAATGAAACGAATCAAGAATGAAATGACACTAAAATGACAAATAACCAAAACATATATAAATGTACAAAATACAAAAAACAGGGGTTGGTTCTAAAATTGTTTATTTTGTACAAATGGTAAAACATAAATAACATCAGATCACAGAAAGTACAACAGATAACGATACGTATCACAGTTAGTTTCAGTAATGATGATGATGAGGGTTGTGGTGGGGCACGATGTGATGAGTGCTGTGTTTCACGTCAGCGTGGAAACTGAAATATAAATATATTGCTTTTATTAATACCATTAATTTTTCACTGACTGCAAACATTACAACTTAAATGTATATCTGTATTATTAAAAAAGTATATTAATTAATTATTACTCTTGGTGTTTCTCTCTTAAAGCTTATCTTCATTAAGTGACATTTTAGGCTGACAATCCATCTTTTTTTTTTCAATACACAACGTCATCTAGTCCCAAGCTAAGCAGAGCTTATGTTATGGGTACTAGACAACTGATACAAATACATATCTTTTTTTTTGAAAATACATACATATCATACATAGAAAACACCCAAACTCTGAAACAAATATTGCTAGATCATACAAACATTTGGTCCGACCCAGGAATCGAACCCGAAACCTCATGATCAGCAGTCGCACTCGCCAACCGCGAGACCAACGAGGCAGTTATAATACAAATACTGGAAACTACATTTAATAATCTACAGTTAATTCTATGTAACTTCAATTATTTTTCTATTTATTTTGTTGGTAAACAAATCAACGATTTTGAACGACTTAAACTATTTGTAATGGAGATCAAAGTTTTTCGTTTGTAGCCAAAACAATGCAGAAGCGTTAAATCAACTTAAAAGAATCACCATTTAACAGCTACTTCTTATGAGGTACGGCAGACAGACTGCATAAAAACATTCTTATATTTTTCTAAACACATACTTATTATAGACTAGCTGACCCGTGCCCACTTCGTAGTGCGGTAAAAAAAATTTTTTCTGACTGACTTTGCAAATCCGGCTACCACGAAAAAGTCTTTCCACTTTTCGGGTTATTATATAGCCTATGTCACTCCCAAATAACGTAGCCTTCTATTGGTAAAGGATTTTTCAAAATCGGTTCAGTAGATCCAGAGATTACCCCCTACAACGTCACAAACTCACAAACGCACAAACTTTACCTCTTTATATAATAGTGTAAATAAATTACACCGACACAGAACATATGATCGCGTGCATCACACCAAGATTTTTCCTGGCTGGGAAATTTAAAATAGTTTAGCTGAAGATAAATATACCCCGAATGCTTGTCACCGTGGTAGTCAACATGTCTGACTGAACCATCGGGCTGATGCAGAGCGTAGTATCCCTTAACATGGTCACCGTCGCGGTGCTCGTGTTGAGACTTGATATCACCGGTGTGAGGGTCTTCTACTTTGTAGCCAAACTCGTATTTAGGGTAAGCCTGTAGACACACAAAAATAGTTAATACATTTTAAAGCGATGTTTCGATTACGACAAATGATAATTTTCTCGAAGTTCACTTAATTTAGAACAACAGAGATTTAACTTACGTAATAATCAATAGCATGACCGTGTCCATGACCGTGGCCATGACCATATCCATCATGTCCGTGACCGTCATGACCAGCAACGTGAATTACTTGAGCCGGACCATCGTGACGATGAATGTACTGGGAGGAGAATCCGTGTCCATGACCGAATACAACCTCAAGAGAAGCAATTACGGCAACAAAAAGCAGAACCTAAAAAATAATTATGTCACCTAGTTTTACATATTGAACATCTTTGATGTTTATTTTTATTTCTTGAAATAGATAAGTTATATTTTTATTGGTATAGACAGTGTTATAATACATTGGAACCCTGCTTCCTGTGGTAGGTTACAACCTGTGTTACAGGAGACAGTGTCCTCACCCATTAACTAAATTGACTTGAAGTCTTCTGGTCATTTGTTTAATTTAGTTCCACCTGCGGTTACAGTCATAACGCAGTCCATGAATTTTCATGGTCATCAAATTCACAGACTACGTAACGACTGTGTTTTAGCCAATTTATATTTGGCTCATCCCGACACTATCAATTAATTACTCTGGTGGGTTTCGTTTTAGAGCTAGCAAGTAGACTATAAATGATTATTCTACTAAACTATAGAAAAACCCAGACAATCTCCGAAATTAGCCTATGGATCTCCTAATGGCGCAGTAAAGAACAAATCACATGGTTGGACTTCTATATCGTACATCGTGCCATCATTCTATCTATGATGTTTTTTCTCGCCAAAAAATCACTAAACACTGCACAAAACACTTACATATTGTTTAGGTATTACCTTTGAAAACATTTTGAAGTTAATTATTTGAACTAGTTATGCGAATGATTCTAAGACAAATAGTGAACTGATATATTATAATAAAATCAACGTCTTTTATATCAATAACAAAGGTAGTCATAGTCAAGGTGATATTGATTTCACTCTAAGTAACTACTCTATTAAAGTTTAAAGTATTCAGCAAGTAAAATATCCAGCGGCCGCAACAATTTGATAAAAAACTTTCGTTCGGAATGTCTATGTACTTGTACTTTACAGTGTGACATTGTCACACTTTGTTATGGACACATTGCGAAAGATATCTCCGTATTATTGACACAAATCTAAATGAGCAAAAAGCATTTGATTGACTTCGTTAATGGGGAATATAATGATCGATGCGATTCTGCTCTGATAGATTTTCAATTATGTTGGTACCAGACTACTAAATCGAGACAGTTTATTCGGCAAATATAGACTGATTAAACTCGTCGTGATGAATGTAAAATATTCATACTTGAATGAATCATGATAGAGTAGTCTTATGAGTAACCAATACGATTTAACCAAATTCTATCTAATATAAAACGAATATCTGATTTATAAAAAATAATTAACTTAACAGGTAGTAGAGCCACGTTGATTTCAGCACGAACGGGCCGGCTCGACCGGGGGACCGGTACTACCCTCGCACAGAAAATCAAGGTAAAATGACAGCGTTCGTGCTGTCGTGTTTTCTTGGTGCGTACGAGACCGGAGGCCCAAATAGTCTAGTCAACTAGTTCCATACTTGTTGACTAGACTAAAAGATCCGAAGAATCACTAGGCCGCCATGGTGTGGGTCGCCATGCTGCATTGTCTGCATTCGCAATGAGTATGGTGACTATGTACGTTTTTTTATGTAATCCAAGAGTGGTGGATTACATAAAAAAACGTACATAGAAAAAAAAGTACAAATAATTATAAGATTATTGATTACATGATAACTATTAATGAACTATAAATAAACTACCATTTTATCTATGAAATGACAAGACGGGATATTGGTTCGGGACATACCTACTCGTAGTAGGTGACTACTGGCGCCCTTGGACACCTGCAACACGAGAAACACGTCATGTCCTTTGATTTTGAGCACCTTTCTTCTTATAAGGCCGTGGGCGTTTTTGTATTATGATTTTTAACATATAAAAATATATTGTAAACCCTATTTTTTTTTAAAGGGCAACAATGGAGTTTCTTGCCAGATTCTTCTCCATGAAGGGTAGGCAGCACTTTGAACTGGCGACTAGAATCACTCGATTTTCAATATTAAATATTGACTATTCATAAGTGCCTGTAAAATAAGAGCCTATTTGAATAAAATCTTTTTGACTTTGACTTTAACATTCACTTTTAGACTACTTTAAAGTGACTTTTAAATTAAAAAAAGTAAAAACTAAAATTCAACTACGACAAACAACGAAGCTGAAAAAGTATGAAACAAGTTTCAAAAGCCGTAGTCATACGTTACGTAGAAATGTACCTTAACACATTAATAAAGCGTGACTACGGCTTTTGAAACTAGTTTCATACTTTTTCAGCGTCGTTTTTTGTCGTAGTTTGGATTTTAGTTTTTACTTTTTTTTATTTAAAATGTTTTGGTGCCTCTATAATATTAATTTCTTTGCAAAGTATATTTTAAATAGGTACCATAGAAATATCACAATTATCGAATAAATACGGACAAAGTCACGAGAAAATGCTTATAATATATATGTATATATGTATATATATATATTTGAAATGCACAAGTAACGCCCTTTCGAATGATACCAAACACGGCATATTTATCTCAAATTTATTTTTTAATACAGTACTTCATGTCGCCTAGAGGGCGCCACATTAGGTTCAGTGACACGTCATATTATATTCTATAAATAGCGGACGATCAAGACGCTTCTAACGATACCTCATTTGTCTTATTCTGACTAGTAGTTTAGAAAGAATGAGAGAACAGACAAGCATACCATAGAAATATCACACTTATCGAACAAATACGGAAGTCACGAGCAAATGCTAATAATATATGTATTTTTGAAATGTACAAGTAATGCCCTTTCCAATGATACCAAACACGGCATATTTATCTCTTTTTTTTTAATACAGTACTTTATGTCGGCTAGAGGACATTAGGTTCAGTGACACGTCATATAACCTATAACCAGCGGACGAACAAGACGCTTCTAACGATATCTCATTTGTCCAGTTCTAATAAGTAGTTAAGGAGCTATGAGAGAACAGATGAACATACATTTAAACATACATAGCCTGCTAAATCATAATCCTCCTTTGGCTTTGCCGTAGTCGGGTAAAAAGGAGGAGATTTTTAGTTTACTGAGTTTTAAGCTATTGCATAGCTTTTATCGCGGGCTTCGAGGCCTTTGAGCGCAGCGAGCGAATCAAGATTTTTCGTAACGTAGCGTAACGAAAATTAAACCTGACACCCGAAGCTTGTACGGATCGAGACGAGCTGCTACGAAATCTTTCTGTATCTGTGGCTTTCCGAGATACAGTGACGAAGACAGAGAGATCGAGATGACGTCATCATCACTATCGCTGGTTGTGGTTGGTCAATGATATTATATATATCATTATATATATAATATATATGATATGATATATCATTATATATAAATATATATGATATATATAATATAATTGACCAACCACACATAAATATATATCATTGTGGTTGGTTCATTTCGTGTTATGTTGCTATAAAGTGGTAACTGGATAGTGACGTCAAATCGAGCCACTCTCGGAATGCGAGATCTTGTGTTCTTAGACCACGAATATGTCAACAGCCGGCCGCGCAGGCGTATGAAATACGTCAAGGAAGATTCGTTGCCTTGGACACGAAGATTTGTTATGTCATATCTATACTATAATATAATAATATTATAAAGAAGTAAAGTTTGTGTGTTTGTATATTTGTTAAATTGTAACTGAACCGATTTTGAAAATTCTTTTACCAATAGACGGCTACGTTATTTGTGAGTGACATAGGCTATATAATAACCCTAAAAGTGAAAAAACTTTTTCGTGGTACCTGAATTTACAAAGTAAGTCGGAGAAAAAAATATTTACCGCCCAACGAAGTGGGCACGGGTCAGCTAGTAATGTATAAAATCATTCATGGTAGCCATACAATACTGCATAAATAAAATATATATATAAAAAATAAATAAATAATTATAATTGCATAAGTTGATAAAAAATGCTATGCATTATAGCATAGCATAGCTTTATCGCGGCAGTCCCCGAGTGCCACACGTCTTTTTTATATGTGTTACGTTATTAGGTTGTATGGAATAAGTAATTTTAAGAATTGCTTCTTGCTCTGCGTAAGAAATACATAAATATTTTTTGCTATACGACTTAGTACCTACCATTGTCATCGGGATAGAATCTCAGGATGAGAGGCTCCCGAAGAATTAAAGGGAATATATCAAAAGCATGGACTTTTTACATGGCCGTACCCAGAATTTACTCAGGGGTGGGGCAAAATGAAAAGAAATAGATTAATGATTGTAATTTAATGTACTGTATAACATACGAAGTAAGTGAGGGTACTGGAGCACAAACACTCTGCAGTCCTCCCTCCCCTTAATTGTAGGGTAGGTAGGTAAATTTCATTTATTTTGTGCTTCTAAAACCCTCTTTCTATGAAAACTAATCATGCAGAGGCCGAGAAGTCCGTTTTCTGTCCTTGACGATCATAGTCAAAGTTTTGCTTTACGTACTAAAAGTACTATAACTATAAATTTAAAATTTCAAAAACCCCCTATGCAGCATCAGGTCGAAGTTATCAATTACATAATTGTCATTTAACGATTATACTGGTACGACAAACACTTAATCGAGTAATCATACGCCATAATTATTTTGTAATGTGCACCTTATGAGCTTTCATTTGAGACCCCACTCGATGATATTTTTGCAGGCATTCGGTTATTCTTCCCCACATTCACCCCCATAACTTTTAAACGACTCAACCGATTTTCATGAAACATGTCTAAGAACACTCACACGTAACTCACCTTTCTTTGTCGTGTTGCGGGTCGCAAATGAACGGCAGCTTAAAAAACTAGAATCAGTAAGACTCAACCGATTTTCATGAAACATGTCTAAGAACACTCACACGTAACTCACCTTTCATAAAAAAAAACTAAATTGAAATCGCTTTATCCGTTCGCGAGCTACGGTGCCACAGACAGACAGACAAACAGACAGACAGACACGTCAAACTTATAACACCCTTCTTTTTGCGTCGGGGGTTAGAGAGACCATTAAATTCTGGGTGTAACTGGATTATATAGTTAACTTTTTTCGTAAATTTGACCAAAAAATTCAAGAATAAATTCAAAATATGCCCAAATTTAATATTTCAAGTTTGTGCTCCAAGTTCTGTAGTATACTCGCTCGGAGTATCTTTCATAGAAAAAATGATAGCATTCGTGCTGTCGTGTTTTGATGGTAAGTGCGAGACCGGAGGCCCAATAATGCAGAAGCATCATTATAGGCTCAACTGGCATCAGATTGGGCAATTTTGCTAAACGATATAAAATTCAAATGGAAATTATTTATAATAGTTTTTAAAGTATATTATTTATGCTTATACTACGGCACCAGATATCTCACCGTTCACTACCCGAAGTCAATAGCCACCGGAACAATTTAATAGTAAACATTTCAGAGGTTGCGATTCTATTACTTTACTATGGTTGCTAAGCAATGTAAACTACTTGCACTATGAACACGGTGAATTATCAAGAGAATTATAAAAGTAACGTCCTTGTAGCAACTATATAAGGATTGAAACGTAGATAAATAATTATGAACTGACCTACTACAAAAACAAGAAGAAAAAAAAACATTAAAAAAATACATATAAAGTAAACTAGAAAATTTTGATGAATAATACAAATATAGCTATATAAAATAAAATAAATCAGTAATAATAATAAATAAAAATGTTTATTTGATTCAAAAAATTACAAGATAATGTTTTAATAGTAGGAACATCGTTTACATAACTAATATAGTGTAGGTACTAGTACTGGTTCCCAAACTAGGCCTAAGCCTGTATCTTGGGAAGCAGTTTTCAGTTGCGTTAAGGATGACAAAATAGGTTGTTCACAAATTTGCTGCTACTACCATGCATTTTTTTTCCAGTAAATTACTTATGTTCATGCACGTGTGATTATCAATATTATTGTGAGAGTACGGATGATGACCAGGTGTGTATGTGAGAGTGTGTGTGTGTGGGGGGAGAGAGGTTGTTGGTTTAGAGGGTGGTGTATGAAGTCGTGTGTGTGGTTGTGTGTGTGTGCGTGTGTGTGAGTGCGTGTTTGTATGTATGTGACATTGCTTATTAAAGTAGGTGAATGAGTGAGTATTGATGTCTAAATGCGATGAATTCATGATAGGTAAGTGAGAAGATCTTTCGTCTGTGTGTAATCAAGTTCCTGTAACCAGTTTAAATTTTTTACTTTGGCTTGACGTCTACTTAATACGGCTATATTTATTCTTTTATTTAAGTCATTGTATAGTTTTATACTAACACTACGCGTCTGTCTTCTTGCAAAGGAGGTTCTGCACTTTATGCGAGGACAGACCGATGACGAACTGCGCTTTTTGGGCTGTGGGAGGGGCACATCTCGATGTTTTCTAATAATGGCTTTCAGGATGAATAATTTTCGGACTGAGAGAACTTTGCAGTCGGCATAGAGTTTGACTGTGGGATATCTATAATGTTTTTTTAACATTACTTTTAGCAGTGCTCTCTGTCCTCTCTCTAGTTTTATAAGATACGTCTTAGCCGCTCCGCCCCACACCAAGATACAGTATTGTATAACGCACTGGCATAGGGCCAAAATACTAAAGTCAGTTTGTCTCGCGGTAACACATCTCGAAGGGACTTAAAGAGTAATCTACGTAGTTGTTTACATATTTAATTTTAAATATTATATAATTTCATTTCTGTATTATAATTGAATACATAATTATATATTATATAAACATATATAGTGCAAATTAAAATTTAGTAGATACCTACTAGTTGACCCGGCGAACTTCGTACCGCCATATTTACATATCTGTCTCAGCTTCCCACAGACTGTGTACAATCGCGGACAAATAAAATGTCTTTTCCAGTTATCTTTTCATTTTTTTGTACACAAACCATCTCCTAACAATAACAAATACATAAAAATAATAATTTGGTGTAGCCCATCGGAAGTTACGCGCGTACATACATTTCGGCGATTCATTTTTATATAGGTATGTAAAGATTTATGAATATTTTAGCGGTATTGGAATAATCTGGAATATTTAGGCTGATGTATTATTATTTTTATTTTATTTTTTTAAGGATTTAATAATACAATATACTCAATAACGGTCTAAGTTATTTTACTAACCTATAAGCTATAATATTTTATAGCTATTTTTACATTTAATAACATGTTTTGGTATTAGGTACATACCTGTGCTGACGGTCAGTCTGTCTCCACTGCCAATGCAAGCTGGTGGAAACGTCGGACAATCCAAAGGTATATATTAGCTTAAATTCCGTGCGCGTTAATTCCCGTAAACATAATTTTATATTCTAAATACAGCATTCTAAATCCATGTTTGAATTTAACATTTTTCTCTATGGTGTCATAACAATTTACTAAGTATTTTATTAAAAGTAGCTCACACTCCAAACAAAAAAATACATGCCCTGTCAAATAGCATACATAAAATAACAGTGCGTGAAGAATGAATACATCGTGATTTATATATTTTGTTGAATACATAAAATAGTAAACATATAAGCATTATACAACAACATAACATAGATGTTTAACATATACATAATATTTTATTATGTGACTAGGTTAATTGCGCAATTCGTAACCATTAGCATTTTTAATTGCTACCTAGAAAATGTATACTTTTCAAATATAACATGACCTTAAAATATCTAAACGTTTTTAGATACAAATGTAAATTTTCTTTGACTTAGATGATTGTAATGATAATACATTATTATTTTCTATCATCCTACTTTGTAATGTCATAATAAAAAAGGAGGAAGTTCTCAATTCGACCGTATATTTTTTTTTTTTTTTTATTTGTGTTCGCGGAGAACTTCGTCCTTTATGAACCGATTTTGTTGATTTTTTTTAATGCAAAGGAGATGTCCTAACGGTGGTACCATGATAAGGACACTAAGATGTGATGATAGCATCCAAGAGAAATCAAGTCGAACCTAGAAGTCGGTTTTTGTTTTTGTTAAAATTTTTGTAACTATCTGTCAAGAACGTGGCTATTTGGGTGGTATATAGTTGTTATATGTACTTAGTTTTTTGTTTTTAAATGCATGCGTGACGAATATTCGGAAACACAAGAAATAAAAAAATGAAAAAATATAAATAATAATATGTACACCTTTTAGTAAAAAAACAATTAATTGTCTGTAAAGTCGGTTGACGGACGATAGTTTAAGTGACAACGTGACAACAAAAAATTGATGAAACGGGACAATGAGTCATCATTTTTCGTGCGGACAGCCGGCGTTTATCGATTTATTAGACGTTGTCACGTCAAAAACTTTGTAGTATTGTATTGTTACAATAATACTTTCTTGGTTCTACCCATGCTTTCCATCATGTAGAGTAGTCTTTTTGGAAGCTATTATAAAAAAAGGTGTTGTCCCATATGGGGATGGAATCCACAACGCTTAGTACAGTAGTAAGTCCTCGATAAGATAACTTAAACCATTACGTCATGCGTGTAGTCAAGTTATAACTGCACTGGCTTAACACACTCAATAGTTAGTATCACTGTCTCGTGTCTCTAGATCCTTTTCACCGGTAGAGATTTACGATTGTACGTGTTAGGTAAACAAGACAGTTGTATCTTACATTAAACCAAGACTGTGTTTAAGAAGCTGGTGAAGGATTACTATTTGACATTGTGAATACTTAGTTACTTGTGAGTTAAGTACCCTAAAAAAATTTTAACACGTCATACACGTATTATGGTTGCCTGGAAGAAATCGCCGTGAGCGATACGACCGCCTATTGTTATATTTATTTTATTTGTAACCGACTTCTAACAAGTTTTAACAAAAAAAAAACCGACTTCAATCTGGACCAAATTTAAATAGAACCATTCGGGAAGCACCAGCTTTCAAATAAAAAAAGAATCATCAAAATCGGTTCACCCAGTCCAAAGTTATGAGGTAACAAAAAAAAACAATACAGTCGAATTGAGAACCTCCTCCTTTTTGAAGTCGGTTGAAAAGAAGCAGGTTCTCAGTTCGATTGTATTTTTTTTCGATTGTTTTGTTTTATGTATACAATAAAGATAAAAAAATTAAGAAACAGTTGTACTTAAAGTAGACAGTTAAGTATTACAAATTGAATAAATTGAGTAAGAACGCCTAACGTTCAAGAACTAACTTTAATTACTTATGTAATACTTTCCAAGGAAGACATATTGTTCACTTCAGATTTTTAATGTATTTTAATGTTCAATAACTTCTGAGTAGTGATTTAGTTGTGAGTTTATTATGTGCATTGGGCATTGCATGGAATGTGATAATTACAGGTATTTTTATGTTACAACTCGAATTAAAGTAGCTTCACAATTTTTCGAGTCTTCAACTGTCATAGGTGTAGAGTCGAATTTATTAAGAAAATACATCAATTCTTTTAAAAATGTGTATTGCAATCATTTACAAATAAAACATACTTATAAACCTTAATTTTATTGCAATTAAAATTAATCCGCACAACTTACGAGCAAGGTTAAGTGTTGAAATGTACTTAAAGCTTTCAAAAACTCGTTTAAACTACCAGGGCATTTATTTTACAGGAGTGATTTACTTTCAAAACAATTTGTATTTCGAAATTTTTGTCCCCGGAGATCATATTTTCGCAAACCAGTTTAAAGTAAATTGCATTAAAATGCACTCATCTACATAACTCGAGCCAAAAATGTAACAAACCTGTTTGATGACGAGTATTTTTGCGTATAAAACAGTAATACTTTTCTCGTATACCGCAGATTAATAAGAGCTTTCGCGATAACAACTACAAAATGATTTTGAAGGTAAATAAAACAATTAAATATTGACTTAGAGTGCAATGTACTTGAATAATAATCAATTCTGTCTCCTGAAATTAGGCTTTCTTTCATATCCAATTTGTTTTTATTTTTATTCTAAAAATCTAGAATTCAAACAAAAGAATAGTTAAAGTTAATTATTAGAAAAAATAAATATTTACCACCATCTATCTTTGCAGATTATAACGGGATTACTTCTTTTGGCAGTAAGTAACAGCCAAGATCATCATGGTCACACTTTCTCGCTGCAAACAATAGTAACGCATGAAGTGCCAAAGAAAGTAGAAAATAATCACTACCACAAAACAGAAAACAAACTAGTGCCTATTCATAAACAAGAAGCACATGTAGCTACTAAAAGCTCTGATCATGCCGTGTCATCTCAAAGTGTAACGCGTCATGCATCACATGGACATGTAAATGAAATCCTACATAACGATATTTCAAAGAAGGTTTACTTCACCCCACAAGAACCAGCTCCTGTTTATGAGTTTCAGGAACCCGTACGTGTTCCCGTTCAGTTAAAAATTGTTCAACAGTCGGTACCTCACGCTCCAACACAACATCGTGTACTGCAGCTGGTACACCAAATTCCTATCAAACCTCAGATTATTAAAGTAGCTCCCATTGTCCATGTGATTCATCAAGCACCAATTGCTCCAATAATCCACCAAGCTGCTATAGCTCCGATAGTTAAATTATCTCCAGTCCAACATCCTGCTGTTCAAATATCTCATCAATCACCTATCCAGAAACATGTTGTTAAAGTTTCTCATCAAAAACCAATTCAACACGTCACTAAATTAAGCCATGCACCGGTGCATCACGAAGCATCACACCATACTGAAACACACCAGGAAGAATCTCATAAAGAGTCTCACGATGATCATCATGAACAACACGTTGACTATTACGTAAGTAAAGTAATAATACTCTTTATTTTTATTATTTGGGCTTTTGGCCTTCAAATGTATTATACAAATATTTGGTTAAACTTTTCAGGCCTATCCTAAATACGAGTTTGCGTACGAAGTCAAAGACCCGCATACGCATGACGAAAAATACCAGCATGAGTCTCGTGATGGCGATTCAGTAAAAGGAGTTTACAGTTTACATGAACCTGATGGCTCTGTTAGAACTGTAAAATATAGTTCTGATAAGAAAACTGGGTAATTATTTAAAAACATTTACATGTGCTGTTGTTTTTCACTGCTGTTTGATTGACATAATAGCTAGAAAGTATAAAATATGTGCCCAGTATGTGTACTAATCAATTCCAGTTTAATTGTTGGTTAGTAGGGTCATAAGACACCCATTGAAGTCAGAAGGTGACCGTCTACTTTTCAATGGCATTTAAATAATCATGGTATGGATAGTTGATGCCTTATCCTGTTGATTTTTCATTATACAGAGCGCAGCCGGCTTTTTCGTAATATTACGGTCTCAGTATCATTTCTCATAATTAGGTTACTTTTTTTTTTTTTTTTTATGTTTGGCCTGCCAAAATGACTCTACTCTGCCTGATGGAAAGCATAAGCAGAATCCACGAGTGGTGGCCACCATACTCATTGCGAATACAACAATGCAGTATGGCGACCCACACTATGGCGGCCTAGTGATGCTTGTGCATCTTTTAGTCTAGTCAACAAGTATGGAACTTGTTGGCTAGACTAATTGGGCCTCCGGTCTCGCACTCACCAACGAAACACGACAGCACAAACGCTGTCATTTTACGTTGATTTTCTGTGCGAGGGTAGTACCGCCCCGGTCGAGCCGGCCCGTTCGTGCTGAAATCAGCGTGGCTCTACTACCTACTTGCATTATCCCTTACCATGGCTTAGTTTTATTAAAGTTCTTGTAACCGTTACACACATATAGAGGAAAGTAACCATAGCGTGTTTTCCGATGCAAATAGTCTGTATTTTTTTGCAGGGGGAGATCTTCACACATACACATTTTACACTTACATACAAAAATAATCACCTAACACTACGAACTCACACGTAAAAATTAAAACAAAACATTAAGAATTTCACGCACACATAAATCCATTCTGTGTCGTAACAGTGTAAAGCGTAGGCCCATTTAGCTTATACATTGACTATGGCTACTCCCTAACTTATTACTCTATGGTTGCATATTAGGAATCCTTGTTTTTTTTAATTGTATTCTAATGTATAATAAATGTCAATGGTACCGAGGTAAATGTATATTAACTTTCGAAATAGTTCGTAATACTTATATTTTTGTTTGTTCTCCAGTGAAATTACAATAACTTTTAATATAATACAAAATTTTATTTCCTCAGTTTCAGCGCAGAAGTTTCACACAAAGGACACACGGAACATATCATACCCCACCACCATCATTAGTTTAGATAATTTTTATTTATTTTAAAATACTAAATTATTTTAGTCCATAAATATATACAAATCTAAAAACCTTATTTCTTTTATTTTTAAACTCGTGCTAAGATCCTGAATTTTGAATATAATAAAGAGACGTATATATCTGTTAAACTGTGATATTTAGAAACGAAGGCCAATGTGAATTAGTGTATTTGATTGTTGCTCTTTCACGCCGTAACTATTCGAATGATCATCACGAAATTTTAAATAATTATTCTAAATGATGCGGTTAAGTTCTACATAACTAATAATGTTTATTATGTATGTATATACTTTTTTCTGCATGGTCTGCTTTCAAGGTACATGATGTCTTTCATAAGTATAAATAAGGTAACATTAATTACCGTGAGAGAGCCACGCTTCGGCATGAATGGGCCGGTTTGACTGGAGTGATACCACGGCCTCACAGAAAACCGGAGGATACCCGAGGCCCATACCCCAACCCCTCCCCCATCTCCCTCCCCCCATCCCCCAAAGGCCGGCAACGCACTTGTGACGTCTCTGTGTTGCGGGTGTCCATGGACTCCGGTACTCGCTTACCATCAGGCGATACGTCTGCTCGTTTGCCCCCTATTCCATAAAAAAATAGACATACCTGAATTAATTTAGTGCCTTAGGTATATGTTGAATGATGATATTGATTGATATTTCATACTAAATTTTTACAAGCATGTATGAAACCGGAAAGGAAGAACACCAAGACTCAAAACAACCCAACGGATCGGGCAGACAACACTCAGCACAGTAGGAAGTGACGAAATGGTCGCTCAAACCAATACGCTAAACTTATATTAAAGCGAGGGAAATTAGGAACCAAAATTTACCATACATATGAGGCAAGACATTAACATAAACCCACTAGTCGTAGAGTAAAAGACACGATGAATGCCTAATTTTGTCTATTTGAATTCAATTATTCAAATAACAGACGATACAATTGGGTATGCATAGTACCACAGATTTTAAGATAAAGACATCCGTATTAGAACCGTAAAATGGATATATAATTACGTCATAGAAAGTTAGCGGAGTCGCTGTTACATATACCTACATAGCAACACGTGAGTTGTAAAGTAATTAGGACAACATTAATTTGTCTAAACTAAAGTAATACCAATAGGTTTCTATGGGATGTCGGAATGTTTTATTCGTATTAGGCCGGGAACATGCATTCAGCGGGCGTGGTGAGGCGCCGCTGGCGGTGCGTTTCAATGTATTTTTTTTATTTTATTATTATAGAACTGGCCACAAAAGTAGCGTCACGGGGAGCGGTGGCGAGCCTACATTGCTGCGCTGCTCATTGCACAACACCACCGCGGCGACGCATTGCACCCGCTGACTTCGAGACCGTAGCCTAATAGGCGGTACACACTACAACGATTTATAGTAGCGATTTAACTGTGCAGTTCGTTTGTGCAGTTTTATCGATAGTGTGGACGGAAATTGGTTCAGATTTTTGAGAAATATCTAAGACCAAGTTATTTCTTATGGTACAGGGCGGTCTTTCAGGTAACCCAATCTAGCAGTTGGGTTACCTGAAAGACAAACAATAAAATTTACTCCAAACTATCTCTATCTAAACTAGCTCTTATAAGATCCTGGTGTACAGGAGTTACAGTGGTGGGCGTGTGGGCGGGATTAGTCCCAGTTAGCTCTTATAAGCTACCTCTATCTAACTAAAATTTACCTAAATCTGTAACAGCAACATTTTTTTTAGTGGGACTAATCCTTAGGCTGAAATTAACGTGGTTCAACTACTCAGTTGGTCTCTGGTAATTTAAGCACTCGGTGGAATCGCGTAACACTGATTTTCTGTGAAGCTGTAATATTGCTCCTATTAAACCGGCCCATTTATGCCCCGGCCCGGCCCATGACTCTCACAATAAGTTCGACGAAGTCAAGATAACTTAGACATCTGCGTATTACAATGTAGTTCATGGTTATACAATAACAGATTAAGTAAATGCGTAAGTGGTTTGATCTCACTTGATTTTCATACAAGACGAATGACAATGACATTATTGAGGTCGCTTTCCATTGTCAAGAGAGACGATTTAGAGAAAAAAATCTTTATAGATTTTTATACAAAGTATTGTGTTATTTTAATATCTTGTTATAACTTGTCAAGTAGTTACCATATTTATTATGTAACTATTATATTAATAAAGCAGGATAGGATTTAAATTAAAAAAAAAAAGGATTTCGTTATGGTATGATTATGAATAATTTTGGTGTGAACATGCTTTTTTTGTTCTCTTGACTATAAACTCCTATTTATAGAAACGGAATACAATTATTCTGGTATGTTTTATATATATTATTTCGGACATCTAACACTCAACGCCATCTAGTCCCAAGCTAAGCAGAGCTTGTGTTATGGGTACCAGACACCTGATATAAATACATATTTACTTTTTTTTGTAAATACCTACATATTATACATAGAAATGACCCGAACTCCGAAACAAATATTTTCAGATCATACAAACATTTAGTCCAACCCGGGAATCGAACCTGAGACCTCAAGCACAGCAGTCGCATACGCTACCACTACGCCACCGAGGCAGTCATATTCTAGTATAATAGTATAAATGTCAGCACATTTTCTAATATCATACTTACTATAAGGTAGGCGTTCGATATACTTTCATATATCTATATGCTTATTTGTCTATATTTGTATGTTTGCAGCTGGGTATTTGCCTCGAGTTGCTTTTCTACTTTTTGTGATGTGAGTAAATTGTAACTGAAATTATTTTAATTAATAATAAAAGAGCGCATCTCGCCGTTAAACAATTACGTTTGGCAAGTATCAAATGTATATTTTAGACCTAAGTTAGTATTGTAAATTAAAAAAAAAAAAAATTGTGATAAAATAGTGAATGGAACGTTATTCTAGTCAAACTTTTCGATTAGACTACATTCGTCGAAGTGAATATATATACTCCTGCAGAAGACTGTACACGGGATTGTGCGGTCCATGACTCTTTTTGGAGTCCTAGTATAGTGGAGGCCCTTAGGGCCAGTAATGTCACGCTACTGCTACCACCGCAGCTAGTGCTGGACGTTAAGATCATAAGGGAGTAATGCACGATCCCCTATTATGTGGAGACGAGTTTCCTGGCCGGAACTTCAACATGGAATCTGGAGGCGAGAGCCCTTGCGGTACTTTATTAGTTGTGCTCAAGGATGCGCAGGAGTTGGGTTGGAGTCCTTAGAGGTCCGGAGGAGTGAAAGTAACGACTTGAACAAACAAGAGCTGGGCTCGCGACGATAAGCTATGGTTCGAGAGGCATTACGGGACCCTCTTATACTGGCTGACTCAGGTGATCACTGGAAAGGGATGTTTCAAAAATCACCTACCCTGCCTGAGTGCCATTACTGCGATGGCCAGACCGTGAATACGGCACTCCACACGCTGGCAAAATATACCCAGCGTAGGGTTACCTCGTGGCGCCCATCGGAGTGGGGATTTTCTCGCTCGGTAACATGATTGTTGCCATGATAAGATCGAGAGCACGTGGAATACCGCTGTCTCTTTCTTTGAGTGAGATATGCTGGCAAAGGAGATGACGGAGCGGGATTGGGAGAGGTTTAGAAATCTAGGGAGCTGGGAAAATATTGCGTAAGACTGACGTGACGCCATCTGTCACCCTAGCAGAAGTAGGCTGGGGTGGCGTCGCAATCGCCGCGGAGCGTGCACGTCCTTCTTTTTGGGGGCATAAGGCATAACATTGGGGCTCCCACACATTAGGGGGCTAGGTAGGTTGTTGGTGATCAGCCGTGTGCCCGAGACGGAGTGCTTATTTTGGTCGTTGCGAGTCTGACATAACCACAAGCGGGTAGTATCTGGGGGAATTGCCGCTGAGAAAAATAGAGTGAATTGAATTATTTTTTAAGTTAATGTTATAGTATTGTATAGATATCGTAAATATACTATAGCTTTCAATCCTTTAATAGAAAAAAATCTTGCTGGTAAAGTCCCTGATAGCCTAATGTCAATTTATCTATAAAATAGACACATATTTCGATTTCATATATCTTGGATAGATACATATTATGCAGTTGTTATAAATAAATATATGTCAGATATGCATAAATAGTATTGTATCCATAAAACTATTTGAAACTTTATCAGGAACTGGTAAAACTTGTTGGCGCAGTAGTAGCGTACGCGACTGCTGTGCGTGAGGTCTCGGGTTAATTCCCAGGTCGGACCAATTGTTTTTATGATCTGCAAATATTTGTTTCGAACTTTGGGTGCTTTCTATGTATAATTTGGGACACCCTGTATATTAAAAAAAACTACATAGGTATTAATATCAGTTGTATAGTACCCATAATAAAAGCTCTGCTTAGTTTGAGACTAGATGGCGTTGTGTGTTAGATGTTCGAAAAATGTTTATTAATTTGTAGTACTTGAACTCCAATTGACTCTAATTGATTTATGATTCCTCAGAACTCAGGTTTGCTTTCACAGAACTCAAGTAAGACTTAAGCTAAAAATTTGTATGATCATACCACTTATCATTACACTTGAATCAATAATTACCATATATTTTGTTCCATTTATTATTTAAAATGTATCTTATCAAAATCACTGTTTAAGTTTTAGATCTAGATCACACAAAAATACAAATTTATTCATAAAAAAGTCGACCACTGTTACCGAGCTACAATTATTTCATAAAGATGGTAATTTAGATAATAACAAGTTACAACAAGGTTTTGTTATAAACAATGTACTCTAAAATCCGTTAATAGAAACAAAGAGTTTGGTAAAAAAATAATGAATATTTATGCTGTGATACTTGTCATTCTAAAATCTATATTTACAACTAAATATTTGCATGTTATTAATTTTTAATACGTATGGTCAGGTATGCATATATACTAAGTAAGGAGTAAGCTCATTCTGGAGTAGAAACCACGACTTGGTAAACGTATTGTGGGACGCCCTCAGGGCAGATGGCAGGACAACTTACATAAGAGAGCTGTCAGCGACTGGATGCAAAAACAACAGACCGGGCTCTGTGGCGTTCCTTGGGAGAAGCATCTGTTCAGCAGTGGACTGCAATGGACTGATGATGATTTATATCTAATGATGTTTTATTATGTCAGATTCAAGTTTGACCTCCACACCTTTCATTGCATAATTTAAATATAAAACTATTGATGAACATAAGAGATAAAACAAAGATAAAAAGAACAAGTAAAGTTACATCAGTTTGCTTTTATGATCCTATCACATGTGAGAACCATTTAGAAGAAACACATGATGAAAAAAAAGACTGATCACTGAACTTTTAATATCCTACTAATATTATAAACGCGATAGTTTGTAAGTATGGATGGATGGATGTTTGTTACTCTTTCACGCAAAAACTACTGAACGGATTTGGATGAAACTTTACAGTAATATAGCTCATACATCAGAATAACACATAGGCTACTATTTGCAGCGGTAGCCGACATACACGCGGGCGGAGCCGCGGGCAACAACTAGTATAATATTATAGCTGACCCACGCAACTGTTTCAGCATCTCTTTTCAATCATATTCGGCTCCTATTGGTCTAAGTGCGAAGTTAATTATCCCATCTTATGCACGCCTGCAAAACACACTTTTAAATAGAGTAAAAATCGGTTAGATAGTTTCGGAGTTAATCGTTTATAGAATAGCCATATTTTTTTTCCTTAATACGGTATGGATATTTACCGTGATCTGAACCTGTGTAAGTACATTGAGAAAGTCACTAAGGCGGTGTCGCGGAATTTAGGTCTACTGAACAAGGTGAGATGGTTCTTCTCGCCCGACCATAAATATCTTCTTTACAAGACCCAGACGCTCGTGCGTCTCATCTTTGCGATAGATCCGCACAGTATCTGTTTGACAGCATCGTTTTTTGTTGCGTGTTTGGCAGTATCGGTTGCAGCGGTGAAAGAGAATTTTCATTAAATGCTATGAAATATATTTAGCTTTAATTCCGCGAGACAAATATCCAGGTCTGAAAGCAGGGTACAAATCCCACCGTCATGCATACTCACATGCAGATATACATATGGGTATCATGCATATGCACACATACAAAACAAGTGAGAAATAATTAGCATGCCATGCAACCAAACCTATACTCGACACGTGTTTCGCCCCTCCACGGGGCATCCTCAGTAGATGTTGACTTGTCGAGCGTTTGAGCGTTCATTCTAGGAGTACACATGCTAATGCGGGTTTCTAGAATGAAATTACATGTAGTTGTAAAGGTGTTAACAAAACGCGCAACACAAATTGCAACACAAATAAATATATTTATTTCTTTTTAATGCATTTAAAGAAATGTTGTTGTTAAAATTCTATCATTCAAATTAATTTCAACTAGAATACAAATCATTTATAATATATTCATTCAGGATATGTAAAATTATTGTACATCTTATGAGAAGCCTATAGGTACATAACATTCATTTAAGTTAAGAATAATTTATAACATGAAATATTGAAGACGTTATCTTTTATTACTTTCTCTGCATATTTTATAGTCTAATCATTTTCGCGTCTAGATTATTTAGCCATTGGATTTTTATAATTAACAAATTGAAACATACACACATATGTATAAACAAAACAAGACTACTGGGATAATTGTAAAAGATACTGTAAATATCTTTCACAAACATTATTCTTGCCTGTAGTATCGAATATAGGACGTAATCTATTCGTATTTTTGTAAGGTAGCAGAAGAACATAAATCTGTAGTTTCATAGTTTCCTTTATCATCATCATCAGTCTATCTCAGTCCATCGCTGGCCATGGGCCTCTCCAAATCTATACAAATAAATAAAATTGAAGTGTCTGTTTGTAATATTAAAATAACCGCTTTTTACTAAATGCTGTATACACAGTAGATATACCAAAATAACATTTTTTACAATTTTTTTCTGTCTTTCTGTCGGTCTGTCTGTCTGTTTATTCCGGCTATTAATATCTGGAACGGCTGGACCGATTTTGACGGGACTTTCACTGATAGGTAGCTGATAATATAAGGAATAACTTAGGTTACTTTTTTTAGACTAGCTTCACCCCACGACGTTACCCGTGGTACTATTATAAGCGAGTATAAGCTAAATACATATCATCAGTGTATCGCGGTCTACTATATTGGACATGGCCTCCCCGATAACTAAAAACATATACTACATTCAAAATTCAATTGATACCGACGCGACAGATCAAACAAGCAACACCACTCAACTCCTAACTTTACATTCTGGAAACTCACTTGTACTTATTCCCCTATTTTAATTGAGTTTACACCTGACCGGTTTCACCTTATGGCATTATCAAAGGCTAGGTCAAGATTCTAGAATGTATAGCAACAAGTTCCATCAAGTGCCGACAATCGAGACTATAAATTACATTCTAATACTAGTTTTTATGGGTCACAAATTTTCCTCACCCAATTACTTAATCTTGAAATAAATTACCTAAATACCTCAACCATTTCCATTACAAATATAATTAAATATCACTCTAATCTTGTGACTTAGAAATCCAACTAGTATATTTTAGAGTTTTAACCCATTTTGAGAGGAAGTTTCAAATACATCTTAGTATAATATTTCATAATAAATTAATTCAAAAAGCTTTTTAAAAACAAGTCTTTACAGAAATGCCTCAAATCGGTTCAAGATATCTGCTTCAAAATTGACTTGTAAGATTCCACCCGAACATACAAGTTTACATACATTTCAAGTTAATAAAAAGCTTGTAAAATACTTTGCATTCAATATCCTAATGACTGAATTGAACTTAACAACAACCGAAAACTAATGTACCAACTACAATCCAAATTTATCTGAGATCAAGAAATATTATGTACCTATTGGAGTTCTAATAAGACGAATATTTGAATGTGAATGCTAAAAGTTATTTAAAGTATAACGTTATTTAATACACAAAATTTTGTTTTATTTCATAATGTGATTTCCGTCTTGATCTTATTTAAAAAAATTAGAATTTTCGAAAAGTAAGTTACAGAATAAATTAGTGGTTTTTGCGGCATCAGCAAGTAATTTTTTCTGAACATTAGTAGAGAAATCGTACTTTTGATCGAATAAGAAGTACCTAGTTATGCAAAGGAATCTGGAGTACTATACTAGAATACTAAGTATAGTAATTTCTTCCTATCCGCTGACTAGTCGATATGAAACTACTCGTATACCATTAATTTATTGAATTCATTGGTGAATTATACTATGAATTTCTCACGCATATATATGTTTCCTTCTTTATTCACAAAAATGCTATGACGTTTTGGCATCACGATCTGATTTAGAAGATTGAACGCCTTCACATTGGTTACGTAAGTTACGTCATAAGACCCGCGCGCGCTGCGGGTTACAATCATGACGCCCCGACTAGCAGCAAATTGATTCAATACTCTCGTAACGTCTGGTATATATATTGAGCTAATGACTATGTTAATTCATCAGTTCCACAGCGGAAGTCTTAGAAGAAACAACAAAATGTTAGCTAAAGTGGGTTTTTGTAAAATTACTTGCGCTTAATTTGTTTGCTGTGTGTGTGTGTGTTTTAAAATAATAATATCGGTCAATTTCACATTTTAGGTGTTAATGCTAGCCTTTGTTGCTGTGGCTTCCTGTAACGGTCATGGATATAGATATAAAGGAGTGCACCAACCTGTTCAAAAATACAAACGTCATTATGAACATGTTCCAATAAAAGTTCAAAGTGAGCATGAATCGGCTCATGAACATTACAGTCCTGCCCCTCAAAGTCACGGACACGCCTATTCGTCGCAAAGCATCGTCCACCATACAGGACGTTCCGGACATTCAGCATATTCAGGACATCAACAATCCCAGGAAGGTCATAATGAACACGTTGCTCCTGTCTATCAACACGTGGAAGAGGATGAACCAGCACCATTTACCCATGAAATACCATCAAATCACTACCAGAGCATACAGTATGCCTCACCAGCCCCTGTACACTACGAGCGCCCAGTACAAGCCAGTAAGCCTCATGCCCACATCCAACATAATGATGTGCACGAACATCACTCTCAACCACACTACTCTCATGATCACAAAGAACAGAGTTATGGACACAGCGCCCAACACCATGAAGCTCCGGTCTACCATGGCCATCATGCTGAAGAACAGGAGCATGGTTCCCACGATGAACTCGTTGACTATTACGTAAGTATTCGAGTTTCGAATACAAATACTAATTTATCGTACACTGTTAAAGTAACTTTCCATTAAATGATTCGAGTCACATCTTAGACCGTTTAAATCACTTGAAATATTTACACATTGCAAATAGAGCAATAAACACTATCGATGTTACAGGCCTACCCCAAATACAACTACGAGTACAAAGTGGAGGACCCTCACACCGGTGACAGTAAGTTCCACCATGAATACCGTGATGGAGATGTCGTGAAGGGAGTATACAGTGTTCAAGAACCTGATGGATCAGTTAGGATTGTTGAATACAGTTCAGATAAAGACAGCGGGTAAGAAACAGTTATTAAATAACAGATTAAGTTTATTTCCTACATTGTTTTTAGGAAATACTCAATTTTAAATTTAAATGTGAAAGTAACTATCCGATTTTAATATTTCGTAACTAAATTATAATAAACTAAATAAGGAAATAATCATTGTATCTCTAAATTCAATTTTTTACCTGTTTTTGAAACCTAAATTTTACTTGAGTACTGATTCGAATGTACAAGTGTTAATGGTTCTAATATTATTTATTTTTTACAGTTTCAACGCTATCGTGAAACATACTGCTCCAGGCCACAAAGTCCATATCGAAAGTCATCACGAAAATTAAACCTGAAGACTGAAAACCCAACAAATATCCTAAACTGTTATTAGTTTTTACTGTTACTAGATGTGTACTTGCCTATTTTATTTTATAATAAAATTTATTTAATATTATTGTATGAAATGTGGTTTACTTATACCTTTTACTCATTAGCTCTGACTGCACGTTTGGCCTAGTGGTTTGGCGGTCACCACGCCAAGTGTCGTGGGTTCAAATCCCACGTAGGACAACACTTTGTGTGATCCACAAATTGTTGTTCTGAGTCTGGGTGTTCTTTGTGTCCGTTTCATGTATGTTTGTAAAGTCCCCCGCGACACAGGATTTATTCCTAGTGCGGGAGTTCTTTTTAATAAATTTAATAAAAAATGATGATGTGAAATAAATATTTTATACTAACTGTGGTCGCTACTTCGTACACGTGACATTTGGATTTTCAAGTTATTTTTAATTTTTTACCATTTAAACCTTCCCTTGACTAACATTTCAAAACCAAAATTAGCTGAATCGGCCCACCCCTTCTCGAGTTTTAGCGAGACAAACAAACAGCAATTGATTTTTATATATATTTTATATTAACATGAGTTATGGATTGCCTCATAATTGGAACGAATATTAAAGTTTTATATTCTTGCTATACTCTGATGCTCTTGTCTTCATAATATTCATCGGAGGTCAAATCTTTGTTTATTACTATTATTTATCATTTTAATGAATGGATTTTTGTCCCACATATTATCTAGTTTGTAGCGTCTTACTTCCTACACCACAACTTCGTTAGTCAACTCAAATTCTAAATATTAATCAAAATTGTTACGCATTATCAAAACGTAATCCTACTATCCTACTTTATCCTACTTCCTACTATTCCTACTATTTCCTACTTTTTATATTATAAAGGCGAAAGTTTGTGAGTGTGTATGTTTGTTACTTCTTCACGCAAAAACTATTGCACGGATTTGGATGAAACTTTACAGTAATATAGATTATACATCAGAATAACACATAGGCTACTATTTGCCGCGATAACCAACATACACGCGGGCGGAGCCGCGGGCAACAGCTAGTATTATATATAAGTACTAGCTGAACCCGCGGTGTTACCCGCAGTTATTGTCGTACCGCAGGTAACGCTGCGGGATAAAGCTAGTCTGAAAAAAATAGCCTAAGTTACTTCTTAGATCATCAGCTATCTGCCAGTAAAATTCTCGTCAAAATCGGTCCAGTCGTTCCAGAGATTACCCGGAACAAACGGACAGATAGACTGACAACAGACGATAAATTAAAAAAATGTTATTTTGGTGTATAACACATATGCATTTATTAAAAAGCGGTTATTTTAATATTACAAACAGACACTCCAATTTTATTTATTTGTATAGATAGGTGCATATAAAATTACTTGACCTGACTGACTGATTTATGAATGCAAAGCCAAAACTACTGGGACTAAGAAACTTAAAATTGTAGCAGCTATTGCTTATTATGTTGTGAGCACCCACTGAGTAAAAGTGTTGTCGAAATTTTACGTCACTCATCTAATTACTTTCTGAAAAGTCAGAGATAAACAGTAATTTAGTTCATTGTTTTAAAGCAGATAGTCAGATACTACTACATACAAAATTCGGTTCAATGTCACTAGTCACAAATTAAGATGAGTCTGTACTATACTATTGATTTAAATCATGTTTTTTTTTGTAAAACATATATAACATTTAAATACTTAAATACAAGCAACAAACGTATAGGGTCGTTAAAGTCTTCGCAAATAGAATACTAATCACTCTGTCGGTCTAAAAACAAGGGGCACAGTACTATCAATCTACGTAGTCTACACCATCATTATCATTCTACAGGATTTTAAAGAAAGTCCATAATTCCGGTGTTAGTTACGACGACGATTTTAACAGAAAACTTACCACCACGTGATTTGATTTGTTAATCATGACAATATAAACTTATTACGACTGCGGGAAGTGATAGCTATAGTCGACATTGTGTTATACAATCGCATACCTAGGAGCATAAGGCTGCCTACACACAAGTATTTGTTGTGTACAAAAATTGAATTATGACGAAGAAAATAATAATAATAATTGTTTATTAAATGGCAACTCGGCCCAATGTGTTAGTAACAATTTACTTAAGACTAAGATTAGTAACATAAAAATAAAGATTACATACTTTTTTTAACTTGGCCTCACTAGGACTGTCATTGCATGACGTAACCAGTGCCTCAAGTCTATTGCTTAGCATCCTTAGGATACCATTGGAACTAGACCGCATTCCTGTAAGCAGCGAGTTGGTTTTTTTGCGGATAATTGTTTAAAAGTCGTTTGTTCGCGCTGTAGCGAACATGCCAGATGCGCTACAGAAACGTGGCAGTACCAACAACATCCTAAAGCAATTGTTGTATTGTACCTTGAGTGTCTCCAGCGATTGCTTGGTATATCTAGTCCACAAATTGCTCGTATACAGAGACTGACAATATGCCTTAAAGAGAGTGATTTTAACCTCACGACTACACTTAGCAAACCTGTGAACCAGCATGTTGCCCCCTACCGCTAGAGACCTTCGTTCTCGTTCAATATCGGCATCGTCTCTAAGGTCTCCGGTAACGATGTGCCCAAGGTATTTAAATTGAGAAACTCTTTCGAGTCGTACCCCGTTCAGTCTAATAACTGGATCATAGGGCACATTCCTACCGGAGGCCTCAAAGACCATACAAACACTTTTCTTGGCATTATAAACTAGTCCATGTTCGACCGCATATTGTTCACAAATGTGTAGCAACTCTCTAATCGAACTGACCGTTGGGCCCAATAGGACCATATCATCTGCATAGCTTAAGTTGTTTACACACACATTATCTACCCAACAACCCACACGTCTACTACTGAGCTCAACGATCAGCTCGTTCATATACAGATTAAACAGTTTAGGGGAGGTCAAACCACCCTGCCTTACCCCACATTCTAATCTGTAAGCATCGGACAGTACATCTCCCCAACGCACATGGTTAATTTGATTTTTGCACCAGTATTGAAAAAGCGTTGTGAGTTCGCTAGGCACACCTACTTCCCCCATCTTCATCCAGTGTTTTCGAGGGCGTTCGACCTTGTGTCCTACGATGTCCATCGTAGGACACAAGGTCGAACGCCCTAGAAAGATCAAGGAAGCACGCATACACGGAGGTGTTCCTGTCCACATAGTATTGTGCAGTCTGCTTGAGCGCTAAAATTGCGCTCTCAGTGGATAGATTGGGCCTAAACCCAAACTGAGCATCATTTAATGTTATATATTTATTTAATTCATTATCAAGCAGACTGTCTAACACCTTTGCCATCACTGTAGCAAGATATAGGTCTGTAGTTGGATTGATCAGAAATATCACCTGTAATGTCCTTCACAATCGGTACGACGATAGTTCTCATCATTTCAGAAGGTAAATACGAATGACTAATACAGAGTGTGGAAAACATGGACAACAAACTAGGCAAGTGCACACCTGCATGTTTTAGATGTTCGATACTGAGGCTGTCGTGACCGGGTGACTTGCCTCTACTCATTTTGGCTATGATACGGGCCACCTGCCCAGCTGAAAAGTATGTTCGAGACTCTTTCCCTCGAAATCTCGCCAGTTTTATTTCTAACAAGAAAATAGATACAAGAGTATGTATATATACGTTATAACGTACGAATAAAACCAATTCTATTGATTTGTTGATATAAGAAGTAGTGAGGTATAATATTGGGAGACGCTTTGAAGAATTTTTATACAAATTTATTCAGTGCTCAATATAATGCCATCTGCGCGTCAGTTTTATAACTAACTTTAAAACAGAGGTTCTTAATTAAACTAGAATAAACAGACTAGATGGTGTTATTCCTGTAAAAATGTTACTTGTTATATTAAGGGTCGCACTCATTTTAATTTTTAAATGTGGTTTATCATTATTTATTTAATTAGGGTTCCGTAACTCAAAAGGAAAAAACGGAACCCTTATAGGATCACTTTGTTGTCCGTCTGTCTGTCTCTCAAGACCCTTTTTCTCAGTAACGCGTAAAGGTATCAAGCTGAAATTCATATGAAATACTCAGGGCTACTGCCCCTTGTAGCTGTGAAAAAATCTAACTTCTAAGACAACGCAATCAAAAGATACCGCCCGTTTATGTTGCAAATTTGCGACATTCGCAAGAGAATCAAAACCTACAGGTTACTTCCCGTGAAGTCATCTTCTTGAAATTTGGTACAAAGCAACATCTTATAGTACGGATAAAGAAAAAATTGCGAAAAGTATAAATTTTTAGTTACTTCGTCTAATAAGTCGTTTATGATGCAAATCGACACTCGCAAGGGAATCAAAACCTACAGGGTACTTCCCGTGAACTCAGAATCTTGAAATTTGATACATAGCAACGTCTTATAGCACAGATAAAGGAAAAATTGCGAAAAGCATTTTTTTTTTAGTTACATCATATAACAAAACTATTTTAATAAATTAAACTTACTACCCTTTTCCTCATGAACTCGTAGAGGTATTAAATTGAAATTCATAATATCAAATACTCAGGTCTATAATACCTTTAAGCTGTTACAAAAGCAAATTTCTATATTAACGCAATCTCAAGAAACAGCTGCAACATTTAAGCCCCATATTTGAAAACTCGCAACTACTCGCAAAGGGCATCAAAACCTAAAGGATACTTCCAGCCGTCCTAGAATCTTGAAATGTGGCATGAAGCAACGTTTTATAGCACAAATAAAGGAAAAATTTCGAAAATCTTACATTTTTAGTTACATCACATGTTTTTTTAATAATTCTATAACTATATATTAACCTTTGTATCATTAACGCGCAGAGGTATTAAGTTGAAATTTATATCAAAATTAGGTGTAATTGCCTTTAAACTTTGAAAAAAAAATTAAGTCAACGCAAAAACGCAAAACGCACAAAAGGTATAACCATTTATACCGCATATTTTGAAACTCGCGACTGCTCGCAAGGGAATCAAAACCTAAAAGCTGCTTCTTGTTGACATAGAAAATTGAAATTTGGTAAAAAGCAATAGCTTAACAGCACAGGTAACAGACAAATTCTGAATACTTTTACTTATAGACCTACAGGTTTTTACGGAACCCTCGGTGCGCGAGTCCAACTTGCACTTGACCGGTTTTTTTCCTATTGAGAAATAGTATAATCGTGTGCATTGATTGTCTGATGGCAGAAAATCAATAAATATGATATATAAATAAAAACACCACATTGAACCATCTCAAAAATTTATATTTTATCTCATTTTTATATTGTATCTTATTATAATAAACTTTTTTCTTCTCGATACACAAGGTATATGCACAGTTTTAAGTGATCAGGTCAATCCCAAATCTTGGGAATAATAAAGGCTAGGAAGATGAGTTGTTTTAATAGTTACTTTTGATTTCTTTATAAAATAAAAGTAAATAGGCACGCTGCAACTTTGTCAAAACCTTAAGCACTTGTTCCGGCGGCGGTGGCATTTCTATTATATCGTAAATATTACTAATATATTATATTACGAAAGCGCTCCGCAAGTTGGTTAGACCCTGGTTCAGCACCAAAGCAATGCCAAAACCAAAAATGACCCCTAAAAATGTGATGGTCACTGTTTGGTGCGGGTGTGATTCACCACAGCTTTTTACAAAACGACATGAGCATTAATGCAGATGTATACTGTGAAGAACTGGAGAAAATGATGGAGAAGCTTGCACATCTGCAATCAGCTTTGGTCAATCGGTCGTCCCCACTGCTCCTTCACGACAACGCGCGACCCCATACTGCGCAACAGACAGTCTCCAAGCTGCAAGAGCTGGGGTTGAAAGCTGTCCCTCATCCGCCATACTCACCAGACCTTGCACCTACCGACTATTACTTTTTCCAAAATTTAGACAACTTTTTAGTGGGTAAAAAATTCAATTCCCGAGAGTCAGTACAAAATGCCTTTGAAGAGTTTGTTGCCTCCCGTCCAGCTGATTTTTACAAGAAGGGCATCAATAAACTGCCAATGCGTTGGCAAAGATGCGTCGATTGTATGGGTGATTACTTCGAATAACAGAAATAAAAAAGCTAAAAAAAATAAGTACTTTCACTTATTGCATACAAAACGGCAATTTCATAGGTAAAGACCTATTATATATCATTAATAGTGAATGTTTAAAAAATATTTATAGGTATATGATTCACCAAACACACAATTTCGTTTTGTCTTTTTGTCGTCAGAAGCTAGATTATCATCCTCATTCATTAATGAGTAGTGCATGGCAATTTTTTTTTATGTTTCGCCCGCCAAAATGACTCTACTCTGTCTGATGGAAAGCATAAGCAGAATCCAAGAGTGGTGGTCACCATGCTCACTGCGAATGCAGACAATGCAGCAAGGCGACCCACACCATGGCGGCCTAGTGATGCTACTGCATCTTTTAGTCTAGTCAACAAGTATGGAACTTGTTGACTAGACTAATTGGGCCTCCGGTCTCGCACTCACCAACGAAACACGACAGCACGAACGCTGTCATTTAACGTTGATTTAATTCATAAAGTATGAATAATATTTTTCAATTTTAATTTAAAAAATTCAGAATATTTTATAAATCTATGTGATTTCTTTTCAATACACACTAAAATCGCAATAAGATCAGATTAAAATTGTGGTGCAGTTTTCAAATTATGATTTTTTTACTGATTGTTTTTGTAGCCCTCTGGTCACAAGAAGTGTTATACGAGTACAACGTATGTAACCTCCAGTAACAGTCCTTCATAATAGATCGATTAATCTATGATTTTGTCTTTTTACACATCTCACACACCTCGTCTGTTAAAATAGTTTTTATAAATATTTAGAAATAATTCATCCAAAACGATGAAGAAGTACCAGAAAAATCGCGATAAATAATATGGAAACTTCCATATACTGCAATTGTATTCATGGAATTTAGATTTTATTTAAAATACCTACTACTCTCACACTTGGAATATTATGCTGTATCACAGGGAATTTTAAGGTAGAAACCGGCAAGGGGACCGTTTAAGTTAGCTACGGCACACATGGTAAAAAATGAAACAGTGCTTCAGTTAATAAATTAGGTATATTTTTAACTATCAGAAACAATAACAAAACATAACATGATTTCAATACTATAACTTAAATAAGTTTTCTTAGTTTTGGGTGTAAGTATGGCCGTGCTTGGAGGTTCTTTTAACAACTGCATTGAATCTGGAAAAAGTGATAGACATGAGAATATAATTGTATTATATATAATATGACGAGATAAATTATATTTACTATACTGCAATAAAATATTTTATATTTTTGACAGTTTTTATGGACATCAAAGGAAACTGTTATTATAAACCATTGCCCACTTTGTTGTTATTTCTATAAAAAGCCTCAAAAGGTGTACCTACATATACATGTACGTTTTAGGTAGGTAGTTAAATCTTAGTTAATTAATTTGGGATCGAGATGCTCATGTTTTAGAGTCTGGATGTCGTTCTATGCAAAAAAGAATATAGATAGATCGACACTTCTTGTGACTAGAAGATGTTTTCATATCAGTCATTTCAGAGTAATGATGTGGAATATTTTGAACGCTTGAATATAAATCTTCAGTATGTTTAAATGTAAAAGCATTTAAACAATCATTATGTTAGAATGAAGTTGACAATATAGTTAAACCATAAGTAGATTATAGTATAAAATTAAATTATAAAATTGTAATAATAAGCCCTGTTTAGAGTTCAGTTTAATTCTGAGTCTTGATGAGTTTTAGTTTTGGTAAAAGCTATTTCATTTGCGTTCAAAAATTTACTTAAAATCTATTAAATAATATCACTCAAATTTTATCATCAAAAGCTGCTTTTATTGTTGAAATATGTAAAGGCAATAAATAAGTAAGACGTGAAATAATATTTTTATGTAATAGGTGTTTTAATGGTTACTGTTGATTTCTTTAAAAAATTAAAGTAAATAGGCATTTGTATATAAAACTTTTACTGACTATTAAAATTCATTTAAACAGGTTATCAATGATTACTTTTCCAAAAAATCCTACCGAACTTACCCATGGTGTTTATCAGCAGTATACTCAACAGTGCGCACGAAGCCATCAGCGTCGTGAAGGCTATATACTCCCTTCACAGTGTCACCATCGCGGGTCTCATGTTGGTACTTATTGTCTCCGGTGTGAGGGTCTTCAATTTTGTATTCGAATTGATATTTTGGATGTGCCTGTGTTGAATAAAAATAAAATAACAGTATTTACAACTCAGATTTTATGCCTGTTAGATTTTGGTGTAGTAAATCTATTCTGTCGTGAAGCTTAGTTGGAGGCCTTTATTTTTTTTTTATTTTTTTTTTTAATAATAATTAGTAATAATAACGTAGCCACAACGTTGTGTTGCCAGTCCCCAACCCGCACTTGACCAGCGTGGGGACGTATGGCCTTAACCCTCTCCTAAGAGGAGACCCGAGCCCAGCAGTGGGACGTTATGTGTTGTTGATGAAATCTATTCTAGTTAGCTGGAAATTACATCACATTCACGGTTTTTAACGGTCCATTGTAGGACATAGGCCTCTTCTAAGAATGTTTGCTTTTAGCTACTATATTATGCTGGCCAGACAGGTTTATATAAGGTTTGTTTAAGTTTTCATTAGCTTTAAAGCAAATAGCTCATGCAAAAAATAGCTCACAGATTTTTCTTAATTCAAGAAATGCGCTTATTCTGTAACATATGTAAAATACCGTATTACTTAGTATTAAATTTTATATAGGAAATAATTTCTTTAGAGTACTGTTTTCTTTTAAGAGCTTTACGACTGTTATCCTATGATAAGAACCGGGATCGACTTCTTAACGTGACCTCCGACTCACGGAGACGCTCATGGTATTATGCCACTAGCGATCGCCAATCCAGGGACTGACCGAGCGATCGTTGCTTATTTTTTTTTTTTATGTTTGGACCTCATAAAATGACTCTACTCTTCCAGGTGGAAAGCATAAGCAGAAACTAAGAGTGGTGGTCACCATACTCATTGTGAATGCAGACAATGCAACAATAAAGCATGATGACCCACCCTATGGCGGCCTAGTGATGCTTCTGCATTATTGGGCCTCCGGTCTCGCCCTCACCAACGAAACACGATATCACGAATGCTGTCATTTTACGTTAATCTTCTGTGCGAGTGTAGTATCGTCCCAGTCGAATCGGTCCGTTCGTAGGCGTTATTCTCGGTGATTGTTTCTAATCACTAAGGGCAACTGGGCCATGCGCGTCTCATAGCCGTTTAGATTGTTACAACCATCTAATACATTATTATAAAGCAATATTATGACGGAATGAATTCAAATCTAAGCTTACATGATAGTCTTCGTGGTGTTCTTCTCCGTGATGTTCTTCTCCGTGGTGTTCTTCTCCGTGGTGTTCTTCTCCGTGGTGTTCTTCTCCGTGGTGTTCTTCTCCGTGGTGTTCTTGATGACCGTGGTGTTCTTGTTTACCGTGGTGTTCTTGATGACCGTGGTGTTCTTGATGACCGTGGTGTTCTTGATGACCGTGGTGTTCTTGATGACCGTGGTGTTCTTGATGACCGTGGTGTTCTTGATGACCGTGGTGTTCTTGATGACCGTGGTGTTCTTGATGACCGTGGTGTTCTTGATGACCGTGGAGTTCTTGATGACCGTGGTGTTCTTGATGACCGTGGTGTTTTACGTGACCATGTTCTTCTTCGTGAACGTTATGTTCCTGGTGACTAAGTAGTTCATGGTGACCATGTTGTTCATGTTGACCGTATTTTTCCTGATGACCATAATGTCCCTGATTTCCATATTGTTCCTGGTGACCGTATTGTTCCTGATGACCTTCTTGTCCCTGATGACCATAGTGTTCCTGATGACCGTAGTGTTTTTGGTGACCATATTGTCCTTGGTTAACAGATTGTTCCTGGTGACCATAGTGTTCCCGATGATTATAGTGTTCTTGGTGACCATACTGTCCCTGATTACCGTATTGTCCCTGGTGACCATATTGTTCCTGATTACTGTATTGTCCCTGGTATTCATTTTGTTCTTGATGACCGTATTGTTCTTGGTTACCGTAATGTCCCTGGTTATCAGATTGCTCCTGATGGACATAGTGCTTAAGGTTAGCATATTGTCCCTGGTGACCATATTGTTCTTGATGACCATATTGTTCTTGATGACCATATTGTTCTTGATGACCATATTGTTCTTGATTGCCGTATTGTTTTTCATGCCCATATTGTCTTTGGTTGACATATTGTCCCTCATGGCCATAATGTCCCTCGTGACCATATCGTCCCTCGTGACCATATCGTCCCTCGTGACCATCTTGTCCATGGTATTCCTGATAGCTATGATGTTCTTGTTGCGCATCTTGCTGGTTACCACTTGATACAGAACCTTCATGGTGGGCGGCTACAGAAGCGTGATGAGCGGGTTGGAAATATGAAGATTGTTCACCGCTATGGTAGCCATGAGAGAGTTCTTGATGACCATGAGATCCCTGATTGTGAGCTGTAAAATATTCCTGACGACCGTGGTTAATATCGTGGTGTTCATGACTATCGCCTTGGTGACTTAGTTCGTTTTCATTGTGACCATGTGTGGAAGTCTCAGGGTGAGTAATATGGAAAGATTGAGCAGTGTATGAATGTCCATGTCTGTGATGTTCTTCTGCATACACCACCGCCAGTACAAGGGCAATCAAGATCTAAAATATGTGTAAACAACATATACATTATAAATACATTTTACAGTAAATACGGCAACTATCTAAGAAATTAGTATAGGTAACTAATTTCCTAGATAGCTATCTATAAAAAAAATATCTATATAAATAGATGTATATCTATTGATAGAAATCATATTAATAGTAATATAATTTATTACAAAAGTGATGAAAGGTTCTTTTGAAATAATCGGTTTACAATAAATTCCACCCAATTTTTACATTTAACAACAAACTACATTATATAAATATAAATAAATATTTCGGACATCCAAAACACATCACCATCTAGTCCCAAGCTAAGCAGAGCTTGTGTTATGGGTACTAGACAACTGCTACAAATATTATTACTATTATTTTGTAAATACATACATATTATACATAAAAACACCCAAGCTCCGAAAAAAATATTTGTAGATCACACAAACATTTGGTCCGACCCGGGAATCGAACCCAAGACCTCATGATCAGCAGTCGCACACGCCAACCACGAGACCAACGAGGTAGTCAGCATATATCACTATTGACTACACTTGCACTCACTTCAATTTGTACATTCGAATCTTTATAATATTATTCTTACTTATTAAAATTTCAACAATACTTACTTTACAGAACATATTATTACTGTATGTTCTTTGAAATATAATAATTGAATGATATAATTGCAGATGTTTTGGGCCTTTTATACTCAAAAAATTCAGTATAACCTCTTCTTTGTGAGTGTTCACTATTACGTCATTACACTGAAATCTGGTTCCGTTATTATCACTTGTTCTGTAATAAACATATGAATTTCACAATTTTGTTTCAAAGTAATCTTAACAAGATGATTCTCAATTTGCAAAACAAAAGTCTTGTTCACTGGGCAACTTAAAGTACACACATCAAAAGTGTCTAGGGATCAAGCATTTTTATGCGGATTTCTTGAGATTGAGATGTGGCTTTGTAATAAATTTATGATTTTATAAATTTATATGGATCCTTTTTGGTGCATTTCATAATTTGAATCAGGAACTGTCAATCAAATTCGAGTAAAAGATGAAAATCAGCTGTCAATATTTTCCCTATAAAAACATAAAACGCATTGAAGACATTATTAGTGCTACTGTTTCCCTACTACTGATTAAAACCAACGTTATTATGGAGCGGCGACATCATTTAAGCAGGGAAGAAATGCTCAGAGCCGTGGGAATGATAGAAGCTGGTTCCCGGCAACGTACTGTGGCTTTAGCTCTAAATACAAGTCAGAGTGTTATCAGTCGACTTTGGACACGTTACCGAAGCACTGGTACCGTGGCTGAGCGCCATGGAGGACGGTATCGCTGCACCACACGGAGACAAGACCGATACATTCAAATCTTAACTCGAAGAGCTCCAACAATAACCGCCATGATGTTAGCCGTGAGGCTTCATCACTCTTCAGGGAACTTAATTAGCGACCAAACAGTCAGAAACCGCTTGCATGAAGTGAACCTTCATTCCCGAAGACCGCTACAGGTACCACCTATAGCAATGCACAATCGTAGGATTCGATATCAATGGGCTCTTGAACACAGAAATTGGGCAGAAGAACAATGGCGTTTTGTGTGCTTTTCTGATGAGTCTCGTTTTGGTATGAGACCGGATACAAGACGTATACGACACTGGAGAACCCCTGGACGCCAACAGCGATTAAAATCCTGCCAGGAAGTCCTACCTTATAGTGGTGGAACCATCATGGTATGGGCGAGTATTTGGATCGGCGGAAGAACTGAGTTGATTTGGATCAGAGGCAACCTCAACGCTCAAATTTATGCCGAGACGATTGTATCAGACCTCATCGTTCCTCTACAAGTGCAAATCGGTCCCTTATTTCAGTTAATGCATGATAATGCACGACCGCACACCGCAAGAGTTGTAAGACAGACTCTCGCCGCAGCTAACATCAATGTCCTGCCCTGGCCTGCTCAGTCGCCAGACTTGAACCCGATTGAGCATGCATGGGATATGCTACAGAGAAGAGCTCTGCCGAATATGGAGGGTATCCAGTTGCAAGAAGACCTTTTTTTGTTGTTGCAACGAACATGGGCGGCCATTCCACAGCGTGATTTGGATGAACTCATTTTGAGTATGCCAAACCGATGTTCTTGTGTTGTTAGTGTTCGCGGTAGAAACACGGATTATTAATTGTTTAAGTTACCTAATAAAATTTTAAAGAAAACTGTTATTTCAGTCTTTTTTTCAAACTTTAATGTTAGTGGTTCAAATGTCAAAAATCCTTTTATTAGGAAAATGGCAAATTTCTTTATTAATGCAAAGGTGACTTGGTTTATCGTTACTGTGACAAACGAAAACACTTTATTTGATGAATCCTTAAAGAAAATTTTAATTAATATCAATCAGGAGAAAAGTTATTGCAAAAATATATGTTGATCCCTAGACACTTTTGATGTGTGTATGATTGGACAGTTTTATCATCGATGTTGTGGATTACAATATTAAGCCCACGTCTAAAACACAAATACCAATAAGAGAATAGTACGATCATCCAACTGTGGTTCCAAATAATTGAGCAAAGGTAAACTAAAACCTATTCATTCATGTCTATTGCAAGTTGAAGAATTTTAAGAATTTATTACCTTCATTAGCAGGTACTAATTTATTTGCTTGGATTTACGACAACTACATAACATCTCGTCTCAACTGGCCGTTTCTAGTATATGATATAAACCAGAACCACATAAGAACACTGGACGCGAAAGTCACTAAGACATTGAAGTCGTGGCTCGGGCTAGCACCATCTGCAGACCCGTCAACGTTGTGTACAGGAGCTCGAATAATTTTGGAATGAAATTAAAAAAACCTTCGGAACTCTACAAACACCTAAGAGTTACCAAAATGCATGTCTTGTCAAAATCCCAAGACGAAATCGTTAGATCCCTTCCAAAAGACAAAAATTCATCAGAGCTAGAGTCACGGCTCCAATTCCACAAAAAATTCGTGGTGGGTACGCAGTCCAGTAGAGTTGGATTGGGAAATGCTAGAAAACAGACCGACAAAGAGATAACAAAATCTTTCATACAACAAGATGAAAACGAGACCTACAAGGTGCACGCAATGAACCTAGAAATGCAGAATGAATGGTTAACTCTAGGAGAATTTTGTATCCCACCAGCTTTAAAATGGCGCACACTTTTATATGATTGGTCACCCGCCCTGTTAAAATTCTACCTCAACGCCTTTCAATTAACTCTCCCCGATCAAAGCAACCTAGTAAGGTGGGGAAAAGCTACAGAAAAGGCTTGTACGATGTGCAATGCGGCAATAGGTACAGCCAGGCACTTACTGACAGGTTGTAAGGCGCTATTAGACCGGGGTCATTATTCACGTCGCCATGATAGGGTATTACTCATCATACGCGAAGCTATGAGTTTATCACTGGCGAGAGCGAAAAAAGGAATAACAAAAAACAAAAACTAACATCGCGTTTGTAAAGGAAGGCTCAACAAAAAAGACTTCACTCACACAAAAGCCGTACTCAATTATAAATACCGCCAGTGACTGGACATTATTAGTGGACACGTATGAAAATCACTACAGAATACCGGAGGATATCTGTGCCTCGGCGACCAGACCGGACATATTTCTTTATGCAATGTCAATTAAGCGTGTAGTACTAGTAGAACTCACGGTGCCGTGGGAAACGAACATCCCTAAAGACCACGCTTTTAAAAGAAACAAGTACTTTGACTTTGATTATTATTCTAATTAATTTATGAGTAATCATTTTTATTCTTATTCATGTTCATACAAGTGAGGCCTGGGGTCCTATTCTTCATTTTAAACATAATTGTAAGTAACTTCGTTATGTTTTGAATATATTTTTTTACAATTATACGGTAGCAAAAATCGTTTTATAAGTATAAGAAAGAAGAAGAAGATGCAAAGAAGTAAAATAACCAAATCATTATGTAATAAAATATTATATTCGGTCACAAAAACTTAAGTTTTGATACATCATCCTGCAAACAGTTTGTCTAACGTTTCACAAAATGTATTTAAGTTGAAAATAAAACAGAAAAATACTTACACACTACAAGAAAATATAATACAAAAATGCTAATGCGCTTTAAATAGATGATGAATGAAAAGTTCTACACTAATTTGGGCTTAGTCCCATGATATACATTTTATGAAACGCTTAACTTTTACACAACCTTGAAGTCTGCGTTTTGCATTCGCTTTCGTTGTCGCATTCCGTCCATACTAAAGCTAAATAAGGTAATAAATAGATGTCATTGGTGTTGGTCTATATGCGGTGAGTGGTTTAACCGTGGAGGTGTCCGAGACCGTAGGCAGGGGCAGCTACGATAGCGGCATGGCCCGCGGGATGTGCAGCATGGCCTTGCCTGCTTACTACCGCATTGAATCTGTTAAGATAAGATTATTATCATTAAAAATGAAGGAAAAAATAATGATTTAAAAACGTCTTTCTATTTTCTCAAACAAGGTTGGTGTCATCTTTATGTTTACTACGATACCGCTAAACTACGATTTTTACGGGAAGCGTAGCTTAGCATAGTTTGCCTTTAAACACAGTCTAAGTACTAAACGACATCAAAGTTCGTCACAGACTGTGTACAGGCGAGGACAAAAAAAAAAACTTTTCCCGTTATCCCGTTTTAACCGACTTCAAAAAGGAGGAGGTTATCAATTAGACTGTTTTTTTTTTTAATTTACCTCATAACTTTGGAGTGCGTGGACCGATTTTGATGATTATTTTTTTTATTCGATAGCTAGTGCTTTCCGTGAGGTCCCATTTTAATTTGGTCCACTTCTTGAAGTCAGTTTTTTTTTGTTTAAACTAGTGATTATTCTTGTACACAAACCTTGTCCTAACAATAAAGAACTTATAAAAAAAAGTATTATGTAATTTGGTGCAGACGATCGGAAGTTATGCGCGTACATACATTTCGGCGATTCATTTTTATCTTATACTAGATGATCCGGCGAATTTCGTAGCGCCATATTTACCTATCTGTCTCAACTTCCCGTCGCGGACAAAAAAAAATGACTTTTCCAGGTATCTTTAATTTTTTCTGATACACACACCTTGTCCTAACAATAACAAATACATACAAAAAGAATTATTTAATTTGGTGCAGCCGATCGGAAGTTATGAGCGTACATACATTTCGGCGAATCATTTTTTATATATTACTACATATCAATTAATTTTAAATGTATACGATTTTTATATTTACATTCGGAAAAATATTATTAAACGTATTTATTAAATATGTTTTCTGGTAAACCTTACCCATTATGATCATCAGCAGAATAGTTTACAGTGCGGACTGTGCCGTCGGGTTCAACGAGGGAATATTGACCCTTCACAACATCTCCGTCGCGAGCCTCCCATTGGCTCTTCTGGTCTCCTGTGTGGCCGTCAGTGACACCGTAGTTGAACTGATAGCGGGGGTGGGCCTGAAAAAATCAACATTATTTTGTAGAAATATCGAGTATAAAATGATTTTGAAAATCAGCATGAGAGAGTTTCAGAGACATTTGAGTATGAAAACGCTTAGGCACACGATATTATATATTATACTAGCAACACCCCGTGATATAATACGCGGTGTTTTTTGCTTTTGAATAATAATATAATTTTCTTGGTCTGGTCTATTTCATTTTTTTTGTTCATTTCATTGTTTTTTTCGCGTAAGAATGAGTGCAAGTCTCGTCAAATACGATCCAGTCATTTTAAAGATTAGCTGGAACTAAAAGACAGACAGACAAAAAAAAAAGATTTTTTATGTAAGAACCGTTTATAGTTTTATTGAATATACTTTTAGTGAGAAGCTGTTATATATTAGATTTACTATCACATATGCGCTGACACATGTTGTGATGATAGGACGCTATGTCAATAGTTCGTTTGACTATCCACATTCGATGCATCTAACAAAACATATAGCAATAATCACAAATTTTAACAAAAAAAAACCGACTTCAATCTGGACCAAATTTAAATGGGACCATTCGGGAAGCACCAGCTTTCAAATAAAAAAAGAATCATCAAAATCGGTTCACCCAGTCCAAAGTTATGAGGTAACAAACATAAAAAAAATAAAAAATACAGTCGAATTGAGAACCTCCTCCTTTTTGAAGTCGCTTGATTAAGTCAATTAACACTGCTGGATTCAAAAAGCAGTGTTTCTAATAGTATGTAACAGTCGAAATACTTAATAAGGATCATTGTTATTTAGGTCTGATTATAAACCTACCTCTTATTTTGTATTCCCATTTACTTTATTCATATATAATTGATGTTACAACTTACATATATCTCAACAGGGGCAGCGGCGTGGCCGTACGCTGCGATAGGCGCACGATACACCGGAGCGTGTGCCACGACCGCGCTGTGTCCTGCAACAGACCTGACATTAACATATACACAAAAATATATGGAAGACTTTATCTCTTACATTTAATGATGTTATAAACTCCATATACCCTCTAGATGTTATTAAGAAAAAAGTAGGTATGTAACTTCCAGTGGCATGAAGATATGAACCATGGTTTCGTGCCAAAGGCAAAAAACGGAACCCTTATAGATTCGTTATGTCTGTCTTTCTGTCTGTCTGTCCGTCCGTCTATCTGTCTGTCTGTCTATCCGTAAGTCACAGTCACAGCCACTTTTTTCCGAAACTATGAGACCTATACTGTTGAAACTTGGTAAGTAGATGTATTCTATAAACTGCATTAATATTTTCACACAAAAATAAAAAAAAACAATAAGTTTTGGGGGTACTTAGAACTTAGAACCCATACTTAGAACTGAAACTCAAAATTTTATCTATGGATAGGTCTTCAAAAATGATATTAAGGTTTCTAATATTATTTTTTTCTAAACTGAATAGTTTGCGCGAGAGACACTTCCAAAGTGGTAAAATGTGTGTCCCCCCCCCCCCGTAACTTCTAAAATAAGAGAATGGTAAAACTAAAAAAAAAATGATGTACATTACCATGCATACTTCCACCGAAAATTGGTTTGAACGAGATCTAGTAAGTGGTTTTTTTTTAATACGTCATAAATCGTAAACCGTAAAAAAGTACAAGAACTTTTATATTATGTTACTTGCTGCTTCGGAACCCTTCATGGGCGAGTCCGACTCGCACTTGGCCGCTTTTTAAAGAATTTAGTAAGCACATGATAATCTATACACATATGTAATTTAAAAGACAGAATACAGTAAAGTAAAGATTTAGGAAACAATGCACATTTAATTGATGATGTCATAATAGTGATCTCCTTTGTGATATTCGATTATACCTAATCCAAGTCCATACGCAGGAGCAGTAGCATATCCATGTGCTACAGCTGGAGCTCCCAGAACAATACTTTGGGATGATAGAGCACCGTGTGACGCAATAAATCCTGCGCGAGCTACACTGATTAGTGCGCACACGAAAAATGTCTGTAAACAAAGAGAACATTAATGAAATACGTACATAAATATTACACGAGAAATAGTTTACTAAAAATATTAAATCCTTTTACTCAAGATGCACAAATATTTATACGAACAGTAAGTTTAATTACGATTGTGCGGATATGTACTACTCTATGAGTAATTAATTTCTCAATCAAATTTTACGCAATTTACTTCAGGAATTTTAATTCGACTGTCATTTTTTTTCAAAGCAAGATGTGTTTAAGAACTAAAAAGTGTTAGACTCAACTAACTTGGCCGCGACCTCTTTGGATCTGTTAGTTTGTATAGTAATCAGTCCGTTAAATTTATGAGTCCATAACGTATAATAAGAAGTTATGCGTTAATTAAAATTATCTAATTTTCTCTCACTGTAGGTGATGGAATTACTGTAAAGAATTGTCTAATTTAAAAAAAATGTGCGTGCGGCCGTCATTTTTTAAGCAATTACGTAAAATTATATTGCTGAATTTACACTACACACTATTGACACAATCTAATTATTTATTATAATCATCTAATTATAATAAATAAATAATTATATACTTTTCATTATAATAAATTATTAGATTAGGTCATTGGCTCATGGTTCATGCTATTATATATAACAGTAGCAAAATTTAGACTTGTTTATAAATTTTAGCGGCAGAGGTTATGGCGGCGGTTTAAATGTCATGCGGATTAGAACCCTCAGACAGAATGAATACCATAATTAGAATTACTACCATACTGTTTTGATATTTGATTATTGATGAGTGATTAGATACACATAGATATCTATTTTACGCAACTTTTAAATGTGAATCTTACATTTCATTTCTGGAAGAGTGAATTTAAGTATATATGGTTAACTTAAATCTGCTTTATGTGAATAGATAATGTCAACTCTTTTAAAGAACATAAGTCTCATATTTATTCATCTACACTTTAGGAAGTAAAGATACTTTTAAAAGCATATCTTATTTATAATCTTTTTAACTATTTAATAAAAAAAGTAATATAATATAAAGAAATGTCACCGGCACATAACAAAACCACTAAAAAGCACACTTAAAACACCCAATCACTGAATCACTTTACCTTAGCGAACATTTTGTTGTTTTGTCTAAGTATAATCTGTACGTTACTGTCTGCTCTAGGGCTTGCTGTGTGCCAAATTCTAAGATTACTACGCTTATATAGGGCCTGTATGTCTTATAGATACATTTTAGATTCCCGTTTGGGCGTGTCGTAGGAAACTGTATGTAGTACATGTAGTATGTGGCCGTGGGCGCTGCCCGCAAACTAGACCATTGGATTAATATGGATATGACAATCCCTTTACCTGTGTCTAATACTATTAAGTATATTTATAGGAGCAACTATGGTATTAAAGTAAACGTTTCCTTTTATGATTCTGTTATATATGTCAGGAATCAACTGCTTACTTGACAGAGTTTTCCTTCAACGTTCAAAAGGAGTCACTTATACAAAGCACGTTATCAAGATCCTATTGGGTAACCATCTACTAGATTTATCTTTGTATCAGAATTTTATTTAATAATATATATTATATATAATATATATTAATAATATATATATATATATATATATAATATATTAATAATAATAAATAATAATTTATGAATAATAATCATATATATCTACCGACTTCAGCTAACAAACTATAATAAATGTACAAAACTGCCATATTATTAAAGAGACTGTAATATGGCATTATATATACGTTCAATATCGATATCAGTAATTATTTTACTACAAAAATGTGGAATATAAATTAAGTGTAATAAGTAGCATTCTAGAGAGCAAAACAGAAAGTAAAGCTTAAGATTATAAATTGCATGTTATATGTCTTGAGCCCATCCATACTTTTCTTTCATGCACAGATTAAATTGATTTCAGAATATGCTATCAATACATACACTTACCACACATTTTGCAGTGTCTTACGTACAAATAAATTTAATTTAGGTTGATTGAATTATGTTATTTCACATGATTTATTGGTAAGGTAATAAATGTAGTTCTGTTCTTAACTATATTTCTTTTGAGCAGTTATTATTTCTAGTAAGTAGAAACCATATTAAAAACCGACTACACGGTTGGCCTGGTAAACTAAGCGGTTGCCATGCCGCTTTTTACTGCGCCAAGTATTGTGGGTTCAAATCCCACATAGGACAACACTTTGTGTGATCCACAAATTGTTATTCTGAGTCTAGGTGTTCTTCTTTGTGTTAATGTAGGTATTTCTGGGAATGATGTGAGTACCTATATATTTATAGGCTGCCTTAGAGTCTGAAAATAGTAGACATTCTCCTGTCGAATAATCATCATATATTTCATTCAGCCATAAAAAAATAATATGTTATTACTTTTCCTGTGAAAATTAATGTGAACGATAAATAAATATTTTCATAACTGTAACTTTATTCTAACGTAACTTTAAGTTGTAATTATTGCTAACGGACTTCGATTTTCTAGGATCTGTCATTTCGGATATTAAAACAAAACTCCCGTTAAGGTAGTAGAGCCACGCAATTTCAGCACAAGCGGGCCGGCTCGACAGAGATACTACTGACCTCTCACAGAAGACCATCCTAAAATAATATGACAGCATTTGTGCTGTCGTGTTCGGTTGGTGAGTGTGAGACCGGAGACCCAATAATGCTGAAGCATCTCAATCCATAGTGTGGGTCATCATGCTACATATTTGCATTGACAGTATTCGTAATGAGTACCACTCTAGGATTCTGCTAATCAGGCTGCCTTTCCATCAGACAGTGTAGAGTCACTTCGCCAGGCTCATTATAAACACATTTAAAAAAATCTTCTTTCTTTCTTTGCCTTTCGTTGTCTTTGCCATTAGAGTGTTTGAAAGTAATAATACTCGTACCTTTTCTAAACTGTTAGGCGAAGTCGCCGGATGGACCACGAACGGTCCACATAAGGAAAAAGTCAATTAAACTTTGCTTAGATTTCATGAAAATTTACAATAGATAAATATTGAATTGTGTCCATAAAGTAAATTGTTCTACAAATATAAAGTGACTAGCTATTGCCCTCGGCAATGAAGTGAAAGTGTAATAGATAGACGTACAGAGTTTTTTTTACCCTTTTTACGGTCCTTAGCCACAATTATGACTGTGTCGCTGGTGAAATACGTACATAGTTAATTACGAATTTCTAAAATTAGTATGGATAGTATGGATTTCCAAATGTAGTAAAAAAAAACAAAAAAACGTGAAGAGGATATGAGGTTATAAAAGTAGGAAAGGAAATACGCTAAAAGTCAAATTTACATAAATGAATAAATGCACTGCATTAATCATAACAACAGCCGTTCTATTAGCATACTTCCGAAATAGTGCAGAAACTAGTTAGCATTGAACAAACTTAGTATCAAAGCAAACCACACTGCATTTGTTAAAGGTGTGTACTCGAAAACGATACATAAAATATTTAAAATGTTGTTCACTAGTACAGGTTTTCTGTTTAGTTTATTTATAGTTCATAGTGATGGCTCAATTTAACTTAACCTTTTATTAACTTGCAATAATAGATTCTACCCGAACATTCATGCTTGTGTGTATGAATGTTCGGGTGGAATCTTGCAACTCAATTTTGAAGCAGATATCTTCAACCGATCTTTTTCAAGCATTACATACGCTTGAAAAAAAAAAACAGCGTGACAATACAATATTTTAATGACATGAAGCTGATCTGATGCTGGAGCTGGAAGGTGGTCATAGGAACTCTGTAAAGAAACGTCACAAAATCAACGAGTTTGGACTCGTTTGATTCGTCTCGAGGCATTCCAATAAAAGCTTGTTTCTAAAAAAAATTTCATTTAATTTATTATGTATTTAGGAAGTTAAGTCACATATTTTCGTCGGATATACCACAGAGCCTGAAGACGAAAATCTTCAACCAGTGCGTCCTCCCTGTAATGACGTACAGTGCCGAGACATGGACACTGACTGTGGGGCTAATCCATAAGCTAAGAGTCGCTCAACGTGCCATGGAGAGATGCTGGAAAATGCTTGGAGACTGGAGTCTCTCTGAAGGATAAAATTCAGAACGATATAATATTAACTTTGTTTCCTTTAATTTTTTTGTATAATATCTCATTGGAGCAGTGGGATATTAGTGAGTGAGTTGTTGTTGATGATGTTATGGAGAGAAAAAAATCTTATATACGACTTTTATTCTCTTTCGTCCAAAAGTCATTTGAGTGCTGTCATTTTTAGAGAAGATAAGTTAAAGAAGTATATAATTGAGAAAACAGGTTCGGGCAATGGAACTAGAGTAAGTAAAATGCAAAACACCAAACTAAATTGTCTAGCCCGTAGATGTCGTATCAAATACCTATATATATTATAAAGGTATGTTGCTCCTGAGACAACATTAAAAAAAAGACAACTCCCGCATTAGGTATATACATCCTGTGTAGCGGGGACTTTACAAACATACATGAATCGGACACAAAGAACACCCAGACTCAGAACAACAATTTGTGCATCACACAAAGTGTTGACTCATGTGGGATTTGAACCCACAACATTTGGCGCAGTAGAAAGCGGCGTGGTGACCGCTGAAATCACTAGGCCAACCGTGCAATCACCACTGGACCAACCGTGCAGTTTACTTGTACTAGATATATTATTACTAGTCTACTGAAAATCTGAATCAAAAAGCTTTTATTTCAAGTATAGAAAGAAAGAAAGAAAATTATATATTCTGACATACACAGGCGTAAGATAGAAGAGAACAAGCAATTATAATGCTATCTCAGCATACTGTTGTAGCCAGAGTGACTACAGCGCTGGTGTTACGATAGGGCCCGCGCCCGGTGTCGTCGGTCTGTTCGTGTCTGGTAGTAAATATTTGTGTGTTCTATAAAATTTTATATATATGCATATATCCATACTAAATAAAATAAAATAGACATTTAGGAAGAATAGACAGTAATTAATGGTAAGCCAATCTTACATGCTCTCAGCCCGCGGCTCAGCGACAGACCAAATACTGACATATTTATTATAGTCTGTGCGAGCCGCGCAAACACTTGTTGGGCTTCTATCTCTTTTGTATATGACACAAAGGAAGAGAGACCACGGAACGTAATAATGTTGTTTGTGAGATTCATAGATAAATATAATATTTACTGGTGAGATTTAATAATATTAAACCTGATTTTCAAAACAAATAATCACAAATTTTAACAAAAAAACCTACTTCAATTTGGACCAAATTGAAATGGGACCACACGGAAAGCACCAGCTTTCAAATAAAAAATAATCATTAAAATCGGTTCACCCAGTCGAAAGTTATGAGGTAACAAACATAAAAAGTCGAATTGATAACCACCTCCTTTTTTGAAGTCGGTTAAAAATAAAAACACTCCTAGAACAAGGAAGAAAAAAAGGAATAAATAGAAGAAATCTGTCCATTAACTAACATTTACGCTGATGATACATATATAAAACATATACGAGTAACACTACTAAGTAAAAATAAGAATATAAAATAATAAAACTAAAATTTACATAATAACGTAAATAGTCCTAATCAAATCCCTAAATAAATGATATAAGGCAGCTAACATTCTGTCTGTCTGTTTGTTCCGGATAATCTCTGGAACGGCTTCACCGATTTTGACGGGACTTCCACTTGCAGATAGCTGGTGATGTAAGGAGTAACTTAGGCTACTTCTTTTCAAAATTGGTTCGCCCCGCTGTTCTAACCTGGGTACAACTACAACCGCGGATAATACCACGAGGCTCAGCTAGTAGTATACAGGGTGGATATGACAATACGATATTAATTTGAACTAGACCTACCTACAAATGATACAATTCCACCTACAAAACTTCAATAAAATTGGTTCAGTAGTTTAGCCATGGGACACTATTTTTTGTTTTTAAAATTTACTACACGATGTTGTTGGGTTAATGACCGGTGTTACACCTACCGTCGCGTCGTCGCACGCGCTACCTTTGAACCTTTGAAGTAGCCGCCGACATCGGCGCGGGAGCCCTGTGTCGCGTTGATGTACCTACCTATTAGTTATAAATAGGTATTTATTTGTAGTGATTTTACAGAGACATGACTCATTACTTAAGTTGGTTAGTTATTACGTAGCGTTATGTTATTTCGTGTGAGTTTAAAGTTTAGACAATGCCTCGACTCGGTTACACTTATACGGCTAGTAAATATTTTACTACGGATAAGATATTAATTTACGGAGAGTATTCGTTTATCCTACCTACCAATAGTCGGATTATTCTACAAACTATCCAGGACCTACGAGAAAAATCAATCTTTTATTCCTGATAGAGATAATGCTCTTCCAGTTGTAACCTCGACACGAGATGATCAAATTTAAAACCTTGCAGTTTTCGTTTTTTTTTTGTTATTATTATGGTGACTGTAATTTTAAAAAACCTGAATACATAATAAATATTACTAGTGCTATTTAGCTTACGGCGATAAAGTAGGTATCTACTTTGTCAACCTACGTCGCGCGTCGTTTAAGTAACTATATTACGGCCGCCGCCGGTCGGGACCGTGGCCACTCAGGTTAGTGAACTTAAATTACAAATGATGTCCTTATTGGTTTGAATTTTTAAGATATTTCGTTTGTTTGAAAATTTGTTTTTTTTTAATATCCGTTTTCGGGTAAATTAAACAATCCGAAAGTAAACCAACATATTTAAATAGCCCACGGTTACATTTAATGTCGTATTGTCATTATCCACCCTGTATATTAAAAGAGAGTCGTGATTATAACCTAATACAAAATATACTAAACAAAATAATGATTGAATCACAAAAAAATAATATAATTTATCAAATTCTTGAAATAAAGCATTTTATGTACAATAGCAATTTAAACAGTTCATATGATCGCAAAAAAAAAAACAAAAAATTAAAACATCAGGCTAACCATTATCTATTTTGAAAATCAAACTACTACATAAATGTAAATTTTATAGGTACCCATAACTATTTGAAGTGTACAAAAAAAATAAACCTTCACATATACATTTAAAAAATATATATTGATAGTGAAATCAACCTTTAAATCAGGGTGTATACGTCTATCGCGTAGTCTCGGATATCAAGTGGCTGTGACTCATCTATCAGATGTCATTAACCTCTACGTAAATTATCACTCGCTTCAATAGGCAAAGTAGGTCCGGTTTCCGGCGCTAATATTTAATAATATTTGCATTGAATTAGAAGATCTAGGTCATTGGCTTATGTAATTATTATATAATATGAAGCTCTATATTATATGAGGTTATAAATATTTAGAGGGTTCAAATGTTTGTATGCCAATAGCATTTATCAGTTTTGTACTAGTATGTAGTAAATTTACTCTTCGTGTGGCAAGGGTTTAAGAATACAGAGTACTACCACTACTATTCATCCCGTTCTCGTGGGTATCGTAAAAGGTAACTAAGGGAACAAACTATGCAGAAAAACATCTCTGCAAACCACCATTAATTCTCTAAACACCAATATTATTTATTACTAGTTGTTGCCCGCAGCTCCACCCGCGTATATGTCGGTTATCGCGGCAAATAGCAGCCTATGTGTTATTCTGATATATAAGCTATATTACTGTAAAGTTTCATCCAAATCCGTTCAGTAGTTTTTGCGTGAAAGAGTAACAAACATCCATCCATCCATCCATACTTACAAACTTTCGCGTTTATAATAATATTAGTATAGATTACGAGTATGCCTCGGAGAGCACGTTAAGCCGTCGGTCCCGGTTACCATGAACATCTATGGTAATGGTTATCGAGAAGTCAGTACCCTCAAATATACTGACACTAGTTTCAACCTTCGAATTCAGTTTCTACCCTCAGGGTCGCTGGAGGTCCGATGCCAGTCGCTCCGTGTAAAAATGATATTCAGGTAAAACCGGGTGGAACTAGTAGAGGACACCAAATATTCTTGGGGTAAGGCTAGGAAACAGAACAAGAGATTATTTTGTTATTAAATCAATCTGAAAAGCGTGAAATGGGAGAGGCCTATGTACAGCGAACTGCAAGAGTCTGATGATGATGATAATTCATGTTATTCTTGAACCGAGAATTCTCGAAGCGCCGATCTATTAATCAATTTAAGTTCTCAATAATTATATCTAGTCAATACCAATAACATTGTGTAAGCTATTCATCAAATTATGGATGCCAAAGAACACCCACGGCTCTGTGTAACTAAATACTAAGCAGGATAGTATTGAATTACGTAACAAGTAATCAAAATCAATGCTCTTATTCCTTACAAAGACGCTCGCTGAGATGAGAACTATTATTATTTAGGAATTTATGTATGAGCTTTCGAATGAGACTCACTTGTTCCATTCAATGGATTTTTTTTTTTATATACCATATTATTTAAAATACTTTGATATAATAGATTCTACTTCCGATGTCTTATGTAACTTTAAAAAAATATTGTAATATTTTAAAGACGTTGCCAAAGTTTTAAATAAATTAGTGTTCACTATACAAATAGACAAGTAGCATGTATTATTAACATTCTTTTTCCCAAATATAATTTGCATAGAAGCAAAAACAAAAGAGGTTATAATAAATAATAAATAAATAAATATTTCGGACATTTAACACACAACGCCATCTAGTCCCAAGCTAAGCCGAGCTTGTGTTATGGGTACTAGACAACTGATATAAATACATATATACTTTTTTTTTGTTGTAAATACATACATATTATACATAGAAAACACCCAAACTCCGAAACAAATATTTGCAGATCATACAAACATTTGGTCCGACCCGGGAATCGAACCCGAGACCTCCTGCACAGCAGTCGCACACGCTACCACTGCGCCACAGAGGCAGTCAAAATTTCACGAGAGGGTAACCTCTGTGTACCTACCTTATAAGATTTCTACACCACCCAAAGGTTGACTGGAAGAGAATGCCCATGAATATACCATGAATGTTATAAATGAATATACTCGTTAGATTTTCATTGAACCTTTCCTTCTCACTCCATTTTTTTTTAAATATCTAGATTAGTTGTTTCACTCGATATTTTCGTATAATTTATGATCGAGTCAACTGTATATAAAGAGCCAAATAGATTACAATGCAGACACTTACAACGCTGTTAATTTTAAAGAATGAAAATTATTCCTAATGGATAAATAAAATTATTTACAATCGATAATGTAATCTATCCATTTAATAAATATAATTAAGAATGTCTGTATATTAAAGATATCGAATTGAAGGAGGTCTTTAAAGTTACAGAACTGAAAACAACAGATTTTTGATTTTTTCATCTGTGTATTTGTACTATCGAAATGCGAATGCGGGTTTCGTTTATTTAATGTGTTCAATTTCGCTAAGATTTGTTTTATTTCAGTCAGTTGACAGATAAGAAAGTGATATTTATTTATCTATTTATTTATTTATTAACTTTATGCACCAAATATGTACATCGGCGGACTTAATGCCCACGGCATTCTCTTCCAGTCAACCTTTGGGTGGTGTAGAAATCTTATAAGGTAGGTACACAGAGGTTACCCTCTCGTGAAATTTTAAAATGTACAAAATGTACAACATATTCAAACATACTACTACTATATATACCAATTAATAACAACATACAAACATACACATATATACAGATATATACAGATTGACATATACATAAATCTATATTCTATATACATATATAAAAGCGAAATAGCACTCACTTATTAATCACGAAATCTCAGTAACTATAACACCTAAAAACTTGAAATTCGGCAGGTAGGTTCCTAGGGCGTAGACATTCGCTAAGAACGGATTTTACTAAACTCCACCCCTAAGGGGGTACATCAGGGGATGAAAGTCTGCGTGAGCGAAGCTGCGTGCAAAAGCTAGTATTATGTATATACACTATGAATAATGGAAACGTAAGGTATGCTATTGATTAGATAGTTCTGCCAGTTCATTGAGAAGGAGATCATGCACTTTCTTTTTAAATGTAAAGCGGTTAGTGGACATCCTGATTTCGATTCCAGAGTAGTACTGCTTGAACAAAGAACGAACAGTTCACGAAGTCGGAGTTGTGAGAGGGGCATGAGAGAAGCAGATTATTAACTGAGCGAAGATTTCTATCGTGATTAGAGCACAGGTATCGGAGATACGGAGCAAGGTAGGTAGGTAAGGACGGCGAAGGCGAAGGAATGAAAATAGGGTGGTAAGTGCTCTCTGATTGCGCCATAGGCGAATAGGTAACCATTTCAACTGAGAACGCAAAGCAGACACATGGTCATACTTCCGAAGATTGAAAATATATCGAATACAGTTATTAAGAAGACGGTCAAGCTTGTAAGGGAGGTCTGCATATCTGATATCAGTTTAAATAATTACCACCGACATATACGCGGGTGGAGCCGTTTGCAAAAGCCAGTATTTGTATAAGAATTGAGGTTGCGCTAATTAAGTTACTAGCCATACACAAATTAAAAATAAAAATATGAATGAAAATAAATGGACTTGTGAATACTTTGCAAATGTTTGTAACACGTGCATTGCAGGTTTTACGAAGCTTATAAGTTTTTATTAAGAACAGTCATACGATAAATCTTTCTTATAGTATGCAGTCAAGAATCATTTAGTGGCAGTAGTTAAAAAAATATAAAGCCATTGTTTTGACTTTGCCTTTTGGTACATCACTACGTCATTGTCTCTATAGCAAAACGTTTAATATAACAACTTTGACTGCACGGTTGGTCTAGTGGTTTAAGCGGTTGCTATGCCACTTTCTACTGCGCCTAGTGTTGTGGGTTCCAATCCCACATAGGACAACACTTTGTGTGATTCACAAATTGTTGTTCTGAGTATTCTTTATGTCCGTTTTATGTTTGTTTGTAAAGTCGCCGGTGACACAGGATATAGCCATGATGTAGGATGTTGTTGTCTTTCTTGAAAGAAAAATAAGAAAAAAATGTGTGGATTCCCTCCTCGCGGAAGAAGTGAAACTTCGCAATGTGCAACGGTGCTTTAATACCCCCTCCATGGTAGCGTTAAACGTTTAACGCAACCTTGTTGGAAGTCGCATTAGAAGTTTCACTTCAAAAAAACTTATGTACTTAAATTAAGCAAAAAAACAGATTAAAGGATATATATACTATTCTTTTTGCTTAGTGTAAGGTCTCTTACAAATATTATTGAATCGTTGTAAATTGAAATATTTTGCAATTTAGCAAATTTTTTTAAGCAGCAGTGTAGTAAGTGTGTAGTGTGTAGTGTAAGTGTAAGTTTCCGTCCCTATTTTTCGGGGAGAATTTCTTACACTGGCACACTGATATTTCTATGTACCCACAGTTGTTAGGTTTTGATGTAAATATTTTATGTAACCATAACCTTTGAGAATGCCATAAGGCGAAACCAGTAGGTGTAAAGATAATTTTAAATAGTGGAATAAATACAAGTGAGCTTGATTCTAATATGTATTGCAACACGTTCCATCAAGTGCCGACAATCGAGAGTATAAATTATATAAGTGTTATTAAGTTTTCCTGATTATAGAAATGCTTATTAACAGCCCAGCATTTGGGGTATTAGCCCCTGTGCTTCAGAGAGTACATAAAGCCATTTTTATTGCCCCGGATTTCTTCTCGGTTGTCGGTTGTCGGATATCGTCCCATCGGATTGTGAGAATGAGGGAATTAAGATTTCACCTGTGTTAGCGCATACACTTGTGCACTATTATATCTCCTGCGTAACTAGCTGGTCTCCTCTTACATAATAATCTCAAATATTTTTTAAGCAAAATCCATTTACATGCCATTAATTGATGACGTGTTGTCGTGCCTCTCGTCTAATAAATAATATTATAAAATATGCACATATTTACATCAATCAGACTATTTATAAGTTACTAGGATTAACGACTTTCACATTATTGTGTCATTATTAATTAATTAAACCCTATTGACCGACTTAAACAATCAAAATACGCAAATTCTATAATATTGTATTCATTTGAATTAATTTCAAGGCGGTCCCTATAACGAATTTGGCGTAAAACCAGACCAAAGTTACATACATAATATGTTGTATTGTTTTGTAATGGGTGTACAGGGCTCACGTCAGTCAGTGTTTCGTGAGCCACAGAGGAGTGCAAACCTGTTATCTTCATCATCATGAATCAATCATGAAACAGCGCTTGCGCTGTGTTTCACCGAGTGAGTGGGGTTACCGGCCCATAACCCAACGATTTCCCCATCCCCTCCCCATCCCCCAAAGGCCAGCAAAGCACTTGTGACGCCTCTAGTGTCGTGGGTGTCTATGGGCGGCGGTAATCGCTTACCTTCAGGCGATATGTCTGCTCGTTTGCCCCCTATTCAACAAAAAAAAAAGAATCATTGATCAACAGCCCATTATTGTCTATTGCTGGACATAGCACTCCCCTTATATATCTCAAGCTTACAAATGTAATATATCACAAATTGCTAAGTAAATACAGTGTTTACCTACACGCTTGGATAGTATAAGAATACAATACAAAGTTCTTTATACTAAAATGCATTGATCTATATATCGAATACTACGTGTGCGTAAACTTGGTTGCCTTCCGACTTTTCTTTCGTGGTTTCCTGTTTTTTTTTTTTTGTTTTAGTTTTTTTTAATAAAACAAGTCACTACCGTGACATTCTTCTGATGGTTCATTCTTGTGTTCGGTACTTGATTTACTTATTTAAATTTAGAGATTACTATTAGATTTATATTTAAGACATTTACAGATCTTCACATTAAATACACCCAAGAAAGCTGTCGTCTGCATGCTTAGAGACTTCATTATAAGCTAATTTATTACGATTTGAAACTATGAAATTAACCTATACATAAATGATTTACTTACATTTTCAACATTATAACGTATAATATTAATGAAATATTATTTATGTAGTCAGATCAAATTGCATTTGTCAGGTAGTTTAGTTTCATTTAAAACCACTTTTTAATTGAGGTAAGGTTTGTAACTACAACTATGTAGCTAACTGTAACTACGTATTTCCTGTACTGTTGTAGTTAACACCGAATATAATTTTCCTAATAAAAAATAAAATATGAACCCATATTTTTTTGCAGTTGTTACAATTAATATATTTTTTAATGAAAGAAAGAAAGAAAAAAATATATTATTCTTTCATTCACAGGAAAACACATGGTTAGATACGATATATCAATAGATACAATACATCAGCAGTTATAACGCTGAAGCTTACTTGCTGCGAAAACGATAGCAAAAGAAAGTTAGGGAGATATCTACACAGGGTCAGAGCCTAGCTCTATCGAACCGTTAGGCTGATTATTTGGCATTAATTACATACAATCTCTAAGAGGTCAACAACTTATTACGGATAATAAAAAAATGCCTAAAAATTACCACACACATCTAATTCTAGAGAGGAGGAACTCAGAGGCCGTCAACACACTTTGTTTTTTGAATATGCAAGTGGTTCCAGCCACGGCTGACGTAAGCACTTGTCATCAGGTCAAATATCTGGTCGGATTAACTTTTACACTACCTAGGTACAGCAAGAAAACTAAAATGTCTTGCAATATTTTATAGTCTTGGTTAACAAGCTTAAATTAAAAATTAAAAAAAAACCCTACGCAGGCACTAAATCGAGTTATCGTACGCCAAAAAATCCTAACATCATTTTGGAAAAGAGCTGATACTCTTACATTGATGAACGGATATAAACCAAACATAGCTAAGAACCACCGCAAGGAAACTGGCTTTCAAATGAAAAAAACCCGCATCGAAATCGGTCCATCTGTTTGAGAGCTACGATGTCACTGACAAACAGACATCGACGTCAAATTTTCGAAAGAATGAAAGATCCTTTGCCAGGACTTGAGTTTTGTTTTTTGGCAGGCAAGCCAGAGGAAGAATTAAGTAAACGTATTTACGTCCCTAATAACAAGTACAGTGATTGTTGAAATCTAAATTTTGTTAGTGCTTATGTACCATATTACTACAGCAAATCAATAACTAAGATGTCTTGTCCTTTCTCCAATTCCCGGTTAGAGGCAGGCATTACATTGTACTGCACTACGGTGCGGCGCCAAGATTGGCGTATCGCAGTCACATTGCGACAATGGCGACGGTGTCATGGCCACTGGTGAATGTCCACGCCATATACAACCAAAGCATAATATTCGGTGTAATTTTACACGCGTAAATTGTGGGATATAAATGTCACACGCTGATCAAATTCGTCGTGTCTAGAGGTTTGGGCAGCTGATTTCGGAACTGGATCAATTTATATAATCGACAAAATACTTGATAATATATTGCCCAATAAGAACTTATAGAGTATTTATAAATTATATTATTCTTATATAAAAAATAGTGTGGTGATTCTAAAATATAAAACGCAAAGAAAATTTAAATTGCCATACACAGAAAATCCTTATGAGGTTAATAAATTATTATAGACTAGTTGTTGCCCGCGCCCTCGTATATGTCGGTAATCGCGGCAAATACTAGCCTATGTGTTATTCTGATGTATAAGCTATATTACTGTAAAGTTTCATTCAAATCTGTTCCGTAGTTTTTGCGTGAAAGAGTAACAAACATCCATCCATCCATAATTACAAACTTTCGCGTTTATAATATTAGTACCTATAGATAATAAATTTGCATAAATCTAGACCAGGTTCAGTCATAAGTATAAAACAGTATGCAAAACAGCAAATATTCTGCAGCGTATTATTTTTTCACCGATACATTTTCAAAGTAATTAGACGAGTAATTTAAATTGTAAATAATCTAGATACTCTAGTTGCTATCATGTTGGTGATAATTATTCATGTAGTTTCAATAAAAGCATATATTCTGATTTGCTTGTATATGATTAATGTGGCATTATATATATAGATATATACATATATATAAACAACATTCTTTATGCGCAAATAAGTGCCCAGCTATGTGACGCACAGCATGGCTTTCGTCCGGGCCGGGGAACGACGGGTAATTTGATGCATCTGATGTCGGAATTAGTGCCATCTACAGATGCTGGCCTACAAGTAGACGTCGTCTACTTAGATTTCAGGAAGGCATTCGATACGGTCAACAAGGACGTTCTCCTATCGAAATTAGCCAGTTTCGGATGTACATCGCACATGCTAAATTTTTTCACAAGCTACTTACGTGATAGACGTCAGTATGTCGACTGCAGCGGTTATCTTTCTGAACCGTATTTTAGCAGATCGGGTGTGAGCGGGAGTAATCTGGGACCTCTTCTCTTTATCTTGATGATAAATGACTTACCGGAAGTTCTGTGAGGATAGCGCATGTTTGTAAATAGATAAATAAAAATAAAATAAAAAAACTGCCTCAGTGGCGTAGTGGTAGCGTATGCGACTGCTGTGCTTGAGGTCTCGGGTTCGATTCCCGGGTCGGACCAAATGTTTGGATTATCTGCAAATATTTGTTTTAGAGTTTGGGTGTTTTCTATGTATAATATGTATGTATTTACAAAAAACTTTTTTTTTATAGAGAACTCCCGCATTAGGAATAAACATCCTGTGTCGCGGGGGACTTTACAGACATACATGAAACGGACACAATTAACACCCGAACTCAGGACAACAATTTGTGGATCACACAAAGTGTTGTCCCGTGTAGGATTTCCCCTTGAAGTGTGGAAGTCCCCACAACACTTGTCGAATTGGCAAGCGGCGTGGCGACCGCCTAAACCACTAGGCCAACCGTGCTGTCCTAACATCATTTTCTACACATCTAACACACAACGCCATCTCCAGTCCTAAGCTAAGCAGAGCTTGTGTTATGGCTACTAGACAACTGATATAAATATACAAAACCTTTTTTGTTTTGTAAATACATACATATTATATATAGAAAACACCCAAACTCCGAAACAAATATTTGCAGATCATACAAACACTTGGTTCGACCCGGAAATCGAATCCGAGACCTCAAGCACTACAGTCGCAAACACTACCACTGCGCCACCGAGGCACAGATATATTATAATAGGTCTTTACCTATGAAATTGCCGTTTTGTATGCAATAAGTGAAAGTACTTATTTAAAAAAAAAAAAATATTTCTGTTATTTGAAGTAATCGCCCATGCAATCGACGCATCTTTGCAAACGCATTGGCATTTTTTTTGATGCCCTTCTTGTAAAAATCAGCTGGACGGGAGGCAACAAACTCTTCAAAGGCATTTTGTACTGCCTCTCGGGAATTGAATTTTTTACCCACTAAAAAGTTGTCTAAATTTTGGAAAAAGTAATAGTCGGTAGGTGCAAGGTCTGGTGAGTATGGCGGATGAGGGAGAGCTTCCAACCCCAGCTCTTGCAGCTTGGAGACTGTCTGTTGCGCAGTATGGAGTTCGCGCGATGTCGTGAAGGAGCAGTGGGGACGACCGATTGACCAAAGCTGGTTGCAGATTGTGCAAGCTTCTCCATCATTTTCTCCAGTTCTTCACAGTACACATCTGCATTAATGCTCATGCCGTTTTGTAAAAAGCTGTGGTGAATCACACCCGCACTAGACCACCAAACAGTGACCATCACCTTTTTAGGGGTCATTTTTGGTTTAGGGCATTGCTTTGGTGCTGAACCAGGGTCTAACCAACTTGCTGAGCGCTTTCGATTGTCGAACAGAATCCATATTTCGTCGCACGTAAGAATTCGTTTCAAAATTCCTTCATTTCTTTGCCTGTTGAGCAGCGCAAGGTAAGTCTCGACGCGTACGTTGCGCTGGCGATCGTTAAGGTCGTGGGGCACCCATCTATCAAGCTTTTTTACCTTGCCGATTTGTCGCAAATGGATCAATATTGTTTTGATGCTTACATTAAAAGCTCCTGCTAGCTCAGCTGTAGATTGAGTTTCGTCAGCTTCCACAATCGCCTTAAATTCATTATTGTTAACCAAAGTCTCCGGACGACCACAAGCTTCATTTTTCAAGTCAAAATTTCCAGAACGGAACCGGGAAAACCAATAACGGGTTGTGCGTTCGTTTATACAGTTCTCTCCGTAAACGTTTTTGATGTTACGTGCCGTTTGTGTCGCGTTGGTGCCACGACGGAACTCATATTCCATAATTACACGAATTTTTAAAGTATCCAGTATGACGAAAAATGTTCAAATGTAATGAAAATACAACGCTTATCAAAAAACAAAAGACTGAGTTTGTAAATAGAATGTCATGGTTTTAAAACAAAATTAATTTGAATTTAGAATACAGAGCCATTACAAACTTTTTTTTATTTGAAATGACCAGTACTGAAGAACGGCAATTTCATAGGTAAAGACCTAATATATATATTATACTAACTGTTCCCCTCTACTTCACGTACACGTGACATTTGGATATTCAAGTTATTTTTAATTTTCCACCGTTTAAACCTTCCCTGGACTACGACAAACATTTCAAAACCAAAATCAGCTAAATCGGCCCAGCCGTTCTCGAGCTTTAGCGAAACAAACTAACAGCAATTGATTTTTATATATAAGATATAATATATATCTGACCCTTTATGATAGTTATATTATACGAGAGCAAGACATAGACAACAACAATCTGGCATCAAAAATATTTTTAACTAAAAACCCTAACCTATTTAAAAAAGTGGACCAACATAAATTAGGTGGACGTAGGAATATTGCCTATTACAACTTATAAAATTATCTTATAATGTCCTTGTGTGGTAATGTGATACCAACGCTCCCACTTGCTCCAGTTTCCGAGGCTTTGCACTTTCACTATCATTGTGAGACCGTTTTACGCAACCACTATACCGTATGCGTTATATATGTAGTTTGAACTTAAACTATTAACTAATTATTGTTTAAGGTAATACATCAATAAAAAATTGTCAGATATTTTTCTAAAAAAATATGTCAGATGTTTTAGTACAGAATATAAAATTTACATAATATTTTCACGCACATCCGACTTTAAAATAATATTGATATAGTACGCAACGGCGACTTCTATCTACCCGGACAATGATCTTAAATAATAAGATAATTTAGATATTTGAAAAAAAAAATACACAAGTTCGATTTAAATCGTTGCTTAGCTTTATTTAGTCTGTCTATATTAATCTAAATTAACAATAGTTAACCGAAATTTAAACTAACTAATTTGTATTTGAATACCATAAACTAAATATCAAATATATCTAAAAGGTTGACAACAGGTTTTCGTTTTTTGACTATTTTCTTAATCACCTCCATGGGGCCTGATTCTTGTACTGAACTATGATATCTATCATCTTGAGATTCATCGTCATAACTATTTGTGTAATGAGGACGATCGTATTCATCATCCACGATCCTATATTCATAGTTTTCAACAGTTGCAGGTTTTCTTAATTTCTTTTTAGGAACTAAGACAAAATCTTCTAGATTTTCTCCAATACTTGGATAACGATGTTCAGGTTCCCGGTGCTTAAAAGGCCTTTTCTGTTTAGGCCTATATAGGTAATCATCAGGGTAATATTTTTCGTGAGGTGGTGTATCTGGTATAACAGGGAATGTATATTTCGTTAATCCTGAAGGATGTGCAGTGTATTCGTCGTACTTGTGATCTCTATAGCGTCCATTTTCAGACTGTTTAATATATCTATTGTAATCATAGCTTGATTCAGCGTATTTATCATAATTGTCTCTATAAGAATCTGCGGGGACTTGTGGATATTTTTTATTCAATTCTAAATCTACTATGTTAGAATACGAGTGATCTCTATTACCGTAACTTTCTTTTTTAGTTTTTGTTTTACAATTTGGATCGAAACGGTATCCGACGTGACTTAGTGGTTGGATACCTGAAGAATCATCATGTGGGTGTCTTATTGTGATACTATGTGTGTATTCACTCGGTTCGGAATCCAATGTTTCGTCCATATATGGTTGGTGCTTTAACCTTTTCTTATTAAAATATTGACCAAATTCTGACAATGGTTCAATAGGCCTTTTTGTTCTCCTTTTTTCTTTATCATAGTAATCCACATCTACAGTGTCTTCAGGAAAATCATAGTATCTGTCATAATTTGGAATAGACTTTGCTTCTTTAAAACTTCGTTCAGTTTCATCAGAGATTGCCCCATCATCAGTATTGACTATAGCTTGAAACCCTGTATTCGGTCCTGCTGCATATTCCACTGTTTTAGTGGAGCCGTCTGGTTCAACCACACTGTAGTGACCTGTAAATATAATGAATGTCATTTAGCTTGTAACTACTTAAGTTTTAACTATCTGATTTAACTTTAATTATTGACACTTAACAGATGAATGACCTGCCAAAGTAAAAAAAAATATTCTGACCATTAACTCAGTGCATCGATTTATGTTGATAAATAAACAAATAGATGATATTAATAGTGCAATATTTAATGTTCGTTAATGATATAATGATATGAAGGGTTATAGTTTTGGCAATCTATGTATGTTTGTATGTTCGACCGTAGCGCCCAAATTACTGAACCGACTTTACTGAATAAGGTGTGAGGCCCGAGTGACATAGGTTATAAACATTTTATCAAAAGTTTTACATACCCGGGTAATAGCTTTTAGACATTTTCTAGCGCAGATTGGTTTAAATAAGGACTATACCTATTTTAATACATTTAAATGGTAAATTACTTTAAGTAAAATGAATTTAATATTTGGTTAGTATGATTGATTTGATTTTAAACGCCTATAATATTGACGACATGTGATGAATATTTAATATTCTTACCCTGCACATTGTTTTATTTATTTAAAACTTATTGCACTTGTACAAAGGAATACTTAATGCCATGAGGCATTCTCTCCCAGTCACTTTTATCTATTATTAATAGAACTGGACAGATTCAATTTAACCATTAATATACCTTTCACAGTATCACCATCCCTGGACTCCCATACGGTCTTAATATCTCCAGTGCGCCCATCAGCCACTCCGTAGCTGAATGAGTAACTTGATTTTCCCTGACAAGAAAAAATACAATCACTGTTTAACGCATCCATATTTTTTGCGCGCTTCATAATTGCATCGTGATGTCTATAATTAAAAAAAAACTTAGAGAATGTGTGAAGTGATAGCTTGCGTGCCGTAGTTCGCTATTTCACCCATAATGACAGTTTGCATGTTCAATCGTTTGCATTCGTTATTCTGAATCATTAATACGACTTAATCGTTTCCATAACATAGGTATGCGAGTAAATAATAATAATCAGGTAGAGTGAGCCTACTATTGTCAGTCTGTCTGTCAATTGCTAAGCGTAACGCGTGCTCTGTATATCACTCTCGATCACGACTACTTATTGCAACATTGGAAACCGGTAATATTCTAGACGATGTCGAACAATTGAATGGACTATAACAGTTTGAATAAAGGCAGTCACTTTAATTTAAAAATAAGTGCAAGTCTTAACTTTTACTACCTATAAGTAATATAATAACTTGTTATCGATAACAGTAGTAACTACGTAGGTTAACAAAACTTAAATTTAAGCAATCTCTGCCAGGTCGGTATATGGATGGATGAACATCCTTTTTTTATGTATGGCCACGCCAAAATGACTCTACACTACCTGATGAAAAACATAAGCAGAATCCAAGACTGGTGGTCACCATACTCATTGCAAATGCAGACAATGCAACAATGCAGCATGGTGACCTACACCATGGCGGCCTAGTGATGCTTCTGCATCGTTGTGCCTCCGGTCTCGCACTCACCAACGAAACACGACAGCACGAATGCTATCATTTTAGGTTGATCTTCTGTGCGCAGCTAGTACCATCCCGGTAGAGTGGACCCGTTCGTGCTGAAATCAGCGTGACCCTACTCCCTTTAATCTTAATGCAAATACCCTTCAGTACCTCGGAAAAAACATTAGGCCGGCCCCGGTACTGTACGGACACCTTTGTCAATATTTATGGATAGTGGAAGCCCTAAAAAGATCGGCAACAGAATTTCTACAGAACTGCGATATCCTGACTCTAACTTAGTTTGGGAAAAAAGGCTCCGAGCTTTTTTTCCCAAACTAAGTTAAAGTCGGTTTTAAGGAAAAATAAAGAAGTCCGTATCAATAACATACTTTAAAATTTCGTTTAGTTCTCGAGCCTGTTATAAACAATATTTGCCAGTTTCAAATAAAACTTTATTTTATTTACACACTATTATAAAAATAATTTACAAAGTTATAAATACCTATTTAAAGACATTTCTCACAAGTAAGATTATTTATTAACAGTAAGTAGATAAATATCACTTGTTGACGGTCGTTTTCTCGTCAAGTTCAAGATGAACCTGCCACACGCGCGTGCGCATCGTGCACCGTTACTCAATGTCAATGACAGATCGTTCACTTTCTTTGATTACCGTTCCGTTTGGCGTATCAAGTTTCGCTTTTTATTATTATGTAAGAATGTATATGTGGTAAAATTAAAGATCGTTGTTTTTAGCTGATGTATTTAGTTTTTTTACGATTCAGTAATTGTCATTTACTAATTTAAGTCTTGCTAATACCGATATGATCATTGGAATTTTTAAAGTATGTAGTTTAATATAACATATATTTTACAGGAATTAACGCGTTCATTATATTATAAACGAAAGTTTTCATTAGGTTTTTAAAATCACTTGACAAAGAGCTAATTATAACGCCGCTCGTCTTTATCTTGATAAGAGTATAATATTTAAAAATGATTAAAACTCATATCTATACAATATTACAGAGTTACATATCAAATAGTCTCTTTATATTGAGAAAAGTGGGTGAACAAGACTACGTTGACCGCATTTGTTTCAACATTCTGCGACCACTTTTAATAAGAATTCGTGTACACATGTCGCAAACTTCAGTGATAAGCGTATATGGTTGGTAAATCGATTTGTAGTCCAAAAAGTGTTCACGACTATGTATTAGAATTTCATTGATACAGTTTGGCTCTGACTTGGCTGCAAATAATGGTGATTTAATTTAACCTGTTAACTAGTTGTCGATTTATGGAGTCAGCTGCAAATAGCTGCTTGTTATTTTTGACTTCGAGTTTGGTAATTATTAAACCATCGGAAAATTTAAAGAATATCATAATAAGTTCATTGAACATTTCATTGTAAAAGTTTTTTATAGTGATAATAAATATCCAAATTAGAATATCCACTAAAATGGTTGTCTGTAAAGTCTGTGCAAGCGCTGCATCTATCTCTCGCTTGCACTTCAAGCCTTAAATGAAACGCCTCAGAGAGAGGTAACGCCGCATGAATCATGTTTTTGCGTGCATGCAGCCGGCTCCATCGAATTATAAGACATTGTCACGTCAAAAATGCTTGAGTTCTGAAGTTAAAAACAGGAGAATGTTATAGTGCTGGTGGTACGTTAAATGGATACTTCTAAAGTTCTATTAATTTCAATCCATGATTTATAGTCAGATAGTTTATAATATTTCATGAAAATTACTATATTTAAACTCAGCTACTTACGTTTTCTTTTGTTTCTTCAATTTTGTCATCAATAAATTTCCCTTCTTGGCAATTGACTGCCAACAATTTTGCCAAGAGGACCTAGAGTTATAATACATTAATTTGAATTTGTTTAAAATCGATAAATATGTGATTCAAAATTATTTGGTTGTAATAAACGCTTTGAAAAACTATAATGTTATTATTGACCACTGAAATTCGTGTTACATAAACTCGTTTTGACTCTAAAATGTATACACTGCCACTTTAGAGATAACAATCTAAATATCTATCTATTTTATTCATTATTACTGTTTTATTCTTAGTTGCTCTCAAATCAGTAACATGTTTTTAATTTAATTTATTAACATTTATATTTCGTACTTACTAATATCACAAAACTTTTATCCATGTTTCTTGACCTACCACCACATGGAAGTCACGTCACTAAATCAGCACAGGATCACTGAGAAAATTTAAATAAGAAAAATAACGAGCCTACCCATTTCAAGGTTGCAACTGAAAGACGAATTGATTTCGCCACCACTTACCTATTTATAAACACACACAGGGACATCCCCGGAGTGTCGTGAGTATCGTACGAGTGTACACACTCAGACAACAATAATGAAACAATTAGTTGACTAGGATATGATATTGTTTGATTATGGAACAACTACTGGCAATGATCTAATAATTTTTGCTGCAACATTGTGTGTATTCAAAGTAATTGTAATTTCAAATACAGAAGCGATAATTACGGGTTATAGTAATTTCCTGCTGGGAAAATTTGTGTGAGGTAAACGTAGTTTTGTTTTCATCAAAATTTTGAAGTGTTCCCGTTGATATTTTCGCTGATTTATGAATTTGAATCATTAGGTCTGATAGCGTTACGTTTTTGAATTTTCAAAGAGAGATTTTAGCAGCGAAGTATTTATCCGTGTGTTTTATTTGCCATCTTGAAATATTGTACTTTATGTCACTTCCATCCATAAAATATTTACCTAAGATGTTTATATCTTCATAAATGTACGAGTATCTCATTAATATTATACCCCAATCACGCCGGAACAGCTGAACAGAAAAAAGAGATCAAAATGAAAATTAGCACGTGAAAATTATAGTCTAAAATGACGTCATTCCGAGGAATGCAGCCGCGTTCGATTAAAACTGGGTTATACAATAACCCTCTCCTGAGAGTAGACCCGAGCAGCGGGACATTATGGGTTGTTGATGATGATGCTGATACAAATACTCGTCCCATAACCCTATTTTGGCGTAATAATACTAGACGGTTCAAATATAAACAGGATTTTTCATGTTCTGCGTTACCTATAGACAGGAACTAAGCACGATTATTGGGAGGGACAGTTGCATGTCTGAACTTGTAATCGGCGGTGTTGTTTGCTTTATACGTCATCTGCGTCATTTAAAATCATCATGTCTGAACAAACGTTACATAGTAAAGTTGCACAGCGAATAGTCATGAAATTTCTATTAAAATAAGGAGTTATTCCGTCTGCAATTTTTGTAACACTTAAGGAGCAGTTCGGAGATGAGTGCCTTTCTCAGTCCAGGGTATATGAATGGTGCAAGTTTAGAGATGGTCGAGAAAACGTCGATGAACCTCAAGCAATAAAGAGAACATAAGTCAAGTTGAAGCACTTATTCTAGAAAATCGACAAATCGCAGTAAAAGAAATTGCAGAGAAACTCAGTATAAGCATCGGGAGTGTAGAAACAATCATAAAAATAAGTCTTAAATTTAAGAAAGTGGAGGAGGAAAGGAATTTAAAACGAATGATGCCGTCATTGAGGCTGTGCAAGAGTGGATTAACATTCAACCTAAAGAATTTTTCGCTTCTGGTATAAAGAACCTTCCGGAGCGATGGAATAAGTGCATTGAATTAGTAGGAGACTATACTGAAAAATAGTGTATATTTTATTTCCATTTATTAAAAAAATATATTATAAATTCCTGTTTATATTTGAAACGCCTACGAATTAGCATCAGTCGTAATTACAAAGCACTCAATAAAAATCAAATAAAATAACATTATCATAATAGCTAAACATGCAAATTAAGGAAAGCGTACACTTTCAGGTATAATAGCGTGGCAGTTATTATCGTATCAGTTTTTTTAATTAGCAATGTTGATTCACCTACAGTTATAGGCTGTCAATTTTGTAGCGACATTACGACTTTAAATATTCAGTGTTATTGGAGACCTTGACTCCGATCTGGGGATGAAAGTACGTACTTTTACGACACGTCTCTCGATAAGATAAGTAGAGCAATGTATTTTAGGGTTTATTGACAAAGATATTATTGCTTTTGAGCGGTGTATTTTATGATCTATTATCAAAAAATATACATATTATTATATATTATGTAAATACAGAGGTTTTGTCGTTCTTGTGCAAAGTTGCAGCCCACTGACGTGCAAAGTACGTTAATATTTTCTTTTCCCGCTTAATTTAGACCCTAACTCGATTAATTAATGCTTTACCACTTCTGACATTGCCAGGGTTGACATGCTACAGCGCTTTAGTCTATGTTATCCTACCAACAATAAACAGTATGATTAAATTTTTTACATTTACATTTCTCAATCACTAGAGAATTTTTCATTCATCTGGGCATTTTGTGACAATGTTTTTCAAATTGACAAAGTTCAATAATTGTTTTGATATAGTTAAAATACCCCGTAACAAGAATGAAACACAAATCACAACGAGTAGCGCCATCTATTGTTTACAAATACACTCAATTACAATTGCTTAAACAACGAGCTGTTTAATAAATACATATAAGCAGTAGCATTTTATATATATACTAGCTGACCCAGCGAACTTCGTACCGCCATTTTTACATATCTGTCTCAGCTTCCTACAGGCAGTCGCGGACAAAAAAAATGTCATTTTCCGTCATCTTTTAACTTTTATTGTTCACAAAACTTGTCCTAACAATAAGGAACACAATCATAAAAAATAATTATTGAATTTGGTGCATTTGCATATGTTATGCGTGTACTTACATTTCGGCGATTTATATTTTCATATATATAGATTATTATAGATATATATTATTTGATTTGTTTGCCTTATGGTATATATGTTCATAATGCTCATGCTCATATATATATAATATAATAAACGCGAAAGTTTGTAAGTATGGATGGATGTTTGTTACTCTTTCACGCAAAAACTACTGAACGGATTTAGATGAAACTTTACAGTAATGTAGCTTATACATCAGAATAACACATAGACTACTATTTGCGACGATAACCGACATACACGCGAGCGGAGCCGCGGGCAACAACTAGTATGCTCATAATTAAAGGGAGTGTAGATGGAAAACTGCCAAATTAATTTGAATTTTTAAGCTATTTGTCTTTCTAATTTTGATTGAGACTCATCCGCAAGAAAAAACATCGTGGAGGTAATGACACTATTCTACTGTTTCCTTAACACCACTTTCCAGAACATACTGGCAATACAAAAAAGATCATGATGACGATAAATTAGACTTACAAAGGAATAATCTATTATAAAGATTAATAACTTATATGAAAGTAAAATAGAAGTGCTTTAAAAACCGACATTTATCGCACACATCTATCATTGTTACTCATACAATGGTTGAAAGAAAGTAAATTATTGGCTGACGTTTCAAATCTTTGACAGGTTAAGGCAGTGGAATATATGGCGCACTGAAGCGCAAATTAACGTAACTATTAAAGTTAAGTTATTCAGTAATGATTACAAGTAGTTCTCAATTATAAAGTTATTATTTTTTTATAGAAGCAATTGACTGATATTGGTAAACCCGTGGGAGAGCCACGCTTCGGCATGAATGGGCCGGCTCGACCGGAGTGATAGCACGGCCTCACAGAAAACCGGTGGAAATGGCGCTTGCGCTGTGTTTCACCGAGTGAGTGAGGATACCGGAGGCCCTTACCCCAACCCCTCCCCACATCCCTTTCCCCATCCCCCAAAAGTCGTCAACGCACTTGTGACGCCTCTGGTGTTGCAGGTGTCCATGGGCGGCGGTAATCGCTTACCATCAGGTGATACGTCTGCTCGTTTGCCATCAATATCATTTAAAAAAACTACTATGTGAATTGGAGGACAATAAATAGTTATTATTTTAAACCTAAGGTGATAAGGATATTTTGATTTTAGTGATGAAAATTTTCCTCAACAATTAAAATTTCTGCAGTTGAAATAATAATATTAAAAGTCGTTGCCTAGAACAAAGTTTTATGCATAGTTGTGAGAATTTCATCCGTCATTGTCGAAGATACTGAAAAAAATAATGACATTGCTAAAGAATTGATATTCTTATAAAAACAAGGAAAATGATTAACACATACAGCATAGCATCTATTCGCCTATGATTGATGATTACGATTTAAACATGTCAGCCAACCACAAACGCCAGAGGGAATGATAATCTTGTACATGAATAAATAAAAAAATAAGGTCAGATAATACATCAACACGGACTCAATGTAGGTTAACGAAAAAGGGAATTACATTATTTATTTTTGAAACAGGTCTTGTTTATTTTATAAAGAATTATATAATTAACTGAATAACTAACTAACCAGAAGGCCGGCCTTTTTGTAGCACAGAGAATCAGCATTGCCATTCAACGTGGTAATGCTGCCAGTCTTTTGGGAACGCTACCAGTAGGCGAAGATGTGGAGTTTTTTGACGCTTGTATGTAAATATTGTTATTGTTTTTTTTAAATCATGGTTATGTACATAGATTTTTATAAAGTAAATGTTAATATAGAAAAGGTATTCATACATTATTACTACTTTTGCTTTGCACCTTAATGGAAGTGTCCCAGCAATATTTATTAATAACCGTTGAATAGCATTTCATGCATGAACTCCTGTTATAACGATGATGAATTTGTGTTGTAAAAGTGATCTAAACACTTTCTATTACAATGGTAACAAAAAATATTCTCTTTTACTAGCTAGAAAAGGAAACAATATTTTATATTTATTTTTTGTATTTGGGTATCGTAGTAGAAAAATTACAATTAGATTTTTACAAGCTATTACAATTACTGTTTACATTGTAGGCAATTTATTTTTATTAAAAAAATTAGCCAATAACTACAAATTTCTATAATAATATATTTCAAATTTTCATCCATTTCAAATAAATATTTGTGTAACATTTTTAGCCCATCATTCAGTAGTCTACCCAGTAAGGATGGAATCCAAAACTTTGCAAAGCATTTGCAATCAAAATAACTTAGTTATAACTCTAACGACACATAGAAATTAAAAGTCATAAATTAATGGATTGAAGTTACTATCACAGTCTGATACTGGTTACATATCACATAATAAATAAAGCGACATCTATCGGTCAGTTTTAGAAGTATCAATCAACGCCATCTAGTGGTGCAAGTTATAACCAGGATAGCCGTGAGGTTTGTAGTGTGGTTGAGGATGTTTAGCTACTCCGATGCGCTTAACCACGGGATGGAAACCGTATTTGTCAGCAGTGTATTCTACAATTAGCGTCGTGCCATCTGGTTCAAGAAGGGAGTATGCACCTGGAAAAGTATTCAGTTAAATTATTGAAATAACTATGTTTGCTCTTATAAAAATAAATTATATATTTCAAATGTGATATTATCTTTTCAATTTCTATAAAGAAAAAATATACACATAAATATTTACTTGAATACTAAAAATGTCCCATTGAAATAATGTACATAAATAATAATAAATAAATTAATTTTTGGACATCTAACACACAACGCCATCTAGTCCCAAGCTAAGCAGAGCTTGTGTTATGGGTACTAGACAACTGATACAAATATACAATTTTTTTTTTGTAAATACATACATATTATACATAGAAAACCCCGAAACACCGAAACTAATATTTGTAGATCATACAAACATTTGGTCCGACCCGGGAATCGAACCCAAGACCTCATGATCAGCAGTCGCACACGCCAACCGCGAGACCAACGAGGCATTTTTTTGTGCTACATTTTTTTACTTTATTTATAGTGATATTGTCCTTGACAGTATATTGCATGTGATTTAGTACAATTAACATGCGCTAGATGGTGTCAATTGTTTCATTCAGAAAAATAATCATCAATTTAATTGATTCAAAATTACATTCTGCTCTCTGTACCCAAAACTGACAAAGCCTGTATTTGGATAGTACAACTATATAATCCTTGCAACATCTTGCAACGATTCTTATCAGCACAATTCAGTAAAACGCAGAAAAATAGCAAAGAATAGCTACCGTTATTACTATATACAATTTTTTGTTGCTCTTTCACGTAAAAACTACTAAACGGATTTTCATGAGACTTTGCAGTAATATAGCTTAGACATCGGAATAACATAATAAGTTAAAATTTATAGATATTTTTTAAATTTAAATATCAACATAAACGTGGGTGGAGCCACGGGCAAAAGCTAGTTTATAATAATTTTAATAATTTATTTATTTTAATAATTTATTTAATAGGTATAAGTTTTGATTTGAGTTAATAGTCACCTTTAACAACATCTCCATCTCGAGTTTCCCATTGAGACTTGTGGTCACCAGTGTGCGGGTCAGAGACTGCATAGTTGAAATTGTATTTTGGGTAGGACTGAAACATACAACATTGTTAACATAAATTTAAATAATCAGTTAAAATTGTTATAAATTTTAGAATGCATCTCACTTGTACTTATTCCACTATTTTAATAAAAGTTACACCTGACCGGTTTCGCCTTATGGCATCCTCAAAGGTTAACCTTTGAGGATGCCATAAGGCGAATCCGAGAGTAAACCGAGAGTATAAAAAAAAAAATATAATAATAATAAATATTTCGGACATCTAACACACAACGCCGTCTAGTCCCAAGCTAAGCAGAGCTTGTGTTATGGGTACTAGACAACTGATACAAATACATATATACTTTTTTTTTTTTTGTAAATACATACATATTATACATAGAAAATACCCAAACTCCGAAACAAATATTTGTAGATCATACAAACATTTGGTCCGACCCGGGAATCGAACCCGAGACCTCATGATCAGCAGTCGCACACGCCAACCGCGAGACCAACGAGGCAGCAGAAAGTTAAAATTGTTGTTAAAAATCTTAACAATATTTGTACTATTGTATTGATGAATATAATATACATCATTACTTTAAAGGGACTGAGGGTTGGGTTTAGAATAGAGTCGCACGAATCTTGGGATTCTGTTAATGCACGACGGTTAAGTGAGTCCACGTGAAGCCTAATTTTTGAAAATATTGGTAAACTTGCGAAATGAAACGTAATTTATGTTACTTGTGACATTATTTTTAATGTAGCCTGTTAAATCAAATTACGTGAAACGAAACGTTTTAGACGCCATTTTGTGTCTTTGATTACTTCTGGCGATAATTGACATACTCGTATATATATTTCGTATAAATTTATTTCAGTGGTTCAGTGTAAAGAGCTTTACCTACTGTCCGAAACCTGATCCAGAGGCTACTGATTAAGGCAGATCTGAAACAGCACACCCCGGAATACGATAGATTAGGTCAATAACAGTCTCAGAACCGAATCTGCCCGCTCGAATTCTACGTAGTCTTTTCTGTCACATACGATAATGTTTTTATGAGTCCGAAGGCGCGAAGGGAAATGCAGATAAGGAGGCCGCGTTTTGTCACGAAAGGGCGGAGGGGCTGCACTTCCCGAAGCGTTCACAAATTCGGAGACGTCACAAATTCAAATTGGATGGAAATCTTACAATAAACCCAGAGCCGAGTTAACAGTTATTACTTTGTATTTGTGGCAGCGAAATAATTTTAAATATAAAAAGATCCATTTTTAGAAATTATTAAAGTAATTAACTATGTATATAAATTACATATATTGCACATTTTTTTTTTATCCATATAACTTTCTTAATATTAGTCTTTGGTAATTTAGTAGTTTAGGGATAAGGTATGGAGAGGGGTTATACTGCCTTCCTTGGGAGTTGTACCTCCAAGGAAGGGAGAATAACCCTCCAAAACAGGTAACTTTATGTAAGATTTTTAAAAACTTTGAACCTTCGTTAAAAAAAAACTATGCGTCTCCTAGGGGGGAGAATGGTTCATGTTCAAAATGGTAGGGGAAGTATCCCCTGCCCCCCCCCAATCTTTCCCGCTCCCCCTCCCTCACCACCCAAATCGTGCGACCTTATTCTAAACTTTACCCAGGACTAATTCTAAAATCACTGATTGTTAAAAATGGTTGTAACATAAATTAGTAGGAAAGACATCAACGCGCTCGGTGTATTATACAATTTTTTTAAATGCCACTCGTATTTAACTTTTTTCATCTAGTAAACTATGACAATCGATAGAAGAAATAGCCATGGCCGTCATTATTAATCGTCGTGACAATGGTTTAATGAAATGAATTAATACAAAAGAGTTTTATTATTAAATTGCCTTCAATAATGCCAAACTGTTGTCATAATAAATTAGTAATTCAAAACTCGATACATATTTTACTAGTAAATTAAGACTACCACATCCTGAATTCAAGGTCTAGTGCTTCATTCAATCTATTCAGGATACGTCAACATTTTAATTTACATGCGCTTCGTTTTTAGAGCTTCTATCTATACCTATGTGAATGAAGATTCTGAGAGCTTAGTAGTTTTTTACTAAGATTTCACGTTTTACAATAGATCACTATTTTATTCAAAAACCAAGAAGCAGGTAGACAAAACCTAGTAATCTATTAACGACCTTCCAAGCATTTCGTATACCGTTGGCCTTTCTGTCACATCGTAAAAACAATTTTAGTTTTCCTGTCTCAAACTACGTAATGAATTCACTCCTACCCTCAAATCATAAACGACACACAATGCAAATGACACTGATGCAAACGTTATAAGTATGGCAACGTCATGGTGTCTTACCGTTACGGTACTTACTTGCAACGTTTTCAAAGAAATGAAGACCTTATTGATTTTTGAATTAGTATGAAAATTGAAATTTCTTCTAAATTAATAAGTTTGGAATAACGACACGATTTTGAATGCTCTATATAATATCTGGTTCTTATCGGACATTGAAGGAAACAATAACTTATTTGAAATGGCTTGACAGATGATTATTATTTTTTACCCGACTGCGAAAGGAGGGTTATGTTTTTCGAGCGTATGTATGTATGTATATTTCTTTGGCACGCCCTAGAGCCTAAACGGCTTGTTGTACTTTTATGTGAGTGGTGTCAATAGATTCGTCTTAGTCGCGAGAGTGACACTGGGTACATCAAAATAAAAATAAAAAATAAATAAGTATTTTTGGGGCCAACAAGTAGTATAAAAAAAAAGTTTTCTAAATACATCGAGTGTGGTATCAAAATAAAGATTTTTTTACGGTTATTATGAATATATATAAAACTTATATGTTTTTATTGTTAAATATTGACGAAGTCGCGTTTTTTATTTTTAATAATTTGTACTTGTTACCATATCTAGCGAACATTCCTATTACCTAGTTATTAAAGTTTAGATGTAATAAATTAACATAACGATAAAAAATTATATCGTTTCAAGAATACTCACATTATAACCGGTTCCCTTTATATAACCGTGGTTATATTCACCCTGATCTATGTAGTTCTCGTGACCTCCAGGACCTGAAAGGTCTACTCCGTGTCCAGTGTGACCTATCAGTCCTACGTCTTGTCCAGTGCTAACTGACAATGGTACTCCGTGTCCACTATACCCTGATAAACCAACACTCTGCCCGCCATACTCTGTCAGCACTGCCTGGGTTCCTTTGTAACCACTGTGAATATAGCCTGCCTGAACAACAGCACACAATGCGGCTAATGCAAGTACCTGGAAAAAAAATCGTATTCTTTTTGAATAAGATAGGAAAATGCAGGGCAGTCTTTGGTGACTGCCAATAGAAGTGAAAACTAAGTAAACACACACAAATATATGTAGAGAAAAACACTCTTTGTAAATATTTCATGTATACTAATAACGCACGGAGGTATATCTATTTACATATATATACACACCATACATATAGTTCATGAGCAGAGCGTGTTGACGATGACGCGCGTTTCACGATTTTTGTTCACCCAAAAAGTATATATATAAACACAGTATACATATAGCTCCTGTAAAGAGTTCGGTGACGATGACACGAGTTCCATGATTTTGTTCACCCAAAAAGTGCTCAAGCAACAATGAAAACATAGTATGTTAAAAATCTATGGATGATCATGTGTGTTACTAAACATAATGTAATTTTAAGCTCATCAAAAATGTCTTTCTCGAAGCATACTTTCAATTCTAAATTTATTCAAATATTTATATAAATGCAATATCTTTCCAATTTAATCTTTCTAAACTATCAATGCTATATCTTTTTGATTTAAATTAATCTTTAATTAAAGTAATCTTGAATCATATTAAAGTAAACTACTGTTTATATTTACACTATATTTAATATGATTAGTTATCCAGAAATTTTGTGTATGCGTTTCATCCAAAAAAAACACTGTTCACGAATAATGGCGAACTTATTTTCAGGAGAGCAAAGTGGCGATCAAAAGTTAGTACTCTTATATAACCTGCTAATCTTGTAAAAAATAATAGACATAATTATAAGATATGTGTATTATTTCTAATGGTAACAATACTGACTGGACTGACCGACAGTACAATAAAATGTAAGAAAAAATCGCATCAGTTATGATTGTAATACGCAAGGTCGACTGCACGTTTGGCCTAGTGGTTTAACGGTCACCACGCCGATTCCTACTTCACCAAGTGTCATGGGTTCAAATCCCACGTAGGACAACACTTTGTGTGATCCACAAATTGTTGTTCTGAGTATGGGTGTTCTCTGTGTCCATTTCATGTATGTTTGTAAAGTCCCCCGCGACACAGGATTTATTCCTAGTGCGGGAGTTATCTTTAATAAAATAAAATAAAAAAATAAGGTCAGTGTGTCATGGGTCAACTCAAGTCACTGTCTTTAGTCTGAATGCATAATCTTTTCTAATCTGCTCTAGATACTGCTAGGTAAATACTTGGCAATATATAACCAAAGTTGTTGCTAGAGGGTTGCTGGGTAGTATAATTACTACGAGCCAACCACTTAGTAGTTCCAAGTACCAAGCATTTATTCTACCACTAACCCTCTTTGTACAGTGAAAAAACGTGGACGAACTGTTCGTTTTACAGGTATATAAACGGGATCAGGTCAAATTATTGGATATACTGCTCAATCTATCTGTATAAAAGAATTTTTTTACCTCAATTGCCCTTCCTGCCCACACTTTAACACAATTTCAATTTTCCTAACTATAATTTCCAAAGAAAGTACCAGTTTCTGTTATTATATTTCATCACAAATATAATTAGTATAATAATATAGTTATTTAAGGGTTTTCCCGAGGAAGAAGGTTTTGATATCCTCTATAGGAATTTATATCTAAAACTAGCAGACCCACGCAACCCCGTTTGCGTCTCCTATTGCCAATAGCGTGATAATTTTCCCCCGTTTTTGAAACATTATTTATTGATGCTCCGCTCCTATGGGTCTTAGCGTAATGATATATAGCCTTCCTCAATAAATGGGCTATCTAACACTGAAATAATTTTTCAAATCAGACCAGTGGTTCCTAAGATTAGCGCGTTCTAACAAACAAACAAACAAACTCTTCAGCTTTATAATAATAATATATATAAAAGCAACCTAGTAAGGTGGGGAAAAGCTACAGAAAAGGCTTGTACGATGTGCAATGCGGCAATAGGTACAGCCAGGCACTTACTGACAGGTTGTAAGGCGCTATTAGACCGGGGTCATTATTCACGTCGCCATGATAGGGTATTACTCATCATACGCGAAGCTATGAGTTTATCACTGGCGAGAGCGAAAAAAGGAATAACAACAAACATAAAAACTAACATCGCGTTTGTAAAGGAAGGCTCAACAAAAAAGATTTCACTCACACAAAAGCCGTACTCAATTATAAATACCGCCAGTGACTGGACATTATTAGTGGACACGTATGAAAATCACTACAGAATACCGGAGGATATCTGTGCCTCGGCGTCCAGACCGGACATATTTCTTTATGCAATGTCAATTAAGCGTGTAGTACTAGTAGAACTCACGGTGCCGTGGGAAACGAACATCCCTAAAGACCACGCTTTAAAAAGAAACAAGTACTTTGACTTAACCAACGAAATAACTAAAAATGGTTATGTCGTTGCGCTGTATGCCGTGGAAGTGGGTGCGAGGGGTATACCAGCTAAATCCCTCTATAACCTGCTTAAAGACCTTGGATTGCCAAGAGCTTCAGTAAGCTCTTTTCTTGAACGAATATCCAAAGCGGCATTGCTAGGCTCACTTCAAATATGGTTAGGTAGAGGGGGTAACACGGTGGACAGTGGAGGTGAGCGTTGACGCGTCGTAAGGAGTGCTCCTTAAACCTAAACCTGGGTCGCAATTCCCAGGCACTGTCGAAGTCGCATGTGTTGCCCCCATCTATCACGCGATGGACCCGGCACCCGCACGGTGAATCCATGGAACGCTAAGAAATAGGTCTTTTCAAACCCTACAGCCCGGATAGACGGGATGACGCTGGAAAGACAGATGACAACAGGAAAGACTGTGGACTGCTGGAAAGACAGCCGAGAGCAATGGCCTAGCAAGCCATGCTCGGGATAAATATCGCTAAAAGTCCGGTAAAAAAAATACCCCTGGGACAGTCCGAGAGGGGGGGCGGAAGAACTGTCCACCGAAAGATTACACCGACAACCCTGGCGAGATAATGGATTTGAGATGCCCCACGTGCGGGAAACAGTACAAGAAAAGAGCCTGGTTCCTAAAACATTTGAAAACACACGATGGCATTGATGCAAGACAGACGTCTGTAAGTTCGTCAATTGCTGCTGCGGATAGAGTTGACCCTCATATATCTCAAGGCAGGCCAGAGAGTGACCCGAACCAGGAGCCCATCCACATCTGGGCCCGTCTTAGCATTCCCTCCCGAAAAGAGACCACTTGGAAAGCACACAACCAGAACTTGGCAGTTCTCCTAGAACATCCTGGAGCAAAACAAGACCTAAATAGTCAAGTCGAAACTTTCCAAAAAGTAATATATACATATTTCCATGAGCACTACCCACCCTCAACACACTATGCTCATAAAGGAAATGAAAACAGATTTAAGACTAAACTGAGAAAGAGAAAGAGGGACCTTGTCAAACGACTACGGAATGCTAAAACCATGGGCGATATCCACCTGAGCCACCAACTGGCCAGGGCTTTAAGATCAATACTAAAACTAATTCAAGGAGTATCAGTACAAATTGCTTACGAAACTGATAACTTAAACAGAGCAAAGCATGAAGTAGAGTTCGATAGAAACCCTTACCAATATTCCAGAAATATTTTCAAAGAGAAGCGCGGACAACTGCTTCTAACGGCCGACCAGATCTACGAACATTATAAAACCACGTACGAGGTGCAAACACATAAGAAGACCTATGATGAACCAAGTGCACAAAACCCAGCAAGCCCTCGTTTTAAATTTGATTGTAACCCGCCAACCTTAGAAGACATAGAAATCCAAATTAGGAGGAAAAGTTCAAAATCAGCTCCAGGGCCTGATAGTATACCATATATAGTATATAAAAAATGTCCATCAGTGCGTAAACACCTTCTAAGTATATTCAGCAAGATCTGGTCGATCAAGGAAATACCAGCAACCTTTGGCAAAGCTAATTTTGTCCTCATTCCTAAGAAAAGTGAAGTAGTAGATCCCAGGGACACTAGACCCATAGCCCTAACCAATACAATTTCTAAAATATTTTTCTCCTGTCTTCAATTAAAATAATACAGTATATGTCCAACAATAATTACTTCAGACCAAATTACCAGAAAGGGTTCATGCCCGGAATCTCTGGATGTCTGGAACATAACTCATTACTTGCGGAAAGTCTCAAAGATGCTAGGAAAAATGAAAGGCAAATTACAGTCTGTTGGATAGATTTAGAAAATGCCTTTGGCTCAGTACAGCACGAGCTTATGTTATTTGCCTTGAAATGGTATAACTTCCCGCCAACAGTTTGTGAAATAATTGCATCATACTACAGTAAATTAAAATTTGTAATCACAGCAAAAGAGGGACATACGAAACCCCTCGAATACAGAGTAGGGTTGTTCCAAGGTTGCTGCTTATCGCCAGTAGTATTTAATACAGTTATAAATATATTAATAGATAATATCGCAACATGCAAAAAGAGGTGGGGCTATCGGTTTAAGGTCAATGGAAAATATACGGAATCCATCTTAGCGTTCGCAGACGACCTTGCGATCATTACACGTAATCCAAAGCAGTGCCAAGAACTACTGCGTAAGGTAGATGACTTCTGTACCTGGACGGAGGGAATGAGAACAAAACCTAGCAAATGCTATTGCCTTTGTCTGGGCCGGCGAGGCACCAGGTATACCTCATATGACCCCGGGATTACTATTGGTGGGGAAAGTGTTTCAATAATATCAGAAACCGTGCCCTTTAAATTCCTTGGAAGAAAGATAGACTACAAAGGTCGTACTCCATCTATAAACGTAATAGTCGATGACTTCGTAAAAGACATTGACAAGGTAGACCAACAGCCAATTAGTAACGTAAAAAAAGCTTGGATTTACGACAACTACTTAACATCACGTCTCAACTGGCCGTTTCTAGTATATGATATAAACCAGATCCACATAAGAACACTGGACGCGAAAGTCACTAAGACATTGAAGTTGTGGCTCGGGCTAGCACCATCTGCAGACCCGTCAACGTTGTACAGGGACTCGAATAATTTTGGAATGAAATTAAAAAAACCTTCGGAACTCTACAAACACCTAAGAGTTACCAAAATGCATGTCTTGTCAAAATCCCAAGACGAAATAGTTAGATCCCTTCCAAAAGACAAAAATTCATCAGAGCTAGAGTCACGGCTCCAATTCCACAAAAAATTCATGGTGGGTACGCAGTCCAGTAGAGTTGGATTGAGAAATGCTAGAAGACAGACCGACAAAGAGATAAAAAAATCTTTCATACAACAAGATGAAAACGAGACCTACAAGGTGCACGCAATGAACCTAGAAATGCAGAATGAATGGTTAACACTAGGAGAATTTTGTATCCCACCAGCTTTGAAATGGCGCACACTTTTATATGATTGGTCACCCGCCCTGTTAAAATTCTACCTCAACGCCTTTCAATTAACTCTCCCCGATCAAAGCAACCTAGTAAGGTGGGGAAAAGCTACAGAAAAGGCTTGTACGATGTGCAATGCGGCAATAGGTACAGCCAGGCACTTACTGACAGGTTGTAAGGCGCTATTAGACCGGGGTCATTATTCACGTCGCCATGATAGGGTATTACTCATCATACGCGAAGCTATGAGTTTATCACTGGCGAGAGCGAAAAAAGGAATAACAACAAACATAAAAACTAACATCGCGTTTGTAAAGGAAGGCTCAACAAAAAAGATTTCACTCACACAAAAGCCGTACTCAATTATAAATACCGCCAGTGACTGGGCATTATTAGTGGACACGTATGAAAATCACTACAGAATACCGGAGGATATCTGTGCCTCGGCGTCCAGACCGGACATATTTCTTTATGCAATGTCAATTAAGCGTGTAGTACTAGTAGAACTCACGGTGCCATGGGAAACGAACATCCCTAAAGACCACGCTTTAAAAAGAAACAAGTACTTTGACTTAACCAACGAAATAACTAAAAATGGTTATGTCGTTGCGCTGTATGCCGTGGAAGTGGGTGCGAGGGGTATACCAGCTAAATCCCTCTATAACCTGCTTAAAGACCTTGGATTGCCAAGAGCTTCAGTAAGCTCTTTTCTTGAACGAATATCCAAAGCGGCATTGCTAGGCTCACTTCAAATATGGTTAGGTAGACGGGGTAACACGGTGGACAGTGGAGGTGAGCGTTGACGCGTCGTAAGGAGTGCTCCTTAAACCTAAACCTGGGTCGCAATTCCCAGGCACTGTCGAAGTCGCATGTGTTGCCCCCATCTATCAGGCGATGGACCCGGCACCCGCACCGTGAATCCATGGAACGCTAAGAAATAGGTCTTTTATATAATATATATATATATATATATATATAATATAGATAAGCATGAATGGTATCTATGAATGTATGTTGATAGGATGTGACTGTTATACTTCAGCCATGAAAAGTTCTTTACTTTGAAGTTAGTAAGAAACTTTTTAAGAACACATGATCTTTAGAGTCAAAATTGGGTCTCTAGAAAATCAAAGACAAAGAAAATTGTGCTCCAGAATCTGATCAGATTAGTAAGCTCTTTATATTTGAAAGGTTAATATGATTTAGGATTAAAGAGACAGAATTTTCGCGGATGAAGTTATCACTATTAGATGCCACGCCTCTGTATGCTACTGACATATGCAATATTGATTCCTAGTCAGAACAATGTACCTTTGTATGACCAACAATGTACTAATGATAGAACAATGCGAGTGGGTGTTGCTTATGTCTATGAGGTCTATTTAAACAGTCCCTGGAAACTAGAGAACGTTTCCCATTGCAGTATTGGCTGTAGCGACCAGTGGATATACTAAATTGAAATTGCATAATGTAATTTTTTTACATATACGAGCTGAACCGGCGAACTTCATTCCACTGAACAGTCATTGAAAAAGCAGATGTTTTAACTGACGTTTTTTTAACAATAATTATTTTCTATCATATTGGAACGAAGTCCCTTCTGGGGCGTTGCGGATAGGTAGCCTAGCCGGCAAAAAGCGTCCGTAACGTTAAATCAGAAAAGCGTAAGATTTCAAAAATTTTGTATAGCGCCATCTGTATACCCTAGCCGGCAAAAACGTCCGTAACGTTAAATAAAAAAAGCGTAAGATTTTAAAAAATTGTATAGCACCATCTGTAAGTTGCATATTATTATATTTTATGATAAGGAACTTCGTTCCTATCTGGTGTCCCACGACACCACACATCTTTTTTAAATTACGTATTATCCTATTTCGGACGAAGACAAATCCAAAAATATTAAAAGTTTGCCGAGTCATTCTTGAGTAATATATAGAAATAACCTAAACAGCTTATGGAAAACATTTTTTTATGAATTGTTTTTTTAAATACTTTTTTGCACTTGTACATAATATAAAAGATGCTTTGATAAAAACCGCTTCAAAAAGTTTTCCATGCCAAAAAGTTTGAAGGGTATTGATATGATAAATTTTAAAAGTAAATAACAAATAACCAATAAAAAGCCCCACAATATCTTAATGGACTTATATGTTAATTCAATCGTCACTTGTCATGGTGACTTGATGCGAAGAATATCAAATCTATATTACGTGTGTTTATGAAAATTCTACGAGTATTTAGTTCCACGTAATACGTTACGTATTCTGTCACAATAATGACGATGTTTCCCATTGTGTTACGTGACGTTTATACGACTTCAATACAGATCACCCCACCGTATCATAAGAATAAATATATATATTTGATAGCTTAATAGTTGAATTGAATAATAAATATAGGTATGTGGAGTGATAATACATTTTCAATTTATGAGAAAGTCTTAGCAGTTTTTTCTAAAAAAAATAAGGGTTAGAACTTTTGATTAAAAAAATACAATAATAGGTTGTAATTTTAACATCTATACAATTTAATCAGTACCGTTTGTCATTATTTTATAAAGTAGTCATAAAATCACAATTTTGAAAGTTATGCATAGTTTGAAATTGTGTATTCAAAAGTGAAAATGTAACATGTCATGTAAAAAAATGAAATCGGGTTAGAAAAACTGATGTAGCGCGTACAAATGTTTCATTCTATAACCATCGAATGTTTTTTGAAGTTATGTTTTATTTTTTGTTCCCAACGGTTAGCATATATAATTAAAAAATTATTGCTATAAATATGACTATTGTTGGTTTTTGCAAAATAATTTAAATTTTTGTCTATAAACATATAAACGTACGATCAAAAATTCTTAAAAATTAGCTGATCCGGTAAACGTCGTACCGCCATTTTTTTTGTGAATGTTTTTATTAATTTCCAAATAACTTGTTTTAATATTCATGCCCGGCCCAGCTTCCCATAGGTCGTGTACAGTCGTGGACTAAGAAAATATAACACTGCAGGTTCTCTTTCAATTTACTTCTATACAAACCTTGTCCTAACAATAACAAACACATCAAAAAAAGAGTTATCTAATTTCCTATTCATAAATTTCGGTGATTCATTTTTATTTATATAGGTATAACACGAATATAATTTCATATATTTCAGAAACAGCTTTTTTTGGGAGAGAGCGTCTAAATTAAATAAACCTCTTATGGTTTTAGTTTTTAAAAGTGATATCCTATTGGAATTCAAATATACTTCAAACAAGCAAACAAAAAGAGTATATTACACATAATCTCTATAGTGTTATGATTGTTGGACATCAATTGTATATTTTAGAGAATTACACACCTATATTGAGTATAAAATCAATAGCCAAAATAGTTAAGATTTTTTTTTTTAAATGTTCAAATGAAAACTTTTCTTTTGTTTAGTAACTATTTGACCAGCTTTGGTGTTCTTGGTTAGAACAATATGATTTTTTTAACTTCCGACCAAATTTTACGGTTAGATTGTGTCAAATGTTTGAGTATTTTAGACTGGAAAAATGTTTTATAGGCTCTGAAAATGTTTTTCTCATCTTTGAATTTTTTTACCTTTTCTCATTTTTTAAAATTAATTTGAAAATTAAGCTTTTGAGTTCTAAAACAGACAATCACTACACTTACTTGTAAGTTACGCATTTTCACTAGTAAATAAGGTCACTTTCGTCCTCTTCGAAGTCGACAGGAGTTGAACTGACACTGATGCAGGTGTAAGCAGAGCTCTATATTTATAAGCAACCGTATGTTGCATCAGCGCCGGTTATACCTATGTCATGATGCGTGAGTATCATTTAGCTTCGCTTCTTTTCCATATATGAATGATAACATTTCTAGTACTTATGGAGCATAGGATCATAATTTTGACTTCAATATTTTTAATTTATTTAAGTAGTTTAATTGAAATAGGTATAAAATATTTATACCTATTTCATTGAAACTACCAAATTTTTGATTTAGAGTAAAAAGGCAAATTAATTTCACGGATGTATTCAGATAAAAAAAAAATTATTGATTCTTTTATTTTAAATGGCATTTTGTCTAATTTAAAAGTCTATTACAATAATATTAAATAGTTGGTGTTTCTATTCTTTGACGAAATTTTATCATATAGCCAAATTAAAATATTATTTATATTCCCGTGTCATGAGTTTGTACAAGCTTTTTATTAACTTGCAATGTATGTATGTATGCTTGTATGTTTGGTTTCAATCTTGCTAGTCAATTTTGAAGTAGATATCTTCAACCGATTTTGCTGAATTTTTGCAAGCATATGTATACAGCATGACAATACAATATTATAATGACATAGAGCTGATCTGATGCTGGAGCTGGAAGGTGGCCATAGGAACTCTGTAAAGAAACGTCGCAACATCATCGAGTTTGGACTCGTTTGATTCGTCTCGAGGCATTCCAGTAGAAGCTTGTTTTTAAAAAGCTTTTTAATTTAATTTATTGATGTTTGATCTAAGTCGTAATCTTACCTGTTAATTACCGATTTTACCATCTCATCTTACGGTAGAAGGAAGTGTGTTTAACTCTATAACACAAATTTTAGCAGCAGTAATGGGGACGATTCTCTTCCTTTGAAATAATACAATTAAATCTAAATATAAAATAAGAGTTTAAATTATAAATAATAACATAAATCGATTAAGACCATGAAAATAATACTTGTTAAAAGAAATTCAGTGCAATTGAAATAAAAGTGTACACTAATATTTTTATCTTTGGTTCATAGTTCTATTACTCTTTATTTTAAAAATGTTACATTTTACAAAAAAAAACGTTGGCTATAATTATTTGTCCTCCTTTAGATTGTATTAGTGGTTTAATTCCGAATTTCCGATGATGATGAAATAAATATATTATATTGGGAGTGGGAGGGCCACGTTTCGGCATGAATGGGCCGGCTCGACCGGAGTGATACCACGGCCTCACAGAAAACCGGTGTGAAATAGTGCTTGCGCTGTGTTTCACCGAGTGAGTGAGGATACCGGAGGCCCATACCCCAACCCCCCTCCCCCTATCTCCCCCCCCATCCCCCAAAGGCCGGTAACGCACTTGTGACGCCTCAGTGTTGCGGGTGTCCACGGGCGGCGGTAATCGCTTACCATCAGGCGATACGTCTGCTCGTTTGCCGGCCTGTTCCATAAAAAAAAATGTATATATATTATGATTTGAGGTAAATAGTTTGATATTTGAAAGGAATTATAAGTTGCTATTAAAAAAATAATTGGTTAAGACTCGTTTAAGATAATGGAGTATCATAGATAGAATTTAGTATAAATATTATCATACATTTATGTGCAATGCAGTTCTAATAATGAATATGCTACTAGCTTTCTGTAGATGTAAATGGGACTGTGATTATTTTCAAATATACTTTAAAAGTACACATTTGATATCCCATAATACGGATACGGACAGCTATTCGTATTCTTATCTTTTAATTTATTTTCTTCATTTGTCTCTATAACCGACTTCAAAAAAGGAGGAGGTTATCAAATTGACTGTATTTTTTTATGTTTGTTACCTCATTACTTTCGACTGGGTGAATCGATTATGATGATTCTTTTTTATTTGAAAGTTGGTGCTGATCCCGTGTGGTTCCATTTCAATTTGATCTAGTTCTTGAAATCGGATTTTTTGTTAAAATTTGTGATTATTTCTGGATTAGTATTAGGCCGACGGGGACCCATATAACAAATCAGCCTAATATTTTTGTAATGATATAATAATATATTGATTTCAGCCAAACGATTTAGGAACTGGGCTGGAAAATAAAAATAACTTCTGATTAATATTTTTGGAAGGAAGCAGTTTTACTGCATGTAGTACTCGCCTCTTTTCTCACATAGTTTTTTCGTAAATCTCATTCTAACCCTTACTGCAAGTGGGTGTGCTACGACTGTGATAATTGACTTTTTGTGGAGGTTGAGACAGTGTAAAAATACTTAGTAAGTAGGTGATAGAGGATTTTAGATACTATTTTAAGCAAGTGATCTATAAGCATTTTATTTTAAATTTAAGATAAAAGTACTGTATTCACAAAATAATTTCAAATAGGTAAAGACTCTTCACTAACATGATTTTTAAATAGGCCTAGTTTTTAATATGTAACTTCTTACTTCAAGGCTGTGAAATTTTTCACTTGCTAATTAGCCAATGCATGTTGCGAACTTGCGACTCCATAACACCAAAATCTTCTTGCATTTGTGTGATTGAATATCGTTTAGTACTTAGTATTTTCATATTTTTCGTAGGTACTTTCAGTGACGTTAAGTAGGAAAGATATACATAAAAAATATAAAATGCGACTTTTCTTTTCGGACACCTGACACACAATGCCAACTAGTTCAAAATTAAATAGAATTTGTACTATCGGTACTAAACACCTGATATAAATACATATAATATTTTTCCTAAATGTTTACATATCATACATAGAAAATATTTAAACTCCTAAATAAACATTTTCCAATCATACAAACATTTCGTCCGACCCGTAAATCGTACCCGAGACCTCAAACCAGCAGTCGCATACGCTACCACTGCAAGAACGAGTCAGTTTAAAGAGGGTTTTTTGAAATTTTATTCAAGAGCTCGGAAATGTTAACAATAGTTCTTCTGAACGTAAATGTAGATTGCTAAAATTAATTTAGGTATCCCTCGGTAACACTTTATTCTGGATACCTTTATATTCCTATCCATATCCCAGTCAAAATATTTCGTAATCAATCAACCAATCGCCGTCCACTGCTGAACGTAGGTCTCCCCCAAGGAGCGCCAACCATCCCGGTCCTGGGCAGTCCTCATCCATCCGCTGCCAGCCACTTTCCTTAGATCGTCAGTCCACCGAGCCGCAGGGCGCCCTACACTACGTTTGCCTAATCGCGGTCTCCACTCAAGCACATTTCGGCTCCATCGACCATCGGTACGTCTAGAGACATGACCGGCCCATTTCCATTTCAGCGTACTGATTCTCCGTGCGATGTCGGTCACTCTAGTTCTCTGTCGAATAGCCTCATTGCGAATTCTATCAGACAGAGAGACACCCAACATCGCACGCTCCATCGCCCGCTGAGCCACTTTAAATTTGTGGACCAGTCCAATGGTGAGTGTCCACGTCTCGGCTCCGTATGTCATCACGGGTAGGACGCATTGGTTAAAAACCTTGGTTTTCAATGACTGCGGTATCGGCGACTCAAAGATATGACGTAGCTTCCCGTACGCCGCCCAGCCGATACGAATTCTTCTATCGGCCTCCCGATCGAAGTTGTGCCGGCCGAGTTGGATAGTTTGGCCAAGATAGATGTATTCTTGCACAACCCCGATAGTGACGCCATCAACGGGACTCGGGGACACATGCCGATTATGCATGATTTTCGTCTTTTCCATGTTCATCCCTAGTCCCACTCGTTTAGAAGAGTCGTCCAGACTGTTAAGCATTTCTTCTATGTCCTGCAGAGACTCCGCCAGAATGACTATGTCGTCTGCAAACCGCAGGTGTGAGAGGAATCGGCCATTTATATTGATTCCCCGTCCGTTCCAATCGAGCGTCTTGAAGACGTCTTCCAAGGCATTAGTAAACAGTTTCGGAGATATAACATCTCCCTGTCTTACTCCTCGATGCACTTGGATTGGTCTTGTGCTCTTTTCTTGTACTTGGACGGTCATCGTTGCAGCTTCATAGAGGCATCTCAACACCTCGATATATCGGCAGTCGACCAGGCACCTCTGCATGGATTCCAGAACAGCCCAGGTCTCAATGGTATCGAAGGCTTTTTCGTAGTCCACATACGCTAGACAGAGAGGCTGATTATATTCCTCTGTCTTCTCGATAATTTGTCTTAGAGTGTGTATGTGGTCCACAGTACTGAAGCCTTTTCGAAACCCAGCCTGCTCCACAGGCTGAAAGTCATCGAGTTTTTGGGCGAGACGATTCGTAATGACCCTCGAAAACAACTTGTACACATGGGTCAGGAGTGAAATTGGGCGGTAGTTCTTCAGTAGGCTTTTGTCTCCTTTCTTGAAGAAAAGCACTACCGCGCTCCTACCCCATGCCTCCGGTGTAGTGCCGGTATGAATGACGGAATTAAATAGTTGTGAGAGCTCTACTAACATAGGAGTTCCACCAGCCTTTAGGAGCTCTGTTGTAATTCCGTCTTCGCCCGGAGCTTTGTTATTGTGTAGTTGTCCGAGTGCCATTCTAATCTCACCCAGATCGATGTCGGGAAGCTCGTCTGTGAGGTGGCGTGTCAGTCTAGCACGCGGGTCATCCGCGCTGTGGGTATCGGGTGGACTGGTTCGTGAGGAATATAGATCCTCGTAAAACTTTTCGACTTCAGCGAGAATCTCTGTTTCAGAGGTGACGGTGGTGCCTTGTGCTGTTCTGAGCTTGGACAGGTGGTAACAGGAGGCCTTAGGCTTGGCAAAGACTTTTGAACCCTTGTTCCGAGCAATCGCATCCTCGATCACTCGAGTATTCGACTGTCGAACGTCTTGTCTGACCAGCCTTCTTATCTGCCTGTTCAGTTCCTGTCGCTCAGAGGGTGTGGCGTTTAGTGCTTCTCGTCGTTTCCTCATGAGATCAAGAGTCTCGCTGCTGAGCTTCGACTTGCGTCCAGTGCTCTTTGGTCGAAAGTGTTTATAACCCACCTCGCGGACGACACGTACCAGACTGTCGGCGGCGTCATTTACGTCCTGCACGGTTTCCAACGTGCTAAACCGATTTTGGAGCTCCAACTGGAAGCTTTCGCATCCAGCTTCGACCTGAGGCAGAGTTGGTCTAAGAGTCGACTTCATCAAGCGCGCCCGTTCTCTTTTGACGCTTAGATTCAGGGTACCTCTTACGAGTCGGTGATCACTTCCGGTGTTGAATCTATTGATCACAGAGACGTCCCTGAATATTTGGCGTTTGTTTGTCATGATGAAGTCGATCTCGTTCTTTGTCGCGCTGTCTGGGCTTTGCCAGGTCCACTTCCTGTGGGGCCCCTTCTGGAAGAAGGAATTCATTAGAAAGAGCCCCTGAGCCTCGAGGAAGTTTATCAGCATTTGACCTCGGTGATTTCTGCGCCCATAGCCGAACGGTCCCACTCTGGTCTCGCCATAATCTCGTACTCCCGCTTTCGCATTGAAATCGCCCATGACAACCGTGAAAGAAGTTTTGTTACGAGACAGGGCCTTGGATATGTCTTCGTACATGGCTTCAACCTCATCATCAGGATGTGTGGATGTGGGTGCATACACTTGTACAACCTTCAAGGAATACCTTTTGTTTATTTTTAAGACGAGGTAAGCTACCCTTGACGATACACTGCCAACCTCCTCCACGCTGCCCTTGAGCGACTTGTGGACCATAAATCCGACACCACCTTGGGATGGTTGGTCTCCCTGTCGGAAATAGAGGAGGTGACCAGAATCCAAGGCTATCATATCCTCACCCTGTCTTCGGACTTCTGATAGCCCCAAAATATGCCAGTTTATGTTGTTCACCTCCGCCTCTAATTCCGAAAGGCGATCGTCCAGCCGCAGCGTGCGTCCATTATACGTCGCCAGATATAGTCGTCGGTGGTACCCTGCCGTAACCCGGGGATTCTTCGCACCCCCTGCCGCACCGTTACCATGACCGGTACCTTGGCCAGGAATAGTGCGACTGCCGGGAACTGGGGGCCGTAGAATATGGTTTCTGTCCATGGGGGGAATTTGCCATAGTCACCACGCTTGGCAGGCGGGTTGGTGACCGCAGTGGCGGGAATCATTTATCTGGTAACGCTGCTGCCCGTTGCCAGTATCGATATTTAGTGATTTCCGCAGTGGTGTGGTTATACCGCCATGAGTCGGTCGCCAGAGCCTTGTCCGTTATTTAGCAGGGTGCACCGCGCGCAGGTGAGGTTGGCTATATGGGGCCCGGGATGGTAGGTGGCCCCGTTACACCCTCAAATATAAAAAAATATTTCGTAAACTTTATTATAATAGTTTACAGTTTAGTTGTAGGTTTAGGAATTCATACACAAAAGAAAACACAATTAATTATATAAACAAATTCCTAAACCTTTATATTATTAACTGGCGGCGCCACCTGCAGATCACAAAATGACAGCAACGAACGCTGTCATTTTGTGATCTCCTGTCATGCTGATCTTCTGTGCGAGGGTAGTACCGCCCCGGTCGAGCCGGCCCGTCCGTGCTGAAATCAGCGTGGCTCTACTACCTGTAATTGGAAATTAAACGGACACTTCAATTTTATTTATTTGTATATATTAAGATTCTATAAATTGTGAATTGCGGTACAAAAAAGGAGCAGCATTATAATTTTTTCAAACGGAAGCACCAAAACAGGTAAACTAGTTAAGTTGTAATTTTTGCCAACACAAGACAATCGGCTCAAGTTGTATCCTTTTAAAATTCACCAGAAGATATAGATATGCAAATAAATACAATTAATTGTTAATTAATTTTGGCATTTGTTTCTATGTCTGAAGGCTAAGTTGAAGTGAATGTTGATACATTCTAGATTTACAGAAGTAATCATAAATGTGTCTGAAAAGATCTAGTTGCTAAGTAAGTTCACTAAAAGTAGGTAATATTTAATATACCTTTGCATTAGCAGAACCACACCTATAGGTATAATACATACCTCCTGCCTAACGCAACACATTCATCATTTTTGAAATACCACAGCCGCAAACGCACATTACAGGAACATTGTTACATGCTTCAACTATCGAACAAATTGATCTACATACAGTTTATTTAGCGCGCTGTTTATTGCTTGTAGTATACAATTATTAAGCTGCACTCAATACTCATTGTATCTAGATAGGTCTGTTCGTATTAATATTCAATGAAGAGACAATGATACACCAAAACACTCGTTGGAAATAGCTCTGAACTTAAAGTTTTGCCTCGCTATTTGTATTTCCCATTTAGTACGTACATTTACAATCGATCGCGGCTAATTATACATACAATTCTGTTTTTAATCTTAAATACTTTCAGTAACATAAACATATGATTACAATAAAACAAAATAAAAATTTGGATTATACGTGTGTGTTCCAAAACTAATAAAAACATAAACGCTCCACAAATATAAGATGTACCTATAAAAGTTGAATATATTTGTACTAACAAAATCAGTAGCCGCTAAATAAAATAATTTCAGTCATAAGAAATGTCTTTGTTGTGATTTATTTATTTATTTATACAGATTAAGGGTCTCCAACAAAGGCTATATACAACTATAACTTAAGATAAAAATTTACATAAATCTCTCGCTGTACTCCCTCAATTACAGGAGACCACAGCATGCAAACGTTAGTAACAAGTTATATTATATAGTGAAAAAAGGAATTATACGTGTAAATCAAAATCACAAACACAGTTAACCCATTGATAAACAACATTATTAAGATTATATCTTAAAAAACCTTTTTAAGATATAATCTTAATAATGGTTTATATATTATAGGATATAAGATTATAGGTTAAAAATACCTTTCAAAGAACACTTATATCTTGATGGATTAAGAATACGGAGGGTATTGTCGTTAGATTGTCAAACCCGTTAGATTGTAATCTATCTCGTCATATTGCAAATAGTCGAAAGATTGTAAAATGGTATCGACGAATCGCAAGTCGCACGCTGACTGGTTGAACAGCAAGTCCCGCGCCGCCATATTTGTTTGTTAATTCGTCTCTGTTGCCGAATATAAAGTATTTTTGTGTTTGTGAAAATACCTCACAGCTTTAGAATTCGTTATATAAAATTGTTGTGACAGTAAAATTAATTTTTGATTAATTAAAGAAGTTCTAACCTAACCTAACTCTAAGGTCATTGAACGTCCTACTGTAAAACCGACCAATCAGGGACAGTTGACAATATGACGCCCGTTAGCAGTATATCACAATTGACAATCTATCGATAGTTTGCAATCTCGCTAGGTAGATTATAATCTAACGTTTTTACAATCTCACGGTGACATATATGCTAATATTGTGAAGAGATAAAGTTTGCGAATTTGTGAGGTTATAAAAGGTTATCTCTAGATGTACTAAACAGATTTTTAACCGACTTCCAATAGGAGGTTGTTCTCGACTTGATTGGTATTTTTTGAAATTTATATTGCCACTAGAAAGCCCCATTATTCGTTAGTGTCATAGGCTATTATATAAACGCGAAAAGTAATGAACGTAACATGATGCTAAATAGCTTACAAATGACGTCTGGGGTAGTATATTATGGGGATCTTGTGTCAACTGCGGTGAATTTCCGTGCGTTTAAGCGATTCTGCCATACATACTATAGAAATCAAATATAGCTCACTTAGGACCCATAATATTTTTATCTGTGGTGCTTCCCGGTTTGAAAAAGGCGTCTGCCTATTTTGACTCCATTTTGTCTCCCGCTTTGCTAAGGAGGGAAGTGGACTTATTAAATTTAGAACTCCTCCAGTTTTCTTCTGATTAATTTCGTTGCGGGTTCCAAGACAGTTAAATTTTTCCTGGGACTTCCCGAGTGTCATAACTCGGTGTTTTCGTGGGTCGCCGCTGTTGATCCTGGTGTACAGGAGTTACAGTGGTGGGCGTGTGGGCGGGATTAGTCCCATAAAAAAAAACGCGAAAAGTGTGGAATTTTGTCATTTTCAAGTTATAATAATGAAGAAATAATCACGCAACTGCAGTTACGCGCAATAGCTAGTATATTATAAAAGTATCTCTTGTACAATTGAAACTATAATGCATTTATTTTAGTTTAAATTTACATATTTTTGTTGAAACCATATGGCGTTTGTAAGGATGTATAAATTAATAAAACTAGATTAACATCCTCAACTACAGTCACATCCTGGACAACTAATATCTACGTTTTCATTCACAAACGTCATTCAAAAAAATGTAGTCAGGATATTTAAATCGTTTTCTTTTTGTTTATCGTTGTCTAGATATATTTGTCAATAAAATCAAAATTAGATGACAATGAAAATTGACATCGATTTTTAGAAATAATTGACATTGTATTTGAAAATAATTATGTACATTGAAAATGGACGAAGCTGAATACTTTGCGTATGCAAGTATAAAAAGCTGCTTCTGGAGCAGGATGCTCGCTAATTGAGTCTGATACGCCAGTAAATTGTGTGCTAGTTAATCGCAAATCCTATAATTGACGCTTTTAGTTCTAGTTGACTTAGATGAACAACCAAACAAGTCAGATGGGCAGTGAAATGTTGAACTAAATAAAGTAATATGTAACTTTAATTTATTTTTACGCTGATTTTGATTCCGAAATATATATTACTAGTAAAATGTTAAATGTGTTTCATTAAATGTCCCTTTTACCCGACTTCAAAAGAAGAGTGTTCTCAATTCGACTGTATTTTTTTTTGTTGGTTACCTCATAACTTCTTACTGGGTGTACCCATTTTGATGGTTCTAAAGGAGGAAAAGTCATTTTTTTTTTCTTTTAAGTTAATTTATTGTTTTTTTTTTTTTGAAGACGGTTTTTTTGTCAAGAATTTCTTTATTGGGTAATTTTGCATTCGAAATAATGAGACCACAATATCCAAAACAGCAAACATAATTCCCCTTTCCTTATTTCCGCGCTCATTGCATAATTCTAATTAAGTATTTAGGGGTGATGACTTTAATATAACTATTGGTCGGCCAGTGGTCGAAATTCAACCATAATTATAAATTTATTTATTTTCAACCGACTTCAAATAGGAGGAGGTTCTCAATTCGACTGTTTTTTTTTTTATATTTGTTACCTCATAACTTTGGACTGGGTGAGCCGATTTTGATGATTATTTTTTTATTTGAAAGCTGGTGCTTCCCGAATGGTCCCATTTAAATTTGGTCCAGATTGAAGTCGGTTTTTTTTTTTGTTAAAACTTGTAATTATTTAGCTTTCTACTCCCCCATATAAACTTTAACCGTGCCAAATTTCATACACCTTCGTTCGCATAATTTTCGTTAAAAAGGGAACAAAGTTTTTACTTCACGTATTAACATATAGATAGCCCTACACCATATCAAGGTAGCAATGATTCTTTATGGTAACCTACCATGTCCGTAGGATATATAAAAATTTATTGGATTTCTGTGATATATTGATACACATAAATTTATAGATGGCCTATAAACTTTGTATCTTTAGAATCTCACGATTTCTTACGATCTAACCCTTTCAAGGTTTGATCTGTATTCATTTTTTTTTTTTTTTTTTTTTTTTTTTATGTTTGGTCCGCCAAAATGACTCTACTCTGCCTGATGGAAAGCATTAGCAGAATCCAAGAGTGGCGGTCACCATACTCACTGCGAATACAGACAATGCAGTATGGCGACCCGCACCATAGCGGCCTAGTGATGCTGCTGCATCTTTTAGTCTAGTCAACAAGTTCCATACTTGTTGACTAGACTAATTGGGCCTCCGGTCTCGCACTCACCAACGAAACACGACAGCACGAACGCTGTCATTTTACGTTGATTTTCTGTGCGAGGGTAGTACCGCCCCGGTCGAGCCGGCCCATTCATGCTGAAATCAGCGTGGCTCTACTACTACATTTAATAGTCATGAGAGGATTGAGGTATTCTTCTAACTGAATTTACTTAATTTGACTTCATGATGGCAAAGTGGTGTAAACGGTTTCCACAGTTTTTGCTACTGCAATCAGTATTGTGGGTTCAAATCCCACATGGGACAACAGTTTGTGTGATCCACAAATTATTGTTCAGAGTCTGGGTTCCTTGTGTCCATTTTATTAATATGCTTGTAAAGTTCACCCCGATAGGAGATTCCTATATTCCTAATGCGGAAATTGACTTTTTGGAGTGAATATAATATTATAGTTAATTTGTGATAACACCAGTGTACACATGTGTTAAATAAAATTGTTTTCACCAATCTATACAAGATTTATAACGCTACTAGTTTACTTCATCGTGGTTATGGATTATGGGCATAGTAATTGTTAAATGGCAAAGTGCACTTTTAACTCCGTTCCTACAATTCAACAGTACGGATAGCGTAATAGTGATCATGTATCGCTACGCAGAGACTAGAATCGAATTTCAAAAACATACATTCAAAAATAAAAAATAGATATGTTTTTATAATTAATAGATTATCTATATAAATTATGTATTTACAATTATGTATTTTTTTTAAAGACTATTCCCAAATTAGGATTTTTAGATCACACAAAGTGTTGTCCAATGTGGGATTTGAACCCACAACACTTGGCGCGGTAGAAAGCGGCGTAAGAGGACCGGCGGCGCGGTTACTGGATGCAAAGAGAAACCGACCGGGCTCTATGGTGTACCTTGAGACAGACCTGTGTAGAAGTTTATATCTGAATACAAGTCAACCATAAACAAACGGTCAAGTTAACTGATATTTAAACTATTAAGCCGAGTCTCCTCCGAACAAAAGTTGGCAACTTTTGTGTTGTCAACACGTGTTGGTGACGAAAGTTCCTGTAATTTCCTTAACAGTGGACTGTTTAAGACTGTTAAAATGATGATGACAACAACATTTAGGAATACATGTAACATATTGTCTAAAGTAAGTTGTAAGAATTAATTATATATTATACTTACAAGATATAATCGATATTATATTTATAGCTTTTGTTCTTCAAGAACCTACATTGAAAGCGTCATCGTAGTTTGAGTCAGATTAGGTTTTGTAATCGCTATAAACCTATTAAGTGGAGACCTAATTAGTTACATGAAACAACAACAATATTTTATGTTATAATTTCAGTTTTAAAGGAACTAAACTAAAGGAAATAATAAGGAATCAGAAGAACAGACCAACCCATTTCCACTTCCACCTACTGACTTTCAGAGCTATGTCGACCACCTTGCTTCTCTGGCGGATTACTTCGTGATTCTACTTTTACTTCCCAATATTACCATTTTGGAAAAGCTCTTAAAACTTATTCAAAGAACTACGCCCTATGTTTATATTACGCCTATGGCTTATAAGGAAATATAATATTTTATTATTAAATTCTCACACTACGCAAGTAATTTAAATGTCACAAGACTATAAAGGACTATACTTAATTAACGAATAAAAAAACACCTTGACTGACTCAGATCACTCGTGAATCATATAAACAATTATTGCATAAGGAAATCAAACCACATCTAAAGCAGCTGGTGCTTGACGAGTTGATCACTTTAATAAGTTCCATCTATATGTATATAATTAAATATTGTTATCCAAATACTAGATATTTTCATTAATATTTATATGTTTGAAACATAACTAAGGCGTAAGTTGAAGTATTAGCCCCCCTCCCAACCCCTCCTTTAACTCAAATTTGCTATTAGAAAATAAACTTAAACAAAATAATGTACTTTAAAAATATTGATATCATGATAACAAGTTTCAAGTTTGTATTCAAGTGAGGAAATCACAAAGGAGGAAAAAAATCCACTAAGAACTTTACATAGAGTAAGAAAATTAAGAAAGCTTAGTTTAATAATATTGTTGATCTAGTTTAAAATGAACAAAATGAATGAAAGTTTTTATCTTTGTCAATTAACAATCGAGAATTTAGAACTAAAATCGCTAAGATGCGCTTGTATAATCAGGACACGGCAACGATTGCAGCAACTACAAAATCGCATCGATCCAAAAGTACCCATTAGCCGATGAAAAGAACAAAGCAAGCATCATTACTAATCGATTATTCAAATTAATAGGTAATCGTTACATACTTATGGCGAACAATCGATTTAGAGGAACAAGAGTGCAGAAAATAATAGTAATAGGTTCATATAGGAGAAGTAACACGCTTTTTACCTTTTATGTGAAAATTTATATCAAATTATACTGATACTTTTATGATCTCAATTACCTTCAAATAGGCTTAGAGATCGTGAATGCAATATCTAACATTGCTCGTAACATCTTTCTCACCGCAAATTCATAAATATCAAACGTTGATATACATTGTTCAACATAGATTAACTAATACAAGAAGATTTTTTTTTTTACTTTCCATATTTCCACATGTCCTCTTTGAAAAAGATCACAAAGTTATTTTTTTCAATAAATTATGTTAAAACTACTAAATAAAAATTCTGCTTCGACATGAATGGGCCGGACCGGAGTGATACGACGGCCTCACAAAAAACCGGTGTGAAAAAGTGCTTGCGCTGTGTTTCACCAAGTGAGTGAGGATACCGGAGGCCCATAAATTCAAGGTTCGACCTGATTCCTTATCATCCTTTGGGATATCTCCTTTCCATTTAAAAAAGAACCATTAAAATCGGTTCATAAACAACGAAGTTATCCGCGAACACACATAAAAAAAAACATATATATACGGTCGAATTGACAACCTCCTCCTTTTCTGAAGTCGGTTAATAAATAAAATTGAAGTGTCTGTTTGTAATATTAAAATAACCGCTTTTTACTAAATGCATATATATGTTTACACGGTCATCAATCATCATCGACAACCCATAATGTCCCACTGCTGGGCTCGGATCTCCTCTCAGGAGAGGGATAAGGCCATACATCCCATCGCCAGCCAAGTGTGGGTTGGGGACTGGCAAGACAACGTTGTGGCTACGTAATCTTGCCGTTTAATGTTTTTAAGCTGCCCAAAGGCCTCCAACTAAGCTTCAAGACTGTTATCCTATGATAACAACCGGGACCGACTGCTTAACGTGACCTCCGAATCACGGAGATGCTCATGGTAACATGCCACTAGCGGTCACCCATCCAGGTACTGACAGCGCCGTCGTTGCTTACCCTCGGTGATTGTTTCTTATCACCGAGTATATACGGTACATATACCAATAAATCATTTTTTTAATTTTTTGTCTGTCTGCCTGTCTGTTTGTTCCGGCAAATTTCTGGAACGGCTGATGATATAAGGACTAACTTAGACTACCTTTTTTTAGACTAGCTTCGCCCCGCGGCGTGGCCCGCAGTTATTGTCGTACCACGGGTATGACCGCGGGGTTTAACTAGTCAAATATGAGGTCTGCACTCTAAGGTCTAATCAATATCTAGTTCAAACAATTGGTAACTACCTACTGTGTTACGTGCAATGTGTTATTAGCACTATGAAACTGAAAGTAGGGCGTGACGATCAGAGAGTTCACACGACTGGACTAAAAACCTTGAAATACGACAACCAGAATATGGTGCTGAGTCATTTCTTTTTAAAGATTTGAGTATGATATTAGTACTGAGAGACGAAAATAACTCGAATTCGATGAACCTAGAAAATTCATACAAGAAGTTTTTATATTTTTAAATAAAATATTGTTAAGTTTAATTTTATTAATAAACTTTTTTTTTCATAATTTTAGGCGCAGTATGTGTTGTGAAAAATAAACGATATTTAGCTTCTAAAAACATGAAAATTTAAATTATGTTATTAAGTAATACCTACCAAATTTACCTACGTACAAATTATCTTAAATTCTCAGATTCAAAAATCTTATTCATAAAATTATATTCTTAAGGTCTTGGTCTTATCTTTTTTAGTATTTACCTATAAGCTGATCCCGCATACTTAGTACCGCAACATTTTTTTTAAATGAATATTTTCTTTGTTTAATTGGTTGTAATCATCATGATTATAATGAAAATTTGTTTTCGTCTGTACAAACCGTGTCCTGACATTAACAAACACATAGAAAAAAGATTTATCCGATATGGTGCAGTCAATCGGAAGTTATGCGCGTACATACATACATTTGGATAATTATTTTCAAATCGGCGATTGCAGAACATGCACTCGATGCAGGCATCAACCACTGGATTGAATTTCACCGCACGCAAGTCCTCTCCACCGAACGTCATTTTTACTCAAGAGTTGTACGTGAAGCGATTGAGATTAAAAAGCATAAAACTTTCAATCGGGAATATGGTTTTAAATTATCTACAGCGTGGAATCCAGTGTTAAAAAACACACCACCTCGCTTTTCTACGCAGTCGGATAAACACCAGAATAGGAACACGTCGCGGCGTCGGTTTGCTTACAGAATAGGGATACTGTTAGTATAGTATGTGACGGTACATGGCGAAACAAATCTTTTTCTCTTCTGTTCGTTTGTCTCGCTAATATTCGAGCTCGGCTGGGCCGATTTAGCTGATTTTGGTTTTGAAATGTTTGTCATAGTCCAGGGAAGGTTTAAACGGTAAAAAATTATGAAACAACTTGAAGATCCAAATGTCCCGCGTAGAAAGTAGCGGGCACAGCTAGTTTATCAATAATATCGAAAATGTGCGGGTGGATGAAGAACCTTCACGGATTCGACAACGGAGGTCGTGCACCGCTAAGCCAGTCAGCCTGTGACCACGCCCAGTGCAACCTGGTCGAAACGTCAGGCAAATCAGAGGTACCTAAGTAATACCTTTAAATAAGTGATCGCGTTAATTCCCGTAAAAATAATTATTATTATAATTATTTTTCTTTTATATAGTTTTTCATGCAAGATTAAAATCAATTTCTGGTTTAACACACATAGCTCACTTATTATGATCCTAAACTCAAACTACACCTACTCGCGACACGTGTGAATATTCGAATATTTTGATAGTGGTATCCTTGAAAAGTTCTACTTTGTGAGGTTCATCTAACTACTAAAGGTAGTAGAGCCACACTGATTTCAGCACGAACGCACGTCTAGCCCGTGGTGGTAGAACCCTCGCACAGAAAATCAACGTAAAATGACGAGTGTGAGACCGGAGGCCCAATGATGCAGAAGCATCACTAGGCCGCCATGCTGCCAAAAATCTAAAATTATTACAATTAAAAAAAACAGCCTTTATATTCAGTAACTTTCCCGGGAATTAAACAGCTCAATTTTATTAGATAAAAGTTTACTTTTCATCTTGTTAATGTAAAATTGTAACCTTTAAATTTATTTAAAAGAGACTACATAAAACTATGGGGTTCTGACATATATTTTGATCATTCTCGATCATTTTTCGATACAGCAGTCTATGATATGGTAGTTCTAGTTATAGTGGTATATTAATTAAAACAACACATTTAACGGTTAAAATTGCCCCTTGAATCTCTGCTTATAAATAGTAAGTACAACATACAGTAGATGAATTGCAAATAGCGCCATCTACCTGTTTCTTTATATACTACGTATAAATTCGTTCGTACGTTCGCTGAGGAGGCCTCGAAAATCACGTTGAAATCTACCGCGAACAAAGGCGGAAAGGCTTGCAAGTCTTAGTGTGTTAGCCATACAATGACATAATTGCTACTGCTACTACGAGATGGCGTTAACTTGTTATAACTTAAATTTACTAATATTACGAAGAGGTAAAGTTTCTAACTTTGTTTTTATGGGGTAATCTTTGGAAGTACTGATCCAATCCTGAAAATTCTTTCCTTATTAGAAAGTGACACTATTCAGGAGTGACATAGGCCATTTTTTATTTGTATTAGTAAATCATTAGTATTTGTAAATCAAGTGGAAGAAAAGCGGGCGGTTAATGTCCAACGAGTGGGCACGGGTCGGCCAGTCTTCAATAAACAAGTAAAAAATTGCGACTTTCAATTTAAAATTAAGATAATGGTCATTGTCATGTGCATGTTTAACCGCTCATCAAAAAAAAAAACTTTGTATGATCTACAAATATTTGTTTCGGAGTTTGGGTGTTTTCCATGTATAATATGTATGTATTTACAAAAAAAAGTATATAAGTATTTGTATCAGTTGTCTAGCACCGATTTTTTTTTTTTTTTTTATTATCGTGTTGAAATCCCCTCAGACCGTCACCCCACCTGGGCTTGCGGCGGGGCGGTGTGTCGGACTCGAACCGACTAAAACCACACGGTGTGCCACTCTGCGCCTGTGAAGGGAGGAATCCGGGAACTGCAGTTATTAACACGTCCGGACCCCTCCCAGCGCTTGACCGCACTGAAGCGGGCACCGTCTGCTGGTATGACTCTCAATTTAGGCGACGTACGGCACACGCGTACGTCGCCCCCTCGCGGGTGGCCACTAGAGCGGATGGAGGGGAAAGCCCGTCCCGACCATCCGCAGCCACACTCAGGGTGGCATGAGGCGCTGATAGGCGCGCCTCCGCCGCCCGGTTCGCCGGCGGCGGATTGGGTCCGAGTGGATATCATCCTCCCGGGCCTTCTCCGCCGCCTCCTTCTGCGAGATTACGTCTTCGCAGAAGGTTGCGACCGCGGTAAAACTGCTGTCGCTACCGGCCATGGAGCGTATGATGGCCGGTAGCGAGAGATCTCCTTCGATGACTGCAGTGAGGGCCCGGCCCTGCGACGCCCATGCGGGGCAGATCGCCAGCGTATGCTGGGCCGAGTCCTCACTGCAGTCGCAGTGGTGGCAGGCGGGACTCAATTCCCTCCTAGCGACCGAGTGCAGGTACTTCCCGAAGCAACCGTGCCCGGAAAGGACCTGCGTCAGTCGGAAGGAAAGGGTCCCGTGCTGCCGCCCTGCCCACTCGAGGATGATCGGCTGGAGAGCCTCCACGGCGGCAAAGCCAGCGCGTGGAGTCTCCAGCCGGAACGACCATCTAGCCATCGTGGCTCGACGGGCGGCTTCACGCCAGTCGCGTACCTCTTCGGGCGGAGGGCGATAGCCATACTCCGCCCGATATTCAGCCACCCGTCGATAAACTTCGGCGAGCACTTCCGCCTCCAAATCCCACGGGGGGGTCCTGGCCAAGGCGCACGCCGCCTCGGTCGACACCGTGCGGTATCCGCGTATGGCTCTGACCGCCAATACCCTCTGAGGCCGCCAGAGGCGAGCCTTATTTAGGGCAGTCAGAGCCGCCACCCACACCGGTGCGCCATACAGCGCCATCGACCGGACAACCCCCGTGTAGAGGAGTCTCGTTGCGACGCTGGCTCCACCCAAATTGGGCAAAAGTCGCCCAAGGGCGGAGGCAGCGTCGACCAGCCTGGGATCAAGCTGTCGGAAGTGCTCGTCGAAGAGCCACCTACCGTCGAGGACCAGGCCCAGATACCTCATCTGGGCCCGAACCGGTACGAGGACCGAGTTGACCTCTATGGAGGCGCCGGCGGGTGGACCACGACGGGGCCCATGGAACAATAGGGCCTCCGTCTTGTCCAGGGCCACCCGTAATCCCAGCGCCTCGATGCGCCCAACCACCAGAGAAACACCCCTGGTGGCCAGGCACGCCGCCTCTTGGAAGTTCGCCCCCCGGGCTGTGACCAACGTGTCATCGGCGTAACAAATTACGCCCAGCCCGGGGGGGAGACGACCTCTCAGGACCCAGTCGTACCCCACGTTCCACAGGAGTGGTCCAAGGACAGACCCCTGCGGAACGCCGCACGACATGGGTCGCCGTCTCAAGACGCCCTCTCGGTCCTCGTACACGACGGTACGCTCCTCTAAATAGTCTGCCACTAGCCGCCTCAGGTACTCTGGCACCCCGTGGTAGTGGAGTGCTTCCCTGATGCAGCTAAATGGCAGACTATTGAAGGCGTTGGCGATGTCCAAGGACACCGCCAACACCACGCCGCCACAGCTCACTGCCTCTTCGGTCACGGCCCTAAGGCGCATCACGGCATCGACCGTCGAACGCCCCTCTCGGAATCCGAATTGGGCGTCCGACAGGTCGGGCCCCACCTCACAAAGGTGCCGGACGATGCGGGCAGAGAGTATCTTCTCAAAAAGTTTACCCGCCTCGTCCAGCAACACGATGGGCCTATAGGCCGCGACCGAATCGGCAGGCCGTCCCGGCTTCCTCAACAGGACCAGCTTCCCGCATTTCCAGCACTCAGGGAAGCGTCCGGACGCCAGGCTAGCGTCCAACACTTCCCTGAGGCGGTCCGACATATGGTCGAGGGCTCGGGCCATCACTCGGGCTGGAACCCCGTCCGGCCCGGGGGCGGTGTTCTTGGAACGGATCCGAAGAACAGCCGCCCCAACCTCCGATTCCCTAACGGGCGGCACATCGTCCTCTCTACTCCCGTAGTTGTCTAGTACCGATAACACAAGCTCTGCTTAGCTTGGGACTAGATGGCGTTGTGTGTTAGATGTCTGAAATATTTATTACTATTTATTTATTATTAATTACATCAGCAGCTTTTATAGTCCACTGATGGACATAGGCCTTAGAAACGAAGTTTAAGCGTACTATACCATATTGTTCAGACGGGTTGGTGTAGGGTTTCTTTTTTCAAGTTTCCAATTATTTTTTTTATGAAATAGGTAGGCAAACGAGCAGACGTATCGCCTGATGGTAAGCGATTACCGTTGTCTATGGACACACGCAACACAAACAACATGTAAGTTGCCGGCCTTTGGGGCCGGCCGGGGGTTGGGGCATGGGCCTCCGCTATCCTCCCCCCAACGTATCCCTACGTTGTCGTCGTGGTGGGGCTTGCGTGGGTCCCCCCAATGTATCCCTACGTTGTCGTCGTGGTGGGGCTTGCGTGAGTCGATGATTTCTGGGGCTATGCCGGTAGAGCCACTCATGCCGGATAGGCCCAGAAGGAGGCTCCAGACTAAATGGGATACGAGACGGAGTCTTTACAGACTGCCGCGTGGGGCACTCTAAACGTCCCTCTGCTCTAGCAGAGGGCGTATTAGAGTGCCAGCAGTTCCGAGAGGGACAGGGGGCGGACGGATCCGGTCTGGTGCAGACCCTGTCCGGCCCAGCCGTAATCCTGAATGGACAGGACCGGTGGCTCTTCGAAGCCACGAGGACGTAAACCTCTATAAAAAATACCCCAAGCTCACGCTCTGACGCCTGGCAATGAGCTGAATCGCTGGAGGGAGTCCAGTGCCAAGGGCGTCCTCTGTCGGAGGACATTAAACTCCAAAAACTCAATGACAATGGACAACATTAGGAGAAAACCTACCCAGGAGGGTCCTAGACGCGACGCGTCTGGGGAATCCCTTCCGGAGCCAGTCGGCTCCGGCAGCCCCCAATCGTACTATGGGGGGGGCACCCAATGTCACACACGCCCGTCGCCGAGCGTCAAATCCGGCACCGAAACAAACGCGAAGGACGCGCCAATAGAGACTAAGAGGCAGACGCGGAACAGCAGAGGGCAGTTCCGAAAGGCGAACGCCCTTCTGCCCTCGGTCTCTACTGAGGAAATTGCTGCGGCTGAAAGGCCTGCAGCGGTGGGGCTCCCAGAAGTCGATCGGACTGCTGGGAGCCGAAGAACAGTGGAACGCACGCGTTCCAAGTCCGCCGTGGTTATGGCGAGCGGCGGCGGTCCCGGTGCGAGGACGGACGCGCCGGAGCCGATGGATGTGGAGGCGGACCGGAAGCGCGGACGCCCCACTGGCTGCGAGAGTGACATCGCTCAGGCGATGTTGCCTCCGAAGGTGGCAAGCAGTCGGAGGGAGCGATCGCTGACCCCGGCACCGGCCCCGTCAGGTTCCCCCTTTTGTAGGGCGGAGTCCTACAGGCGGAATCGAGCGGACGGCGAACTGCAGGCGGAAGAGGAGATCAGCGGTCTCCTGCTCAAAATCGGGGAGCCGGTGCATGGGGACCCAGTGCCCGAAACACCGGCCTCCTTGCAGGAGAGAGCGGAAGCGGCGGTGGCCATAATCCACAAGGTGGCCACCAAGTCCGTGAACCTAAAGGGCCCTTTCGTGAGGGCTCTGAAGGACTCCTCTTCTGCTTTGGCAGGAGTCGTCGGATCCCTCGCGGGAGACGTGGCTCGCCTCCAGTCGGCCAACGATCGCCTGACGGGGCAGGTGGCGGAGCTTGGCGCTCAGTTTGCCCAATTCCGGGCGGAGCACCCTGCCCCGGCCCCGTCTACGTCGCTGCCGGCCCCGCCTGCGTCCCGGCCGGCCCCGCCTGCGTCCCGGCCGGCCCCGTCTGCGTCCCAGCCGGCCCCATCTAAGTCCCAGCCGGCCCCGTCTGCGTGGCGACCGGCCCCGTCTGCGTCCCAGCCGGCCCCTGCTGTCCCTGGGGTACCCGACGACGTCCTGCAGCAGATGCTGCAGTACATGCTGCATGCAATGGGTAACCTGGTGGACGGACGGATCGCGGGTCTGGAGGCGAGGCTGCCACCGGCCCCTATTGTTCGGCCGCCGCTCGCGACACCGAGGACGAAGGACGCCTCAGCGCCGACCCCGCTCCCCGTGGTGGGTGGCCGAGTGACGTACGCAGCGGCGACGTCGGTGCCGGGCCCTGCCGCCCCGCGCAAGACGCAGCAGCGGGCGAAGGCTCCGGCCAGGACGGCTGCGCCGCCGCCGCAGCAACCAAGGCCCCAGACGGTGGCAGCGACTAGAGCGGACATTGCTCCGCTCCCCACTCCAACACCCCTGCCTGGCCCCTCCACAACTGCCCCCTCAAACGAGGATTGGCAGGTAGTCGGGGGGGGCAAAAAGTCCAAGAAGGCCAAGAAGCGGGCCAAGAAGGCTGCCCAAAAGGCGGCCTCTGGTCTGCAGTCGCCATCGGTGGCAGGGACCACCCAAAAGAAGCCGCGGAAATTGCAGCCGCCGAAAACCGCGGCTGTGGTGGTCACCGTGTCGCCGGAGGCGGCTACCGGCGGGCTGTCCTACGCGGCCGTCTTCAAGACGGCCCGGGACTGTCTCGCCGGTGACTTTGGAGCGGCAGGTGTCCGCTTGCGCCTCGCCCAGACGGGAGCTCGGGTCCTCGAGTTCCCTGGGGCCGATGGCGCAAAGACGGCGGACACCTTCGCTGAGAAACTGCGGGCTGTGTTTGCAGACACGGATGGTGTCAAGATCGCCAGGCCTACGAAATGCGCTGAGTTGCGCATCTCGGGCCTGGACGATTCGGTGACGACCGAAGACGTTCGCGTTGCAATCCGGGCAAAGACGGGTTGCAACGCGGAGAGCGTCAGAGTTGGCGCCATCCGCCCCGGTCCGGGAGGGCTTGGCGCAGTGTGGGTGAGTTGCCCCGTGGCGTCGGCCAAAGTTTTGGGCGACGCCGGCAGGCTTCTCATCGGTTTTGTGAGTGCCAGGGTAACAGTCCTGGCGGCAAGACCGATGAGATGCTATAAATGCCTAGCATCGGGGCACACACGCGTCAAGTGCGGGAACTGCTTCGACTGCAGCGGTCTCTGTTTCCGCTGCGGTCGACCGGGGCACAAGGCGGCAGAATGTTCTGCCGCCCCTCACTGCCCTATTTGTGCGGCGGACGACAAGCCCGCCAATCACCAGATGGGGCAGGGAGGCTGTAAGCCATCCCGCGCTTCTCAGCAGACATCGGGGGCTAGCCAATCGACCCAGGCTGCCTCCGATGTCGTTCGTGCGTCTTCATCGTCGCCCATGGAGGAGGTTGTAGAGACGATCCCTTAATGGATCACGTCTCCAACCTCCTTGTCCAGACGAACCTAAACCACTGTGCCGCGGCGCAGGATCTCTTCCTGCAAACTATGGCGCAGTGGTCGATCGGTGTTGCCGTAGTCGCGGAGCCCTACTTCGTTCCTCCCCGTCCAAACTGGATGGGTGACTGGGACGGCTCCGTGGCAGTCGTCGGTTCCGCGGTGGCTCATTCCCCGCCCTTGTCGCTTAGAGACAAGGGCTCTGGATATGTTGCCGCCGAATGGGGGGGGATCACCGTTTACGGTGTTTACTTCTCCCCCAACCGGAGTTTGAGCGACTTCGAGGTCTTCCTTAACAACTTGGAGACCTCGATGCGGCGATTAGCGTCTGGGCACGTCCTCGTGCTGGGAGACTTCAACGCAAAATCCATTGCGTGGGGGTCCCCCGGGACGGACGCCAAGGGCGAAGCCGTTGAGGAGTGGGCGGCTTCGGTGGGCCTCTGTTTGCTGAACAGAGGCTCCACCAACACGTGCGTGCGACAGCAAGGGGGGTCGATAGTGGACCTTTCGTTCGCTACCCCTGCTGTTGCCGCACGAGTAAGGAACTGGTGTGTCCTGGCAGAGGTTGAGACGCTCTCGGATCACCTGTATATCCGATTTGAGCTCTCCCGGTCCCAGGGCCCCAGTAGGGGTCACACGGCGCGGCATCCTTCCCGCTTTCCGCGGTGGGCTGTTGCCAAGCTCGACAGGGACCTACTAGAGGAGGCGGCCATTATTCATTCTTGGCTGTCTCCGCAGGCCCCGACCGAGGAGGTCGGTGTGGACGAGGGGGCTGGCCGTTTTCGCGATGCGATTACGCAGATCTGCGATTCGGCCATGCCCCGCGTCCAAGGTCGTCGGCCTCCACGGAAGGAGGTCTACTGGTGGTCCCAGGAGTTGGCGGACCTCCGTGCGGCTTGTACTCGTGCCCGGAGGTCCTACACCCGCAGCAGGCGACGTCACCGTGGAAACGGTGGCGGGGACCAGCTTCATGAGGAGTACCGCGAATCGCGGAAAACTCTGAAGCTGGCCATTTGCCGCGCCAAAGAGGTAAAAAGAAAGGAGATGCTGGAGAGTCTCGACCGTGACCCCTGGGGTCGCCCATACCGTGCGGTGCGTCAGAAGCTCCGCACGTCGGGCCCCCCCCTTACCGAGACTCTCCAGCCCAGCTTCCTGCAGGAAGTGGTCGAGGGCCTTTTCCCTGAGCGGGCGGAGCACACACCCCCGTCGATGGCCTATGCGGTCATAGACGACGGGGGTAGAGAGGACGATGTGCCGCCCGTTAGGGAATCGGAGGTTGGGGCGGCTGTTCTTCGGATCCGTTCCAAGAACACCGCCCCCGGGCCGGACGGGGTTCCAGCCCGAGTGATGGCCCGAGCCCTCGACCATATGTCGGACCGCCTCAGGGAAGTGTTGGACGCTAGCCTGGCGTCCGGACGCTTCCCTGAGTGCTGGAAATGCGGGAAGCTGGTCCTGTTGAGGAAGCCGGGACGGCCTGCCGATTCGGTCGCGGCCTATAGGCCCATCGTGTTGCTGGACGAGGCGGGTAAACTTTTTGAGAGGATACTCTCTGCCCGCATCGTCCGGCACCTCTGCGAGGTGGGGCCCGACCTGTCGGACGCCCAATTCGGATTCCGAGAGGGGCGTTCAACGGTCGATGCCGTGATGCGCCTTAGGGCCGTGACCGAAGAGGCAGTGAGCTGTGGCGGCGTGGTGTTGGCGGTGTCCTTGGACATCGCCAACGCCTTCAATAGTCTGCCATTTAGCTGCATCAGGGAAGCACTCCACTATCACGGGGTGCCAGAGTACCTGAGGCGGCTAGTGGCAGACTATCTAGAGGAGCGTACCGTCGTGTACGAGGACCGAGAGGGCGTCTTGAGACGGCGACCCATGTCGTGCGGCGTTCCGCAGGGGTCTGTCCTTGGACCACTCCTGTGGAACGTGGGGTACGACTGGGTCCTTCGAAGTCGTCTGCCCCCCGGGCTGGGCGTAATTTGTTACGCCGATGACACATTGGTCACAGCCCGGGGAGCGAACTTCCAAGAGGCGGCGTGCCTGGCCACCAGGGGAGTTTCTCTGGTGGTCGGGCGCATCGAGGCGCTGGGCTTACGGGTGGCCCTGGACAAGACGGAGGCCCTATTGTTCCATGGGCCCCGTCGTGGTCCACCCGCCGGCGCCTCCATAGAGGTCAACTCGGTCCTCGTACCGGTTCGGGCCCAGATGAGGTATCTGGGCCTGATACTCGACGGTAGGTGGCTCTTCGACGAGCACTTCCGACAGCTTGGTCCGAAGCTGGTCGGCGCTGCCTCCGCCCTTGGGCGACTTTTGCCCAATTTGGGTGGAGCCAGCGTCGCAACGCGACTCCTGTACACGGGGGTTGTCCGGTCGATGGCGCTGTATGGTGCACCGGTGTGGGTGGCGGCTCTGACTGCCCTAAATAAGGCCCGCCTCTGGCGGCCTCAGAGGGTATTGGCAGTCAGAGCCATACGCGGATACCGCACGGTGTCGACCGAGGCGGCATGCGCCCTGGCCGGAACACCCCCGTGGGATTTGGAGGCGGAAGTGCTCGCCGAAGTTTATCGACGGGTGGCTGAATATCGGGCGGAGTATGGCTATCGCCCTCCGCCCGAAGTGGTACGCGAGTGGCGTGAAGCCGCCCGTCGAGCCACGATGGCTCGCTGGTCGTTCCGGCTGGAGACTCCACGCGCTGGCTTTGCCGCCGTGGAGGCTCTCCAGCCGGTCATCCTCGAGTGGGCAGGGCGGCAGCACGGGACCCTTTCCTTCCGACTGACGCAGGTCCTTTCCGGGCATGGTTGCTTCGGGAAGTACCTGCACTCGGTCGCTAGGAGGGAATTGAGTCCCGCCTGCCACCACTGCGACTGCAGTGAGGACTCGGCCCAGCATACGCTGGCGATCTGCCCTGCATGGGCGTCGCAGCGCCGGGCCCTCACTGCAGTCATCGGAGGAGATCTCTCGCTACCGGCCGTCATACGCTCCATGGCCGGTAGCGATAGCAGTTTTACCGCGGTCGCAACCTTCTGCGAAGATGTAATCTCGCAGAAGGAGGTGGCGGAGAAGGCCCGGGAGGACGATGTCCACTCGGACCCAATCCGCCGCCGGCGAACCGGGCGGCGGAGGCGCGCCTATCAGCGCCTCATGCCGCCCTGAGTGTGGCCGCGGATGGTCGGGACGGGCTTTCCCCTCCATCCGCTCTAGTGGCCTCCCGCGAGGGGGCGACGTACGCGTGTGCCGTACGTCGCCTTATTGAGAGGATACCAGCAGACGGTGCCCGCTTCTGTGCGGGCAGGCGCTGGGAGGGGTCCGGATGTGTTAATAACTGCAGTTCCCGGACTCCTCCCTTCACAGGCGCAGAGTGGCACACCGTGTGGTTTTAGTCGGTTCGAGTCCGACACACCGCCCCGCCGCAAGCCCCGGTGGGGTGACGGTCCGAGGGGATTTCCACACGTTAAAAAAAAAAAAAAAAAAAAAAAAAAGGGGCTTGCGTGGGTCGATGATTTCTGGGGCTATGCCGGTAGAGCCACTCATGCCGGATAGGCCCAGAAGGAGACTCCAGACTAAATGGGATACCAGACGGAGTCTGTAGAGACTGCCGCGAAGGGCACTCCAAACGTCCCTCTGCTCTAGCAGAAGGCGTATTGGAGTGCGAGTAGGTCCTCGAATAAGAGGAACTATGGCGAGCTCGGTGAGCACTCACCTGCCTCCGAGCGGGCAACTTAAGAGTTAGTCTTTTGTTGCCCCCGCCGCTACAACGTAATCCCAGTAGGTACGTCGAGTTAGGTCACGTCTCTGACTCGACTGGGACCGTGGGTCTTGGCTTAACCGCCCGGACCGCGAGGAAGAAAACCTCTATAAAAATTACCCAGAATCCCGTGTTCTGGTGTGTGACCAGGGGATGCATGGCTGATGGGTAGTTCAGTCGCAAGCACACCCCCAGCCAGGGACCTGCGGACCCCTCAGTTGAGCACAAATCTTCGCTTGCCCGGGTATTGGGGATCTCTGCCCGGGTGGACCTTTAGTTCTCCCCTAATCGTGGGAATAATTATGAGTACTGAAATAGATTTAAAAACAAATACGATCGAAAACCAAGAACCGACAACTGGCAAGCCAAACGGAAATGAAAAGCAACGGAGAAGGAAGGTAGGGAGGAACGCCAAGGGGCAGTTCAGGAAGGCAGATGACCACTCGTCCACTGAGGAGGAATCTGCGTCTGGAACGCCTACGGTGGGACTCCTAGGAGTCTATCTGACTGCTGGGAGCCGAAGAACATCGGAACGCACGCGTTCCAGATCCACCTTATCGTCGGATGACGCGGGTGGTAGTTCCAATGCTGGTGATTCCAATGATGCATTGGAACTTATGGACACGGAGGCAACAGACAGCCGCAAACGCGGGCTCTCCAGCGACGCAGCCCTGGAAATGATGCCTCCTCCTAAGGTCGCAAGCAGCCACAGAGGGAGGTCTCGCACTCCATCCTCAGCCCCGTCAGGTTCCGTCTTCAGCAAGGCGGAATCTTACAGACGAGCCAGGGCTGACGGCGAATTGCAGGCGGAGGAGGAGATCTCAGGTCTCCTGCTCAAGATCGGAGAGCCGGTGGCGTGGGACTCAGTGCCTCAATCACTGGCCTCTTTGCAGGAGAGAGCGGACGCGGCGGTGGCCATAATTCAAAAGGTGGCCACCAAGTCCGTAAACCTAAAGGGCTCTTTTGTGAGGGCCCTTAGGGACTCCTCCTCCACTATAGCGGGAGTCGTGGAGGCCCTCATAGGAGATGTGGCTCGCCTCCAGGCGGCCAACGACTGCTTGGTGGGGCAGATGGCGGAGCTGAGTGCTCAGTTCGCCCAATTCCGGGCGGAGCGCCCCGGTCCGGCCCCGTCCACGTTGCGGCCGGCCCCGCCTACGTCCCAGCCGGCCCCGTCTACATCCCAGCCGACACCGTCTGCGACTACATCCAGGCCGGCCCCGTCTGCGTCCCAGCCGGCCCCGTCTACCTACCAGCCGGCCCCGTCTACATCCCAGCCGACACCGTCTGCATCTACATCCAGGCCGGCCCCGTCTGCAGCCCGGCCGGCCCCGTCTGCGTCCCAGCCGGCCCCTGCTGTCCCCGGGGTACCCGACGACGTCCTGCAGCAGATGCTGCAGTACATGCTGCACGCAATGGGTAACCTGGTAGACGGAAGGATCGCGGGTCTGGAGGCGAGGCTGCCCCCGGCCCCTATTGTTCGGCCACCGCTCGCGACACCGAGGACGAGGGACGCCTCAGCGCCGACCCCGCTCCCCGTGGTGGGGGGCCGAGTGACGTACGCAGCGGCGACGTCAGTGCCGGGCCCTGCCACCGCGCGCAAGACGCAGCAGCGGGCGAAGGCTCCGGCCAAGAAGACTGTGCCGAAAGCGGGCCCCAAAGCGGCGGCAAGAGCTGGAGCGGAAATCCCTCCGCTCCCAACTCCAACACCTCTGCCTGGCCCCTCCACATCTGCCCCCTCCAATGAGGGTTGGCAGGTAGTAGGGGGGGCTAAATCGAAGAAGTCCCGACAGCGAGCTAATAAGGCTGCCCAAAAGGCGGCCTCTGGCCCGCAGTCGTCGTCGGTGGCGCGGGCCGCTACGAAAAAGCCGCGGAAGCTGCAGCCGCCTAAGACCGCGGCCGTAGTGGTAACGGTGTCGCCGGAGGCGACTGCCGACGGGCTGTCCTACGCAGCCGTCTTTAAGACGGCCCGGGACAGTCTTGCCGGTGATTTTGGAGCGGCAGGGGTCCGTTTGCGCCTCGCCCAGACGGGAGCTCGAGTTTTGGAGTTCCCTGGGGCCGATGGCGCAAAAACGGCAGACACTTTCGCCGAGAAACTGAGGGGAGTCTTCGCAGCCACGGATGGTGTGAAGATCTCCAGGCCTACGAAGTGCGCGGAGCTGCGCATTTCGGGCCTGGACGACTCCGTCACTGTAGATGATGTCCGCGTTGCTATCAGAGAGAAGACGCAGTGCAACGCGGGCAACATCAAGGTTGGCACCATCCGCCCCGGTCCGGGAGGACTTGGCGCTGTGTGGGTAAGTTGTCCCATGGCGTCGGCCAAAATTTTGGGCGACGCCGGCAGGCTCCTCGTTGGCTTCGTTAGCGCCAGGATCACAGTCTTGGCGGCGAGGCCGATGAGGTGTTTTAAATGCCTCACATCGGGACACACACGCGCCAAGTGCGAGAGTTGCTTTGACTGCAGCGGATTATGTTTCCGCTGCGGTGGACCGGGGCACAAGGCGGCAGAGTGTTCTGCCGCCCCTCACTGCCCCATATGTGCGGCAGGTAATAAGCCTGCCAATCACCAGATGGGGCAGGGGGGCTGCAGGCCTTCCCGCGCTTCTCGGCAGACGTCGGGGGCTAGCCTAGCGACCCAGGCTGCCTCCAACGTTGTCCGTCCGTCCACGTCGACGCCCATGGAGGAGGTTGTAGAGACGATCTCCGTGCGGCCTGTACCCGTGCCCGGAGGTCCTACACCCGTAGCCGGCGACGTCACCGCGGAAACGGTGAGGATGGCCGGCTTCATGAGGAGTACCGCGAAGCGCGGAAAACTCTGAAGCTGGCCATTTGCCGCGCCAAGGACGCCAAGAGAAAGGAGATGCTGGAGAGCCTCGATCGTGACCCCTGGGGTCGCCCGTATCGTGCGGTGCGTCAAAAGCTCCGCACATCGGGCCCCCCCCTTACCGAGACTCTCCAGCCCAGCTTCCTGCAGGAAGTGGTCGAGGGCCTTTTCCCTCAGCGGGCAGAGCACACACCCCCGTCGATGGCCTACGCGGTCAGAGACGACGGGGGTAGAGAGGAGGATGCTCCACCCGTGAGGGAATCGGAGGTAGGGGCGGCTGTTCTGCGGATTCGTTCAAAGAACACCGCCCCCGGGCCGGACGGGGTTCCAGCCCGAGTGATGGCCCGAGCCCTCGACCATATGTCGGACCGCCTCAGGGGAGTGTTGGACGCTAGCCTGGCGTCCGGACACTTCCCTGAGTGCTGGAAAAGCGGGAAGCTGGTCCTGCTGAAGAAGCCGGGACGGCCTGCCGATTCGGTCGCGGCCTATAGGCCCATCGTGTTGCTGGACGAGGCGGGCAAGTTGTTCGAAAGGATAATCTCTGCCCGCATCGTCCGGCACCTCAGTGAGGTGGGGCCCGACCTGTCGGACGCCCAGTTCGGATTCCGAGAGGGGCGTTCGACGGTCGATGCCGTGATGCGCCTTAGGGCCGTGACCGAAGAGGCAGTGTGCTGTGGCGGCGTGCTGTTGGCGGTGTCTTTAGACATCGCCAACGCATTCAATAGTCTGCCATTCAGCTGCATCGGGGAAGCACTCCAGTATCACGGGGTGCCAGAGTACCTGAGGCGGCTAGTGGCAGACTATTTGGAGGAGCGTACCGTCGTGTACGAGGACCGAGAGGGCGTCTTGAGACGGCGACCCATGTCGTGCGGCGTTCCGCAGGGGTCTGTCCTTGGACCACTCCTGTGGAACGTGGGATACGACTGGGTCCTACGAGGTCGTCTCCCCCCCGGGCTGGGCGTAATTTGTTACGCCGATGACACATTGGTCACAGCCCGGGGGGTGAACTTCCACGAGGCGGCGCGCCTGGCCACCACGGGTGTTTCTCTGGTGGTCGGGCGCATCGAGGCGCTGGGCCTTCGGGTGGCCCTGGACAAGACGGAGGCCCTGTTATTTCATGGGCCCCGTCGTGGTCCGCCCCCCGGCGCCTCCATAGAGGTCAACTCGGTCCTCGTACCGGTTCGGGCCCAGATGAAGTATCTGGGTCTGATCCTCGACGGTAGGTGGCTCTTCGACGAGCACTTCCGACAGCTTGCTCCCAAGCTGGTCGACGCTGCCTCCGCCCTTGGGCGACTTTTGCCTAATTTGGGTGGAGCCAGCGTCGCAACGAGACAGCTGTACACGGGGGTTGTCCGGTCGATGGCGCTGTACGGCGCACCGGTGTGGGTCACGGCTCTGACCGTCCAGAACAAGGCTCGCCTCTGGCGGCCTCAGAGGGTACTGGCGGTCAGAGCGATACGTGGTTACCGCACGGTGTCGACCGAGGCAGCGTGCGCGTTGGCCGGGACACCCCCGTGGGATTTGGAGGCGGAAGTGCTCGCCGAAGTTTATCGACGGGTGGCTGAATTCCGTGCGGAGAGTGGCATTCGCCCTCCGCCGGAAGAGGTACGCGAGTGGCGTGAAGCCGCCCGTCGAGCCACGATGGCTCGTTGGTCTTTCCGACTGGAGACTCCACGCGCTGGCTTTGCCGCCGTGGAGGCTCTCCAGCCGGTCATCCTCGAGTGGGCAGGGCGGCAGCACGGGACCCTTACCTTCCGACTGACGCAGGTACTTTCCGGGCACGGGTGCTTCGGGAAGTACCTGCACTCGGTCGCTAGGAGGGAATTGAGTCCCGCCTGCCACCACTGCGACTGCAGTGAAGACTCGGCCCAGCATACGCTGGCGATCTGCCCCGCATGGGCGTCGCAGCGCCGGGCCCTCACTGCAGTCATCGGAGGAGATCTCTCGCTACCGGCCGTCATACGCTCCATGGCCGGTAGCGACAGCAGTTTTACCGCGGTCGCAACCTTCTGCGAAGATGTAATCTCGCAGAAGGAGGCGGCGGAGAAGGCCCGGGAGGACGACCTCCACTCGGACCCGATCCGCCGCCGGCGAACCGGGCAGCGGAGGCGCGCTCACCTGCGCCTCATGCCGCCCTGAGTGTGGCCGCGGATGGTCGGGACGGGCTTTCCCTTCCATCCGCTCTAGTGGCCGCCCGCGAGGAGGCGACGTTACGCGTGTGCCGTACGTCGCCTAAAAGGAGAGGTTTTGGAGAGGGTGCCCGCTTCAGTGCGGGCAAGCGCTGGGAGGGGTCTGGACGGCGTAATAACAGCAGTTCCCGGACTCCTCCCTCCTCAGGCGCAAAGTGGCACACCGTGTGGTTTTAGTCGGTTCGAGTCCGACACACCGCCCCGCCGCAAGCCCCGGCGTGAGCGACGGTCCGAGGGGATTTCCACACGTAAAAAAAAAAAAAAAAAAAAAAGAAAAAAAGGTTGTAGAGACGATCCATTAATGGACCACGTCTCCAACCTCCTTGTCCAGACAAACCTGAACCACTGTGCCGCGGCGCAGGATCTCTTCCTGCAAACCATGGCGCAGTGGTCGATCGGTGTTGCCGTAGTCGCGGAGCCCTACTTCGTTCCTCCCCGTCCAAACTGGATGGGTGACTGGGACGGCTCCGTGGCAGTCGTCGGTTCCGCGGCGGCTCATTCCCCGCCCTTGTCGCTAAGAGACAAGGGCTCTGGATATGTTGCCGCCGAGTGGGGGGGGATCACCGTTTACGGTGTGTACTTCTCCCCCAACCGGAGTTTGAGCGACTTCGAGGTCTTCCTTAACAGCTTGGAGACCTCGATGCGGCGATTAGCGTCTGGGCACGTCCTCGTGCTGGGGGACTTCAAGGCAAAATCCATTGCGTGGGGGTCCCCCGGGACGGACGCCAAGGGCGAAGCCGTCGAGGAGTGGGCGGCTTCGGTGGGCCTCTGTTTGCTGAACAGAGGCTCTACCAACACGTGCGTGCGACAGCAAGGGGGGTCGATAGTGGATCTTTCGTTCGCTACCCCTGCTGTTGCCGCACGAGTAAGGAACTGGTGTGTCCTGGAAGAGGTTGAGACGCTCTCGGATCACCTGTATATCCGATTTGAGCTCTCCCGGTCCCAGGGCCCCAGTAGGGGTCACACGGCGCGGCATCCTTCCCGCTTTCCGCGGTGGGCTGTTGCCAAGCTGGACAGGGACCTACTAGAGGAGGCGGCCATTATTCATTCTTGGCTGTCTCCGCAGGCCCCGACCGAGGAGGTCGGCGTGGACGTGGGGGCTGGCCGTTTTCGCGATGCGATTACGCAGATTTGCGATACGGCCATGCCCCGCATCCAAGGTCGTCGGCCTCCGCGGAAGGAGGTCTACTGGTGGTCCCAGGAGTTGGCGGACCTCCGTGCGGCTTGTACTCGTGCCCGGAGGTCCTACACTCGCAGCAGGCGACGTCACCGTGGAGACGGTGGCGGGGACCAGCTTCATGAGGAGTACCGCGAAGCGCGGAAAACTCTGAAGCTGGCCATTTGCCGCGCCAAAGAGGTAAAGAGAAAGGAGATGCTAGAGAGTCTCGATCGTGACCCCTGGGGTCGCCCATACCGTGCGGTGCGTCAGAAGCTCCGTACGTTGGCCCCCCCCCTTACCGAGACTCTCCAGCCCAGCTTCCTGCAGGAAGTGGTCGAGGGCCTTTTCCCGCAGCGGGCGGAGCACACACCCCCGTCGATGGCCTACGAGGTCGGAGATGACGGGGGTAGAGAGGACGATGTGCCGCCCGTTAGGGAATCGGAGGTCGGGGCGGCTGTTCTGCGGATTCGTTCCAAGAACACCGCCCCCGGGCCGGACGGGGTACCAGCCCGAGTGATGGCCCGAGCCCTCGACCATATGTCGGACCGCCTCAGGGAAGTGTTGGACGCTAGCCTGGCGTCTGGACGCTTCCCTGAGTGCTGGAAAAGCGGGAAGCTGGTCCTATTGAGGAAGCCGGGACGGCCTGCCGATTCGGTCGCGGCCTATAGGCCCATCGTGTTGCTGGACGAGGCGGGTAAACTTTTTGAGAGGATACTCTCTGCCCGCATCGTCCGGCACCTCTGCGAGGTGGGGCCCGACCTGTCGGACGCCCAATTCGGATTCCGGGAGGGGCGTTCGACGGTCGATGCCGTGATGCGCCTTAGGGCCGTGACCGAGGAGGCAGTGAGCTGTGGGTGCGTGGTGTTGGCGGTGTCCTTGGACATCGCCAACGCCTTCAATAGTCTGCCATTTAGCTGCATCAGGGAAGCACTCCACTACCACGGAGTGCCAGAGTACCTGAGGCGGCTAGTGGCAGACTATCTAGAGGAGCGTACCGTCGTGTACGAGGACCGAGAGGGCGTCCTGAGACGGCGACCCATGTCGTGCGGCGTTCCGCAGGGGTCTGTCCTTGGACCACTCCTGTGGAACGTGGGGTACGACTGGGTCCTGCGAGGTCGTCTCCCCCCCGGGCTGGGCGTAATTTGTTACGCCGATGACACATTGGTCACAGCCCGGGGAGCGAACTTCCAAGAGGCGGCGTGCCTGGCCACCAGGGGAGTTTCTCTGGTGGTTGGGCGCATCGAGGCGCTGGGATTACGGGTGGCCCTGGACAAGACGGAGGCCCTATTGTTCCATGGGCCCCGTCGTGGTCCACCCGCCGGCGCCTCAATAGAGGTCAACTCGGTCCTCGTACCGGTTCGGGCCCAGATGAGGTATCTGGGCCTGGTCCTCGACGGTAGGTGGCTCTTCGACGAGCACTTCCGACAGCTTGGTCCCAAGCTGGTCGATGCTGCCTCCGCCCTTGGGCGACTTTTGCCCAATCTGGGTGGAGCCAGCGTCGCAACGCGACACCTCTACACGGGGGTGGTCCGGTCGATGGTGCTGTACGGTGCACCGGTGTGGGTGGCGGCTCTGACTGCCCTAAATAAGGCTCGCCTCTGGCGGCCTCAGAGGGTACTGGCAGTCAGAGCCATACGCGGATACCGCACGGTGTCGACCGAGGCGGCGTGCGCCCTGGCCGGAACACCCCCGTGGGATTTGGAGGCGGAAGTGCTCGCCGAAGTTTATCGACGGGTGGCTGAATATCGGGCGGAGTATGGCTATCGCCCTCCGCCCGACGAGGTACGCGACTGGCGTGAAGCCGCCCGTCGAGCCACGATGGCTAGATGGTCGTTCCGGCTGGAGACTCCACGCGCTGGCTTTGCCACCGTGGAGGCTCTCCAGCCGGTCATCCTCGAGTGGGCAGGGCGGCAGCACGGGACCCTTTCCTTCCGACTGACGCAGGTCCTTTCCGGGCATTCCGGGCGCCGGGCCCTCACTGCAGTCATCGGAGGAGATCTCTCGCTACCGGCCGTCATACGCTCCATGGCCGGTAGCGACAGCAGTTTTACCGCGGTCGCAACCTTCTGCGAAGACGTAATCTCGCAGAAGGAGGTGGCGGAGAAGGCCCGGGAGGATGATGTCCACTCGGACCCAATCCGCCGCCGGCGAACCGGGCGGCGGAGGCGCGCCTATCAGCGCCTCATGCCGCCCTGAGTGTGGCCGCGGATGGTCGGGACGGGCTTTCCCTTCCATCCGCTCTAGTGGCCGCCCGCGAGGAGGCGACGTTACGCGTGTGCCGTACGTCGCCTAAATTGAGATTTTAACAGCTGACGGTGCCCGCTTCTGTGCGGGCAAGCGCTGGGAGGGGTCCGGACGTGTTAATAACTGCGGTTCCCGGATTCCTCCCTTCACAGGCGCAGAGTGGCACACCGTGTGGTTTTAGTCGGTTCGAGTCCGACACACCACCCCGCCGCAAGCCCCGGTGGGGTGACGGTCCGAGGGGATTTCCACACGTTAAAAAAAAAAAAAAAAAAAAAAATGGGCCTCCGCTATCCTCACTCACACAGTGAAACACAGCGCAAGCGCTATTTCACACCGGTTTTCCGTGAGGTTGTGGTACCACTCCGATCGAGCCATGCCGAAGCGTGGCTCTCCCACGGTAGAAAGCTTCCTTCTTTATGCAGTGATGTTGTTCTGCGTAGTTTAGTCCCTTAGCTGCTTCTTACGTCACCCACGGGATACATAGACTCACGGAATGAATAGTATAGGAGTTCTAATGTGTCGTACCTTTGCGTTATGAATTCTTCACCACACTTATATAACATACTAGCTTTAGCCCGCGGCTCCATCCGCATTTACATCGGTAATTAAATTTTAAAAATCTCTATAAATTTTAACTTATTATGTTATTCCAATGTCTAAGCTATATTACTGCAAAGTCTCATGAAAATCCGTTCAGTAGTTTTTGCGTAAAAGAGCAACAAACACACATCCTTACAAACTTTCGCATTTATAATATTAGTAGGAGTAGGATTAGTAGGATAATCGCACCGAATAACCGCTATCTTGATTTACCGCGTCTAATTTTTACTTATTTTAGTGTCACATAAATAATATTTTTTTTACAAAATTATAGTCACAACGTTTAAGCTATAATACTGTTACTCTACTCTAAAAGTTATTAGTCACACATAAGCAACTTCAATTAAACAATAATTTTTATTTATTTACTAAACAAAAATACCTATGTATATATTTAATCGTTCTCTAACATTTTTTTTAACCGACTTCCAAAAAGGATGAGGTTCTATGTTCCACTGTTCCTTAACGGTTAGGAGTTGGAGGATAAATCTTTAAATATCATATGTATATATGTTATCTTTAGTCGTATTCTTTCAAATTATTTGGGTAAGCTGATGATGGAAGGTGGAAGGTACAACTCCTCAACGGTTAGGAGTTGGAGAATAATTCTTTCAATTTCATACGTATATAAAGACCTTCAGTCGTATACTTTCAAGTTATTTAGGTGAGCTGATGATAGAAGGTTAAACTCTTCAACAGTTAGGGATTAGAGGATGATTTTAATATTACACGTACGTATAGACCTTAATTTGTATTCTTGATGATGAAATTTAATGAAATAGTTCAACTTACTACTGACCTACGATTGATTGCACTAAAAACTGAAAAATAAAAACTTTTTATAAAAAAAAAACCGACTTCCAAAAAAACATCCAACGAAAACTCTCTGCCAAAAAAACACTTAAAAGCGTAAAATAAACTGGTTCTTCATAAATTGCGTATACCTAATTCTTTATTCATTTAAATAGTAGTATTATAATGTGTGCTAGGTACCTAACATCTGTTTGAAGTCATGTGGCCATAGGAAATCTATAAAGAAACGTCGCAACAGTATCGAGTTTTGACTCGTTTGATTCGTCTTGACGCGTACTTTATGTTTTCATAGTATTCAGGGTCTGATGATGAAGCCTGAAGGTGGTTATAGGAATTCTGTAAAGAAACGTCGCATCACCATCGAGTTTCGAATCGTTTGATTCATCTTGACAAGTACTTTATGTTTTGATAGTATCCAGGGTCTGATGATGGTCCCGGAAGGTGGTCATTACACAATTTATAGAATACAAAGGCTTGTCGCGAGATTTATCTGTGTGTAAGGAAGTAATTGAAATAACTTGATTTGACTTTGTATAAAATTTTCAAACTAAGTAAAAGTGAAGTAACTAAGTCGTTGATCGATCATTGGTCTGATCAGGAGATGGCAACGATTATAGGTAGTAAGGTAATTTTATATAAATTACCTCGATTTGTGGCATAAATATTCAGTTACTGATAATTAATTATGATTTGTCATGCCCTGATCATGAAGAAGCGAAGACGAACATAGCATTTATTGCTCGCCAACAAAATGAAGATTCTACTATTACTATCAGAACTTCTTGGGATCTTTGGGAACTTTGGGATCTTTTTTTTTTATTGTTAGATTAAGCGAACCCTTCCAGATAATTATCAGATTATGAGACAGCACTTCTAGGACATAAAGATGAACCATATATATCTTAATCTGACGCGCTTGAGTATGTCAATACGACGATTTTTTTTTGCACATTCTTATAACGGCCGTGAGTTTGCGTCACATCCAAATCGTCAGATTATTGAATGAGAGCTTTATTTTAGGTTGTTTTTGTTTTTTTTTTTTTGTCATTTTCAAACCTTACGTACGACCACCATGCAAACGATCAGATTAACATACGTACATTATTAAAAATACGTAGGACATGAATGCTATCAATATCTGACGCGCTCGAGTATGTCCATGCATCAGTTTTTTTTTACATTTTTAAACATCCATAGCTGCTCACCCCACCGATGTAATGGTATACAGTAATAACATTTTTTTCTTTTTATCATCTAAGCTTTGCAACCCAATAGGTCTCTATGACGCTTGAGTAAATCCCCATTTAGCATCGTGGGCTCCCCTACTAATAGACACGAAATTATTTTTGTTTTACAATACTATCTGATACTATCATCGTAAGTTGTAACACCGTAATTTCAAAATAAGAATTATAATTTTTTTTACTAGTAGAGACCTCTGTGATCGCAGAGTGTAGTCAGGCTCTGTAAGGAACTTCGATGTTAGTTCACTGATTGCACGAGAGATGGCAGTATTTTATACAATATATAAATTCGATATGAGTTAGGTTTTTGAACGATGTAGGGACTGGCTTCAGGACGAAAGAATAAAAGTTACTTTTAGCTGTGGTGGGAGAAAGCAGAAAGTAGGAAAAGTTCTCGAACAGTCGATGGAAGGAATATAAAAGGAGATTCTTCCAATGTGAGAGCCCTTTTCTTTCCTGATCTGATCAAGAACCAGTTCTTTATGTGTCATTCGTTGATAGTATTAATATATTTAGTGATTTCATCCCGTGTGAAGCGGTAAGTGAGAAAATGATTTTTTTATTTTGTTGGTCGTTTTCAGTTCTTAAACAATACTGAGTTATTCCATTCTTTCTTAGGGTCGATGGTTAGTGCAGAATAATAATGCAGAGTCACATTACTTTGAGGATGCCACGAATGTGGTGTGGCTTGTGTGAGGAGAGGCAGGGACATACAGATGTTCATGGCCTGCAAGACGTGGCTCCCCATACTAGGGAGCTTGTGATGTTGTTGCTGGCTTGGGGAAGATGTCCCGATCGTGGTTCAGGCCAATTGTCTAGATAAAGGAAGGTCACGTACCTTAATATTATGTATAAGGGTACTTAACCCATTATTAATTTTAAGAATTAGTTTTAAGTTGTATATATTGTTCTAGTATATTGTATGATATTGTGATATTGTTGTTTAATATATAATGTGTGTATGTATAATTTGTTGATTATATAATGTGAATATGTGTAGTTGTGTTTTCTCTGAAGAGACCTAATAGGAACCTACCCACACACACAAATAGTTATCTCTTTGATTTTTTTTTGTGATTAGTATTTAGATTATTTATTTGTTGAACGGCGCCCTGGGTAACTTTTGCTCTTTGAACTGACTGGGTCATGCCGGTGTGTAGCACCCCCTGTTCAGGTTAGGGGACTGCAAGGTCGAACCCGCCTCCTAGGTCGGTTGATGGTTGCAACATGTGATCTGCATGGTTGGACCTGCCGCCTAGGTGGGCCAAAGTATAGATGTACATTTTTTCTTTTTTTTTATGGAATTGGCGGGCAAACAAGCAGATGTATCGCCTGATGGCAAACGATTACCGCCGCCCATATACAGCTGCAACACCAGAGACGTTGCCGGCCTTTGAGGGGATGTGGGGAGGGGAGATAGGGGGAGGGGGTTAGGGTATGGGCCTCCGGTATCCTCACTCACTCGGTGAAACACAGCGCAAGCACTATTTCACACCGGTTTTCTGTGAAGCCGTGGTATCACTCCGGTCGAGCCGGCCCATTCATGCCGAAGCGTGGCTCTCCCACGGTACAAGAAGGTGACAGGCATACATTAAATTAAATGTAGCTGCAGTTTTTAGTATGTAAGTCAATAACAAGGTTGTAAATATATTGGCCCTTTGAGAATATCTAACAATATAATATAATATAACATAATAAACTAGTAACATGCGTCACAAAAGATTTATATTATTACCTCACCAGTTAATCTTTATGCTAAAGTTTAGAGGGGGCTCACACCGAAATGTCCTGGGTGTTATCCACCTACCTCACAACATTTCTACACCACCCGAAGGTTGACTGGAAGAGAATGCCCTGGGAATTAGTGCATAAAGTTTATAAAAAAATATAAAATAAAAAAAACAAACCCCGACCACTTAATCGCAAGTCTGACACATTAACCATAATGTGAAGTCAATGAAGTTATAGGCATCCATTCATGTGTAAGATCAGTGAACTTCATCATATTTATTTACTTTAAATATTTTTCTTATTTTAAGGACAGTTTCGTTTTTTATTTAAACACATCACATAAAGACCATACACAAAACTATTATACCATACAGTTTTGAGTAATTAAACAATACGTATTACAATATATTGAAACAATAATAAAACTAAGTACCCTATCTAATACTGTAAAGTCCGATATTATCAAAAGTAAATACAACTGGTGCAGGACTAGTTAAGAAAAAAATGTCACGTCATTATTATGGCACGTAAGTCAATAACTTTGTACAGTGATTGATAATTAAGACTTCCTGCGTGTAGTACATTTTCCACCCATTTTATCAGACTTGTCATCTAAAATAACCGCGTCTGGCATTAATGAATTATCTCACGCCGCGATTTAGAAACAAGTAAACGAATTGCAACCATTTGTGAATTGCGACGTACCAACTGTACTGAAGGAACTGGGAGCAGCCACTATGACCTCTTATGCCACTGCGATCTATACGATGTAAACGATAGTCGATAAGATACCTATAAATCCTTTTACGGAATTCTCTCCCCGCATTCTTATATCCTTACCACATTCTAATTTCCAGTTTGCTAATCTTTTTTTGCATGACGAAATCGTGTAACCATTATAAATGTTAATATTTTTTTCTGTTGCTACATTTTCTTTCACAACGCCCCGTCGGCTTATCATACTTTTTCTCAATCTATCTTGTTTTATACCCTCGTGAACATAATTTGTAACTCTATTGTACGTTTTTTCACATTACATATCTTTTTACAATTTAGTTCTAATCAAATCTACTTATTACATGGGTGTTAGAAATATTATTCTTTTTAAGGTGGGAAGTTTGAATTTTCTGTAATGAAGTTAGACAATTATTTCTAGATTCAGACATATAGACAGATAGTGCATCTTGAAATACGTCTGAAATAATGTTAAACTTCAATTAAGAGCTGTCCAATAGCTTTTTGCTCTACTTTTTAAAAATGTAAGCAAAATATTTTATTTAATATTACTTACATTTACTTAGTAAACTAAGTATCTGTTGTAAATACAGAGTGTATTGACAGCTAATTAATATGTACTTGGTTTGTCAAATGGTTTATTATTTATACATATGTCGAAAGAAACGCCTTAAAATAATATCCACTTTGAATAATATGCGTAAGGCAAAGAAAACTTTGTCTTAATGTACTAAGAGCCCGTGAACCCCAGACTTTCGTTATTTTATAAAAGCTGAAAGTTTATCAGCGCATGCTCCCAACACAGGTAAAAACGATGGACCATTATGAAGTTTGGGTTTTCGTGGCTTTGGTAGGTAAACGGAACCAAAGGTGTGTAAAATATTGATCTAAATTCGTCAAATAATAAAGCGCAATTTTTTGGTAGTACCCTCAGAATATTATTAAAAATCACGTTATTCATTGCCAGACATAGACACAGTGGCAACCCCTTGCCAGACACCCTTAATGTTCATGAAATTATAATTTTACTTATGTTATAGCATAAAAGCTAAAAGCCGACTTCCAAAAAGGAGGAGGTTCTATGTTCTACTGTATGTTTTTTTAACCGATTTTTTTTTATGTATGTTATCCGATTACTCCGTCAATTGTGGACCGATTTTACAAAAATATTTTTGTATTCAAAAGGGTATGCTCCCGAGGTAGTTCCATTGCCACCATATCAGGATCTGATGATGGGATCCAGGGGAAATCGAGGGGAAACCCTAATTTTTTTAGGCACACACCATGTTTCTCGTATATTTTCTGAAGTTACACCGGTATTTGCGTCTAGTAGTCATAATTTTATGATGATGAGCTGATGAAGTAAGGTACAACTCCTTAACGGTTAATAGTTGAAGGATAAATCTTCAAATATCATATGTATGCATATGCATGTTACCTATAGTCGTATTCTTTAAAATTATTTAGGTAAGCTGATGATGGAAGGTACAACTCCTCAACGGTTAGGAGTTGCGAGAATGCGCTTTATTATTTGACGAATTTAGATCGATATTTTACACACCTTTGGTACCGTTTACCTGCCAAAGCCACGGTAACCCAAACTTTATAATGATCCATCGTTTTTACCTGTGTTGGGAGCATGCGCTGATAAACTTTCAGCTTTTATGAAAAAACGAAGGTCTGGAGTTCACGGGCTCTTGCTCCATAAGTTTTATAATTACGATTGCGAGTTTATCAGTAAAAAAAAATTTTCTTCTACTTTAATTTTTACACGAATATCGATAAAAAAATTTTTGCTCACAATAAATACCCAATGATTCCAAATAAAGTGAACTATAGTGTCTTTCCAGTCATTACGATTCAATGCAGATACATATTTGCGTATGAGGGTGATAATGACACTACATGAATGATTGTGCTGTTAGTGTAAATGTTCTATAATTTGCCGTTTAGAATGTTTTGAACTGAAAGTAGGTTACATGTTGATGAGTGTGATTTCACACTTACCTTGGAAATGAGAGAACCTTCGTCTTTATGGCTATTAGTATGTTCAAGTGTTTATGTCGTCTCTTGATTTATAGGCTGTATAAATTTATTTTACATCTTTATGACGAAGGCTGAGTGGTAAAATAGCCTAGTGGTTCTGGTATGTGATTATGATAATGTTCGCTTATGACCGTCAAATGACGTATCGAATCGAAGTAGATTATGTACCTACACTACCTCATATACCTACTAGCTGAGCTCCACAACAAAGTTAAAAAAACTATGTAAAAAGTGTCCTATGTCCGTCTCCAGGTTCTAAGCTGTCTCCTCACCAATTTTCAACCAAACCGGTTCAGTCGTTCTTCAGTTATAAATAGTGTAACTAACACGACTTTCTTTTATTTATATAGATATAGAATATATAGATATAGAAGGAGAAGAATACCAGCACTAAGGTATATCATTATCTGATTTTAAGTACGCAGAAATTTATAGAAATGCTCTCTTTACTTATTTTGTTATAATAGATATTAGGGTTTAAAAGTATAACATCGCCGATTTGTATCGAAAAATTTAAACTTGTTTCATTAACCGACTTCATTTGTAATTTAACATTTTATTTTATCAAAATATTTACCATCATTATCTATACATTGTTGCTATTTTATTGAAGTTCATTTATGCCTTTGCGATAGAAATCTGGGGATCTAGATTCGACAACTCTTGTGTACTGCCTCTTGGGAGGTTTTTTTTTATAACGTAGAAAATTGTCTAAATCTCGAAAAATGTAGCGTTGGAGCACGGTCTGGTGAGTACGGAGGATGACATATGGGTTCTAACTGCAGCTCCTGTGAAGTTACAATGGTTTTTTGTGCAGTGTGAGGTCTTGCGTTAAGCCGGGTCTCCTGCGACACTGTTTTATGTTTTTAAACACCAAACGTCAAATATTTATCAAAATATGGGCGTGGCCTAACTGTTTTGTTAATTTTAACAAGCAAACATGTTATCCGACCTGAGGACTGAAAACATCCCAGCGTATACTTCTCGTATAATGAAACTGAACTGAACTAACATTAATACTTATATTATTCATATTTATACTATAAAAGTAAGTAAGTAAGTGTACTATAAGTCAGTTTGTCGAGTAGATAAAAGATTTTTGCTTTTCGTATAATCGTGTTTGATGTTCGTTTAAAAGTTCGTCTCCTGCGACTTTTCGCTAACATGTTTAGTTAACAAGTTTTGTTAATTTGTTTTATTATTTTTAGCCGCAGAAGACACGCCTTTACATATATACACATGTCGCGTAAGTCTGTCGTAAATGTAGCATAGGCGTTAGTTCCTATAAACTTTAAACGAGTCTGGGACGGTCTTAGGCTGTCGAGACGGGTCTGGCTGATTGGAAAATATTTTAAAATATTATACATAATGATATTATATAAAATTCAGGCTTCCTAAAATGACGTTAGTTAGCATGGTTTTTCTCCACCTTTGATACTTGCTAACTGAAAACGGCTCCGCTTGCAACTTAGCGAGATTCCTTTCTGAGTATATGTTGGACTACCGATTCTAAAACTTTCATGTCTCCTAAAATTACGTAAATCTGCACTGACTGGGATCTCGGTCTATATCGATTATATGATTCTGCCATTTTGTTGAGATGGAGATCATGTACTTTTTTTTTGAATATTAAACAGTTTGTGGCCAACTTGACTTCGAGCGGGAGCGCATTCCAGAGTAGTACTGCTTGGACAATGAACGAACAGTTGACGAAGTCAGAGTTGTGGGAGTGACATGAGAGAAGCAGATTATTAACTGAGCGAATATTTATGTTATGGTTAGAGCACAGGTAACGAAAGTACGGAGCAAGGTACATAGGTGAGAATGGCGAGTTTAGGAATGAAAATTATTATTATATAGTTTTTTTTAAAAGACAACTCCCACATTAGTAATATACATCCTGTGACGCGAGGAACTTTACAGACATACATGAAACGGACACAATTAACACACAAACTCAGAACAACAATTTGTGGATCACACAAAGTGTGGTCCCGTGTGGCGAATTGGCAAGCGGCGTGGCGACCGCCTAAACCACTAGGCCAACCGTGCAGTTGGCAATATTATTATTATAGAAACTTAGAATCAGTGTTTTTCTTTACAAACTCTGATTCTAAGTTTCTATAAGTAGATTTTTTCTTTGAAACACAAATTTTCGTAAAAACCAATGGAAGTCGTGACACAATTTCAGTAAAAATGAAGTGATATTTTGAAAAAATATTTTTATCGAAATTTACACGTAAAGTTGAAAATACTTTCAATAGTATTATTGGAATAATCACAAATTTTAACAAAAAAAAACCGACTTCAATCTGGACCAAATTTAAATGGGACCACACGGGAAGCACCAGCTTTCAAATAAAAAAAGTATAATCGAATTCGGTTAGCGTTATATTGAGTTACTAGCTGTTGCCCGCGGCTTCGCCCGCGTGTATGTCGGTTATCGCTGCAAATAGTAGCTAATGTGTTATTCTGATGTATAAGCTATATTACTGTAAAGTTTTATCCAAATCCGTTCATAGGTTCGTTTCATAGATAGTAGAGCCACGCTGATTTCAGCACGGACGGGCCGGCTCGACCGGGGTGGTACTACCCTCGCACAGAAAATCAACGTAAAATGACAGCATTCGTGCTGTCGTGTTTCGTTGGTGAGTGCGAGACCGGAGGCCCAATTAGTCTAGTCAACAAGTTCCATACTTGTTGACTAGACTAAAAGATGCACAAGCATCACTAGGCCGCCATAGTGTAGGTCACCATGCTGCATTGTTGCATTCGCAATGAGTATGGTGCCCACCACTCGTGGATTCTGCTTATGCTTTCCATCAGGCAGAGTAGAGTCATTTTGGCGGGCCAAACATAAAAAAAGTAGTTTTTGCGTGAAAAAGAAACAAACATCCATCCTTCCATACTAACAAACTTTCGCGTTATTAATATAGGTAGGATTTTTATCGATATAAAATAATGATACAAAATGTATTGGTACCTGAATAGTTTTATTTTCTTTACCTCGCATAGAACTTTTATATATTTTTATAAATCAGTTTAAATAAAATAAAGGGGTTAAGACAATTTTGTGAAAACTAAAAATTTAGTACAGCGCCATCTGTAATGATTTATTTATTTCGTGAACGAAAAATGTAGTATAGCGCCATCTGTATTTTTGATATGGAACTCATTCCTATCTGATGTCCCACGACACCACCCGATTTTTTTTACAACTAATACACACACGTTTTACTATTAAAAACTCATTTAAATAATTATATATGTACATAAAATATAAAGTGTTTATATGAGCTTATTTCGACATTTGACATCGACCGGGTCTGGCACCGCTCGCTTCTCTCCAAGCTCTCGACATTCGGTCCGCCTCCTAGACCCTGTCACTGGATTGACGCTTTTCTTCATCAGCGCCGCATTATGGGCCTTTGCGACGGCACGGCCTCTGATGTTCTGGATGTAAACGCTGGCGTACCTCAGGGTTTAGTCCTGTCGCCCACACTATTTCTTCTGCATATCAATGACATGTTAGCTCTTGGCAACATACATTGCTATGACGATAGCACAGTTCATGGGCGATATTTTTGATACCGTTCAGCCAAGCTGGCAGTCGTTGAGGAAAATCGACAGAAGCTTGTTGCTGAGCTCGACCGGGTTTTGAACCGCATTTTACAATGGGGTGATAAGAATCTGGTCGAGTTCAACGCTACGAAAACACAGTTGTACGCGTTCTCTACCAAAAAGTCTCCATTCCTTTCCCTCCCCACTTTTCAGAGCACTCAACTGCCACTACGGGGTAAGCTCGGTGTCCTGGGCATGGATATTTGCCAGGACCTCGAGTACTGTTCTCATCTTTGTGATGGATCCGCGCAGTATTTGCTTGATGCTTTCGATCGGTTACAATGGCGAACAGTCTGCTTTACCAACAGTCCCGAAGCCACCGAGTTCCTTGAACCTCTGCAGCTGCGTAGAGATATCGCCTCTATAGCAGTCCACTACCATCTGTATCATTGGAAGTATTCTGAGGAGCTCTTTCAACTGGTCCCCCTTCTCCCTTCCTCTGCAGAATAACATGTTCACTCTCAAACCAAACGGTTTGGTTCATCCTTCCTGTGCCGAGCAGCTAAAAACTGAAACTCACTACCAGCGCACGTGTTTCTCTCCCACTATGATCCCGGGGCCTTTAAGTGGGGCGTGAAAAAGCATCTCACTAAGCCGTCATAGTGTAGGACGCAATACTGCATGACTGCTTTCCCAGTGAGTATGGTTGCCCCCACTGTTGGATTTTGCTTGAGTTTTCCATCAGTCTGACCATAGTCACTTTGGCAGCTTCAAATAAAAAAAGTACAATTTTAATAACTACGTTTTTTTTGCCATATTTTGCCAAAATATGGAGATTTTGTGGATTTGATATACGTGAGTATGCTGCTCATAAGAAAAAAAAAACTGTATCTTTAAGCATCTGTCCTTGGGTTTTGATAATATTGTTATTGGAAATGCTGTTTTCAGCGGAAACTGCATTCTTTTAAATTAAAATGTCAAATAAGTTGGAATTACTGGAATACGGGGAATTAAAACATTATCTTCTTTTGCCATTCCATGCGTCATGATTGTAGCTTTTACAATGTTGTACCCCAGTTGTGTAATATTTAGCCATGTACTATTACATTGCTTTGGCGCTCAAGATACCTCATTTAATAGTACTGGAACATTAACTTGCAGCCTCAACTTATGGGTAGGCACTCCTGATATTTCCAAAGACTTACTAAGTATTCGACAACATCTCCCTCCACGCCTGACATGATCCGTTCGTTTAATTGATAACTATCTCATTAGTCAGCTGATCAGGATGGATATTATTTACATTTTTATTCATATCTAACCAACAGCTAGCTTATAATGACGATACTTCTGTAGAGAATTTTAAAGTTAAGAAACGCTGTTAATTAATTATATTAATTTGGCTTATTTATTTCTATTAATATAATGAACATACAAATCAGATTGACGAATATATACTTAATATCTTAATATTTAATTTTTATATATATAATATCATTGCTATCATTGTTAAGTCTTCATTGAAAAAGTGAAATATTTTTTATGATTGTGACAGCCTTGTATATTCGTTGTCAAGACGCCCGACGTAGGTAACGCGCAGGCGTGTGGCGAGTGAACTCCCAGAACAACCTTTCATCCCCCTTTTAAACCCCTTACAACTCTTTTTTCGCATTAAAAAGTAGCCTATGTCCTTTCTCAGGCTCTAGACTATCTGTGTACCAAATTTCATTCAAATCGGTGCAGCGGTTTGGCCGTGAAAGCAAGATAGACAGACAGACAGAGTTACTTTCGCATTTATAATAATCAAATTTTTCAAATTGGACCAGTAGTTCCTGAGATTAGCGCGTTCAAACAAACAAACAAACTCTTCAGCTTTATATATTAGTATAGCTGACCCACGCAACGTCGTTTGCGTCTCCTATTGCCCGTAGGGTGATAATTTTCCCCCGTTTTTTTTGAAACATTCTTCATTGGTGCTCCGCTCCTATTGGTCTTAGCGTGATGATATATAACCTATAGCCTTCCTCGATAAATGGGCTATCTAACATTGAAAGAATTTTTCAAATTGGACCAGTAGTTCCTGAGATTAGCGCGATTAGCTGACCCACGCAACGTCGTTTGCGTCTCCTATTGCCCGTAGCGTAATAATTTCCCTCCGTTTTTGAAACATTCTTCATTGGTACTCAGCTCCTATTGGTCATAGCGTGATGAAATATATATATATCATCATCACGCCTATAGCCTTCCTCGATAAACGGGCTATCTAACACTGAAATAACTTTTTCAAATTGGACCAGTAGTTCCTGAGATTAGCGCGTTCAAACAAACAAAAACTCTTTAGCTTTATATAATAGTATAGATGTATTTATTATACTCTTCTAAGATCTAATACTCATAATCAACAACACATTTATTTGGATAAAGACTAATATTAGGTATTATGTTGATAAAAACTCTTTGACAAATAACTCAATAATAGGTACCAACTCTTAGCGTCTTATACTCGTGATAACTTCTAAACGAAATGTCCGAATGGGGTGAAACAAAAAGTATTTTACTTCTACATAAATACCCTTGATAACATAATGCTTTATTTGGATAAGGATTAATATTACGATACACATTTAACGTAGTTTCTTTCTTCAGACGATTTAATAATTTTTTTGAGCACAAAAGCGGTTATTGTGACTAAACCATGATAGTTAGATATATGCTCTTGCGGACTTTTTTGTAGATCTTAATAGGACCTACAAACCCGTAATACATGATTTTGTTCTATTGTCAATACTTTTTGCAGCGCACGCAAAAATAGGTTTTCGAGTTCACACCTTGGGTTACAAAATAGCAATTTTCTTACAGATCTCAAATTTTTTTGAAAATAAAATATAGCCTATAGCCTTCCTCGATAAATGGACTATCCAACACTGAAAGAATTTTTCAAATCGGCCCTGTAGATCCTGAGATTAGCGCGTTCAAACAAACAAACAAACAAACTCTGCAGCTTTATAATATTAGTATAGATTCGTCAATTTTTCGCGCACATACTTAATGCAAATTGAAGACTTATATGGTTTTCTCATGGATGACATGTCAGAACTGGACTAAATTTAAATGGGACCACATGGGAAGCACCAGCTTTCGAATAAAAAAAGAATCATCGAAATCGGTTCACCCAGTCGAAAGTTATGAGGTAACAAACATAAAAAAAATACAGATGAATTGAGAACCTCCTCCTTTTTTTGAAGTCGGTTAATAAATAAAATTGAAGTGTCTGTTTGCAATTTCAAATTAACACCTTTTCAATAAATGCGTATGAAAGTATAAACACGTACAGTACTCACATCAATAAAATCATTTTATTTTTTGTCTCTATCTGTCCGTCTGTCGGTCTGTTAATTCTGGCTGAACCGATTTTGACGAGACTTTTAGTTGCAGACAGCTGTTGATATAAGAAATAACTGAGGCTACTTTTATCTTTTTTTAGACTAGCTTCGCCCTGCGGTTTTACCCGCGTTTTTTGCTGTAAAGCTACATCAACAACCACGAGTAACACTATGGGGAACAGCTAGTATTATTAATATAAACACAGAAATATTTACACAGAAAAAAATGTAAGATAACTTCAAATATGGTTAGGTAGAGGGGGTAACACGGCGGACAGTGGAGGTGAGCGTTGACGCGTCGTAAGGAGTGGAGTGCTCCTTAAACCTAAACCTGGGTCGCAATTCCCAGGCACTGTCGAAGTCGCATGTGTTGCCCCCATCTATCACGCGATGGACCCGACACCCGCACGGTGAATCCATGGAACGCTATGAAATAGGTCTATACAGAAATATTTACATAAATATTACTCCGTTATTGTCAACTACTATAACAGGTGTAAACCAGTCATTGGTTGTTTACATATTTTAAATAGTAAGTTCATTGATCGTAAAGAAATTAAAAGGTTTTATTTTTAAATCAGTTTCACCTGTTGTTCTATGAAATGTTTATTATTAATGCGAACGTAAGTTTCTTTGTTTGTTGGTTGTTACTCTTTCAAGCATAAGCCGCTCAAACAATTTAAAAAAATGGTTGACTGTAAAGTCTGTTTACGGACGATAGTTTAACGTGACAACATCTTAACGAAACATTGATGAAATGATGAGAGATAGATTCGGCGCAAGCGAGGTAACGCCGCATGACGTCAGGTAACGCCGCATGAGTCATGTTTTTTCGTGCGTGCAGCCGGCTCCATCGAATTATAAGACGTTGTCACGTCAAAAAAATATTTTACCAACGGAAAGTTACATTATTAGCGTGTTTTTTTTAAATAATTATTTGGCAATTCGTGAAATTATTTTTGAAATCCATATTTAGACATGGAAATAATTTCAATCAGTGTATTATGAAGACTTACCATCTAGTTTCGTAGGTTACGAAACTAGATGTTTACTAAAGTAAGATTAAAGTAAAACTTTTTGTAATTGAATCCTATAAGGCCGAAAAATACTCATATAATCATAAATTTTAATAAAAAAAAGAAACGATTTCAAGAACTGAACCAAATTGAAATGGGACCACACGGGAAGCACCAGCCAATGTCAAACTTCTTCAAAATCAGGGTAACGAAAGCGTTACAGACAGATAAAGTTAATTTCAAATTTACAATATAAGTTATGCATGTATAAGTATGAATTGCTATTGATAGCAGCGGTATCAATTGTTTCAATGTATAAATAGCTTATTTACTTCTTATCAAAAAACACAATGACTGTACGGATGTGTAGTTGTTTAAGACGTCTCGCCTCGCCATTTTCTGTTGTGTGTTGTGGCCGTTGTGGGTTCAATCCCAACATAAGACACTTTGTATGATGTGATGTGCACAATTTGATATCTTAGAGTAGAGTTTTCATTTTCCTATGGATATTTGTAAAATTCTATCAGTGACTTGGAATACATTCCTGTGGCGGGAGTTGTCTTTAAAAACATTATATCTCTTTCTTGCCTAATATAATTAAACATCAATTTCCCTAAGAGACAGGAACCGGATGACGTAACACTTAAGCCAATTGCTTCATTGTTGTTGTCCACTCAATGTCACTACCATTTATAATGTCAGGAAAACGTAATGGGCGTTTTGAGAGGACGGTATGTCGGTTAACATAATTTATGGGTACTTGAACTTGACTGGTTTTTTTTTGATAAAAAATCACTGAGATGTGTAGGTATGTTCAGGAAGATAAATCTCAAAGGATTTCTACTTCCTAAAAATTTACATTAATATGGGTGATGTTGATAAGATTAGTAGGTATTTTAATTTAAAAAAAATACGTGTGGCACTCGGGGACTGCCGCGGTAAAGCTATTGCATAGCATTTTTTATCAACTTATGCAATTATATTTTTTTAAGCAGTATGTTCGTGCGTGACAGTGACACAGATTCGTTTCTGTGTCTGTCACGACAGAAACATTCGTTGATTCGTCGTTCGGAGCAGCTCGTCTCGATCCGTGCGAGCTTCGGGTGTCAGGTGGTTTTTTTGTTACATTACGGAATTTCTGCACAAAGGCCCCAAAGCCCGCGATAAAAGCTATGCAATAGTTTAAAAAATGTTTATTGTTTTAACAGTAATGTAGGTAGATGTTACAATAATATTCGAGTAGGTATTGTTCGATACACAATGTCTCCAAACATTAAATATAACTAACGATGTATCCGAACATAAATGGAAAGGCTAGTTGACCTCTCCACAAAATTTCAGACTTTTCGTTTCGACCTTTTTTCCAACAGAGTGAGCTTTTGTCACTAAAATAATTAGAATTTTATTTATATTATTATTTATACTATTGTACCAATTATGCCATATTAGTTGTCTTTAAATGAACTATCGTATAATAATTATTATACGGGAATTAACGCTGGCCATGGTCACAGGCTGACTGATAAGTGTTCGCGTTAATTCCCGTAAAATAATTATTATATCATGGAACGCGAAAGTTTAAAAGTTAGTCGTATATGAAGAAGTGTTTGTGCAAAAGGAAATAAACACGCCTACGTTTATCTGGAGATTCTTAAGCAACTCTTTTCATTCATCCTAACCAGCACCGCTCAGGTATATCAAATTTTTAACGGAACTAAAGCGACAATCATTAGTAATGGAATCATAATAACAAATACAGCCAAGACCGAATTTAAGAACATCGTCATGTTGTTTTGTTGCTATGATTTCAGTCAAATCTTAGACAACTATTTGATTTTGTTTCATGACACGATTACTACAGACCTAAACATAGCCTAAACATCGTATACTTAACGTTTAGTTGTGGTGACATTTCCGATTCAAAACTGGGAATTGGTTAGATTAAATACCAACACGAAATGGTAAAAGATAGTTATCTACACATAATCACATTTTCAATCACTTACTGTAGTAATGGTATTCATGGTAGACAATATTTTTAAAAGCTTTTTAAGGTCATTTAGGAAAACAATTTTACTACAAACTAATTAGATATGGGTATATTGATAGCACATCCACCTATCAAATCAGGATTTATAAATCAGTCAGTTGCTTAAACATTATTTTCACTTCAATTATCATTCACTAAGTTATATAACTATAATAGAAAGTAATTAACAAACTGAAAACTGAAAAGTCCATGAAGTTATTATAGTAGCCTGTTAATTATATAATATTTTACTATGTTATGGCTATAATTAGTAATACAAGTAGTGAAATAAATACTGACTATAGAAAGCATTCTTCGTTCAGCAGTAGACCGTGATTGGCCAATTATAGTGGTAGGAAATTGGCGGAAATGTTGAATATCAAATGTTAAAGATTCACATACCCATTAATTAAAAGTTAAAGAAGACAATATCTTCTGGTAAAATACAGAACATCAGACTTACAACACAAGCATAACTGAGTCGATGTAAAGATCTACTACTTTTGATTGTTTACTTTTTCGAGTTTGAGTCTTACTTATAGAAGATCCTAAAAACTCTAGTATATGTTAGGGACAGGTCTCTAGTTCCGCTTATAATTTTCTGTTTTATGTGTGTTTTTTTTTTAACCGACTTCAAAAAAGGCGGAGGTTCTCAATTCAACTGTTTTTTTTTATGTTTGTTACCTCATAACTTTTGACTGGGTGAACCGATTTTGATGATTCTTTTTTTTTTTTGAAAGCTGGTGCTTCGAATGTGGTCCCATTTCAATTTGGTCCAGTTCTGACATGACATTCATGAGAAAACCATATAAGTATTCAATTTGCATTAAGTATGTGCGCGACAAATAGACGAATAACTCAATATCACGCCAACCGATTTCGATGATTCTTTTTTTATTTGCAAGCTGGTGCTTCCCGTGTCCCGGTCCCATTTAAATTTGGTCCAGATTGAAGTCGGTTTTTTTTTCTGTACTAGGCGGGCAAAAGAACAGCCGGATCGTCTGATGGTAAGCGATTACCACCGCCCATGGACACTTGCAACACCAAAGGCGTCACAAGTGCGTTGCCGGCCTTTGGGCGATGGGGAGGGTAACGGGAAGGGGGATGAGGAGGGGTATGGGCCTCCAGTATCCTCACTCACTCGGTGAAACACAGCGCAAGCGCTATTTCACACCGGTTTTCTGTGAGGCCGTGGTATCACTCCGGTCGAGCCGGCCCATTCATGCCGAAGCGTGGCTCTCCCACGGTAGAAAGCTTCCTTCTTTATGCAGTGATTTGGTCCCTTAGTTGCTTCTAACGTCACCCACGGGATACATAGACTCACGGAATGAATAGTATAGGAGTTCTAACGTGTTGTACCTTTGCGTAACGAATTCTTCACCACACTTAGGTATATAACATACTAGCTTTAGCCCGCGGCTCCATCCGCATTTACATCGGTATTAAAATTTTAAAAATCTCTATAAATTTTAACTTATTATGTTATTCCAATGTCGATGTTCGGCATGAATGGTCGAGGCGGCCCATTCATGCCGAATCGTGGCTCTCCCACGGTAAGTTACACGGTAAACTTGCTAAAAGATACGATATTGTGACATCACAGAAGGTCAAGGTCACCGCTAAATTCAGATTACGAATCAGGTAAGTACTGATAAACAAAATGAACTAAAAAAAAACTTCTTCAATAATATTGGCAGTAAAAAAGAATAAAATTAAAATACTAGGAAATAATAATTAAGAAAAAACAATAACAATATTTACATACAAGGGTCAAAAAACTCCTCCGCATCATCGCTTACTGGTAGCGCTCCCAAAAGACTGGCATCATTGCCACGTTAAATGGCAATGCTAAGTCTCTTAACATAATAGTTATTAATGTTATCTAAGTCTTAATGTCGATAGTAATTACTCTTACGTATTTTAGGTTCTAGTGAACTTTAAGTGAAGAAATCTATTACTCAGTGAGATATCAGTTAATCCTTTTAACGTATGCCAATTGCTAAAAAGTTACTAGGCCTGGATCTGACTACAGCTCTATTAAGCGCGAGTATTGAAGCTATTAATAAAATAAATTCTTGCTTTCAAATCTTATTTATTAGATTACAAAACTAGTGAGGTGAGGCTCCCTAATGAAACTTCGCATTGCTAAATAATAAATTATGTTATTTATCGGCATAATGCGGGAGCGAAATAAATTTATCAAGTGAATCGGATGGAATCAGTGTGGGCAATTGGTTTAAACGCTATATAATTTTCATTGACATGTGTTTGTAGAGTCATTTTATTTATTGCTATGCATAAAAATCAATGTATAACAAAATAAATATGTAAATTTTTGGACAAATTTCAAAGTAACAGTGCCAAATAAAATTATTCAGTTAACTAATAAATGAATACATTATTTGTTTTATTTCAGTTTAAAAACATAGCTTCGCTCTTTGAAAAAGTTTATCATGTAATAATAATAATTTGAAAAAATGCATGTTTATTTAGAAAATAGAAACATATTTACGTGTAAAGTAAAAAAATTATGACATTTAAATTCAAAATCTAATATATATATAAAAGAAAGTTGTGTTAATTACACTATTTATAACTCAAGAGCGGCTGAACCGATACGGCTGAAAATTTATGGGGAGGTAGTTTAGAACCAGGAGACGGACATAGGATATTTTTTTTACTTTTCGCCGCTGCTTAAACCGCGGTTGTTGTTGTACCGCGGGTGACACCGCGGGGCTCAGCTAGTTCTGAATAGAAATACTTTTAACTGCAATAATTAAAATAATTTATCAGCTTCTTAAACCAAGCACGAAACATTGCTCCTTAAATTGCTATATTAACATCAGCCTTTAGAGTGACATTATTTACTGAATAAGATTAGATGCGTATCTGTTTATTATTCCACAATGCAGTTCAATACCAAACGAGGTACGTTGCTCAGAGGACGAGCACCGAAGCCTCAATCATACTCAATCTATAAATCTCTCATCTCGCATAAAATCGAAAGTAAAATAATCTATTTTAATCAAACTAATAAGAAACAACTGTTAATGTATTTTTTCAAAATCTTAGAACCTCTTTTTACAAAAATTCTGCGAACGGAGGAGTCTGAAATTTGGCACAGTTAAAGATACTTCAGAAAGCTAAAAAATAACAAAAAGAATGTATGCATTCTGGTCGAATTTCAACCGCTGGGCGACCACTAGTATAAAGCTATTATCGGTGTGAAAATTTCTATATCACGAAACAGGATTATTGGCTACTCCGCTGTTTGATGTCTAATTTTGAGTGTGTGTGAGTATATTATGATGCAAACCACATTCATCATCAACAACCCATAACGTCCCACTGCTGGGCTCAGGTCTTCTTTCAGGAGAGGGTTAAAGCCATACGTCCCCACGCTGGCCAAGTGCGGGTTGGGGACTGGCAAGACAACGTTGTGGCTACGTTTCTTATCGTTGGATGTTTTTAAGCCGCCCAAAGGCCTCCAACTAAGCTTCGGGACTGTAATCATATGATAACAACCGGGACCGACTGCTTAACGTGAATCACGGAGATGCCCATTTGTAACATTCCACTAGTGGTCACCCATCCAGGTACTGACCGCGTCGTCGTTCCTTACCCTCGGTGATTGTTTCGAATCACCGATTGCAACTGGACTATAAGTGCCGTTATATCATACATACAACACCAGCAAAGGCGCGTATCCATCGAAATTGTTGGCAATTACATTGTTTCCAACTATTTGCAACTCTTCAGAAAATCGCCAACTTTTGTTTCCATTGTGTCTACAGAGAATCGCTAACAATTTGAAATACATTCCAACTAAGCGTCTCCACAGAGCCAATAAATAACTGCAGCAAGCAAATTCTTTGTTCACCGCCAAAAAGAGAAACACGGTTCCCAACATACGTTGACAATTTGTTAAAAATAAATCCTATTTTGAAACTAATATCAGTAAATAATGTATTAGAGCTATTAATTAAATATCGAAACTGTATTCACTGTAGTTAACGTGTAATTTAATCACGGAGATGCCCATGGTAACATGCCACTAGCGGTCACCCATCCAGGTACTGACCACGCCGTCGTTGCTTACCCTGGGTGATTGTTTCTAATCACTGAGTGCAACTGGGCTAAGAGCGCCTCAACATTATACATCTAAAATCAAACCAGGAGAGGCGATGTATCAATGTTAGTGATCACTCTATACACTAGAGACAGAGTAGACCTTAGCAGAGTAATCCAAACAATTTACTCATTCTTTCCATTAAGCAGAGTAAAGTGGCTTTGACAGGCCCATGCACAAAAAAAAAGATAAAAGATGAATAAAAATGTGTTGCCTTCTAAGACTCATTAATAAAGAAACAAAGTGATTCCATTCTAAAAGTCCAGAGTAGTCGCTATTCTCGTCTATTAAGATTTTTACCAAAGTGAAATAATAACAATTATTTTTATATAAAGCGCTTTAAATCAGTGATGTGCAATGAGAGAGGCCTGTGTCCAGCACTGAACTGGAATATACTGATGATAATGAAGTGTTCTGCTGTTAAAATATTTATCACTTCATGATTTATGTAAAACCAAATTTCTCTTCAAGTGAAAAAAAAAGTCTGTCAATTAAACAATAGTTTTTGGAAAATTCAGACTGTAAGGTGGTATACTCGTAAGATGTTTAATCATGACGACATAGTAATTATATAGACACGAAAATATTTCTTCTGTAACACAGTCTTACAACAGAAATAACTCAGTACTAAAGTTTACTTTTTTTTAAATAATTCAATAAATTTGGTTTGCACTTTAACTCGTATAAACAATTAACATAACAAAAAAGTTCCTACGTTATAATTATATGAGTAATTGTATATTGACATTATAAAACAAACCCTGATGATATTTAACCGATTCGTTTAAGACATTTTCATAAACCAATTACAGTAATTAAACTGTCTCTTAGTTTAAAGTGTGTTGCGAAATGTTTAAAGAAGTAAGCAGTCCTTGGCAGTAACTAAAGTTGTTAAATGTTAAAAAGCATTTCATAATCATTCTGTCTATAAGCTGACCAATAAATTTTTAGTGCAGATTTAACCTGTAAATTACTAAAGAAGTCATTATACTTCCATAATAATTAGGGTCTGTAATTGTAATATGGTAGTATTTCAATTTAATTGCAGTGTAAAATGTCAACACTCTCATTAATATTTGTCATTTAGCGATTTCATTACAATAAATTTGATTGAGCTTCAACAGAAAGTCAATGTTATTGTACTGACTTCGAACATAATGTAAAATTATATCAGTACCATCAATTTAGGAATAACTAATCAAGAAGTGCACAAAGAAAATGGTGCAATAACCATTGGGTACAATATTTTACTATATTCCAACAATAACAACTGTTTAGATCAATAGATCTATTTGTCTTGTGGCAAAACCATTCCACCATACTAAAACTGACTTATGTATTAGACGAGATGCAAATCAACACGGTCACCATGATGATCGACTTGTGGAAGATGCTTGATAACATGTGGCATGAAGACTATAGCGAACTTATATAGATGATTAAAGACACTGTGATATATGTGGTATAGTTACTTGTAGGTGAGATGAATAACACGAAGGTTGTGCGACTGTAGTATATTTATTATCAGGAGCTCAAGGCTCCTGAATACTCTTGGTGTTACATGGTAACACGTGTGGAGAGTAAGTGACTAAGGAAGTAAGTGCGTACATACTAACAGCATTTATATACAATACCATTCATATACTCACGTCTCATCTCGACGCGATAAGGAATGTCTGAATCTACGTGATCGATAAATAAATGCTGACATCTGCTGGTCAGGCTTATCTATGTATAATTTCTATTAATTAAACAATATGACTATATAGCAATCTATATAGGAATAAAGACTAAACTTCATGCAAAGTGTTCACGTCCCCATTAAAACGTAGACGTCCACCCTGCATTTTTTCTAGAACAAATTATAAGGACACACTTACAACAACAAAATAAAATAAAGAAGGAGGGATTACATAAAAAAATGATTACATTTATTAAAAATTCATGTTTTTATATTTAGCAATTATTTTTTAATGTTATAACTATGTGCTGATTTGGTGTATTGCACAATTGCACACATCGAATCAAAATAAATGTTAGTCGATCATGGTATACTGCTCCGTTGATCAGGCGAGTTCGAACCGTGCCATCAATGGTTGCTTCACACTGTCGCAATTTCGTGTATTACAGTACCGATGTATTAAGAAACATGTAAATGTTCCCTCGAGCGTCGCCATTCGTGCAGGGATGCTCTTTAATAGTGCTTACACTGTAATTCTAACATTTTCTTTGCTCTTACACCTTCGTGACATTAACGGAGTTTATTTCTAAATAATTACATATAATTTTGTACACCTTATAAGTACACTACCCACGCCGGCGCCATCTCTCTAGAAAGATTATTTTTATAATGTTAGTATTATATATCAGGTTTCTAGTATTCTTATGTAAGCTAGAAATATTATATTCAGACCTTATTTTAATACTTTATCGTGTACACTTATACAAACTATTTAACCTAATCATCACTTTTATATAATTTTAACAATAACGCACAAATAGTTTGTTTACATTTGTCAGTTTTTATTTTTTTTATTTAATAGGTGGGCAAACGAGCAAGTCTGATAATCGCTTACGATTACCGCCGCCCATGGACACCTGCAACACCAGAGGCGTCACAAGTGCGTTGCCGGCCTTTGGGGGATGGGTGAGATAGGGGGAGGGGTTGGGGTATGGGCCTCCGGTATTCTCACTCACTCGGTGAAACACAGCGCAAGCACTATTTTACATCGGTTTTCTGTGAGTCCGTGGTATCACTCCGGTCGAGCCAGCCCTTATAGTTGTTTAAAAATATCATGATATGTAGATTAACTTTACCCATTTTGCGATATAAAGAGGCGATGCAACATTCAAAGAGATTATAGTGCACTCTAGACTTGTGAAAAATATTTTTAGAATCATTTAGAAGAAAATAAAATTTGAAATAATATTAACACTTTTCATATAAAATATAATTATCTATACGGGATACACCATATTTAAAAAATTATATAATAATATTAGTACCCAATTTTACACGCCCATATTACTAATAGCGTGTATTTATCTTGATCGAGATAATTGATATCGATAGCGTCAATTATCACTGTAAGTTCTCGGCAATATATCGTTGCAGCGATAGGTCGTGCCCAGTGGGACAGGTGCTCCTTTACCATTTATATACTATTAACTTAATAGTACACACCAACGCACCAAACCCAATGTATATAATATGCAATACTTAAGTCCTAAGTTGTAAAGCATATGTCTTATTTTCAAAATAGTATACGAGTAATTACCACAATAGACCGATTGGAAGTACCTAACTTAAAATTGGCTAAATTCTACATAACACTAGTTTTTTTTTAATTTAACCGAATTTATAACCTCTTTGTCGAATTGTCATCCTTTTTAAAAATGTTCTCAAGGCATTTTTGATGTATTCATCTTTGAAATATTTTCTAGGAATAAAATCTTATGAAGAACGATAATAATAAAGTAAATAGTTTAAATACAGTACTGATATAAACTATTTCAATTTTTTTATTTATTGCACGTTGAATTAGACTTCAAGTCACCTTTTTTCCATCCAGTAAAATAACTATGTAATACATTATATTGTACATAATACAACAGATAACATTATATAATATATGAAACGAAATATGAAGCTTCTAAAATAATAAATTACGTATAAGTACATCATAAACTGCAAGAATGTTATGCGGTCATTACTCATAAGTAAATTCAAGTTTAAAAGATCGTAAAGGCTTTGCAATGTTATTACGAGTACTTATAAAACGGGTGGAAAACCGAACCGGTTTAACACGAGCGCATCAGATTGTATACTCTGTGCGTGAAGTGTGACAATACTCATTGTTACGAAGTGGGACAGTCTACTTCAATGTTTATTGATGCAGCTGGATAACATTTATGTGAAGGTAATGTTGATTTTAATTTGCTACACAGACTATTAAAACAAAGGCATATTTAAACATTCAGAGTGCGACTGATTAAGTTATTTACTTATACACATGTTGAATACAAAATATCTCAGGCAACAATACTTTAAAAAATATGGTAAAAAATCCCTTTACAAGGACATAAGGAAGTGCCACGCTTCGGCATGAATGGGCCGGCTCGACCGGAGGGATACCATGGCCTCACAGAAAACTAGTGTGAAATAGTGCTTGCACTGTGTTTCACCGAGTGAGTGAGGATACCGGAGGCCCATGCCCCAACCCACCTCCCCCTATCTCCCCCCCCCATCCCCCAAAGGCGCGCAACGCACTTGTGACGCTTCTGGTGTTGCAGGTGTTCATGGGTGGCGGAAATCGCTTACCATCAGGTGATACGTCTGCTCGTTTGCCCACCTATTCCATAAGAAAAAATATATAGAAAGCATACACCTTCCATATAAAAGCGAAATTTAGTATCTTAAAAATATTACTGAAATAAACTAGTTAATTGACTGATTATTATAAATATGGCATATAAGGGTTATTATCATCATCAAATAGCCTTTAGTAGTTCAGTTCACGACATAGGCTTTTTCTCAGAAAAGAGGTTTAGATAGCGACATATAAATGTCAGTACCTGGATGACCGCTAACTTTGTAAATTCTCTAAAAATGAATCCTAGCTAGATCGATTTATCGCCCCCTAAGCTCCCTGCGCATACAAAATTTCATGAAAATCGTTGGAGCCGTTTCAGAGAATTAGATTGTTTAAATTCATAAGAATTGCTCTTTTAAAGGTATTAGATGAACATTAATGTTACGGCAAGCTCTTTTAAATATGCTTGCTGTTTGTAAGTGAAAAATTTATTACTTTTTACAAGCTTTTTACTAACTTCATGTAAGTATTATTTGAATGTAAATCGGGACTTAATCGCGATAATATCTGTGTATATATATGTAATATATATATATATATATAATATATGTAATATGTAAGTATGTTCGGGTGGAATCTTGCAACTCAATTTTGAAGCAGAAATCTTAAACTTATTTTGCTGAAATTTTGCAAGCATAGGTATACGGCGTGACAATACATTAATAAAATGATATGGCGATGATCTGATTCTGGAGCTGGAAGGTGGCCATAAGAACTCTGTAAAGAAACGTCGCAACACCATCGAGTTTGGGCTCGTTTTATTCTTTTTATTGCATTCCAATAAAATCTTGTTTTTTAAAAGTTTATTAATTAAAATTAAAAATTAAATTAATTAAAATTAAATAATTTATTATACAATTTTTCATAATCATAATAATTCGAGACGATCTTTTACTCAGATTCTATCTATCTACGTACCTACTAAACTTCGATAACACCTAATAAGTATTAGGCGCCATTAAAGTTCTTTGAACTATTGTAGAACCATTGTCGGACTGTTCAGAGTTTCAACTCCCCATAACGATCGCCACAAATGTCAGTACGGCTACTAATTATTCAAGCATAATTTTAAAATAAAATCTAGAACAATAACAATACATGACTTTACTAGATAGCCATTTTAAAGCAATGTCCATTGTTTGCTACTAATATGGTAACCATCGACCTAGAGCATTACCGTTTCTCATCAGTATGCCTTTTATGATGTTGCCGTATTATGCAAAGAGTCACTCTGTGGTCACTACATCTAAGCCTTGGTCTATATTCTATACTCACTTGAACGTACTTACATATTTATCTTTATAGAATAAATAGAGTAGTACAATTATAAACGGACATGAGCTTCTCGAAATAGAATAACCTACTTATATTTTATCTGACTAAAGGAAGAAAGTAACAAAGTTATAAGAAAGAGAGCATACTCCGTCTTATAATTTTGTTACCATTCCATTAATTTAATAATTCGGGTGCGTAATAAGTAAATAAAAAATAAATTAGTTTATTGTTTGTCTCCATATTTTAGTAGAAAACAACGTGTAGTTTTTATTAAGCTACTGCTGACACGGCAAACTTAGTACCACAATTTTTTGCCTGAATTTGTTTATTAATTTCCGAAGATCTTGTTTTAGTATTCATGCCCGACTCAATTATGGACTAAGAAAATATATAACACTGGCGGTTTTCTTTTTAACCGACTTCCAAAAGGAGGAGGTTCTCAATTTCTTCGGTATTTTTTTTACTTTTTTTTATGTATGTACACTGATTACTCCGTCAATTGTGAACCGATTTTGAAAATTATTTTTGTATTCGAAAGGGTATGCTCCCCATGTGGTCCCATTGCCACCATACCAGGATCTGATGATGGGACCCCAAGGAAATAGAAGGAAACTCTCAAATTTATTAGGCACGTACTATGTTTTTCATATATTTTCTAAAGCTATTACATTATTTACATTTGGTAGTCATCAGTTCATGATAATGAGCTGATGATGGAAGATAAAACTCCTTATCGGTTAGGAGTTGGAAGATAAATATTTAAATGTCATGTGTATGTATGTGACCTTTAGTTGTATTATTTCAAGTTATTTAGGTGAAATGATGATGAGAGACTTGAGAAAGACTAAAAAGCGAAAATAAAAAAAACTTCGTATAAAACAACTGATTTCCAAAACTAAAAAGTATAAAATAACTTAATTTGTATGTGCTACCTATTCATAGGTTTGAAGTCGGTGCCAAGACAAAATGTAAAAGTAGGTACCGCACTCGCCGCGCGTGACCTTAAGCGGCATAGCTGCTCTTCGCGTAGAACAAAACAACCGAAGCGTCGGTGACGTCGTTGACGTTCGTCCCGGAATATAGCGAGTGTGGTACCTACTATTACATTTGGCTTGGCACCGATTTCAAACCTATGAATAGGTAGCACATATAAATTAAGTTATTTTATACTTTTTAGTTTCTGAAGTAGGTTTTTTTAATAATTTTCTTTTAAACAAACCTTGTCCTGACAGTAACAAACACATAAAAAAAGAAGTTTCTAATTTGGATATACATACATACATTGCAATTCATTTTTATTTATGTAGATAGATAGATAAGATAAACAATGGAGATTTTTAACCGGCTTCTTATAATATAATTATTTGAATGGCTAAGGTCGATAATAATTTCAATTGATATACCTAATACACTAGTTTTTATTTTTTTATTTCAACAACCATTTATAAAATTTTGTTATCTTTCCACATGTTTTATCTTAGTCTATCTGATGATGGATTTTCTCAAGGGAATTTAAAAGTAAATGAAAAGCGTATATACGAGTATAATAATACATATATCTGTAATAGCTGATCAAAAAATAACAGTCATTATTTATTTGCTATTTATAGCTGGTGTAACCTTTATCTGTTCATTTTATAACGTTTTATATATCCTATGGTAGTGTTGCAAAATGGATGCTATAAAACGCCACTGCTAATACAATACAGCAATAAACTGCGTTGCATAAAATACAAATAATTTTATGTATTAAACACTGCACATAATAAGTTTACAATAACTATAAGTCTTAAAATGATAAATATTGATGGGAAATTGACGATAAACTGACGCCCGTCGTCTTTATTCCAATCAACAGCCATTGCTGGACATGGTATAGCTGAAATGCGAATGTTGACATGCTTGTGTGGTGTGACTAGAATGGATAAGGTGAAGAATGACTATATCACAGGAAACCTGAAAGTAGCACCAGTAAAAAAAGTTGAGAAGCAACAGGTTAACCTGGTATGGACATGTGATGCGTAGAGATGAGCAAAATGTAGTTAAGAAAGTTTTGAGCATGGAAGTCGATGGATATAAAAGTAGAGGACAACCAACGAAAAAATGGATGGATTGCGTAAAAGAAGATATGGCCAGGAAGAGAGTAAGCAGAGAACTGACCAGTAATAGAAGAAAATGGGGGAAGAAAACTCATTGCACCGACCCCAAATAAAGTAGAGAAAAGGGTAGGGAGATGATGATACTGGACATAGGCCTTTCTTTAGACAGAAGTTTCTGGGCTACTATGCCACGCGAGCCAGACGTCTTTATTACTTTTGTTTATGTTTTAATTGAGACCAACGTTGTTCATGATACTGATGCAGTAATGCTTCAAGTTAGAACACGTTAAAACGATAAAGTACGATGCTTGATGAATATATTGGAGTTACAAATATAAATTATAGAATATTTTTTTTGTATCTGTGTCAATTACAAACTGTCACTTTTTAAATAGTTTATTGCAGATTAGCTTTTGCCCGCGGCTCCGCCCCCGTATATACTGTTGCCCGGTTATAGCTGCAAAAAGTAGTATAAGTCCTTTCTTAAGAATGAAATTATCTCCACGCTCAATTTCGTTAATATCTATGCAGCGGTTAAGCCGTGAAAGCGTAACAGATAGAGTTACTTTCGAATTATAAAATATTATATGTCTATTAAGATTGAATTTTACGAAATATTTGCATCTACACTTCTATATCTATACTAATATTATAAACGCGAAAGTTTGTAAGTATGGATGGATGGATGGACGAATAGATGGATGGATGTTTGTTACTCTTTCACGCAAAAACTACTGAACGGATTTGGATGAAACTTTACAGTAATATAGGTTATATATCAGAATAACACATGACATGCTACTTGTTCAATTTTTTCGCCAATGTAGCGTTCACCGTGTGAAGTTTGCAATGTCTATAGGGCCCATGTTATAGGCATTCAATCGCTAAGCTAATTCACTGGCGAGAACATTAAACCTTCAGGGCGTTTAACCCTGTTCTTATTCTAAGCTAATGTAATATCAAGCACTTACCGGAGATGTGTGGATTCCTTGATATCGGCGTTCCAAGGGATCCCTTGGGTAGTTTCCTCTCTGCGTCGTCACACATTCATACTCCTAAGTGGCTTTACAGGCTCCCTAGTATCGCAATTACAATACACCCGTTTTAATTGTCGCGGATTTGACGGGACTACTAAACTCGCGTGTCCAAACCAGACCAATCATAACGGTAAACAACGAAAAGAACCGAATCTGTATGGACAATCAGCTAAATTTCTTATTGAACGGCACCCAAACGACACCTTGTTCGACCGTTTTTCAAAGCGTCTCATCAGTACTATCTTGTCACTTCAAAACGTCAAACAAGAAAAATGACAATCAAAAATGTTGCCATTATAATGACGTTCAATTTCTAACACTACTATTTACCGCGATAACCGACATATAGGCGGGCGGAGCCGCAGGCAACCACTAGTACGCCATATTTTATCATGCCTAATATTGTATGGGGAAATCCGCAGAATCGTCGGTATTGAAATTATTCATAGCATCATGAATAATGGAGTCATTATTTCATGTCTCCTTCGTTTTCTTATTCTGTGGTTAATCCGTCGTCGTCCTACTTTTGTATAGAAAGAAAAGAAGAGCGACATCAATAACATTTGGCGATGTTTTGTAATGGACCAAGAGCTACTGAACCTTTCGACTAACAGTGTGTCTGTAAGGCTAGAAACTCTTGTAGTGATGATTCATAACGTGCTAGGTACGTAACCATCGCCTGGCAGTCCTCAGCCCTGCACAACATCATCTTTCATGGTTTGAAAGTGTAAAAAAAATGACACAAAAAAACTTGTTCCTGTAAGGCTGAAATTTTTATAGGATTTAGTTCATTCATTAAGAAGTTCTAAAACAAAATGACAGGCGATTCCGATGAGCACTAGTACCTGCCAGGCGAACAGAAAGAAACACCTTGCTCCAATTACATCATCAATGTAAATAAATTTTATTCTGTAAAGTTGTAATTTATATATATGTTTGTCTAAGCGATTTAAAGAAAGTAGGAACAATGACCGGCGGTGCTGGCTAGCATATTTCCTTGACAGGTGAGGAGAAAGATAGCACTGGATTGCAAGTAAAAATGTGTCTGAGAACACTTGGTCGGTCCTAACACGACAAACTTCTCATTATTAGTCATAAATAACATTAAACCGTCGGAAGCATCTAAATCAATGCAATATACATTTCAACTAATCGATATATACGATTTTTTATGAACAAAAATAAAGCATTGCCCACACTATTGTGTGTGTGTACGCACGTACATCCGAAATGAAAAAAATGAAATGAAATTTCAACAAATTTAGTTAAGCCGCTTTTTATAACGAAATAAGTAACAAATAAATAAAAAGATTAACTATTTAATTTAGGTACTATTAAGCACAAGAATTACAATTTCATTTAAAATTAAGTCGATATTGACAAAACATTATTGCTTCCGACGATTTAATGTTATTTATGACTAATAATGAGAAGTTTGTCGTGTTAGGACCGACCAAGTGTTCTCAGACACATTTTTACTTGCACTCCAGTGCTATCTTTCTCCTCACCTGTCAAGGAAATATGCTAGCCAGCACCGCCGGTCATTGTTCCTACTTTCTTTAAATCGCTCAGACAAACATATACATAAATTACAACTTTACAGAATAAAATTTATTTACATTGATGATGTAATTGGAGCAAAGTGTGTCTTTGTGTTCGCCTGGCAGGTACTAGTGCTCATCGGAATCGCCTGTCATTTTGTTTTTAAACTTCTTAATGAATGAACTTAATCCTATAAAAATTTCAGCCTTACAGGAACAAGTTTTTTTGTGTCATTTTTTTTACACTTTCAAAACCATGAAAGATGATGTTGTGCAGGGCTGAGGCCTGCCAGGCGATGGTTACGTACTTAGCACGTTATGAATCATCACTACAGGAGTTTCTAGCCTTACAGACACACCGTTAGTCGAAAGGTTCAGTAGCTCTCAGTGTATAAGAGAGAGATTCAGTTTAAAGTAAAACACTATCACCCTCGGTCACCACGATCTGACCAAGCGACAATCTACCTACTTTCACGTGAAAGGAAATAGATAACATATTATGTAAAGTTTAACATTTAATTTCTAATATTATCAATTTTATGTTAAGTAGACAACGTACTTAAAGTATTTTTGGGGATAATTTTTCAGGCTAAAATCAGATGTGCTCAGTTAACATCACATCTGATTTGTTCAAATAAAAAAATTAGTTCTCTAATTAAAAGGTACAACTGATTCGTCATAACGACCTTAAAAATAAACGTATTACAATAACCGTTATCTTATGCTTTACATGTTGAGTATAATTTAATTGTCATGATATTTCTAAGTTTTTGTCGCGTGATAAACAGAATAAAATAAAAAGTAACGGTTGGTATGAATCTTTTTCTTAAAATATTTAGTTTCGTGTGAAGTATAATTACTCGACTAATTATTGAAATCGTTACGTGTGAAACGTAAATATTAAGCCAGATCCAGGCTTAATTAATAATAATTTATACATTTTGTACAGTATAATACTAATAATAAAAAGCTAATGAATCAAGTAAATACTTAAATTCACACGGTAAATGAAAAATGAAATAAGAATACGCTCACATTAAAAAAAACCTTTACAGGTGCAAGCAAGGTACCGTGAGAGAGCCAGGCTTCGGCATCGGCTCGACTTGAGTGGTACCACGGCCTCACAGAAAACCGGTGTATAATAGTGCTTGCGCTGTGTTTCACCATGTGACTGAGGATATCGGAGGCCCATACCCCAACCCCTCCCCGTATCTCCCCCCATCCCCCCAAAGGCCGGCAACGCATTTGTGACGCCTCCAGTGTTGCAGATGTCCATGAGCGGCGGTAATCGCTTACCATCAGGCGAAAAGAATGCTCGATTGCCCGACCATCACAAAAAAAAACTATGCCTTGTGTGCACGTGAAGAAATTTAAGATATATCTATAGTAAATAATATTCTTTTAAATAAAATTCTCGTGTCACAATGTTAGTTACCATACTCCTCTGAAACGGCTGGACCGATTTTAATGAAATTTGGTGTGCATTTTTATACCCCATTTTTTTTAAGGCAAAACAACGTTTGCTGAATCAGCTAGTAAAGAGATAAAATTTGCGAGGCTGTGGCCGATTTTGATAAATTCTCTTACCAATAGAAAGTCACATGATTTGTGAGAGTCATATGCTATATACACACCTGAAAAATATGCCTGTGATAACCAACATATACGCGGGAAAAACTAATGGAGGGATACGGAATGAGAACTTGACTTTGCTTTATTTAATAATATACTAGTAGTAATGTTTGCTAGGCACTGTTTTTATACTGTCCGGAGTATGGTCTTTGTCAAAATTATTCGAAGACACTAAACTTTGGGTCTCATTTTTCAGAATCATATTTTAAGGTTTTGAAGTTACAAGTGGGTTATTATTTTTGTATGATCTAAAACAAGAGTAAAAAAATAATCCCACCCATAAATTTAAATATTGAAATACAATATTGACGTCTGTCGGTCTTAAAATAAGGATATAATTACAACTTATAATATACATGCACATGAACGCCACGTTACTAGGTCAAGGATAAGTATTGCGTAATGATGAGCTAAGAGAGGACAAAACCAGTTTAAATACATACACATGAATTACATTAAAAAGCTTACGTTACAAGTTGAATTATGAATGGCCATTGCTTTTTTAATTATTCTGTGGGAGTTTTTAGGTGGTACAAATTAGCAACACTGACTGCACTGTAACTGCGCGAATTTCGTAGCATTTTGTCGGTCACCACACTGCTTTCTACTGCAATGAGTACTTAATGTTTACACTTAATGTTTCTCTTTTCCCGAATTTACTCACTTGCGGTACCTACATATAGATATTGTTTTAGGCGGAAGTAATTAGATGCTCCAATTGCACTGCTGTTAAGGGAGGTTAAAACTGTTAAATTTGTTTCTTGTTACATACACACTACGGGTAGTTTGATTTATCTTATAGACTTAGGCGAACCATACTAAAACTGTCTAAATTTTTGTCATATAAATGTGCATATCTATATGCATTTTAGTCAATCTAATGTAGTTTTAGCATCTTTTTTAAATATTTTGTTGAAAAAAAATAGAATGAAGATTATTTACAAGCAAAAAAATTTTTTTCTGTTTGGTTTCAGTTGGCGTTTTATTCTGTGGAACCGTTTATTTATTACTAGCTTTTACACGCGGCTTCGCTCACGCAGATTTTCATTCCCTGATTTACCCCCTAAGGGGTGGAATTTCAAAAAATCCTTTCTTAGTGCTCACTTACGTTATATAAAGAACCTACATGCAAAATTTCAAGATTCTAGGTTCAGCGGTTTGGGCTGTGCGTTGATCTCTGGGTATGTCAGTCAGTCAGTCAGTCAGTCACCTTCCTCTTTTATATATACAGATAGATTAGGTCAAAAAACTTTTGTACTACCTCTAACAAAAATAAAATTTATTTTAGACCTGAACATTACATTTAATGTAATGTTCAGGTCTAAGATACTGATTGAATGCCGAATCAAACGTCTTTCTTCTTTAGAAAAAGACTTTCAATTTACCTTAACTGTATGACCTAGCAACCTCTAGGTAAGCCAAGTCACCTTTAGCACGAAGCATCGCAGTGATGCACATAACAACGATTTCTTTATAGTTTTCTTTACACAGGTAATTTTACCATCGAAGTCAGTTTGAACACATACTGTAACAACATAAATAAAAATTAAAGGATTGCAAAATGAATTATTCGTTATTCTTATTACACAGTTCATTCATTCTAATCTATATCTATATATGTATGTATATAAAAATGAATCGCTGAAGTGTATGTACGCGTATAACTTCCGATCGGCTGCACCAAATTAAATCGTTCTTTTTTTTAAGTGTTCGTTATTGTTAGGACAAGGTTTGTGTATAAGAAACATAAAAAAATAACGGGAAAAAAATATGGCGCTACGAAGTTGGCCGGGTCAGCTAGTATAGAACGTATTATAAATTCGACAGTAACTCTGTCTATCTATCTTTCTGTTAAAGCGCTGAACCGATTTGGATTAATTTCCCTATAGATATAGATTGGGCCTCGGAGAAGGACACAGGCTACTTATTGTTGCGATAACCGATATACGTGCGAGCATAGCCGCGGGCAAAAGCTAGTTCATTACATATCCTGTCACTAGCGTGAATTTAGACTTAAATACATACTATTACTACTTAGCGTTAGCTAATGTTGTTGACAATAGACTTCAAAAACACAAAGCGAAAATTTGTTGAAGAGAAAGCAACCACTTTTGATTTCGTTCAGTGACGTTCACGAAAGTACCGCCGTCAAAACTCACTTTTTCCTACGTCATCACGAATTGAGGCAGGTCAAGTTCACTCTCGCTTTCAACGAAGGTGAATCTAAGAGTGAAAGTGGTAACAGTATTTGGTAGTATTATATGACGCGAACAGCTACGTCACAAATGTACGGCGAATGACGCGAGTGTGACTTTAGCGAATAGTTATAGTAACAGTTGTCGTGACGTAGGAAGATTTGAGCACTGATGTTCAAAACTGTAAATTTAAATTTGACGAAATATATAAAGGTAGTTATGAAAGGTAGAACATACTGTCACTGTAGCCTATTGTTGTTCGGTGATGGATTACAAATACGGAGTATCATCACCGCTATTCATCCTGTGTGTGTCGTAAAAGCCGGCGAAGGGAGCAAACTACCAGGAAAACAGCACTGGAAAGAGAAGGAATACTTGAAAAGAACCCTATACGAACACGTCTGGCTAGCGTAGCATAGAAATCCAAAAGCTTCTGCCCAAGGAAAGGCATACACCTATACTCTTTGCGCTGTAGCATGGTGCGGCATTTATTTGTGGACTAGAACATTCTGATTGGCTTAATTTAATTTACTACAGTTATTAATGATTTAATATATTTCGAATGTGGTACAGCTGAAATACTAAGTCTTAATTTGTAAATCGCGGCAACTTTCAAGAGTGAAACGAAATGTTACCGAAACTGTCACGCACCATGCTACAGCGCAAAGAGTATAGTAGTGGATTATAGTTAATATATATGACACTATCCTTTTTTGCAAGAAATGCATTTAAAAAGTTAACGAAAAGTTATGTCAATTTCCGTAAAACGATAATACGATAATATGCGATTACTGCACGTGTCTGACTAATAGACATTTTTTTCACCTTTTGATCCACTTGTCCGGATATTTCTATGATAAACCAAAATATATATTAAAATTTCATATTAAAATGCAAAACATCATATCATTTCATGTCTAAAATAAAACTTGATAAAAATCTAAAAAAAAACAGTTTAATGTAACAAGGCACAAATAATATGTAAAAATAGTATAGAGTAATTTTACAAACAAATATAACGCCTAGCAAAAATGTGCCTTCATTGTTTATGTTTTTTATATTTCATTCTTAGCGTATTTTTAATTATAGTAATTAAAAATACGCACTCAATTGGATTATTTTTTCATTGTATGACAGCACTGATAGCCTACGGTAATACCTACTTTTATTGTTCAAGTTTTCAGGTTTGCTGTTATCTATACTAATATTATAACGCTGAAGAGTTTGTTTGTTTGAATACGCTAATCTCAGGAACTACGGTTTCGATTTGAAAAATTCTTTCAGTGTTAGATAGCCTATTTATCGAGGAAGGCTATAGGTTATATATCATCACGCTAAAACCAATAGGAGCGGTGCACCAATGAAGAATGTTACAAAAACGGGGGAAAATTTCTACGCTACTGGCAATAGGAGACGTAAACGAGGTTGCGTGGGTCAGCTAGTTTTTGTAATAAGCAACAAGGAATTATTGAAAAAAAATCCGGACTGCGTCAGTATCTGCCATCTTTATTAAATTCATTGAAGAACTGAAAAGATAGAAATAACTGAAAAGAAAAGTCTTCTTTATTTTTTTTTTCATTTTTATATACCCAGTGTCACTCTCACAACTAAGACGAATCTATTGATACCACTCACATAAAAATAAGACAAGCTGTTTAGGCTCTAGGGCGTACCAAAGAAATATACAATACATACACTTTAAAACATAAGCCTCCTTTTTTCGCAGTCGGGTAATAAAGCCTAAGCCGCCCAATTTCATAAAAATTGGGGGAAAAATACTTAAAAATGTAAGTAATCACATGTGGGTAAACTAGGTCAATGCGCTTGTGTAGCATAAATATTAGTATTCCAGTGAATTTTTAACGCAAAAAATAATATATCGAAGTGTCATACCTGCGGACATAATGACACAATCTTCGCGTAATTCATACTTGAGATATAGGATAGCCACCGATTACTACAAATTGTAGGCCAATTAAACATTTGACCACAAGATATTAATAATACATAATACTATCAAATAAGCCACATCTAATGTCCAAACATTCTTAGAAGTCTTTAGAGCGCGGCGACCGAGGCTCGCAACTGCAAGTTGAAATTTGTTCGGAATATTGCTGTATCTAATATATAATAAAATAACATATATATCTAATATCTCGTCACTGTATCTCGGTAAGCCATACCTGGCGTAGTATATTGACATCTGTTTGCTGCGATAGCACTACTAACTATTTGGTTTTTATAATAAATATGGATGTGTTGTAGACTACCAAAAATCATCAATGAAAACTCAATGTTTTTTTCATTTTCTTTTCGATAATTAGTAATTTGATAATACAAGCTTTGCTTTTTTATAATAAATATTATACGTATTGCTGTTTAAAATAAAAAAAAACAAACTTAAAACATGCCATTTACGCTGTAAAAATGTTTAAAATTAAATTTAACTTTTTCGTTACTTTACGTAAGTTTTTTTAAATAAAAAGGGAAAAGGAGCCTGGATAAATACTGTTTAAATCTGGATATCAACATAATATGGTGGAAATATGTTCAAACTACAAATTATTTTGGTATTCAATTTGTATGGAGAACTCAGTGACCGCCGGCCCCTTAAGGACTACATTCATTTGTTATTCCTATGGTATATGTATACATCTAACTATGCATTTTTTTTTAATTTGTGCCTATAACTCACTGAACCAATTGCTTGATTCTATTATATTGATAGAGGAGACATTTATTCAGGATACAGCCTTTTATACTCAACTGAAAATACCGTCAGAATGGAAGCGGGTTATTTGATTTTTGGCATCGTATATGCCTCAAAAACGTTCACAAAATGTACTAAATGAAGCAGTTATTATAACAAATACTAGGTCAGTAATTAAGAGGGTTTACTTTACGTTCAGTTAGCAATCATTGTTGCCGCATTTGTTGCCAATTCGACTTTGAAGCAAGAAATGCTTATAGAACACATAATTACGGGTCATTTCTAATTGCAAAGGTAAATTGTTATAATGGCTGTGTCTCAGGTTTTGCAATACCTAAACTATTTGCGACTGAACTGTTGTAGAAACACGTGCATAGCAGGAATTAGTTCTCGTTAAATTGATAAAATTTCAACGGCAGGTAGATGAACTTGAAATAAGAATTCTATAAATAATACTAATCGCATGAAGCTTGAGACAAGGTTTTCTTTTCTCTTTTTTTTGAATTCTTGCCAATGTGACTCTACTCTGCCTGATGGCAAGCATGAGCAGAACTCAAGAGCAGTGGTCACCATCCTCATTGCAAATGCATACAATGCAATGCATTTGGCCTCTGGTCTAAATATTGTGTTTTAAACAGTCTTAAAACCGTAAGACCTCAAAAAGGTTATCGTAATCACTTTACATAACCATTAGCAATAAATTTCTAAAATAACTCATCATCATCATCACAACCGAAAGACGTCCGCTGGAAATAGGCATCTCTCAAGACTCTCCATAACAACCAGTACTGTGCTTGCCGCATCTGATCTTATAATACAAACTAACTTTTTTGGTTTGTTTTACCGGGCTATTTCCGCACTTAGCCTCATGATTGGGTCGTTATATGTGGGTTTGTCATCTTCCAATTCCAGCCATCCTAGATCATCCCAGAAGCTCATCAGCCTTTTCAGCTCACTACATGTTTCCGCGAGTGACGTTTGATTGGAAGATGTCCTCCCGTTGATCTGCCACACTTCTACATTCAGCGAGAACGTGCTGCTCCGTTTCTTCTGCCTCCGTGCATCTATAGTAGACTGACATAATAGAAGCAACGAATAATTAGTTCTACTTTTTTGGTATTTTTCTCGTGCAATAATTGATTAGGAGACTTCATTTTCCAGTACAATTTCAAGATTTTAATCTCGAAAGGAATAGTTGACAAATATTTATTTCGCCAATTAAGCCCGAAGGACATTAAATGTGAATTCAATTATATGAATTGCAAATAAACTCACGAAGATAATATGTTAAGATTGGAAATATCAACTACATTGTAGATTACCGTTTTTATTGACATTGTTAACCTTACAAATAAATGAGGCACGTACATGCATATTATATGTTCTGTCTGATAATATGAGGTTGGCGATTGGTTGTTATTTACATAATTATAACATTGTACTGATACGAAGTTAAAAGAGTGAAATAGTATTATTATTGTTTAATATATTCCACTTGTATAAATACCTTACCGTATTTACTCTCAACCTTAGCTTATCTATTATGTGTTTGTTTAAGATGGTGTTTTGTTATTAAAATGTAGACTTCATTTTCAAGTAAATTGAATAGTTTACTTTATGTTCATAATCAAAAATTCATACGTTTTACGGCGGTCACCGTGGATCGAGTTGATGTGAAATTTGTATACTTACACTAACTCTCTTATGGCCTTAACCCTCTCCTGAGAGGAGACCCAAGCCCAGCAGTGGGACGTTATGGGTTGTTGATGACTAACTCTCTTCAATTCAGTCACTATAATAATTATTATTTTACGGGAATTAACGCAATCTCTAAGGTATTACATACCTCTGATTTGCCTGACGTTTCGAACAGGTTGCACTGTCCGTGGTCACAGGCTGACTGGCTCAGAGGCGCACGCCCTTCGTCGTCGAACGGCGACGAGCGACGGAGGGCGGCTAATTCCCGTAAAAATAATATTTTTTATATCATGGCACGCGAAAGTTTAAAAGTTAGTATAATTCAGTCACTTCCCTTAATTCCACATGTAATTGATTAAACATCGAAATATATGTTTGCATAAATGTCTGTAACTAACATTGCTTCATACAATTAATAAACTCTTATTAGTGGAAGCAAATAATAATTATTGTTTCGGGATAAAAAAACTAGCATATATAAATAGTTGTGAAATGCCCCCAAAGATTATGGAGTACAATAATATTAACGCACAGTTATCATTAGTCAATTTTGTGTAACCCGATACACAAGCAATTGTCTTTGGCAGTAAACGATTGTTATTAGTGCAATACCTTATTGTTACTAACAAGAGTCAAATGTTATGACACCATCAAATTACAATCCTCATTGGATTCTAAACAATGCATTAAAAGAAAGTTTTAGAAATATTAATCGAATTGGTGATCACGAAAACATGATACTCGATAAGTTGTATTGTGTCTATCCTACTAATATTATAAACGCGAAAGTTTGTAAGTATAGATATGAAGATGGATGGATGTTTGTTACTCTTTCACGCAAAAACTACTGAACGGATTTGGATGAAACTTTACAATAATATAGCCTATACATCAGAATAACACATAGGCTACTTTTTAATGCGAAAAAGGGTTGTAAGGGCCATAGATATAAAAAGTAATTTTTATTTCATAACTAAAAATTCACTGATTGGTCGTGAGTTTGAATTTGACCTCTGTATTGTCACGCTGAACTTTATTTCAATCTAATCTGTAAGTCAAATATTTGTTTATGAGATAAAATACAAGTAGTAGATATAAATAAACTATGCTGATTTATGTAGAAGTTGTACTAATTTACATATGAGTATGAAATTAATCAAAGGTAGTTCTACTATACTGTAGCTATTTGAAAAATATTGAAAAAGTAGCCTCCAATGTAACAGCAACGTATATTTAGGCATTTAAGGTATGATGTGTACAAATTGAAGTTTATATAACTGTTTACAGATCCTTTTCTAACTTTATTTAAAACATTGTTTAAATTGAACCAGGGTATAACACTACAACAAACCCCATTTCTGTTTTGTAGACCACCTTTGATCAATAACTTCTATGGCAGATACAGAGAAAAGTATTTTCAGCTAGAACTACAATGGATACGCTTTGTCTATTTAAAATGATTCAAAAGGTAACCAAACATTACACCATCATATATATACTCATATATACTGTAGACAATAATTAACAAACAATAAATTGTTAATCAGGTACCACAATGCAAGGTTTACATCCGGGCATGTTAGCTATGACCAAGCACCATGTGTTAAATACCTTATGAATAGACAATATGACGGTGTAGCGAATTTAACTTGGCAGTTGCTTTGTGTGCACAACGCAGAGGATCAGCCGGGCGTGATAACATTGGACCGGCAGACACGAATTACTAGTAATTAAACGTATTATGAGGAACAAAAAATCTGTTGTTATTTATATTTAGCTTAGTTTAGAAGAACGATTTTCAGTACACATAAAATATATTCATGTGTTTGTGTGATAATTAGAGAGTGTAGGGGTTTGAAAGTTTCTGATCCTTTTCATTTCAATAGTTAGGTAGCTATTAATGTAGAATTTATATTGTTATCAAATACAAATTAAAAAGGATAACTCAGATAGGAAATGGAATCCTAAGAACAATTGACTTTTTACTTTTCGCGATTGTCCTTTGTTTTTCATTATAGAGATCCTTAGCATAAATTAGAACGTTTATTCTTGTTTAGGCAAATTATTACGTTACTTAACAGTTTTCCTTAAAACTAAAGGATAGTAACCGCAAAGTGTTACATCAACGCTAGAAAAATTGTACTTAATAGTAATGCACGCATGAGATGCATTGTAATAAATAAGCATCATCAAACATTAACTTAAGTACGGATTACTTAGAAATGTCAGATCCTTTACTTCATCATTTGGCAGTAGTTGACAGTGAATGCTTTCCACAAAGCTATTTATCCAAGAAAGAAACTTTCAGTATGATCAGCAACGAAAAAACAAGTCCATTCCATAAAATGTTTTAAGAATTACATAATTCCAGGGATTTACTTGCGGTCGCTTAAGTTCTTTATACATAGTTTTATAATAGCCACATTGTTCAATAAAGTGCACGTAACTCCTGACATAAAAGAACAGTCTCTTAAATCGCGAATAATCTTTCATCTGGCGAATGTACTTACTATCTCACTAATACAGATCGTCAAGAAACCAGGAAGTGTCATTTGTGCAACATTCGTCACGAAGCACGACTTTATTACCAACTTCATTAAACTGAAGCGCTACACGTGTCATCCAGTCACGAACTCTGAAGACTTAAAGTAACGCTTAAAGTTCTGTTACTTTACTCAGCTCCGTTCTCATCAGTTATTATATCCTAATTAAGATTATAAATATTCTTAATTGTTTTTGTCCGTGTGGTAACGGAACTACCGAGGGAGAGCTACGCTTCGGCATGAATAGGCTGGCTCGACTGGAATGACACCACGGCCTCACAGAAAACCGGTGTGAAATAGCGCTTGCGCTGTGTTTCACCGAGTGAGTGAGGATACCGGAAGTCCATGCCCCAATCCCTTCCCCCATCCCCCTCCCCCAAGGGCCGGCAACGCACTTGTGATGGCTCTGGTGTTGCGGGTGTCCATGGGCGGCGGTAATTGCTTACCATCAGGTGATACGTCTGCTCGTTTGCCCGCTATTCCAATAAAAAAAACTAGAATACGAAGTGTCATCTTATTCATCCCATGGCTGTCGTAAGAGACGACTAAGAAAGTAAACTGCTTAGGACAATATATCTGCAAAGAGAAGGAAAACTTGAAACAAACCCTTTACCAACCCGTCTGAATAGCGTAGTATGTCAAAACCTCCTTTTTTTCATGGAATAGGCAGGCAAACGAGCAGACGTATCGCCTGATCGTAAGCGATTACCGCCGCCCATGGACACCTGCAATACCAGAGGCGTCACAAGTGCGTTGCCGGCCTTCGGGGGGATGGAGGGGAGATAGGGGGAGAGGGGTTGGGGTATGGGCCTCCGGTATCCTCACTGACACGGTGAAACACAGCGCAAGTAATATTTTACACCGGTTTTCTGAAAGGCCGTGGTATCACTCAGATCAAGCCGGCCTATCCATGGCGAAGCGTGGCTCTCCCACGGTAAGGAGAGGCCTAATATCCAGCAGTGGATTAAATGCTGTTCATGATTGATGAATATTTAAAATGTGAATGTAAGCTTGTTTGTTTGTTACTCTTACTAAACCTATATTAAACATTATTTCACCAGTGGAAGGTTACATTATCAGTTAGTAGTATAGGCTACATTTTACGACAATATTATTTTTAAAGACAGTTTTTCAAGGACAACTCCTGCTTTAGGAATATCCATTCTGTGTGGATGGAGTGGTGTAGGGGACTTTACAATCATATATGAAACGGACTCAAAGAACACCTAGACTCAGAACAACAATTTTTGGATCACACAAAGTGCTGTCCCGTGTGGGATTTGAACTCACAATACTTGGCGCAGTAGAAAGCGGCGTCACGACCGCTTAAACCACTAGGCCAACCGTTGATCCGGTGCAGTCTGATCGACATACACGGGCCGCAAGCAAAGCTAATTGATCTTTAAATTAAATTGCGTAATTATTTAATGTCTATCAAATAAATGCGTAATAAAAATAGGCATAAATTATGTTACATAAAATACTACTTTTTTAAGTAGATACAGGAGTACGTAATGTACATGTTGACCTTTCTACCGTGTCTTAATTATAGAGGATACCTTTTTGGAGTAGAGATAATTATTTAGTTCACAAATTATTGAGTAATTTATGACTTAACCTGAGTTCAAAGATATTTAAACTCGCTCTAGCTCTCATTAAATGTTTTAGTATCTATTGATTCTATTTCTGTAGCAGTCTCTTACCAAATGTATTGTTCAAAAAATTCATAACAGTTATTTTAGAAAGTCTACGAGGATTCTGTATAAATTTACTATTTTTCAGCCAATAATTATCATAGAAGCTGGTATTTAATAGGTACTTGAGGCGTTCATTAACTACGATAAGTTCGTACAACTTGAGAAAACAAACACAACGAACGCTACACGTAGTTTTATGACAAGTCAAATAACTTGTTTGACGATTCGCATTTAGATTATATTGATAATTAATCATAATATTCGGTTGCCGATTCAAGCATAACATTGAGCTAATATTCTACATACGGCATTCAATAACATGCGGGTAGGGTAGAAAATAAAGTTCGCAATCGCAATCTCTTGATCGCAGTTCGACTATCTTTTCTAATAAGATAAGCTACTGCATATTTGTATATACCTTGTACTTGTATCGATTGACCTTGAACGATTTGTAACCATATGTTTATTACTTCATTAATATCAAACCAATCAAACTACAGATTAGACAAAGTTGAAAACAAGGCCTTGAGAGTTATTTAAATCGTAATAGAGGAAGGATGAGTTATTTTTAAACGTTCTTTGATCATAATTGAAGGCAAGCTGTTTATAAAGTAGCCGTTAATTTCCTTAAGGAAATTTGGTTAATTGAACCTTGTGAATATATTATAAAATACTAAACGAAGTGGCGATTGTCTTTTAAGAAATATAAATTGATTTATTTCACGACTTTGATCTCTACGGAATGTGTTAAAAATAATATTTATTTCAATCATAATGATTCTGACAGCCGGGAATGTGACCCTTAAAATATTCATTTTATTTTATTACATTTCTTGCTTATCGATATTTCGATTTTAATTTATTTTCAAATGACAAACATAATCTCAGCCTTCTATCTCATTAATGCTTATTTAAGTGTTTTTAATATAAATAATGTAATAGCAGCACAAATTTTGTGAAAAAACTAGTCTAGTATACCTCAATATGTAATTACTTTGAGCTATTGAGTAACCGTTCCGAAAAAGTAGATACTAATGTACAGCCCGTTTTGATGATAGTATTTTACACTAAGTAAGCGTCAGACGATTAGAGACCCGACACAATAGATTTTTCATAACTCATTGTGTCTGCTCACAGCTTTGAAGTTTGTCTAAATAATGATCTAACTTCATTGACTAATGCAATTTTAATTGCTTAATTTCAACCTCCGTTTTACGAAATTTTCAAACTTTAAAATACAAGTAAAATTTTAACAAAATAAAAACCGACTTCAAGGTTCGACTCGATTTCTCTTGGATGCCATCATCAGATCTCAGTGTCCTTATCATGGTACCACCTTTGGGATATCTCGTTTTCATTACAAAAAGAATCATCAAAATCAGTTCATAAACGACAAATTTATCAGCGAACACACATAAAAAAACGGTCGAATTGAGAACCTACTCCTCTTTTGAAGTCGGTTAAAAAGGAAGCTTGTCTTGTTTTCATAAAATAGAAAAATTTTATAGAATTTAAAAATTTCAACGACCAGTTCTTGTATATATCTAAATCTCGGCAATAGCTCAACGATTTTCATGAAATTTAGTATGCAGGGGCTAAGATTCATTTGTTTAAATTTACCAAAAAAAAAATACCGAGCGGATACAACAACAACCGCCTATAACATGCGGGGCGCAGCTACTATCCAATAATTTTCTATTGAAACATAACCAATTACTGAATTAACTCACACAATATAAAAGTTAACACAATTTAGTATGGCGGCATTAAAGTGCAAATTAACCTTGAAATAAAATCACAAACAAAATTTCCATTATTTCTTTATTTTACATATTTACAAGCATAATTACAGCTAGTGACAAACTTACGTTCTATCAAGAAACATGTAACTATCACTAAAAGATAAAAACAAACATTTTATTTATATTTTCAATGAATAACAAACATATAAACATAGTTAAATATCAAAATTGTTCATTCAAAATGGTTTCAAAGTCTAAGCAACACAACAATTACCACTATTCAGAGCAATCGAGATTCATTACCTAGAACAAAGAGGTTCCGTTACACTCTCTGCATTCAAACTCCATTTCAAAAATCATTTCGAGAGTTTATCCAACGGTACTCGGATGACAAAACTATTTACTCATCTAACGAGCAAGTAAAATCGGTCACAGTAAGCAACACAATACAAATTATGTAACACTTTTTACATGTAATCTTTCTAAATAAATATAACCTTGATATCAATGTCTTGAATATGACGTCAAAAATGACATCATTAATTCTGTAATGTCATGGTGATTTCATTTATTGAGTTAGTCCTGATTTATGACACAATGCACCTTTCGTTTAAATCCTATTTGCTTCTCTATCTCATAACCGTAATATGACCTTAACAAAAACATTGAAATTAGGCTTACCAGGAACTTAATTCATATTTTGTTAAAGATGACTCATGTTGATGACGTTCTAAAATCTAAAGTGTGAAGGGCAAGACGATGTTTAGAATTTAAATTCGTTTCATAGCCATCTGTTATTTAAATAAAAAAAAAACATATTCACAGTTCAATCAGACCACCAGTACTCAACATTCAATTACGTCATAACCGCTTAGTTTTTTTTTAACAAAAAATGATTTAATAAAAGGTTTACAATGTGTTCATTTATTATCTCACTAATAGGAAGATTTATCAATTAAAATCATGACAATATACAAAATTGTGTGTATTTTGATTAATTTCTTATTTTAAATAGATAATATTATAATGGATTTATTCTAAATATGTAAAAATGTATACTCGTAGTGGTACAATTGTACAGGAAAGCGTTCTTATCAAAAATTTTCACATAATAAATATGTAATCCAGACTTTTATTTCGTTACACCGTACGATAACGGAACACTTTAGGGCCTTACCATACTAGCGGTTTGGGAACGGCTGCTAGGGCGGGGCGGGCGCGCAGCGAATGCGTCGCGAACACGCCGCAGCTGCACAGCGAGGACGTAGCGGTGGTAGCGGCGTTTTCGAAGGACGCGCCTGCTTAGTAGTATTACTAGCATATTGATAGCAAAGGTGAATATAGGTATTCTTTAGAATTAGATGCACCGGAGCCACTCCAGATTTTTTCGTTCCTATCTTTGACATAACTAATCTTGTTACGCGTCCGCAACGAATTCGCTGCGCATGCGCGGCGTGTGCGTTGCGCGCCCGTAACGTATTCGTTGCTCGCCCGCTCCACTTTGAGGACGCTCGCAATCCGCTAGTATGATAAGGCCCTTAGACCGACGCGCGACGGTCACTAAAAGATTTTATTTAAACATATTTTCATCTGGCACTTTTGTCTTACACTAGTGTTCTATCTAAAACATCACAGTTACTTGTTGCGTTCATTTTACAACATGCAGGACATGTCGCAAAGAACTTGGTAACCTTAGCGATGTCGGGGCTGAACGTAGACTGGGAATTGGTATACGTGGAGTCCTGGTGCTCTAGCTGTTCCCTGGAAACAACAGAAATATGCTTAACTATTTAAAAAAGCTAGTCATATCTATACTAATATTATTAAGCTTAAGAGTTTGTTTGTTTGTTTGAACGCGCCAATCTCAGGAACCGCTGGTACGATTTGAAAAATTCTTTTAGTTTTAGATAGCCCATTTATCGGGGAAGGCTATAGATTATATATCAGCACGCTAAGACTAATAGGAGCGGAGCACCAATGAAAAATGTTTCAAAAACGGGGGAAAATTATCACGCTACGGGTAATAGGAGACGCAAACGAGGTTGCGTGGGTCAGCTATACCAATATTTATGTAGGTCTATAAGATTGCTTGTATAAATAAAAAGTCTTAAATAGAAACTGACATAGAAATGAACGACACCGATAATTGCTAATTAAAAACTGTGTAATGTAAATACTAATAATATACGATAAACTAAATTAAATTATATAAAATGCAATTCATTCGCTACCAATAAATGTTTCCATTTAAAAACTTAAAATCAAGAATATTTGAAAACGGGCAGAGCTATAAAAGGATTCTACCCTAAGAAATTTCGCTATCGTTTCAATATATACTTAATGCAATAACCTGTTAGTCTGTTTGAGAAGTATCTTTTATCAAATCAGGCTCCCCCATATATCCCCAGACTACAATGACTAGATTTCATAACAATTTTTAACAGTAACAGTTGTAAACGTAAATTATATAGAAGTCTACTTTACTAAGAATTACTTGTGCTTTATATAGATATAATTTTCTAAATCCTATTTTTTTTACATTTCGATAGGCGACCAGCTTGGAAGTATATCTACTTTTAAAAAAAAATGACATTTCATTTCACTTACTTCTAGATTGTTTCTTGTCAAGCGTCTCGTAGCTTCTTTTTCATATTTCCACTGGAAATCATCCAACGACTCTTGAGCTTTCTCTGATAAATCACTTTCTATGTGATTAATCTTGGCATCTTCTTGTTTCGAAGGCTTTTGTTGTTCTCGCATATAAGGGAAGAAGTATCGAAGGCCTACTCCAGGTAAGGTTTGGGAGCTGAGGATTACTGGGTTTCCAATATTTTCAGCTTTGACGGCTTTGTTTTGTGGGATGTAGGCATTGACGAAACGTTGAGCATTGTTTAGTGGAACAGGAGGAAGGGTCGACGGATTGTATACAACGTGAGTATATCTTGGTTGAGGTACAAAGAATGGAGGACGCCTGTAAAATAAACCTTTATTTTAGTTCTATTAATGCATTATATCAATTAAAACTACTAAATAAGTTTTAGTTAATGGCAGATTAGAATTTAATACACTAAATGACAGCGATCGTACTGTCGTGTTTGGTTGGTGAGTGCGAGACCGGAGGCGCAATGATGCAGAAGCATCAATAGCCCGCAATGGTGTGGGTCACCATGCTGCATTGTTGCATTGTCTGCGTTTGCAGTGAGTATGGTGACCACTACTCTTGGATTCTGCTTATGTTTTCCATCAGGCAGACTAGAGTCATTTTGGCAGGGCCAAACATAAAAAAAAACTCTTTATGAACAGAATTTTGGGAAGAGAATGAAAACTTAAAACAAACCCTATACCCGTTTGGCTAGGATGATATATTAGGCCATTTCCTTTCTAATCTCCTTAAGCATCTCCTTATGTCCAGCAGTGGATTGTTCAAGATTACTGATGACTGCTAATTTAATCATTGAGCTTCATTTATTAACATTACTAATTCTTTTTTAATTATAAGACAACTCCCGCATTATGAATATACAACCTGTGTCGCAAGGGACTTTACAGACATACATAAATGGGACACAAAGAGCACTCAGACTCAGAACAACAATTCGTAGATCACACAAAGTATTATCCCATTTAGGATTTGAACCCAGAATACTTGGCGCAGTAGAAAGCGGCGTGGCGACCGCTTAAACCACTAGGCCAATCTTGCAGTTTAACTGAAATACCAAAAATCAAAGTCAAGTAAAGTTAAAATAAAAATTACCATTGAGCATGAGGATCAGGGGTGTCATTAGAACGCTCTTCCCAGACCGGAGCCGGAACGCGGTAGGGCTGAGGCGACGGCGTTGGTTCCGGTGCAGGTGGCTCTATAGGACCTCCTTTTGTGCCGAACTTCACCATGATCGCTTGTGCGCTTGAAGCGTACACCATCAGGCATGTCAGCAATAGCTGGGGAAACAAAATCAATAGATCTTCTTATCTTACTTATATACAAAAATCGCATATCTGATGTTTAAAAAAGATTATACTGATGTTATAAAATTTGGACTGGAATTACTGTTGCTTTGAAGAGATGTGTTATTGGCATTTTAATGTTTAGTTGCTTCGAATATATGTTTTGTTTCGTGTAATTTTTATAAAAAATGACTTTTGGTTTTTTGTGTAGGTACCTAATAAATTATAGCCAATGTTGCTGCCATGTAATACAGTGTTTGCACGTCTAGAGGTAAAATATCGCTGTTTCATCATTATATTATAACACAAAGATTGATTGATTCATTTATTGTGATAAATATTGACATGCTTCAGTGACTTCTAAAAACTAAATACGTACTGTATTAAATACGTCAATCAAGAGTCGTATATCATTATTTGAAAAACCTTATACCAGTTCGTCTGGGTGGCGTCGTATAGTAGGCGAAAACCTCATTTCGCAGGAGAGCTTATGTCCAGCAGTGGACTATTAATAGCTGTTAGTGACTAAAACTGTGGGCTTGATTACATATTGTATATTCTTTTAGAAAAGACAACACCCGCACTAGGAATAAATCCTGTGTCGCGGGGGACTTTATAAACATACATGAAACGGACACAAAGAACACCCAGACTCAGAACAACAATTTGTGAATCACACAAAGTGTTGTCCTACGTGGGATTTAAACCCACGACACTTGGCGAAGTAGGAAACGGCGTGGTGACCGTTAAACCACTAGGCCAAACGTGCAGTCGATATTGTTAAAATCTTGTTGTCATTAGATCTTTAAATAAAGCTTATTACTATAACTAGTAGGTATAGAGGTAGTAGAGCCACGCTGATTTCAGCACGAACGGGCCGGCTCGACCGGGGCGGTACTACCCTCGCACAGAAAATCAACGTAAAATGACAGCGTTCGTGCTGTCGTGTTCCGTTGGTGAGTGCGAGACCGGGGGCCCAATTAGTCTAGTCAACAAGTTTCATACTTGTTGACTGGACTAAAAGATGCAGTAGCATCACTAGGCCGCCATAGTGTGGGTCGCCATACTGCACTGTCTGCATTCGCAGTGAGTATGGTGACCACCACTCTTGGATTCTGCTTATGTTTTCCATCAGGCAGAGCAGAGTCATTTTGGCGGGCCAAACATAAAAAAAAAAAAAAAAAAAAAAAATATGACTATTTTAAAATTTGCAACTAAAAATCTTTATAGAAATCTCCGTTTCTTTATTAAAATATCTTCTAGAATAATTTAGGTACCTTGTCTCTTAACAAATTCCTCAAAATAAATTCTTGTTCAATTAGCTCATTAGAGAGCCGTATTACCGTAAACATTTTCTTAAAAGTCTCTAATCACGTTTAGTAATAGCACTAAATGTAATGAAATAAAGGTCCGGTTATAAAATATAGCCCTCTACATTATCATTATGTCATCTGCGAAACACTGATGTCCATTGTCCTGTTGATATAATCGCATATTAACCTTTTAATGGCTGTTTGGGAACCATATGACATCAATATTCTGCTCGGAAGCGAACAATTGTTTGTTCTTTTCATCCTCAAATTCTTTCGCAAATCATGTTGAGATAACATCAGACATCATAAGCTGTTGTAAACTGCATTTGATCAAGTGTATACTTTATCAAATGCAATCTTCAAGATTTAAATTCCTTTCAAGCTTTTTAGGTACTGTATTAAGGAAGGATATTAATAAATGTTTATTTTTAAAAGTAGATCCATAATCAATCTATGATTATCTGTTATAAACTTCATCATCATCCCCTGCCTATTGCACTACTGTCACTAATAATCTTACGTAGTTAATTATCACTACGTAAGATTATAAGTGACAGCAGTGCAGGCAGGGGGTTTGTATTAACAAAACTTATTTCTAACTAGCTGTTGCCCGCGGCTTTGCTCGCGTGGAAGTTGATTATATTATTATGTATTTAATTAAAACTGTGTAAGTGTCGATGAATAATTTATTCATATAATCAATAGTCCATTAAAATAGGTAGTAGAGCCACGCTGATTTCAGCACGAACGGGGTGGTACTACCCTCGCACAGAAAATCAACTTAAAATGACAGCATTCGTGTTGTCGTGTTTCGTTGGTGAGTGCGAGACCGGAGGCCCAATGATGCAGAAGCATCACTAGGCCGCTATAGTGTGTGGGTCGCCATGCTGCATTGTTGCATTCCCAATGAATATGGTGACCACCACTCTTGGATTCTGCTTATGCTTACCGTCAGCCAGAGTAGAGTCATTTTGGCAGGCCCGTACATTAATAAAAAAAACGACTTTCATACACACTTTCGACCCTTATCTCAACTTCTTTAGGAATAGAATTCCTATAAATGCTGATAAATGATATTATTGTCACATCTAATCTGCCTCCTTTTCCAAGATGCGAATGTTTCGCGTTGATTTTCTTTCTACAATCGCTAACGCCTATATTCTTGTATGCATTTTTATACTAGATGGCATTATTGACGACGTGTCTTTTTGGATAGTACAGTAGCCCGGACGGCCGACGGCATATTTTTTTGGATACTGCACTCCAATCCACGACCGCGCAAGTGGTTATCACACTAATCCTTCATATTATAAATGTGAATATAAGTTTGTTTGCTATGCTTTCACGCGAAAACTACTTGACCGATCATCATGAAACTTTGAACACATTTTCTTGGATATGATTGGATCATACATATTAGAAGTAACATACTTTTTATTAAATACAAGCCAAAAGGCAAGGCAAAAGCTAGTTGTCTAATATTTTATTTTGAGCATGAGACTGAGAACGTCAAGGTGATGTCATTTCTGTACATTTATTAGATCACAAAGTAGGTAGCGCCTGTACTGATAGACATACCTATTTGTAAAGACATGATACCAGACTTAGAACAAATTATTGTACGCATCATAAAATATTTGCCATCGATGAAAATGAATTTTTAATTCATACAAATATTTTAGATGACTCAACAGCTAAATCTCTCTGAACTTGTCCCGCTAATTTTACTACCATTAAAACATTCAGAATGCATAAAACATGCTGAAAATAACTATAATCATCTTGTCATTACAATATCTTATTACAATCATGCACAGCCAATTTATACACATCAAATCTCAGATCAGTTACAAGAAGGTCTTATAGTGAATAAAATTCCTTGCTATAATTACGAAGCAGAATCACCGCTTAATGGCATATTAACTTGTCAATGACATTGAATAATGTTGCTTGTGCCTTTACGCGATTAAAAAGTCATGTAAAAGAAACTTTGTATGGATGTTACGATGAATTGATTGGAATTATGGTCAGAAAATAGTTGAATTCTTGAGGAAAACATAGGCTACTTTTTACTCCGATAACTAATATATACGCAGGCTGAGCCGCATGCAAAAAATAGTCTTACAAAGTTTACAGTGCTTATATAATTACAAGTAAAATTTTAACAAAAACAAAAACTTCGTTCGACTCGATTTCTCTTGGATGCCATCATCAGATCTTAGTGTCCTTATCATGGCACCACCGTTTGGATATCTCCTTTCCATTAAAAAAAGAATCATCAAAATCGGTTCATAAACGACGAAGTTATCCGCGAACACACATTTAAAAAAAACATATATACGGTCGAATTGAGAACGTCCTCCTTTTTTGAAGTCGGTTAATTAAAAATGAAATATATTATTTTATACAGTAAAAAAAATATATAACACAAAAAATTGCGTATTACAACTTTGAGTACCTATCCTCAATACGCGTTAGTAAGAATATGGAACTGGAATGCTATGAACTTGAATAACATTTTTATAATGAATATTGATTGATTGATTTACTATACATTTTCGTTTATTATACGTATTAATTAAGTAAGTTATTGTTTGTATTCAATAAATTATTTAAATAAATTATAACAGTACCATTAATAATTGCTACTTTATGTGGTATTAAAAATTGTAAAAATATTACTGTTATCATATTTTTACTAAACATTTAACTGCGATGATTTTACCAATGGTTTCTTGTTTATTTTAAACATATGCACGTATTGTAGTAAAATATAAACTATAAACCTTCCACTTGGACACTATCTGTATCTATAACTTATCAACATACCATTTCTAAAATTTAATAAAGACGGATTTATACTCCATTTAGTTTTATACATATATTTTAATATTACCTTGACGAGCTTAGATCGACGTTTATCTTTCTGATAAAAACGTTATTTAACTGTCATGATGTCATCGCAGTCCAGTTGTCACAAAAACCCTCGTCTATTAAATCTTTTGTGAGTTGCACACTTTTACGTTGGCAGTCGCCATTGTTCACACACATTACGTGTTGTAATTATTTATATTTCAAAACATATAATTATACAATATAAATGTTACATCGAGAATCTTGAAGATTTAATCAAGTCAGTCAAATGAATTAGGAGATTGAACTTAATTATTATTCACAAAGTGCAAATTGGTACGTAACTGTCAGGGTCAAATGATGTTGCTTCAGATAAGATGATATCGAATGTGTAAAACTCTATTGGTACGTACCTGGGACCTCGACAAGAACCTCATGTTTGTTTATTTATGTGTAGTCTACCTTGACATTCGTCAGTTCCTCCTGTAACAATGATGAAACAAATTAGTAATCATTTATCAATCGAGATAGTAATCGAAGAAAACATAATTCACATGTGTCCAATTAAAAGTTATACCCGTTTGTTATATGAATAGAATAATAAGAACGAACTTTACTGACTGCACGAATGGCATAGTGGTATAAGCGGCCCTCTCGCCCCTATCTACTGCATTGAGTATTCTGGTTTCAAAACCCACATGGGACAAGATTTTGTATGATCCACAAATTGGTTTTTGATCCTATTTTCATTTGGAATTCACATTCGACTACGCGCTCAATTAACTTAATTTTAAACTTGATCATAGAGGTGCTCATAGCCCAGTTGCACTCGGTGATTAGAAACAATCACCGAGGGTAAGCAACGACAGCGTGGTCAGTACTTTGGGCGGCTTAAAAACATCCAACGGGAAAATTACGTAGCCACAACGTTGTCTTGCCCGTCCCCATCCCGCACTCAGCCAGCGTGTGGACGTATGGCCTTAACCTTCTTCTGAGAGGACACCCGAGGCCAGCAGTGGGACATAATGGGTTGTTGATGATGATGATAGAGCATTAACGTTAAAAATATTAGTAGTAGTTACTTTCATCTTACTGAGAGGTGACAAAAATGACAATCACTCAATCTGAATGGCTAACTGATGATCTGAATGTGCGATACTTTCAGCCTAAAGTCCTGCCTTAATTTAACCATAATTATCTCATTCATGGAAGACTACTAACAAATAAACTTTACATTGATATATACGATGTTACAATGTAAACTTGCAATTACATTACTGAGCTTATCATATGCAAGAAGAATCACTGCACTAATCTCTCTAAACAAGTTTCAAGTACAATACAGACTATGTACAACTAGTTATGAAATGTTAAAAGAAGAAAGGTGAACAAGTCGGCTGTATCTCGCACGCATCACAATGCTACCAGTAAATAGAGCTTGGCATTTATTGCAGCTACCTGAAGCCTCGCTTAGAGGACCATGTTGCAACGTTATAATATAAGAAAATAGTTATTTTTACTAGACTTCAAAAAAGGAGGAGGTTCTCAATTCGACCGTATATATGTTTTTATGTGTTTTCGCGGATAATTTCGTCGTTTATGAACCGATTTTGATGATTCTTCTTTTATGGAAAGGAAATGTCCCAACGCTGGTACCATAATCAGGACATTAAGATCTGATGATGGAATCCATGAGAAATCGAGTCGAACCTTGAAGTCGGTAGCTTGTAGCTTGGAAAGTTGCATTTTACTGAAATACACAGTTCAGGTATTCTACTTACTTACTTATTCATTGGTTTTAATAATACAAATCGGTTTTAAAATATTAATTTTATTTAAAATTTAAGTTTTTTTATAATTAATAGTAAGCAATATTGCCTTGGGCATTTATCCTTTTAAATTTTGTAAAAGTTTCTAAACAAATATAATTTAGTGATGACATATATAACGAGTTAATATTAGACTACTTTTTAACCGACTTCAAAAAAGGAGGAGGTTCTCAATTCGACCGTATATATAATTTTTTTTTTGTTGTGTGTGTTCGCGGATAACTTCATCGTTTATGAACCGATTTTGATGATTCTCTTTTAATGGAAAGGAGATATTCCAACGGTGGTACCATGATAAGGTCACTAAGATATGATGATGGCATCCAAGAGAAATCGATCGATTTGGTCGTTCTTGAAGTCGGTTTTTATTTTGTTAAAATTTTACTTGTATTAATTTATTCTAGTTAGATATAATGTTGATAGTAAAATGCCGAGTTAGAGTTAAGGTAACAATAACAAGATGATCGCGATATATAATGATATATAACTAAGTGGGCATAGGTAAGATTATTCTTACAGCTAATGTTTGTATGATTATTTTCACCGTCAACAGCAAATTATATGAGTTTTTTCTTCTGTATGCCTCACTTATTTCCTATTTATTAAGCAGGTCGTCAGTCTACCTCGTCACTTAATTTCTTACCTCTCTTTTCCTTTGACACGGTCTGTGTTCAAATATAGATATCTGTACATAATAACTGTACTATAAAATGAATACTGTCGATTAACTTTATAGTTTATTATCGAGTTAATAAACATAAATGTATATATTAAGAACAATTTAATTCGGAAATTGTATACCAAAACCATTTAACACGTCGTCGACAGGTAAGGTAACCATATTTTTCATTTTGACTTAACTTTCGAGTCCTAACCGCTTAAAAGTCAGTCAGTTATAGAATTATTGTTATTACGTTTGTGTTTAATTGGCGGTTCCCTAGTTGTGTAATATAAGAAACCTCTAGCTGTATTGCTAAGGGCAGGTATGAATGATAAATGAATTAATTTTTGTGAGTAAATCTTAACAGACATTTTAACTAGTTGGAATTTACAGCTAGAAGGCACCGGCATCTAAGACTCGCTCATGGAAAACCACCGAAGCACACCAAATAAGTGTCTTTTTACCCGACTACGGCAAAGCCAAAGGAGGGTTATGATTTTAACAGGCTATGTTTGTATGTTCATCTGTTCCCTCATAGCTCCTCAACTAGTTATTAGAACTGGACAAATGAGGTATCGTTAGAAGCGTCTTGATGGTCCGCTGGTTATAGGCTATGACGTGTCACTGGATCTAATGTGGCGCCCTCTAACGTTCATAAAGAACTCTGTTAAAAAATAAATTTGAGATAAATATGCCGTGTTTGGTATCATTGGAACGGGCGTTACTTGTTCATTTCAAAATATAAATATTATTAGCATTTGCTCGTGACTCTTTGTCCGTATTTATTCGATAATTGTGATATTTCTATGGAATGAAAAATATACTTTGTAAAGGAATTAATATTATAACGGCACCAAAACATTTAAAAAAAAGTCAAAAATAAAACCGAACTACGACAAAAAACGAAGCTGAAAAAGTATGAAACAAGTTTGAAAAGCCGTAGTCACACGTTTCGTAGAAACGTACCATAACACTTTAACAACGCGTTGTTTCACACTTATTCAGCTTCGTTTTTCGTCATAGTTGAGTTTTAGTTTTGACTTTTTGAATAAATCCGAAAGTAAATATGACTCTTTGTCTATTACACTTTCACAGCTAAACCGCCGTATTGATTTCAATGTAGGGGGTGGATATATTTTGATTCCTATAACGCCTTCACCGACATATACAACAACACTAGTGTTAAATAAAACTATGCAATATACCCTATATGATATTACCCTTAGAAAAGTATCTTTAGTTTTTATCCAGGTAAGCATAAGAATATTAATTCAACCCACATTTACATTAATTACAATAAGACAATTAGAACACCCAACAAACAGCCAATGTGCAATTAATTATTCAAAGCAACAGCATAACTCAAGAGTATGCTTAAACAGATAATAATGAATGACAAATGACGATTGACACAATTTATGATGCGTTAAAGTTGAACAATTTGTCAGTGTTTTGTTTCTTATATTAAAATATATACGAGTGAAATATTTGGTGTTAGCCAACGTGGCATATTGACATTACGCCGTATCGACCCAAATACGTGATAATTTTATAAAAAGAATGTCAAAAATCTCTTCAACAAGTTCTGGCAACAGAGTGCGTGTTTCTTTTGATACACGCAATGAGCCAAGAGCATAAATTCATTTATTTATATTAGTCATTACAAAAGGTCAGGAGATTCGGAGGCAATATTGTTGAAATACGAATATAATTACATATCAATAAGAGTATTTTTACTGATTTCTTTTAACGTTTTTAATCCAAGTAATAGTTCGCAATATCTTTAATAAAACATAATTTGTGTCAAATATAAAAACGTCGGTATAAATAAATTGTGTGTTCGTATATTGAAATTTCATATACCATAATTCATAATTTAGCAGGTAGTAGAGCCACGCTGATTTCAGCACGAATGGGCCGGCTCGACCGGGGCGGTACTACCCTCGCACAGAAAATCAACGTAAAATGACAGCGTTCGTGCTGTCGTGTTTCGTTGGTGAGTGCGAGACCGGAGGCCCAATTAGTCTAGTCAACAAGTTCCATACTTGTTGACTAGACTAAAAGATGCAGCAGCATCACTAGGCCGCCATAGTGGGGGTCGCCATACTGCATTGTCTGCATTCGCAATGAGTATGGTGACCTCCACTCTTGGATTCTGCTTATGCTTTCCATCAGGCAGAGTAGAGTCATTTTGGCGGGCGAAACATTAAAAAAAAAAAAAAAAAAAAAAAAAAAAAATTCATGTTTATACATGATTTTTTTTATTGGATGAAATTCTGTAACTGCTTATTTTGAAAATAGCGTGGTTATGGTTATATATAGCATAGCATATAATAAATAAACATTTCGGACATTTAAAAAAATAAAAATGGTTGTCTGTAAAGTCTGTTTACGGACGATAGTTTAACGTGACAACGTCATAACGAAACATTGATGAAATCAATTAAGGCTTCCATTTAAGGCGCTTGCGCCGCATCTATCTCTCGCTTGCACTTCACTTCACTTCACACTTGCACTTAAATGGAACGCCTAAGAGCGAGGTAACAACGCATGGCGAGGTAACGCCGCATGAGTCATGTTTTTTCGTGTGTGCAGCCGGCTCCATCAATTTATAAGACGTTGTCACGTCAATAGAATTAAATTGAAAATGAAATAACATTATTTTTTTGTAAATAAAAATGAACTTCGTCTGCCTTATAATGCAAGCACAAAAATTATATTAATGTCTACATTTCAATGTGTATAATTAATTAAAATTAATAATAATTTTTAAGGAAAATCTTTCATAGTTTATTTATTTATTTATTTACATTTTGCTTTATAGTTATTTCCTATATTCAGTATTTCTTCAAATATAAACCTTCTGTACGTCATGTATCTAAATTCAAAAGTCAATATCTTTATTAAAACAACTTTCTCATAGAATGACATCTCGTAATCATATAAATGTTTTGATAACGTACCTACAACTTTCAGAATATTTTATAATCGCTCTTAAATCGTCATGCACTCAACAATGTACTTGAATCACACTTAATATTATTGAATAAGTTAGAATATTGAATAAGAAGTGGACCGTAGACAAGAACAACTCTCAACTGAAAATGAGTCTTTAAAACACTTCATAGTTTTGCTTTGGTAAAATAAACTTTAAGTGCTGTGCATACGATTTTATATTGATTCAAATATTAACATGAAATATGTGTTTTTTTTCATATTAAAGCATTTTAACCAACCAACAAACTAATGTTACGTAAATAGATTAATTCCAATACAATAAATTTCATGATGAAATTTTTTTGCGTAAAGATAAATTACAAATATGATTATTATGATTTAATTATGAGGGAATGATAGAATCTTTATGCTCTTATTACTTTATGGAGAGCTAGAGCAACACTCTTAATGATAATAAGACCAACATTGGCAATTTCACCACCTTTAAACCAACTTGTTTTTAAATTACATAAAATACACAATGAGTTTACCTTACTTGAGTTTCACATAAATCAGTTCAATTGTAAACCTGTCAGAGTCTGTGCTTTGGCTTTATGTTTCTCGATAAATATATAATATAGATTTTATATACACCCAAATGCAGGAGAAATTATCGTATTCATAATGCAATTATTTGCCCTTGGTACCGAACCGATGGCCATTGGCCTAGCAGCCAGGATTAAACTGCATCAAGCAGCCAGATCAAGGATCAATGATTTAGTGAGTCAATAGATATTGAATCAACTATCATTGAATCACAAATTCAATATTAACTGCACTGCAATGGGTGAAGATGTAAATTTTATTAGGTACTTGTAAATATATATTGATAAAAAATTTATCCCTAATCAAAATATGTACTTTAGTTTAGATGTAGGTATATGCTTTTGAATGTGTGTAAATTTTGTTGCAGACTACTATTTAATATGATTTATTTATACAACCATAGACTACTTTCAGTTTTTCCACATGCATCCAATGCATACAAATTATTTTTCTTTTATACTGATTTGATCACCTACTTTGTCCATTCAAGGATAACATCATGATATTTATATTCACTAAGTCCTAAAATCAAGAATCTAGCTGCATGAAATTTAATGTTTATCATTTATGATCACCATTTACGCGCTAGTTACCGTTTTGATGTCAAACGTCGATCAAGCGGTGAGATGTGATAAATTAAATTATTTGCCAGCAATGTTAAGTTTCCAAACTAAGTATGGTATATCCGTAATCGTGTAGAAGAATTTATCATAAATTTTATACACATGCCTTTATAGACAGAACCTGACATGAGCAAATTATTGTGCTAATCTTCACTGTACTTTAAAAAGAACGGTAATTTAGAAACCGTCCAAAAGAAATAAGGGCATAGAGCTCATATAGAGCTACTATATTAAAAGCTACTAATACTAGCTAAAACTTTTACATTTTTCTATTTTCGAATATGAACCCAATAAAATGCTTGCCTAAAAGTTTACACTTGTCTTTGATTAAAAATATGTGATGTAAATTGCAATTGGTCAGGCCTATGTCCAGCAGTGGACTGCGATAGGCTGATGATGTTGATGTGATGTAAATTTGATGTTCTATCAAATTATTTAAAATGTACTATACCTATATTCAAAATTAATTAAAAAACTTCGAAAAGCTACAGAAATTATGAATTAATTGGTGACGTTTTTTTTAAAGTCTATTTACAGAACTCATAGTTGTTTTAATGGTATTATGTCCTGTCTAGTGCCCCTATTTTGCCGTATCTTGTTATTTTGATCTAGGTACAATGAAAAAATGAGCTCAAGTTTGCTCACTCGAAATTTGAATGGTTACTAAATTGTATTTGAACAACTTTTTTTAACATTACTCACAAAGTGTATTTGAATTCAGCGATCGTCTGGTAACACCCTTAGTACAAGCGAGTGCATTGCAGCATCTAGTTGTAATAAATCCGAGCTATTCGATTCCTTGTATGTAGGTACGTTATTGAGAAATTGTTTTTGCTGCCAACTCGATGGTTAATTTACAATTTGGTTAAGTTAATTTGTTATTCGACGCGTAAGTATAATTTACATTGCAATAGTGTTCGGTTTATCGAGAGGAAATCTATCGATTCTAAAATCGCTTATAACAGCAACTACTTATTAACTTTTGATGTAATAAGATATTAGGTATTAGTGTCAAAGATGTAATTTATTTATTTAAAAAACAGTCTTTAATTTCAAAACTTAATGGTGTTTATGTACATTGCTTGATTATATTATAACGTCAACTTCTTATTTAATGTGTCACTATTTTTAACGGACTTCAAAAAAAGGAGGAGGTTCTCAATTCGACTGTATTTTTTTTATGTTTGTTACCTCATAACTTTTGACTGGGTGAACCGATTTTGATAATTCTTTCTGTATTTGAAAGCTGGTACTTCCCGAATGGTCCCATTTAAATTTGGTCCAGATTGAAGTCGGTTTTTTTTGTTAAAATTTGTAGGTAATTATTTTATGTAGTATCAGTATAAAAGAAATTTGTAAAATTATCTGTTAAATAAACATTTACTTTTATTCATTGACAGTTTATTTGATAAGTATAAGAAACTCTCAAACAGATTTGAATAAATCTTTTAATATTAGAGAATTTTTGAGAAAGAAAAAGTAATAAGAGCATGTGAAATCTGGAGAAGAAATGTAAACCCAATACAACAATCTAGCTATGTATCTGCAAATCTACCTAAAAGTACCATCTTAACTTATCATGTAGGTACCTTATTTTCATAATTATGTTGGTGTGTAACGTTTCATAATCACACTTAAATTGATACACACTTAACCATGCACTTCAATCACACTTAAAGTATTGAATAAGGTAAGGTAACAAAGTTCTCCCGAAAATATGTCCTTAAGATAAGATATACAGATACACGAAGAATCATAATGAGTCCTTGCGTCAATAGTAAGTAGGTACATCATCATCACTACATAGTATAAAACAAAGTCGCATTTTCTGTCCCTATATCCCTTTGTGTGCTTAAATCTTTAAAACCACACAACGGATTTTGATGCGGGTTTCTTTAATAGATAGAGTGATTCAAGAGGAAGGTTTTTATGTATAATAAATGCATAATAAATTATGGAAACACTGTTAATTTTCGAGGTTTCTAATGTGATGTAGCAAATAAACACATTTTTTGCGCTTACATTGCAAACGCCAGCGTTTACAGTACAGTACATTTTTTTTGTTACAGTTTACAGGTTACAGTGCAACCAGTTGCACCCTACGAGATAGATCAAAATAATGTACTACAGTATTGTACACCTTAAAAAGTACTACAAAAAAGTCCACGACGGTATATGTCTATCTCTTAGGGATAACCCACAACAACAATTTTTTATTCCTTTCTAAAAAGAAAGGAATAAAAAATTGTTGTTGTGGTGTGGTGTGGTGTAAAAACGAGAAATATTGGCTTATTTACGAAGTGATTTTAAGCAATACAAAGTGAATCCTTATACAATTAAGTAAATTAAATACATTGTGCATTTAATATAGATCAAAATGGCTCTTTACAGTATCTAATTTAAATGAATATATTCGAAGATATTACAGATTTAAAATGCACGAATCGTGTCGTCGGCGGGGGCATCTGAAATCCACCCGTGCAAAGCCGGGGCGGGTCGCTAGTATATAATAAGGAATGAAAAAAGGCCAAGTCTGTAAAGCTGATTGGAAACCTACACGGAAAAGTATCAAATTCTTTCAAACACCTTCGATTAGGTTTTTAATAACAGCACAGATTAAATTTCCTTGTAATCACGAGCTGTCTATGCCAACCTTGATCTTTTGTTTGAATAAGATTAACAGATATTTAAGATTATAAAAAGTGTTACAATAACTTAATTATTTCAATGACTATTAATTAATATTGTAGGGTACCTTACCCAAAATCGTTTAGCCTATTAGGTATCGCAAACTTTTTTTTTTCAAATGAAAATATAAATCTGACCCATCTTACAAGACGGGTCCAAATTTAGCAGAGTCTGTACTATGGCAATGAAACTGCAGATAAACATGCATTCTATATTCCTTTATACATTATAGATAGACTTTTTGACAAACGCAACTTCATCTGCGTCTCTTTTCAATCATATTCGTTTTCTATTGCTTTAAGCGTGATGTTAACTATCCTATCGTAGATACGCCAGCAAAACACACATTTAAAAAACGTGATATCGGTTAGATATTTTCGTAATTCATAGTGAGACACAATGTGACACAATAAATATATATAATAGATTAAAATAAATAACAAATGGTCATTCTCATCATATGAATACTTGTCTTGAAACAGAGCCACCAAGCCCAGAGGCCACTCGAAGCAAATATGTAAGAATTAATAAAAAAAGGTTACAATGATTATACGTCATCGTGATTTTGCAATATGCAATTTGTGAAAAGATCAATAAACTGACGTAAAATAAACGTAACATGCATTTTACTTTATGTTCTCAAGTACTTAACTCTGAAAAAGTTATGAGAAACTTTTAATAATTACTGTTGATATTTCGGGTTCATATAATCGCTGGATCCATACGCACTGGATAATTTTACTTTTTAAATATCACCCGATGAACGTAGGTTATTTTTAGTATTGTATTAATGTATGATGTGTCCTTTGAAGAATGTAAATGGGATGAAAATTACACGTTTAAGAGTAGGTATTTTAATTGCTCGGCTAACTGCCTTCAAGTAGACATGCGGTAACAATTAATTGCATCAATTTTGTCATCAATATGCAGGGTTTTCTTTGTTTTCTTCACTGCATTCCTTTAGCTGCATACCTTATTTACAACTGTATTCATTGACATTCATATTAACTATACTTAATATATACTATATATAATAGCTGCCCTAGCTGCCCCACGCAACCTCGTTTGCGTCCAAACTACCATCCATACCCAAAAGGGGGTTGATTTCTAAAGATACACTATTAGTACACCTCCACACCATCTATAGAGCATACATTTTAAATTTCAAGTCTCTTACTTTAAAAACATAGGACTTTCATACAAACGTCCAACCCCCGTTTTACCACCTTAGGGGTGGAGTTTCGTAAAATCCGTTCTTAGCGGTTATCTACACCCGATAAGGAACCTACCTGCTAAATTTGAAGTTTGTAGGTGTTATAGTTTCTGAGATTTCGTGATTAATAAGTGAGTGGTATTTCGCTTTTATATATATAGATTACTAGCTGTTGCACGGGGCTCCGCCCGCGTTTATGTCGGTTATCGCTGCAAATAGTAGCCTATGTTTTATTCTGATGTATAAGCTATATTACTGTAGAGTTTCATGCAAATCCGTTCAGTAGCTTTTGCGTGAAAGAGTAACAAACATCCATCCATCCAAATCCATACTTAAAAACTTTCGTGTTTATAATATTAGTAGGATTTTTATCGATATAAACTCATAATACAAAATGTATTAGTACCTGAATAGTTTCATTTTCTTTACCTCGCATAGAACTTTTATATATTTTTATAAATCATTTTAAATAAAATAAAGGTGTTAAGACAATTTTGTGAAAACGAAAAACTTAGTATAGCACCATCTGTAATGATTTATTTATTTCGTGAACGAAAAATTTAGTATAGCGCAATCTGTATTTTTGATATGGAATTCGTTCCGGAAATAAGACACACAAGTTTTACTATTAAAAACTTATTTCAGTATTTAATAGTATATAGGTACATAAAATATAAAGTATTTATATGAGCTTATTTCGACATTTAACATGGCCAAGGCCTTCGACCGGCTCTGGCACCGCTCGCTTCTCTCCAAGCTCGCGGCATTCGGTCTGCCTCCTAGACTCTGTCACTGGATTGAAGCTATTCTTCATCAGCGCCGCATTACAGCGCGGCCTCTGATGTTCTGGAGGTAAACGCTGGCGTAAGGTTCAGTCCTGTCACCCACACTATTCCTTCTGCATATCAATGACATGTTAGCCCTTGGCAACATACATTGCTATGCAGACGATAGCACAGTTCATGGGCGATATTTTTGACACCGTTCAGCCAAGGTGGCAGACGTTGAGGAAAATCGACAGAAGCTTGTCGCTGAGCTCGACCGGGTTTTGAGCCGCATTTTACAATGGGGTGATGAGAATCTGGTCGAGTTCAACGCTAAGAAAACACAGGTGTGCGCGTTCTCTACCAAAAAGTCTCCATTTATTTCCCGCCCTACTTTTCAGAGCATAACGGGATAAGCTCGGTGTCCTGGGCATGGACATTTACCGGGACCTCAAACCGCGGAAGTACATCGAGAGCATCACTAAGGCGGCCTCGCGGAAACTTGACGTACTGAACAGGGTGAGACGGTTCTTCGCGCCCGAGCATTTGTGTCTTCTTTATAAGACCCAGGTTCAATCGTGCGTGGAGTACTGTTCTTATCCTTGTGATGTATCCGCGCAGTATTTGCTTGATGCTTTCGATCGGTTGCAGCGGCGAGTAGTCCGCTTTTCCTACAGCCCCGAAGCCACCGAGTTCCTTGAACTTCTGCAGCTGCGTAGAGATATCGCCTCTATAGCAGTCCACTACCGCCTTTATCATGGGGAGTATTCTGAAGAGCTCTTCCAACTGGTCCCCCTTCTCCCTTCCTCTGCAGAATAACACGTTCACTCTCGAACCAAACGGTTTGGTTCTTCCTTCCAGTGCCGAGCAGCTAAAAACTGGAACTCACTACCAGCGCACGTGTTTGTGAGAATGAGAGAGAGAGATGTATTTTTATTTTATTCTAGTTTAATTTGGATTAGATAAAACGTGTTAAGTTCAGTATATAAATTCGATGTCTTCCAACATTCGATAATTTCCTATCAATCACTAGATAGACTTTGAGATTATCTCTCAATATCTTGAAGAAAGTCAAGACAAATTTAGTTTAAAAAAGTGACTTAGACGATGAAGGAATGATAAATTATGTTGATATGTATTATTTATACCATAGTTAATATGATGTGAATTTGAATTCATTAAGTTTAAAAGTAAGTTAATAACTATTATTGTAAGTAGTTTTATGTAGAATAAAGAGGAAAGATACAGTATACAGAAATATACATAATATACAGAAATAAAAATTCATTGAATTTAATTGTACATATAATTAAAAATGACTGGTTGCCAAAAACGTATAATTAATGACATAATGTCATAATGAATGTTAAATGCATTGAACGACTAAATTTACAATATAAGTTATTCTAACTAAAATCATACATAGAAAGCGAGTTGGTTTGTTTATTTCATTGTTTATAACACTTTTATATGGTAACTTAAAAACCAAACGGTTGTTAAGTAGACAAACATGATGTGAGTTTAATATACCTTTATCGAAAAAAATGTTTAAAGAGTTGTAAAAGATGGAAAACTAAGTTTATCGCAAGCAAAATAATAGAAAAAAGCTAGTAAAAAATTAACTGAAAAAAAAAACAGCGATACACAACTGTAACATATGTACGTGACTAATCAGAACGAAAAAAATTATAACAATATTATAATTATTTTTTAAATTTTACATTTTAAGTTGATGCTAATCTAATCCAAATATGTATATTAAAATAAATTATAATTTACATTGTAAATATAGTTTATGTTTGCATATATATAATAGGTCTTTACCTATGAAATTGCCGTTTTGTATGCAATAAGTGAAAGTACATATTTGTTAAAACTTTTTTATTTCTGTTATTTGAAGTAATCACCCATGCAATCGACGCATCTTTGCCAACGCATTGGCATTTTTTTTGATGCCCTTCTTGTAAAAATCAGCTGGACGGGAGGCAACAAACTCTTCAAAGGCATTTTGTACTGCCTCTCGGGAATTGAATTTTTTACCCACCAAAAAGTTGTCTAAATTTTGGAAAAAGTAATAGTCCGTAGGTGCAAGGTCTGGTGAGTATGGCGGATGAGGGAGAGCTTCCAACCCCGGCTCTTGCAGCTTGGAGACTGTCTGTTGCGCAGTATGGAGTTCGCGCGATGTCGTGAAGGAGCAGTGGGGACGACCGATTGACCAAAGCTGGTTGCAGATGTGCAAGCTTCTCCATCATTCTCTCCAGTTCTTCACAGTACACATCTGCATTAATGCTCATGCCGTTTTGTAAAAAGCTGTGGTGAATCACACCCGCACTAGACCACCAAACAGTGAACATCACCTTTTTAGGGGTCATTTTTGGTTTAGGGCATTGCTTTGGTGCTGAACCAGGGTCTAACCAACTTGCTGAGCGCGCAAGGCAAGTCTCGACGCGTACGTTGCGCTGGCGATCGTTAAGGTCGTGGGGCACCCATCTATCAAGCTTTTTTACCTTGCCAATTTGTCGCAAATAGATCAATATTGTTTTGATGCTTACATTAAAAGTTCCTGCTAGCTCAGCTGTAGATTGAGTTTCGTCAGCTTCCACAATCGCCTTAAATTCATTATTGTTAACCAAAGTCTCCGGCCGACCACGAGCTTCATTTTTCAAGTCAAAATTTCCAGAACGGAACCGGGAAAACCAATAATGGGTTGTGCGTTCGTTTATACAGTTCTCTCCGTAAACGTTTTTGATGTTACGTGCCGTTTGTGTCGCGTTGGTGCCACGATGCAACTCATATTCCATAATTACACGAATTTTTAAAGTATCCATTATGACGAAAAATGTTCAAATGTAATGAAAATACAACGCTAATCAGAAAACAAAAGACTGAGTTTGTAAATAGAATGTCATGGTTTTAAAACAAAATTAATTTAAATTTAGAATACAGAGCCATTACAAACTTTTTTTTATTTGAAATGACCAGTACTGAAGAATGGCAATTTCATAGGTAAAGACCTAATATACTCAATAAATACCCACAGAAACAGTCTATCAATTGCTACATTAGAACACACTTTTAATTCATTTACTATAATTTCATGCATGAGACTTGAAGGGTTTTTTTCATGGGATAGAGGACAAACGAGCAGACGTTTAATTAACGACACATCATTATGAATGTTAAATGCATATAACGACTAAAGTTACAATATAAATTATTCTATTGTCAGCAACCTGATTTTAACCGACTTCAAAAAAGGAGGAGGTTCTCAATTCGACCCTATAAATGTTTTTTTTTTATGTGTGTTCGCGGAGAACTTCGTCGATTATGAACCGATTTTGATGATTCTCGTTTTAATGGAAAGAAGATATCCCGACGGTGGTACCATGATAAGGACATACGGTGGACACTAAGATCTGATGATGGCATCCAAGAGAAATCGAGTCGAACCTTGAAGTCGGTTTTTTTTTTGTTTTTTTTTTAATTTTAGTTTTTATTTAGTGACTACGCAACCCTCATATTTTCTTCTGCGTCTCCGAGACGTAAATAAGTAAAAAACAATGAGAAATGTCGCAAATTATTCTCAAAGCACGATAAAAAGTGTGTTCATTAAACTTTAGTTTTATCGGTAATATTCAAGTCCTTTTGTCGTATAGCTATTTAGATAATTAGATAGATTAACTTTATCTTTTTTTTTTAAAGTGTGGCCCGCCAGAATGACTCTACTCTGCCTGAAGGAAAGCATAAGCAGAATCCAAGAGTGGTGGCCACCATACTCATTGCGAATGCAGACAATGCAGCATGGTGATCCACACCATGGCAGCCTTGTGATGCTTCTGCATCTTTTAGTCTAGTCAACAAGAATAGTACTTGTTGACTAGACTATTTGGGCCTCCGGACTCGCACTCACCAACGAAACACGACAGCACGAACGCTGTCATTTTACGTTGATTTTCTGTGCGAGGGTAGTACTGCCCCGGTCGAGCCAGCCCGTTCGTGCTAAAATCAGCGTGGCTCTACTACCCATTATCTTTTCATATATAAATGAAATCCATTTAATTACTTGCCTTTACCCGTGCATAAACAATTCAACAATTAAATACAATGTTTATTGTATTACGTAAGGTTCCATTTGATATAAGACTTATACTTATCATCTCGACACATTTGATTATCGAAATATCTCCATTAGAAACCTGTTTTCATAGAAACATTACCATATAATTGTCAAGTATCCTTGGCACCGTGCCTTGACAGTGGTTCTGACAACAAAGAGACTACATTACAAGCAGTCAGGACGTTAAATGTAAATTTGTTCCACCCACTCGCTCACACGGCTTCGATACCTAATCGGTAACAACACTGCATAATTTTGTCTGGTAATCTTAAATCGTATTATTCATTTTTAAACGACTTCAAAAAAAGGAGGAGGTTCTCAATTCGACTGTTTTTTTTTTATGTTTGTTACCTCATAACTTTCAACTGGGTGAACCGATTTTGATGATTCTTTTTTATTTGAAAGCTGGTGCTTCCCATGTGGTCCCATTTTAATTTGGTCCAGTTCTGACATGTCATCCATGAGAAAATCATATGAATCTTCAATTTGCATTATGTATGTGCGCAACAAATTGACGAATAACTCAATTCAATTTGGTCGTTGTTGAAGTCGGTTTTTTTTTTGTTTAAATTTTGTATTATTTTACGTAGATACAAAAATGAAATTCTGAATCAATGCATTTACATTTATTTTTTATCATCATCTATCATTATATCTGGATACCTTTCCTTAGAATGCAGGTTTAGGCGTACTACACCACGTTGGTCAGACAAGTTGACTTAGATTTTGTTTCAAGATTATGAGTGGGAGAGCCACGCTTCGGGATGAATGGGCCGACTCGACCGAAGTGATACCACGGCCCCACAGAAAACCGGTGTGAAACAGCGCTTACGCTGTGTTTCACCGATAGAGTGAGCATACCGGAAGCCTATACCCCAACCCCACCCCCTATCCTCCTCCCCATCCCCCTACCCATTCCCCAAAGGCCGGTAACGGACTTGTGACGCTGGTGTTGCGGTTGACCATGGACGGCAGTAATCGCATACCATCAGGCGATACGTCTGCTCGTTTGCTTCCTATTCCATAAACAAAAGATTTCCTTTTTTTTTGGAGTGCTGTTGTCCTGCGAAGTAGTTTCTCTTAGTTGACTCTAACGTCACTCACGGAATAAGTAAGTATGGTGACAATTCGAATTCTTAATCCATCATCACACGGATAGTCACGACATCTAATTTTTATATTTCAAGTACCTAATATCGTGAACAGAAGTGTAGCCACAGTTGTGTGCTAACAAGTTTTGTACCGTAACGAATTAATACGACAGGAATGTCTGTCTATCATAATAATGTACTTACAGGAGCTCTTTGATAAGCCTTGTTTATTACCTTACATTTTCTAACGTCATTATCGCTATTTTCTGAAAGGTTACACATTTTTAAAGATCACAGTTGGTTTTGCAATAAAAATGTTGCAGTATTTTTAATATTTTACTTTAAGAATTACCTTCACGAATAGGCAACATAATTATATATTATGTAGTCTAGTCTGTTGCATCCGTGACTGCGATGATTGTACCTTAAAAATGTTACCTACCGCAATTAAGATTTCGACATTTAGTATTATTGAGAACTCTTTCGTTTATTACTCTCATTGCTTGGATAGTCAAAGATCGTAAACGATTCCTTACTTTTGTTTCACCATGTTTACAGTGAGGTGGATCTAGTTAGATCAATTTATATTTAGATCAAGTTATTTTAGATCCTATGGACGCATGAAAATGAAAAAAGAACTATTTGCTAAACAGATTCATTTATCAGTAGCGAGACAACTGTTACCTGCTATCTAAGAAACGGCTTGTCTCCAATAGTGGTATTGATGTAATGTTCCGTAAATTATACCGAGTCTGAGTCGGTGCGGTAATGACTCATAGAGTCAAGCCATCTAAGTCAACTAGAAAGAAAAGAAAGAAAGAAAATTATTTATTCTGACATACACAGGACAGTACATGGTTCTAAACAGACGTAAGATAAAGAGAACAAACAATATTATTGCCCCGTGCGATGCCAGAAAAGGCGCCTATCTCAGCGTACTGCTGTAGCCAGAATGACTACAGCGCTGGTATTATGATAGGTCCCACGCCCGGTGTCGTCGGTCCGTTCGTGCCCGGCAGTAAATATTTTATGATACGATGATGTTATAAATATATATATGTATTTATCCATAATAAATAAAATAAAATAGATATATATGAAGAAATTAACAGTGACTTAGAGCATTAAAGCATTTATGCTCTGAGAGACATTAATAAACGAATCGTAAGCCAATCTTATACGCTCTCAGCCCGCGGCCCAGCGACAGACCAAATACTGACATATGTAGTCTGTGCGAGCCGCGCAAACACTTGTTGGGCCTCTACCTCTTTTGCCTATGACACAAAAGAAGAGAGACCGCGGAACGTAATGTTATTTTGTTTGTGAGATTTAATAATATTACTATGAGTGTAAATAAAAATCGTGTCGGGTGTTTTGATTGTTTTGTTGTTTTGCGGTGATATGTGCTGTTTGTTTTTATGTGATTTGTGACTGTATTTGTTCGTGTTATTGTTAGAGAGGTAACATGAGTGTCAATTTTAATGCTGCTGTTGGATGTCGAGAAGGTATTTTTTATATCTGGTACTGAAGCTGGCAACTGTCGTTAGTGCACGGATCGGCGGTGGGAGGTCATTCCAGCAGCGGGTTGCTGCCAGTTTGAAACTGCCTCTAAACGCAGCAGTCCTGTGTCTCGGTGTGCTCATAAGGTAGGACGATGCTCTAGTCGCGTATTGGTTGTAATCCCTGGACCATGACAGCTTGCTGTGCAGGTAAACCGGTCTACCGTTTAGGACCACTCCAAATAGCAAGGTGGCCAGGTGGAGCTTTCGTCTCGACGACATCCTCATCAGGTTTCCACTATTTAAGAAGGGAGTGACATGTGCACGAGGTGGGATGTTAAAGCAGTAACGTGCACATGCATTTTGCACTCGCTGTATGAGCCACTCCGTTTTGACGAGCAGGCAGGCTCCAAACACAGTGTCGGCATAGTTTAGTTTGGATAGTACTAGTGATTCGCAGAGCATTATGCGCATGTTGATGGAGATGTAGGGACGAATCCTATAGAGCAGCTTAAGGCGGTAAAAACAGTTGCATACTGCTTCTCGCACATGTGTTTCAAACTGCAGTTGACCATCCAGAACCACTCCAAGGTTGCGAGCTTCGGTGACACATTCCAGTGTATTGTGTGCCAATCTTAATGCTGGTTGTTGGTTGGCAATTTGGTGGATGATACTTTTTGTGCCCATGATCAGGTACTTGGATTTACTCGGGTTTAAAACAAGGCAGTTTTTTTTGGCCCACTGTGAGATGTTCTCCAAGTCCTGGTTTATTTTGCTTACTGCCTCAAGACTGTCCCGTGGATGGAAGGAATAGTAGATCTGTAAATCATCAGCATACATATGGTATTTGCAGTGTGTTATGCAGTTCACCACATCAGCACTATAGAGGAGAAACAATATCGGGGCGATTATGGAGCCCTGAGGGACCCCTCTCTTCAGTTGCTGGTAAGAAGATGATGTCCCAGAGCCATCCCTGCCTCCACTGACCTGCACAAACTGATGTCTGTTAGTGAGGTAGCTGTTGAACCATTCAACTGTCTCTCTACTAATCCCATAGTATGTCAGCTTCGAGAGAAGGAGATTAATGTTGATACTGTCAAAAGCACGGGAGAAGTCTAGGAGGATCAAGGTGGAGCCCTTGCCTTGGTCTCTGGCTTCCAGTATGTTGTCCACTACATCGATCAAGGCTGTGCTGGTGCTATGTCCCTTGCGAAACCCCGATTGGTGGGCAGGCAATAGCCTATGTTCCTCCAGGTACACAGTCAGCTGGTTACATACCACCCTCTCCAATACTTTGGACAGGCAGGGCAGCAGACTGATGGGACGAAGGTCCTTAGCACACACTGGGTTTGGGACTTTAGGGATCGGCTTGACCACTGCGATCTTCCACAGATCTGGAAAGGCAGATGTAGCAATAGAGGTGTTGATGATGGAGGTGATGGCTGTGAGCGAATGGGGGAGCGTCATAGATATCATCTGCAGAGAGAGATCATCAACCCCTAGTGCGTTTGACTTGAGACTACGTATTGTTTTCAGCACGTGATTCTCATCGACCAGCTGAAGATGTAAGGCGCATGCAATTCAAACAACATTATAACATGTTTGGTAAACGTGTTGACCATAGTGTTTACATCAGACATACCTTCAGTGAAGTTCCAGTCCATTTTGTTTAGGTCTGTTTGGAATTGGTCGATAAGTATATCTTTTAATGGCCTGTAAGTGATCCATCGGGGAGGAGGTTTCTCGATTTTGAGTCGCAACTCAGCCAACACCAATGCGTGGTGACCGAGCTCAGGTATGTGGGAGACCACCACACTCCGTACGCTGGCATCCGTGCAGATCACGTCTATCAGTATTTCAGAGTATTCTGTGAAGTGTGTGGGTTCAGTAACAACATTATGGATACTGAAACACTGTAGAAAGTTGTCGAGTGATCTAGTCTTATTATCATTGCGATTCAGCAGGTTTATGTTGAAGTCACCGAGCAGGACGATTTTATCAGCACTAGAGAATGAGGACAGAGAGTCCGAGAGAGCGTCCAGGAACGCATCGACGCCCAGCCAAGGCGGTCTATAGGCTGTGCCGATGAGTATTGATTGTGTGTTTACGTTTATTTTCAGCCACATCTGTTCAACGAACGAACTACAGTTACCGAAAACTCATAAGTCTTTAACTACACATTTTTTTACTAAAAACACCTGGTTCAGTTCATCTAAACATCTCAATAACGTACTGGTAACATAACATATGAGTCGTAACGTAACCAACAGGTTACATCAGGAAAGGTTTCAAACGTCATACGCCCTTTCTCCGTTCTAATTCCGTATGTATTCCAGCGTGCAGAACCAATATATTACGTATGATAAAACCGTGTGTATCTTGTTACATATATTTTATAGCTAAAATAACTTCACACATTTCATATACGGCTGTTTGATCTCAAACTATCCAAAGCCTGAACTTAGGTAATCAAAAAGTATGTCTAAGATGTAAATTACGACCAGCACCAGAACGAATTAGCTTGCTCATCACACAATTATTATACAGAAATCAAACATAAAACAAATTGTAACAAAAGTATATAAATATTCTATCTGTCAATCTAGCTTTCATAGAACAAGCTCTGCTTAGTTTGAGGCTAGAGTTGAGAGGCCTGTGTGTCAGGTGTCCAAAATATTTATTCATAGAAAAAAACAATTTAAAAAAAAGTAAAAACTAAAACCCAAATACGTCAAAAAACGACGCTGAAAAAGTATAAAACAAGTTTGAAAAGCCGTAGTCACACGTTGTTAAAGTGGTATGGTGCTGTTATTAATATATCGCGCCAATGTATTTGATGCGGGTTTTTGTTTAGCATCTACCCACGATATGCGCGTGTGTAATGTAATTGTGTAACTTATTTATTGTAATCGATGACCTTGATGCACAGAAAATCTCTAATGAGATTATGATTGCATTAATTGTAAGGATATTTGTAACTCTTTTATTATATGAATAAATAAATAAATAATGTTTGAAATGTACAAGTAACGCCCTTTCCAATGATACCAAACACGGCATATTTATCTCAAATTTATTTTTTAAAACAGTACTTTCTGTCGGCTAGAGGGCGCCACATTAGATTCAATGACACGTCATATAGCCTATAACTAGCGGATGATGAAGACGCTTCTAACGATACCTCATTTGTTCAGTTCTAATAAGTAGTTAAGGAGCTATGAGGGAACAAATGAACATACATACATAGCCTGTCAAAATCATAACCCTCCTTTGGCTTTGCTTTAGTCGGGTAAAAACATACGACCACTGGTTTAGCAGTAATGGTTATGGTTACACCTATACCGATAAAAAAGTCAAAGAATTATGAATTAGAATGTCATTTTATAACAAATTCATTTAAAAAGCTTTTTAAAACAAGCTTTTACTGGAATGCCTCGAGACGAATCAAACGAGTCCAAACTCGATGATGTTGCGACGTTTCTTTACAGAGGTCCTATGGCCGCCTACCATCTCTAGCGTCAGATCAGCTGCATGTCTTTCTTAAAATATAGTATTGTTACGCTGTATACATAAGCTTGCAAAATTTCAGCAAAATCGGTTGAAGGTATCTGCTTCAAAATTGAGTTGCAAGATTCCACCCGAACATACAAGGATACATACATTGCAAATTAATAAAAAACTTGTAAGAAAGCGGTCAAGTGCGAGTCGGACTCGCCCATGAAGGGTTCCGCAGCAGCAAGTAACATATTTTTTTTATATTTGTGTTGATTGAATGAAAGGTAAATTGCAGTTTACGATTTATGACGTAATAAAAAAAAACTACTTACTAGATTTCGTTCAAACCAATTTTCGGTGGAAGTTTGCATGGTATTGTACAACATATATTTTTTTTAGATTTATCATGCTCTTATTTTAGAAGTTACGGCACACATTTTACCACTTTGGAAGTGTTTCTCGCGCAAACTATTCAGTTTAGAAAAATATGATATTAGAAACCTCAATTACATTTTCGAAAACCTATCCTTAGATACCCCACACGTATAGGTTTGATGAAAAAAAAAATTGAGTTTCAGTTCTAAGTATGGGGACCCCCATATTTTTTTTTTTTTTTTTTTTTGTGTGAAAATCTTAATGCGGTTCACAGAATACATCTACTTACCAAGTTTCAACATTATAGGTCTTATAGTTTCGGAAAAAAGTAGCTGTGACATACGGACGGAGAGACGGACAGACAGACAGACAAACAGACAGACATGACGAATCTATAAGGGTTCCGTTTTTTGCCTTTGGCACGGAACCCTAAAAATGACTGTACCCTGCGATGCTTCGCTGTGATAAATAGTAGACATAAACTTTCTTATTAAGGAGAGGCCTAAGTCCAGCAGTGGACTGTTATAGACTACTGACGATGATGACTCAATATCCTACATTCAGTTAATCGTCAACATGTAAAAATATACATTTCTGTCACTAATGTATTGATTATATTAAATCGTGTCTGACATTTTGTAGACAGTAAATATATGTCTACAAAAATTTCTCAATTAAAACACCTACTGATTTAATTTTTAAATAATTAAGACAATGCAAATGGGGCCACTGTTTAAATTTTGCGACAAACTAATAAATTTAAAAAAGAAAACCAAAGTGATCGTGTGAAAAGAATTTATGTAAAGAAATTCACGTCTTCAAAATATTCAGAATGACACAATCAATGACACTCCGAGAAAGAGCAAGATTTATCCAACCTAAATTATGCATAAATGTGTTTTAGTGCATTAATCCTGTACTTAAATGGGTTCTAACAGCTTCTGTGGACCGTGTTCCCTTCATAATTTAGAGTTTTAGTTTAGAATTTGTATTGTTTCTCGATCCCAATTTGAAAAAAATCTATTAAATAAGTGTTACAATTAATTAAATAACTGTAAAAAACTGTTGTTTAAGTTTTATGAAATCATCGCTAAAAACTTGAGTACATAATGCTGTTGATTCAACTAATTAGATTTTTTTCTTGATGTCGTGGAGTAACTCTAACAGCGTTGTTAAATTAGCTGTGCAATATTATGCAAAAATATTGCAATCAAATTAGACACTATGGGACTGGTTATTAAATTACCGAGTGCGTATCTATATCATCATATTTCATCGCAACTTCACCTGGTTTAGAAAAAAATAAAAATAATTTAAATTAACAAACTTTTGGACATACAGTTAAAAAATGTTTGATAAGAAGTGTATTATTTTAATACCTAAAGTATTTTTCTTTATGTATGGCCCGCCAAAATGACTACTCTGCCTGATGGAAAGCATAAGCAAAATCCAAGAGTGGTGGTCACCATACTCATTGCCAATGCAGACAATGCAGCATGGTGACCCACACCATGGCGGCCTAGTGATGCTTCTGCATCATTTAGTCTAGTCAACAAGTATGGAACTTGTTGACTGGACTATTTGGGCCTCCGGTCTCGCACTCATCAACGAAACACGACAGCACGAACGCTGTCATTTTACGTTGATTTTCTGTGAGTGGGTAATACCGCCCCGGTCGAGCCGGCCCGTTCGTGCTGAAATCAGAGTGGCTCTACTACCTTGGTTTTTATTCATTACACATACGGCTTAGACACATTTTAAGCTAATTTATTTATACCGTATGTACGGACCATGGACGGTGCGTAGGTACTTCACAGACATTATTCACGTTATTCATAAATCATATTCTGTATACTCCAAGATAGGATTAGTGTTAGAATTGGAGATTTATAACGTCATTTGTCTTAATTTTTTTTTAATAAATAATTTAATCATTATTTAAATGTTGATGTGTACTAGTATTTTTAGTTAGTGTGCTGTGACCTAAACCAATTTCCATAAAGATCACATTCTGCAACCTGACCTTTTTTAAAAACACATGCGTAAAATACAATAAACTGAATATTCATTATTTAAATATTTGTAGCTTATTTCAAAGTAAGCAAATTTCAAAATGTATAAATATGTATATATAAACCTTCTCTTAGCAAACTTCTCTTTGTCAAACAACAGCATTCTTAAAACAAGGTTAGCTCGTCAATTCTATGCCACACAAATCTATTTCGCTTCGCCTGATATTGTATGCGTATGCATCGTTTATAGACAATTGGAATTGTGCGTTGCTGATTCTTTGGTATAGAGAATCTCGAGGCCTAAGTCACGTTTAGTTGAAGCCTAAATTCAACTGTAATCTAGCTTAATTTTTTATTTCCATTGTATAAATCGCACCATGACTGTGTATCACAATTTGTTACATAATAGTAATCGTTTTATCTATATCTAAGTTTCACGTAGCGGTCTGTTTGTTATCCTAAGTTTCTTTCTGTGATTTCGAATTTAAGACGAGAAAGAGTGAAATATAAGAAAACTAACATTTGAATTGCTTAGAATAAACACGTAAATACTACACAAACAACAGCAGAGCTTTTCCTAAATAGGTAAGCACAGTGATGTGTGGTCTTGGTTGGTGGTAGTTTGTTCGTATAGTCTGAAACCCTCATGGATAATAACTTGCCCAAGTTATGAGTGAGGCTACGTATCGGACTCAAACCACCAGTAACCAAACGACACGATATGCTATACTACGCTTAAAATAAAATACCGTTTATGCTATGGTGATATGTCCTAAACGTTCTTCCTACTAGTACTTCAGCGTAGGTGGCACGCGGGTCATTCTATGTTTGGGCAATATCCAGAAATAAAAATTCTTTGCGGGAGGCTCATTTCTGTAGGAGAAAATTTAACCATTCTCAATAATTACGCTGGCAGAAGATACTTGTGAGCGAGCTTTCGCTGCCTTGGGCGTCGGTGGTCTATCTGATCCGTTTTAAAATCATGACCTGACCTGACCTTACCTCAAATTAAATTCCACATTCTAACATCAAGGCTGTCTATTCAGTACTTTTATATTCACTTTTATTTTCTTACACAATATTTTGAAAAATGATATGCAAGGTTTATGAGGCAATTGTAATTAATTAATGGAATATGTCACCGTGGCAAATGCTTAACATTCAATGAATCCATGTTTCACAAATCGCTAATGCAAATCTAGTACAATAAAATCACGATTCAAAATCAATTGAGGCCAACATCATCATCAATTGCAGTGTCAATCGCATTAGTTCATGGCAAACCAAAGATCTTCTAAACAATCGTGAGTCTCATATGCTTTGCAAGTACATTATAATAAATTGAGTAGCTGAATTTCTGTATAATATAAATCTATAATATAATATCATAGCACATCCAAAATTTAATTTAATTAATTGAATCTTCTTTCACTAAATGTCATCGAAGTTTTTCTTATTACGTTACAGCTATTTTTTATTATTAATTAACTAAATTTCAGAACTTAAATAAACCTTTTCTAATTCACAACACTGCTATTTAATTTGCGCGAATGTCTTGATCAATTTAATATTTAAATTCAAATAATGTTTACTGTAATTAGGAGAGCGGAAAAACTCTTGAAAATAATATTAAAAGTCAACGTCATTGCCAAAGACAGGCAGGAAAAACTACTTCCATAACGACATACCAATGCCTTCGAAGTCAACTTGAGACAATAGATTCTGTTAAATTGAACTTGATCATATTTCAAACATTTAATTTATAACTTTTTATGCACTTTTGTACTTCGGCTGAATTAACACCCAGGGCATTCCCAACCACTTTTACCAGTCAAACTTTGTGCGAGGTAAGAAATCTTGTGAGTATGGCGCAAATAAATAGGTTACGTACTTAAACCACTAAAGTATACAAACGTAAGTTTATTTACGAATACAACAAATAGATAAATACTACAACATATAAATAAATACATTATATTCGTACACTACGATATTAGGAAATATTTTTTACCGAATAAGTAATGTTTTTTCGCACCCATCTGCAATACAACATGCCAAGAATAAGACGGAAAATAACTTTTTATCCCCCCATCTCGGAAAAAGTATTTTTGCCCTTCGATATCTGAGTGCAAAAGTCGTTTTATCCGCTAGAGGATAAAGTAAATTGAATATAGAACATCGTCGTGTGCACTAAGTTTGTGAATTCAAAACATCATTAAACCTATTTACTTCTACCTAAATGGTGCCGAATTTATCATATAACCTTTTTTAATTTGTTAAAAACTCAGACTCGGAATCTTCTTGGTATACTTTTTTTTAATTTGCTTTGCCCGCGCCATTTTTGTGTGCATTTAGTCATTTCCTCGCTGAGGTGGGATGAAAAGTTACGTGTTGCACTCGAGACTCGAGTCCAAAGATTTTTCACCTCTTGCTCTTTTGATTCCATCGCTAGCGCTCAGGATTCTAATTTTTTAAGAATTTAAGAATCCTTCCCTTGCTCGGTCATCAAAATTGAGCACTCGGTTAAAAAGCAACTTAGCGCTCTTGTATAACAAATAACTATATTACTTGAACTGAATATTTTTTTCTATCACAAAAAGTAATACTCTTTATTCACTAGATCCATTTTACAAATCGAGGGTCAACACGTTGTATACAACAATTCTTTTGTTTATCACTACAGTACGACATGGGCTATATTATCTAATAATGTATGGTATATGATGTTACTTGTTTCTTACAAGCATTCGCGTAATTAAATAAAAAAAATAATGTGAGATACAATGTGCGTCGCGGTGGTTATCTGTTTAAAACGGCCTTGTTTATTTTATGCATAATAAATCTGTTATATACAAAATTCTGCTTTCGGCTTAGTGACGGGGTCATCATCAAGAACATTTTCTATGGATTTCAAACCAAGTAACTCCTAAAATTGGCAGCGATAAAGCGCCAGAACGATCGATTTAGATAATTTATGTAAAATAAATGTATCTGTGATTATCGCTTAAAAGACATTAATTAAACTCAGTGTAAATTAGTTGCATATTTGATTTTTTCGACTGCAAACATGCTAAAGTTACAGTATAAAAATGCAAGGTAAAGAGTATCCAGAAAGTACAGATAAAAATCTACTTTGTTATTACAAAATTAGTGACCAGCACTTCAAACAAGTCTATATCCGTCTTTTAAGTTATTTATCCTGAAGTTATTTCAAAATAGCAAGTAAGATTTCATTACACAGATTTTCATAAGGGATTGAAAATCTTACGTGACGAAAATGTTCCGTGACGAAAGTCGCAGAAAAGGCAGTTAAAGCTTTGTCAAAGCAAATGTCAAGGTCGATATTGTCCAAGGCCAGAGGAAGTAACACCGTAGTAAAAATCAAACAGTCTACTTCTGAAAGATAATTTATAGATACAAAACGATCTACCATGTATGCTAATTTTGTAAGACATAAACGTATACTCCCACTTAATATTCATGCAAAACAAATTGCATTGCATTGTGGCCAATGAATACGTAGACTTAATGTTACATATATTGTAGGTAACAAGTATGCTGTCCGCATAAATATTTAACACCTCCTTTAATATAATTATGTAAAACCGTGAATTTTATCGCTTCAAGTTTCTAACCTTGCCTAGTAAGGGTAGATAATGTCATATTATTATTATTTATGTATTTAAGAGGATAAGCAATTGATTATAATCTAGTTTAGATATAAGATTTTGAGTGATCTACACACGTTTAGAAGTGCAATCTAAAATTATAATATTTGACACACAAACTCACATCAATGTCAATTTTGTATTGCAATATAGTTGTTGAAATTATCAATTAAAATTAGTAGCTCCTGAGATTAGCACGTTCAACCAAACAACTCTCCAGTTATATATCATTAGTATAGTTTATCTGATAAACAAAACGTAAACGAAGACTGATAAATTCTTTTGTAAACACACGGTTGAATATAAAGCATACATGCCATTATCTACTACTTGTTATTGTTTTAACGCTAACTAGCTATTGTATTAACGCAGCCGTGGAAAGAATTATATAGTGGAAGTAAGTCTAGAGGTGCAAAAAACTAGGAAGTGATATCATTCGTTAAATTGTACGTAACAACCTTTGATCTTAAGTACAACGATTGTTTTGCTTATCAAACAAGACTAATGTAAATTTTGTGCATATTTTCATTGTATTATATTATACTAACACATTATGAGTTCGAGTTCAGTTTTGAACCAATTAGGTTTTTTTTTTATTTGTCAGTGTATTCTTCCCTCTTGATCCTATTTAAATTTAAAATACAATCTTTAGATTAAAGTATTTACAAATCATTAAAATTTATCATCAAAATTAATTACCTAAGTCTACCGTTATGTTAAACAATAGCAAATAAGATTAATTCTTCACACAGGTCATTGGATTTACAGTTAGAATTTAAATTAGAACAGATAACAGTAACAAATATAATAAATTCAAGATTCAGCTCATAAATTAAATCAAAATATTAAAAAACTGTAACTATAGGTATTAACTGTTATTTAAATAATCTGAATCTAGACTGATATAAAGCTGAAGGGTTTGTTTGTTTCTGGTCTCAGAAAATTCTGGTCGAGTTTGAAAAATTATTTCTGTTTTCGATAGCCCAGTCATTGAGGAAGGCTATTCTATATAATTCACCACGCTACGACCAAAATAAGTGAAGTATCAATAAAAATTTTGCAAAAACAAGGGAAATATACCTTTGGAGAGCTTACATTACGTGCGCTGCAACGCTTAAAGTTTCACAAAAATAATTTATGAAAGAATTGTTCTCCTTTAAAAGTAAAAAAAAAATCGCGAAAGCATGCCGTCTACCTTTTCAGTTTGGCTCACTATAACATTTCTTGTAATGTTTACAAAATTTGTTCACCCTGTTGTTAAATCATGCTATGAGCAATATGCGACGCAGATTGTGTGCGTTAACTAGCCGAGTAATAGTTATATCGCATGTAAACAACATTACTTCAAGCCGACAATTTATGTACTCAATATTAATTATCCTAGTTTCCTTCCATCGAATTAGGTTCGGCTCCAACTGGCCTAACCTTTAATGCCCTTAATTACTGTTATCTGACACACTTTATTATACTTTGATTTAGTGACAAAATCACGCCATCTCACAAAATAGAATATGAAATATTACTAGTAAATAACAAACACATTTATACCTACTGTGGAAGAGCCGCGCTTCGGCATGAATGGGCCGGCTCGACCGGAGTGATACCACGGCCTCACAGAAAACTGGTGTGAAATAGTGCTTGCGCTGTGTTTCATCGAGTGAGTGAGGATACCGGAGGCCCATACCCCAATCCCCTACCCCTATTTCCCCCCGGCGGCGGCAATCGCTTACCATCAGGCGATACGTCTGCTCGTTTGCCCGCCTATTCCATAAAAAAAACAACTGTTCAAGTGAATCAAAAGCTGTGTTTTTTCTAAACGAAACGAACGCTTTATAAAGTTTTATTAGGACAATTCTCGCTAGCTAGCTAATTATCTTGGGGGGCTTTAAAATATAGGAGATAGACACAAAGAAAGAAAAAAAAAGACCAAACTCAGAAAAAACAATTTGTGGATCACACAAAGTGTTGTTACATGTCGGAATCTAACTCGCAAAGCTTAACGCAGTAGATAAATAATAATGATAAACGTAGAGCTAAACTCAAAACCGTATATATTAAGCATGATGCGTTATTAGATACTGTTTCATCTTCACTGATCACAATCAAATGTATCAAAAACAATCAGACAAATATCGCTCTGCGACTCGAGTTTTGCACATTTTTTCTTAAAGATTCTAGGATAGCTTTTCACGTCCGATATGAGACTCGTTCTCGTAATTACCGTCATACGATATAGCGTGCACTGTGACAACAGTTTCATCGTAACATTATAATTATTTTTAAAGTAATATTGTAACAATTATTATAAAAACACTTAATTTTATTATCTTAAAATCTTTATCTGTACTTTATTACGTATACCTACATATTTCTGAAGAGCCTATTTTTAGATGCACATGCAACATATCTATTTATATACATATTCTAAAGGTGGATTTAGGTATGTACTATTCTATATGGCGGTTTTGCCTGCAAATGCGTAGGTACTTAATAAATTGAGCTAAGACGAAATGTAATCGGATTATATCGATTAAAATAAAGTTATTTATTGCTTACAGCTATTAAAATAGATTTAATAAACGCCAATATTATTTAAATGTAAAATCTTATTATTCGTATCGCACAACAAACTAGTAGGATGATACGAGTATCGTTTTGCTACGCACGCGACCTTCGTAGCCCAAACTCCGGTCGACATCGATTCTTCTATATGTAAATAAAGGCAACAGTAAATGAACGCAGTGAAGACGAGTTAATTCCTGTTTCTATTCAAGTACATTGCATGTAATTATAGACACATTTATTATACGACAGCACGTTCTTTGAATACAATAGCTGGAAGGTACCAATTATACAGGTACATAGTATTAGGCTGCGAACACTCGCCGTGTCGGAGTTCACGGCCAGGTCAGTCTTGCATAACTCAGTAGAAAACAAATAAAATCGATAAAATCTTCATCACACTATAAATCTTTCGAAGGCTACAATTTTGCAAGTACTTGTGAATTTAACTCATAAAGTGTAGTGGGAACTATTTCATGATAACGAAATCTTAAACTGTGTTTTAAAAGTAATTCTAAAAATGTGTGGTCGTGTGAATTTTCGACATTAATTACTTGTTTTAATGAAATAGACTAATTTAACTTTTTTCTCAAACATTTTGAATACTTTATTAAACTAACGGTAAAAAGATTTATTTAAAGAAACATTGATGTTTATGTGTTGTCGGTTTCATTGCATATACATGTATAGAGAGATAGTAAATTTATCAGAATCAAAGATCACGATTGATCAATTCCTTAGTGTATTACATAGGAGCATAGGTACTGGCGATAGATACGCATCGCTTACATAACAAGTAACTAGTATATAGGTTAGCTGTGCCGTTGACATGGGAACTTCATCGTTATATTGGTTATGTAATATTCGGCGATGGAGGTCATGCAGTGTCGTTGCGTGTGGTGCCGTATGCGGCGTCTCGCGAATATTTAATTTAGCCGTGGGATTAGGAACGCGAAATTGTTCTAGTGGTACAGTTTTTGTTAGACTGTGTGTTTCTATTCTAGTTCTGTATTTAATTGAATCTAGCAACGTGTGATATATTTACTATCACTTGCCTGCGAATGCTGGTTTAAACAAAACTAACGTATGTCTCCGTAGCCCTCAGTGTGCCCTAAGTTCTTTGTGAACTATCAAACACATGCAAATATTTTATGTTTTCTTATTTTAGTTTAATAATGTACTTTTATATTACTATAACATCGTTAAAACGTTAATTTATTTGTATTTAGTTCATAACACTAATTTGCATAAATGTTGATTCCGATTAGATAAAATGTTTTAGATTAGTTTAATTTTTAATATTTAATTTAATTATCATAATATTTTTGTTGTGATTTTATCGCAGACTATTTATATCTGTAATAGTTCATTTTATTAGAATAGATCATGATGAACTATTGAAGACTAAATGAAAATAACAAGACTGTTGTGATGAATATTAGAAGAAGGCTATAGGCTTTATATCATCATGCTAAGAACAATAGGAACGAAGCACCGATGAATTTTTTTTCAAAAACGGGGGAAAATTGTTACGCTACGGGCAATAGGAGACGCAAACTAGGTTGCGTGGGTCAGCTAGTTCTTAATAATCTGAGCAAATAGTTTCTTAAAGAAGATTGTTCATGTGAAAGCAAAACATTGCTATTGCCTCCTTGCCTACATAAAGCAACATTAAAGTAAGTAAGTTAGATCAAAAGATAAAGGCATCGTTATAACCATTTAATTTTTCGTTAATATGGGCCTTTTTAGAATGTAGTCGTTTGTTTGGTCGGTTCTATGAAGTACCTATACTTGAATCATTATTTTAGAATTAAGCCATTTAATAGCTGGATGTTTGTCAAAAATGTATTTTAATATATATATATATATAATTTATTTACATATATATATATATATTAAAATACATTTTTGGTCCATTTAGTTTTGTGCATAATTTACAGAACGGTTGTTGCATGTAGTTCCGTTCTAATTTATATCTATTATTACATCATTTAGGGGCGAATACTCATACTATTTTTTTTTTAAATTGAACTATTAAGTGCGAAATACACAACTATATCTTTAGACAGTATGAAATAAAGATGTTTTCCGATCCTGTATGATCAGTTCTTTAACCGACTTCCAAAAGGAGGAGGTTCTCAATTTCATCGGTATATATTTTTTTTATGTATGTACATCGATTACTCCGTCAATTGTGGACCGATTTTGAAAATTCTTTTTGTATTCAAAAGGGTAGTCCATTCCCCATGTAGTCCCATGGCCACCATATAAGGATCTGATGATGGGATCCCAAGGAAATCAAAAGAAACCCTCAAATTTACGTGAGCGCCTGCAATGAAGTTAAGAGCAATTGTCTGCATGCCTTCATATTCTGTAGACATCATTTAATTTTAAATGAAATGATGATGAGAGACTTGAGAAAGACTAAAAAGCGAAAAATTAAAAAAAAAATCGTTTAAAAAAACCGACTCCAAAAACTAAAAAGTATAAAATAACTTAATTTGTATGTGCTACCTATTCATAGGTTTGAAGTCGGTGCCAAGCCAAAATGTAATAGTAGGTACCGCACTCGCCGTGCGTGACCTTGAGCGGGATAGCTGCTCTTCGCGTTGAACAAAACAACCGAAGCGTCGATGACGTCGTTGACGTTCGTCTCGAAATATAGCGAGTGTGGTACCTACTATTACATTTTGGCTTGGCACATACAAATTAAGTTATTTTATACTTTTTAGTTTTTTAAATAATGCAACCAATATGCGACGATGATGCGATTTTCATGTATGGAGAGAGCGATTAAAAATTGAAGATTTATAGGGACACATAACACATGGCAACGGTGCAATCTGAGACCGGTCGTTGGTAATGTAATATTCGCATATTATATGCAATTTAAGAATGTTCTTGTGTTGAGTTAAACCGCTATACAAACAGGTGATTAAATCAAGGTTGTAAAGTTTAAAAAATGCTGAAGTAAAAATTCCACTATGTAGTATGTATTATAATGTATGTTATAATGAGATAACTCTACGTAAAGACTTTATAGTTAATTTAAATACATTACATTGCATCAGTTACTCATAATTTACATTTTACAAGCCTATTACCCTAAAATACCACTTAGGGTCAGTTTTGACGGACGGTGTAACGGTGAAGAGACTTATTCAGTAACCATTTAAATCCAAGTATCGATCTCCATCAAAAGATATAATCATTATTGTAACAAATAGACCGTATCGGATCAGTAAACGAGACATCAATAAAAACGATTAGTTGATAATCATTTTGCAAAACCCATTGCATATTTACTGGTATTAACCTATGGCCTATTGACGTTAAGAAATCATTCAAGCTAACGCGCATTGAAATTATCCACTCAACTTTACGACGATTACGATTAACTAAATGTTTCAACGGTTTTCAAATAATTACTGTAGAATATTAGCCGATAGGTACGTAGTGTAGGACGCCGACATGCCAGATGGAGTGATGATCTGCGCAAGACGGCTGGGAGAAGCTGGACGCGAGAAGCCGAGGATCGAACCAAGTGGCTTGCAATTGGAGAAACCTATGTGGTGGACTGCGATAGGCTGATGATGATAATTATTGACAATAAATGTTGGTCGTTTATTTTATCCTATAAATTATCGTCGTGTCACGTAATTCCATTACGAGTCGCGACGATACGCTGAAGGACTCGTTTGTCAAGATTACCCGACGAAAGAAGCGCGGATCCGTCGCGATTTTTAAGTAAGCGAGTAGTCAATTATATATACCTTTTTTTCCTGACTACCCTTACTTCGAATGGGTTCACTTGGGATGGGTTTATTGCTATTATTTTTTATTGTTCTATGATAAATAAAATATAAGTAAATTAGAAAACTCAGGCACAAAACAATTTTACTTATTGTTCGAAAATAATAGTAATACGCAAAACAGAATCGACTTTAAACTAGGATTTACTTTCAAAACGTAATCCGGCTCACGATCATTGTTCTACAAATTACGTTTAGTAAAACATCACGACATCGTGTCATGAATGCAATATTCTTCAAATGCAGTTTGCATCCCTCATTTTCTTATTACGCAACTTTTGGCTAGTGTAAGTGCTTTATTTCGACTAAAACCATCCGACACCGAAGACTATGATCACACGCACCATTGACGCAAGAGAATCAGTAAGATCACTTTAAACGCGAAAGGTTATGTAAAATGAAGTAACACCTAATACTTCAGAAATGTCCGAATTGTCATGTACCTATTTTGCAAACATGTTTGTTAAACCAGGTTACGTGTGGGTTAGCCAAAATATTTTGCACGTATAAATGAATTTAAACATCAAATAATTTGTACACGAAACAGTTACTTATCTTTATTACACTTGTAATCTGTAAATTTGGTTGTTTTATTTTTAAATTATTTGAGTAAGTTGTAAGTTAAGAATTTAGCTGTCAGCTTTTGGACTATAATAAACATTTGGCATTTGTTTTCAGGAGTCCGGTAGTTCGTGTATTACCACAATAAATTAAAGACTATGTTTTCATAATGTTTTACTATTTATTATTTGTATTCAAGCTGATTTCACTAGAAACATTAAACCTTAATGTCTATGGACTAATAAATTGGGAAGGATACTTTCTATATGCATTATTTCGCGTGTCGTCAGCCATTAACATATAATGGATGTGCGAGGCTGTGTGCAATGACTGAATTAAAACAAACTGTTACATTACTACGGTTAAGTAACCAAGTATTACACACGATTCTTTAACAATGCCATGGTTTATTTTGGGATGGCATAAGTTCAATTACTATTACAAGTAAATTGTACATTATATTGTTGGAATCCCTTGTTAAACAATGACGTGAACACTATACTTACAATGGTCTCGGAGTCGATATCAACCATCAGTAGACTTTAAAATTATTGATTCGTTGTTTAATGTATAATGATTACGTAAATTATAAACAATAAAAAAATATCACTGGCTTCCACTTTTAAGGTGATTTTTTTTATGTAAGGCCCGCCAAAATGACTCTACTCTGCCTGATGGAAAGCATAAGCAAAATCCAAGAGTGGTGGTCAACATACTCATTGCGAATGCAGACAATGCAGCATGGCGACCCACACCATGGCGGTCTAGTGATGCTTCTGCATCTTTTAGTCTAGTTAACAAGTATGGAACTTGTTGACTAGACTATTTGGACCTAAAAGAGTCTTACATATCTCACATTAAAAAATATAAAACAGTTCGTAAATATATTTATAAAATACGCACAAATTAAAGGACAAAGAAGCGAGAAAAGCAATAAAACAGTATACGTCAAATACATAGAAAGAGCGTGAAAGAAAATATAAACAGATCAACATAGAACGCGGTTATTGGTGATAGTGCAATTATTATTATTTTTTTGTTAAATAATTAAAAATTTTAACAAAAAAAAAACCGACTTCAATCTGGACCAAATTTAAATGGGACCATTTGGGAAGCACCACCTTTCAAATAAAAAAAAAATCATCAAAATCGGTTCACCCAGTCCAAAGTTATGAGGTAACAAACATAAAAAAAAATACAGTCGAATTGAGAACCTCCTCCTTTTTGAAATCGGTTGAAAAGACAACTCCCACATTAGGAATAAACATCCTGTGTCGCGGGGGACTTTACAAACATACATGAAACGGACACAATTAACACCCAGACTCAGAACAACAATTTGTGGATTACACAAAGTGTTGTCCCGTGTAGGATTTGAACCCACAACACTTGGCGAATTGGCAAGCGGCGTGGCGACCGCCTAAACCACTAGGCCAAATGTGCAGTCAACTCACTCATGAAAAAGGATTTTTTGCTAATCCGTAATTATGTTATGACACCTTATCAATGTAAATAAGCGTCTTCCTAAATTATGTGCGCAATAACGACAAAACGTTTCTGCAGGTAATTCAGTACATAATGATATATTTACGAACATATTACGAACTATTGTTAGTATCCTTACGATGTTGCAATAGCTGAATACTTAGACACAACTCATTTAAAAGTAACTTATGAAAATAGTTTATTTAAAGACAAAATGCACTTAGTGTCAAGGCTCTTAGCATTCAAAGTAATGAACTATACGATATACAAGTACGTCATAAATCGCGAACGTTAGCGAGTATAAAAGAATCCGAAAAATGAAAGTTGTCAAAGGGCAGACAAATCATACAATTATGTAATAAAAGACTAATAAATATTACGGACATCTAACACACAATGCCACCTAGTCCCAAGCTAATCAGAGCTTGTGTTATGGGTGCTAGACAACTGATATAAATACGTTTATACTTTTTTTTGTAAATGCATACATATTATATATAGGAAACACTCAAACTTCGTTGTAGATCATACAAACATTTGGTCCGACCCGAGAATCGATCCCGAGACCTCAAGCACATCTTCAATCTTTTCAATTTTGTAGTATTTTCAGCCAATGAAAACATGACCAACATCATCTTCAATAGTCTAAATCAGTCCTGTGCTGAACCTAGACTTATATTGGATTTGCCATACCGGTTAAATGAGTTTGTGGTAAAATTTCCTTTAAGTTTTGTTGGTAACACATTTTTCAAGTGAGCACTTTTTGGGTAAACTAAAAGCGTGAAACTCGCATCATCGTCAACTCGCATCATCGTCACCGCAAGCATTCACAACTTACTTAGTTTTCACTTCTATTAGCAATCCCCAAAGACTACCCCGTTTTTTTTTTTGACCACGGCAAATGTTTTTTCTTCATATTAATAAGTAAAGCGAAAATTTGGTCTTTTAACTTTGAATAAAAGTTATACAAACGAAGGACTATACAATTTGGCACAGTTAGTTCCTATGGAAGAGGAGTGCAGAAAGCTAAAAAAAAACAAAAAAGTTAATAAATTATGTTTAAATTTCGACTACTAGATGACCACTAGTTTAATTTAAAACGTTAGTCACGAAAGCGAAAAGCAGCATTGGTATTGAATTCTCATAAAATTAACAATAATGTACAAATTAATATTAATACATGGAGGATCATAAATTACTTCGAATACTAGTTGAGAATTTATTTTGCATTGTCATGCACAAGATGTTGGATATAAAATAAAGAATTAATGTTTTTCTTTCCACGTCATGAAGTACTAATGCAATCTCAGATTTAATAATCAATTTCGATGTATGTATTTACAGGAGTCCAAGAAAGCTCGAATAATATTGCTTTATTTATAGGCAAGTAGTTTAGGCATATCGTGAGTAACATCACAATTAAAAGTTAAAGAACACGATAGTTTAAAGTTTAGTACAACTTTTTATTAGTTCACACTCTCATTTGATGATGAGAAAAAGATAACTAATTCAGTAATTATGCATATCTCAGGATGTTTACATCAAATTTTCGTAATGAAGTCAATACAGATTATGGTAGCATTAACTGTAAATTTTCTCACATAAATTAATTCCATATGTCACGGTTCTTTTTATTACCTATATTAAAACATTGGTCATTATAAAATTTACATTTTCGTGAGAAAGATTGTTATTTTTTTATAGATTTAAGATATCAGAATGTCCTCTTCAATTCATATGTTGGGATAAAGTTTAATTCAATAGAGTACTACATAGTGCTCTAAGTTTGTATTTATTAATGGCTTGCTAAACAAGTAGGTAATTAACTCTAAAGAAAAAATACGGTAGTTACAAATCTTCTTCACATTTTTGAAAATGTTCGTCACAGTAATATGTAGTTTCAAACTTGTTAATGTAGTGCGGTCAATGGCAGTGTGACCGACAAATAATTGAATTACGATCGCTCTTGCAATCGGATTTTATATAACAACTATTGTTAGATTCATTCATTGATCAAATAAACCGTGCCATGCTGAGTGTTGCTCAAGAATGTCATACGACAAAAAAGTAATGTTCTAGCTAGACAATGATGACGGTAATTACGATAGTTTTTTTTTTTTTTTGATTTTTTGAGCTTGATTTAAAATGAGATTATCCACAATAGCTAATTGTCGAATTGTGTGTTAACCTACAATTTTACAGAACTAAAAAAAAAAAATTTAAGTCGGTTTTTGTTTTTGTTAAAATTTTACTTGTTAAATATATTTTTAATCCCGGATGCAAAAAGAGGAGTGTTAAAAGTTTGACGTCGATGTTGATGACGTATGTGGCATCGTAACTCTCTAACGGATGGACCGATTTCAATGCCGTTTTTTTCATTTGAAAGCCAGTTTTCTTGCGGTGGTTTTTTGGCGATGTTTGGTTTATATCGGTCCAGCAGTGTAAGCGTATCAGCTCTTTCCCAAAATGATGTAAGGCATTTTTAACGTATGATTACTCGATTAAGTGCTTGCGTAGCGTAAGCGTAAGGGTTAGTAAGTAGAGAAGATAACACATTCTACACTTGCGTGATCATACAATTTACTGCTATTGGATATTTCCTTAGAAAATAACGTTCATAGAATATTTATGTTATCGGTGAAGTCTTGACGAAGATGTTAACTCGAAAGAGATTTTAAGGATCTCTAACATGGATCGAAAGCAGAACTGTGACTAAAACACAGGTTTAAATAATAGCAACTACTACAGTCATAGTCAGGGGCGGGGGAGAGCGTATGGGGTTCAACCCCCCCTACATTTGGATATTCTAGGTCATCGATTTGGCACCTGGCAACGTATGTAATATAAATTATGTGATCTATGGTACTGAAGTAGAAAACTAGCTTGTTTGGAAAGCTGGAAGTCGTCAATTTTTTACTAAATTAAGAGATACACTTATTGCCAAACTTTTTGTAAACGGAACCCTAAAACATAAGCTTCCTAGGCTTTTATTGGCGAGACTATAATTAGTTGTACGATATCTCGAACGAAAAACCTTATTCCGTGTTTACGGAAGTCGATAATAAATCAAATATCATGACTATCATTAAAAGTGGAAGGGGAAATGAATTCAAAAACATGTGTATCTTATAATAATTACATCAGAGATTTATTGATCTTCATAAACTATTTTTATTATTAGTTACTTTTGCTATTTTTTTTTATGAATGAGCCTACCAAATTGACTCTACTTTTCCTAATGGAAAGCATGAGTAGAATCCAAGAGTGGTGGTCTACATACTCAATAATAGTCATTGTGAATACAGCTAATGCTACAATGCAGTGGTGACCTACACTATGACGGTCTATTGAGATGCTTCTGCGTCATTGGGCCTCCAATGTCACACTCACCAACGAATCATGACATCACGAATGCTGTTATCTTATAACAGTATCATAAAATGAACGAAAGTGGACATGGCCAGGCAAAGAGTAAGCAGTGAAGTGACTGATAGAGGAGAAAATTAATTGCACCGACGTCAACTAAAGTTGGGCAGAAGGATAGGGAGATGATGATATTAGTATGAAATTATGTTTTTACTTTACATTTGTTTGAAAGTTATGTCACATTGGAAGTTATAATCAAACAAGTTAATGAGATTTGAATAATGTCTATCAAATAAACATTTACACATAAGGTTATCAGTAATTTAATAATAATAAATAAATAACAGTGATGAAATAATGTATTTAAGTTAATTTAGAGCTGCTAATTCGAAATTATGAACAAACAAACTTTATGCATAAGTAGTTTTCTGTTGCATCGTGATTTATGGAAAACAGTCTAAATTAAAACTACGGAGTGACTGGCATCGGACCTCCGCACCCTTGGGGGCGAACTGAATTCGAAGGTTGAACTAGTTGTCTGTGTATTTGAGGGCACTGACTTCCCAGTAATGATAGCCACAGATGTTCATGACAACCGGGACCTACGGCTTTACGTGCATTCCGAGGCACGGGCGTGAAATACCTCAAAACTTCTACACTCCGGGCTACTATTAAGAATTTCTTGTAACAAACACCCAACAGAATTTTTGACAGTAAAAGAAAATAATAGTTTTGTTGAAAATTCAGTTTCACAAGAAAATTATTAGTTACCATCATTTTACTACAGACTGTGCACTCAGTTTTATTAAATTGATTTGAGGTCACCACTATCAGTTTTAATTCTTCGATCTCCCTCTACCACACGTCAGATCACTGATTACCATTTTTCTAGCTTGATTTTCTTACACAAAGCCTCAATCTCAGTGTAAAATTGTTGATTTTTTCTTTATAAATGTCCATTTACTTTATTATATTTTATAAAACTATTTAGAACTATTTTGTAAGGAGAAATTATATTATTTGTTTAGGAATGGATGCGAAATTGAAATACTAAAAAAATTCTAATTAAGAGATAAGGGAGAAACCAAAGGACGGCAATGCACTTATGTTTCTTGTCACTTTACCTTAAAATGCTTTTTTATTTACTACACCACAATATATAAACGATAGAAGTCAGCAGACACGCATACACGTGTTTTTCTTAACAACTAAAATTATACACACGTATTAATATTGTATACTAATTTAAGGTCAAATCAGTAACCAAATACGCAATAAAATTACATGAATAGACAAAGGTATCAACTTATGAAATAAAGAATGGACGAAGGTCTCCTATTCGCACTTATTCAAGATCCGATGACAGAGATAAAGTTAATAATAACATAAGTAATTGTAATCAAACATAAAATGTTTAGAAATCTAGATGATATTCAGTTCGCATGGGAAGCGACTGTGGCGAAATTGAATTGGGAAAACTAAGACCCGCGCACTTACGGTTGTACCTTAGTAATGTACAATTAGATTGGGCAATAAATGCGGCCAAAGAGCATGATTAAAGCGCGTTACTCATTTTATGCGTTTGGTTCTTTTTTTTTTATGGAATAGACCGGCAAACGAGCAGACGTATCGCCTGATGGTAAGCGATTACCGCCGCCCATGGACACCCGCAACACCAGAGGCATCACAAGTGCGTTACCGGCCTTTGGGGGATGGGGGGGAGATAGGGGGAGGGGTTGGGGTATGGGCCTCCGGTATCCTCACTCACTCGATAAAACACAGTGCAAGCACTATTTCACACCGGTTTTCTGTGAGGCCGTGGTATCACTCCGGTCGAGCCGGCCCTTTCATGCCGAAGCGTGGCTCTCCCACGGCTAATAAGATGCGGCAGTGTGATAAGTGTAAGTGGCGCTTCAAATTTAGCTGTCAACATCTATATTACATTTCTTTAGAAACAATTTGTAGTAGTAAGTGTTACGAAAATGAGGAACACCCATTGTTTAAGTGATATACTGTCGTGTCTATCACCGTTATTGTCTTAAACTTTAGTAATCTCTCACCGATATACGTATGTATGTATAAATCGACTTTAATGAAGTTGAGCTTTTTTTTTTATTTAAAGTGTTACCAACAATTATTTACATAGAAACAAAACAATGTTACAATAACTTACAGGTAAATACCACTTACGTTAAATATACAAGTTATCAATGATATTATGATATTATATAAATATCATTGCAGGTAATACTTTGTGTCTGATTTTTGATTTTTAATGAGATTATTCAACATCGTGTATGAACTTTTAAATAACTCAAATATTCTTTGTCATTCATTAATTTTTATTTACCTAAGCTTAAATTAGTAGAACAAGCAGATTATAATCTATACTATAATTTACGTTCTAAATGCCATTCAAACAAAATTCAAGTTTATTCACTTAATACTGACAGATAATTATAAATAAATTATTTAAAATACCAACGGTAACCGCTAGCGATTATTATTATTACACTTCCTAAAATAGCAACAAAATCATTTTTTAACTTACAGAAAGGAATTCATGTCTTAAAGATATGTGTATCTTAAAGATATGAATTCTTTTCTGTTTAGTTAGCTTACGTATTATATATAACCATAACCCAAAAACTTTAATTTATTATTACAATTCATTCCTATTTAGTACAAGTATAGAGAACTTAACAGTCTCCATTAATTAAATTGCCTGGCTTACCTTCAGCCATGTAATCAAGTCTTACCTGTCCAACATTATCAATTTGTCCTAAGGCTTCAGGTATTTAAATAACAGCCATATTGAAAATTATAGAAGACCTTAGAAAACTTGTACGATATAATATAACCAGGTACTATTACGACACTTCATTAATAGTTATGCTTCGGATTTCTGCTGCTGTAAACGGTCGAATTACATTGGTTAAAAAGTGAATTTTAATATTGTTATGTTACATATTTAGAACACGGCATTGTACATACAATGCTTAGTAGCTTAGTTACATTACATACATTACCAAGTATGGTTAGCCAATGTTTTGTTGGTAACATGTAAACATAATATATTCATCTCGATTACAGGTTTCATGATCAGAAACGTGTGGCAACAAAATTGTATATATTTTGAAAATTTTACAATCTATTTTGACATTCTAATGAATTTGCCTGGTTGTTTAGGGACAGGTTACTTCGTAGTAAATGACTACCGCAATTTATGGACACCTACAACTCAGAAGACACAAGGTTGTCTATCTTTTAGGTTCCCCCTCAAACTAGCCAGAAGAGGCTCCGATAACCGTAGCTTTTCGATAATTCCCCGACTTTTAGAACCCAACACGGTGTGCAGTTTTTGGGTGCATAGGGCCCTATTAATACCGTCGGGGCCCGAGCCAACCTCACCTGCTAGCTGGTGCACCTGCTGACCAACGGACGAGGCTCTGGCGCTGGTTTTTCCTCTCGGGGTTGGGAGGTCGGACGGCAGTCGCTTCCTTAAAAACCTAAATTATGCCAAACAAAATGGATGTGAGATATAGTGTTAGTGGCACGGATAGGGCGCCGCCGCAAAACGGCGCGCAGGAGCTTCGCCCGACTCCTGTGGCAAGTGGGCGAGGCCTACCGTGTCCAGGGCGGGCACGGTTAAAGAAGTTACGCCCAATACCCGTAACACGTAAGCTCCGCTTTGCCACCTGGAACATTGGCACCCTAACCGGTCGTGCGAGGGAGTTAGCTGATGTACTCTCCAGGCGGAGGGTAGACGTGGCGTTCCTGCAGGAGACTCGGTGGAAGGGCAGTAGATCCGATAGTACTCCGGTGGATATGCAGAGTCACGAGAAAAGATCGTGTGCGACATTCTCGCATCCGCGGCAGTCTTCATGTCCCTGATATTGCAGACAAAATGCAGGAGAGTCGTCTGCGCTGGTGCGGCCACGTTTTGCGACAACCGCCTACCTACGTGGGAAACAAATGTCTGGCCATGCCGCCTCCGCCGGGTCCCGGTAGAAGGGGTAGACCCATGAAGTGCTGGTTTGACGTCGTAACGGGTGACATGCGTACCAATGGTCTCACTACCAGGGATGCTGAAGACCGGGCAAAGTGGAGAAGACAGAGCAGGAAAGCGGACCCCGGGCTACAAAGTGCTAGCTCTGGAAGCAACCGGGAGCAACGCTAGGATGATGATGATGATGACGGTGTGCAGTTTTTGGTCGGCCTGAGTCCAACATAATCTTTGTATCCATAGGTGTAATATTAGATTCTATGCATATATACATTTGATACTACATGGTAGTCTGGTATCCTCACTTTATTCGATGGCTAAAGCTACTTGACCTTGGGGCTTTGCCCGTGTGTGTGACGGTTATCGTGGTAAAGAGTAGCCTATGCCCTACCTTAACAATCAAAGCTCCATGCCAAACATTGAAATCGGTGCAGCGGTTTCTTTCGAATTTATAATATTAATATCGATATTAGTATTATGGACAGATGAATACTACTGTCTGCTGAAATCCATTCACTGGAACGATGGTTACTAAGTGTTTAGTATTTCAACGCTATCAAAACCATCTTTACCAAAACATGCTGAAACTAAAAGCTATAGAGATACAGATCGCAATATAAAATAAAGCATAGATCTATAAAGTTCTAGACTATTACTGACAAGATTTAACAGTTGAGTTTTGTTGTAAGTATACGAAACGAACGACTGAACTTGTATAGAATCGACTAATGTAATTAAATTTATCGACTAGTTCTTAAATAAAAAATAAGACGAATTATAAAAAGGTATATACTACATTCGAATTATCAAAAGTGAGGTCACGCCCACATTTTGACAGATATTTGATGTTTGGTGTTTGAAAACATAAAAAAGTGTCGCAGTAGACCCGGCTTAATATTGACAAATATTTATAGTAAGAAAACTATAATCACGTTTAACAGATTCTGCAGAATGATATTACAAAACATAATATTGTATTCAATGCGAAACATAAATTCTTACATCAACTTTACTAATTCTTAAATTCAAAAAACTAACGAAAGCACCAAAAGGAAAGTCCTATTCTGACTAACAAGCGAGTTCTAACATAATATATGGAGTGAAATGTTCCACTGCCCATAAGTAGTAAAGGGAAGTTATTCAAGTTGTATGTAGATGGTAGATATGAAATAAAGGGACAAAGGGCTATTTTATTTGTAAGACATTTTAGAAATTTATATAATAAAGTACTAGACGACTAGTAAAATGGTGTAAGTACGTTAACGGCTGTTTCCAATAATATATATATTGTTAAAACTGGAAATAGTCTATATTTATTTAATAATTATTTTACAATATGATTGATTACATAATTTTATTGATAAGCAGGCTTTCTTTGCTTTTTTAAAGTTTTAGTAAGAAAAATAACACTTTTTTAAGATGAATTCAGACCAATTTCAATAACCTATCTCTAATCAAAACTGGAAATCTGTGTTAACTATCTACCACGATATTGTTAGGCCCAACGTGACTAAGAGAAAACTTTAAGAGTAAGTATGACATATATTCCCCGCCGTTGAAAGAGTAACTTTCAAGCCTTAAGGTCCTCCGCGGTAGGGAGTTTGCAAAGTCGCACTAACGAGCGTCGCAAGCAGCCTTTGTTCGTGTGAATGTCTGCCAGTCTCGAAATCCCATCAGGTCCAGGTATGAGGATTGTATTAAGATGATTCAATAACTAAATTAGATAAACTTAAAATGAAGTAGGAAAGACTGTAAAGCAACATATGAATACACAGAATGAAAATGACTCTTGTTATGCAAGAGGTAGACAGAATTTTCTTATAAAGGAAAAAAAATATATTTATATGTCTTGATTCTATATCAGATACTGATATAGAATCAAGACATATTAATATTTAAAGTAAATGCAGTATACCTGCGTCTGGTCTAATATGTGTGTGGTCTATAAATACGTAATGTGTATCTAAAAAGATCTAAGAACCGAGTACCGCGTTAAATGCCTTTTAACACGCACGTTCAATACCTTCAGCGATCTAACTTCTGTTATTTTAATAATTAAGGTTAACGACTTGTATAATACAGTACAGATTACTAGCATTAGATGGAAATAGATATGACGATTACATTAAATCCGAATTGCATGTTTCGACAAGCCACGGCACGGAGTTTTATTTGAAAGCATCTTCACATTACGTAAGACCACAAGTACACGGTACTATCAGACTTTATAACTGCGATTTGAAAAACAAAACTAATTCAAAATGTCTCAAATAATTAATTAAACAAAAGATTAGTAATAGGTTAACAGTATTAGGTATAGTGGAAATCATTATTGGGAAGTTAACAGATTTATTAGTAGAATTTGAATATACTGGTAAATTGCCACTACTACTAAACCAGTAACAACTTCATCTGAGTAGCGAGTATCTCAAAGGATTTTGTACAGTGTTTATTTTACAAAAATATTACAAAATCGAAAAACTATTCCAGTTTCTTGTTAGAAGTAGAATGATGTCAGAATAAAAATTTATAGAACGAATGTGTTTGAAAGTGTAGGAAGAGGTCGTCCGCGGCAAACATTTACCGATCAAATTGGTGATGTTCTGAAGAAGGGCCATGTGAAAAGCACCAGGAACTGACGAGCGTGCATACAGCAATTAATGAATATAGACGAAGCAAAAGAAGTGTGTCAGGACCGTAGTAGGTGGAAACCAATTGTGTCTACCTACCACTTAGGGAAATAGACGTGACGTTACGTGTGTATGTATGATATCAGAATACAATTACGAAATTCGTATAGCTTCCAAGTACTATTAAATTAGTAGAGATGTAAAAGCAAGGTTAATTGGCTGCGTTTTATAGCTTTTGGCTGTTTATTATTAGGAAGCCTAATTTGTTTCCTTACTTCAAGGAGAAAATGCACTTTCGAATCGATGTACTGTGGTAGTATCAGATGCTCTCTCTCCCAAAACTGTGGTAAAGGAGATCCGAAAAACAGACGAGTCGTGAGATGGTGAGTAACTATTGCTGCCTTAGAATACCTGCATTTAAGTGTCACAAGTAAGTAACCGGTCTTGGAATACTCCATTGTATTTGAGCTCTGATAATTCCTAGGTTAATAATTACGAAATAATTACTAAGCAGCGGTTTTCTGTAAAACTGTGTGTCCCTACAGTTTAACCACCCCATTTACGAACACTGCATGGATAGCCATTTTCAATAACCTATCTCCAGATTTAACAAGAGATATGTTATTAAAAACGGTCTCAATTGACCTCAAAAATTGCCTTTTTTTTACCATTAAAACTTGACAAAAATAGAAAAAAACCTGCATATAAATGAAAGTATTGAAGTAATCATATTAAATATATATAGACTATCCCAAGTTTTAATTAGAAAAAGGTAATTATAAATAACGGTAATTAATTGCAAGGTGGACGGACGACCTAGTTAAGATCGTAGGGACTTGTTGGATGCAGGCCGCTACCGACCGGACGAAATGGAAATCAATAGTTGAAGCCTACGTTCAGCAGTGGACTTCTTACGGCTGATATGATGATGATGATGAATTGAAAATGTCATCTCGCCGTTATCTACTGTACTGAATGTGGAGAGTTTAAACCCCACATTGGCCAACACATTTTGCGATCCACAAATTGATGTTCTGAATCTGAGTGTTCTTGGTACGCGTTTCATGTATTTTTGTAAAGTTCCCAGCGACACAGGATTTATCCCTAATACATAAGTATGGCTCTCCTACGTGCAATTTTTATTACTCTTCCTAATACATACAAAATAATGCAAGATGTATCAAATATTGAGTAAAAAAATGAACAAAATATCAGGATACCGTGGTCCACAAATTTCCACTACATATTTATGGTCACTATCCAAAAACGTCCTGCAGTATGCAAACCTACCACTTAAGGACTGCTTAAATAATTTACTTTCTACTTATGATCCATATGTGCGAGGCTTACACTGACAAACCTTTAGAAATATGTAAAGACAACTGTTGCACATTGATATATTATTACACAACATAAGTACCTCACGTAGTTATGAATGTGGTAACTAATTTATCATTTTACGGACTTTGAACTTTAGGACTTTAAGTATACAGTACATTTTTAAAAACAGACAACCTGTTACTCAGTGTGGGTCTAAATAAAATAAATTTGACCTAAAATCTATAAAACAGTCGGCATAAAACATACAAATCTTTATTTTCTTCTTGTTTAAGTACTACTTCAAATGCGGCCCTAGGGCCCCTGAAGGGGGGGTGAACAGAACCATAGAAACATCCTAACTGGTACCTTGTTTGTTCATTTAACATGTTATGATATTTAAGATAATCGAAGAACATATTTTAACTTTTGTAAAGATTACAAATTATCAGTATCATTGGTATAGCTGTTATTCGATCTATATAAGGTCGTTAATTCGCTTACTGTGTATTTCCGTCGTATTAATTTAATAAATAATTCGATTCATTTAAAACACAGATTAAAGTTAAATCTAAGATAAAATCTATATTAAGTTATAAAAAGATTGATATCATCAGTGGTTTGAGTGGCCCAATAAATATTATCATAAGGAAACTATTAAAAGTCGTCTGACTTTGACGTAGATCTAAAACAGACGTTAACGAGACTGTTGACTTTTATATTCAATGATAATAATAATAGATCTCTTTATACACCAGATTAATTCCAAGGTTAACATAAAATTATACTCTTTGCGCTGTGCATTATATGGGTATACAAACACACGTCTGGCCAGCGTGTTAAAGTAGATCAAAATCTTCTTACGAAGGAGAGGCCTTTGTCCAGCAGTAGGCTATTAAAGGCTGTTGGTTTGATGTGATAAGTAAAGCACTGGCAGTTTTCATAATACAGGACGTACAATGTAATCAATAATGAACTTTGAAGAAAGCAAAACAATCCAGAATTCGTATTTTTTTTAAAGCCTACTCCCCATAAATCCTGTGTGGCGGAGGAGTTTACAAACGTACATGAAACGGATACAAAGAACACCCAGACTCAGAACAACAATTTGTGGATCACACAAAGTGTTGTCCTTTGTGGGATTTGAACCCATGACACTTGGAGAAGTAGGAAACGGCGCGGTGACCGCCAAACCACGAGCCAAACGTGCAGTCAACATTCAAACAATTCAAGACTATTGCTGTAGCAAACATAGAACTAAGACGCGATTAGTTCAATACCGAAGCGAAGCTGTTTAATTATAAGTTGATCTAAAACTGAATGTGGTAAATGTCAATGATTTATTTCGTGAAGTAATGAATTGAATTACTAACTAGAGCGATGCAAATATTGTACTTCACGGCAAATAACTGAAAGCTGACTACTCAATAAACCACGTACAGTGTATTTAGAAATAGCATTGAGTTCCGCAGCTATAAATTATAAAATACATAATACATAAACTAGTTAATATGTATGAAATATAAATGAAAACTGTGAAAACAAATTAGGAATGTAAACTATCGGTTTAAATCTCTTATAGCATATTAAGCTACCAATAGCGTGTACTAGGAAATATGCACACTTCTTGGTATACTTATTTCTTTTTCCATAGTTTAAAAGAATAAATGCATTAAGTCTTAAAATAAAAACAAAATGTATACTAAATAACGGTACAAAACAGGATGGGGTTCGCTATGAGATTCCAAAGCATTCACATAATGATATTGCTGAATTTAAGCTCAGACCGATAAAACTTGAGGCATTTAAATGGACATTATTTTAGAAATCATTCTGTGTTATAATAATAACTAATAGTTAATCCCGAACTAGGCATGGCCTGTATTATGGTTACCAAACTACTTCTAAACATATTTATTTAAGTCAAAAAACATAAATATTAGGTCTTTACCTATGAAATTGCCTTTCTTCAGTACTGGTCATTTCAAATAAAAAAAGTTTGTAATGGCTCTGTATTCTAAATTCAAATTAATTTTGTTTTAAAACCGTGACATTCTATTTACAAACTCAGTCTTTTGTTTTTTGATTAGCGTTGTATTTTCATTACATTTGAACATTTTTCGTCATAATGGATACTTTAAAAATTCGTGTAATTATGGAATATGAGTTCCGTCGTGGCACCAACGCGACACAAACGGCACGTAACATCAAAAACGTTTACGGAGAGAACTGTACAAACGAACGCACAACCCGTTATTGGTTTTCCCGGTTCCGTTCTGGAAATTTTGACTTGAAAAATGAAGCTCGTGGTCGTCCGGAGACTTTGGTTAACAATAATGAATTAAAGGCGATTGTGGAAGCTGACGAAACTCAATCTATAGCTGAGCCAGCAGCAGCTTTTAATGTAAGCATCAAAACAATATTGATCCATCTGCGACAAATTGGCAAGGTAAAAAAGCTTGATAGATGGGTGCCCCACTACCTTAACGATCGCCAGCGCAACGTACGCGTCGAGATCTGCCTTGTTCTGCTCAACAGGCAAAGAAATGAAGGAATTTTGAAACGAATTGATACGTGCGACGAAAAATGGATTCTGTTCGACAATCGAAAGCGCTCAGCAAGTTGGTTAGACCCTGGTTCAGCACCAAAGCAATGCCCTAAACCAAAAATGACCCCTAAAAAAGGTGATGGTCACTGTTTGGTGGTCTAGTGCGGGTGTGATTCACCACAGCTTTTTACATAACGGCATGAGCATTAATGCAGATGTGTACTGTGAAGAACTGGAGATATTGATGGAGAAGCTTGCACATTTACAGCCAGCTTTAGTCAATCGGTCGTCCCCACTGCTCCTTCACGACAACGCGCGACCCCATACTGCGCAACAGACAGTCTCCAAGCTGCAAGAGCTGGGGTTGGAAGCTCTCCCTCATCCGCCATACTCACCAGACCTTGCACCTACCGACTATTACTTTTTCCAAAATTTAGACAACTTTTTAGTGGGTAAAAAAAATTAATTCCCGAGAGGCAGTACAAAATGCCTTCGAAGAGTTTATTGCCTCCCGTCCAGCTGATTTTTACAAGCAGGGCATCAATAAACTGCCAATGCGTTGGCAAAGATGCGTCGATTGCATGGGTGATTATTTCGAATAACAGAAATAAAAAAGTTTGAAAAAATAAGTACCTTCACTTATTGCACACAAAACGGCAATTTCATAGGTAAGGACCTATTATTACAAAGATAATTTTTTCCACCGAGACAAAACAAGGGATCGTTCTCATCACACTATTATATTGGATCTAGGTATGAAGTTCATCATACACCCGCTGCCTCAGTAGCAGCAATATTAATAACCACTTTAATAATGGTCTGTCTAATTATTACTTCAGATCCCTAAAAACCAAAATATACCGAAACTATGCATACTAAATTACAATTAGATGATATCATGACTGTCCGGCGGTGCTACGCATCGGCGGCCTCAAGCCTGTTTTTATTAGCAATCGGCAGTCCAATAAATTACCGCAACTTCTTTTTACAATATTGCTTATTCTTTGTAAAATTGCTTGTCATGCTTAATTAACTGATCGTTCTACCAATTTAGGTGCACACTTTAAGATTTGACGGTACAATGCACAGAGCCTGTCTTCTTAGTTCATTCGTCATAGCATTCTTACAAAGATTGTATTGAATGAATTTAGTATTTTGGACTTTTTTCTCTAGTTTTCTTTGAATTAGCTTGTAGAGCCACGCTGATTTCAGCACGAACAGGCCGGCTCGACCGGGGCGGTACTACGCACAGAAAATCAACGTGAAATGACAGCGTTCGTGCTGCCGTGTTTCGTTGGTGAGTGCGAGACCGGAGGCCCAAATAGTCTAGTCAACAAGTTCCATACTTGTTGACTAGACTAAAAGATGCAGAAGCATCACTAGACCGCCATGGTGTGGGTCGCCATGCTGCATTGTCTGCATTCGCAGTGAGTATGGTGACCACCACTCTTGAATTCTGCTTATGCTTTCATCAGGCAGAGTAGAGTCAATTTGGCGGACCATACATAAAAGAAAAGAATTGTGGACAAGCTGACCCATCCATAATATTTTATTAATTCATTTTAAATGGATGTTCGCTTTACCTTATTTGAAAACACTGTCCCATATCTTTTCAGGAATTCTCTTCTTTATAATGAGTTGATTCTCTTATACTATAGACGATTCAAATTTTACTTACTTGAGATAACATTATTATATTTTCAGAAGTTTTATGTACAGCTAAAACTTAAGTTTTAACGTTAGTACGTTAGTGACTACACGTTGTAACGTAAAGTTAAAACTTTAGGTTTAATAGTAAATAAAAGGTTTGAAATTGAAAAGGAAACTATATAGGTGGATGAACAAATAAGGTTTTTATGATATAAAAATAAGGTGCATATTTGATTGAATATTGTTCATATATTAAACATAAGATTACTTCAATGATCATTATGCTAGTTCCAGAATCGCTACAGCGTGAAAAGTAAAAACATATTTTGAGTCAATGGCAACTGAACGATTTAAATCAATTTGAATCGCAAACCCTGAACTTAAACAATTGATATACTCGTATTATCTTCATCCGATATTATAATTAAGCTTCCAATCTTATTGAGTTTACTCTTTATTTTGTTAAAAGTAGATCATATTATTTTTAATATAATTTAAGCCATTACAATATTACAATATGTCATTACAATATTATTTTAGAAAAGCTTCTCGCATAAAGCAGGAGGCTTGCCAAGCCTGGGCTGACGCGGTGGCGCTACGGGATCAAAATACCAGCGCTCTGGAAAAGGAGTACAGCTTTGTCTCCAGGTCCCTTAAAACAGACATTGCAAGGGCGAAGTCGGAACACATCGCTAGAATTGGCGAGAGGCTGGAGCGTCTTCCTTCGGGAACTCGGGCATTCTGGTCTCTTGCCAAGGCTATTGAAGGCAACTTTTGTAAGCCATCCTTTGCACCTCTGCACATAGGAAATAATCCGTTGACCTATGACGCAAAGGAGGGAGCCGATCTTCTGGCAAAACACTTTGCGTCAAACTCGACCTTGGATGATGGGGAACAAGAGCCGCCTACCATACCGCGGTGCGAGAGCTATATGCTGGAAATCCAGTTCGACAAACGCTCAGTGCGCTTAGCACTTTTATCCCTTGATATCCATAAGTCGAGTGGCCCGGATGGAATCCCTCCTATTGTGTTGAAGATGTGTGCTCCTGAGTTGGCACCGGTCTTAACACGTCTTTTTCGGCTCTCCTACTCTTCTGGCGTAGTCCCGACATCATGGAAGGCAGCATTGGTCCACCCGATCCCTAAAAAAGGCGACCGATCAAATCCATCTAAGTACAGGCCGATAGCCATAACTTCCCTCTTCTCGAAAATAATGGAGTCCATCATCAATCATCAACTCCTGCGGTACCTAGAGGATCATAATCTGCTTAGCGACCAGCAATACGGTTTCCGTAAGGGTCGATCAGCTGGTGATCTTCTGGCGTACCTGACACACGCTGTGCACAGGCGATTGAGATTAAGGGGGAAGCCTTGGCAGTTAGTTTGGACATTGCAAAGGCCTTCGATCGGGTCTGGCACAAAGCGCTTCTTTCGAAGCTCCCTTCCTATGGGCTTCCCGAGAAACTATGCGAATAGGTCACCAGCTTTTTAGCAGGAAGAAGCATAAAGGTCTTAGTCAACGGTGAATGCTCTGACTCTATACCTGTGAATGCTGGTGTCCCGCAAGGCTGTGTGCTATCGCCTACTCTGTTCCTCCTACATATCAATGATATGTTGCAAACTAGCGGCATTCATAGCAATGAATGCCGTTAGTTAGATAGACTGTTGTTAGGTAGCCTGTACTGTCATCCGCATTGCTATGCGGATGACAGTACAGGCGATGCTCTCTACACCGGCCGCGCTAATATTTCTCGGGAAAACGTCATTGAGAGTTGAAACAACAACAGGAATCTTCAATTCGGATGGACTCTTTGGCGCTGCGTAGAGATGTGACTTCGCTTTGCATCTTCTACCGCATTTACTATGGGGAGTGCTCCGAGAAATAGTTCGGACTGATTCCTGCCGCCTCTTTCCGCCGTCGCCCTACGCGATAGCAGTTTCATCCCCATCACTTAGATAGCTGGCAGTCCACAACTGTGCGGTTCTCTAGGAACTTTCTGCCTCGCACAACAAAACTGTGGAATGAACTGGCGCCTGCGGTATTCCCGGACCAATACGACCTTCAAACCTTCAAGAAGAGAGCGTACTCCTTTTAAAAGGCCGGCAACGCACTTGTGACGCCTCTGGTGTTGCAGGTGTCCATGGGCGGCGGTAATCACTTACCATCAGGTGATACGTTCTGCTCGTTTGCCCCTTATTAAATAAAACAAAATAAAAAATGCTAATTTATTTTATTCACGAAACAAAAAAATACTTCCTACTCCTGAGACTGATTCACAGTCTTAATCTATTTAAGACTTATTCATTATCATGATAATGTACCAATGTATAGTTATTAAATATATGACAGTCTTTTTAATATTTATTACTTTTATAGACTTATATAATGTGGGGACCACTAAGGCAAACCAGACACGTAGGTATGAGCCGGCTTGAATGAACGGAGTAATACTACACTTTCGTAAAACTGATTAAGTAATTCCTTCCTTGATGATCCGACGCACACGCTCACCACTGTATCTATTGTACACCTGCCCTCTTAGTCAAGGTGATAAATACTTACAAGAGTTTCGCGTCAAATCTCTTTCGAAAATCGCTAACATCACTTGCTATTCTCTTACTTACTTTAATATTTTGTTTTGACTACGTGACTTAGCGTTAAGAGACGTAATTCTCATGTTTCTATAGTTTTCTTTTATTGTAAAATGAAATTTTTTTTTACAACTTACAACAAAATTTACCGTGGAAGAGCCACGCTTCGGCATTAATGGGCCAGCTCGACTGGAGTGATACCACGGCCTAACAGAAAACCGATGTGAAATAGCGCGTGAAATAACCCCAACCCCTCACCCCGTCCCCTTCCCAGCCCCCAAAGGCTGGCAACGCACTTGTGACGCCTCTGGTGTTGCGGGTGTCCATGGGCGGCGGTAATCGCTTACCATCAGGTGATACGTCTGCTCGTTGCTACCCATTCTATAAAAAAAAGACTTGTCTAAGAGGGCAGACGAATGAACGAGACGGGCAGAGGGACCCACGAAAAAACCGAGTTATGACTCGGGAACACAGAACATTAAAATCGCTTTATCCGTTCGCGAGCTACGGTGCCACAGACAGACAGACACGTCAAACTTATAACACCCCTCTTTTTGTGTCGGGGGTTAAAAAGGATTAAAATTGTAACTCAAAATGAATTTTTTAGAGTGCGGTACGCAAAGAGTCAAACGGGACCTTATTAATAAGACTCCGGTGTCCGTCCGTCACCAGGCTGTATCTAATGAACCGTGATGATGAGATGATGTATTTCTGTTGCTGATTTTTTTGCGATTTTTATAGATAATGCTACGGAACCCTTCGTAATCGAGTCCGACTCGCACTTGGCCGGTTTGTTATTTTATTGTATCTTTTATGCATTAAAATGGATACAACAAACCTTAAAAGAAATCAACCAGGAAGTTAGTATTGTAGCGACCATTGTAACAAGTATCAACAACTTTTTATCAGAAAGTAAACAATGCATTAAAATCGTGAATGTATAAGTGCATGTATTGTACAAAAAGATAAATGGCCGACATTAAAAACAATAACAACTGTAGGCTATTTAAATTCTGACTTGAAGTCTTAAAAAGAAATGAGGAAGCAGCTATTTGTGCGTACAAACAACGAATATGTTTATCATTTTAAAATAACACTTTATCTGAGATGAAATATTGAAAACATTGCTTTCATATAAATGACAAATATTAATTTAAAAAAACCGACTTCAATCTGGACCAAATTGAAATGGGACCACACGGGAAGCACCATCTTTCAAATACAAAAAGAATCATTACTATTCCTATATAGATTGCTATATAGACATATTGTTTAATTAAGCTATAGTCACCATGTCGAAAGATAAGAGGTAACCAACATAAAAAAAAAAATAGTCGAATTGAGAACCTCCTCATTTTTTGAAGTCAGTAAAAATAATTTACAGATAAGGTAGAATTCAGGGACTCACGAGCTACTGTTTTTTTTTTAAAGAAATATTCTCGCTCTATCGCTATAGAAGTGTAGTAAAACCATGTATCATTGTATCTGTTTGGGTCTAATTATGTAAAAACTATTTTCCTGTTTATCTTACTTGAATATCATGCTGTGTGATTACGGAAGGGTACCAATCAGTACGGAACCTGTATTTATGCTAAAAAAATAATGCCTTGTTTGTTACCTGTTGTAATTGCCTGAATAAATAAATAAAAAAATAAAAAAATGTGTGGTTATTTGTCATTTTCATTTAAAATTGCTAGCTGACCCGCATTACTTCGTCTAAACTTAGATGAAGTGGCACTCAAAAGAATTAATTTTTCACTGTTGTTGCAATATTTTACATAGATGTTCAGCTCCTGTACGATATTATGTAGCCTAACTCGATACATTTTTCATCGTACACTAAATTCAAAGCAGTACTTTCTGAGATTTGCACATTTAACTAAAAAAACTCTTTACTTTAATAAGTAGTTAATATGGTATAGATCTATTCTACTCGTGACTACGATCAAGGTCGGTCAATGAACTTTTCAGGATAAAAACTTAAAACGAAAAAATGAACCTACCAAGTAGATAATGAATAAAATCTTCGTATTCAGTTAACGGCAGCAACCCAAGCTAGAGTGGAGACTCTTACCGCCTCTATAATACACACTAATATTATAAATTTGAAAGTGCCAATTTGTATGTTTGTCTATCTGTCTGTTATGGTTTCAAGGCTAAACCCCTGCACCGATTTCATTGAAACTTAGCATGGAGATACATGAGGAAGGATATAGGCTACCCTTTACTGCGATAGCCAACATACATGCGTAGTTGCATGCAAAAACTAATTGATTATGTAATCACCCACATTCGAGCAAGAGCTATAGGTAGTAGAGCCACGCTGATTTCAGCATGAATGGGCCGGCTCGACCGGGGCGGTACTACCCTCGCACAGAAAATCAACGTAAAATGACAGCGTTCATGCTGTCGTGTTTCGTTGGTGAGTGCGAGACCGGAGGCCCAAATAGTCTAGTCGACAAGTTCCACTTGTTGACTAGACTAAAAGATGCAGCAGCATCACTAGGCCGCCATGGTGTGGGTTGCCATACTGCATTGTCTGCATTCGCAGTGAGTATGGTGACCGCCACTCTTGGATTCTGCTTATGCTTTCCATCAGGCAGAGTAGAGTCATTTTGGCGGGCCATACATAAAAAAAAAAAAGAGAGGATTACACTGCGCGATATAGTTCGCATTCACGTTCATTTTAGATTAAACAATGTTCATAACAAATCGAAGGATGTACCTAAATATAGACAGCTAATTATTAAAGGTTAACCTTGTCTTTTTCTTAATTATGCAACACTCTAAATGATGTCTAGCTTTTTATGTTATGTTTTTTCATTGGAAATTTTGTTAAAAGTATTAAGTTACCAATAATTCTGGAATATTACTTCAAGTACAATGTTTCTATTGTTATAACTAATAAAATATGCACAAAAGTCGAAGTTATTATTTTAATAAAACATAATGAATAATTTTATTTCAATCGAATAGGACAAATGACGTGTTTTCTAATTAGTTAATACTCATTTGGATCATCATCAACAGCCTAATGGTCCACTGCTGAACATACCTAAATTATATCAATTTTTTATATTCTCTATACAGTTTTTTTTTTTAAATCATTATTTTAATGAGGGTCGGCAGTAGTACCGGGAGTACTCCCAAAATCGCGTCACAGATGTACCAAATTTGAAAAAAATGGGGTCACAGCATATGGGCTAGGTTTCTTCTTAGAAAAGAGCATGGTATAACAATATACTTCGCCAGGTATAGCATTCCGAGACACAGTGATCACGTGGGTGACACGAGCCCCATGTCATTACCGCTATCGCTGGTTCTGGTTGTTTCATATCGTGTTATTTTGCTATAAAGTGGTAACTGGATAGTGACGTCACACTGTGTCGCTCTCGGATTGCGAGACCTTGTTTTCTTAGACCATGGAAATGAGGTTTTGGTATGGGGTATAGGATTTGTGTCAAGTTTTCTTTCTCTCAGTAGTCTTAGTCGGTTCTTATGTCACCCACGGGATTTTATAGATGTGGCGACACAGCCTATTCTTTTCCGTCACCACACGGAGACTAATTTTGATAACATTAATATTATTATTCATTAATGTCAAAAATAAGAGACAATCAGCAGGAATCTTATACGTCCGTATACGTACGTCTCTCATAATTTGAAATTAATGTATGAATAATAATAATAATATAATAATAATAATAAATATTTCGGACATCTAACACACATCGCCATCTAGTCCCATGCTAAGCAGAGCTTGTGTTATGGGTACTAGACAACTGATACAAATACATATATACTTTTTTTTTTGTAAATACATACATATTGTACATAGAAAACACCCAAACTCCGAAACAAATATTTGTAGATCATACAAACATTTGGTCCTACCCCGGAATCGAACCCAAGACTTCATGATCAGCAGTCGCACACGTCAACCGCTAGACCAACGAGGCAGGCATGTAAGTAGGTCAGCATTAATATATATTATATATGTTAGTATGACTATGTATTTTATTATTATTTCCTATAATGATTTATTAGATTAGTAATAATTATATTTGTTTCATAGGTAAAGATTTTTTGTTTCTCGTTCCCAAATACCCTGCACCAGCTTAAAATGAAACCATTCAAAGGTTTCCTGGAAGAAATTGCTATGAGCAATAAGGCCGCCCTTTGTGCTTCACATTCTTTTTGTAAATTTTAGGACTGTGTATTGTTTTTAAACCCTGTTGTTCAAATAAAGTTTTATCTATCTATCTATAGATAGAGATAGATTTTATCTATCTATCTATCTATAGATAGATATCTATATTGACACAAATGAATACATCGCTATTGACATTCAAACCTCTTTACAACGACACAGACAAGACCGAGACAAATTCCTTTGCACAACACAACTAATTAATTTATTCATATTAATATAATGATATTACACAATATTTATTCTACTATTCACTGTAGCGAACTAGTTTAAACAGAACAATAGCATTTATTTACTTTTAACAAAGACATTTGTCATACGTAAAGTTCTTTTTCAGTATGATTATTTTTTCAAATACCCTACATAATTAATCAAAAAAATATATATACGGTCGAATTGGGAAACCTCCTCCTTTTTTTAAGTCGGGTAAATATGAGTTTTTTTTTGTATGGCGTTTTGTGAAATATTTTAAGCTTTTGCTGTCTCTCGGTTTCCATATTTTCTTAGGTAGTAAATTCTCGTATCGGTTTGTAAACCCGTATAATCTAAGTAAAAGTGCATATAGTCACACCTATTTCTCAAAGAGGCAGACAGAGACAATTCATCTCCACTTACTACGATCCTGATACACCTTGTTGTTTCGTCCTCATTCATCAATCACTACATGCAGGCTCGTCGGTTCCTGGTGCCTTTCACATTTGGCCGGTAAATGTTCTCCATGGATGATCTCTTCCGACACTTCACATATTCACCCTATAAATCCCTTTCGTAGTCTTTTATCATCGATTCTCTCTAAATGGCCTTCTTAAAAAGTCATCTATGTATATGTTCACATTTAACAATTACAATACCTTTACTTTAGTAAGTTTATATAGAATTTCACGCACACCATATATGGAACAAACAAGCTTTTAAAGGAACACGACACATTAATGTCGGACAATAACACTATTTATCATTAAAATGAAAGACGTTTTAAACGTCTTTTAAGGTAAGCTTAACAAAGCCATGCATACATCACTATCATCGACGTTTGTGGACACAACAATAATGAAACCGCACATGAGTGTTGAAAGCAGATACAAAAATAATAGCATGTGACAACGCCACTTGAGCCTTATGAGTTTCAAACCAATATGGCTTCAAAATTAAAAAAAAAATAAGCGTATAAAAATAAGCTTCATTTCATTTCTAAATAAATACACTTATTATTTTAAAATATTAGGATGCCTAATGCTAAAGGAGGAACGCTAAGAATGGTTTTTGTATTATACGGTATATTTGACAACATTTAGAATTATTTTTCTTTAGTAAAAGCGGCTGTCATCTCCGACACTTAATGAAATTTAAATTACCCGTGTTGTGCAACTACTTATTCTTTATTCATAAGTTTATCGACATCTTTCAATAATTAATAAAAAGAGAAGTAAGATATTGTTTTGCTTAGAAAGATTTTGCGTCATCCACTTACATGGAATCTTTAAACAGAATTAAACTAAATCATTTACGTATCTGTTTCTATATTCGCTAACTCTTTCTAAAGCTCGCTACGGATTTTGATGCATTTGATTCATAAATCATGGAGATCAGTTATTAGGGTATTATAAAATTAGGCTAAATCCTAAGAAACACTTCAAAATTATATACCAGCACCCGTGCGAAGCTCGAGCGCGTCGCTACGATTACCTACATATCTTAAAATCGTAATTATATAAATACACCTACACTTACTAATGCCTATTTCTTATATTAATAACTATTTAAGCTCATAAATATGAAAGAAATTGAAAAGCACTGATTATAAAGGTAACATCATCAAGCTTATTCTTGAAAGCATCTTAAATTTTTACCATAACTACAACAGAATTTAATATGAGTAAAAGCAGTATCGGATAAATTACCAATAGCTTTAGTCAGTTTTGCTAATTAAAAGAGGGTTAACGGCAATAAGTCGGTGATTGAACTATGTACCTACATATTTCGAAGGGAACCTCACCAACAATAGCGCAGCTGCTTAATTTTAACTATAGGTAGCCTTATTCTTGTTTAAATTATTTAGCCACTCAATCAAACTTCAACTGGCATTCTATAATCTTGCCTTACAGGTCATAATATATATTATACTGGCCCCTTTAGATTTATGTCACCATTTCAGCAACAATAAAACAATTCCATTTTATTATACATTGTTTTAAATTGCTACGAGATTGCCTTAATTCACGGCCAGTAGAGTTACAGAGAACTAAGACAACATTAAGAAAACCCAAATGCAAGAAGAAGTATTTCAAACATTTCTATAACACCGATTTTTCTGTGAAAAGGTAATGTAATAAATTTTCCATTGAAAGGACGCGTCGTCATATTTACCTCAATAAAAAATCTCTTCGGAACGTGTGCTTCACAATTAACCAGTTAAATTATGCACAATCATGAATAATAATACACGTGACCATGCATTAATTAAATATGATTTGATTAATTGTGATGTACTTATCTCATTTCATAGTGACACAAAACCTTACACTTTAATGACAATAAACAAGAAGTGCTTTCTCGACAGCTTTTTAAGTGCTTTCTTCTGTTCTTGAATGAAAAAGCACTTAAAAAGCTAAAGAGTAAGAAATATTACATAGGAAGTGCTTAATCGGCGAATTTAAGAGTTTTATTAATTTTAAAGAATTGCAATAATTGTATTGAATTGAATTGCAATGTTGCATTAGTTTTTGTTGTACATTTATGCATTTTATACTATTGTTCTACTACCTAATTCGGTTATACTAATGTATAATCTACAAAATAATGTACCCAATACATAGTTAAGTTGAGCATTTTATTGCATTTACGGCCATTTCATTGCATTTATTGCTTCTAAATAGTACAAGGCGACTTTATTAAAACTTGTAAATAGTGTTTTAATAGATAATGAAGTGCTAATACCTTTAGGAGACGTATCTACCACCAAGAATCATAAAGAAACGCCAAAATCGTGTTATGGATTGTATAATACGAATAGGTAGAGCTTTGACAATGTGAGACACTGACTAAAGAACGCTGAAAGCAACAAAAAATGCAAAACAAAGGCGATAAATGGTAACGAAAATACACACATCAAAAGTGTCTTACGATCAACATATGTGTCTAGGGATCAACATATATTTTTGCAATAACTTTTCTCCTGATTGATATTAATTAAAATTTTCTTTAAGGATTCATCAAATAAAGTGTTTTCGTTTGTCACAGTAACGATAAACCAAGTCACCTTTGCATTAATAAAGAAATTTGCCATTTTCCTAATAAAAGGATTTTTGACATTTGAACCACTAACATTAAAGTTCGAAAAAAAGACTGAAATAACAGTTTTCTTTAAAATTTTATTAGGTAACTTAAACAATTAATAATCCGTGTTTCTACCGCGAACACTAACAACACAAGAATCGGTTTGGCATACTCAAAATGAGTTCATCCAAATCACGCTGTGGAATGGCCGCCCATGTTCGTTGCAACAACAAAAAAAGGTCTTCTTGCGACTGGATACCCTCCATATTCGGCAGAGCTCTTCTCTGTAGCATATCCCATGCATGTTCAATCGGGTTCAAGTCTGGCGACTGAGCAGGCCAGGGCCAAAGCCACATCTCAATCTCAAGAAATCCGCATAAAAATGCTTGATCCCTAGACACTTTTGATGTGTGTAGATATATATATATATATAGGTCAACTTCAAAACTTTCTTGTTTAAAGATTAACACTTTTTATTTATTTTTTAATTTTATAATTACATCTCTATCTGACCCACGCAACTTCGTCTTTATCTCTTTGCAATTATGCTCGGCTCCTATTGGTCTAAGCGCGATGTTAACTGTCCTATGTTAGGCACGTCAACAAAACACATATTTGAAAATAATACCTTTATACCTATAGATAGTTTCGGAGTTCGTCGTTATTCGAGAATTATATGTAGGTATATAATAGATTATGTATATTCGTGATTACAATGTCTGACCTAATGCTAACATCTGCATATTATGTATTAAAGTATGTAAATATTACGGTATTGTGGTGTTTCGCATAAAATATTCGTCACGGGGTCCGACTTTGCATTCGTTTTGGTGTACATCTACATACAGAGAAAGCTTATTATTATATCTTGTCGTAATGTTAATTGCGTAATTTTTGAAAGATGTATTAGGAAATAGTACCTACATACGTTTCATTTTACGACTTCGAAGTTAATACGAATTTTTAGCTTAAAATCTTAGAACAAGTGAACACGCAGAATGCTAATAAAAAACAAACGTCATTCATTCATTAACATTCAAGTTAAAATCATAATCCACGCGGAAGTTTGACACAAGCTTAAAAGTCATATAATGTATAATGATCACCCATCTGGTCCGTAAATGCCTATAATATTTAACTAGCGACAAATGTATTTACAATATTTAAAAAAATACACATGGAAAACAAAATTATTATCATACATACTGCAAGGATATCGTTTATATACCAGCGTTACTTTAAACAAAAATAACAAAACACACGCACCCTCGTATTTGAACACCGGCTTTCACGATAGTAAAGTTTATCAAAACACTTAAGTCTTGAGATTATCGATCACAAGTCACGGGCCGATGCTAGGCGGCTAGCGGATGTGTCTTCCTTTCGACGCGCGAACATCAACTGTTCGTCTGCGCGCGCGCACCGAGACTTGCCTGATATGATAACCGATAGCTACTGTAAACTCAGTATATGTACGACAAAATTGGCGATAAACACGCTAGCTCAAGCTTACAAAATTATTCAGTGATATTTATAGATTTTCGAAATATTTAAATAACCATCCCGAGATTGTATTTCATGTAATTTATCACGCATACACTTTGTTACATGGATGGGTCAGTTTTGAAATATATATTTTGTGAAGAAACCAACATACATTTTTTTGTAACACGTTTATTTAAGTCGATACATTTTTTTTTTAATTTTGGTCATATTTCCACTCGTGAAGTACTCGTATTAATGCAAGAAAAGAAAATATGAATATGTCGACCAAGTATAGCATTAAATTTCTCTAAAAAAATATTTTTCGTGAATAATCAATATATTTTTGAAACGCTGGATATCAAAACAACACGAATTAAAAAAATTCTTTAATTTACATTATTATGTATGTAGTAATTAGATAAAGTTCATTTATACTATACGAATATTTATTACTAATTTGTACATGTTTTTACACTCGATACGATTAATAACTTTATTCCGTAATTATAGTATTTAACTTGAAACTTTAATAATAAGTTGTGGAATATAGTAAAAGACGTTTGCAATGATCACCTTGTAATAGCCAACCATTTATAAAAACAAATTCATTACTTATTACTGACCAAGTTATAAATATGAATAAACTTTTAATGCATAAATAGTTCCAATTATATAGTAATATAATGTTTATATACATATATATATATATTAATCTTATAATGATTAGTTTGACATTGAATTGAAATATGGGGTTATTGGGACTTAGAACGATTAGGATTCTAATATATTGCAGGATGTACTTGCTTTAAAGACATTTACAAATCATCATCTCGCTTGTTAAACAGACGACTATCGGTGTTTACTTTTCCCATCAGAAGTATTTGTCGTGGACTTTAAGGAACTTGTCGCTCTGGTATTCAGGTCACCGTGTGTTTTCACCAAAATTTGTACTTTTCCTACATGAAAATATAGGTCTATAAATGTGCTAAATCTTAGGAGTACTTCTGGAATATAATACATGTATTCCAGAAGCACTACTAAGATTTAGCACATTTATAGATCTATTAATTTCTGCAGATCGGTATTCTGCAAAATTATATCACCTTACAGTAACCATATGTTATTATTTTCTATACTAATACAGTAAAGAAAAAGTAGTCTTAGTTACTTCTTATATCGTCAACTATCTGGCAATAAAAGTTCCGACAAAATATGTCCAGCCGTTCCGGAGATTAGTCCTAATAGACAGACAGCTGAAAAGTTAAAAATATATGTTTATGCTATAAGTACCGTATGTACTTCATTAGGCATTTAGTGAGAAGCCGTTGAAGTTTGTATATGAAGTTACAAACAAACACTTCAATTTTATTTATTTGTAGATATAAATTCCTATACCTTCACGCAAATCCTATTCATTAGATTCTAATGTGGCAATACTGTCGACATATACGCGGAAGAATGATGAAGTCTCCTTTCACCATCTTCGCCCTATCACGACCTTTTAACCCAATCTGTCATATACTTAAGTCAAATGTTTGTTTAAATATTGAGTAAAGAAATGAATACCTCCAATAAATAAATTAACAATGGTCAGTTATATTGCTCTATTGTTATGTCATCAAACCTTAGTTATACGTAACTAGCTTATACACGCGGCTTCGCTCACGCAGACTTTCATCCCCTAATTTACTCCCTTAGGGGTGGAATTTAAAAAAATCCTTTCTTAGTGATCACTTACGTTATATAAATAACCTACATGCAAAATTTCAGGATTCTAGCTTTAGCGGTTTGGGCTGTGCGTTGATCTCTGGGTATGTCAGTCAGTCAGTCAGTCACCTTCCTCTTATATATATATAGATAGACTAAAATACGACATTATGATGTTTACACATTAATTCCTGTCTAATATAAAGTTGCGAGCAGAGATTGCTTTTGATTCAAATTTGTAAGTAAATGTTACTTTAAAAATGTAAGTTCGTAGTGTAAAGTACAAAGCGAGAACAGTTAAAAAGAACAGGAAGATCATTTAAGAATAGCTTGAATTTCTTTAGATGATAATATTACAATCATCTAATTTTAACGTGTATTTGTAAAAAAAAATTGAAGTGAAAATTTCTTTAGCGGCGTTGTGCACTTTTTTGGGATGGGTTAAAAATATGGATGGAGTCAGAAACTTGCGTCAGGACACGTGACCTGATCGAATATTCGTAAGACGGAGGCGTGGCGTAGGAGAGCAAGTAATATCCCCCAGTCTTTCTACATCGCGGCCAAAATGTATACCTGCTCCTGCTGTTTAGTTTAAGCGGCGCAGAGCGATTGCGCGAGTGTAAGCCCGTAATAATATATTTATACTGTATAGCATTAACCTATATTTTTATAACATCACAATAAGCATTTCTGTAGTTATTGGTTCTCAAGGAATATTAAAGGCAAAGCAAGGCATAGATTCGTTCAGCATCTTTCATTGTGTTTAATAAATATAGAAAACAAAAAAAAAGTTTAATAAATCAAAAATGCACAACGTTAATGTTCAAGTTTTTTTATTATTTTTATTGCGCACTTTATTAAAAGAGCAAGGAGTTACATTTCATCTAAGCTTATACCAACTGTTTGTTTACAGTTTTGAGTTTTAACTTCTGTTGGCAGTCCTCATGACTGCTTTGTAATTTTTATAGTTTAAAAAATTCGTACGAAGCATTAATGAACTAATCTTAAAATAAATCTATACTAATGTTATAAACGCGAAAGTTTGTAAGTATGGATGGATGGATGGATGGATGTTTGTTACTCTTTCACGCAAAAACTACTGAAAAACTTACAGTAATATAGCTTATACATCAAAATAACACATAGGCTACTACATATTAGCCGCGACAACCGACATATACGCGGGCGGAGCCGCGGGCAACCACTAGTAATGTATAATTACAAATGTACAATTTCGAGAATTGTTATGACATATATTTAACATAACATTCATAGAATTATAGTTTTCTGCAATTAAATGGCTGTTATTATGGGACTGTTCATTGATTTAGGCAAGAAAGAGTATATATATTTAAAGACATAGGTATACGCAGGAGTTAGTGTAGGTCATTAATTACTTTAAGTTCTACTTTTAATGGTAGTAAATGTGTTGATTTTATGACTTCTTAGTTGTTCTCAGAGCGTTTCAGCCTTGTAGTATTTTCATGTCATATTTGTATTATATAGTAGGCTTGTTTGATAAGCACGGTCATTTTTTCTGTATCTAGTAGAAATCTGTCTAATTGTTTATTTAGACGTATACATGTCTGATTATTGGCAATATGTTTGTTTTTGTGATCGACGAAGCTTGAGCGTTTTTTTCTTTTTTTATGGAATAGGCGGGCAAACGAGCAGACATATCGACTGTTGGTAAGCGACTATCGCCACCCATGGACACCTGCAACACCAAAGGCGCCACAAGTGCATTGCCGGCCTTTGGGGGGAGGGGGAGGAGGTAGGGGGAGGGGGGTTGGTGTATGGGCCTCCGGTATCCCCACTACCTCGGTGAAACACAGCGCAAGCACTATTTCACACCGGTTTTCTGTGAGGCCGTGGTACCACTCCGCTTGAGCCGGCCCACGGCCCAAGGTATAAGATGTAAGTATATAAGCATAAACTGTTCAATAGTTGCTATATATTATGATATTAAACCGAGTTCATTACTATACCGACTCTTTTGAGAACCTAGTTGGTACATTTTTTACAAATTTATTTAAGTGATCAAGATAAAAATACATGTACTCTTTTTTACTTAGTAAAATTGCATCACTCTTCGAGTTAGACATAGACTACTAATTACGACATATAGTCGTACAAATGGGACCTATTACGCTCACACAGTACTTGTTAACGAGGTAAGTAAATTAACTGTCTTTTGTGTCCAGGGAACCAGGTGACAAACAAAAATGAATTTAAAGTAGTTTACCATTTTAGGATCTCTTTTTACAGGACTACGGCGAAGCGAAAAGGAAAGCAAAAAGTTTTGCTCGTCTATGTACGTACGTTTGTATATTCCTCCATAGCACCTAATGTACTGAATCAATTTAAATGAATGAGGTGTTAATACATTTAAGATATTGGCATGCGTGATGTAGGCTATATTGACTTTTTTTTATTTACATAGTTGGGTCATGGTTTTTTAATTTTATCTTGTGATTTATTTTTCATATTTCAATCAACCTATCGCCGATCAGTGCTGAACGATGGCCTCCGCCTTGTTACTGAACAAGGCGTGTTACTGAACAAAATGAACTGTCATTTTAGGGCTCCCCTAAGGAACGCGAATAATCCCACCATCTTAAATAAATAAATAAATAAAGAATAAATAAATATTTCGGACATCTAACACACAACGCCGTCTAGTCCCAAGCTAAGCAGAGCTTGTGTTATGGATACTAGACAACTGCTATAAATACTGAGATACTTTTTTTTGTAAATACATACATATTATACATATTAAACACCTAAACTCCGAAGCAAATATTTGCAGATCATACAAACATTTGGTACGACCCGGGAATCGAACCCGAGACATCAAGCACAGCAGTCGCATACGCTACCACTGCGCCACAGAGGTATCTTGGACCTTGGTCATAATTTTATATGTGTATATAAAATAATATTATGTTGATTTGTGTACACTTCAAAAACTCCACAAGTTCTGAACCGATTGACCTGAAGTTTGTATACGATATACAACCTGCGACAAAGATTATTTTTATCTCTTTTTCACATTCGTTTTTTCCTACAACCGTGATCAGCGACAACACACCGTGGCAGGGTACAACTAGGCTAGTAATCTTATGAAATACATAGGTCCATATTTCTGTGTTGTGTCAAGCCTAGTCTAGACAAAGAATGTCCAAGCAGTCAATGGCCGCTTTCAAGAACGAAGATATCATGTTCAGTTCGTGCATGTATCTTACAAAACCAGTTTCGTTTGCTTTATAAGAAATCATATTCTTTTTTCATTCTTAAGTTGTTTACGGAAATCGCTAGTATATCAAAAAACAAGAAGATAAATAATGTCATTTAATTGTCAAAGATTAATTTAATTAAAATGTTTGCAACTTTCAAAGAAAATTTTGCCAGTAAGTTTTATATTATCCTCAGATTAGTTAGATCGGAGACCGAGAGGTTTTGTGGTGGGCTTTGAAAGAAGAAAGAGTGCCTGCTAAGTATGTGGCATTGATTCGAGCTATGTACAGAGGATCTAGCATCTATGTATCCTCTGCGGGAAACACCGACCAATTAGGTGTCTCTGTTGGTTTGCTCATAGCCCATACCTCTTCTTGCTGATAATGCTCTGACATCGGACATATAGGAGAAGGCGCCATGGTGCATGCAGACGACATTGTATTGGTCGGTGAAGATGCGTCCGAGGTCCAGCGCATACTAGAGACATGGCAGCAAGGACTAGAGAATGTTGGCTGGAAAATCATTTTCTAACTTGATTTAGTTTAAATACGGTATGTTTAGTTTAGGTACTTTTTTTATACCGTCGAAAGGTGAGAGCCTGGAGATCCATTATACAGGTCTAGAACCTAGATGCTCTCATGAATGAATAAAGGTTGTTATGCCGCTATTATGTATTGTATTAAGATTATGTACTTTTGAGAATAATAAATACGATACTCTCGATCGGGTTTGGTTTTCATGACACGTAATTTCCCTTTCCAATTATAACTAGCACATTTTCCTGTTGAGAGCTCAATAATTATACTTCCCCATGACCATGGTATGTGTTGATCTGTGGACAAACTATTTCGTCTAATGACTTTAATACATAATTTTAGTCAATAATGACAGTAGCCTATGATGCAAACAACTGGTTTTGGATATCTTTTATATCTTATTTCTTTTTGTAAAATACTTCTTGATTAACACTTTTATTGACAGTTTTGACATTTTCATCATTACAAAAAAGTAGCTTATAGCCCCCAGATTTATTTAAATGATAGGTTGTATCCTCTAGTTTTTAAAAATATAACAAAAAGTTTTTTCAGTGTGTACATCCGCTGATTCTTTTATAAAAAAATAGATACTTATGCATTAGACACATGTGAATTTATAGGGAAAAGATGGTTCCTAATACAAATACAACCAACTGACAGAGCTCTTGTGCATTAACAGAAAACTAAGCGGTTGAATAAATTGAAATGTTATACTTCATCATACTAGTTAAACTAATTTACACAATTGAAACAATTTGCCATAAGACAGTACAAGCGACAAAGAACTCTGTAACTATTATATATCTAATCCATACTTTATATTATAAATGCAAAAGTAACTCTGTCTGTCTGTCCTGCTTTCACGGTCAAACCACTACCGATATCAATGAAATTTGGCATGGAAATACTTTGATTCTAGAGGAAGGACATACTACTCTTTGCTGCGATAACCGATAAAAAAGCGGGCGGAGCCACGCGCAAAAGCTAGTATAATAATAAACTTTTTCATTACTTAATAATTAACACAATAATTACCAAAAAAACACAAAGCTCAAGTAAACAATAGTAACATTTGACTCCCAAACTAGGTTTAGTGTGTACATGCATTAAATATTATTGAATAAAATGCGTGAGTGCGTATGTGTATGAGTATTTTTAATATGAGAAAAAAAGTAATTTTATTTTGTCATTGCTTTGTTTTAGCAGTTATGTTATACATTTAATAATCATATCATTTTATTTTTGTTGTCGATAATAATAAAAACGGCCCTCTGTTAACTTCTGTCTTACATATTATTATATAAAGTTACAAGGACAAACCTACAAACCTTACAATCTTTTAAATAATGTCAACCTCCATCGACCATTACGTGATATCACGTATGAATTACTTATCTTAATACACCACTAAACATTTATGAAAGTACTTTTAATCTCCGAAATGTATTTCTTTACTATATTTAAGATTTTAATTATACTAAAATTATTCATCTTTATTACATAATATAGAAACCTATGTACATAACCATAATTTATATAAAAAAAACAATATTTACATACAAGCGTCAAAAAACTCCACATCTTCGCCTACTGGTAGCGTTCCCAAAAGACTGGCAGCATTACCACGTTGAATGGCAATGCTGATTCTCTATGCTAGAAAAAGGCCGGCCTTCTGGTCGCGAGAAGCGTCAATCAGTTGCTTGGCTAGTTGTTTAAACATAGCGCGAGCACTCGGACCCCATGAACCTAGCGTCTCTACCCCAAACGGTTCAAAAATGTAATTACCTATTAAATTTTGGTACTTACGCCGTTTGAGGCTTTCCGCAGAAGCAGCAGCAGCGCCGGCATAAAAAGCTGTACCACTTAAAAATACATAAGGATATGAACCAAAAATGATGTTGAAATCAATAGTACCTAACGTAATCAACAGACGCTATTTATTGATAAATACTCGTAATTCTAAGTCTAGCAAGTCGTACATTTCCCACATAATTTCTGAGAATTTACATAAGGAACGATCACCTGATTATATTAAGAGAATTTGATTTAACATTTTACATTCGCAACCTAACACTTGCATTTCCTGCATAATGGATTACATACCCGTAGAATGCCTGATTACATTTGATTGAGTCATACAAATACCTCTGAGATATAGAATATTCCTTCAAAAGATTTATAGAACTTTAAAGTTTCATTTTTATCACTACAGGGCTTGAATTATAGTTGATTAGCTTTTGCCAGCGGCTCCACCCGCGTGTATCAGTATCGCGGTAAAAAGTTATCTACGTGTTATTTTAACCGACTTCAAAAAAGGAGGAGGTTCTCAATTCGACCATATATCTTTTTTTTATGTGTGTTCGCGGATAACTTCCTCATTTATGAAGCAATTTTGATGATTCTTTTTTTAATGGAAGGGAGATATCGCAACGGTGGTACCATGATAAGGATACTAAAATCTGATGATGGCATCCAAGAGAAATCGATCACTTTGGTAATTCTTGAAGTCGGTTTTTTATTTTGTTAAAATTTTACTTGCAATGTATTAGCTTATTTTACTGTAATAAGCGATATCGTACGGAGAATCAGCACGCTAAAGTGGCAGTGGGTGTGTCATGTCTATAGGCGAACTGATGGAATTAGAGCCGATAAGTGTTAAACTGAAAACAGCGATAAGGCAAACGTAGTGTAGGACGCCCTACGCACCACGATGCACCGACGACTTGAGGAGAAATGGCTTACAGCGGATGGATGCGGACTGCCAAGACCGGGATAGTTTCCAATCTCAGAACAGACCGAAGTAAGAAAGTATATGTATAATATTATTAAAATCAGAATTATTCGTAACATGAGGTGATAAAACTTCCACATATTATTTTATGAACCTTAGAACACATTCGATTTCTTTTTCTTTTTGGAAAAGGAGGTAAACGAGCAGACGTATCGCCTGATGGTAAGCGATACTGCACGGTTGGCCTAGTGGTTTAGGCGGTCGCCACGCCGCTTGCCAATTCGCCAAGTGTTGTGGGTTCAAATCCTACACGGGACAACACTTTGTGTGATCCACAAATTGTTGTTCTGAGTTTGGGTGTTATTTGTGTCCGTTTCATGTATGTCTGTAAAGTCCCCCGCGACACAGGATGTTTATTCCTAATGCGGGAGTTGTCTTTTTAAAAAAAAAAGAATTACCGTCGCCCATGGACACCCGTAACACCAGAGGCGTCACAAGTGCGTTGCCAGCCTTCGGGGGATGGGGAGGGGGAGGGGTTGGGTTATGCGCCTGTTTACTTCGATGATATTATTATGTATGACTTCAGTTAGAGTTAAAATAGTTAACGCCTCAGAATCAAGAGATTCAAACACTTAATGCTATTTTAATTTGCAGAATACAATGTACGTACGTGTGATTAAATATAACAATTGCTATAATTATACTATTCAATTGATTTATCTCTTAATCATAAACAATTAGCATCGTTAGCTATTGTGTCTTTGTCATTTATTATTTATTATCATGTAAACTACGATGTCTTCACACGAATGTTGATCCGAACACTAATCCTAGTCTGAACAAAAAGTACAGCAAACCGTAGCCTACTTGAATTCGTACCATGTTATATAAACTCTTTTGCAAAAAAACGGGCACCTAAGCAAAGAATTATTTTATAGTGACAATTTTAGGTATTGTTATCCTCAGAATTTTATAAATTAATTAGGAAGGAATAGTTTTCATCAGTTTTATCATAACATCTTGATTAAATTATTGAGAAATAATGTTTAAGCTCAAAACACTATTATTGTACCTGCTCGCTAAATAAAAATGAAACGCGTTAATTTCTTTGTTTTTCTTGAATACATTAAAAGCAGATAAAAGTTTAGTATTGAGTGTGACCCCCTGTTGCTGAAATCACGGCTTGCATTCGTCTGGGCATGCTAGCGAGTATTTCTTTTATGGTTTCTTGGGGAATACGTTCCCACTCCGCGGTAATCACATTATTTAGCTATCTGATGGTCTGCGGAGCCGGCTGCACTGATCTCACTCGTCGCTTCAGAACGTCCCAGACATGCTCTATGGGATTGAGGACCGGACTTCTAGCTGGCCAGTCCAAACGACGAATTCCGACTTCTAGCATATACGCTTCCACATCGCCAGACCGGTGGGCGCGAGCGTTGTCATCCATAAAAATTGAGTTTTTGCCCAGAACGGTTAAAGCGGGTTGTGCATAAGGAATTAGAACTTCCGTTATGTATCGGTGTCCAGTCAGTGTACCGTTTTCGATGAAGACTAACTCCGTACGATCCATAGAATTTATTCCTGCCCAAAACATAACAGAGCCCCCTCCATAAGGTGTGATTTCTTCAAAACATGCCTCTGCAAAGCGTTCTCCTCGTCTGCGTAGCACTCGCCGACGTCGGTCTTCACCATGCAGAGAAATCCTGGCTTCATCGGAGAACAATACCCTATCCCTAGTCTTCATGAGTCCATGACGCACAATTTCGAGCGAAGCTAAGCCTGGCAACTCGATGTCCACGGAGTAATTTAGGGCCGAGTGCCGGGCGATGTCTGTGTATATTAGCAGCGGGAAGCCTCCTCCTGACCGTCCATAGACTAATTTGCACATTTTTTACTTCTTCGAGGCTGTTCTTGAGGTCCACATAAGAAGATTTGCGATTTCTCAACGCTTGACTAACTAGAAAACGATCATCCCGGGGTTCGGTACATGTCTTTCTGCCAGAACCAGGCCTTCTCTTGACGGAACCGGTCTCTTGATAGCCCTGCCAGGTCCTTTGAACTGTCGACCGACTCACATTTAGCCTCTGAGCCACGAAGCATTGGCTGCAACCTTCTTCAAGCAGCGCAATAATTTTGCTCGCTCTTATCACTCTATCTACCATTTTCGAGATTGCTAAACAGCAATAACAATACTTTTAAATATCAAGGACATCAGATAATTTAATAAAAATTGACAAAAAGTTAATTAGAGTCGATATTAACTATAGGGAATTCGCGCTACAAAATGTAGTTATAAGTTTTTTTCTTTGAAAACCAGGCTCAATCAAAAATTTGAATTTGGAATGTACTCTTATAAACACTATGGCACTTTTATAACTGGCCAGTAACATGTTCAAATGATTAAAACCTTTTTGGTATTTTATTTTTTTCAGCCAGGAAGAAAATCGAAACCGCCCGTTTTTGCAAATTAGTGTATAAAACTCAATAGATATAATATTTGGATGTAAGTTGGTTAACATTGATATACAGGGTGTCCCAAAATTCAACGATAAGCGGGCGCCTAAAGGTAGACCTGCTAATGAGTACATAAGGAAAAAAAATAAAAAAAATATACCTAGTTTATTTTTTTAGTTACAAGAAAAAATTAGAATTTCTTTGAAAATTTATACCTTTCATGATATTGCTACTATTCACCACAACTCTTAAAAACACCAAATCACCACCAATTTTACACAAAAAACGTTCAAAATATTTTTTTTCCCTACAATTTTGAAATATTTTTACTCTTAGTGTAAAAAAAGTGTAAAAAAGTATGGACACCACTACGTAATAAATAAATAAAAAAAAATGAAGGGTGTAAATTTTCAAAGAAATTCTAAATTTTTCTTGTAACTAAAAAAAAACAAGGTACATTTTATGACTATGTATGTATGGTATTTTTTTCTTGTACATATTATTATTTCATATATTATTTCATATTTATTAAATTTGTAATATTTGTGTTATATACGTAAAAACATTGTTTTTTGTTTTTTTCTCCTACTTAAATACCTTTCACCAGCTTAGAATGAAACCTGTCCATCCAAACGTTTCGTGGAAGAAATTACTATGAGCAATAAGGCCGCCCTTTGAACATCACACTTTCTTTGTTTTTGTTAATTTTTAGGATTGTATATTGTTTGTAAACCCTGGTGTTCAAATTTAATAAAGTATTATCTTTTACTATATTTATCAATATTTATCACTTATCCATTTCATAACAAAATTTTGTAGAAACAGTTCTATACACAATTTTACCTGCCTTTTAATATTTGTCAGAATAAACAGACAGACAGAAAGACAAAATTTTGAAAAATAGTTTTTTTTATATAAGTACTGTATGTATTTTTACATGCTATTGTGAAAAGCTGTTAATTCAAATTACTAACACATTTCGCTAGCCAGATCAGAGCACTTAACATTTGTTTATTTTTTTACCTTTACAAGATTTTCGTTATTTTATCAATAATTAGTGCATGACGCATATATTGTACACAATACCAGCTTATTACGACAAAGACTTATTGCCAATAATACTCCTATCTGTGACAATAGATCAGTCGGTTCAGAAACACATCTACAGTACCTAAGGCCTCACACGCACTATTCGGTTATGCCCGTGCGGCTGGCCGCAGGATGCGGTTGCAATTTCGGTTAGCCGAGCGGCGACTAGCCGTAACCGCAAATTAAGAGTGCGTATAGGATACGTTGCGATTACATCGAACAATTTCCAAGATGGACGTTTGAGAAACTGCAGCTATTTATTATATTTACATGCGTTAAATAAAGAAAAAAAGAAAGAAAAGGGTTCTGGGTGCATCACTATTTGCAAACATCCCACCTCTTTCACCATCCCCAAAGGCCGGCAACGCACTTGTGACGCCTGTGGTGTTGCGGGTGTCCATGAGCGGCGATACGTCTGCTCGTTTTCCCGCTATTCAATAAAAAAAATCACGAGATAATAGCAAGCGTTTTGAAATATTTTTCAAAGAGCTTAAAAAGTATGACAGGAAGTTTTTTGGATACACTAGAATGAGTCTTAAATAATTTGAGAATCTTTTAAGAATACGTGCGCCTTCAATGGCTAGCACCCGCAGCGCGGTGCATCCGCATGGTGCGTATAGGTATCGTCCAGCTAGCCGTCAGTCGGGCCGCAGCGCTACGAGCGACCGGAGCGATTGGGCGGGAGCCGTATCTCAGTGCGAAAAAAAAACTATTTTTTCTTACATATTTTTGATTGCGGTTGACCGAACGGCTGACCGCATTCCGGCTAACCGCATAGTGTGTATGAGGCCTTATAGGAAATGAGAGTTATTCAATAACGGTTACATAACTTTTTGACATCGAGTGTCTAAGGGACCGACCGAGCGACCTGCTTTCACGGTCAAACCGCTGCACCGATTTCAATGAAAATTGCCCTGGAGATACTTTGATTCTTGAGGAAGGTCATAGGCTACTCTTTGCTGCGATAACCGATAAAATAGCGGGTAGAGCCGCGTGCAAAAGCAAGTAATTATAATAAATTTGGAATTAACTCTGTCCGTCTTTCTTTCGCGGCTTGACCGCTTTACCGATTTCGATGAAATTTGTTATGGAGATACTTTGATTCTTGAAGCAGGACCCATGTCCTAATAGACTATGCTACTCTTTATTGCGAAAACCGACACACATGCTGGTGAAGCCGCAGGAAAAAGCTAGTTTTATGTAAAATGCAACACTTGTTAAACATCTGATCCTTATCATAGAGGATTGCATCTGCATCGAAGTAATTGACTAATTAATTAATTGTTTGTTTTGATTTGTTGCACTAGTGTTCTGTATGTAGTACTGTTCCGGTAGTACATGTTCATTGAACATGACCTTGGTTTTGTCCAAGTTCATCCGTAGGCCGATGCGCACAGAAGAGTCAGCCAGGTTGTTCAGCATCTGTTGTAGGTCCTGCAGCGTCTCTGCCATAATGACGATGTCGTCCGCAAATCGCAAGTGAGAGATGTATTCGCCATTGATATTTATGCCACGTCCTTTCCAGTGTAGCGTCTTGAACAAATCCTCCATTGCATTTGTGAACAATTTCGGGGAAATAACATCCCCTTGTCTCACTCCTCGATGCAATGGTATGGGCCTTGTTTGCTGATTCTGTACTTGGACGGACATGGTGGCGGCTTCGTAGAGACATCTCATCACTTGGATGTATCGCCAATCCACTTGGCAACGCTGCAGGGACTCCAGAACAGACCAGATCTCGATCGAGTCAAAGGCCTTCTCATAGTCCACGAATGCTAGACACAGGGGCTGATTATACTCCTCTGTCTTCTGTATAATTTGCCGCACTGTGTGTCTATGGTGCCATATCCGCTCCGAAATCCAGCTTGCTCCGGTGGTTGAAATTCGTCGAGTCTTCGCGCAAGACGGTTCGTGATGACTCCTGAGAACAGCTTGTAGACGTGGCTTAAAAGCGAAATGGGTCGATGGTTCTTCAACCTGGTCTTGTCACCTTTCTTGAAGAACAAGATGACCACACTTCTGCTCCACGCCTCTGGAGTTCTCCCTTCGAACATGACAGCGTTAAAAAGCTTTTGGAGCTCCCTCAGTACGGGCTTACCTCCAGCCTTTAACAGTTCTGTTGTAATGCCGTCCTCTCCAGGGGCTTTTCCATTTTTAAGCTGTCCAAGAGCCATCTCGATTTCGTCAATGCTGACTTCTGGCAGATCTTCGGTGTAGTGGCGTGTTAATGTGGCTCTAGAGTCCTCATTTTCGGGATTAGGTCGAGATGCATGCGAAGCGTACAAACCGCCATAGAAACGTTCCACTTCCGAAAGGACGGCCGGCTTGGAAGTAACGTGCTGTAGTCAACTTCGTCAGGTGGCTTCTTCCGAGAGATTGTACAAACACCTTTGACCCCCGATTCTGCTCGATCGCTCTTTCGATCGAAAGAGTATTGGAGCATCGGAGATCGTTTCGTACTAGTTTGCTGATCTCTCGGTTTAGAGTCCGTTTTGCCGACGAAGTAAGAAGTGGGTTTTCACGTCGTTCCTTCATTAGCCCTAGGGTCCTTTCCGAAATTTCCACAATTTAATTTGATTTAATTTTTTGTTAGCAACAGACAGCAATTGTGTTTGAATTATACTTAAGTATAACTACTTACGCCACATTTCCGTCCGAGTAGCCAGAGATGATTGAATGACATCTCCCATAATCTTAACATACAGCTCTCGTTGCTTTTGAGAATTAATTATAATGACTGGGTACATGGAAAATATATGTACAAGGTACAAAGTAAGGTGATGTAAAGTTAAAACTAAACGCGATTTGTGGCACGAGCTACACCAAATTTTACAATAAATTATAGGTTTCAAATGTAAGCTATAAATCGAAGTAACTCTAGACTAAGTAATTATTACGTTCAACCGCAAGTTTGCCAGGAAATAATAAATGAAGTAACCATACGTTCATGTAACTTGGTTAGAATTATTAAAAGGTAATTTGAGCAAGCCAGGAATAACGTTACGCATTTAGTTAAAATAAACCTACCTAACTATTATTATATCCTTTTGTAATACAAAGTGCTTATTCAAGAAAAAAACTAGGAAAAAGAAGAAATTTACGCTACGTAATCCAAATACCATTTGCTGGAGACTAACGAGGCAGCATATTTTAACCAGGAACAATTGTAGCAAGGTTTGGAGAAATACAAATTACCTCATTTAAATCTACAACAGTCTTTAACAGTCTAGTATCTCCGTAGATAATAACTTAGCCGATTTTATTTATTTTGAGCCGTCAGGTCAAGTCAAGTTTAGATGAAACATGAGTATTAGAAAGTAAATCTATTAAAATACTACTTAGAAAAAAATAATTGCCAAGAAGATGAACTTAATTGAATTTATGAAAGGTTATAACATACTATCAATACATGTTTATTGAAAGATCGTGGCCATGATGTATTTATAACAGTCAAATGTCTAACTTTAATAATTATACTTTTAATTATGATACTCCCCCGAGTTAATGTTCTCTCCTTATCTTTACCTAAAATAGTTTTGGCTATTAAGATACCCTTGAAAGCCTTCCACAAATAGTAGAGTAAGAGAAGCTTCAATAGTGCCACATACACCCTCGCCATACACATTCTGACTCACAGCCTCAGCTCAACTCAGCAAACACACACCTCACACAAATACACTCACACCCATACATAATCATATCTAACTAAACAAACTTATTATGTCCACCATTGCATTGTAACAATAAAATTATTCTTCTTCTCTTTGAAAAGTAACTGACTCCCAACTCACTGGTAGCGCTATTTTGGGAGTCAGGGCTAAACAGTGTTTTGTAATCCTCTTTTGTTACATTAAATAATTATTATATTAGAAATAACGAATATCTCTGCCCTTAGCCAAGATACAGGGGTTTCGCGTCGTTTCTCTTCCAACTATTGCTTGCGCTTCTATCTATTAGTTTGCTGGTTTGCTTGAACGCGCTAATCTCAGGAATTCCTGGTCCGATTTGAAACATTCTTTCAGTGTTAGATAGCCCATTTAATACGCTAGATAGCCCAATAGGAGCGGAGCACCAATAAAGAATCTTACAAAAAAGGGGGAACATTATTACGCTACGGGCAATAGGAAACGTAAACGAGGTTGCGTGGTTTAGCTAGTTATATTATATTATTGGCTAATATTTTATTTTGACCACGTCACTTAGCGCTGAGATAACGTCTTTTTTTTTTAAGATAACTCCCGCACCAGGAATAAATCCTGTGTCGCGGGGGACTTTACAAACATACATGAAACGGACACAAAGAACACCCAGATTTAGATCAACAATTTCTGGATCACAGAAAGTGTTGTCCTACGTGGGATTTGAACCCACGACACTTGGCGAAGTAGGAAACGGCGTGGTGACCGTTAAACCACTAGGCCAAACGTGCGGTCATTCTCATACATTTGTTACTTTTTTGATAACGTTTACTATAGTAGAATATCATCATCACGTCTTATCTTATTACATGAACGAATTGTTTGTTCTAATATTAAGACTTAAGTTTTGGTGTAAGAGCATATTAGCAGAAGAGTATGAGATGGTAAGGGTAGTCCTTTAGGCAAATCTAACCTACTTTAAGATCTCACATTTTTAAATAACAGCAATTGTTATAGGTATCTAATAAAGCAAAGAAATAGAGTTTAATACTTGCTCATAATTTTATTTTGTTCCTATAAATACATATTTAGATTTGCATAGAACTTGGCACTCATTTAGATCTCCATTCTTTTTGCAACGAAGCCCACAGCCAAGCATAATTTTTGTATTGAACTTGGCTCTCCTTTTTTACATTTATGTTTTTGGTGGGATATCATTACTTTTTGTAAAGAAAACTAGGCAGGTATTGAGATTTAATAATACATACCATGTGTCCCAAAATTCAACGATAAGCGGGCGCCAAAAGGTAGACCTGCTCATGAGTACATAAGGAAAAAAAAAAAAATACCTAGTTTTTTTTTTAGTTTCAAGAAAAATTTAGAATTTCTTTGAAAATTTACACCCTTCATTTTTTATTTATTTATTTATTACGTAGTGGTGTCCATACTTTTTATACAAGACCATGAGTCAAAGGACACTAAGAGTAAAAATATTTCAAAATTGTAGGGAAAAAAATTATTTTGAACGTTTTTTGTGTAAAATTGGTGGTGATTTGGTGTTTTTAAGAGTTGTGGTTCCAAATTTCATCCTTCTAGGTCATCTGGAAGTAGGTTAGGTTTAGGTACTATATATATATGTCAGTCAATGCTAAAATTTACGACTCTTTGACCCTCATATCTTTATAACTGTTTGAGCTAGCTTCATGAAAATTGGGCTTCTAGATGTCCTTATGGATATAATTAAACGCACGTAGTTTTATGTGTTTACGTTAAAGAGGTTTTGAGTTATAGAAGGGTCAAAAGTGGCACCAAGTGCTTCATGTAATATTACACTCGGCGCTGGCTAGCCAGTTCCTTTGCTTGAGCTTGGCTTGACACGCTACCGCGTGTCTAGATATCAGCCGAAAAACATCCACTGCTTGACAGAGGTTCCCAAGGCTCGTCACAACAGTGGGTCCTAGGACCCACTGTTGTGACGAGTTCCCACATTCAACGGCTTCCTGCGACCTTCACCAGGTCGTTCAACTACCTTGTACTATTAAATATATAAATATTTAATTAATTATTGTTAGAGTTATTTTGCAGGAAATCCTTAATGCACAATCCTCTATGATATCATATATAAAGGTATTATATGTGATTATTACTTTTTAATATTTTTGTAATCTCTGGTATAAATATTTTATATTAATTTAATTGATTAACTTGTTCCACAACAAAGTTTTAATTTTATAAATTTGTATTACCAACGATATTTATGTTACTTAATCTATACAGAGTTCAAGTCCACCTTCTAACACCTACTTTGCTACCAGTACGGATTGGTTCTATGAATTAAAATCGGAGCACTAGAATTATCAATATTTGACCGGATTTTTCGAAATCCAGTCAATGAAATAGTGAATAAAATTTGTCAAGTTTTGTCCATTACAGCATATCTACTTAACAATAGAGCAACTTTGCTATCTCATGCACCATTAGCATTAAACAGTGACAACGTTATTTGGTGTAGAAAAGTAAATGAATAAAAACTAGTTTTCTAAGCATTATGATCTAACTGTGATAAGAAAACCCTTTACACTTATTAGAAAAAACAAAAATTTTAACAAAAAAAATACGACTGGACTGAACTGGACCAAATTGACACGGGAAGAACCAGCTTTCAAATAAAAAAAGAATATCAAAATCGGTTCACCCAGTCGAAAATTCTGAGATAAGAAATATAAAAAATACAGTCAAATTGAGAACCTTCTCCTTTTTTGAAGTCGGATAAAAACAGGGAACAAGTATACAATAGATTTCTTCTTAATCTGAGCTACCCGGCTAGTTCAGCACAACAATAAATCTAATCTAATAATCTATCTGTGAACAATATGAGATTATGTGCATAGAGTATCACCTTTATCTAAGAACATGCTATGAGTAACCAGTAACACTAATGCATGCTAGCCTGCACTGCATGACTGCACACATGGCCTAATGGTTTAAGCGGTCGCCATACGACTTATTACTTGGCCAAGTGTTGTGGGTTTAAATCCTATCTATCCTATCAAATGGGACAACACTTTGTGTAATCCACAAATTGTTTTGAGTTTGGGTGTTCTTTGTGTCCCTAACATGTATGTTTGTAAAGTCCCCGCGACACAGGATTTATTCCTAGTGCAGGAGTTGTCTTTTTGAAAGAAAAAAAAACGAGAAGCACATGAACTATCAGTACAAAGACTCTACAATTTTACATTATAACAACATAGGAAAGAAGCTATGTTCAACAGTAGACAATAAAACGCTGTTGATAAAAATAGTATGTTGGAGCACTAAAAATTTTCCGTTGATTATTATCAGTAATTAACTTCTGAACTTTAAAGTTAACATTGCATGATTTGACATTATTATTAATGCCAATTATTGTGTCTGTAAAAAATGAGAATTGTATAACCTTGTTATAAACTACATAATAACTATATCTATCTAGAAAATCTATTTATGATTAGATTAGTAAGAATTTAAATCACATCTATCACAAGTTTAATAGCTACCTATAAATTGGGAGCGAGAAACTATTATTTTATTGCCTGTATATAGATTGATTAATTTATTAAAATATAATATTAGGTCTTTACCTATGAAATTGCCTTTCTTCAGTACTGGTCATTTCAAATAAAAAAAAGTTTGTAATGGCTCTGTATTCTAAATTCAAATTGATTTTGTTTTAAAACCATGACATTTTATTTACAAACTCAGTCTTTTGTTTTTTGATTAGCGTTGTATTTTCATTACATTTGAACATTTTTCGTCATAATGGATACTTTAAAAATTCGTGTGATTATGGAATATGAGTTCCATCGTGGCACCAACGCGACAGAAACGGCACGTAACTTATAAAACGTTTACGAAGAGAATTGTACATACGAACGCACAACCCGTTATTGGTTTTCCCGGTTCCGTTCTGGAAATTTGACTTGAAAAATAAAACTCGTGGTCGTGTGGTCGAAGACTTTGGTTAACAATAGTTAATTTAAGGCGATTGTGGAAGCTGACGAAACTCAATCTACAGCTGAGCTAGCAGCAGCTTTTAATATAAGCATCAAAACAATATTGATCCATTTGCGAAAAATTGGCAAGGTAAAAAAGCTTGATAGATGGGTGCCCCACGACCTTAACGATCGCCAGCGCAACGTACGCGTCGAGACCTGCCTTGCGCTGCTCAACAGGCAAAGAAATGAAGGAATTATAAACGAATTGTTACGTGCGACGAAATATGGATTCTGTTCGACAATCGAAAGCGCTCAGCAAGTTGGTTAGACCCTGGTTCAGCACCAAAGCAATGCCCTAAACCAAAAATGACCCCTAAAAAGGTGATGTTTTGGTGGCCTAGTGCGGGTGTGATTCACCACAGCTTTTTACAAAACGGCATGAGCATTAATGCAGACGTGTACTGTGAAGAACTGGAGAGAATGATGGAGAAGCTTGCACATCTGCAACCAGCTTTGGTCAATCGGTCGTCCCCACTGCTCCTTCACGACAACGCGCGACCCCATACTTCGCAACAGACAGTCTCCAAGCTGCAAGAGCTGGGGTTGGAAGCTCTCCCTCATAGGCCATACTCACCAGACCTTGCACCTACCGACTATTACTTTTCCAAAATTTTGACAACTTTTTAGTGGGTAAAAAATCAATTCCCGAGAGGCAGTACAAAATGCCTTTGAAGTGTTTGTTGCCTCCCGTCCAGTTGATTTTTACAAGAAGGGCATCAATAAACGGCCAATGCGTTGGCAAAGATGCGTCGATTGCATGGGTGATTACTTCGAATAACAGAAATAAAAAAGTTTGAAAAAATAAGTACTTTCACTTATTGCATACAAAACGGCAATTTCATAGGTAAAGACCTATTATAATACATAGACTCATAATAAATAATATTTATTTATATATATATATCTTTCGACAGGTTTAATAGTAAAAGGAACTTGGAATTATTAGACTACTCACAAAGGAAGTCAGGGTTTCACTTTCCTAAAATCAATTTAGTACAGTGCTATACCTAAAGTTGTTAAATTTAAACAAATTCCACACGTCCAACCTTAACGATTTTCTGGCGACGGCAAAAATCCTGAGAAATTCCATAGCCACTAATGGTTTGTCGTCAGATCATTGTTTAAATCCTACATTAGTAGGTATATTGTTATAAAAATATATATGAATCTAAGCTTAACACTAAGCTTGGCCTAAAAAAGCACTTTAATAAGATAAACGTGTCGCTATTTACATTGTTAATAGCTCTCATCATCAATTCAATGTCGGAGAAATTTTCAATAAATAAATTATATTGCAAATATCTGCGAAAGTGTTGCAAATAATTCAACAAAGTTTAGAGAGAATACACTGTTGCAGAACAAAATCCGGCACCAAAACATACTACCCGAATACAAGTACTAGGAAATAATAATAAATAAACATAAGTGCTATTGCATGGGCTGTTAATAACTTAAATGGATGTTCAAAATACTGATGTTACGTTATATAAACATCATAACAGCACGTTATGACATTACGTCAGTTATTCTTACGATAATTTGAAGTGATTGGTTTCCCGATTATTAAAATTAATATCGAGTTGAAATTTTACATGACAGGTCGTTCAATACCACTCGATTCAATAGGGATGTTGACATTAATTACCAAATTATGTAACGTTGTAACCGAATGCTTTAATAGTGGCAGTTAAAATCGTTACCTTTTTTTTAAAAAAAAATTAAAATTTACATATTAAAATTGATTGAAAACGGGTAAATAGGAACTATTACCACGTAACTGCTAACACCAATAAGATTTAATTCATACTAGTGGTTTCCCGCGGCTCCGCCCGCGTATATGTCGGTTAGCGCGGCAAATAGTAGCATATGTGTTATTCTGATGTATAAGCTGTATTACTGTAAAGTTTCATCCAAATCCGTTCAGTAGTTTTTGCATGAAAGAGTAAAAAACATCCATCCATCCATACTTACAAACTTTTGCGTTTATAATATTAGTATAGATATAGATACCTATGAAGACCTGCTCGTGGTATTATCGAAGTACGTAATCTATACATCTATACATACATACATAATAATACATAAACAAATTGAACCGCTGCGTTACCCGCGGTATGACAATAACCGCTGGTAACACCACGGAACTCAGCTAGTAAGGTATATAAGATTATCTTACAGTATACAACTTTAGAGTATTGTCATTTTATTTATGATGTTTCTTATCAATTAAATTTCAATCATTATTTTGCCTGATCATCTGGTGTGACGGATTGGTATATATAGGTATATATAGGTTTTGATTGGTATAGGGTTTATTTTAAGTTATTCTTCTCTGTGCAGTGATGTTGTCTTGCATAGTTTGCTCCCTTAATTGTCTCTTATTACACCCATGGGTTGTATACGGGTCGAAACCTCTTTTCTAAAGGCGCGTCTCAACCAATTTTCCAATTGTTTGTAACACTTCAAAAAATCGCCAACTTTTGTTTCTATTGTGTCTACACCGAGTCGCCAATAATTTGACAAACATTCGAACTAAGCGTCACCACAGAGCCAATAAATATTTGCAACAAGCGAATTATTTTGACGTTTACCGCCAAAAGCAGAAACACTGTTCGCAACATTTTTTGACAATTTTTGTTGCCAACACAAGGAAATTACATAAACTTTTGTCACCAACACGTGTTGAGGACACAAAAATTGACAAATTTTGTTCGGTGGAGACCCGACTTAAGAAGAGATCTTTCTCCTATCCTATCTCCTCTCCTAATGTGCGACTATGATATAAACCTATAATAACTAAAATTTTAAAATTAAAAATAACTCTCTACGCAAGCACTTAATCGAGTACTTTTTTTGGAAAAGAGCTGACACTTACACTGCATTTAGAGACTGCACGTTTGGCCTAGTGGTTTAACGGTCATCACACCGTTTCCTACTTCGCCAAGTGCCGTGGGTTCAAATCCACGTAGGACAACACTTTGTGTGATCCACAAATTGTTGTTCTGAATCTGGGTGTTCTTTGTGTCCGTTTCATGTATGTTTGTAAAGTCCCCCGCGACACAGGATTTATTCCTAGTGCGGGAGTTGTATTTAAAAAAAAAAAACTTTCAAATGAAAAAAACCGCATTGAAATCGGTCCATCCGTTTGAGAGCTACGATGCCACTGACACATACACACACAGAGAGACATAGACGCCAAACTTATAACACCCCTTTTTTGCATCGGGGGTTAAAAATATAAGATATTTAAGAAAGATAGGTAAGAATGTAGGGAGGGTGACGTTTGCAGCGCGACTGAATCGTGGTTATGTGGGCGAAAGCCCACAGCTTGCGACCGCATCGCGGCTCTATTGCTGCGAACGTACGACACCCTCGGGCCAGTGCCCTTAACGTATGAATATCAGTATTTACCAATTACCCTCTACTTTAATTAACTGTTCTGTGTTATTTTTAACTTTAGACTGATAGCCTTAAAGTTTAAAATAACTTAAAGTTAAATAACGTTTATTAAAAAGAAGGATAGTTTCGATACATATCCGTGACTTTAGTTCTTCTTTTTTAAATTTCAAAATGTCAGCTCCGATTGTCAACAGGCAAAGTTGTTAGGTATCAAGTGGCTCATGTCATTGGCTTATCTCTAGCTTTTAAAGCTTTTTAGTCCTTATTGTACAAAAAAACACAAATAAAATGTCACGTAACATTTATGCTCGACATATCTCAAACCTGTTAGTCGTGTTTAAAGTACTCGACTCGCACTTCCTCGTTAACTATTCGAAGTACATGTATGTTGGAATTGCAAAGACTACCTTAATTGGGGCAATAAAGGTCGTGTGCACATTGATGGCTAATAGCGAATCTTTTTCTAATCTATACTAATATTATAAACGCGAAAGTTTGTTAGTATGGATGGATGGATGTTTGTTACTCTTTCACGCAAAAACTACTAAACGGATTTGGATGAAACTTTACAGTAATATAGCTTATACACCAGAATAACACATAGACTACTATTTGCTGCGATAACCGACATACACGCGGGCGGAGCCGCGGGAAACAACTATTAAAAAATAATACATCACATTACATCAACAATTTATATCAGCCTTATCAGTCAATAGTTCAGTTCTGGACATAGATCATAACATAGCATTATTTTTATATTACTACAGTACATTACTATGTACTGTAGTAATATAAAAATAATGCTAAATAATGCTAAGCCCAAACGTCCTTTCTAAGGAGAGTCTTAAAAACGAGGTTTTGTCCTGCTATGTTTAAATTGCACAAATAATCGTTAGGAAAACGTTAAATACAGTAGTTATTAGAAAACAGAAATGGCAAGATAATGGTTTCAATAATATTTAATGAATATTGATAGTAATAGTTATTACTGTGTGTTGGAACACTGATAGTTACGGTGGTGCTACCTCTTATAATAATCTAATATTAAGTACTTTTGAAATACATATGTTAAAGCTTCATAGCTAAGGTGCAATTGTATTTGTATTTTTTTTTTACTGGCAATATGGATGGGTAAAAATGTTTAAACTCGCGTCAAAAGCTCGCGTCAGGACACGTGACCTGATTGTATATGAATGATAACGTGAATATTCGTAAGACGGGGGCGTAGCATAGGAGAGGAAATAATATACCCCTCTCTTTCTACCGCAAAGTGAAAATGTATGCCTGCTCCTGTTTTTTTGTTTAAGCGGCGCAGGGCGCTTGCGCAAGTGTGCGTGTGTGGAAACCCACGTTTTCACTTCTGCCGGCACTTCCGGAGTGTAACTTGTTGTTTTTTTTTTGGGTTTTCATATTTAGCGCCAATGTACACACGCCTTACTTTCAAATGAAACCGGTTTCCACGTGACATCGATGGACTAAAATCAAGCAAGACGAACGAACTTAATTCAAGGTGAATGTTAATAGATATATTCTTAGAAGCGAATCTTAGTTTCCTTCTTGACATGGTCACGTATTGTTAATAAGTAATGATGCGCGTAAACGAAAGCCATTTTAATGCCTCTGTTGCATTGAAAGGGTAAATAACCGTGTCTTCCCTTTGTCTTCACGTTCGCGTTGTAGACTTCTTCACACCTAGCCTTTACGCATACACACTCGCAATATTTAAACTGAAGTATAGTCACCGTAATGTATAACTTTGCAAACTGCTTAAAAGGTGGTTTTTATCTTCTTATTACAAGCTTTGATTTAGTTTCACCTGTCCTGATGTTTGCCTGTAATCAAATCTTGCAAGTTTTTGATTCACTTCCCGATTTCCGATTGAGCTGAAATTTGAAATATACCTTTAGTTCTAATGACAATGCAATTATATATAATCGGTATTATTATTAATCCAAAATGGCAACCGTAACAAAATGGCGGCATACATATTTCTGAACAACTCAGCCAATATGGGTATCAAATAAAAGGGCTTAAAGTATTTTTTTTATTAACAAGTAATAAAAGCTTGTTTTTTTTTTAAATTACCACTTGAACTCGTAAGTTTTGTCCTTCATCTACGAGTATACCTATACTAATATTATAAACGCAAAAGTTCTTCTACCTAAAGATCCTTAAACCTACAATATTTAATATTATACGATATTTTTATTGATAATACCTTTGATCTTCACCTTTGTTATTTTTGTAGATCATCCTCGTAGACACTCCTGCGTCCCGTAGGAGAATAATAACCTGTTAAAACGAATAAAAAATGTAATTTTTGGACTTAGATTTTTTTAATCTCAAATTTCGAACTTTTTTCAGAGATTTTGTCGAATTGTTCGATAACCCTTCAATCCATAGTTGACTTTTTTACATATTTAGATAGCTCTCATAAAGGCCTATCTAACAACACCTTTTTTATATAGATCCGGTAAATAGAAGTTAGAAAAATTTTCACATTCATCTTGAAAGTTGGTATTTTCAGAAATTTTCTTGAGGTTTTCGTCGAATAGCCTGAGAACCCTTATTTTGGAAAACACAAATTTAACAGATTTAGACAGAACTTGCCTAGACCCGTCTAACGACACCCTATTTGTATATATATTACAAATAGAACTTCATAAAATTTCATATTAAAACTGAATTTTCGGTACATATTCTAAATTTTGGAGGTTTTTGTTGAATAACTCGGTTTTGGGAGGTTTTGGGAATTATAAATTAGACATACTTAGATAGGCCTCTTCAAGACCTAACTAACGACACCTCATTTGCTCAGATCGGGCAAATAGAAATCCAGAAAATTGAGCGCCCACCCTCCCTGTTTTCGCTGGCTATATAGGCTTGGCGGAGAAGGGATCGTCAACCTGTGGTCGAGACCAAAAATTTGTTAACAAAAAATTTCACATTAGGTTAAGTTTGTAACAGAGGCTATATACACCTTTTATAGTATAATAGAACGGCTCATATAGAGCAGAGACCTTAGTTTATTGTTTTTAACGGTAGAAGTGCATTCTGCACACTTAATTTTAATTTTAACACATTGACACTCACATACCCCCCTATACAGGGTTGGATACACATTTACACAACAGACAACTTTCCCCGTTCACACACATTATACATTACATCACACTCTGCCACACACAACACATATATCAACATGTACAAAACACCACCAACGTTCGGCGCGGCCAAGAAAACGGACAACAACTCGCAGAAGACTAGGGATCTGTCGATCGAAGAGGTTTTTGAGTCGATCCCTGTAGAAGAACGAGTTAACTACGCCACCAGATCCTGCACAATAATAAAACAGCAGCTCAACGATTCAAGGAACCTCAAGAGAGAAATAAAGCGGGAGATCGACAGAAGAGTCGATTTCCTAGAGCGAATAATAAAAGGGTACGAAGAAGATAGGAAAAGAGTGAAACAAGGGCAGAGTACTGAGGCCACGAAGGTTCCGGATATAAATGTCAACAATGAAATCCTCAGAAAAATAGAAAAGAACTAGAGGATGTTGAAGGAGAACGCCAAGGTCCTGGGAGAGATAAAGGAAAGCATAGAAAAGCAAGATGATAGGGAAAAGGAGAGGGAGAGAAAAGGAACATCAAAAGAGAACGAGAGAACACTGAAGGAAAACGTTAAAGTTCTAGGAGAAATAAAAGAAAGGATAGAAAAACAAGATGATAGGGAAAAGGAGAGAAAAGTAACACCGAAAGAGAATGAGAGGATATTGAAGGAGAACGTTAAAGTCCTAGGAGAGATAAAACAAATGATTGGAAAGCACGATGAAATGGAGGGAAAAGGGAACACATACAGCGACCTATGCGGGGGTAGTGGCAGGCCGCTCTGAAGCTCGGCTCCCGGAGAGGACGACCCTGCACTTGGTGGTCGTCACCCCCAAAAACGAACTGGACACCGGGGAGCAGGTCATAGAGCGACTGAGGAAAGCTGCGGACAAGGACGAGGGATGGGTGAAGGCAGACAAAATAAGGAAGGCTAAAGACAGAAAAGTGATAATTGGATACAAAACGGAAGAAGACAGAAAAAAGGCCCAAAAAAGGTTAACAGAGAAAGGGAAAGATCTTGTGGTGGAAGAAATAAGGAACAGGGATCCCCTATTAGTAAAAGCTGTCAGGTGCAGAAACCAGGATATATTCCGGGACCTAACACCGGACCAGGACAGGCTGACAGTTCTATATAGGAGGCGAGCAAAGAATCCCCACATGTGCCACGTGGTGCTCAGGGTCTCCCCGGCGGTTTGGTCTCGTGCCCTACACATAGGGAGACTGCATATTGACCTGCAACCGATTAAGGTTGCGGACCAATCTCCCTTAGTGCAGTGCTCCCTGTGTCTGGGATACGGACATAGCAGGAAGTTCTGTACCACAAAAGAACTCAAGTGCAGCCATTGCGGAGGGCCCCACCTAAGGGCCGAATGCCCGGACGCTGCCAGTAGTGCAGAACCAAACTGTTGTAACTGCCAAGGGGAGAAGCTGAGCAGCACAGGGCGCCGAGTGCCCAATCCGGAAAAAGTGGGACTATCTGGCGAGATTAAGTACGGCATATTTGTGACACACTCAATCATACACACATGACACAGGAACATACACACACACACAGATTTTAGAAGTATATAGTGAATATATATGGAGATATCATAACATGCACACAAACACCAGACACGCACACATAACTAAAAGGAACAGCATAACAAATAATTCACAACCAGGATTACAATAATTGCATATATTTAGGCATATATACACATTGTTGCTAACAAAGTTGGAATTAATGCTAAAAATAAAAAACACACTTAGGCCCGTATTTTAAAAGGCGTCTCAGTCGTGAATCTAGTTTTAAAACTAGTTTTGAGAAGAGATTTTATTATTGAACGCCTCTTGAGACAAGATTCACTGATCGTTAATCAAGGGAGTAAAGATCAACGAGTCTCTGCATAAAGCTTATTTTAGAACGATGTTTATGTCAAAATCTCCTCTCAGGAATAGATTCTGACAGATGTGTGTGATCTCTGTTTACCTGAGACAAGATCAATCTAGTCTCAAGTGATAATTTCTAAGGCATTTTAATGGAAACTAACATATTTTATAATGATGTTTCTGAATAACAACGAAAAATTTACTTTACCTTACTTTATTTTCGAAAGAATAACTTATCATACACATTCAGACTGTCTCGTTGGTCTCGCGGTTGGCGTGTGCGACTGGTGATCATAGGTCTCGGGTTCGATTCCCGGGTCGGATCAAATGTTTGTATGATCTACAAATATTTGTTTCGGAGTTTGGGTGTTTTCTATGTATGATATGTATGTATTTACAAAAAAAAAAAAGTATATAAGTATGTATTTGTATCAGTTGTCTAGTACCCATAACACAAGCTCTGCTTAGCTTGGGACTAGATGGCGTTGTGTGTTAGATGTCCGAAATATTTATTATTATTTCAATTCACTTTAATTAACATTATTTGATATTCAATACACTTAAAACACATATTTAACCATTTGTTTCAATTAATATCACTCACAACCTTTTGGTTTATGACAAAAATATATTATTTTTGTAGATTTAAAAACCAAAACATAGTTTGACACTTCTACATGACAAGTATTGATAACAATTTGAACGTTCCGTTATAGGTAATATCTAGCCATTTTTATTTTAATATTTTAAAATTTAATTTAGGGCGAGTTGCTTGTTATTATTATGTTTACATTGATACACTAGCCAATAGTGTATTATATATAAACTAATAACCAATAATATATAAATTATGTTTGTTAAATACACACATCAAAAGTGTCTAGGGATCAAGCATTTTTATGCGGATTTCTTGAGATTGAGATGTGGCTTTGGCCCTGGCCTGCTCAGTCGCCAGACTTGAACCCGATTGAGCATGCATGGGATATGCTACAGAGAAGAGCTCTGCCGAATATGGAGGGTATCCAGTCGCAAGAAGACCTTTTTTTGTTGTTGCAACGAACATGGGCGGCCACTCCACAGCGTGATTTGGATGAACTCATTTTGAGTATGCCAAACCGATGTTCTTGTGTTAGTGTTCGCGGTAGAAACACGGATTATTAATTGTTTAAGTTACCTAATAAAATTTTAAAGAAAACTGTTATTTCAGTCTTTTTTTCGAACTTTAATGTTAGTGGTTCAAATGTCAAAAATCCTTTTATTAGGAAAATGGCAAATTTCTTTATTAATGCAAAGGTGACTTGGTTTATCGTTACTGTGACAAACGAAAACACTTTATTTGATGAATCCTTAAAGAAAATTTTAATTAATATCAATCAGGAGAAAAGTTATTGCAAAAATATATGTTGATCCCTAGACACTTTTGATGTGTGTATATTTTGATGCGTGATACGGAAAAATAATTTAGATAATGCAGAAACGTAACTGAGAACATACTGTGAGTTGAGATTAGATATTGAAACTAGTTTCAGCTGAGTAGAACTCGATTCTCATTCTATAATAAGAGAGACGCTTGAGATTTGATGAGAACTTGAAACTCGTTTCAGCTGATCAGAGTTCAACGGATACTTGAGACGCCTTTTAAAATACGGGCCTTAGAGACAAACATCACATATAGATTATATACACACAGATTAAGTAACAAATTAAAATACACCTTGGATAAAATTATACACACATTTTTGCACACATAATTAAACACTGAACATGTACACATAACAAAATACACAAAGTCACAAAATGCCATGATCTCACATATTAGGAAACGATAATCACAAAGCCATTTGGATAATAAACAGAGTAAACAATAACAACAGGTAGAACGCATTAGATAAAAATAAAAAAGCATAAATAAAAGGAAAACAAAGTATGAACAGTATAATAAGAAGATAGCTCAGATAAAACAGTGTATATAGTAGTAGTAATAGTATAACAATAGAAAAATGCACTCTGAATAACACTACACTATAGTAAAATAGAACTAAATAAATTAATATAACACATTGATTATAAATTATAAATTTGGAAGACTATTAACAAATCTAAAAATAAAGCCTGCAATTATCCTTTGTTTTTTTTTATTTTTTTTTATGGAATAGGCGGGCAAACGGGCAGACGTATCGCCTGATGGTAAGCGATTACCGCCGCCCATGGACACATGCAACACCAGAAGCGTCACAAGTGCGTTGCCGGCCTTTTGGGGATGGGGGGGGAGATAGGGGTAGGGGATTGGGGTATGGGCCTCCGGTATCCTCACTAACTCGGTGAAACACAGCGCAAGCACTATTTTACACCGGTTTTCGAGCCGGCCCATTCATGCCGAAGCGTGGCTCTCCCACTTTGAAGTAGCGTGATCTACTTTTCTTAAAAAATGAGTTTTTTTATTTTATTTCCAAAACGGAACATTTTTGACACATTTACCCGAGGACAATTTGATAGCTAATGATCTCTACTATCACCCTTTAATGGGATTACTACATGTTACCAGTAACCCTGTATACTTATAAAACAACATGTCCTGACTGACTGATTCATTATCGTTGAACGTAAACTATTATAGTTAGGGCTATGAAATTTAGTGAGTAGGACCGTTTCATTGAGTCTTAGTTGGTAAGAAAGAAATTTCCGAATTTCTACCCCTAAGGGGGTGAAATAGGGGTTGAAAGTTTATATGGAAGTTCGTCATTTTTAAGTTAGAAACATGAAACTTTATTCATGTACTGATTAAAAAAGAGTTAAGACGTATGTAAGCGTTTCTGGATATACTACCCCTAAGGGGTGAAATAGGGGTTGACATTTCAGATATAGGTTAGTCTGGAAGTCCGTCATTTTTTAAGTTCGAAACATGAAACTTTGTGTTTGGGCTACTAATTAAAAATGAGTAGATACGTATTTCAGCGTTTCTGGATATTCTACACTTAAGGAAATGAAAAAGGGGTTGAAAGTTTGTATGGAAGTACGTCATTTTTTAAGTCGATACATAAAACATTATTTTTGGGCTACTGATTTAAAATAAGTTTATATGTATTTAAGCGTTTCTGGGTGTTCTACCCCTAAGGGGGTAAAATAGGGGTTGAAATTTTTTATGAAGTCCGTCATTTTTTAAGTTAGAAACATGAAATTTCATAGGTTCGGAATTCTAAAAATGAATAGATACGTATGTTTAATGAACATGTTCTACCGGAACCGGTCGCAGTACACGGTGCCGTTCTTGGAGTTGTACATCGTCGATACCACAGTGCCTAAAGACGAAAGTCTTCAATCAGTGCGTCCTACCCGTCATGATATACGGTGCCGAAACGTGGAAAATTACGACACGGCTGTTTCACAAGTTCAAAGTCACTCAGCATGCTATGGAGAGGGCTATGCTCGACGTTTCTCTAAGGGATCGCATCAGGAATGAGGTGATCCGGCAGGGAACCAAGGTCATCGATATAGCCCACAGGATAAGTAAGCTGAAGTGGCAGTGGGCTTGCCATATCAGCCGAACTGATAACCATTGGGGTAAATGGGTTCTTGAGTGGAGACCGCGTCTCGGCAAACGCAGTGTAAGACGTCCACAGGCCAGGTGGAGTACTGATCTGCCCAAGACATCTGGCAGGAGCTGGATGCGAGAAGCCGAGAATGAAACCAAATAGCGTGTAATTGGAGATGGGTATGTCCAACAGTGGACTGCAATGGGCTAATGGTGATGGGATACGTATTTAAGCGTTTCTGGATATTCTACCCCCAAGGGGGTGAAATAGGGGTTGAAAGATTGCATGGAAATCCATCATTCTTTAAGTTAGAAACGTGAAACATTATCTTTGGGCCACTAATTTAAAACGAGTAGATATGTATTTAAGCGTTTCTAGATATTCTACCACTAAGAGGTGAAATATGCGTTGATATGTCGTATATATGTTAGTTTGGAAGTCTGTAATATTTTAATTTAGCAGCCTGAAACTTTCGTCTTTAGGTTTTTTTATTACAAATAGATGAATACTTATATCAGCATTTATTAGAATTCTGCTCCTAAAGCGGTTAAGGATCGAATGTTTGTATGAAAGTTCTTTCAAATTGGCAATATATCAAAAATAAATAAATAAGTTTAAAAACATGCATAAATTAATCATACATACTGACACAATTTTAATTAAATGCATAATAATTATATAATCAACTTCCACGCGAGCAAAGCCGTGGGCAACAGCTAGTGTATCTATATACTTGCAATACGGTGAACAAAACATCTATGGTTTACTAATCCTCGTTATCATATCTTATTTATAGATAATTTAATAAGTATATTTAAGAATCTAAAGAAATTACCTACGTCGCGTACCTATGTGGAACTGTTATATAGTATGTAGTATTAGCATCACTTTATGAATTAATTATAAGAGACCATCTGTCACAACAGTCACAGGTGGTGTGGCGTTTCCATATTCTGGTAAAGGCAACGAAAGGCAGCCATTGCCATTTGGAATATACTGAACATTTAAAAGTGTCGTTTACTATGAAGAAAATGTAAGGCGGTGATGTGATTATTAATTCTAAGTTATTGTCAGCCCTAGAATCTCTAGAACTCAAGATGAACAAGCTTTTAACCTCTCTATCGTATTCGGTCAACTGTAATAATAAGTTATAATGTGATGTAATAATTAATTTAAATCCATACTAATGTTATAAATTCGAAGGTAACGGTCTGTTACGGTTTAAAAACGCTGCACCGATTTTATTAAATTTGGCATGGACATACTTTAATTATTAACGTAATAACCGACATACCAGCTAGTGGAGCCGCGGGCAAAAGCTAGTATTATGTACAGCAAGGTACATAATTATTTAACATGGTAAAATTATTGACCAAACTAAGAAGGAACAAATTGCTTAAACGCCATAAGTTTGATTGAGAGCAATGGCATATCATTATCACAGTACAACAAAACATTATTCATGCATCTGATCTTCAATTCGTGTTGTAATCACACTCCAAACACAGAAAAGCCATGGCCGAATACCATCAAGATTGCTTTCAATATTTTTATCGAATTATATGATTCACGAGGTGATTTAACTATTGTATTACATTAACATATCGTTATCTGTTACGTTTCAACTTACTTTATTTAACTGATGTTTTGCTTCCGACTAGCTCATCGTAACTTGTATAGTTATTTAACAATATATTTACTACTTTTTTACGTGTGGAAACCCCCAAAGACGGTCACCTCGCCGGAGTTTGAATCGGATTTTTTTTTTGTTAAGTGTGGAAATCGGACTGTCACCCCACCGGGGTTTGCGGCGGGGCGGTATGTCGGACTCGAACCGACTAAAACCACACGGTGTGCCACTCTGCGCCTGAGACGGGAGGAATCCGGGAACTGTTGACATTAACACATCCAGATCCCTCCCAGCACCTGCCCGCACATAAGCGGGCACCGTCTGCTGGTAAAGGAGTTTGAATCGGACTTGTGTAACCCTGCAACGTTTTGCTGTGACATATGGATATGGTGATGAGTAATCTAGAGATCTTTGACGCCTGAAATATTAGTACTTTAATTCCCAATCACGGTTCCCAATAGTCTAATTACAACATTGTTCAATGAAAGTCAATCAAATCAATTAAGCTCGTTGTTATTCGGTTTCAGAAATGTGTTCCCATCAACCTCCATCGGTACAGAGGCTCTTTGTATGATAATAAGTTTGACAGCTAGTAATGGCTGTCAAATTTGAGCCTCCCATTTAACGCTTACCTGTTTACCTGGTACTATAACAATGAAAATAACACCGCCCACTTACGCGCCTATTATAATAGTAAAGATAAGAGATACAGATGTCATTATTATTTAAATCAGTATTATGCTCTTATTTATGCTGGGCGCGGCTGTGAGAGATATTAAGGTTAATAATGTTGGTTATCAATTTTACTCTCTAATCATTTTCCTTAACATCTTATCATCTAATTGTAATATTATCCCAGACACAGCGTTTATTTAGAAAGCGTTTATATTACAAAACGATTAAAAATATCATTTAAAATCCCTCCAAATGTTACCTAGCTATAAAATGGGAGTTGAAACATGCATAGCAAAGTAAATTTTATAATTTATGTCCAATGAGTACTACTGACGTATATTTTTTTAAATAACTTGTTTAGGACCGTAAAATAATCTTTAGATTAAAAGTTTAATCCAGAAGTAAGCTCAAGAACTATTACATTAGTTATTTATACAGATAACTGCAAAGAATCAATAAAAAAATGAAGTTGATTTAATAGTTTTTTTTTAATTACGTAATTACATTACACGACTCAACTTGAGCAAATAAAATGTAAAAGTGCAATAAGTAATTTTTAAAATGTTTGTTATGATACTTAATACCTGGTTATTTATTTAATCTAACTAGTGGTCACCCAGTTGTTAAAATTCGATCTTTTCTTTTATATTTCTGTCTTACTCCGCCACATAAACTCTAGCTGTGCCAAATTTCATACTCTTCCGTTCGCATAATTTTCATGAAAAGGGGTACAAAGTTTTTGCTACACGTTTTAAAAGATAAGTAATAAGTTTCCCAGGCGACTTAATTTTGTCGGGACCTCCAACAAAATATCATTATATTTTAACCACAAAAACTTTACAAATCATATTCTTAATTTTTCTTCAAGAATCACTGAATCTGTTTCAGATATATATTATCCACTACTAATAACTGATATTCAGGTAAAACCGGTTGAACTAGTAGCTGACCCCATAATAATCTAGGGAATAATAAAGGCTAGGAAGATAATGATTATCCACGGCTAGACATAGGCCTTAGCAAGGAGGTTTAATATAGGTATTTATATGGAACTAATCTAAAGATTGAACTCAACCGTAAACCTTGCTGTAAACGGTAGTAAAATTAAAATTCATGTAGCAGATTTGCTTATCGCAAAACCACATTCACAAAAATAGCCACTGTCCACTGAAATGGTATCATTTAAGTAAATATATTAAAGGTTAAATGACGCAATTACATTACTTCACACCTCACAACAATGCAGGCATTGCCCTAAAACAAATGTGCCAGTTTTTAAAAGGTTGTTTTGGTCAAAAGTTTGTGGTAGACTGATTACAAACGTCATCATTAAGTCAGGGCACGTGTTATCTGAGCTAAGGATCGAATATAAATTAATTGTGTCACAAAAGTGTTTTATTCTTACGATTTTAGTGTGTTGCTTTGTTTAAGAAACTTAACCACGATTACTATGGTTTCGTAATGTTTGAAATCAACTTCATAAGGTTCAGGTTATAAAGCTGAAACAATTTCTTAACAGGAAAACAATAGAAGTGACACCCGTATTGCATCCATTCGCTAATAGAAAGAAAGAAAATAAAAGTTTAGAAATAAATAACTGCATAAGAGAATTAATGCAAAAGATTCTTACAATAATCTTTATTGACTAAGTGTTGATGATACTATTATTAACATAATTTCACCAGTTTCCTTTGTGAATATGTCATCTTTGAAGACAATTTTGACATTCTTTTTGTAATTGTCGTGCCGAAATAAACTTGCATAAATGCATGCTAATAATATAAATTCGAAAGTAACTCTGTCTGTCTGTTTAAAATTAGAAATTATTATGATTTGAATGAAATACTATAGTGATCAGACTGATAGAGTCGAAAGTATTTATATACTAGTTGTTTTCTTTGGTTAGTAGTGAACAGTTATTACAGGAACCTATGGAATTGTAATTATCTTATTGTACGACTTACTTTTAAATCAATATTTAGTCATGTCATTAGACATACAACTTATGACATCTATCTTTTGGGCACTGACTTAAAATTCGTATTACCGCCAAATCACAAAGGGCGTCTATGGTAACTCAAAACTAATATGTAATGGGTCAAACTCAAGATTCTGTAACTGTAAATAAAAGTGTAAAGTAAAATTACAACATCTGGGTCGCGTAAAAGCAAAAAGAGTCTGCGTTTTATTTACTAAATCCAAATTCTAAAGCATTTACCTATTTGAATATTGCCTGATCACACCTTACCAAATACGGTATATTTATTGTAGACGTATTTCGAGGTGCAACCAGAAGCTTACCTATCATTATTCAGCTTGCAGAACATCAAATTCTAGGTCCCTTTCAACTATTTCACAAAGAATAAAACAATCAAGAAATAGCGAAACTTCATAAATTGTTATCTCAGTCATTGTTAGTATAGTAAAAATTATCACTTTCAATTGCAAATATTAATTCGTACTAATGGCACGGAAACATTATTTCAATTGTTTTGATGAAGCGATAAAACTTTAACGGAATAGAAAGTAGCTCAAGGAAGTGTTTTTGACACACGATACTCATTCGATGTTATTGTAATAGATTCGATTTTGTAATCTGAAGTAGTTAGAGAAAATACCTCTTCTTAGCGACTTATAATTACAGTTCAGAGATCAGTGGGCCATTGCACTGGATCAAACGCAGCCACCACATTACATGTCGCAATAATGGTAATAGTAAATCTGTGGGTGAGCTAATTCACCTTTCTATCGTTTTTCTATAAGAATCCTAATAAATGTGCATTCGTAGACTTGACTTGTGTCCATAGACTTCTGAAAGCATTAGACTGAAAATACAAAGTAGGATGGGAGAATTACATCAAAAGTAGCAAGATACTATTATAGATTTTCATTTTACTCCTTGTTTTTAATACCACTTTCTAAACATTCAAAACGCGTAAAAAATAGTCCATGTGTTCTTCTGATCTGATGTGTTAAGTAGTTTTTACGTAAAAGAGTAATATACATGAGGATGTATGTTACTCTTTTAAAAACTACAAGTTTGTGAGAACAAACTTTAGCAATTTATAATATTAGTAGGAAGTAGGATAAGACGAGATGGTTCCCTGATTTGTCTATAGCTACGAGTATCAAAAAAAAAGTTGTTTTACACGCACAGAGACATCATCATTATAATCTCAGCCCGAAATACGTCCACGGCTGGACATACTGTAACCGAATAAACCGTTAAACACCAATTGATATCATCATCATTAACTTAGTTTTCTACTACCGTTAGTCGTATTTTTATCATATATATATATTTATTTGCTTACTTAAACGTGTGTAAAACATGTAAGTCCGTATACGGTATGCAGGCTCGTAATCGGTGTCGTCATTTAAAGTTATGGTCAGCACCGAGAATTCATTGCATGTTAAGCATGCAGCAAATAAATTGATATAATCCCCAGTTAGTAATGAGCCTGGTAACAAAATATATTATGAAAATGACAGAAGATTATGTAAACGCGAGCTGTTGTAAGTCACACTCTTTTTTTAAACGGTTTTATTTAGCTCACCCCGTTTGTTTTATTTTTTATTCTTGGGTCAAATTTAGTAATTCAAATTTCACCCTCTTCCTGTCAACCGATTAATCTGAAATTTTGTATACACTTTGGATTTTGGTGACAATACAATTATGTTTATTCATTATCATTATAAATTCAAGATGGCCGCCGCTACAAAATGGCGGATAATTTATGTTTTATTAATCCCATCAATATGGGTATCTAATGAAAGGGCTCAACAAGCAGAATACAATGTACTATAAAAAATTGAAATCCAAGATGGCGGCCGATACAAAATGGCGGATAACGTAGGTTTTATCAATCCCATCAATATGGGTATCAAATGAAAGGGCTCAACAAGCAGAATACAATATACTATAAAAAATTAAAATTCAAGATGGCCGCCGCTACAAAATGGCGGATAATTTATGTTTTATTAATCCCATCAATATGGGTATCTAATGAAAGGGCTCAACAAGCAGAATACAATATACTATAAAAAATTGAAATCCAAGATGGCGGCCGATACAAAATGGCGGATAACGTAGGTTTTATCAATCCCATCAATATGGGTATCAAATGAAAGGGCTCAACAAGCAGAATACAATATACTATAAAAAATTAAAATACAAGATGGCGGCCGCTACAAAATGGCGGATAACGTAGGTTTTATTAATTTTTCATAGTGAACTACTGATACTACTAATACTACGAAAAATTAAAAACTAAAAACTTGAAAATAAAAAATATATAAAAAAGTTTTTTTAATTTAAACGGTTTTATCGAAAATAATGTACTAAAAGGTAAAAAATAAAAATAAATTGTCTGATAAAAATTAAATCGTTGGGCGTAGCGTAAACTGAGTTGACTTGATGGAAACACGGGCCCAACGATTTTATTTACAAATACTTTTTTATATATTTTTTTATTGAAATACCGTTGCGGTATCTCTTTCTCTATGTATTTATTTTTGGTGAAAAATATACTTCTATTTAACATCTAATTAACTTATGTCTATGCTAATTTTACTTCGACCATAAAGAAGTTTGGTATTTTATCCTTGAACAATTCCACTACCAATAACCCAAACCTTTTTGAATAGGCTTTCTAAGAAATATTTTTGCAATCTTTAAAAAAATATTGTCCGAATACGAACAAAACTTTTGCTATCAATGACAGACAAATGACATGTTCGACATTCGTCTTTGACTTGTCACGTGTGACATAAGATTAAAAGTTTTGTTTGAGAACAAGTTCACAGCTAATTTTGTTTTAGTCGTTGACATGTTTTATATATTAACTTTGATCGTGATATGTCAAATCTTTCAAATATTTATACAGATGATACATTGATAGACTGCGTAATGTTCATACGAAAAGCATTACATACTACACACATCAAAAGTGTCTAGGGATCAACATATGTGTCTAGGGATCAACATATATTTTTGCAATAACTTTTCTCCTGATTGATATTAATTAAAATTTTCTTTAAGGATTCATCAAATAAAGTGTTTTCGTTTGTCACAGTAACGATAAACCAAGTCACCTTTGCATTAATATAGAAATTTGCCATTTTCCTAATAAAAGGATTTTTGACATTTGAACCACTAACATTAAAGTTCGAAAAAAAGACTGAAATAACAGTTTTCTTTAAAATTTTATTAGGTAACTTAAACAATTAATAATCCGTGTTTCTACCGCGAACACTAACACAAGAACATCGGTTTGGCATACTCAAAATGAGTTCATCCAAATCACGCTGTGGAATGGCCGCCCATGTTCGTTGCAACAACAAAAAAAGGTCTTCTTGAGACTGGATACCCTCCATATTCGGCAGAGCTCTTCTCTGTAGCATATCCCATGCATGCTCAATCGGGTTCAAGTCTGGCGACTGAGCAGGCCAGGGCCAAAGCCACATCTCAATCTCAAGAAATCCGCATAAAAATGCTTGATTCCTAGACACTTTTGATGTGTGTATTTTGACTGCCTCGTTGGCGCAGTGGTAGCGTACGGGACTGCTATGCATGAGGTCTCGGGTTCGATTCCTGGGTCGGACCAAATGTTTGAATGATCTGCAAATATTTGTTTCGGAGTTTGGATGTTTTCTATGTATAATATGTATGTATTTTTCTTGTGTATAAACAATAGTAAATAACATTTTTAGGCCCGGTTTCACCTGTATAGATAAGTGACAGAGTGCTTATCTGCCAGAGTAACTAATACTATAAACGCGACAGTTTGTAAGTATGGATGGATGGATGGATGGATGTTTGTTCCTCTTTCACGCAAAAACTACTGAACGAATTTGGATGAAACTTTACAGTAATATAGCTTATACATCAGAATAACACTACGCTACTATTTGCCGCGATTTATTTATTTATTTATTCAATTAGGGAATACAAACAGTAGCGTATGAAGTGTACATAGGGTTATTAAGATACTTGCGTTGCACCAATTCAATAGCTTCCTTATTCTTCACATAGTGTGGATTCCATATGGGTATTGCATATTCCAACTGTGGCCTGATTATCGACTTATATAGATGTAGGAATGTAGTTGGTTGACGAAAATCATTGGTTGCTCTCATTACGAAGCCGAACATTTGATAAGCCTTATTGACTACGTTCTCAACGTGGATGTCCAAATTAAGTTTAGAGTCAAGATATACGCCAAGATCTCGAACACCTGTAACTTTGTCTAGAACAGTATTAATAAGTCTATAATTAAATTTAATGGTATTTATTTTTTTAGTAAAGGTAATGCTATGACATTTGGGCAGGCTAAGGTGTAATTTGTTAAGAGTGCAGTAATTAGAAAGCCTATCGACATCTTGCTGTAATTCTATGCAATCTGAGTCCTTGTTTATGACTTTAAAAACTTTTAAATCATCCGCATATAAAAGAAATTTAGAATTTTTGAAACATTTATTAATGTCGTTTATAAAAGTATAAATAACGACCCTGGATATTGAGCCCTGGGGTACTCCTGAAGTTACTTTGAAAGTGTTAGACTCAAAACCATTAACCACAACTTTTTGTGTTCTGTTTGTCACATACGAAACAAACCAACGACGAAGATCCCCCCTGATACCATTATAAGCGATTTTGTTGAGTAAAAGAGTATGATCCACCTTGTCAAATGCTTTTAGATAGTCCGTATACACCGCATCTATCTGTTGCCTGTTGTCAATCCCTTTAAACAGGAGAGTAGAAAATAAAAGAAGATTGCTTATACGTGATCTGTCCTGAACAAAACCATGCTGTTCGTTTATTATAATACGACGTATACTCGGAAGAATCTCATTATGAGCTTTTCGAATAATTTAGAGAGTGCTGATAAAATAGAAATAGGACGATAGTTCTCTATATCATTTTTGGATCCACCCTTATGTACTAGGACAATATTTGCACGTTTCCATATCTCAGGAAATACCCCATTCGAGACGCATTTATTAAACATAATAGAAATAGGATAGCATATGGTGTCACAAGTATTTTTCAAACATAATGAAGGGATGCCATCTGGGCCGGGTCCTTTAGTGGGATCAAGTGCTTTTAATTCGCGGCGTATACTGTTTAAGGTGAAAAATAGTTTGGAAATATTTATGTCATGTTCTGTGCATGCAGGAGGTGGTTTCCACGTTTCATTTTGAAATGTAGAGGACTTGTATATTGATTGGAAGAAATTAGAGAAAAAATTACATGCTACAATAGGGTCATCAGTAGCGGTTTGTTTATTTTGTATATTATATGTTGTAGCGACTTTAGAAGGGATTTTATTACTATTTTTTCGATTAGCGATGTATGACCAAAAAGCTTTAATGTTCCTAGGAATGCATTTCTCTACTGTCTCCATGTAGTTTTTATAGCATACATCTAATGCTTTTTTGAACTTAGATCTGTATATAGAGAATTTTTCATAATCACTAATGTTGTTGTGTTTTTTCCATTTTATCTACGCCGATGTTTTTTGTTTATAAATATTTATCAAATTTTTAGTAAACCAGACAGGAAAATTAGATAACCGACATATACGCGGGCGGAGCCGCGGGCAACCACTGATGTACTATATTTCTATATCATATTTATTTAAAACTACTACTATAGTTAAATGTACGTCCTAATTTAGAATAACTAAAAAGCATAGTTTTATAGCTAAGCAAACTAAAATAGTGTGGCCAACTTACGCTCCCGAACTAAACGGTTCGGCTCTTCCTTTCAGTAGCAAGTAGTCAAAACCTGGAACTAACAACCAGCGTATTTATTTCGCCATCACTTTAATCCCGGATCCTTTAAACGGATGCTGCATTCGCACTGAGGATGGTGACCTTCTTGGATTCTGCTAATACTTTCCATCCACCAGAGTAAAGTCATTTAGCAGCTTTTACTCTAAAATAAAAGAGTTCTACTACTGCCTCGTTGGTCTCGCGGTTGGCATGTGCGACTGATAATCATGAGGTCTCGGGTTCGATTCCCGGGTCGGACCAAATGCTTGTATGATCTACAAATATTTGTTTCGGAGTTTGGGTGTTTTCTATGTATAATATGTATGTATTTACAAAAAAAAAAAAAAAAAAGTAAATATGTATTTCTATCAGTTGTCTAGTACCCATAACACAAGCTCTGCTTAGCTTGGGACTAGATGGCATTGTGTGTTAGATGTCCGAAATATTTATTATTTATTATTATATTTATTCACCACTTATCTCTTATTACTGGCTGACCCGGCAAACTTCGTACCGCAATATTTATATCTGTCTCAGCTTTTCACAGGCAGTGTACAGTCATGGACGAAAAAAGACGTGTGGCACTCGGGGATTGCACACATTGCATTGCATAACATTTTTGATCAACTTATGCATTTTTTTTGTTGCCAGTTTCTCATTTAATATTGTTCAAAAAGTATTTAAATAATAGAGGGCGTTAGTGTACCTCTTAGTTGCGAAACAGCTCAACAGATGGCACTGACCTGTTTTTATTTATGCATTTTTTTTCTTTGAACATGTATAGGCGCACATGCGGTGAGTGTGGCATTATAAAGATATGATAGATACCTATACACCTATATACTTTCTCACAAACAGCTGCTTAAGCCGGACATACACGTTCAAGTATACTTGCGCAAACCCAGACTGTTTTGTCTGTCTGTCTCGACACTGTCTGTCAGATAGATTTCGGAGCAGCTCGTCTCGATCCGTGCGAGCTTCAGGTGTCAGGTTTTATTTTCGTTACGGAATTTCTTGATTCGGTCGCTGCGCTCAAAGCCGGCTATAAAAGCTATGCAATAGCTTAAAAATGACTTTTCCTGTTATATTTTAATGTATCTTGTACACAAATCTTGCCCTAACATTAACGAACACATAAAAAAAAATTTGGTGCAGCCGATCGGAACTTGTGCGCGTGCATACATTTCAGCGATTCATTTTTATATACATAGATAGATTAAATAAGATTCGATATAGTCTGAAAAAGAAAACATTTTCGACACGACAACGTTCTAGTTGTCGTGTCGAAAATGTCTAGGTGACAATTGACCTTGATTTTTTTTACATAATTACTTACATGTGAATAAAATGTGATATATTCGAGTTATTAAATCCACTTAGAGTCATTTTTGCATTTGAGGAGTTTAAATGAAGATAAATGGTCAGTGACACACAAATTTACTAAAAGCCATAGATTATCACGTAATCAATAAGTAATGATAATATATTAACACATGACAAACACAACAAGAATTATGTCAATTGCAATGAAATCGTTTTTTTTTTTTTTTTATTCCAAAACTTTATGCACAAATGCACAATGGCGGACTTAATGCCACAGGCATTCTCTACCAGTCTACCGTCGGGTGCTGCGGAAATGAATGAGAAGGTGCACTACACTTTGGTTAGGAATTCTAAAATAGACATAACAAACTTAAAATTAAGAAACAAACGAAAAAAAGAGAAGAAAAAAAACCAATGGATTACGATAAATCTAAACAACCATACAAAAATAAAAGGAGAAAATAGAAGGGCATTCCAGAGAAGGACAGATTGTATGAGGAAGGAAGAATGAACGCATGCAGAAGTGTGGGAGGGGCATGACGAATAGGTAGCCAATTTAATTTAAGACGAAAGAAGGAGACATGATCGTATTTACGGAGATTAAAAACGAATCGAATGCAATTGTTAAGAAACCGGTCGTATTTGTTGAGAAGATCTGCATTCAGGTCGTAGTAGCACACATTACCATAATCAAAGATGGGTAGAATCAAGGTTTGCACCAACATCGTTTCTATCTCGGCAGGTAGAAAGTTTTTGAGTCGGTATAACGCCCGCAGGATTCCTGTAACTTTCTGACTCACGCCAGTGACCTGAGGTTGCCAACTAAGATTGTTATCAATGAACAGGCCCAAATCCTTCACTGTAGAGCTAAGAGGAATAATAGATCCATTAAATAGAATAGACGGCAGAGTAACTGAATCAAGCCTTCTGGTCATGTGTTGACTGCCCATGATGGTAGCCTGGCACTTTGTAGGGTTCACATTCAAACCAAATCTATCGGACCAACCACTGATGGTATCTAGGTCGTGGTTTATCATGGCAATAGCCTCCGTTACGTTTTCTACAGCAGCATGGTAATAAAGTTGTAAGTCATCGGCATAAAGATGGTACGTACACTGAAGATTTTGAGTGATAAGATTTATAAAAATAGAAAATAACAGTGGAGAGAGAATAAATGAGAATGAGTACGAGAAGGAAAATATTATAATAAACAGCTTTCAATAGTCCACTGCTGGACATAAGTTTCTACACGAAAAGAAGGTTTTGGCTTACTATACCACGCTGGTCAGACGAATAGGGTTTATTTAATGCTTACATTTATTTTTATTCGAATATACCTACCGTAAACAGAAGAAATATTAATGTTCTAGTCCGTGATCCCCAGAACAAATTTTACAAGTTATTACTATCAAGCAAATTTTTCGTGAGTGGCTTCATTTTGATGAGCTGATTTTTTAACAGTATTTACATAACTTAACAGCCACATTGTCCTACAAATTGCGTGATACGTTATTCCGGTCCAAGCCCAAAAGTTTTTTGTCCCTGCTACCCCTGTTGGCTAGCACAATCAAAAAATTTTGTAAGGTGAAAGGTGGGCCCTCATCAAAATGAAGCCACTCACGAAAAATTAGCTTGATAGTAATAACTTGTAAATTTTGTTCCGGGGATCCCGGGCTATTCGTCTCAATGTAAGAACATACTAACCTATTAATCAAATCACATTTACATACATTGATCAATCCTCTTGCCAAGGCAGTGATCACCTTGTGAAGTTTATAATACCTACGGGCCCATAGATAGATATACAATCACTACTAATACCACTGGCAAGAAGAATGACCCACGGCTGTGTCACCGTGTTCTTAATCTAAACTACACTTACTGGAGTTGTGTGGCGTCCAGTTTTCGGGGTCCCCAAGAGATCTCTTGGGTAGAATCTTCACTGCTCTTGCGTCTTCACACAAACATTGCTTCCAGGTGCTGGTTATTTCTCAAGGTATCCGAATTAATCTCAATAATCAACTTTTCACAGATATTCGAATTACAATACACTCGTTTTAGTTCTCGCGGGACGCGCCTATCACGTATTACAATTCTCGCGAGTCTAATCACAATTAACTTAACTGTTCCCAAGCCTTCTCAACAATTTTCGATATTAATCTCGTCTCACGCTGGGCGGCGAGCCCACAAGTACCCTAGCTCAACAATCCTCACGGTGTTATCAATCTCACGCGGAAACTATACGAGTACTACAAAATTAACAATCAGTAAATTACGGCACCGGCCATTTCAACACGCGTTCTCCATATTAACATCAAACGTCAAAACGTCAAACACGAACCAGAGACAATCAAAATGTTGCCAGTGCAATGACGTTCGAAATCCAACATACATGCTGCCTGATAATATTGAAACCAATACCAGTTGTAGACTTCATGTTATTGCTAGTATCTAAACGTAATATTTTTAACCACACTTAATTGTAAATGATAATTAAATTCATCATGACGTGTAACAAGATAAAATATTGAATTTGGATGTCAAATTAAACGTTTAGACATGAAAATTGCACATTTATAGAACTCATTAAATGTAATTGAAATAGAACTCAGTTGGCCTAGTAATTATCTTTATTAGATTTGATAATCTATACTAATCTATACTAATATTATAAAGCTGCAGAGTTTGTTTGTTTGTTTGTTTGAACGCGCTAATCTCAGGAACCGCTCTTCCGATTTGAAAAATTCTTTCAGTGTTGGATAGTACATTTATTGAGGAAGGCTATAGGCTATATATCATCACGCTACGACCAATAGGAGCGGAGCACCAATAAATTTTTTTTCAAAAACAGGGAAAAATTTTCACGCTCCGGGCAATAGGAGACGCAAATGAGGTTGCGTGGGTCAGCTAGTTCACTATACAGTCAAAAAAATCACTCAAACTAAAGTGGTTTCGTTAAATACTCAAACGATAAATTAGTCGAATTACGTAGAATCTATCGGAAACCTCGTAAAAAACTAAATGACATTAAAAAGCGTAACGTAACAGTAGATATTTACAATAATGCCTTTATTGCTCTTAGAGTTGCCAGCTCTCATTATAGAGCTGCTGTGGAGAAATCAAAGGGAAATTTAATACGTAAACTTGTTGATAAACTCGATAGAGAGGGTCCCTGGTCACCTTTGCATCATGAATTTAAAGCAAATAGATCAATCGACCAAGCATACGTACAGAACATCAAAATTAATAATAGTTATACTACAGGAGTAGAACAAACCACAGAATATCTTTTAGAATCACTTGTGCCTGACGATCGGCTGGAGGATGACACGGATTATCACCGAAAAATTAGACAGTGGGCTATTGAACCAGACAAGTACAAGTGAGTTTGATTCTAGAATGTATTGAACCACCATTGTCTCCAATGTCTGATTACCATCTTCAAACGAATTCTTCAGTATTGTTCGGTCATTACCACTAAATAAGGCTTCGGGCGACGATAAAATGTCAAACAAAATGATAAAAGAAGCTTGTAAACTTTCGGGTGATACGGTTTTAACAGGTTTTAAACGTTGCATTGCGGAAGGAGTATTTCCTAGTTTTTGGCGGTGCGGTAATATTCGTATAATACCAAAAAGCGGCGATAAGCCGCCGGACGATCCTAAATCCTATCGACCCATAACACTGTTGCCATCACTTGGAAAGCTTTTAGAGCGTCTTGTAGTACCACGACTTCTACCGGGTGGAGTTAAATTTCATGATAGACAATTCGGGTTTACGTTGGGAAAATCGACAACTGATGCGGTTATATCTGTAAGGAAAACTGTCACCGAGTCAAGTTTTTCAATACGTTTTTGAGGCATGTTCTTAGATATTGGCTGATGAGATACTGCCTCGTTGGTCTTGCGGTTGGCGTGTGCGACTGCTGATCATGAGGTCTCGGGTTCGATTCCCGGGTCGGACCAAATGTTTGTATGATCTACAAATATTTGTATCGGAGTTTGGGTGTTTTGTATGTATAATATGTATTTATCCGGGCTTTAGAACATGTGCAATGACTGTGATATATGCCTTTATTGTAATAGTACCCAAAATAAGAATTGTTAAAAACTTCATTCCTCCGAGCCTTATTCCCAAACTAATATACATTGCGGTCGAGTTTAAGTCTACTACTACTACGATATGCCTGAACTCCGATTTTTACGTGGAACGACTGTTACCAAACCTCCACAATCCAAGTGTTAGGTGATTCTTTCTGTAGAAAGACATTTTCTCGGACTTTTTAGGGCTACAACTAGTCTTACCTACCGAAACTGCTAAAGATGTTCGTCTGATATACCGATGGTTCAATGGTTGCTTTACTTTTGTAAAATTATAATTTCAATGTATATACATACATACATATTTTGTCACAACAAAAGAATATTATACTTTCATCATTCCCTGAGTATCTTACAAACAAAACTATTATTTGCCCGCCTACAATCGATTGCATTAAATAGAACAGAGGGCTGTTATTTGCTACTTACTCGTAATAAATTAGCTACCTACTTACTTAAAGCTATTGTTGAAGGCAAATCGTTTTGATCTGTATGATGTACGGAAGCTTAAATTAATTGGATGTTTTTAATAGTAACATATAATTTAACAATTCAGGCTACATTTCTTTGAAACAATAGTAGGTTATTTGGATATTATTAATGGTGTTGAAACATGCTAGCACATTATCCAAAGTATATTTTCCTCAAATTGCAGCTTATTTACAGGATTTTGAAGGTTTTATTAGATGATTATAATAATAGATATTTATTCATTCAAGTCAAATAACTCATAGTGTTAGTAACCATTTGCGGTAAATTTACATTACTTTCGTTAAATTTACACTTAAATACACTATAGAATATCATCCTTCTCCTGTCTCTTATTCCCATTTACCGCAATACGGGTATGTCTGTCACAATAAAATATTTAAAAATTTGACAAAAATCTTATGTGAAGATATAGAAATGCTAGTTAGATGGGTTTTCGCTAAAATAAAGCTACAAAGTTTACTTAATGAACTGGGTTCACTTTATGTGTACACTCATATTTTATAACGAAATTATAAATTAATTATTATTTCTTATAGTTTGCTTTATAATAAATATGTTAAGAACCAAGATATGATATTGTTTTTTTATTCACTGGGGCTCATTTTTTATTCATTGATACTCTTACTATGGTTTAAAAATTGTTCACGACCAAAATTATCTAGGATCGTGCGGAAATAATCTAAAACTGCACGTCTCTGTCATCTGCACGAATTGAAAGGAAAAATATTGTCTAGACATCTCGACACAAATTGAAAATCACAACGATGCGTTCACGTCTAGGATTAGGCAATACTTGCTTCCAGATTTGTAGAGTCACTTTATTGTACTTATTTATTAGGTAGCTATAGCTTGCGGTTATTTAAATGGTTCCCGGTAATGGTTGCGGTAATTTTATCTACACTTAGTAATTACTAGGGATAATGTTATGCTCTTATTTAGGAGGTAGATTTTTTTTATTTGAATGAAAGATGATTAGTTGTGGAATAGGCGGAAAACGTGACAAGAAAAATGAATTCAAATTTTCTATTTGCCTATTCTGGCTATATATTTTTAGATATTCCTTGAACTGACTATGGCAAGTAAATGCCTTGCAATCATAGCGAAGTATCGTTAATGTCATATGATGCTAAACAGATCTACTACTTTTCTATAACTACTGTCTATTTGTTAAATATTAAGGAAATTAATGTCAAAATATATGTAAATTAATGTGTAATCCATGAAAAAGTCATGACGTTCTTATGTATTCAGTCGGAACGCGGCTCGTGACTATATCTCACCAATAGTACCTAACGCTGTCTAACGCTTGAAGATAGTTTTGCAATATCTAAACAATTTATGGATGGCAAAAAATAAAAAGTTTGATACAATACTGAAATATAGTATTATATTACTTGTACCTATATACAAGCTTAAAATGAACAAAAAAGACATCCAAAGGTTACCTGGAAGACATTTTTATAAGCAATGAGGTCGCCCTTTGTACATCACATTTGTTGTTAGTTTAATGACTGTCTATTGTTTGCAACCCTGGTATACAACTAAATAATAATAAATAAATAAATAAAATAAATAATAAATATTTCGGACATCTAACATACAACGCCATCTAGTCCCAAGCTCAGCAGAGCTTGTGTTATGGGTACTAGACAACTGATACAAATACATGTATATAATATTTTTTTGTAAATACATACATATTATACATAGAAAACACCCAAACTCCGAAACAAATATTTGTAGATCATACAAACATTTGGTCCAACCCGGGAATCGAACCCGAGACCTCATGATCAACAGTCGCACTCGCCAACCGCGAGACCAATGAGGCAGTCGTACTAACTAAATTATTATCATCTATCTATATGTAATTTAAATGATGGCAGTTAGCTGTTTAATGGAAGTTGACAATAAAAAGAATTTAGATCTTAGCAAGCAAGGTCATGATAATTTATTTATTACTCATCATGCGCTTCAGATGCATTAGCGGACATAATACCTAAGGCATTCCCTACCAGTCAACCTTTGGATGATGCAGAGAAAACAGAAAGTAGGTAGATTTTTAATGAAGTTAGTTTTGTAATATCAAACACGCATATGAATATAAACTTTATATTACTAAACTGTTGTTTCTATTGCTAAGTGAGGATCAGAGCATCGGTGGAAGGAGATAAATTATCACCACATTATTGACTTTAGTATGAGAATTGTATCCAACAGTAAATTGCAACAGCCCGATGATGACAATGAAATAACGTTGCTTTTGTCGTATGGGTTGATAGAATCTTTTTTTTTAATTGGGACGTGATTGGGACTAATCCCGCCCACACGCCCACCACTGTAACTTCTGGACATCAGGATCAACGGCAATGATCCACGAACACACCGAGCTACGACAACTTTGGGAATTTTCGGGAACTGCCCGATTTTTCGGGAAGTCCCAGGAAAAATTAAACTGTCTTGGAACCCTCCTTAGCAAAGCGGGAGAAAGTCAAATTAGGCAGACGCCATTTTCAAACCGGGAAGCACCACGGATAAAATATTATGAAGATAGATACTTAACAAAAGATGGAAGTCCACTGTTCATTTAACTGTTTAAGGTGTAGCAATAATACTCCATATAAGTATCACGAATAGCGCAGAATACAAGACTGTGTTTATGTAGAGTTGTTTTGAACCACATACCCAAAGTCATTTTTCACTATTTTTAAATGTAATTTTTTCTCAAAGACTTTAACTATATATTTCGCAAGGGCGAGTAGTCCAGTAATGCAAAATGCATTTAGATATCTCTAATTGCATAGTTTGAAAAGCATTTTATCAAGTTTTTTACGACGTTTTTATTAAATTATTCTTGATATAAATCTTGAAAAAGTTTTGCTTACCTTTGAAATTGTCAATGAAATCATATAAAATTTATTTATATTACGAAGTTAATTAATTGAGGTTGCTGTCAAATGGTGATTGGCAAAATGTAACAAAAAGAAAAAAAACGATAAATTAGTCTTATACTAAACTACACACATCAAAAGTGTCTAGGGATCAACATATGTGTCTAGGGATCAACATATATTTTTGCAATAACTTTTCTCCTGATTGATATTAATTAAAATTTTCTTTAAGGATTCATCAAATAAAGTGTTTTCGTTTGTCACAGTAACGATACACCAAGTCACCTTTGCATTAATAAAGAAATTTGCCATTTTCCTAATAAAAGGATTTTTGACATTTGAACCACTAACATTAAAGTTCGAAAAAAAGACTGAAATAACAGTCTTTAAAATTTTATTAGGTAACTTAAACAATTAATAATCCGTGTTTCTACCGCGAACACTAACACAAGAACATCGGTTTGGCATACTCAAAATGAGTTCATCCACATCACGCTGTGGAATGGCCGCCCATGTTCGTTGCAACAACAAAAAAAGGTCTTCTTGCGACTGGATACCCTCCATATTTGGGAGAGCTCTTCTCTGTAGCATATCCCATGCATGCTCAATCGGGTTCAAGTCTGGCGACTGAGCAGGCCAGGGCCAAAGCCACATCTCAATCTCAAGAAATCCGCATAAAAATGCTTGATCCCTAGACACTTTTGATGTGTGTACTTTATTACTTGCTAGATTTGTAAATTATTCTAGAATATTTCTTATCTCTGTCTTTGAAATACGGGGGCTTGGGCTTGGTTTCCCATCAGCTCTAAATAAAGTTCTTATGTTTCACTTGACCTCTCATGGACTACTATACAGACAATTATCGATAATCACACTAATATATAAATGCGAAAGTTTGTGTGTATGTTTGTTACTTCTGCACGCAAAAACTACTGAACGGATTTGGATGAAACTTTACAGTAATATAGCTTATACATCAGAATAATACATAGACTACTATTTGCCGCTGTAACCGACATATACGCGGGCGGAGCCGCGGGCAACCACTAGTATAATATATTTTCTATTTTATTAATAAGAGAACATGTTAAACCGTCAGTCCCGGTTATCATACAAACTTCTGTTGCAATTGTTATGAGTAATTGAGCTAGGGATAAACATTTCCTTGAAATTAACACTTTCGATAAATTACTGGTACCTACCTAGTTAATATGCGCTCAATCAATGCGATTAATGAACGAATGTATTAACGCCCAAGATGCAAATCAAAGTATGATATATATGATCTAACTAGTTGTTGCCCGCGGCTCCGCCCGCGTATATGTCGGTTATCGCTGCAAATAGTAGCATATGTGTTATTCTGATGTATAAGCTATATTACTGTAAAGTTTAATCCAAATCCGTTCAGTAGTTTTTGCGTGAAAGAATAACAAACATCCATCCATCCATCCATACTTACAAACTTTCGCGTTTATTATATTAGTATAGATAATTTTAATTTATGTGTCCAGCTTTAATGTCACGGTCTGAAGAAATATGACACCTTAGTGCAAAATGGTCATCAAGCAAGAACATTTAATTTGATGAAATGGTGTCGGTTTAATCACAATTTAGTCTGTGTGTTAGGTTATTGGTAGATCAATAAAACTGCAGCAGAAACTAAACCAGCGTACACAGCTGAAAAAAACGTCTTGTAATTCAAGCTATGTACCTACTGAATAATTAAAGCCATCACGCTTTAATTACTGTAAATATAATTATAATGGTTTATTATTACAATGATTTAAATAAACAAACAGGATTTTTTTTTCTTTTCTTTTTTTAAAAGACAACGCATTAGGAATATACATCCTGTGTCGCGGGGGACTTTACAGACATACATGAAACGGACACAAAGAACATCTAGACTCAGAACAACAATTCGTGGATCACACAAAGTGTTGTCCCATGTAGGATTTGAACCCACAACACTTGGCGAATTGACAAGCGGCGTGGCGACCGCCTAAACCACTAGGCCAACCGTGCAGTCAGTCCATTTGAAAGGGACTGAACGTAATTATTCATAAATAATAGGTTTGTTAGGTCTTCTATTTCCAGTTCTCCTTTTTTTGATTATTTCTATTTAAAACAAATATTCATTCTCTCCCACTCGATACAAGTAATTATCAAACAAAAATACTCATAATACAAAACTGGACTTATACACATATTATTTTTATTAAATTCCCGGAGAGACAGTATACATTTCTATGTACACATATATATAAAAGAAGGATTTAATTTCGTAGGAACAGCATAGATATTAGCAATGTTTTGTGATTACGAGTATAATATTATACTAGCTTTTGCCCGCGACTCCGCCCGCGTGTCTTAATGTCGGTATTTAATTTTAAAAATATCTATATATTTTAACTTATTATGTCATTCCGATGTCTAAGCTACATTACTGCAAAGTCTCATGAAAATCCTTTAGGTAGTTTTTGCGTGAAAGAGCAAAAAACACACATCCTTACAAACTTTCGCATTTATAATATTAGTAGGATCCGTAATAAATGTTGCGAAATATTTCAGGATACTATACAAACTTTTACGGTTGTTGGTATTGGTCAAGACCTCACAAGAAGTTTCTAACTCGATTAAGTGATGAAACCAATGTTTGCTCAAGCAAAACAATGTTTTTTTTTTTATGGAATAGGCGGGCAAACGAGCAGACGTATCGCCTGATGGTAAGCGATTACCGCCGCCCATGGACACCTGCAACACCAGAAGCGTCACAAGTGCGTTGCCGGCCTTTTGGGGATGGGGGGGGGGAGATAGGGGTAGGGGATTGGGGTATGGGCCTCCGGTATCCTCACTCACTCGGTGAAACACAGCGCAAGCACTATTTCACACCGGTTTTCTGTGAGGCCGTGGTATCACTCCGGTCGAGCCGGCCCATTCATGTCGAAGCGTGGCTCTCCCACGGTGTATGTATGTATGTAATAAATTATCGAAATATTGATTTTATATATGTTCTAAAGGAATTCATAATTAAATACCTGTGAAGTCTCGATCGTTATCGCCGATTATATTGCAAAAGCAATTTACAAAATCGCCTGTTGATGTTTTTAAAATTTTACGTGAAAAAGAAATTATTGTTTATCTTGATTAATTGGATACCTTTTTAACCCGGACGCAAAACTTTACTGTGGGAGAGCTACGCTCGGCATGAATGGGCCGAGTCGACCGGAATGATACCACGGCCGCACAGGAAACCGGTGTGAAACTGCGCTTGCGCTGTGTTTCACCGAGTGAGTGAGGGTATCATAGGCCCATACCCCAACCCCTTCCTCCATCCCCTTCTCCGTCCCCTAAAGGCTGGCAACGCACTTGTGACGACTCTGGTGTTTCGGGTGTCCATGGGCGGTGGTAATTGCTAACCATCAGGCGATACGTCTGCTCGTTTGCCCCCTATTCCATAAAAACGTCGTGTGGTGTCGTGAGACACCAGATATGAACGAAGCTAATTATCAAAAATACAGATGGCGCTATACTAAATTTTTCGTTTACGCTCTTTAAAAACCACAAAATTGTCTTAACACCTTTATTTTATTTAAAATAATTTATAAAAATATATAAAAGTTTTGTGCGAGGTATAAAGAAAATAACTATTCAGGTATATATTTTTAATTATGATTTTTTATCGATAAAAATAAAAAATAAAACCAAACTAGTCACTTGTGCTGCCACCTAGTAATCTATACTGAAACAAGTTCTGTCTAGAGTTACTCCGTACTTGTTACATACAACTTAAAGATTATTTAGCTATACTAAATGTTCTTTCTTCCTTCACGAAATAAATTAATAAATATTTTGGACATCTTTTTTTGTAAATACATACATATTATACATAGAAAACATACATATTATACTTAGAAAACATCCAAAATCCGAAAAAACAAATATTTGCACATCATACAAACATTTGATCCAACCCGGGATGCGAACCCGAGACCTCAAGCACAGCATTCACATACGCTACCATTGTGACACCGAGACAGTCAATCTTATGTTACGGACGCTTTTTGCAGGCTAGGTTACCTCTTCGCAACGCCCCATCAGGAAGTTCGTTCAAAAAAGGAGTGATGTTATAAGTTTGACCGCTGCGTCTGTCTGTGTGGCATCATAAGTCCTTACCGGATAGACCGATAGGATACAATTTTTTATCTGAAAGTAATTTTTATAGCTATGGTTCTTAGCTATAAATGATCAAGATCAATTTAACCGATCCGAAGATATCATCATATGTATTTACATTTTGGAAAAACGCATTTTCAAATAAATCAAATCATTGTAACCTGTAAATTGAAATAAAAGCTATTAATAAAATAATCAAAAAATAGATGCTGTCCGTAAACCAGTGAAGTACCTAGATACTGTCAACCAACAATTACACTAACACGTGTTTACAAATAAATTGAATTGACTGTTTGTAATTTTAAATTTACAGCTTTTCACTAAATGCTTAAATGAAATATGGTACTACCATGAAATGCCACTTCCTGTCTGTTTGTTACGGGTAATCCCGGGAACCGACCGACTGGCTGGACCGATTTTGATGGAAAGATTCACTGGCAGATAGCTGATGATATAAGGAGTAACTTAGGCTACTCTTTTTAGACTAGCTTTGCTCTGCGGCGTTCCCAGCGGTTGTGGTTGTGCCGCGGGAGACACCACGGGGCTCACAGGCGATTTCTTTTGACATTGTCTTTGCAATGTCTTCCTGTCAATTGACCACAGATAATTAATCTTATCTAATTCTACTACACATATGAAGGCATTTTGAGAGTTTAAAAGAGCGAGAGCTAGATTAGCCAGATTTTTTCTGAGGGAACGATACGTATTTTTTTCGTCGTTCGTAAAAACCGTAAAACGACATTACAAAATACAGCTTTTCTGTTCCTTTCCAAAAAGCGTTGAAGCTGGAAAGTTCACGACCAGATCGAGACAAACAATTTATACAGTTGCCTTTTGTTTAAGCATCATTAAGATCAAAACCTGGTTATGTTTTATCACAATGAAAACAAAATACTGTTATATTTTATTCAGTTTATTCTTCCGTAATTACTTTGTTTCGTTTTCAGAAGTTAAAAAGTCTTATATAATAATAATGTAATACACTTACTGCAGACAAAGACAGTCTGTTATTCTTTCTATGATAATCACTACATTAAAGTAAATGTATGTGTATTTTTGTTTGATAAATATGCATTATATGTTAATATTTTGATATTATGTTAATATTATGAACTAAATCATTATTTTCTTAACAGCCGTTTATCAATTTAACCATATTTTTAATTGCATGACTACGAGCAAGATTTTTCATTCTTTAATAGCGTAGCGCAGTCACATTAATGAATGTGTTGGTAAATACATAAATCGTATACATAAATCAGTATATTCGTAAGAAAAAGGAAGCCTTGCTAAAATGTATTAAATAAAATAAATAAAATGTAATTTACAACATCAATTTCGATCTGCACCGATTTCAAGTACCTCGGTTCGCTGTTACAAAATAATTACGAAATAGATAGGTGTGTGCAGCATCTAATCAATGCACAATGGATGAAGTGGCAGCAGGTAACAGGACCTATTTGCGATCCCAAGTTCCCTGATACGTTAAAGGGACAAATAAATAAAACGATGATCAGATCTGCCATCCTGCATGGATCTGAGTATTGGCCAATACAGAAAACGTATGAGAGACGCCAGCATGTAGCTGAAATGCGAATATTGAGATGAATGATAAGGTGAAGAATGAATACATTAGAGGGAAGCCTGAAAGTAGCCCCAGTGAATGAAAAGTTGAAAAGCAACAGGTTAGTCTGGTATGGACATGTGATGTGATGTGATGAGCAAAATGTAGTTACATTTTGCTCATCTCTACACACAAGAAAGTGTTAAGTATGGAAGTCGACGGATATAAGAGTAGAGGACGACCAAAGAAAAAATGGATGGACGGCGTAAAAGAGGATATGGCCAGGAAGGAAGTAAGCAGTGAACTAACGAGTGATAGAGGAGAATGGAGGAGGAAAACTCATTTCACCGACCCCAAATAAATTTGGGGAAAGGGTAGGGAGATGATGATTACAACATCAAAATATAAAATTCTTAGAATTCAGTAATCCCAATAAATAAACGTTACAATCTGTATCTCCGTCTATTTCTCCACAGCTTAGCTCAGAGAGTTAATTGAATGTTTATGTCAGAAAGTTTTAATTAATTTTATTGATGTATGGTACGTATTTTAATAATGCCGACAAAAGAGTAAAATGGAATTAGGACAAATGTTTATAAGTGATATAAAGTAATGAAATTTTTCGTGAAATTCTTAAAAAAAGCTAAAATGAAAAGCAGATTTAACTACGGAACCTTATACGCACTACGCTATTTTTTATAGAATTAATATATTATTTGCAAGGTATTATTATTGACCAGACTAACCAGTTTAATGTATATGGTAAGACCTTCATTATTTTCTTTCCCACGCCACGCCGCATACTTCGAAATTTTGGTCATCGAATCAAAAAAAGAAGGTATTTTTCTACATGCATTCACAGCATAAATTAATGCAGTGTGTAGTAACATTAACATTTATGTTTTTCTACACTCTGTATTTGCTCGGGTACTCAAAAGTTTGAATTTTGCAAGTAACTTAAATATACTTACTTATAATATTAGAACATACTATACTTACATTAATATCTGTCATTCCTATAACACACAGTAATATCTTAACGTATAAAAGCGATTTTCGGGTCGAACTGAAAGTGTTCTGATTTTCTTACAAGAAGATCGTAATAACAGCCAGAAGTATGGAAGTTTGGTGGTGTTTCACGCCCAGGGCTCGGAGAGCACGTTAAGCTGTCGGTCCCGGTTGTCATGAACATCTACGGCAATCGTCATTATGAAGTCAATGCCCGCAAATATACTGACTAGTTCAAGATTTGAATTCAGTTAACTCTTAGAATTGCTATGTATAGCGTTCGTTCTGTCGTGTTTCGTTGGTGAGAGCGAGACCGGAGGCCCAATGATGCAGAAGCATCACTAGCCCGCCATGATGTGGGTCACCGTGCTGCATTGTTGCACTGTCTGCATTCGCAATGAGTATAGTGACACTATTCTTGGATTCTGCTTATGCTTCCATCAGGCAGAGTAGAGTCATTTTGGCAGGGCAATACATAAAAAATATATATATGGAGGTCTGACGGGGAACAATAAAGGCTGAGAAGAAGAAGATCCGACATAGGAATTCTCCAAGTGTAAATTTATTTAAATTTAAATGTCACCACAAATTAATTAAGTGCCTACTACTTATTACTTATATAACATATAATATCGCATGTCCTTAACCCTAGAGATAATGTCACAGTCACGTATAAGAAGACCATTAACGAGTTAGGCTTGACACAAATATTCATTAAACTTCTTGTAATAACAGCGTCAAGATCAAGCAATTATGGCATAAAAAATTATCCTTAGGCATATAAAGTCATTATTTACTGAGCGGAAATTAAAAAGTGTATGTGGAATTTACAATTTAATGACAGACCTCTCATAGAAGGCGCTCATAGCCCAGTTGCACTCGGTGACTAGAAACAAGCAAGGCAAGCAGTCGGTTCCAATTATTATCATCGGATAACAGTCGTGAAGCTTAGTTGGAGGCCTTTGGGCAGCTCAAAAACATCCAACGGCGCCACAGAGGTCATGGATTCGAGTCCCACGGAGGACTAATATTTAGATGATGAGTACGATCATATGTCTAGATCACGATCACATCTGTGTGTGTATTAATCTGTGTATGTATGTATTTACAAATATTTTATCAGTAGTTTTGGTACCCGTAGAGTACTTGCTTTACCTAGTTTTATAATGAGCCGGTCGTGTTTCAGACATTTAGGATTATTTTATTAAAAAGAAAATAAAGAAATTGTCCTAAAGTTATTCGGTAAATACCCAAATACACTGAAAGGCCTACTACTACTATCACCTAAGTAAGACTAGCAAACTCGAGTGGTTGTGTATATCTATATATGTCTATATACTAATAATAAAAATGTAACAGGTCCAATTCTGTACATTTAAGATATTTTGAATTTTTTTTTTGGAGGGCTCTCTAAAATCGATACTGAAGCCAAAACTGTATTTTTTTCATTTTTGTCTGTCTGTCTGTCCGTCTGTCTGTATTTTGGCCGCGCATCACGCCGAAACTACTGAATGGATTCAAATGAAACTTGGCATGATTTGAGTACATACTACGAGGTAGGACATGGGATACTTTTTATCCCGAAATCCAGCACAGTTTTCTGGGGGGAGGGGCTGAAAGTCAAAACATGTACTTAGTTGTATGTATTTGATAAAACATAGTTCGATTTAATTATTATTTTTTTTGCTAGAAAAAAAAAAGATAACGGGAAAAGTGTTTTTTTTTCGGGACTGTACACTGCCTGTGGGAAGCTGAGACAGATATGTAAATATGGCGGTACGAAGTTCGCCGGGTCAGCTAGTTGTACTATAAAACTGTGAAACCCATGGTTACTGATAAATGAACGATGTCGTACAATAAATCATAATATTAGACCTCTAAAGAAAATAGGTATACCTGCAAAACGTTTTTTATTCTGATGCAGGGGGTAAAACGAATCAGCAATGGCTACCGCGGTCCATTAGATACTACAGGTGTCTAATGGACCATTTAGGTTCAAAAAACCTAAAAGTAACAAAATAATTTCAGTTAGCCTACGGTACTCCGGCCGATCCGTAAATAGATAGATAGGAAACCCTTTATTTGTACATCATATAAGCGTTATAAGTGAGTATAGGGGTGTTTTGTAGAAGCCGAGGATCGAACTAAGTGGCGTGCAATTGAAGAGGCCAAAGTCCAGCAGTGGACTGCGATAGGCTGATGATGATGATGAAGAGAGTATATAAAGTGTCACATATGTATCTCATATATAACTCTCCTGATAGATTTTTATTAAATACTAGCTGTGCCCGCTACTTCGTACACGTGACATTGGGATTTTCAAGTTATTTTTAATTTTTCACCTTTTAAACCTTCCCTGGACTACGACAAACATTTTAAAACCAAAATCAGCTAAATCGGCCCAGCCGTTCTCGACTTTTAGGGAGACAAAGGAGCAGCAATTGATTTTTATATATAAGATTTATTAATACACGGCCAGCTAACAAAATATTTTTTTTTTCTTATAGTACAAGTATTTAACAAACATGCTAACTACGGTGCGTTGTTCGTATAAAAACAACTATGTGGTTTCGAAGGTCAGTACAATAATACCATTGTCATATGACAGCCTCTTCAACAGATGTATGTAAATTATCTATTGAGTTAATGCTGTATTAGCGAGCGATTATACTATAATTACGTGTGTTGCGCAACTACCTGCATACCAAGTAATTATCATTGTTATGTTTTTGTCGTTCTAGAAACATATAAAACATAGATATAAACCCAATTACATAGATTTTTTATTATAAGTACTAAATTTTAATGATTTCTCGATTAGGTTTTTAATTTGTATGTGTGTTTTTGTGATGTTATCGGCATCCTGCTATGTCCATCCATACTAATATATTATTATAAATTCTAAAGTAACTCTGTCTGTCTACCCAGCTCAACTGCTGCACCGATTTCAATGAAACTTGACATAAACATACTTTGATTCTTGAGAAAAGGCATAGGTTACTTTTTACCGCAATAACCGACATACACGCTTGTAGAAGCTTGTAATGTTATAATGCGATAGTTTGAGGGAATATATGAATGTTTGTTACTATTTTACGCTTAAACTACTGAACGTGTCAGGACGATACTCTGCAGTAAGCTTCATTATCAGGATAACACATAGGCTCTGCAGTTGCGTAGAGATATCGCCTGTATGGCAATCCTCGATCGCCTGTATCATGGAGAGTGTTCTGAATAGCTCTTCCAACTGGCCCCCCTTTCTCCCTTCAGCTACAGGACATTCACCGCTTCGGTATTTCCTTCCTGTGCCGAGCGGCCAAAACCTAGAACTCACTACCAGCCTACGTCAACCACTATGATCCCGGGTCCTTTAAGCGGAGCGAGGAAGAGCATTTCACTAGGCCGCCATAGTGTTGGTCACCATGCTGCATTGTCCTTATTCGCATTGAGGATGGTGACCACCACTATTGGATTTTAATTATGCTTTCTATCAGGCAGAGAAGAGTCATTTTGGCAGCTAAAACATAAAAAAAAGGCTAGTATTTAACACGAAAACAGGTGGGGCTGCGGGCAAAAGCTAATTTTGTTAATAATAGCTTGCATAAAACTTTATTAATGTTTACGAGTATTATCGATTCAAGTTCAGCCCCCTAGCCAAGTTGTAAGCATTTTTCTTTCTGCAATCGTTAACGCCTAAATTCTAGTGTGTCATTGGCTAATCTTAGACAAAGTAATGTTAGACAATGTAATCTTAGACAAAATTTAGGCGTTAACGATTGCAGAAAGAAAAACGCTTTAAAAAAATATGGGACTTCGGACACCATTTCCGAAGTCTGGTCCCCAAGCTGGTTGGCGCAGCACGTGCATTGGCACGGTTGCTGCCAAACATGAGGGGGCCCGATGACTCCTGCAGGAGACTTTACACGGGGGTTGTGCGGTCCATGGCCCTTTATGGGGCCCCAGTGTATGCGGAGGCCCTGAAGGCCAGCACTATCGCATTATTGCGGCGACCGCAACGGGTGCTGGCTATCATCATCAACAGATGAGGCCATCTGTCACCCTAGCAGAAGCAGGCTCGGGTGGAAGCGCGGACGCGGCGGATCGCAGCGTCCGCGCCCCAGGGGGAGGGTAACGGGAACATCGGGGTTCCCACACAGTAGGGGGCTATCTACGAACCGTAGGTGGCCCGAGGTACGTCGGGGTTCCAGGGCTTTCCTTGCTAGGGTACACCTGGTTCCCCGGCTCTTAGTACCCGAGACGGCGTGCGGTTTTAGTCGGTTCGGGTCCGACATGCCACCAGGAGGTGGTATCCGAGGGGATTTCCGCAACGAAAAAAAAAAAAAATTGGGGGCCAGGTTACTTTTGTATTCATACAGTTATCAATCAGAATTGAAGGCTATTAATATGTAATCATTATTTTACAACATAATCAGTAGAGTTCACTACTGCGGAATTGACTACCATCTTCATTGCGTAGCTCCATTATCATTATCATCAACAGCCCTTAATAGTCCACTGCTGGACATAGGCTTCTTCTGACTTAGTATACCACGCTAGCCAGACGGGTTGGTACAGGATTTATTTCAAGCTTTCCTTCTCGTTTAGGCTCTTAGGTTACAGTAATAATAATAATAATTTATTTATATGACCAATATATATGTTACAGTGTAGGTACATTTTATAAAAATAGATCTTAGACAGTAGGTTCGTCAACCCTTACATATCACTAATGCTAAACTAGGGTACCTAATTATATTTATTTGTACGAATGTCTCTACACATGAAAGTATAAAATAAAACTTAGTTCAAAAGCTTTTGTATATGTACTGTGTAGTTTGCTGCCTTAGGGTCCGTTCACACAGACCGGCTCGAAGAGCATGGGCCCAATTTTTTCTTTTCCCACAGATCGTATCGTTTACGCTTGGAATTGGAGCTCGGAGCCGCCAACTATTTCACATAAACCGGCTTCCAAGCATTCTTAATGACAAAAGAAGTGCACATGCAAAAATAAACTTTTCTACAATTACTTAAACCTCTGTTTCCAATGTGATAAAAGTCTGTCTGAACGGACCCTTAGTCGGATTGTTACTATACCCACAGGATCAATAGTGGTTTGGCATTCTGTATTCTTAGTCATCAATAACTGCCTTGGTGGCGTAGAGGTAGCGTATGCGACTGCTGTGCTTGAGGTCTCGGGTTCGATTCCCGGATCGGACCAAATGTTTGTATGATCTGCAAATATTTGTTTCGGAGTTTGGGTGTTTTCTATCTACAATATATATGTTTTTACAAAAAAAATAGTATTAATGTCAGTTGTCTAGTACCCATAATACAAGCTCCAAGCAGGTTGTATGTTATATGTCCGATATATTAATTTATTTAACACCACACAGCTTAGCTTACTGCGTTGCAATGCTATTAGAATGCTTGGTCTAAAGACATGTAACTTCGACTTTATCGAAGTTTCGTTTCTCTGGAATGTTCGAGATGACATTTTAGATAAAGTGTACAATCACACTCATTTAAAAAGATGATTCGCTTTAACCTTCATCTGTGAATACCTTTGTATTATGTTATTAACACATTATAAAACACGTGCAGAATACTTCCGAATGGGGTCACGACCCTCAGAATTTAGGAGGAGGATAAAAACTACTGATGCGAAGACGACGATTGAAGTAAACAACTTGTGAAATTCTGCTAAATAAGTTTAATTAAAAAAAGAAAATTGACGAACTTTTATTCAGTTAATATTAATTGCCGTTGCTATAACGTTAATTTTGTTATGGTATATTATTTTTTACTTATTATTAGATTTAAAACTTTAAGATGTCGTGTCTGAAAATATATACATTTACTTACTTGTTTAAATATTAAAATGTTTTTATTTATACTTACAATAATTTCCGAAGTTGAATGTAATTCGACACAATGTTTTCTCTGTGGGAGAGCCACGCTTCGGCATGCATGGGCCGGCTCGACCGGAGTGGCCTCACAGAAATCCGGTGTGAAACAGCTCTTGTCTTTGTTTCACCGAGTGAATGAGGATACCGGAGGCCCGCACCTGAACCCCTCCCGCTATCCTTCAAAGGGCGGCAACGCACTTGTGACGCCTCTGGTGTTGCAGGTGTCCATGGGCGATGATAATCGCTTACCATCAGGCGATGCGCCTGCTCGTTTGCCCTTTTCTCCATAAAAAAAGACAATGTAAAATTGTCCTGAATAAATTAAATGTTGCATTGTCTACATTCGTAATGAATTTGGTGACCTCTACTCTTAGATTCTGCTCATGCTTTCCATCAGGCAGAGTAGAGTCATTTTTTAGACTCAAAAAGAAATATAGCTATTTACAATAGTTAAAATATAAAGTTTAATGTAATTATCCTCAGTACTAAACGTTTTGGCACACGTGACCTCCATAGATACAATACAATCTTAAAACTAAAACAAGTACAGAAAAAAGTATTGAATTTTATAAATATTAGCGCAACTATTTTCCGATATAAGCTCTCTACATTCATAATCACTATTTATAAGGCGTATAGCCTTAGCTCAGAACAGCGATCTCACTTACAACATTGTTAAGACAGCAACACCATAGACAAATTATGAAACTCAAAAATGCTATTCTTTATTAATACATCACATAGTTAATGGTTACGAACACGTCCTAACAATTTACTTAGTAATATATCACGCCTAAACAACAATAAAACAGAACTACAGCCTGTCATCAACCGCAACAATATCGATTTATATTACTTAATCGTGAACCATACAACTTGTATCGGTTTATTCATGTGCCAGCCTTCGTGGTCCAACATAGAATGCAATTATACGATGATTTATCGTCGGTAGCCCTGCTCACGCGCCGATGGCATAGGATAACACTTTAATTGAAGACTCGTCTGCCGTCGATCACTGCTCATGGTCGACGTAAACACGATTCGAGATTTGAATGCTCTAGATCTTGGTGTATAAAATGCTGCTCTGTGAAAACCTTAATGGTAAGAAATAAACAATGCTTTAATATTTGACAAGGTTTATCCAGCAATGTATTTGAGAGAATTTAAGTTCTGAAGTTTCGTACAAAACGTCCTTGTCTCACTTCAGAGCTCATAAAGATGTTTAAAATTAATTGATACATCATTGCCGTTTGTTTTTCCTATTATAACTTGATTTTCAATATACGAGTACGCATATTTTACCGTTATTCAAACAAGCCACTAGGAGCCTTTTGCCTGCACGTACATAGTTGATATTAAATACTTGAATGCCTGTACAATGTTAAATTAGGTGGTACAAGGTGTCATACTCGTAGGATTAAAAGAATATCTATATATGTGTATAAAAATGAATCGCCGAAATGTATGTACACGCATAACTTCCGATCGACTGCACCAAATTACATAATTCTTTTTTCTATATGTTCGTTATTGTTATGACAAGAAAAATTAAAAGATAACGGGAAAAGTCTTTTTTTTTGTCCGCGACGTGAAGCTGAGACAGATATGTAAATATGGCGGTACAAAGTTCGCCTGGTCAGCTAGTTATAATATATTTTTGTAGCAAAGCACCGTGACATTTTTAAATCTGGGCCAAGCATTCAATGAAATCGAATTATATTTAGCTATAAAATATAATGGATTGTAAATGACGAACTGATTAATAAACTTAATTTGATAATGTTCGAGTTTGATCTCCTTTAATTTTTTTTTTTTATGATATAGGTGACAAACGAGCAGACGTATCACCTGATGGTAAGCGATTACCGCCGCCCATAGACACCCGCAACACCAGAGGCATCACAAGTGCGTTGTCGACCTTTAGGGGATGGGGAAAAGGGATGTGGGGAGGGGTTGGGGTATAGGGCCTCCGGTATCCTCACTCACTCGGTGAAACACAGCGCAAGCGCTATTTTTCACACCGGTTTTCTGTAAGGCCGTGGTATCACTCCGGTCGAGCCGGCCTATTCATGCCGAAGCGTGGCTCTCCCACGGTAATTTTGAGCGCATGGTAAAAAATCATTAGTTTTTTGATGCAGCTTTAGGTCACCTTAGAACAAACTTCACTAGTAACCAGTCCGTTTAGAAAAAAACAAAAATAAATGTATGTATTATCTTAAATATATATAAATAAAATTTTAACAATATAAAAAACCGACTTCAAGAACGACCAAATCGATCGATTTCTCTTGGATGCCATCATCAGATCTTAGTGTCCTTATCATGGTACCACCGTTGGGATATCTCCTTTCCATTAAAAGAATCGTCAAAATCGGTTCATAACAGACGAAGTTATTCACGAACACACATTAAAAAAACATATTTACAGTCGAATTGAGAACCTCCTCTTTTTTTGAAGTCGGTTAAAAAATTAATCGCCGAAATGTATGAACGCACATAACTTCTGATCGACTGCACCAAATTGAATATTTTTTGTTGGTTTGTATACAATAAAATTAAAAGATAACTGGAAAAGTTATTTATTTTTTATCCGCGACTGTACACTTACCTTTGGAAGGCTGAGGCATGCATACTTACCGAAACAAATTTAGAAAATTGGCCTAGCTCGGAAAGGTTCCGTACATTATATCTATACATTTATACATTTCAAGCGTCTATCTGTTGCCGTTATCAGTATCGAGCAAAAACGAGCAAAAAATCACGTTTGTTCAATAATATTGTGTAAAAAGAAGTTGTTTTAAAATATCATTGCGTTTGTTGTATGGGAGCCACTAAATATTTATTTAATTCTGTTTTCTGGTATTTATTGTTATAGTAGCAACAGAAATACATCACCTCTGAAAATTTCAACTGTATAACTATCACGGTTTATTAGATACGGATTCCGGTGATAGACGACGGAATTACGACATTTGGCAATAATAATCTGGAGTTGTTTATAAAATGCTTCAATTTTAAATGTTACCTACTTCTAGTTCTAGATTGAATTCGTTCATAAAATTGAAGCGAATTAGATTTGCACTTTACAATGTTTGGCTTTTTGTAGGCTTTTCAACATTTTTAAAAAACTGATGAAATAGGCGTTTTTTATAGAGTGAACCAACACAAAAAAAAAGGCTTCAAACAATGTTATTAAGCTATTGCATAACTTTTATAGCGGGCTTTGAGCGCGGCGACCGAATCAAGAAATTCCGTAACGAACATAAAACCTAACTGTGCCTGAACAGCTCCGCAATCGGACGAATACGTAAGCAGCTGTTTGTGAGAAAGTATATAGGTGTATAGGTATCTATCATATCTTTATAATGCCACACACACCGCATGTGCGCCCTGTAAGTATACATGTTCAAAGAAAAAAAAATACTGCACAAATAAAAAATAAATATATAATTATAATTGCATAAGTTGATAAAAAATGCTATGCAATAGCTTTACCGCGGCAGTCCCCGAGTGCCACACTTTTTTTTGACTTATTTAGTTACTTACTCATTACTACGGTTTAAGCAGTCGACACGTCGCTTTATACTGCGCCAAGTGTTGTGAGTTCAAATCCCACATGGGCCAACACTTTGTTGTTCTGAGTCTGAGTGTTCTTTGTTTCCGTTTCATGTATATTTGTAAAGTCCTCCGCGATACAGGATGTTTATTCCTAATGCAGGAGTTGTATTTTTTAATTTAAAAAAAGGGAAACCAAAATGTAACAGGCTTAACTGTAGCCGTGTAATACGAGTATGAAATTTGATGAAATATATTTGTTATACAAAACACCATGTTTATATTTATACATAGTATACTTACTTTTATGTTATATATTTGTAAGGATATTGTACATTTCAACATAAATGTGCAATTATGGGCAATAAATAAATATGTATAAAATAAGACTCTTTTAGTTTTAATCGAATAAGTAAATTACAAAGAGTATAATATAATATTAAATTCAAAATTTAAAAAACCCCCTACTCAAGCACTTAATCGAGTAATCATACGCCAATGATATTTTTGCAGACATTCTGTTATTGTTCCCCACTTTCACCCCCATAACTTTTAAACGACTTAACCGATTTTCATGAAACATGTCTAAGAACACTCGCACGTAAGTCACCTTTCATAAAAAAAAAACTAAATTGAAATCGCTTCATCCGTTTGCGAGCTACGGTGCCACAGACAGACAGACAAGTCAAACTTAAAACACCCCTCTTTTTGCGTCGGGGGTTAAAAATAGGTAGCTATAGTAATTTCAGGACCCGGACTTACAAAGCAAGAATACCTATCGATAAATGTTTATTTCAACTTTAAATGCCACTATTTACATACACCTTTAATTCGTATTCATATCCTGATTCATATCATATATATTATATTATTAAGTGTGTTCGTCATACGCTAATTTCAAGTTATTGAAATTATATTTCTTACGTGAACACCTGAACACCTAATTCCTTCCTTAATTCCTTTTTATTTGCTATTTGCTTGTTGAATGTTATAGGTTCACCCATGCTATGTATTCGAAAGTGACTCTGCCTGTCTGTTACGCTTTCACGGCTAAACCGCTCAACAGATTTGGATGAATTTCAATATATTGATAGAATAGACCTTAAAGACGGACATAAGCTACTTTTTGTCAAGATAACCGACATACACGCGGGCGGAGCCGCGGGCAAATTTAGTTATAATATAAACAATGTCATGATTAAAGTTGTTTTTGTATTTGACAAACATTTTTGTAATTTACAAAAGTTTCCTGAGTCTGTGTGGTTTTGTGCCCATACTCACTTTGCCAGTGTGTTAACTTTTTATTCAATGGCGCTAATTCTGACGTTGCATCATAAAACTAAAGTTTCTCGAAAAAATTATTATCTTAGTGTAGCGATTCCCATAATTTTACTTTAGCGTAAATGTTTTTAGATAGCCTCTATTTTTAGTGTCGCTTTTAGTGATAGTGATAGATGCTTGATCCCTAGACACTTTTGATGTGTGTATTTTCAAAGTGTTACACGTAATCTTTTTAAATTGATTCTGATTTTGTTAATTCGTTATTGCTAATTAGCAATTAATATAGTTTTAGCAATTTAATAACTATTGCTTAAATAGTTCTTAAAGCAGTCTTTCGTACAAACGAAAGACTTCAACACTAAATTTGCATGCCTGTTACTGGTGAAATGTGTTTCGTGCATATTTTATTTTTATTTTTTACCATCTTTTTATACCACATTTAAGCAAATAAAATTATATTATTGTTATTATTATTATTAGTCAATTTTTTACTTCTATAACGTCGTTTGACAGAACAAAATATATTTTTGACTTTTAGTTTGTTTTTGAGAATTTCCGTGCAACTGATTTGCGCCAACCTTTTCTTTTTTTCATGTATGTAGTATATACTTATTTATATGCCTGCCAAAGTGACACTTCTCTACCTGATGGAAAGCATAAGCAAAATCCAAGAGATTGGTGATAGGTGATTACCCATTGTGAATGCAGACAAAGAACCAATGCAGCTCGCACTTACCAACGAAACACAACAGCACGATCGAATGCTTTCATTAACTGACTTTTTTAGGTTGATCTTCTATGAGAGGATAGTACCGCCCCGGTCTAGTCCACCCGTTTGTGCTGAAATCAGCGTGGCTCTACTACCTTTTTCTTGTACTCGTGGTCCCTAATCTGAATTGCAAATGGCAATAAACGTTTAATAAATTTGTTTCGTATTTTCTTGAACAGATTTAGTTTTATAATTTATTTACATATGCATGTTTTTCATTTCTAGTTTCTCCTAGCTTAATTTATTATAATTGCTAATCTCAATTAACTTTATATCGTTACCAACATCTGTGCAGAGCATGCAGTTGACTTTAATTTAAATTTTAATAGTCAGTTAAATATTTTCTGAGCCTTGCTATACGTGTTTTATCTGTTTTTTTATGCGCAAAATAATTATGGAATAAATTTATCAAGCTCGTAAGTATTATTTTATAGACCTCGATGAAATCAATGATGTTTATTCTATTTTAATGTATCAATGACTTAAATTCTCGACAGCAATGTGAAAAGCTAAAGACACCTTTCAATAGAGGCAACACTTAAATTAATATTCACAGTACAACTCAGTAAACATAATAGTTAATGTAATAGGTCTTTACCTATGAAATTGCCGTTTTGTATGCCATAAGTGAAAGTACTTATTTTTTCAAACAGCTTTTTAGTGGGTAAAAAATTCAATTCCCGAGAGGCAGTACAAAATGCCTTTGAAGAGTTTGTTGTCTCCCGTCACGCTGATTTTTACAAGAAGGGCATCAATAAACTGCCAATGCGTTGGCAAAGATGCGTCGATTGCATGGGTGATTACTTCGAATAACAGAAATAAAAAAGTTTAGAATTTTTCTTTTCTCCTATTTAAAAGATTACCCATAACCCGTAGGTACAAAACACATTTTAAGTTTACAATTGTAGTAAGGCTAACAGATTTGAAAATTCCAGACTAACCTACATTAGCTAACCCAAATTATCACACCTACAAATCTATCTAATAATACCGTTACCAGTTTACTCAACAAAATTTAACTGATAAGCACTTATTCTTGTACCTTTACTGGATTTTGATATACATACAGCTACAGCTAACGTAGTCAAATTTCTTTATTTACCAATAAAAAGTCGATGAACATCAAAACAGAGTTGTACGTACATATGTATGTAGTTACCACGTAGTTCCCTACTAGGTAGACTACAGTCAGTTGTTGGATGCTGTCTGCTCACGTTGTCGCATTTCAGTTTTGCATATTTACTAATAAGGGAAGCCGTCGCCGCGTCTTGGAAATAGACATATAACGCCTAGGCAAATAAAGCATTACTAATGTTCATAATTTAATGTGTATACTTAAACAAACTGTTTGAAATATATAAAATAAAATGTCACCGAATCCAATGAATTGTATCTAGTTGGAATTTTATTTATATAACAGTATGCTTTTTGGAAATTGCGTTTCTTTCAGGGCAAAAACGGGTCCTCACGTGAGCCGATCATCCCCTATCTACATCTGAAAGGCTCTAAAAACAATTTAGTAGTTTTTCTTTTATCAAAACGGACGTATATCATCAACACATCATCTGTATATAACAATAATAATAAATATTTTACATCTAACACACAACGCCATCTAGTCCCAAGCTAAGCAGAGCTTGTGTTACGGGTACTGGACAACTGATATAAATACATGTTATACTTTTTTTTTCTCGTAAATACATACATATTATACATAGAAAACACCCAAACTCCGAAACAAATATTTGCAGATCATACAAACATTTGACAACTGAAACATATAACACCAACAGAATTGAGACAGGAAATCCTGAAACTACAAGAAGGGCCCTGGCTACGATCTGATTGACTCTGCTTTTGCTCGCTATTTTTAATGCATGTCTAAGATTGTCCCATTACCCCGGCCAATGGAAAATCGCACAGATAGTGATGATTTTGAAACCAGGAAAACCAGCTCAAGAAGTATCATCGTATAGACCGATAAGTCTCCTTCCAGTTGTTGGAAAATTAATGAAAAGAATGGTACTGAATAGAATGCGAGAACACCTAACAGGGATCATACCGATACACCAGTTCGTATTGAGAGAAGGACACGGGACCATTGAGCAAGTGCACCGACTTGTTAACGTCATTGCACTGGAGAGCGAACAATACTGCAGCGCAGTCTTTCTGGACATCAGTCAGGCATTCGACAAGGTATGGCATAATGGGCTGCTTTACAAAATTAAAAGCATGCTACCACATTCTTTCTTCTTGATTTTAAAATCTTACCTTGAGAACAGGTCCTATGAAGTAAGACATAATACCGACATTTCACAAATGCACGAGATCCATTCGGGAGTTCCACAGGGAAGTGTGTTGGGACCAGTGCTGTATCTTATCTTCACAGCAGATTTACCCACTGTTAATTACACGTCAACAGCAACCTACGCAGATGATACCGCAGTCCTCTCGGTGGATCAAGACCACAATGCAGCGTCTGAGAAACTCCAGTCACATCTGTCACTTATTGAGGAGTGGTTCGACCGATGGCGAATTAAGGTCAATGCAACTAAGTCTGTCCAGGTGACGTTTACACTCAGAAGGAAAACCTGCCCACCTGTAAAAATTGACAACAAAGACATCCCACAGCAAGATGATGCCAAGTACCTAGGTATGCACCTTGACCGCCGCGCCGCCTCACCTGGCGCAAACACATCTGGACCAAAAGGAAACAATTAGACTGCAGACTCCGTAGCATGTACTGGCTCATCGGACGTAAATCACAGTTGACAGTAAAATGACGATCTATAAAGCCATACTTAAGCCTATATGGACATACGGCATTCAGCTCGGGGGTACAGCTAGTTATAGTAACATAGAAATACTCGAACGATTTCAGAGCAAAACTATGCGAGCTATGTACAACATTCCACCAAACATCGAATAGGTACATAAACCTAGACTTCGAGCTGCGGACGGTTAAACAAGAGACTGATACATACAGCAGAAATTATCAGCAAAGACTGAACCAACATACCAACACACTGGCTGCTGAGTTGAGGGGAGAGGGCAGTTTCAGTTTTTCTCGCCTTAAGAGAAATAGTATACCTGATCTCGCGATAAGATTCGCTGATAGTTGATGAGAGTAGCATCACTGGATGTATAGCTCAGTTGCTACATATTTTACGAAGGGAACCTAAAAACTATTAGATTATTGTTTGAAACGAACAGATTGCTAAGTAGCAAGACTTATTAAAAAACAGTCGCATACGCTACCACTGCGCCACAGAGCACAGAGGCAGTCATTGTGACCTGAGACTGATAGAAAATCATTTCAATTACATGGAAGATGATTAATTGTAATTTTGAATGTTCACTATATAATTTTTTATCAATCTCAAATGATTACTTATTGGCTCTAAGCGAAAACAGTTTCATCGTGCACTCTTTTGCGTCACGATCCACTCAAAACATCAAATAAAATATCAAAAAGCTTTATATCAGACATCAATCTAAATAATTACCTATCAAATATAGAACAGCTATCAGCATGGACAATGCATTATTACAACCGTTCACATCAAATATTTCTCAACACTAAGGCAGTTTCCTAACTACTTAATTTATATTTGAAGCATGTCGAACCGGACAGTCGTATGTCACTTCTGTCTAGAGTCTATTATTGGCGTTCGTCGGAAGCGTTGGGAGGCGATCTTTAAAGATCAAGGCCAATCCAGCTTATACTGGACCAATGTTAACTTGTGTTATTTAAATATCAGCGCAATGTAATGCTACGACGAATCAGTCAAGTCCCCTTTCGAAACTATATATTTTTCATACGAAGGACGGTCATCGTTTAATAGTTACGCTGTACAAGTTGCTGCTTGAAACGTTTCGGAAAATCGGTAAAACTACATTTCAGTGTGTCAGGCATGTGACAATTTAATTGTAGATATTATAACCATTGAACCTTTATTTGATACAATACAAATAATTATAATACATATTAAAACTTTCTTATTTTCTTTTTTTGTTTTTTTACTGGTTTTTTGGGATCAGGGTTTATATCAAAGTATTTTAAGGCCATTTTTAACCTTGTAACAAATTTTATGATTCACCTGGATTAATAAATGAATTGGTCTGAAAAGTTAAAAAAATCCAAATAACATCATACAATCCTTTAAGGTATTTATGTCAATGATTTTTTAATATATAGTGAATATCAGCGAAACAAATTGTTAAAAAATCTACAGGATTAAAAGAGTTATCTTCAGCTAGTTTTTACCCACGGCTCCAGATGCATCAGATCTTCAACTTTAAGGCAAAGATTTATTAGTAAATATTTAGAAATGGATATAATGTTAAGAAATAATCTCTGAAGAAAATAAATAACATTGTATTATTTAAAAGTAAAACGTCTTCTCAAAAGTAGGTGAGAAAATTCTGAATAGTAAAAAAGTTCTAAAAAGGAAAAATATTAAATCAGAATTATAAGAAAATATTTGAAAGAGGCCAAGAACCGAATGAGCTAATTTGAGCTTAAATGTTTGTTGATAAAGCAACTTCTTACACAATTTTGTAAAGAGTAAAATTAATGATTTTTTTGTGACTGTAACACTCACATATTTCAACTCATATTATGTATTTCGAAAATACGCAATAAGGGATGTATTACACTACTTTCATTAAAACTTTAGCCATTCAAATATATTGCTTTATTGGGTTCCATTTATCATTTTAATACGAAGGTTTAATCAGCCAGTTATAAATGAACATCATCAATATGGAGAGTAAGCTGACATTGAGAAGCGTGCACCTACTCAGACGTTCCGAGTCTGAACGGATATTAGCAATCCATAGTTCTATACTAATATTATAAATTCGAAAGTAACTCTGTCTGTCTGTTTGTAACGTTTTCATGGCTAAGCCCTTGCATCGATTTTAATGAATTTTGATATAGAGATACTTTGATTTTTGTGATAGGATAGGCTATTTTTATCGCGATGACCTATATACATGCAGTTGGAGCGACGGGTAAAAGCTAGTTCCTTATATGATTCTGTCGATATATTTCAACATGAAAACGAATGCCTTATTTTCAAGACTTTTGCAAAAAGGACGTGGTTATTCAAAAGCACTGTTCTTAAACATTCTTTATTTGCTCAAATTAAATGATAGATATGGAGATTCGTTTGGTAATTCATTAGGAAAGTGAAAATAGTTTAGCATCGCTGAGCAGATAACATCACTTACAGAAACTTTAGACAGAGTTTATTGCCTAAATTTGATAAAAAAAACGATTAAAAGTTAAAGTATCACATTATAATTGACAGCCTCGGTGGCTCAGTGGCAGCGTTGCCAGATTTGTTTTAGTGAAATCGGGATTTTGAGACTTTTTAGTGAAAAAAGTAAAAAAAGTACCTATCAACGTATCGCATCTTAGCAGAAATTACGGCACATGGCTAAGAGTGACCAAAAAAAAGGTCGTTCTGTTTTTCTGCTACATGCTACATCATCTCTAATTTGAAAGAACTAATGCCATTTCCTATTTGTTATGTAATGGTGTTTTTTTTTTTATTGCCTGCCAATTTTATTGACGACTAGCTGACCCATTTTGAAACATTCTTCATTGGTGCTCCGCTCCTATTGGTCGTAGCGTGATTATATATAGCCTTCCTCGATAAATGTACTATCCAACACTGAGAGATTTTTAAATCGGACCAGCGGTTCCTGAGATTAGCGCGGTCAAACAAACAAACTAACAAATTCTTCAGCTTTATATATATATTAGTATATAGATAAGTATTCAAGTATAGATTGGTACAGATAAAGCACTACAGCTAACTAACTTCACTTTGGGCGTTCGGCCAGTTATCCCCAAAAAGCGGGACAAAACCTGTCCCGCGCGGGACATTACAATTTTGATTCAAAAAGCAGGATATTCCGCCAAAATCGGGACGTCTGGCAACGCTGCTCAGTGGGTTCAAATTCTGGGTCGGACGAAATGTTTGTGCGATCTACAACATTTGTTTCGGAATTTGGATGTTTTCTATAATACATATATGTATGTATTTACAAACAAAAAAGTTTCTTAGTATTTATATCAGTTATCTAGTGCCCATAGTATAAGCTGCTTAGTTTGGGACTAGATGGCTTGTAGATGTGGATTTGTGTGTCAGATGTTGGAAATATAAAAAAAAATGTTTCTTTAAGGCTGTGTGAACATATCAGTCTCAAACACGCTTTCTCACAGAGAAACAACAGGGTCATTATTATATTCTAATAAATTGTATTAACTAGCTGAGCCTCGCGGTGTTATCCACGATTGTTGTTTTACAACAACAACTGCGGGTAACACCGCAGGGCTAAGTTAGTCCCATAAAAAAGTCGCCCAAGTTACTCCTTATATCATCAGCTATATCCCAGTGGAAATCCCATCAAAATCGGTGTAGGTGTTCCAGAGATTAGCCGGCGCAAACAGGTACTTAGGTACCTATATAGCTTGATGTGCATTTAGTGAAAAGCTGTTCATTTGAATATACAAATAGACACTTGAATTTCATTTAATTGTATGTTGTATAGTTTGCAACTCTTATACAGTCCAGGTGCTCGCACTCCAGTTTAGCTAATCTTCACTACTATCCAGCAACATCCGTTTTATAACAATGATTCATTTCTAAAAACAAGGGCCTTTGTACCTTCACTCGCAGATAATTCTCAACCAAGAGTAATTGGTAGATAGTATATTTGATCGATCACTATCATCGTAATTGCCTTGATAAAATTGGACGACTATACAATATTAACAAGGTATGTTTCTGAATTTCTAACAAACATTCGTTTCAAAGGTACAAATACATTCTTAGTTTGTCAAGTGTACGATGTTGCCAACATTTTTAATCATAGGTTAGCTGCCAAAATGCCTCTACTCTGCCTGATGGAAATCAAGATAGAATACAAGAGTGTAGTCAACATCCTTATAGCGAATGTATTCTTGTGTATTTATCTTAATATATATTTCTTGTGTGCGTGTGTATGTGACTGAACTCCTCCTAATTGAAATGCCATTTCCTATTTGTAATGTAATGGTGGTTTTTTTTATTGCCTGCCAATTTTATTGACGACTAGCTGACCCATTTTGAAACATTCTTCATTGGTGCTCCGCTCCTATTGGTCGTAGCGTGATTATATATAGCCTTCCTCGATAAATGTACTATCCAACACTGAGAGATTTTTAAATCGGACCAGCGGTTCCTGAGATTAGCGCGGTCAAACAAACAAACTAACAAATTCTTCAGCTTTATATATATATTAGTATATAGATAAGTATTCAAGTATAGATTAGTACAGATAAAGCACTACAGCTAACTAACTTCACTTTGGGCGTTCGGCCAGTTATCCCCAAAAAGCGGGACAAAACCTGTCCCGCGCGGGACATTACAATTTTGATTCAAAAAGCAGGATATTCCGCCAAAATCGGGACGTCTGGCAACGCTGCTCAGTGGGTTCAAATTCTGGGTCGGACGAAATGTTTGTGCGATCTACAACATTTGTTTCGGAATTTGGATGTTTTCTATAATACATATATGTATGTATTTACAAACAAAAAAGTTTCTTAGTATTTATATCAGTTATCTAGTGCCCATAGTATAAGCTGCTTATATGGGACTAGATGGCTTGTAGATGTGGATTTGTGTGTCAGATGTTGGAAATATAAAAAAAAAATGTTTCTTTAAGGCTGTGTGAACATATCAGTCTCAAACACGCTTTCTCACAGAGAAACAACAGGGTCATTATTATATTCTAATACATTGTATTAACTAGTTGAGCCTCGTGGTGTTATCCACGATTGTTGTTTTACAACAACAACTGCGGGTAACACCGCAGGGCTAAGTTAGTCCCATAAAAAAGTCGCCCAAGTTACTCCTTATATCATCAACTATATCCCAGTGGAAATCCCATCAAAATCGGTATAGGTGTTCAAGAGATTAGCCGGCGCAAACAGGTACTTAGGTACCTATATAGCTTTATGTGCATTTAGTGAAAAGCTGTCATTTGAATATACAAATAGACACTTGAATTTCATTTAATTGTATGTTGTATAGTTTGCAACTCTTATACAGTCCAGGTGCTCGCACTCCAGTTTAGCTAATCTTCACTACTATCCAACAACATCTGTTTAATAACAATGATTCATTTCTAAAAACAAGGGCCTTTGTACCTTCACTCGCAGATAATTCTCAACCAAGAGTAATTGGTAGATAGTATATTTGATCGATCACTATCATCGTAATTGCCTTGATAAAATTGGACGACTATACAATATTAACAAGGTATGTTTCTGAATTTCTAACAAACATTCGTTTCAAAGATACAAATACATTCTTAGTTTGTCAAGTGTACGATGTTGCCAACATTTTTAATCATAGGTTAGCTGCCAAAATGCCTCTACTCTGCCTGATGGAAATCAAGATAGAATACAAGAGTGTAGTCAACATCCTTATAGCGAATGTATTCTTGTGTATTTATATATATATATAATTTTAATCTTAGAAACGATTCCAACGATATTCATGAAATGTCGTATGCCGGGGGTTTCAGGGGCGATAAATCGATCTAGTTAGGATTCATTTTTAGAAAATTTACCAAAAAAAAAAAATTACGAAAAGCTGGTCATCCAGGTACCGTAGGTAATGCAGCATGGTGACAAAAAACATGGTACCCTAGTGAGATGTTTTTTCAAGCCCTGCTTAAAGGATCCGTGATCCGTGTGAGAGAAACACGTACGCTGGTAGTGAATTGTAGGTTTTTACTGCTTGGTATAAGAATGAAGAGCCAAGCCGTTTATTTCAAGAACGTAGGTCTACCACTCTAAAGCGGTGACTTCCGAGGCCAGCACGTGTTGTCGTAGTTATAGGGAGGTGTGATAAGTTGGAAGCCCTCGTAAAATAAATAATTATGTTTACAAAAGACATTCTCCTCAAGCAACTTATCGAATGTGTGATGTCATCAACATTTATGTATGTTGCTTCGATTTCTGCACAATAACTATGTAATTTATTTATATTGTCATAGATAATAATGATGATTTTCAAATGAATTATTTGGCTCGCAGTTAATACTATCATCAAGTTTAATCCAATACTCAGCTAAGTTGTAGGTTGTATATGATATTTTATTTTGTTTATTCTTGTTCAACGTATCTTGTATAACGAAGAAGGAAGTGAGATCGCCTTTAGGTAGTTCGAGGGAGTCTTCGATGTTGGAGTGCCACCTTTCGACCTGCATGGGCCGGCTCGAGCGGAGTGATAACACAGTTTCACAGGAAACCGGTGTAAAACAGCGGTTGCGCTGTGTTTCACCGAGTGAGTGAGGCTACCGGAGGCCCATACTCATACCCCAATCCCTCCCCACATCCCCATCCCCCAAAGGCCAGCAACGCATTTGTGACGCCTCTGGTGTTGCGGGTGTCCATGGGCGACGGTAATCGCTTACCATCAGGCAATAGGTCTGCTCGTTTGCCCACTATTCCATTAAAAAAATGAAAACTTTGGGAAATAAGAAATTCGTAACCGACAAGATATAGGTGTTAACTATCCATTCTTTGGCACGTCAGCAAAACATTAAAAAAACGTTAAAATTTAAATAGTTTCAGAGTTCGTCATGAGCAACAACAACGACACAAGAGTTATATATAATTAAATAATAATAATTTATAAACTACTTTTCGACTGGACTTTTTAACTCTTGGTTGATAGACTTCGATTCAACACTCACATTGTAACAACTATAACTTATTGGATCTTAGATGGATGGATAGCCAGCCTTCAGCCGTCAATTTTAAAAATAAAAGGTAAAAAAATATAAAAATCTACCATATAAAAATAAGTCGGGTTTTTCTTCCTGACGCTATAACTCCAGAACGCACGAACCGATTTCCACGGTTTTGCATTCGTTGGAAAGGTCTCGGGCTCCGTGAGGTTTATAGCAAAGAAAATTCAGGAAAATTTTCAACAGAAAAGCGGGAAAGTGTTACATAAAACGAAGCCATCTGGTGGCGAAACGGAGTTCGCCGGGTTTGCTAGTTATAATAATAAAATGAAATATAGAATATTGTTTATTTTTTAAAATTGTGGGACCCCAAAAAGTGTCTGTTGCTGGAAGCCGGAGTCTTTATTTGCATGTATTTTTAAATGACCTCTAAAATATCAAAAACCTTTTTTAAACTAGTTATCTTTTAATTTAACTGTGGAGCAAAACTGTTCTAATAGCAAGCAATTGAACTCTTTGCCAGTGTGTTCATAACTTAGAAAGAGTTAGTCAATGTCTCGGTTTTAAATCAAACATGATAAATGCTGAATGCAGCATCTATAAAAAGCGGCCAAGTGCGAGCCGGACTCGCCCATAAAGGGTTCCGAAGCAGCAAGTAACATAATATAAAAGTTCTTGTAGTTCGTTGTAACTTTAATCGATGTTTTAATAATAGTGTTTTTTTTTTGCGGTTTACCATTTATGGCGTATTAAAAAACAACTACTTACTAGATCTCGTTCACACTAATTTTCGGTGGAAGTTTGCATGGTAATGTACGTCATATATTTTTTTTTAGTTTTATCATTCTCTAATTTTATTTTAGAAGTTACAGGAGGGGACACACATATTTTACCACTTTGTAAGTGTCTCTTGCGCCATCATCTATCCTTAGATCTAGCTATATAGCTATCCATAAATAGGTCAAAGTCATCCATCAAACACGTATGGGTTTGTGAAATTTTTTTTTTGAGTTTCAGTTCTAAGTATGGGGACCCCCAATTTTTTTTGTTTTTTTTTTTATTTTTGTGTGAAAATCTTAATGCGGTTCACAGAATACATCTACTTACCAAGTTTCAACAGTATAGTTCTTATAGTTTCGGAATAAAGTGGCTGTGACAAAAGGACGGACAGACAGACAGACATGATGAATCTATCAGGGTTCCATTTTTTGCCTTCGGCACGGAACCCTAAAAATCTGCTTAGAATTATTTATATTTCGTAGTAAGTAAAGTATGTAATCGTAACAGATCCATCAAAAATTCTAATTTTAGTATTCATAAGCATGACTTTTGATCCTTTAGTCTTAATCTATTTTATCATTATACTTGTTTTAACATTAGATTAGTTGTATTAATGAGCTATAATGAACAAAGTTCTTACGGTTTGCAAATATCCGACAACTACTGATGGAACGTTACTTGGTCTAAGAAATAGCTCATCGTTTTAACTGTCTGCGGTCGTATATTTATGTATCTATAGCCTAGGTGCCCGATTACTACTTCCAACTTTCCTTTTGCTATTCTTTCAGTAAATCATTCATTTAATATCTGACGAAAGAGTTCTGAATTCTAAGTGTAATGATATACTGTAAACAATCAACAAAAATTAAGTTAGAAAGTTTGAAAACTATAAAATGGGATACATATTAAATTAAGTGCTTGCATCGTCTCAATTTTCAAGTCACTAATATGATTACGAATATACGCAAATCGCGGTACATTTCCAACTGTCTAATCCACGACGAATTCAATTCTATCGAGAAACATCCACTATACTTATTTAAAAATGATTCGAGTCGAATCTTTAAATATGTTTTATGAAATTGCTGAAACCGACACAAGAAAGTTTGCTATACCTCAAATAAAGTTATGAAATAAATTTAAATCAAAAGTAACGCAACTTTGAAATCAAACATAAGTCGGTAGCTCTAGATTACAAAAAAAGCTGCAACAGAACAATTACTTTAGTAACAGAGAATCGATCCCGTGTTAGATTATAACTAATCGATTTATCGCATTGCACTATTCGTGAGATGCGAGTGACGAATCGGTGGATGTCATAGCAATACTTTTAAAAGGTCATCCTGCTCTCATACTTTTAATGTCTCTCACTAAATAATACCCGAGGCTTAGTTCTTGTTACCAAATGTGTACAATATGATGTAATTATTTGTATAATCACCGTGTGGAGACAGTGTAATTATAATCATTAGCTTTTTATTAGTAGTATTTTCAACCCTAGAGACATTAAACATGTAACAAAATGTATATTCCTTCATTTCAGCAGTTTTGTCCGATTCAAAATTAGGGAGCTTCAAAGTTGGACTCAGATGCACGTAAGTGGGGGTCAATTACAAGCCGTAGGTAGCCCGAGGTACATCGGGGTTCCGAGGACTACCTTTCTGTACCTGAGACAGGTTGGACTCGAGTCCAATCACCAACGGGTGGTATCCGAGTGGATTGTCGCACAGACACAAAAAGGAATCATCAAAGTGTTTACCGTGGGAGAGCCACGTAGGTGGGAGCCATTTACAAGCCGTAGGTAGACCAAGGTACATCGGGGTTCCAAGGATTACCTTTCAAGGGTGGACCTGGTTCCTCGAATACTTGTACCTAAGACAGGTTGAACTCGATTCCAATCACCAGTGGGTGGTATCCGAGGGGATTGTCGCACAGACACAAAATGGAATCATCAAAGTGTTTATCCACACGTAGCGCTATAGTGCTTTGGATCTACTGCCTACTAACTTCACACGCTCTCCCGTATGCAAAGACTATAAATATTTTTTCAATATAAAACAGCTCTACAATCATGATTTATCCCTGCATTACACTTTTTAACTGTAAAATATAGCCTATGACTTTAAGTCCGTCTAAGTGCGTTAATAAATAAAAATATTTTTACCATCTGTATTTCATATCAATAACTTTAAACAAATAATTTATATTATTATCCGTAAAGCTTGATAATAATAATAATGGTGATTCAATGAGCATGAGATATTTATCGCATTTATTCTCGCATCGTTTGCAATGGCTTACAAGTCGTGATCTATTATATTGATTTGAACTTACGTACACTTACTTGCATTATCTTGTTGATAAAACTATGTTACATTGTTGGATTATTTTGTCTGTCTGTCTTATGATAAGGAAAGCGAGTTTTTTTCTAAAAGGGGATACCGGAGGCCCATACCCCAAAACCCCGCCCCCAACCCCCCACCCCCAAACCCCTCCCCTCATCCCTTTCTCCATCCCCCAAAGGTCGGCAATGTACTTGTGACGCCTCTGGTGTTGCGGGTGTCCATGGGCGGCGGTAATCGCTTACCATCAGGTGATACGTCTGCTCGTTTGCCCCCTAAAAAATTAAATTAAAAAAAACCTGTCGAATGTTCTCGAAGAGGAGAAAGATTTATAAGTATTAAGTTGCAATTTGATAACGTTTTCTTCAAACAAGTGTTTACTATAGCACCTTAAAATTGGTACTACTTACTTACTGACTTGGAAAACCGAATATTCTACCATATATAGCCATGTTACGTAAATCGATCTTGTTTAAAAATATATTCAATCCAGATGTTTCTGTAAATCACATTTATATAACTACGATAATTAAAGTTGCAAAATTTGCATAAAGGTCATAGTCATAACTATCGCCTCGAGTTTTTAATTATAGCACAAGTTACTTCATTGATTTTTATGTGTGAATTTTGTACCTTTTTGTATATGAATCTGATCATCAATTTATAGAATTTAATTAATGAATTTAATAAATATTTCAATCTTCTCATATACATCAAGAGTCTTTAATAGCTCATTGGTAGACAAAAACTTCTCATTAGGAAGGAGGTTTAACTTTAATACTGACTTTTAAAAAGAGTGGCCATGAGTTTCTTTGCCAGTATTCTTCTTATAAGGCTCTACGCATTTTAGAAATTGGAAGTTATAGATCGACACAAGCAGGCAGTAAATTTTGGTGTTTTCACCTAAATTTCTTTAACAATCCAGTACATGCTGTGGCGTCTAATTGTGTCGATCTATGATTTTTAACTGTAGCTTCAATTTAACGTTTTTAAATTACATTCCGTCTTAATTTAATAAATGATTTTGAATTTTAATTACAAATCTCATAAAACGTCGTATTTTCAGGTTTTTTTTATATCTATTTATTTAAACTTTATACACAGAGGTTGCAAAGATGGACTCAATGTCTTAGGCATTTTCTGCCAGTGAACCTCAGCGAGATATATCGGAATCACATGTGAGTATATTGTAAAGTCGAAGATCAGTCTGAGATATCCAGCTCTTGGTGCCACTTCTCTGGGACGGCAGAGTACTTGCCCCTTGGCAGGGAAATGGCTATAGCTACAGTGTGGAGTGCAGTCCTTTCGACAGCCTCCGAAGTACTAGCATACAGCTGTTGTTTCACGACCTAAAAGACATAGGCAGTTGAACAAATTTCCGGGCCAGTCAACACCTCTTTCCAGCTGGGAGAGGCTGTTTCTCCCTTACTGCGTTCTTGCGTGCGTATCGTGACTTTTTCAGTTGCTCAAGGCGCTCTTTCCACTGCACCGTGAGAACTTCACGGAGCTGAGACCATTTAAGCAAGTTTTATAACAACAATTTTAAAGAGTAATGTCGAATTTCGAAATCGATCTCAGGTTATTCACCTCTGTCTTTCATATAAGTACTTTACTAAAGGAAATATGATGAGAAAATTTATCTAAAAGATGTTTATAATGTTCCCAAAAGTTAATTAACTAATTCTGTATAAAACAAACTTAGATGAAAATTCAACTCTAATTTAAGTACTAAAGGCATTAATAAAAGAATTCTATATATTGTTTCTTAAAAAAACCAGGGGTATAAATATTTTGAACTGCAGTGTAAAGTAATAAGCAGAAGATGAGTACTAAGTCGTGTTCCGGTTTGTACACCGACAGTCACGACTTGTACTTGAACGATAAATTCTTAGCATTGCACTCGATTCAATTGCCGTTGCCTCTTCCTATTGAAGGCGATATATTTTCTCAGTTTGTTCGTCGTCTACTTGAGAGAATCATAATTTAATCAATTTAATACCTAGTACCTATTTAGTACCTTGACGTTTGTATGTTTTTTTTTTTTATTATTGTTATGTATATAGGTTTCTATTATACAAAACAACACAATTATTAAAATTATTGAACGTAGGTAATGTAGATTTCATACAAACAAGGTTCAAATATTATTTATATTTATTTATTTTTTGATAATATTATCGACCAAGTTTTTGAACAAGACGTGTCCTTGTATATATATATACAACATAAATATAAAACTTTTCTTGCACTTTGACTACACACTTTATTTATTTACCTAGAACTTTAACGAGCTTGGATACTGACTGATAATAAGTATTAAATTATCTCATAAAAATGTGTAATCACAATTCAATGCAATCATGTTAAGTAAATCTTGAAATATGCTAGGTATATTATTTGATACTTGTTGTTTTTTCTACCGGTGAGGAATAATTTCTTGAAATTTAAAATAGAATCATCATTCAGTAACAAAATTGGAGTTTAGTACAGTTTGTGGAGATGTACCGGTAAACGCAAACACAAATTAATATCAGTTTGCGTGTTTTATGACAATTTTAATTATTAAAAGCTTTATTTAGTACTAGCTGACCCGGCGAACTTCGTACCGCCATATTTATATATCTGTCTCAGCTTCCCACAGGCAGTGTACAGTCGCTGATAAAAAAAAAACACTTTACCCGTTATCTTTTACTATTTTTCTATCTAGCAAAAAAATAATGAATGAAATCGGACTATCTGTTATTGAATTATGTTAAGTACATATTTTGACGTTCAACCCTCTCTCCAGGAAACCGTGCTCAATTTCGGGATAAAAAGTATCCTGTGTCCTACCTCGTAGTACGAACTCTAATCATGCCATGTTTCATTTGAAACGGTTCAGTAGTTTCGGCGTGATGTGCGGCCAAGATACAGACAGACAGACAGACAAAAATGAAAAAAATTACAGTTATGGCTTCCGATACCGTCCTACAGTTAAAACTAAATATTCGCATAACACATTACTTCAGAAACTAGATATTTGCAAACACAAAAGGCGTTCGTTTCGCCTTTGTGACGGTAGCGAAACGGCAAAGCCATACATTTTTACTGAGATGTAGAGTTTGTGAAGTTAGGGTTGGTAGAGTTAGGTTGCGTAGATTCAGAAGCTTGGCTCTACATGAGATCTGATATCTTGTTCACAGGGTAAGCCATATGCAGTCGTCTTGGCAATATTTTATACATGAAAATGTTTTTGGTGGGATATTTACTTTCTGACGACCTTGTAGATCTCAGTCAGTATGATTTTTTTTTGGCTTTCGAATCAACTCTCATTATAGTGTTTTAGTGAATTGCTTTGTAAAACCATCAGGGTGTTTATGATAAACATTTGAATGGATTCCCTTGAAATGGAAAGAAGAAAATGAATGCGTCATTGTCATACAGATCTGCATGCAAAACTATAAAATTAATTTATAGCGCTGTTTTTCATTTACCTTAATTGATTAAAAGCGCCTTTCAAATAATTTAGACTGTGAAGTTAGTACGCAGAGCTACGTGTAAACGTAGAGGCGCAGAATAATCTTCAAATGGCTTGAATATTCTAGTATTACTAAATAGTTAAGAAATTGTAAAGACACTTTCGAATTATGAATTATCATAGTTATAGTTACCTATTTATTAACACCAAGTGCTAATCTAATATTTAACATAGCGTTTGCTAAGAGGTGGACATTGTTTTTTATTGATAAAGTCGCGCATCTCTTGCGTGATATGATTTAAGATTCACAAATTTAATTTATGTTGTTTCAGCTCATATGCAATGTCTAATTTTAGATATTTTTAGAACAATCATGTAATAAATTTTGAATATAACCATTAGGTCAAAAACAAAATCTATACTAATGCTAGCTGGGATCAGCTAGCATTAGTATAGATTTTGTTTCGCCGTTGTTTTGCCATAAAAAAAATAGATGTTGGTCGATTCTCAGACCTACCCGATATGCACACCAAATTTCATAAAAATCGTGCCAGCCGTTTCAGAGGAGTATATTAACTAACATTGTGACACGAGAATTTTATATATAAGATTATAAACGCCAAAGTTTGTAAGTATGGATGGATGGATGTTTGTTACTCTTTCACGCAAAAACTACTGAACGGATTTGGATGAAACTTTACAGTAATATAGCTTATACGCTTGTACATCAAAAAAACACATAGGCTACTATTTGCCGCGATAACCGACAAATACGCGGGTGGCGCCGCGGGCCACCACTATTAAAATAATATAAATGTCTCAGAGAGTGCATTAAGCCGTCGCGGCGTCGCCGTCGGTACTAGTTGCCATAAACATCTATGGCCACAAACAGCATCGGTACTGGGAAGTCAGTGCCCTCAAATATACTGACGACTAGTTCATTCAATGAATTCAGTTTGCCCTCAGGGTTGCGCAGATGATGAGGACAATCCTTGAATGACAAATCATCCCTAGGGTCATTAACATGAGAGTGTGTTAAATAAAATCCCTCTTGACCAATGAAATGAATGATCATATGATGTAATAATAACATTGAAATGAAACTGGAACAAGTAGAAGTGAGTTTGATTCTAGAATGTATTGAAATGAAACGTTTGTTTTTGGTAGAAATAAATCAATCTTTATTTTGTCATTTTAAGTATTTTACACAAATACGATTAATTATAATTTACATGATGAATATTCTACATTGTTAAACATATTTACAGTCTTAAGATTAAAATGGAATAAACTTATTTAAACTAAGTTATGATCTAAGTCTATCCTATACCTAAATTATCTATAATTCTTATCTTTGCATTAATTGTAATATCTGTAATCAATCAGCCTAAGGCTGCGATATGCTGATATAGGCGCCATTTCTGGCATTGCACAGGGCCTTATAATTCGCCAGTGGTCCGATACCTATATATCTGTCATCTGTGCCATGTGTTGTCCTGTGCATATTAGAATCAATAATTTTTCTTTCTTTCCTCTTTCTTGCATTAATACATCTTTTACAGATTTATTTAATCGTCATTGTAAGGTTACTTAACTAAATATATATAAATAATGTTTTCGAAACCAAACAGAATACTGACACGGTTAATTTTTCTTTCATAATAACGAAGATTTTTTTTTTATCCATTTTATAATGCATTAAAATTTTAAGTGCTAAAATTTAATAAAACATGCATATTGCTACACAAATACTAATATCGGAACCCAAATTCGCATACGCTACTACTGCACCAACGAGGTAGAAATACCATTAAATAAATAAGAAATTATACCCAGTCACACAATAAATATTCATTTATTTTCATTTTCACATTTTCAGTTTCATTCGATTGAAACAAAGATTCGTCCCGGGTGGGAATCGAACCCACAGCCTCTGGTTTCGCAGTCAGGATCACTAACCACAAAACTAACGAGCCGTCACTAAGAAAATAAAATAATAAGAAAATAGATATGAAAGTAAAACATAGATATTTAAAACTTTTTTAATAAAAATATAATTCAAACGATTTATGCATACTACTTGTTTATAGGCTATAGCTATTTTAAACTTCTCACTACAAGTACCTTTTATTTTCACACGCGTCATTAGGACCTATTAACACAAACAACGGAATTTGCTCTACAAATTACTTACTACAGATGCTACATAGAGATCACTATTTGCATTACTACAAACGAAAGGTTTTGCACATAGTTTGTTTTTTGCACAGCGGGATTTCTTCAACAACCCATAACGTCCCACTGCTGGGCTCGGGTCTTCTCTCAGGAGAGGGTTAAGGCCATACGTCCCCACGATTGCCAAGTGCGAGAGTTGGGGACTGGCAAGACAACGTTGTGGCTACATAATCTTTCCGTTGGATGTTTTTAAGCCGCCCAAAGGCCTCTCACTAAACTTAACGACTGTTATCCTACGATAACAACTGGGACTGCTTAACGTGACCTCCGAATCACGGCGACGCTCATGGTATCATGCCACTAGAGGTCACCCATCCAGGATTAAGCGGGATTTATTCGCGATAAAATTATTTAAAAGGTTACGTTACCTTCTATGTGTCCCCTAAAAACTATGTGTAAAAGTCGCGAAAGCCTAAAAGCAGTATAGGTTTTGCATTTAACGGCGATTAGTTTACTCCAAAAATATAATTAAACTAAGCTGATGGTGCATTAAATATGTGTATTATAATGATTATATCTAGTTATACATAAATGGTGATACGGGGAATCCCGCGTCAAACTCATATCCGTCATATTCAGGGTACGGGACTGCTCCAGCATTTGGGTAAACTGTAACAAAGAAAAATCGTTTTTTTTTTTTCAAATATTATCAACTTAAATAAGTTAAGAACATTTATGAACACTAAAGTCAAGTTTGGAAGACAAGTGAAAAGTTCTAAAATCCATGTTTTGTTCATTATGTTAATGATACATTTACCATTTTTACCATTGTAGATACTTTATAGAAATTAGATATAAATAAAGTAAAATACGTTACAATTTTTATAAGCGAAGAAAGACAGTTGCATAATCAGTTGATCAATAATAGAACTATTATTGATCGAAGGTTGCATAGGTAAAACAAAACAAGGACATTGCATTGATTAAGCATATCTATGTGCATATAAACTAAACACATGCGTAATAAGCTTTTGTTGTATCCTTTTATGACTACTTTTATTACTTCTAATAGTTTAAACAAACCTTTAATACTAGTTTGTAAAAAATCAATATGGTAAATTTGCAAAAAAGCTAGTCCGTTTGTACCCGAGTTTGCACGACATACAATAGAAAAGCTTATAGCATGATTATTATATGTGTACTGGCACTAATTAGATATTATGGTATTGTGCTCTTTTTCTAATTGCTTGTCGTAAGACGTGTTTTATATTATGTAAAACCTAATAATGGTGATATTAAAGGATTCTGAACTTAGTTTAGGTATTATTTTGATCAATATTCTAAGTTCATAGATACCTAAATAATACAAAATGGTTGTATTCGATTTGATTTATATCATAGCACAGAATCAATAAGAATATTTTATGTATAACAACGATGACATTGTTCTTTTGGTTGAAAAATTCTATTTTGCGATATTAAACTGTATACTATTATTTCTGTCATTGCTGCCGGTGAGACTAGAATCTCTCGCCACACACCACATAACACGCTATCTATTAAGTCATACTATATTTCAAATTCCCAAGTAACTCTGTATGTCTGTTTGCTGAGCTTCCTCGGCTAAACCGCTGCACCGATTTCAATGAAATTTGACGTGGAGATATTTTGATTCTTGAGGAAGGACATAGGCTACTCTTAACCGATAACCGACATACACACGGACGGAACCGCGGGCATAAGCTATTTGTTATTACTTTTAATAGTAGTCATTTTTTAATTAGCTTAATACTCACAAGGCGCTCCTGCTTGCCTGTAGACATCTTGTTGCGGGTAGAACGAGTTGAAGTCTACCGGTACTGGTACGGGCTTGGGCACATACTGAATCACTGGTTTGACTTGCACAGGAACAGCTGTAGGCGCCACAGGTCTTACAGATGGTCCATGAAAGGACGGGTTACTTTTAGATACCACAGCATTGAACCCATGAATAGAGTCGGCTGTATAATCAACGGTGCGGACGGAACCGTCTGGTTCTACTAGCGAATATTGTCCTGAAATTTAAAAGCATTGTTGTGTGATGTATTTGTTTATTTGCATGTAATAATTAAGCACAACTTTATGGTTACTTTCTGTTTGAGTATGTTAAATTATGAGCCGTAGACGCAACGCCTTATGTTTTACTGCCTTCAATTTTATGATAAAATACTCTTTGCTATACTGAAAATGAAAATTGTTGAACTAGCCGTGCCAGAAGATGTTATAAAACATAAAGAAATATCAATGTTTTTTTTAATTTTATAAAATAATACAGTTCCTATTTTCCCCAATTCCTCCCGTTATTTTCTCAACTCTTGCAATTTTAACTGCCAAAAACCTTTCTCAGGCTTATATTAAAATTAAAGACTATCTAAATCTGGATGGGCATTCGGTTAGTGATACACTAACTACCAATAGCATTGCATGCAATGCCATGAGTTAATATTGCTGCTCGCAATGTAAATGTAAATGAGTATTCGGGACGTACACATAAAATGTCTTTTAAAAAACATTTCTGTAGTACAATGTACAGGTAATAAAGTTTTATGAATAATTATGCTAATACATTTGTTATACTCTATGCCAAAGAAAACCTAGCACAACAAACCGAATATCCAACGGTGTATGTGCATAAATTTATTGATTTGACCCTAAGGATTGTAAAGTATCTCTTGCAACACAAAGGAACATGCGTATGTGATGACATAACATATGGTGATTGTAGATAATATTATCCGGCGGAAATTGAATTATTTGACACTAATACAGTTATTTATTGCGAAATTATGAGCATTAATGAACCTTTGATACATACAATCAGCATGTAACCACGGCCTGTGCAACCTGGTAACGTCAGGCATTTTATAGAAATGTAGCTAAAACTTATTGCGAGCGCGTTAATTCCTGTAGAGTCTATTAACCTAATCGTATATTTTGGGACGCGATAGTTTAAAAGTTAATATCCGTAAGTTATTTAATTTTAAATTTTATATATATGTATATTTACTGTTATATGTGTATGTATATTCACCATATCATACTAATATTATGAAGAGAAGTTTGTGAGAATATAGGGGGTAATCACTGGATCTTGTGAGTGTCATAGGCTATATACTAACCCGAAAAACGATAACCGTGATATCAGACATACACCCGGACAGAGTCCCGGGCATTAGCCAGTTATATATTTTTGCAGATGATCATTCAACGCGATGGTTTGATGACCCCTCACAAACTGACTAGTTACTGTCATGTTGAACTTCTTATAATCTTTTAAAAATATATTTCCATTATATTTCTATTGAAAGCTTCATTAAAAGTTAGCACACATGCACAATTAACCCACATAATTATATTAATTACTAGCTGACCTATACAACCTCGTTTGCGTTCAAACTACCATCCCCTGTTTTAACCCCAAAAGGGGGTTGATTTCTAAAGATACATTATTAGTACACCTCCACACCATCTATAGAGCATACATTTTAAATTTCAAGTATCTTACTTCAAAAACATAGGACTTTCATACAAACTTCCAACCCCCGTTTTACCCCCTAAGGAGTGGAGTTTCGTAAAATCCATTCGTAGTGGATGTCTACACCCTATAAGTTTATAATAAATTTCAAGTTTGTAGGTGTTATAGTTTCTGAGATTTCGTGATTAATAAGTGAGTGGTATTTCGCTTTTATATATATTGATTGACTGATATACTAGTAGAAGTCAATCAACTGACTTCACAAACATGCGAATTTGGAAATCTCTTGGGAAACTTTAGTTTTTCTTTTCCATTCACATGGATTTAATTGTATGTAACTGATCACGGTGGCGATAAATTCAAGAACAATGCAGCGTCGAGATATATCTGATGCATTGTGTTGTATGAACATGATTGATGTACATACAAACACTACCGAAAGGGATTTACAATGGACGATTACAGGGTTAATGTTAATGAATATTAAACAGTGAGAATGTCATTTATATTGATGATATGGTTTGAATTGCGTAATTAAGTTATACAATTCAAACGTCTGTCTTTTATCTTCCGGGTTTATTTTATTAGGGAACTAAGTTATACGTATTCTCAATATTCATACATATCTGATATATGATCTATATTTTTAAAGTCGTGCACGTAATAATGATGATATCTACTATCAATTCAAATAATAAAAAAGTGTCTGTTTCTAACTTCAAGTTAACCGCTATTCACTAAATGAAGGTATACACCGTACTTATATTCATTTTTTTTAATTTTTGTCTGTCTGTTTGTTCGGGCTAATATGTGTAACGGCTGAACCGTTTTTGACGGGACTTAATTTTTTAAATAACTGATGTTATAAGAAACAACTAAGACTACATTTACTTTACAAAACATGTAGAAATATTTTTACTACAAAATTAAAACCACTGAAATAGTGAAATATCCGATTAAAAGCAACAAAACACGCGGGTATTACCGCGGGGCATATGTAGTAAGAAATCAATTTATAATTTTTATTATTACTATTATATGCTACTTTTATAGACGTAGTATTAATAAAATAAATTTTAAAGAAAATTTTTCATGACAAATAACAATTCTCTTTGAATTTATCAGTGTCTAAAGAAAGACTTTTAATTCTAAATTAAATTGAACTGTAACAATTTTTGCAAAGAAACTAATCCCACCAAAAACATTTTCATGTAAAATATTGCCAAGACGACTGCATATGGCTTACCCTGTGAAAAAGATATCAGATCTCATGTAGTGCCAAGGTTCTGAATCTACACGCCCTAACTCTACCAACCCTAACGTCATAAACTCTACATCTCAGTAAAAATGTATGGCTTCGCCGTTTCGCTACCGTCACAAAGGAGAAACGAACGCCTTTTGTGTTTGCAAATATCTAGTTTCTGAAGTAATGTGCTATACGAATATTTAGTTTCTGAAGTAACGAAACAGCCAAGCCATACATTTTTACTTACATACGTTTATGAAGTTAGGGTTGGTAGAGTTAGGGCGTGTAGATTCAGAACCTTGGCACTACATGAGATCTGATATCTTTTTCACAGGGTAAGCCATATGCAGTCGTCTTGGCAATATTTTACATGAAAATGTTTTTGGTGGGATTGCATTTATTTTTGTAAGTTGCTTAAGCCAGTTTTTTTTTCTTTTCTTGGGCTGCATTTCTTGTACATCTTCTTTCTTCTTTTGAAAAAGTACGTGTACCAAAAATAAAACCTCTAGCATAAACATTTGTGAAAGTCTCAAACAAACTTTCACCCCCCAAATTTGGTGGTTGGGGGGCAAAAGTAATAGGTTTATGAATTTTTCTGTTGTTTGTATACTAAACTTAGTTTACATACCAAATTTCAGCTTTCTAGCACTTCAGGAAGTACCCTAACAGTTTTGATGATCATCAGTGTGTCAGTGACGAAATCGGTGTTTTTTAGGTATCAATAAAATCTAAAGCATCAGAGTTATGCAATTGAAACTTTGTATGTTTTATTAGTCTATTGGTCACATCATATCCTGAGAATTTGAACTATCTGGTATATCGGGAACCAAAGTTATGAGGGTTCAAAAAAACGACGAAACGCTTCGAGAAAAGGTAGGTAGTGCCCTTGCGCTTCGCTTGGCTCGTCTTGGCGGGGGCACGACCGTGCCCCCAGATTGAATCTGTCATTAAGATAAGCTAAAGTGGATCTAACTAAATACGTGGCTGGCAGCGGATGGATGCGGACTGCCCAAGACTGGGTTAGTCGGCGCTCCTTGGGTAGGCCTTTATTCAGCAGTGGACGGAGATAGATTGATTTATACTAACTACGTCTTTCATTTAATGTTTTTACTTGTTATGACAACTATTTTAAAATTGTATTATCACATAATCATCATCGAACATTCCCGGTTGCGTCCGTGGAAGACAGAGACGCCCGACATTCGTTAAAATAATAATATAGATATTTTGGTTATGTATATATATGTACGTAAGTATCTTACCTTTAACAACATCGCCATCTCTAGTCTCATGCTGTGATTTGACGTCACCAGTTGATGGATCTGCTACACCATAATTGAATGCGTACTTTGGTGCAGTCTGGGGATAACAATATTAAACTTCAATGCAGACACCTTTTTTGCATGGTACATGATATGCTATTGACATTTGAAAACTCATTTTCTAGTGTGGGTAATAAATAAGCTACTAAGAAGGCTTCTCATAATGATAGAGCTTAAATTCTTTCTTTCTTGCAAATCACGAAAACTATCACTAACATTTCCGACAGTTGTAATTTTACACACACTGTCATATTTCATGGTATTTTATTTAATTTACATACTCCATCTAGGTGCCCGCTTTTTCGAGGCTACAAACATAACTTCGCCGGTCTAAAAACATCTCAGTCAGCAAAGATTCAAGAAAAAATTCAACTTTTCTGTTTCTAATATATCTATTTATGAATCTATTTTATTTTATTATAATACTTGTATTTTAATTTTGTTGTTAGTTAAAAGAAAATAGTTTCTAGAATAACCCAAAAAATTGGTAGTACAGATAGTTGCTTTCATTAAGTAAGCCCAGAGAAGATATTATCATACTTTTTTTTTTGTTAAATTGTTATTTTTTTAAACATATTTTACATCATAGACGGATTCAATCAGAGATATCATCTGTGAAACCCTGTTCGATAATTTAATGCATTGATTTTCACAGCATCGTACTATGTGAATATTAATTAAAATATTTTATAAGAATACAACAAACTTACATAATACGCAACTCCCGCGGGGTATGTATATTCTCTAAGTTTGGGCGCCGATGACACAACTCCGACACATGCTACAAAAATCAAACACAGGTAACTACACATTCTGCCAAATATCACTTAACACTCACTTGGACAAATACAACTGTCTTTGCCTATGTCTACTCTTGGAATAATACAATGGAGGGTTTACTAGCATTTATATGTGGCCTTATTTTGTGGTAGCCTTGGTGGGCACTGCTTCTACAGCTGAATATTTCCTCAAGAATTCCGTAGCGGGCGACTGAGAAAATTTTCGCGATACAATAGCAGGTATGTTTAGTATGCAAATTGGGACGGTTACTTCACTGATCTACTTACGACCTTATTGGGGTTTGTTTGTTTTTAGATATACTTGGCTAATTCATTTTAAGGTCAACTATTTTTCCCATTGAAATATCTATAGAATAAAAATCTTATTTGGAGCTTGTAATATTATATAAACCAAAAACTTCATTTCTATTATGTGGCTCTTGCCTAAATTGGTTTAGATGTTTCTTTTACTTTCTCAACTTTTTGTAAATAATTAATTATCTGTAATACAATTGAATAAAATATTAGTGTTTAAAAGCCTTTTATGTTAATATTTTTGCTAGTGTATTCTATTTTTGTTAATTTAGGTTCCACAAAAAAATCTGAAGGGGACATTTATTTGTTAGTCAAATAATTAATACTACTATTGGCTATCACTATTATTCTGTGTGATGTTGAACTAAGAATAACGAGTGTCACTACCCTTATTCATTCAGCTGGTTTCGTAAGAGCTTCTTGGAGGACTTCGGTGGAGACCGAACCAAAGTTGTTAACTTTTGTGTTGTCAACACGTGTTGGTGACAAAAGTTTCTGTAATTTCCTTGTGTTGGTAACAAAAATTGTCAACAAATGTTGTCAACAAATGTTGAGAATAGTGTTTCCGTCTTTGGCCGTAAACGTCAAAAGAATACGCTTGTTGCAAATATTTATTGGCTCTGTGGTGACGCTTAGTTTGAAAGTTTTTCAAATTGTTGGCGACTCGGTGTAGACACAATGGAAACAAAAGTTGGCGATTTTTTAAGTGTTGCAAACAGTTGAAAACACTAAAATTGCGAACAATTGATGGGTGTTCTTTGAGTCCGTTTCATGTATGTTTGTAAAGTACGCGACACAGGACGGTTATTCCTAATGTGGGAGTTGGCTTTCCAAAAAAAAAAAGCCAACTAAGCATGAAAACAGCACTCCAAAGAGAAGGAAAATTTGATACAAATTCTATACCAACCCGGCCCGGCCAGCATGGTACTCAAAACCACTTTGACTGCCTCTGTAGCGCAGTGGTAGCGTATGCGACTGCTGTGCATGAGGTCTCGGGTTCGATTCCCGGGTCGGACCAAATGTTTGTATGATCTGCAAATATTTGTTTCCGAGTTTGGGTGTTTTCTATGTATAATATGTGTGTATTTACAAAAAAAAAGTAATATATGTATTTATATCAGTTGTCTAGTACCCATAACACAAGCTCTGCTTTGCTTGGGACTAGATGGCGTTGTGTGTTAAAATGTCCGAAATATTTATTATTAATATTATTATTTATTTATTACTTATCTAAGGTAAGATCTATGCCTATCAGTGATCTACTAAAGGCTGCTGATGTGATTATGTGTAGTTCCTGGATGACCAAGCTTTGCTCGGTATTTTTAGGGTTCTGTACCTCAAAAGGAAAAAAGGGAACCCTTATAAGATCACTTTGCTGTCCGTCTGTCTGTCTATGAAGACCATTTTTATCAGGAACGCGTGCAGGTATCAAGCTGAAATTCAAATCAAACACTTAGGTCTATTGTCGCTTGGAACTGTCAAACTTCTAAGCCAACGCATTCACAAGATACAGCCGTTTATGCTGCCAATTTTCGACACTCGCAAGGGAATCAAAACCTATAGGGTACTTCTCGTGAGCTCAGAATCTTGAAATTTGGTACGAAACAACGTCTTATAGCACAGATAAAGGAAAAACTGCGAAAAGCATAAATTTTTGGTAACGTCATATAATATACCTACAGGTTTGTACGGAACCCTCGTTGCGCGAGTCCGACTCGCACTTGGCCAGTTTTTATTTTTTTGGAAAATTTTCAAAAAATAATCCTAACTAGATCGACTTATCGAACTCGAAATCCTCTGAGTACTAAATTTCATGAAAATTGTTGGAGCCGTTTCGGAGATTCAGATTATATATAATAATATAAATATAATAATTGCTCGTTTAAAAGTATTAAATAGATAAAGGTGGTAAAATCTGACTCATTTACCCAATTTTCAGTTAATTAACTCAGACTGTAATTATGTGTGTGGATAGTTCTAGCTCATTCTAATCATAAAAATGCTATTTCTTTAGCTTATTGAACTAGTAAAACTTGTTGATTAGCCTGTCATATCATACGGGTTGATCAGATATGCGAGATAAAGTGCTTGGAAGCAGCTTGCCTTTATCAAATCGTAATATTTCATCATTTTGATAAGCATCGATGTTAGACCTATTTCGTAACGGCCAACATAAGGACAATACAGTATTTATGCATTGTTTCATTTTTCTAAGACTTACAATAAACACATTCCTAGAAACAATGTACAGTAAAACCTATGTAGGCATTCACAAATACTAAACACCTTAACGAATTGTTCATACCCAAACAAAGAATGGCGGACTATGACTAATTTCTGTCGTTCTTAGCAATAGTTTCGTGGCTTCTCTTCAAAGATTAATACTTCCTCAACAGCACAATGACAATCCTCTCATCAAATATCCAAACCTTCGCATTTGATTCGCTATGTGCTCAATGAAATTACAAAGTTGTATTTGATAACTTTCACGTTCTTTCTATCTGTTACGAACTTCTATACTAATATTATAAACGCGAAAGTTAGTAAGTATGGATGGATGGATGTTACATCAGAATAAGACATAGGCTACTATTTGCCACGATAATCAACATATACGCGGGCGAAGCCGCGGACAACCACTAGTCAATAATAAATGTATCTAATATTGTCGTACTATTCATGTATATACAGTATTCATCATCATCATCAAATCTCTCCTTAGAATGGGGGTTTTAAGTTGTCCTTCTCTTTGCAGTACTGACACCCAACATGGTTTGCTCCCTTAGGTCCTGTTACAACACCCGTGGGATAAATAGGGGTGGTGATTCCGTATTTTTAATCCGTCATCACATGAACTACATGTATAAACATAGTATTATCATCACTATAACTTTACACATTGAGCTTAAAATCATTTAAATTTTATAGTTATGTACACAAGTTTGAATAAATAAACAGTAGATATGTGTCTATAACAAATATAGTTTGTTAATTATATTGAAGTAAGTATTATATGTCGATAGTGTTTTATTGAATTCTTAACTAAGTATTTCAGATTTCATTCAAAGTTTTTTTTTTTAACTTCTTAATAAAATAAGATAAAGCACAGATAAAGGTGATAACAACAATCCTTTTGTTTAAGGTTCACAAGTGCTAACAAAGGGCTGATGAAGTAATCACCGATACTAAATTCAAGGTGTAGATTACAATCATCAAGGACATGTTAAGGATTACATTGTACTGTGTATAATTCTGTTGAGGTTTCAACTTACCTAGATATTGCCTGAAAAAGTTTGCTATAAGGCTCAACTGGTATCCCTGACCCAGAGGCCCCTCAAACCAAAGGCGAGATATAAAAGTACCAAATTAAAGATTACAGATTTAAGTTCATGGGATGGGATACTTTTTATCCCGAAATTCAGCACGGTTTCCTGGAGAGAGGAGATGAAAGTCAAAATATGTACTTAGTTGTAATTCAATAACACATAGTCCGGTTAAAATTTCGAAATACGTCGCCATTTTTAGGGGTTGTGAGGGGTTTGGGGGGGAGGGGGGAGCTCTCTGATCCCCCCCTCATCAATTTCAGCGGCCGGAAATACTTGGTTCCCTTAGAAAAAAATAAAAACAAATTTGCACAAAAATTGTTTATTCCACTTTATAGACGTGTTTTATGGCTTTTAATAAATCCATGAATGGATCTTTCTTGTATTTAACATTATTTCGCCGCTACAAATATTCAAAAATAACATGTGCAAAATTTTCAACGTTATTGAAATTGTCCTTCCTAAAAAATCGTTTAACAGCCCTCCACTGGGACTCAATTCGTTGAGTATGAGTCCCATCTTCAGCTATGAATGGGTTGTCACGATCCGAGTGGTTGACTTTCTTGTGTATGTAGCCATGTTCTGACAAGCAATCATATGCTCTCCAAAAATCAGTGTGAATGGTGGTGCCAACTTCCACATTCTTCAATATAAGTGGCACCAAAACCTCAGCAGAGCGAATATTGTCTGGGCACACTTCCAACCTCAGATCTTCAGATCCATCCTCAATCATACCGAGAACCCAATGGCCCTCAATATGGCGACCTATAACAAAAAATATATATATATAAAAACTGGCTTCAATTATGAGTCGACGGAGCCCGGCTACGCGGGGCTCCTATTTCTGGGTGGTTTAAAAAAAATAACCACGATGGCTAAGGCGGGAGCTTCGCTGCGCTGCGCTCCCGCCTTAGCCATCTAACCTAACCCAATAAAGTCGGATTTTGCCAACTCGGAGTAATACATTGCTATGAATTACCTAAGAATTATATCCAGTTCCTATACATTTCCTATAACACATAATATATAAAATATAATTACCTCGATTGTATTTTCTTTTTCCAAATTTAGATTCATCGATCTGAACTATTTTTCCGGGGCCACCAATCTTTCCAACTACTTCATTTTTCTCCATTTGGTATGCCACAATGGTTTCTCGACAATAATTATACCAGTCACATATGGTGACCCGGCCCAGGCACCTTTCAAAATTTTCCTTGTAGGGATCTTCATTAATGACGTCGTCGTAGGTCCATTTTTTAGAATATGCATATAATAAATAGAAAACATGCACCAAATCAATTTTTATATTTTCAAAAAATGTCCCATTGTTGCGTGGTATTTTTGATTTTTATTTACAATTGCCTTTGGTGCAACACCAAGAGCTAAATGACCTGTTGGTCGATTTGGCTATGTGTATGAGAGTGCGATGTGTTCTGCATAATTTATGAGTCTGCACAATCCATTTTCTTCGGCGAATGCCACACACTGCTCATTGGTGCCCAATTTTTTAATTATTCTCGCCAAATTCCACATCATAAGCACCTCTTCTATGTAGAGATGTCGATCGAGAAAGGACCCGTCGCCCTCGAAAACATCTTCATATACTGCCGATGCTCCACCAAGCCCCGAACTCGTAGACGGTTCCGGTTTCGGGTGTCCACTTCCACTATTTCCAGACGCCATTGTAAGCTGCGATAGCGGTTTTCCAGTGTCCAAAAGTGAGTAAGCCGAGGTCGTACAGTAAAGCAATCCAAACAGAATCCAAGAACGTAGCCAAGTCGTAGAAAAAACACAAAATAATCGATACGGAAGAACACATTCACTTAAACTCGAAAGTAAAGGAATGACGCACAATGACATTAGCTGTCAATATCATCCATCCAAGATGGCGGGTTGCGTTTCGTTTTACGTTTTTTCACATAAAACCTAAAAATTACATTTGAAAAACTGTACTACAGCATAAAAATTACGTTCCGTTTTGCGTAATTTAAGAATTTTTGAAAATAATTAAAAATATTTAGGCGCAACTCCGGCAGCCAAAATTACTTTGGGGGGGTTAAGACTAACTCCCTTAAGCCCCCTACACCACCAATACCCTCAAATTCAGGCGACTCGTTTTAAAATCCAACCCCATAGTCCGATTTCATTCATTCTTTTTTTACTAGAAAAAAAAAAAGATAACGGGAAGTCTTTTTTTGTCCACGACTGTACACTGCCTGAGGGAAGCTGAGACAGATATGTAAATATGGCGGTACGAAGTTCACAGGGTCAGCTAGTTTTAAATATTGTCATTGCAATATTTACTCCAACTTTAATTATCTCCATACTCTTAGGGTAATAAATAAGGACTGATTAGTTAAAGGAACTTAGTAATCGTGACAAGAAAACGTAACCGACTATTGCCTCACTAAAATATACCTATGTAGTTGAAGAGCTATTGATACTTAGACTTTGATATACTTGCACAAGCATTAAAAGTTACAATGACCGCTACCCACTAAAAGTCTACAAAATAATTCTCTTATATCTCCATTACTTTTTATTAAATAGAGATTTTGTAGTGGTTCTAAATCTATACCCTACATAAATAAATGAAATTGAAGTGTCTGTTTGTAATATTTAAATAACCGCTTTTTTACTAAATGCATATTGTATGTATACACGGTCCTAATACCAAAATAACATTTTTTTAAATTTTTGTCTGTCGGTCTGTCTGTCTGTTTGTTCCAGCTAATATCTGGAAAGACTGGACCGATTTTGACGGGACTTTCACTGATAAGTAGCTGATGATGTAAGGAGTAACTTAGGCTACTTTTTTCAGTAATAGTAAATAATAAATTCATTCATTGAAGTCATTCTTATTTTTCTTAAGGCTCCCGAAATAAATTAAGTAATCAACAAATATATTTGATGATGTACCTTCTGAGAGGTAAGGTGCGCGTCAAATTAATTTCTTGGAGGACAATGAAACAGGCGATCTCTATTGTTATACGAACCTTGATATACCATTGTTCCTATTCACACAAACTTGCATACTAAACAAACGTATATTTTTTTATTGTACCTATCACACTGTTGAACAAAACTATTGAAGTAACCAAATATTTGACAGAAAGAGAGTAAAAAGTGCGGAAGATAGTTTATTGACTTTAATTAAAAGATCTTTATCTAAACTAATATGGTAATATTTAAATTTAATTAGGTACATTTCATTATCATCATCATCAGCCCGTTGCATTCCACTGCTGGACATAGGCCTCTCCCAAGGAACACCACAGAGCACGGTCTGTTGCAGGTAGGTACATTTCCTTCTGTTATATTCAATTGTTCAAAGTGCGTCAGTGGCAAAAACAAAAAAAAACTAGAGGAAGGAGCGTGGGTAGGTCCCTTACAAGGTGGTCCGAAGACCTGACGAAGGTCGTGGGAAACCGTTAAATGCGGTCACACAGGACTAGTTGTTGTGGAGAGCCTTGAGAGAGGTTTGATGATGATGAGGGGAAATAGTATTTTAGATTCCATTAACCTCTAAACAATGGAAACTCTACATTTTCAAGTAAATAACGTAATTCGATTTCACATTCCAGTAACGCATTCATGACCCTTGGTTGTTGTTATGTTAGTTGTAAATGTCCATAGATGGTGGTAGTGCCATCTCACCATCAAATGATTCGTTCATTGGTTTACCCCATACATTAAAGAAAAATGTGGGACGATAATAAAAAAAGCTTCAGGAAGTATAATTCTTAGGAGTTATGTTGCTAAAAACTATTTTTATTATCGCCCTCCCAATTAGTGTTACACTATTGTGAATTTAATCAGCTTTATTAGTCGACTACGGCAAAGCAAAAAGGAAGGGTAAAGTTATGGCAGTCTAGGTATCTTTGTTTGTTCCATGTTGTTAGTGCCTGAAATACTTAACCGCTTTTAATGAATGAGGTGTTAATAGATTCATAATTATGGTCAGGGTGACACAGGCTATATTTTTATCAAAACTCATGAGTACGATTGATTAATGTCAAGCAAATGAGTCATCGTGATCATCATCAGGCTATTGCAGACCATTGCTGGATATGTCCTCTCCTACTACACGCTATTTTGAGAAAATAATTGCTTTAAATAGTAACAGTTCTGAAAATTAAGTAATAGAAGACGAATATAATAAAATGCAAACTTAAATATAAGTAAATTTATTGACAAAATTGTAACTTATAAAAAGTATAACAATAGAAAGTAAACAGGTAAAAAAAGTAATTACATTCTATAAATAACAAACGATGTTAACCTACAACAGTCAGGTACATTTGTGGAAACAAATTAACAATTACCTATAATAAATAACCGAAAAGTTAACATTCAATTTCGTAGAGATCTGAGGTTTTAATTTCTCCCATTTATTCAATATATTTATCAACAGTCACACTTACACTTAATTACTACATATTTTAGTAAAAACTTCGAAAATTGGTCAAGTGAACCCACGAAAAGCAATTAATATATTGTAAAAATATTATTATAGTGTTAATTCCGATTAAAATGTTTTAAAGTATCAAAATATATACGTGTTACCATACCTTCTATAGGTTTGGGACCTTCTATAGGTTATAGTATATACCTTTTAGTTCCAATATCATTTTTATTCTTAGCTACGCGGAATCCTATATTGATAATTGACACAGCCCATAGCCACCAATCAAACCAAACTATCGTCTTCGAGAGTACGAAAAAGACCGTGCCAATTAACATTTAAGGACATTGAATATCTTGGCATGCGCTTTTTTAATCTTATCTTTATCGTGAAGAATGGGTTGAGATTAATATAATTGTATATTTGAAGCAGATCATGCTACTATCTCTTCCAAATATACCTTACACATATTTTAACCGACTTCAAAAAAGGAGGAGGTTCTCAATTAAACTGTATTTTTTATGTTTGTTAATTCAGGACTTTCGACTGGGTGAACCGATTTTGATGATTCTTTTTTGCTGATTATTCCCATTTGGTCCCAGTTTAGTCCAGTTCTTTAAGTCGGTTTTTTTTTCAACATAGAATAACTTTACTTCAAAACATTTTCAAACAATAATCCTGTTAGTGGTGAAAATGAGAGGCTTCGTGAGGAGATATAGGTGCTGTCCTGTGGACTACTGCGTTGAATCCATTGTGCTTGTCAGCGGTGTAGTCTACTGTGCGGAGGGAACCATCAGGTTCGACCACTGTGTACTGACCTGCAAAATAAATAAGATCTTGTGAGATTTAAAAATTTATATCGGGTTTTGACGGTATTCTTCATAATATTAAAGAAAGTTAACAAAAAAATTCTTCTCTGATCATAAAATAACAATGACTACCTTATCTGATTCATAAATAAAATAATAATAAATAGTTATGTGTAAAGCAAAAGAATAAATAAGAACCTAAATTAATCGGACAGACGGTTGTCTGACCAAATGAATTTTATTAAGCCCCGACGCAAAAAGAGGGTTGTAATAAGTTTGACGTGTCTGTCTGTCTGTCTCTCTGTCTGTGGTACCGTAGCTCGCGAACGGATGAAGCGATTTCAATTTAGTTTTGTTGTATGAAAGGTGAGTTACGTGCGAGTGTTCTTAGACATGTTTCATGAAAATCGGCTGAGTCGTTTAAAAGTTATGGGGGTGAATGTGGGGAAGAATAACCGAATGCCTGCAAAAATATCATCGAGTGGGGTCTCAAATGAAAGCTCATAAGGTGCACATTACAAAATAATTATGGCGTATGATTACTCGATTAAGTGTTTGTCGTACCAGTATAATCGTTAAATGACAATTATGTAATTGATAACTTCGACCTGATGCTGCACAGGGGGTTTTTTTAATTTTAAATTTATAATTATTCCGTTTCCAATTGGTTTATTTAAATTAGCCATCGAATTCACTCAATTAAAAAAATTAAGAATAAAAAACATAGCGTTTTTTGTACTTGCTATAAAATGATTTTGCATCAATCATGACAATGCAATGAGAGACATGACATCACCGAATCGATCATGTCGTTCCTGACCTACAAAAGCATTTCATTTTATAAATTGTATAGTCTGAAATAATATTTAAAGTATTTACCTTTGACAACATCACCATCGCGGGACTCATGATGCGTCTTGATGTCACCACTGTGGAAGTCGTTTACGCCATATTTAAACTCATACTTTGGGTACGCCTGAAAAAAAGATTTAAAAATTTATTACAACGATACTCATTTACAGGATGGTGGTGGAAGGCAATGGTTTTAAATAATAACTTAACACTGAAAGTAAATTAAAATAAGAATAATCCGTCCTTGTATCACTAAACCTGTTTTTGTTTTCAATTTACCGAGTGGCCTGTACTATATTCATAGGAAAATAATCGCGCTATTTTTTTTTGGCAGTGTGGCGACCTCCACATACAGCGCAACAACAACATAACTTACTACAGCGCCATCTACCGAAGATACGTCGAACTACGGAGTAACGAAGGAAACTAAGAAACTATCAATCCTGAATCGCGCAGTGAAAGCTCTCGCGCCAGTTAACATATATACAACATCCCAACTTCAACCGTTGGGCAGTTGGCCCGTCAGGCATGATCACCTCGCCTGGTCGGAGGATCCTCCCTTTGTGTTGGAGGGATATTACACCCGTCCCTCCACAGCAGAATTCGGTGAGTGTATAGTATATGTTTGTTACTTTTTCACGCTCAAAAGGCTTTACATTTGGGGTCGAGGTAGCTGACATCCTGGATTAATATATTATAAAATGAGCAAGGAATTAAAATATATTTTCTATTCTACTACTCGAGTAACACCACGGGGTGCAGCTACTTTATATTTTTAAATTTATTATTGAAAGTGTCATTTTTAACCCCCGACGCAAAAAGAGGGGTGTTATAAGTTTGAAGTGTCTGTCTGTCTGTCTGTCTGCTGTGGCACCGTACCTCACGAACGGATGAAGCGATTTCTATTTAGTTTTTTTTTGTATGAAAGGTAAGTTACGTGCGAGTGTTCTTAGACATGTTTCATGAAAATCGGTTGAGTCGTTTAAAAGTTATGGGGGTGAAAGTGGGGAAGAATAACCGAATATCTGCAAAAATATCATTGGCGTATGATTACTTGATTAGGTAAGTGCTTGAGTAGGGTTTTTTTAAATTTTGAATTTTATTCAATTTATAATAATATTCGAATTGATATATCAATGTTGCGGTGCGTCGGCGTCGTAGTGAAAACGTTTGCCTACCATGTGTTCTTACGTAACTGTTGACACGTGAATATTTGGTGTAAGTCATAAGCCTATTCGCGACTTAAAAATATATTAAATATTCGATTTAATTTGCATAAAAAAAATGGATTACTATTAAGGCTATTTATAAGAGCTACTTATGAGCATATTATGTTCTTTGTCCACGATTTGTTAGCCTTGTGACTCGTTACCTACTAATATAATATTTATCTTTTCAATCTAGCATTCTCTTTTTAAAGTCATATTGACTGAAAACTAAGGAATGTAATCAACAATGTACCTATTTCATTATAACATGGAAAAAGACTAGATTTAGATAAAGGTTACGATAACACATAAAAAAAATCTTTTAATTACCACAACCAAATATAAAAAATATATACGGTCAAATTAAGAAACTTCCTCCTTTTTTTGAAGTCGGTTAAAAAATGACAAGAGCTTAGTAGGTACAGATTAGTGATACAACAAATTTTCTTGATGACTTCAATCTGGACCAAATTTAAATGGGACCACACGGGAAGCACCAGCTTTCAAACAAAAAAGAATCATCAAAATCGGTTCACCCAGTCGAAAGTTATGAGGTAACAAACATAAAAAAAACAGTCGAATTGAGAACCTCCTCCTTTTTTGAAGTTGGTTAAAAATAACATTGTTGCTCATTGCTGTTCATAATACAACAGAATCTTATCACTTGGACAAGATTGCGCACGCGCAAAGTACTCATCACAGCGAGCGGAACGTGGCACAGGAAACGATATCTTGTTTGAGTTCCTGTTTATATAGTGTTGACGTAAACTTACGACCAATTGTCAGTTTTTACTTCATCGTTATGAATTAGCTTTCAAGTAAATTAACTATTGTTATTAAAAGGAAACTTTGCGTAGGAAGTCGTAAATTATATTGTTTACTTCGATGACACGTTTTTATATATGGACACACTCATAATAATAAAGATAATATATCCAATAGATTATTAACGAAATGTTTAAATTTTTCCTAAACAATTGTTTAAAATTAGGGTTGCGATTAGTTTATATGTTATCAATGGTGCAGTATCTTTGGAAATTGAATCAATCAGTTTGTAATGATAGGTAATACCAGTACAAACATTAAGTTATTAATTAATATTTGTCTAAAAAAACAAGTGTCAAGAAATAAAATTTATGCAGTTTATTATATAGCTCCCTAAATAAAGCAAAGTCACCTAAATAATCACCGAGTTGAGATAGATTTAATTTTCATTTTTAGTTCTGTTGTTAAAAATATGTTATGTTTATTTTGATTGATTTATGTTTTGAAGTAAATCGAATTTAGTTCACCCTCAGATTTGCGGAGGTTTGATGCCAATCTCTCCGTGGACAAACTGATATTCAGGTAAAACCGGTTGTACTAGTAGCCGACCTTAATTAATCTTGGGAATAACAAAGGCTAGGAAGATTATGATATTTTGAAGTAATTTTAAACATTTGAAATAATTCACAAACCTAGGAATGCTCTAAAAATCCTGCAGTAACCTGATACTGCTTTAATAATAATAATAGTTGTGGTTACGGATGAAGAATACGAGGTGACTAAGGGAGCAAACTACGCAAGACAACACAGCACTGCAAAGGGAAGGAAAACATACCAAACCGTGTCATCGTGTGGTATTCAATAATATATTCAATATATAATCTGTTCCAATAAAGACAAAATTTAAGAAAATTGTTTATCCAATCACCAGGCGCTGCGTTCCCCGTTTGGAACCCTTGTTCTAGTCTATAGGGCCCATAATATAGCCAGATACTCGCAGACCGATCACCTGGTGAAAGGATTTCAACTTAGGGCACTTTAACAAAAAACCGACTTCAAGAATTGAACCAAATTGAAATGGGACCACAGGGGAGCACCAGCTTTCAAATAAAAAAAACATCAAAATTGGTTCACCTTGTCGAGGTAAACATAAAAAATAAAATCAAATTGAGAACCTCCTCCTTTTTTGAAGTGGGTTAAAAATACTATTTAATACTCCCACACCAGAGGCTTATTTAGACCAAAAGTAAAAGTGTACGTATTATATTAAAATGTATAATTTTGTATTAATATGACGTCATGACTACCCACGCTATTGTGATTTCCCATTCCCACGAAAGTTACACAATATAAAAATTTCTTTAACTGTAAATTAGGTATCATTCAAAACATAAAAGGCTTTTACAATTCAAAATTTCATTTATATAGTAAGCCAGGTTTTGGCTGCGGCTCTGCCCGCGTTTATGTTGGTTATCGCGACAAAAAATAGGCAATATATTTACATACCGTAATCCATCCAAATCAGTTGAGTGGTTTAGCCATGAAAGCATAAAAGACAGACAGACAGAGTTACTTTCGATTAAAATATTAGTAAGCAAAGTATTTTTAATTGATTAAATCATCCATTTTTTTTATTTATTATATTTAACTTTATTTTTGTACTTAATGTGCCAGTATATCAACAAATTAATCATAAAAGGTACAACAGACAAAAAGAGTGGGGCGACCCTGGGATACAGAACGATACAGGTGCCTATCAATATCTACAATCTCTATAAATTTTAAGAACACAATCTAAAATTTAAAATTTATAAAACCCCTACGCAAGCACTATATCGAGTAATTATACGCCAAAAATGCCTTACATCATTTTGGAAATGAGCTGGTACTCTTATACTGCTGGACCGATATTAACCAAACATAGCTAAAAACCACCGCAAGGAAACTGGCTTTCAAATAAAAAAAACTGCATCAAAATCTGTCCATTCGTTTGAGAGCTACGATGCTACAGACAGACAGACACACACACACACACACACACACACACACACACACACACACACAGCACACACACACACACACAAAGAGAGAGACAGACATACATCGTCGTCAAACTTATAACACCCCTCGTTTTGCGTCGGGGGTTAATAAAACGGATTAGTAGTCTATTTAAAACTACTGAAAAAATAAACGTAAATAGTCAAAGGAATTAATAAATTTCAAAGTTAAATACAAATGTAATTTAAATGTGACTATGAACCGATTTCTTTGCAACCGCCTTTTCCTATTTATTCATGTTTTGTAATACTAATAACAGAGTTATTTAACTAAACCTTTTTTATTGCCTTTTTATCCGAGTAAATGGCGCGGTATGTATAAGTGGTATGCTATGATTTCATTCATCTCCAATTTCAATCAATTCAATCAAAAATCTTCAATAAAAAAATATTTCACAAATAATCCTTCTCCAATTATTATTTTTGTTATTCGTAACTATTTAATATAATTCTTTTAAAGTTCGTCTCGACCTATAAGTATCAAGTAGTAACAAGAAACTAATAAAATTAACAATAGCTATACTTACATAATAATCAACGTGTTCATCATCTGAGATATGATGATGATGATTAAAGCCTGACTTAGAGTCTGCGTGGAGGATCGTTGCAGCCGCCTCTAAGTCACTTGGAGCTACCCTGACTTGCCGAGCGTACTGCACCAGACGTCCATGAGTACACGCCACTACAGCCAAAACTGCTATCACCAACTAGAAGAGATTAGAAAAGTATTAAAAAATAAACGGTATTAAATACCACTGTTAGTCTTTTACATTACTTTGACAGTGAAGAAAATAATAAATAAATTAATATTTTCGGACATCTAACACACAACACCATTTAGTACCAAACTAAACAGAACTTGTATTATGGGTACTAGACCATTGATATAAATACATATGTAAATAATGGAAATAGATACATATTATACATAGAAAACACATAAACTCCGAAACAAATATTTGCAGATCATACAAATATTTTGTCCGTCCCGGGTATCGAACCCGACACCTCAAGCGCATCAGTCGCTACCACTGCGCCACCGAGGCAGTCAAATAATTGGGACACAATCCAAATATCTATAAGAAAAGATGCATTACGCTACTATCAATAAGGACTAGGCTGAAGGTCTAATGAGCTACCTGTACTCTCTAAAATATTTAGAGGATATACTTTTGTAACAGATTTAATTGTGCTCTTGGAATACCCTTGGAAATTTATATTTAAGTGAAATTCTGTCTAGATTACTATAAAGTTATCTATGACTGAATAATTAAAATAAAATTCTTTTAATGACGTATGTAAATTATCTAATATTCTTCTCTATTTGATGTTAAAGTTATGAGGTTGTTTTACCTAACCTATTTTATCTATAGCTCATCAATACATGCACTTACATGTGAAGCTTCAATAACCACAATCATATTAACATTCGTGTTGTATAAAATTATCTTCACCAGTAATTAAACATCGTACATAATGTCTGTATTACATTCACCAATCTTTAAATTTAGTATACATCATAAGTATCCCAGAAAACCAATTATACTCCTACATCCACCTTTTCGAAGGACAGTTTTAGGTTCCAACTCTCCTGTTTCACGGCTTAGTAAGAAATATAATCACTACAGTAGTCAGATAGATATATTTGGCACATTTCAACGATTTAAGAACCAGGTCCATACTCTTGCTATCGATTAACCATTTGCTAATAAATTAATGTCCCTAATAGGGATGGACACCAATTTATATGCACATTTATTTCCTTACTGTCTGGACAATCTCTTTAAATATATAGTATTTTTTTCTTATTTTATAAGAATTTATGCATGTAGTGTTTACCTAAATGAGTTGTACACTTAGATTAAGACTTTTACTGTGTTTAGTATTTAAGAATGTTTTAGTGTAAACCATTAAATAAATAAATACTTAAATCTTAAAAGTTAATTTTTAGCTATACTTCTTAATCGAACCTTATATTGATATCAGATTATGCCTAAGGTTCCGCCCGCTTGTATGTCGGTTATCACGGTAAATAGTAGCCTATGTCCTTTCTAAAGAATTAAACCATATCCATTGTGAATTTCATCCAAATCGGTTTAGCGGTTTACCCGTGAAAACGTAACAGACAGACAGGTAGAGTTTTGAATTTCTAAAATTTGTATGGAAGTATAGATGAAGTATGAAAAAAATATATTATAATTTGGTGATGATGTGATAAAGATACAAAGGTATGATAAGAAAAGGGTTAATAAACTCCTTAGTGTGTCCTAGTTATCACCTTGAATTTCAGTCCATACAACTCGATTGAACGAGTCCGCCCGATTACCCTTGGTAACCAGGAACTAATGAGAGAAGCATTTAACTAAAACTTAAACATTCATAAACAAGTAAAGTGTATCCCAAATTGAAAAAGTGAATCTTTCTATTAAATCACTTCCGTTACGAAATATTTTCTACCGAATAATTAAATGCCTGCATCATAATGTATTGGCATATCATTGTCGACAGTTCCTGTAGACACATAATTAGACTCATGTTTCTTGATTTTTCTTGATAATTAACATCACAAATATGACAGTCTAATTGCACGGTATGTCCATTTGTATGTATCTGTATCTGCCATTTCATACGCCAAACAAAATAAAATTTAAAAGAAAGAAAATGATTGATGATACAAAGTTATGAAGAAAATATTAGTACCAGTAATGAAAGAACACAAAACGAATGCTATTAAGTGGGTAAGCTAGTATGAAAAAAACTATTATGTAAAGTTTTATAACTTTAAATAAGTAGGCAGTACGTAAGTATGTATTTTGTATTCGTAAAACATCTACTACTTCAATTTAAGATACACAAATTTAATTTTAATTATTTTTTGTTTTTTCAGCTCATATGTAAAGTCTAATTTTAAATATTGTTAGAACAATCCATATTAATATTATAAACGTGAAAGTTTGTAAGTAAGGATGGACGGATGTTTGTTACTCTTTCACGCCAAAACTACTGAACGGATTTGGATGAAACTTTACAGTAATATAGCTTATACATCAGAATAACACATAGGCTACTATTTACACATACATAACCAACACATACGCGGGCGGAGCCGCGGGCAAGCACTAGTAATGAAATAAATTTAAAAATATAACCATTAGGTTAAAAACAAAATCTCAAAGAAAAGCTCATTTGAATTTAATTACATTTTGTTTAATACAAGGAAATGGTTAATGAAATCTCTCACATGTTATATAAGAACTGAAATATATAATAAGCAGTCAGTTTTTCTAATGCTCAGACAATGGTATCTATAGCAAATGAATGTATAGACGTGTATCCCAACAAACAATGCTCGTTTGTACCGATATTCTCGCACACACTTTCAGTATTCCATTGATGATTACGCGAAATGTGTTTTTGCGTAATTTTGTCGTCTAACCTGTAAATGCTACTTTTGTTTTCACTAGTAACTCTAAGTTTTATGACCTCAAGCAGATACTTTATGACCTAACACTACGCACATACTGCCTCTGGATACTTATTTGCATCTATATTTATACACATCAATACACTTCACTGATACAGAAACACAAACTTCAAAAAAAAATTTTTTTTAACTTTTATAATAATATTATAACCTTAAAAAACAAATAAGTGTGTTGATTTACAGTACCACTAGTTATTCAATGAGTGAGTTAACCTTAGTTTTGGCTCTTTAATTATTTAATTATTTATTCGAGTTACCGTGTGGGTTTGTTGTGAGAAATTTTAATAGGTAAACTTATCAAATATTTTCCTTGACCCTTTAAACACTACCACTAATATTATTACAACATTTTAAATATTGATTTTAAAGCTTTTTTTCTCCGTTACAAAGTACAAGCAGGAAGTTGTAGAGATATTATATATCTCATACGAGTACGTAATCCTAGACATCTTTAGGTCGATAAGATTACACTGTAATTCTAGACGTCGAGCAGGTAATTAAAAGTTTCATATGCATTTACGATTGAAATTAATTTTATATACATTTACCTAAAGGAAATCTTAAACTACCAAAATCCTCGTCTAGCACTTAATTATTTTGTCTGTGTTTACTTTTTTACCGACTTCAACAAGTAAAATTTTAACAAAAACAAAAACCGACTTCAAGTTTCGACTCGATTTCTCTTGGATGCCATCATATATATCAGAACAGCGGTACCACGTTAAGGACACTAAGATCTGATGCTGGTATCCAAGAGAAATCGAGTCAAACCTTCGAAATTCCTAGGGGCGACTATTGTATTTGTTATTTTTTTTTTTTATTTGCAAGCTTTCCGTGTGGTCCCATTTCAATTTGGTGGTTCTTGAAATCGGTTTTTTTTTTGTTAAAACTTTACTTGTTAGAACGTAGTTTTCTACCTATGTTTAGTAAAATTTTATTTAAAAGTATGAAAGCATTCTCGGCTTTCATTGGTCTAAACGTTATTTTAGTTATTCTATCTTAGGCACGCTAGTAAAACACACATTTTTAAAAATACGAAAAAATTAGTTACATAATTTCGGAGTTCATCATGACCACGTTACACGATTTTTTTTCTATTTTATATTCCTTCTTTAAAAGTTCTTGTAAAGAAATGCATCTCACCTTTAAAGCCATTTTCGTTTCACTTGGAATGAACTCACTTTAGTAATTAGGACACCAGCACACGACGACCAACAATAGATAAGTATGAATAAGAAAGTTATGATACACTTGTTTCGAGTGCTGAGTATCGAGTGTAGCGGTAGAAATTGTACTGTGGATTTATATGTTGATATCTAGGGAGGTGGGCAGCTCTGTGCTGGGGGCTAACATGAACTCTTTCATTCTACATATTATTATTGTTCCTCTAGTACATATTTGCTTATTCTTTTTTTAAATTACAAACATTTTAAAATCAATATATTCTGAGACAATATGAGCGGCCAAGTCATTACCAAACTAGAAATGATTTAGGAGTAATGTTTACGGGTAATTTTCGTCATTTCATACATACATACTCATCAGCATTTTCGAATACTATCGATAAATTAATATGGATATTATAGTGTTAGATTAGGTACAGATATAATAAAAATAAGCAAAGGTTTTCCGCTGTCTCACTCACACTTAAGTAATTTTCCGAAATCATTTTATGTTTAGTCCCGAGATGATATCTAAGGATACAAAAGAAACATAAATCCTTTTTGTGGGCCTGACATGTTTTCAAAATTAAAGTCAAATCTATTACAGGCTGCAACACACTTGAAACACTTCAGTTACTGTTGACACATTCTTATTTGAACCCTAAATCAAAATAAAGTATCGAAACAAATAAATGAACACCTTATTTTAGGAAGTATTACATTATGGTTTATTTTAAAGCCATGTTTAATACTAAACATGTAAGATACAGATCGCATTTTAGTAACGCTTATTAGGTACGGGATAATGATAGGTTCATACAGTTGCGTCAGTTTACGTATGAATATAAGTAGTTATAGTAAGAGAGCTATTGAACCTTTCGACTAACGGTGTGTCTGTAAGGCTAGAAACTCTTGTAGTGATGATTCATAACGTGCTAAGTAAGTAACCATCGCCTGGCAGGCCTCAGCCCTGCACATCATCATCTTTCATGGTTTTGAAAGTGTAAAAAATGAGAAAAAAAAACTTGTTCCTGTAAGGCTGAAATTTTTATAGGATTTAGATAATTCATTAAGAAGTTCAAAAACAAAATGACAGGCGATTCCGATTAGCACTAGTACCTGCCAGGCGAACAGAAAGCCACACATTTCTTCAATTAAATCATCAATGTAAATACATTTTATTCTGTAAATTTGTAATTCATATATATGTTTGTCTGAGCGATTTAAAGAAAGTAGGAATAATGACCGGCGGTGCTGGCTAGCATATTTCCTTGACAGGTGAGGAGAAAGATAGCACTGGAGTGCAAGTAAAAATGTGTCTGAGAACACTTGGTCGGTCCTAACACGACAAACTTCTCATTATCACTACATAGTATAAAACAAATTTGTTTTCTCTGTCCCTATGTATGCTTAAATCTTTAAAACTACGCAACGGATTTTGATGCGGGTTTCTTTAATAGATAGAATGATTCAAGAGGAAGGTTTTTATGTATAATAAATGCATAATATAGTAGAGAAACACTGTTAATTTTCGAGGTTTCTAATATGATGTAGCAAATAAACACATTTTTTGCGCTTACATTGCAAACGCTGGTTGCACCCTATGAGATAGATCAAAATAATGTATTACAGTATTGTACACCTTAAAAAGTAGTACAAAAAAGCCCGCAACGGTATATGTCTATCTCTTAGGGATAACCCACAACAACCATTTTTTATTCCTTTCTTTTTACGAGAAATAATGGCTTATTTACGAAGTGAAATTGAACATCTTAATGAATGAACTAAATCCTATAAAAAATTCAGCCTTACAGGAACAAGTTTTTTTATCTCATTTTTTTACACTTTTAAAACCATGAAAGATGATGATGTGCAGGGCTGAGGCCTGTCAGGCGATGGTTACGTACTTAGCACGTTATGACTCATCACTACAAGAGTTTCTAGCCTTACAGACACACCGTTGGTCGAAAGGTTCAGTAGCTCTTGGTCCATTAGAATACTTCCGATTAAAGTAAACTCTAAGAATGTAATGGATGCATTAACTATTAGGTAATCGAAATTCGCACAGAGTCAAGATTATCCTTCCCTTACGCGATTACCTTACCTTACGATTTTATATGTATAATTAGTGTTTAAATTTATATCATTCAGTATACCTGTATTAGTTCAGGACATTTTTTTCTAAACACGCACATTTGTATACATTTTTTTTAATTATGTTGTTTTTGTCATCTATATACGATAATCTTTAAGTTAATATTATACGCCTAATATTATAATATATACCAATAATAAGGAGGTAAAGTTTTTGAGTTTGTGAGGGTGTAGAGGTAATCTTTGGATCTACTAAACCGTTTTAGAAAATTATTTTACAAATAGCAACCACATTATTTGTGAGTATCATAGGCTATATATTTATCCAAAAAAATATTACCTTGATATCAAAAGATCTTCCTTACCTTTAAACTATTAAGAGGCCCTAAAACGTTTCCTACTTCGGTTGGTTGCCTAAGGAAATAACGGGTAAGTTTTACATATTTTCTGACAATATATCATTATCATGTGAGAATAGTTACATAAGGCGTGCTCTATTGCTAGTCCACTTTCCTTGTTCCACCTAATAATGTCACAATGGAAGCAATGTATTGGCGTCTCGATTGTTGTTATATGTGCACATAATAAGGCTACGGGTGATGTAAATCAATTTGAATTATATTGAAATGATAAATTGAAGTTTGTTATGACGGTATAATTTCAAAAGTGTTGCAATTCAGCTACAAATCACACAAGTAATGACTAGAAGTTGACGGTGTAATAGGCATCATAGTTAACTTTATAATGTAATTAAAGTAGTAGTAGAAGTTATAATAGTAACTAGCTGAACCCCGCCGTGTTACCCGCGGGCAATGTCGTACCACGGGTAGAGCTGCGGGGCGAAGCTAGTCTACAAAATGTAGCCTAAGTTACTCCTTATATCATCAGCTACCTATCAGTCCCGTAAAAATCGATCCAGCCGTTCCAGAGATTAGCCAGTACAAACTGACAGATAGACAAAAATTGTAAAAAATGTTAATTCGGTATATGTACCACTAGCTGTTGTCAGCGGCTCCGCCCGCGTGTATGTCGGTTATTGCTACAAATACTATCACATGTGTTATTCTGATGTATAAGCTATATTACTGTAAAGTTTCATCCAAATCCATTCAGTAGTTTTTATATTAGTACATATGTATTTAGTAAAAAGCGGTTATTTTAATATTACAAACAGACACTTCAGTTTTATTTATTTGTATAGATTTCTAATACCACTGAAGTATTTTTTCCTAAGGTACTAAATTGTTCCTGTACCATATGTAAATAGAAAAACACTGGTCATTTGCTGATCAACGTATTATTTTTTCAGTTCCTATCTATTCAAGCAAACAAAACTTGGTAATAAAAACAATTAAAAAAAACTTATATCAGTATTTAAGTTAAAAATACTTAAAACATCAATTTCTAGTGTTAAAACGTGTATTCAAATCTTTTCTTCTATCTATCTATCTTCTCTATAAACTATATTAATATTAATAGCTATTTTAACAGAACTATTAATGGCCCAATGTATTACAATACTTGAAATTCAGAATCTTATTCGGGCTGGACAAATCCAGATATTTAATATAAGTTTTAAAGTTTGAAAAAACTTTTTATAAGGGTTTCAAATTATCTAAGGTATCTTGTGGCAAAACGACCTCTGACGTAGAGCTGTCAACTTGTACAAGATAACAAAATAGAACAAATGAAGAACAACAAAAACTGGATAGATAAATACACGTCTATATGTGTATATTAAAAAGTTGTGTTAGTTACACTATTTATAACTCAAGAACGGCTGAACCGATTTGGCTGAAAATTGGTGGGGAGGTAGCTTAGATCCAGGAGACGGACATAGGATACTTTTTATTTTTTTCTCTTTATTTATTTTGGGGTATGCTAGTCCCATAAGGCCTTAGCTTAAACAAGTATCAATTTAAATATTATATGCTAGACTGTACAATTTAATAGCTTTTTTGGTGTCGGTATAGCCGTATAGGTATAGATACTTTTTACATAGTTTTTTTTTTACCTTGTCCCGTGGCGTTAACCGCAGTTGTTGTTGTACCGCGGGTAACACCGCGGGGCTCAGCTAGTTCAGAAATAAATTACAAAAAGATTACGTATTACGAAATGATTTGTAGCAAAAACATACCCTACCTAATTACTAAGTGTAATACATTACGATATTGATTATGTTTGAGTTATACAACTTTAGCGTTCAGTATTGCAAGTTACAATTACAATGTTACAATTATATTTGGTAATATTAAGTTTATAGTACTTTCTATTAATTGTATTGTAAATATAAAGGTAATTGAGGGATCATGCTTTCAAAAACCATAACCCGATTACTTAAAAACTTTTGATAAAAATGATATGGCCTATGTCACCCGGGCCATTATAACGAATCTATTCACATCTAATTAATTGTAATTGGTTTAGTAATTTAGTTTAGACGCTACGGTGGAACATACAAACATACATAGACTGAAAAAAAAAAGATAATAGGCCTTCCTTCTGGCTTCGCCGAAATCGGGTAAAAAGGTAGCACCTGTGAGGGAGCCGTACCTCGACACAAAATAAACTCACCCATCTAACACACATACATACGAGATACATACATACGAGATACCTACATACATAGCATACACGCCTATTTCCTAGAGGGGTAAGCAGAGAGAATTAATCTCCACTTACTAAGGTCCCGACACACCTCTTTTGCTTAGCCCATATTCATAAATCGCTGCATGCAGTAGTCGCACAGTGGTCGAAAGTGACCATAATTCATTTAAAAGAAATATTATTTTTTAATCATCATTATAAAAATCATATACATATATATTAGTCCGGGATCCCAGGAACAAATGTTACAAGTTACTATCAAGCTAATTTTCCGTAAATAGCTTCGTTTTGATGAGACGCCCAACAATTTCATTAGCGAAAATTCTCAATTGTGGTAGCTAACAGTACCACAATTGAGTGAATTGAGCAGGGATTAAATATGTTGATTTGATGATTCTCAAAAATTTATTACTAACTGTGTTTTTTTTTTTGTTAAATCTCAAGATATATAATAATATTTAAATATATATATATAATAATTAATTAATTGTAATATATAAAATACAGGGTGTCCCAAAATTCAACGATAAGCGGGCGCCTAAAGGTAGACCTGCTAATGAGTACATAAGGAAAAAAAAAAATACCTAGTTTTTTTTAGTTACAAGAAAAATTTAGTTTTTTTTTTTATGTACTCATTAGCAGGTCTACCTTTTGGCGCCCGCTTATCGTTGAAGTTTGGGACATATGGTATAGGCTTCCGCACTCCTACTCAGTATAAACTTTAACTGTGCCAAGTTACATATCTCCGTTCGCAGAGTTTTCGTATATAGGGGTACAAAGTTTTTGCTTCACATATTAATATTATATGGAGAACCTGGATGACAGGTTTTAAAAAAAAATTATAATAATGGATACGATTTGTGACTCCCGAAACCCCCTGCATACTAATTTTCATGAAAATCGTTGGATCCGTTTCCGAGATTCAGATTATTATCCGTGGGAGAGCCACGCTTAGGCATGAAGGCCACGGCCTCACAGAAAACCGATGTGGAACTGCAGCGCTCGCGCTATATTTCACCGAGTGAGTGAGGATATCGGAGGCCCAACCCCTGCTTCCATCCCCCCTTCCCCTAAAGGCCGGCAACAGACTTGCAACGCCTCTGGTGTTGTGGGTGTCCATGGGCGGCGATAATCGCTTACCATCAGGTGATACTTCTGCTAGTTTGCCCGCCTAATCCATAAAAAAATCGCTTACCATCAGGCGATACGTCTGCTCGTTTACCCACTATTCCATAAAAACAAAAAAATATAGGTCGTTTAAAGGGGGTTAGATATTCGATAACTCCAAATGCATAATAGGTCTTTACCTATGAAATTGCCGTTTTGTATGCAATAAGTGAAAGTACTTATTTTTTCAAACTTTTTTATTTCTGTTATTCGAAGTAATCACCCATGCAATCGACGCAACTTTGCCAACGCATTGGCAGTTAATTGATGCCTTTCTTGTAAAAATCAGCTGGACGGGAGGCAAGAAACTCTTCAAAGGCATTTTGTACTGCCTCTCGGGAATTGAATTTTTTACCCACTAAAAAGTTGTCTAAATTTTGAAAAAAGTAATAGTCGGTAGGTGCAAGGTCTGGTGAGTATGGCGGATGAGGGAGAGCTTCCAACCCCAGCTCTTGCAGCTTGGAGACTGTCTGTTGCGCAGTATGGGGTCGCGCGTTATCGTGAAGGAGCAGTGGGGACGACCGATTGACCAAAGCTGGTTGCAGATGTGCAAGCTTCTCCATCATTCTCTCCAGTTCTTCACAGTACACATCTGCATTAATGCTCATGCCGTTTTGTAAAAATCTGTGGTGAATCACACCCGCACTAGACCACCAAACTGTGACCATCACCTTTTTAGGGGTCATTTTTGGTTTAGGGCATTGCTTTGGTGCTGAGCCAGGGTCTAACCAACTTGCTGAGCGCTTTCGATTGTCGAACAGAATCCATTCGGTAAGGTCGTGGGGCACCCATCTATCAAGCTTTTTTACCTTGAAAATTTGTCACAAATGGATCAATATTGTTTTGATGCTTACATTAAAAGCTGCTGCTAGCTCAGCTGTAGATTGAGTTTCGTCAGCTTCCACAATCGCCTTTAATTCATTATTGTTAACCAAAGTCTCCGGACGACCACGAGCTTCATTTTTCAAGTCAAAATTTCCAGAACGAAACCGGGAAAACCAATAACGGGTTGTGCGTTGGTTTTATAGTTCTCTCCGTAAACGTTTTTGTTGTTACGTGCCGTTTGTGTCGCGTTGGTGCCACGAAGGAACTCATATTCCATTATTACATGAATATTTAAAGTATCCATTATGACGAAAAATGTTCAAATGTAATGTAAAAACTACGCTAATCACAAAACAAAAGACTGAGTTTGTAAATAGAATGTCATGGTTTTAAAACAAAATTAATTTGAATTTAGAATACAGAGCCAATACAAACTTTTTTTTATGTGAAATGACCAGTACTGAAGAAAGGCAATTTCATAGGTTAAGATCAATACAATTAATACATTACATTCATTTATGCCTTTTCCAGGCTTACTCTTTCTAGACTTACTTAAATACCGGACCGGTCATCCAGTTGCATGCATCTAGTGGTATAGGTACCACAATAACAAGGCAAAGTTTAAAAACTAAAACCCGACTACGTAAAAACTTCAAATAAACATTTATATGAAACTTACGTCACCCGGACCACTATTACGAATCTATTGACACCTTTAGGCACTACGGTGGAACATAATACAAACATACATAGACGGTCAAAATTATTACCCTTCCTTTTGGGTTCACTGTAGTCGAGTAAAAAGAATCCAGGTGAATGAACTCTGTCGAACTTTTACTCTTTGCTACTTAGTGTCTATTACAAGGTATACAATTCTATTGTCTATACTTATTTACTGGCATTACTTTATGTCATTTCTCTTTGTAAGAATTTTGTAAAGCTATTTATTTTATAAATTGAGTGATTTTACTATGTTGAAGAAGGTATCGTATTTCTTATAATTTATATGAAGTAGTTCGTAGCATCCTATATTGTTATTCTTGTTGCATGAACGTTGCAGTCCGGATGCAAAATGTATGGTAACATGAGAGGAATAGAATACTTTCGCTATCGATAAATTGTGTCGTTTAAAACATAAAGAAGCTGATGAACATGTATATTAGCATACGTTCGCATACAGAATAACAAACTGTTCTCTAGGAACATTCAACTTTGTTAAGAATGTAGGCCGTGAGTGACAAACCTTTAAGGGGAAACTACATATTTATTAATGTAAAAATATTATCTGTTAGTTTCGTGATAAGATATATTAAGTAGAGTGATGAAAGAGTCCTCAATGTTAACACTTTCTAATATTAAAAGTATTTATTACCTACAATGCTAGTAGTTCCCGTAATATTTTACTATTTATACTACTTAGATGTTGCACTGTAAAAATCTGATAATATTATACCTACCCATAATATTTTTCAAACAGAAACGTACATTAGCTACACTGAAGTATTAGTAAAAATCTATTGGAACTGCTTTAATATTAGCAACAAATGCAATGTATTAAATGTTGACGTATAGTTCAACAAGCATCACTCTTTTGCATCTTTCAAGACTAAATAATGAAATCATCTAGATAACAAAAACCTAATTAGTCGTGTTCCGTATATGCTTCGTTGTAATAGGTGTACACAAATTTTCTTAGCTAGATACCTAATACTTCCTACAACTAAAGCTGCACCTTAACAGCTATAAATTAAAATATCTCCTTACAACAGCGACTGGCTCATCTGTAGTAGTTTGGTGTTGCATCTGGATCGGATGGTCATTGCTAGCAAAACTATGGCATACAAACTCATGTTATATAACATAAAGTAGGCCTTTAACTGTGGCTAAATCAAACTAGACAGTCTTTTAGTATACGAGAAATTGTCGGCAATTAATGACAAGTGAAGAAACATGATCGAATTTTACTTAACTACAATTTTTTTTCGGACCTCTAACGCAACGTCATCCAGTCCCAAGCTAAGCAGAGCTTGTGTTATGGGTACTAGACAACTGATATAAATACATATATACTTTTTTTGTAAATACATACATATTATACATATAAAACACCCAAAATCCGAAACAAACATTTGCAGATTATACAACTATTTGGTCCGACCCGGGAATCGAACCCCGAGACCTCAAGCACAGCAGTCGCATACGCTACCACTTGTGCCACCGAGGCAGTTTTATTACTTTTAATTAATTATTTGACTGCACGTTTGGCTTAGTGGTTTAACGGTCACCACGCCTTTTCCTACTTCGCCAAGTGTCGTGGTTTCAAATCCCACGTAGGACAACACTTTGTGTGATCCAAAAATGTTGCTCTGAGTCTGAGTGTTCTTTGTTTCTGTTTCATGTATGTTTGTAAAGTCTCCCGCGACACAGGATTTATTCCTAGTGCGGGAGTTGTCTTTAAAAAAAATGTATACAATTAATTCTATCATCAACAGCCTTAAGGACTCCATGCTCGATGGCCAGACAGTTCCTTCTCTTTTCAGTGGTGTTGTCCTACAGATCGTGCTGCCTTAGTCGGCTTTCACTACGCTTTCACGGGGTGGTGGCATTCCATATACTTAATCCGTCACCACACGATCTTTAATTAATTCTATATATTCTTCTATACTAATTCTTATTGTTCAAAGGTTCCTATACACAGTCCTTCTGATATGTCGTGTGTGCAGAATAGATACAATTGTTGCTCGATGTGTAAATCTACGGGTAAATCAATATTCTATGTGTGTAAATCAGGACATCATGTTATATGTAATAATTGTCAGTTTAGCGGTAAGCAGTGACGATTTTCAAGTAAACTTTCACACTGTGTTACCTACCTATAAGCTAAATAACTGTTACATAAAGCTTTAATGACCTATAAACTATTTATTTCATTTTATGCAATTACCTTCGTTGGAACATCTGTTATGTGTTTATTTAGTAGTAAACACATAACGTAATACAAAGTATCAGTAAGTAACCGTATGCAAATAACATAAAATATTAGTACCAACCACTGCAATTTAGTGTTAAATCGACACAATAGTAACATTTACGGTTCTATGGGCGTTAAAAACAATGTTATTATTGCGCTTTTACTGCATTAAACAAATATTTGTAAAGCAATTAATTTTAAATTTTGACGACATTAGCACATGGTAATTATCGCTCCACAAATTATGAAATCACCTTTATTTTTTGCCTTCGTTATCCCACTACAGAGCTAAGCCTTCCCATAAAAAGAGTGAAATCAGAAAATTCAAAAACACGCTTGACAAAGAAGAAACGTCTAAATAAAGTTTATACACATCACATTATTTCTTCCCTACTTAGAGGACAATATGGACTTTCTTTTCCCTAGGTTTTAAAAGTTTAATATATTTTCCGTGTCTCGGAGAGCACGTAAAACTGTGGGTCCTGCGCCTGATCTCTCCCCGGTCGTGTCGTGTGTCCGTGATTATGAGAGAGAGGGAACAGAGAGTGCACCCGTGTTTGTGCCCACACTTGTGCACTATAATATCTCCTGCGTAGTTGGCTGGTCTCCGTTGAGACTGGCCGCCGTGGCCGTAATCGGCTAGGAGAACATTATATTTAATGTTAACACAGTCAGCATTAGATCTGTCAAATCTTGTTTCGTCTATTTGCTGAGTTAAAGTTAGATTAATGACTCGTAATTCGGAGCTTAGGAATACCTATTAGTAGAATATACACTCTTGCTCTCCTAGCAAACTAACTGCATGATGAACGGTAGAATTCCTAAGGGTAGTTTGGACCGATTTTTTAGAAATTACATTGTATGATTTCACAAATATACCATTTCTAAGGGTGCAAATAAAAAATGAAGAATTTTAAACAATTACTCATGAAGCAGGAATCATTCAGTGCATATTTTTCAAATGATAAAATAAGTATCATTTTCAGCATTAAATGATACAAATGATGACAATGACTACGTCCCTGAAAAGGAATGTGCTCCTAACAGTAAGAAAGAAATACTACACAGTCATTCTGGAAATAGTCGTCGGGATATGTCTAGTGGTGATCATTCCAGATGTGTCGAATGTAAGTTAAAAGATTTATATGAAATATATCTAATCTATCTAATACCTTTAAACGAGCAATTCTTGTATATTTATTATACTAGCTGATCCGGCAAACGTGGTTTCACCTTAAAAAAAATTGCGGTATAAAAAATAGATGTGGGTCGATTCTCAGACCTACCCGATATGCACGCCAAATTTCATAAAAATCGGTCCAGCCGTTTCAGAGGAGTATGGTAACTAACATTGTGACACGAGAATTTTATATATAAGTATAATATATATATATACCTATATAAATAATCTGAATTTCGGAAACGGCTCCAACGATTATCGTGAAGTTTATTATACAGGGGGTTTCGGGGCGATAAATCGATCTACCTAGGGTTCACTTTTAGAAAATGTCGTTCTATTCGTGTTTTCAACAATCAAATATAATCAATGTACATGTAGCGCCATCTATCGCAACTCGAGTGAACTGCATTAAACTATACTGGGATAAGGTGCAGAATAAACGTTACCAGGGCGTACCAAGAGAGGGAGCCAATAAACTTTTTTTTTAAATACCGAGCAAAACTCGGCCATCCAGGTACTATCCTGATATACAGGAATACTCACAAATATTAGAATTTAGTTCTATAAAGTTCAAAATACATTGTTTTTATATTTCTTGCTTTAATATACGGCCTGTTTCACAGACATTTCTAATTTCAGCTTATAAGAATATTGCAATGATTAGAAGTAATTTATTGCCAGCGTCGAAAACTAGGGTTTGTGCAATCCCTTACTATAACATTTATTAGCTTTTATTGTAGCTTCACCAGTGTATATCGCTAATCGTAGTAGTCTTTGTATTTCCATGAGGATCAAACAGTTTCATTAAAATCTTTTTAGTGGTTAAACCGTAAAAGTCTAATAGCCAGACAGTTATTTTCTTCTCATTTATAATAGTGGTGGGAATTCGTCAAAGTGTACAAATATGACTTATTTTCAGAAATGTTCAAAATGTGAACCTGAGACAAGGGTGATATACAAAAACGAGAAATTTCATGACGACCGTACGAATATAACTTGCGATTATGAATCCTCTATCTATAAAACTTCTGAAAAACCGAACTACGAAACTATTGCCAGGTGATTAAAAATCAAAATGTATAAATAAATGTATCCACCCACACGCGTCATCAGTGTACTCTCTTGTGTTCATTCGTTTACATAGTGTACTTCGCCTTACGTCTTATTTTGTAAATAAACACACTTATATAAGTTATGGAATCAGGCGTTACTTTGCGGAAATCCATGACATTAAATGCTATGAAATATATTTAGCTTTAATTCCGCGAGACAAATATCCAGGTCTGAAAGCAAGGCACAAATCCCACCGTCATGCATACTCACATGCACATATGGGTATCATGCATATGTACACATACAAAACAAGTGAGAAATAATTAGCCTTGTGCCTTGCTTTCAGACCTGGATATTTGTCTCGCGGAATTAAAGCTAAATATATTTCATAGCATTTAACACACTTATATAGAAAAACATGTTATTATTTGTGAATCGTTTCAGACCTGTCGTGTGCCCCATAGCAATTTGTGGTAAAATAGTGACAATCGATTCATTTGCTCAACATTTCAACTTTGACCATTCCAAAGTCCCAAAAATTATATTAAATAAAAGTGCAAAACAAGAAATTTTAATAAACTATTCAGCGTTGTCTGAAGAAACGACATGTTTTGCTACGTTTGTGATTACACAGGGAAAGAGGTTATATGATTTATTTTTCAATATTTTCTAAGAATATGTTAAGTTTGTCGTAAAAAAATTGTGCAAAATCAAGTATGTATAATGCTACTGAACACTTTTCTTTTATTCAAATCTGTTTTTAGAACCCCAATGTAATGGAAATAATTCAACAATGACTTAATAGGTTACTTAAATCTGCTTACCCTAGATAGTCTAAATTTTGCAAGTCAAAGTTATGAAATTATGTATTTTCTTATAAAAGAACTATTTGATTTAAGATCAAGTCACACAGCTTTACGCCGCATAACATCACATACAAATATTCATAATTGCAATAAGGATAGCGAATTACTTTTGTTGATGGTTGTTAAAATGGAGACGACGCCTATAACATTTTGTATTCGAAAGTGTAGTTCAAGAACTGCTAACAAAAGTTACGCCCGCATCGATGACATTTCAAAACGAAATATGCAGGTAACATAAAAATCAACATAATCCTAGCACACATCTATTAAGGCCAATCAATTATACAATAACAAATCCTTTCATCCTTAATGGCTTAATTCTGCCTAAAACAACTACAGATGTTATCGCGCTCTTCGAAATCACGCAGGCTCATTCCGTCATTTGTTATTGATATTAATTTAGGAGTATGGATGTGCCATACTCCTAAATTAATATTATATATTCAAAAGTAACTCTGTCTGTCTCTTACGATTTCACGGCTAAACCGCTGCACCAATTTCAATGAAATTGGGTATAAAGATACTTTGATTCTTGGGGAAGGACATAGGCAACTCTTTACCATGTTAACTGCCACACGCGCGGGCGGAGCCACGAACAAAAGCTAGTCACCTTTACAAATAAGTATTCAAAAACTGTTGTCTTCAATGAGAGTACACTGTCTATATAAGCTTACTTATTCGCAGGATCAATCACTCATTAGCAAAAGCCAATCTGAAAATAAAATTCGTGTAAATAAAGGTATCAATAATGACGACAATGAAGTTATCTTACTGTGGTTGTGCAGACTTAAGGATAAAACCACAATTTATACTGTAAGTGATTAAAGCTAAATTAATCGCTTACTTGTATTTTAAGCACATGGGTAGAAAATTTTCCATTCATTGTATTTCCAGAGTAGAATAAATTGTTGTCTTTTTTTTGTAATATACATTTGTATTTAATAACAAGGGGTCATCCTTTATTATTTTTACTTATAGTCACTTCAAATTATTAACCACGAAGCAAATACAAAGAGGAGATGCCCTAATGAAATTTTTGTATGAAACAATGCGTGACAATTTGCGGGGGTGAGGGGGGGTTACCTTGCCCTTTGCCATCTACCAATCAATAGCAAAACTACTTGCATCGTTACATGTTGATGTTGCTATGTAGTTTAGCTATTTGACACTAAGCGTACGATGTAAGGGACATACAGGGACGTACTCAGAATTTTCTTATTAGGTAGTTATTTTTTTAAAGTCAATTTTGTAAATCATTTTGATGCATGTATCGCAAAAATATTATTAGTAAGAAACATCGTACATAACATCTATACTAATATATTCTATACTAATATATGAAGCGTAAGAGTTTGTTTGTTTGAACGCGCTAATCTCAGGAACTACTGGTCCGATTTGAAAAAAAAATGTAAATTTTTTTTTTTTCAAAAAAATAAATGTTTCAGTGTTAGATAGCCCATTTATCGAGGAAGGCTATAGGCTATATATCATCACGCTTAGACCAACAAGAGTGGAGCACCAATGAAGAATGTTGCGAAAACGAGGGAAAATTATTACGCTACGGGAAATAGGAGATGTAAACGAAGTTGCGTGGGTCAGCTAGTATAGTATAAAAGTGAAAGTTTGTGTGTTCTTTATATCTTCCCCGTAACCTTGGTGATGTATTTGATTTATTACTTATTTAAATATGTCACCGTAAGATTATAAAAACCGTTAGATTATAATCTACCTAGCGAGATTGCCAACTATCGATGTGATATACTACTTACGCGCGTCAAATTGTCAACTTTCCCTGATTGTTCGGTTTTATAGTAGGCCGATCAATGCCCATAGAGATAGTTTAGGTTATTACTTCTTTGATTAATCACAAATTATTTTTCTGCTACAGCAACTTTATATAACTAATCCTAAAGCTGTGAGGTATTTTCAACATGAAATCAATTTACAATCACAGAAATACTTTACATTTGGCATCAAAGACAAATTAACAAACAAATATGGCGGCGCGGGGACATATGCTGTTCAACCAATCAGCGCGCGACTTGCGATTCGTAGATACCATTTTACAATCTCGCGAGATAGATTACAATCAAACGGTTTTGACAATCTGACGGTAACATATATTAAAGAGAGAGAACAAAAACAAAGAAATATAGTACAACAACAAACACATACAATAAAGAGAACAATAACATACAAGTAGGAGTATAATACAAAAAAAAAATGTTTCTACAAATTAGTTTTTCATTTATTATATTTTCAAATTCTTCAGTTTTCGTTTGATTAATTTCGTTGTGGGTTCCGAGAAAGTTTAATTTTCCTGGGATAGAATTTTAGTTAGTTAGAAAACCTATCAAATAATCAGTATAAGTAAAATTTGTTTCTTTTTCAAGTACTTTAAATTCTAGATTAATATAGATATAATTTGAATATAGATAAAAAAATAATTCTAATTACGGCCCTGTCTCTTTGTTCTGTTGATGTTTGTTTTCCTAGTTGACGATAGACGTCAGTGTTCACAAAATGATTACAAAAAATAATACTTTTTCGATTAAAAATTCTTTAGGCAAGAATGCAGAACATATTTTAATATTTTTTTATGATTTACTTTATAAATACTCAGCTCTACGAACCTTTGTATTTTTATTTCCCATCACACAAAGTTTTTCCATCTAGTGGCGAATAGATTTAACTATATTTCAACAACACACTGAGAGATTTTTCTAGAACTATTTTAAGAAATTATGTATAAAATTACTTACAAATGAAATATTATGCCATTCATGGCACCAGAACGTCTATCCAAGTTATTTGTACAAGATAAAACACAACACTTCATCTTTTATAAGGAATAATCCGAGAATATTCAAGGATTGCGATTTTTCGATAAAGTTCTAGAACATTGAAGTTGACAGTCTAATTTGTAAGTCGCGATAACTGCGATGACGTCGGGACCTGTATTTTGTCACGGGACCTATGCGCTTATACCATCTCCTCTTTGTATTTGCTTCGTGTTATTAACACTCGTAAGAAAAAAATTGCATCATTTTTTTTTCTGATTTCTGTGACAAAACTTTTATAAAAGTTTTGGATCAACATTTTTTTTCAAAGTTTATAAGTACATCACCATAGGGTAAATTCATATGGCTTTTTTTATATCATCCATGCTAACTTATGGTCTGTACTCACAGACGGTATTACTCGATAGTTTTACTCCAAAACGAGTAAAAATTAACGTGTGGACCGTAAAACTCACAACTCGAAGGCTTGCACCGAGCCGGCTCTAAGGCTCGATCTCCTTTCACGTTTCTCATTTTCATTTTCTTTAATTCTTTTATAATTAAGAATTGTTAGATTTGCTAAATGTAGCCACCGTCTCCTTTGTTGAACAGACATCATTTGGCTCGAACGGTTCGGTTAATACTGAACGGCTAGCCAAAAGATGTGTCACTCGATCGATCAATGCTGAATGTGTGGACGAAAACCCGGGCCGTGGTTTACATGTTTGCTCGATCGAGTAAAACCGTATGTGAGTACTTAGCATTAGAAATTTATATTTATGTTCAGTGATTTTCTGTGAAAATAGTACCAGAATTACAAAAGAGTCCATAAATAAAATAAAAAATATTAAATCACCTGCAATGTATCACTGCAATATTTCCATATTCAACTTATATTTTCAGATTAATGTATCGAGAGAAGACAACCAACTGGGCCACAGTTACATTGGCGATGCTGTGCATATAAGAAACGAACAAGATCCCATTTCTATTTACAACAGTACAGAATGCCTCTCATTACGGGGAACAGCTATCAAGAAATTAGTTACGCCCGAAAACGAACTAAAAGTCATAGTTAGTACTGAGCAATAAATATTAAATGAAATAAAAACCAAATTTAAATCTTTTATTCATCTTCAATAACTCAAAACATACGATTAAAATTGTTCACAGTACTTATCCGCTTCAAAATTATTTAATATATTGCGAATTTTTCGCTCTTTATCGAAGTAGACATGAACTTTGTCCTTTCCACATTTCTCGGGACCTTTTAATTCATTCTGATAGTAAATTTCAAAATCAGGTCCCGTTTTATCGCCCTTATAACGATCAATGTTCTCTTTTCCTTTAGAAAGAGAATTCAAAGAGTTCATAATACCAGCTGAAAAGTCAGACTTTGGACTAAGTAGATCATTAATTTTTGGCGCAACGTAATCTTTAGAAAAATCTGTTCCTGCAGGTGCACTTGTTGAATCAACGATTTTGAGGCTCTTTAGTTCCACTCTGAATGCAACAAAGTATTATTAACAGTAAATCAAATATTTATCTCGAAAAATCGTAGCTTTTAGCCTATCGTAGTCCACTGCTGAACATAGGACTCTCCAATTGGAGAGTCCTGCCATATGTGCCGTGCCGTACAATTATATATGTTTAATTTACGGCTTATCGCATCCAGCTCCTGCCAGCATTTTGCGCAAATCATCATTTCACTTGGCCTATGGACATCCTACGCAGACGCAGTACCACTCGAGAATACGTTTACCAGTTCTGCGGCTAATATGACCAGCCCACTGCCACTTCAATAAATAGTAGATAAATCCGAGGGATCATAAAAGAATTTTAAACAATATTTTGACCAAGTAATAGTTATAGGACTGCTAAATGAATAATTTAAGGTATATTATCATCATCAACATCTGAAAAGACGTGCACTGTTGGACATAGGCCTACCCCAAGATGCCACAAGAAGTGGTACGAGAAAATGAGAGACTATATGAATGAAATAAAAAACCTGTAGATACTTGGACTTGGAAGAAAAGTACGAACTTACCCATAGCTAGCATCGTCTGCAAAATACTTTACTTGGATAGGATTCCCGTCCTTGTACATGTAAGAATATCTACCAATTATCGTTCCGTTCGGGAAACGCTTCTCTTCATTTGCTTCATCTACGGCTCGTTCAGGTTTACCGGTAGGATAAGCCGCTGTAGTTCAAAATGTATATTTGTTAATTCCACAATTATTCACGTGTGGGTCTCGTAGTAAGTGACCCTAACTACTAGATTACTATTAGTGCTTAATCTCATTATTCTCATTCTGTCTCTGAAGGTATAGTAAAGTAAATATTATTTATTTTTGTTAACTAAAATATACTGTGTACTTGGCAGTAAATGTTCAATTACGACCTTCAAACCTTCAAGAAAGCAGCGTACAGCAACGCACTTGTGACGCCTCTGATGTTGCGGGTGCCCACGGGCGGCGGTAATCGCTTACCATCAAGCGACTCGTCTGCTCGTTTGCCCCCTATCTCATAAAAAAAACTACCGGAAGTATCAATTGATGATAATTCCCGTAGTACCAAAACCCGATAATTTCCTTAATTTGAGATGCTGGTTATCTCAGCTGTAATGCAATTTCCAAAAAATTTGGTCAATTGCTAACAGGCCAGAAAGTTAAGTGGTTAAACTTTGCATCAATAGACAATACAGCTTACAAGTATGCTATGCTAAATGCTTTAGCGAGAAATTCTTTACATTCGGTAAGTAATATACTGCCATACCATTATATAATATCTAACAGCCACATTGCCCTACAAATTGCATGGTACGTTATCCCGTAGCGTCAGCCTAGCGTAGCTCAAAAGCTTTTTTTCCTGCTACCCCTGTTAGCTACCACAATCGATTTTTTTTGTTAAGTGAAAGGTGGGCCCCTCATCAAATGAAGCCACTCACGAAAAATAAGCTTGATATTATAATAATAACTTGTGAAATTTGTTCCGGGGATACCGGGCTATTAGCCTAAAATAGTTACAGCAGTGCCCTCAAATATACTGAAAACTGGATCAACCTTCAGATTCAGTTCACACTCAGTATTGCGTAGGTCCAATGCCAGTAGCTTCATGGAAAAACTATTATTCAGGAAAAACCATATGCCAGCCTCTTGTAATCTTGTTAAATAAAGGCTAGGAATAAGAAGACTCATAATTCTTACTTACAAGCTACGGTTATTACACCAGATACTAGTACAAATCTAATCATGGCTTTAGTACATTTGTAGTGACCCATTTCTCACCTCTTCAATAAAAATATACACAGAGTAATAATGACACAATGACTGACTTTCATAAAGTCAAAATTGGCATACATAAAAAATAAAGCTCTTATCTATGAAAATAATACACTGTACCTATCTATGAAGTCAAATTTCATAGAACTAAGGTATTACAAAAAAAGTACTAATATGCAGGCAGAATAATGACGATGATATTCATCGGATGATACTTAACTTTATAGCTCAAGACACAAAATCATAATTTAAAAAAAATTTAGAATGAGCTAGAAGGAGCTAAAATTTAGAATGGCTGAAAACTACAAAATGGTAAATGAAAGATAAAGGAGTAGCTTACATGATATGATAAGTAAATAGTTGGATATTAAGATGATGTAACTACAAAATTCCAAAAAGATATCCCCTAATTTGGTGTCGAACTAATGAATAAGTGAAAATTGAATAAATCATAAGAAAATATGCCCGCCTTAGCTTCCCACGGTGAAGACATGAACAAAACAAAGTCCCGTTAACTATTGATTTTCTTCTATACAAACCGTGTCCTAACAATAACGAACATATAAAAAAAAGAATTATCCAATTTGGTGCAGTTGATCGGAAGTTATGCATCATTTTTATTAATATAGTCACCGATTTTGAATAACACATTTGAACACAGTTACAGAAAAACAATAAATAAAAATGTTGGTTCATTTATTTTATAATTCATTTTAACAACAATCTGCTAGTTGTACATTTCTTATTAAGAAGTCCAAATAAATTAAAGGTAACAATTTACTTTAACGTTGATAAATATATTAGTTGCAAATAATAATTCACTAAGTAAATAAATATAATAATGTTAGTTCTATGAAAGTTAAATGATAATCAATAAATGCTATAAATGAGGAATCATAGGTCTCTTACCTAAATGAATGTCATCTAAAACTTTTCCAGTATTCAGAAATCGCATAATGTAACACTTAAAATTTTCTTTTCGTACCTATTTTCCTATACTCACTTGTTTGTAAATAAGGTAACAAATCTGTCTGACAGTAAGTCGTTACCTCATTTTAACAACTAATTCAAATTTATTTCTTTATATTTAATTATTATGATTTATAAATGGATTCTTTTCTGGAGATATGAAAGATTGAACAACATTTGCTAATGCTGATACGAAATTATTTGTACTTAGAGTTTGGTTTTTGTTAGGATTTTTAGGTGGCCGCGTCCATGTTATAGATGGGTCCACGTGTTCAGTAGTGGCGAAGAAAGGCTTTGGAGGAGGCGGGCCCGTCGTGATGCTGTCCGAGTATACCCTAAAATAAAATAAAAAAATCTCTTATTATCATAACATAAAACTCTTGACTCTTTCGGGCTATTGGGGGGTATCCACCTCTAAGCAGAGTAAATGACACCGCAGTCAAGTAAGTTGTTTTATTATCTGTCAAAACGATAACTTTGTATGAAAAATGTACTAAATACAAACTTGTGATGTCACTGTTTTAGACTACTCGATTGAGTAATATATTTAATGTTTCTTTGATTGAAACTTGTAACAGTAATATTGATAATTATATTTTCCGAGATGTTTTGTAATATTCGTTTTAATGAAAGAAACATTGGTATTTATTTACGATACAATCATCTACCCAGCATAGCGATCCTTGTGTGATGGCTAGCCGAAATAAAATATGCAAAACATAAGAGAAGTTAATCTTGAAATTTACTTAACACTTATAAAACAAAAAAAAATCATTGCCATAGGTATATTTTTTGTTTTAGTGAGGGTAAAACTTTTTTAAGAAAAAGTGATAAATCCTTAAATTGAATTTAACGATCGCATTAACTTCACAATGCATGTACCCAGTAAGTACGGTTTAGTTGTAATGGAATATTCATGTTCTCGTGAATTTATAACTTGAAAGACTCGTTAAAAATACTAAAACATTTACGATGTCGTATTTCTTACGAAAAATATACGTACGTATTTATTGAGTGCGAAAGAAAAAACGAAATTAATACTCGTAGATTGTATTATCATAATCATCAACGCAGTCAAAAGACGTTTACTGCTAGACATGCCTCCCCCATGGTTCTACACAACTAGCGGTCCTATGCTGCTCGCATTTTACGGCTTTCTACGCCCTTCACCAGGTCGTCGCACCACCTTGATTAGTTTATTAATATCCAGCTTTTGCTCGCGGCTCGACCCGCGTATATGTCGGTTATCGCAGTAAAGAGTAAATATAGAGTAGCCTGTGCCTTTTCTCAATAATCAAAGCATCTCCATGCCTAATTTTATTGGACAGACAGACAGACGGAGCTACTTTCCTACTTCTTTCAATTGTAATGAAAATTTATAATAAACCTTATAGTTCCGGATCCGCGGAACCAATTTTACAAATTATTACTATCAAGCAAATTTTTCGTGAGTGGCTTAATTTTTATGAGACCCAGCCTTTTCCTATTACAAAAATATTTTTATAATTTAACAGCCACATTGTCCTACAAATTGCCTGGTACCATATCCTGGTCCTACGCTCACAAGTTTTTTGTTAGCTACCCCTGTTAGCTATCACAATCGAATTTTTTTGTAAGTTGAAAGGTGTAACTCTCATCAAAATGAAGCCACTCACGAAAAATTTGCTTGATTATAATAACTTGAAAAATTGGTTCTAGGGATTCCGGACTATTATTTAAGTAAGTTCAGCAATAGACTATTAAGGGCCGATAATGATTTCGATGATAAGAATATTAAAATGCAATAGCACGTACATCATAAGTCAACCACGAAACATACAGAATGATAGAATGCTTTTACCTGTATCCTCCTTCATCAGCGATATATCTGTATTTGCGAGGAATGCCTGAAGGGTCCACATATCCATAGTTGCCCGTTACAGTTCCATTAGGGTGTCGTTGTTCTGAACGATATTGATTGTTGCCAGTTGCTGGATCAGATACGTCATACCCAAACTCATATACATTTGGATTTCCTGTAATTATTCCATAATTACATTCATGACTCACAATATTTCTGGTAGTCTTTGATTTTTATATTCTTCTACAGATACATATAAATAATAAATGTTGAGTATAGGTCACCGTGGGAGAGCCGCGCTTAGGCATGAATGGGCCGGCTCGACCAGAGTGATACCATGGCCTCACAGAAAACCGGTGTAAAATAGTGCTTGCGCTATGTTTCACCGAGTGAGTGAGGATACCGGAGGCCCATACCCCAATCCCCTACCTCTCCCCCATCCCCAAAAGGCCGGCAACGCACTTGTGACGCTTCTGGTGTTGCAGATGTCCATGGGCGGCGGTAATCGCTTACCATCAGGCGATACGGCTGCTCGTTTGCCCGCCTATTCCATAAAAAAAACATAGTCCCCAAAGACTCAGAGATCAGAGAAGATTTTCCACCTCATCAACAAAAATGTCACCCGATTCATGTAAATTTTACCGAACTCACCGCCAATATTACTGTGGTAGTAACTAGGAATATTTTCTGCTAGAGTCAGCCTCTTTTGTCGTGGTGCTGCCTGTAGGATCATCAGCCACGACACTGCCACAAATATCTATGAAATATTAAACATAACACTTATAGATCTTATGGACTAGGACTTTCTGTTTTGATTCATCTTGAGAAACTAAGTAAATAGTTAACAGTACTACTGGATTCTAATAAACCCAATGCGTTTTTTTGATACAGGACAAATCAGAACAAATCAACATACCAGATTATTTTTACACTTCAGTTAATGTTTACTTTATTTAGTAGTATATTTTAGAGTTTTATCAAATTGCAAAAAAACTGTGTTCTCATAAGTCAAACGTTCATATAACTTTGTCGGTAAAAGAAACAGTCTAATATATTTCTGATTTATGATCGAAGTTAGAACACCGATTAGTTTATCTACATGAGTCTTACTGAGTTATGTTTCCTATTAGTCAAAATTCTAAACGGTACTTATATTATGTTTGTAATAAATCATTTATAAATATTGCTAATGAGTCTTGGTTTTAGTAGTTAATGATGTTTTTTGTAAGAATTATTTAGATATACTAATCTGTAATTCTCTAAATGTTTTAAGAACACCCCACTCAAGAAAGATTTTGCAGTGGAGACGATAACGTATGAATTTTAATTGGAAGATTGTTCGTACTGATTGAAAGATGTTACATTAAGATGACATAATTAAAATCACATTTTCAAGCCATAGTCTTTATGTTAATTTTCTTAAAATTGTAAATATTTTGAGATTAATAGATACATTTTCATCCACTTTCTTAAAGAATCTTTACTAGAATAAAATAAAGTCACTTCCGCTGTCTGTTAGATTTTTCAGACTACTCAACGGATTTTAATTAAATTTTTAGCAATAGATAGACTGATTCAAGAGGAAAGTTTAAATTAGCAATTTTAAATTCAAAAACTGTTAAAGCAAACAAGTTCCAGAATGGAGACCACAAATCGAAAAAGAATAAGGTAAGAATATTAGTTGAGTCTATGGTAAGTATAGAAACCACCACAATACAAAATAATGTTTTCGTGGTACAAGTATGTGACAGTGCAAATACATGTCTTCATATCGGGGTGAGACAGGGCATCTAGCCAAACAGGTTATATTTCCTTAAAAACTTGTTGCAAAAAGACTTGTCACCCATACAAAAATAGATGTACACACTTTTATTAAGTCGAAACAACATAAAAATTAAAAAAAGTACTATTAGCATTAAGATTCCCTTCGAACACCGCCACTTCGGGTCCTTGAAAAAATATGTGAATTACTTTAACTACAAACAATGACACCCAAGCGTGAGACAATTCAAACTCATTTACTATCCATCCATCGAGATAATTCTTATATAACTTATTATATTATCTAATTTATACAATAATTAACTCGAACTATTAACTTTAAGAAACAGTCCTGATAATAGACACCTAACGCCTGTAAAATACTTGCAGACGTTAACTATAATGTCAAACTTAAAGTAATAATGTAAATATAATAATGTATGTAAAGTAGTTATAAATTTATGAAACAATCTTTAAAATATAAATATACCCAAAACCTTAAAATATAACTAACCTTCAAAAATATCTCCATCTTCCTTCAAAACGGACTTCAAACAATATTGACACACCGGCAGGAGCATGTATCCACTTGCAGACTTCGTCCACATGAATGAACATATATATTCACTTCTCCTTTAAGTTGTTAGTGAAATACAGCTACGTATTTCACTCGTAAGCTTTTGTGGGTGAAGCCAATTTCACCCGTATCCGTACCATGATGTCATAGCACCATGATAGGATGACTTATTACCTTAAACGCGATGAAAGTCAGTCACACTAAATCAGTGAACAGTTTATTGAAATTTCTATAAGGAAGCTACTTAAATGGATATATTAGGTTAGTTTGATGTCCAAATTGAAATTTATTAAAAATTGATTTATCAACTCAAAACTCAGAATTAGATTTAATTGACTGTGTGGATGTCTTAGTGGCTGAGTTGAACGTCTTACTAAATGCAATCGCGCCAATTCTTTTGGATTGATTTATAGGTTGGATTTTGGATAAATCTTAAAATGTTTTCATACCTCTCAATTATATCTGTACTAGCTTTTGCGCTCGGCTCCGCCCGCGTGTTTGTCGGTTATCGCAGCAAAGATTAGCCTATGTCCTTCCTCAAGAATCAAAATATCTCCATCCCCTATTTTATTGAAATCGGTGCAGCGGCACGGCCAAACGCCGTGAAACCAGGACAGACAGACAGACAGAGTTACTTTCGCATTTATAATACACTAGCCGTTGCCCGTGGCTCCGCCCGCGTGTATGTTGATTATCGCTGCAAATAGTAGCCTATGTGTTATTCTGATGTATAAGCTATATTACTGTAAAGTTTCATCCAAATCCGTTCAGTAGTTTTTGCGTGAAAGTACTCTTTTACGCAAACATCCATCCATACAAACTTTCGCGTTTATGGAAGTATGATGGCTCTCTCAGAGGAACACAAATATGACTTTTTAGCCTGAATTTAATATTCTGATACCTGAGTATGATAGATGCTATAGAATTTTCATGTAGATGTATATATAATAAACCTTTCTACCTATCTACTGAGTTATAACTCGTTGTTAGTTTTATTACTATCCAGGAGCTGACCTTACTTTAATTAAACTTAACCAATCCAATGAGGAACACGAGCCAACTTGTGCTAACTGACATCTAACAGATAGACCTACAAGTATAAACTATTAATGTACTTATAATAAAATTTAATTGTACGAACACATCTTCATTGCTAACCAAACATTTATACTTATTTATATCGAAACATAACCATAAAAACAATTTACTCATATATAAACAGTTTAAATGCCAGCATCAGATATAAATAGCCGTTAAATACCTATATAGATATCGTTATGTATAGTAAATACACTAAAAATGGCAGCACTGTTTATCTTTTTATGGCATTTCAATTTAGTTTTGATTCACAAAAAAGAAGCCTGTAGGGTTTAAAATTAAGGCCATAAAATTACTCATAAGGATATCATCACCTTCAATGGCCATCACCCACACAGGACAATACCTCTTTGGCAAACATTGCACTAAAAATTTTTTTTTTTTTTTTTTTTTTTTTTTTTAATTATTTACTGCAATCTGTCCTAAAAACATTCAGCAATATTTTTGTTGGTGGAGATGTTGTAGCGTGCGAGATATATGCCCAGTGGCATATTCTCGTAATTTAAAAATCAGAGTAGATCCTGTGGTACTCTTTTCTTTAGTCTGCGTGCTCCAGGGAATATGTCGTCCATTAGGTTTTGCGCGAGTGCATTTGGATGTTGTTGCAATCTGTCTTTGTAGGTTTTAACTTTGTCTTTTATCTCCTCTCTCACGGTTCCGATACCAAGTTCACGGTGGAGTCTCTCATTGGTGATATACCATGGTGCATCCACTATCATTCTCAATACTTTTGACTGAAATCTTTGTAAAATTTCCAGATTCGAGTTGGCGGCTGAACCCCACAGTTGTATACCATATGACCATATTGGTTTTATAATACATTTATACAAAAGAATCTTATTGTCTGTTGAGAGTTGACTGTTTCTGTTAATTAACCAATACATCCTGCGAATTTGTTGCCCCATCGCCAATCGTTTGGTAAAAATGTGTTTCCTCCATGTTAAACGTCGGTCTAAGTACATCCCAAGATATTTCGCTTCATCAGACTGAGGTATCTGGACACCATTTAGTGTTACTGGTGGACAAGTCTGCCGCCTAGTCGTAAATGTAACCTGTACCGACTTTGATTCATTTGCCTTAATGCGCCAGTCTATCAGCCAGGCAGATATTTTGTCCAAGCTGCTCTGTAGTTTTAGAGAAGCTTGGTTTGGCGTATCAGCTGAGGCCATAATAGCTGTATCGTCAGCAAATGTTCCCATGATCACATCGTTGCACTTCGGCAAGTCTGCGGTATAAAGAAGATACAATGTAGGTCCCATTACGCTGCCTTGTGGGACTCCAGCTTCAATGTTTTTGAGCTGAGTTGTCGTTTCTCCTTGGCTAACAAAGAAATGTCTACCTGTCAGGTAAGATCTTATTAGGTTGTAGTAATTGATAGGCAGTGTCTTTTTTATTTTATATAAAAGTCCGTCTTGCCAGACCTTATCAAATGCCTGTGATATGTCAAGGAAGGAGGCCGTACAATATGCCTTCTGTTCGAATGTTCTGACTATACCTTCAACAAGTCGATGTATTTGTTCGATTGTACTATGTCGTTCCCTGAAACCGAATTGATAGTCAGGTATTAACTTGTATTCATTAATAATAGGATTTAGTCTTCTTAGAAACAGTTTCTCCATTACTTTGGAGGGGATTGGTAGTAGACTGATTGGGCGATAAGACTTAGCATCATCTAGGTTTTTACCTGGCTTAGGGATCATGATTATTTTTGCCACTTTCCACTGTGGTGGTATGAAAGCTCTTCGCAAAATAGCATTATATAACTGGGTTAGATACTTTACGCCCTCATCTGGTAGTTCTTTAAGAATGGATGATGTAATTAGGTCATAACCAGGTGCTTTATCAACGTCTAGGTTTTGAATTATGATTTTAACTTCAGTTTTGCTGAATTTATCAATTGGTAACTCTAGCTGGTGTGTCTGATCCAAGAATGTTGAAACCATTTCAATTTTCGTTGAGCCAGTGTCCGGATTTGGTTTGAAAACTTTTTGTAAGTGTTCCATAAACACTTCAGCTCTTTCCGCGTCACTGGTAGCCCAAGAGTTATCTGCCTTAAGGAGAGGTGGTTTGTGATTAATCGGTCGTTTAAGACTTCTTGTCGCTTTCCATAGCGAGTAGTCTGTCGAAGGTTTAGCATCCAACTGTTGTAAATACTCTGTAGTGGTTTGGTTTCGGTCGTCACTTAATAATTGCTTGAGTTGGGCTGTTAGTTTATTATAGATTGCTTTATCGTCCGGATGTCTTGTTATTTGCCATCGCTTTCTAGCTTTACGCTTTCTTGATAGTAGTTCTCTAATTGATAGTGGACAGTAAGATCTATCAGAATTGAGGGATGGGGGAAGAGGCGTGGTTATCCATGCTGCCTGCTGAATAATAAAATTAAAATGTTCTACTGCATTTGTAATATCTTCATCTGTTTGTAGGGATACTTTTACATCTATCGATTTCGCTATCAATTCCCGAAAGTATTCCCAGTCCGTTCTACGAGTATGTAGCCTGCATGGTTTTTCATTTTGTAAAATCCTTCGACTCAGTGTTAATTCAACAGGGGAGTGATCAGAAGATAAATCGGCACTAGATTTGCAGGTTATGTGGCTGCTGTCAATACCTTTGGTGATGTAGAAGTCGATCAGGTCTGGTTTCTTTCTTGTGTCTGTAGGCCAATATGTCGGCTCACCTGTCGAAGCAACCCCAAGTCGCAGTTTATTTATAGTGGTCAATAATTGTCGACCTTTTGGGGAGATTATCCGAGAACCCCAAAATGTGTGCTTGGCATTAAAATCACCACCAACTAAGAACCTTGGTCCTAAGGTTTTAAAGAAATCCTTATAGTCATCTTCCTTTATGGTATGTTTAGGTGGGCTGTATACAGCTGATATTTTGATAGGGCCAGACCAATCTTCTATTACTACATTTGTAGCTTGTAGTTTTTCGTTATCGTACTTACTGGTCAAGTGATGTCGAATGTTATTCTTGATCAGTATAGCACTTCCTCCATGCGCTTTACCGTTAGGATGCATAGTGTGGTAAAATTTATATCCCGATATACTAAAATAATTCTTCTCAGTGAAGTGCGTCTCTGAGATCAGCATTACATCAATGTTATTTATTTGCATATATTTTTTAACCTCTAGGGTGTGTTTTGTCAGTCCATTCGCATTCCAGAGTGCCATTTTTATGGCATCCAGTTTTGTACTAAAAATAAGTTTCTTTTCGCATCCTGCTTTTCTCTTATTTTTATGTATTCGGCGGGCAAACGAGAAGACGTATCGCCTGATGGTAAGCGATTACCGCCGCCCATGGACACCCGCAACACCAGAGGCGCCACAAGTGCGTTGCCGGCCTTTGGGGGATGGGGGGGGGAGATAGGGGAAGGAGTTGGAGTATGGGCCTCCGGTATCCTCACTCACTCCATGAAACACAGCGCAAGCACAATTTTCCACCGGTTTTCTGTGAGCCCGTGGTATCACTCCGGTCGAGCCGGCCCATTCATCCGATAGCTCTGCTGATAAATAAGAATCAAATGTTTGTATGATATGCAGATATTTGTTTCGGAGTTTGGGTGTTTTCTATCTATAATTTTTATATATTTACAAAAAAAAAGAAACAAATGTATGAGAACGAAATCATCTAAACGATAAGTCACGTAATCAAAACAAAATATATTATTAGCCAATAATAGAAAAGAATGGATGTGTTAACGATATTAGAAACAGAATCGACGCGAAACACTTGGCTAATGAGGCAAGACTTACATTTATTTTAACCACGTTTTTAAAAGTCTCTGTTTTCATTAAACAAGCTTATATAATAATTAAAGACATAAAATTCAACGTTCAATATTCATTATGTTAGTTTTCTCACAATTAATTACAAAAAAAATTGTGCTTCTGTGAGTATATAATAAAAATATAAATTTTATGTTTTTCCTCCACAAGATCATTTGTTAATCAAAAATAAATTATTAAAAGCAGATAAATTAAGTTATAACTCATAAATTGATGACATGCCTTAATAAAGTCATCAGTCAAAGGTTCTTGAACTTATAACATTTTGTAGAAGATGGCATTCTTAATATGGACAATTTTAATCTCATGATTTATGGAGTGCAATATATGCTTATGATGCAAACTTATAGAGATCAAAGATTCAAAACCTAACTGTTAAATCTCTTCTTCTTTTGATGAAATGGCAACCAGCCGGATCTCTCGGATCAGCTATTTCTGCCGATGTCAAGTGTTTATAGCCTTCAAGTCTTTAAGTCTTCGTCGTGATGAAATTAATGATAAAAAATGTGGATGAGATGAAATGGGGACCGTCTTCCGTAAAAACATAATACGATCTCCATGCTAAATCTCAGTTCTATTGAAAAAGTTTTGCACGGTTAGGTATATCATGAATAGCTTCAAATAGTCGACTGCTGGACATGAAGCCTCTGCTTAGAAAGGAGGGTTTGGCCTAATATACAACGCCAGACGGGTTCGTACTAGTATTAGGGTTTGTTTCAAGTAAAAGGCATTCATATGTGAACCTCATGCCTCAGCAACTATAGACTTCTGGTGCAATGGTAGAGGTTTAAAAACATACTTATTTAGCACTAGTTGCTGCCCGCGGCTCCGCCCGCGTGCATGTCGGTTATCGCGGCAAGTAGTAACCTATGTGTTATTCTGATGTATAAGCTATATTACTGTAAAGTTTCATCTAAATCCGTTCAGTAGTTTTTGCGTGAAAGAGTAACAAACATCCATCCATCCATCCATACTTACAAACTTTCGCGTTTATAATATTAGTAGGAAGTAAGATGTGTCGAAACGTCTGTTTGAGAATAAAATCAGGAGCAGTGAGCAAATGATATTGTTGGTTAAGACCTACTTACTATGAGGTAATAATATTTTATAAGTAGATTACTATTGATATATTACTACTACCAAAAATTTTCCGTTCCTTCCCTTCCTCACTTTTCTCAGGCGGCCTCGCGGAAACTAAGTATACTGAACAAGGTAAGACGATTCTTCTCGTCCGAATATTTGCGTCTTCTTTATAAGACAAAGGTTCGCTCGTGCGTGGAAACTGGTTTCATCTCTGCTATAGATTTGCGAAATATTTGCTTGATGCTCTCATTCGATCGCAACGGCGAGCAGTCCGCGTGATCAACAGTCCCGAAGCCGAAGTCCCTTGAGCCTCTGCAGTTGCAAAGACATATCGCCTCTATGGCAGTCTTCTATAGCATTTACCATGGCAAGTGTATTGAAGAGCTCTTCCAAGTGGTCTTACCTTCTCCCTTCCTCTACAGGACAACCCGTGCTGGCCTTGGAAGTCATAGCTTCAGACTGGTAGAAATACAATCTCGAATTAAACGGTTCGGCTCTTCCTTCCTGTGCTAGAATACATAATCAGTCTACCAAAGTCGGTGAAGACACAAAAAAATACAGTTGAATAGTATTTTCATACACACAAAGGTTATTACACACACTTATTTATTTATTGACTACCATACCATACACTATTATTACAGATTACATCTAATGCAATAGTGTAGGACTAAAATTTACAATACACACAAAATACAACACAATAAACAGTGCAAGAAATAAAAATATAGAATTAAAAATAAAAATAAAAATGATTATTTTTTTCTTAAGGATCCATGCAACTCAAAGTCACAAGTGCATTACCCGCCTTCAAGTGAAATCTTACCGAAATTGGTCGGTGCGGAACTAGGTTTTGTGGCCTCCGATACCAACGACACTCGGTAACAAGCTACTTTATTAACACCAGTTTACTCTAAGGCTGTATCACACCAGTTGAGGGAACCCATACATGTCTCCTCTCCATTTGACCATTTTTCTATTCATCAAGCCCTGGTTAAGTGGTATAGTTAGAAAGACTACCAGAGATACTAAGATAGCTATAACCACACAGTTTTCTTTCTTAATTTGTATTAAAATGAACATGGTGATCAGTTGTCATTCATTAAAATTTATTTGAACTTAAAATATAAGCACATAGATTGAAATATATATCGTCTCACTATTAGAATAGTATTAGTACGAACTATAAATATTCGTGAAGTCTTTGGTTTTATCTGTTCAGGCAAAAGCTTGTTTCGCTTATTTGCTCTGTATTTTGAACCAGGCGCTGCGATTATTTTCGTAATTAATGTTTTAAAACTATACTGGCAAAGACATACTAATGAAATATGGCAACATCATGGATATTGTATCATTTGTCTTCTGTGACGTTATATAATCTATTTTATTTAAATTCAGCGCATTTTATTTTTTGTGTAAATGAAATTTTAATTTCCGTACAATACCTATGCTATCTATACCTGCTAACCATATTATATGCCATCTCAAAATTTGTACTTTAGTTGCATAACTTGAAACCATTTCTTTTATTACTAATACTAACAATACTATTCGTTATTAATAATAATTCTAATACATGTACACATAAATTATACGTAAATACGGTAGGTATATGTATACACGCAAGGACTACATTTGTAAGTTTAGATTATATATAAGTAGATAATTCTAGCTTTGAACTGAGCTGAGAACCCCTACGTGAAATCCTCATCATCAGCCTACCACAATCCACTTCTGGACATAGGCCACTCCAAGCCGAGGATCAAAACAAGTGATGTATAATTGGATAGGTCTAAGTGAAATGAAAATACCAAAATAATTACAGCAATTTTATTTACTATAAAGCTTTAAAATGTATACATTTCAGTTTGGCAATAAACGAGTTTAGTAAAAATTCAATAATTGTATTATGAATTGAGATCATGGATAAAGTAGATGGTAGTAAAGAATATCTGTCAGATTAATGACACGTAATACCACAGATTTGACATATGTCAATTGAATCAGAAATAAATTAAGCTCGTTAGGTATTTACTTTTAAGCTAAAATATAAAGCGACACATATACAATATTTAAATACTATTAATTGTACTTCAGATGCTACATTTACAATGGCAAGTTATTCACTCAACTGTGAACAAATATCCACAAACTATTAATTATTTTATATAGGTACATCTATTTCTAATATCGTATATCAATGCATCAACGTCATATATCTTTTAACAAAATATCGCTTTTAACATAACCTCTAACCACAAAGAAAAGAATATACTGTATTTACTTGCTTTACCTACTTTAAATTTTCTAGTGAATTTATATGAGACATTTTACACATCATTATGAGATTTTGCTCAATCAGAACGCAAAAGGATTTTAAATTAATTTTGAGCACATAAATGCACAATAACCAACAAAAAGGCAACCCACGGAATTTTAGGTTACAATTCGTGAAAATCTCCTAATATCATTCGGTGGCTTTGGTTACACACATTCTGGGTAGGTATTTTAAAGATGATTTCTATGTATTTGATCCTACATTGACATAATAAAATATAGACCTTTCCTTGTTAAACTAATGATAATTAGTTCTAGGGAGTATTGTGTCAATTTATAGTAAGATGTTCTAGTGCAGTCCGTAGGAGGCGACTGCAATCGGCGCGTGAGCATAGTGCGCTATCGGGGCCGGCGCGTAGTGAGCCACAGGTGCAGCATGTACGACTTGCTGTGAAAACAAATATATTTTTGGTTTATTATAAATATTTTATCAGACGATGAAAGAAGCAAAATGTTAACAATTTAAAATTCTCTCTAAGAGCACACAAATCACAGACAGAGATATATATATATGTAGGTATTTGTTACTTGTGATAATGCTCTCTTAAAAGTTTATTTTACAATTCGTATCTATTAATTGTTTTAAAAATAAAACCTATAATAATATATTAAAGAAACAAATACTAATAATTACATATTATAAAACAAAGTCCTCTGCCGCGGCTGTCTGTTCGCGGTAAACTCAAAAGCTACTGCACAGATTTTAATGCGGGTTTTACCAATAGATAGTGATTCTTGAGGATGGTTTTCATATATAACTTGTTAATTTTTTGAGTACATTGGCTAAAATATAACGATATTGGTTGATGACGTCGGAAAAATTTAAGCCGCACATGTTCTCGAGGTAACACAGGCTATTATTATATTTTGCGTAAAGAGGCCGTGCGAAGCCGGGGCAGATTGCTAGTACAATATACTTTCATCATCATCAGCCTATTGCAGTCCACTGCTGGACATAGGAATCTCCAATTGCACGCCACTTGTTTCGATCCTCGGCAATACACGAATATATGCTTTGCAATCTATAAACTAATGTTCTTGTAAAACTTTTCTTACGAGTGGGTTCACGAAGGATGTGCAATTGTGTAAACAGTAAATCGAATTAACATATATAAATACACACATCAAAAGTGTCTAGGGATCAACATATGTGTCTAGGGATCAACATATATTTTTGCAATAACTTTTCTCCTGATTGATATTAATTAAAATTTTCTTTAAGGATTCATCAAATAAAGTGTTTTCGTTTGTCACAGTAACGATAAACCAAGTCACCTTTGCATTAATAAAGAAATTTGCCATTTTCCTAATAAAGGTATTTTTGACATTTGAACCACTAACATTAAAGTTCGAAAAAAAGACTGAAATAACAGTTTTCTTTAAAATTTTATTAGGTAACTTAAACAATGAATAATCCGTGTTTCTACCGCGAACACTAACAACACAAGAACATCGGTTTGGCATATTCAAAATGAGTTCATCCAAACACGCTGTGGAATGGCCGCCCATGTTCGTTGCAACAACAAAAAAAGGTCTTCTTGCGACTGGATACCCTCCATATTCGGCAGAGCTCTTCTCTGTAGCATATCCCATGCATGCTCAATCGGGTTCAAGTCTGGCGACTGAGCAGGCCAGGGCCAAAGCCACATCTCAATCTCAAGAAATCCGCATAAAAATGCTTGATCCCTAGACACTTTTGATGTGTGTATATTATATTTAACTTTTGCATTTAGAATTCTGTAATGAAAATCTTGAGGACGTGGTCGATTCCTGCATTTTACCGATCGATTGTTTTATCATTTTTTTTTTTTTTTTTACTAATTTTACCAAAAAAAAAACCGACTTCAATCTGGACCAAATTTAAATGGAACCATTCGGGAAGCACCAGCTTTCAAATAAAAAAAGAATCATCAAAATCGGTTCACCCAGTCCAAAGTTATGAGGTAACAAACATAAAAAAAAAATACAGTCGAATTGAGAACCTCCTCCTTTTTGAAGTTGGTTGAAAATAATTTTGGATATACATTTTTTGCAGAAGGATAATTGTTTATGTGTTAAATTTGTAACAGTTTGACAAGTATCTACGTTTAGGTACATTTCCTTATAAGTGCACGCGCCATTACCGTTTACGCAATGGCGCAAGGGGCTCGCAATACTTAGTAGAGAAATCGAGTTTGTGAAATATACGAACTTGACTGGGTATTGACAACAATTGATACTACCAAATAAACAAAAGAAATGTTGACTATCGAAATCCCCAGAAAGAGTATTAATAAAATGATTACATGACAAATGCTAAATATCAATGTGGTGATGAATTAAGAATACGGAGTGTCACCATTATTTTTATCCTGTGCCAACTTCCACATACAGTGCCAACAGAAACACACTACAGCGCCATCTACCGAAGATACATTAAACTACGGAATAATAATAATCCTAAATCGCGATATAGAACTTCTCGCGCCGATTATCATATATTCAATTTCCCAACATCAACTGTTGGGCCGTGGCCCGCCAGGCATGATCAACTCGCCTGGTCGAAGGGCCCTCCCTTTGTGTTGGAGGAACATGACCCACGTTCCTCCACAATCCCGTTGGTGCCGTAAGAGCCGAAGAAGGAAGCAAACTATGAAGAACAACATAACTGTAAAGAGAACGAACCTATCTGGCCAGTGTTGCATAGTAGGCCTACTTTCTAAGAAGACGCCCTCGGCCAGCAGCAAACTACCAAAGACTGTTGATGGTGAATTCATTAAATACTTTCTAGAAGAAGTCTTATAAATTGATCAAAAAATTTTTTTTTTCTTTTCTCAAATTTATTTACGATTTTCCTTCTATGCATATTTTCATGGTACCTGGTATAGAAATTCTGGCAAAGTTGTGTACATTTTCATTCCAACCAATGAAAAAGTTATTAAGTTGTTCAATTTAAATACACTAAACACACAAAACGTAAACTTACCGGATGAACAGCATGCCCTGACTTATGCACGACTGCATTGAATCCGTTATGATCATCAGCAGAATATGACACCGTTCTCGTAGATCCGTCCGGTTCTACTAGCGAGTAACTACCTGTAAACATTACTTTATATTATTTTATGAAAATTTACCTGAGGTAAATTTAGCGCACAAGGAAATGCCATATTCATCATCATCATCAGCCTATCGCAGTCCACTGCTGGACATAGACTTAACCGATCATCATGAACTTTGTACACATATTCTTGGAGGTATTAGAAGTAACATGGATACTTTTTAACCCCCGAAGCAAAAAGAGGGGTGTTATAAGTTTGACGTGTCTGTCTGTGACACCGTAGCTCGCGAACGGATGAAGCGATTTCAATTTAGTTTTTTTGTATGAAAGGTGAATTACGTGCGAGTGTTCTTAGACATGTGTCATGAAAATCGGTTGAGTCATTTAAATGTTATGGGGGTGAAAGTGGGGAAGAATAACCGAATGTCTGCAAAAATATCATCGAGTGGGGTCTCAAATAAAAGCGAATAACGTGTTTTTTACTTTTTAAAGGGAACTCATGTTATTATGTCGGGGTTTTTATTTTTATTTTGAGAATTTATAGTTATTATTAAATGCGAGCTAAGCCGCGGGCGAAATCTAGTTAATTATAAGTCTATTAAAATGTTAATAATTATTCAGCTAAAGATTAGAATGGAGTTTACCTTTGACTACGTCACCGTCGCGCTCTTCATGTTGAGACTTTACATCTCCAGTATGTGGATCTTTTACTCCATAGTTGAACGCATACTTTGGATAAGACTGTAAAAGATTAGAATATAATATGTTTAGATATCTCGTCACACATTTTTTAAGGTTCCGTAGTCAACAAGGAACTGTATTTCTCAGTCTGTAAATTTGTACTGTATTACACATTAACATGCCATTTGTTTACACATACATTTGCTTACAAAACTTCAATATGTTTTCAAAGTCATGTTTAGTATCAAGACTAAAGCACATATAACCCACAGGACTAAATAGGAAAACAATCTAGCACAGGAACTAAAAAATATATATTTGGTGATTATTTAGGTTCAAAATTAGTTTTGTCACAAACTGGTCCATATCAAAATTACAATATTTGGTAACTAACCAATGAGTATTCTATAGACATATAAGATACAAGTTACAGTAATACAAGTACCTGCTATGTAACTACTCACCTAAAATGTGCGTTCACGTAATAACTTGACCAGAGTGAATATTAGTCCGGTGCCTACCGTTTTACAAATAAATTCAAATTATTCAATACATTTCTTTGCCGGTAGGGTTAGTTGCAATTCTACAATTCAAAACGTACCTAGTCAATGATATACGTAACGGGTGTTAAGTAATAGCTATTTATATCTTGCTCATGGATTGTGTTTAACCTAAATTTGGAATAGATTATCAATAAAAATACAGGCGTATTGAGAACCTCATCCTTATTTGAAGTCGGTGAAAAGAGGAAAGAGATGTTATCAAATAGAGTGCGAAAACGAATTCATGGAGTAGAAATTCAAGGAAACGGGTCACTAAAAGGTGTATGACTACTGCTGAATATCAGTAACTCAAAAAGGGAGCGAGGTACCGGTAGCATGGACACGAGAGAAGCAACGAGACAATTACTCTACACTAGTTTCTGCGAAACCTTGGTATCATTCCAGTCAAGCCGACTAACCCTTTATAGTCTTCAGCTAACACTTTATAGGGGTCAATTAATAGACTTTAATTATACACACTATATTATAAAATTTACAGATATCCCCTTCAAATTCCTTCTCTGAAATTCGCATTGGCCCAAAAAAGTTAAAAACTTATGAATTAGAATAAAAGTGCTAAAAAGAATTGGTTTTTTTTTCCTAAATGTTAAACTGAAACTTTGGGGGAGGCTTTCAATAAGTGGAAGGCAGTAGGCTAAAGATAGAAAGAGTTTCTAAATGTACATGCATAGAAAATACGGTGAATATTAAACGTCCAAATACAATACTCAACCAGCAACCAGCTCCGGCACTTCTGAGAGTTTAATTCCCATTTAGTACTAATAATAAGAAAGTAGGAAATAAAATAATACTTACAACTGGTTCTGCCTGTATAATTGGTGCATGAGCTATAGGAGCATGTACTACCGGGGCAGCATGTACCACTGGCGCATGTAGAAAAGGCGCCGCATGAGCGAATACCCCACCATATTCAATCGGCACCGCCACAGCCATCGCTGTACCCACACATGCTAATGCTAGTAACGTCTGAAAGAAAATAAATAGTTTTTCTTTAATAAGTTCTATATAAAAGCGTTGAGTCAAAAACTTTATACGATTTTTAAGAAAATTATGGGACCGGAGCATTCTGAAAGACACTATTAAAGTTCATACGAAGGAAAAGTGTAGAAAGCTAAAAAAAAAGAATTAAATGAATTATGGTCGAATTTCAAACGCTCGCTGGGCGCAAAAATGTCAAATTGTCAGGACAATTTGACAAACTTGTCGAATTTTCCGATTACAAATATGTCAGAGCAAAAGTTTTATGAAACGGACAATTGTCAAATTATCTAATTGTCACCTGTCACCTGTCGCTGACAATTGTAAGTTTTATGAAATAGGGCCCTGATGATATTGATTATTTTGTAGACTATTTGAATAGTTTTCTTGTTATTTTAATTAGTTTAATTCTTGACTATTTATCTTCAACTGACATTAATGAATTCGTACATTGATAAACTAGTGCCTTAGGTTTTCTAAAATCTTCTTTAGTAGCTCTACGTTAGATTATTCGTTTATAATAAATAGTATATATAGACACTTTAAGTATTGGTTTAAAAATCATATCATTTACAAATTTTATCAATTTTTTATTTTAACCTTTCTAACTATTTTTCGGTCAACTTTTCCCAAGAAATGAGTGTCTTCTATACGCAAAAAGAAATGTTTGCATTTACCAAAAGAAACTCTTATAAAGAACCACAAATTGAATAACTTTATTGCTTTAATTTTGTATTGTACACAATTTTATTAATTTTATTGTAATAATTTATTATATTTTTTTTTGTTGATTTTATAACCATAAACATCAAGAATTACAAAAAAAGGTGATTTGTATATAAATCCTAAATAAGTACTTTACGGAACTGGAAATTATCCGAAAGGAAAATCTGGCTTAATTTCACGTTACATCTCGATAAATAACAATTTTAAAATATAATTTTAAGGAGCCCTTCATTAACTCACCCACATATTCGTTTCAGAGGTGCACGGGCAACACACAACTCAATTCTACGTGCGCCCTCTCAATCGCCTTATAGATATAGGACCCCACTCTATGCACCTGACTAGATGCACATAAGGTGACAGGCCGTTCACGTTAATACATTGCATGCCACAATACGATTGTTAAAACGATTAAAATTTATTGATTTTTTCGATAAAGTTTCTTAATTGAAGCTTGTAGCATTATCCCTTAGTTGCGATTTTACCCGAAAAACGTTAATACTAAATCAAGAATCGTTTTATTTTCGTGATTACGTAAAAGCATATTACTTAACGATATTCTTCAAATTAAAAATAATTTAAATAATCCTTTTAACTAGAATAACAACTTAGGCAAAGTATTTTATTTTATTATATAATATTATATTATAATATTTTATTATATAACAAAAAAAAAATTCAAGCGTTGGTGCCTTGAATTTTGATTTTGCAAGATTAGACTGCCCGGATGGCGTAGTGGTTGGTCAAATTTGAAATGGGGGATTAGGATACGATAACTTCTACAAAACTACACTCACTTGATGGAAAACAACGAAAAAATTGTCAAACCCTTGCCAAGTTTCAAGCGTTTTTCTTTCTGCAATCAATAACGCCTTAATTCTTAGTATACGTCTACCGGATCCGGTACTGTTACACCGACCGGATCCGGTAAATTTGTATTTTGGCAAAATAATCACGCTGTCTCGATACTTTGAGCGTATGCTGTTTACACTACCTGTGCGAGTAGTGCGCCCCGTGCCTGCAGGTTACATTTACAAGCTCTTTTAGTCGATTGGGATATGACACAATTAACACAAACTGTTTCTTAAGATTTTTGTTTCAAACCAATAGTACATAATTATATTTGTTTACAAGCTAAAGAGTTCGAACACAAACCTGACAGACATTTAAGTAGACATCTAAATAGTATATATTTTCGGATTTTTCATGTTAAAACTTGAGTTAAAAAGCCATCTAAACTTGAACTAACTCTTGAAAAATCTATTACTAAGTAGGTCGGTAAGTTTAAACATTACAATTACCTGCATGACCGACAAATATAGCTGATTAGGACTTTCGCAATAGCCACTAATGATAATGACATGATGATGAATTTTTGATCTCACTTAAGGTTAATCATTACGTTGTTTAAATTAGATAATGTTGATTAATGGTATCGATCTCTGATTAATCTGTAAAAAGTAGACTGTATCACCAGCTACGTTATGTAGGCAATAAAGATACAGACGTAATTATTTATGGAAATTTTAATTATTTTAGTTTTAGCCTATGGTCTTTTTTTATTATGTAATAGGGGACATACGAGCAGACGTATCACCTGATGGTAAGCGATTAACGCCACCCATGAACACCCAAAATACCAGAGGCGTCACAAGTGCCTTGCCGGCCTTTGGAGGATGGGCCTCCAGTATCCTCACTCACTCGTGGAAACACCGGTTTTCTGTGAGGCCTTGGATTCACTCCGGTCGAGCCGGCCGTCGGGGCCGACGGCATGGGCATGTATGCCGAAGCTAGGCTCTCCCACGGTAAGTTTGAAAGATGAAGTTATTTGTTTCAAAGATGAACGACGATAAGTATTTAACAGTTTTCTCTAAAAGTTATCATAATAAAGTCGACTTCGTTTATAGCTATCGTTTTTTTTTACACTTCATTAACGGTCCATGTTGAAACGCACAAGGAAATGAATTTATCTTTGTTAAATCAATCCGGCCGGATCCGGCTGGATTTATGAAATATGGTAAAGATCCGGTCGGATTGAAAATGACGCCGGATTGCAATCCCTATTAGGCATATATATGAGCCTACCAAAGTGACTCTACTCTGCCTGATGGAAAGCATGAGCCGAATCCAAGAAGAAGTGATCACCATACTCATTGCGAAAGCAGACAATGCCACAATGCAGCATGGTAAGTGTGACGTATATATATGGCGGCCTATTGAGATGCTTCTGCATCATTGGGACTCCGATCTCGTACTCACCAACGAAACACTAAAGCACGAATGCTGTCATTTTAGGTTGGTCTTCTGGGAATTGGTCTTTATATACATCGCGGCAACGCTTTATATTTCCATTTAGTATGTGTAAATGAAATTAATTGTAGAAAGGTTATTTTCATAAGGCAGTATTAACGTAGACGATATTGCAAAATGTGGTCCATATGTTGCACGATTAATATCGGTCATAACATAGTGTAAAATAACATTACGAAACTGCTTAAGCCCTACATTCAATGCACTGTTTTTCTATAGACCTGTTGCTAACGGCCCCGTATTCGTGGATTTAGGTTTGTGTGTGTGTGCTAATAAAATGTCGAGTAATTGTAATCCGCATCCATTCTAAAGGTGACTAAATAAAGAAGATTTCCACTACCACAGATAACGCATGTCATAGGCATCCTTATTTTTGTACATTGTACAATATTTTCTTCTAAACAAAATTAATTGAATCGGTAGAGCCTCCTATGAAACTATTCTCAAAAATGAATAATATTTATCTTTTGTTTATAATACAATAGTGATGCATGCACGCAACTTCGTCCGCCTCTCTTTTCATTGATGCTCGGCTCCTTTAGGTTGTATCGTGATGCTATATAGTCTTCCTCGATGAATGAACTATTGTGGTACTAATATTTTACTTGACTGAACGCGACTTAACCCGAGTTGAATTTAACAAACAAAACCGGTCAAGTACTAGTCAGACTCATACGCTGAGGGTTAAATACAAACTTTTAGCGAAGTAGGGATAAACTTGTCTTTCCCTTTGGAAAACTGTAGTCGTCATACGCTAACATAGGTCATAGCCGTAAAAGGCCGGAGCATAAAAGGCAGTATCTTATGATAGCGTCGACTTAGAAGTTTGATTTTTTTTCACTGCTGTAAAGGACCAAAGAGTATTTGAGATACCCCTCCCGCGTTCCTAAAGAAAAGGTCTTGACCTTTTACAGATAGATAGACGGACAACGATGTGATCCTAGTGCAAGTCCCGTCAAAATTTGTTCAGTCGTTTAAGAGATTAGTCGGAACAGACAGACGACAATTTCAAATATTGATTTTTAGATGCAGGTAACGTACTCTATATATTTAAAGACACTAATTCTTTTTAATTTACTAATTTTATTTAAAAAATATCGATAATTTCTTACAAACACGTATGATTTCTCTATAATAAGATTGTAACCAGATTGTATCTAATATTGGTGACGCAGTCGGTAAGATAACAAACAAAAACAAGTAATACAGATTTAAAGCAAAAGAATGCAAATAACTTTAAAAGAAAATTTATTGATGTATTGAGTTGTTTCATTTAAATTAGCATTTTTTATTATTCTCTTCCGCCCAATTTGATTTGAAATTTCGACATGAAAATTCTCGTGAGCCATTCAATAGTACATTAGCCTGTCGAAACGATCGACTATAGTATTTTACAAGTTTAAACATAATAGAAATTGGTGTTTTAGTGTATTTGTAATAATATAGTTTAAAATAACACAGCCGGTGTCTTCATAGTACCTATCATCAACGCATAAGTTATGTAATTTGTACAAAAGAAAGCATAGAAAGTGGAAATGCTTTCACAAAACTAAAATACGAGTAGTAGGTACTTTTGAAACGTGTCATTTAAATCATTTAAAAGTTTTTCTTTTACGGTGTACTTCACAAACATACATGAAACGGAATGAACAACAATTTGTGGATCACACAAAGTGTTATCCCATTTAGGATTTAAACCCACAACACTTGGCGCTGTAGAAAACGGTGAGGCGGTTATTAGTACTATTCGCTAATCAATATCATCGTCATCACCATTATAGTTCACTGGAACTGTGTAATCAATATGGTATTCTATTATTAAAAGCGTTTTATTTGCCCGCGTCGTCAGTTTAAATTGCCTACTATGAGAAAAATGTGAGAATTACGAAAAATAAATTATCAATAAATAAGGTATGTGGTTCTAGCAACTCTCGCACCAATTAAATACACTATTAGCAGATAATAAAACAGACTATACCGGCACACAGTATTTAATGTTGAAAGTCGCTCTAGATTGCGTACTGTACCGGTACTTAGCAAAATGTAGTGCCTTCGAGACATGTGTGGCAACCTAAATTTCACGCCGACATTACTCAGATGTAAGGATTAGGATATGACAGAAAATTACTTATTTACGCCTATATTAAAGTATAAGTTAAGTATTATGAAATTAAATATTATCTTATGATCAAAGGAGAAAAATATAGATACTGTCTTTCAACTGCAACAAAATTAAAATTACATTACACTATTAGAAAAATATACATTTCGATGAATGTAATATAACTATTATCTATCTATCTAGTCTAATACCTTTAAATGAGCAATCCATGTGTGTATATTATGTATATAATCTGAATCTTGGAAACGGCTCCAACGATTTTCATGAAATTTAGTGTACAGGGGGGTTTCAGGGGGGGATAAATCGATTAAGCTAGGATACATTTTCAGAAAATTCACCAAAAATAAATTTATAAAGCTCGGTTATCCAGGTACTAGTGTGTTATCAACCTATCAGCCTATTGCCGTCCTCTGCTGAACGAAGGCCTCCCCAAAGAGCGCCAACTGTATTATATTTGAGATTTGCAAGTGTATTATACTATGAAATATTTAAGTGTACTTATTTTTTTATTTCAAAATGTTAGGGATGATGGTTTGAATAAAACACTTAGACCTGGACTGTCGAAGAGGTTCATTCTCTTACTCGTCTTCTCCTTGTTGGTAATGATGTGAATCGGTATCAGAGTAAGGAACAATCAGGTAATGGCTTTACGGATGGTGTAGTGATTACGGAGTTCACCTCCCGCTTTTTACTGCTCTGAGTTTTGTGGGTTCTGTCCATACATGAGATAACACTTTGTGTTATTCACAAATTGTTATTCTGAATCTGTATCATCAAACAAAACTCTAGGGTACAATGGTTAAAGTAGAAAGTTATTTGATCGGTCATCGTAAATATTAATAAACAACTTATCGCAAGGCGAGCCAAGTCAATAAATTTATTTATTGATAAATTCGTGAATTGTGATAAACAGAGACACTTGAATTAAGTTTTTCATAAAGAAGAAGTTGTAGAACATAATTTGACCCTTTCTTTCGTTATTGTATTATACAAGAGATATTACATAATTGAAGCACCGATACACTTAGCCAATATTTTATGAGTAATCAGTATTTGTTCTATAAATCTCTTATTTTTTTTAAGATCTGACAGTATTAATTCATTATTTTTACGGGAATTAACGCGATCACTTATTTCAAGGTATTACATACCTCTGTTTTGCCTGACGTTTCGACCAGGTTGCACTGGCCGTGGTGACAGGCTGACTGTTTTTTTTTTTTTGTTCAGGGTCACAGAGATCGTAAGCTCTGTTCTTGAGTGAAGTCATAACAGATTGCAAGTGCCGGGGGTGATGATGAGACGTGGCGTGTAGGTATCTATCCGTATGAGTAGGCTTACGGTACACGGTACGGTACAGTATTAATTCATTTAGAAGAGCAGCTTAAACGATCGTTGTATAGACTTTCATACCGTAACAGGTTTTTAAACAACTTATAATTTTTTAGCGCATGTTTAGAGCTCATATTGCTCGAAGAGGTCCCGTCATCTCTGTCCCGTGATCACCTGGTATATTAACAATAGATAAATCACTTAACTGAGTCCTCAACTGCCGGTAACAGTGGCCCGGAGACATATCTATAACTAACCTTATAAACAAACTGGCTTTTTCCTGCGGCTCCGCCGACGTGTATGTCGGTAAAGGCGTTAAAGAGTAGCCTCTGTCCTTCCTCAAAAATGAAAGTATCTCTTAGCGAAACTGCGTTGAAATCGGTTTAGTATTAGTTACTTTCGAATTTATAATATTAGCATGGATATTAAGGAATAATATAATATAAATCACCCGGGAGAGCTACGCTTCGGCATGCATGGGCCGGCTCGACCGCAGTGATACCACGGCCTCACAGAAAACCGGCGTGCAACAGCGCTTGCGCTGTGTTTCACCGAGTGAGCGAGGATACCGGAGGCCCATACCCCAACCCCTCCCCCACCTCTCTCCCCATTTCACAAAGGCCGGCAACGCATTTGTGACGGCTCTGGTGTTGCGGGTGTCCACGGGCGGCGGTAATCACTTACCATTAGGTGATATGCCTGCTCGTTTGCCCTCTATTACATAAAAAATACATTATATATTTTAACTAAGTTATTGTAACAGGTGTTGTAATTATAATGATACAAATAAAACGATATTTAATTAGACTAAACCATATGTTCAGTATATGAATAAAACAGATCACCACGTGCGAATGGCGGTGTACTGAAATAAAGCTTTGTTTCATCAAAACAACAAAACTATGACGTAAGCATTGAAGCAAATTAGGACGTTTGATAGGGTTGCTAAATTATATACATTTATTTATATTTCCTGCAAATACCTTTCATACATTTTTTTTTTTTTTTTTTTATGTTTGGCCCGCCAAAATGACTCTACTCTGCCTGATGGAAAGCATAAGCAGAATCCACGAGTGGTGGCCACCATACTCATTGCGAATGCAACAATGCAGCACGGTGACCCACACTATGGCGGCCTAGTGATGCTTGTGCATCTTTTAGTCTAGTCAACAAGTATGGAACTTGTTGACTAGACTAATTGGGCCTCCGGTCTCGCACTCACCAACGAAACACGACAGCACGAATGCTGTCATTTTACGTTGATTTTCGTAACATTCGTACTGTATGTAACAGGTACATACATTCATTTGGTTTTTTCTTTAGAAAAATGCAGTAAGATCCTTAATTATATTATAGATATAATATTAGATAAAAGAGTATTTCCTTACATCACAACTCAAAAATAATTGAGCTACGAAAATATTTTATGGTTAGGTAAATATATCTACAATAAACCGTGGGTAACACCGCGGGACGCAGTTAATCTATACTTATAATAAAAAAAGCGGCCAAGTGCGAGTCGGACTCGCCCATGAAGGGTTCCGAAGCAGCAAGTAACATAATATAAACGTTCTTGTAGTTCGTTCTAACTTTGATCGATGTTTTAATAATAGTGTTTTTTTTTTGCGGTTTACCATTTATGACGTATTAAAAAAAAACTACTTACTAGATTTCGTTCAAACCAATTTTAAGTGGAAGTTTGCATGGTAATGTACATCATATTTTTTTTTGATTTATCATGCTCTTATTTTAGAAGTTACAGGGGGGACACACACATTTTCCCACTTTGGAAGTGTCTCTCGCGCAATCTATTCAGTTCAGAAAAAAAAAATTAGAAACCTCAATATCATTTTTGAAGACCTATCCATAGATACCCCACACGCATGGGTTTGATGAAAAAAAAATTTTTGAGTGAGTGAGAAAAAAAAATGTATGGGGACTCCCAAAATTTGTTGTTTTTTTAATGCGGTTCACAGAATACATCTACTTACCAAGTTTCAACATTTCTTTTAGTTTCGGAAAAAAGTGGCTGTGACATACGGACGGACAGACGGACAGACAGACAGACAGACATGACGAATCTATAAAGGTTCCTTCCTTTGGCACGGAACCCTAAAAATGTAACATGTCCAATTCTGTACATGAAAGATATTTTGAATTTTTTTTTTGGAGGGCTCTCTATAATCGATACTGAATCCAAAACTGTAATTTTTTTCATTTTTGTCTGTCTGTCTGTATCTTGGCCGCGCATCACTTAGAAACTACTGAACGGATTGGAATGAAAAATATGTACTTGGTTGTTATTCAATAACACATAGTCCGATTTCATTCATTCTTTTTTTGCTAGAAAGAAAAAAAATAAAAGATAACGGGAAAAGTGTTTTTTTTTGTCCGCGACTGTACATTGCCTGTGAGAAGCCGAGACAGATATGTAAATATGGCGGTACGAAGTTCGCCGGGTCAGCTAGTCTATATCTATACTTATACTTATAATAAAAATGTAACAGGTCCAATTCTGTACATTAAATATATTTTGAATTTTTTTTTTGGAGGGCTATCTATAATCGATACTGAAGCCAAAACTGTATTTTTTTTCATTTTTGTCTGTCTGTCTGTCTGTCTGTATCTTGGCCGCGCATCACGCCGAAACTACTGAACGGATTTAATTGAAACTTGGCATGATTTGAGTTCATACTACGAGGTAGAACATAGGATACTTTTTATCCCGAAATTCAGCACGGTATCCTTGAGAGAGAAGATGAAAGTCAAAATATGTACTTGGTTGTTATTCAATAACACATAGTCCGATTTCATTCATTCTTTTTTGCTAGAAAGAAAAAAAAAAAAAGATAACGGGAAAAGTGTTTTTTTTTGTCCGCGACTGTACACTGCCTGTGAGAAGCCGAGACAGATATGTAAATATGGCGGTACGAAGTTCGCCGGGTCAGCTAGTCTATATCTATACTTATATATATACTTATAATAAAAATGTAACAGGTCCAATTCTGTACATTAAATATATTTTGAAATTTTTTTTTGGAGGGCTATCTATAATCGATACTGAAGCCAAAACTGTATTTTTTTTCATTTTTGTCTGTCTGTCTGTCAATCTGTCTGTCTGTCTGTCTGTCTGTCTGTATCTTGGCCGCGCATCACGCCGAAACTACTGAACGGATTTAATTGAAACTTGGCATGATTTGAGTTCATACTACGAGGTAGAACATAGGAAACTTTTTATCCCGAAATTCAGCACGGTATCCTTGAGAGAGAAGATGAAAGTCAAAATATGTACTTGGTTGTTATTCAATAACACATAGTCCGATTTCATTCATTCTTTTTTGCTAGAAAGAAAAAAAATAAAAGATAACGGGAAAAGTGTTTTTTTTTTTGTCCGCGACTGTACACTGCCTGTGAGAAGCCGAGACAGATATGTAAATATGGCGGTACGAAGTTCGCCGGGTCAGCTAGTCTATATCTATACTTATCTATATATATATATACTTATAATAAAAATGTAACAGGTCAAATTCTGTACATTAAAGATATTTTGAAAATTTTTTTTGGAGGGCTCTCTATTATCGATACAGAAGCCAAAACTGTAATTTTTTTCATTTTTGTCTGTCTGTCTGTCTGTCTGTCCGTCTGTCTGTCTGTCTGTCTGTCTGTCTGTATCTTGGCCGCGCATCACGCCGAAACTACTGAACGGATTCAAATGAAACTTGGCATGATTTGAGTTCATACTACGAGGTAGGACATAGGATACTTTTTATCCCGAAATTCAGCACGGTATCCTGGAGAGAGGGGATGAAAGTCAAAATATGTACTTAGTTGTAATTCAATAACACATAGTCCGATTTCATTCATTCTTTTTTTGCTAGAAAGAAAAAAATTAAAAGATAACGGGAAAAGTGTTTTTTTTTTCGTCCGCGATTGTACACTGCCTGTGGGAAGCTGAGACAGATATGTAAATATGGCGGTACGAAGTTCGCCGGGTCAGCTAGTACTTATAATAAAAATGTAACAGGTCCAATTCTGTACATTAAATATATTTTGAAATTTTTTTTTGGAGGGCTATCTATAATCGATACTGAAGCCAAAACCGTATTTTTTTTCATTTTTGTCTGTCTGTCTGTCAGTCTGTCTGTCTGTCTGTCTGTATCTTGGCCGCGCATCACGCCGAAACTACTGAACGGATTTAATTGAAACTTGGCATGATTTGAGTTCATACTACGAGGTAGGACATAGGGTACTTTTTATTCCAAAATTCAGCACGGTATCCTGGAGAGAGAGGATGAAAGTCAAAATATGTACTTAGTTGTAATTCAATAACATATAGTCCGATTTCATTCATTCTTTTTTTGCTAGAAAGAAAAAAATAAAAGATAACGGGAAAAGTGTTTTTTTTTGGTCCGCGACTGTACACTGCCTGTGGGAAACTGAGACAGATATGTAAATACGGCGGTACGAAGTTCGCCGGGTCAGCTAGTCACAAATAAAATTACAAGTAAGTAATTTAATTAATCCCTGTTCGTTTTTCGGTGAAAAGATGTCCATTACACTTGCAGCTGCATTGTCACCTTGAAGTCTTTGCAGTTCGAAACTAAATAATACAAAATTTAAAGGTAGTAGAGCCACGCTGATTTCAGCATGAATGGGCCGGCTCGACCGGGGCGGTACTACCCTCGCACAGAAAATCAACGTAAAATGACAACGTTCGTGCTGTCGTGTTTCGTTGGTGAGTGCGAGACCGGAGGCCCAATTAGTCTAGTCAACAAGTTCCATACTTGTTGACTAGACTAAAAGATGCAGCAGCATCACTAGGCCGCCATGGTGTGGGTCGCCATACTGCATTGTCTGCATTCGCAATGAGTATGGTGACCACCACTCTTGGATTCTGCTTATGCTTTCCATCAGGCAGAGTAGAGTCATTTTGGCGGGCCAAACATAAAAAAAAAAAAAAAAAAAATTAACAAAAAAAACCGACTTCGAGAATGACCAACTTGAAATGGGCCCACACGGGAAGCACCGGCTTTCAAATAAAAAAAATTAACAAAAAAAAACCGACTTCAAGAACGACCAAATTGAAATTGGCCCATACGGGAAGCACCAGCTTTCAAATAAAAAAGAATCATCGAAATCGGTTGGCATGATATTGAGTTACTCGTTAATTTGTCGTGCACATACTTAATGCAAATTGAAGACTTATATAGTTTTCTCATGGATGACATGTCAGAACTGGACCAAATTGAAATGGGATCACACGGGAAGCACCAGCTTTCAAATAAAAAAAGAATCATCAAAATCGGTTCACCCAGTCGAAAGTTGTGAGGTAACAAACATTTAAAAAATACAATCGAATTGAGAACCTCCTCCTTTTTTTGAAGTCGTTTGAAAAGTATAACTTTTATAAACTTCTCAAGTACAACTCGCGATGTTTTGATCAATATTATAACAACTGCTAATTAATTTTCAACACGAACATAAACAATGGAAAATGAGAGACTACTTACATATATTTACACCCACTTATACTAATATTATAAAGATCTTTGTTATAATCATAAATTAAAAACTATTTTTGTTGTGTAAACCGTATATTGAGGAAGGTTAACTATAACATTGTGCTTCGACCCATTAGCACTGTAACCTTATTATTTTGAACGGTGTGTATAAGATTAGGTATTACATATGTTATTTTATGACGGTTGCAATAGATGGAATTAGAATTTTATAGAGTACAGTTTGATTTCAGTCTTAAATGCAAACAAAAATCATAAGTAAGACATTACGCGCCTGATAATTTTACTAAACAATCTTGTATGAACCGATTTGAACATTTCTTCATCATTTTGGATGGCATGCTTTCACACTTCTTTTAATTCGACGTTGGTGTTGTAAAGAAACAACAACAGCCTAGCTAGTTATATTATATATCTCACATACGCATTGATTTGGCAGCCCATTGAATTCAGTAATAGACTTTTAAAAGTTCTAAAAGAATCTTTGAAGTGTCAATGATTTTTTTTATTGGTTCTAAAATATTGATAGCCCTAGTAACACGGCAGCAGGTTAGGATCTGTGTAAATTCGAATCAGTAACATCTAAATTATGCACGCAGGAGGATATGAATCAACTTTATTACGATCAATGAATGAGCTTGTGCCTACTCGTTTGCGGATAAGAACATATTGAATCTCTTGATGCATACATTTTGGATAAAATTGTCTAAAATGATTTTGATTAGTTGTTGTTGTTTGTACATGTTAGTGATATTTAGTACTAATGGACTTGTTATGTGCCCTTATACAAGTTCAAACTATTATACCGTCAAGTAATTCAGAACTAAACATAGAACCATTTACAATGTTTTCAAAAGATTGTTCTATTCGGCATCGAAATATTTCAAATGTGTTAACTTTCGTCACATATCTTTATGAATCAACCACGACAGTCCAACGTTCGATAGACGTGGTTCCTATAAAGAAAAACGTGTTATTAATGACTATTACTTACATTTAATTATTTAGATACTAGCTTTGCCTGCGGCTCGCCCGGCCACATATGCGCATCCCAGCGCAGCTGATGATGAGCCGATGTCTTCCTTCAATGCAGTGCGTATTCCTAGTAGAACAAGCGGCAGGACTTCGTACCAGTCATCATTGGCGTGGCAAGTTATAGCCGCCTTGAGTTGCCGATGAAATCTTTCTACCATTCCATTTGCAGCTGGGTGGTACGCTGTCGTCTGCAGGTGATTGATGCCCATTAGTCTCGATAGTTCTTTAAACAAATGTGCCTCGAACTGTTTACCTCGGTCCGTAGTAATTTTCTCGGGACATCCAAAGCGAGATATCCAACCGGGCCATATGTGGTTATCGTAGTGATTCTTCAAAGTGATATAGCTTTTTTTATGAACCGATTGAAATTAAATACACACTAAATGTCAAGCTGAGTAAACTGCAACGCATTAGTGAAAACCGCAATTAATAATAATATAATTTAGTAAAGCCGTTTCTGAGATTAGAGTGCACAATCGTGTAGACAAACAGATAAAAATTCTAAAAATCAATGTTTTGGGTTCTATCGCGTTCATATAAAGCATTATGGTTTTCTTACATGTTCCATATCTTCATTGGCGGACTTAATCTCAGGTAATTCTCTACCAGTCATGATGCGTTACATTTACAATTGTACTGCCTATAACAAACTACACACATCAAAAGTGTCTAGGGATCAACATATGTGTCTAGGGATCAACATATATTTTTGCAATAACTTTTCTCCTGATTGATATTAATTAAAATTTTCTTTAAGGATTCATCAATTAAAGTGTTTTCGTTTGTCACAGTAACGATAAACCAAGTCACCTTTGCATTAATAAAGAAATTTGCCATTTTCCTAATAAAGGGATTTTGACATTTGAACCACTAACATTAAAGTTCGAAAAAAAGACTGAAATAACAGTTTTCTTTAAAATTTTATTAGGTAACTTAAACAATTAATAATCCGTGTTTCTACCGCGAACACTAACAACACAAGAACATCGGTTTGGCATACTCAAAATGAGTTCATCCAATCACGCTGTGGAATGGCCGCCCATGTTCGTTGCAACAACAAAAAAAGGTCTTCTTGCGACTTGATACCCCCCATATTCGGCAGAGCTCTTCTCTGTAGCATATCCCATGCATGCTCAATCGGGTTCAAGTCTGGCGACTGAGCAGGCAAGGGCCAAAGCCACATCTCAATCTCAAGAAATCCGCATAAAAATGCTTGATCCCTAGACACTTTTGATGTGTGTAGATTTATTTTTCTAGTAAAGATAATCATCATCTTCCTAACCTTTACTATCAACCATCATTCTCAAGAGTATTTGGGGTCGGCTACTACTCGTAGTTCAACCGGTTTTACCGGGTTTTCCATGGAGCAACTTTTATCAGACCTACGCAACCCTGAGGGTGAACTGAATTCGAATTTTGAACTAGTTGTCAGTATATTTGATAGTCCAGTCGGGGCAGACATAAAACTAGCCTGAAATAGAAAAAAAAACAGGGAGGCACTGACTTTCTTACAACGATTGCCATAGATGTTCATGATAACCAGAAAAACAAATGTTCTAGTACAGAAGATATAAAACCTAAATGAAATACAATTATTTATAACAAGTGAACAATAACTTTGCCGTCAACTTTGACGGTGGAAACATCGCGATTCATTGCTCTCGAAAACTTAATTAATATTTTCAGTTTAAAGTGGACGATCAAAGTAACGGTTATATTTAGTTTGGAGACTGGTGATTTTTCAAAGTACTGAACAATAAGGACCTGAACAAACTGTGCAAAATCGGTGATAAACAGTGTCTAAAACTTGTGTCTGACATTAGTAGTGAAAATTATAATTATTTGTATACCCACAAGTGTTTGATATTTCTTCTTCGTGTCAGTCTGCTGTCAGTGTTGGTAACTGTCAAAGTGGTGAAGTGACCATAGACAGTTTGGGGTTGCCATTGCTCGTTTTTTTTGTTTTCTCCCAAGTTGGAAACAAATAGAATGACCGTGTGTTTTAAGTGTGATATTCAAGTTCAGGATGACAAGAATTGTAAGATAACATGCAAAGGCTGTAACAGAGTAATATGTGCCAAGTGCTCTGGCCTAACTGGAACGGAAATGCGCGTTTTTGGCCCCTAAAAGCCCAAACTGTCGTACCTATGTGATAGCTGCGAGGAAGGCTTAAGGCAGATTCCAGAGCTGCGTAAGCTCGTTACTGAACTCCAACACCAGGTGCTAGGGTTAAAGGAACAAGGTGCAAGCGCTGTTAATTTGGATGCAGTTATCAATGAAATAGAAGATCGCAACAATCGCAGTCGCAATGTAATCTTGTACGGAATACCTGAATCAACTTCAGCCACTACAGAAGACCGGAAAGCGCATGACATAAACCTTGTCACTGATGCATTTGCACCACTACCAACGCCAAAACCAGAAATCGTGACTGCATTTCGCCTGGGAAAACCTAGACCGGGTGACGGAAAACCGCGCCCCCTAAAGGTAGTCTTAGTAAGCAAACAAAACGCAATAAAAGTCTTGAAAAATAAAGATAGGTTGTCTAAAGCAGTAAAGGTTCAATCTGATATGACTCCCTATCAACGTGAACAACTTAATAAGCTACGCAAAGAATTGGCCACCAGAACTGATAACGGTGAGCAAAATCTAACAATCAAATATATTAATAAAGTCCCGAAAATTATCGCTGCTCCGCTTACAAAAAACTAAACACTGCTGTAATTTCCGAACTCCGTTTCTTATATACTAACCTGGCATCGCTAACGGCAAAAATTGATCTACTGCTCATCGAAATTAACAATTATAAACCTGCATTTATTTTAATAACAGAATCCCACCTTCACTCTGGAATAGCTAATGGTCTAATACAAATACCTGGATACACGCTCTATAGCTTAGATAGAAGGGACAGACGAGGAGGTGGTGTTGCAATATATGTCGCACATGCGGCTAATAACATTGCTGTCATATCCAAGGTAGACGACAAGTATCACAGAAATAACGTGGAGGGACTGTGGCTGGATATTCAATTTGGAGAGCTCAACCTTCTACTGGCATGTGTATACAGACCGCCGTCTAGTTGTCTTTCTGAATCAGATGAGATCCTCTTTAGCACTATTGGCAGAGCTGCGGCAGAAAAAACAGTACTCATAGCGCGTGATTTCAACCTCCCTGGGATCAGGTGGCCTCTCCACAAATATCACAGCCATGACAAACTACATAACACATTTCTTGACATGTACAGCGGTAGCAGTCTTAGGCAACTTGTAACACAGATAACTAGAAAAAGAAACCAAGAAGAATCTCTACTGGATCTCATATTATGCAATGAGGACAGCTTGATAAGCGACCTAGAGTACCATCCACCAATCGGTAAAAGCGATCACATAGTCATCCTAGCTATGGCGCAAATCATCCATACTTCTAATAAAAGTAACGAGACACGAAAACAATATAACTACCACAAAGCTGATTTTGAAGCACTAAGTAGGGATTTGTCGAAGAATCTAACTTTTAATGGAAAATCAGTCAATGACATGTGGCTCTCTCTTATGAAGCAGATACACTCCTCTATTAAGATATGCGTGCCTATAAAATCTAGACATAAAAAGAACGTTTTCAATAAACCTTGGATTAATAAAGAAATAATAGACTTAACAAAAAGAAAGAAGGAACTATGGAACATATATAAGATTAATCGTAATGATAACGCATACCAAAAATACAGAAAAATTAACAATAAAATTGTTACAATCAGTAGAGAACGAAGAACAGCTTTTGAGTCTACAGTAATAGACTCTGGCCCGAAAGCTTTTTATGGATATATCAGGAAACAACTCGGTTCAAAAGTGTGCATCCCAAATATTGTTAAGAACAAATCAAATGAACTTGCCACTAAACCTTACCAAATTGCTGAGGCATTTGCTGACCAGTTCGAGCAAACCTTCGTCAAAGAATCTGATGGTGCAATTCCCTCTATTAATTATCCTAGAGTTGCAAATACCAAAGATGATATAATCTTCACAGAGGAGGTTGTGCGAAAAACACTACTCAGTTTTGACGACACCACAGCCACAGGCCCTGATGAATTGCCTTCGATTGTCCTAAAAAAGTGTTCAACAGTGCTGGTGAAGAACATAACGATGATGATGAACAGCTCCTTGAATGATGGAGTGGTACCTGCTGACTGGAAAGTGGCCTATATTGTGCCAATATATAAAAAGGAAATAAACTTGAACCAGCAAACTACAGACCTATCAGTCTGACGAGCGTGCTGTGTAAAACCATGGAAAAAATCATTACCAATCAAATAAGAGACTTTTTACTACAAGAAGGAATCATTATAGAGGAGCAACATGGATTTGTACCCAAACGATCAGTAACTACCAACCTACTTAAATGTTTGCATGAATGGACTAAAAGTCATGACGAAAGAAGACCTACAGATGTTATTTACCTGGACTATGAGAAGGCGTTTGACCGCGTGCCTAGACAACGCTTAATCCCTAAAATAGAACACCTAGGTATTCGCGGTAACCTGCTAGCCTAGATTATTGGTCCTATTGGTGAAGCCTTATCCGAACCTCGAAATGTACTCAGCGGCGTCCCACAGGGATCGGTTATGGGACCACTACTCTTTATCCTTTACCTGACTGATCTTAAAAGTGTCCTCAAACTGCCTTTTTCCTTATTTGCTGATGACACAAAATTCCTTGGAAACCCCTGTAGCCAGTCACAGGATATACAAAAGGATTTAGACGCCATTTATAACTGGACCCAAGAATGGTTGCTGACTTTAAATGCTAACAAGTGCAGTATTGCATATTGGAAACAATAATCCTCATAAAATGTATTACCTTGGACACCAATAATTGATTCCCGTTGAGTCCCAGAAAGATCTAGGCATCATTATATCAAACGATCTCAAGTGGGAAGCTCATATAACTAGCTTAGTCAAGAAAACAAATTCGATGCTGTACATCATACGCAAGGCCTTTAAATGCCTTACGGCTGAGACTTTCTTGAAACTGTACAAGACCTTTGTTAGACCGCTGCTTGAATATGCGTATGTCATCTGGGACCCATATCTCAAGAAAGACATTTTGTTGCTGGAGGCAGTGCAGAGAAGGGCAACTAAGATGGTTCACACGATTCGTAATAGCGCCTACGAACAACGGCTAAAATATCTAGGGTTAACCACACTAGAAGAACGCCGACAGAGGGGCAGTCTCATTGACACTTATAAAATACTCAAGGAGCACTATGACGTACCCAGCTTACCGGAAATCTACATCTTGGATGATAATATGCTCTTGCGCGGGCATCCCCTGAGACTGTGGCGAAATTCTTCTAAGAAAAACCCCAAGACGCATTTCCTGCCTAACCGAGTTGTGACAGCCTGGAACAGACTCCCGGAAGACGTAGTTGTGGCGCCCTCATTGAACTGCTTCAAGAACAGACTTGACAAACTCGACATCTCCAAACTATTTCAAACACACGCATCAGCTTTCTAGCTGCTAGTGTGTCATACCAAATAATAATAATAATAACATAGGATGTGTTGTTGGTAAATGTACCTATACTATTTCCATTTCTTTATTTTCTCGATGACAGTTCTAATTTGATTGTTGTAGTGTTGTGACCAAAGAAGTAATGATATCGATCGCATATTTTTATTATGTTTTTAACAAAGACAAATACAACAAAAACATTCAAATATATTTTTGCAAGCTGGGAACACTCAATGACCCACCACCATTTTGTGTTTGTTTTAATCTGTCACTCGCAACAACACGGTCGGGCTTTAAAGTCACTACATTTCTGTTCGCTGAGTTTTTTCACATTATCCATACATACGTTACGTTGTGTATTTTGTGTTCCTCCATGTTGATTGCTGCCCAGCTGTCAAATGTCTAAATGCCTAAAGGATCTGTTCTGAAAAGGCAGGCGGGAGAACTGGTGATCAAGGTTCGTAATTACTTTGAAGCAGAGTATCAAAAGAGCGTGTTTAGGCTGCATTAGGAATTAGTGGACCTACAATTTCAAAAATTACTACCGGTATAAGCGGCACACAGGAAAATAAGCTTCGTACGTCGAAGAAAAAACGCCAACCACGTCGTGTGACATCGGTTGACAACTTCGACGCTCTCGCTATTCGCCGTGTGACTATTACTTGCGCAAAGAAATTCCAACACTTAAAAAACTTGTTGTTTCTTTACGTGAATGTGGATTGTTCCATGGCCAAAAATCGTCATTTAGCTTGGTTTTGAAAGAAATTGGATTTTCTTATAAAAAATCGAACAAACGTAAAATATTGATGGAGCGTCACGACATTGCTATGGCTCGCTGCGAAATTTTGAGCGAAGACAAAAAGATATAAGATTGGTCAAATGTTATTTTCACTGACGAGGCTTGGTTAAATGCAAACCACACAGTATCTAAGAACTGGACTGACGACACCGCCGCTTCCATTAGTTCAGTGCCAATGGGAAAAGGTGAACGCCTTATCATATGCCATGCAGGGTCTACGAAAGTATTCGTGTCAGATGCTTTACTGGCCTTTAAATCCAAGAAAACAGTGGAGTACCACGAAGAAATGAACGCAGAGATTTACAAAGGATGGTTTAAAGAAATGATGCAATCTTAGAAATGGTGCAATCACTCCAGACAAATTGATAAAATGCCGACGCAGGCCAATAAAAAACAAGAGATAATTGACTGGCTCTAACGTCATGGCGAAAATGTAGATAATACTTTATTAAAAGTACAATTAGTGAATATTTTAAAATCGAAAAAAAAGCCTCCCTAAAAGATATATTACCGATGAAATAGCTGCCGAATTTGGTCATTGGGTTCTTCGACTTCCGCCGTATCATTGCCAGTACAATGCTATAGAACTAATATGGACACAAATCAAAGGACACGCCTCTCGAAACAATACCCATCCCCCTTTTACGGCAAACAAGATGTTAGATTTATAAAAAAATGCATGTGCGGAAGTAAAACATTATAGCGTCGGATTGGGAAATTCATGTGGCATTAGATAATACAGAAGTACAGGAACTTATAATATATGTTAGTGAGAGCTCATCGAGTGACAGTGACGATTCATCAGATTTTGATTAAAATAAATAAATAAAGAATCAACATAATATAATTACATATTGTAATGAAATGTAATATTAGTTAATACATTTGTACAAAATTATCCGTCAATAGTTTAGTTTCTTACACTTTCTAAAAAAATATCGGGTCTGTTATCGTATTACGTTTATCGATAGCTCCATCCCTATGAGTTTCCATCCATCTGCTATGACCTTGTACGTGCGTAAGCGTCATATTTTTATTAAATAATGTATACATAATATAAAAAAGACGCTCGTTCAAGTTTCCACAAAGAGCTGTCATCGAGAAAATAAAGAAATGGAAATAGTATAGTTAGTATGGATATTCTTATCACCAACTATCGTTAGTTTTTTTTTTGAAGTGAAAACTTCTTTAGCCGCGTTGAGCACTTTTTGGTAGAAGAAAATCTTATGAGTGCGCGTCACCGACATGCTGACATGACAATTTCGAAGTGAAAACTTCTTTGGCCACGTTGAGTACTTGTTGGTTGGGGAAAATATTTTGGTTTCGTTTCACCAACATGCTAATGTTTGTTGTTGATATTTTAATTTTAACATTATTATATTTCTGATTTTGTAAACAATCATTTTACAAATAACAATCTAAGTTCTAAGTTTTCACGTCTATCGGCAGTCCTTATGACTGCCATTTTTTTTAAGGAATAGGGGGCAAACGAGCAGACCTATCGCCTGATGGTATGCGACTACCGCCGCCCAAGAACACCCGCAACACCAGAGGTGTCACAAGTGCGTTGCTGGCCTTTTGGGGATGGGATGGGGGGAGGGGTTGGAGTATGGGCCTCCGATTTCCTCACTCACTTGGAGAAACACAGCGCAAGCGCTGTTTCACACCGGTTTTCTGTGAGGCCTTGGTATCACTCCGGTCGAGCCGCCCCATGCATGCCGAAGCCTGGCTCTCCCACGGTAAAAGTTTCAATACAATCTTTGAAAGGACGAGCTTCTACCGTTTGAAAGCCTTGCTTTTTCGATTTTAGAACTTTATTAAAGTGTTACTTGAAATTTCAAAGATAATGGCGATAAAATTCTAAAACCATGGAAAGGTTTAATACTGTCAATTAATTACATAAAGGTCATCATCATAAATGTAACCAAGCGAGCTTATAAAGTCGTTTTCTTAAATATCAAGTGACATCCTGTACAATATTTCCAGTTTAACTAGTCGAACATCCTGTACAGTATTCTCACAAGGAACATACGCGTGCATCTTACGTATATGTATATAGCCACGGTTTTCGTGCTATAACCTACATTTGCTTGTCAGACGCAAGCAAATGTAGGTTCTAGACATTGATGCTGGTTACAATTGAATTGGGGTTCAAACCCCACATAATACAACACGGTGTGATACGTTAATTGTTGTACTGGGTCTGGGTGGTATGTCCGTTTAATATAATTATGTTTGTAAAGCCCTAGTGCGAAACACAAGAATATTCCTAGTGCGGTAATTGTAAATAATCCAAAAGTAAATAGCAATTTACAAAGTTAAAGTACTACTTTTAGAAAATATACAATTATTTCTTCTTCTTTTTAAAAAAAAAAGACAACTCCCACAATAATCCTGTGTCTAAGGGGACTTTACAAACATACATGAAACGGACACAAAGAACACCCACACTCAGAACAATAATTACTGGATCACATAAAATACTGTCCCATGTGGGATTTGAACCCACAACGCTTGGCGTAGTGGAAAGCGGCGTGGCGACCGCTTAAACCACTAAGCCAACTATGCAGTCCAATTCATGTAATAGGGACATAAAAGTACGAATTAATACATACTAGTAACCATACATGCAAACCCCCCCCTGCGTAAAAACTGTCGTATTCAATTATTGTAATATCTTTGGTATATTACATTACATGCGAAAATTGCGAACTCCTTCTCATACTTCGAGCTGCTACAATAACTCTTTAATGTTGCAGCTGTTCGGCTATGGAATGCCTTACCGCGTGCGATACGCGCTAGTCCTTCGCTGACTATGTTCAGGAGTAGAGCCAGGGATTATTATTTGTCCCTACAATAACCAGACCCTTATTGTATCATATGTATATATGTATGTATGTAAGCATAAACAACGTATGTGTGTGTTAATGTGTTTAATATATTCAACTGTAGGTATAAATCAACGTCTATAATTACTATTATTACTTTTTTCATTTTTATTATATTCGTTTATCTTCTTATTCTTAAGTACGCATGACTATGCCCTTACATTTCTCTACTATCCTCTATTCACTCTGGGTTTGCTGGAAGAAAACTCAATTTTGGGTTAAGCACGCCTTTGTACATGACACTTCCTTGTATTTCTTTTATATATTTTTATGTTCTGTGTGTACAATAAAGAATAAATACAAATACATCAATATGGTTCCGAAGTAATTCGCACAGCATTTCTTTTTATAATTTTATATTTCATACATAGACAGATTTATCATTTAAGTAACAACCATAAAATATTTTAATAATATTAACTTTACTCTGCAAACATCATAAAAATACGATTATAATATTTTACGATTATTTAATTTTCATTGTATGCTAAATGTATCTCGCTTCCTTGAACTTCCATCAAGTGTTTCGCATTTTGTGCATTGGTATTTATAGAGTTTATAGCATTTTCCTGATGAAATTAAATGTGGCCCGCATGCTTTCAAATTGTTTATGATTTTGTTTTATATTCTTTCATTCAGAGAATTAGTTATGCTCTATACTTAGATATATTCAGAGAATACACAGTTAATACACATACGCGTGAATTTAAAAAATATGACTGTGTTAACTATTATACTAATCTGTTACTCTAGTTAGTGATCCTGATGGTTATTTTAAAAGGTCATAAGATTCATACCTAGCTAGGTCAAGAGTTTGTGCGATAAACGCCAATATTTATGCATTTTTAATAATATTATTTAATAATATTTTGGACATCTGACTCACAACGCTATCTAGTCCCAAAGTAAGCAGAGCTTGTACACTATGGGTGCTTATGAAATGAAATGAAATTTTTATTTGCATAGAACATTAAGTTAGTACCAGGTGTAACATTGGTGGTTTTTTATCATACCATATTCTGCCTTGTTTTGGCATGCAAATATTTATAAGTGACATTATGACCTAAAAATATTATATTAAATTAAACTAAAAATATAATCTATTACATTGTTCAGCATCATATAAAATTGTAAAAATTGGTATTGTATTTCTTAACTTATTTATCGGTTACATACTCATTATATTTTATTAAGTATAATACTATATTACATTGCATAAATTCTTTTCTTGTATAAAAAACACTTTTCTACCAACCATTTGTGTAACTAAGTTACAACTACAACAACTAAGTTGTGTAACTAAGTTACACAAATGGTTGGTAGAAAATTTAGTAAAAATAAGGTCTAAAATATAGTATTCTCATATATTTTCGGGTAATCTATTATAAATTAAAAATACACATTTGAAATACATTTTTTTATATGTGGTTCTACTAAATGGGACCACTATTTTTGTAGGATCTCTGGGTGTGTATTTCGTATACCCATCGCCCTTAAATTTAAACAAATCATTACATTATTATTTCCTTACAAATATTGAAATTTCAAAAACATATACATATGCAGGTCAAGGTCAAGAAATTTAATCTTTTAAATAAAGGGCCGACGCCACACACAGCTCTAATGCACCTCTTCTGACTAGATAACTAATATAATACGACTACTTAGAAAACGCCCTAATTCTAAAACAATTATTTGCAGATCATACAAACATTTGCTCCTACCCGGAAATCTATACCGAGACCTCAAGCACAGCAGTCACATGCGCTACCTGCGCCACCGAGGCAATCAACCTACATACATGACTGACAAAACTATTAATCTTCTTTTTTGCTTCGCCATAGTCAAATAAAAAAGGTTTAAATTAGCTACAATTTAATATTTATTCTAGAAAAACACAAGAACAGCAATCGCAAATGGTACTATTCTGCCATCGACGTTAGTTATACGGTTAGAATTCATTTATTCCTTAAAGATTTCAAATCACTTTTACAAAGAAATGAACATAAAATCGTCGATATGTTACAAATTATGTGTCCAGAGAAGCGATTTGCTTCTAGGTAATATTTAATAAGGTAGCATAAGAAAGAATTTTTAATATCGGTCCACAATTGGCGAAGTAATCAGAGTACACTCATAAAAAAAACATACCAATCAAATTGAGAACCTTCTCCTTTTGGAAGTCGGCAAAAAAATGTTTTCAATGTTATTTACTTCAGCTAAGTTAGTTAGGACCAGTTCACACTCAATATTTTTGTGTTCTGTAGTTATTTTGTTGTGCCGCAATCTGGTTACTCTGGTGTGTGTACTTTTTTATGTATGGCGCTGCCAAAATGACTCTACTCAGCCTGATGGAAAGCATAAGCAGAATCCAAGAGTGGTGGTCACTATATTCATTGCGAAGGCAGACAATCCAATAATGCAGCATGGTGACTCTTGGTGACCCACACCATGGCGGCCTTGTGATGCTTCTGCATCATCGGACCTCCGGTCTCGCACTCACCAAGAAACACTACAGCACGACCGATGTTTTGTCTAATTAGGTGTTAGGTCATTTCTGAGGTGTGTCAAATCAAAGTTATTAGTAAAAACTGCGTAAACAAATCTTTTTCCATTAATTCCTGAAAAATAAATGTATTTTGTACTAATTAATAAACAAACAATAGAAACTAATACTGTATCGTAGGCCTGCCAACATAAAACATACATCAAATGTACAAACCATTATCTTGTCTGATACTGGTCAAAAGTTTTCTTGAAATTGAACTCGTATTGGAACAAAGACGGTAAAGGTTAATCGCTCAACTATAAATAGTGAAAGGCCTGTGTCTGCTACTGCCAATCACTCATTCGTCTGAACACATTTGATTACCAGAAATACCATTGCATTTACAAATGGCGAAAACTCCATGACAAGATAAGCAAATAACGCGACTGCAATAATTATTGTGTTTAATATTAAGAAGAAAAACAAATAACTAAAACAAAATAAAGAAAATAAATTTAATTGTATATTTAATCAAAACAGAAATGGAGTTATGTAGAAATAATCGTAACAGATATCGTTCATAATTCAGATTTTGAGCTATTTGTTGCTGCTACCTTTAACCTTACTTGACTTTCTCCTTTTACCTCATCTGATAGCAGTTTCATTGCTGGAAATTGGCATCAGGCAGACAGTTAGCCAGTAGTAGCAGGGGGGTTTCACTTCTCAGTTAAGGTATGTTCCGCCGAGCGCCTTCTGAGAAGGACTACTAGGCAATGGTTGCCACTCGGCGCTCGGCTCGCACGCTGCGCACGCTAGCCGCGTCGCGTCGTGCGTAAACAAGTTGAACATTACGTGTACTTACTGCGAAAAATGACTACGAAACGAACTAATTATTATGTTTGTAGGTAGTCGCTTGCGAGGTCACAGAGTTGAAAATTTTTATGCCTAAACTTGACTTTTGTTCGACAGTGGAACTTCTGTACGTAAGTACTATTATTTATTCTGTGGTAGTAGTATGAAATCAGAGAAAACACTTTACGAAACATGTTCTTCAGGTTGCATCAATATAAATAAAAATTTATGACCTTAATTGCAGGGTATAAAACTGACGATGAAGATTTAATTGAGAGGCATCCTTTTCTGTGACGATAAGTTGTAAATAAAAATCAGTTCGAGTACTGTATCATTAATACAGAATTTAAAGCGATTAAAAGAAAGGTAATACATTTCTTTGAATTGGCTTACGTTTTAAACAGGTTACACCGACCATCTACGACTACGAGGGATGGACATATGTATGCAGATAGACATAGATACTGATTAAAACCGAAATTCAGTACAACTAGGTGATTTTGACTGTCATATTTTTGTTATACAAGTGAGGTACTCGTACTTGGTCTCAGACAGCTAACTACATCGGTATAATAATTTAAATAAAAAAAATATATACAGTGGAACATAGAACCTCCTCCTTTTTAGAAGTCGGTTAAAAACAACGGGTTGCACTCCGGGAGTGCCGGCAGAAGTGAAAACTTGAACATTTTTGATTTATTAAATTGTTTTTTTTATATTTCCTGTGTTTATTAAACTCAATGAACGATGCTATACAAATCTAAGCCTTGCTTTGCCTTTAATATTCCATGAGAACCGATACCTAGAGAAATGATTATTGTGATGTTGTAAAAATATAGGTTAATGCTATACAGTATAAACATATTACCCGAGCGAAGCCGGGTTTACATACACGCCTACTCGCGCAAGCGCCCTGCGCCGCTTGAACGAAACAGGAGGAGCAGGCATACATTTTCGGCGCGCGCTAGAAAGAGAGGGGGATATTACTTGCTCTCCTACGCCACGCCTCCGTCTTACTAATATTCGTTCAGGTCACGTATCCTGACGCGAGTTTTTTTTTTTTTACCCATCCCAAAAAAGTGCACAACGCCGTTAACGAAGTTTTCACTTCAATAATATTTCGAACATCTGATATCCAACGCCATCTAGCTTCAAACTAAGCAGAGCTTGTACTATGAAACCTAGATTGACTGATGAAATACATACTTGTTTTTAGTAAATACACATATTATACAAAGAAAACATCCAAATATTTGCAGATCATACAAACATTTGGTCCGACCCTGGCATCGAACCCGAGACCTCAAGCACAGCAGTCGCAAACGCCACCACTGCGCCAACGAGGCAGTACCCTAATAAATATGCTTGCATGTATCCCGTCTTTGCCCTAATTAATTTCAATACTTTTATTATCCATACTATTTATGCATTGATATAAAGCATTTTGCGTCAAAAATAGAAACTATAAAGCTGGAAACGACAGACTGAGATCAAAGATAATGTTATGTGAGTTGGACATCAACCCGACTGTGATAGATCTGTGACCTACTTCGAAGTTTTAGATCAAAAATTATATTTTAACGGGTAATTAGTCGCAAACACATGTTTTGTTTTAGATAGTGCATGTGTCTAAACTAACTCTTGCTCTTTAATTCCTTAGGATAAAACTTTGTTACTGTGGAGGATAGGTGTCGTGTCCCTCCAACACAAAGAGAGGATCCTCCGACCAGGCGAGGTGAACATGGCGGGCCAACTGCCCAACGGTTGATGTTGGGATGTTGTATGTATCTTAATTGGCGTGAGAACTTCAAGAGTTGACTTGATGAAAACACGGGCCCAACGATTTTATTTTTTATCAGACAATTTATTTTGATTTTTTACGTTTTAGTACATTATTTTCGATAAAACCGCTTAAATTAAAAAACTTTTTTATATATTTTTTATTTTCAAGTTTTTAGTTTTTAATTTTTCATAGTATTAGTAGTTTCAGTAGTTCACTATGAAAAATTAAAAACGAAATACTTGTGTCAAAAAATGTTCTACTAGTCTTACTTCTTACTTCCTATGGCGCTACAACCCAGTGTGGGTCTTGGCCTCTTCCACAATTTGCCTCCAGCGATCTCTATTCATGGCAGCACGTCTCCAGTTGGTCTTCTTTCTTAGAGTAGCCAGGTCTTCCTCAATACAGTCCGGCCACCGCTCCTTGGGCCTACCCCACGTTCTTTTTTGTTGAGGGACCCAGTTTGTGATGGCCTTTGTCGCTCTTGAGTCAGGCATTCTCTCAATGTGACCTGCCCACCGAAGTCTCTGCGCCCTGCAGAACCGAACGATGGTCTCGTTGCCCAGCAAACGATTCAACTCATGATTCATACGGATGCGGTACACTCCATCGCTTTCCATGACTGGTCCTAAGATTTTTCGCAAGATTTTTCACTCAAAAACTGCAAGCTGTCTTTCTTCTTTCAGGGTTAAAGCCCAGGTTTCGCATCCATACGTAACGACAGGCCTTATTATTGTCTTATATATTAACAGCTTGGTTGCTCTGTTAATCAACTTTGACGCTAATAATTTCTTGCATGAGTAAAAACACCTGTTACCCGCCAGGATTCTGCGACGGATTTCATCCTCGAACTTATTTTGGGCAGTGATAGTGGATCCAAGGTACTTCAACTCCCAACAGCCTCAAACTCGTCCCCGTTAATATTGAGATTTTCTAATACCTGAGGGCGCCTAGAACTAATGAGGTATTTTGTCTTGTTCACATTAATAGCCAGTCCAAATAAATAAATATTTCGGATAATTAAATAAATATTTCGGACATCGAACACACAACGCCATCTAGTCCCAAACTAAGCAGAGCTTGTATTATGGGTACTAGACAACTGATATAATTACATATATACTTTTTTTTGTAAATACATACATATTATACATAGAAAACACCCAAACTCCGAAACAAATATTTGCAGATCATACAAACATTTGGTCCGACCCGGGAATCGAGCCCAAGACCTCAAGAACAGCAGTCGCTTACGCTACCACTGCGCCACCGAGGCAGTCTGGACAAACTTGGAGGCGTGTTCCACTAAGGACGGCAAATGCCTCGTAATGCCGAATTATTTCCTACTTGTGATCACTATATCGTCGGCATGCGCAGCAATCTGACAATCTGAGTGCTGTTGAGATCTAAAAGTCCTCGGATTTTGAGCTCACGGATAACAGATTCAATGGTGAAGTTGAAGACCAGCGCCGAAAGAGCATCCCCCTGCGGCACCCCAGTGTTAATATCGAACGGCTCAGTTAATGTGTTCTGTACGGACACAACCGATCTCGAACCAGCCATCGTCATCTCCACTAATCTCACTAGTTTACTAGGTACTCCCAGCCTAACAAGACTATGCGCCGCAGCGCGTCTGCTAACCCTGTCAAACGCCTGTTTGAATTCAGTAAACAGATGGTGTAAGGTGATGTCATATGATTTCTCCAGGGTCTGCCTCAGTAGATGAATTTGATCCGTTGTTGACCGATCGGGCCGGAAACCACATCGGTACTCACCAAGAATCTCCTCCGCATACTTCAATAGCCGAAAATAGAGCAAATTAGACAAAACTCTATGGCCAGTACAAAGGATATTGATTCCACTGAAGTTTTCGCACTTCGTTTTGTCACCTTTCTTGAAGATGGAATGTATGATTCCAACCGACCACTCTTCAGACATAGTTTCACTCTTCCATATGTCATCGATAAGATCACACACCACCTCCTCCAACTCGGGTCATCCATACTTCAGGAGTTCTGAAGTGATGTTGTCTACACCAGGGGCTTTGTTGTTTTTCAAGATCTTCATCGCCCTTTTCACTTCCTGCAGATTCAGAGGTTCAAAGTCCTGCTCTCCGTAGTAGTAGTATTGGCCTTCTTGTTCATGTGTGCTGCTTTCATCACTGTTGTTTACAAGCTCCATAAAGTACTTCCTCCAGCGAGCCGAAACTTCTCTTTCTTCAGTAAGCAATGATCCCACTTTATCACGACAAGCTATAGATCGCGACTGGAATTCCCAACTTACGTGTATTGTGCATCCGAAGACGCCCTAGCTGCTGCACGTACTCCTGTAATGCTTTCTTCTTTTTTTCTGCATAGTTTCCTCGCTGCAATTCTCAAATATCTATGTGTAGCTTTGTTCTCTTCGGTGTTTGCCTGCAACTGCCTTGCCTGTTTACCAAATGCTGCTTCTTTAGCCACATTCCGCCCCTCCAAAGCCTCTCTAACTTCCTCGTCAAACCAGTCCCCTCTCATTTTTCCTTTCCTTGTCCCTACCTCCTTTCTGGCAGCTTTTTCTATAGAGCTCTTGATCACTTCCCACTCCATGTTCTCTGTAGTACACCCAGTAGCATCCAAACGGCTGAAATACGAGGATATTTCCATCTGGTATTTTCGCGAATCGTTATTCCATTTCGGTCTTTGCTTACCCTGCTCTTGATGTATACTAGAGGTTCGGAATCTGAACTTCCCACCTACTAACGTGTGGTCTGACTCGCAGTTTGCACTTCTAAACGAACGCACACCCAAGATGCTAGAACTTCGCCGATTGCATACGAGAACATGATCTATTTGATTATATCTATTCGTACCAGGTATTTTTCAGGTGCCTTTGTGTATATTCTTACGCTCGAATTACGTGCTACTGATAAACATGTTGTTTCCTGCTGCGAAGTAACATAATCTTTCCCCATTATCACTTGTTGTAGAGTGAAGGGTGTGTTTTCCAGCAACACTTCCTAAGGATGCCTCCTTACCAATTCGTGCATTAAAGTCTCCTAGAACGATCACTGCATCATACCTGGGCACTGAGTCAAACAATTCCTGAAGAGAATTATAAAATTGGTCCTTTCATCCGTTCACCTGCATTCTCGACCGGCGCATGCGCACATATAAAAGTGATGTTATGAAACTTGCATTTTACTCGTTGTTTGCATAATCTGTCATCATCTGCCCTCTTTGTTTTCTTATTGACCTAAAAGCCAGTCCCGTACATTCCTGTCAGTCTTTCCGGTCCGCTCCAGTAAAATGTGTATTTTTTTCCCCCTCAATACACCCCGAGCCCCGCCATCTTACTTCTTGGACAGCTGTTATGTCCAGTCCATATCTTTCCAGTTCTCCGGCTATCTCTTCCATCTTACCAGCTTGGAGCATAGTGAGGATGTTCTAAGTACCAAATCGTATAGCACATCGGTTTTTCCATTTAAGTCGCCTAGGTCGTCGTGTAGAGATCAGTCCATTTCTTTCTTTGTGTGTCTTCTCAACTTGGGTCTTTTTATCGTGCTGGGTAGTTGGCCCTGCGATGAACCCTCCTCCAGCCCACAGGCGGAGTTCTACTAGTCAAACGCTTTCATTTGATACCCATATAGTGGTATTCGTGACTAAATGTGTAAATCTCCATCTTGTAGCGGCGGCCATCTTGGATTTTAATATTTTTTTTCATATTGAACTGTTTTCTACTAATCAAGCCCTTTCATTTGATACCCATATTAAGTTAGTGTTGTCAAAATTTGTAAACTGCCATTTTGTAGCGGCGGCCATCTTAGATTTACAATTAAACATAATTTATTTAATTGAATTGTCACCAGATTTAAAGGTGTGTACAATATTTCAGATCAATCTCTCAACAGGAAGGGGGTCAAATTTCAATTACAAGATTTGATCCAAATAAACAAATAAATAACCAGGGCAAGCTAAATAAAACCGTTTAAAAATGTGTTAAGGTATTATGAAAAATATGATGAAAATATTATGATAGCAAATTTTACGAATTTAGAACGAAAAGGGAAAAATTGCCGTTCCTAACAGAAAAAATACAGGAAATGCGTCATATTATGTAGTTAATTTGTAAGTTTATAGTTTCAAAGCCAATGAGTGTCGTTGGAAGATTAGAAATTATGAGTTTATATTTCATGTTATAACCTCCATATTTTTAACTAAATAAAATCTCATGTGTTTGGAAAATAAATTTCTTTTAAAAAGGGCAATTATAGGGTAATAATATGACATGGCTTATAAAATAATAGAATAATGTTAGTATCTATTAATGAAAAGACTACACCATACGTTTTCTTTACAAATAAGACCACATCACTGATGATAGCTCTCATAAATGTAATATACCTAGGTTGTTCCGAAAATTGATAGTCACAGAATAAATACAATCTCTTCTTTCATGAAACCGTTTTGGATTGACGGCTTATTTCAACACAAACCTCCTTTTTGAAAATCACTGGCCAATTGTGTATGGTTTTTTTTAAATATATTATGTTTAAAGATTATAATTATCTGTCACTTTTCATTTGTTTGCAACAATGGACGTCTCGCGGGAAGCTTTTCGTGCTATGATTTTCTATGATTATAAACGAGAGGGTTAAACTTCAAGGAATCTCAAGAAAATTTACAAGCTGCTTTTGGAAAGTCTGCTTCTGCGTTAGCAATAATTACTTATTGGTTTAGATATTGGTTAGAGAACTTAAGCGATGACCCTAGACCCGGCCGCACACCAACTGCAGTAAATCATGAAAACGTCATCAAGGTAGAGTGGCTATTGCGAGAGAATAGACACACATCGAGAGATACAGGCTGAACACCTTAAAATTAGGAAGCTTGCTTCCCGATGAATATATCATTCTCTCACCGATGAGCAAAAATGCCGTCGTGTTGATTGGTGCAAAATGTTAGAAAAGTTCGAAGGAGGAACTTCGCAAAACGTATCCTATATTCTTACAACTGACGAATACGATTCTCTCACGAAGCAGCAATCTACGCAATGGGTGTTTGAAGAGGACCATTTGCCACAAAAGTTGTTCGTGGTCGGAGCGATAATAAAAAAAATATAGCGGTTTTTTTGCGACGCAGTTGACCAGTAACAATAATTCTGATATAGAAGACCATAGAACAGTTACTAGTGAATGGTATAGCGAAGTTTATCTGCCACAAAATTTCGAGGAGTTGGATAGCGAGCGCCCAAGGAGCGGCGTCCGTGGCATTCTCTTTCGTCAAGATAACGCGCCCGCTCACACAGCTGCTAGAACTATGAACTATTTGACAACTTCGGGGGTACAAATGTTATGCCATCCTACAGCCCAGATTTAGATCCATACATTTTTTTTTATTGCCCACGATAAAAAAATGCTCCGTGGGCGAAAACTTAGCACTGCAGACGAGGCCGTTTTTTAAAAATGTTTTGAAAGCTGGTTTAACCGAATGTATAAGTGCATTGGGATGCATAATGTACTTGAATTAAATAAAGTTAAATCAAAGTCATACAAAATAAATTGTTTCACTTTGCACTTTTCATTGTAGTATTGTATGAAAAAGGTGAAAAGGAACAGTCTACCTCAATGTTTATTTTCTTTACATATTTCTTGTTAAGAGTATAAAGTAAGTAGCATACAAATACAAGATACTAAACGTCATACATCAAAACTAAGGTTATAGACACAACTTACTTAATTCAAATATACAATATTATGACAACAACATGATTTGTGATGTAAATATTGTACATATACGATACAGCATCTCCAACACAGCTGTTTCCCATCAAACAACATCGTTATACTGATTAATACTGAAAATAAACCAAATTGGCTAAATATATTATCATTTTAGCAACATGTTCATCTGAACCATATCGTTTAGTATGAGTACCTACTGTACACGGCGTCTCTGTCTCATATCTGGTAGGGGTTCATGGTGTATTATCGTAAAACAATTTGATTTTCAGAGTGTTGTTATCCAAACATCCTCTTATAATATTTGCATAGCGTGGCGGCCGGCGGCCCGTATGAACCGCTTCCAATACACCTAATTCTCACAATTTGGAACACCGCAGTCCAGTGCGCGCCCGCGCCAGCCCGTCGTTATGGCTCAAAGTGCGTTATTTATTTATTTTTATCAAGAACCTGGCCTTCCGCGCATCTCACCTTAGTTTCGATATAGACACCGCTTTGAAGACACGACCACTTTAGCACGATTGACAAAACAGTCAATGCGTTTTAAATTACGCGATATCTGCCTCATGGATTTCGGTTGCCACGACAAGGATTCGGGGGAAGTGGAGTGCTACCTCGAAATACGTAAATACATTTTGACTAAACGCTATCAACGGTGATTTATAGCTTTCTTATTGTTGTGGAACATCGCATTGTAATTTATATTTTTAGTTGGAATCAGTGTAGTTTTTGGGTCGTGTAAACAGCTGGACTCTTCTGGTCGTAAGTTAGTCCGTATGTCAGCGCAGTCCACGATTGTATGTCGGGTTATACGCTGTTTATTATGTTCACTTCAGTGTCACAACAACATTCATATCGGTAAGGTACAGTGGGCCCTCAGTATGCCTTCGGAGCAAAGAACTGTTAGTAATAGGCGTGACAACATGTCGAGTCGTGAGTAAACAATGAAATAAGTGCGCTTGACGTTACCTTACCAACTAATTACATCTAATTATGTACATTTGAATATTTTAGATTGCGATACGGGTACTTCTTGCGCTATCACGATTCAAATGCGTAAGTACCTTGACAATAAGATTGGGCTTGCCAGGAAGCTTGACAATTAATCGTGCTTTGTCGCTCCTAACCTGACATTTGCAAGTGTTAGAAAAGTTTTAATTTCTATCTTCTTAAATTCAAACCAGTAGTTTAGATATCAGCGTATTCGTTAATAAACCTATAAGTATTGCGGTATTTGTTTTTAATAAAGGAATTGTTTGTGTGTGACAGCAAATCCGGATTCAGTGGGATGTATAGAGAGGTTTGCAACGTTTCTCTCGTTCCTGCTGGTGATCATCACCTTCCCATTCTCGCTATTTGAATGTTTCAAGGTACTTTCTAAATGAAATAAGAAAATATACAAACCCAATAGTTTAAAGTATTCCGTGTACTTAACTTTAAAAAACTGTTTGTGTGTATATTACTACATAACTATTACTATCACACTGCTTAATTTTTTTGTTGACAAAAAACGAACATACACAATTTTAAAGTTTATAATTTCAGCCATAATAATACCATACCATATATTAAGTTTGCTTTATACACGCTGCATGTTTAACATTTACTTGTAGGAAGAAATATAATATTATTATAAAGTTATTTAATAATAAACAAAAGACAAAAAACAGTACTAATTGTCTTTTTCATTTTTGAAATAATATAAATTGATCTAGATTTTAGGTTATTTAATGGTCGCTGGATGCCTGCAACAGTAGAAAGAACACTGCAATTTTTGCCGTAACCTCTCTTTGTGTTTCAATAAATAATTTAAATGATTGTCAGATCAATTACGTTTTTGTAACGAAATCAAAATTCGACTTAATGCGAATAAGAATTGCATAGGCGAAAGTACCGTTAATATCCCTTCTGTCAGAATGTACAAAGATTAATAAAGTGGCAGTGATTTAATATGGAATTGTTTATAGTGCTGTGATGGTAATTAAATATATTAATAAAACATAATTAAAAGAAGAGACACCTATGTTGATGCAAATCTAAGAATAACGTTAACGTTTTTAGTATAATTATTAAATAAGTGTCATTAATATAATCCCCCTTCTTTTAGGAAATGATTATTTACTGTTTTTTATTTTTTATTCAAGAGTTTTGCAAAAAGTTTGCAGTTTTACTATAATATTGGTACCTCTCGATGGATAATAATCTAATTTAAAGTCATTTCTAACCAGGTTGTGCAAGAATTCGAAAGAGCTGTCATATTCCGACTAGGGCGACTCAGAAAGGGTGGTGCAAGAGGACCAGGTCTATTCTTCGTGCTGCCGTGCATTGATACGTATAGGAAAGTGGACCTGAGAACAGTTTCTTTCAACGTACCTCCACAAGAGGTAAGACTCTCATAATAAATTTAAATAAATATTTTCTTCCTCAGTATTTATCTCTAAAATTACAGCAAGTGGCATAATACAAACTGCATGTAACTAATCCTAGCTGTATAAATCCTTCCTTTTTTGCAATTTTTAATGTTTTTGTCATTCACAATCCAAACATAATTATTCTGGAAATGCGTTTTGAACGCGTAATACACAATTGTTCTCTTCATAAATTAATTGTTACCTAATTTATGCAAGCGATATATATTGGTGGGTTTCAATTATTTTTTTACTTAACAAAGCCAACTAGATGACAGAAAGGAAGACTTAAAGAACCACAAAACAACTCTATGAATAAAACCACTCGGTCACTTAGAATGTGAATTCGACGAAAAGCAATTTCGTCGCAGTCGTCGTAGATGTGACGCTGTGTTTTTTCGTCGCACCATCTTCGTTCTCCATAAGCGCAAGCCTGTAGATGACAAGTGAGGCCATTAATCACTCCAGCAGAAGCAGGTCAGCTTTGGTAGCGCGACGCGCTACGGAGCGCGGGCACCCTGGGGTCCTCAGGTTTCCCACTTAGTATGGAGTCATCTGCAAGCAGTAGATGACCCGAGACACGTCGGGATTCTAAAGTTATCCTTTCTTTCGTTTACTTGATTTTCCGACTACTGGTACCTGAGACAGCTTGCGGTTTTTGGTCGGTTCGAGTTCGACATAACCACCAGTAGGAGGTAACCAAGGAGCTTACCGCACAGACAAAAAATTCAATTTGCCAATTAAAACTGGATGTCATAGACATTGGATATTATGTATTATCTACATGTTCTGGGAATAATCCCCAATAATTGTGATGATAAAGAATAAGAATAATTTTCTGAGGCATATGACAGATGAGCCCTACATATCCCTTCCGTTCTCTTAACAAATGGTCATAAATGGATAACCTTTTCTAAAACCTTTTCTAGAACCATCATTAATTTATCGACACAGAACACACAAGAAGATATTTGTAGAAATTGTAAACCATTTCTCCGTCATTAATGTAAATAATTGTGCCACGTGGCTCCCTAAAACCGGCGCTGGTGTGGCATTGCCGAGGCATTGGTATTGAACACCGTTAACCCAGTTGTATCTGCCGTAATTCAGTTGGCTAACGACTAATTGATGTGGCTGTAAACTATCAATCAATGTTTTACGACATGTAAAACAATCGTTTCTTGTACACCAATTGTCTGGCCACCGATCTAGTATCACGTCAACTATTTGTAGGCAAGGGCGAATTTCATGGTGTATATCTCGAATAAATGATAAATTGTTGCTAATTTAATCTATTTTTAATTTAATGTTATTATTGACTAGTCTTCTTTTTTAGTATTTTTCGATAAACGGTCTCCAACACTAAAAGCAAATATAATTCCAAGCAGTTTTGTTCCAGCCTTGTTATATTAGTAGGTACCTTTTAGATGTTTTTTTTTGTTCGATTCCCGGGTCGAATGAAATGTTTGTATGGTCTGCAAATATTTGTGTCGGAGTTTAGGTGTTTTTTTTATGAATGATATGTATGTACAAAAAAAGTATATATGTATTTATACCAGTTGTCTATTACCCATAACACAAGCTCTGCTTGGCTTGGGACTGGATGGCGTTGTATGTTAGATGCCCAAAATATTATTTATTTTTTTTTATTTTTCTTTTTATTATTTATTTATCTTTATTGTATATACAAAGTAGAATAGTACAAAAATCAGTTACAAAGTATGTGTAACAATTGGCGGTCTTATCGCTCACGGCGATTTCTTCCAGACAACCATACACGGACATTAGGTGTTTAATAATTTAGGGTAGCTTACACACAGGTAACACTATAACATGAATATTTAAAGATATCAATAGAGATCCATATACAAATGTTATACACTATTCATATAACACATACATACTTATACCTACACAAATACATATACACAATGACATATATTATATCTTACATAAAATTATACTAAAAGTATTCACAATGATAAGTAGAAGTCGTTCACCAGCTTTTTAAACATAGTCAAGGTTTTCGCTCGTCGGATATTATCAGGCAAGTTGTTCCAAAGCCTTACCGCTTGCACAGTAAATGACTTGTCTGCAAACTGAGTGGAATGTGTTGGCATTTTTAGTTTTAAATTCTCCGATGACCTCAGGTCTCTGCAATGTGTATTTTTTAAGAACTGAAAACGTTCTTTGAGATAAGGGGGTGTGTGAGGATTAAACAGAATACTGTATAAAAGAGTAAGAATATGCAGATTCCGGCGAAAGCGTATTAGTAGCCACTTGAGCTTAGAACGAAACTCTGAGATATGATCATATTTGCGTAATACAAATATGAATCTAATACATAAGTTTTGAAGTCGCTCAAGTTTGTTCAATTGGTCTTCGGTGAGATCCAGATAGCTGACATCGCCATAGTCAAGGATGGGGAGTAGAAGTGATTGTGCGAGCGCAACTTTAGTATTAGTTGGAAGGAAATTCCGTAGCCTTCGCAGAGATACTGCTGCAGCAAAAAGTTTGCGACTGACTTTCCCAATCTGAGGGTGCCAGGATAGGTACTTATCCATACAGATCCCCAAGTTTTTCACCTTATCACTATATAGAATAACCGTCCCGCTGCAACATACAGCTGGTATCTGCTGAAAGTTAATTTAGCAGTGCAGCCTGGAACTACCCACTATCATGACTTGTGTTTTGGTTGGATTTATATTTAGCCCATACTCCCTACTCCAGTTGCAAATCTGCATAAAGTCTTGATTAATGACGTCCACTGCTTGTGTTATATTATCTGGAGTAGCTTGTGAATAAATTTGGAGATCATCTGCATAAAGATGGTAGGAAGAAAGTAATTGGTTTGTAATTGAGTTAATAAAAACTGAAAAAAGTAAAGGGGATAGCACGCCGCTCTGAGGTACACCTGCAGATGTTGTGCGCCAAGAGGAGTAAACATTTTCGATACAAGCACACTGCTGGCGACCGTACAGGTAGGTACGAAACCAGTCAATTGCAGATGGAGATATGTTAAGAGAGCGCAGTATGCCTAGCAAAACATCGAAATCAACGGTGTTGAACGCATTGCTAAAGTCTAGCAAGGCCAAGACTGTTAGCTTTCCCTCATCCATCCCCGACCTAACGTCATCCGTAATATGGACAAGAGCTGTGGTGGTGCTATGGCCTGGACGGAAACCTGACTGGAAAGAATTAAGGAAACAGTTTCTTAAGACGCTCGAGGACTTTGGAGAAAAAGGGAAGGATAGATATGGGACGGTAATCTGAAATGGAGGATGGATTGCTTTTCTTGGGGAGAGGGATGATTTTAGCCATTTTCCATGCAGATGGAAAAGTATTAATAGATATGGAGTAATTGAAAATATGGCAAATTATAGGTAGGATTTCTTCGAGGATAGGAAGAACCATTTTATTTTATTTTATTTTAATTTATTTTATTATATTTTTTATTTTTATTTTTATTATTTTTTTTTATATTTTTTTATTTTATGTATTTATTTCATTTTATTTAATTTAATTTTTTTATTTTATTTATTTATGTTTATATTATATTTATTTATATATTTTATTTATATATGTTATTTATTTATTTATTTTGTTTAGTTTCGCAAAACTCTCTCAGTTATTGCTAGCAAAAGACATATTCTCTTTTGGAAAAGACGAATAACGCACTAGGAATATTCCCAATTTCCACACTAGTAAAATTCCTTTGCACTGGGGACTTTATAAATATTTAAGAAAGGGACACAAAGCCAAACCCAGTCTCAGAACGACAATCTGTGGATCACTTTTGTGTTATCCACAGATGTGTGATTTCCTTAGTGGGGTTTGAACCCACAACACTCAGCGCAGTAGAAAACGCCGGGGTGACTGCTTAAACAACTACGCTATCCGTGCAGTCAATTCATTGAAGCAATTTTAGAAATACCGACTCTTAAGTGCATATGTAAGCACAGAAATGTAATACCTTTAAACAAGCAATTCTTGTATATAATATATATATTTATATATAATCTGAACCGCGGAAACGGCTGCAACGATTTTCATTAAATTTAGCAGAATTCATTTTTAGATTTACCCAATAAGAAACATCGCGCAAATTAGGTCATCCAGGTACTTATTATTATACGAACTATTGCATGTTTTTATTACTTAAAGCATACAGTATAATAAGTTCTACAAATTTATTTGGCTAAGAATCATCGACAATGTTGTACATACATTTACTTTATTACATAATATATTATTACTACTGCTTATTCTCCTACTGTATAAATACACAACTTGACCCATTACAGTAACATATATTGTTTGAAAAACATAAATTACACACCTGATAAATGTTTATGCATTTTAATCTAAAGTATTCGTGTGTTTATTTGCAAATTGTAAGTCCATTGAGGTGAATAGGTTTCTGAGTTTTATGGATTATGAAACAGCCTAGCAAATTTCAAAGAATCTTCATCTTCTCACTCTCTTCTCATTCTCATTAACTATATTTATAGTTCTCTAGATAACTTATGAAGAGGATATTTGGTTAAAAGAGAATATCCAAGTCTAAAATGTTACAGGTCCATTGAAATGTGTTATTTTCATACTTAATACTTAAACCACTGGAATTTTTAATTCTGGTAGTAATAAGTGTTACTTGATTTTTCTTCCCTTAGTTTGTATAAATTGACAAAATTTGGAGCTCAATTTGAAAGCGAACAAACTAATTTAACTCATCATCATACATTCAAAAATTAAAGTCACTTGTACTCATTCCTCCTTTGATAATGTCATAGGGCAAAACCGGTCAGGATTGAAGTAAATTTAAACAGAGGAATAAGTACGAGTCAGTAGAGTTCTAGAATGTATTTTACCAATTTTCATCAAGTGTCGATAATCGAAGGTATAAATCTCATCAGTATCTTCCTAACTATCACTTTTGACCCGACTCGGGAATCGGACCCGAGACCTCTTGATCGTCTGTCGCATACACTAACCGCTAGACAAACGAGGCAATTGAATTAACACCTGTACACACGTATATTTAGAACTAGCTGACCCGGCGAACTTCGTACCGCCATATTTACATATCTGCCTCAGTTTCCCACAGGCAGTGTAAAGTCGCGGACAAAAAAAAGACTTTTTCCGTTATCTTTTATTTTTTTCTTTCTAGCAATAAAAGAATGAATGAAATCGGACTATGTGTTATTGAATTACAACTAAGTACATATTTTGACTTTCATCCCCTCTCTCCGGGAAACCGTGGTAAATATCGGGTTAAAAGTATCATATGTCCTACCTCGTAGTATGAACTTAAATCATGCCAAATTTCATTTGAATCCGTTCAGTAGTTTCGGCGTGATGCGCGGCCAAGATACAGACAGACAGACAGACAGACAAAAATGAAAAAAATTACAGTTTTGGCTTCAGTATCGATAATAGAGAGCCCTCCAAAATTTTTTTTCAAAATATCTTTAATGTACAGAATTGGACCTGTTACATTTTTATTATAAGTATATATAGATATAAGTAATAAGTAATAATATAGATAAATAGTTAAGCTAATAATTTAAAAATGATTTAACATTTGTCATATCTTGTTTGCGTTATTATTTCTATTATAAACCAATACTGTTATGAAATCTATCAATCAAAATTGTTAGTTTTACACTTAATATCCTATGAACCACAAACAAGTTTTCATAACCAAGGTATATTTAGAGCATTATCCCTTTGCTTAGATGCTTTATATCGCTCTACAAGTAATATTTTTTTGTACGATCTGTGGTGTTACATGATGTCTTATAACAAAACCATTTTATATTTACTTTAAAAACTATTTATTGATTGATGCTTATAACAAAAACTTTACATTATATCCGTTGTTTATTCAGATAAGATCAGTTAGTTCGTATTTTTTACGTATCGTATCGTAAGAATTACGGTTTAACGTACATCAAGAAAATGTTTTGAAAACTAGAACCAAAAAAATAAAAAACCGGAAATCACCTCGGATACCACCCTGGTGGCATGTCGGACTCAAACCGACTAAAACCGCACGTCGTCTTAGGTACTAGAAGCCGGGGGACCAAGTGTACCCTAGCAAGGAAAGCCCTGGAACCCCGACGTATCGGTGTTCCCTTTACTATCCCCAGGGCGCGCACGCTCCGCAGCGTCCGTGCCTCCACCTGAGCCAGCTTCTGTTAGGGTGACAGATGTCAGCATCTGTCACCCTCAGGCTTGCGATTATGGAGGACGGAGATCGTTATGAGATCTCCGGCGCCCGAGTCGCCTGTGGTACTTGGCCCGTTCCCGGGCCTGGCGGGCCGGTAGAGTTCTAAACCTTTCCCGGTCCCGCTCCGCCATCACCTTGGCAAGTATAACTTGCTCGCAGAAGGAAACGGCGGAGTTCCACGCACTCTCGTCCTGCAATATGGCCGCAAAGGCATTCTCGTAATCGATGAAGCAAAGAAAACGTCTTGTTGCATGTCTGCATTTTTGTACCAGAATTGCATTGCAAATGACACCTTTCTCTTGCACACTCGTATTTGAAAACTAAAAAGGCTGTCTGCGACTTAGACCTTACTCGTTCCTTGATAACATTTAGAAATAGTTTCAATACTTCGCTTAAAATAAGTTCTAATCTTTTCACACGTTCTCTTCTTCTTAATTCTTCTTAGACCTTCTAGTTAAGTATTAAATAAGATTTTATAGTTTAATTTTGGAAAGCATCTTAATATTTCAATAATAAACTAAATCGGTATCAAATTTTTACTAATTATCTATACCTACGTAAATCAGTCTAATAACTGCATTGTTCGTATTTTTTTATTTAAGTTCTTCCACGAGACCTGTACTGAGAAAGTGTAAATAACTTAATCAGTTTTGAATTAAACATATCTAAATTTTATTGTTATACTACTCCATATTAATTACATCAAATAGTAGTAATTTCTTTGTATTTTTTGTTAAATTATTATCACTAAAAAGTTAGATTGATTAATGCTATCCAAGCTAACAATGGAGTGGGTTGACTCACTAGTTTATTGGTCTGTAATTATTATAAAAGCGATCCCGATAGCACCACAACAAAGAGGATTCGTTTTATGTGGTCTTGTATAATAAAACTATAAAATATATATATTTCTTATTCAAATCAATTTAACTTTTCTTTTGATTTTCAATTCGTATCACATTTAATAAAAATTATAACTTGTTCAAAATATTTCATTTTTCCAAGGTTATAGCCGACTAGAATTTGACCCAAATACGATCGTTCGATTAACAATGCTTCCAGACATCACAAATCATAAAATGAGGTTAACCGAAGAAAACAATAATTTTAAATAATTGAATCTTACGTGCATCTCTAAAATATTTATGTGAGAACATTTGTAGACGAATTAGCTATTTGTTATCAAAACATTAAATTCATTGAATGTGTTGTACATTCAACGAGTTATAGAAATAAACAATACTTTTAGTTTTTGATCTTATTCCAACTTATGAATGTATTAAAATTTAGTTAGCATAGTATAGTTTTATTTATTTGTTTTAACAAAGTAAGAAACATAACGTTTCATTGTGAATACTACACTTTTAGTTTCATTTGTTTTACATTTTAGTAATGACAGCACTTTTCATGACACGTTTTCTTGACACCTTAGGCCACCTACTTCGTACCTAGAAAAAGGCAGTGGAACGCCTGTAAATTATACTTCACTAGCTGACCCAGCGAACTTGCCACTTACACACCTTTTTTATTTGTAAACATTATCTAAATTTCCTAGGAACTTGTTTCAGTATTAATTTATTTTATTTTATTTTATTCAATAGGTACAGATACAGATAACAGATTTAAAAAAATACAAAAAGCAGTTTTGACAGTACATTATAGTAAACCTGCCATCCAGTTACAAATGTACACAACTTTGGCAGTAGACAGTGCTTCGCTTTGGCATAGGGTTAAATATTATAAGAAAATTATGAGAAATAAACAAAATGCCCACTTCAGCTTCTTACGGGGTTAGTGTACAGTCGCAGATGAGTTGTTGTTTTTTTTTTATTTTCTTCTTACAAAACTTGGCCTGACAATGACAAACGCATGAAAAAATATCCAATTTAATGCTGTCGATTATGAGTTAAGAGCGTACATACATTTTTGTAATACAATTTTTATTTGTACTAGAGATTAGGTACTCGAAATTCGACCTAAATATTACAATATTTTTTTAGCTTTCTGTATTCCTCCTCCATCTAAACTTCAACTGTGTCAAATTTCATACACCTCCGCTCCGTTTGCATAATCTACATAAAAAGAGGTACAAAGTTTTTGCTTACATATTATAAAGATATTGTCTACTTAGTTGCCATTTAATTAATTTGGCAACGCTACAAACTAAACCGAAGGGTTTATTATTTTAAGATTAGTCGTCAGGTAATCGTATAACGACATTTATGGTGAGTTTGAATGAGTGTGAGCTTCGCATAGTTTTAAAACTAACTTATGAAACTAAATTTAAAGCCTCAGGTTCCAGTTGGGATAATTTACCTTCTGGTTGCCTTCGGGTTGAATGGGGCGTGCCCCAGGGATCTGTGATTGGGCCTACGCTATTTCTCGCCTTTATTAACGACCTGTGTAACCTCCAGTTGGGAAACGGCAAAATTGTTACCTTCGCTGATGACACTGCATTGATTTTCAGTGTAGATTCATGGGCGACACTTTTCACACAGCCCAGTTGGGTTTTAACCAGGTGTTATCATGGCTAAATGCCAATGGACTTACACTCGATGTCTAGAAGACAAGATACTTACCGTTTGCGATGCGAAGTATAAGCTCCTACAGATCTGAGCAACTTTTCAATTTTGGCCCATACATGCTCTTTGGATCATTCTCCTTGCTCATGTAAACACCTAACTAATGCCCCAGTTATCAAGTATCTTGGTTTAATGATTGATAATAAGTTGAGTTTTAATCACCTCATAGATCTGCTGTCATCAAGGGTCCGAAAGTTGATTTTTATTTTTAAAAACCTGAGACATATTGCTTACAGAAATTTAATAAGGTTGGTTTATCAAACACTTTGTGAGCCTATCCTATCATACTGTATCTATCTAATCTATCAACTTACCAAATACAAGTGTAAAAGAGCTATCACTTCGTGGCTAAAGTCCCTGAACTACGAGGAAACCGAGACTCTTCTCCTTGTGCCCTCATAACTTCCCTCATTCCTAGTTTTATTTCCTGTGGTTAGGTACTTAAGTGATTTCTTTTTGTGAGCACGCACACACTCATACACCCTCATATGAACACGCACTCACATACACACGCATAACACACAAACACACGCACGCACGCACACACACCCACACACACACACACACACGCATTCGCACACACACATTATTTGCAATTTGTAATGTAGGCATTATTCTTGCTCATGCAAACATAAATGTCACTGCTCCTCCCACCATACATTTCACTATCCAGAGTCTGGAGCGGCTGGTAATCTGTAATACAGGTCATCCTAGTACAGATGCCAGTCTCCCACACAGATTATATTTATGTGAACTGTATTTGCTATTTGCTGTATGAATTTGTTTTTAATTGTAAACTGTGTGTGAGAGAAACAATAAATTGTATTATTATTATTTATACTTTTATATTTCAATTACGTACAAAGTTAATATTCTTTTACCTTTCTACAGGGATCCTTACGAACAACTTTTAACTCTATCTAAAGTTTGAGATTTTATAAGAAACAGTTTACATCTACGTATTTTCGGACCTATAGATACGACAATAGTAGAGCTATGCATTACCTCCGTGGCTATTACAAGAGAGCGTACTCCGGACTTGAAAGCCTCTACTTTGTTTTATGTGTATGCCTGCTAAAGTAACTCTGCCCTGCCTGATAGAAAGCATAAGTAAAATCCAAGAGTGGTGGTCACCATCCTCAATGCGAACGTGGACAATGCAGCATGGTGACTCACACTAGGCGGCCTAATGAGATGCTTTTTCACGTCCCGCCTAAAGGACCCGGATTCATAATGGGAGGGAAACATAGCATTTCAGTCTTATTATAATAGGTCTTTACCTATGAAATTGCCGTTTTGTATGTAATAAGTGAAAGTACTTATTTTTTCAAACTTTTTTATTTCTGTTATTCGAAGTAATCACCCATGCAATCGACGCATCTTTGCCAACGCATTGGCAGTTTATTGATGCCCTTCTTGTAAAAATCAGCTGGACGGGAGGCAACAAACTCTTCAAAGGCATTTTGTACTGCCTCTCGGGAATTGAATTTTTTACTCACTAAAAAGTTGCCTAATTTTGGAAAAAGTAATAGTCGGTAGGTGCAAGGTCTGGTGAGTATGGCGGATGAGGGAGAGCTTCCAACCCCAGCTCTTGCAGCTGCTTCACGACAACGCGCGACCCCATACTGCGCAACAGACAGTCTCCAAGCTGCAAGAGCTGGGGTTGGAAGCTCTCCCTCATCCGCCATACTCACCAGACCTTGCACCTACCGACTATTACTTTTTGCAAAATTTAGACAACTTTTTAGTGGGTAAAATTTTCAATTCCCGAGAGGCAGTACAAAATGCCTTTGAAGAGTTTGTTGCCTCCCGTCCAGCTGATTTTTACAAGAAGGGCATCAATAAACTGTCAATGCGTTGGCAAAGATGCGTCGATTGCATGGGTGATTACTTTGAATAACAAAATTAAAAAAGTTTAAAAAAATAAGTACTTTCACTTATTGCATACAAAACGGCAGTTTCATAGGTAAAGAACTATTATATCGACTGCCTCGGTGGCGCAGTGGTAGTGAATGCGACTGCTGTGCTTGAGGTCTCGGGTTAAAATGCTGGGTCGGAGCTAATGTTTGTGTGATCTACAAATATTTGTTTCGGAGTTTGGGTGTTTTCTATCTATAATATGTATGTATTTACAGAAAAAAAGTATATAATATGTATTTATATCAGTTGTCTAGTACCCATAACACAAGCTGTGCTTAGCTTGGGACTAGATGGTGTTGTGCGTTAGATGTCTGAAATATCTATTTATTTATATTTATTTGCTTCCATATCATAGGAAGTTACTTTTAATATTGTAGGAAATAACCTGTGAGTTGAGTCCATTTTAAACAATTTATAAACTTCAGAAACACCCACACACTGCTTTTATGTTTTAGGTTCCGCAAACGTGTAAAATAAATTTATCAAGTAGTAAGCTAAATCAAGAGTAAAAACATTATTATTCACTTATCTTACGAGTTCAGCTTTAATAGGGTAGCCGTCTAAACAAAGTAAATTCACATTTTAACACCACTTGGTTATTAAAATAAATTGCATAAGATTAATCGTCTACTAGACTGACCTTGCTCCGGAGATTGCACAGCTTACTGTGAATTATCATTAACCATTTAGTACATCAATTATATCATTTAGTGGTATAAACTGAAGTGCTGCGTTAATTTATGAAATCACTCTAAATTTCCAACCAAGTCATGGTGAAGTTCGTTCTCAGTGTTACTTGACTGGGCGTGAAGTAATAAGATTTTTGATTGATTTCCTTTTTTAACTGATTTCCAAAAGGAGGAGGTTCTCAATTTCATCGTTTTTTTTATGTATGTACACTGATTACTCCATCAATTGTAGACCGATTTTGTTTTTTTTTTGTATTCGAAAGTGTATGCTCCCCATGTGGTCCCATTGCCCCCATATTAGGATCTGATGATGGGATCCCAAGGAAATCGAAGGAAACCCTGAAATTTACGTGAGCGCCTGCAATGAAGTTAAGAGCATTTGTCTGCATGCCTTCATATTCTGTAGACATCTTTTAATTTCATACTATATAACGGGTCCTAACGATATTGTCAGTTTACCTCAAATCACTTGAATTATAGTAACCTTAGAGAACAGTCCATTTGAGATTTTATTACAAAATATTACCTGAAGTCCTTTTGATTCTATACAATATGTATGTTACCTTTAGTCGTATTCTTTCAAGTTATTTATATGAAATGATGATGAGAGACTTGAGAAAGACTAAAAAGCGCAAAAATAAATAAAAACTTCTTTTCAAAAACCGACTTCAAAAACTAAAAAGTATAAAATAACTTGATTTGTATATTCTCATATATCTCGAAATATAGCGAGTGTGGTACCTACTATTACATTTGGCTTGGCACCGACTTCAAACCTATGAATAGGTAGCACCTCATATTAATAAAGTGAGGGTAGCACATACAAATTAAGTTATTATATACTTTTTAGTTTTTGAAGTCGGTTTTTTTGTCTTATAATGTCTGTTAATAAAAATGAAGATGATATGTACATCTATGTGTAAATTAAAACCAATAAAGTAATGAACAATATCTGATTCAATATCGACGTATAAGGAATAAGGAGACGGCTCTTGATAGAAAGAGCTGGATAAAGCTGCATTGACAAGAGCCTAGATCTTAAGTAAATGATGATGATGATCTGATTAAAAAACAACCGGGACGCAGTCTATATTCTACAATGATTTTATGCGTCCACAATTATTTTTCAAAATCAATTCAAAATAAATGTATTATTAGAAAGATAGATAGAAAACTCTTTATTAGTACACCATAATATTACATAGTTACAAGAGTACATAAAATGTGAGATGTAGTGTACAAAGGGCGGCCTTATTGAGAAAAACAATCTCTTCCAGGCAACCTTAACCGTATTATTATTCCCTGTGTAATAGAACGTCGACGTCAATATAAATTAATGCAATAATGTAACACGTTTCGTCGTTTTGATTTTCAGACAAAATGAATCAATGCCTTGTCGCGCATCGTGATGTCGGCGGGAGAACGTCTCTTGCTTCCCACGACATTTGAACTTGGCAAATGCCATCCTAAAACTACCTACAGTTACATCCCATATTTGTGAATACGTTCTCTTCAATGTTGTATTTTACATCTTCGGTGTAGCCAATGTTTAGGTTCAAATTAACTGTTGTATTTAGAAAAAAAATATCCATAAATTTATATTCTGTAGTTACAGAATTTTAGTCTATTCATATTGTTAAAAAAATACATAACCACTTCACCCCTGATAATTCTCTACGAGGATAATGTTTTGTCCGACCAAAGTATCGCTAGTGGATCGCTTTCAAAGTTTAGATTTCTGTGGTCGCTTTACTGCATTATTTGCATTCCCAATGAGTATAGTATAGTGACACTACTATTGGATTCTGCTCATGCTTTCCATCATGCAGAGTAGAGTCTCTTTGGCAGATACATATGAAAAAAAAACATATTACGTATTATACATAAATCACACATAGACAGAAGACAAATGTGCTCATCACACAATCGTTTATATCGTACTAATCACGAGAATAACAGGTTCGTCTATAAAACATGTTAGTTCGACTTCACGCATGGCGTAATGGTTTAAACGGTCGCCACACAACTTCCTACTAAGCTAAGTGTTGTGGGTTCAAACCCCAAATGAACAACATTTTGTGTGACGCACAAATTGTTTTTCTGTGATTTACAAATTGAGTCGGGTGTTCACTGATTCCGTTTAATGTATGTTTGTAAAGTCTCTCACGACACAGGATTTATTCCTAATGCAAGAGTTGTCCGACTAGTAGTTTCTGTTTCAGATATCAATTAGTAAACCCTCTTAAAATAATCACTAGGAAGAACAAATAATCTTTAATTACGATATTTAAACAATATAATTGCAGGTATTGACGCGAGATTCTGTGACAGTAGCGGTGGACGCAGTTGTCTACTATCGAATCAAAGAACCATTGAATGCCGTTGTCAGAGTTGCTGATTATAGGTAGGTACCGAATTATATACTCAGTGCCGGATTAGCCACGTAGCAAGGGTAGCAAATGCTACGGGCCCCGCGTTTTGGGGGGCCCCGCGCTCCAACGCCTGTCTAACCGTAAAAAATAAATTTAGACAAACCAAAAATATTTTTGCATGCCATTAGGTATCCCAAATGAACGGTACTCATTTTCATTTTCACAAAGGAGATGTAAAGGAATGTGGCAGTTATATAAATATAGAGGAATAAAGATCATTCCACATAGCATGAAAGTTTGGGAAAAAGTTATTAAGAGAAGAGTGAGAGAGGAAAGGGAAATAAGTCGAAACCAATTTGGGTTTTTGCCAGGCCAACAGATGCCATATTCACAATTCGATAATTTGTGTGACAAATACAGACAGACGCACACAAACTTGCATATGGTGTTTGTTGATCTAGAAAAAGCGTATGATAGGGTAACCCGAGAGGTTTTGTAATGGGCTTTGAAAGAAGAAAGAGTGCCTGCTAAGTATGTGGCATTGTTGGGATCGATGTACAGAGGATCTAACACTTATGTAATATCGGCTACGGGAAACACCGACCAATTCAGTGTCTCCGACGTCTCTTCCGGCTGATAATGGATGCTCTGACATACAGGAGGAGGCACCATGGTGCATGCTACTTGCAGACGACATTGTGTTGGTCGGTGATAACGCATCCGAGGTCCCGCGCAGACTAGAAATATGGCAGCAAAGACTAGAGAATGTTGGATTGAAAATCTGCAGGACTACAACCGAATACATGTTCTACGATTTCGGTGGGCTCTTCGGTCTTGCTGCCGTTTAACTAACTAAATGGAAAAACGACTCCAGTCTTCACCGATTTCAAGTACCTCGGTTCGCTGTTACAAAATAATGGCGAAATAGGTCTGCGCAAAATCAAATCAATGCAGATGGATAAAGTGGCGGCAAGTTACAGGATCTATTTGCGATCCCAAGTTCCCTTTAACTTTAAAGAGACAAATATATAAAACCTCATTAGACCTGCCGTCCTGCATGGATCTGAATGTTGACCAATAAAGAAAACGGCTGAAAAACGCCTGCATGTAGCTGAAATGTGAATGTTGAGACGCATTTGTGGTGTGACTAGAATTTATAAGGTGAAGAATGATTGCCTCCGGGCGATAAGGCCACCAATTGTACTTCTCTAATTTTATGTTAAACTTGGAATGAATCTGGTGTACAATAAAGAGATCTATTACTATTATTATAATGACTACATTAGAGGAAGCCTGAAAGTAGCACCACTGGATGGAAAATTGAGAAGCAACAGGTTAACCTAGTATGGCCATGTGATGCGTGGTGTTGGTTTGTTGATAGGAAAATTTATTTTGGAAAAAGTCTCAATAATGGTCAGTGCTTACAAAGATGATTTAGAGAATAGCCTAGGCAACGAATTATTAGTGCAGTTCGCCGAGTGGCTGAAAACAGATGTGTTGTGACTGTGACAGTGACTGTTATTGTAATCATTTTTCTAATTTTTTGACCGTATTTTAATTTATGTGTGTTCTCGGATAACTTCGTCGTTTATGAACCGATTTTGATGATTATTTTTATAATGGAAAAGAGATATCCCAACGGTGGTACCATGATAAGGACACTAAGATCTGATGATGGCATCCAAGAGAAACCGATTGATTTGGTCGCACTTGAAGTCGGTTTTTTTATTTTGTTAAAATTTCACTTTTTCAACATAAAAACGCATTAAAAATAAGTCAAGGAATACAATGGGCCAAGAACGACTTAATCATCTTACTTTCATGAATATAGACTATGATTTGCTTAACATTGAAAGTGTTATCTCTAAATTTGTTCGTATTAAGTCCAGAACAAACATATTAACTAATATGTTATAAATAAACTCTAAATGGTTTTGTTTTATTTACTGATATTTGGCTGCCTTGGTTGCGCAGTGGGAGCGTACGCCACTGTTGTGCATGAGGTTTCGGGTTCGATTCCAAGGTCGTACCAAATGTTAGTAATACGTCTTTACCTATGAAATTGCCGTTTTGTATGCAATAAGTGAAAGTACTTATTTTTTCAAACTTTTTTATTTCTGTTATTCGAAGTAATCACCCATGCAATCGACGCATCTTTGCCAACGCATTGGCAGTTTATTGATGCCCTTCTTATAAAAATCAGCTGGACGGGAGGCAACAAACTCTTCAAAGGCATTTTGTACTGCTTCTCGGGAATTGAATTTTTTACTCACTAAAAAGTTGCCTAATTTTGGAAAAAGTCGGTAGGTGCAAGGTCTGGTGAGTATGGCGGATGAGGGAGAGCTTCCAACCCCAGCTCTTGCAGCTTGGAGAGTGTCTGTTGCGCAGTATCGGGTCGCGCGTTGTCGTGAAGGAGCAGTGGGGACGACCGATTGACTAAAGCTGGTTGCAGATGTGCAAGCTTCTCCATCATTCTCTCCAGTTCTTCACAGTACACATCTGCATTAATGCTCATGCCGTTTTGTAAAAAGCTGAGAGTAAAGTTGTAAAGAGCTTTTGAGATTTTATTACAAAAAATTACCTGAAGTCCTTTCGATTCTATACAGCATGTATGTTACCTTTAGTCGTATTCTTTCAAGTTATTTAGGTGAAATGATGATGAGAGACTTGAGAAAGACTAAAAAGCGAAAAATAAAAATAAACTTCGTTTAAAAAACCGACTTCAAAAATAAAAAGTATAAAATAACTTAATTTGTATGTGCTACCTATTCATAGGTTTGAAGTCGGTGCCAAACCAAAATGTAATAGTAGGTACCGCACTCGCCGCGCGTGACCTTGAGCGGGATAGCTGCTCTTCGCGTAGAACAAAACAACCGAAGCGTCGGTGACGTCGTTGACGTTCGTCTCGAAATATACCGAGTGTGGTACCTACTATTACATTTGGCTTGTCACCGACTTCAAATCTATGAATAGGCAGCACATGTAAATTAATTTATTTTATACTTTTTAGTTTTTGAAGTCTGTTTCTTTAAACGAAGTTTTTTTTATAATTTTAGGATGAATTAGGTGAAATGTACATATGTTTTCTTTCTGGTAAATTCCAGCGCTTCAACGCGACTTTTAGCAGCGACGACACTCCGAAACGTTCTAGGCATGCGTGATCTAGCACAATTACTGTCTGACAGAGAGGCCATCAGTCGCCTGATGCAGTCCAGCCTAGACGAAGCCACAGAGCCCTGGGGCGTAGAAGTGGAGAGAGTAGAAATGCAAGTCTTCATTACTATGAGTTATGATTGCGCTTTATTTTTATAAAACATTTAGTTAAACCAAATAGTTTTATTGGTATAACTTCTAATTTTGTTATTTACCGTACTTTCCATAGATTTATTTTATATATACCACTCATACTAATCATTTTGTCTATAAAGGGAATTGGGACCGTGGTCCCAGTCCCAAAAATCCCACAATTCATAACAGTTCATCTCACCATAATCTCAGCCAAAGACGTTAACTGCTCGACATTGACCACCCCCAACATTTTACATAACAGCCGGTCCTTCCTGTGCATCCGACACTTGCAATTATTATGTAAATTAAATACTTGCAATTATGTAAACATTTGAAATGAATAACTTACTTGCGGCTATTTTCAGAAAAGACGTAAGACTACCAGTGCAGCTACAAAGAGCAATGGCTGCAGAAGCTGAAGCGGATCGCGAAGCAAGAGCCAAGATTATAGCTGCTGAGGGAGAAATCAAAGCATCGAGAGCTTTGAGAGAAGCATCCCTTGTAATGGTTGATAATCCTATGGCTCTTCAGGTAAAATATATAAAAAACACACATTTTACTTCAGCTCATAGAACGTAATAATTTAGTTTTAAAACTGAGATCGGAGGCCTAATGACCCAGAAGCATCTCAATAGGCCGCCATAGTGTTGGTCACTATGCTGCATTGTTGAATTATCGCAATGAGCATGGTGACCAGTACTCTTGGATTGGGTGGCAGGCATGAGCCACTACCGAACCGGATTAGATGGTGGCATTTTATATCCATATATGCCATATACATATATCAATATAAAAAACTGTCCATGTGGTGACGGAATAGGAATACGGAGTCGACTATGCATCTCGTGGGTCTCGTAAAAACCGACTAAGGGAGCAAACTACACATTAGCAATAGCACAGAAGAGATCAGGACAACTTGGAACAAACCAGTCTGGCCAGTAAGGTATTATAAGCCAAAACTTTCCTTCTAAGAAGAGGCCTATATCTTGGAGTGAACTATAAAAGGCTGTTAGTGTTTTTTTGTCCGAATTATCAGATTAATGACCAATTAACCTTTTTATTAAACTTTTCATTGAAGGATAAATAGAAATATATTTTTGTTCCAGCTCCGATATCTTCAATCCCTCAACACAATCTCAGCGGAAAAAAACTCAACTATAATTTTCCCGTTCCCTTTGGATTTCTTAAGAACTTTTATGGGAGGACCAGGATCAAGTTCACAGCAGCCAATTCAGCATGTATAAAGACATTTATATGTATTATTTAAGTTATAAGCTTTATTAAATAGTTGCAAATGTTTTTTAATTATAAAATGTTTTTTTTACTGTACTGTACGATAAAAACTCCAACAGCTTATAAACAGTTGTAAAATTCTATATCAAGATGCTAACTTTAGCGAAGTGATATTCGATAAGTTACTGAAAATTACTACTACTGTGGATTACCTGATTTATAATATACGTTTAATTAAGTCATACTTTAAGAAATTGGTTTAGCGCATGGTACATGCCAATTTATAATAACAGTTTCGATGAAACGAGTAGGCATTTAAGTACAAAAAATACGTATGTAAACGACGAGGACAAAGACCATTAAAATTTTATTTAGAAGATATAATATTCACAACATATCTATATTGCATGTTAGCGCTGGAAGAGGTCCAGAAGTTTAAATAAAACCTGTACCCGGATCTCACCGTGATCGTGAGTCGACACATCACTCCGCTACAAATCCCGGTCGGGTGACGGCCCGAAAGGGTTTCCACCACTGACCTCTATTAATACTAGTACTTGTAATAATAGAAGTCAGTGGTTTCAACAAATAAAAGAAAAGGTATACCGCCACTGCTCGAAAAGGCCAGTGTTCCGTACCAGTACCACTTAAGACTCACTTTTTACGACACCAGACAGTTAGATGATGGATGAAGAATGCAGAGTGTTAGTAATCCCATAGGTGTCGTCAAAAGCGACTAAAGGACCAAATCACTACAGAGAGAAGGAAAACTTGAAACAAACCCTATACCACCATCTGGCTAGGTATAGTAGGAAAGAACCTAATTTCTAAGAAGAGATTTATGTCTGTGATCTATGTCTGTGGCCTATTAAAGGCTGTTGATGATGATGAATGTTTATTTCTTCTATTATACATGCGGGTTATGCATCCACCCCTATAGAACCTTTTTAGCCTGTGCAAAATACACATCTCTATAGCTTAATACAAAAAAAAAACTTCGTTTAAAAAAACCGACTTCAAAAACTAAAAAGTATAAAATAACTTAATTTGTATGTGCTACCTATTCATAGGTTTGAAGTCAGTGCCAAGCCAATGGAATAGTAGGTACCACACTCGCTATATTTCGAGACGAACGTCAACGACGCTTCGGTTGTTTTGTTCAACGCGAAGAGCAGCTATCCCGCTCAAGGTCACGCGCGGCGATTGCGGTACCTACTATAACATTTTGGCTTGGCACCGACTTCAAACAACACCGACTTCCAAAAGGAGGAGGTTCTCAATTTCTTGAGAACCTCCTCCTTTTGGAAGTCGGTTAAAAAACAATACTATCGTCTGGTTATTTCAATATTATCGTGTGTTGTTGAATAAACACGTAATATGTAATTACGTATCTAATATAGATAGTCATATGCAAAAACTTTATGTGTATGATCTTGACTTTACAGCTGACTGTTCATGAGCTTACAAATTACAATTCCTACAAATAGCATTATCCAAACAATAGAGCTTCTTTATGAAAAGTAAAAGTTGGTAGACGTTTAGGTCTATGTTTCTTGTCATGTACAATTGTTGGTGTTTACCATGATAAAACTTTCAATATTTACTCAAAATTTATTGTAAACAATGTTGGAGAAATTAGAAAGAGTGAAACTATCAGAGCCCAACGAATTTTCGAGTACATATATATTCTCAAATGAGTCATATATTTAGTCTAAAGCAACACCTAAAATGCATAATTTATATTTATAAACATTTTCAGGCACACCATACAGTACTAAATCTTCTGTTACAGAAAATATTTTTTAGTATTATCTATTTTGCTAGTTATCATTTGTCCTTTACTTCTTATAGCCTGCTTCCGGGTGAGTTTATTAGTTGAGTTAGTTATTAGACTTATTAGGCGTTAAATTTTAATATAAATATAATATATAATATAATTAATATAAATTTAATAATTTGACTACATTAATTCTTATTACCAATTTTGTTTTCAAAAATAACATTGGAAACATACTACAGCACTGAACTACGGAGTAGCTACTAAATATGGAGTAACTACTAACCCTGTATGGCGATATATAAATTCTCGTGCCTATTAGCATGTATACAACTTTCCAACTTTATAATAATTCAGTAGATTTACAAAAATGCTATCAAACTTATTTTTTTGCGTTTAAACTCTCGATTAAATTGCTTAAATAAGAAACATTTCCAAACTTATTTGACGTAGACCAAAACTGAAACCATTTTGTTTGCTCAGAGTTATAGAAATGTACCAATTGTGTTTAACTTACTTTATTTAAGTTTCAGAAAAGTTATATTTAGAGTAAAAAATATATTTGGAAAGTCTAGCTTGTAAAAAATAAAAAATAAACTTCGTTTAAAAAAACCGACTTCAATAACTAAAAAGTAAAAAATAACCTAATTTGTATGTGCCACCTATTCATTGGTTTGAAGTCAGTGCCAAGCCAATGGAATAGTAGGTACTACACGCTATATTTCGAGACGAACGTCGACGCTTCGGTTGTTTTGTTCAACGCGAAGAGCAGCTATCCCCCTCAAGGTCACGCGCGGCGAGTGCGGTACCTACTATTACATTTTGGCTTGGCACCGACTTCAAACCAATGAATAGGTAGCACATACAAATTAAGTTATTTTATACTTTTTAGTTTTTGAAGTCGGTTTTTTTAAACGAAGTTTTATTTTTATTTTTCGCTTTTTAGTCTTTCTCAAGTCTCTTATCATCATTTCATTTAAAATTTAATGATGTCTACAGAATATGAAGGTATGCATACAATTGCTCGTAACTTCATTGCAGGCGCTCACGTAAATTTGAGGGTTTCCTTCGATTTCCTTAGGATCCCATCATCAGATCCTGATATGGTGGCCATGGGAACACATGGGGAGCATACCCTTTCGAATACAAAAAGAATTTTCAAAATCGGTCCACAATTGTCGGAGTAATCGATGTACATACATAAAAAAAAAACAAAAAAAAAATACCGATGAAATTGAGAACCTCCTCCTTTTGGAAGTCGGTTAAAAAGCAATTGTGTAACTCTGTCATTTATTGGAAAACAGTATAACTAATTCTCAATTCATTTATTTACCTGAAAAATAACATGTACATACGTGTAATTTTACTTTCATAAGAATACAGCCATAATTAAAACATCAGAAAGTATGTATTTCTCTACTTTCACGAAATATTATCCAAACTAATTTGACGTGAGATGGCCGATTTCGAAAATGTCGTAAAGAATGAATTCAATGTAGTTTTCAAGTTCTTCTAAATAAAGGGTCATCTTTAACTATTCTCATTCCAGGTGGTAAAACAATACAAAAGAGCTGTTGTGTTACGCTTTGGCAAAGTGAGACCTGATTCACCAGCTGGTCCAGGAGTAATATGGGGCTTGCCAATCTCAGATGAAGTTACTCTTATTGACCTTAGAACACAATCTTTCAATTTGCCGCCTCAACAAGTAACATTTTTAACATTATTCTCCGAAATCTGCGTCTTCTGCGTCAACAAGCTGCTTCTACAAGCCTGTGTATTTTTAGAGCAAATACGTTTTTAGAGTAATAGAGCTTACATTTCAGAACAACACAGAGAAAGTGTGGGTCACCATGCTGCATTGTTGCATTGTCTGCATTCGCAATGAGTGCGGTGACCACTATTCTTGAATTGTGCTCATAAAAAACACACCGCGATTATCGACATACATGCAGAGGGAGCCACGAGCAAAAGCTAGTCCGATCATAATGTAAATAACGGATTAAGATGCATTCTATTCTATCCAACACTAAAGGTTGTCTCTTTATTCCAGATTCTTACAAAAGATTCAGTAACCGTTACAGTTGATGCGGTTGGTTATTTTCACATAACGGAACCTCTTCATTGTTTATTAAACGTCCAGTATTACAGGTAAGTTATTGCAAAAAAGACTATTGCATTAAACATTCACTAATCGATTGGAGCGGTCCATGACTCTCTAGCTGATTATCAACGAAAATTTCATAGGTGAACATGACAAGGTAATGCTTAAATAATGAAGGAAATCGTTGGGATAAAAAAATTAAACTAGATTGTGCTGCCGCTGCCGGTCACTTTCTTCAAATCGTCGGTCCATCGTTCCGCAGGACTCCCTACACAACGTTTGCCTAATCGCTGTCTCCACTCTAGCATATTTCGGCTCCATACGTATACTGCCTTACAATTATGCCGTGGGAGAGCCACGCTTCGACATGAATGGACCGGCTCGACCGGAGTGATACCACGGCCTCACAGAAAACCGGTGTGAAACAGTGTCTGCGCTGTGATTCACCGAGTGAGTTCACCTATTCGCTAAAGGGCGGCAACGCACTTGTGACGCCTCTGGTGTAGCGGGTGTCCATGGGTGGTGGTAATCGCTTACCATCAGGCGATACGTCGGCTCGTTTGTCCGCATAATTTTTTTTAAAAGATATGGCACATAATCTTCTTTACAGTATTCTGTTGCAGACGTTCGACGGAATTAATAACAATTGCTGTTTTGAGAAATGTTCTTGGTCAATATACGTTAGGAGACGCATTGACTAGCCGACAATCCATGAGTGCTAGAACCAAATTTGAGATTGACGCAATAATCTCTGATTGGGGTGTTCACATCGAAAGAGTGGAAATGTAATTTTTTTTTTATGTTTACGTCATAATATTTCTTAAGTAATATGATCCATTATAATTATATTTAATTATATAATCATTCATATGCAGGTTCTTGGCTAAAGTTGTAGCTTACTATTAGGCAAGCTATATATAATGCAACAAATCGTAGTGCTAGTATAGGAATATATAATGAAAAAAATCTCGTGTCTTAGTCTTGTATGTAACTTTTTAATCAGTCAGTTTTCTCTAGAATGTGTATTTCATTCAAATGCCAAAGATCAAACTATTCATTTATTTTTACACCAGCTTTGGTTTAGTTCATGGCTTTTGCAGAAAGAACATATTATTACCGTTTGACCTACAACAAGCGATGGCTGTAGAAGCAGAAGCTACCCGTACGGCGAAAGCAAAATTAATTGAAGCCTCAGGTGAAATACAAGCAGCTGTTAATCTTCGCGAAGCGTCTAGAATAATAATGGAGAATCCACAAATCATGCTGGTAAAAAATCAATTATTTGTGACTTATTTTTTTATTTTAAAAGCAAGCACATTTGGTGCATTGGTGGACTTAATTTTTAAACAAGTTTACGACTACGTAAAAACACTAGAAAAAATGTATAATAGCCTTGTCATCCGTACCATCACTACGAATCCATTGAAACCTCTTAATTAAAATCGGTTTAGTACTTTAGGTGCTACGGAGGAACACACATAGACTCCCAAAACTATTATTCTTCTTTTTGGCTCTGCCGTAGTCGGATTTAAAAGTTTATATCGTGATTCCTTGATGTATCTACTCAATATCGACCACCAATATCGACAATACTCGGCGACTGCCTCGTTGGTCTCGCGGTTGGTGTGTGCGACTGCTGATCATGAGGTCTCGGGTTCGATTCCCGGGTCGGACCAAATGTTTGTATGATCTACAAATATTTGTTTCGGAGTTTGGGTGTTTTCTATGTATAATATGTATGTATTTACAAAAAAAAAGTATATATGTATTTGTATCAGTTGTCTAGTACCCATAACACAAGCTCTGCTTAGCTTGGGACTAGATGGCGTTGTGTGTTAGATGTCCGAAATATTAATTTATTTATTTAAAAATATTTATGTAATAAACAAAAAAACGACTATAAGAACTGGACCAAATTAAAATGGGACCACACGGGAAGCACCAGCTTTCAACTAAAAAAAGAAACCATCAAAATCGGTTCACCCAGACGAAAGTTCCGAGGTAACAAACATTTTAAAAAAATACAGTCGAATTGAGAGTCTCCTTCTTTTAAATTTTGTAAATGACTATGATGACGATGAGAAACTTTAACAAAATATAGTTCAATTGCCATAACGACTTTCCTAAACTTTAATCACTTGTCTATATTTTTAAAGCAATGTTTATATTATTTTGTTTTAGTTGAGATATCTACAATCTTTAAACTCCATAGCCTCACGACAGAAAACATCAATTATTTTTCCATTTCCAATTCAAATCCCTGAACCGCTTGGACCAGATCAATACCCGAACACGGTTCAGCAAAATACAAATGAATTACTAAACCACCTGAAAAGTGAACTTGAGATAGATGCAACCCGTATGTATTTTTATACTACTTTTTTAAGTTTCCATTGTCATCAAACTTCAATCATAGGTTTTTCATTTTTATATCATGGGTTTTTTAAATTCGCTCAATAATCTGTCCAGAATGTCAAAAGTGTAGCTCAGAGCCTGAGTAAGAAATAGCTGTCAATTAGCTGGAATTTTAGTACTTTCCGCACTTGTGAAGTGTAAATATACAAAACTATACGGGTAGTTTCTTACAAATACATATATTTAAAATAACTTAGATTCAGCTACACACAGAATTATTTTTTTAATTAACATGCTGTATTAAAGTGTTCTTGCATGGCTTATAAAAATATTTTAGTAACTCTACCATTCTAGTACATAAACTAATGTATTTTATCTAAAAAGTTATAAACAAAAGGATGTCTAAAAAAAATCTATATGTTGTTAATGTATACTGATTTATAATAGACGTTTGGTTTAGTTCCAGAAGGACTTCTCGAAGGTGTGCCGGCTGGTAGGAATAAAATCATCGCCTAGCAGCTTATTTATCACCGTAGGAGGAAACAAAGTGTTACTTCTCTACCGTCACGATTTTTTCTTGAAGAGACTGAGCAGGCAAAATTTAAACCTACATTAATACTAATCAATAGTCTCTAAACACATATTATATCGCTCGGGATTTAAAATAAAACATAAAAACGTAAATTAAAAGATCAATTCAAAATTTACGTATTCAAATAATTTATTAGTAAAAGTAATAAGCTTATCACAGTGTATTTCTTCATTTCTTTCACGAGGACGCATTTTAGATGATAAAAAATGTTCAAACTTCCCATGTGGTTTGATCAGTAAAGGGATAATGAATCGAACGGCCATAAACACCCGCGGCATTAGCACTAACCTCACGATGATGTGCCGATTACGAGTGTCTTTGGCTAACTAAGGTAAATCTAGAAAGGAACTTCTTAGACCATCGACGGACTTCAACATCTGACAATATGACAGACCTGAGTAGGGTTCAAGTCGGACCCTTCCATAGGACCCTTCGGGGTTTAAAACAATTAAGAATTTGGCACACGTCAACTCATCCCAACATGACAAGAACTTCTTAAACCAAAACTTGGTCTCTATTATAAACGTTCAGCCTCTCAAAGACTTTTGTAAAAGGGATATTACAATGTATTTCCGAATTAACATTTAAGTGACATGAGAAAAGTCAAAACTATTTTACAAGTGTAGCTAAATTACAAGCTTCTCCTCGGTGGAACATTAACACAAAACATTGAAACTTCAGCATAATCTGATAGTTAGGTATTATTAAGCTATGTATATGTCTGCCAGAGAAGCCTAAAATAAGAGTGTTGCTACCAAGGAACAGAAATAATCGAAGAAGCATACGGTACTCAATTATTATAAATTGTAATATTATTAAAGTTTTTATGTATATATGCAGATGTGGTAATGTAATTGCCATTTCAATGACTTAGGAAAGACGAAATTACAATAATGTAATATGAAAACAGTTTATCTCATTAATTGCTACAAAATCTGTCACCAAAAATGAATTTTAAAATTATGAAGATTATATATCATAAGAATGTACGGAATTAATATCTTATCTCTGTCTATATCAGGCTCAGATACAGAAATTGGCAAAATCTACTTACAGTACAAAATCCATAAAAATATTTCCAAAACATCCTTCAACGTCATTGGTATTTATACTATGAATTTATGGTATAATCTTCAACAAAAAAGTAATAAATTTGCAAGATTTCTATGATAAATTTTCATGACGAAAATCGGTAATGTCAATAAGCACAACATAATATTTTCTTTCTCTTTTCAGTTTATGTTAAATATCGCCATAGGAGAATATAAAAACTAAAGATATTCAATATGTAATAAATACGCAAGGCAATTTAACTTATCCTTAGATTATAATCAAAGAACTTATCATTTTATATTCTAACAATGTCAACTCCCGTGTCAATGCAACCGTCATTTGTGAATGAAAATGAGATTTATAATGAGGCCCAAATATCAGAACAACTGAATTTACAATTGATGCGTACTACTACGTCTACGAAAGGTAACCCAATAATTCTCTCAATTTTTTATTGAAGCCATAAATAAGTCGTAGCTACAAAACTTAACAAAAAACATACTTTCATTGGATTGCTACAGTTGGTTCCCAATGGTACTGAAAGCCACATTTTTGATATTGAGTTGCCTCTTTAATAACACGTGAGTAAAAAACTTTTAGTACTCTATCGAGCTACATGCATTCTTGAAAGTAACCAAATAGGTATCTCTCGTTTGCCCCCCTATATCATAAAAAATAACTGCCACTTTATTTACCAACATCTTTTACTGTTACAGAACGTACCTTCGTTGAAACCGTGCTCGTTGCTCTGTCATTCCTCCTGCTTATTCTTTTTTTTCCACTTTCTCTATTAGTTGTGTTTGTGGTAAGTACAACAGAGTACAACAGATTCGTTTCATTATTTTCCTTAAAGCTTCAAAGCACGTTATATACAGGAAAGATCGTCTTGATTTTAAGTTCGTAAATTTTGCGCTTTTTTTTATTAATTTTTTTTATGTATGCCCGCCAAAATGATTCTACTCTGTCTGATGGAAAGCACAAGCAGAATCCAAGAGTGGCGGTCACCATACTCACTGCGAATGCAGGCAATGCAGTATGGCGACCCACACCATGGCGGCCTAGTGATGCTGCTGCACCTTTTAGTCTAGTCAACAAGTATGGAACTTGTTGACTAGACTACTTGGGCCTCCGGTCTCGCACTCACCAACGAAACACGACAGCACGAACGCTGTCATTTTACGTTGATTTTCTGTGCGAGGGTAGTACCGCCCCGGTCGAGCCGAAATCAGCCATGCTGAAATCAGCGTGGCTCTACTACATTTTAACACAGAGCCCATTATTACCAGTTAAACAATTGCTTTTTGCATATAGCGCAACACGAATTACACAAATTCCAATCATTAAAAATATCAATCTTATATCTACAGAAAGTAAGACAATTTGAACGTGTTGTGATTTTACGAAATGGAAAGCTGCGAAGTCGCCAAACCTACGGCCCCGGTTTAATTTTTTACCTACCATGTATCGATTCACTGAAGTTTTTAGATCTAAGAGTGATATGCCATGCAGTTGATCCTCAAGAGGTTAGTATACTCATTATTTAATAGTATCATAAACCTATTATACACTCGCGTGCAGTGCGACTCAGACCAAACACAACCATAAATGTTGTTTTTTTTTGGAAAACGACTTTTCCAATTTTGATAAAACTTTTTACACTGGAAATGTAATCCTAATAATGAAAACCAGTCGAACATTTATTAATGAGATCCAATTTGAACTAAAATCAAGATTTGGCATTGAACTACAATAAAAATGAATTTGATTTACGGAGATATGTATCAGTCAAAGTCTATTGAGAGGCCAAAAAGAAATATGGGAATGTAGTTTTTTAACTTGTGGGTACTGCATCGAGAAATTTGTGCAATGTTTACGTTTGACCTTTTTTCCAAAGTTTTGTCAAAACTTTTGAAAAGTACTGTATTCCAAAAAAATATATCAAGATTTACAATGATAAGCTCTTACATCATGCTTCGATGGTTTGGTTACGTAGAGAGGATGAATGATAGAAGGCTCATGAAAAGAATTTACAGAGCGAATGTGTGTGGAAGTGTCGGAAGAGGTTGCCCACGGCGAACATTTACCTATCAAATTGGTAATGTTCTGAAGAAGGGCTCTGGGAAAAGCAGCAGGTACCTATCGAGGAGCATGCATGCAGCGATTGATAAATGTGGACCAAGCAAAAGAGGTGTGTCAGGACCATGGTACGTGGAAATTAATAATTAATTGTGGAAATTAAAATTCCCATAGGTATAGGCAGAGACAATTAATTTACGGGCGGGACGTTATGTATGCTTGAGAGTTTCATTCATTTTCATAGTGAAAGTATCATGTTGACAAGTAATCTCTTGGCCACCTATGAATGAATAATACAATTGGTAGCGGTAAACCATATAGACTTATCCACCACAGTTAAAGCGGTCTATCGACTACATAACGGCATTAAACAAGATGGCTGTTAAACTGTTACAGTAAATTCAGACAGATGACTTATATTTGAGAATATGGTAGTCGAAATCTTTTAGTGCAAGGCTTGCCAGTGCAGCACACAATATTGCGTTAGTTATGAATAGAAAATCTGCGTCACCGATCGCTCTGAGGCCTTTGTCCTAACCGATTTCGTTGTTTTCTGATAACGTTTTCTATTGCAAGGATTTATATTCCAAGGATAACATAAACTGCGCATTTTGATATATATAACTTGTTAAATTAATACATTAAACGTTAGTGGCTGCAACACAGTTTTTAACCATGGCATTTGTTATTTCTTGGTTCCCAAAATTTTTTTTATTTATTTATAATCTTTCATCTTTCATGTAAAGGTCTTATCTAGCTTTATTACACAATAATGTTTTTTAATTTGTCTCGATTACAGGCTCTTACTAAAGATTCCTTGTCCATGACTGTCGATGCAGTTGTATATTACAGAATTAAGGATCCAGTTATGGCCGTGATGAGAGTCACTGATTACAAGTAAGACTATTTTAATAAGACATTAGCATTATAAAAAAAAACATTTGTCCCTGGGACAAACGTTTGATAATTGTTAAACATCAAAATAGAATTCAGTGGCACATGGCGACGCGACACTGCTTTCGTTGATACGTGAATTATCACAAAGCGTGGCGACGCATCTAGTGTCAACACGATGCTACGGTAACAACGGTCTGACTGTTATTGTAAAAGCAACGATTGTTTGTTAGTAAAACAACAACAGCGATTCGGGCCTGTTGTCTTATGAATAGAATTTGTGGTCTTATTTGTTAAACCAGAGGCAGAGAGTGCGATTGCCTTCATGGATAAATAATAGTGTGACGAATACAGTTAATTATTCAAGGCCTGGGTGTGTTTTTGAATAATACTGGTATGACCCATGCAACTAAGCTCCTATTGTCTAAGCGTGATGTTAACTATCCTAGTTTATCCTATCTCACGACAGCAAAAACATACATTTAAAAAACGTGATAATCGGATAGATAGTTTCGGAGTTTTTCGTGAACGATGGGTTGTATCTGCTCTACCTAGTTTGAGATCAGCCATCGTTATTGATATGTATCAAGTTATTCTTTTGGTAAAATGTTACTATAATAAATGTATAAAGAAACTTTTCGTAATTATAAAAAATATAATTAACAGACATTCAACACAGTATATAGCTGCTACAACACTTCGTAATGCCATCTGTGCGAAGAAGCTTACTGAAATTCTCAATGACAGGCGTGCAGTAAGTCTTCAAGTGTTCGAGAGCATGAGAAATATGACTCACAACTGGGGAGTACAAGTCTTAAGAGTAGAGATGTAAGATGTTAACTTTTATATTTTATATCAAAATATTTTATTACAGATTCTTAGAAAAGACGATCTCTACCTTATTTAATTTAAAGTATGCAACTATCTTCCATAAAACATTTAACGAATGCACGAATAAAAAGCGTCGTTGAAGTTAAAAAACTTGATAGTGGTAAAATTAAACTGAGCTAATTCATAAATCCTAACCGTTCAGTTTTTTTTATGAATAAAGTGATCTTAGAATATTCATCAATCTGAAAAAATCAAACTGATTATTATCGACCATTTTTTAATTTTACGGGATATCCTTTCTCGTTACTTACATAAAAAACTGACTCGACTCTATTTCACTGAAACAAACCTAGTACTATCGACTAAGTATACATTATAGATCATAATCTATAATGTATACTTTGGTATATATCACAGCTGAATTTCATTTTAGAAAAGATATAAGGCTACCTTTACAATTACAAAAAGCAATGGCTGCGGAGGCCGAATCAACCAGATTGGCCAGCGCGAAGATAAAAGTAGCCAAAGCTGAAATTGAATGTAATAGGAGTCTTCAGGTAGCTACTGAAATACTCATGGACAATCAATGGGGTATGACGGTATGTATGCTTTTAGTTAACTTATATATATTTACACCTAGAGTGAATTCTTTTACCCACAAATATTTAAAAGATAAGTAAAGACAAGGGTGATCAAATTTGATGTAATTTACATTTTCTTTTATTGATCGGGCTTGCTTACTTTTCCTAAATTGACAGGTGATTGGACACTTGTATCTTTGTTTCTAATTTGGAAACATGTAAACAGATGAATTAACATATTAATCACGTTTGAATTTCCAAAGAATTGAATAGAAATGTACTGACTGACCGCTCTAACTAAACAGTACATTTCTATTAGAGCGCTCATATTCGTTTGTAGATATGTAAAGCATAGTACTCTCATCTACACTCTCCTCGTCTTTGTTATACCTATTAGATAATTTGAGAAATCGACTAATTTTCTGACAATGTTAAAAAAAGGTTAACGTTACTGAGTTCATGGAAGCAATACTGTTTTGTTTAATGTTTTAAACGTTTCTTTTGTTCCTTTTGTTATTATGCCTTGATCTGATTTATAAATATTTCTTTCTAGTTAAGATATTTGCAATCTCTACAAACGATAAGCGGAGACAAAACACATACCATCGTCGTGCCCTACTCTATCGAAACTTTGAAAAATATTTTCAAATGACGTTTTTTTGTTCCATTATTCAATTTTGTAAATAAACCTTATTTAATATATTTTACTAGTTTAGTATTTACAAAACCTTTGAAGAGATGATATAGTACCGTTGAAATTCAATAAGTTTAATTAACCCATCAAGTTAGATCTTGATGTACACACATCAAAAGTGTCTAGGGATCAACATATGTGTCTAGGGATCAACATATATTTTTGCAATAACTTTTCTCCTGATTGATATTAATTAAAATTTTCTTTAAGGATTCATCAAATAAAGTGTTTTCGTTTGTCACAGTAACGATAAACCAAGTCACCTTTGCATTAATAAAGAAATTTGCCATTTTCCTAATAAAGGGATTTTTGACATTTGAACCACTAACATTAAAGTTCGAAAAAAAGACTGAAATAACAGTTTTCTTTAAAATTTTATTAGGTAACTTAAACAATTAATAATCCGTGTTTCTACCGCGAACACTAACAACACAAGAATCGGTTTGGCATACTCAAAATGAGTTCATCCAAATCACGCTGTGGAATGGCCGCCCATGTTCGTTGCAACAACAAAAAAAGGTCTTCTTGCGACTAGATACCCTCGATATTCGGCAGAGCTCTTCTCTGTAGCATATCCCATGCATGCTCAATCGGGTTCAAGTCTGGCGACTGAGCAGGCCAGGGCCAAAGCCACATCTCAATCTCAAGAAATCCGCATAAAAATGCTTGATCCCTAGACACTTTTGATGTGTGTAAAAGAATTCTGACTGAAGTTTTGCCATGTGGCCTTGTTTGATAAAAATAAATATCAGAACCTATTCATCTACCAACTAAGTACACGTCGCGTTTAGTTTACTTACTTATTAATAAAATCACATGTAATTTTTATTTATTTTTATTGAACATTCGTAACGATAATAAATTAATCAACAAGCTAAAAACATATTTAAACAATTTACAAGACTAGTATTCACCAGAGTCGTCTTCTTCGCGTTTTACGTGACCGTATTGAATGGGCTGCTGTTGTTTCTGACCGCCAGCGTTTTTGTGCACTGTTGCCTGAAAAATAAATGGAGGTTTTACTGCAGGTACATTCTGTGAAAAACATTCTTCAAAAATTTTTAACGAGAAAATTATGAACCCATTTCCAAAGTTTCACCTCCTTGTTGTTGGTAATCACAGAAGTTTTTAACCGATTGTTATTGTTTTTTTATGATTGTTAACTCAGAACTTTGTTATTTTAGAAAAATATTATTATAATTTGAAAAAAATAAGAATAATGGACAATGGTTATTAATATTCTACTACTATCAGCCTATTGCCGTCCACTGCTGAACGAAGGCCTCCCCCAAAGAGCGCCAACCATCCCGGTCTTGGGCAGTCCGCATCCATCCGCCGCCAGCCACTTTCCTCAAGTCGTCGGTCCATCGTGCCGCAGGGCGCCCTACACAGCGTTTGCCCAATCGTGGTCTCCACTCTAGCACTTGTCGGCTCCAGCGACCATCAGTCCGCCTGGAGACATGACCGGCCCACTTCCACTTCGGCGTGCTGATCCTGCGTGCGATATCGGTTACTTCAGTTCTCTTTCGAATTGTCTCATTACGAATTTTATCGACAAGAGAAACACCCAGCATCGCACGCTCCATCGCACGCTGAGCTACTTTAAACTTGTGGACCAGTCCGACGGTGAGTGTCCACGTCTCGGCTCCATATGTCATTACGGGCAGGACGCACTGGTTGAAAACCTTGGTTTTCAGTGATTGCGGGATCGACGACTCGAAGATATGACGAAGCTTCCCATATGCCGCCCAGCCCAGACGGATTCTTCTATTGGCCTCCCGATCGAAGTTGTGTCGGCTGAGTTGAATAGTTTGGCCAAGATAAACATATTCCCGCACAACCTCGATAATAAAGCCATTAACGGCTACGGGACTCGGAGGTACATGCAAATGATGCATTATTTTCGTCTTGTCAATATTCATCCGGAGTCCCACTCGTCTCGAAGAATCGTCCAAACTGTTCAGCATTACTTCGATATCATGCAGAGACTCCGCCAGATTCACAATGTCGTCTGCAAATCGCAAGTGTGAGACGTATTGACCGTTGACATTGATCCCCCGTCCGTTCCAATCGAGTGTTTTGAAGACATCTTCCAATGCAGTGGTAAACAGTTTCGGAGAAATTATATCTCCTTGTCTAACCCCACGATGCAATGGAATTGGTCTTGTACTCTGTTCTTGTACTTGGACGGTCATCGTTGCGGCTTCGTACAAACATCTCAGCACTTGGATATATCGGCAGTCGACTAGGCACCTTTGCATGGATTCCAGGACAGCCCAGGTCTCGATGGTGTCGAAGGCTTTTTCGTAGTCCACATACGCTAGGCAGAGAGGCTGGTTGTATTCCTCTGTCTTTTGAATAATTTGCCTTAATGTGTGTATGTGGTCCACAGTGCTGAAGCCCCTTCGAAACCCAGCCTGCTCCACGGGCTGGAAGTCATCAAATTTTTGAGCAAGACGATTTGTAATGACCCTCGAAAACAACTTATACACATGACTCAGGAGTGATATTGGGCGGTAGTTCTTCAGTAGGCTTTTATCTCCTTTTTTGAAGAATAATACTACCACACTCCCGCTCCATGCCCCCGGAGTAGTGCCAGTGTGAATGACGGAGTTAAATAACTTTGAGAGCTCTACTAATATGGGAGTTCCTCCGGCTTTTAGGAGCTCGAATTAATATTCATCGCGATCATTTAAATTTGTGATACTTTAAATAGTTTTCTAATCAAGCCACGTAAATCTTCTCATCCTCAAGAGTAGCTTTAATAGTCCATTACTGGACCTCTCCTTAGCGAGGGGGCTTTAGCCTACTATACCGCGCTAGGGTTATAACAAGCTTTATATTAACTTGCAACTCAATTTTGAAGCAGATATCTTCAACCGATTTTGCTGAAATTACGCAAGCACATGTATACAGCGTCACAATACAATATTATAATGACATAGAGCTGATCTGATGCTGGAGCTGGAAGGTGGCCATAGGAACTCTATAAAGAAACGTCGCAACATCATCGAGTTTGGACTCGTTTGATTCGTCTCGAGGCATTCCAGTAAAAGCTTGTTTTTAAAAAGCTTTTTAATTTAATTTATTTTATGTTTTTCTTCTCCTACCATCCCATAAGACGTGGTGTCACTTAAGGGTTCTATAGTTCCATCGTCAACAGTCTTTAACATTCCTTGAGCTTCTACGTAGAAAGGAGGCTTAGGGCTATTATCTAGTTACATATTTAAAAAAATATACCTTCATACACATTAAAAAATTCTAGGGAGAACAGGGACTGAGTTAACTTTTTAAAAACTTCAAGTTTTTAGTTGGCAGTAAATCAAAAAGTACCTGGAATCCATTCTTGGGATCTGCGGTATACCGTACAAGACGTACAGAGCCGTCTGGCTCGACTAGAGAGTATTCACCACGAACAACGTCTCCGTCACGTTGCTCTTTGTGGTTCTGCAGATTGCCGGTATGCGGATCTTCTACTCCATATGCGTAGTGGTAATCGGGTTTAGCCTAAAATCACCAATGAAAATTCATATATATATATATTTAATACACCAATATTTGGTAAAAAAAAATGTGCGTGTTTTTAGTACCAACAAGATGAAGAGATGGTTTTATAAAGATTGCAAGTTGACGGTGATTACTTTCAACCGATCTCTTTGAAAGTCGAAATATAAATTTTAATGATAAAATAATTCGTGTGATATACAGATAAGCTATAAATTGAAATGTGATTAGCTTAGAAGCTAATAAACTAAAATATGGTTTGATCATAATGTAATTAATTTCTTCCTAATTTTAATAAAATAATTAAAGTTTGGTTAGTAGTTAGTTGTCTTTATTTCCTTTACTTCAATTTGTTGACATATTTAACGTAATCTTTTCTTCACAAGGCAGGAAAAATCTTGCATAAATCACTCACCACGTAATCTACCGTCTTCAAGTGCTCATATTTGGCTGTATCTGGATGGATCTGTCCAGATTGGTGGTCGTAGCCATAGTCAGCATGTTGTTGCGCTGGTATACCCTCCGCGGCTGGTACTTGCACCTCCACTATTTGACCGCTGACTGGTCCTCGGAAGCGGTTGTAAGAGTAACCACCGGGAGGTGTTCCAGTGAGTACTAACGTCGCTAACGCAACCGGGGCAAGGAACTGGAATAAAGAGTTAGGTCATTTCATCGTCATACACAATTGTTCAGTCGCTTTGTGTACGCTTCAAAAACTCAAGAAGTTCTGCATCAATTATGCTCAAATTATGACACGATACCAACTTCAAAGATGATTTTTATCTATTTTTTTCACGTCAGTTTTGAACTTCATTTCCTATGAGCACAATGCTCACCTAATCAAACAGTTATTTCTCTAGAACAAAATCATAAACTACAAGCACGATACTTTGAAAATACATTTCCTTCATTGCGGTCGTAACTGACAAATCTAACCACAGGCCACGTGAAATTCAACAGAATGCCTACACACCTCGACCGTGGGAGTTTGTTTTCTTTTAAATTACGTAGACACCACTTCTATCTACTGTGACAAAAAACCGACGGCCTTCACGGTCAACGCCCCAATAAAATATTACTCAATGTTGACAATGAAAATAATTAACTGCAAAGAAAGCGAGACTATTTTTTTCGGCCAATTCAACGTGACTAATTGCATAATGTGATATTGGTTTGTTACAGTAAGTACTCGTGAATCCAAATCTATAATTAATTCAATGGTTAAATAAATAAATTTATTCATTTAATAAATAAATATCCATTAAGACCACACGGGCAGTCACCTTTTATGAAGTCAGGTCAAACAGTGCAAAATGAAAAAGTTACACAATCTACTAACGGAAATTGATTCACAAATTGGAAACCAAACATAAATTTCAATCAGATCTTACATTATCTAAGTTTCTAGTTAAGGTTTAGTTATTCTCTTCAGATAATGTGGTTCAGGCAGAGTGGGTAATGATGTGTAAATAAAGCTCATCACTCAAATAAGTTTAGGAACTCAATGTACACCCCCCTAGTTTACATGTTTAAAATATACATACCTAGTTTAGATTGTGTTTTATAGTGATCTGAAGAGTCAGTATAAGGAAAACAGTGTTCAATACGTTTCAAATAAGAATAGGATTGGAAATCCGCCATCTTTCCCTGCGTTTGTTAACAGCTTCAGTCATTTTTGTATGGTGTGCAAAAAAAAAACGAGAATTTACAATTACAATGCGTTTCAAATAAGAATAGGACTGGATTTTTTGACTGGTGATTGTAAATTTTCTATTTCAAGAGCAAGATGGCAGATTTCCAATCCTATTGTTATTTAAAACACATTGTAAAGATGGAAAATAGTATTGAGATTGTTTTAAATGATTGAAAACATTGTTTATATATAAACGTAACAACTTATGTGTGAGACCTACTAAATTGTCGGGCAGAAATAGATATTCACGATTCCCGATTTGTTGATTAACAATTCGTTAAATGTGTTATGCGTTTTATAAAAATATTTTCTTGTAACATAATTAATTAATAAACCTATGTATTTGTATGTTTTATTATACTTTTTGTGGTGCCAAATGCACATAATACAATGGTTTAATTGTATTTTTTTTTTTTAAGTGCGTTGTCCGTAGTAATTAGTAAGTATACCAGTAACATTAGTATTAACATCTAACGAATACCAATGCATTATTTATTTTATTGACTCAATATTCCTTGTAAGTGGATATTAAAACCATTACCTATAATTATAAACTTAGCTATGTTTACTTTTAAATACAATTACAAATATTTGATACACTAAATTACCTGTGGCTCTACATTTAGTTATATTTTAACCCTTTTGCGGGAAAAAATCGCATTAAAAATTGCTAATTAGTAATAGATATAAAACTCTACTAAACTATACCAATAGGTAATGTAATCGATAACATAATCTATTGAGACTGTTTTTTTTTTAAGTTTTGTATTTGATGTACTATACGTACCTTGAATAAAAATGCCATTTTCTGAACTTATCGTTGTGAATATCTCCCTCAATGATCCCTGCCGAACTGATACCTGTGCCAAAAATGTTGTGGTTTTATACTAAGAGTAGCCTTGTCAACAACAAAATGCAATCGATAGTTAACTGTACGGTTGCGGCAAACTATGAATCAATATTTTTCAATATTTGGGACCGGGTACGCAGCCAAACGTTACAATAAAACATTGCGTACATTTGTTTTCGGTTTCCATTTATCAAAAGTGTGTTTTTCACTCTGACCTTGATTATATTTTAGCTTTTGACAACATCATATTTTCAATTAAATGTCTTTCAATTAAATTGTCACTATAATTTCATTATCAATATTAATAGTATACCTACCTACGATTGATTTTCTAAACCTCTATTATTAACGTTATTATTTGCATTTAAACTATCCTAAACTATTCCAATGCCATTTCATTTCAGACAGTAACATTTTTAAAAGTAGCTTTTTTTATGTAGTTAAGTAGCGTAGGTGTCTACCTATATACTTTCATATACTTATATATATATATATATATATTTAGTGAAAAGCTGTTAAGTGGAAATTATAAACAAACTTATATTGTATTGTAAACTATTAATGAATTGTTTAAAGATTATTTGACTGCCTCGTTGGTCTCGCGGTTGGCGTGTGCGACTGGTGATCACGAGGTCTCGGGTTCGATTCCCGGGTCGGACCAAATGTTTGTATGACCTACAAATATTTGTTTCGGAGTTTGGGTGTTTTCTATGTATAATATGTATGTATTTACAAAAAAAAAAGTATATATGTATTTGTATCAGTTGTCTAGTACCCATAACACAAGCTCTGCTTAGCTTGGGACTAGATGGCGTTGTGTGTTAGATGTCCGAAAATATTTATTTATTTATTTTATTTATTTGTTACCTCAATTAATGTTGAATTTCCTCAATATGTCTAAGTTCAGAACCTACTTCGTTTATTCAGCATCCGTCTATGACAAAGGAATCGTCATGACTTTAAAAAGAAGGTTTTGCAGAAATTATTGGAAATTATGTTTTTACGACTGCTTACTTCACACAAGCATGCACTGCATGCGTATAGCTCCACTGCAGTGGCGGACTAACCCCGTCAGAGGCCCGGGGAGGCATAGTTGAATGAGGCCTTAGTGTAAAAAGATTTTTATTAATTTCACATTGCGTATGTACCATTGAGTATGTACTTATGTTAATTGATTTACATTTTATAATTGACGTTTGAATTAGACTGTCATGAACAGTTAGGAAAATAAAATACGTTTTTTTTTTAAAACATGTGATAGAATTTATATAACGTGCCGGACGTGATCTCCAAAGTATGTTTTCTTGACATCATCTGCGTCAACTGGTACGAGGGGGTGATGTGTTTCTTCTCGGGCCCATCCTCTTTAACGGCAATACGGTACCTGTTCCTCTCTCGCACTGCACTCGTCGCTAGGAGGAAATGAATTAATCATATCGTGCAATGCAGTCATCGAGAAGCTCTCCTGCTTGGGCTAAACTGGCTGCGCTGACACTTTAGTTAGTGGCGAACTTCCAAAAAGCAGCGCACCTGTCTGCCAGAGGTAACGCACTGGTAGGCGCTGAACTTACGGGTGACAGGGACACCCATAAGTATAACACAGAGGTCCTCTTATTTTATGGGCCCTGTCGTTGCTCACTCCCTGGCGACTTAATCTTGATTAACTCGATCCTCGTACCGGTTCAGGCCTAACCCAAGTATCTGTGCCTAATCCTTAACGAAAGATGGTTCTTTGATGAGGGTTTCCGATGGCTTGCTCCAAAACTGGTCGCTAGAACACTGGTCTTGACTCTGGCTCTAACCGCACAAGGAGGTCGCATATGGCATTCTCAGAAAGTGGTATAAGCAGTTATCGTGGTTATCGTACCGTATCTCGGAGGCACCGTGCGCCAACGCGCAACACGCAAAAGTAAATTCGATGGGTGGTTCTGGGCGTTGCCCCAGAATTTACTTTTACTGTGATTGTAGGGAGGACTTATGTAATTTGACCAGATTAGAAATAAAAACGTAGGGTCCTCCTTGCAGTCATCAGACCCTTCTGCTAAGATGTCATCTAGCGAAGGAAGCGGCGAAGAGGATTCGGAAAGAAGATTCTCACTCAGACACAATTAGCCATTGACGAACCAGAAAGCAGAGTCACTGATTGCAGGGCCTCTTGTGGAGGCTGAATGTGGATTAAAAGATAGTAAAAAAAAGATACTACGTTTAATCTACAGCTACTGCAATATTTTTAAAATCCATATTCACGAAGACATGTGTCACGAAGTGTTTAGTACTTTTTAACTGAGTTTAAAAAGGAACTGGTTATGATTCGGTCAGCGCGATTATTTTTTTCCAAGTTGAGGTAAAACTTTAGGCATTTCTGTAAGAAAAAAATTTTGGCCCAATTCTACCGCACCCTAAAATTTGCCGCCCTAGGCTCCAGCCCACTCAGCCTACTGGTAAATCCAACACTGGTTTTGTTAGTATCACAAGACATTTCACCTATTCTTGTTACATCGACATCATTTATTTGAATGTTGGAGACCGATTCAACAGTTTCATTAATTTCTTTCTTCGCAAACGGCATCTTTCTTTCCTTTGATATATAATAGGAATTTGGATAAAAATCCAGCAAGTTCTTTGGCCTGTTCACTTGACTCTAAAGAAAATTGCCACTTTAAAGCTTAATAAGTCACGAACGGTTCACCAAATTGAAAAACATTATTTTCAAACCCCTAATATTTTAAAAGACCTATCCAATGATATCCCACTCGCGAGTCTCGCGACTAATTTACTAATTCTGTATCGCGTTGTGGAAATTGCATTGTAGTGAGTATCAGAATCAAGGACCCATTTTTGAAATTTTTACCAAACGACAAGATTCAAATGGAAATTATAGTCCATGATGTAGAATAGTCTACTTATGATATTTATACAACTTCCCAAACATCAACCTCCAATTTCTCGTCTACAAAGTAAAAAGCCTATGCAATAGAAAGTGATGGTTCCATTTTGTTGGCAAAATCCTCTGGTAATACTTATTTTTTTCTCGTTAGGTACCCGATATTTCCGAATAAGTCCTGGAAATGCTCACTCTAACATTCGTCACGGTCATTTTTGTGTCATCAGACTCACAATAAGCTTCAATCTTGTTACCTACATGAAATCGTTTTGTTTAAAATGTTTGTTAAGTTTGAAAAAAAATTTTAATTTTTATTTTCATATTTAATAAGTTTAAATAATATTTATTCATTGAAGCCACGAAGGAGGCGTGGCTTGCGCTAGACGGAGTACCCGTTTTCGGTGGTATTTTCAACCCTCTGGAAATATTATAAATATTGGTCCTACAATTCTGAGAGTATTTTTTTTTAGGAAATTTCCTCCTTTTTTTGAATCTTTTTTCAAATTTGAAAAATCTTAATTATTTTTTGAGAAATTTGCATAAAACTAAACCCCTTTTGTCTCTAAAATTAAATGCTATGAAATATATTTAGCTTTAATTCCGCGAGACAAATATCCAGGTCTGAAAGCAGGGCACAAATCCCACCGTCATGCATATGTACACATACAAAACAAGTGAGAAATAATTAGCATGCCATGCAACCAAACCTATACTCGACACGTGTTTCGCCCCTCCACGGGGCATCCTCAGGAGATGTTGACTCGTCGAGCGTTTGAGCTCGAATGCGCGCTAGCGCACCGCTGTCGGCCCTTTATATACCGTTTCGATGACGCTATAATCACGATCGATACAATGTCACAACGACATCTGTGCCGAACTACCCGCAATCATACTTAGAAGTGGTGATGGAATTAAGTTTGTTTGGTCATTCAACAGTGTATATGCATTATTATTGTTATATTTTGATATTTCTAACTGTTCCAACACACTCATCCGGAAACCCTTATCGCAAACATGCAGAATGTTATAGGTATTGTTGCCGCTCAAGGAGTGGCCGGTGTCGATTAAATGTTTTGCGAAATGTGATTTATCTGGATGGCCATTCCTGTGAGCGGCAACATGTTCCCTGTACCTAATTTCGAAACTACGGCCTGTCTGACCCACATAGACCCCGGTGCAATCATTGCATACTAATTTGTAAACTCCGGATTTTTTTGAATTCTCTAATTTATCTTTACCGTTACATAGTTTACGCAAGTTATGATCCGATCGAAAAGCTACGTAAACATTGTGTTTTCTTAGAATATTCGCGATTCTATCTGAAATTGGGCCTATGTAAGTGAGACTCCCGACATTCTTGTTAATTCTTTCGGGGGTACATGCATAAAGTGCTGAGCGAGCCCGGTCATTCTGCTTTTTCTTAATTATATTATCAATAACTTGTTTGGTGTAACCGTTTGAAGTCGCGATTTGATACAATATTTTGAGTTCTTTTGCGTAATTATCCGTGGACAGTGGGAGTGACATTAAACGGTGGACATAGCTGCGGAAGGCTGCTAGTTTATGCTGTAGTGGGTGACAGGATGAAGCGGGAATCGTTGTGTCAGTGTGTGTGGGCTTTCGATAAATTTGGAAATCGAGTTTGTTATTGACTCTTGTGATTGTTAGATCCAAAAAATTAAGGGACTGATTTGATTCTAATTCTAATTTGAATTTAATTTTGGGGTGGTGAGTGTTGAGCCTATTTACGAAAATATCCAATTGACGATTAGTACCTGTCCAACAGATAATTACGTCATCCACATATCTATAATAAAACAGAATGTTGGGCTCGCCCACCACATATTTACATTCGAAGTAGTCCATAAATATTTCCGCCATTAATGGACTTAAAGGTGATCCCATTGCTAGACCCTCTTTTTGGCGGTAGTATTCGTTATTGAATCGAAAGTAATTTTGTTCCATGCAAATACGTGTGAGGTTAAGTAGGTCATGGATTTCCGCAAAGTAACGCCTGATTCCATAACTTACCCTTTTGTCTCTCCTCAGTGTCATCCGGTATGAGAGGCTCCCGTGATGCTTCTTTAGCCAATCCTCCATAACGAGTCTTACCGCCGCAATAACGGCGTGCCCAATAAATTAGTTAGCAATAAGTAAAATACTGTTCATTTTCCTAAAATACTGTTTAATATTCTTTTCAGACCTAAGTATACTTTATTTCTTGTAAAAAAACCAACCCTAAGTACTCATAATACAAGCTCTGCTTAGTTTAGGACTTGATGGCGTTGTGTTAGATGTCCAAAATATTTAATTATTTAGTAATGTTTACGTAAGCATGGGAGGAGGGGGCTTACCCCCTCCTCCCATGATAACGTAAACATTGCTTACGTAAGCTTTGCTTACTTTTGCTGACAAGGGGGGTGGGTGGTTAAATAATTGTAATAAATCTGCTTACGTAATACTTGAACGACCCCAAACTACTGAACGGATGAAATAATCCACGCATGACTAATGAAACAGCTAAACACTTTTTGTTAAAAAGTTTATAAAAAAACAAACACCGCTGTAAAGCATCAGCTTTGTAAACAATAAACTAAAAATAATAAATATTTCGGATATTTCAAACTAAGCAGAGCTTGTATTATGATAGCTAGATTGACTGATAAAACACGTATATCCTTTTTTTCTAAATACATACATATTATAGACCGAAAACGCTCAAACTCCGAAACAAACATTTGGTCCGACCCGGGAATCGAACTCGAGACTGCAAACACAGCAGTCGCATACGCTACCACTGCGCCATTGAGGCATTCAATTCATTTTTTTTTTTTTTATGGAATAGACCGGCAAACGAGCAGACGTATCGCCTGATGGTAAGCGATTACCGCCGCCCATGGACACCCGCAACACCAGAGGCGTCACAAGTGCGTTACCGGCCTTTGGGGGATGGGGGGGGAGATAGGGGGAGGGATTGGGGTATGGGCCTCCGGTATCCTGACTGACTCGGTGAAACACAGCGCAAGCACTATTTCACACCGGTTTTCTGTGAGGCCGTGGTATCACTCCGGTCGAGCCGGCCCATTCATGCCGAAGCGTGGCTCTCCCAAATTCTCTCCTTAGCTTCTTTTTTATAGGTTTAATGATACAAATTTATTTTTCGTATGTATAAAATAATAAAATAAATTAGTATAAATTATAAATGTATAGTTTCAACGTATGAAGCAATGACATTTCGCATACGTAGGTATTAATTCATACGTTCACGAAATTTCACGGTTACAATTAATTTGTTAATTATATTATCAATTATTAAAAATATGACTGTGATGTCTAAGTAATCCAATGGTAGTTGCTATCATGTTAATATCAATATATATTATGTAGATATGTACCTTTATTTTCATGAATAAAGTAAAACTATTTAATACAATGTATAGTAATCTGTGCTATTTAGGGCCGGTTTTTCAATAGTCAGATAAACAGTCAAATAGCATTTATTCCTCAGTTAGCGTAAGTTTGGGTCTTTCAATAGTCAGACATCAGTTATCAGACGAATAAAGCTGTAATCTGACTGATAACTTTATCTGTGCTTTCAAACCTCAGTTAGTGTTTTATTCTGTAGAATAGTGATTTGACGTTGTGTATTTCTCTTGTACCTATTTGTGGTAAAGTTTAAGTACGTTGTCGTTATTGAATATTTGATAGATTATGGATGTTTTTGACTCGATTGACTTTTTGTTCTGAGGTAAAAAGGGTTATTAGAGAAATATAGGTTATAGATACTATAGAGAAGATGAAGAATTTTTATTTCACACACTGCTATCTAGTTCGAAACAAAACAGAGCTTGTACTATTGGTAACGAGAAGATTTCCCTAGTGGCCGTTTGCGGAACTAACGTATGACAGACACTTCTACCTGGCAGTTTAATGTACAGAGCGAGTGCATTGTTATTGTTTCATTGATAGACGTCTACGGAGAAGTAAAAAATACGTAGGTATTTTAAAAGTGGAATGTTAACGTGTATACGTATTTTTATCTGTCATACGTTAGTTCTGCGACTTGCCGCTAGGGAATCTGCTCGTCACCATTTAAATTCTTTCTACAATGATTTCATTGATTGACGTCTACGGAGTAGTAAAAAAAATACTTTAGGACCACTTCGTGAGGGTAAACAGTATTCTAAAAGTGGAATGTTAACGTGTATACGTATTTTTATCTGTCATACGTTAGTTCTGCGACTTGCCGCTAGGGAATCTGCTCGTCACCAATAGGTACAGAGAACTGACATAAATACAAATATACTTTTTACTTTTAAACACATATTTATTAAACGTAGAAACACCCGTTTAAAAAATTACTATGCACCACCCGCAAACCCGGCATTTCATTTTTATAAATTTTGATTTTAATCATTGATAAGGACTCTACTACAGGAATATCATAAACGACTTTTTACTAAATTATTATTTACTACATCTATTATAGACAAATAATAATTATAATCGAATGCTTTCATTTCATTTAATTAAATATCCCAAACCGGCAATCGTATAAAAGACAAAAAGAAATAGAAAAAGGACAGTCAACTTGAATGTTGTCTAAAAGTTTCTGGTCCTTATCTAACGTGTGACTACCTGTATAGCTGCATCTCACTTGCGCATGATTACAGTGAACATAGCTGTGAAGGACCATCAAGTAACTATCTGACTGTTTACTCCCGATTGAAAAACACAAAAAGTTTATTCGCTTGTTAAAGAGCTGGATACATTTATTCCCTTGTTAGTTATTAGACCGTTTAACTGCGGATTGAAAAACCGGCCCTTAATTAACTAACATTCTCCCACTAATTTGGGAACAAAAAAAGATGTGTGAATGGCAACACTGTATTTAAATAGCATTTTTTTTTCATTATAGCGTTATTTGCCTTAATTTCAATACATAAAGACTATATATAGGTACATGTGAAAAGTATTTCTGATTGATTTGTTATAGTTTTTTGACCTTGCATCGCATTATTTCACTACGTATTTGCCCACTTTTGTCACGCGTCGCTACGTCAACTTCGGTTGGAGCGACATTGTACACTAAACTGAAGTTTGGTTTGATTAAGAATAAGTTCTTAATTTCGGCCTGTGCGTTTTTGGTTCGTAATTGCTAATCTAGTATATATATATCAATGCTCGCGAATATCACGACTGCACCTCCCACAAGATCACAAGATTTCAAGATTTGTCCTTGAAGGGTTTGCATTTTTCACAAATTATAAGTTTTTAGTTTTTTTAACCGACTTTATCTGACGCCTAGATTTTTTTTATTTAAACCACCTATTTTTCCTCAATGCAACTGGTAACCCTGCGTTTACCTTTTTTACCTTTTTTGTTGTTGTTGGTGTAAGACTTTAGAGCTTTAAGAAAAATGATATATTTTTTTTAGAATCCAGTAAAGAAATGAAATCAACGTTTTGGAAATTTCAAAAATTTCCACTCGCGAGGACCACGAATCCTTAAGTCGGCAACATTAATCTTATTTGATTGATTGATTCTATTGTCAAAATTGTCAAATGTCATTCGACGCAATTCGACGCACTACGCACTAGCAGTGTTCCGCGATTCATAAAAAAAATAATATCAGAGTATAAACAAGTTTTAAAGTGACTATACGTGTAATACTTAATAATATGGCCTTATTACTCCAATTCAGTGGACAATGCATGCGTCTGTAAGTGCTATCTTCATAAAAACATGTTGTTTATTCGTATGATGTTTTTAAAATGCAAAATTTTATATACCTATAATTGTGCATGAATCACGCCGGCAAAATGCTTGACACCTACGTGAGTTTGATGGCTCTGAATCTTTTTAAAGTACTCAATATATGAGTATGTCAAAATACAAAACAAAAACATCGTCAACAACGTCGTTTTTTCATCAGTTTATTATATCTTCTGTGTCTTTCTATATGTTATGGCACTGAAACTTGAGTAGTTGGAATAAGTAAAAAGAAATATAATGAACCGCAGCATGAATAGTAGTAGAAAAAATCATTCAAGTGAGGCACTAGGTTCACCAAGAAAGCGTCATAAACCTATTTCCCGTGCAGAAGAAGAGGTCAAGGATAAAAACTGGACCTTGGCCTGTAAAGAAGTATCTGGAAATGAGTATTTCGACTATCGAGCGAGATTTCAACTTGTTTATTTACCTTCTTGTACAACATTTTGTAATCATGGGAGGAGAAATGTAAGTATTGATAAGACTGTTTGATCTATATTCAGTTTTCTATAGTAACCTCAATACACATCCCCGTTATCCTCGTAGGTATATTGCATCATCATCCGAGCTTGAATCCCTGTTGGTAGATTTCCTTTATTTAATTGGGAGAAAAGCAGTAACACACTTGTTGAAACAATCCTGTCCATATTTATTTTACCTAATTTATTTGCTATTTTCTAATTGAGACAAATTTAAACAGACTCACTGAATGACAAAAATAATATCCTCACACATCTACACATAAAGACACATAACTGTCTGATCCAAAACAAGGCGAAGCCTGTACTTTGATAATCTGTACCTCAAAATATTTAATATATATATAAATAAATTGTATTACTATATAGTCAACCTAAAGAAATTGTTTATTTTGGTTGAATGTGCCAATCTGTAAATTTCTGGTGTTGGGTAAATCATTAAAACAAAAAAAATATGCCATTGCCAAGGACATAATCCAAGAAGTCCATACGAAGATGGGCCAAGTCGCTAGTATTAATAATAATCCTTTATTAGCAGTCCTGTAAGAAAATGCATGTTTATAGATGTTTGCTGCAGAAAATAGAGCAGCAATCATCTGTAAGCTGTAGCTTAGGCTGTATCGGGTTTCAATTACAGTGGAATCTCTATAACTCGAATGTCAAGGGAAATGCTAAAAAATTTTAGATAATGAGTTTTGGACTTAACAACAATTTCGAGATATGAAGTGTTTAACTGATCAAATTTCGACATAAAAAGGCACAATTTATTGAAGAACATAAATTAAAAAACAGTTCAAAGAACATACATATAAGTCAAGTACATAAATATTACGAACTTACATTGAAAGGTGTAATGATATTGATGTTATTAAATAATTGATAAAAAATCTGTTGTCTTCTTTTTCTACACTACTACATATATCCTTACATCTTTCAATGTAAGTTCACAATGTAGCAATTGCTGCTCTCGCTTCTATATTTGACACCGATGGTTTTAAATCTACTGGATCAGTATAATCGTCATCATTTTGATTATCATTACCGTCATCTCCATTCTGATTAACTAAATCAATGATTTCAGCATCAGTTAATGTACCAGTAGTAGCTAACAATAATGAACAAACCCAAGTGACCAACAATGAAAAAACATAACATCTGTGTTTTTTAGAAAGTCTGAAGTTTTTTATTTACTCATTGCACATGTGCAAGTTATAAAACAATAGATTCCTTTTGAACTTCTTTGCTATGAGTTCCGGGAAACCCAAGGAAGAAGTCATTATGTTTTTTGAACTTCGGTTTGGGGAAGGTTCATGTTATAGAGATTCCACTGTATATGATTTACAGTTAGACTTTTAGGTATCTATTTATCTAATACCTAATACCATATATCTGAATCTCAGAAAGGGCTCCAACGATTTTCATGAAATTTTGTATGCAGGGGTTTTCGGGGGCGATAAATCGATCTAACTAGGATTCATTTTAGAAAATGTAGTTTTATTAGTGTTTTTAAATAAAATATATAAAATCAATGTACATCTAGTGCCATCTATCGCAACTCGAGCGAACTACATTAAACTATACTGGAATAAGGTGCAGAATAAACAGTATCAGGGCTTACCAAGAGAGGGCGCCACAATTATTATTATTTTTATTGGAAAAAAAATAATAAAAAGGTGGTGTTTGGGTAGCCTAATATTGCCACTTAAACAGAAAAATATGACTCTTTATTAAAATATAATTTCTAAAAAAAACAACTTATCAAAAAAAAAATACCGAGCGAAGCTCGGTCATCCCAGTACTAAGTACTGATAGTAGGTAATATCACACTATATAATATATCACATCACATCGCACTAATATATAAAGGCGAAAGTTTGTGTGTATGTTTGTTACTTCTTCACGCAAAAACTACTGGACGGATTTAGATGAAACTTTACAGTAATATAGCTTATACATCAGAATAACACAGGCTACTTTTTGTGGCGATAACCGACATACACGCGGGCGGAGCCGCGGGCAACAGCTAGTCTTCTTAATAAAAATTAAATTTGAGAAACCATCTTAATTTTCTACTTCACTTTGTTAAACAAACAAATCTTTTTAAAATTATATCTGCTTACTATTTGATGTGATTTATTTTTAGGGAAGTATTAAACAAATGCCAACATATGCTGAGGAGTCTTTCAGAACTGAAATCAGAAATCACATGTGGTATGATGCATTAGAAGTTTGTTATATGAGCATAACTCCTAAACAATACTTGTCTTGTGATGTGCTTCAAGAAGTGATTGAAATCATGTTGGTAAATATCATCAGCCTACTGCACTCATTGTAATTTTCATTAATTTGACCTTTAAAAAGTTTTTTTTTGTAAACACATACACATATCTACTTTTTAATGAACCAAAAGCCTACCCTGTACTTTTTCCCAATCATGTTTTCTTATCCCGTGGTAGCCTGTAAGATGACCTCGTATCGATAAGGCCGATATTTTATCCTACACCTAGTTTTATATCCTTTTTGTAAGTGTGTACAATAAAGCTATCATTATTATACACACTTTGTTTTGAAGATTTCGGTCACATGGGAACAAAGTTTTACCTTCAATTCATATTAAAATTCTGCCTGAATCTAGTATTTGTCTAGTATTAGGATTTTATTTACTGATAAAATAATTTTTATTCATTATTTCCAGAATGTTCATGACGACGGATACTCTGACTACACAGCTAAATACGTAATTGATAACTGCCAACAAGTACTGTTCCAAAATTTCAGTACACATCCACCATGTCAGGACATAACTTTGAGAGATTGCTACATAAATTTTTTTACTTCTCGTATGCCTGATAAAAGGAACACATATACCAACAGATATCAATATGAACATGACAAAGGCATTTTCAAATATTGCATGAACAGATTAGAAACTGAATTAAGTACAAATAGTACAGATGGACCCATAGTAGAAAATATATTTCCAGAACATTTAAAAGACACACTCCAAGGGTTCCATTGGCAGAAACAAAATTTTGAAATATTTGAAACATTAAATAGGGAGGAAAGAATAAAAAGACTTTTTACTGTTTTGGAAACTATAATTGAAGTGTTGCAGTCTGATTTGGCTATTCAACAGTCAAGGTATACCTTCGATATGAGCCCTTCGTGCGAGTTTATTTTAATTCGATTCTCTCTAGACGGCGAACGCTTCTGGCGTTGCGATTGTTCACGATTTCAGTGCGGGCCAATAGCTGGGTCCACCCCGGACGATCCACCGCGCTCCGATAGTGTGGCGCGCGCGATGTGGACGATGTGTGTGGTTCGTGCGATCCACCACACCATGGACATCTCGCATAGTCGCCGTCTGATATCGCTTTATAAGGAATTTAAATGTTTATGGTACTTAAAGATGTTAATTACACCAATAGAGGTGTATAAAAGATTTTTGTTGATTTCTTGCGAAATGCGATACTAACTCTGCGTAAAGCTGAGTCCCGGATCGTAGTTCAGGATCGCAGTTTCAACAAACTAGATCGACCTAGTACGATCCACGCTCCGCGCATCACGATCTTGGATTCCGGATCGCCGATCCAATTTGGACCGTCTGGTGTGGACCCAGCCAATCTCAACGCCGAATGCGGATACTCTGACGATGAATTAGATGTGAAATAAACTCTCACTTGGCTTAGATACAACGTTAACGTGTCTGTAAAACAAATATAATTTCAATAATCATTATTATTCAGGTGCTTAGACGATAATAGCCGTCAAATAAGATGTAACAAATTGATGGAGCATATCTTATGGGCGCCACATGAACCTAATATCGTGAACAGCAGTTGTCGACAAATAATAAGAATATTTACAAATATGGTTCATCTCCAGTATCCACAAGCTATGGTGAAGACTATTACTGTAAGTTAAACCATTTAACACTGGTCATGCCTCTACAGCTGGTTTAAATTGACAATAGATAACAGTATAAATAATCAAATATTTTTTTTTTACTTTAAACTATACTGTGACCACCAGTCCACTTTCGTAGCAACTATGCAAAGCGTAGGTATATTCGTATTTTCGTCTTCACTTGTAGATAAGTTGAGTACCCACATAAATTGATTTTATTAGTATCAAAATTTTTATGTAAATGAGATCATTAAAATTGAAAGTTTTTAGCCTGTTGAATTGTTTATTGTTGAGTGCTGTAGTGGATAGTAGTTAGTTTCCAATAAAATAAGAAAGTGCTTAATAAATGGAAAAAAAGTACCATAATATGACCATCCTGAAAGACAACCATTAATAATTAAGATATTACAATGATCACAATTGTTTAACATTTCAATAAAATACTTACAGATTTGGCTAAACACTATGATCCAGACAATTTATGCTCAAGACTCAAATTCAAATACTGACTATCCTTATATTTCGCAGTACTGTATGATATTTGCGAAGGAATTTTACAACATTATTGCAGGTAAGTGTAATGACACACATTTTTTTTATGGAATAGGGGCCAAACGAGCTGACGTATCGCCTGATGTTAAGCGATTACCGCCGCCCATGGACACCCGCAACACCAAAGGCGTCACAAGTGCGTTGCCGGCCTTTGGGGGAGGAGTTGGGGTATGGGCCTCCGGTATCCTCACTGACTCGGTGAAACACAGCTCAAGGGCTGTTTTACACTGGTTCTCCGTGAGGTCGAGCCGGCCCATTCATGCCGAAGCGTGGCTCTTCCACGGTAAGTGTTACACGTTTTAAACGTTCAACACAAGAATAGCAAAATAAAAATATGATCTAAGTTGAGTAATTTAACTAATTTTGGTTATGCCCAAGTAAACTTTACTTTTTCAAGTAATAAACAAGCGTGTGTTTCTGAGATGTGATATATCGGAAAACTGACTGTAAGCTGATTAGAGTATAAAATCCAATAACAAATTTTAGTGGTTTTTAGTTTAGTGATGAAAACAAGAGAATCACCACTAAAATCATACTTGTGTCATGTTTGTTTAGAGCCACGCTGATTTCAGCACGAACGGGCTGGCTCAACCGGGACGGTATTACCCTCGCACAGAAGATCAACGTTAAATGACAGCATTCTTGCTGTCGTGTTTCGTTGGTGAGTGCGAGACCGGAGGCCCAATGATGCAGAAGCATCGCTAGGTCGCCATGGTGTAGGTCACCATGTTGCATTGTTGCATTTGCAATGAGTATGGTGCCCACCAATCTTGAATTCTGCCTATGCTTTCTATCAGGCAGAGTAGAGTCATTTCGGCAGGGCCATACATAAAAAAAAAAGATTCACTTTTGTAAGGTAAATTCTATTTGTTTTCAGATTTGCCACATGATTCTATTGTCAGAATATTAGAAAGGATAGAACCTTCATTTATGAGGCATATTGTGGGACTGTTTTACCTAAATAGAATACTATGTATGAATGAAGGTTGCATATTTAAAATTCTTGAAGATTTTCTCAGACAATCACAATGGAAATTATACTCCACTGAAAATGATGAAATAAAATTATCTAAGAAGTTATTTAAGCCACCAAAAACGATTAATGACAAGATAAGTTACTTATTGAGCAAATGTACTGCGCCTGCATCATCTGATATTAGTAGTACAATGTATCCTAAAAAAGATCCATTATTATTGATGGTGAAAACAAAAGCTAACCTGAATCACATTGTCCGTGCATTATATATTACGTTAGAGGCATCTCTGGACTCAAATAAACTCCAATCTGTACAATATACATGGAACGGTTTAAACCAACAATTTTTAAATGCCGATCTTTTATGCCCATATAACTGTTATTCAGTATCAGATGCATTAAAAGACAGATACAAATATAATTTATGGGCTATTAAAAAATTGTCGACTTTATTCAATGATTTACTAAATCGAGGACGACTGCCACCAATGTTTAACATTTTTGGCAATATTAAGTTATTAGATCTACACATTTATGATGAACTCTAGTTTTTGTGAGTGATTTAAGTAAACAAATAATAAGTGAAAGACTATAATGCAGAAATACTACAGTAGAAACTCGATTAACCGGACTAATTTCTGTCGTTAGGGATTCGGATAATCGAAAATTCGACTTGTAGTAGCTATACTATTTATACTAATAATATTATAAAGCTGAAGAGTTTGTTTGTTTGTTTGTTTGTTTGTTTGAACGCGCTAATCTCAGGAACTACTGGTCCGATTTAAAAATTTCTTTCAGTGTTAGATAGCCCATTTATCGAGGAAGGCTATATATCATCACGCTAAGACTAATAGGAGCGGCGCATCAATGAATAATGTTACAAAAACGGGGGAAAATTATTACGCTACGGGCAATAGGAGACGTAAACGACGTTGCGAGGGTCAGCAAGTGTTGAATATATTGTAACTTGGCTCAATACGACTTAATTATTTAATAGGGAACATGCATATCTTTTTTTATTTCTTAATCTTATCATATAAGTCTCCATAACATAGAAAAAAATATGAATAGGCTTGAAAATAGTCAAATTAATTTTCAAAGTGAAATTTAAAACACCGATTAAATTTGAGCTATTCAAACGCCGCCATTTTTCGCGCGCTATTGACATAACGAATGAAATCATTGTCATTTCGTGTTTGTTTACTATTGAGTGTTTCAATTATTTTATACCTATTTACAGTTTTTATTGGTATAAAAATCATGGAAGAAGAATTTTTTTCTGACAAACACTACTAACACAGTAGGAATGTCGACGCCGATAATTTCGATAACATAACAATCGACGTCACATTTCGTTTCGACCAATAGGACGCGTTTTGCAGATTTGAATTTCCTTCCCGTAATTTTCACTTTTTATTTAATATTTTCTGGGTTTAAATAATCACTAAATAAAAAAAATACCATTTATGTATAGTGTAAAGACAAAAAAGAATCTAGAAAAAAATGTTTGAGACAAATAAAAATTTTATGCATATTCCCTATTGCTCGCGGTTGGAAGTCCTGATCATCTCGAATCCGTACAACGGAGGGCCAATTTTCTACTGTATTTGGTGCATAATGCAATAAATTCTAAAGTTACTCAAATTTCAATGATATTGTTCATAGAGATACTTTTATTCCTGAGAAAGGACATAGGTTATTTACCGCGATGACCGATATACACGCGGACGGAGCCGTGTCCCATTTGTATTTAACACTTATAATATAAATGGGACATTCTTTGTTTATGTTTAACATTTTCAACAACATTAAAGTTGTCATAACATAGTACACCAGCCAACCCCAACCTAGTTTGGGACAAAGGGTATATTGACAATATCTTTTTTTTATTTTTACTGTACATAACAGTTATTTATAGTAAATGATATTAATTTTCTTAGCTTTCAATTGTTGATATGACTGTAGTTCAATAACTGGTTAACATAGTACTAGATCGGAATTAAACAAAATCATTTAATGTTGTCTTTCTCTGTCTCTCTGTTTCTTTTAATCTCAATGCACTTTATAAATGTAATAAATGCACCTACTGTTAGTTTATGTACAATTTTAATTAATATCAAAAAGTGTTAGGAATAGACGAGTTTATAAAGAAAGTAAGACAGATTGCCTGTTTTACTAGTTTCATGCAATCTTAACCTGATTGCTGGGATATAATTTAAAATCATAATTAATGGAATGTACGAATACATAGAACATTGCTGGCAATTTTCACTATGCCACATTTTTTTTTTTTTTTATGGAACAGGCAAAAAGGATAGTAAGGAAAGAAGGGTTAGGCCTAGGGGAAGCCTACCGGTATTACGTGTTACACCGAGTGCGGTGTAACGCTTAGTACCGGTTTTCTGTGACATTGCCCCCTAGCCAAATTGCAAGTCTTTCGCGTCTATTCTGTTTCTACAATCACTAACATTATTTATCGATATCTCTCTTTTTTTTGTCGATTTTTTTTGTCGTTGGGAGACGTCATTCCCATACATTGTTAGTTTTCTATTAACGTTTACGTTTGTAGAATGCAATTTGGCTTGGGAGGCTGGTTTGACTCCAAACAGGCAGCTCCTTGTGCTGAATCATGGCTGTTAAAAGGCTTTAGTTTTGAGGAGTGGATGTTTTTATATAAATTTGATATATGTAGGTATACGTGTTCATGTGTACCTATATATTTACGTATTTATATAATAAGACTTTTGTGTGTGATAATTCCGTGTAATATTATTTTAAATTATGTTGCAAAAGATACATTATTAATATGCATATAATGCGTTTTTTGAATATTGTTGTTAAGCTGTTCAATCAGACAGTAATATTAACCAAAGGTTTACAAAATTATTATATATACTGTTTTCTTTCGGAAAGGTTTAGGGCCATTAGGCTAAAGGACCAATAAATTTATAAAATGAAATGTTCGCTATGTTTTAATCTAGTTGATTTGTATGTATTGTGAAAATAAATATTATTATGCTATTTTTTAAAGATTTCTTTATTTCATTAAGCAGGCACCGATATGCTGACGTTCAAAATCTTTTCTTATCTTGTCTGTGTCTGGATGTAATTTTCTTATAACATGCATGTATATACAAATATAATGTGTTAGCAAAGGACACTTGGTGCCAATAGCACGGCGGCAGTCTAAATTCTGATCTAGGATCGAGACAGACTTAGGGCGACTTGCACAACGTTAGACTTAAATAGCTACTAAACAAAATGTTTTAAACGCATAGACACGTTTAGCTTAAACAAATTTAGCGCCCTCTTACACAATGTTGACAGCAGGTAAATTTAGTTAAATATGATATGGGGTTGCGCTTGCGCGCCGGCGCGCCCTGCGAATGAGGGCGAGACGGCAGTATCCTCGTGTTGAACTCGCGCACACGCACCCGAGTTTCGATTATTAACTTCGACAGTTCTTAAACATGTTTAGCAAAAAATTTAGAGTTGTGCAAGATGCGAACGTCCCAGACATGCTCTATGGGATTGAGGTCCGGACTTCTAGCTGGCAAGTCCAAACGACGAATTCCGACTTCTAGCATATACGCTTCCACATCGCCAGACCGGTGGGCGCGAGCGTTGTCGTCCATAAAAATTGAGTTTTCGCCAAGAGCGGTTAAAGCGGGTTGTGCATAAGGAATTAGAACTTCCGTTATGTATCGTACTTACCGTTTTCGGTGAAGACTAACTCCGTACGATCCATAGAATTTATTCCTGCCCAAAACATAACAGAGCCCCCTCCATAAGGTGTGATTTCTTCAAAACATACCTCTGCAAAGCGTTCTTCTCGTCTACGTAGCACTCGTCGACGTCGGTCTTCACCATGCAGAGATATCCTGGCTTCATCGGAGAACAATACCCTATCCCGTCTTCATGAGTCCATGACACACAATTTCGAGCGAAGCTAAGCCCGGCAACTCGATGTCCACGGAGTAATTTAGGGCCGCGTGCCGGGCGATGACTGTGTATATTAGCAGCGAGAAGCCTCTTCCTGACCGTCCATAGACTAATTTGCACATTTCTTACTTCTTCGAGGCTTTTCTTGAGGTCCACATAAGAAGATTTGCGATTTCTCAACGCTTGACTAACTAGAAAACGATCATCCCGTGGTTCGGTACATGTCTTTCTGCCAGAACCAGGCCTTCTCTTGACGGAACCGGTCTCTTGATAGCGCTGCCAGGTCCTTTGAACTGTCGACCGACTCACATTTAGCCTCTGAGCCACGAAGCATTGGCTGCAACCTTCTTCAAGCAGCGCAATAATTTTGCTCGCTTTTATCACTTTATCTACCATTTTCGAGATTGCTTAACAGCGATAACAATACTTTTAAATGTCAAGGACATCAGATAATTTAATAAAAATTTACAAAAAGTTAATTAGAGTCGATATTAACTAAAGGGAATTCGCGCCACAAAATGTAGCTAAAACTTGTTTACTTTGAAAACCAGGCTCAGTCAAAAAATAGAATTAGGAATGTACTCTTATAAACATTATGCCACTTTTATAACTGGCCAGTAACATGTTCAAATGATTAAAACCTTTTTGGTATTTTATTTTTTTCAGCCAGGAAGAAAATCGAAACCGCCCGTTTTTGTTGCAAATGAGTGTCTATATGTCTATATACATATCGCATCTAATAATAAAAAAACACGCTTCTGTAACGAACCGAAATAAAAAAGAAGAAAATAACTTTGCAAAGTTCAAAAGAACAATGATTTTATCGTAAAAGCAGGGTGCTAGGTGACAATTATTGTCATTATTTTTTGAGTAGATATTGGTGAAATTAAAGTGCATATATACGGTAGGTATAAATTATACAAGATGCTTGAAAAGCATCCCGCTGAAGCGCTTTTAGATAATTATCTAGTTAGGTATAATTTATTTTTGCATTTTTAGACATTAATAAATAATATTTTATAAGACTAACAAAGTGGGTCAAAATCGAGTGGAAATTATCTGTTACTAAATGTATTTTAGAAGTTTATATATATATATATGTATTATTTAAGGAGAGATTTGAACCATTAAATTTTCCTTAAGATTTTATTGTGTATTCAGAAGATAGGAATTTTGTTAACAACGCTTACAGTACATATTGTTTTTACTATTGTGTAACGGGATGTATTAAATATATCTACAGAAAATAAAGGCTGCCTTATTTAAATAAAGTGACCTCAACAGATACAAAGTTTGTTATGGTTTCCGTGTGTCACCCCTATTATACCGTGGGTACCTTAGTAGGAGGTGACTGAGGGACAAACTACGCAGGAAAACTCACTCCAAAGAGAAGGAAAACTTAAACCCTATACCACTGACGATTTGACGAAATATATACTTAAACTTACACCGCATGAACTTTAGAGTTGTACGCGGATATATTATAAGCTTAATGTTCACTAGATGTCACTAAGTGTATCAAATCGTAAATTTCAAAGATATTTTCTGAGCTTCTACTCAGTTCTACTCCGATACGAAGCCGAGAGTAAACTGTCAAGTTTATTTGTTTTTTTAATTGCAAAATATACTAGCTGATCCGGCGAACTTCGTACCGCCATATATACATATCTGTCTCAACTTCCCGTCGCGGACAAAAAAAAGACTTTTCCTGCTATCTTTTAATTTTTCTTACACACAAACCTTGACCTAACAATAAGGAACACATAAAAAAATAATTATTTAATTTGGTGCAGCCTATCGGAAGTTATACGGTACATACATTTCGGCGATAAATCTTATATATAAAATCTTAATATATATATTTCTTGTGTGCGTGTGTATGTGACTGAACTCCTCCTAAACGACTGGACCAATTTTGATGAAATTTTTTGTGTGTGTTCAAGGGGATCTGGGAATGGTTTAGATTCACAAAAACGACTGGACCGATTTTGATGAAATTTTTTGTGTGTGTTCAAGGGGATCTGGGAATGGTTTAGATTCACAAAAACGTAAACGATGTTACGTGGGTCATAAATATGGCGGTACGAAGTTCGCCGGATCAGCTAGTCTTATATATAAAATTCTCGTGTCACAATGTTAGTTACCATACTCCTCTGAAACGGCTGGACCGATTTTTATGAAATTTGGTGTGCATATCGGGTAGGTATGAGAATCGACCAACATCTTTTTTTTATACCCCAATTTTTTTTTAATTGCACAGCGACGTTTTCCGGAGCAGCTAGTTTTTATATAAATAGATATGTTGATACTGAATTTTAAAAATATTAACTAATATCATTATCATTTACTTGATTAACCATTTTGATATTAAAATAATATCTAGATATAATATGTCTATATATAAGACCTATGCGTTTCAGACACACGATTCAATTCATTGTTCCGACGATGAAGCATAATATCTCTAGATTGCAAATTTCTCCAACAACGACAATATCCACTTCGTCGATTGTCGGTGAATTAAACCTCCTTGCATGCTCACCAGCAGGTGTTTTGTCAGCTCTGATTACAATATTATGGCTGTCCGATGGCATACGATCTAAGGCCATTTTGAACATTTTGACTAAATTATTGTTCTGATGAAGAAACGTTTGCAGTTCTTGGACAATGGTTCATTTTAATGTTGGACTATGAGCACAACGCCTTTCAACTTCCGCATAATATAATAATGTAATATAATATAATATAAATAATATGTGGTGTCTATTTAAAACCCTTAATTTAATAAGTTTATTACATAATATAGAAACCTATGTACATAACCATAATTTATAAAAAAAATAACAATATTTACATACAAGCGTCAAAAAACTCCACATCTTTGCCTACTGGTAGCGTTCCCAAAAGACTGGCAGCATTACCACGTTGAATGGCAATGCTGATTCTCTGTGCTAGAAAAAGGCCGGCCTTCTGGTCGCGAGAAGCGTCAATCAGTTGCTTGGCTAGTTGTTTAAACATAGCGCGAGCACTCGGACCCCATGAACCTAGCGTCTCTACCCCAAACGGTTCAAAATGTAATTACCTATTAAATTTTGGTACTTACGCCGTTTGAGGCTTTCCGCAGAAGCAGCAGCAGCGCCGGCATAAACAGCTGTACTTGGAAGATGAGATGGCGCGAGGGTGTCAACGCAAGTTGCGTCCTACACCAAAGGCTTACCCATCTTCCATGGCAGTAACGACATACCATCTGGTCTATTGCCATCGTCCCGTACCAGACCATTTGGTTCGCGTACAGCTGGAACGCCGGCGGTAACAAGAGCACGACGGATAATGTCGTTAATATTGGCATGTCGAGATATTCGGCCAGCGCTTCTGCTACAAGAAAGGCCATGATGTCTGAAACTGTCAACAGCTTCTCCACAGTGACAAAAATGCGGAGAAACACAAGGCGCTCCTAAACGAAGGCAAGTGGCAAAGCGAAAAGTAGTATTGTCCAACAAGGTACCTATGTTGGGTGATGGAAGTGCCTGAATCCATAAACCTGATTCCCACTCTCCCACAGCTAACAAACGAGCTCGCTCAGCAAGACTGGTTGATGTATCTAAAAGTATCTTTTGCTTTAAAATACATAACGGTGAGTCCCATTGTCGCTGAGAAAATGGATTAACAGGTAAATACTTAAAACTAAAACTCAAAAAATTTTTTTTCATCAAACCCATACGTGTTATCTATGGATAGGTCTTCAAAAATGATATTGAGGTTTATAATATCATTTTTTCTAAACTGAATAGTTTGCGCGAGAGACATTTCCAAAGTGGTAAAATGTCCCCCCCCCCTGTAACTTCTAAAATAAGAGAATGATAAAACTAAAAAAAAAATATGATGTACGTTACCAAGCAAACTTCCACCGAAAATTGGTTTCAACGAAATCTAGTAAGTAGTTTTTTTTAATGCGATTGCGATTTTCTTTTGTTTTCTCTTGTGTCTTATAAATAAATATTACTAAAACAATCTTAAGGAATGATTTCTTTAATAATATCGATAACTGACGGAATATGTACGGGGAGGGACGTAACCAACAGGAATAGGGTGTTCCTCGTTTTTACACTGGGGTAGCTACTAGGTGAACCACGATGAACACACATCACAATGACCTATCTGTTAGGTTTCTCTAGAGAGTCAAATCTCGAGATATCTTAACTAATATTATAAAGAGTACCTAAAGATTTGAATTCTTGTTTGTTTAAAATACGTTTGTTAAAAATACGAAAACATAAATTTGAAAAATCTCGCGTGAGATTTGGGGACGGAGGAGGGAGTTGAGGAAAATCTTACGATATCTCACCAAGGCGTGAGGGGAGAGAAAAATTCTCAAAAATGCCTTACGTAATTAATGGACGCCCCTTTACGATGTTTCGTTGAAATTATTTGTTTGCTTACTAACTCTTCGTAAGACAACCAAGCATTTGACATTTCAAAGTCCGACGTAATTGTAGCCGCTTGGTGGCGCTATCTTCGCGCATCCAGCATAATTATTATTCTATATGTCATATCAATAACTTATAAATGTGACATCTAGCGTAGTAAATAGGTCATTATTTTCAAGTTTATTTAAATCGATTGCAACGACATCTCCTAAAAATAGGTGATAACTAGGGCACGGATAAATATGTATTGAAAAATTCAAAATATGTACATATAATATGGACCAAAAAAAATTAAATATGGAAAAAATATGTAGTATATTTCATATTATCTTTCATATTATGCATAGATTATTGTAAAAAATTACTACAGTAACAGTTAGGTACATTAAAAAATTATAAAAAGATAGCGAAATATTTAGGTAATTCAAATAAAAAAATTGAAGTTTTATTCATCTTCCACAAAATCTGTCTTTTAAATTGATTGCAGTACACAATTACATGCTTTTTTAAATTATGGGAATTAAAACTAAATATAGCCATAGATGGGCTGAAAGAACGTACATAGGTAAAGAAGGTGTTAGGGTAGTTAGCTTCAAGGCACTGTTTACTCAAGATAAATAAAACAACCGTTTGATGCGAGCACACAAATATATTGTATTCCTTTGGTTTTATAAACTACCGGAGACTCTTAACAACGTGATTCACAAAAATGGAACAACGCCATCTATCGAGCGTTGCCTCAATAAAAAATACAAAATTTGACTGAACACATCCCGCCCACCATGGACAGAATGTTCATAACTGAATTCAAACAAATCACAAACAATACAAATGATGTGTAACCGCCCACCATGATCGGATCCTCAATTCTTCTTGGTAACATAATTATTAGGATGGGCATTACAATTTACACATAGCGGACTGTAAAAATGAGTACATGTAGGCTCAAGATTTAAGAAAAATTCTCACAAAAGTGTTACTAAATAAAATATACAATAACAAAAAACTAACAATCTAAGTCGTAACAGGCAGTACTATAAGTTTAGAAACAGGTCTTTTGATTACAGACCCCCTACAACGTAGTGACACAACCCTCGCGACCTTGTCCGAACCAATATGCTTTTCAATTATAAGACCGTAGAGCCAACGGGCAGGAGGCAAGTCGTCCTCCATAACCAAAACCACATCGCCTACATTAGGCTCTAAAGTTTGATGAGACCATTTATACCGATGGTGAAACTGGACAAGATATTCATGGGACCACCGACGCCAAAAATCTTGAACCATACGCTGAGTCAAATGCCATCGCTTTAAGGTACTTATGTTCGAATTTTCAAAGTTTGACTCAGGTGGAAGTACGATCGGTTCTCCTACCAGGAAATGACCCGGGGTTAACGGGTACGGATCATCGGGACTCCCACTAAAAGCAGAGAGCGGCCGCGAATTTAGGCAAGCCTCTATTTGAGCGAGAACTGTTGTTAGTTCCTCAAAGGTGAGAGTGCTGGTACCGACGACCCTTCTGAGGTGATGTTTTGTGGACTTCACTCCAGCCTCCCAAAGTCCTCCAAAATTTGGAGAATGGGGTGGAATGAAGTGCCAATGCGTGCCGTTTGTTGCTAGCCAGTCAGAGATGTCTGAAGCTACGCCTGACCTTTCCTGAGTAAACAAAGCCTTCAACTCTTTGTTGGCTCCTACAAAGGTAGTGCCGTTATCACTCCACATTTCACTGCAGTGGCCCCGTCTCGATGAAAAGCGTTTAAAGGCTGCTATGAACGCTTGTGACGTCATGTCACTTACAACCTCCAAATGAATAGCACGGGTCGCCATGCAGACAAATAAACAAATATAGCCTTTTGTGGAGTGATAACCGCGCCCCCGTGTGGGCCTCACATTAATGGGACCTGCATAGTCCACACCACTCTTGGAGAAAGGTCGGCTAACGTTGACTCTCGCTGACGGTAACTGCCCCATTAACGGAGGTGCAACTCGCGCCGAGTAACGCATACATGTTACACACTTCCGCACATGTCGCCGAACCACGCTCTTCGCATTGATGATCCAGTACTTGGATCTCAAGAAATTAAGGACCAATTGTGGTCCGCCATGTAGAGTGCGTTCATGAGCATCAATTACCAAAAGGTCTGTCAAGTGCGATTTGTGAGGAAGTATGATTGGATGCTTCATGGTGTCTCTAATATCAGCTCTCTGCAACCTGCCGCCAACTCTCATAATATGATCCTCGTCGATATAGGGATTTAATTGGGCAAGTTTACTTCCTTTGTCAACCTTGCCCGTCTTGAATCTATTTCATGAGAAAAATATTCATCTTGACATATTTTGATGCATACTAACAAACTCGAATTAATTTCGGCAAACGTTAAACAATGGGATGAATTAATTTGATTATGTTTTGATTTTAAAAATCTCCTACAGTATGCTATCACTCTTGTTAACTTATTTAAAGATGAAAATATTGTTATTATTTCATTCTCTTCATTACTCTTTATTAGCACGTTACATGATACTTTTGTTTTCTTTTCCTCTAGATTTGTTTTGTTAATATTACCCTTGCTATAATTGATTTTTTCACCCCAGAGCCAGTTAGGTCCTCTTATCCACAAATCAAGACCTGCGCATGCAGAAGGTTTCACACCTCGTGATGCACAATCGGCGGGGTTGTCCTGTGATCGAACGTGTGACCATTGATTTCCCTCCATAACGGTGAGAATTTCAGCAACTCTATTGCCGACGAAAGTTGTCCAACGGCTGGGGTGGCTTCCCAACCAAGCGAGAACCACTGATGAGTCAGTCCAGGCATGAATGTTCTTTTTACCTATGCCCAAGGTGTCCGAAACTTCACAAAGAAGTTTTGATAGCAGCACAGCGCCACACAACTCCAAACGAGGTATTGAAACCTGTTTGACGGGGGCCACCTTGGTTTTTGATGCCACAAGACTGACGAAAACAGTGCCGTTGGAATCTATGGACCGCGTATAGACCACTGCTGCATATGCTTCATTAGAGGCATCACAAAAGCCTTGCAGTTCAATATGCAGGTCATGACTGCTTGTGTGAATCCACCTAGGCAAATGGAAACCAACCAAGCTATTAAGCTCGTTTCTGTACGTAAGCCAATTTGACAATAGGTGATCAGGCAATTCATCGTCCCATTCGATACCCGAGAGCCATAAGCGTTGTATGAACACTTTGGCTGTGATAATTGCTGGGGCAAGCCAACCAAGAGGATCGAACAAGCGGGCGATGTCAGATATCACCCTACGTTTTGTCACGGGAGTTTCCAGTTGAGGAAGGTGGACTGTGTATTTAAACTCATCCGTATCTCTGTTCCAAGTCAAACCTAAAATTTTCATGATCTTATCAATTTTGAATTTTATTTTATCGTGACTTACATCTGTTGTACTTTTTATTTTATTTAATAATTCGTCACTACTGCTGGACCACTTCTGAAGCTGGAAACCTCCACGTGCCAGTAACTCATTCATCTGACGATATATTTCTTCGCCTTCTGTTATGGATTCACAACCGGACAAGAAATCGTCTACGAAAAAATCCCTAAGGACACGATCCGCAACTAGAGGATAATCATTCCCTTCATCGCGAGCTAGTTGCACCAAAGTCCGCACCGCCAAATAAGGCCAATATCAGCTTCATTAGTAGAGAAAATATCAGCGTACTTAACTAACATTCTCTTAGCCTTGCCAATCTCTTCCCTAGACAAAACATCTTGACAGTCTTCCAAAAGTGTTGACACGTTGACTCGTGCATCCTTGCTAACATTTGAAGTAGTCAAGTCTTGGCATCGATGCATCCAATCCACATCTTCGCAAGTGCCAATCAGTGTGCCCTTATGAATCACATGTTGCTTGTCACTTAGATTTAGCACACGTACTGCAGGGATGTTAGTGGTACTTACTAGAGTCCGTGCGATCTTCCATGGAAGGTCATTATCTATCCTTTCAATAAGTACACACCGTTGCATTCGTCCGGAGTTATAAGGAAGACTAACTGGCATGATTGTTTCTGATCTGGGAGGAAGAACAACTTTCTTTAAGCTGTACACTTTTCCTGGTGACGCTCCTTCCATGAACAGTTCTTCTTGACTACATCTCAATACACCTTGATTGATGTCGATCTCACAACAATTGTTCTTCATGAAGTCTAGGCCAAGGATGCAGTCGTCAACTATATCAGCCACGATGACGTTATGCAGGTAAACGTTGCCCAACTTCAACTCCACCTTCTGTTCGCCTCGGACGGGTATGCGCTGACCAGTGGCTGTTACTAGGTTTATTTGCTCACGGTTACAAGTGATGTCCCTCAGAAACCGATTTGCAAGTTGGGAACTGACAACTGTGCGAGAAGCTCCCGTGTCAATCGTCAGCTTACATGTTGTTCCGTTGATTTCGCCTCTGATGACCAGGCTGTTCCCATCATGACTTTGCGAGATCGAAATCCTTGGGGCTCTTTGAACACCAGCCAGCACCCGCCTCGCAGTCCTGGCGTTTACTCGTTTCCCTGCTGTTGTTGGGCAGTACTATCAGTCGCCCTAATCTCCTGAGGCCGCTCGTATTCATTTCCTATGCTTCGCTTAGGGCAGCTGGACCGAAGGTGACCTTTTTCACCACAGGCGTAACACCTAGGGCTGTACCCCTTAAACCGGTCCCGCACAGGTGACGCCACAACCTCCCGGACCCGATGAGACCGATGATCTTGTCTCACAGCTTCCACCTCCAAAGCATGGGCCAGAGCATCCTTGAGAGTTTCATGGTGCCCAAGTCGCACAGCAGCTCTAACTTCGAGGTCACGAATGCCATCGATGAAAGCTTGCACCAGATTCCCGTCCACGAGCGCAGGTGCAGACTGGTATGCCTTACGGACCAGTTTCTCAACTTCCAGAGCCCATTGTTGCAAGTTCTCACCGATGCGTTGGGCACGATCCTTCAGCTGTGCACGAAAAACGTGCTCCAGGTGAGCGTCACCATATCTTGCCTCCAATGCCTCCAGCAGTTGCTCATAGGTTACCTTCTTACCGAGGGCTTCGAGGACGGTTAGAGCCTGGTCTCGAAGACCCAAGGTGAGCGCGGTCATAGCCTGTTCCTTAGTCCAGCCGTTCGCCGTCATAACAGCCTCAAACTGGATCTTGTAGGCTGACCACGAAGATGTCCCATCAAACGGCGGTACTTTGAACCCCCGCACCGAAGGAACAGCAGTTACTGAAGTCGCCGCTCCATCTCCAACTTTGAGGTTCCCTAATGCCTTCTTCACGTCGGCAATCTGAGTTTCGGCCTCAGTGATACGGTTCTCGTGTTGAAGAACCTGATCCTTCACTACCTTGAGTTCTTTGCCGAAGGTCTCGTGAATGCCTTTTAACAAGAGCATTTGTTCCTCGCCATCAGGAGGAGCAGGCCCGCCGCCAGGGCGGGCCTGCTCCTCCTGATGGCGGGCTTGCTCCTCCTTGTCCCGCTGCAGCTGTTCCTCCAATCGGCGGGCCTGCTCCTCTTGACGGCGGGCCTGCTCCTCCTTGTCCCGCTGCAGCTGTTCCTCCAATCGGCGGGCCTGCTCTTCTTGACGGCGGGCCTGCTCCTCTTGACGGCGGGCCTGCTCCTGGAGCATCACCATTAGGGCCGTGATATCTGGAGCTGCTGACGATGTGGACAGCGTGGCTTCCATCGCTGGCTGCTGACCTTCCGGTGTGGGCAGTTGTGCACCTCCAAATCGCCTCAGGTCGGCCTCTTGCTGACGCTGACTCCTAGTTCGGATACCTTCCGTGTCTTCCTTTGGTAAAACCGGCATACTTTAATCCCACTTCTGACACCAAATTGTTACGAGCCGGGTATTCAATAATTAAAAATAGTCGGTTAATTACCAAAAAATAACACACTGTTTATTTACAACCCTTTTTACAACAATAATTCGCTATGTCACTTGTTAATCTCACTAGAAGATCGCTTCGATGTTAACTCCGCTGTATCGTGAAACAATACTGACCCGTACGGGTAACCCAATCTGCTTATATATGGCTTTGAAATCCCTAGAAAGATCTATAATATTCGATAGAACTTTCTACACTAAACAGAAATTACCAGAGTGAGTAATCTAGCGCCATCGAGCGTCGAATATCAGAGTTACTCCACAGTTGCGCGCTACTTGACACTAGATGGCGCCTTCCTCGCTTCTCGCGACTGGTAGATTGTTCCAGACTATTTTTCTCGAAGGCGCAACAATATAAAAATCGAAAATATGGATAATTGTCACCTTCTTATGTAAAATATGGACTTAACCATGAAATAAATGGAAAAATATGGAAAATAAAAATTAGTTTTTCACAATCTATATGTAATAATTGTTGTAGAGAACACATTCGAGACCAAAAATCGTGTAAATTAAAAATATATATTTACATAAGTTATGGAATCAGGCGTTACTTTGCGGAAATCCATGACATTAAATCCCCTGCTTTCAGACCTGGATATTTGTCTCGCGGAATTAAAGCTAAATATATTTCATAGCATTTAATGTCATGGATTTCCGCAAAGTAACGCCTGATTCCATAACTTATCTTAAGTCAGCAAGTATAGCTGAGCAGGTAAAACTATACATCAAGTTGACAAAACTGCATCGCTTAGCAGCCCAAAACGTTTGGTTCAATCAGCAGTGTAAACACTTAAAAGTATTTCCCCATTATATTAATATACATACTAACACACACAGCCGGTCAAGTGGTTTAGCTTTGGTGAAGGCAAAACAAATATGGTTGAATGAGGAATGCAGGCATTGGTTTTCAGTTAGGGACAATATCAAGCTCCACCTCAAAGTCCTGTACTCAGAGTTAAGTTACAAACTGCATAGTGTGGAGTTTGATATTTTAGATAACAAAGCCCGGGACTTCGCCTCCCAAGTAGCGCATGAAAAATATTTAACACAGCGTAGGAAGTTGGAGCGATTAACTCGGGATAACCAAAATAATAATAATAATAATATCACCAACTTAGAAAATAATGATTCAGATGCGGCTCATTCTTTCTACCCACGCGTTAAAAATTATACATATACCCAATTTTCCAATTCAGAGATTTCTTTACTAGAGAAAGGCCTCAAATAACATCAGGCCACGGTTATCCCAAAAATCGCTCGAAAACTCTAGATTTAACTAAAAAAATACAAAATATTAACACCCCCCACAATTCGAAATTATTATCACTAGATGTAGATAGTTTATTTACAAATATTCCATTTGAAGAGTGCCTACATATTTTGGGGTACCTTTTGTAGAGGCAACGTTTACATCCAGGAGAAATAAATGACCTACTTAAACTCACACGTATTTGCATGGAACAAAATTACTTTCGATTCAATAACGAATACTACCGCCAAAAAGAGGGTCTAGCAATGGGATCACTTTCAAGTCCATTAATGGCGGAAATATTTATGGACTACTTCGAATGTAAATATGTGGTGGGCGAGCCCAACATTCTGTTTTATTATAGATATGTGGATGACGTAATTATCTGTTGGACAGGTACTAATCGTCAATTGGATATTTTTGTAAATAGGCTCAACACTCACCACCCCAAAATTAAATTCAAATTAGAATTAGAATCAAATCAGTCCCTTAATTTTTTGGATCTAACAATCACAAGAGTCAATAACAAACTCGATTTCCAAATTTATCGTAAGCCCACACACACGGACACAACGATTCCCGCTTCATCCTGTCACCCACTACAGCATAAAGTAGCAGCCTTCCGCAGCTATGTCCACCGTTTAATGTCACTCCCACTGTCCACGGATAGTTACGCAAAAGAACTCAAATTATTGTATCAAATCGCGACTTCAAACGGATACACCAAACAAGTTATTGATAATATAATTAAGAAAAAGCAGAATGACCGGGCGCGCTCAGCACTTTATGCATGTACCCCCGAAAGAATTAAAAAGAATCGCGAATATTCTAAGAAAACACAATTAATTATTACGTAGCTTTACGATAGGATCATAACTTGCGTAAACTATGTAACGGTAAAGATAAATTAGAGAATTCAAAAAAACCCGGAGTTTACAAATTAGTATGCAATGATTGCACCGGGGTCTATGTAGGTCAGACAGGCCGTAGTTTCGAAATTAGGTACAGGGAGCATGTTGCCGCTCACAGGAATGGCCATCCAGATAAATCACATTTCGCAAAACATTTATTCGACACCGGCCACTCCTTGAGCGGCAACAATACCTATAACATTCTGCATGTTTGCGATAAGGGATTCCGGCTGAGTGTGTTGGAACAGTTAGAAATATCAAAACATAACAATAATAATGCATATACACACTGTTGAATGACCAAACAAACTTAATTCCATCACCACTTCTAAGTATGATTGCAGGTAGTTCGGCACAGATGTCTTTGTGACAATGTATCGACCGTTATTATAGCGTCATCGAAACGGTATATAAAGGGCCGACAGCGGTGCGGCTCATTCGAGCTCAAACCAGGGGTGGTCAGCTCTCTAGTAAGCCAATGCCAACGGCGGACTTATTAGAAACTTGAGACAGCGCCATACAACAAAAAGAGATCGAATGTTTTTTGGTAAAATGACGTTTCATGTTCTTAAAGATGGCGATTGTCTGTTTTGACAGCTCATAAAAGTTCAGCTATTTATTTTTCAAGTTTATTTAATCTGGAGTTTCTGCATATCCTATTCTTTTTCGTTTGTTAAAGTTTAGTGCTGTATGTGCTATAAGCTGCCAGTAATATTTTATGAGATAGAGACGACAGTGCGAAATTGACGCTTTTTGTGTTTTTGGATGTGTGTGCGAACTGATGTTTACTTCGGTATAAAGATTCATTTTGAGTGCGATATTGACGCTTTAAGTGCTTGTAATTTGTGACTATGGTGGGATGAAATACCATTAAATGCGCAAAATGCGGCATTACCTCGAAAGAAGAACCCTCATTTACTTTCCACAGATTTCCTCTCCCGTCAATGCATGGGCCGTTTATGTAAATAAATATTTAAAAATAATTTCGTTTTATTTATTAGGGTTCCAAGTTGTTTATTTTGTCAATATGCATACAAAATGTGGCAGGTATATTGTCAAAGCTATAACATTACAATTTTACTAGTGATATTAGAATAAAACGGTAGATTCTTACGACTTCGTTTCTTACAATTTAACAACCTTGTTTTAATGACATTGTAAGGTTAGGTGAGTGTTATTTTTTGTTTTAAAAGAAATAATAAAAATAACCTAATTTAACCACTAGTTAAATGAAGTCGATTGACAATCTATCCTTTTATTAAAATATCACAATATACCTGCGACATATACCTATATATATTATTTGGTGTAATACGTTTAAATTTGCCGCGCTTGATTAGCACCACGAAAGTTTTCAGTGGCATTAACTGCAGCGCTAGTGTGTTATCGTGTTAGCATTTTTTTTGTATGAAGTTGTACTTCTTCTCCGCTAGGACTATATGTGTTCTGTGGCTCAAACGCTCGCCGAGTCAACGTCTCCTGAGGATGCCCCGTGGAGGGGCGAAACACGTGTCGAGTATAGGTTGCATGGCATGCTAATTATTTCTCACTTGTTTTGTATCTGTGCATAGGCATGATACCCATATGTGCATGTGAGTATGCATGACGGTGGGATTTGTGCCCTGCTTTCAGACCTGGATATTTGTCTCGCGGAATTAAAGCTAAATATATTTCATAGCATTTAATATATTTACATATTAATCCGGGCCCTAGTGTTACCTTATAGTTACACAATTGAAAAACATTTTTTTAAAGCAATCATTAAAAAGTAAGTTTTATATTCGGAAAATAATAAAATAATTACTATAATTAGATTATATAATTATTATATATAGATTAAGTTGAATTTTTCTAGCTTTTTACGGTGTACAGTTTGGGCCAGGGGAGGGTTGGTTTATTTAGTATATTGTGTCATTGCCTATACCAAACCGTCTGGCCAGTGTCGTATAGTCAGTGTTCCGCAAACTTTTTGGGTTCAAGGTACATCTAGGAAGATACAATTTTTGGAGGTACACCTTAACAATGTTTCTTATTAGTCAACAAAACTAAATTTTATTTTACAGTTTAAGTCTACGTCTTGAGACGTTCCCTTTTTTGTTTTTTATTGTGGCAAGTTACAAATCCTAATTCACATAAATAGGTCAAGGTCATTGCTCCATTCCAAATTATGTTCATCGAAATATCCTTCCGTTACTTTAAATATTTCTTATCTATATGGAACGTCAAATAAAAGTATTAAAGTATTATTTGTTTTTTTTTCTGGTGATTAGGGTAAGTCAAAGTGAAAAATAATAATAATATTGGTGTTGTTTTTTAAACAGGTTTACCGTTTTAGTAAAGTGATGCGCACATCCAAACTGCGATCACTATTCACTTTCTTTATCCACTGCACTGTCCAGCGCGCGCGCCTAGTGACGGTACTCTTGTTCTAAGTTACTTCATAACATACTTTGTCTGTAGGTACTTTATTATGTCGCTAGAAATTACATTTCATGTATTTTAAGCCCGGTCTACACTCGCGGCGCGAAAGTCCGCGACAACTGCGAATCGCGAGTGTAGATGTTGTTCACGCCTTCTCGTTCGCGCTTCGCACCGTTCCCCGATCAGTGTCGGTTTTTTGGCCCGCGACAAAGAGTTGGAGGCGCGCGAACGTGAAGGCATCCACACTCGCAGTTTTCCGCAGTAGCATACAAGACATCGTAGGGAATGGTTGTACGTGCGTTGGCGATTGACTTATATATGAATGCTACATGGAATAATGATCTGGAACTGACCCTCATTGAGTGTTATCAAGCTGAGCCAATACTCTGGCAGTCGAAACACAAAGACCATTTTCTATGTATAATATGTATGTATTTACAAAAAAAAAGTATATATGTATTTATAGTTGTCTAGTACCCATAACACAGATGTCCCATGTCCGAAAAAAAATAAAATGATAGTAGTCATCATCAGCCTATCGCAGTCCACTGCTGGACATAGACCTCTCCACTTACCAATTGCTCTGCTTAGCTTGGGACTTTATGGCGTTAAAAAAACATTAAAATAAGAATAAGGGTAATGATGCCAGGACACGGAGAAGTACTTACTATCTATATATATAAAAGAGTAAGGTGACTGACTAACTGACTGACTTAGTCAACCGGTAATTTTTTTTTTCTGTTTCTTCGCGGAAAACTTCGTCGTTTATGAACCGATTTTGATGATTCTTTTTTTAATGGAAAGGAGATATCTCAACGGTGGTACCATGATAAGGACACTAAGATCTGATAATGGCATCTAAGAGAAATCGCGTCGAATCTTGAAGTCAGTTTTATTTTTGTTAAAATGGTTATGGTCGTATGGTTAGGCAGTGGCAGACAAAATGAAAAGATCTCAGAAATTACAGAATAAAAAGTCCTCAGAAATCAGAACAGACTTGTCTGTAAGTGAATTCTGAAAGCTGCTTATATGCACTGACCTCAAGCACTTTGGATAGGAAGGGAAGAATAGAAACAGGGCGAAAATTTTAAGGAAGGGAAGAATAAAAATAGAGCAAAAATGTTCAGGAAGGGAAGAATAGAAATAGAGCGAAAATATTGAGGAAGGGTAGAATAGGAATGGGGCGAAAATATTCAGGAAGGGCAGAATAGAAATAGAGCGAAAATATTCAGGAATGGTTAAATAGAAATAAAGCGACAATATTCAGGAAGTATAGAATTCTGAAAAAGATTTTCTTGTGCAAGGCATATAGGACGGTTAGCACTGAGGCTTTACCGGTGTTGGCAGGTGTTCTTCCGGTCGATCTCGAGGTGCAAAGACGTGCAGCCATGTACTATTCCACACTACAAAACATGGAATGCGATTTTTTGAGCATACGAGACCGCGGTAAAATCATAAGATTGTTTCAACAAAAATCCAATGTCTATAACGACCTCTTGGATGAATGGCAGAAACGATGGGACGAATCATCTAAGGGGCGCCACCTCTACCAGTTCTTTCCATCTGTTCGCGAAAGGTTGTCAAGGACATGGCTCGAGGTAGATCACTGTGTCGCTCAATTTCTTACAGGCCACGGTAACTTTAAGAGCAAACTATACTCATTTAGATTAGTCGATTCACCATTTTGTCAATGCTCAACATCTGATTCTAGCTGTGAACAGTCGGCTCATCATATCCTCTGGGAATGTAGTCTTTGGTACAATGAACGTAACATGATGCTAAATAGCTTACAAATGACGTCTGGGGTAGTATATTATCTTGTGTCAACTGCGGTGAATTTCCGTGCGTTTAAGCGATTCTGCCATACATACTATAGAAATCAAATATAGCTCACTTAGGACCCATAATATTTTTATCCGTGGTGCTTCCCCGGTTTGAAAAAGGCGTCTGCCTATTTTGACTCCATTTTGTCTCCCGCTTTGCTAAGGAGGGAAGTAGACTTATTATATTTCCAACTCCTCCAGTTTTCTTCTGATTAATTTCGTTGCGGGTTCCAAGACAGTTAAATTTTCCTGGGACTTCCCGAGTGTCATAACTCGGTGTTTTCGTGGGTCACCGCTGTTGATCCTGGTGTACAGGAGTTACAGTGGTGGGCGTGTGGGCGGGATTAGTCCCAATAAAAAAAGTATAGAATAGAAATAGGGCGAAAATGTTTAGGAAGTGAGGGACTACTCTTTTTGGGAAGAGGGATGACGTAGGCCTTACGCTACTGCCATCGTGCTCAACAGCATTACAGCGTATATTTTGCTGCGCGTAGTATGCTGACAGTCATGACATCATCATTCATCTAAAATTTAATCTAAAAGACATCTAGAGATCCGGCTGGTTGCCATTTCATCAAAAGAAGGAGAACATTTTATAAAATTTTATCCATTTCATCTTTCATTACATCGTACATCAATTTTAAAACCTATCTGATACCTATCCTATCTAAATTCCGTTTTCCTAAATTCCACTGTTTTATATGTTAATAAATGATTTCCTAAGCTTTATTTGCTCTTGGCTTAAGCACAAACCGTGCATAGCCATTAAAAAAAAAGAAAAAGCTATCACAACCTCACGCAAGAGCACGCAAGCCAAGACAAACACCCCGTTTACACGCTTGTGTATGTGGAGGGTTGTCGAGGCGTGCCACGCGTGTAAACGCGGTATAAAATTTACACTCGTTGCACAGTGGCGTCCATTGATCTATTCAACACTAGATTAGCAATTACGAACCAAAACCGCACATGCTGAATTAGGAGAATTCGAGGTAAACGTCAGTTTTTTGTTCAATGCCGCCAACCGAAGATGACATAGTGGCACGTGACAACAACAATCATTAAAATGGGCAAATGCGTAGTGAAAGAATGCGATACAAGGTCAAAAAACTGTAACAAATCAAGCAGAAATACTTTTCACATCTATTTATAGTCTAAATGTATTGAAATTAAGGCAAATAACGCCATAATCGAAATAAAAAAATAATTATTGCAATTTAAATAGTGTTGCCATTCACACATCTTTTTGTTTTCCCAAATTAGTGGGAGAATATGTATTTAATTCAATTTTTTTTTATTCATGAGAAAAAAATGTTTACATATCATATCTTGATATCAACATGAATAGAACTAGCATTGGATTACTTCATCATCACAGTCAGATTTTTAATAATTGATAAAATAATTAATTGTAGTCGTGAAATTTTGTGAAGGTATGAAATAATACCTATGTATGCGAAATTTCATTGCTACATACTTTAAAGCTATACATTTATGCTAATTTATGCTATTATTTAAACCTAAAAATAAAATTTTATCATAAAAATAAATTATTCCCTCAAACCTACAAAAATAATCTAAAGAGTTGTTTAGGAAGTTGATGCTTTACAACGAGGTTTGTTTTTTTTGTTAACTTTTTAACTAAGTGTTCAGCTGTTTTAATAGTCATGTCGTTCGTCGTCGTCGTCGTTCGTTCAATTATAATTCCACTATTTAAAAAAAAAATTTGATAAACATAAATAGAATTTATATACCCTAGTCTTTAACTTAACAAAAAATGTACAACCATTTTCTTAATCATACCTATTCCATTCAAATAACAGTACACAATAAAAAAAAAACTTGGTTTTTATGGGTAAATTTCTATAGAGTAGTCAACACCGGTTTGCCATTGTGATGTTTATGCTGCGTCTTTGTCTAATCGTAGCGACGTTATTGTTCTTGTAACGCGTGTGAGTGAGACATGCGTATGTTGACTTTCAAATGCCTAATGATTTCAAAGCTACATCGTCGTCACCGTTCAAAGCTGTTACTTTTTTTGCGGCGTGTGGTAATGGAGTTTGCGCCTCTATAGGTATATCTCAATGGTGGCGTCACCTAATTAGTGCATTTTGGCGCACACTTTTTTAACTTCTAGATTGTACTCCTTATCTCTACACTCCATAACCCATAACTCTGAGAGGGTGGCACAGGCACTATAGGTGGAGGGCAATCCGTAACATTAAACTGGTTTTTGGCCTTTTCCGGACAACTTCCTTCGTTTGTTGGTCTTTCACAAACTTGACATTGGCGAAATTGTGGTTACATCTCCACAAAGGCCACAATGAAGAATTGAATTGAACATAAATAAGTTATTCGTAAAGATACGAAACAATTTGTTATTAACAACGCAATGATCAGTTGTAATATAATATATATCTGTGGTGTTTGGTAGATCAATGTTAACTCCAAAAATCATTTTTTACAGTACAAGCTGTTAAACATTTAACTTAAAATTGTAAATAGGAAATATACTTTAGATGAAATGTCACCGGTATTTAATAGCAATAGAAATTCATTTTCTAGGGATTTTATTGTAATAAGTTAATTAATTCGGGAAATAGTGGCACTTAACATATATATAGCAAACCAAAATTGGACAATCCAATGATGTCATCTGTTAAGTTATCATATACGTACCATATTAAAAATAAAAAAATGGAATGTAGAGGTCTACGTAGACGAGAATGCAAAGGGATATATGAAATAAAACAATTTTAGAAAAAGCTCTTTTGCATCTAATTCGTATTTGAACGATATATCCATGTTCCCCTTTTCAAACTTCAACCAGAATTTACCAGAATACACTATTCCAATTAAAATATTTTTTGTCGGTGTCCACGTTCCTTTTTATGAAATGAGTACTTAATAATTGCGAGAAACGGAAGAAATTCCTGTGAAGAATGACAAAAAATTGTTATTACATCTACTGTTACAAATTAATATTATTATTAAATAAATGATGACTGTAACTTACTGAATCAGATAATGATTCTTCCATGTTTGAATATAAATAACTGTTGTACCGATTCACAAACTTTTCTTAACTGACCGACTTGAAAACTTTTATGACAGAATAATCAGTGTTCCCAATGTAAAGAAGACCCACGCCATCTACTGAATACGCAATGAATTAATAATATTAAAATTTGTTCGTTACGTTTAAAATACTTTTTAACCAACTTCCAAAAGGAGGAGGTTCTCAATTTCATCAATTCTCAGGTTCTCAATATATTTTTCTCTGTAAGTGATTATTGTAATCTTTTGAGAAAATAAATGTCTTTGACCACAAAAGACACATAACCGGATTACATCATAATTTTTGGTTACAAATGTGACAAGTGTAACGTATCATATTATCTGGACCAAATATAATTCAGTCATTCATTTGGTCCACTTCTGATAAGTAAAGTTAACAGAAATATACTAAACGTAATCTTAGAAATGTGGACATATCATTTTTTGACCATTCCATTTCTAATACTTCTGTAGGACTTGGAGTTACCATCTATATACCAATTGAAAATATAGGAAAAAAAATATTGACAATGTACTAAACACAAAAGCTACAAAAATGGAGTTATCATTGTTCTACCAAACACCACAGATATATATATATAATATAATAAATATATATAATATAATATTAATAATAATCAGGAACACTTTCGCTAGAATTCTGCAGACTCAAAATGCGGTCAACATTGTTGCATCTTCAGCGTTCAAGAAAGATATACACACATCAACTCCATCTTACGAATTAATGGAGTTCTTTGATTCAAAGAAAAATTGGACTGAAACAAACATAAGAGTAGGAAGAGCCTGGAGGTTAGATGAGTTGAGAATAAAATCCAATTCCATTTGCATAAATTATGGTACATACCTTTGAAAGAGAGAAATATGTTGTATATGATGGAGCATGAATGTAAAGACAAAATGAAATTGTTTCCGAATCCAGAACGAATTGATAAAGTCCAAGAATCCATGAATAACATAGAGACTGTTATAAGGGAACGAAACGTCGCCTATTACAAACTAGAAACAGGAGAGACAGGAGAAAGACCAGTAGAAGATGTTATTAACATCTCTGGATTACCTGAACATTATGAAAAGTCAGAGCATTACTTACCTAAATTTATGAATACTCGTTGGGTAAGGCCATACCTTGAACATGGATTTACAAACAGTGCTGCTGTCAAAAGATTTTACAGACTTTATAGACAGAAGCAACATAATATTAATAGGTGTGCTCGAAACAGATATTTCAATCATGTCTAGCAATTATTGAAACGGTTCCCTAATATGGATATTGAAAAGTTAAAGGCAGAATACCCAGATGTTGATCTTGAAAAAGCTAAACGCTCAAAGAAGGCAAGAGGGCATTATTTACCAAAATATTAAAAAGACATTAACAGAGTAGAACTTTTTAGTTTATTTTTATTTCCGGTTAATTATCTATTTCCAAAAATAACGATTCTTGTAAATATTTTATGATGTATGTTTATAACAAACATTAAGTGACATTAGGTAGTCGTACAAAAAAGACCAAATACATAAAAGATGACTGTCATTTAAACCTGTAAATTTCTTAAACATGGTGCCAAATTCACTATTACTATTTTTTCATTGGCTAAGTTATTAAAAACAAATGATACTTTCTTGTCTCTTAAATTAAAATAAAAGGTTCACCTTCAGTCATTGGGACTAATATTTTAAACATGTCTTTTTTTATAGAAGTAATTTATTAGTTTCTTGATTTAAAAAAAAACTATTATTACCTACCTAAGTTATGAGTGAATTTTGGACAAAGAAAAATCTCGAGAAATATCGATATCTGCAGTGTGAGCTTCACAATTTCAATTTTTCAAAACTATCAAGTTTCAATTTTTCTAATATGAATAAACAATGTAACATTTATACGATAAGCCTTTCTTAATAAAAACAATTAAAACTGGCATCCCAATATTAAAATGTTGTCTATTTTTGGTATCAAACAGATAAACATATCTTGAATCTTATCTTGAATCTTTGCAAAGTATCCTTGGATGCATGATCATACTACAGCAGAGTTACTGCAGAATCACCAGATTATACTCTGTCCATTACTTTATTTTCTTTTTGACAGTTCAAGAAATTTTGAATTTAGTGACGCCCTCACTCATAACCGATTCGATTTGAAACGAATAGCGATTTTATTTACGAAGAACTTTCAATCGTTTTAATTAAATATTTTTTGTTGAAATATTAATTATGCCTTCATTAGTTTTTTATATTATGTAAGAAATAAACAAAAATATAAATAATAAATCAGTAAATTAGATGAATGAACAGAGTTATTGTTCTTTACTCTTGGTTTGATCCTAAATTCCAAGATTTCGACTTAATTCCTTGCAAAAATTCAATCTTGGAGTCATAGATACAATTTTTATTTCCTTTTTTTATTAAATTTACACAAAAAATACTTACATGAAGTCAAATTATTTTTACATGATCGATTTATCGTATTTCAAGTACTGTTTTATAGCCTGTGGTTGTTTGTTATGCACAGACCACTTCACTAAAGTACCGTCACCGTCAATAAAGTACGACATTACTGTAGTACTTAGTTCCGAAAAAAAATATGGTAATTTATAGGCGTGAGCTGTCAAAAAGAAAATAAAGTAATGGACAGAGTATAGTTGGGGACACATATCACACATAACAAACAATCAATCAAATTATTGGTAACGAGAAGATTTCCCTAGTGGCCGTTTGCGGAACTAACGTATGACAGATACTTCTACCTGACAGTTTAGTATACAGAGCGAGTGCATTGTTAATTTAAATTCTTTCTATAATGATTTCATTGATAGACGTCTACGGAGTAGTAAAAAATACTATAAGACCACTTCGTGAGGGTGAACAGTATTTTAAAAGTGGAATGTTAACGTGTATACGTATTTTTATCTGTCATACGTTAGTTCTGCGACTTGCCACTAGGGAATCTGCCAGTTTAATATACAGAGCGAGTGCATTGTTATTTTAAATTCTTTCTACAATGATTTCATTGATAGACGTCTACGGAGTAGTAAAAAATACTATAAGACCACTTCGTGAGGGTGAACAGTATTTTAAAAGTGAAATGTTAACGTGTATACGTATTTTTATCTGTCATACGTTAGTTCTGCAACTTGCCGCTAGGGAATCTGCTCGTCACCAATAAGTATCAAAATTATACAGTAAACATCATGTCTTTCTTTGTATTGAGAAAACTAATTACATATTTTTAAACAATTACAGTTTATCAAATTTACTTTAATAAAAATATTTAGAAAATGCAACACAATTTTAGAGAAGGCTTTCCAGAAGCATGCTCAAACATATCATAACGATATCACTGTGGTCGTAGCCACATCACTGGAAAGTTACCTTTTATAATATGTCTTATGGTATGGAAAACAAGGCTTCCTTACATATATATAGTAACAACTCAGAATAATTTAGACACAAAGCACCTCATTTTCAATCAGTGCTAAATGTTTGTAAAATCACACAAACTTTACACGAGTTATTTTAATACTTAGATACCTTGTAACAAAAGTAGGTATGTAAAACTAAATACCCTTAAAAATAATTCATAAAAATATAGATTTTATATTTTCAAAAACATTTAACATGTCAGGCAGTTTTCCCCGCTTTTTCAAATCACTAAACAGATCTTCCAACTCTTTTATAGATTTTAAAATATGTCTGTATTTTTTAATTAATGACTCTGTCACAGAATAAGTACTATCTGCTCTTGGATCAGTCTCTGTGTCTGTCTCCATTGCCTGGCTCTCATTGAATAGCTGCTGATTAAGATTGTTCCATGTTTCCTGAACAGATTGAATATCATATGCATCCAAATATGCCTCTAATGTTATGTATAAACAATGGATTATGTGATATAGACTTGCTTCTGACTTTATTTCAATTTTTGGCTCCATTCTTGAATATAGTCTACTTTCTGTACTTTCTAAAGCGGATGATGTCCTGCTTTTCTTTAATAGATAATTTATTTTTTTCTCAACTGTTTTTGGCGAACTAAACAGTTTTTTAGAAAATACAATTTCTGAATTATCTGGAGGGTAACACTTCCATTGCCGTTCACCAATGAAGTTTATTAAAATTCTAAGTATGCAACACTCATCTGTAGATAGTACTTTATGAATATGTAAAATACCCATGAGGTGTCTCATAAATGTTGGTTCAATTCTTTCCAGTATGCGGATAATGGATTGCTGTGGGAAGCCTGTAACACATTAGATACATATTTTTAAATCCTACTAATATTATAAACGCGAAAGGTTGTAAGTATGGATGTTTTTTACCTTTCACGTAAAAACTACTAAACGGATTTGGATGAAACTTTACAGTAATATAGCTTATACATCAGAATAACACATAGGCTACTATTTGCCGCGATAACCGATATATTCGCGGGCGGAGCCGCGGGCACCACTAGTAAAACATAATGAATAGAAATTCCTTCTGTTCTGTGTAGCTTTGATCACCAGTTTCTTTTCATATTTCGGTTTAAAGATCTTTATTTCTCAAAAAGACATAATCACTTACATGAGAACAAATTATTTTATAAAACTTTTAACCCGATATAGGTGGGTGGGTACTTACAAAAAAATAATAATTAATAGATGTTATTCAGAAACGGCGTGTCTTGAGATGTGAGTTCACTGCGTTCAAAGTTGTATGGCCCAAGTTAAGGACGACAAGTGATTTATATTTTTAATTTTTAAAATTATTTAAAATATAATTCTGTAGTTTCTTCTTACATATATTTAGCGAGACTGCTTCTCTCACGTCTGCTGGAAGTGCATTGCATAGCTGTGCTCCCACAAAAGTCAAAGAGTTTTTGCCATAGTTCTTATTGATGGTAATACTACACACATCAAAAGTGTCTAGGGATCAACATATGTGTCTAGGGATCAACATATATTTTTGCAATAACTTTTCTCCTGATTGATATTAATTAAAATTTTCTTTAAGGATTCATCAAATAAAGTGTTTTCGTTTGTCACAGTAACGATAAACCAAGTCACCTTTGCATTAATAAAGAAATTTGCCATTTTCCTAATAAAGGGATTTTTGACATTTGAACCACTAACATTAAAGTTCGAAAAAAAGACTGAAATAACAGTTTTCTTTAAAATTTTATAAGGTAACTTAAACAATTAATAATCCGTGTTTCTACCGCGAACACTAACAACACAAGAACATCGGTTTGGCATACTCAAAATGAGTTCATCCAAACACGCTGTGGAATGGCCGCCCATGTTCGTTGCAACAACAAAAAAAGGTCTTCTTGCGACTGGATACCCTCCATATTCGGCAGAGCTCTTCTCTGTAGCATATCCCAAGCATGCTCAATCGGGTTCAAGTCTGGCGACTGAGCAGGCCAGGGCCAAAGCCACATCTCAATCTCAAGAAATCCGCATAAAAATGCTTGATCCCTAGACACTTTTGATGTGTGTAAATGACTGGGTTTACGAGATGAGTATTTTTGTGTATTTCCTTTCGTTGTGAAAGTGATTTGTGAAGTAATTTTATATTTAAGTATACATGTGTTATATGCATAAAGTTGCTGTATATTCATTAGTTTAGTTTCCTCAAATATGGTCTTAGTTGGTGGTATATTTAGGTGCTGCTTGACTGCATACGCTACTCAGACACACCACAGAAACAGATGCACAAATTCAGACATAATAATTTTAGTAGACATTTTTAGCTTACCTGAGATTATTTCATAGAATGCATTTGCAAACTTAGTGCAATATTTCCCAATGTTAGGATAGTCTGCATTTGAATTTTGTTCACAAATATAGAATGTCTGCACCATAGTATTCAGCCAAATCTGTAAAACATAATACACTTAATGATTTAGGAAAAAATATAAATTAAATAATAGAAACTGCTATAGCTTTACTTACAGCAAATGTTTTTAACATGGAATCTGGATACTGAAGGTGAACTATATACGAAAAGATCTTAAGTATTTGTCTACAGTTGTTAGTGACAGCTCCAGTGTACAGCACATTGTCTGACCACAACACATAAGCCATTAGTGGTTTGTGTGAGCGCATGATGTGACATCCTAGTTTACTTGTAAACCTGCAATATGGATTGGTAACATTAGAATCAGTGTTGCCAGCCGGGTCTTGTCAGAAGTTACCTGAATTGTTTAAAAAAGTAACCTTTTTGTGTAAAAAGTAACCTTCCATATTTTACAAAAAAAAATCGCTTTTTTTTAATGAAATAGGGGGCAAACGAGCAGACGTATCGCCTGATGGTAAGCTATTACCGCTGCTCATGGACACCCGCAATACCAAAGGCTTCACAAGTGGGGGTGGGGGGATTTTGATGATCTAGGGTGGAATATTCATTCTTTGAATCGATTAAGTGTTACATTTTGATTCAGAACTAAAAATGTTGACAAAAAATTTTTACGAAAAAAAACGACTTCTAAAACTGGATCAATATGGGACTACACGGGAATCACCAGCTTTCAAATAAAAAAGAATTATCAAAATCCGTTAACCCAGTGGAAAGTTCTGAGGTAACAAACATAAAAAATACAGTCGAATTGAGAAATTCGTTTTTTTGAAGTCGGTAAAAAAATAGATTCTTCGATAAATCGATTTTAGATCGCCATGCTGATCCTTGCCGATTTAGCTAAAAACCCCAAGAATATGTACAGACCTAGCTTAACCAGATCGGTGATACCACTGACGAAATAAATTGTGTCATTGGTGATACGTAAGTAGTCCCTTGGCTAAAGTAAATAAATAAATTAATAAATATTTTCGAACATCTAACACACAACGCCATCTAGTCCCAAGCTAAGCTTGAAAGCTTAAGAGTTTGTGTTATGGGTACTAGACAACTAAAACAAATATATATTATATATTAATAATATATATATACTTTTACAAGAATATAAAGGGCAAAAACATAATACCTGGCGCAATAATGAAACTACATAGTTAATAACAAACCAGACAGTGAAGTGCTAGTACCTTACAGTAAGCTTCTGGCCCACGTCGTTACTTTTAGTGTATATTATCACATAAATGTAAGAAATTCAGTTAATTACACAAATTTAGAAAAGTCACCTAAAAGTAACCTTTTCATTAGCGTAACCTAAAAGTAACCAACAGACTTGAAAAATCACCTAAAAGGTTACAAAGTAACCTTCTGGCAACACTGATTAGAATCCTCCTTGCAAAATATTTATTGATAAAAAAATGATTTATACCTAAGATTGAATTATAATTCAGTTATATTTCCTATGATAACTTAAAATTAATCAATATTTATCATAAATCAATAAATAAATCAATATTTTGGACATCTAACACACAACGCCATCTAGCCCCAAACTAAGCAGAGTTTGTGTTATGGTCCTAAACAACTGATATAAATACATACTTATTTATACTTTTTTTTTAAATACATACGTCATACATATTATACATAGAAAACACCCAAACTCCGATTTTTTTTTTTTTTTTTTATGTATGGCTCGCCAAAATGACTCCACTCTGCCTGATGGAAAGCATAAGCAGAATCCAAGAGTGGTGGTCACCATACTCACTGCGAATGCAGACAATGCAGTATGGCGACCCACACCATGGCGGCCTAGTGATGCTGCTGCATCTTTTAGTCTAGTCAACAAGTTTGGAACTTGTTGACTAGACTATTTGGGCCTTCGGTCTCGCACTCACCAACGAAACACGACAGCACTGCTGCTGTCATTTTACGTTGATTTTCTGTGCGAGGGTAGTACCGCCCCGGTCGAGCCGGCCCATTCGTGCTGAAATCAGCGTGGCTCTACTACCTACTTGTAGATCACACAAACATTTGGTCCGACCCGGGAATCGAACCCAAGACCTCAAGCACAGCAGTCGCATACGCTACCACTGCTCCACCGAGGCAGTCAAAACTTGTAACACATTGTAAAGTAAGATCTTGCTAAACAAGACAAAAAGCTGACGATCACTTTTATGATTTATATAATCACATTTGGGTACTCCATCCATAAAGCTCATAGCTCATTCATATTTAAAACATTTTTTTATTGACTATATGTATTTGGTTTTACAATAGTATTGCTTTAGGCTTCTAAATGTAAATACTATATTGTAGACAGAAACAGAAAAATATAATCCCACCAAAAACATTCTGTAAAAAACTAGCCAAGTCTCGATAGAGCTGCTTGTTTATCTCTAAAAGTAATGAAATCTAGACAAAGTCGTGCCAAGTCTAAGGTTCCTTACTGCGATTTCTTTATTATTATAATAGTTAATGTTGTGTGACTTGGCCGTTGAACATTCTTTATACGTTAGTCAGTACAAGTCAAAATTGTTTCAGGCTCGCCTACACATAAGTATTATTGAAATACGCAGCTTTATTAAGCCTACAATTGACTAGTTATTGAATCAACGTTTTCCAAGAGGCAATTTTCCATCGTCAATGGGTAGCGGTTCTGGCGACAGATTTGTGCCATGGTGTCATGGAGCACTTGATCTTGTACCCTTGTGTACCCTTCAACGGCCAAGTCACACAACATTAACTATAATAATAAAGAAATCGCAGTAAGGAACCTTAGACTTGGCACGACTTTGTCTGGATTTCATTACTTTTTAGAGATAAACAAGCAGCTCTATTGAGACTTGGCTAGTTTTTTACAGAATGATTTTGGTGGGATTTCACTTTTTGTAGAAATATTGTTTTATTTTATTAGAATTTTTTATTTGACACATTTTTTTCTTTTTAGGAGTAGTTTTTTTATTACTACAAAGCCTTTTTTTTTTCACCAGGTAATCCATTTCTTCGATTATCCTAGTTTTTATAGTTTTCCCATTATGTGGCCATTAAACCCTTACTCTGTAACAAATTTCAGCTCTCTAAGTTTATGGGAAGTACTAGTTCTATTCTGATGATCGTGAGTGTCATAAATGCGAAACTTTGCTTTCGCTTAACTTCGGAACTAAATGACCTAGACTTGTTTTTTTTATTTAAAGTGTGATTTTATAGCTTACTGGATGACGAAAATTTCTGCGTTCTGGTCTTATCCAGAGGTTCTCAAATAAGGGCCTAAAAATGCGGCGAAATGGTTCCAGTAAAGGATAGTACGGCAGTGTTTGCTTCGCGCTCGACTTGGCGGGGGCACTGCCGTGCAACATAATCAGTGATACATCAGAGCAATGTAAACTGGTGAGCATAAAGTCATAACTTAAAATTTTGGTGTAAATCTGTGTGAACTAAGTGTTTGGAATGTGAAAAAATTTCACACAGTGACTCATAAAAACCGTTTTTGCACTTTATAAATTCACTAATCTTACTAAGTGATACTAAAATTCGCTTATCATATATCTAACGTTCACTTAGCTAACTGTAAAACAGAGCGACTGCTAAGTCTCCGACTTCCAAAAAACATCCAACGAAAACTCTCTGCCAAAAAATACTAAAATGCGTAAAATAAACTGGCTCTTCATAAATTGCTATGTGCCAATTCTTGTCTATACCTAATTATTTATTCATTTAAATAGTAGTATTATAATGTGTGCTAGGTACTTAGAATCTGTTTGAAGTCGGTGCCAAGCGACTATGGCTTAGATTTTTGTAATTGTTCGTACGCATTCTTTTTGGCTTGGCACCGACCTACGTCTTAGTTTATTTTACGCTTTTTAGTGTTTTTTGGCAGAGTTTTCGTTGGATGTTTTTTGGAAGTCGGTTTTTTTTATAAAAAGTTTTTATTTTTCAGTTTCTAGTGCAAACAATCGTAGGTAAGTAGTAAATAGAACTATTTCATAAAATTTCTACTGATGCAAATAACTTTAGTGGTTTAAATGTCAACCCCTATTACACCCCTTAGGTATAGAATATCCAGAAACGCTACGTAATACGTTAATATTCATTTTAATAAAGAATTATTTTAAAGAAAAAAAAAAAAAGTTTTACGTTCCTAACTTAAAAAAACACGAACTTTTATACAATCTTTCAACTCCTAGTTCACCCTTTTAGGCACTCTTAGAATATCCAGAAACGCTTAAAGATATTTCTACTCATTTTTAATCAGTAGCCCAAAGATAAAGTTTCAAGTTCCCAACTTAAAAAAAGCGAGTCGGACTCGCCCATGAAGGGTTCCGCAGCAGAAAGTAACATAATATTTTATATTTGTGTTGATTGAATGAAAGGTGCAGTTTACGAATTATGACGTATTAAAAAAAAACTACTTACTAGATTTTGTTCAAACCAATTTTCGGTGGAAGTTTGCATGGTATAATGTACATCATATATTCTTTTAGATTTATCATTCTCTTATTTTAGAAGTTACAGGGGGGGGACACATTTTACCACTTTGGAAGTGTCTCTCGCGCAAACTATCCAGTTTAGAAAACAATGATATTAGAAACCTCAATATCATTTTCGAAGACCTATCCATAGATATCCCACACGTATGGGTTTGATGAAAAAAAAATTCTTGAGTTTCAGTTCTAAGTATGGGGACCCCCAAAATTTATTGTTTTTTTTTTCTATTTTTGTGTGAAAATCTTAATGCGGTTCACAGAATACATCTAATTACCAATTTTCAACATAATAGGTTTTATAGTTTCGGAAAAATGTGGCTGTGACATACGGACGCACAGTATGTTATTTTCCTTCAATTGAGGACACCCTTCTTTAATCGCTGAATAGTATACATATAACTGTAATACACCTAAATATGAAACACGACTTTAAATATATTTTATAATTTTGAAACTATAACGCATTTATTGAAAGGTCAATGAACTTTGTCAAAAACATTTTTGCAGATAATTCACAAAATAACCAACACTTACTTTATTTAAAATTAGCAATAAATTTAAGAATATAAACATCATTATTTTTATTAATAACAAGTCTTTATGTACTCCAGAAATTGAGATAAAAAATATTTTATAATTTTCAGAAAAAAAATTATATAAAATTTCCTATGGGACGGTCGCATTATTTTTTAGCAACAAAAAATACTTCAGTCCTGTACCTTCCTATTCTGAAAGAATTGAATTTTTATAATGCAGGACTTCAGAGATATAACGATTCTAAGTTTTTTCGAATTTTCTATGGAAATAGGGTTGTCAAAAAAAATATGTGTATAGATGCTTTAGGTACCATATATCTATTAAGTTAGTTAAATAGGATACTTGTATGACTGTGTTTGTGTTATTTGTCTATGTTATCACAGTTCCTTAGAGTAAAGCATAGTGAAAAAATTTCGTTAGCAGATAAATTACTATACCTAGTTAAATCTTTGTGAATTCGTTTTACACTTTTGAAGTGAATTTGTTTCACAAAATAGAAAGCCCTATTGCTGTTTTATTTTCCGATAACATTTCATACAAGCCTAGTAGGTCAGGCTCTAATAAAACATACAAGATTATGATGAATTTAAATAATTTTCTATATAATCTCTATCTATGCAAAATATTACTTTAGGACAAAGATTTTTTTTGGATAATTATCACATATAAAACTTAAAATACTGGGATGACTGTCACTGTAATAAAACCCCGGAATCGAGTTGCAATCCTAATTCAAATTTTTAAAATTAAATATCTTTGTAGTAGTAGCTATCATGATGAGATGCCCCAGAAAAAAAAAATTTTCCCAACGATAGAAAAATAAAAATCGCCAAAATAGATGAGGCTTTTAAAAATTTTGTAATTAAATTATTATGTAAACCTTTAGAAAACTGGGATGATTGTCACTAAAATAAAACCACGGACTTGAGTGGTAATCTGAAACCAAAATTTTTAAAATAAATATGTCGGAAGTCCTCGGTATGAATCGTCTGTTTTTTTTGTGGTAATAATAGTAACTGCAACTTATAATCTAGGATTTAAAAAAAGCGACCGTGATGATATGCCTCCGAAAAAAAAAAAAGCAAAATATAGGAAAACATTTTTTTGCCCGAATTAGATTAAGTTTATATATTATTTTAGTAGATATAATATGTTTTTTCTTAGATTATTATCATAAAAATATATAAAGCTTAAAAACTTGGTATGACTGCCACTGAAATAATACCACGGACATGAGAGCCAATCCTAATGCAAAATTTTAAGATTCAATATATTTGAAGTCCTGTGTTTGAAGCGTCTGGTTTTTTTTTTGTGGTAATAGTAGTCACTACTACTTACAATCTGGTATTTAAAAAAAAGCGACCGTGATGAGATGCATCAGAAAAAAATAAAACAAAAATATATAGGAAAATATTTTTTTGTCCGAAATAGATTAAGTTTATTCTATATGTGTACACATATATATATATATATATATACTACGGACATTAACACACAACGCCATCTAGTCCCAAGCTAAGCAGAGCTTGGGTTATGGGTACTAAACAACTGATACCAATACATATATACTTTTTTTTGTAAATACATACATATTATACATAGAAAACACCCAAACTCCGAAACAAATATTTGTAGATCATACAAACATTTGATCCGACCCGGGAATCGAACCCGTGACCTCATGATCAGCAGTCGCACACGCCAACCGCGAGACCAACGAGGCAGTATATATATACTAAGGATTATACATTTTTTTTTTAATAATTCTATACCAATTTTTTTATTACAATTCAGATGTATTTTAGGTACTTACTTATTTAAAAAAGTTTAATATCTAATCTTAATATAAACTTAGTCTTTTTCGGCCAAAATTTTTTATTTCTATATTTTGTTTTTTTTCTGAGGCATCTCATCACGGTCGCTTTTTCTTTGAATACCAGATTAAAAGTTTCAGTTACCATAACGACTACCAAAAAAACCAAATGCTTCCAACACAGGACTTCAGAGATATTTAATTTTAAAATCTTGGATTGGGATTGCCACCCAAGTCCATGGTTTTATTTCAGTGGCAATCTTCTAAGTTTTCTAAAGACTTATGTGTCATAATAATTTATTTACAGATGTATTTGTATATAAGACATCGGAATTGTTATCATAAAACATCCAATGGAAAAAATGCTTAATTATAGTTTCTATAGGTATTTATATTTCTATATTTCTCGTTTCTAAATTTCTTTGACTATGCGAAATATTATTTTAGGAGGTGTAATAATTTTTTCCTTGGATTGTCACATCACATTCAAACTTAAAATCTGGGATGACTACCACTGAAAATAAAAACAGACATGAGTGCCAACCCTAATTCAAAATTTTAAAACTGAATATCTCTGAAGTCCTGCATTTGAAGCATCTGGTTTTTTTTGTGGTAGTTATAGTAACTGCAACTTATAATTTAGCACTTAAAAAAAATGCGACCGTGACTAGATGCCTCAGAAAAAAAAAAAAAAACCAAATCATAGAAAATATTTTTTTTCTCCCGAAATAGATGACATTTTTTACTCTTTTTTAATTAAATTAATGCCTGAAATACATCTGAATCTTAATAAAGAATCCTCCTCTTGAAAAAATGTTTTATTATGGAGATAAAGCGTTTTTCTGATTTCTATGGACTTTTCTCGATTTTCTAAATTTCTCTAAAAGTAATAATAGAAAAATTTTGGGGATTTTAGTAGAAGTGTTGTTTACCTATCACCTATCTAAAACGCAAATAAAATAAGATGTCCGCAATTGAAGGGAAATAATATACTGTGGGACGGACAGACAGACGGACAGACAGACAGACAGACATGACGAATCTATAAGGGTTCCGTTTTTTGCCTTTGGCACGGAACCCAAAAATGACGGACTTCCACACAAACTTTCAACCCCTATTTCACGCCTTTAGGCGTAGCATATACAGAAACGCTTAAATACGTATCTACTCATTTTTAATCAGTAGCCCACAGATAAAGTTTCATGTTTGTAACTTAAAAATTACGGACTTTCGTACAAACTTTCAACTCCTATTTCACCCCTTTAGGGGTAGAATTTCAAAATACCTTCCTTAGTGGATATCTACTCAATAAAACGATCCATATGAATAACTGAAATAATAAAAATTAGGGTCTATACGTACGTGTAAAATTAAAATCATCCTCTAATCCCTAACTGTTGAAGAGTTTAACCTTCTATCATCAGTTCATCTAAATAACTTGAAAGTATACGACTAAAGGTCTTTATATACGTATGAAATTGAAAGAATTATCCTCTAACTCCTAACCGTTGAGGAGTTGGACTTTCCATCATCAGCTTACCTAAATAATTTGAAAGAATACGATTAAAGGTAACATAAGTACGTACATATGATTTTTAAAGATTTATCCTCCAACTCCTAACCGTTAAGGAATTGTAACTTACATCATCATCATCAGACTCAAATACCGGTGTAACTTCAGAAAATATACGAAAAACATAGTATTTGCCTAAAAAAATGAGTTTCCCTCGATTTCCCTGGGATCCCATCCCTGGGATATGGTGGCAATGGGACCACCTCGGGAGCATACTCTTTCGAATACACAAAGAATTTTCAAAATCGGTCCACAATTGACGGAGTAATCGGTGTAATGTTCATTTAGCTATCTGTAAAAAAGACCGTTGGATCGAAACACAGATAATATATTTTCACTTTTGTGCAATTTATATTGATGATGAGGATGGAAATGTGTCCCCCCCCCCTGTAACTTCTAAAATAAGAGAATGATAAATCTAAAAGAATATATGATGTACATTATACCAGGCAAACTTCCACCGAAAATTGGTTTGAACGAAATCTAGTAAGTAGTTTTTTTTAATACGTCATAATTCGTAAACTGCACCTTTCATTCAATCAACACAAATATAAAATATTATGTTACTTTCTGCTGCGGAACCCTTCATGGGCGAGTCCGACTCGCTTTTTTTAAGTTAGGATCTTGAAACTTTATCTTTGGGCTACTGATTAAAAATGAGTAGAAATATCTTTAAGCGTTTCTGGATATTCTAAGAGTGCCTAAGAGGGTGAACTAGGAGTTGAAAGATTGTATAAAAGTTCGTATTTTTTTAAGTTAGGAACGTAAAACTTTATTTTTAGGCTGCTGATAAAAATGAATATTAACGTATTATGTAGCGTTCCTGGATATTCTATACCTAAGGGGTGTAATAGGGGTTGACATTTAAACCACTAAAGTTATTTGCATCAGCAGAAATTTTATGAAATAGTTCTACTTACTACTTACCTACGATTGTTTGCACTAAAAACTGAAAAATAAAAACTTTTTATAAAAAAAACCGACTTCCAAAAAACATCCAACGAAAACTCTGCCAAAAAACACTAAAAAGCGTAAAATAAACTAAGACGTAGGTCGGTGCCAAGCCAAAAAGAATGCGTACGAACAATTACAAAAATCTAAGCCATAGTCGCTTGGCACCGACTTCAAACAGATTCTAAGTACCTAGCACACATTATAATACTACTATTTAAATGAATAAATAATTAGGTATAGACAAGAATTGGCACATAGCAATTTATGAAGAGCCAGTTTATTTTACGCATTTTAGTATTTTTTGGCAGAAAGTTTTCGTTGGATGCTAGCATTTCCCAATCCAACTCTACTGGACTGCGTACCCACCATTATTTTTTTGTGGAATTGGAGCCGTGACTCTAGCTCTGATGAATTTTTGTCTTTTAGGGTAATATCTCGGTGGGGTGGGCGTAATCGGTTGATGTTTGCACCAAACAAAACCTTCCAGCAACTTCTGAAAGGTAACCTCAAATCACCGCCGTGTATTAAATTTGAAAATGTTACTATTAAAAATAAAACCTCGGTTTGCTATTTAGGATTGGTATTAGAAAGAAATTTTTCATTTATTGAACATATTAGAACAGTTAATGAAAAGTCTAAAAAGAGTTTCTTTGCACTGACGAGGATATCAACTGCGACATGGGGTCTGTCATATAATACACTAAAGATCATATATGGAGCTACTTATTTGGGTTTTATTTGCTATGGTGCTCCTGTATGGGCAGATAGAGCGACTGTAGGTGCTGTCCGTCGCAAACTGTTACAAGGCCAACGACCTGCATTGATTTTCTTGTGCAAGGCATATAGGACGGTTAGCACTGAGGCTTTACCGGTGTTGGCAGGTGTTCTTCCGGTCGATCTCGAGGTGCAAAGACGTGCAGCCATGTACTATTCCACACTACAAAACATGGAATGCGATTTTTTGGGCATACGAGACCGCGGAAAAATCATAAGATTGTTTCAACAACAATCCAATGTCTATAACGACCTCTTGGATGAATGGCAGCAACGATGGGACGAATCATCTAAGGGGCGCCACCTCTACCAGTTCTTTCCATCTGTTCGCGAACGGTTGTCAAGGACAAGGCTCGAGGTAGATCACTGTGTCGCTCAATTTCTTACAGGCCACGGTAACTTTAAGAGCAAACTATACTCATTTAAATTAGTCGATTCACCATTGTGTCAATGCTCAACACCTGATTCTAGCTGTGAACAGTCGGCTCATCCTCTGGGAATGTAGTCTTTGGTACAATGAACGTAACATGATGCTAAATAGCTTACAAACGACGTCTGGGGTAGTATATTATGGGGATCTTGTGTCAACTGCGGTGATTTTCCGCGCGTTTAAGCGATTCTGCCATACATACTATAGAAATCAAATATAGCTCACTTAGGACCCATAATATTTTTATCCGTGGTGCTTCCCGGTCTGAAAAAGGCGTCTGCCTATTTTGACTCCATTTTGTCTCCCGCTTTCTAAGGAGGGAAGTGGACTTATTATATTTCCAACTCCTCCAGTTTTCTTCTGATTAATTTCGTTGCGGGTTCCAAGACAGTTAAATTTTTCCTGGGACTTCCCGAGTGTCATAACTCGGTGTTTTCGTGGGTCAACGCTGTTGATCCTGGTGTACAGGAGTTACAGTGGTGGGCGTGTGGGCGAGATTAGTCCCAATATAAAAAAAGACCCTGGTTCAGCACCAAAGCAATGCCCTAAACCAAAAATGACCCCTAAAAAGGTGATGGTCACTGTTTGGTGGTCTAGTGCGGGTGTGATTCACCACAGCTTTTTACAAAACGGCATGAGTATTAATGCAGATGTGTACTGTGAAGAACTGGAGATAATACTGAGAAGCTTGCACATCTGCAACCAGCTTTGGTCAATCGGTCGTCCCCACTGCTCCTTCACGACAACGCGCGACCCCATACTGCGCAACAGACAGTCTCCAAGCTGCAAGAGCTGGGGTTGGAAGCTCTCCCTCATCCGCCATACTCACCAGACCTTGCACCTACCGACTATTACTTTTACCAAAATTTAGACAACTTTTTAGTGGGTAAAAATTCAATTCCCGAGAGGCAGTACAAAATGCTATGAAGAGTTTGTTGCCTCCCGTCCAGCTGATTTTTACAAGAAGGGCATCAATAAACTGTCAATGCGTTGGCAAAGAAGCGTCGATTGCATGGGTGATTACTTCGAATAACAGAAATAAAAAAGTTTGAAAAAATAAGTACCTACTTTCACTTATTGCATACAAAACGGCAATTTCATAGGTAAAGACCTATTATTTTGAATTTCTTAGTAAACCCTGTACAAGTTAGCTTGATCTTTTTGGCAGATCTCAATTTTTCTGATCGGCATAACTTTGCAATGGCGAACATATTATTTTCTTAATTTAATAATTTTAAAATTTGTAAAAATAAAAAAGAATACATGTAACACAAAAGTCCCTAAAGATTCAAGCGTTGTCCGAAAATTTTAAGACTTTTTATTGCTTCAAAGTAAAATTTAAATAGGAACACTGAAAATAATAGACTCTTGTACAATGCTACATCAATCGGTTGGACGTGGTCGGACGGATGGGACACGAATAACAGGCAGTAACTGTTACAAATATCGATTTAAAAAAATCATTATTAAAGATCATTGTTAAGTTATTGTTACGGACGGGGGTCCTTTTGGTTGGGGTCTCTTTGGCTAGTGGTTGGGGTCTCTTTAGCTGGGAGAACTCTTTGTAGAAGAATAAGGTAAAAAACAAATCAAGGAACACTCGGGTTCGGTCAGTAGTGTGGAGTAAAGCCAAGAGGAAAGAAGAGGTTAAAGAAAGAAGTTAAGAGGAAGCAAGACTACCTGCCCGTAACATTATTATTGTTGAATTTAAGTTTTGGTTTGAACTTTTGGTAAACATGCCTAAAAGGGCGAAAAAAACTGTACTCAACAGTGAAACGCGTGAGTTTGTGATTCGCTTACACGATTATTTTGAGCGTGAGTCAATGCCAATCACACTGTTAAAAAAACATGGTCGATCAACGATGATACTGCTCAATCGTCTACAAAAGTACCAGAAGGAAAAGGGGAGAGACCGATAATTTGCCACGCAGGTACTGCCCAAGGTTTTGTGCCAAACTGTTTACTGGCATTTAAATCCAAAACAAGTACAAATGATAAAAAAAAAAAACCGACTTCAAAAACATCCAACGAAAACTCTCTGTCAAAAAACACTTAAAAGCGTAAAATAAACTGGTTCTTCATAAATTGCCTATACCTAATTCTTTATTCATTTAAATAGTAGTATTATAATGGGTGCTAGGTACCTAAAATCTGTTTGAAGTCGGTGCCAAGTGACTATCGCTTAGACTTTTGTAATTGTTCGTTTGTATTCTTTTTGGCTTAGCACCGACTTCAAACAGATTTTAGGTACCTAGCACCCATTATAATACTACTATTTAAATGAATAAAGAATTAGGTATAGGCAATTTATGAAGAACCAGTTTATTTTACGCTTTTAAGTGTTTTTTGACAGAGAGTTTTCGTTGGATGTTTTTGGAAGTCGGTTTTTTTTTATAAAAAGTTTTTATTTTACAGTTTTTAGTGCAAACAATCGTAGGTAAGTAGTAAGTTGAATTATTTCATCAAATTTCATCATCAAGAATAATACAAATTAAGGTACGTGTAATATTAAAATCATCCTCTAATCCCTAACTGTTGAAGAGTTTAATCTTCTATCATCAGTTCACCTAAATAGCTTGAAAGTATACGACTGAAGGTCTTTAGATACGTATGAAATTGAAAGAATTATTCTCCAACTCCTAACCGTTGAGGAGTTGTACCTTCCACCTTCCATCATCAGCTTACCTAAATAATTTGTAAGAATACGACTAAAGGTAACTTATATACATATGATATTTAAAGATTTATCCTCCAACTCCTAACCGTTAAGGAGTGGTACCTTACATCATCAGCTCATCATCATAAAATGATGACTACCAGACGCAAATACCGGTGTAACTTCAGAAAATATACGAAAAACATAGTATGTGCCTATAAAAAATGAGGGTTTCCCTCGATTTCCCTGGGATCCCATCATCAGATCCTGATATGCTGGCAATGGGACCACCACGGAAGCATACCCTGTCGAATACAAAAAAAAATTCAAAATCGGTCCACAACTGACGGAGTAATCAGGTAACATACATAAAAAAAAATACATACAGTGGAACATAGAACCTCCTCCTTTTTGGAAGTCGGTTAAAAATAAAAAACCCGACTGCGTCAATATTTAACAATAAAAACATATAAGTTTTATATGATATAATATATTCGTAATCGCCGTAAAAAAACTTTATTTTGATACCACACTCGATGTATTTTGAAAACATATTTTTTTAATATTACTTTTTGGCGCCATAAATCCTTATTTTTCATTTTGATGTACCCAGTGTCATGCTCACGACTAAGACGAATCTATTGACACCACTCACATAAAAATACGACAAGCCGTTTAGGCTCTAGCTAGGGCGTGCCAAAGAAATATACATACATACATTCGAAAAACATTTCGCATTCGCAGTCGGGTAAAAACGAATGGGTATCACGAAGAGATGAACTTCGAAACTTTTTCGGAATGGTTTTATAAAATGATGGACAACCTGGATGGTCCTCATATAATAATAATGGATTATGCATTCTATCATTCTACGCAACTTGACAAGGCTCCGACGACGGGCAAACAAAAAAGCCGATATAATAGAGTGGCTCATAAACGAGGGCGTAAATACCGACATGACAATGCTCAAGTGCGAACTGCCTGGCCTGGTGGCCACACACAAACCGAGGGAGCCAGTATATTTACTGGACGAAGCAGCAAAGCAAGCGGTCACACAGTGATTAGATTGCCACCCTATCATTGTCAATATAATGCCATAGAGCGGATATTATGGGCACAAATCAAAAATCAGTAAAAAAAAAACTTTTTTCTTGATAAATTCTTTAACATCTATTTCATTAATAGTATTATTTTAACAATCACTTATTTAATGCAGAAGAAACGCAGCACGTACCAATACATCTCCTCCCTTCACCGCAAACAAAATGCTCCGTTTGTTGTTGTGGTCAAGTGACCGTTCAAAACTGGGCGAATGTAGTACGACACGTCAAGGAAGCAATATTAACAGACTGAATGCGCGACGTCCACTTCGACAATTTTATTGCACACAAAATAATTATTGAAGTTCGAGATGATGACATAAGCTCCGACGACTCTGGTGATGATGATGTTGGCTGTGCTCCTCTTCCTTAATAAAAACTGTTTTAAAGATAAAACTAAGTATTTTATTTTTCAACCTTAATTTTTACATACAGGGTTATTTTTGGACCTCCCGACAAATTTAATCGCCTCCCACCGCTGAGCCGCTGTCACTACCACCGCAGGAACACATAAAAGGATGAGCGCACTACTGCTTGGCCTCTTTCGGCCGGCGTCTACCACGTCTGGTGGCTGGGCCGCCCGGCCTACGCCGGAGCCCCAGCACTGCACCTCTTTCGGCCGGCGTCTACCACGCCGGGCGGTTACGACGCCTCTACGGGGGTCGGCCTCTAAAGCCGACCCAGCACTGCACCTCTTCCTGCTGGCGTCTCGAGTCCAGCGCCTCTGCAAGGCGCCTCTCCAGCTGCGGTCCTTAGCTGCTGCCGCCAGGGTCACCTGACTGACTCTTGGGCCTCCAGCCCGGCGTCCCTACGCACTGCAAACTACCAAGCTAAGTACCCCATGCTACCATGGAGGTACCTACGCTGATCGAATCTCTCAGAACCTTCACCCTGTCTATCTGTATATTTGTGCTCACAACTATCAAACTGTAAAACCTTACTCATTCATAAATAAATAGTGTTCAAATCAACATTCTAAAGTGTCTCATTTCTCTTCATCTGAACCTCGTGGTTTCACCACCACCTTCTAGGCTCCTAAAGCCTCTTCAACGTGACAAGAACAAGCTATCTTGTACAGGGTATAATAAACTCTTTTGCAAAAAAAACGGGCACTTAAGCAAAGAACTATTTTATAGTTACTATTAGTTTGTTTGAGAATTTTAGGTATTGTTATCCTCAGAATTTAAAAAAAATAATTAGGAAGGAATAGTTTTCATCAGTTTTATCATAACATTTTGATTAAATTGTTGAGTGACAAGTGATAAGAAAAGGACAAGAGGGAGACCACTTAGAAGACGGATGGACGAAATTAAAACCGTGGCAGGAGGCACATGGACGAGAACTGCTAATAATAGAGAGGAATGGAAGAAATTGGAGGAGGCCTTTGCCAATGAGAGGCACACAGACAGGGTTGTCGCTGCACAATAGCATAAACATGAGGGATATAATAATAGGTCTTTACCTATGAAATTGCCGTTTTGTATGCAATAAGTGAAAGTACTTATTTTTTCAAACTTTTTTATATCTGTTATTCGAAGTAATCACCCATGCAATCGACGCATCTTTGCCAACCCATTGGCAGTTTATTGATGCCCTTCTTGTAAAAATCAGCTGGACGGGAGGCAACAAACTCTTCAAAGCCATTTTGTACTGCCTCTCGGGAATTGAATTTTTTACCCACTAAAAAGTTGTGTAAATTTTGGAAAAAGTAATAGTCGGTAGGTGCAAGGTCTGGTGAGTATGGCGGATGAGGGAGAGCTTCCAACCCCAGCTCTTGCAGCTTGGAGACTGTCTGTTGCGCAGTATGGGGTCGCGCGTTGTCGTGAAGGAGCAGTGGGGACGACCGATTGACCAAAGCTGGTTGCAGATGTGCAAGCTTCTCCATAATTCTCTCCATTTTTTCACAGTACACATGCATTAATGCTCATGCCGTTTTGTAATGTGCAGCTGTGGTGAATCACACCCGCACTAGACCACCAAACAGTGACCATCACCTTTTCAGGTGTCTTTTTTGGTTTAGGGCATTGCTTTGGTGTTGAACCAGGGTCTAACCAACTTGCTGAGCGCTTTCGACTGTCGAACAGAATCCATTTTTCGTCGCACGTAACAATTCGTTTCAAAATTCCTTCATTTCTTTGCCTGTTGATCAGCACAAGGCAGGTCTCTAAGCGTACGTAGCGCTGGCGATCGTTAAGGCCGTGGGGCACCCATCTATCAAGCTTTTTTACCTTGCCAATTTGTCGCAAATGGATCAATATTGTATTGATGCTTACATTAAAAGCTGCTGCTAGTTCAGCTGTAGATTGAGTTTCGTCAGCTTCCACAATCGCCTTTAATTCATTATTGTTAACCAAAGTCTCCGGACGACCACGAGCTTCATTTTTCAAGACAAAATTTCCAGAACGGAACCGGGAAAACCAATAACGGGTTGTGCGTTAGTTTGTACAGTTCTCTCCGTAAACGTTTTGATGTTACGTGTCGTTTGTGTCGCGTTGGTGCCACGACGGAACTCATATTCCATAATTACACGAATTTTTAAAGTATCCATTATGGCGAAAAATGTTCAAATGTAATGAAAATACAACGCTAATCAAAAAACAAAAGACTAAGTTTGTAAATAGAATGTCATGGTTTTAAAACAAAATTAATTTGAATTTAGAATACAGAGCCATTACAAACTTTTTTTTATTTGAAATGACCAGTACTGAAGAAAGGCAATTTCATAGGTAAAGACCTAATACACGGTGATTTTATAGTCGTTTTGGAAACGAAACATTTTAATTTGGAATCATTTATAGTACCAATAAAAATGGATAAATCAATAATTGTAATGTTGACTAAAAAAAAGTTTCAGTTTTAATATTCATTTTTACTCGATCGACTTTGAAAGTAGTAATGCGCTGATCATTCGTTCATTATCTTTTATGAATGAAACACGTCCGTGCGCGTTAGGGTCGCCGGCCGCCGCGCGCCGACAGCAGCTGATAAAAGTATACTATACCTATAGGCGCGAGCTAGCGAGTACTTACGTAGATGGACTCCGGTTTGTCCTTCATACTTTACACGGACTTAGGACCGTCGGAAATACCTATTTTATTTAAACTTCTTTTCGATTATTAACCAAGATTATTCTTTTCACAACAAATCAATTTATCAACGGACTGTAGGTATTTCAGCCGTATTAAAAAAATCGGAGCTATCTACAGAATAATTTACTTACATGCCTATTTACAGTTTATTTACACTTCTCTGTATCGAAGCAACTGCTCAAAATGGAGTCCGCTGCGTTCAATACACAAACGTCCACGTTTAATAATATTGCCTTTTAATTTTCTTAATGCTTCTCTATCACTTTTCACTTTATCAACAACCTGTCGACTCCTACCTACCGACCTACCACGCCAGGCGCCTGCGCGCCCCTACGGGGGTCGGCCTCTAAAGCCGACCCGGCACTGCACCTCTTCCTGCTGGCGTCTCGAGTAAAGCGCCTCTCCAGCTGCGGCCCTTGGCTGCTGCCGCCAGGGTCACCTGGCAGATGCTTGGGCCTCCAGCCCAGCGTCCCTACGTTACTGCCAACTACCAAGCTAAGTACCCCATGCTACCATGGAGGTACCTGATCCTGATCCTGATCGAATCTCTCAAGGACCTACACCCTGTCTATCTGTATATTTGTGCTCACGACAAATAAATTGTAAAAGTCTATATTCCTAAATAAATAGTGTTCAAATCATCATTCTAAAGTGTCTCATTTCTCTTCATCTGAACCTTGTGGCTTCACCACCACCTTCAAGGCTCCTAAAGCCTCTTCAACGTGACAAGATCAAGCTACAGGGTATAATAAACTCTTTTGCAAAAAAAACGGGCACTTAAGCCAAGAACTATTTTATAGTTACTATTAGTTTGTTTGAGAATTTTAGGTATTGTTAATCCTCAGAATTTAAAAAAATAATTAGGAAGGAATAGTTTTCATCAGTTTTATCATAACATTTTGATTAAATTGTTGAGAAATAATGTTTAAGCTCAAAACACTATTATTGTACCTGCTCGCTAAATAAAAATGAAACGCGACAATTTCTTTGTTTTTCTTGAATACATTAAAAGCAGATAAAAGTTTAGTATTGAGTGTGACCCCCTCTTGCTGAAATCACGGCTTGCATTCGTCTGGGCATGCTAGCGAGTATATCTTTTATGGTTTCTTGGGGAATACGTTCCCACTCCGCGGTAATCACATTCTTTAGCTCTCTGATGGTCTGCGGAGCCGGCTGCACTGATCTCACTCATCGCTTCAGAACGTTCCAGACATGCTCTATGGGATTGAGAGGTCCGGACTTCTAGCTGGCAAGTCCAAACGACGAATTCCGACTTCTAGTCTTCTACGCTTCCCCATCGCCAGACCGGTGGGCGCGAGCGTTGTCGTCCATAAAAATTTAGTTTTCGCCAAGAGCGGTTAAAGCGGGTTGTGCATAAGGAATTAGAACTTCCGTTATGTATCGGTGTCCAGTCAGTGTACCGTTTTCGATGAAGACGTACGATCCATGGAATTTATTTCTGCCCAAAACATAACAGAGCCCACTCCATAAGGTGTGATTTCTTCAAAACATGCCTCTGCAAAGCGTTCTCCTCGTCTACGCAGCACTCGCCGATGTCGGTCTTCACCATGCAGAGATATCCTGGCTTCATCGGAGAACAATACCCTATCCCAGTCTTCATGAGTCCATGACATACAATTTGGAGCGAAGCTAAGCCTGGCAACTCGATGTCCATGGAGTAATTTAGGGCCGCGTGCCGGGCGATGACTGTGTATATTAGCAGCGAGAAGCCTCCTCCTGAACGTCCATAGATTAATTTGCACATTTCTTACTTCTTCGAGGCTGTTCTTGAGGTCCACATAAGAAGATTTGTGATTTCTCAACGCTTGACTAACTAGAAAACGATCATCCCGTGGTTTCTGCCAGAACCAGGCCTTCTCTTGACGGAACCGGTGTCTTGATAGCGCTGCCAGGTCCTTTGAACTGTCGACCGACTCACATTTAGCCTCTGAGCCACGAAGCATTGGCTGCAACCTTCTTCAAGCAGCGCAATAATTTTGCTCGCTTTTATCACTTTATCTACCATTTTCGAAATTGCTAAACAGCAATAACAATACTTTTAAATGTCAAGGACATCAGATAATTTATTAAAAATTGACAAAAAGTTAATAAGAGGCGATATTAACTATAGGGAATTCGCACCACAAACTGTAGTTAAAAGTTGTTTTCTTTGAAAACCAGGCTCAGTCAAAAATTTGAATTTGGTATGTACTCTTATAAACATTATGGCACTTTTATAACTGGCCAGTAACATGTTCAAATGATTAAAACCTTTTTAGTATTTTATTTTTTTCAGCCAGGAAGAAAATCGAAACCGCCCGTTTTTTTTGCAAATAGTGTATATTTAAATTTAATTAAAAAACAGCCACCGAAGTCAACTAGAAAATAAGTTTCTTGAGAAATACCCACATGTATACCAATAAAGCTTGTATTTTAAAAAATTACCTTGAATGCCAAATAGCCAAATCAAACTGCAACATTTCAACCACAGTTTCCAGAACAGCAAATAGTCTCTCAATCCTGTCTTCTCTGTTGAGTAATTCAAATATTTCAAATTTCTCCTTCTGCCAGTGTAGACCTCTTAAACTATGTTTCATTTCTGGTGGAATGTGTGCATCTTTGTCAAGTAGAGGACCATCAGTACTATCAAAGCTTAGCTCATGCTCTAATCTATTCATACAATATTTCACTATCCCCTTACTACATTCGAATTCTGTTCTATTTGTAAATGTGTTCTCTTTCAGGGACATGGGAGACGTTAAAAAGGTTTTGTAACAAGTTCTTAAGCTTTTCGTGAAACATGGAGGATGTGTGCTGAAGTTTTGCATCAATATTTGTTGGCCTTTTTCAATGACATGCTTTACTGTGTATTCAGAGCATTCATCCTCATGGCCATTCTGCAAAATAAGATAAAAAGGAGTCATTAGCTCTACACAATACTTTTCTCTATATTTATATTGTGGAAATTAAGTAGTGTAACTATTTCATTTGAAAGCTAAAATTTAAAAAACCCCCTTACCCAAGCACTTAATCGAGTAATCATACGCTAAATACCCCTTACATCATTTTGAAAAAGAGCTGATACTCTTACACTGCTGGACCGATATTAACCAAACATCTGCAAGGAAACTGGCTTTCAAATAAAAAAAAATGCAGCAAAATCGGTCCATTCGTTTGAGAGCTATGATGCCACAGAAAGACATCGACATCAAACTTATAACACCCCTCTTTTTGCATCGGGGGTTAAAAATGATGAACTTTCATTCATACTTTTTTAACAAATGGTCATTTGCAGAAGTAGTCTACACAAGCATGCATTAATTATGGGCCCAATTGATTAGAATTAACTGTATTGTCTATATAAAAAGTAGAGTTCTTTTCATCTCTATACTAGTTATTGATTTTTAAATAAATGAGAATGTTAGGAACCACTTAATGCTAAATAGTTGTTACATTAATGAAATGTAAAAAAAAAAAATTACCAAAATGATTTCTACTACATCTTTGAGAACATTGGGAGATAAATACTGTGTTTGAGTAATACTCATATGGCACACTTCCAATGCCTCATACCACATGTTATTCTTCAGTTCAGTCTTAAATGATTCATCTGCATATGACGATGTTTGCTGTATATTCTCCTAGAATAAAAGAAATGAATTTTACTCCTAAATTTATATTCAACAACTCCTTGAACTGTGTAATAGAATTATTCTAGCTAGTCTAAAATAAAAATAGCCTAAGTTATTCCTTATATCATCAGCTATCTGCCTGTGAAAGTCCAGTAAAATTAGTCCTGCCGCTCTAGAGGTCAGTAAGAATAAACAGATAGACAACAATAAAATTATAAATTGATTTTTTGATGTAAGTACCATATAAACTTTTCAAATGTTTTTGGTGAAAACCTGTTAATTTAAAATCCCACCAAAAACATAAATGTAAAAAAGGAGAGCCAAGTTCAATACAAAAATTATGCTTGGCTGTGGGCTTCGTCGCAAAAAGAATGGAGATCTAAATGAGTGCCAAGTTCTATGCAAAATCCAAATATGTATTTATAGGAACAAAATAAAATTATGAACAAGTATTAAACTCTATTTCTTTGCTTTATGAGAAAAAAAAAATGAAAAAAAAAAAAATATTTTTCTTTGCTAAAAATGTGAGATCTTAAAGTAGGTTAGATTTGACTTGGCCAGTTTTCATCAGAATTAAAATATATATATGTTGAATAATTTTATAAAATGACTGATGTTAGGAAAACTGGCTAAGTCAAATCTCACCTACTTTAAGATGACACATTTTTAAATAACAGCAATTGTTATAGGTATCCCATAAAGCAAAGAAATAGTTTAATACTTTGCTCATAATTTTATTTTGTTCCTATAAATACATATTTGGATTTAGCATAGAACTTGGCACTCATTTAGATCTCCATTCTTTTTGCGACGAAGCCCACAGCCAAGCATAATTTTTGTATTGAACTTGGCTCTTCTTTTTTACATTTATGTTTTTGGTGGGATATCATTACTTTTTGTAAAGAAAACTAGGCAGGTATTGAGATTTAATAATACATATATTGGGATAGTTTACAAATATCTGCTTGTAGCGACGGTTCCAACGCTACATTTTTTTTTTGTATGTGGACCCCCCTATTTTTTTACTTTTTTTATTTTCAGATTTTTTCCTACGCTTACACACAATTACCGAGCTGGATTCCAAATTTCATCTTTCTAGGTCATCTGGAAGTAGGTTAAGTTTAGGTTACTATATATATATTATGTCAGTCAATGCTAAAATTTATGACTTTTTGACCTTCATATCTTTATAACCGTTTGAGCTAGCTTCATGATATTTGGGCTTCTAGATGTCCTTATGGATATAATTAAACACATGTAGTTTTATGTGTTTACGTTAAAGAGGTTTTGAGTTATACAAGGGTCAAAAGTGGCACCAAGTGGTTCGTGTAATATTACACTAGGTGCTGGCTAGCCAGTTCCTTTGCTTGAACTTGGCTTGACACGCTACCGCGTGTCTAGATTTCAAACAAACACTTCAATTTTATTTATTTGTGTATAGATAAGCGGAACAGTAGGCGGAAACTTTCTTCCTAAGGAGAGGCCTGTGTCTAGTATTAGCCTATTAAAGTCTGTTATTAAGGATGAATTCATAGATATATTCTATTTCCTCTACCACTGTGTTACTTACTGAATTTCCGTCATTATGTTTACAGATTGTCATACAAGAAGGCAAATAAACGAGCAGAAGTCGTGCGCCGTGATTTAAATAGTCTCTATTAGACACCAGTTCACAAGCCGTGATAAAGTTCTTTCTTTTTTTGGCCTTCATTTCTTCCTCTCTGTTTACAATATGTTTGGAACGTTTTTGTGGTAAATCTGGAGTTTCACTGGGGCGTTTAAGTCGTTTAACTGATTTAGGACTTTCACTAAGCTTCGCCTTCTTCTTTTTAGGACTCATTTTTATCACAACTACTTCTCTGTTAATGACTTTGTACCAATTATTTTTAATTTAAGTATTGACAATCAAGCAAGCTTCACTTTATGGCGCGCTGTTATGTTGTAACAATGTGACCACAGAGACCAGAGTCACCAGAGCACAGAACACATGTCATTTACTCAGAGAGACCCTTAGAGTACTTTAGGACAGACCAGGGTACATTGTTAATACAGAAACTTATTGTAATAAGAGAGCAAAACCTAGGGAAGTTAGGTTTTATTCAACAAATTAAATACTTGTATTTTATACTTGTAAAATTAAATAAGTAATACAAATAGTAAATATTGTGTACTATTTGTAACAAACAAGCGGTAATAAAAAACCACGTGATTGTTGCTTTAAAAGTGTAAATAGTAAAGTTAGTCATTTGAGTGTCGATTTGAATGGGTTGATTAATATGCTCCGTTCTTTGAAATAAAGGAACTTATACATCTGATACCTATATTATATAAAGTTCATGAACCATACTACTCAGAAAAATTTAAATCAAGCCACTTCATAACGGCATCTGTCGTCAAAGCCACTTGAATCTCTCATGTTGTTCTAGGAGTGAGCGAGCGCGGGAGAAATGGCGCGCTGAGTTCTAATGGTCGTGGTGTAAAAACTTTGTATTGAAATATGTCTAGTGATGATTAAATTGAATGGATTTAAGGTTTAGCTTTAGAATATCACAAAAAGTATGTGTAAGAATGGTTTATTTTTAAAAATATATACAAGTTTATGCAAATTTTACGATTTTTTTAATCTCTTCCTTAATTTCTAGCGATTTTAACAACCGATACGTAAAAAACTTTACAATATTTTTACACTACTCTGTAGGAAATTTTATCAGGAATCCAAATATAATAAATATTAGTAGATCTTCTTAGAAAACCATTGATAAATTGGCGAAATAATGCATCGGCGCATACGTAGCGCGGCCACCCTGCAGAGGCCCCGCCACGCGGCGGTTTCGCGCTTCGCGCCCGCCGCGGCCCGCCACACGAAGGGTAGTATTTGTATCAGTTGTCTAGTACCCTTAACACAAGCTCTGCTTAGCTTGGGACTAGATGGCGTTGTGTGTTAGGTGTCTGAAATATTTATTTATTTTATTATTTATTATTGTAATAAAAAGCGTCGACATCATAAATCTTCTACGACAGCTCATAGGGCGAATATCGCCTTTAATGCTTAGCTTTTATGTCGATTAGCTTCTTTTTTCTTAATAGGTGGATGTTTAAACTGCTTGTGGTGTCCTGAATTTTTCTGATAGCATTTGGTTTCCTAATAACACACATACAACACGAACACAGAAAAGACTTACGAATAATCATTAATCAATTCAATTCAATTCTTCATTGTGGCCTTTGTGGAGATGTAACCACAATTTCGCCAATGTCAAGTTTGTGAAAGACCAACAAATGAAGGAAGTTGTCCGGTGAGCAAAAAGGCCAAAAACTATTAAGACGCTGACTGCAGCCAACGACCTTGAGCAATGGACACGCCCCTTACAATGTTCGATAAAGCAGCGCCGCGGTTGCGATGCGGTTCGTTATTGGTACTACTACAGAGTCCGAGAACCACTAATCCACTTTGAGTTTGCACTCTGCTAAAACCAACATAATGGCGCTTTGTAGTTTCACCACACTTTACACAGGGCTTTAGAATATTTCAGATAGGTCAAAATAAAAATGCTATCGTAATGGTATGATAAAAAAAAACATAATTTTAAATAAGTAAATAATGGTTCAACTAATCAAATTTTGTGCAGCATATAAAAATAGCAAAAATGTCATGCGCAAAATGGGCGCATTCCTGACAAAAATATTATAATGAGGATTATTAATGTGTTTACTTTCTGTCTATGAAATAATAGAAAATATGTGATATAATATTTATTTTATTTTGTATTGTTATAGATAAAAAAATACAATTAGGTAAGCAAGTAAGTACCTAAAACAAAAAAAAAATTTTTTAATCACATTATGTATTATAATCACATTATTTTATTGTGATTAACGAGATCACGATTATCACGAGATCGAAATCAAAAAGCGAGACAATTAGGTACATAGATACACATACATACACACATAAAAAACATCCAACGAAAACTCTCTGCCAAAAAAACACTTAAAAGCGTAAAATAAACTGGTTCTTCATAAATTGCCTATACCTAATTCTTTATTCATTTAAATAGTAGTATTATAATGTGTGCTAGGTACCTAGAATCTGTTTGAAGTCGGTGCCAAGTGACTATCGCTTAGACTTTTGTAATTGTTCGTTTGTATTCTTTTTGGCTTAGCACCGACTTCAAACAGATTTTAGGTACCTAGCACACATTATAATACTACTATTTAAAATGAATAAAGAATTAGGTAAAGGCAATTTATGAAGAACCAGTTTATTTTACTCTTAGTGTTTTTTGGGCAGAGAGTTTTCGGAAGTCGGTTTTTTTTTATAAAAAGTTTTATTTTTCAGTTTTTAGTGCAAACAATCGTAGGTAAGTAGTAAGTTGAACTATTTCATCAAATTTCATCATCAAGAATACAAATGAAGGTCTAAACGTACGTGTAATATTGAAATCATCCTCTAATTCCTAACTGTTGAAGAGTTTAACCTTCTATCATCAGTTCACCTAAATAACTTGAAAGTATACGACTGAAGGTCTTTAGATAAGTATGAAATTGAAAGAATTATCCTCCAACTCCTAACCGTTGAGGAGTTGTGCCTTCCACCTTCCATCATCAGCTTACCTAAATAATTTGAAAGAATACGACTAAAGGTAACATATATACATCTGATATTTAAAGATTTATCCTCCAACTCCTAACCGTTAAGGAGTTGTACCTTACATCATCAGCTCATCATCATAAAATGATGACTACCAGACGCAAATACGGGTGTAATTTCAGAAAATATACAAAAAACATAGTATGTGCCTATAAAAAATGAGAGTTTCCCTCGATTTCCCTGGGACCCCATCATCAGATCCTGATATGCTGGCAATGGGACCACCTCGGAAGCATACCCTTTCGAATAGAAAAAAAAAATTTAAATCGGTCCACAACTGACGGAGTAATCGGGTAACATACATAAAAAAAAAAAAAAAAGCATACAGTGGAACATAGAACCTCCTCCTTTTTGGAAGTCGGTTAATTAATTAGGAACTATCTATTTACACTATTCGTCTGTACAAAATGATTCACTTATACCAAATTATACACTAAATAGACGACTAATATATTGGGTCAGCGCGCGAATCGAGCGACATAGGTCCGTCTAGCAGCGCGCCTCAACGCTCACTGCCGATGTCCATAGGAATGACAGAGAAAGAGCGCTTGGAATAGAAGGGCGTAAGTGCTAAACCACAAAATTCGTTATTATGGTAAAAGTTGCAATTTTATTAAAAATCTAACTCAACCATTTTCTTTAGTTACATATAATAGACAATTTTACTTAATTTCATTTACATTACTTAAAGCACAACTGTGTAAAGTCAGAATTCAAGTATTTTCGGAGGCTACTTTGATTTTTTTTTCTATCGAGTGAAGTTTTTCAAATCGTGTTTTGGAAATAACTACTATGTCAGGAACATGTTCAATTATAAAGACATTGATTTTGGTAATGATATGAGCGATAGGTTTTATACAAAGCGATCTTTATTTAGCTCTATTTTGGTTTTCAGCCCCTTAAGCAGATTAAATAACACACATACAACACAATCACAGAAAATAAATAAAATTATCTAACACGAACAATATAACATAATAACAAATAATAATAATAAAAGCTTTATTCATTCCATACAAAAATCGTTGCATAATTACATATCTGTATGAATAATATTATTACATTGTATTTGTTATTCTTATTATATTTATTTACATAATAGGTCTAATCTGGCTACCGTTACTGGTTTTAGGTAGCTGGTCAACAATGCAATTATTATTTGATTGCATGTTCTTGGCCGCCCCAGGAAACCAAATAAGCCGAACACTCTTCTGTAAACACGATTTGAACTTTTCCCTACTTAAATCGAAATATACTTCATTATTATAATCTAAAGCTACATAGGCTTTTGTTAATTCTATTATTTGAAACGAGTTGTCAGCATTCTTTTTTGGAACTGCTGTAACATGAATCAACGTATTTGTTACAGCGTTTTGAAAGTCACTAGACTGTGTTATTTCTAGTAATTCCTTGTATGGGAAGTTTGCCGCCCCTACAAAGTTCGTAGCGTTATCACTGTACATATGTGATACTGGACCTCTGCGTGCCACAAATCTTCGTAGTGCTGCTATGAATGACTCTGTAGATAAGTCACCTACTAACTCCATGTGTATAGCTTTTGTTGACAGGCACACAAATATAGCTATGTATCCTTTGTAGGACTTATGTCCTCGTCCTTTCGTTGTTCTTACTTGTACCGGACCTGCGTAATCCACCCCAGTATGGGAGAACGGGAATGACTCTGTTACTCTAGCCTTTGGTAATACTCCCATCTTTTGTATATTCGTTGAGGCCCGGTATCGTATGAATTTTACGCATTTTCTTACATAGTTTTTGACTACCTGTTTGCCTCCCAGAATCCAGTATTTCTGTCGTAAATATGCTAAGGTTAAATTATTGCCCCCGTGTAACGTATGTAGATGAGCATCATGAACTATTCCTGACGTCACATTATGGTCGTGAGGCAATAAGATTGGGTGTTTCTGATCTTATGACAGATTAGAGTTTTGAAGTCTTCCTCCAACTCGCAACAACCCATTGTAATCTATAAACGGGTCTAGGCACAACAACCGACTGCTTTTCTTTAATGCTGACCCGCTTTTTATCGTTTTGTCTTCTTCGGAAAATACTTCCTGTTGAACAAGTAATAATGTTTTATTCGTAGTTTTACATATTTCCGTTACACTTAAGGGTTCACTGCTCTTTATTCGGTTTGCGAATCTGTAACAGTAGGATAGTACTCGTACCATTTTCTTGAGACTTGAGAACCTGTCCCAGATTGAGTTTCGTGGGGTTACTGTTGTATGATAACCCCGTTTTATTTCTTCACTTATCTCTGGAATAGTTTTTGTAATTGGTATGACATCACTCTTTAGCTTGTAAACTTCGGAAACCTCTTCTAATTCCCAAAATTTGGTTAGTTGTTGGATTTCAGTAGTTCTAGTTGTCATGCTAATAATCTTCGTATAGTTGTTAGTCATGTCGGAGTTACTGCATATCCCAGATAGAAGCCACCCTAATTCTGTGTTTTGAGCGATAATTCCGGCCTGCATTGTTTGTAACCCTCGTAGTGTCATGCTAACAATCTTCGTATAGTTATTAGTCATGTCGGAGTTACTGCATATCCCAGATAGAATCCACCCTAAATCTGTGTTTTGAGCGATAATTCCGGCCTGCATTGTTTGTAACCCTCGTAGTGTCATGCTAACAATCTTCGTATAGTTATTAGTCATGTCGGAGTTACTGCATATCCCAGATAGAATCCACCCTAAATCTGTGTTTTGAGCGATAATTCCGGCCTGCATTGTTTGTAACCCTTGTAGTAATAAACTACTGTATTCCCGAGCGCCTAATATTGTGTCTATTGGGCGTCGTTTGTAATATGTTGGATCTGCTAGAACAGTGTTTTCTATGCAGTCCGAATGTAGTTGCGGTGTGGTTCTTTTTGGTAAAGAACCGGTAAGTTTCGGTAGTATTATAAGCGTTAGTGGTAGCTTATATTCACTGGGAAACCGTGGTTGTAGTTGGACATCGATACAGTAATTCGATGTCTTTGGTTTCTCGTCAGCAATCCCGGAAATTTCGATTTGTATCTTGCTGCGAGGGTATGACAGTAGTTGTGCTACTTCTTCGGTGCAAAACGATGCCTCAGATCCTTGGTCACATAACACTCTTAGTAGTTGAGGTGTGCCGTCGTTGGTTTTCGCTTGCACTAAGGCTGTAGCCAGTAGCGTTGTTGTAGGCGTATTTTTTGTAGTTATAGAACTGTTCGACATAGTTTTACCCGCCACTTTGCTTGTGGTCGGCTTCATCGAACTGTTATTTTCGGGCTCCTTGGAATCTCTATTTTTATTATTATACTCCATATTGTGTAACAGAGAGTGATGGCCTCGCTTACCACAATATTTACATACTTTACTGTGGCACTGTGTCAATAATTCATTCATTAAGCAGTTTTTGCACATACGCTTTTTAATTGTTTCTATATTACGTTGTTGCGCTGACAATGCTAAAAATTGCGGGCAATTATAAATTAAATGTTCTTGATGACACAGCCAACATGTAGTATGGTTTGATACTACTGTTGTTACATGGCGTGGCCTGTTGATTTCTTTTCTGAAATAATTATTAGATTCCAGGCACTTTACTCGTTTCTCCAGGAAGCTCATCATTTCCGTGAACGATTGAAGTTTGTTCGGCTCTTCTAACTGAGTCTCGTATTTTTCATCAGTTTCGGAATCCCAAATTCGACCCAATATTCTCGTAAGGAATGGGTCCCACGAAGAAATATCTATTTTTTGGTTTTTCAACGCTTCAAGATTCTCATTCACTGTGTCGTACAAGGTTCTCAAGTTAAACACATTGCCCTTTTTTATTTGTTGAATGTTTAGAATATTGTCAATATGTTTAGTGACAATTTGCCTTTCGTTTTTATATCGTTTTATTAATAGTGACCATGCGCTTGCGTAATTAGCATCACAGACGGTAAGGTGCTTAATCAGCTTTGCGGCGTCTCCGCGTAAGTGGGTCATTAGGTATTGCATTTTTTCTGTAGTTGTTAACGATTTATTTTCATGTATTATTTTTAAGAATAAATCGTAAAATGAACTCCAAGAATCATAGTTCCCGTTGAACGTAGGAATGTTTATTTTGGGAATATGTACTGTTGAGCTATGTGTGGTATTTGCCGACTGTATTTTCTCACATAATTTGTCAATAATGTTGTCGTACTCCGCTCTTATCGTGTCAAACACTTTGTCTTGGAAGTACTGATGCTCGATAGCGCCCTCTACCTCGAACAAATCAAAATGAGTTTCCTCGATCTTCTGCCATTGTTTTTGTAATGTTTCAAGTAACGTGCTAAAATGCGACATGGGTTTGTCTTGCCCCAATGAGTGCGCTATTTTTTGTAAATTTTGTTGTATGTGATTGACGCGATACATCTGTAACTGTATTCTTCCATGACTTTGTGTTTGACGTGGCTCTGCGACTTCCGGTTCGTACAACTGTTGAAGTCCTTTGTTTTCACACTTCTCTAGGTACTCCATAGCTTCGGTGTAGAGATCTCTAATGACACCAAAATAGTCGGTAGTGTTATACCGATGGTTACTCAACAGCTCTTGGTTTTCAAGGCGGGTGTGGTTGTTGGAGGCTTCGGTGAATATTTCTGTGAGTCGTGCTCGTCTTTCTGAAATATACTTCAACGTTTTTCTGGACGCTGAGTCTTTCTTTATGTTGGTGAAGATTTGGTTAATATTTTTGTAGTGAGCTTCTTGGCTTCTTATGAGTTCGTTTATTTCTTGAATCTCCATAGTCTTGTTGTCCCTATCCTATCTTATCCTGGCCACCTAACCAATAACGGGGATGTATATAGAACTTAGTTGCGCTCTTCCTTCTCGATACGGTATGTGCGATGTCTCGAATACCGGGGCGACCCGCTTGTGGGAGACCGATACCTGATTCGCTACCGCACGAAGCAACTAAGTTAGTCAGTGCTTTAACGTACAACAACGACTAGCTCTTGTTAGGTATACTAGCCTGTAATACGTCAAAGTGTCAGTCAGTCAACCTACGGGGACAAGGGGACCGCGATTCAACTTAGCTTGAACGACTGAAGGTCTTTTCAAGGGTCGTTAATTCTAATTACTTCGCTCGAAGGACCAAATGTCCTTAGCAGGTTCGCTGATTCTAATTATTTTTCTCGAAGGACCAAATGTCCTTAGAAGGTTCGCTGATTCTAATTACTTTGCTCGAAGGACCAAATGTCCTTACAAGGTTCGCTGATTCTAATTACTTTGCTCGAAGGACCAAATGTCCTTACAAGGTTCGCTGATTCTAATTACTTTGCTCGAAGGACCAAATGTACGGCTGCGGTCCGGGTTCCGTGGAACACCAAACAGCACTCGTACGTGTTACACCGAAAACCTATCTAAATACAACCTAAGTACGTGTACCGAGCGGGCACCGTAGTGAACCGTTCAATACTCGCACGTAACCTACGCCTATTTACCTAAATCCCTGATTCCCTATATTCCCTACTCCTACCAATATACGGACCCTGCAGTGTAGGGTGTATATACATATATAGATAGTACGGGAAGTCTGTTACCGGAAGACCTAGGGCAACAGACGGAGACGAGAAGGGAGCCGGGTTTAGGAGATGGTTTTCTCACTGCCGGTCGAGCAGACTCACAAGACCGATCTACTGACGGCTAAGGGTGTCTTGGCCACAGCGAGAGGTGAGGGGTAAGGGTAATGAGTCAAAGTCGGATTAGACAAAATGACTGATTTTATTTACATAATTACTAGCTTATATACTAATCTTACTCTAAGTACACATGTATGGCTATTTACTTGTGTGCCATCCGTGTGTTGTGTCGATGCAGCTGCCTTAATGTCGGTCATGCCTAACAGTTGACAGAGTGCGAGGCAAGCACTGCGTGCGACATAGATTTGATGTTGCAGGTGTTGCAATCATGTTCTAGATTGAACACCTATGAAATTGCCTTTCTTCAGTACTGGTCATTTCAAATAAAAAAAAGTTTGTAATGGCTCTGACCATGACATTCTATTTACAAACTCAGTCTTTTGTTTTTTGATTAGCGTTGTATTTTCATTACATTTGAACATTTTTCGTCATAATGGATACTTTAAAAATTCGTGTAATTATGGAATATGAGTTCCGTCGTGGCACCAACGCGACACAAACGGCACGTAACATCAAAAACGTTTACGGAGAGAACTGTACAAACGAACGCACAACCCGTTATTGGTTTTCCCGGTTCCGTTCTGGAAATTTTGACTTGAAAAATGAAGCTCGTGGTCGTCCGGAGACTTTGGTTAACAATAATGAATTAAAGGCGATTGTGGAAGCTGACGAAACTCAATCTACAGCTGAGCTAGCAGCAGCTTTTAATATCAAGCATCAAAACAATATTGATCCATTTGCGACAAATTGGCAAGGTAAAAAAGCTTGATAGATGGGTGCCCCACGACCTTAACGATCGCCAGCGCAACGTACGCGTCGAGACCTGCCTTGCGCTGCTCAACAGGCAAAGAAATGAACGAATTTTGAAACGAATTGTTACGTGCGACGAAAAATGGATTCTGTTCGACAATCGAAAGCGCTCAGCAAGTTGGTTAGATCCTGGTTCAGCACCAAAGCAATGCCCTAAACCAAAAATGACCCCTAAAAAGGTGATGGTCACTGTTTGGTGGTCTAGTGCGGGTGTGATTCACCACAGCTTTTTACAAAACGGCATGAGCATTAATGCAGATATGTACTGTGAAGAACTGGAGAGAATGATGGAGAAGCTTGCACATCTGCAACCAGCTTTGGTCAATCGGTCGTCCCCACTGCTCCTTCACGACAACGAGCGACCCTACCGCGCTACCTATGAAATTGCCGTTTTGTAAACGGCAATTTCATAGGTAAAGACCTATTACTAACATTTGGTACGACCTTGGAATCGAACCCGAAACCTCATGCACAACAGTGGCGTACGCTCCAACTGCGCAACCGAGGCAGCCAAATATCTGTAAATAAAACAAAACCATTTAGAGTTTATTTATAACATATTAACTTTTCTGGACTTAATACGAACAAATTTAGAGATAACACTTTCAATGTTAAGTAAATCATAGTCTATATTCATGAAAGTAAGATGATTAAGTCGTTCTTGGCCCATTGTATTCCTTGACTTATTTTTAATGCGTTTTTATGTTGAACAAGTGAAATTTTAACAAAATAAAAAAACTGACTTCAAGTGCGACCAAATCGATCGGTTTCTCTTGGATGCCATCATCAGATCTTAGTGTCCTTATCATGGTACCACCGTTGGGATATCTCTTTTCCATTATAAAAATAATCATCAAAATCGGTTCATAAACGACGAAGTTATCCGAGAACACACATAAATTAAAATACGGTCAAAAAATTAAAAAAATGATGTCAATAACAGTAGCCACATCTGTTTTCAGCCACTCGGCGAACTGCACTAATAATTCGTTGCCTAGGCTATTCTCTAAATCATCTTTGTAAGCACTGACCATTATTGAGACTTTTTCCAAAATAAATTTTCCCATCAACAAACCAACACCACGCATCACATGGCCATACTAGGTCAACCTGTTGCTTCTCAATTTTCCATCCAGTGGTGCTACTTTCAGGCTTCCTCTAATGAAGTCATTACAATAATAGTAATAACCACCAAGTTTATCATAAAATTAGAGAAGTACAATTGGTGGCCTTATCGCCCGGAGGCAATCATTCTTCACCTTATAAATTCTAGTCACACCACAAATGCGTCTCAACATTCACATTTCAGCTACATGCAGGCGTTTCTCAGCCGTTTTCTTTATTGGTCAACATTCAGATCCATGCAGGACGGCAGGTCTAATGAGGTTTTATATATTTGTCTCTTTAAAGTTAAAGGGAACTTGGGATCGCAAATAGATCCTGTAACTTGCCGACACTTTATCCATCTGCATTGATTTGATTTTGCGCAGACCTATTTCGCCATTATTTTGTAACAGCCGGAACCGAGGTACTTGAAATCGGTGTAGACCGGAGTCGTTTTTCCATTTAGTTAGTTAAACGGCAGCAAGACCGAAGAGCCCACCGAAATCGTAGAACATGTATTCGGTTGTAGTCCTGCAGATTTTCAATCCAACATTCTCTAGTCTTTGCTGCCATATTTCTAGTCTGCGCGGGACCTTGGATGCGTTATCACCAACCAACACAATGTCGTCTGCAAGTAGCATGCACCATGGTGCCTCCTCCTGTATGTCAGAGCATCCATTATCAGCCGGAAGAGACGTCGGAGACACTGAATTGGTCGGTTTTTCCCGTAGCCGATATTACATAAGTGTTAGATCCTCTGTACATCGATCCCAACAATGCCACATACTTAGCAGGCACTCTTTCTTCTTTCAAAGACCATTACAAAACCTCTCGGGTTACCATATCATACGCTTTTTCTAGATCAACAAACACCATATGCAAGTTTGTGTGCGTCTGTCTGTATTTGTCACACAAATTATCGAATTGTGAATATGGCATCTGTTGGCCTGGCAAAAACCCAAATTGGTTTCGACTTATTGCCCTTTCCTCTCTCACTCTTCTCTTAATAACTTTTTCCCAAAATTTCATGCTATGTGGAATGATCTTTATTCCTCTATATTTATATAACTGCCACATTCCTTTACATCTCCTTTGTGAAAATGAAAATGAGCACCGTTCATCCGGGATACCTAATGGCATGCAAAAATATTTTTGGTTTGTCTAATTTAATTTTTTACGGTTAGACAGGCGTTGGAGCGCGGGGCCCCCCAAAACGCGGGGCCCGTAGCATTTGCTACTCTTGCTATGTGGCTAATCCGGCACTGCCAGAGGTCTAGACTAAATAATGTAGAAATAAAAGGTATACCATCGAGCAACAATGAGAATTTGTTTTCCATCCTAGAAACTATCTCTCAAAAGGTTGGTTATACGTTTCCGAAAACTCAGGTGAATTACGTGTCGAGAATACCGCTATTCAACGCTTAGGAGAAGTCTATTGTTGTGAGTTTCCTCAATAGATACGTCAAGCATCCTGATGCGAGAAGCCAAGGATCGAACCAAGTGGCGCGCAATTGGAGAGGCCTATGTCCAGCAGTGGAATGCGATAGGCTGATGATGATGATGATGATGATACGTCAAGGAGGATTCATTGCGGCTGCTCGTGCGTTTAAGAACTGAACTACCGAGGACCTTGGATTAAAGGGATCGACAACAAGGGTTTTCGTAAATGACCATCTGAACTCAACCTCCAAGAAGTTTGTTGCAAAGTTGCAAGGACATTGGCAGGGGAGATGAATTAAAAATTTATTTGGGTTAAACATGGTAAAATTCATGTTCGTAAGTCTGATGGACATCGTGTACTTGTAATAAATAATGAAAAGGATTTAAACTAACTATCGTAATCTATTGCTGTACCTAATCATTATTCTTTGTATTGTATTTAGTATTCGTATTATTATGTCATCATTTTTCTAATTCAACATAATAAGTATTTAAATACTGAGAAACTTTTTATCCTTTGTAAAAGGTTTAGCATCTCTGCCTATCTCGAAGGTTCGATATGTCGCTGCTGTTCTCGCTTGCCGGTCATAAATATCCGATATTCTATTCATAACATAAATTTAACTCAAAACCTATCTGTCCTGCTCACACCGCCTGCACTTGTAATTGAATCAGATCTTTGCAGTGGTGGATTTACCACTAGGCTGAGTAGGCTGGAGCCTAGAGCGGCGAATTTTAGGGGGCGGCAAATTTAGATGAATCTTTTTTCATACAGAAATAAAAAAAAAACATTGTTAAGTATAAAAATAAACAGCGAAAAGAAGTCTTAACAGTTTAACAAAAAAGAAACAATTTATTATTTACTGTTCCAAACACTCTCAACTTTAATAATATTTTAAAAATTACTAAACGGTTTATTAAATATATCCTTGTAAATATAGGTTTTTAAACATGTCAATAACAGTTTAATATTACAATTTAAATTTGTAATTTTGATTAACATTTTTCTTAATCACCACTGAGGGCGGCATGAGGTCCTACAATGCACCGCGCCGCCCGGGCGGTGACGAATTAGGTTCGAGTAGAAATTTTTGTCCCTGAATCTTTCCGCCGCCTCTTTCACCGCGATCTGGGGGCACGGTCGTGCCCCCGCCAAGACGAGCCAAGCGTAGCGCAAGGGCACTACCTACCTTTTCTCGAAGTGTTTCGTCGTTTTTTTGAACCCCCTTAACTTTGGTTCCCGATATACCAAATCATTCAAATTCTCAGGATATGATGTTACCAATAGACTAATGAAACGTACAAAGTTTCAATTGCATAGCTCTGATAGTTTAGATTTTATTGATACCTAAAAAACACCGATTTCGTCACTGACACACTGATGATCATCAAAACTGTTAGGGTACTTCCTGAAGTGCTAGAAAGCTGAAAAGGCGTTCGTTTCTCCTTCGTGACGGTAAGTAGCGAAACGGCGAAGCCATACATTTTTACTGAGATGTAGAGTTTATGAAGTTAGGGTTGGTAGAGTTAGGGCGTGTAGATACAGAACCTTGGCTCTACATGAGATCTGATATCTTTTTCACAGGGTAAGCCATATGCAGTCGTCTTGGCAACATTTTACATGAAAATGTTTTTGGAGGGATGTGATCTTCGCATAAAGAGGTACAACATATGCCGCTACCGACCATGGTGCGTAACACGCAACGCAGCGATATCCAAGCACTGGCACAGCGAATCGGTTCTGTACACCGAACAGGAAAAGGTGGGATTCAACTTACTCCTAGTTCCGTTTTCCGGCCAACGCGCCGCGTCTTTAGACGCAATGTGATAACCACGTATGGCTCTAACCCACAATACTGGCGCCCTACTTTGGGCGATCAGAGCTACCCACACAGGGGTAACGTATAGTGTTATCGACCGGAGAATTCCTCTTACAGCCTTGTGGCGACGCTCGGTTTACTCAGATTAGGCAAAAGTTGCCGAAGGACAAACGCTGTGCCCACTAGCTTTTGAGCAAGCTGTCAAAAATGCTCGCCAAAGAGCCACCTACCGTCAAGTAACAATCCTAGATACATTTTTTGGGATTGATCCGGTACGAGGACGGAATGGAACACGATTGAGGCGCCATAAGATGGATCACTACGGGACTAATGAAGTGAAGAGACTTACGTTTTTGTATACCATTAAGTCCACTGCCATATCACCAAAGAGACATCCCTGGAGGCCACATCTTTAAAGGTCGCCCTTCGGGCTGTATTCAAACTGTCAATGACATAACAGTTTACGCCCAGACCGGATGGGAAGTCTCCTGCACCAGTCTTGGACTGGGTGAACCAAAATCGGTTCACCCAGTAGAAAGTTATTATGTAACAAACATAAAAAATAATACAGTTGAATTGAGAACCACTTCCTTTTTTTGAAGTCGGTTAAAAATAAAGGATTGTCATAATTTAGATGACTAATACACGTATATTTTACAATTACATTATAATTACATCTATGTCGATCGGTTCTTCTCGATCTCTGTTGCGGTTTTCAATCTCGATTTTATTTACAATATTTTAAATGCAAAAATTTGTGTGGATGGATATATAGATGTTTGCTACTTTTTGATGCAATAACTACTGAATAACTGAATGGATTGGAATGAAATGGACAAGTAGAGGCGAAACATCAGGACGGCTATTAGTAAGGATTCTCTTATTTAGGTGGAAATTGTGAAGGAGACGGCGGAGTGGGACTAGGAAAGGTTTAGTCTTGGTCTGGTAGGTCCGGGAACGGGCCAGACTCTACCTACACCTAGCTAAGATAGACGATAGCCGCTTGCCTGGGGGGTTAGAGGTGACGGGATTTGTTCGCGGTAGTAGAATCAGGCCAGGGTTAGATTTTTAGAGCCAAGAAGGAGAGATTGTGGTCCAGATATACGAGGCGATCATATGCAAACCGTAAATGGCTCGAGATCTATCTGGGTACCTCACGTTTCCCTTCTATGTTACATTTACCAGCTACCACCATCTATCATACCAGCTGCTAGTACTCGAGACAGAGTGTGGTTTTAATCAGTCCCAGTATGACATTACCACATCACCGACTGTCCGGTAGGGGTATCTCAATGTATTTCAATTCAACACGGAAGAAAAAGACCATCTTTGTTGGTATTCTACGTGGGCGCTCAAACAACTATTGGCTGGCTCTTACAACGGATCCGTAGCCGTATCACTGCATCCAGGACGAGTGGAACATCTTCCACGTTCTTCTCATCGATTCCGGTCAAGGAGGTCATAAACGGGGCGTGTGTTCCACCTGTGTTGTACGAAAACGCCTTCAATCACTTTCTGCACCTGCAAAAACAGGTTGATGGCGAACCCTTCAGCCCAACTTCCTGACTCTGAAATCTGGTCTGATGGTGCGGATGACGATAATTGTAAATCACATTCCCCCTCCTCCCACCAACACCTTTACTCGGTTCGATTTCGACACACTACACTCAAAAAACCCCTTTAGAATGACGGCCTGAAAAGGTTTCCACACGAAAAAAAATGGGTATTGAATTACAGGAGTTAGAAGGGGCGGCAAAAGTTTCATAGCCTACTGGCGGCAAATATATAAATCCGCCACTGGATCTTTGCTTTCTCGCTCACCCGACTACTTCGCGTTTTTGTCTTTTTTGCAACCTACCTACTTTTCGGCTTTACAAAAGTAATTATTTAAATCATGCTACGCTTATTGTATACTAGCTGACCCACGCAACGTCGTTTGCGTCTCCTATTGCCCGTAGCGTGATAATTTTCCCCCGTTTTTAAAACACTCTTCACTGTGCTCCGCTCCTATTGGTCTTAGCGTGATGATATATAGCCTATAGCCTTCCTCGATAAACGGGCTATCTGAAAGAATTTTTCAAATTGGACCAGTAGTTCCTGAGATTAGCGCGTTCAAACAAACAAACAAACAAACTTCAGCTTTATATATTTGTATAGATATTTATTATACTCTTTTAAGATCTAATACTCATAATCAACAACACATTTATTTGGATTAAGATTAATATTAGGTATTGTATTGATAAAAACTCTTTGGCAAATAACTCATTATCAGGTACCAACTCTTACAAACCCGTAATACATTATTTTGTTCTATTGTCAATACTTTTTGCAGCGCACGCCAAAATAGGTTTTCGATTTCACACCTTGGGTTACAAAATAGCAATTTTCTTACGGATCTCTAATTTTCTTGAAAATAAAATATAGCCTTCCTCGATAAATGGACTATCCAACACTGAAATAATTTTTTAAATCGGACTAGTAGTTCCTGAAATTAGCGCGTTCAAACAAACAAACAAACAAACTCTGCAGCTTTATAATATTATAATATAGGTTTTCCTAAAATAATGTTGTATATAAGTATGTAGTTATTTATGCAGTTGCTATTACTATTAAAGTTTTTAATGGCTAACACAATAATTAAGAAACTTCGCATTTCCTACCAGAATGTGCGAGGACTTCGTACTAAGACTGATGCTTTTTATAGGGAAGTGTGTGTTAATCTATATGACGCGATTGTGTTAACGGAAACTTGGTTAGTGGACGGCATCTCAGATTCAGAAAGAACTATTTGGTGATCAGTATATTGTGTAGCGCCGTGATCGTAATTATTCTCGGAATGGTCAGACGCGTGGAGGCGGGGTGTTAATAGCTATTCGTAAACACATATCTGCAGTGCCTCAGCCATTTTTTCACTCCTCCGCAGAAGATTTATGGCTAACTGTGAACCTACGTCAGGGGGGTTTCACTTCTCATTTTAGGTGTATTTCGCCGAGCGCCTCCCGGGAAGAACTATGTGGCAATGGTTGCCACTCTGCGCTCGGCTCGCACGTTAGCCGCGTCGGGCGTAAATAAGTTGAATATTACGTGTAAGTACTTACTGCGAGAAATGACTTCAAAACGAACTTATTGTTCGTACAAAAGGTACTGTTCTGTTTACGGGTGTTTCAATAAAAGGAAGAAAAATGAGTATATACTCGTTTATCATTTTTCAAAATTCCGGAAGATATTAAAGGTAAGCTGTAATTTGATGTATTTATGTTAATCATCACATCTCAGATTACTTAGCGTCACATAAATAACTGTATTAGATAGGAAAATAATGTGGTCAATTTTGTTATAGATAGGTCATATTAATTACCTTTACATAACTTCTATTAATTAAAAGATAAAATTATTACCTACCTACTTAGAACACAAAGAAAATTATATTCACTGTTGATTGAATACCAGTTTGATTATTTAATAAACATAAGTAATCGTTTTAATGAAAACCAATTTAAAATAAATTATAATTACTTATTTAAGTATACATAGTAAGTACCTATCTACTGTACTTACCTAGCCTAAGAAATTATCAATAGTAGTAGCCTGAGAATAGTAAGAATATAAAGCGTATTTATTCGTTTGTTAAGGTTTGTTTACAACTAGGTACTTATAAACTATTAGGTATGATGACATACAAACAAAAAACAGTTTGTGACTTTTGCTAATATAATGTTTTATATGATTTCACAGTCAAGTAGTCAAGTCAGTATGATATACATGTTTTGTCAATACAAAAATCTGTAACTTATCACGAAGGTACCCAGAACGAGTAGTACGTTACGTAGACATGATTATTATGTTTGTTAAAATTTTCCTTCTTCATTATGTACTAAAGTTGTTATATTTTTATAATTAATTTTAATATTTACCTAAATGTACATCAAGCGGCAGCCCCGTGCTCTTGTAGTAAATCGAGCGGTGTCTAACAGAATATGAACGCTCGAGTCACACGACAAGATTCAAATTCGCGTGCAAGGTGACAAAGTTGAAAACATTTTATGCCTAAACTTGACTTTTGTTCAACAGTGACACTTCTGTACGACAGAACTATTAATTATTCTGTGCCTACGTTACCCTGGTACAAGGGATGTCTTCAAGTTAAACGTAAGTGTTATTTGCTTATGTCCGGTCGAGTCGAGTCGAGGACTATCTTTTTCGGAACAATTGTCTAACTTTTTAACCAATTTAAAACAGTTGTAACCACTAGACCTATCAGGTGGGTCACAATTTGTAACCACTAGACCATATCAGGTGGGTCACAACTTGTAACCACTAGACCTATCAGGCGGGTCACTCAGCGGTAGATTTTATGAGCCCTGGGCGCCTTATGAAAATTAACAAAGAGAGAGTAATAAAAAAATAAAAGAGAAAGAGAGAGAGATGTGTGTGTGTGTGTATGGGAGCCCTAAGGAACACTTCAGAGAAAACTACCTTAGTCTCAGCAACACATAAATATATTTCTGGTTTAAACAACAAATATACCGTTTTACAATAAAACTTAACATAATCTAAAACTAAATAAAGTAGGTAAGTGTTAAAAAGTTAAAAAAAAGAAAGTCTTCAGAGGCTGGTGACGCGCTCGGGCAGACTTCCACCAGGCTTCCTTTCACATGATTGTCTCCCCACAAGCTCAAGGTAGCTTGTGGTTTGACCTTACCACAATCATCTCCCCACAAGCCCAAGGTAGCCTGTGGTTTGATTTCTTACAATTCTACAGAGATAAATATTAAAATTACATGACCTTATTTTAAGACGCAGCAGTGAGCTTGACAGTACACCAGCCCATATAACAAGACTCCCTATGCAGAAAGCCAGACAACACAGAACGGGCAGTCTGAGGGAAGCCTCTTCAGCCGTAACCTTGAACCCTACAAACAGACTGCCTCGTTAGTCTCGCGGTTGGCGTGTGCGACTGCCGATCATGAGGTCTCGGGTTCGATTCCTGGGTCGGACCAAATGTTTGTATGATCTACAAATATTTGTTTCGGAGTTTGGGTATTTTCTATGTATAATATGTATGTATTTACAAAAAAAAAGTACTAATATGTGTAATTATATCAGTTGTCTAGTACCCTTAACACAAGCTCTGCTTAGCTTGGGACTAGATGGCGTTGTGTGGTAGATGTCCGAAATATTTATTATTTATTTATTAAACAAAATAACACTCCTAAACACAGCTTTTCACAGTAAGAAAAGATATTTAAAAGATTGATTAAGAAAAAAGTTAGATTAACTTACCACAAAGTGGGTTCAAGAAACACAAGTAATTATCAGTCTACATGATTGTATCTAAGACAGGAACAAAGTAAAAAACTAAGACAGGAACAATGAAAGAGAACCTAGTGGCTACGACATGTCCTTATGTACTTTTTATTTGGAAAGTTCCAGAACAAATCCCTACTTTGACGTGAAAGCTAAAAAGCGGCCGCTTGCAGCAGCAAGTAACATTAACCGTGGGAGAACCACGCTTCGGCATGAATGGGCCGGCTCGACCGGAGTGATACCACGGCCTCACAGAAAACCGGTGTGAAATAGTGCTTGCGCTGTGTTTCACCGAGTGAGTGAGGATACCGGAGGCCCATACCCCAACCCCTCCCCCTATCTCCCCCCCCCATCCCCCAAAGGCCGGTAACGCACTTGTGACGCCTCTGGTGTTGCGGGTGTCCATGGGCGGCGGTAATCGCTTACCATGATCCCATCGTGCATGATCGCACAAAGTACTTGTTTCTTTTTAAAGCGTGGTCTTTAGGGATGTTCGTTTCCCACGGCACCGTGAGGTCTACTATACTATTTCCATTTCTTTATTTTCTCGATGACAGCTCTTTGTGGAAACTTGAACGAGCGTCTTTTTTACATTATGCATACATTATTTAATAAAAATATGACGCTTACGCACGTACAAGGTCATAGCAGATGGATGGAAACTCATAGGGATGGAGCTATCGATAAACGTAATACGATAACAGACCCTATATTTTTTTACAAAGTGTAAGAAACTAAACTATTGCCATATAATTTTGTACAAATTTATTAACTAATATTACATTTCATTACAAGATGTAATTATATTATGTTGATTCTTTATTTATTTATTTTAATCAATATCTGATGAATCGTCACTGTCACTCGATGAGCTCTCCCTAACATATATTATAAGTTCCTATACTTCTACATTTATTATCGAATGCCACATAAATTCGACGCTATAATGTTTTACTTCCGCACATGCATTTTTTAATAAATATAACATCTTGTTTGCCGTAAAAGGGGGATGGGTATTGTTTCCAGCGGCGTGTCCTTTGATTTGTGCCCATATTAGTTCTATAGCATTGTACTGGCAATGATACGGCGGATGTCGAAGAATCCAATGACCACATTCGGCAGCTATTTCGTCGGTAATATACTTATAATAAAGTATTATCCACATTTTTTTTATTGGCCTGCGTCGGCATTTTATCAATTTGTCTGGAGTGATATGTAACATTGTCCTTAATAATTATCGACGGTTCTTCCAGAGATTGCACTATTTCTTAGATTGCATCATTTCTTTAAACCATCCTTCGTAAATCTCTGCGTTCATTTCCTCGTGGTAGTCCACTGTTTTCTTGGATTAAAAGGCCAGTAAAGCATCTGACACGAATCCTTCCGTAGACCCTGCATGGAATGTGATAAGGCGTTCACCTGTTCCCATTGGCACTGAACTAGTGGAAGCGGCGGTGTCGTCAGTCCAGTTCTTAGATACTGTGTGGTTTGCATTTAACCAAGTCTCGTCAGTGAAAATTACATTTGACCCATCTGATATCTTTTCGGGGTGTAAGGAAGCAAACTACAATCTCTCGCTCCCAGTCAACCTCACCTGCACGTGGTGCACCCTGCTGAACGACAAACGAGGCTCTGGCGACCGACCGATGGCGGTATATCCATCCAAACCGGCGTAATTAAATACAATAGGCCGGTGACGGGCAGCAGCGTCACCGGTGCAACAAGCTACGCCCTGCGATCACCAACCCGCCTGCCCAGCGTGGTGATTATGGGCAAAACACTCCAATGCAAAAGCATCAAAAGCCACGGCCCTCAGTTCCCGGCAGTCCTGCTATTCCTGGTCATGGTGGCGACCACGGTAACGGCGGGACAGGGGGTGCTAAGAATCACCGGGTTACGGGAGGCCACCACAAACGACTGACCCTGGCAACGTTTAATGGCCGCACGTTACGGCTCGACTCGCATCTGGCACAACTTGAGGTGGAACTTGGGAAGATTAGGTGGCATATCTTAGGGTTATGTGAAGTCCGAAGAGAGGGGGAGGATACCATAACCCTCGACTCAGGCCACCTGATGTACTTCCGCGAGGGAGACCAACAATCCCAAGGTGGCGTGGGGTTTCTCGTAAACAAGTCGCTTTCTGGCAACGTTGTGGAAATGTCCAGTGTGTCGAACAGGGTGGCGTACCTCATTGTCAAGCTCACTGAGAGGTATAGCCTCAAGGTAGTACAAGTGTACGCACCGACCTCGGCTCACTCGGATGATGAGGTGGAGGAGATGTTCGATGACATATCGAAGGCCCTCCACTTCACTACTAAGACCCACTACAACGTTGTTATGGGTGACTTCAACGCCAAAGTGGGAGTACAAACTTGCAGCGAATCGGTAATAGGATCCCAAGGAATTGGAAGCAGGAACCATAGGGGGCAAATGCTCGTCAACTTTCTCGAGCGGGAAGGGCTGTTTTTGATGAACTCATTCTTCAAAAAGCGGCCCCAAAGAAAGTGGACGTGGCAAAGTCCCGACGCTATGACCAAAAATGAGATCGATTTCATCATGACGGACAGAAAGCACATATTCAGAGACGTCTCAGTGATCAATAGGTTTAACACCGGTAGTGATCACCGACTTGTCCGAGGCTCTCTGAATATCGACTTTAAGGCTGAACGTGTCCGTTTGATGAAATCCAGGCTCCGACCAACTCTGCTCCAAGCCGCGATGGGATCTGAAAAATTCCAGTCAATTCTGGAAAACCGATTTGCTGCCATGGAAACCACAAGAGACGTAAACCAGAACCTTGAAAATGTGGTTCGGATCCTCAGGGATGAAGGTACGAGATTTTGTCAAATGCAGCGTAAAAGCAGGAAGTCGAAGCTTTCAGAGAGGACACTAGGGCTAATGAAGGAACGACGTGAGAACCCACCTGTCACTTCGTCGGCAAAGCGGACTCTAAACCAAGAGATCAGTAAGCTAGTACGACACGACCTCCGATGCTCCAACACTCTTTCGATCGAAAGAGCAATCGAGCAGAATCGGGGGTCAAAAGTGTTCGTACAATCTCTTGGAAGAAGCCACCTGACGAAGTTGACCACAGCAAGTGGAGAAGTCGTTGCTTCTAAGCCGGCCGTACTTTCGGAAGTGGAAAGCTTCTATGGCAGTCTGTACGCTTCGCATGCATCTCGACCTGATCCCGAAAATGAGGACCCTAGAGCTACATTAACACGCCATTACACTGAAGATCTGCCAGAAGTCAGTCTTGACGAAATCGAGATGGCTCTTGGACAGCTAAAAAATGGAAAAGCCCCTGGAGAGGACGGCGTTACTACAGAGCTGTTGAAAGCCGGAGGTAAACCCGTACTGAGGGAGCTCCAAAAGCTTTTCAACGCTGTCCTGTTCGAAGGGAGAACTCCAGAGGCATGGAGTAGGAGTGTGGTCGTCCTGTTCTTCAAGAAGGGTGATAAGACCAGTTTGAAGAACTACCGGCCCATTTCCCTTCTAAGCCACGTCTACAAGCTGTTCTCAAGAGTCATCACGAACCGTCTTGCGCGAAGACTCGACGAATTCCAACCACCGGAGCAGGCTGGGTTTCGGAGCGGATATGGCACCATAGACCACATCCACACAGTGCGGCAGATTATACAGAAGACCGAAGAGTATAATCAGCCCCTGTGTCTAGCATTCGTGGACTATGAGAAGGCCTTTGACTCGATCGAGACCTGGTCTGTTCTGGAGTCCCTGCAGCGTTGCCACGTGGATTGGCGATACATCTAAGTGTTGAGATGTCTCTACGAAGCCGCCACTATGTCCGTCCAAGTACAGAATCAGCATACAAGACCCATACCATTGCATCGAGGAGTAAGACAAGGGGACGTCATATCCCCGAAATTGTTCACAAATGCAATGGAGGACTTCTTCAAGACGCTGCACTGGAAAGGACGCGGCATCAACATCAATGGCGAATACATCTCTCACTTGAGATTTGCAGACGACATCGTCATCATGGCAGAGACGCTGCAGGACCTACAACAGATGCTGAACGCTCTGGCTGACTCTTCTGTACGCATCGGCCTACGGATGAACTTGGACAAGACCAAGGTCATGTTCAATAAACATGTACTACCGGAACCGATTGCGGTACACGGCGCCGTTCTCGAAATTGTTCAGAAATATGTGTACCTCGGGCAGACTTTGCAGTTAGGTAAAAACAACTTTGAGAACGAGGTGAACAGGAGAATCCAGCTGGGTTGGGCAGCGTTTGGGAAGCTTCGTCGGGTCTTTTCATCGTCGATCCCACAGTGCCTAAAGACGAAAGTCTTCAATGAGTGCGTCCTACCCGTAATGACATACGGAGCCGAAACGTGGACACGGTACGGCTGGTCCACAAGTTTAAAGTCGCTCAGCGTGCTATGGAGAGGGCTATGCTCGGCGTTTCTCTAAGGGATCGTATCAGAAACGAGGTGATCCGGCAGAGAACCAGGGTCATCGACATAGCCCATAGGATTAGCAAGCTGAAGTGGCAGTGGGCTGGCCATATTTGCCGTAGAACCGATAACCGTTGGGGTAAACGAGTTCTTGAGTGGAGACCGCGTCTCGGCAAACGTAGTGTAGGACGTCCACAGGCCAGGTGGAGTGATGATTTGCGCAGGACGGCTGGCAGAGGCTGGATGCGAGAAGCCGAGGATCGAACTAAGTGGCGTGCAATTGGAGAGGCCTATGTCCAGCAGTGGACTGCGATAGGCTGATGATGATATCTTTTTGGTTTCGCTCAAAAATTCGCAGCGAGCCATAGCAACATCGTGACGCTCCATCAATATTTTAAGTTTGTTCATTTTTTTATAAGAAAATCCAATTTCTTTCAAAACCAAGCTAAATGACGATTTTTGGCCATGGAACAAACCACAATTACGTAAAGAAACAACAAGTTTTTAAGTGTTTCTTTGCGCAAGTAATAGTCATATATACGACGGCGAATAGCGACAGCGTCGAAGTTGTCAACCGATGTCACACGACGTGGTTGGCGTTTTTTCTTCGGCGTACGAAGCTTATTTTCCTGTGTGCCGCTAGTAATTTTTGAAATTGTAGGTCCACTAATTCCTAATGCGGCCTAAACACGCTCTCGCACTTGCGACAGTGGTAATAGCGGGCCACCATTTTGATACTCTGCTTCAAAGTAATTACGAACCTTGATCACCAGTCCTCTCGCTTGCCTTTTCAGAACAGATCCTTTAGGCATTTTGACATTTGACAGCTGGGCAGCAATCAACACGGGGAACACAAAATACACAACGTAACGTATGTATGGATAATGTGAAAAAACTCAGCGAACAGAAATGTAGTGACTTTAAAGCACAACCGTCTTGTTGCGAGTGACAGATTAAAACAAACACAAAATGGTGGTGGGTCATTGAGTGTTCCCAGCTTGCAGAAATATATTTGAATGTTTTTGTTGTATTAGTCTTTGTTCAAAACATAATAAATATATGCGATCGATATCATTACTTATTTGGTCACAACACTACAACTATCAAATTAGAACTGTCATCGAGAAAATAAAGAAATGGAAAGAGTATATAGTACTACACGCTTAATTGACATTGCATAAAGAAATATGTCCGGTCTGGACGCCGAGGCACATATATCCTCCGGTATTCTGTAGTGATTTTCATACGTGTCCACTAATAATGTCCAGTCACTGGCGGTATTTATAATTGAGTACGGCTTTTGTGTGAGTGAAGTCTTTTTTGTTGAGCCTTCCTTTACAAACGCGATGTTAGTTTTTATGTTTGTTGTTATTCCTTTTTTCGCTCTCGCCAGTGATAAACTCATAGCTTCGCGTATGATGAGTAATACCCTATCATGGCGACGTGAATAATGACCCCGGTCTAATAGCGCCTTACAACCTGTCAGTAAGTGCCTGGCTGTACCTATTGCCGCATTGCACATCGTACAAGCCTTTTCTGTAGCTTTTCCCCACCTTACTAGGTTGCTTTGATCGGGGAGAGTTAATTGAAAGGCGGTGAGGTAGAATTTTAACAGGGCGGGTGACCAATCATATAAAAGTGCGCGCCATTTCAAAGCTGGTGGGATACAAAATTCTCCTAGAGTTAACCATTCATTCTGCATTTCTAGGTTCATTGCGTGCACCATGTAGGTCTCGTTTTCATCTTGTTGTATGAAAGATTTTGTTATCTCTTTGTCGGTCTGTCTTCTAGCATTTCTCTACTCTAACTCTACTTGACTGCGTACCCACCATGAATTTTTTGTGGAATTGGAGCCGTGACTCTAGCTCTGATGAATTTTTGCCTTTTGGAAGGGATCTAACGATTTCGTCTTGGGATTTTGACAAGACATGCATTTTGGTAACTCTTAGGTGTTTGTAGAGTTCCGAAGGTTTTTTTAATTTCATACCAAAATTATTCGAGCTCCTGTACAACGTTGACGGGTCTGCAGATGGTGCTAGCCCGAGCCACGACTTCAATGTCTTAGTGACTTTCGCATCCAGTGTTCTTATATGGTTCTGGTTTATATCATATACTAGAAACGGCCAGTTGAGACGTGATGTTAAGTAGTTGTCGTAAATCCAAGCTTTTTTTACGTTACTAATTGGCTGTTGGTCTACCTTGTCAATGTCTTTTACGAAGTCATCGACTATTACGTTTATAGATGGAGTACGACCTTTGTAGTCCATCTTTCTTCCAAGGAATTTAAAGGGCACGGTTTCTGATATTATTGAAACACTTTCCCCACCAATAGTAATCCCGGGGTCATATGGTACGAGCGAGGCGAGGCACCAGGTATACCTCATGGTGTACCTGGTGCCTCGCCGGCCCAGACAAAGGCAATAGTATTTGCTAGGTTTTGTCCTCATTCCCTCCGTCCAGGTACAGAAGTCATCTACCTTACGCAGTAGTTCTTGGCACTGCTTTGGATTACGTGTAATGATCGCAAGGTCGTCTGCGAACGCTAAGATGGATTTCGTATATTTTCCATTGACCTTAAACCGATAGCCCCACCTCTTTTCGCATGTTACGATATTATCTATTAATATATTTATAACTGTATTAAATACTACTGGCGATAAGCAGCAACCTTGGAACAACCCTACTCTGTATTCGAGGGGTTTCCTATGTCCCTCTTTTGCTGTGATTACAAATTTTAATTTACTGTAGTATGATGCAATTATTTCACAAACTGTTGGCGGGAAGTTATACCATTTCAAGGCAAATAACATAAGCTCGTGCTGTACTGAGCCTAAGGCATTTTCTAAATTTATCCAACAGACTGTAATTTGCCTTTCATTTTTCCTAGCATCTTTGAGACTTTCCGCAAGTAATGAGTTATGTTCCAGACATCCAGAGATTCCGGGCATGAACCCTTTCTGGTAATTTGGTATTTCATGGCAATTGATGAAAAATGTTCTACTACCGGACGGTTAGATAACCGGTTTCCTAGTGATAAATAGTTTAAGCGAATTGTAGGTACTATTGTAAAAACATTGTTTTTGGTTTTGAGATGTTTTTAGGTGAATGTATGTTAATAGATTGCTCAAAAGTGATGTTGAGATGTTGTATAGATAACACCTGTATTGTATATATTGTATCAATAAATAAATAAAAAAAAAAACCTGTAAACATATATTATGTAGCAGTGACGAGTATATGCTAACGGACGAACTTCGAATTCTAGGTCTGAGCCAGTACAATGGTATATTAAATAGTTTCGGGAAGACCTTGGACTTAGTTTTGTGTAATGAAAGTGTGACAGTAAGTGAATGTTCAAACCCTTTGGTACCTGTCGATAAATATCACCCAGCTTTATTTAATTGATTTGGATTTTGCGGAGTACACATATTTGATTCCCGCGTCGTACACTCGATATATTTATGATAAAGATGACTTTATTTCGATAAGTAGGGAAATTTCAGCGGTGGATTGGGATAACGTGTTTATGAAATTAGAACTCTAAGAATGTGTGACGTATTTTTACAATACTATAGCTGACATTCGTAATAAATACGTACCTAGCAAGAACATTTGTTACATTTCTTATCCGATTTGGTACTCCTCTTCACTCAAACGTCTAATAAAAGAAAAATCTAAATACTTTAATAGATTTAAAGTATATGGTAGACTCTCCGACCGGGCTACGTTCAGGCTCTTACGTGATAGGGTAAATTTAGCGCCGCTAAATAGTCTAGTTTCGATGTTTAACTTCGACAGTTTTTAAACATGTTTAGCAAAAAAATTATCGTTGTGCAAGATGCCAATTGTGTTTAACCTTTTATAACGCATTTAGTATGTCTTAAATATGTTTAAGCTATTTCGTGCAAGTGGCCCTTAGTTTGGGAGATCACTATCGTGTATGAGTACAGTAAGAGTAAAAAGAGTGCGTGTAATGCAAATTTATAATTCAAATCCAGGACCTAAAGTCCATATAATTGTAGGTGGGTGCTAAAAATATATGTATACATATATTATATGTATCTAATAAAAAATAGTTTAAAAACCACGCTTTTTAGATAATTATTAATTATGTAGTTATAATTTATTTTTACATTTTTAGACATTATTAAAGGATATTTAATAAGACTTACAAAGAGGGTCAAAATCGAGTTGAAAGTACACACCTCAACAAAGTCTAGGGATATCATAATCCTATACTATTGACATTGAGGAATAATATTAGATCAATGACTATGACGACTTTATAGTTAAAAATCTTTTTAGTTTCCATAAAAGAGTATAATAATATACTAAATGAAACCTCTTTAATTCTATTTTCAAAATTTAAAAATATAAAAAGAATAACAATGCTAAAAACCAAATTCGGCGGCAAAATTGTTGGTAATTCATTACGACAAGAAAAATTAAAATTGTTTTTATGCTGTTAATGAATTAAAATTGATTAGATTGTCTTTTTTTAATTGACCTTATTGTGCTAGTTTCAAAAGTCATGTCACGTCGCCATTTGAGTCGAGATGAAATGTTACGAGCCGTGGGCATGTTAGAAAATGGTGCTATTCAACACGTTGTTGATGAGACTTTACATACCAGCCAAAACGTGATATCAAGATTGTGGTCACGTTATCGCATTACTGGGGATTTGGCTGAACGGCACAGTGGTAGACAACGGGTTACTACGCAAAGACAGGATCGATTCCTCCAAATAAACGCCAAAAGACAACCCAATATCACGGCGTTGCTACTTGTGCAAAGGCTCCAGGAGGACCACCAGCTGCTGGTAAGCGACCAAACCGTGCGAAGGAGGTTGCATGAAGTCAACCTTCATGCTCGAAGACCGCTACGTGCTCCAGCTCTGCGACGTGGCAATCGCGGTCGGCGGCTTTCGTGGGCTCGGGAGCATTTGTCTTGGAGTGATCAACAATGGTCATCGGTGCTGTTCACTTATGAGACCCGGTTTGGATTTCATCCGGATTCAAGAAGAACTCGTGTTTGGAGAACTCCAGGCAGAGTCGGCACCCTCATTAGGTTCACTTTTACCGAGGCGGGACAATCATGGTGTGGGCAGGAATTCGTCTTGGTAGGCGAACCCAGCTCGTTTGGATTCAAGGCAGCATGAAAGCAGCACGAAAATATCTCGAAGAGGTAGTAGAGCCTGTGATTATCCCACACAGAATCCAAATGGGCCTGGAGTTTCTATTCATGCACGATAATACTCCTTCTCATACAACGCGACTTGTATCGACAGCTCATCAAGATCATGACATTCAAGTTTTGGATTGGCCTGCGCAGTCGCCCGACTTAAATCCCATCGAGCATGCCTGGGACATGTTACAACGAAAAGCATTGCGAGATTTCCCGCCAAATTTGACGACGGAACAAGAACTATACAGATACTTGTAAAGAACTTGGGACCTCATACCGCAGCAAGACATTGACAAGCATCGAGATATAATGTATAGAGAAGACGCCACTCATTAGTGCGGTGTTCCATGCAATTGCGGCGCATGCGCCGCACTTCCTTCAGTCGCTTGCTAGCTACACTCTGATGAAGCGGTGGCTTAAGCGTGTGATTGTTTACATTTAAAAACGTTCTAAAACTCGTGAATTATGCCATTTTGTGTCTTGAGATATTGCACTAATAATACAAGGAATACGGAGAAAAACAAAGGAATAACTTTTCACCAGTAATTAACTAGATATAATTGTTTTAAAATTAAATACGAACAAAATATTTTAAGACGCCATTGTTGCCTCATTCGACATAGAGTACTTAGAGTAAAACATACAGAAGTGATATTTAGGTAAAATTAACTGACGTTAAATGCACAACGTATTTAACGTATTTAATTGGATAAGGAAAAATAATATGTTGTTAAAAATAGCTTCGTAAATAACCCATAAAAATTTTTTTGCAATAATTATATTTAAATTATCATTAAAGTATAATTTATAAATTGAATATTCGGCTTTTATATTTTATACCTCGATGAATTCTACAAAAAAACTGAAACTGGTAAAGCTATTGAAGTACTATTTACTCAAAGTGAATTTCCTAATAAAGCTTCGTAGGTATAAAGCTATTTATCCGTTCTGCTTTCTTGTTTGGCGCTTACTCTATAAAAGCGAATCTTTGCAACAGTTCGTTGGCCAAAACGCGTAAGCGCCATGAAAATCACGGCGCTTATGACATTTCGCTCGCGAGGAAACTACAGCTCGAATGCGATAGAGCGCTGCTTGTTAATACTGTAGGATTAGACTACTAATTATTGTTTGGCTGCGCTGCAGCGCTTTTTAGTTTTAATTCAAATATAATCGGAACATATAATTGGTTTTGAGTGGCTCCTCTAGTACGTAGTACCAATGACACAATATACTAAATAGACCGACCCTCCCCTGGCCCAAACTGTACACCGATAAAAGCTAGAAAAATTCACTTAAATCTAGATGGCGCGCAAAAATAAGGTACTAGAAATAGTTTAACAAACTCTATCACCATTTTATTGATATGCTTCAATTATAGTAATTATTTTATTATTTTTCGAATATAAATCTTACTTTCTAATGCTTGTTTAAAAAAAATATTTTTCAATTGCGTAACTATAAGTTATCACCTATTTTTAGGAGATGTCGTTGCAATCGATTTAAATAAACTTGAATATAATGACCTATTTACTACGCTAGATGTCACATTTATAAGTTATTGATATGACATATAGAATATTATATGCTGGATGCGCGATGATAGCGCCACCAAGTGGCTACAATTACGTCGGACTTTGATTTGTCAAATGGTTAGTTGTCTTACGAAGAGTAAGTAAACAAACAAATTATTTCAACGATATATCGTAAAGGGGCGTCCATTAATTACGTGAGGCATTTTTGAGAATTTTTCGACCTCCCCTCCCGCCTTGGTGAGATATCGTAAGATTTTCATCAACTCCCTCCCGCGTCCCCAAATCTCACGCGAGATTCTTCAAATTTATGTTTTGGCTGTAAACGTGTTGGATTATTGAACTGGTTCTATTACTTCGATTGAAGACTAGCAAAGCAAAATCGAATGCTACTTCGCTGCTCTGCGGAGTTCGGACGAATACGACAAACACTATTGTGTCAGATTTGGCCATATTTTATTCGGAAATAATTTTTCACGCAATTTTACACAATAATTACGTGATATTTGCCAAGACCCCCCTAAGTGAGATTTGAAAAGATTTAGCTCAATCCCCTCCCCCCTAAAACACCTTACGTAATTAATGGAAGCCCCCTAATTTAAATATATCCTATTCAATCATGTAAATCTATGGTGTAGATAATAATGTTGAGCGATTTTATTTCCTGTCTGATATGGCATAATCAATAAATTTTAGGTCATTATATGTCATTTTAATATAAAATAAATGATTGAACTGCAAAGTATAATCTTTATTTTGGAACGAAGTTCCTTATCACGAGTTGCGAAAGGGGGCTAGACGGAAAAAAATGTAACGACACTTTTCGTGCCAAAAATTGTAACCACACTTTTAACATTGAATTGACGTCATAGTGCTGGATACTCACCGTTAAATATAACAAACTGATTGCCAACGTCCATACCATGTTGAATACACCGGTTCTCGTCCGATCATCGACGTTAAGCAACATCGGGCGTGGTTAGTACTTGGATAGGTGACCGCCTTGGAACACCACGTGATGTTGGGTTTTTGCATTTATTTACATAAAATATATTGTTTTATAGTATATTTTGTAAAGCTTGATTATTACTAAAATAATTTGAGTATTTTATGCGCATTTTTATTAGTAGGAGCATATCAAATATAATATATATATAAACTTCGTTCCATCCGGGTGTTCTTTGACACCTCTCAAGTTTTTATTATACATATTTTAATTTGTACAACAAGTAATATTAAAATCACATTAAATCAGTCAGGAGATTAACAAATAAATATTATTTCATAGACATACACTTTAAACAGTTTTCTAACAATTTTTTTATCCTATTATTTAAATTACGGCAAAATCCAAAATCTGATGACAGCATTTTAAAATCTAAAGAGTTCAGAAGAGGTTTCTAGAGAATTGACATTGATGCAGCTACAAAAATAAAGGATATGAATTGGACAGAAGACGAAAATAAATTCAGCTTGTCATTATTTTACAAATCTAAAGTGTACTTTTTTTAAGGCGTCAAGGTGTAGTACTTGCCGCTCCAACCACAATCCGAAACTCCGAAAGTGGCTAGCAAAATCCGATTGTTTTGCCCTGATCTATTTAAAAAAAGAATAACAGAAATTCGAAATGCATTAATTAAAGATAAAGCTTGTGTGATCACTTTCCATGAAATCGCAATAATGTGTAACTTATAATATTCCATCAGCAGTAAAAGCAGAATTGTTACAACTCTTTTAAAAGCTACTATAAATAAACTATTTGATAATAAGTGGGCTTCTGCTAAAAGCTGTTTTTTGCGGTCGGGCTACGAAAAACCAAAATACATGCAAGAAATCAGGGATATCTAGTAACTTTTCCTTTTTCTTTTGCAACGTTTTGTAAAATTATTTGCGTTTTTTGATGTACCACATTTAATTAAAAGTATTCAAAATCATTTTTTAAACAATAACTATGTTAACGGCAATGAGCAAATTTCGTTTCAAGATGTTACCAAACCATACGAAATAGACAAAACTTAAAACTTGAATCGATCACTTACAAAATTGACAGATAGGCTCATTGAACAGTAATAAAAAAATATGAGATGCCATAGAAACACGCATTGTTTAAAAAAAGTAACACATGCATTAAATGCGATAAAGACGGGCAAAAATTATTTGAAAAATTACACAATTAACTAAAACAAAAACCAACTTCAATGTTCGACTTGATTTCTCTTGGATGCCATTATCAGATCGTAAGGTCCTTATCATGATATCACCGTTGGGACATATCCTTTCCATTAAAAAAAGAATCATCAAAATCGGTTCATAAACGACGAAGTTATCCGCGAACACACATAAAAAAAACATATATACTGTCGAATTGAGAAACCTCCTCCTTTTTTTGAAGTCGGTTAAAAATTGAATCAGGATGTAATAGAAAATTTGTTTGCGCAATTTCGGCAAAAGCAACAAAAATCCAACAGCAAAGTTGCTAAGGACCATATTTAGGAGTAATTTAGTTAATTTCTTAAAGAGTCCCCATAACAAAAAACTGTGAGGATGAAGATGGTGATTTTATCCAGTTAGCCGTTGGAGAAAGCAAATAATTTTCTCCAAAACCATCATTATCACCAAAACACGCAGTAAACAACGAGAAACAATGCACTCATGAACGGCAACTTATTTATTTATTATTTACCGCTGCCCATGAATACCCGCAACACCAGAGGTGTCACAAGGCTTTTAAGGAGAAGTATGCTCTTTTCTTGAAGATTGATTGAAGGTCGTATTGGTCCCGGAATACCGCAGTCGACAGTTCATTCCACAGTTTTGTTGTGTAGGGCAGAAATTTTCTCGAAAAGCGCACAGTTGACACCTAAATGATGATGATGATGAAAGCGTAGGATGATGGCAAAAAAAGGAGGCAGGGATCAATTCAATCAATTGCTCGGAGTACTCCCCATTGTAAATACGATAGCAGATGCGTAACGGAGCCACGTCTCCACACAGCGCGTGCAGCGTCAGAGATTCCAGCCGAATTGAAACTTCTTGACAATTGACGATTCGATTCGATTGTATATTAGTATTTCAATCATAGTGAATTGAATTTTGCGTGAAATAAGAAATAGGTACTCAGAACAATAAAATTACTTGAGGAACTTGATGAACTTGTAAGAGTTGGTTTGCAGATGTTTATATTTGTGCAAAAAAAAGCTGGCAGGTGGCTTAGAAACTTCAGTGAACACATGTAAACAATGAAGGCCTTGCAAATACTAAGTAAATTATTAAAATATTCAAGGAGCTTTTACAAATGCGTGTGAACTTTCAACACCTACCCACGAAAAAAAAAATTAACTTAATAAAGATTAAGTTTTACTTAAATATTTAAAAAGTGAAGATTATGAGCTGTTACATTATTTTTCTTTCAGTAATCGACATAGATATCATTATTGTGACATAATAAAATATACGTGTCGTTCCAAGATGAATATCTGAGGCCACTTTAAGACGCCTCAATCGTGTTCAATTCAGTTCTCGTACTGTATTAATCCCAAATAATGTATCTAGGCCTGTTCCTTAACAGTAGGTTGACGACAGTTGTTGTTCTGAGTTTGGGTGTTTATTGTGTCCGTTTCATGTATGTCTGTAAAGTCCCCCGCGACACGGGATGTTTATTCCTAATGCGGGAGTTGTCTTTAAAAAAAAAAAAAAAAAAAAAAAAAAAAAAAAAAAAAAAAAAAAAAAACACACACACACTTTCAATAGTTTGCTCGAAAGCTTTTGCCGAATTTAGGTAAACTGAGTGTTGCGACAAGATGTACCGCAGAATTCTCCGGTTAATAACACTTTACGGTACCCGGTGTAGACGGTAGCACTGACCGCCTAGAGTAGGGTGCGCCACAGGAGAGTAGAGAGTAGACAGTAGAGAGTGTTGTTGGTTTGAGCCACACGCGTTTATTACATAATGTCTACGGAGGCAGAATGCGCGTTGTCAGGAATATCCATGTGAGATTTGTTCCGCGTAACGCAGGTTCTTTCCGGTCACAGTTGCTTCGGAAATACCTGCACGCGGTTACTAGAAGTGAGTTGAATCCTGCCTGTCCAGTGTATTGTGCCGATTCACTGTGCCATTACTTGAGCATCGCAGCGTTGGATATAGAATGCAGTTATGGGAGAATATCTCTCGCTGCCAACCATGTTATGCTCCATAGTGGATAGCAACAGAGTTTTATCTTCTGCGAAGATGACATTGCACAGAAAGAGGTGGCGGAAAGGACCAAGGATGAAAATTTCTATTTGGACCTAATTTGCCGCCAGCCGCTGAAACGGACGCAGCAGTGCATTCTAGCAACTCATGCCACCTTCAGTGGTAATTAAGAAAATGTTTAGTTAAAATTACTAATTTAAATTGTAAAATTTAACTGCTATTGAGATGTCTTATAAACAGATATTTACAAAGATGTATTTTAACAAGCATATAGAATTTCTCAAACAACATTTTTCTTAAACATTAATACATTATTTCTTCTTGTTAAACTGCCAAGACTTAATTTCTCCATTTCTATTACAGAAATGTAGTTTTTTTAAATCATTTAATTTGCCGCCCCCTAAACGAAGCCGCCCTAGGCTTCAGCCTACTGAGCTTTCATCACTGAATAATATAACCTAATATAACATATTTAATATATGGATTTTTTCAACAAATTTTGATTATTATAACACAATTAAGTAGCTAGACCTACATACAGAGTTTTATGTGAAAATTTAAAAAGTTTCATACAAAAATTAATAAAAAAATATATATTCATGTACCGTATTTACTGAGAAGCATTTATGAAGAAGCTGTTTATTTGAAATTATAAACAGACATTTCAATTTTATTTATTTGTGTGCTCTTGGACGATTTAATAAAATATCACATAAATTACTAATGTAATTATGTGGAAAACGACATCTAGTGGGACATTTTCACTAATAAAAAAACAAATAAACTTGACAGTTTACTCTCGGATTCGTATCGGAGTAGAAGCTCAGAAAATATCTTTCAAATTTACGATTTGATACACTTAGTGACATCTAGTGAACATTATGCTTATTATATATCCGCGTACAACTCTAAGTTCATGCGGTGTAAGTCTAAGTATATATTTCGTCAGTGGTAGTACGTAATATCTCGATGTTGACAAGTTAATTTTAAGTATGAACAATCGATGTCTATGTGTAATTAATGTAAGAGGTGGCAACACTGAATATTAATAATTAGATTTTATTACATTTTTAATTAATTTATTAATACTAATAATGTTACAAAAATTCTATGACATTTGTTTTCGTACCAATCTTCTACAACAATTAAAAAAGTTAACTTTTTAATTAAAAACAAAAGAATCACGAATCGCTTTCTTCTTTTATTAAAGTCCCTAAAATAAGCTACTTTTCTTCCATTTGCTATCTATGAAAAATCTTCTTAGATTTTTAGATATTTGATGAAATATAAAATATCCCTAGACTTTGTTGAGGTGTGTACTTGTGTAGTCTGTTACTAAATGTATTTTAGAAGTTTGAACTTAGAACTTTAGAGATTTGAACCATTAAATTTTCCATAAGATCTTTATTGTGTATCAAGAAGATAGATAGGAATTTTGTTAACAACGCTTACAGTACAGATTGTTTTTACTATTGTGTAACGGGATAATATATGGCTTGGCGCCGACTTCAAACAGATTTTAGGTACCTAGCACACATAATAATACTACTATTTAAATGAATAAAGAATTAGGTATAGACAAGAATTGGCACATAGCAATTTATGAAGAGCCAGTTTATTTTACGATTTTTAGTGTTTTTGGCAGAGAGTTTTCGTTGTATGGTTTTTGGAAGTCGGTTTTTTTTAATTTTGATTTAATCCTGCTTCGATGTAAATAATCCATTTTGTATATACACACATCAAAAGTGTCTAGGGATCAAGCATTTTTATGCGGATTTCTTGAGATTGAGATGTGGCTTTGGCCCTGGCCTGCTCAGTCGCCAGACTTGAACCCGATTGAGCATGCATGGGATATGCTACAGAGAAGAGCTCTGCCGAATATGGAGGGTATCCAGTCGCAAGAAGACCTTTTTTGTTGTTGCAACGAACATGGGCGGCCATTCCACAGCGTGATTTGGATGAACTCATTTTGAGTATGCCAAACCGATTCTTGTGTTGTTAGTGTTCGCGGTAGAAACACGGATTATTAATTGTTTAAGTTACCTAATAAATTTTTAAAGAAAACTGTTATTTCAGTCTTTTTTTCGAACTTTAATGTTAGTGGTTCAAATGTCAAAAATCCCTTTATTAGGAAAATGGCAAATTTCTTTATTAATGCAAAGGTGACTTGGTTTATCGTTACTGTGACAAACGAAAACACTTTATTTGATGAATCCTTAAAGAAAATTTTAATTAATATCAATCAGGAGAAAAGTTATTGCAAAAATATATGTTGATCCCTAGACACATATGTTGATCCCTAGACACTTTTGATGTGTGTATATAAAAAGTTGTTTTGGTTGCTTTCTATTACTTCAAAATGTTGAGATGCAAGATTTCAGTTACCGAGAACGTGGTCTACGGGGCAATAGGAATCGTGTCCAAGCTTAAATGTCGTGATGAAATAGAAGCAGACGAGTTAATTAAAGCAAAATACATTAAGGGGTTAGTCATCATAGCGCCTGTGTCATCAGCTCACCTAAATAACTTAAAAGTATACAACTAAAGGTCTATAGATACGTATGAAATTGAAAGAATTATCCTCCAACTCCTAACCGTTGAGGAGTTGTACCTTCCATCATCAGCTTACCTAAATAACTTGAAAGAATACGACTAAAGGTAACATACATACATACGACATTTAAAGATTTATCCTCCAACTCCTAAACGTTAAGGAGTTGTACCGTTCATCATCAGCTCATCATCATTAATGATGACTACCAGACGCAAATACCGGAGTAGCTTCAACAAGCTTCAGCAGTCAATATACGAAAAACATAGTACGTGCCTGAAAAAAATGAGGGTTCCCCTCGATTTCTCTGGGATGCCATCATCAGATCCTAGTTTCCTTGTCATGGTACCACCGTCGGAACATCTCCTTTCCAACAAAAGAAGAATCATCAAAATCGGTTCATAAACGACGAAGTTATCCGCGAACACACATAAAAAAACATATATATATATATACTACCTGACCCACGCAACGTCGTTTGCGTCTCCTATTGCCCGTAGCGTAATAGTTTCCCCCCGTTTTTGAAACATTCTTCATTGGTACTCCGCTCCTTTTGGTCATAGCGTGATGATATAGATAAACTCGATAAACTTCCTCGATAAACGGGCTATCTAACACTGAAAGAACTTTTTCAAATTGGACCAGTAGTTCCTGAGATTAGCGCGTTCAAACAAACAAAAACTCTTCAGCTTTATATATTAGTATAGATGTATTTATTATACTCTTCTAAGATCTAATACTCATAATCAACAACACATTTATTTGGATAAATAAATACTAATATTAGGTATTATGTTGATAAAAACTCTTTGGCAAATAACTCAATAATAGGTACCAACTCTTAGCGTCTTATACTCGTGATAACTTCTAAACGAAAAGTCCGAATGGGATCAAACAAAAAGTATTTTACTTCTACATAAATACCCTTGATAACATAATGCTATATTTAGATAAGGATTAATATTACGATACACATTTAACGTAGTTTCTTTCTTCAGACGATTTAATAATTTTTTTGAACACAAAAGCGGTTATTGTGACTAAACCATGATAGATAGATATATGCTCTTGCGGACTTTTTTGTAGATCTTATTGGGACCTACAAACCCGTAATACATTATTTTGTTCTATTGTCAATACTTTTTTCAGCGCACGCAAAAATAGGTTTTCGATTTCACACCTTGGGTTACAAAATAGCAATTTTCTTACGGATCTTTATTTCTTATGAAAATAAAATATAGCCTATAGCCTTCCTCGATAGATGGACTATCCAATACTGAAAGAATTTTTCAAATCGGACCAGTAGATCCTGAGATTAGCGCGTTCAAACAAACAAACAAACAAACTCTGCAGCTTTATAATATTAGTATAGATACGGTCGAATTGAGAAACCTCCTCCTTTTTTGAAGTCGGTTAAAAAAGGCATTTTACAAGAAAAATATTGCTGTGTAAGACATGACGTTTTGAACGTCATGTCACAACAATTTACTATACCTACTAAGAAGTTCCGGATATGCTAACAAGAGCTAAACTTAGAGCACAGCTATCACCCCCGGACTCCTCGTCCCGCTCCGCCATACCACCCACGGAAGCAACAGTTGAAGTTTCAGCTGTTGAAATGGAGTCGAGCTCTTCTTCCAGCGACGAGTTTTTCTCTCCGCCGACGTCGCCAACACCTGTACGTCGGCAGGGGAGAGGCCGGCCACCGACCAGCTTGGGATCCCGAGGACCACTGACCTCGAACAGGGCCCCCGCAAACGGTGGTGAAATAAGAGAGCAAAACCTAGGGAAGTTAGGTTTTATTCAACATAAAATTAAACGTATTTGTAAGACAGACGTTGAATTAAAGCATTGTCAAGTTTTGACACAATGAAATAAATCACGTTGTATACTGCCTGTGATGCATGCAGCACTGAAGGAGGTTGAATATCATATCATTCTCCCACACTGTAATCTTCAAGGTAGCGGGGTAAGCGTCGAGCTCTCTCGGATCTACGGGGAACATCTTCTAATGGAGGTGGCGGCCGTGACGGGTGTCGACGAGATGAAGGACAGGAGGTTGTAGGTTCTCCACGAGGTGATGCGTCTCTCAGTGACTGTGGACGTGAGATCGGAGGGTCATCACGAGGCGGAGTATCCGGTGGAGTCGTGTAGTTCGACGAGGAATCATTAAGGCCTGAAAACGGCTCTTCAAGCACTGATTCTTAGCCAGGAAGATCCAGTATCTCTCCTTCTCCTTGTCCAAATCTTTGAGTTTAACAAACGAATAATCAGGGTTGGCTTGCAATATTTCCACTTCCTCTACGAGCGGCTGGTACTTATTCTTCCGATCGAATCGTTTCATCAAAACGTGGCCTGAGGGTATCGTATTGCCGTTTGGAGATCGGCGTGTGTGTAAGAACATTCTTTCATGAGGAGTACAGTTAGTCGCAGTGCATAGCAATGATCGAATGGAATGTAGAGCTACCGGTAAATATTGTTCCCATGTTTCAATAGGCGCTTCGTGAGACTCACAGGCCAGTTGTAGAGCTTTCCAGACTGTCGAGTTTAGCTTTTCTACTTGACCATTTCCTTGGGGATTGTACGCGGTAGTCCTGCTAGTTGCGGTGCCCCTGGAGTTGAGAAACTCTTTAACTTCTGCAGATAGAAACTGAGTTCCTCTATCCGAATGGACGTATGCGGGCATTCCAAACATCATGAAAAGATTATTGAGGTTCTTGATCACCGTGTTGGCACTCATGTCACTGCATGGGAATGCGAAAGGGAATCGAGAATATTCATCTAACTGTAAGTATGTATCGGTTATTAGTGTTCGAGGGTACTGGTCCCTTAAAGTCAATGCTAAGACGTTCGAATGCTGTCGTAGCCTTTATAAGCTTAGGCAAAGGCTCATCATTTTTATAGTATCTCGGCTTGATTTTAGCACATATCTGACATGCACAAGTCATGGATTTTACGTCGTCAAGAGAGTAGGGCAAGTTTTTAGATTTTATCCAGTGGAACATCCGTGTAACCCCTGGATGGCAAAGAGCTGTATGTAGCGATTTTAGTCTAGCGGCTCCCGTAGCAGTCGTTGTGGCGCAGGAGCATACGCGTGATAAAGCATCCGCCGCTTGGTTGTCTTTTCCGGGGCGGTACACTATGTCGAACTTGTACGGTGCTAATTCCAGTCGCCATCTTTGTATTTTTTCATTTTTGATCTTACTTGAATGCTTGGTGTCGAACATAAATGTGACGGATTTTTGGTCAGTGATGACTGTGAATGGCTTTCCTATTAGAAAATGGCGCCACTTTTTCAAGGATTCAAAGATGGCGTACGCTTCTTTTTCGACAGCAGAATGATTCAGTTCGCTGGAAGTCAAAGATCTTGAGAAAAAGGCCACGGGCCTAGAATTTTGGCATAAGGTTGCGGCAATCGAATGTTCAGAAGCGTCAGTCTCTACGACTAAAGGCACATTTTCATCGATAGCATGAACAGATGACTTTGCGATAGTAGCTTTTAGATTTTCGAAACACAATCTAGCTGCTTCGTTTAATGGAAATCTGTCAACATGAGCTAGTGCATGGATTCTTTCAGAAAAGTTAGGTATCCATTTCCATCCAGTATCATTTGGGGGCGGCATCTTCAGCAGGGGTTGTAATTTATCAGCGTCAGGCTTGATGACAGAAAATTCTCAAGATTGTCATCATGTTCACTCTTCGTTTTATCACAAACAGTTATGTAATCAAGATAGGCGAATGTTCCTTTCAGGTTTTCTGTGCGTATGAGCCAGTCAACCGTACGCTGGAAGCTGGCCACACCATTCGTTACGCCGAACGGGATGCGACGAAACTGGTATAGGTTCCCAGCCGCTTCAAAAGCTGTGTAAGTCTTTTCATGGGGAAGTATAGGATCCTGATGGTATGCACTCTGTAGATCTATCGCACTGAAGACAGAGTATTGCTATACTTTGGACACCGTTTCTTCAATATTTAGGAGAGGATAGGCGTCGATTTGGGTGAACCTATTTATCGTCTGGGAGTATTCAATAACAATGCGTTTCTTGTGAGTCTCGCTTTTCGTGACGAGTACCTGCGCCCTCCAAGGAGATTGACTTTCTTCGATAGTTCCTTCTTCGAGCAGCTTCTTGACTTCATTTTGAATAAAAATCTGTTCTTCGGCACTGTGTCTGCGTGACTTTATCGCGATTGGTTTACAGTCCGTAGAGAGATTTGAAAATAATGGGACGGCAGGAACGGAGGCTTCAGCAACACTGCATACCTTAAATACCTCTTTAGGTCCTCCGAAAGCGAAATCCAGACTCAAGACACGTAGGACATCATGGCCAACTATTTTGTCAGCACAGAGATTTTTGACTATCAGCAAGGTAGTGTTGGCATAAGAGTGATTACCTATTTTAATATTCTGGCGGGTAAGACTTTTTACTTGAGAGGTATGTGATAGAGAAGCCATGGAAACAGTCTGTGTGCAAGGCTCTCTCTTGAGGTTACATAAGTTAGCGAAATCTTCATTAATAAAACTGACAGAACTCCCAGTATCAATGAGAGCTTCAGCATGGACGCCTTTGACGAACGCAGGGACGATGGCTTTGCGCAGTGAAGTAGGCGTAGCAGCAATTATGCAGTGCTGCGCAGTGATCGCAGCCTTCAGATACATTAGAAGACGCACTAGTGTTCTTGGAACGATAAACCTTCGCATAATGGCCTTTCTTGTGACAGGATTTGCAAATGGCCTCACGGGCTGGGCAATTTTTCCTTGGGTGTAATAAACCGCCACAGAAGAGATACTTGCGTCCTAAATGTCCTGATGAGCCAGAGGAAGAGTTATTGGCAGCCGCCGCGTTGATTCTTTCAGCATCCACAGGGGTGTGTGTCGATTCAGATTTAGATATGCCGAGTACTGCGCTGATAGTTGGGTGTTGATTAGAGTAAGCTTGAGAGTTAAGCTCTGCCATTTCCATCGAAATAGCAGTGTTATACGCAGTGTCTAATGTTAACGTCAAACTTTCCAACAGTCTAGATCGGATCTTGGATGATGTCAAGCCAGCTATGAAAGCTCCTCGTATTGTATCATTTTTATTGGTTTCGGCATCTACATCGGTAAAACTACAGTCCTTTCCCAGCTGTTTCAGAGACTGTATGTAAGCGTCCACCGTGTCGTCTGCTTGTTGACGTCTAGTAGTAAGCATGTAACGGGCGTGGATGATATTAGACTCTTTGATAAAGATTTTGTCGAGAGCCCTTATAGAATCTACGTAGGTCTTGCAATCACTTACGTAGGCGTACACTCGTGGTGAAATGTGATTAATTAGCAACTGCAGTTTGATTTTGTCTTCGATGTCTAGGGGTGGTGCATCCTTGGATTTAGTTGCAGCGGGAGCAGTTTGTTGAGCTGCCAAAAAGTTTTGGAAAGTTTGTTTCCAATGGCTCCACTCCTTTGCCGTAGACTTTACCGTGGGATCCCCGTCGAACCTCTCGGGTCTTAGATACTTCTCCATTATGTTGAATAAATTGAAATAAGAGAGCAAAACCTAGAGAAGTTAGGTTTTATTCAACATAAAATTAAACGTATTTGTGAGACAGACATTGAATTAAAACAATGTCAAGTTTTGAAACACTGAGATAAATCACGTTGTCTAGTGCCTGCCATTCATGCAGTACTAAAGGAGGTTGAATATCATATCAGGTGGTGATGTGCGCCGCATGAAGTGGACATATTGTATAAATGAGAATGTCATGCGGGCATATTTTCGGGCTACGGAGCTGGGAACGAACCTTACAGCGTACCGTGTTCGACTAGTCTCTCTGTTTCAGGAGCTTGAGCCAGCCGTTAACGTATCCGCACAACGATTGTCGGATCAAGTACGAGCTATACAGCGCTGTCACCTGCTGGATGATGCTGTACTTGAGAGGATACGCTCGGACGTACAGAATACTTTGACTGTCCCTTCTTCGTCACATGCTGTACATGTGGTAGCTAATACGCAATTATTACCTTATATTGAAGATGTTAATGAACAAGTGGAGAGTGAAATTATATCCGTGAGTACCCAATGTAATGATAGGATAAGGAGTGCTTTGGAGGATGCGATTCAGGAGTACCGGTATGTTAACTTTAATAACAGACCTCGGTTACCCCGTTTGCCCATACATAGACGCAATTTAGCATTGGTGGGTGCCCTGAATTCGTTATTACCGGATTATTTTTAACCGACTTCCAAAAAGGAGGAGGTTCTATGTTCCACTACATGTTTTTTTTTTTATGTTTGGCCCGCCAAAATGACTCTACTCTGCCTGATGGAAAGCATAAGCAGAATCCAAGAGTGGTGGTCACCATACTCATTGCGAATTAAATCAGCGTGGCTCTACTACCTTTTTTTATGTATGTTCACCGATTACTCCGTCAGTTGTGGACTGATTTAGAATATTTTTTTTGTATTCGAAAGCTATGCTTCCGAGGTGGTCCCATTGCCAGCATATCAGGATCTGATGATGGGATCCCAGGGAAATCGAGGGAAGCCCTCATTTTGTAGGCACATACTATGTTTTTCGTATATTTTCTGAAGTAATACCGGTATTTGCGTGTGGTAGTCATCATTTTATGATGATGAGCTGATGATGTAAGGTACAACTCCTTAACGGTTAGGAGTTGGAGGATAAATCTTTAAATATCATATGTATATATGGTACCCTTAGTCGTATTCTTTCAAATTATTTAGGTAAGCTGATAATGGAAGGTGGAAGGTACAACTCCTCAACGGTTAGGAGTTGGAGGATAATTCTTTCAATTTCATACGTATCTAAAGACCTTCAGTCGTATACTTTCAAGTTAATTAGGTGAGCTGATGATACAAGGTTAAACTCTTCAACAGTTAGGGATTAGAGGATGATTTTAATATTACACGTACGTATAGGCCTTAATTTGTATTCTTGATGATGAAATACTTCAACTTACTACTTACCTATGATTGTTTGCACTAAAAACTGAAATATAAAAACTTTTTATAAAAAAAAAACCGACTTCCAAAAAACATCCAACGAAAACTCTCTGCCAAAAAAAGCACTTAAAAGCGTAAAATAAAGTGGTCAAAAGTCTAAGTGATAGTCACTTGGCACCGACTTAAATACAGATTCTAAGTACCTAACACACATTATAATACTACTATTTAAATGAATAAAGAATTAGGTATAGGCAATTAGGTATAGGCAATTTATGAAGAACCAGTTTATTTTACGCTTTTAAGTGTTTTTTTTGGCAGAGAGTTTTCGTTGGATGTTTTTTGCAAGTCGGTTTTTTTTTTTTGGTAATATCGAAGATCTTAGTGATACAAATTCTATTTTGTACTGTGCAGCTATTGCCGTTTGTCGAGTAGCTGGTGTTAAATTTGTTGAACAAATCACTACTCGACCCAAAAATGCTGTGCCAGCTTGGCAGTACAGAATAGAACGTCGTATTGCTGAGACCAGGACACTCATCGGTAAATTAATTGCATTTAAATTAGGTAATACGTGGCCAAGAGTCATGCACTTTGTGAAACAGGCATTCTTGGGGACTACCATCAGTTCTCAACAGTACATGTCGAGTGTTACGGAGCGCATTGACTTCTTGAAGCAGAAAGTTTATGCATGGGCAAATAGGATAAGATGTCGATGATCGTACCAGCCAGCACGGATAGGAAGTTTCCATATTTGAATATTATAGAAGTCAACGTCAAGATAAACATGACGATCGTTTTTAATTGTTGTTCTGAATATGGTGCAGTGTACAACCAATGTAATTTGAATTAATAAAACTAGTGATCATCATTCGGATTCATTGTTTATGTACAAATATACCCCTAACAAGTGGTAGCAGAAGCGTTACAAAGTGTAAAAACTGTGAAAAGTTAAAAACACAATGTGAAGGTAATTTTTTCCACGAAGTTGTAAATATTTGTATAAAATTAAAAGTTAAAACTAAAATAATGGCATCCGGCGGCGGCGTAAATAGCCGTACTTTGATAGAAACACTAACAAAATCAAATTACGACACCTGGCATCTTCAAGCCCAGGCAGTCCTCATAAAAAATGACCTGTGGAACATCGTAAGTGGAACCTAAACCCTACCACCAGACGCAAATGCCACTACGACGGCAAAATATAACAAGGAAGACTTGAAAGCCAAAGCTGAAATTATCCTGTTACTATCACCGTCAGAACTCAAGCAAATAAGAGGCTGCACAACGTCAAAGTCAGTATGGGATAGGTTACAAGCCACATACCAGAGTACAGGAACAGCCAGAAAGGCAACTCTATTAAAACAGTTAGTACTCAAAAGATTAACCCAAGGCGAGGACATACGCGATCACCTAAATAATTTCTTGGATATCGCAGGAAAACTTAAAGATATGGACATAAAAATACCGGATGAGTTGCTAAGTATAATGATTCTATATAGCTTGCCCCCATCATACAAAAACTTTCGAATAGCTATAGAATCAAGGGACACGTTGCCAAACCCTGAAGACCTGAAAGTGAAAATATTTGAAGAGTCCCAGGCGAGAGACAACACCCAGCAACCAGAATCCAGTCCAATCGAAGCCCTGTATATAAAGAAAAAGAAATTCTGTAAAATATGTAACAAAAATTCACATAGTACAGAATCTTGTTGGTCCAAGAAGAAACACAACAGAACTCCTTCGAAAAGTGCAGACCAAAACGACAAAGACAATAAGAAAAATCAACAAAGTTGTAATGTCAGTCTAAATGTAAATAATGTAAATATGTCAAAAACGACGTGGTGTCTAGACAGTGGCTGCACGTCACATATGACAAATAACAAACAATTATTTGAAAGAGATCGTTTTTTGTTTTTTCGGAAGACGGTCCCCATTTCATCTCATCCACGTTTTTTATATTTTTAAGCATTAATTTCATCACGACGAAGACTTAAAGACTTGAAGACTTATAATTTGAAGACTAAACACTTGACATTGGCAGAAATAGCTGATCCGAGAGATCCGGCTGGTTGCCATTTTATCAAAAGAAGAAGAATTATTTGAAAATATTTCCGAAGATGATGGTTATGTGAATTTGGCTTCAGAAGGCCAGAAAACCTCAATCAAAGGAAAAGGGACGGCACAAGTAACCTTAAATAATTATTCATGCAAGCTACATGAAACACTATATGTGCCAGACCTGTCTACAAACCTACTTTCAATTGGGAAAATCACTGACAAAGGCAATAAAGTTGTATTCGAAAAACACAAAGCCTACATCGTAAATTCTAATGGCGATATAACAATGAAAGCACGTAGAACTGATGGCCTATATTTCATTCAAAATTATAATTCAAAAGAAGTTACAAACTCAGTAACAGTCGACTCCGAAATTATGACATGGCATAAAAAACTAGGTCACATCAATGAAAAAGATTTGAAAAAGATGGCCAAAGACCAAAAGTTACGAGGATTGAAGGACTTCAAGGATGAAAAATTGGACACATGCGAGACGTGTATTAAGGGCAAAATGACCCGATTACCATTTCCAAAGAAAGATTGCATAACTAGCACTCAACCCCTGCAAATCATATACAGTGACGTCTGTGGCCCATTCGAAAATGAAACAGTGGCCGGATCAAAGTATTACGTTACATTTATTGACGATTATACGAGATACAGCTACGTCTACTTTATGAAGCAGAAGAACGAAGTGTTCAAACTATTCAAAGAATTCAAAGAAGAGGTTGAGAACTACCATAAATTAAAGATAAAAAATTTACAATCTGATAATGGGACGGAATATGTCAATAAAGATTTTAATCAGTACCCGAAGGATAACGGAATAAAGCGACGACTAAGCGCACCGTACACGCCTCAACAAAATGGCGTTGCTGAACGAAAGAACCGATCCCTACTAGACAAAGCTAGATGTTTGCTCATAGATGCAAACGCGCCCTTGAAAATGTGGGCTGAAGCTGTAAGTACTGTAAATTACCTTGTAAATAGAAGTCCAACCAAACTACTTAAAGGTAGTACACCATACGAGATGTGGGTGGGGAGGTCAGCCTCGGGAAACCATCTCCACGTGTTTGGAAGCAAAGCATTTGTTCTGCAGAAGACACGAAGAGGAAATTTGTCACCTAAAACCACGACTGGTGTGTTCATGGGCTACGCGTCAAATGCTAAAAGTTATAGAATTTTCATTCCAGAGAAAAATGACGTGACTATAAGCAGAGACGTGAAGGTATTAAACGAAATGTACTACAATAATACAAACACAAACTACGACAGTCTTATCGAAAATGAAAATAAAGAAAAATTAACGAATGAGACAATAAGCAAGAAGTGTAATAATAATAACAAAAATTATAAGGGTAATGAAAGCAAGACAGAGATTGAATTTAAAACTGATCAGTGCCCTCATCTGAATGAAAGCGGAGATGGACATAATAATGTAATTAACCCTTATGTAAATACAAGTCATGAAGAAATAAACCGTGATAACGAAAATGACCCAAATCTAAATAACACTATTTCTGAACTAAATGAAAGTGAAGATGAAGAGGTTGAAATTGAATCAAGTCCTAATGTTCGTCCTCGAAGAATACGTAAACCGCCAGAATGGCTTAAAGACTATTATACTCCACTTGACAATAGCCTGAGCCTTAACGAGCCTGATGAATTTCAAGATGCTTCTATGATCGTACACAAACCTGAAAATGATGATGAAGATTACCATGATGCAATCAAATCTGAAATAAGAGCTCATATCAAAAATGGTACATGGCGGATAGTTGCAAAAGAAAATAACATGCGACTAATTGGACACAAAATGATTCTAAAAAAGAAAATTGGCCCAGATAATAACGAAATCAAAAAGGCCAGACTTGTCGCTCAAGGTTTCACACAGATACCTGGTGTGGATTTCAACGAATCTTTCGCACCTGTTGCAAAACTAACTTCGATCCGAACAGTTGTTGGTATGTCACTAGAAGAAGACCTAAATCTTTCTCAAATGGATGTAACCACAGCATATCTAAATGGTGAACTAGATGAGAAAATAACGATGAAAGTTCCAAAATATTTAGAAGAATATGTAACAGAAGTGATGAAAGATGAGAGCGATAATGAAGATTTAACTGTATATAACAAAGCAAGAAAGATGCTAGAGAATATAAGGAAGATAAAAGGTGAAAAAGCCTGTCTTCTTCAGAAATCAATCTATGGCCTTAAGCAGTCAGGAAGGCAGTGGTTTAAAAAACTAGACACTGAACTTCGTAAGATTGGTTTTGAAACCACATCAGCCGATCCATGTGTGTACATATTGACGAAAGGAGGAGATAAAACTGTAATCACAATTTACGTTGATGATATTTTAATGGCGTACTCAAACCCAGAGACAACCAAGCTAATAAAAAAACAATTATCTAAACAATTTGAATTAAAAGATATGGGTAAACCAAAGAAACTCCTCGGTATCGAATTCAAGTACACAAATGAAGGTATCAAACTATGTCAAGAGACATATATTGAAAAAGCGCTCAAAACATTCGGTATGAGTGATTGCAAAGTCTCAAAGACTCCAATAGAACCTGGTATCTGCCTCGTGAAGAACCCCAAGAAAGGGGGGGATAACCTACCGTATAAAAATCTTATTGGTACACTGATGTATCTTGCAGTTGCTACTCGGCCAGATATAATGTTTTCAGTAAGCTACCTATCACAATTCAATGATTATTACGGAGAGGAGCACTTCAAATGTGCAAAAAGAGTATTAAGATACTTAAAAGGAACTAAGAGCATGGGACTAAATTACAAAAAGACAAACAAAGATTTGATCGGAATGGCTGACGCAGATTGGGCAGCATCCAAAGATGATAGAAAATCCTTCTCAGGATACAGCTTCACTTATGCTGGAGCAGCGATAAGTTGGGCTTCAAGGAAGCAACGATCAGTAGCACCTTCAACGGCCGAAGCCGAATATGTATCACTGACAGAAGCTGCCAAAGAGGCAATTCACTTACATTCGTTACATAAAAGTCTAAAACTACGGCGAGAAAAGCCAGTAACTATTTATTGCGATAATCAAGCAGCAATAAAATTAGGGTCCAGCCCCATAGTATCTTCAAAGTCCAAACACATTGATATAAGGATACATTTCATTAGAGACTGTGTTGGCGAAAAGAAAATAGAGCTGAAATTCATAGGATCAGAAGAAAACGAAGCTGACCCAATGACGAAAGGAATGCCCGGGCCACGCCTATCAAAATTAAGAGAGCTCATTGGGCTTCGACTCTGATAAGTGATAGGAGGAGCATGTGCCCCCGATCCTACCGTGAGGAGGAGTGTCGATGATCGTACCAGCCAGCACGGATAGGAAGTTTCCATATTTGAATATTATAGAAGTCAACGTCAAGATAAACATGACGATCGTTTTTAATTGTTGTTCTGAATATGGTGCAGTGTACAACCAATGTAATTTGAATTAATAAAACTAGTGATCATCATTCGGATTCATTGTTTATGTACAAATATACCCCTAACATAAGACGGTACAAAAAACGAGGAGACCGGTTCAATCAGAATCGTATGTTCCAAAGAAATGAGAAGTGGGTGTATCGAAAATGGGAGGCTCCGAATCCAAGTGAGCGTGATGGGCACTTGCCAGATGAAAATGCCACAAATACATTTTGGCGTAACATTTGGTCGGTGCCTGTCACTCACACAGATGGTGATTGGATGCGGGATGTCAAACGCTTATGTGAGTCTATAACATCTATGGCACCAGTTGTCATTAATGAAGATGTGTGATGTAAGTTGTGCAGTCCGTTCATTGCCGAATTGGAAATTACCTGGTCCAGACGGTCTGCACAACTTTTGGCATAAATGGTTCCGATGCTCACATGCGTGTCTGGCATCTCAATTCCAGGCGGCATTAGATTCGGGGTCATTACCACAATTTTTAACCACTGGTATAACCCACTTATGGTCCGGGAGCCAGGTACAAATTCGGTCAATTATTTCCTCTCGAGCAAAACTTCGTAAAAGGCATTAGGAATGTATGTTATGAATACTCGTGACCGTCAGCTGTGACTCCGTCGGTGGGGTAGGCAGCGGCAGCCTACCTACACAGCATGCAGAAAAAAAAATATTTCCTCCCGTTTCAAAATTTGTAGGATTATAGTTTACCTTATATCTTGAAGGAAAAATAAAGTCAGCTGATCATAACATGGTGGATTATACGTCAGCTGGGCACTTGAACATGACAAAAATTTTGATTTCCTCTTGTCTAAAATGTTTTCTGCTTATAGTTCATATGCTACTACTACTAATAAAAAATCATGTCAGCTTGCTCTATCCCAGTGGAAAGTTTGACAGCTGGCACCTTAAAAGGTGTAACGCAGCTGCATCTATCACCTAATGAATCTTATCAGCTGACGACTTTTCCCTTGATTTACAGCTAGCTGATTCTTTTCAGTATTTACTAGAGCATGTTAACAATAATGGAGTCCTGTAATAAATTTTCATCCCAAAGGAAATCACGTTTCCTAAGTGATTCGGTGGTATACTTGATTTGAGAGTTTTGATAACCAATATGAAGTTTAATAATGGAGGAAATGTTGGTATAAGTAAATTAATTAATATCATAATTTTTCAATTAACGAACTTTTATTTGAGTGAAGTTTTTCATTCTCGCTTTGGCTTGAGTGGCTTTCATACTATCGAACAATACCTTTTCTTTTATTTTCTTCTATACTTCTTCAAAGAAGGTAGTAGAGCCACGCTGATTTCAGCACGAACGGGCCGGCTCGACCGGGGCGGTACTACCCTCGCACAGAAAATCAACGTAAAATGACAGCGTGCTGTCGTGTTTCGTTGGTGAGGCCCGGCCGTGAGACCGGAGGCCCAATTAGTCTAGTCAACAAGTTCCAAACTTGTTGACTAGACTAAAAGATGCAGCAGCATCACTAGGCCGCCATGGTGTGGGTCGCCATGCTGCATTGTCTGCATTCGCAGTGAGCATGGTGACCACCACTCTTGGATTCTGCTTATGCTTTCCATCAGGCAGAGTAGAGTCATTTTGGCGGGCCAAACATAAAAAAAAAAAAAAAAAAATACAAATCTTGTCACACCAATGACATAACAAATAACTGAAAGTTATGGGTGTATATACATTTTTGTGATTCATTTTAATTTATTAACCGACTTCAAAAAAGGAGGAGGTTCTCAATTCTACCGTATACGTTTTTTTGTTTATGTGTGTTCGCGGATAATTTCGTCGTTTATGAATAGATTTTGATGATTCTTTTTTAATGCAAAGGAGATATCCCAACGGTGGTACAATGATAAGGACAGCATATACTTATTCAATACTAGCTGACTCACGCAACGTCGTTTGCGTCTCCTATTGCCCGTAGCGTGATAATTTTCCCTCGTTTTTGAAACATTCTTCATCGGTGCTCCGCTCCTATTGGTGGTAGCGTGATGGTATATAGCCTATAGACTTCCTCGATAAACGGGCTATCTAACACTGAAAGAATCAAATTGGACCAGTAGTTCCTGAGATTAGCGCGTTCAAATAAACAAACTCTTCAGCTTTATATATTAGTATAGATGTATCTATTATACTCTTCTGAGATCTAATACTCATAATTATGAGTATTAGATCTTAGAAGAGTAGTATAAAGATTAATATTAGGTATTATGTTACTTACAACAGCTCTTTGGCAAATAACTCATTATTAGGTACCAACTCTTAGCGTCTTATACTCGTGATAACTTCTAAACGGAATGTCGGAATGGGATGAAACAAAAAGTATTTTACTTCTATATAAATACCCTTGATAACATAATGCTTTATTTGGATAAGGATTAATATTACGATACACATTTAACGTAGTTTCTTTCTTCAGACGATTTAATAATTTTTTTGAACACAAAAGCGGTTATTGTGACTAAACCATGATAGTTAGATACATGCTCTCGCGGACTTTTTTGTAGATCTTAATGGGACCTACAAACCCTTAATATATTATTTTGTTCTATTGTCAATACTTTTTGCAGCGCACGCAAAAATAGGTTTTCGATTTCACACCTTGGGTTACGAAATAGCAATTTTCTTACGGATCTCTAATTTTTGAAAATAAAATATAGCCTATAGCCTTCCTCGATAAATGGTCTATCCAACACTGAAACAATTTTTCAAATCGGACCAGTAATTCCTGAGATTAGCGCGTTCAAACAAACAAACAAACTCTGCAGCTTTATAATATTAATATTATAGTATAGATTTGACGTTTGGAAAAAGTGAACCGCATAGTTCTTAAATAGTGAAATCTCACATCTACATATACTTCGGTAATTTTAATCCACAATCTAGCTGCAATGTAGAAAGGGCTTATGTATCTAGCTTCAATGGGGGGTGAGAAGTTAGGGTATGGTCTTGGTGGGAATCGCTTGTAGTGAGAACAGCATTACCTACAAAATGCCAAGAAACCATCTGCGGTGCCAAGTGGCGGAACACCAACAAAGCAGAGCCCTGACCAGTCCGAGTCATCCACGTCCACGCTCGTCCCCCTGGAAACTGCTGCATCCGCGCAGATGCGCGCCGCCACCAAGAGATGCAGATGAGCCAAGGATACAGGGCGAAAGGCGAACTTTCTGCGCCTCAAAACAGAAGTTACTCACTAGGGAGGAAACCCGAATAAAACCGAGCCTGCCCGTAGGCTAAAAGGTGGCAACCCCATCGATGGGCTAGGGTATAGTGGGCTAATCACTCGCTTACCTGAATATAACAGATTCATGAAACAGAAACAGTGCAAAACCGGACCGATCTTATACCAACGACTTTTGGCATGAAAACACGGACACGAATTGCTTGCTGGAATGTGCGAACCCTGAGCGACGAAAATTGACTAGCCCAAGCAGAAGCAGAGATGCTAAGGTACAAACTGCAAATACTCGGCCTCAGTGAAGTACGCAGAAATGGATTCGGAGAACTGAGAATGTCCAGAGGACTCACACTACTGTACTCAGGGAAGGAGGATGAAGAGGATACCCGAACACATGGCGTGGGATTCCTACTCTCTGATGTGGCAAAACGTGGGCTTCTGGACTGGAAAACGATCTCAGACCGAATTATCACGGCCCGTTTCTACACGAAGGCCCGAAAAATCAGCGTTGTTCAATGCTACGCGCCTACCAACAGTGCAAGCGAGGAGCTCAAGGACGATTTCTATAACGCACTAAACGCCACACTCCGGAACATCCGCAAACAGGACATGGTAATCGTCATGGGTGACTTGAACGCAAAAGTTGGTGCAAACAACGCAGGCTGTGAGAGACATATGGGCAAAAACGGGTTAGGACTGCGCAACGAGAACGGGGAACGTTTCCTGGAGTTCTGCCAGAACAATGACCTAACCATCGGAGGGACTTTATTTATACACGGAGATCATCACAAATACACTTGGAACTCACCCGATGGCGTCACCAAAAATCAAATCGACCGTCTCGCTATCAGCTCTAAATGGCGAACGTCACTGCTTGATGTGCGTAATCGCAGGGGTGCTGATATTGATAGTGACCACCACCTTGTCGTCGCCGAAGTCCGATTGAAGGTATCAGCATCCCGAGCGTCCACTGACACCACAAAAACAAGCCGACGTTTTGATGTGAGCAAACTGAAAAACCCGGACATCCGAGACACTTTTAGACTGGAGCTTAGGAACCGATTCGCCGCTCTCGATGCAAACACCACAACTGTCGACGAGGAGTGGAATCGCTTCAAAATGGTCTATACAGAAACCAGCTCCATCGTTCTAGGACATAAAACACACACCAGAAAAGAGTGGATGTCACATGTAACTTGGGACCTCATTGAACAGCGACGACAGCTTCACCTCAAACTTATTGCAGCAACTGAGACATCTGTACAAGAAGACCTCAGACAGCAATACCGGCAGATTCGTAAGAGGATCTATCGCAGTACCCGTCGGGATAGAAGAGTGTGGGCTGATGGTATTGCTGATGGAGCCCAACGAGCAGCAGACACCGGCAATCTGAAGGAGATGTACAAAGCCACTAAGATTCTCTCAGGGAAACGAAGCGTCAGAAAGAAACCGCTGAAAAGCAAGGAGGGCGACCTAATTGTGACATCGGAAGGGCAACTGCGACGCTGGCAGGAGCACTTCCAGGAAATCTTCCGCATCCCGGATGACCCCGCTAATACCACGCCTGAAAGCAGTCTGCCTCTGCAACTTTTAAACATTGACTGCTCCCCACCGACTGGAGAGGAAGTAATACACGCCATTCGCTCCCTCAAATACGGCAAGGCCCCGGGAGTCGACCTTATTACGGCTGAGATACTGAAGGCAGATGTGGCTTCCGCTGCTAATGCCCTGACGCCCCTACTACGGCGCGTCTGGCAAGACGAAGAGCTACCGGATGACTGGAATAAAGGCCTCCTTATCACCGTGCCAAAAAAGGGGGACCTCAGTCAATGCAGCAACTGGAGAGGCATTACTTTGCTTTCGATCCCTTCCAAGGTGCTCTGCAAAGTAATTTTGGATCGGCTTTCGAGGGCTGTTGACCCTCTAATTCGCAGTGAGCAGGCAGGATTCCGTCCGAACCGATCGTGTACAGACCAGATTAACACTCTCCGTATTATACTGGAACAGGCATCAGAATGGCAAAGGGAGGTGTATCTTACCTTTGTAGATTTCGAAAAAGCCTTTGATACGGTGAGATGGGCTAGCATCTGGTCCCGTCTACGCGAGATGGGTGTCCCCGAGAAGATCATCAACATCACACGAGCCTTATACAAGAATTATTCTTGCAAAGCGACGCACAACGGACTCGTCTCGGAGGACATAAAGGTGCACGCAGGCGTACGACAGGGGTGCCTCCTTTCGCCGCTTCTCTTCTTGGTCGTTCTTGATGGCATTCTGCACAACACCACAAACAACAAACGCCGCGGTATAGAATGGGGCATAACCAACGTCCTAGAAGATTTGGACTATGCCGACGACATATGCCTCTTAAGCCACACTCGCGCAGATATGCAGGCTAAGTTAGATGACCTATATGTGGAGGCGGCAAAGACGGGGCTAAAGATCAACACCAGGAAGACACAGGAAATAAGGTGCGGGGCAACGAGTTCTTTCCCGTTGGTCATCGGCACAGAGGCAGTGGAACGCGTCCACAAGTTTACCTACCTCGGCAGCTGCGTGTCAGAAACTGGAGGAACTGAAGAGGACATCGCTTCCCGGATCGCCAAAGCACGAGCAACCTTTGCGCAGCTGCGACCCGTTTGGCAATCACGGAAACTGACACGGAGAGTCAAACTCAAAATATTCCGGTCTAACGTGAAGACCGTATTGCTATACGGGTGCGAGACGTGGAAGGTCACAAAGGTTATCTCGCATCAACTTCAGGTCTTCGTGAACCGATGCCTTCGCCATATACTCGGTATATTCTGGCCCGAGAGAATATCCAACGCTAACTTGTGGGATCGCTGCGATGAAGTCCCGATTGACCAACAAATCAAACGACGCAAATGGGGCTGGATAGGCCACACCCTCCGAAGAGATTCCAACCACATCCCGAGGCAAGCCCTAGACTGGAATCCCCAAGGAAAACGCAAGCGTGGCCGTCCAAAACTAACCTGGCGGCGGACTGTCATCGATGAAGCGAAGGCAATTGGCAAGACCTGGAGCGAAATCAAGCGAGACGCTCAAGACAGAGCGGGATGGCGATGCACTGTGGACGCCCTCTGCCCCATCTAGGGGACATAGGACCTTAAGTCAAGTCATCTAGCTTCAATCTGTAAAAAGAGAATAACTTAAGAAACTTGATGCCCTCTCGGATGAAAATTTATAAGAGGATTATTAACATGCTCTAGTAAATACTGAAAAGAATCAGCTAGCTGTAAGTCAAGGCAAAAGTCGTCAGCTGATAATATTCATTAGGTGATAGATGCAGCTGCGTTACACCTTTCAAAGTGCCAGCTGACAAACTTTCCACTGGGATAGAGCAAGCTGATTTTTGTCATGTTCAAGTGCCCAGCTGACGTATAATCCACCATGTTATGATCAGCTGACTTCATTTTTCCTTCAAGATATAAGGTAAACTATAATCCTACAAATTTTGAAACGGGAGGAAATGACTGAAAAATTTTTTTTTTCTGCCTGCTGTGTAGGCTGCCGCTGCCTACCCCACCGACGGAGTCGCAGCTGACGGTCACGAGTATTCACAATATACATTCCTAATGCCTTTTACGAAGTTTGGATTGGGAGGGACTTGGTCATCAAAATCTGTCATTGGCTCCTGGTCCATTACTCTATAAATCTGGTATATATATACTAAATAAACTTCTGACATCTATTCTGAGAGTCAAAATGTCTACACATATTAATAATAATTTGATAATTTCCGTTTCTCAGAATGGATGTAGAAGTGGTTCTCGTGGCACTAAAGAGCTCCTTATCATAGACATGACCATTAGCCAACAAGTACGTCGTAATCGTAAGAGTCTGGCGACATGTTGGATAGGTTACAAGAAGGCCTATGACTCAGTTCCACATACATGGTTTTCGAGGGTGCTGGAGTTGTATAAAGTTGATACAACTCTGTGCACTTTCTTCGTGTCGTGTATAGGGCAATGGAGAACAGTACTTCGCTATCCTGAATGTCGGTAGACTGCGGTAAACGACGTACAGTTGACCAAATTGAATCATGACCCACTTTGCCAATTATTCCTTTGTAATCATAAATGTAGTTAGGTTTTCTTCGCTATTTGCACATAGTACGTTTTAGATATAAACAAGAATGCGTCATTACGGGTTAGATGTCAATGCAATTTAAACCTTTGTCATCACTGAACAAGATATATTTTTGATACAGCAATCTTATTTGAATTAAAAATAATATAATCGTTCATAATCCAAACTCTTTTCATTGCGGAGAAAAAGTATTATAATTTTTAAAATGAAATGACATTATGTGTGAGATGTCAAGTAGTAGTCAATCTGAAAATATTAAAATAAAAATCTAGGAATATATTTAAATCTATAAACGAATCGTATAATGGCCAATTTGGTAGAACAAAGAGCTCGGATTGTAGTGCTCAGTGAGCAAGGTTGCGGCGTTAGAGAAATATCACGTGAGTTAAATATAAGTCGTAACACGGTCAGAACCTGGATCAGACGGCACGCTGAAGAGGGTATCCTTGAAGACCGACGACGACATAATCATGGGGTTCGTCGAATCACAAACCAACAGAGAACGGAAATGCAACACCATTACGAAGAACATCCTTTTACTCGTACCCGCTATTTTGCAGCACGTTACGACGTTTGTCTAGAAACAATTAGAAATAATTTGCACCGCACTGGGCTGCATTACAGACATCATGCTAAGAAAGTTCATTTAACGGATGCACACAAAACTGCGAGATTGAATTTTGCACGTAATTATTTAGATTTCGACTGGACAAACACCATCTTTACAGACGAAAAATCATTTCGCTCTTCTCAACATGGTCGCTTAACTTTGTGGCGTTACGAGAGGACCACGTAGTGCCCAACCAATCATCTGGCCGTATTTCAGCTAACATGTGGGCATGGATGGATGTTGGAAACATAGGCGAACTTATTCCTATTTCTCCTCGTCATAACGCTATCAACTATGTCGATTTATTGGAAGAATCAATGTTACCGACTTTGCGAACAGTTTACCCCCGTGAAGATGTTCCAGAATTGTCTCAAATTGGTTTACGGAGCATGAAGATGAATTTACTCTCATTCCATGGCATTCTAGGTCACCAGATCTTAACCCAATAGAAAATTTATGGGATTTGATGGTTCAAATGTGGGATAACAGGAACGAGAGGACTAAAGAAGCAATCGAGCTGCATTGTAACGAAATCTGGGATTTCATGAGGGGAAGTGATATTTGCAGTCGTCTAATCGGGTCTATGCGTAATCGATTATAAGACGTTATTGAAAACCATGGCGCTTACACTCGGTTTTAGGTTTAACCAGTAATCCTACAGACCCAAACCATTGGAACCATTATAACCCATAAATTAACTATTGACAAGTTTTCTTTTTTATTCGCTTTACGAAGTGAATGCCATTTTTTAAAATTTAATAATATGAAATAAATTATAAAAAAAAAAACGACTTCCAAAAAACATCCAACGAAAACTCTCTGCCAAAAAAACACTTAAAAGCGTAAAATAAACTGGTTCTTCATAAATTGCCTATACCTAATTCTTTATTCATTTAAATAGTAGTATTATAATGTGTGCTAGGTACCTAGAATCTGTTTGAAGTCGGTGCCAAATGACTATCGCTTAGACTTTTGTAATTGTTCGTTTGTATTCTTTTTGGCTTACGATACGATACGACCAGGCAAATGAAAGCACTATTTATTACTGCACACTAATAACGAATTGTTTTGATTTGATGTTTTTATTTGCTCAAAACTAGCCTACAATACATAAAGTCACACGTTTGATAATAAATCTTATCTCGTAAAATTAACAGTTATTTTGCCATAGCGTTAGAAGAACTTACAACGTTTCGTAATCTTGAAAGTAAGAATACTTCATTGCAAGCTATTCAAAAATAGATGGCGTTATTCTAAATGCACGCAATTATAACATTAATCACTATAAGAATAAATTCGATATTTGTGTCATTCTTCGATATTTACCGCTACTCGCTTAGTGTTGTGGCACATATTAGAACATTATCAATAATATCGATACCTAACTTTTGTTGTTAGGATGGAGCAGAATAAAAAACATGAACTGAAGGATATCTGAGGAGGTAACATTATAAAGGTGAAGAAGCTAAAAAATAAGTACTTGCATAATAATGTTTATTAATTTTAAGAATCTGTATTATAATCATATTATCTATACTTATAATAAAAATGTAACAGGTCCAATTCTGTACATTAAAGATATTTTGAAATTTTTTTTTGGAGGGCTCTATAATCGATACTGAACCCAAAACTGTAATTTTTTACATTTTTGTCTGTCTGTCTGTCCGTCTGTCTGTCTGTCTGTCTGTCTGTATCTTGGCCGCGCATCACGTCGAAACTACTGAACGGATTGAAATGAAACTTGGCATGATTTGAGTTCATACTACGAGGTAGACCTATTTCTTAGCGTTCCATGGATTCACCGTGCGGGTGCCGGGTCCATCGCGTGATAGATGGGGGCAACACATGCGACTTCGACAGTGCCTGGGAATTGCGACCCAGGTTTAGGTTTAAGGAGCACCCCTTACGACGCGTCAACGCTCACCTCCACTGTCCGCCGTGTTACACCCTCTACCTAACCATATTTGAAGTGAGCCTAGCAATGCCGCTTTGGATATTCGTTCAAGAAAAGAGCTTACTGAAGCTCTTGGCAATCCAAGGTCTTTAAGCAGGTTATAGAGGGATTTAGCTAGTATACCCCTCGCACCCACTTCCACGGCATACAGCGCAACGACATAACCATTTTAGTTATTTCGTTGGTTAAGTCAAAGTACTTGTTTCTTTTTAAAGCGTGGTCTTTAGGGATGTTCGTTTCCCACGGCACCGTGAGTTCTACTAGTACTACACGCTTAATTGACATTGCATAAACAAATATGTCCGGTCTGGACGCCGAGGCACATATATCCTCCGGTATTCTGTAGTGATTTTCATACGTGTCCACTAATAATGTCCAGTCACGGGCGGTATTTATAATTGAGTACGGCTTTTGTGTGAGTGAAGTCTTTTTTGTTGAGCCTTCCTTTACAAACGCGATGTTATTTTTTATGTTTGTTGTTATTCCTTTTTTCGCTCTCGCCAGTGATAAACTCATAGCTTCGCGTATGATGAGTAATACCCTATCATGGCGACGTGAATAATGACCCCGGTCTAATAGCGCCTTACAACCTGTCAGTAAGTGCCTGGCTGTACCTATTGCCGCATTGCACATCGTACAAGCCTTTTCTGTAGCTTTTCCCCACCTTACTAGGTTGCTTTGATCGGGGAGAGTTAATTGAAAGGCGTTGAGGTAGAATTTTAACAGGGCGGGTGACCAATCATATAAAAGTGCGCGCCATTTCAAAGCTGGTGGGATACAAAATTCTCCTAGAGTTAACCATTCATTCTGCATTCCTAGGTTCATTGCGTGCACCTTGTAGGTCTCGTTTTCATCTTGTTGTATGAAAGATTTTGTTATCTCTTTGTCGGTCTGTCTTCTAGCATTTCCCAATCCAACTCTACTGGACTGCGTACCCACCATGATTTTTTTGTGGAATTGGAGCCGTGACTCTAGCTCTGATGAATTTTTGTCTTTTGGAAGGGATCTAGCGATTTCGTCTTGGGATTTTGACAAGACATGCATTTTGGTAACTCTTAGGTGTTTGTAGAGTTCCGAAGGTTTTTTTAATTTCATTCCAAAATTATTCGAGCTCCTGTACAACGTTGACGGGTCTGCAGATGGTGCTAGCCCGAGCCACGACTTCAATGTCTTAGTGACTTTCGCATCCAGTGTTCTTATGTGGTTTTGGTTTATATCATATACTAGAAACGGCCAGTTGAGACGTGATGTTAAGTAGTTGTCGTAAATCCAAGCTTTACGTTACTAATTGGCTGTTGGTCTACCTTGTCAATGTCTTTTACGAAGTCATCGACTATTACGTTTATAGATGGAGTACGACCTTTGTAGTCTATCTTTCTTCCAAGGAATTTAAAGGGCACGGTTTCTGATATTATTGAAACACTTTCCCCACCAATAGTAATCCCGGGGTCATATGGTACGAGCGAGGCGAGGCACCAGGCGTCAACTATACTCTGTCCATTTCTTTATTTTCTTTTTGACAGCTTACGCCTATAAATTACCATTTTTTTTTTCGGAATTATGTACTACAGTAATGTCGTACTTTATTGACGGTGACGGTACTTTAGTGAAATGGTCTGTGCATAACAAACAACCACAGACTATGAAACAGTACTTGAAATACGTTAAATCGATCATATGATAAAAATAATTTGACTTCATGTAAGTATTTTTTCTGTAAATTTAATAAAAAAAGGAAATAAAAATAGTATCTATGACTCCAATATTGAATTTTGCAAGGAATCAAGTCGAAATCTTGGAATTTAGGATCAAACCAAGAGTAAAGAACAATAACTCTGTTCATTCATCTAATTTACAGATTTATTATTTATATTTTTGTTTATTTCTTATATAATATAAAAAACTAATAAAGGAATAATTAATATTTCAACAAAAAATATTTAATTAAATCGATTGAAAGTTCTTCTTAAATAAAATCGCTATTCATTTCAAATCGAATCGGTAATGGGTGAGGGCGTCACTAATTTCAAAATTTCTTGAACTGTCAGAGTATAAAAAAAAGAAAAAAAAGCTCGCCATTAGACTTTGGTAAGAAAAGTACTCGATACTTTTACTTAATATAAAAAAAGAAAAAAAAGCTCGCCATTAGACTTTGGTAAGAAAAGTACTCGATACTTTTACTTAATGTGTACTTTTGGACAGGTATCGAATCGATCCTTTACCCGTCAACAAAAAAAAAAAAAGTCACCATCATACCTCGTTAAGAATAGTGCTCGACACTTTAAAGTATCGATACTTTCCTTGCGATATTTTTATGAGGACGATACGTTTTTTTTCGATATTACTCATGAGTACAGTATCGATACTTTCTATCCGATACGGTGTCCCTACAGATGACGTGGCACGAATTTTTTGTTGACGTTTCATTTCCATAGATTTCCAGTTAAGTGTTCAGTGCTACTTAATAATTGGTACAAAGAGAAGTAGTTGTGATTAAAAATGAGTCCCTAGAAGAAGAAGGCGAAGCTTAGTGACAGTCCGGAATCAGTTAAACGCCCCAGCGAAACTCCAGATTTACCACAAAAACGTTCCAAACGTATTGTAAACAGAGAGAAAGAAATGAAGGCCAAAGAAAGAAGGAACTTTATCACGGCTTGTGAACTGGTGTCTAATAGAGACTATTTCAATCATCGCGCACGACTTCTGCTCGTTAATTTGCCTTCTTGTGTAACACTCTGTAAACATAATGACAGAAATTCAGTAAGTAACACAGTGGTAGAGGAAATAAAATTCTCAGTAACAGCCTTTACTATAGTAGAATTAAGCGGGCTACTCACAGGGATTTAGGGTGTTGACCCTTAATCGCCTCCTTAACTGTAATGTGTGTAGGCAAGCAGGGGAAATTTTCTTGATCGGCCCTGCAGCAGGGCGGCAGGAGCGCAAGACCATCTTTGCTCTCTAGATCGGCCCTGCCACTCTGCTACGTCGCCGCGTGTGTAGCGCGATTGGGGCAATTTCTAAAGCAGTTTGTTGGTAACTGAGGTGGCAGCATACGTGACTGTAATGCATGAGTTCTCAGGTTCGAATCCCGGGTCGGACCAAATGTTCGTTTGATCTTCAAATACACACATCAAAAGTGTCTAGGGATCAACATATGTGTCTAGGGATCAACATATATTTTTGCAATAACTTTTCTCCTGATTGATATTAATTAAAATTTTCTTTAAGGATTCATCAAATAAAGTGTTTTCGTTTGTCACAGTAACGATAAACCAAGTCACCTTTGCATTAATAAAGAAATTTGCCATTTTCCTAATAAAAGGATTTTTGACATTTGAACCACTAACATTAAAGTTCGAAAAAAGACTGAAATAACAGTTTTCTTAAAAATTTTATTAGGTAACTTAAACAATTAATAATCCGTGTTTCTACCGCGAACACTAACACAAGAACATCGGTTTTGCATACTCAAAATGAGTTCATCCAAATCACGCTGTGGAATGGCCGCCCATGTTCGTTGCAACAACAAAAAAAGGTCTTCTTGTGACTGGATACCCTCCATATTCGATAGAGCTCTTCTCTGTAGCATATCCCATGCATGCTCAATCGGGTTCAAGTCTGGCGACTGAGCAGGCCAGGGCCAAAGCCACATCTCAATCTCAAGAAATCCGCATAAAAATGCTTGATCCCTAGACACTTTTGATGTGTGTATTTGTTTCGGAGTTTTAGTCTAGTCAACAAGTGCTTTTTTGGTCATCTTTTTTCAGCAGTCTCCAAAAGTTGTGATTGAGGTGTCATTTCGATTCGGAATGGCATCTAGATGATTTAAAAAAAAATGAAGTTGTGCAAAATTGCAAAAGTTATTAACAATTAACTAAAAACACAAAATGGGGTTTTGTTTTTTGCAAATTTCTTAAATGTTAATTAAGATTTTTTAAATTTGAAAAAAGATTCAAAAAGAAGAGGAAATTTCCTAAAATCATTTTTGACTCCCGGAATTGTAGAACCAATATTTATAATATTACCAGAGGGTTGAAAATACGCCTGAAAACGGGTACGCCGGCTTTCGCAAGCCACGCCTCCGTCGTACCTTCAATGAATAAATATTATTTAAACTTATTTAACATGAAAATTAAAAATTCTGGCGTCTGCAGGATAGACCAATGAACAATAATCCGTGGTCCAAAAACTGTTATCGCAAATTTTCAATAAGCTATCCATTAATTAATTATCAATTTTTTGTAGTACGAACATTAACATTGCAAGTGCGATAATTGTTTAACTATTAGTCTGATAATTTTTCCTTTCGTGGAGCTATTTTAGAGGTCTTAGAATAGATTCCCGTTGGAAAAATGAATAAATTTGTGAATTTTCGTTGTGTTATTAACAATTTACTAAGGTGAAAAATTATAAAGCTCTATTAAACATTAAAAAAAATGTTTTTTATAATTATTATTATTGATCCGTTTTCTTATGGTCAGAAGCTACCTAAAAAATATTTTTAATATCTTTTATTGCCCATTGTTTAAAAAATTGTTATAAACATATGCGTTGTTTATAAGATAATTATTTTTTTTTTTGATAATGTAACACTTGATGATAATTATGATGTTTTAAAAAAAACCGTTTCTTAAAAATAATTATACCGAAGAATGCATTTGTTGATTAACAATTATTTTCCCCCACTTCTAATTAATATTAAGTAACCATATTTTTTTTTTAATAATTATATATTTTTCTTTATTAAAGTAAAAAAAGAATTGTTTTATTTAATTTTTCATTGTTTATGCAATAAACAATTTGTTATAAACAAATAAATTTTAATCTTATATTTTTTTTCTTATTCTACTTATTGCTATAAAAATAGATATGATTTTGTCCCAATGAGACAGACCGTGGTGCTACGCGTGTGGTGAAACAGGCCACGTAGCGCGAACATGCACCGCAAAAGCGCCGAGATGCCCGGTCTGCTCAGACCTTGGCCGTCCCGCGGATTAACGGCTGGGGAGCAAGAAATGTTCCCCGCCGAAGAATAAAAGAAGGGGGCTACATACGGCTCCTACTCCAGCTCAGGCAGGTGCCAGCACTAGCCGGCACTTGCTGGCTGCAAGGGTGCCACAGCCGGAAACTCTTCCGGCAGAGGAGGCAATGGAGGCCTAAAGTTCGCGCCTCCACAGAAAGTTTTACAGGGCAACCTAAATCACTGCCGCGCAGCGCAAGATCTGCTGATGCACTGCAGATGACGGGGCAGGTGGCGGAGCTGAGCGCCCAGTTCGCCCAATTCCGGGCGGAGCGCCCTGGGCGAGAGGACCCGGTCGGACATCCCAGCCGGCCCCGTCTGCGTCCCCGCCGGCCCCGTTTGCGTCCCGGCCGGCCCCGTCTGCGTCCCAGCCGGCCCCGTCTGCATCTGCGTCGCAGGTGGCTCCCATCATCCCCGGGGTATCCGACGCTGTCCTGCAGCAAATAATGCGGCAGATGCTCGACGCGATGGGGCATCTGGTGGACGGACGGATCGCAGGTCTGGAGTCGAGGTTGCCTCCAGCCCCTGTTGTTCGGCCGCTTGCGGCGCCAAAGCAGAAGGTTGCGTCGGCACCGACCCCGCTCTCAGTGGTGGGGGGTCGCGTGCCGTACGCGGCGGCGACGACGTCGGCACCAACTCCTGTGGCTGCCCGAAAGACGCAGCAGGGGGCAAAGGCTCCCCCCAATGTATCCCTACGTTGTCGTCGTGGTGGGGCTTGCGTGAGTCGATGATTTCTGGAGCTATGCCGGTAGAGCCACTCATGCCGGATAGGCCCAGAAGGAGACTCCAGACTAAATGGGATACCAGACGGAGTCTGGCTACAGACTGCCGTGTGGGGCACTCTAAACGTCCCTCTGCTCTAGCAGAGGGCGTATCAGAGTGCCAGTAGTTCCGAGAGGGACAGGGGGCGGACGGATCCGGTCTGGTGCAGACCCCGTCCGGCCCAGCCGTAATCCTGAACGGACAGGACCGGTGGCTCTTCGAAGCCACGAGGACGTAAACCTCTATAAAAAATACCCCAAGCTCACGCTCTGACGCCTGGCAATGAGCTGAATCGCTGGAGGGAGTCCAGTGCCAAGGTGCCATTTAGCTGCATCAGGGAAGCACTGCACTACCACGGGGTGCCAGAGTACCTGAGGCGGCTAGTGGCAGACTATTTAGAGGAGCGTACCGTCGTGTACGAGGACCAAGAGGGCGTCTTGAGACGGCGACCCATGTCGTGCGGCGTTCCGCAGGGGTCTGTCCTTGCACCACTCCTGTGGAACGTGGGGTACGACTGGGTCCTACGAAGTCGTCTGCCTCCCGGGCTGGGCGTAATTTGTTACGCCGATGACACACTTGTCACAGCCCGGGGGGCGAACTTCCAAGAGGCGGCGCGCCTGGCCACCAGGGGTGTTTCTCTGGTGGTCGGGCGCATCGAGGCGCTGGGCTTACGGGTGGCCCTGGACAAGACGGAGGCCCTATTGTTCCATGGGCCCCGTCGTGGTCCACCCGCCGGCGCCTCCATAGAGGTCAACTCGGTCCTCGTACCGGTTCGGGCCCAGATGAGGTATCTGGGCCTGATCCTCGACGGTAGGTGGCTCTTCGACGAGCACTTCCGACAGCTTGGTCCAAAGCTGGTCGACGCTGCCTCCGCCCTTGGGCGACTTTTGCCCAATTTGGGTGGAGCCAGCGTCGCAACGAGACTCCTATACACGGGGGTTGTCCGGTCGATGGCGCTGTATGGCGCACCGGTGTGGGTGGCGGCTCTGACTGCCCTAAATAAGGCTCGCCTCTGGCGGCCTCAGAGGGTATTGGCAGTCAGAGCCATACGCGGATACCGCACGGTGTCGACCGAGGCGGCGTGCGCCTTGGCCGGAACACCCCCGTGGGATTTGAAGGCGGAAGTGCTCGCCGAAGTTTATCGACGGGTGGCTGAATATCGGGCGGAGTATGGCTATCGCCCTCCGCCCGAAGAGGTACGCGAGTGGCGTGAAGCCGCCCGTCGAGCCACTATGGCTAGATGGTCGTTCCGACTGGAGACTCCACGTGCTGGCTTTGCCGCCGTGGAGGCTCTCCAGCCGGTCATCCTCGAGTGGGCAGGGCGGCAGCACGGGACCCTTTCCTTCCGACTGACGCAGGTCCTTTCTGGGCACGGTTGCTTCGGGAAGTACCTGCACTCGGTCGCTAGGAGGGAATTGAGTCCCGCCTGCCACCACTGCGACTGCAGTGTGGACTCGGCCCAGCATACGCTGGCGATTTGCTCTGCATGGGCGTCGCAGCGCCGGGCCCTCACTGCAGTCATCGGAGGAGATCTCTCGCTACCGGCCGTCATACGCTCCATGGCCGGTAGCGATAGCAGTTTTACCGCGGTCGCAACCTTCTGCGAAGAAGTCATCTCGCAGAAGGAGGTGGCGGAGAAGGCCCGGGAGGATGATATCCACTCGGACCCAATCCGCCGCCGGCGAACCGGGCGGCGGAGGCGCGCCTATCAGCGCCTCATGCCGCCCTGAGTGTGGCCGCGGATGGTCGGGACGGGCTTTCCCCTCCATCCGCTCTAGTGGCCACCCGCGAGGGGGCGACGTACGCGTGTGCCGTCCGTCGCCTAAATAGAGAGTTTTAACAGCAGACGGTGCCCGCTTCAGTGCGGGCAAGCGCTGGGAGGGGTCCGGACGTGTTAATAACTGCAGTTCCCGGATTCCTCCCTTCACAGGCGCAGAGTGGCACACCGTATGGTTTTAGTCGGTTCGAGTCCGACACACCGCCCCGCCGCAAGCCCCGGCACGGGTGAAGGTCCGAGGGGATTTCCACACGTTAAAAAAAAAAAAAAAAAAGGATAGAGTCTATAGACGCGGCGTCGTTCCTGGGGGGACCTGAAATAATATGGTCCGGGTCCTCCTCAGAGCAGCCTGTGACCGGCTGCCGGGGTGGTTTTTAGTGGAATCACCACATACCTAGCTCCTCAGTCCCCGAGGAACCGGAGATCCGAAGGGATTTTCCACCCCGTCAAAAAAAAAGGTTGTCTAAAGCAGTAAAGGTTCAATCTGATATGACTCCCTATCAACGTGAAGAACTCAATAAGCTTCGCGAAGAATTGGTCACCAGAACTGATAACGGTGAGCAAAATCTTACAATGAAATATATTAATAAAGCCCCGAAAATTATCGCTGCTCCGCTTACAAAAAACTAGACACTGCTGTGATTTCCGAACTCCGTTTCTTATATACTAACCTGGCATCGCTAACGGCAAAATTAGATCTAGTGCTCATCGAAATTATCAATTATAAACCTGCATTTATTTTAATTACGGAATCCCACCTACACTCTGGAATAGCTAACAGTCTAATACAAATACCTGGATACACGCTCTATCGCTTAGATAGAAGGGACAGACGAGGAGGTGGTGTTGCAATATATGTCGCACATGCGGCTAGTAACATTGCTATCATTTCCAAGGTAGACGACAAGTATCACAGAGATAACGTGGAGGGACTGTGGCTGAATATTCGATTTGGAGAGCTCGACCTACTACTGGCATGTGTATACAGACCGCCGTCTAGTTGTCTTTCTGAATCAGATGAGATCCTTTTAGCACTATTGGCAGAGCTGCGGCAGAAAAAACAGTACTCATAGCGGGTGATTTCAACCTCCCTGGGATCAGCTGGCCTCTCCACAAATATCACAGCCATGACAAACTACATAACACATTTCTTGACATGTACACCGGTAGCAGTCTTAGGCAACTTGTGACACAGATAACTAGAAAAAGAAACCAAGAAGAATCTCTACTAGATCTCATATTATGCAGTGAAGACAGCTTGATAAGTGACCTAGAGTACCAATCGGTAAAAGCGATCACATAGTCATCCTAGCTATGGCGCAAATCATCCATACTTCTAATAAAAGTAACGAGACACGAAAACAATATAACTACCACAAAGCTGATTTCGAAGCACTAAGTAGGGATTTGTCGAAGAATCTAATATTTAGTGGAAAATCAGTCAATGATATGTGGCTCTCTCTTATGAAGCAGATACATTCCTCTATTAAGATATGCGTGGCTATAAAATCTAGACATAAAAAGAATGTTTTGAATAAACCTTGGATTAATAAAGAAATAATAGACTTAACAAAAAGAAAGAAGGATCTATGGAACATATATAAGATTAATCGTAATGAAAACGCATACCAAAAATACAGAAAAATTTACAATAAAATTGTTACAATCAGTAGAGAACGAAGAACAGCTTTTGAGTCTACGATTATAGACTCTGACCCGAAAGCTTTTTATGGATACATCAGGAAACAACTCGGTTCAAAAGTGTGCATCACAAATATTGTTAAGAACAAATCAAATGAATTTGGCATTAAACCTTACCAAATTGCCGAGGCATTTGCTGACCAGTTCGAGCAAACCTTTGTTAAAGAATCTGATGGTGCCATTTCCTCTATTAATTATCCTAGAGTTGCAAATACCAAAGATGATATAATTTTCACAGAGTAGGTTGTGCGAAAAACACTACTAAGTTATGACGACACCACAGCCACAGGCCTAGATGAATTGCCTTCAATTGTCTTAAAAAAGTGTTCAACAGTGCTGCTGAAGAACATAACGATGATTATGAACAGCTCCTTGAATGGTGGAGTGGTACGGAAGTGACTGGAAAGTAGCCTATATTGTGCTAATATATAAAAAGGGAAATAAACTTGAACCAACAATCTACAGACCTATCAGTCTTACGAGCGTGCTGTGTAAAACCATGGAAAAAATCATTACCAATCAAATAAGAGACTTTTTACTACAAGAACAACATGGATTTGTACCCAAACGATCAGTAACTACCAACCTACTTAAATGTTTGCATGAATGGACTAAAAGTCATGACGAAAGAAGTCCTACAGATGTTATTTACCTGGACTATGAGAAGGCGTTTGACCGCGTGCCTACACAACGCTTAATCCATAAAATATAACACCTAGGTATTCGCGGTAATCTGCTAGCCTGGACTTTCTCACAAACAGAACTTTCCGTGTGCGTATTGGTGAAGCTGTTGGATTTCGAACGTCATTGTACTGGCAACATTTTGATTTTCTCTGGTTCGTGTTTGACGTTTTGACGTTTGAGGTTATTGTAAAAAAGATTGTGATAGAATTCGTGTACGAATGGCGGGCAGTGAATAATTTGATTGTTAATTTTGTAGTACTCGTATAGTTTCCGCGTGAGATTGATAACACCGTGAGGTTTGTTGAGCTAGGGTACTTGTGGGCTCGCCGCCCAGCGTGAGACGAGATTAATATCGAAAATTGTTGAGAAGGTTTGATCGGCTAGTAGACTTGGAACAGTTAAGTCAATTGTGATTAGACTCGCGAGAATTGTAATACGTGATAGGCGCGTCCCGCGAGAACTAAAACGAGAGTATTGTAATTCGAATATCTGTGAAAAGTTGATTATTGAGATTAATTCGAATTCCTTGAAGATTGTACAGCATTCTGGGGCATGTATGTGTGAACGTACCAGGACAGACCAGGCGGTGGGGTACCCCATCAACGGCGCCGAGAACAGGACGCCACACAACTCCAGTAAGTGCTTTAGATGAATTTAATTTAGATTAAGAACACGGTGACACAGGCCGTGGGTCATTCTTCTTGCCAGTGGTATTAGTAGTGATTGTATATCCATCTATGGGCCCGTGGGTATTATAAACTTCACAAGGTGATCACTGCCATGGCAAGAGGATTGATCAGAAGCCTTATCTGAACCTCGAAATGTACTCAGCGGCGTCCCACAGGGATCGGTCCTGGGACCACTACTCTTTATCCTTTACTTGACTGATCTTGAAAGTGTCCTCAAACTGCCCTTTTCCTTATTTGCTGATGACACAAAATTCATTGGAAACCCTTGTAGCCAGTCACAGGGTATACAAAAAGATTTAGACGCCATTTAAATGCTAACAAGTGCACAGTATTGCATATTGGAAACAACAATCCTCATAAAATGTATTACCTTGGACACCAACAATTGATACCCATTGAGTCTCAGAAAGATCTAGGCATCATTATATCAAACGATTTCAAATGGAAAGCTCATATATCTGGCTTAGCCAAGAAAACAAATTCGATGCTCTACATCATACGCAAGGCCTTTAAATGCCTTACGGCTGAGACTTTCTTGAAACTGTACAAGACCTATGTTAGACCGCTGCTTGAATATACGTATGTCATCTGGGACCCATATCTCAAGAAAGACATTTTGCTGCTGGAGGCAGTGCAGAGAAGGGCAACTAAGATGGTTCACACGATTCGTAATAGCGCCTACGAACAACGGCTAAAATATTTAGGGTTAACTACACTAGAGGAACGCCAACAGAGGGGCAGTCTCATTGAGACTTATAAAATATCAAGGAGCACTATGACGTACCCAGCTTACCGGAAATCTACATCTTGGATGATAATATGCACTTGCGAGGGCATCCCCTGAGACTGTGGCGAAATTCTTCTAAGAAAAACCCTAAGACGCATTTCGTGCCTAACCGAGTTGTGACAGCCTGGAATAGACTCATAGAAGACGTAGTTATGGCACCCCCACTGAACTGCTTCAAGAACAGACTTGACAAACTCGAAATCTCCAAACTATTTCAAACACACGCATCAGCTTAGCGGCTAGTGTGTCTAATCAAATAATAATACACCGATCTTTTGATGTGTAAACAATACAGGGGCCATTCTCAACACGTGTGTACGGCAGGCAAGTGTGTAGAGACAGTCCTTTAATTGCCCCGACCACCTTGCACCCTAGATCGCCCCTGCGGCAGGCGTGTGAGTAGCCCGCTTTATTTTGTCCGTGCAGTTTGGGTCATAAAACATCGGAGCGGTAAAGCGAGTATTTCGCTCTCTCTCCCACTCACGGGCCTTATGGGCAGGCATAGCGATGCGCATTATTGTTATCGATAAGCGTTATCGATAGTGTTTTCAGTTTGGTATTATGTGGGTTAGTGATAAAAATGAAACAACGTTTTTATTATAATAAGAATAATAATGATTTAAAATAAATTATTAGTTAGGTATCTATGTATTAAAAAACTGTAAGTACAAAAGTTTACAATGTAACAAGTAATATTAAAAATAAATATAAATACTAATATCTAAATTTAAAATTAACAGCAAAAAAGTTAATAACAACATAAAAATAAATTATTAGTATGTATTAAAAAAGTTAGCTATCTATGTATTAAAAAAGTTATAAGTTCAATAGTTTAGAATGTAAAAAGTTATGTTAAAAAAAAAACTTAAATACCTAAGTTTAAAATGAACAGAAAAGAATGATAATAACTTATATCTAAAATTAAATCTAAAACTATTTACATTAAAATTCTACATCAGAGTCATCGTCATCCACATGAATTGCGAATTCTTCTGCCAGATGAGATTTCTTCAAGTCTTCCTCTTGGAGTTTTTCTGCATGCTTCACAAATTGCTTCTTGCAGTAACACTTCGACGTCTAAAATTTAAAAGTGCTGTTTTTGGTGGAAATATATTTTTTTCCTTGAGCCCATACCAACTCAATTGGGTTATATTGGTATTTATACTTACAACTTTCCCAAGGTAGTAGAGCCACGCTGATTTCAGCACCAACGGGCCGGCACGACCGGGGCGGTACTACACTCGCACATAAAAAATTAACGTAAAATGACAGCGATCGCGCTATCGTGTTTCGTTGATGAGTGCGAGACCGGAGGCCCAATGATGCAGAAGCATCACTGTCCCACCATGGTGTGGGTCACCATGCTGCATTGTTGCATTGTAATCTGTAACACAGGCTTCGAGCCTAGTATGGACTCCAGCTCTCACTAGGGATATTTTTAGAAACTTTAGTTTGTACCTAGATCTCATGTAACCAAAATTGTATCTTCCTGTGAGAGAAATAAAGTTTTTTTTATTGTCTGCATTCGCAGTATGGTGACCACCACTCTAGGATTCTGATTATGCTTTTCATCCGGCAGAGTAGAGTCATTTTGGCCGTGCCAAACATAAAAAAAAAATTGGCAATGATAACGTGGTAAGCGAATCACTTCGTGTCCTGACTCCAAAGCTAAATGATCCAATTTGTATATTTTTTCTCGTCGGTTCCGTTGCACCTGTAAATAATAGGTCTTTACCTATGAAATTGCCGTTTTGTATGCAATAAGTGAAAGTGCTTATTTTTTCAAACTTTTTATTTCTGTTATTCGAAGTTATCACCCATGCAATCGACGCATCTTTGCCAACGCATTGGCAGTTTATTGATGCCCTTCTTGTAAAAATCAGCTGGACGGGAGGCAACAAACTCTTCAAAGGCATTTTGTACTGCCTCTCGGGAATTGAAATTTTTACCCACTAAAAAGTTGTCTAAATTTTGGAAAAAGTAATAGTCGGTAGGTGCAAGGTCTGGTGAGTATGGCGGATGAGGGAGAGCTTCCAACCCCAGCTCTTGCAGCTGCTTCACGACAACGCGCGACCCCATACTGCGCAACAGACAGTCTCCAAGCTGCAAGAGCCGGGGTTGGAAGCTCTCCCTCATCCGCCATACTCACCAGACCTTGCACCTACCGACTATTACTTTTTCCAAAGCTTAGACAACTTTTTAGTGGGTAAAAATTTCAATTCCCGAGAGGCAGTACAAAATGCCTTTGAAGAGTTTGTTGCCTCCCGTCCAGCTGATTTTTACAAGAAGGGCATCAATAAACTGCCAATGCGTTGGCAAAGATGCGTCGATTGCATGGGTGATTACTTCGAATAACAGAAATAAAAAGTTTGAAAAAATAAGCACTTTCACTTATTGCATACATTACATGCATACAATTTCATAGGTAAAGACCTATTACAATGTTGTTTGAATATTCAACTAAATACTTAAAAGAAAACAAATATGTTGCAAACTTTAAATAATAAAATCTGAAATACCTTTTGTAATAGTTCCGGCTTGAGCTCACTATTACTAAACTCAATCCCGTGTTCGCAGAGTCACTCCTGAATTTCACTTTTTTTATTAGCTGATGTCGGTGCCAGATTTATTTGCTGGGAGTGGTAGGGTGCGTTATCCATTATGATGACTGATGGTTCTTCATGACTCTGCAGCAGCTTTTGTAAACCAGTCTGTGAAGCCTTTGGCATTCATTTCTGAATGGTAGTTCTCGTTCTGAGACTTTACAGCGCGGAATTCCCATCTGGCTTCGGGTATAATATATTTGTTTAATTACACTTTTGTCAAAGTCGTCTAACGCAGTTACTGTACAAGGCCGATAGGCGCTTTCTCGCGGAGAGCTAACTTCTCCCTTTATACACACTTTTTTAATTTGTCGATAGTTCTAATACTCACACCACATATCGCCGGAGCAAGTTCACGAGAACGGCAGAATTAACACTTTGTACCTTTTTGGTATCTATTTTCATTTCAGTGAGAAATTTTAAATCATTGTTGATAACAACACATGCTTATGCTGGTATATTGGTGCCAACAGGCAAAATATTATTTTGAATAAATTCTGCCGTTTTGGTACAAAACAAAGGAGTAGCCTGTGTCACTAAAGAAATTCAGAGAGCGCATTTCTCTACGATATTATGTACTAAAATAGCATTGCACTAATTTGCAAGTAGGCAAAACAAATGACCCTTTGCATACCGCACTGCTGCCGTGTACCTGCCTTCGATGACACATTTGTTTTTATCGATAATGGTGTTGCGCCCCCGCAACATGCTCACGGCTCTAGCCGGGCTGAGGCTGAGCTATGTTTTATGACCCAAACTGCATGGATAAAATAATTCTATTATAGACACAGGCCTCTCCTTAGAAATAAACTTTTGGCCTAATGTTCTGTGTAAAAATGTATCTACACAAATAAATAAAATTGAAGTGTTTGTTTCTAATTTTAAATTAACAGCTTTTCACCAAAAACTTTTGAAAGTTTTTATGGTACTTACATCAAAAAATCTATTTTAAAATTCTTGTCTTTCTGTTTATTGCTACTGACCTCTAGAGCGGCAGGACCAATTTTGACTGGACTTTCACAGGCAGATAGCTGATGATATAAGGAATAACATAGGCAACTTTTATTTTAGACTAGCTGTTGCGCGCGGCTACGCCCGCGTGTATGTGGATTATCGCGATAAATAAGTAGCCTATGTGTTATTCTGATGTATAAGCTATGTTACTGTAAAGTTTCATCCAAATCCGTCCAGTAGTTTTTGCATGAAGAAGTAACAAACATACAAACAAACTTTCGCATTTATATATATTAGTGTGACTAGCTTCGCCCCACAGTTTTGGTTGTAAAGGTACAGCAACAACCACAGATAGTCTATACAAATAAATAAAATTGGAGTGTCTGTTTGTAATATTAAAATAATCACTTTTTAATAAATGCATAATATGTATGTATATATATAAAATAACGGTACATGTACCGTGTCGTCTGTTTGTTCCGGGTAATCTCTGGAACGGCTGGACCGATTTTGACGGGACTAGTTTCGCCCCGCGGCGTCACTCGCCGCACGACCTTAACCGCGGGGTTCAGCTAGTTTAGAATATTTGTATTACACAGTTCAAGGAGCTGCTGAATATAAATTTAGGAGTAAAATTCAAATTATTTTATTTTAGGAGAACATACAACAAACATCATCATATGCAGGTGAATCATTTAAGACTAAACTGAAGAATAACATGTGGTATGAGGCATTGGAAGTGTGCCATATGAGTATTACTCAAACACAGTATTTATCTCCCAATGTTCTCAAAGATGTGGTAGAAATCATGTTGGTAAATATTGGTTTTACATTTTATTAATGTAACAACTATTTAGCAGTAAGTGGTTCTTAATATTCTCATTAATTTAAAAATAAATAGCATACAGATGAGAAGAACTCTACTTTTTATATGGGGCCAATGAAAAGTTTATTTTAATAAATTCTATCCCTTAAATTAATGCATGCTTGTGTAGACTATTTCTGCAAATGACCATTTGTAAAAAGAGTATGAATGAAAGTTCATCATTTTTAATGAAATAGTTATACTAATTTCCACAATATAAATAAAGAGAAAAGTATTGTGTAGAGCTAATGACTCCTTTTAACTTATTTTTCAGAATGCCCATGAGGATAATTGCTCTGAATACACAGTAAAGCATGTCATTGAAAAGGGCCAACAAACATTTATGCAAAACTTCAGCACACATCCTCCATGTTTCACGAAAAGCTTAAGAACTTATTACAAAACCTTTTTAACATCTCCCATGTCTCTGAAAGAGAACACATTTACAAATAGAACAGAATTCGAATGTAGTAAGGGCATAGTGAAATATTGTATGAATAGATTAGAGCATGAGCTAAGCTTTGATAGTACTGATGGTCCTCTACTTGACAAAGATGCACACATTCCACCAGAAATTAAACATAGTTTAGGAGGTCTACACTGGCAGAAGGAGAAATTTGAAATATTTGAATTACTCAACAGAGAAGACAGGATTGAGAGACTATTTGCTGTTCTGGAAACTGTGGTTGAACTGTTGCAGTTTGATTTGGCTATTTGGCATTCAAGGTACTTTTTTAAAATACAAGCTTTATTGGTAGGTATATAGTAATATAATAATAGTTTATTTCACAAACATATACAGAATTTCAAATCATAAGTAGGCTCGCAATTTTTGCAACAAATTAGTGAAGTTAACATCCTGTATTTCGGTTATCAGCGCCAATCCTCTCGGATACAATTGAATTATTCAATTCATCTAATGACTAGTAATAATATTCATTTAATTTAGTGACTGCGCCACAGAGTTTATATACCAATAAGTACATAACATACACTACATCCCTCCCTTGTTATTGTTATTTTTTCTTTCATATATAACTGTACATATACCCATACCCAATAGAGAATTTAGTTAAGGAACAGCGATCAGGTTAACGTTACAAATCAGACACATTAATAATCACCAAAATATACTTATTTAATAAACTTTTTAACTTGTCATATGCATGTCAGATACAATCAGTAAGTCCTTATTCCACTTATGTTTAATTACTCTTCATCACTTATTTTGTCTTTATTATCCATCTTTGTATTTACTCAAGCTGTGATTGATTTATATTTCTATTCAATTTAATGAAAGTTCAACATAACACCTTTTTATATTACCTTCGATTTAATGAAGAATAAGTAACATGATAATACTTCCAATTTAAGGGGCTGAAAACCAAAATAGAGCTAAATAAAGATCGCTTTGTATAAAACCTATCGCTCATATCATTACTAAAATCAATGTCTTTATAATTGAACATGTTCCTGACATAGTGGTTATTTCCAAAACACGATTTGAAAAACTTCACTCGATAGAAAAAAAAATCAAAGTAGCCTCCGAAAATACTTGAATTCTGACTTTACACAGTTGTGCTTTAAGTAATGTAAATGAAATTAAGTAAAATTGTCTATCAAATGTAACTAAAGAAAATGGTTGAGTTAGATTTTTAATAAAATTGCAACTTTTACCATAATAACGAATTTTGTGGTTTAGCACTTACGCCCTTCTATTCCAAGCGCTCTTTCTCTGTCATTCCTATGGACATCGGCAGCAGTGTTTCCACAATGAGGGGAAATTCCCCTTTTGAGGGGAAATTAGGGTCCAGAGGGGAAGAAAAAGGGGAAATCGAGGGAAATCATGGATAAAGCCTAGCCTAAAATATTGCGGAAAATTTCTTAACTAATTTTTGTATGGACTATACTAATGTTACCAAAAGAAACAGCAGCGAAATTGGCAGCCCACCACCAGTGCAGGTTTTATATATTATATTTCTGGTCAGGCTATAAGAATACGAATGTTGAAATTATACTTTATTCATGCTTAGCACTTATCACACATTTTACCACTTTGGAAGTGTCTCTCGCGCAAACTATTCAGTTTAGAAAAAAATGATAGTAGAAACCACAATATAATTTTTGAAGACCTATCCATAAAGAACCTCACACGCATGGTGTTCAATCCTCTCGCCAATGCAGCGTTCACCTTGGGAAGTTTGCCATGCCTATAGGGTCCATGAGTAAGGCATATAATCGCTAAGCTAGTTCACTGACGAGAGCAATAAACTTGACGGCGTTTCACCGTGTTCTTATTCTAAGCTAATGGAATATCAAGCACTTACTGGAGACGTGTGAATTCCCTGATATCGGCGTTCCAAGAGGCCTCTTGGTAGTTTCTCTGCGTCGTAACACATTCATGAACTCCTCAGTTGCTGTGGTACAGGTTCCCTAGTATTATTCGAATTATAATACACCCGTTTTAACTGTCGCGGATCGCGCCTAATTGACTTGACTACTAAAACTCGCGAGTCCAAACCAGACTAATCATAACGGTAACCAACGAAACACCGAATTGGATGGACATCCAGCTAAATTCCAATTAAACGGCACTTTTCAACCACCCTGGCTGACCGTCTTTACAAAGCTTCTCATTAGTTCTATATTTTAACCTCAAACGTCAAACAAAAAACATGACAATCAAAAATGTTGCCATTATAATGACGTTCGAAATCTAACACATGGGTTTGATGAAAATAAAATTTTGAGTTTCAGTTCTAAGTATGGGAACCCCTAAAATGTATTGTTTTTTTTTCTAATTTTGTGTGAAAATTTTAATGCGGTTCACAGAATACATCTACTTACCAAGTTTTAACATTATAGTTCTTATAGTTTCGGAAAAAAGTGACTGTGACATACGGACGGACAGACAGACAGACAGACAGACGGACGGACGGACAGACAGACAGACGGACATGACGAATCTATAAGGGTTCCGTTTTTTGCCTTTTGACTTAAAATAGAACTAAAGCAGAATAATTTTTGAGAGGAAAAAAGTCCTGAGAAGGCAAAATCTCAATTGAGGCGTGGGGAAAGGAAATCATTAAAGTGGAAACACTGATCGGCAGTGAGCGTTGAGGCGCGCTGCTAGATGGACCTATGTCGCTCGATTCGCGCGCTGACCCAATATATTAGTCGTCTATTTAGTGTATAATTTGGTATAAGTGAATCATTTCCTACAGACGAATAGTGTAAATAGATAGTTCCTAATTAATTAACCGACTTCCAAAAAGGAGGAGGTTCTATGTTCCACTGTTTTTTTTTTTTTATGTATGTTACCCGATTACTCCGTCAGTTGTGGACCGATTTAAAAAAAATTTTTTCTATTCGAAAGGGTATGCTTCCGAGGTGGTCCCATTGCCAGCATATCAGGATCTGATGATGGGGTCCCAGGGAAATCGAGGGAAACTCTCATTTTTTATAGGCACATACTATGTTTTTCGTATATTTTCTGAAGTTACACCCGTATTTGCGTCTGGTAGTCATCATTTTATGATGATGAGCTGATGATGTAAGGTACAACTCCTTAACGGTTAGGAGTTGGAGGATAAATCTTTAAATATCAGATGTATATATGTTACCTTTAGTCGTATTCTTTCAAATTATTTAGATAAGCTGATGATGGAAGGTGGATGGTACAACTCCTCAACGGTTAGGAGTTGGAGGATAATTCTTTCAATTTCATACGTATCTAAAGACCTTCAGTCGTATACTTTCAAGTTATTTAGGTGAACTGATGATAGAAGGTTAAACTCTTCAACAGTTAGGAATTAGAGGATGATTTCAATATTACACGTACGTTTAGACCTTCATTTGTATTCTTGATGATGAAATTTGATGAAATAGTTCAACTTACTACTTACCTACGATTGTTTGCACTAAAAACTGAAAAATAAAAACTTTTTATAAAAAAAAAAAAACCGACTTCCAAAAAACATCCAACGAAAACTCTCTGCCAAAAAAACACTTAAAAGCGTAAAATAAACTGTTTCTTCATAAATTGCCTATACCTAATTCTTTATTCATTTTAAATAGTAGTATTATAATGTGTGCTAGGTACCTAAAATCTGTTTGAAGTCGGTGCTAAGCCAAAAAGAATACAAACGAACAATTACAAAAGTCTAAGCGATAGTCACTTGGCACCTACTTCAAGCAGATTCTAGGTACCTAGCACACATTATAATACTACTATTTAAATGAATAAAGAATTAGGTATAGGCAATTTATGAAGAACCAGTTTATTTTACGCTTTTAAGTGTTTTTTTGGCAGAGAGTTTTCGTTGGTTGTTTTTTATGTATGTATGTATGTGTATCTATGTACCTAATTGTCTCGCTTTTTGATTTCGATCTCGTGATAATCGTGATCTCGTTAATCACAATAAAATAATGTGATTATAATACATAATGTGTTTTTTTTTTGTTTTTTTTGTTTTAGGTACTTACAAAATAAAATAAATATTATATCACATATTTTCTATTATTTCATAGACAGAAAGTAAACACATTAATAATCCTCATTATAATATTTTTGTAAGGAATGCGCCCATTTTGCGCATGACATTTTTGCTATTTTTATATGCTGCACAAACTTTGATTAGTTGAACCATTATTTACTTATTTAAAATTGTTTTTTTTATCATACCATTACGATAGCATTTTTATTTTGACCTATCTGAAATATTCTAAAGCCCTGTGTAAAGTGTGGTGAAACTACAAAGCGCCATTATATTGGTTTTAGCAGAGTGCAAACTCAAAGTGGATTAGTGGTTCTCGGACTCTGTAGTAATACCAATAACGAACCGCATCGCAACCGCGGCGCTGCTTTATCGAACATTGTAAGGGGCGTGTCCATTGCTCAAGGTCGTTGGCTGCAGTCAGCGTCTTAATGGAAGTCCAATATTAAATTTAATCTCGCTTTAACAGACTACCTACTTATATTTCCAATTTAATGAAAGTCCAATTTTAATCCAATTTAATGGGCTACTTTTCAAACACATTGTACCTACTACTTCCAATTTAATGAAAGTCCAGTTTAATCTAAGTTAACGAAAATCACGTTTTGACATAATATCTCTAGTTTCGTGGAAATCGATTTGATTTCGATTTGATATGAAATATAAGTCGCGCCGGAAGCTGACAAGCGGAAGGCGCTAAGATATTAATATGAATCAACTATTTACTTGTTTATAAAATCACCAATTGAATTATAAGTTTATAATATATTTTATTGTATGCCTAGTAATTATTAAGATTTAAACAAATGAGGCATTTATACGAGGTTGGAATCGTTACTTATAACAAAGTAAATGTCTTATCTGATTTATGTCTCTATATTAACGTATTTTATTTCGTTCATGAAATAATATTTACGTCCTCACATTAAACTCCCTGTTAATTTTAGGAATTTGCCCTAACGGAAATTTAAGAATAGGTAATACTGCAAAGCGTACTATACCCTAGTATCCAAACAATATCATAAAGAGGCATTGGATCCATGGCGCAAACCACTATGGCCACCTGATTATTTTGTTACATTGCTCTTGGCTATATTAATAACAAGGACTAATAATTATTGTTCATAAATATCTAATTAATAATGTGATTGCACACTATAGTACATCCCGAGTGGTAAAAGTATAAAACTCTTGCAATATTGTTATGAGTTTTCAGACTGCTGATCGTCGTACACACCTCATTCTGTAGTAAATCCAAACCCTTTATCACACAATCTATACTTATAATAAAAATGTAACAGGTCAAATTCTGTACATTGAAGATATTTTGAAAATTTTTTTGGAGGGCACTCTGTTATCGATACTGAAACGAAAACCATTTTTTTTTTCATTTTTGTCTGTCTGTCTATCTGTCTGTCTGTCTTTCTGTCTGTCTGTCTGTCTGTATCTTGGCCGCGCATCACGCCGAAACTACTGAATGGATTCAAATGAAACTTGGCATGATTTGAGTTCATACTCCGAGGTAGGACATAGGATACTTTTTATTCCGAAATTCCGGACGGTTTCCTTGGGAGGGGAGATGAAAGTCAAAATGTGTAATTAATTGTAATTCATTAACGAGTAGTCCGATTGCAATAATTCTTTTTTTGTTAGAAAGGAGATACTCTGAAGATTGTAGCATAAAGTATTTAATTTATCACAATCTCTCTTTCTATTGGAAAAAAAAATTATAAAGAATTTATCATTACGAAAAACAACATGTAGTGACATCTATTGCCAGCCATGCGTAATTAATAACACTTTGATTAATATATCGTGGAATAATCGTACAACGTATTACGTATAATTCGGTGTAGCATTAAGTATTTGATTTATCGCAACCTCTCTATCCATAAATTCAGCACGGTTTCCTGGAGAGAGGGGATGAAAGTCAAAATATGTACTTGGTTGTAATTCAATAACACGTGATTTCATTCATTCTTTTTTTGCTAGACAGCAAGTACTTTAAATATTGTTCCGTGATCTATTTATAAATATATCACGTATAATAAATCTGTGGACGTTGAGTTTGTCAGTTTCTTTGCTTAAAACAGCGACATCTCTTGGAATCAAGTAACTAACTTTACAATAGGTACGTAATATGATTTTCTTTTGAACGTATAATAAAAATGTGATGTAACAGATCAATTCTGTACATTAAAGAAATTTAGATGTTTTATCGGGAGGGCTCTCTAATCGTTACTGAAGCAATGAAATTTTCTTGAAAATTGTTTCTGAACTTAACAGCGACATCTATTGGAATTAAGTAACACTAACTTCACAGTAGGATATACCTATCCTATATACGAGTAATCTATATATGATTAATTTTTAAAGTAGGTATAATAAAAAAAAAACAGATTAATATATTTATATTATAATTATAATAATTCTGTACATTAGAGAATTTTTTTGGAGGACGCTCTAATCGATTCTGAACCAAAAACTAAAATACCATAATAACGTTAAATGGTCATTGTAAAGGAGCAAGGTCCAAATGTATGAAGGAAGACGTCTTTTCAGTAGAATGTATTTAATTTGCTGGTTTTTCAGTAATAGATTACTAGAAAAAACTTGCAAAGTTGACAAAACAATTTGTATATCTTCTTCTTCTTTTATATCCTATAAAAAGCGGCCAAGTGCGAGTCGGACTCGCCCGTGAAGGGTTCCCGCAGCAGCAAGTGGCATAATACAATTTTTATTTTATTTTTATATTTGTGTTGATTGAATAAAAGGTAAATTGCAGTTTACGATTTATGACGTATTAAAAAAAAAACTACTTACTATATTTCGTTCAAACCAATTTTCGTTGGAAGTTTGCATGGTAATGTACATCATATATTTTTTTTAGATTTATCATTCTCTTATTTTAGAAATTACAGGCCGGCTCCCCCCCCCCCCCTGTAACTTCACACATTTTACCACTTTGGAAGTGTCTCTCGCGCAAACTAATCAGTTTAGAAAAGTATGATATTAGAAACCTCAATATTATTTTCGAAGAACTATCCATAGATAACCCCACACGTATGGGTTTGATGAAAAAAATTTTTTTCAGTTTCAGTTCTAAGTATGGGGACCCCCATAATTTATTGTTTTTTTTTCTATTTTTGTGTGAAAATCTTAATGCGGTTCACAGAATACATCTACTTACCAAGTTTCAACATTATAGGTTTTATAGTTTCGGAAAAAAGTGGCTGTGACATACGGACGGACAGACAGACGGATAGACAGACGGACAGACAGACAGACAGGCAGACATGACGAATCTATAAGGGTTCCGTTTTTTGCCTTTCGCACGGAACCCTAAAAATGAATTGCTGTTCGTTTGTTTCGCTAAAACTCGAGAACCGACGGGCCGATTTAGCTAATTTAGGTTTTGCAATGTTTGCCGTGGTTCAGGGAAGGTTTAAACGGTGAGAAAATATGGAAAAATTGCGGGGAAGATAACAAAAACAACAATTTCCTTTTGCCCATATAAACTGTTCTACCAACTTTCCTGTCAAACTTTTGACTGTCAAATTGAAGCACTTATTAAATTAAGGGTTTTAAATAGGCATCATATATTATTACACGGATGAAATTAAGGGTTGTGTATAAGAAAAATTAAAAGATAGCGGGCAAAGTCTTTTTTTTTTGTCCGCGACGTCTGTCTGTATCTTGGACGCGCATCACGCTGAAACTACTGAATGGATTCAAATGAAACTTGGCACGATTTGAGTTCATACTACGAGGTAGGACATAGTTTTTTTTTAATTTTTTTTTTTTTTAATAACGGGAAAAGTATTTTTCTTTGTTCGCGACTGTACACTGCCTGTAGGAAGCTGAGACAGATATGTAAATATGGCGGTACGAAGTTTATTTTTATTCTACCCTTCCTGAATATTTTCGCTCGATTTCTATTCTTCTCTTCCTGAACATTTTCACCGTATTCCTATTCTTCCCTTCCTGAACATTTTCGCCCTAATTCTATTCTACCCTTTCCTGAATATTTTCGCTTTATTTCTATTCTTTCCTTCCTGAACATTTTCGCCCTATTCTTATTCTTCCTTTCCTGAAAATTTTCGCCCTATTTCTATTCTTCCCTTCCTATTCAAAGTGCTGCAGCTTTCAGAATTTACTTACAGACAAGTCTGTTCTGATTTCTGAGGACTTTTTATTTTTTATTCTGTAATTTCTGAGATCTTTTTATTTTGTCTAATAAATGTCCATAAAACTAGATAAGAAAAATTACACAGTAAAAAAACAAAAAAGGGAACGCCTCAAGACGATCGACGAGAGATGAGACCGTCTATGCTCAATTAAAGTGTAAAATAAAAATATAGTTTTGTGACTAATAAGAAACACTGTTTTTTATTACTTAAAAATATTTTTAAATTATGGTGTACCTCCAAAATTTTTAATCTTCCTAGATGTACCTTGAACCCAAAAAGTTTGCGGAACACTGAATGTACTATGGTGATGTGCAGTGCCGTCTTTACCATAAGGGCACACGGAGCCAGTGCCCAGGGCCTCCATCCTCAGGGGGGCCCCGAGGAACCGTCAATTTCTCTCGCACATTACATTTTGTTTACAAAAAAAACAGTTCAGTATGTATCATTCGAAATAATTACTAAGCTTTCAGTTCATATATTTTTTACGGTTGATAAATGAAAGCGTAAAAAGTTGTGTCTCTTTCACCTTCTTTACGATCGTTAAATCCTAAATTAAATATTTTCTCTGCCTTTGTATTTGCTGAATTATAGTAGGAGAAATTTTTTTAAATCGTTAAATATTCAATGTTGACATTATGTGCTTGATGTATATACAATTACTAGTTGTTGCTCGCGGCTCCGCCCGCGCATTTGTCAGTTATCGCGGCAAATAGTAGCCTATGTGTTATTCTGATGTATAAGCTATATTACTGTAAAGTTTTATCCAAATCCGTTCAGTACTTTTTGCGTGAAAGAGTAACAAACATCCATCCATACTTACAAACTTTCGCGTTTATAATATTAGTATAGATTCTCCATCGGTAATGTTATCAGTGTTATCACAAGGCGCTTATTTAGAAGGTATCCTACTTAATTTACTAAGTACATCATCTGGCGATTACAAAGTCAAGCTGCTGTTTCCTATAATATAAATCGTTTAAGAAAATAACTAAACTTAAGTGTTAACTAGAGGGTGAGGCACATTTCTTGCAGAAACGATGATCGATGGGGCTACTAATTTTTTACGAGACAAACGCGTACAGATAATTGCAACGTTGTTAGGCCCCCCACAAGCTGGTCCGATTACCTGGTAAAGGTGCCAGGAAGCAGTCAGAAGCAGATAGCATGGAAATAGCAGCAGGCAGCGAGTATAAATATTTGTCAGAAGCGCTCGAGTCGAGATACGGGGATCGCCACTTGGAACACGTTTTCCGCGCCCTACTACGCGATAGAGTTTAAGGTCTGGGAGAAGGCCTACAGCAATGTGCATTGCAAATTGAGAACCTCGTACGGAAAGCGTACCTTTCGGCCGGTCTTCTGCAGCTAAGTTGCCGGTTAAGGATTTTGCAGATGTAGACGATATAAGACTACCTGGAAAACATTGCGAAAAGAAAATTGTTGATCCAAAACGCACGTTCCAAGGCAGCGATCTGGGAAAACATGACAGGAAAATGAAAGATGACGTCATCATTCAATGCAAAGATATGTCTCGTAGAGAAAGTGTACTCCAAGTCCAAACTCGAAATCAATTGGCTTGACGGTGAAGCTCATCAACGTTACTCCTTTTGGGACCTTGGTGAACTCGTGGTCCCGTGAAGATGAAACAATGAAGATAGCACAGGGGTATGACGTTCACCTTATGCAACTTATCACAAGGATAACCTTGTGCTTTCTATATGATAAGCTAAACCTGCTCGGAGTTATATATCGTCTGCAATCAGTACTACTAAAGCTTATTGGGCACAATGGGATAGCTTGGTTCTACAAAACGGGATCCTTTACCGGAGATGGAAGAAGATCAACGGGAGAGAGTTCTACCTGCAAATCCGTGTTCACGATTTAGGAGGCCATTCTAGTGTCAAGAAGACACTGTTAACAGTACGTGAGACATTCTACTGGCTTCATTCTTGGCAAGATGTACCAGATTGGTGCAGTAAATTGTACAGTCGTAAAAGGTCCACAGATGCGAAGTCAAGGAAACTAGCAACTGTAAAACTTCGGCACATCATGGAAACAAATCACGGTTGACGTCGCGAGCGATAACAAGAAAACCCGAAACGACCATCGCTCAAACGATGTTGATGAAGGTGCACTGGTTTGGCTCCTTCACCCAACCCGTGGGAAAGGGAAATCCCTTAAACTACAGACCAAGCGGGAGGGTTCATACAAGGTCGGCGACTACCAAGAGGGGTTTAAAGTAGTGCATTAGACCGCCTGGCTAAATATTGTGGCAGCCATAGCGGTTCTCGGGACGAGCATCTCTAAGAAGGAGTAAGTGTTACGAAAAAAGAACATTCCACAAAAAGAATCGTGAATCGGTTTAGCCTTGAAAGTTCTAGTCGGTTTCTTGAGGCACAAAACAATGAACATAACGTAAATGTAGGTAAATAGAATCGAATAGGTATAGACTGATCGTCGCGAGATTGGCAGTCCCTTCGAGAGGCCGTTGAATTTTCTCGAATGATATATAGAAATAGCGGCATATATTATAGAAATCGCGGACCGCAGTGCAGTTCAGTTTGGGCTATAGTACGACAAATATCTAAGTGATATAAGTGATTAACACAACGAGCTCGGCGAACATTAAGGACTATTGTTCTAAATTATTCTGTGTTTTAAGAGTGTTTATAATAAAGTCTCTTTTACACGACAGAAGGCTTATTTCTTATATTCGTTGAACCCTAACACGTAATGTATAATAGAGGATTTTGTTTAGCAGAAAACCTGAAAAAAAAATTATCGTTATTGAAACCAAAAAACTAGCTACATATTAATATCATTCATGACTTAATAAATTATATACTTGATTACTCATAAATGATCATAGTAGAATGTTAGTGTAATTCGCTTTCTTTACTTTCCAAAAGGGCCCCAAATTTTTGTGTGCCCAGGGGCCCCAGCTGAGCTTAAGACGGCTCTGGTGATGTGTGTTACTTCGACCTGAATGCAGACCTCCTTAACAAGCTTGACCGTCTTCTTAATAACTGCATTCGATTTATTTTCAATATTCGAAAGTATGACCATGTGTCTGCTTTGCGTTCCCAGTTAAAATGCAATCCTATTCGCCTACAGTGCAATCAGCGAGCTCTTACCTTCCTATTTTCATTTCTCAACTCGCCATCCTTACCTACCTACCTTGCTCCGTGTTTCCGATACCTGTGCTCTAATCACGATAGAAATCTTCGCTCAGTTAATAATCTGCTTTTTTTTTATGGAATAGACCGGCAAACGAGCAGACGTATCGCCTGATGGTAAGCGATTACCGCCGCCCATGGACACCCGCAACACCAGAGGCGTCACAAGTGCGTTACCGGCCTTTGGGGGATGGGGGGGGGGAGATAGGGGGAGGGGTTGGGGTATGGGCCTCCGGTATCCTCACTCACTAGGTGAAACACAGCGCAAGCACTATTTCACACCGGTTTTCTATGAGGCCGTGGTATCACTCCGGTCGAGCCGGCCCATTCATGCCGAAGCGTGGCTCTCCCACGGTCTCTGCTTCTCTCATGTCCGTCTCATTACTCCGACTTCGTGAACTGTTCCTTCTTTTTTCAAGCAGTACTACTCTGAAATGCGCTCCCGCTCGAAATCAGGATGTCCACTAACCGATATACATTCAAAAATAAAGTACATGAGCTCTTTCTCAATGAACTGGCAGAATTATCTAATCTATAGCTTACCGTCCTTTTTAAACGACTTCCAAAAGGAGGAGGTTCTCAATTTCATCGTTCATCGTCACAATGTATGTACGTACACGGATTACTCCTCCGTCAATTTGTGGACCGATTTTGAAAATTATTTTTGTATTCGAAAGGGTATGCTCCTCATGTGGTCCCATGGCCACCATATCTCCTGATATGGCGTGACCTTGAGCGGGATAGCTGCTCTTCGCGTAGAACAAAACAACCGAAGCGTCGGTGACGTCGTTGACGTTCGTCTCGAAATATAGCGAGTGTGGTACCTACTATTACATTTGGCTTGGCACCGACTTCAAACCTATGAATAGGTAGCATATACAAGTTATTTGATACTTTTTAGTTTTTAAGTCGGTTTTTTAAACGAGGTTTTTTTTCCATTATTTAGTGTATAAATGTTGTATTTATGTATACGTAATCTGTATATGTATATCTACTTATATATGTATGTTTGTATGTATAACGTTGAATATGATGTGATTATTGTAAATTTTAACGGACTTCTTATGTATATGAGATTTCACACACCTGCCTTATAAGATTTCTCCACCACCCGAAGGTCGACTGGAAGAGAACGCTCTGGGCATTAAGTCCGCCGATGTACATTCTTAGTGCATAAAGTTAATAAATAATATATAAATAATCTACATTGTATTTATATTTCCAAAAAAGTGTGTGTGACCAGTTCCTAAAATTATCATCTCAATGTAACTAACACAACATCCACATCTGGTAGTTCTTAAACAGTTTCTAAAAGATACTTTACAATAGGTACGTTATATGATTACTTTTTTATCGTATAATAAAAATGTAAAATATCAATTTTAAGTTTGAAATACTTGAATTAGGAGTTATAATTTTTAATATAAACAAACATAACTTAATATTTATGATAATTTACCAGAAACAAAACACAAAATGTGTGTGAGTGTGTGTGTTTGTTACTCTTTCACGCTAAAACTACTGAACGGATTTGGATGAAACTTTACAGTAATATATCTTATACAGGATACTATTGGCCGCGAAAATCGACATTCACGCGGGCGGAGCCGCGGGCAACAGCTAGTAGTGAATATGGTGATCCATCCGAATACATATTATGTGTTGTTACGCTAGCAAGGAGCCATACTAATTACCTATTAACAATTAGGAAAAAGGAGTTATTTGTATTCTATTAATTACAAAATAAGGAGGACAATTAATCGAAGCACTGCTTGTTTATATTTTTATTTAGTGGAATGAGATAGTGACTCATTTCAATTATTTAAGTAGGTAAATAAATACCATTCCATAAGGGTCTAACAGACTATTTTTAGTACTACTATTCCAGTAGAAAATAAGTACGTATCTAAAATGTGACACAACAACAACCATTACCTACACTCTACAGAAACTCAGCAACTTCCCACTGTCAACATTGACACATTAACAACCCACTAAACTGCAGAACTTATTTTTAACTTAAGACAAGTATTTTAGATTATAAAATATCGTTTAACCAACAATTAATGAACATTCTGACAGTCATTCATTTTGTTACATGTTAATTTATATCAACTCGCTAATCAGAATACGTAGGTATCCGTTTAGATTTTAGTGAGAATGGACTAAAGTCAGCGGTATGTTTCTGAATCTGGCAACATGATTACCTACATACTGTTGGGACTAAGTATTGTTAAGTCTTCCACCGTAATAGTTTTTTTTTTTTTTTTTTTTTTTTTTTTTCGAGCCGGCAAACACATTCTGGCCCTCCTGGTACTTAAATATTTTGTACTTGAACTTTACTCTGATCGTTATAGAACTGTTCTAGAATCGCCAAGTACTTGACCTTCTCTGAGAATCTAACATACGACAAATAATGTGATAATTCTCTTTACTCTTTTTTTTTCACACTGTTGACAAGGTAATACCTATGTTGCGTATTTACAGATTTTAAAACACGCTATCGCAATCTAATGCTAGTAACAAAGCGTCGACTGTATCTGTGCTCAAAGTTAGGTACACTTTTTTACCTTTTTTACAAATTGAAAGTTTAACCCATAAAAACCTCGCAATTTAATGCCCAGTAGGTATGTACGTAATTTAATGCCATGGATCTAGGTATGTTCGCAATTTAATGTCATGTATCTAGGTATGTCCGCAATTTAATGCCATACTGACAAATGTCCACAATTTAATGCCATGTATCTAGGTATGTCCGCAATTTAATGCCATACCGACAAATGTCCGCAATTTAATGCCATACCGACAAATGTCCGCAATTTAATGCCATACCGACAAATGTCCGCAATTTAATGCCATGTATCTAGGTATGTCCGCAATTTAATGCCATACCGACAAATGTCCGCAATTTAATGCCATACCGACAAATGTCCGCAATTTAATGCCATGTATCTAGGTATGTCCGCAATTTAATGCCATACCGACAAATGTCCGCAATTTAATGCCATACCGACAAATGTCCGCAATTTAATGCCATGTATCTAGGTATGTCCGCAATTTAATGCCATACCGACAAATGTCCGCAATTTAATGCCATAACGACAAATGTCCGCAATTTAATGCCATGTATCTAGGTATGTCCGCAATTTAATGCCATACCGACAAATGTCCGCAATTTAATGCCATAACGACAAATGTCCGCAATTTAATGCCATGTATCTAGGTATGTCCGCAATTTAATGCCATACCGACAAATGTCCGCAATTTAATGCCATACTTACCGTGCACTCTGACGCAGTACGGTTACCTGTATATAATAATAATAATAATAATAGCCTTTTATTCCTAAACATAGGGTTACAAGAGGTCCCTAAGTTCGGTGTGCCTTTTGACATAGGCCTCCTCCAATTCCTTCCAATGGGTCCTATCCCTTGCTACTCTCAACCAGAATGGGCCCGCTGTCTGTTTCAAGTCATCTTCCCATCTCCTGACTTGACGACCCCTACCTCTTTTGCCGTCTCTTGGTTGCCAGAGGGTGACTTGCTTGCTCCATTTGTTATTGGGGTGGCGTAGCATATGTCCAGCCCATCTCCATTTTTGGATGTCTATCCGGGTAAGAATGTCTGTGAGTTTTGTTCTTGATCTTATGTCTACGTTCCTGACTCTGTCTTTGATTTTTAACCCTAGCATGCTTCTTTCCATGGCACGTTGGCATTTTGATAGCCTTTCCCTGTGGTGAAGTGTTAATGACCAAGTTTCACAGCCATATGTGAGAACTGCTAGGATACATGTCTCAAATGTTTTCTTTTTTATATAATTACCTAGATCCTTGCTTTTCACTATTTCCTTCAGTGACCAGTATTTTCTCCATCCTTGGGCTATTCGCCTGTTTATTTCTTTTGTCATTTCATCTGAAGGGGATATTATCTGTCCTAAGTAAATATATTCTTTGACATATTCGATCTTGTTGCCATCCACCATAACGTCTATTTCCCTTGAGTTTGTCATCAGTTTTGTTTTGCTGGCATTGATTTCCAGACCAACTTCTCTACTGATATTTGCTAGGCTCTGCATCATTTGTTCTATTGCTGCTGGATTCTCTTCAAGGAGCACGAGATCATCGGCAAATCTTAGGTGGTTTAGGCGAGCTCCGTTAATGTTCAGACCTAAGTGGTCCCAGTTTAACTGTCTAAAGATGTGCTCGAGTACGGCGTTAAATAGCGTAGGGGAGAGAGGATCACCTTGGCGTACGCCCTTTTTGATAGGAAATGATTCTCCTGTTGATTCTAGTTTAATACTGGCCTTGCTAGATTTGTATATACTCTTAAGTATTTCTATATAGTTGCTCTGGACCACTTGTTGTTCTAGGCTCCGCCAAATGTATTGGTGCCTGAGGCTGTCGAATGCCTTTGAGTAATCTATAAAAGCCAAGTAGATTTGTTTATTGTATTCGTTATACTTCTGTATCAACTGTTTTATTGTGTGAATGTGATCTATTGTGCTGAAGTCTTTTCTGAATCCTGCCTGCTCTACGGGTTGGCTTTCGTTTAGTGTCAATGATATTCTTTCCAGGATCACTTTAGGAAATACTTTATATATGTTTGATATTAGAGAAATTGGCCTATAGTTCCCAATCTCGGCTCTAGGGCCTTTTTTATGTAGTAGAATTATGTGACACTCGGTCCATTCTTCTGGAATTTGCCTTGTTAGTAAGATTTCATTGAAAAGTTTTGCCAGCACAGGACTGATTTCCTCTAAGGTTCCCTTGAGCATTTCATTAGGTATCTTGTCTGGCCCTGGGGCTTTTTCGAGTTTTTGGGATTTTATAGCCTTGATTACCTCTGAAGCTAGGATTTCTGGCACTTCGTCTACTTTGTTTTCTTTTGTTTCGTTTACTTCCTGAATTGTGGCCAACCCTGAATCGAATTTATCAGAATATAATAGGCGGTAATAGTCCGTAGCTAGTTTCTGTATTGAGAGTCGATTAGTTAAGTGAGATTCGCGTTGTTTTAGTTTTGATATCCATTCTTTCCCATGTTCGCTTAGTTGTTTCATAGCCCTTTTTATTCCTCCTGTTCTTTTTATATTTTCTTCCAAAACTCTATTTCTTTTCTCCTTGCGGTCTTTTCTCATATTCTCCTTAATTTCCTTGCTAAGGTTTGCAATTTTTTGGAGTCTTTCTTTGTCCCCTTTATTTGATATTAGTGTTCTTCTTTCATCTAGTAGTTCTAGTGTCTCTTTGCTTAAATAGCTTTCTTTGCTTCTGAGTTTACTGACTAGCATCTCTTTCAATTTGTTTTGTAGTCTCCTGTATTTAATCCCAGTTTCTGCGTCGGAGGTAACAATTTCATTGAGTGGTTCTGTTGTGCGGGAATTAGTGGAATGGCTGTGTTCTGATATCTGATACAACTCATTATTATTAACTAGGTTTTTCCTGGATCTTTTGGGTTGGTTTAGGCTTAGGCAGCTTCTTACCATGCGGTGGTCTGTGTTAAAGTTGAGGTTTTTAACTATGTTGGTATCTGTGAACGCGCTTGCTTTGTTGGTTACAATAAAGTCAATTTCAGTTTTGAATTTTGCACCTGGGGATGACCACGTCCATTTACTTTTAGTTTTTTTGTAGAAACGTGAGTTCATTAAAATAAGGTTATTTTCCATCATGAATTCTACTAGTTTCTGCCCATTTTGGCTTCTTTTGCCATGCCCAAAATTCCCGATTGAGGATTCTTCCCCAATTTGCCTTTCTCCAATCTGTGCGTTGAAGTCGCCCATGACTATTATGTTGTTGTTGTAATGCGGTTTTATTGCTTCTGAGATACTGTCATAGAAATATTCGATGTCTGATTTCCCCGCTTGTTCTGTTGGGGCGTATATTTGAAAGATGGCCCAGTTTTTCTTGTAACCCGGAAATTTTAAATGAACCACCGCAATTCTGTCGGAAACTCCTTCAAACCCCATAATGTTCTTCTTCAGTTTAGACTTAATAAGGAAACCTACTCCTCTTTGTCCGGTGTGTTCTCCTTTGTGAAACATGATATACTCGTCTCTCTCTTCTATCCCTTCTCCCGGCCTTCTCATCTCGCTGATGCCCATTATGTCCCATTTTATGTTGGATATGGCTATTTCTAGTTCTTTTAGGCTCTCTTCTGTTCTGAGTGTCCGAGTATTCAGTGTGCAGACATGTATATGTTCAGTGGTCTTTTTATCTTGTTTTAGCTGTATTGTTTTCTTTTTGTGCATGTTTTTTCTAGATAGGTTTGCTTTAGGGCGTTTCGAATTATAATGTTTTGATTTAGATGGAGGGTGTTTGTCTTCTTCCCCCACGGTGACAAGCCGGTTTGGGGTGCAATTTGTGAGTGTTGTGTTTAATAATGTGGTTGTTGGGGTTGTTTGGATCCGGGTGTCGCATATTACTTTTTTGAGAGATTTGACAATGAAGCTGATCTCCCGCGCTCTACATAGTTCAGTATATTTGGTCTGATTATTTCCTTTGTCGCAGTTTTAGGGGGGTCGTTGTTCAAGATGCTCAATCTACTTTGGGTATTAGATGCATTGGCTTTCTTATGTGATGGTATTTTCGGTGATGCTGAAGTCTCTCTTTTCCTCTTTTCTCTGTTGCTTTCATTTGTTTTCTTTATTATCAGCTTGTCGTATTTTATGAACGCTATATTCCCTTTTTTCTTTTCCTCGTCAACTTGCAGCTTTAGTTGTTTACGTTTTTCTATTATTTCTTTAGGGTAATCCTCTTTGATATATACACCTTCTTGCAGATTAGATCTGTTTCGCAGAATCATATGTTTTTTCCACGTAGTTGTGAGTTACCTGTAAATAACAACAATTCACACCCGGAGTCGTACTGAGCGGGAAATGAACCACGACCCGTGCACGACAATCGACACACACACGCACACGACGGACTGCGCCACTAAACCCGTTGGCTTATATACATTGAATATCCCAACGCAACCACTTCCCGATTACTTGCCCATTGCTAAGATGTCTAGGCCTTTTGAACGCAATGTGGTGCCTACTTAGTCTCTAAGCTATCATCTTTCAACTCTATTATACATCGCGTTGTCCGACAGTTACATGTTTTTATTTTTATTTGATTATATACCGCCAAATGTTAGTTAGCACTTAGCCTTCTTATCCTTTCCGGTTTTTATAGCTAGGATTTCCCCCATAAAGGCTTTGATTTTCGTAAAAACCTTTTACTGGGCCTAGAACTACCTCCGCACCATATTTAGTTTAATCTTTTGTTCTACGTTCAAAGTAAGGAACTACAAATATATATAATGTAATTCTCACATTTGTTAAATTAGTTCAGATTAGATGGGTTTAAGTTTACGGTGTCCCCAAAACGAATGTCTTATCTCCAGTTTTGTCGGCTATGACCAACTTTTAGGATATATTTGTAAGTAAGTCAAACAAACTTCTTTTAGAGTTTCGTGGTCGGTTACTAAACCAATATATATTGCACTTTTATTGTGCTACCCTAAATTGTACAAAACTTGTATGAACTGTTATGATCATGCTAAACAAAACAATTGTTGTGGTTGCTCTTAGGTTACTGACTACGGGTTTTATCATAATATTATTCATAAAGTAGTTCATAAACCAATTACAAAACTTAACTATTGTTCTCATTAAACACAAAACTTGTTTGTACAGTATTGAGCGCCGTGCAGCGCGTAGTTCTATTATTTGTCAATTACCCACACCACAGTAAGTCTTGCATATTAAACAAAATGTTTCTCATTATTGGGGTAGATCATTTGTTATACTTGATAACTATTTAAGAAACGCCTACTGTTTCTTATGTAACCTAGAAAATCCTGTCACATTACTTAAAGGAACTTAGTCACAGTAAGTTAGTAAATCCCATATTGCCTGCACTGTACCAAACCATATTTATCTACAAAACCCAATTAGGATTGGTAAATAATCTGTTAACTCTGCGGTCTCTTTCTAATATTAAGAGAAGTTTGTTGATTCTTTCTTTCGAGAATTCTCTAGCAATCGTGTTTTCCTATCATACTGGCCCCAGTGTATATCCTCAACTATTGCATACATTCCTTTTCAACATGACCGATTTCGCCGATACGCGAGACCAAAGGGAGCTGTGAACCAGCTCTGAGAGTATAAAAGTTAGTATAATAGGGTATCGTCTGATAGAATCAGAATATTATCTTCCAATGATAGTTATGACTCCATGCCATGTTATTTACTTTATCAAATAATAATATATAGCATTTAAAATAGCAATATTATGTAGGGAGGTAATTCGTAAAAAAGTAATGGTTAATGGATAACATTTTATCGTCAATTAAGTGAATTTGTTTCCGCTTTACATAAACGTTCTTTAATATCAAATACATATTTTATAGCAGAGCAAGGTGACACACTACACCTACAATGTTACAATCAGTAGACCTTAGTCAATAACACATTCTCGAATTATGAATGTTTCGTTTTAAAATATTATTCTACTACTGTTATCTCTTGACTTTCTTCGAATTATATTCGAATATTATTGAAGTCAATCGCTGTATTACATTGAAACCCAAAGCCAGTGGCTCCTGATCCGTAGATTTTATTCATCTACCCCCGTGCTAAACCTCCTCTATAAAAGTTTCTGAAACAGCTAGCTTATTGCCAACATTAGTTAACACTTAGCACAGTGATAACAATAAATAACCCCAATTTGTATGTAACTAATTATAATCAACATAAGAATCCTATCCATTACCCACTATGATTTATTTAACATTTTGAATAACAAAACTTATGCGGCTCCGCGACTCATATTGCAACTCCTTTGCCCAAAAAAAAAAAAAAATTCGGCCCGCGTCTTCCACTACCGATGTCATTACGGGAAAATCATTCTGGCGGGAACCTTCAAAAAGCGCGCGCGGGAAAAAAATTAAAAATTACATTTTTTAAAATAAATATTTGCTATTTTTGCTAAAGAGGTGATTAATAGCAACTACCAGGTGGATTAATTAGTGACAATGGTGGGAAACGAGGGGGGCGGGGATAACCCGCCCACCTCACATAAACGTCCTCGGCCTGAGGTCAGGGACGGAGGGACTAAGATGGACTGTGGTGATGGCGGCGGTGCTGGTGAGCGTTTTGACTATTCACCATATATTAAACCCAATTACAAAAGACTATACCCAGAAAATGGCACCTATCTAGACTTTAAAGTGTTTATTGAAGCTACCAACAATACGGATAGAATAGGCAATAAGAGCCCTATCTATCTCAACCATATATTTTCCAATGAAATAAAAGGGGTGACGGCGATTCAACGCATTAATGCAAATAAAATAGCAGTAATATTTAAACAGTATAATACAGCCAATAATTTCATCAACAACACGGCTTTTCTCAACAAACACGGCTTTAAGGCATTTATTCCAGCTGCGGAAATACAAAAAACAGGTATAATTAGATTTGTACCAGCAAATATTTCAAACAAAGAATTATATACAAAACTATCATCAAAACAGATTGGACAACAAATCAGATTGGACAAAGTATAAAAATATTTCCAAAACAATATTTAATGATTTAGTGTTAAAATTATATGATCCTATTTCAACCTATATGATTTTTGTTCTCGATTGAATACTTTAAAAGATATGACTATCCCTAAACTCACTAAACCAAATAATTTTAAAAGCAGACCACCAGCTCCTTGGTGGAATGACATTTGTGAAAAAAGTGTAATTGCCTCTTACAATGCATTGAAACATTATAGAAGTGAACCTACTATGGAGAACTATTTAGATTACAAAAGAAAAGATGCACTTAAAAAAAGGACTATATCAGAGCAAAAAAGAATAGGTTGGGATAACTTATGTGACTCTTTCAATAGAACTACCCCTATTAGTAAGATTTGGAATCTTCTTAAAATGTTTAAAGGTATAAGAGCTGGCAATAAATCACATAAAGATGAGTTTATTTCTCCATTTCTAGACAAATTATCCGACAATAGCAATTTAAATGATGCTGATAGTTTAGGTAACATTTTCGAATTAAAAAATGATAGTCTAAATTCCAAATTTTTGCTAGATCCTTTTACATGGTCCGAATTTAAAATTAGTTTGTTATCTCGGAAAGACACTACACCTGGATTAGATGATTTCCCCTATTGTATTATTAAAAATTTAGACGAATCTGCACAAAAATTGTTTCTTAATATTCTTAATTTACTTTGGCATTGTAAATGTATTCCGCAATCATGGAAAACACAATGTGTCATTCCAATACTCAAACCAGATAAACCTGCAGAGCTAGCCAGCTCTTACAGACCAATATCACTCTCTACATGTCTTGGTAAAATATTTGAAAACATGATTAAAAATCGTTTGGATTGGTATATAGAATCTAATGGCATCATTCCACATATACAATAATACAATATGGATTTCGTCGAGGGCGAAGTTGTGCAGACAGCTTCACTTCTTTAATTTCGGATCTGAAACATGCAAAGGATAAAAAGTTACACACTGTTTGTGTATTTCTAGATGTTCAAAGTGCATTTGACAGTCTAGATCCTGTTATACTAGTACAAGTTATGTTTAGGCTTGGCGTGCCAGGCCAAGTATGTAAATGGATATATAATTTTTTGAATAATAGAACACTCTATGTAAGATATAATAATACACTACATGGTCCAAAATGTGCATCTAAAGGTACAATGCAGGGTGCTACACTATCTCCTTTGCTTTACAATATTTATACAAGTGAAATCTGTAAATTTGTAAATAGTAGTAATGTAGATATTTTGCAGTTTGCTGATGATATTGTTTTGTACAGTAGTAATTATAATGTAGAAATTGCAATTAACAATATTAACAGAGCCTTGTCCCAACTATTTCACTATTATAATGATGTACTACATTTAAAAATCAACGCCTCCAAAAGCAGTATCATGATATTTGGAAATGAGAATTCAAATTCAAAAGTAGTTTATAACGGCGAATTTATAAACCCAGTAAATTCAAAGAAATTTTTAGGCATAGTAATAGATAGGAAATTAACTTTTCAGGAACATATTAAATATATATCAAAGAATGCTCTAAAAGGTCTAAATATAGTTAAATGTCTTGCAGGTGTCTCATGGGGAGCAGACCCTAAAATATTATCAAATCTATATAAAAGTATAGTTAGAAGTCATTTTGATTATAGTTCACTAGTGTATATAAACAGTACTCATGTAAATAAACTAGATCTATTGCAGAACAGGGCTTTGAGAATTATTTCTGGTGCAATGTGCTCTACTCCCATAAGGGCCATGGAAGTAGAGACTAAATTGATGCCCTTAATTTTGAGACGCATTCTACTTGCAGAGAGATTTTGTCTTAAATTAATTGCTGCAAATCACAAGAAAATTATCAACAAAATTGTACCTTCTGTAAGTAGTGCTCCTGGGCCTCTAGCAACAGGAGACAATCTTTTGAATGGCAAATCTCCAACATTGTCCAAAATATTGCTAGAAATAGAGAATACTTTTACTCATATAAGAAAACAGTGCCCATGGCCATGTTACTCTTTCTCTTATCAGTGTATTTCACATCCCATCAAAGAATTACAAAATTCAATTAATAATAATTTAGACATGCTACAGTTTTTGGCAGATAATGATAATCATTATGTTATTTATACTGATGGTAGTAAGGGAAGTGATTATGTACGTTCTGCTATTTATGATCCACATACAAAATTCTCTCAAAGCTTTGTTCTGCAAAAAAAATCTTCCACTACCACTGCGGCGCCGTATTTAAAAAAAGAACTGTTTTTCGAATTCACGTCGTATCCCGCCATTTTTTTTTCGATATTAGTAATCCAAAAATGTATTTTGTTGTTTACAAATACGTGATATAAGCATCATATCTTCATATTCAAAACACTCATGTGATACTATTATATTATTATAACTCACATTCGCGTTTTAACATCCCCCATTATACAAAAGTTGCACAAATCATTTCTCTCTTTTCTTTTGTTATTAAATGTAAATGTCTTAAAAATACTAACAGTTTATCTCGTCGCCACATGTAATGTACACATGTGGTGTACACTATATACCTGAGTTACTACACTACCTTCTGATAGATATCGGCTCGCAGCAAGCGCACCCGTCTTCACTCCGCGGCGGTCGGTAGGCCAATCCCCTCCCCGCCCCGCGCACCGCGCGTGCCATGCTCGAGACGACAGAGTTTATATACCAATAAGTACATAACATACACTACAGGCTATTTTTATTTTCAAAAAAATTAGGGACCCGTAAGAAAATTGCTATTTCGTAAACCAAGGTGTAAAATCGAAAACCTATTCTTGCGTGCGCTGCAATAACTATTGACAATAGAACAAAATAATGTATTACGGGTTTGTAGGTCTCATTAAGATCTACAAAAAAGTCCGCGAGAGCATATATCTAACTATCACGGTTTAGTTACAATAACCGCTTTTGTGTTCAAAAAAAAAAATAAATTGTCTGAAGAAAGAAACTACGTTAAATGCGTATGGTAATATCAATCCTTATCCAAATTAAGCATTATGTTATCAAGGGTATATAAGTAGAAGTAAAATACTTTTTGTTTCATCCCAATCGGACATTTCGTTTAGAAGTTATCACGAGTATAAGACGCTAAGAGTTGGTACCTAATAATGAGTTATTTGCCAAAGAGTTTTTATCAACATAATACCTAATATTAATCTTTTTATCTAAATAAATGTGTTGTTGATTAAGAGTATTACATCTTAGAAGAGTATAATAAATACATCTATCTTCTTATATATAAAAATGAATTGCTGTTCGTTTGTCTGGCTAGAACTCGAGAACCGCCGGGCCGATTTAGGTTTTGAAATGTTTGTCGTAGTTCAGGGAAGGTTTAAACGGTGAGAAAATATGGAAAAATTGCGAGGAAGTTAATAAAAACAACAATTTCCTTTTGCCCATATAAACTGTTCTAACAACTTTTCTGTCAAACTTTTGACTGTCAAATTGAAGCACTTATTAAATAAAGGGTTTTAAATAGACACCATATATATTATTACACGAATCAAATTAAGGGTTTTAAATATACACCATATATTATTTATATATTATTATCGCGTATTTTAATATTATTATTTTGATGGTTGTTATTGTTGGTTCATTCAGAAATTTTTGTCATTGGATTGACATGTATTGATGGTTGTCACTGTTTAGAATGCAAATAAAAAAGTCTATTGTGCCATATCCGTAGAGGTCTTAACACAAACAAAATAAGATAACACTGTTTAAAATTAAAATCAAAGCGCTGTTTTGTTGGAATGCGAAAAAATTATTGATGTCAATCGCCTGTCGAACGTTAGACGAAAGGTTATAAATACAGGCCATTTTTTTATTTACTACTAGCCGATCCGGCAAACTTTATTTTGCCATAAAAAAAATGGGGTATAAAAAATAGATGTTGGTCGATTATCAGACCTACCCGATATACACAACAAATTTCATAAAAATCGGTCCAGCCGTTTCAGAGGAGTATGGTAACTAACATTGTGACACGAGAATTTTATATATAAGATTATTGTTTGAAAATGCCAAGGCAAAGACGAATTGACATAGGTCGTCGAAGTCAATCAGATGTGCGACGAGCTACCTCACGTGCAATCCGCATTGATGACCAGCGAGGGACGGATAATGATAACATTCGTATTGCTATGGCAGAATTGCGTGCTACAGTGAATAATAATGACATAGACAGGCGGCTCTATCCACTTAGATCCCTTGGGGGATCCATGTTGAAATTTCGTCCACACTGATCCCTTAGGGGATTTATTTGGATTTCGAGTTCATTTTGATCCCCCAGGGGTTTCATTTGGAAGATTTTCGTCCACTTCGATCCCCTGCTTAAACCGGGGATTTATCTGTATTTTTTACCACATCGATCTCCAATGGAATCTTTTAGAATTTCCTATACATTTTGATTATTAATTTAGAAGTTTTTCATTACAAAAGTTCCACAAATATTCATACTTATATACGATTAAAAAAAATAAAGTAATACTAGGATTTTTAATGAGTTTTAAGTTATGTAGGTGAAATGTATTAATAGGTATGGTAATAAACCTATATACTATATAGGCCATAAATAGCCATGCCACACAAAAAAATTAAAAATATCCCATATCGGTTTAAGTAGGGGATCGAAGTGGACGAAAATCGTCTAAATGAATACCCTGGGGGATCAAAATGGAATCGAAATCCAAATAGATCCCCTAGGGTATCAGTGTGGATGAAATTTTCACATGGATCCCCCAGGGGATCTAAGCATGGGATCAAGTGGACGGAGCCGCTTAGAATGGAACGAGTTCGGGCACACCAAACACAACAACAGCGAGCACGACGCAATGAAATCGAGCGATTCTGCAGAAACAGTGCTCCTGTGAACCTGGAACGAGTAGCATTCCACTGCAATCCGGGAGTAGATTATTGTGCCGACAAATACGTGACAATTGGGGAAATGACAATTATTTGTCAATATTTATTGTAAAGCGTTAAAATACATTTGTATCACAAATAATAATTTAACAAGGTAATTCCAGATACAAGGACAATTTATCACTGACTGGGAGCACTATTGCCACTGCCAGATGTAGACTATCAATTTTTCCATATATTTTATGGGCAATCAAGATGCAGAAGTTGAAAAGCGTTGTGCTCATAATCCAACAGTAAAACGAACCATTGTCCAAGAACTGCAAACGTTTCTTCATCAGAACAATAATTTAGTCAAAATGTTCAAAATGGCCTTAGATCGTATGCCATCAGACAGGCCGGATACAATATATAATATTGTAATCAGAGCTGACAAAACACCTGCTGGTGAGCATGCAAGGAGGTTTAATTCACCAACAATCGACGAAGTGGCTATTGTCGTTGTTGGAGAAATTTGCAGTCTAGAGATATTATGCTTCATCGTCGGAACAATGAATTGAAACGTGTGTCTGAAACGCATAGGTCTTATGACGCGTTACAATATCCATTAACCTTCTGGTAGGGAGTTGATGGATATTATTTTAATATCAAAATGGTTAATCAAGTAAATGGTAATGATATTAGATAATATTTTTAAAATTCAGTATCAACATATGTATTTATATAAAAATGTATCGCCGAAATGTATGTACGCGCATAACTTCCGATCAGCTTGCACCAAATTAAATAATTCTTTTTTTATGTGTTCCTTATTGTTAGGACAAGGTTTGTGTAAGAAACATTAAAAGATAGCGGGAAAAGTCTTTTTTTTGTCCGCGATTGGAAGCGGTATGAAGTTCGCCGTGTCAGCTAGTACTAATATATAAAGCTGAAGAGTTCGTTTGTTTTTTTGAACACGCTAATCTCAGGAATAACTGATCCAATTTGAAAAATTCTTTCAGTGTTAGGTAGCCCATTTATCGAGGAAGGCTATAGGCTATATATCGTCACGCTAAGACCAATAGGCGCGGAGCACCAATGAAGAATGTTTCAAAAACGGGGGAAAATCATCACGCTACGGGCAATAGGAGACGCAAACGACGTTGCGTGGGTCAGCTAGTTATTTAATGACCAACGTAATACTCGTAGGTCCCAGATCTGATATTTCGCGGGCTGGATTTCTTACTTTTTGCAATTTATTTCTTCTTGAAATTTATTTACAGACAATGTTTATAAATTGCACAAAAAGTGAAAATATATTTATCTATGTTTCGATCCAGCGGCCTTTTGTTTTTTTCGACTGCTTTTTTTTGACATAGCAGTCGCTCTGTTTTACAGATAGCTAACGGCGGTTTTCAATAACCTATCGCCAGTTAAGGATAGATCGCTATCTCAGATTTGCAGCGTGATCTTATCTATCCATAACTTGCGTTTCACAATCAAGGATAAGCGCTATCTATCTCTTACCAACGACGGATAGCTTTTTCCCTCTTGACACGTTTAGTGCTTTGCTACACAAATCTTTAATGTTAAAAACAAATATTCACTATTTATTTATTTTTATTAAAAGTACTTGTTGTTTGTATTTTTAAAAGATTTTATAGTGAATCAACATTAACTTGATTTTTTTTATTTGTTTACCACATTCAAAATGAAATAAAACGTTTCGACATATCGAATTGACGTTTGTTTGTGCGCGCGTATCTTGTGATATTTATTTAAATATTGATATTGATTATTTAAATTATTGATATATATTTGTAAATCAAAATGAATCCTATAAGTATCTACATTGATGATAACTTGTGCAAGATACTAATTTGATGATGGATGAAACAGAAAACATTGAAGTGAAGTTATGAAAAGCTGGGACCTCCACCACAAGTGAAGTGAAGAAAAGGATTTAAATTAATTTAAATTTTTATCATTACATTTTCATTGTGTGATTAGTTTATATTGTATTGTGATCTCAAATTTGTGAAAGGTAATAAAAATTACATAAAATATGATTAATTATTGTTTATTTTACACATTAAAGTATATATTTATTACCAATTGCCGTTCTGACATGTTTAAAATTGGAGAATTGTCATGAATAATTACATTTTCCTCCTGTGTTGTTTCTGAAATCGATATTTTAGGCTCTATCTTTGCCAAATTCATGTTCCTGGCAATATTGTATGTTGCATATTTTTTAAATTTGGCCTCATTTTTAAAGATAGTATGGAGAATCTTCTTTTCCAAACTCCAATGCATCTGCAATATTACAGTAGGTATTAATAGTGTATTTAAACCATTTACCATGCATCTAATATTTAGTAAACAAAACAAACCTATAATATTTCTTGTTTTAATGTGCGCTTCATTATAACATTGCTCTGATAGAGTATTTGGGTTGAGTAGGGGTGTCAATAGATAGGGTGTACATGGATCGCTATCACCAAGCCGCCAGCGATTTCCAAGTCCACCTTGTTCACAATAATCTGCAAGTTTAATATTTTATATAAGTCTTTTAAGCAATAGGAACAGTGTACTTATTTCTTTTTTTTAAAAGGAAATTACTAGTATTCTCTTTAACCCCTCCAGCTAAGCTAAATTGCTTGTGTTAGGAGTGGGTTCATGTCGGTAGTGTACCGGTCAGGATTAGAACCAACAACCTCTTTAATTCTTTTTCGCAAGTCCAATACCTTTATCACTAGGCTACAGCCGCTTCTAAAAATTTATTATTAACAGAATAAACAACTAAATGAGTGACCTTTTAAAATAGAGTGGTTAAATATAGTTGCATCCTGAGTGGACATCCCTGGCCATCGGGCAACAACATTTAGAAACACTAATGAACAATATTACACACAACTTGTACATTGATAGAGAATATTCCTTTCCTGTTTCTAAATTCTTCTCCAATATTTGAGTCTGCAAATAATATGAAAACAGTATTTAATATGTATGTACAGATAGTATGAAAGCATCAAAAAATTAAGTTAGACCAGCACCTAAATAGAAGTATGAGATAGTTCAATATGAGATGAGGTACTTACTTGGTGATTGTATTAATATATGGGTGCCATCTATGACACTATGTACTCTGGGGAATCTAGCAATATTATAAAACTCTTGTTGAGTGTGATTTTGTAACACAACAAAGTTTGGGTATAATCTTGCTATGGCTCTGGATACGTCTGCATAGACAATACAGTCGTATTGTCTATGCAGATGCTATTAATACTCCGATAAAATCTGCAACAGACACTAGCATAGTGCCCAATGTATAAAATCGTAGCCAAAAGTATCTGATGGAGGGTGGATATACCATGATTTCTGGAAAAATAAGAACTTTGTTAAAACTTGATATTATGGCAATACTAGCACCATTATGAGTCTACACTTGAACCAAACCCAATGAAGAAAATATAATACAATTTCTAGTAATTTTCAAATTAAAGAATAGTTAAATACCTATCTGTTCTTTATATTTTTTTATCAAATTTGGCTGAAGTATAAAGTTGCGATTTAAAACGATAACTTAACTTACCTTTTAGATGTTACACTTAAATATGGTTGTATCAAATTTATTAACTGATTCACAGCACTTTTATTTAGTCTAGATTTATATGCAAATTCGTAGTCATATAATTTATTCATATAATTCACACGCGGCTTATATTCCTTCTGTAAATGTAAAGGTATGTTTTCTTAAGTATCACTATCACTGCTTTGATCATAATCCATAATAATTCCATGTTGCTATCATCACTGATAAAACCTTCCATTTTTTAAATTTACATAAAAATTTAATTATTTTCGAAATTCTATCTGGCCGGGTTGGCGCGTAACTGGCCGATATTGACAGATAAGCAACTGACGTTACTAGAGTTAGCTACACCTATCGGAGAGTAACTCGAAACTTATATTGAAATGCAAGTTACGGCGGTTTTCAATAACCTATCGCCAGTTAAGGATAGATCGCTATCTCCGATTTGCAGCGTGATCTTATCTATCCATAACTTGCGTTTCACAATCAAGGATAAGCGCTATCTATCTCTTACCAACGACGGATAGCTTTTTCCCTCTTGACACGTTTAGTGCTTTGCTACACAAATCTTTAATGTTAAAAACAAATATTCACTATTTATTTATTTTTATTAAAAGTACTTGTTGTTTGTATTTTTAAAAGATTTTATATTGAATCAACATTAACTTGATTTTTTTTATTTGTTTACCACATTCAAAATGAAATAAAACGTTTCGACATATCGAATAGACGTTTGTTTGTGCGCGCGTATCTTGTGATATTTATTTATTTATTGATATTGATTATTTAAATTATTGATATATATTTGTAAATCAAAATGAATCCTATAAGTATCTACATTGATGATAACTTGTGCAAGATACTAATTTGATGATGGATGAAACAGAAAACATTGAAGTGAAGTTATGAAGAGCTGGGACCTCCACCACAAGTGAAGTGAAGAAAAGGATTTAAATTAATTTAAATTTTTATCATTACATTTTCATTGTGTGATTAGTTTATATTGTATTGTGATCTCAAATTTGTGAAAGGTAATAAAAATTACATAAAATATGATTAATTATTGTTTATTTTACACATTAAAGTATATATTTATTACCAATTGCCGTTCTGACATGTTTGAAATTGGAGAATTGTCATGAATTTCATTCACATTTTCCTCCTGTGTTGTTTCTGAAATCGATATTTTAGGCTCTATCTTTGCCAAATTCATGTTCCTGGCAATTTTGTATGTTGCATATTTTTTAAATTTGGCCTCATTTTTAAAGATAGTATGGAGAATCTTCTTTTCCAAACTCCAATGCATCTGCAATATTACAGTAGGTATTAATAGTGTATTTAAACCATTTACCATGCATCTAATATTTAGTAAACAAAACAAACCTATAGTATTTCTTGTTTTAATGTGCGCTTCATTATAACATTGCTCTGATGGAGTATTTGGGTTGAGTAGGGGTGTCAATAGATAGGGTGTACATGGATCGCTATTACCAAGCCGCCAGCGATTTCCAAGTCCACCTTGTTCACAATAATCTGCAAGTTTAATATTTTATATAAGTCTTTTAAGCAATAGGAACAGTGTACTTATTTCTTTTTTTTAAAAGGAAATTACTAGTATTCTCGTTAACCCCTCCAGCTAAGCTAAATTGCTTGTGTTAGGAGTGGGTTCATGTCGGTAGTGTACCGGTCAGGATTAGAACCAACAACCTCTTTAATTCTTTTTGGCAAGTCCAATACCTTTATCACTAGGCTACAGCCGCTTCTAAAAATTTATTATTAACAGAATAAACAACTAAATGAGTGACCTTTTAAAATAGAGTGGTTAAATATAGTTGCATCCTGAGTGGACATCCCTGGCCATCGGGCAACAACAACCTAAGGCAACCTAAGGTAGTAGAGCCACGCTGATTTCAGCACGGATGGGCCGGCTCGACCGGGGCGGTACTACCCTCAACGTAAAATGACAGCAGCAGTGCTGTCGTGTTTCGTTGGTGAGTGCGAGACCGGAGGCCCAATTAGTCTAGTCATCAAGTTCCATACTTGTTGACTAGACTAAAAGATGCACAAGCATCACTAGGCCGCCATGGTGTGGGTCGCCATGCTGCATTGTCTGCATTCGCATTGAGTATGGTGACCACCACTCTTGGATTCTGCTTATGCTTTCATCATCATCAGGCATCAGGCAGAGTAGAGTCATTATGGCGGGCCATACATAAAAAAAAAAAAAAAAAAACAACATTTAGAAACACTAATGAACAATATTACACACAACTTGTACATTGATAGAGAATATTCCTTTCCTGTTTCTAAATTCTCCAATATTTGAGTCTGCAAATAATATGAAAACAGTATTTACTATGTATGTACAGATAGTATGAAAGCATCAAAAAATTAAGTTAGACCAGCACCTAAATAGAAGTATGAGATAGTTCAATATGAGATGAGGTACTTACTTGGTGATTGTATTAATATATGGGTGCCATCTATGACACTATGTACTCTGGGGAATCTAGCAATATTATAAAACTCTTGTTGAGTGTGATTTTGTAACACAACAAAGTTTGGGTATAATCTTGCTATGGCTCTGGATACGTCTGCATAGACAATACAGTCGTATTGTCTATGCTGATGCTATTAATACTCCGATAAAATCTGCAAAAGACACTAGCATAGTGCCCAATGTATAAAATCGTAGCCAAAAGTATCTGATGGAGGGTGGATATACCATGATTTCTGGAAAAATAAGAACTTTGTTAAAACTTGATATTATGGCAATACTAGCACCATTATGAGTCTACACTTGAACTAAACCCAATGAAGAAAATATAATACAATTTCTAGTAATTTTCAAATTAAAGAATAGTTAAATACCTATCTGTTCTTTATATTTTTTTATCAAATTTGGCTGAAGTATAAAGTTGAGATTTAAAACGATAACTTAACTTACCTTTTAGATGTTACACTTAAATATGGTTGTATCAAATTTATTAACTGATTCACAGCACTTTTATTTAGTCTAGATTTATATGCAAATTCGTAGTCATATAATTTATTCATATAATTCACACGCGGCTTATATTCCTTCTGTAACTGTAAAGGTATGTTTTCTTCAGTATCACTATCACTGCTTTGATCATAATCCATAATAATTCCATGTCGCTATCATCACTGATAAAACCTTTCATTCTTTATATTTACATAAAAAAATAATTATTTTCGAAATTCTATCTTGCCGGGTTGGCGCGTAACTGGCCGATATTGACAGATAAGCAACTGACGTTACTAGAGTTAGCTACACCTATCGGAGAGTAACTCGAAACTTATATTGAAATGCAAGTTAGTCCGATTACTATGAGAGTTCCTATCTCTAGTTGCCTATCCGTCCTCCCAATGATAGATAGACAACTTCGATAGGAAATGCTATCTGCCGGTAGGTTATTGAAACGAAAGTAAGTGTAAAAAGATAGATTTGTTTAACTGTAGTAATGAGAACTAAGGATAGATAGGTTATTGAAAACGGCCGTTAGTCCGATTACTATGAGAGTTCCTATCTCTAGTTGCCTATCCGTCCTCCCAATGATAGATAGACAACTTCGATAGGAAATGCTATCTGCCGGTAGGTTATTGAAACGAAAGTAAGAGTAAAAAGATAGATTTGTTTAACTGTAGTAATGAGAACTAAGGATAGATAGGTTATTGAAAACGGCCGTAAGTGAACATTAGAAATGATAAGCGAATTTTAGTATCACTTAGTAAGATTAGATCCAGCAGCCTTTCGTTTTTTTAACCGACTTCCAAGAAGGAGGAGGTTCTATGTTCCACTGTATGTATTTTTTTATGGATGTTCACCGATTACTCCGTCAATTGTGGACCGATTTTGAAATATCTTTTTGTATTCGAAAGGGTATGCTCCCGAGGTGGTCCCATTGCCACCATATCAGGATCTGATGATGGGATCCCAGGGAAATCGAGGACAACCTTCAATTTTTTTAGGCGTATACTATGTTTTTCGTATATTTTCTGAAGTTACACCGGTATTTGAGTCTGGTAGTCATCATTTTATGATGATGAGCTGATGATGTAAGTTACAACTCCATAACGGCTAGGAGTTGGAGGATAAATCTTTAAATATCATATGAATGTTTGTTACCTTTAGTCGTATTCTTGCAAATTATTTAGGTAAGCTGATGATGGAAGATCCAACTCCTTAACGGTTAGGAGTTGGAGGATAATTCTTTCAATTTCATACGTATTATATATTCAGTCGTATACTTTCAAGTTATTTAGGTGAACTGATGATAGAAGGTTTAACTTTCAACAGTTAGGGATTAGAGGTTAGAGGATGATTTTAATATTACACGTACGTATAGACCTTAATTTGTATTCTTTCAGTTATTCATATGGATCGTTTTATTGAGTAGATTCCCACTAAGGAAGGTATTTTGGAATTTCTACCCCTGACGGGGTGAAATAGGGGTTGGAAGTTTGTACGAAAGTCCGTCATTTTTTAACTTAGAAACATGAAACTTTATCTTTGGGCTACTGATTAAAAATGAGTAGATACGTATTTAAGCGTTTCTGTATATGCTACCCCTAAAGGCGTGAAATAGGAGTTGAAAGTTTGTGTGGAAGTCCGTCATTTTTTAAGTTAGGAACAGTAAACTTTATCTTTGGGCTACTGATTAAAAATGAGTAGAAATATCTTTAAGCGTTTCTGGATATTCTAAGAGTTCTTAAGAGAGTGAACTAGGGGTTGATAAATTGTATAAAACTTCGTATTTTTTTAAAGTTAGGAATGTGAAACTTTATTTTTGGGCTACTGATAAAAATGAGTATTAACGTATTACGTAGCGTTTCTGGATATTCTATACCTAAGGGGTGAAATAGAGGTTGACATTTAAACCACTAAAGTTATTTGCATCAGCAGAAATTTGATGAAATAGTTCAACTTACTACTTATCTACGATTGTTTGCACTAAAAACTGAAAAATAAAAACTTTTTATACAAAAAAAACCGACTTCCAAAAAACATCCAACAAAAACTCTCTGCCAAAAAACACTAAAAAGCGTAAAATAAACTACGACGTAGGTCGGTGCCAAGCCAAAAAGAATGCGAACGAACAATTACAAAAATCTAAGCCATAGTCGCTTGGCACCGACTTCAAACAGATTCTAGGTACCTAGCACACATTATAATACTATTATTTAAATGAATAAAGAATTAGTTATAGACAAGAATTGGCACATAGCAATTTATGAAGAGCCAGTTTATTTTACGCTTTTTAGTGTTTTTTGGCAGAGAGTTTTCGTTGGATCTTTTTTGGAAGTCGGTTTTTTTTATAATAATTGACTTAGCAGTCGCTCTGTTTGACAGTTAGCTAAGTGAACATTATATATGATAAGCGAATTTTAGTATCACTTAGTAAGATTAGTGAATTTTTAGTAAGATTACTGAATTTTTAAAGTGCAAAAACGGTTTTTATGAGTCACCGCTTAGAAATTTTTTCACATTCCAAACACTTAGTTCACACAGATTTACACCAAAATTTTAAGTTATGACTTTATGCTCACCAGTTTATATTGCTCTGATGTATCACTGATTGTGTTATTTTTTACTAGAATATTATACTTATGTTGCTTTAGTTAATGTATTTCTTCACAATTTAGAGTCACTGATATACTTTGTGTTTTCTGTTGTGTATGATAGATAGATAGATAGATCTGATAACTTTGTCACACCTTTCACTTATTTACGGAAGCGATTTTACGGTTAACTTTATATGCTGCAGGCACTATAAATATTTTAAATTGATTTATTTATATAGATCACTTTTTGTTGGAGCTATAGTGAAAAGCGCCACCTAGTGGATTTTTTTGTATCGGGGGGCACGGTAGTGCCCCCGCCAAGTCGAGCGCAAGCAAGAAGCAAACACTGCCGTACCATCCTTTACTGCAACCATTTCGCCGCATTTTCAGGCCCCTATTTGAGAACCTCTGGATAAGACCAGAACGCAGAAATTTTCGTTATCCAGTAAGCTATAAAATCACACTTTAAATAAAAAAAATCAAGTCTGTAGGTCATTTAGTTCCGAAGTTAAGCGAAAGCAAAGTTTCGCATTTATGACACTCAATCATCAGAATAGAACTAGGACTTCCCATAAACTCAGAGAGCTGAAATTTGGTACAGAGTTAAGGTTTAATGGCCACATAAAGGGAAAACTATAAAAACTAGGATAATCGAAGAAATGGAGTACCTGGTGAAAAAAAAAAGTTCTGTAATAATAAAAAAAACTACTCCTAAAAAGAAAAAAATGTGTCAAATAAGAAAATCTAATAAAATAAATCAATATTTCTACAAAAAGAAGTGAAATCCCACCAAAACATTCTGTAAATAAAAAAAAGTGAAAACTAAAACCCAACTACGACAAAAAACGACGCTGAAAAAGTATGAAACAAGTTTCAAAAGTCACGCGTTGTTAAAGTGTTATGGACTACGGTACATGATAAAGTTTCAAAAGCTGTAGTCCATGTAGTTTAATGTACCATAGTCCATAACTCTTTAACGCGTGACTACGGCTTTTGAAACTTGTTTCATACTTTTTCAGCGTCGTTTTTTGTCGTAGTTGGGTTTTAGTTTTTACTTTTTTTTATTTAAAATGTTTTGGTGCCTCTTTAATATTAATTTCTTTGCAAAGTATATTTTAAATAGGTACCATAGAAATATCACAATTATCGAATAAATACGGACAAAGTCGCGAGAAAATGCTAATAATATATATATTTTTGAAATGTACAAGTAACGCCCTTTCGAATGATACCAAACACGGCATATTTGTCACAAATTATTTTTTTAATACAGTACTTTAGGTCGGCTAGGGGGCGCCACATTAGATTCAGTGACACGTCATATAGCCTATAACCATCGAACGATCAAGACGCTTCTAACGATACCTCATTTGTCCAGTTCTAATATGTAGTTTATGAGCTATGAGGGAACAGATGAACATACATACATACATAGCCTGTCAAAACCATAACCCTCCTTTGGCTTTGCTGTAGTCGGGTAAAAACTAGCCAAGTCTCGATGGAGCTGCTTGTTTATCTCTAAAAAGTAATGAAATCTAGATAAAGTCGTGCCAAGTCAAAGGTTCCTTACTGCGATTTCTTTATTATTATAGTTAACTAGTTGTTGCCCGCGGCTCCGCCCACGTATATGTCGGTTATCGCGGCAAATAGTAGCCTATGTGTTATTTGGATGTAAGTATAAACTATATTACTGTAAAGTTTCATCCAAATCTGTTCAGTAGTTTTTGCGTGAAAGAGTAACAAACATCCATCCATCCATACTTAAAAACTTTCGCGTTTATAATATTAGTATAGATGTTGTGTGACTTGGCCGTTGAAGGGTACACAAGGGTACAAAACCAGGTGCTCCATGACACCATTGCACCAATCTGTCGCCAGAACCGCTACCCATTGACGATGAAAAATTGCCTCTTGTAAAACGTTTGATTCAATAACCAGTCAATTGTAGGCTTGATAAAGCTGTGTATTTCAATAATACTTATGTGTAGGCGAGCCTGAAACAAACTTGACTTGTACCCACTGACGTATAAAGAATGTTCAACGGCCAAGTCACACAACATTAACTATAATAATAAAGAAATCGCAGTAAGGAACCTTACACTTAGCACGACTTTGTCTAGATTTCATTACTTTTTAGAGATAAACAAGCAGCTCTATCGAGGCTTAGCTAGTTTTTTACAGAATGTTTTTGGTGGGATTATATTTTTCTGTTTCTGTCTACAATATAGTATTTACATTTAGAAGCCTAAAGCAATGCTATTGTAAAACCAAGTACATATAATATAATCAATGAAAAAATGTTTTAAATATGAATGAGCGTTATGGATGGAGTACCCAAATGTTTATATGAATCGTAAAAGTGACGGTCATATTTTCATCTTGTTTAGCAAGGTGTTATGTGGTCTTAGTTTTACAATGTGTTACAAGTTTTGACTGCCTCGGTGGAGTAGTGGTAGCGTATGCGACTGCTGTGCTTGAGGTCTTGGGTTCGATTCCCGGGTAAGACCAAATGTTTGTGTGATCTACAAATATTTATTTCGGAGTTTGGGTGTTTTCTATGATAACATGTATGACGTATGTATTTACAAAAAAAACGTATAAGTATGTATTTATATCAGTTGTTTAGAACCCATAACACAAGCTCTAGATGGCGTTGTGTGTTAGATGTCCAAAATATTGATTTATTTATTGATTATTGATTTATGATAAATATTGATTAATTTTAAGTTATATTTGGCAATATAACTGAATTATAATTCAATCTTAGGTATAAATCATTTTTATCAATAAATATTTTGCAAGGAGGATTCTAATGTTACCAATCCATATTGCAGGTTTACAAGTAAACTAGGATATCACATCATGCGCTCACACAAACCACTAATGGCTCATGTGTTGTGGTCAGACAACGTGCTGTACACTGGAGCTGTCACTAACAACTGTAGACAAATACTTAAGATCTTTTCGTATATAGTTCACCTTCAGTATCCAGATTCCATGTTAAAAACATTTGCTGTAAGTAAAGCTATAGCAGTTTCTATTATTTAATTTATATTTTGTCCTTTATCATTAAGTGTATTATGTTTTACAGATTTGGCTGAATACTATGGTGCAGACATTCTATATTTGTGAACAAAATTCAAATGCAGACTATCCTAACATTGGGAAATATTGCAATAAGTTTGCAAATGAATTCTATGAAATAATCTCAGGTAAGCTAAAAATGTCTACTAAAATGATTATGTCTGAATTTGTGCATCTGTGGTGTGTCTGAGTAGCTTTGTATGCAGTTAAGCAGCACCTAAATATGAAAACAAACTGGTGATCAAAGCTACACAAAGCAGAAGGAATTTCTATTCATTATGTTTTACTAGTTGTGCCCGCGGCTCCGCCTGCGTATATGTCGGTTATCGCGGCAAATAGTAGCCTATGTGTTATTTTGATGTATAAGCTATATTACTGTAAAGTTTCATCCAAATCCGTTTAGTAGTTTTTACGTGAAAGAGTAAAAACATCCATACTTACAACCTTTCGCGTTTATAATATTAGTAGGATTTAAAAATATGTATCTAATGTGTTACAGGCTTCCCACAGCAATCCATTATCCGCATACTGGAAAGAATTGAACCAACATTTATGAGACATCTCATGGGTATTTTACATATTCATAAAGTACTATCTACAGATAAGTGTTGCATACTTAGAATTTTAATAAACTTCATTGGTGAACGGCAATGGGAGTGTTACCCTCCAGATAATTCAGAAATAGTATTTTCTAAAAAACTGTTTAGTTCGCCAAAAACAGTTGAGAAAGAAATAAAAGATTTATTGAAGAAAAGCAGGACACCATCCCCTTTAGAAAGTACAGAAAGTAGACAATATTTAAGAATGGAGCCAAAAATTGAAATAAATTCAGAAGCAAGTCTAAATGACATAGTCCATTGTTTATACATAACATTAGATGCATATTTGGATGCATATGATATTCAATCTGTTGTGGAAACATGGAACAATCTTAATCAGCAGCTATTGAATGAGAGCCAGGCAATGGAGACAGATACAGATACTGTTCCAAGAGCAGATAGTACTTATTCTGTGACAAAGTCATTAATTAAAAAATACAGACATATTTTAAAATCTATAAAAGAGTTGGAAGATCTGTTTAGTGATTTGAAAAAGCAGGGAAAACTGCCTGACATGTTAAATGTTTTTGAAAATATAAAATCTATAAATCTAAAATAAATCTATCCTTCTCTAAAATTGTGTTGCATTTTCTAAATATTTTTATTGAAGTAAATTTGATTAAGAATAAGTGATTGTTGAAGAAAAAAAAGAGCTGGTGGGGCCCTGAGCTGGAGAGGCTCAGGCGCGAGATGAGGAAGCAACTCAATAGAGCAATGAACACCGGCACAGACCAGGACTAGGATAAATACCACCACCAAGTCCAGGTACAAAAAACGACTCAGATACAGGAGTACCAACTCATGGCGGAACTTCTGCACAAATATTGAGTCTACTGCACAGGCCAACAGGGTAAGGAAAGTTCTCTCCAACAACTCAGCCATATCACTGGGGTCCGTACGAAAGCCAGACAACTCCTTTACCACCTCGGCGGAAGAGGCAGAATGTACTCTGGTAACAACACACTTCCCGGACTGTGAAATAACCAGTCCAGGCGGATGGCCAGATGAATAAACCATCCCAACGGAGTAGGAATGGCAGCTGGCCCACAAGGTAATCGACCCATATAAAACGCAATGGGCAATCGACAGTTTTGACTCATATTTAAATCTCCAGGCCCCCACGGGATCTTCCCAGCCCTCCCTAAATGGGGAGGAAGGCACTTACTCAACGGTTGACCTACGTCCTGGGAGCCTGTCTGGCACACAGATATGTGCCAAGACAGTGGAGAGATGTCAGAGCAATATTCATACCAAAACCAGGTCAAACCGACTACTCAGATCCCAAATCCTTCAGACCAATAAGCCTAACCTCTTTCCTCCTAAAAACACTGGAGACGTTATGCGACAGGCACCTGAGGGACACGGCGCTGACACAAGCACCACTACACCCGAACCAACATGCCTACAGCCCAGGTAAATCGACAGAATCGGCACTTCATGCGGTCACAACAAAAATCGAGGTGGCGATCAAAAACAAGATGATGTGCTTAGGCACCTTCATAGATATAGAGGGAGCCTTCGACAAAACGATATTCACCAGCATAACAGCAGCACTGGTAAGGCATGGAGTGCATGCAGTCATGATAGAGTGGATAAACAAGATGCTGAGCCAGAGAGTCATCAGACTCGAAGCAGACGCTACCAAACAAGCACTGGTGGCGAAGGGCTGCCCCCAAGGTGGCGTCCTTTCAGCAATCCTATGGAACCTAGTGGTTAACGACCTTATCACCAATCTGAACAACAATCACCATTATACCATCGGATAGGCGGATGACATAGTGATATTAACAAGCGGCATGCACGCAGGTATAGTATGCGATGTCACGCGCTCGGCACTGGCAATAGTGGAACGCTGGAGCGTGGACAACGAACTGTCAGTCAACCCAAGGAAGACTGAAATGGTAATGTTCACCAACAAACGGAACCTGGGAAACTACCGACTTCCCAAGCTGTTCAATACAGAGCACCAACTCTCGTCTGAGATAAAGTATCTAGGGGTAATATTCGACCACAGACTAAACTGGAGCGCCCACCTCAACAACAAAATTGAAAAAGCAACAGGCGTAAGGCAGTGGCGCAGAATGGTAGGTAAAAAAAAAAAAAAAAGATTCATCGTTTAAAAGAAGCAAGTCGGACTATTGTCTATATTATAAAGAAAACCAGAGATTCTTTATATTACTATACGTAGATGATCTTATAATATTAGCAGATAGGAAAGAAGACATAGATAACCTTAAAAAGGAATTACAGAAGAATTTCCAAATGACAGACATGGGAGACAAAAAGATGAGATATTTAGGAATTAACATAACAGAGAAAGAAGATTGTATAGACCTAGATCAAAAGGAATACTTAAAATATTTATTAGAAAAATATAAATTGGAAGAATGTAATCCTGTGGGTTCACCGATAGAACCAGGATTGATTCTATCTTCAGAACCAGCAACAGATGTAGCATTAGTCAAAAGTTGTAGGCAACTTGTAGGAAGCCTCATGTACGCCATGTTGGGAACTCGACCTGACATTTGCTATGCAGTCAGTTTTTTAAGCAGATACCAGATTTACGCTGATGAAAATCTATGGAAGGCATTAAAGAGGATATTAAGATATATAAAGGGAACAATGGACTTTAAATTAATATATAGAAGAAATGGAGAAGAAACACTGATAGGATACACAGATGCAGATTGGGGAGGAGATAAAATAGAAAGGAAATCTACTTCAGGATATATCATGAAGGTGTTCGGCTGCACTGTCTCATAGTGCAGCTCAAAGCAACAGTGTATTGCACTTTCATCAACAGAATCAGAATATGTTGCATTGGGTAAAGGAATAGCAGAGGGCTGTTGGATCAGAAACTTATTACAAGAGATAGGTGACAACTGCAAAATCTTTATAATCTATATCGACAGTCAATCTGCTGTTCATATTGCTATAAATCCAGAACAACATAAGCGTTTAAAGCACATTGAGTTAAAATATCATTTTGTGAGAGATAAAGTTGAACAAAAGATATTAGAGTTAAAATACATAAATACAGAAAACCAGATAGCAGATATATTTACTAAAAGTTTAAATACAAATGTGTTCAAAGGATTGAGTGCTAAAATTTAATAGTACCTATATTATTATTTTATATTAACATTAATAAACAGTAAGTTTGTAAAGCAGTATAATAGTATTAATAGTATAGACTTTGTGTTAACTTGTGAAAACTGTGTTAAGATTGCCCTATAAAGGAATTCTTGCTGCTATAAAATATATAGTAACAAAATAGTTAGGTAAGGAAATAAGTTTAAGATGTACCTAAAAGTTTAATTGTATAACTGTTTGTGTTAACATGTCAGTTTAACAAAAAAGTTTTGCATTTTGTTTTTTTTGAAATATAATAAATAAATAGTAAGATGTTTTATAGATGTAAGTAACTTGTGGGTTTTGTAAAGAAGTTTAGTTTTGTTTTATTAAAAATAAAATAAATGTATGCATAAATAATAAGATGTAAACATAGAAGTTATATAGATGTTACTTGTTGGTTTGTTATAGAGGTTTTGTACTAAGATATATAGTACTTGCATGTGTTCTTGTAACTAAACTATTAGTACAGAAGTAGTGTCCCGTTATCATTGAGGAAGGGTGTTGAGAATGCAATGAAACAGAACACAATAATATGTCTTCCAAGCTGGCAACACTGTGACAGCTCTCTTCCCCTTTTTCTTTCTCTCGGTAATGGATGTTGGTAGGTATGTAATTTTTATCAAATCTTATTAAATAGTTATTAACAGTGGTTCTTGACAATATCATTTCAATTATCCCTTACTGGAAACCCTAAAACACTAATAGCAGCACATGCGATCATCTCCAGAAAGGTAACGGAATACCCCATCCGCATACTTTCTGACAGCCGATCAGTCTTACAAGCTCTATAAAGTCACACGACTACCTCAGGGCAAGTAAATACTACAAATAGTATAACTCCCCAGTGGATCAAAGGAAATAGCAACTCACGCGGAAACGACGCAGCTGATGCACTAGCAATCATCGGAATCATCACGGATCGGAGACAAGGGCAGTCGGCCCAGAACCAATATTGCCCTTGCCAGCTGCTTGGCTGCGACGGACACTGCAACAGAACACCAAGGTAGAACACCAAATATATTGGTCCAACGTTTGTACCTGCAGGCAGACCAAGGAGGCCCTCCCGACGATCAACCCCGGATTGTCACGGAAGCTGAAACAACTTAAGAGGCCGCCGCTTCGACTTCTGATCGGAGCAATGACTGGCAATTAAACAAACATATTTTTACTCTATTTGTAACGGACAGCCCTCTGTGCAGAGCATGCATGGAGAAAGATGAAACAGCCGCCCATGTCATCTTGGCATTTCCTGGGTGGCAGAATACCGGGCGAAACACCTCGAATCGCCGAGGTCACTTCAGGAAGTCGTCGGCAACGTGAGGGGTCTGCTAGGCTTCCTGGAGGAACTGGGTTGGCACCACTAGTTCCGACCCACCACGCAAAATAGGCACATCAAAGTCGTCGGGTTGCGGAAACCCAGCCCGCGAGTTCAAGTGCTTGTTCACGTTGACTCGCGGGCGCGGTCGCGGTCGCGTGCGCGTTCACGTGCGCGGTCACGAAATATCAAATATATGACGAGATATCCAAGTGTTCACGTACGTAACGCACGTGCGGTCTAAGTAGCGATTGACGCGTGCGGCGCGCTCGCGGCAATATTAAACGCGAGAGACGTTTGTGTGTGTTCACGTTGAACTAGCGGCGGAGCTCGCGATGCACTCGCGACGTCAGGTAAGTTCAACCAGTTTGAACTTATCGCTCGCGCAAACGCCTGGCGGCCAATGTGAATGGCGGCACGGAAAGTATACCGCGCCCGCAACCGCCGCCGCGCCCGTGCGTTCCTATGTTAACAAGCACTAAGGTTTCTTAGTTATAGTGTGTTGTTTATTAGGCAGTAGTTGTATTGAGAAAAACTAACTATTGTTGTACTGTAATAGTTTAAAACTTTTAACTGTATTTGTTTAACAATATATAATTAGTTTTTCTCAATACAAAGAAAGACATTATGTTAACTGCATAATTTTGATACTTATAATTTGATTGATTGTTTGTTATGTGTCATATGTGTCCCCAACTAAATAGTATCTAATTGTGCATTCTGGTGATTCTGCAGTAACTCTGCTGTAGTATGATCATGCATCCAAGGATACTTTGCAAAGATTTAAACTATAAGATAAACTGCCTCGGTGGCGTAAGAGGTAGCGTAAGCAACTGCTGTGCTTGAGGTCTCGGGTACGATTCCTGAGTCGGACCAAATGTTTATAAGATCTTCAAATGTTTGTTTCGGAGTTTGGGTGTTTTCTATGTATAATATGTATGTATTTACAAAAAAAAAGTAATATATGTATTTATATCAGTTATCTAGTACCCATAACACAAGCTCCGCTTAGCTTGGGACTAGATGGCGTTGTGTGTTAGATGTCCAAAAATATTTATTTTTATTTATTTAAGATATATTTATCTAGTTGATACCAAAAATAGACAACATTTTAATATTGGGATGCCAGTTTTAATTGTTATGAAAGGCTAGTCCTATAAATGTTACATTGTTTATTCATATTACAAAAATTGTATTATATCTGATTATAAAAAACAACAAATTGCCAATACTTGATAGTTTTGAAAATATATTTTGTGTAGCTCACACTGCAGATATCTATATTTCTCGAGATTTTTCTTTGTCCAAAAACTCACTCATAACTTAGGTAATAATAGTTTTTTTTTAAGCAATAAACTAATAAATTACTTCTATAAAAAGATTTGTGTTTAAAATAATAGTACCAATGACTGAAGGTAAACCTTTTATTTTAATTTAAGAGATTAAAAAAATAGTAATAGTGAATTTGGCACCATGTTTAAGAAATTTACAGGTTTAAATGACAGTCATCTTTTATGTAGTTGGTCTTTATTATATGACTACCTAATGTACAATATTTACAAGAATCATTATTTTTGTAAATAGATAATTAACAGGAAATAAAAATAAACTAAAAAGTTCTACTCTGTTACTGTACTGTACTTTTAATATTTTGGTAAGTAATGCCCTCTTGCCTTCTTTGAGCGTTTAGCTTTTTCAAGATCGACATCTGGGTATTCTGCCTTTAACTTATCAATATCCATATTAGGGAACCGTTTCAATAATTGCTGGACATGATTGAAATCTCTGTTTCGAGCACACCTCTTAATATTATGTTGCTTCTCTCTATAAAGTCTGTAAAATCTTTTGACAGCAGCACTGTTTGTCAATCCATGTTCAAGGTATGGCCTTACCCAACGTGTATTCATAAATTTAGGTAAGTAATGCTCTGACTTTTCATAATGTTCAGGTAATCCAAAGATGTTAATAACATCTTCTACTGGTCTTTCTCCTGTCTCTCCTGTTTCTAGTTTGTAATAGGCGACGTTTCGTTCCCTTATAACAGTCTCTATGTTATTCATGGATTCTTGGACTTTATCAATTCGTTCTGGATTCGGAAACAATTTCATTTTGTCTTTACATTCATGCTCCATTGTATACAACATATTTCTCTCTTTCAAAAGTATGTACCATAATTTGTGCAAATCGGAATTGGATTTTATTCTCAACTCATCTAACCTCCAGGCTCTTCCTACTCTTATGTTTGTTTCGGTCCAATTTTTCTTTGAATCAAAGAACTCCATTAATTCGTAAGATGGAGTTGTGGTGTGTATATCTTTCTTGAACGCTGAAAATGCAACAATATTGACCGCATTCTGAGTCCGCAGAATTCTAGCGAAAGTGTTTCTGATTATACTACCGATCATTGCGGTGTTTTTAACAAATAGTTTCGTATCTTAATCTTTAGGAATAACTTTTAGGTTAGGAATTATCTGTCAGTCCAGTCAGAACTATTTGACAATTGAAATGTCATTGCAATTTTACGGCGAAACTGATGGTATATCTAGATGGGCAGCCGAACGGACGGAAAACGTGATAGGAGTAGAGAGAGAATGAGTTTGGGTAGTGTTGGTGGACGCACAAAGCAATTTGGTGTGCGTGTGAACTGAAGGACCATAGTGATTTTTTTTTTGAAATTTTTGTATGAATTAGTAAGTAAGTAGTAGGCTCAAAACAATTGTAGAACAAATATGAGAATTTGTAAAAATATATATTAAAAACTATGGCCGTTTAAGTATGGTCCCTCAATCCTTACATACTATCAGCCGGATCTCGACAAGTATGTTATCGGAAGCTTGCGTGAGAGAGACAGACACTACCCAAACTCAGTCTCTCTACTCCGATCACGCTTTCCGCCCGTTCGGCTGCCCCTAGGTATATAATACGCTATAGGGTTTGATGGAGTTTTGCTTTCAATTCAAGTTTACAAGTTTTTTTCTACAACATTTCACAGGTCACATAACACGTGTTACTCGGCATTATAAATTGAAGGAATAGGGAAGTATAAAATTTTTATTAGCTCAAATATTTTTTTCAAGATTGTTTATTGTCATGATAATATACTTAAAAGATATATTTTTATTTAGTGATTATTTATACTCATAAAATATTAAATAAAAAGAGAAAATTAAGGGGGGAAATTCAAACTTACAAAACGCGTCACTATTGGTCGAAACGAAATGTAACATCGTTGGTAACCTCATCCTCATCGAAATTATCGGCGTTGAAATTCCTACTGTGTTATTAGTGTTTGTGAGAAAAATTAAATTAAAAAGATGTTTAAAAGCAAGCTTTTACTGGAATGCCTCGAGACGAATCAAACGAGTCCAAACTCGATGATGTTGCGACGTTTCTTTACAGAGTTCCTATGGCCACCTTTTAGCTCCAGCATCAGATCAGCTCCATGTTATTATAATTTTTTTTTTTTTTTACGTATGGCCCGCCATAATGACTCTACTCTGCCTGATGGAAAGCATAAGCAGAATCCAAGAGTGGTGGTCACCATACTCACTGCGAATGCAGACAATGCAGTATGGCGACCCACACCATGGCGGCCTAGTGATGCTACTGCATCTTTTAGTCTAGTCAACAAGTATGGAACTTGTTGACTAGACTATTTGGGCCTCCGGTCTCGCACTCACCAACGAAACACGACAGCATGAACGCTGTCATTTTACGTTGATTTTCTGTGCGAGGGTAGTACCGCCCCGGTCGAGCCGGCCCATTCGTGCTGAAATCAGCGTGGCTCTACTGTCACGCTGTATACATATACTTACTTGCAAAATTTCAGCAAAATGGGTTTAAGATATCTGCTTCAAAATTGAGTTGCAAGATTCCACCCGAACATACAAGCATACATTGCAAGTTAATAAAAAGCTTGTAATAACTTCTTCCATCAATTTATAGCAATAAAAACTGTAGGTATAAAGTAACTGTAACACTGAATAGTAAACAAACGCATTGGCATGTAACATGTAACACACACAAAGGGCGTCATTTGAATTGCTCAAATTAAGTCTAGTGTTTTTAGTTGGACTATTTTCAAGCCCATTTTTATTTTTTATAAGATAAAGAGATTTAAAAGATCAGTTTATGAAAAAAAAAAAACGGGTAGCACATTAACGTTGTGCATTTTTGATTTATTAAATTTCATTTTATTTAATCTCCTATATTTATTAAACACAATGAACGATGCTATACGAATCTATGCCTCGCTTTGCCGTTAATATTCCTTGAGAACCGATAACTACAGAAATGCTTATTGTGATGTTATAAAAATATAGGTAAATATATTACCCAAGCGAAGCCGGGTAATATGTTTACTAGTATATCTTTTTCACATGGTAAGCCACACAGAACAAAGGAATATATTTAGAAGTGGTATCGAGCAGCAAGTGCAAGACACCAGTGGCATAGCGTGGGTGTCAATAAAATAGACAATTTTGCCGCCCTCTTATTTCGGTATTTAAGTTAATGTATACCTACTATACATTACATAGGTAGATTAATTCTAGAAAACTTCTCGGCAAGAACAGTCGTCATTATTTTTGCATAATACAGGTTAGATTTAAAATAAATAAGCATAGCAGCATTTGAACTTGAGGACCAGCCGTGCCGTAAGTGTCAACGTTTCGGCTCCGTATGTCATGATGGGTAGGACGCACTGATTAAAGACTTTCGTCTTTACGCACTGTGGGATCAACGATGAAAAGATCCAACGAAGTTTCCCAAATGCTGATCAACAAAGCTGAATTCTCCTGTTCACCACGTCCTCGAAGTTGTTACTACCTAACTGAAAAGTCTGCTTGGAACACAACACACATATTTTTGAACAACTTCGAGAACGGCACCGTGTACCGCGACCGGTTACGGTAGAACATGTTCATCGAACATGATCTTGGTTTAGTCCAAGTTTATCCATAGGCCGATGCGCAAAGTAGAGTCAGCCAGGTCGTTTAGCATCTGTAGTAAGTCCTGCAGCGACTCTACCATGGTGACGATGTCGTCCACAAATCGAAAGTGAGAGATGTATTCGCCATTGATATTTATGCCACGTTCTTTCCTGTGTAGCGTCTTGAACAAAGTCTCCATTGCATTTGTGAACAATTTCGGGAAAATAACATCTCCTTGTCTTACCCCCCGATGCAATGGTATGAGCCTTGTTTGCTGATTCTGTACTTGGACGGACATAGTGGCGGCTTCGTAGAGACATCTAAGCATTTAGATGTATCGCCAGTCCACTTGGCAACGCTGCAGGGACTCCAGAACAGATCAGATTTCGATCGAGTCAAAGGCCTTCTCATAGTCCACGAATGCTAGACACAAGGGGTTAATTATGTGGGGGACAGGTATGTCATGTCCCTCCAACACAAAGGGAGGATCCTCCGACCAGGCGAGGTGATCATGCCTGGCGGGCCAACTTTACTCTATGCCTCTGGAGTTCTCCCTTCGAACAGGACAGTGTTGAAAAGCTTTTGGAACTCCCTCAGTACGGGCTTACCCTCAGCCTTTAACAGTTCTGTTGTAACGCCGTCCTCTCCAGGGGCTTTTCCATTTTTTAGCTGTTCAAGAGCCATTTCGATTTCGTCATTGCTGACTTCTGGCAGATCTTCGGTACACCACTACAGTGTCGTGTTAATGTGGCTCCAGACTCCTCATTTTCGGGATCAGGTCGAGATGCATGCGAAGCGTATAAATCGCCATAGAAACGTTCTACTTCCGAAAGGATGGTCGGCTTGGAAGCAACGACTTCTCCACTTGCTGTGGTCATTTTCGTCAGGCGTCTTCCTTCGAAAGACTGTACAAACACTTTTGAACCCCGGTTCTGTTCGATCGCTGTTTCGATTGAAAGAGAATTGGAGCATCGAAGGTCGTGTCGTACGAGTTTGCTGAACTCTCGGTTTAGAGTCCGCTTTGCCGACGAAGTGGAAATTAGGTTTTCACGTCCATATGTGTGCCCCACTGCATCTATATAATAGCTCTATGGTTAACATAGCTTCGTCCTACATTTTTTTATTAACTGTCGAACCTTAAACTAATGTTTAAGGTACTTGAGTTAGTGTACGATTTATGGGTTCTGAGATAACGTTATAAATGATACTGTTATCGTCACAAACTTTCACTCACCTCTTAGTCTCTTACATCCTTGAAGGGACTTACGCGTATCATAGTTCTTGAGTTAAACTACGCGTAGCGTAGTTATGATAAAAATATGAAATGGTTCAAATATTTTTATTATTTATTGTGAAATTTTGCCGCCCCCTAAAATTTGCCGCCCGGGGCGGGCCGCGCCTCCGCCCCACCTCGCTACTCTACTGCAAGACACACTTTGTTGCCTAGACGCACACATTAACGATCAATAATATTATACACACACAACGAAGTCTATCCTAACTTTACTTAACACGAAGTGAACCAACCACAACCAGCGATAGCGATGTTGACATCATATCGGTTTCTCTATCTCGTCACTGTGTCTCGGAATACCATACCTGGCGAAGTATATTGTTATATCATGATTTTTATAGGTTTTTATTAGATTACTTTTCTACAATTTTTACAGTGACACTTCGGAAAACTTTTATAATAGGAAAATTAAAAAGATGAGCCTGCCAATATAAGACAAAAAAATATTTTTAAAACCACGCAAACTGATTTAAATATCCCACCAAAACATTTTCATGTAAAATGTTGCCAAGACGAGTGCATATGGCTTACCAGTTTATGTATGTTGCTACCTCAGAGTGGTAACTGGATAGTGATGTCACACCGTGGCGCTCTCGGAATGCGAGACCTTTTTTACATGAAATGACGTTTAAAGCGTTTCGTTTATAACTCACTAGAGTTGCTTTCTTATTTGAAAAATCTAATAATATCTACCAAATAATTGTTTAGAATCTCAAATTATATAAATCGTGTTATTGAGGATTTAGAAAAATAATGATGTAGTTCACTTTTTGTCATTTGTTAAAAAGTCTAACCTTTGTATTACATTTGTGTACTGACGCTTATTAGAAATAACTAAACATATCAGTGAAGTAATGTCCATGTAATGTCGAATTCGAATGTCGTGCATAAATAGTGGGTGGTAGAAAGGACGCATTTTATTATGTTTGACTGAAAAGTACAATAAAAACAAAGCGGAATTAATGATTCATCAATATGCACTTTGAGTTCTTCAAGTGTTTGGATAAGTTAAATACTGTAAAGTGTGTGTAGTGAATGTTATTTATTTTTGATGATTCCATCACCGCTCAGGAAGCTTATTGAAAGGCACAAACATCATTCACCGTAGATACAAGTAAAACTTTTACTAATTGTTTTTATCATAATTTAAAATCTTATAGGTGCTAATTCTAATTTGGTTAGTATTTAAACTGACGAAAACAAAAAAAAACCTCTTTACATTCCATTCTAATTAGAAAAAAAATCTTGTGTATAAAAATATTATATTATTGGAAAAGATCGAAGTTAATCGTCTAGAAATCTTTTTTTTAAATAAGGAATTACTGGTCCTTAAGAATGAAACAACAAAACACCTAAAGTGTTTTGTTGTTTCTAATAATAATATATTTACTTTAAAAAGTTATTTTATTTATCAAATCCATTGTTTTTTTCTGGCAGATTATTTACTGTGTAACTCATATGATATTACTAAATTACTTACTAATAATAAGGACTAACAGCGCTAAAAAAGGGTGAAGATTTTTTTTCAACCTATTGTGTTTTTTTTTGTATTTCTAGCTAAATAAATAAATATTTTACTATCTAGGTTGAATTCATTATTCAAATCTGATAAATAAAAAGTACTTTTCTACCCAGTAGTAGGTAATACTGCAGTTTTCCTAAGTTATATTTTTATTAGAAGTTACTGTCATAAAATATACATTTATATGTAAACTAGCTGACCCAAGCAACCTCGTTTGCGTCTCCTATTGCCCGTAGCGTGATAATTTTCCCCTGTTTTTGAAACATTCTTCATTGGTGCTCTGCTCCTATTGGTCTAAGCGTGATGATATATAGCCTATAGCCTCCCTCGATAAATGGACTATCCAACACTCAAAGGATTTTTCAAATCGGACCAGCGCTTCCTGAGATAAGCAAGTTCAAACAAACAAACTCTTCAGCTTTATAACATTAATATTAGGTCTTTACCTATGAAATTGCCGTTCTTCAGTACTGGTCATTTCAAATAAAAAAAGTGTGTAATGGCTCTGTATTCTAAATTCAAATGAATTTTGTTTTAAAACCATGACATTCTATTTACAAACTCAGTCTTTTGTTTTTTGATTAGCGTTGTATTTACATTACATTTGAACATTTTTCGTCATAATGGATACTTAAAAAATTCGTGTAATTATGGAATATGAGTTCCGTCGTGACACAAACGGTACGTAACATCAAAAACGTTTACGGAGAGAACTGTACAAACGAACGCACAACCCGTTATTGGTTTTCCCGGTTCTGTTCTGGAAATTTTGACTTGAAAAATGAAGCTCGTGGTTGTCCGGAGACTTTGGTTAAGACTGTAGTCCCTGAGCGTGGGAATTTGTGATTGAACACCCACATTCATATTTTACATGCACACAAACGCATCGGGCACTGTTGCATACTAACCGTGGCAACTAATAAATTTACTTTCGGTTTTTTCTTCTAGTTACATATTCATTAACTGTTCGCCTTTGAAGAATGTTTAGAATGTCCTACAAAGCACGCAATGTATCTTAGTCATATCGGAAAGCCCGCGGGCTTTAAGTAACTCGTCAACGGCCGAGAATGGGGTTCTAGTGTACCTATTCATTTTTAATTCATTTCATGGACAAATAATATATCTTTACACAGTATAAAATTAATCTGTCAGCTTAGATATTTTACAGTTATCCACGGATTTTAACGCTATGTTATGAAATAAAATTTGTATGATATATTATGTTATATTTTATTTATTTAAGCCCTTTAAACCTATACATATAATAGTTTTAAACATATCTTATTGACTTTTTTGTTAGTTTCCTTAGTATATATTCTTATCAATATGTTAATGAGTTAGTTTTCGTTTTTTCCTTGTATAGTCCCTTTTCGGGTATAGGCCTCCTCCAAATATGTTATATTAATGGAACATAATGTTTCTTAAAAATAAAATTTTTGATCGCTTTTATTGCTCATATTGACTAAATTTTACTACATAGATCTTACTTACTTACGTACTTTTTTCACTTTTTGACAAAAAACAACACTGAAAAAGTATGAAACAAGTTTTGAAAAGCCGTATTCACGTGTTTTTAAGAGTTATGGTACATTTCAATTTTAATTTAAGTTTTTACTTTTTTTATTTAAAATTTTTTGGTGTAGTGATAATAATAATTTATATGCAAAGTATATTTTAAATACCTAACATAGAAATTTAAAAAAAATTGAATAAATACGAACAAAGTCACCAGCAAATGCTAATAATACCTATATATATATATTTGAAATGTACAAGTAACACCCTTTCCGATGATACCAAACACGGCATATTTATGTCAAATTAATTTTTTAATACAGTACTTTATGTCGGCTAGAGGGCGCCACATTAAATTGAGTGACGCGTCATATAGCCTATAAGCAGCGGACGATCAAGACACTTCTAACGATACCTCATTTATCTAGTTCTAATTAGTAGTTAAGGAGCTATGTGGGAACAGATGAACATACATACATAGCCTGTCAAAATCATAACCCTCCTTTGGCTTTGCCGTGGTCGGGTAAAAAAATAAAAAAATACAGTTAATTTATAACTCCTTCTTTTTTTAAGACGGTTAAAAAACAAACTATTTGTCTTAAAATTAATATTAAGAGTGTAAAACTTTGAAATGGAAACTTCCTTAAATATATAATACTAGCTTTTACACGGGGTTTCGCCCACACAGATTTTCATCCCCTGATTTACCCCCTTAGGGGTGGAATTTCAAAAATTCCTTTCTTAGTGCTCACTTACGTTATATAAAGAACCTACATGCAAAATTTCAGGATTCTAACTTCAGCGGTTTGGGCTGTGCGTTGATCTCTGGGTATGTCAGTCAGTCAGTCACCTTCCTCTTTTATTTATATAGATTACAGATATCAGATAATGTAAGGAATAGGGCATCTATTGTTTTACAATTTACCAATTGATTAAATTCGAACTTAAGGGATGAATAATAATGGAAATGACGTAAAGTGTAGATGGGACCCTTTTTTACAATTTTTGTCTGTCTGTCTGCTTGTTTGTGCCAGCTAATCTCTGGAACGGCTGGAGCGATTTTGACGGGATTTTTACTGATAGGTAGCTGATGATATAAGGAGTAACCGCGATTGGTGTAGTATCGCGGGTAAGACCGTGGGGCTCAGCTAGTATTTTTTTCAAAAAAGACAACTTCCGTATATATCCAATAAATCCTGTGTCGCGGGGGACTTTGCAAACATATATGAAACGGACACAATGGACACCCAGACTCAGAACAACAATTCGTGGATCACACAGTGTTGTCCCATGTGAGATTTGAACCCACAAAACCTGATACAGTAGGAAGCGGCGAGGCAACCGCTTAACCCACTAGACCAACCATGCAGTCAAAAATAAAACTGTAATTTTAAGGTCTTTCATTATTTCAGTAGTAGTTATTCAATTCTAACAGAAATCATAAAAAAAAAATTGTTTTACTTTTTAAAAACAATTTCTCAAAGTGTCTCGGTCTGTCAAAGTGTATTCAAAGTACTCGTCAAGACAAATCAAACGACTCCAAACTCGATAGGTTCCGTCGTTACAAAGTTCCTATGACCACCTTCCAGCTTCAACATCAGATCAGCTACATGTCATCACAATATAGCATTGTCACGCTATATACATATGCCTACAAAAATTCAACACAATCGGTTGAAGATATCTGCAAAATTGAGTTGCAAGATTCCGTCTTAACAAATATAGTTAGATATATACATACAATACATACATAGCAAGTTAAAAAAAAACATTATAAGTTCTGTGTTAATAAAAAATACTAATATTTTTCTTTGAAATTATTCTTTAAAAAAAAAATTAAATTCAAGAATACAAATTAACAGTTACAATTCGACACTCACTGGCAACCCACCCTAAAACTTGTCATTTACGTATTATGGAGCTCAGTGCGAACTACAAACGGACGTGGTGTCACCTTGAATATTCGGCGGGCACTGAATTTTTTGAGCGCGATAAAACTTATTTATTGCAATTTACGGGAGACGATATCTACGTACTAAAATGTATGGAACTTTTGTCGCTAAAAATGAATGATGTTTAGCCTTAGATTATTGCTTTTTGGTGAGAATTAATAAAAAACTAAAACGGTAAATCTTTTCTCCATACTTTTTTCTCGCGAAATAAGAAAAAAAACATTTAAAATAGAGCACGAAATAGGACAGAGTGTGCTAATTGTCGATTTCGATGATTTTGATCTTTGTTAAGGCTTTTTTTCACAAAAATAAAGAATTATTTTATAAATGTCACTCGGTAGATTGGTAGATTGATTTATTAAACTACTGAGATTTTTTTTTTAGTCTCAAATATGAATTGAGTTGTTTGTGTTTTGCAAAACTGCAAGTGCCTTTCGCGCTTTCGCGGGACGCGCCCCTTAACAATAATGAATTAAAGGCGATTGTAGAAGCTGACGAAACTCAATCTACAGCTGAGCTAGCAGCAGCTTTTAATGTAAGCATCAAAACAATATTGATCCATTTGCAACAAATTGGCAAGGTAAAAAAGCTTGATAGATGGGTGCCCCACGACTTTAACGATCGCCAGCGCAACGTACGCGTCGAGAACTGCCTTGTGCTGCTCAACAGGCAAAGCAATTAAGGAATTTTTAAAAGAATTGTTACGTGCGACGAAAAATGGATTCTGTTCGACAATCGAAAGCGCTCAGCAAGTTGGTTAGACCCTGGTTCAGCACCAAAGCAATGCCGTAAACCAAAAATGACCCCCCTAAAAAGGTGATGGTCACTGTTTGGTGGTCTAGTGCGGGTGTGATTCACCACAGCTTTTTACAAAATGGCATGAGTATTAATGCAGATGTGTACTGTGAAGAACTGGAGAGAATGATGGAGAAGCTTGCACATCTGCAACCAGCTTTGGTCAATCGGTCGTCCCCACTGTTCCTTCACAACAACGCGCGACCCCATACTGCGCAACAGACAGTCTCCAAGCTGCAAGAGCTGGGGTTGGAAGTTCTCCCTCATCCGCCATACTCACCAGACCTTGCACCTACCGACTATTACTTTTTCCAAAATTTAGACAACTTTTGAGTGGGTAAAAAATTCAATTCCTGAGAGGCAGTACAAAATGCCTTTAAAGAGTTTGTTGCCTCCCGTCCAGCTGATTTTTACAAGAAGGGCATCAATAAACTGCCAATGCGTTGGCAAAGATGCGTCGATTGCATGGGTGATTACTTCGAATAACAGAAATAAAAAAGTTTGAAAAAATAAGTACTTTCACTTACTTATTGCATACAAAACGGCAATTTCATAGGTAAAGATATATATATTAGTATAGTATAGATGTATGGATGCAGTATATACAGTAAATAATTATTTATATAGAAATTCAAATATATTGAATCATAGATTATGGGAATGCTGTCCTGAGAATTTTTTTTTGCTTCAATTATCTGTGTTATGAAATTTATGAGAGTTATTGATCAAAATGAACAAAGTAAACAAACAATTTTATTATAATGCTTCTATGCCATTTTTAAACCCAGTTTACCAGTATTTATTATTGCATTGTATTTGACAAACAAAGATGATAAAACAAGTAGGAGGTTATTATTACATTTGCTAAGGAGAGGTTTTCATACAGCAGTGAAATGTTAAAGGCTGTTGATGATGATGCGGGATGAAATTCTCTACTGTACAATTAATGGAGATATAAAACTACAATACACGTTGGGGTGTACCTGACAGGTTTGCATGTACAGTTGAACTTTACAGGTAAACCGGAATTTCCGTGCGTTTAAGCGATTCTGCCATACATACTATAGAAATCAAATATAGCTCGCTTAGGACCCATAATATTTTTATCCGTGGTGCTTCCCGGTTTGAAAAAGGTGTCTGCCTATTTTGACTCCATTTTGTCTCTCGCTTTGCTAAGGAGGGAAGTGGACTTATTATATTTCCAACTCCTCCAGTTTTCTTCTGATTAATTTCGTTGCGGGTTCCAAGACAGTTAAATTTTTCCTGGGACTTCCCGAGTGTCATAACTCGGTGTTTTCGTGGGACACCGCTGTTGATCCTGGTGTACAGGAGTTACAGTGGTGGGCGTGTGGGCGGGATTGGTCCCATTAAAGTCTTATTTTTTATTATTATGACATGAACTCTTTATGTAATCTTCATTCTGTTTGTTTTGATATTCCACAATTCATGATGCTGGGTTGGACAATGGAAATCTTTTTAACCAGAAAAAGCGGCCAAGTGCGAGTCGGACTCGCCTATGAAGGGTTCCGAAGCAGCAAGTAATGTAATATAAAAGTTCTTGTAGTTCGTTCTAACTTTGATCGATAAATTGCGGTTTACGATTTATGACGTATTAAAAAAAAACTACTTACTATATCTCGTTGAAACCCAATTTTCGGTGGAAGTTTGCATGGTAATGTACATCATATTTTTTTTTTTAATTTTAATATTCTCTTATTTTAGAAGTTACAGAAGGGGGGACACACATTTTACCACTTTGGAAGTGTCTCTCGCGCAAACTATTCAGTTTAGAAAAAAATGATATTAGAAACCTCAATCTCATTTTTGAAGACCTATCCATAGATACCCGATACACGAATGGGTTAGATGAAAAAAAAATTTTGAGTTTCAGTTTTAAATAAGTATGGGGACCTCAAAATTTATTGTTTATTTTTTTATTTTTGGGTGAAAATCTTAATGTGGTTCACAGAATACATCTACTTACCAAGTTTCAACAGTATAGTTCTTATAGTTTCGGAATAAAGTGGCTGTGACATACGGACGGACAGACAGACAGACGGACAGACAGACAGACAGACATGACCGCGTCACCGACATGCTGACGTCACAAAACTTCTTTGGCCGCGTTGAGCACTTTTGGGTAGTGGAAAATCTTATGAGTTCGCGTCACCGGGTCACCGACATAATGATTTAATTTTGGGCTCCCACACATAACATGTAATAGTGTAAACAAATGTTTGTAAACCAAATAAAGAAATAAATAACTGTGTCGCGATGCGGCGAGAACTTCTTGCGGTGCATTATTTGTGCGAGCTCGCAAATATATGCGATGCGTATTCGCAGCTATGTAAGCCGTTAAATATTATGACATTTCTAATTTTACACATTAATTGTGTCTTTTGTGTTTTCTTTGTTTATATTTGTCGTTTAATATTATCATATTCCTGGATAAAAAGAACACAAAACTTCGATTTCCTATGTATTAATGCCAATACCAGGCCAGGTCCATTAGCAACAAGTAGGCAACTCGTGTTCTCGGTCAGCGTTGCCAGACGTCCCGATTTTCGCGGGACGTCCCACTTTTTAAATCAAAATTGTATTTTTGGGATAACTGGCCTGACGCCCAAAGTGAAGTTAGTTAGTTATCCGTAGTGCTTTATCGTCAATAAAATTGGCAGACATAAAAAAATTAATTCCACCATTACATTACAAATATGACCGAAATTTTTTAATGTCCTGCTTTCGACGAAAGAATCCCGTTTTTTTTTACAAAAAGTCTTAAAATCCCGACTTGACTAAAAAAATCTGGCAACGCTGTTCTCGGTCCAAATACGGTCTGTCAAGTACCGGCCGGATCACGCGTGTTCTCATACGTTTAATTCGATACTTACGACGCGTAGCGTGTTCCGTTTGTATTTCATTTATCCGATTATTTAGTACCTTAAATGACTTCGTCATCATCATCAACAAATCACCGTCCATTGCTGAACGAAGAACACCTTGAAGGAGCAAATACTATCCCAGTATTGGGCAATCCGTATAAGTCAGTTACTGCTAAAAGCATATGTATTAATTTAATTGTTCTTCAAAAGAAGTCCACTGCAACATTTGGATAGAAGATCGTAATGTTAAAAGAGACAACTTTTAGGTGAATGTGCCATATGACCGTGTGTTGACGAAGTTTTACTATGTACCCCTGGGCCTGCAGTCTCGACATAGATAGCGATCGTTAAAGTTGCGAATTCGGTAGCTAATTCATATCGTTAACTTTTTAACGATTTTTGGTAGTCTCTACCGTTGCAACTATCGATTTTCATCGGTATCGTATCGTTTTTGCTGTCATTTTGGCAGCCCGCTAACTCGATAAGTATTCGAAAAGGATCGTTAACTGTGAAATATTATTAAAATAGAAATGGTATGAAGATAGATATTTATCAGATTGTAATAATATCTTTTGCAAGTGTAGTGCACTAATTTATAATATTAATTGTACATAATGGCGGAGGTTTCTTTGACTTATCAATGATAACAAATACCTATACCTATGCCTATACCTATACCTATACTTATACCTATTGCTATACCTATACCTATACGTATACCTATACCTATTCCTATACCTATATCTATACCTATACATTTACTTACCTATATTTTTTTTTGATATGCTACTACCATTAAAAATGCGCATAAAATACTCAAATTATTTTAGAAATAATCAAACAATCAAATTTAGAAAAACAACAAATCTGAAAATAAATGCAAAAAGCCAACATCACTTTACAACTTTGCTTCCAAAATGTCAAACAATAGATAGGATTTTCGGTAACTTAGCGACGTCCCTGTTTACGATTTTGCACGGTAATTCGTGAGTAGAGACTTGCCCTTGTGATTAAGATCGTTACGGCAAGCGAAAATTTCGTTAACATTTATCGATCGTTAGTTTGAAATTTTGGAAGCAAAATGGTGCCACGTACAATCTCTTGCTTAATTTTAGGGAAGTATTTTAATGTTTCTATTAATTATACTTATTTAACTTGATATATAAGGTATAGGTATAGGTATGGGTATAGGTATGGGTATGGGTATAGGTATAGGTAAAGGAATAGGTATAGGTATAGATATAGGTATAGGCGTAGGCGTAGGCATAGGTATAGGGATATGTATATGTATATATATAAACTTCGTTCCATCCGGGTGTCCCTTGACACCTCTCAAGTTTTTATTTATAGTTTTAAATCCAAAATACATTTAAATTGTCATTTTTAATAGGACACATATTTATATCCTTGCAACATTCTGAATCAATTGTTATCATTGATAATAGTCAAATAAACCTCCGCCATTATGTACAATTAATATTATAAATTAGTGCACTACACTTGCAAAAGATATTATTACAATCCGATAAATATGTATCTTCATACAATTTCTATTTTTATAATATTTCAGAGTTAACGATCCTTTTCGAATACTTATCGAGTTAGCGGGCTGCCAAAATGCCTCGATAAGCGATTTGCGACTGTCGTTAAATTGACAGCAAATTCGATACGATACCGATGAAAATCGATAGTTGCAACGGTAGAGACTACCAAAAATCGTAAAAAAAATATCGATATGAATTAGCTACCGAATTCGCAACTTTAACCATTTAAAAACCATTTAAACCATTTATTATTGCTACAAAACAGTACAACATACAATATAGTAACACGTAACAATCATTAACGATCGCTATCTATGTCGAGACTGCAGTCCTTTACGATTTTGCACGATAATTTATGAGTAGAGACTTGCCCTTGTGATTAAGATCGTTACGGCAAGCGAAAATATTCGTAAACATTTATCGATCGTTAGTTTACGATCGTTATGCTATCTATGTCGAGACTGCAGGCCCTGGCTCTTCCCCTGGTGATACAGTGAAAAAAAATTTTTAACCGCTCCCTGGTCATGAAAGCCGACTAAATTGTATTGACACAGTAAATATGTACCCATTAAAAGCTTATTATAATAATAAGTGCAGTTTAGATAATACCAGTATACATTTAGGACATGTTTATGTACCTAATTTAGACACGCGATTGAACCCCTCTTTTTTTTTATTTCTCTTCTATTTTTTGATTGTGGTATCCTATAAGATTTGTTGTGACGAATTTTCATGGGATGAAAAGTAGCCTATATGTACGTTAAACCGGGTTATAGAATATCTAGATTTTTATATGGGCCTGTCAAAATGGAAAATATATTTTTATTTCCCAGTTTATTCCTTGGAACATGATAAGATAACAACCAAACACATAAATACACTTACTACCGCATCACTATCACTACTCACTACATAGTATAAAACAAAGTCGCTTTCTCTGTCCCTATGTCCCTATGTGTGCTTAAATCTTTAAAACTACGCAACGGATTTTGATTTTATAGATATAGTGATTCAAGAGGAAGGTTTTTATGTATAATAAATGCATAATATAGTATGGAAACACTGTTAATTTTTGAGGTTTCTAATGTGATGTAGCAAATAAATTCATTTTTTTGCGCTTACATTGCAAAAGCTGGTTGCACCCCACGAGATAGATCAAAATATTGTACTACAGTATTGTACATCTTAAAAAGGTCTACAAAAAAGTCCGCGACGGTATATGTCTATCTCTTAGGTATAACTCACAATAACCATTTTTTTTAAATCCTTTCTTTTTACGAGAAATAATGGCTTATTTACGAAGCGATTTTAAGCAATACAGAATGAATCCTTATACAATTAAGTATATTAAATACATTGTGCATTTAATATATGTAGATCAAAATGGCCCTTTACAGTATCTAATTTAAATGAATATATTCGAAGATATTACAGATTTAAAATGCACGAATCGTGTCGTCGGCGGGGGCATCTGAAATCCACCCGTGCGAAGCCGGGGCGGATCGCTAGTTTATTATATTAAATAGTTTGAACGAAGGTTCCCCGCCAGCTATCCCGGTCTTGGGTTTCCTCCACTCGTCGGGCCGGGCAGTGCGTCCTACACTACGCTTGTCTAAAATTCTAAATTCACGATATTTTTGTTGCTCTGTTAATTGATCTTTTTTTTTCAAACATTTAAGTACGATCCCTAAAATATTTAAGTTTTTTTTGTAGATCTCTGTTTATTTTTGAATGCAATGCTTCAACTATGTTCGCACTTCTAAAAACTGGCATTTTATCAGAAATCTGTTTAGTCTAAGCTGCACTTAATTCTGTAATAAGTTTTTAATATAATTTATCAGTGCCACTAGGGCAAGAGTGTTACCTATTCGTCCCGTGGGTGTCGTAAAAGCAGACTTAGGGAACAAACTATTCAAAACAACAAAAATGCAAATGGCTGTGGAGTAATAGGGCAAAACCGCCTTTCAAGTAAAATGAACCACTTAACCATCACTACATATTATAAAACAAAGTCCTCCGCCGCGTCTGTCTGTCTGTTCGCGATAAACTCAAAAACTACAGCACGGATTTTAATGTGGTTTTACCAATAGATAGAGTGATTCTTGAGGAAGGTTTTCGTATATAATTTGTTAATATTTTGAGTACATTGTAAAAAATAAAACGATCATTGTTGCAGAGGTCGGAAATAATTAAGCCGCACATCTTCGGGGTAACATAGGCTATATAATATTTTCCGTAAAGAGCCCGTGCGAAGTCGAGGCAGACTGCTAGTATAGTATAAAATTCGAATAACTGCCGTCATTCTCAAGAGTACCATCTTTTGCGGGATTGCTAATGCAAATTAGGATTATTAAATAAGTTGGATGGTCCTTATTCTTTTATAACTTTGTGTAAATGTATTTACATCCAAGCGCTTTTAATATAGATCTAGCAATAATTTGATAATGCTGCTATAATGGTGTTACCATAAATACGATACCATATGTTACCATAATATTACATTTCGGCTTCCTCCATTATTATTAAACCTAATTTTACTATAATATTAATGTAAGAGGTTGTCACTTCATTATGCCAAAATTATATGCCCTAGCGATGTGGTAAACAACTGTTAAATTACCATCTGTTAGTGTATTCAAGTATCAGTGGCAGTTGTGCTCTCACAACTTATAAGGTGACAAAATACGTTAATTAAGAAAGTGAACATCTCTGTGTACTGAGGTAATATGTCGCGTGCATTAAGGACTTGTGCGCTCGTTTGCGCGGGTGCTACTAGCTTAATAACGTAACGTCTCAATTGCACCTCCCAACGACATCGTAAACATTATACGCGATGGCACATGCTTATGACACGACACCAACTGACGCTAGTGAGCCTATTAAGAAAAGGACGCAATTTACGTACTGTCGTATTGTTTTAATTTAATAATAAAATTTATTCTATTTTAGTTATGCAGTATTTACAGGAAAACTCTCTGCCAAAAAAACACTTAAAAGCGTAAAATAAACTGGTTCTTCATAAATTGCCTATACCTAATTCTTCATTCATTTAAATAGTAGTATTATAATGTGTGCTAGGTACCTGGAATCTGTTTGAAGTCGGTGCCAAGTGACTATCGCTTAGACTTTTATAATTGTTCGTTTGTATTCTTTTTCGCTTAGCACCGACTTCAAACAGATTTTAGGTACCTAGCACACATTATAATACTACTATTTAAATGAATAAAGAATTAGGTATAGGCAATTTATGAAGAACCAGTTTATTTTACGCTTTTAAGTGTTTTTTTGGCAGAGAGTTTTCGTTGGATGTTTTTTGGAAGTCGGTTTTTTTTTTATAAAAAGTTTTTATTTTTCAGTTTTTAGTGCAAACAATCGTAGGTAAGTAGTAAGTTGAACTATTTCATCAAATTTCATCATCAAGAATACAAATTAAGGTCTGTACGTACGTGTAAAATTAAAATCATCCTCTAAGAACCTAACTGTTAAATAGTTTTTACCTTCTATCATCAGCTAACCTAAATAACTTGAAAGTATACAACTGAAGGTCTTTAGATACGTATGAAATTGAAAGAATTATCCTCCAACTCATAACCGTTGAGGAGTTGTACCTTCCACCTTCCATCATCAGCTTACCTTAATAATTTGAAAGAATACGACTAAAAGTAACATAATATACATACGATATTTAAAGATTTATCCTCTAACTCCTAACCGTTAAGGAGTTGTGCCTTACATCATCAGCTCATCATCATAAAATGATGACTACCAGACACAAATACCGGTGTAACTTCAGAAAATATACGAAAAACATAGTATGTGCCTATAAAAATGGAGGGTTTCTCTCGATTTCCCTGGGATTCCATCATCAAATCCTGATAGGGTGGCAATGGGACCACTTCGGGAGCATACCCTTTCGAATACAAAAAAATATATTTAAAATCGGTCCACAATTGACGGAGTAATCGGTGAACATACGTAAAAAAAAAATAAAAAAAATACAGTGGAACATAGGACCTCCTCCTTTTTGGAAGTCGGTTAAAAAGTGAAGCCACGTTGAGTGACCTATTAAATACATACGTCAATACTGCGTGGCCGGATCACATTACCCTAATTCTTCAAAGGGATTAGGCGACATGAATGGTTATAATTACTACATATGGCTTTATGGCTAATCTAAAGCGAGAATTAGCTTTTCTAAATTTATATTGGTAGCAGCTAGCAGCAGCTATGCTATAAATGTATTATTTTCCAAGATATTTGAAACGTACGTTAATCACACACCATCGGAAATTAGCATAAAAACAACAGAATACATATTCTATTAGTCTTTAACATCTATGATATTCAACTCCTAAGCTAGTTATTTTCTAAGTTCTTGATTTATTATTTTCCCCGTAACGATTTTTGTTTTAAGAATGTTAAGTGATCTGTCGATTTAAATTAAGTAGTTGATGCTAAAAGCGTGTTCGATTTATTACTCGTATACATAATTTATTACCTCTGGTTTATATTAGGAATTACAGTCACGTCTCGCTTACTATATCTGTCACCGGGCGAATAGGTGCTTACATAGGATCTTCGTATAGAATCGTTGATTAAATCAGGCGCCATCGCTTTGTCTAGGCAGTGAGCGCATTATCTCGTATGCTTGTCAGTCACACTCGACCCGGTTGTGACGTTGGACATCTCGGCTCCAGACCACGGGACCGTAACGGACAGAAAGGATTGCCTAATACAAGAGCCTATCGAATTACTATACATAGATATCTATTTAATGAATAGAACCTGCGTACCGAATGCTTTTTAATTAAATCCTTCGAAACACCTTCTAAATAGAAAATCTTTGGTATTGCTGGGTTCAAACTATTTTGAATGCCTAGTGTTTGTCAGGCATCGTAAACTGGAAAACGGACGTCAATGGATAGGCTTAGAATTAGAGACAGAGGTTAGGAAACACTTGGCTAGCACAAAAGATAAATTATATATAGACTGGGCCACATGTAGGTTTATAGACGACTTAGAAGTAGTTCGTTGCTTAAACTGTCAACAATTCGGTCATGTTCAAAAATTTTGCACTATTAAAACTCCTACGTGTGCTAATTGCGCGGCCAGCCACGATACAAGGGCTTGCCCGGATAAGGACACACCAGATTTTAAACCGAAATGCGCACAATGCAGCCGGTACAAAAAACCATGTGACCATCGATGTGGATCACAAGACTGCTCCACATATAAACTTAAATTAGAGCAGCTAATCCTAAATACTAATTACTGAATAGCTTATACAGTAGTAGCTGTAGTACCTTTTTAATAAAATGGATAATATCTCAATAGGCCAGTTAAATCTTCATAATGATAAAATAGCCACGTCAGAATTAGATCGCTTAGTTTTGGAACAAAAGTTAGACATTGTCCTTATACAAGAGCAATATCAAAGCGCTCAATTGCGGAATTATGTAGTACAACTAGATGGCCGGTCGCGGGCTGGGATATATGTTGCAAGTTCTAATTTTACGGTAACATCTTTGCGTAACCTTATGACGTCACACTGCGCCGTTGCTGAGATCTCATCCTCTACCTGTAGGGTTTACATAGTGAGCTGTTATTTTCAATTTTCACATCCTATTGATCCTCATCTACATCATTTACGTTTCGTTTTGCGGTCCCTCATAGGACACAAAATTATCATTGGCGCTGATGTCAATGCTTCTTCTACTTTATGGTATGGCAAATTGCGTGCAGCTGACATGGCTCGTCGCTGTGCGGTTGAAGATTTTATTGCGGAAATGAATCTTACTATCCACAATACCCCTGATGCACCACCAACTTTTTGCAGCCCAATGGGTGAGTCTTCTATTGACGTGACGCTTACGCGCGGCGACGTCTCGATATCTGGATGGCGTGTCCTACCGGACGCATCCTGTAGTGATCACCGCTTAATCGTGTACGAATTCATACCAATGGTTGCACAATATCCACAAAGAACTCCTTACAATTTTAGGTATAAAACTAAAGGGGCAAATTGGGCTTTATTTGGTTCACTCTTTGCAGTACATGCCAAAGACTTCAGTCGCAGTGGTCTATCAGCTGAGGAAAGCGCAAACATATTATCAGATACTTTCACATATTGTGCTGATGTTTGTATCGGCCGTGGATCTATCACTAACACTCGTAGATGTGATTGGTGGAATTATAACTTAGTCGAATTACGTAGAATCTATCGAAAAGCTCGTAAAAAACTAAATGACATTAAAAAGCGTAACGTAACAGGAGATATTTACAATAATGCTCTTATTGCTCTTAGAGTTGCCAGGTCTCATTATAGAGCTGCTGTGGAGAAATCAAAGGGAAATTTAATACGTAAACTTGTTGATAAACTCGATAGAGAGGGTCCCTGGTCACCTTTGTATCATGAATTTAAAGCAAATAGATCAATCGACCTTGCATACGTACAGAACATCAAAATTAATAATAGTTATACTACAGGAGTAGAACAAACCACAGAATATCTTTTAGAATCACTTGTGCCTGACGATCGGCCGGAGGATGACACGGATTATCACCGACAAATTAGGCAGTGGGCTATTGAACCACCATTGTCTCCAATGTCTGACTTACCGTCTTCAGACGAATTCCTCAGTATTGTTAGGTCATTGCCACTAAATAAGGCTTCGGGCGACGATAAAATATCAAACAAAATGATAAAAGAAGCTTGTAAACTTTCGGGTGATACGGTTTTAACAGTTTTTAAACGTTGCATTGCGGAAGGAGTATTTCCTAGTGTTTGGCGGTGCGGTAATATTCGAATAATACCAAAAAGCGGCGATAAGCCGCCGGACGATCCTAAATCCTATCGACCCATAACACTGTTACCATCGCTGGGAAAGCTTTTAGAGCGTCTTGTAGTACCACGACTTCTACCGGGTGGAGTTAAATTTCATGATAGACAATTCGGCTTTACGTTGGGAAAATCGACAACTGATGCGGTTATATCTGTAAGGAGAACTGTCACCGAGTCAAGTTTTCAATACGTTTTAGGCATCTTCTTAGATATATCTGGCGCCTTTGACAATGCGTGGTGGCCCATGCTATTGCTAAAATTAAAATTAAGAGGTTGCCTTAAAAATATTTATTCCCTTATCTCCTCGTACTTCTTACAAGGTACTACTAAATTGAGACTTGGGCATCATTCTGTGTCGAAGGCGCTTACGATGGGGTGTCCTCAAGGGTCAGTGCTAGGACCATACTTGTGGAACATAGGCTTCGACGATTTTCTGGCAATGCCTGTGCCGTCCGGATGTACCCTGAATGCGTACGCGGACGACGGTTTGTTATTGATAGAGTCGGATACTAGAACGGGGCTTGAGAGGCTGGCCAGTGAATGTTTGGACTTAATATCTCGGTGGGGTGGGCGTAATCGGTTGACGTTTGCACCAAACAAAACCTTCCAGCTACTTCTGAAAGGTAACCTCAAATCACCGCCTTGTATTAAATTTGAAAATATAACTATTAAAAATAAAACCTCGGTTTGTTATTTAGGATTGGTTTTAGAAAGAAATTTTTCATTTATTGAACATATTAGAACAGTTAATGAAAAGTCTAAAAAGAGTTTCTTTGCACTGACGAGGATATCAACTGCGACATGGGGTCTGTCATATAATACACTAAAGATCATATATGGAGCTACTTATTTGGGTTCTATTTGCTATGGTGCTCCTGTATGGGCAGATAGGGCGACTGTAGGTGCTGTCCGTCGCAAACTGTTACAAGGCCAACGACCTGCATTGATTTTCTTGTGCAAGGCATATAGGACGGTTAGCACTGAGGCTTTACCGGTGTTGGCAGGTGTTCTTCCGGTCGATCTCGAGGTGCAAAGACGTGCAGCCATGTACTATTCCACACTACAAAACATGGAATGCGATTTTTTGGGCATACGAGACCGCGGTAAAATCATAAGATTGTTTCAACAAAAAACCAATGTCTATAACGACCTCTTGGATGAATGGCAGAAACGATGGGACGAATCATCTAAGGGGCGCCACCTTTACCAGTTCTTTCCATCTGTTCGCGAAAGGTTGTCAAGGACATGGCTCGAGGTAGATCACTGTGTCGCTCAATTTCTTACAGGCCACGGTAACTTTAAGAGCAAACTATACTCATTTAAATTAGTCGATTCACCATTGTGTCAATGCTCAACACCTGATTCTAGCTGTGAACAGTCGGCTCATCATATCCTCTGGGAATGTAGTCTTTGGTACAATGAACGTAACATGATGCTAAATAGCTTACAAATGACGTCTGGGGTAGTATATTATGGGGATCTTGTGTCAACTGCGGTGAATTTCCGTGCGTTTAAGCGATTCTGCCATACATACTATAGAAATCAAATATAGCTCACTTAGGACCCATAATATTTTTATCCGTGGTGCTTCCCGGTTTGAAAAAGGCGTCTGCCTATTTTGACTCCATTTTGTCTCCCGCTTTGCTAAGGAGGGAAGTGGACTTATTATATTTCCAACTCCTCCAGTTTTCTTCTGATTAATTTCGTTGCGGGTTCCAAGACAGTTAAATTTTTCCTGGGACTTCCCGAGTGTCATAACTCGGTGTTTTCGTGGGTCACCGCTGTTGATCCTGGTGTACAGGAGTTACAGTGGTGGGCGTGTGGGCGGGATTAGTCCCATACATCTAAGTCTGTATCTGGTCTGTCATATAATACACTAAAGATCATATATGGAGCTACTTATTTGGGTTCTATTTGCTATGGTGCTCCTGTATGGGCAGATAGGGCGACTGTAGGTGCTGTCCGTCGCAAACTGTTACAAGGCCAACGACCTGCATTGATTTTCTTGTGCAAGGCATATAGGACGGTTAGCACTGAGGTTTTACCGGTGTTGGCAGGTGTTCTTCCGGTCGATCTCGAGGTGCAAAGACGTGCAGCCATGTACTATTCCACACAACAAAACATGGAATGCGATTTTTTGGGCATACGAGACCGCGGTAAAATCATAAGGTTGTTTCAACAGCAATCCAATGTCTATAACGACCTCTTGGATGAATGGCAGCAACGATGGGACGAATCATCTAAGGGGCGCCACCTCTACCAGTTCTTTCCATCTGTTCGCGAACGGTTGTCAAGGACATGGCTCGAGGTAGATCACTGTGTCGCTCAATTTCTAACAGGCCACGGTAACTTTAAGAGCAAACTATACTCATTTAAATAAGTCGATTCACCATTGTGTCAATGCTCAACACCTGATTCTAGCTGTGAACAGTCGGCTCATCATATCCTCTGGGAATGTAGTCTTTGGTACAATGAACGTAACATGATGCTAAATAGCTTACAAATGACGTCTAGGGTAGTATATTATGGGGATCTTGTGTCAACTGCGGTGAATTTCCGTGAGTTTAAGCGATTCTGCCATACATACTATAGAAATCAAATATAGCTCACTTAGGACCCATAATATTTTTATCCGTGGTGCTTCCCGGTTTGAAAAAGGCGTCTGCCTATTTTGACTCCATTTTGTCTCCCGCTTTGCTAAGGAGGGAAGTGGACTTATTATATTTCCAACTCCTCCAGTTTTTCTTCTGATTAATTTCGTTGCGGGTTCCAAGACAGTTAAATTTTTCCTGGGACTTCCCGAGTGTCATAACTCGGTGTTTTCGTGGGTCACCGCTGTCCTGGTGTACAGGAGTTACAGTGGTGGGCGTGGGGGCGGGATTAGTCCCATACATCTAAGTAGTTAGGTATACTTGCGAGATTGCGTAGCACAGCTGTTAGTAATATCATAAAATGACAGTTATGCTCGAGTTTCGTGACGCCTATCATATCCGGATAGTAAGTACTCACACCATTCCTGGTTTCTGTTTGGTTTTAGTTTTCAATATCTGTTCTGTATCTGTTAGTTCTGAATATGATGCAAATGCATATACTGTCAACTGACCATTGGTGTTTGTAGTCGCATAAATATTTTATCTTTTTGGCAACATTCTAAATTAAATATGTTTTTTTTATGGAATAGATGATTAGCGATTACCACCGCCCATGGACACCCGCAACACCAGAGGCGTCACAAGCGTAATTTTGTTGAAAAGACAAAAAAGTTCACTTAACAACATTTACTTAACATAATATTGTCTTCAATTAAATAAAATGTAAACGATATATCAATGACTTTGTGTGGTTGTCGTTTTTGCATGGTAAAATGTAATGTAGGTATATCGCTAGCAGTTTTGCAATTTTGCGGGTCTAGCACTCGCTTTCTCATTACAAATAGAAAGGTTACGAAACCCATGAGGCCAATGATCCCTAGTAATGTAGTTATTCAAGTCTGAATAATGTGTCATGAATGACTATGATTAGCATGTAAATCTTATTCCTAAATAATGGATTTTAACATTAAAGGGATTTCGTAGTAATAATGCTTAAAAATATAATCTTAAATAGTCCACGTCAACTGCAATAATAAACATGATTAGTAGACTGTACTATTTAAGATGGGGTTCTAAAAAATATTTAGAGCCCTTCTAGACACTTCTATGTAAGGTTTACCAGTTGCTTGGCGGTCAATACATCTTAGCCTGTTCTTATAGCTTGCTAAGTACGTGTCAACAGATTATGGTAGAGGAACGTAAAGCAGTTATTCTACGCGTTAAGTTTAAAACAATACAATATTCTTCGTTCATAACTAAAACGATAAATATTAATTAAACTGCATGCTGCATTGTCTGCATTCGCAATGAGTATCGTGACACTACCCTTCGATTCTGATTTCTGCTCATGTTTTCCATCATTTGGTAGGCTCATACATAAAAAAAAGAAAAAGCTGAACCGGTCTAGGCTATACGAGTATAGCCTACTAGCTGTTGCCCTCGGCTCTGCCCGCGTGTATGTTGGTTATCGCTGCAAATAGTAGCCTGTGTTATTCTGATGTATAAGCTATATTACTGTAAAGTTTCATCTAAATCCGTTCAGTAGTTTTTGCGTGAAAGAGTAACAAACATCCATCCTTACAAACTTTCGCGTTTATAATATTAGTAGAATAAAACCAAACAGAAACCAGGAATTATGTGAGTACTTACTATCCGGATATGATAGACGTCACGAATAAGGCTAAGCGCGCACTACGATTAAAAATCGGTGCGAAAAAATATCGCAAATCTGTGAACAATAGACAAAAACTACAATCCGCGCACTACGAAAATAAATCGTTTGCGATTTAAAATAGCAGATGCGAAATCGTATGTAAATTTTGTATGTAAATAAATCATACTGCGCGTAGGAACTATTGTCGTTTGCGATTTTATTTCGCACTTTAAAAATCGCAACGAATAAAAATCGTAGTGCGCGCTTAGCGTAAATGAATTTTTCGTATTTCGATATACATATTAAGATAATAGTCGTGAGAGCTTTTTATAATATACTAGCGAGGTGCCCCGGCTTCGCACGGGTGGATTTCAGATGCCGCCGACGACCACGATTCTTGCATTTTAAATCTGTAATATCTTCGAATAAATTCATTTAAATTAGATACTGTAAAGGGCCATTTTGATCTATATTAAGTGTACAGTGTATTTAATTTACTTAATTGTATAAGGATTCATTCTGTATTGCTTAAAATCACTTCGTAAATAAGCCATTATTTCTCGTGAAAAGAAAGGAATAAAAAATGGTTATTGTGGGTTATTCCTAAGAGATAGACATATACCGTCGCGGACTTTTTTGTAGTACTTTTTAAGGTGTACAATACTGTTGTACATTATTTTGATCTATCTCGTAGGGTGCAACCAGCGTTGCACCCTACATAAATTGTAAAATGTAAGCGCAAAAAAATGTGTTTATTTGCTACATCACATTAGAAACTTCGAAAATTAACAGTGTTTCCATAATATATTATGCATTTATTATACATAAAAACCTTCCTCTTGAATCACACTATCTATTAAAGAAACCCGCATCAAAATCCGTTGCATAGTTTTAAAGATTTAAGCACACATAGGGATATAGGGACATAGGGACAGAGAAAGCGACTTTGTTTTATACTATGTAGTGATTTTGAAATGTAATACCAAGAGTAATGTAAAGCCACATTATTCGAACAACTTTTATTCTACTCGTATTTACTCGGAGAAGATAATTATATTGAGCTCGTTTCCGAAAGCAATTCAAAAACAACTCTCTTAAACACTAGTCCCCTTTTGAATAATAACCGTACTACCCGTGTCATCTCTCTTATTTATTTATTTATTGATTTGATTCACCAACAGTTATAAACAACATTTCATTGCAAAAGATACAAATTATGGACTAAAAACTACACACTTCAAAAGTGTCTAGGGATCAACATATGTGTCTAGGGATCAACATATATTTTTGCAATAACTTTTCTCCTGATTGATATTAATTAAAATTTAATTTAAAAAAAAAACTATGCGTTTTAAAGATTTAAGCACACATAGGGATATAGGGACATAGGGACAGAGAAAGCGACTTTGTTTTATACTATGTAGTGATTTTGAAATGTAATACCAAGAGTAATGTAAAGCCACATTATTCGAACAACTTTTATTCTACTCGTATTTACTCGGAGAAGATAATTATATTGAGCTCGTTTCCGAAAGCAATTCAAAAACAACTCTCTTAAACACTAGTCCCCTTTTGAATAATAACCGTACTACCCGTGTCATCTCTCTTATTTATTTATTTATTTATTGATTTGATTCACCAACAGTTATAAACAACATTTCATTGCAAAAGATACAAATTATGGACTAAAAACTACACACTTCAAAAGTGTCTAGGGATCAACATATGTGTCTAGGGATCAACATATATTTTTGCAATTACTTTTCTCCTGATTGATATTAATTAAAATTTTCTTTAAGGATTCATCAAATAAAGTGTTTTCGTTTGTCACAGTAACGATAAACCAAGTCACCTTTGCATTAATAAAGAAATTTGCCATTTTCGTAATAAAAGGATTTTCGACATTTGAACCACTAACATTAAAGTTCGAAAAAAAGACTGAAATAACAGTTTTCTTTAAAATTTTATTAGGTAACTTAAACAATTAATAATCCGTGTTTCTACCGCGAACACTAACAACACAAGAATCGGTTTGGCATACTCAAAATGAGTTCATCCAAATCACGCTGTGGAATGGCCGCCCATGTTCGTTGCAACAACAAAAAAAGGTCTTCTTGCGACTGGATACCCTCCATATTCGGCAGAGCTCTTCTCTGTAGCATATCCCATGCATGCTCAATCGGGTTCAAGTCTGGCGACTGAGCAGGCCAGGGCCAAAGCCACATCTCAATCTCAAGAAATCCGCATAAAAATGCTTGATCCCTAGACACTTTTGATGTGTGTAATTGTATAACTAATAACAGGTGAATACAACATGCACTACAATAATTATCATCTCTAAGATTACATGGGTTAATGTAATTAACTAGTTCTGTTACAACGACTATAAGCTTAATTATATAAAAAAATATTCCATTCACAATCATGTAGTTAATTTACTATATTTATATAAAAATTTGTTACAAAATTATGTATTGATGTATGATCAATGAAGAATAAATAAGAATTGTACAACTCAAAGACTAAAAGAATACAATAATATAAACTTAATATATTAAATGCGTGTTAAATAAAATGTCGAATAAAAATAAAAATTAAAAAATATTAAAATCAACAATATTTAAATCAAAATACAAATCACAATAAAAATCAAAATAAAAACAAAAAAAAAGACAAAGAGATAGCATTAGGAGGCATAAATTAGACCATGTGTTTAGTTGGGTATATTTTCTAGTAATAGTGTGCGAAATTTATGATACTTGATCTCAAAAACGTCGATTGTATCTCTGCAATAATCATTTACAGCCCTGCACAACCTGGGAACTGGTGAATTATGTCCCAGAACTGTGCTTCGAAATGGCGGCACCATTAAAGCCATTGGTTTACGTGGAAGGCGCTTGGGAGCATTAAACTTCACCCTTTCTAGCAAAACTGGGCAATCCAAATAATTATGCAACAATTTGTAAAAGAAATTCAGATCTAATAATGCTCTTCTCTTTTCGAGCGACTGGACTCTGAAGAATGATAGTCTTTCTTCATATTTTTTATTGGTCTTGGAGATTCCAACCGTGAATGCTAAATGCCACATGAATCTCTTCTGAATTCTCTCCAATCTTAAGATATGAGTAGAATAGTGCGGTCTCCAAACTGTGGGACAATACTCTAGTACGCTACGAACCAAAGTGTTAAACAGAAGTATCTTGGTCTGAGGTCTACGGATACCCTAGCATTTCTTATAACAAACCCCAGCATTTTGGAAGCTTTGTTAATAATATGATCCAAATGTGGTTGAAAGGTGAGCTTTTTGTCTAAAATTATTATATTATGCGTTATGAATGTCGATATTGTGTAATGTAAACTCGTCATTAGTATTTTAACGTTGAATTCTTAGATATAAAACCCTTTATTTAATGTACATATTTTGAGCCTGAGCGTTTCAAAAGGCCAAAGATCAAAGCCAGGCAATAAATAAAACAAGATAGATACTTTTCTTTGTGTTCGTTATGGATTGACTTACAATATATCCTACTAATATTATAAACGCGAAAGTTTGTAAGTATGGATGGATGGATGTTTGTTACTCTTTCACGCAAAAACTACTGAACGGATTTGAATGAAACTTTACAGTAATATAGCTTATACATCAGAATAACACATAGGCTACTATTTGCCGCGATAACCGACATACACGCGGGCGGAGCCGCGAGCAAAAACTAGTGTATTAGATAATTTAGATATGGTTTTGAATGAAAACATTCTATGACAATAAAGTAGAAAACGTTAAATAGGTCATTTGTGAGCTGTGAGGAGTCTTCGATTAAGTCATCAACTTCTCGTCATCTGTATAATGCTTTGTATTCGTTGAATTTAAGCCATTTCTACCGCTTTCAAAGCGAAGATCGAGACTTGAGCAGATAATGTTTTCATTTGCATAGTTATTTGAATGTAATTCACGCGTTCTTAAATTATTTTCAGTAATATAAACAAATAAATGTATAATTGAATGCGTTATGTTAATTCACACTACTTTGCGCGAACGAAAAAAATATAATACAAATATTAAATGTAATTTATTTGCATAAAATCATCATTTGAATTAACTACATAAACATTGTGCCGTACAATGTTCTAGTTTTAATCTCTACATTTTCCTATACTGTTTTTGTTTATGCGAACGATGTGTGGTCGACATTGTGAGTGTAATCATTTGCGAAACGCTTTATTCTAGAGAGGTCACACGTTATCTAAAACAGCTGTCGGCCGCACCCGATGACACGACCTACAATGGTCTCGTTTGTATCCGTGCCGTGTAATATTGTTTGTAATTTAAAATATCAGATGTGCTGGTACGGGTGGCTGAAAGTTTATTTTCCAGCTCAATTGTGGAGTTATCCGAGGTGTATTGTTGCGTTGATTAGATCAGGGAACCTTTGTTCAGACTAGAATGGCCTGCTACATACCGCTATCGTCTGTCGACCGCACGCGACCTGTTCAGGAGCTTGTGGCCAAACTAGTTTACCTGTTTCAGCTCCCTCCAAACGACCGCAGGACGTGTAAATATATTTATACAAAATATATTCAAAAGATTATCTTGTTGCATTCTCTGTTTGTTCACCTGAAATACGGAAGAATCCATTTTGCACGTCCTGATCTGCTTTAAATGTTTTGTTCCTTATATTGCTTTAATAAAATTTCTTTCTTAAAATTGTGTTACGTAAGATTAGGCGTTTCAAAATGTTATTTATTTGGGTATAGATACTCGAAGACACTTGACAAAAACTCTTAAAATGGATGGTACGGCTGAAAAGACTCTAACAATACGCTAATGGCTTATGTTTGCGATGACTGTCCCTCCCAGCCAACAGGCTCTATTATCACGGTTGGTCCCTGTGCGCTTGTTGTTGCTTGACAGTGAAATTGTTAAGAAAATTGATCACTTCCACTTTAACAACCTGGCCTTGTTACTGTAGAACTGCTTACCAGATTTGAGTATATCTCAGTTTTTTCTTTCTGTAATGAATATAATCAAGGTAAGGAAGGCATCTGTACCTAGTGTAGATTTTTCGTGTTTATGATCATTGACTTTGACATTATACATTCCTGTCTCAATTTTCTCTATGATATCCTCTCTTCGGCGCATTGGGTCACAATTGGGCATCCAAGAATACTGGTAGGCGAGTGAATCTGGACGAAATAGTCGGTAACCGAACATTATGATTAAAATTGTTCTTAAACTTCGCGACGTTACATATTGTAGATATTATCGCGATTAAGTCCCGATTTCCAGTCGCACATCATGATTATTTCAAAATTACCGAAATAGTCGTAAATTACGACTCCACTAGTGCATTGGTGCGTGAAGCGCGCCAGGGCCCCAGCATACAACCCTCGCACTTCGCCTGATCCCTTTGACAGTCAAATTTCAAATCACACAGCTCAACAACAAGTTCGCAAACAATTCGAAGAGACTTGTTAGTTTCGTCGAATTGTTTGCCGTTAATTAATTCTTTAAATACCTACTAAGCACTGACCTCTGCGGTACGGACGTACTGAAAAACTTTGAAAGTCAAGTTTTCAAAGATGAACTAAAATAAACCCTTAAATTATTTTCTTTAGACTAAGACGTGGGTTGTTATTTACTTCTGACTGTTCCCTACATAACATAAATCGTAGCTACGCCCATGCTCTCAACGTATCCTGGAAGAAATCTTAACAATAGGTAATACCGCCTTTGTTTAGTACATGTACTTTTACTTTTTTGTGTATGATATGTACGTACTATTTACATATTTTCTGTGTGTAATAATGGATATGAATATGAAACATTATCAGCATTGGCCATAAGTATTGAGCACCGTAAGACAAAAAGGGTCTTTCCGAAGCGTTTTTTATAAGACTTTTATTTAATAGTTAATGCTTGCGGCTCCGCCCACGTGTATTTCGGTTATCGCGGTAAGTAGTAGCCTATGTGTTATTCTGATGTATAAGCTATATTACTGTAAAGTTTCATCTGAATCCGTTCAGTAGCTTTTGCGTGAAAGAGTAATAAACATCCATCCGTCCATCCATTCATACTTACAAACTTTCGCGTTTATAATAATAGTATAATCAAGAATATCGAACTCATTAACCTAATATTATATAAACAGTTTAAGGGCACTGAAAGGCGGAAAGTAATAAAAAAACACTACATTAATGTAAATATGTACATATATTTTTTGTTTACAGTCCTCGACAAAAAAAAAAAAATATTGCGAATGAAATGACAGCAGCGGTATGCGCGGAACCACGCGATTTTTGAGGCACACTGCATAAAAAAAGCTGCTTTTTGGTTCTTTTAAGGATTTCTTGTTGTAAAAGTAGCAAAGTCTTACTCGCAAAAAGAAAATTTACCGATGTAAATAAACAATTTTATTTCGATTGTCCCTTTTCTCCGGTTTTTTTTAAATAGTCTAACATAAAAACACGAAACCAGAATGTTTTAATCGCAGAGTAATCGAAGCAGAAAAGTTTACTAATAAAATCCAAATTTACTGTAAACCTACTTTTCTTAAAAATACGAGATCGCAGTCTTAATACTTGTTCAAACGTTTTAAAGATATGGACTTTTTAGAACATTTTTATTTTAAAAGTTAGTAGTAGTAAGTACTTTTACTACTTTCTCAGTTCGTAGTTATTGTTGGGAATTGATATTTGCGATGAAAATATTTAATTTGCAATTTTTCTTATGCAAAACAAGTATCTCGAACGAATATTTAAGCATTGTTAATCTATACTATTATATAAAGCTGAAGAGTTTGTTTGTTTGAACGCGCTAATCTCAGGAACCCGGTCCGATTTGAAAAATTCTTTCAGTGTTGGATAGCACATTTATCGAGGAAGGCTATAGGCTATATATCATCACGCTAAGACCAATAGGAGCGGAGCACCAATGAACAATGTTTCAAAAACGGGGGAAAATTGTTACGCAACGGGCAATAGGAGACGCAAACGAGGTTGCGTGGGTCAGCTAGTAGTTGATATATAACATCCAAAATTACACGCATGACATCTATACTGACGTTAATGCTACAAATTTGGATATCTGTAATGGATTACGCGTGATACTCTGAAATCGATATAAGCGATGTGTGTGCACACGTCACAGGGTGTGTCGATCAATCACGGGCGCGGATGGACGAACGACAGGCCATTAGGGCGCTTTGGTGTCGACCGGACTCAGGTGCCGTTGCTCCGTCCGTCACCTTGTCGATCTACTGCTCGACAACAGCCCAGCCCTAGTCGTCTTCAATCACCCCGCCTACCGCATGATTCTTATATATTCATTTTTTCAAATAGTTTTAATTTGTTCTATTATGTTGCTAAAACAATGTCAAAACAATTATCAATTTTTTGCCGTAGGAAATGTGTATAATTTGTGTATTTATGACATGTGTATTGTATCCGCCGATGTACAAGGTGCATAAAATATTAAGTAAATAAATAATGGTCTAACTCGCAATGATTGCACAAGCAAAAAAGACCTACTACCATCGTACTTGTTGTAATTCTGTCTAACATAGGTACATAATTTTTCCTAGTATCTTGAAAACCGTATTGGTTACAAACTAGTTAGCTTTTGCCGTTAATATTTCGATATTCAGGTAGTGTTTATATGCATCGATAATTATAGATGTATAATCACAGATAATAATATGATAAAAAAGACTGATAGAATGAAGATTGCAAATGAGATCTTCTTACTCATGTAAAGAAATGAGTAAACCATAGAATTGATCTCAATTGCAGCTCAAAATGTAAAATATTCCAGACCATATCCACTTTATCTCCTTAATAATAGTGTATGTAACGTAGTGCGTTTACATAGTATCATAAAGATTAGATAACTTAATAAATCGTCATCCATCCTCATCTGCGAGTAGCTTATCCCTCGTTCCGCGTTAGGATGGAGCTATTCACCTTTCACATGTAGGCCATTAGCAGAACGATAGGCTCGATATTGTAGCACGTGCCTCTTCCCTCGCCCGCGTGCCCTTCCTCGTTTGAGATAAGCCTGAACTTAGCGTTAAATATGTGCCTCTCGTGGGTTGTGGTCTCGTGATAGCGCCTACTAAATGCGGATACACCCGTTTGTTTATAATCTTTTTATGTATTTATTTATCGTTATTCTTGAAATTGTTGCTTTTGTAACGACGCTATAATCTTGACTTTCTTTTCAGGTACATCGTCAAATAAAATTTTATGAGCAACTTTTACTAAAGGAGCTTTATTGTATATTGTATGTAGTTACCATAAATTTATTATGCCGTATGTACGCATTGCTCAGATTGTATTACTTGTTTTTCGGGTATATTATTCTTTATCCCTATTTTGTTATAAGGTGTTGGACGTTTATTGTTATCTTTAATAATTCGAAACAGACAGCACACGTTATCAAGCTAGACAATAAAATAGTGCTTACTCTGGTATTAAATCCTTCAAGGTAGGTTAGTGATAGATAGTCGTGACGTACTGTTTGTCTTTGAGCCCCGCATGTCAACTGACTTGATACTTAGAGTACTCCGATATTCCAAATTTGTCGATACACATACTTAATTTATAGGACAACCAACAAGTCATACACTAATAGATTCTGATATTATCTAGGCTAGGCTAACTATCAGGCAGTGATCCATCAACGTGTTACAGATTTAGTCACGGGTTAGGCAAACTATATTTTTAGCTTCTAGAAAGTTATAAATTTTACTTATTTTCATTTAATTTAGAATTTTAGATTGTTGTAGAGTGTATGGTTATATTTAAGCTGAACATGGTATTATTTGGAGAGTAGGTAGCTTTCTGTATTTTTATTTTATAATGTTATAACACGAAATTAATCAAAGTAAAAGTTATAAAAGCATAATTATAAACACAATTTTTTTTTTCATTAACGTATGTTTTGTAGAATTCTCAAGCATTGATATAACGACATAATAACATATTTCTTTGTTCTTGAATTCTGAGCTACCTTCACATTAAAGTTTCATCTGTATTATTACTAATGTAGAAGAAACTTGTACCTACGCAGGGCGCACTCTGACACCACTGTCGCGTCAATAGGGGTGATTTCAATAAAACCGCAGTATTGCACTATTATACTGTATATTTAACACAAATATAACACAAATAAAACCCAATACATGTGCCTTGAAAGCATTAACAAAAAATAAATGTTTGGTCTATTTAAGCTGCCATGTGAACCAAACTATATCGCGATTCAGAAAATGTGAGATTACCATCTATCGATCGATCAACAAACTAAATTAATATTGTTTCCAAACAAAACTAATGCATTTACAATGTTTTTTGACCCAACTTACTCCCTATAGACCAGAGTAGAAGCCTTTAAAAATTATAAAAAGTGAATAAAAAAATAGGATGAAACCCATTAGAATATTATTATTATTGTTGACGGAGCCATCGCAATAATTTATCTGTCCATTTATCATCGCTTATGTATGTAAATATGTATGTATGTATTTATCCCATATCTTATATATGTATGTATATGATGATTGTATTTATGTTATATAATAACAGCTTTACGTAAACTGAACAATAACTCTAACTTGCTTCAATAATACACCTGCTACACACAGCTCTGCACCACCCAAAGGTCGACTGGAAGATACTGCCTATGGCATTAAGTCCGCCTTATGCAATGTAATTGCAGGAAGATTAAATAAATAAATAAATATTATAAAAATGAAAGAAAAAATTATTTACGGGCGATCTGAGGTCGGGAAGGGGGTGGGGGGGGGGGGGGGGGTTTAAGGGTAAAAACGGTTTTTCTCGATTTCCGGCAAAACTAAAAGTCCTATGGAGAAAAGTCAAATGGCAAAGTTGTAGGTAGTAAAAAGATGTAAACTTTTGTATTTACACTTTTATCACATAACCTCAAAATTTATGTGAAAAATTCATAAAACCAAGTTTTTGGTTTTTTATTTTTATCTTTTACAATTTTCTTTTTTTTTCCACAAAATTTGGTGAAAACTTACCTTTTTATGTCCCAAATACGCTGTAATTTATTTGATTAGAAATATTTATTTTTTCACCTTATATTGAATTAATATCGAAAAAGCATCCTAATTTTCAATCGCAAATTCACCCGTCAAAATATCAGCTTTTTTTCAATAGTTGGTATGTTTTCTGTTCCTTGAAATCTCTACTTTCCGATGGTGAAAAAAAAAAAATGTTACCATAGTAAATCTTCTCAGAAATGCAAAAAATCGAAAAAAAACTCGAAATCGAAAATTTGTTTTAAATATTATATACAATTTTGAGCTATTTATGAAAATTTACACTTTAATTACTCGAAAAACGTAAGATTACATGTTACATTGATAAAAAAAAATTTGGAAATCAAAGTATACTACTATAATTAACAAACAAATAAGTTAATAAAATTAATATTTAATAAGACATCTACAATGACTACTAATTTGGAGAAAGTTGTCGAAACTTCTTTAAACTTCTTCTTCTCTCTCTCTCTTCTTCTTTACTTTTAGTTTTGCCGGAAATCGAGAAAAACCGTTTTTTATACTTAAAACCTCCCCCCCATCCCCTTCCCGACCTCAGATCGCCCGTAAATTCTTTTTCCTTTCATTTTTATAATATTCCCCTCCTTTTCTAATGGGTTTCATTCTATTATTTTTTTTGGTTTTAAAACTTATCTGCACTGGTCTACTATTTACTCTGTGTTATTATAATTCATATTATACCAAAATTGCTTCCTCTTGCCGATTCGGTAATGAACTGTAATTAGAGATTCGGCAGAAATTCTTATTATCAATTTGTTTTGTTAAGTAAGAGCTCTAATTTATATCCATATTTATTAAGGTCGAGGTTCACATTCAGTAGAGGTAACATGCCGAAGCAGTCGTTATACGACAGCGATTAAGGTTAAAATTGAAATACGAATTTGCCCTGGTATTTTATTCGGGTGCCTAAAACGACGATGTCATCTAAATAAATATTTGAAATGACTCTCCAGAGAGCTTGCCTAAAATTTGTTTAAGTTTTAATATAAGTGGGGGCTTATTGATAGCTTCATGTGAAGGTTTCTTATATCCATCGTCTGGCAGTGTGACTAATAAATGACATGACATGTATTAGGTTGTAATTTATAAACAATTTAGTTTTTGGAATATATAAAAAAAGGATTTCTGACTTTTGTAATTTAGGTACTATGGTACAGGACTTTATGTCGGTAAACTGTTTATGGTCGTTCATCTATATAAATAAACAAAATTGGAGTGTCTGTTTGTAATATTAAAATAAAAAAAGTTAAAACTAAAACCCAACTACGACAAAAAACGACGCTGAAAAAGCATGAAACAAGTTTCAAAAGCCGTAGTCACGCGTTGATAATGTGTTATGGTACATTTCTACCCTTACAGCCAGACTATGCCAGTCGCGCTGCTCCTCACGCTGCCGCGAATATTGCCCTAACAGCAGCACACATACACCTGTACTCGCGATGTTCATCGCGTTGTTCCTCATTCCAGTATTAGCCTTGCAAAGGACGACAACGTTCTAGCAGCGTACGATTTATGTTTTTACAGCATAGCAAATAAATTTTATAGCAAATAATTTCAATGTCTTAAAACAAAACAGTTTGTTAAATAATTCGAAAAATTTTAAAGTTGTTTCATTAGACCATTCATTAAAAAGTGTCAAAATTACTGCAACAATACGTGCAAACCACGCGCGCGACACGCAAAGTGAGTGCATCGCGCGTCTGTGGCTGGTCACTCGCGGCGACTCGCGCTCGAATGGCGCTCCTCTGACTCGCGCCAAAAAACCGACAAAAAATGGATCGCCGGGCGCGACGAGCGGCAGGACGAGCAGCATGACGAGTAACGCAGCCACACAACGTCCTTGTCCATTTCTCTCGCTATTTATCTCGCCACTCGTCGAGTGTGTGGCCGTACTATACTTAACGTGTGACTACAGCTTTTGAAACTTGTTTTATACTTTTTCAGCGTCGTTTTTTGTCGTAGTTGGGTTTTAGTTTTTATTTTTTTTTTATTTAAAATGGCTACTATATTTCGGCGATTGATTTTTATTTATATAGATTAACAGCTTTTCATTTCACGCTTATGAAAGTACATATGTACGGTACTTATATAAAAAAAATAAAAATTAAGAAGTTTGTGTGTCTGTCTGTCTTTTTGTGCCGGCTAAAATTTCCTGTGAGAAAGCTGATGATACAAGGAGTAACTTAGGCTACTCTTTTTTAAAAACTAGCTTTGCCTCAATGCATTACCCTCGGTGCCGTTGTTGTAAAAGTACTACAACAACCGCGGGTAACATCGCGGGGCTCAGCTAGTTCCTACTAGTAAATATACTTAACTAAGTATGTAAATATCCTTCCAGTTGAACTGGAGGTGACTTTAAATTCATATCCATGGGTAATATGATACATGCCATTTAATGAAGGAGCCTGTGTTGCTATAATGTAACATGCATATTTCACATGATAGAAGTGGGTAAGGACAGTAGATACTGTGAGCATGTTGTCGGGTATTGTTCGAGGCGGCGACGTCGGAAGACCTTTTGTTCTAGCCGGGCACGGACGATGGGTTACTTTATCTTATTACACGTGTCGCTTGCGGTCCTTTCACCTACTGAATTAATGTGTTGCCTTATAATAATCACGAAATCCTAACATGTATCGCGCTATTACCTCACCAACGACGTATAGTGTCGACGAATCGAATTATCTACGATAAGACCGCACTAATTAGCCCTTTTACCGCTTTCATTAACCGGAATTCATCTTTGAAAGCGACTTCGTGAAACAGCGTTATTGATTAAATAGATTTGGCTGGAAATGGGGGTGAATTTTGCAGATCCAAGAACAATATTTGTTTTAATTGAGCACGTAAATAAAATATGTTCTTATTGTGATGAAATTAAACGTTCAAATTTTGCAATGACATCACCACGTAACTTGTTTCTGTCATCATTTAACACTGACAAAAGTAAGTAGGTGACTTATTAGGATGAGTATACGTCTAAAGGAAAAAGTATTTGTCTTATTGAAAGATAAAGAAACAGGCTAAGTAGCTGCTTTAGTGATTTCACAACGTCATTCGCTGTTTACGCGCAGTTTATTTCTAGTTATAGATGTACCTTCTTTCAATATTAGTTTATATATGATTTGCACTAAATAGAAGAAGTTGTTCCTAAATTAATGAAAAAATGTTTAGTCGGAAGTGAAGAGTGTGATTTGAATCATTTGCTTCTTGAGGGTATTTTAACGCCTGACGAAATATTTTTATTCTAAAATACCAAATTTACCAAGCTACTAAATGACTTTTCATAAGTTTTTGTATATACTATAAATTAAGTATATGTATCCCACAAGGTTATTGATATAAATTAAAATAATATTTTTTCATTGCTGTCGTATAGGTACTTATCTTTAATGTCACACGCGTTAACCTATTCTCATTAATATAAGATATTGTTCTAGCTTTCATAAGCAATACGATAACACGTTTCAATCGCTGTATATCATTTAATTAAGCATTTAAAAAAAGACACTACAATTTTTACCAAGTTTATTTAGATCCAGTATCGATAGCGCTACTTTCCCAGATCTGCCTTAATACTTTTTTCAGGGCAATGACCACTGAATGTACGTAATACTGTACCATCAGCAGTCATACCATATAATCAAATATCATCAGCATCTCAGCCGAATAACGTCCACTGCTGAACATACGCCTGCCCCAAAGCTCTCCACAACAACCGATCATCTACTGCCTTCATCTTCTTAAATATAAAATGTATATTAAAAGTATTAACAATATTTGTAGTTGATTCACAATGAAGCTGTTAACGATTGTAATTTATTTTAATTCTAGACCAAACGTTAATGCCTCTCGCAAAAAATGGATGATAATATGTAGATTGTAGCTACTTATTATTTTAAATATAATGTATCTTAATACATTCATACATATTCATGCAAAAATAGTCGTCACAGAATTTAATACTGTTTCTGTCTATAATATTATGTAATACGACCTTGTAGTGTGTTTTTTCTAGTAAACCATCAAAATGTAATTCGTCCATAAAATTACAGCATAAAAAGCACAGGTCTCCTTTTTTTCCTATTATCCTGAGTTTTTGTACTCATATTAAACCACAGCTTTATTGTCAATTCTGATAAAATGTATTTCATAAAAGCAATACTGTAGCGGCAAACCCGCAAAAGTGGCAGATGGTAAATTACCTTACGTTAAGACCTGGCTTGTGGCAGTTAGCTAGCTACTCGGCGACTCTGGCACGTTATTGATTTCATGCCATGTGTGATCATAACAGAACATCCTGGAGAACAATTGTTTATTTTACTACTACATTTTTTTTTCAATTCATCAAGTCATACGGGAGCATAAAATCGGTAAACCGAATATAATTTACTAGCGGCCCGGTACGTGCTTCGCTACGTATAAAGTGAAATTACAAAAAATGTGATAAATGAAGAACCGCTCTACCGATTTTGTGCAAACTTCACATACCTAAACCATCTACTAAATAGTCCGAACAAAGCCTAAACATTTGGTTTGGATAGATGAGCCAGTTCTTGAGTTATAAAATTACAACTAAAAGTGGCATTGATTTTTATATAATATATTGATTGGTATATTAGGTACCAGTCATGCGTTTAACATGACAGTTGTAAATAATGTACTAGTCTACATTCAATCTTGTTTTTTAAAGGCCCTTCTTCATTTATTTATTTTCAGTTTTTTCAGTACGAATGAAAATCGAAACGTTATCGTAATTACGAATCAGCATTTCAAAACCACGCGTATCTGTAGTCTCATGGTCTTGAATCTGACTGCCTCGGTGGCGTAATGGTAGTGTATACGACTGCTGTACTAGAGGTCTCGGGTTCGATTTCCGGATCGGACCAAAGCTTTGTATGATCTGCAAATATTTGTTTCAGACTTACAGTGTTTCCTATGTATAATTTGTATGTATTTACAAAAAAACGATATGCTTATTTAAATCAGTTGTCTAGTACCCAATAGTAGTAGTGCTTAGTTTGAGAATAGACGGTGTTGTGTGAATGTGATAGAATATTATTATGTTATTATCCATCGGCGATGATAAACGAAACTTATCTCAGGTATCACCCAACCTTAATAAAAATATAAAATAAATCTATTTTTCATCCCACCAGCTCGTAAAGAGTATTTTTACCCTTCGATACCTGAGTGCAAAAGCCGTTTTTATTCGCTGGAGGATAAAGTAAAATTAAATTTAGAACATCATGTGCACTAACCGCTTGTGAAGTCAAAACATCATTAAACCTATTTACTTCTACCTCCATGGTGTCGATTTATCATACTTTTTTTTTTATTTGTTAAAAACTCAGACTCGGATCCTTCTTGGTGTACTTTTTTTTGATTTGCTTTGCCAGCGCCATTTTCTGTTCACGTCATTTAGTCATTTTCTCGCAGAGGTGGGATGAAAAGTAACGTGTTGCACTCGAGTGCAATTTCTTTTTACCTCGTGCTCTTTTGATTCCCTCGCTAACGCTCAGGATTCTAATTTTAGAATCCTTCGCTTGCTTGGTCATCAAAATTAAGCACGCGGTTAAAAAGCAACTTTGCACTCTTGTATAGCAAATAACTATTGCCAAGTTAATAATCAGATTCTTCGGTATTGCATCTTACCTTCGCATAAATCCGTAATTACCATACTCGTAGACTTCTTACCCTCTTGGTAGGTCTCTGTGCTATTAGCTGTAATAAAATAAAAATGATGGAATGGATTTTATGCTGACATTTTTCGTGAATTTCAAATGCCTTAATCTAAAATGCTTACCTATTACAACTTTAGAACTATTAGCGGTGACAGTAATAATTAGATTCAACGCTCCACTTTTTTGAGAGTTTTTTTTTCAACTCGAAGCCGTGTTCGCATTTCTTCTTATCTCCTAGCGACATATTTAAAAATAAAGAATTGTATTCTCCCTGGCTGAGCCTTCCTACGCCGAACTTATTCAATATTCAGAATTCTATCTAATTATATATTCTATACTAGTTACTACGTGACGTTCGTACTGCCATTTTTGGTACTGAACTTGGAGTTATCGACCTCAGCTCACTTCCAAATAATACCTTATAATCTGGGTTCCGTCCACAGTTGCAGCTAAGCCTGTTCGGTATAATGTTTAAATAGGTACTAACTAATATTGTAAAGGTTCGAAACCTTTTCTGTATTCGTTTATGACTAATAATGTATTAAATGGCTCTTCAAGTGCAATAATAATTTAACCAATCTGTGTTTTGTACTGCACATATTCTTAAAATCGATTCTGTAGACTGTTCTGTGCCATATTTTATCCCGTAATGTAAAGTCGTAAAATAAATTCTTGTTATAAAATATTCGTAAATATAAGATTCTTTTAATTTACCTAAGAACCCTACCTCCATTACCAGTTGTAAATGAAACCTCTTTATTTTCGCAGCAATAAGAGGAAAGTTTTTACTTTAAGCTAATGTAGAGGGTATTCTGCAATGCTCATTGTTTGGTTTCTGTTACGGTACGGTACGGAAGTAACTAACAGCATGACTACAACCTGTTGGAATTGTAGCTACAATAGAAACAAAAAAGTTTGAGCTTAGCTCTACATTTACGCCTACACTAAAAAGGAACAAAGCAAACATCTTTGATAACATATTTGTTCTCATTTTTATTTATACTTTTAGGTTTCCATAGCGCATCTTTTAGAGAATTTAGTGCGCTGGAACTAGCGTATCTCTTTAACGCTTTAAACTTACTACTTACTTTTAACGCTTAATGCGTTTAGGCGATTCTGCCATACATACTATAGTAATCAAATATAGGTCACTTAGGACCCATAATATTTTATCCGTGGTGCTTCCCGTTTTGAAAAAGGTGTATGCCTATTTTGACTTCATTTTGTCTCCCGCTGTCATTTTCTCGCTGAGGTGGGATGAAAAGTAACGTGATGCACTCGAGTGCAATTTCTTTTTACCTCGTGCTCTTTTGATTCCCTCGCTAACAAGGAACTAAGCAAACATCTTTGATAACATATTTGTTCTCATTTTTATTTATACTTTTAGGTTTCCATAGCGCTTCTTTTAGAGAATTTAGTGCGCTGGAACTAGCGTATCTCTTTAACTGTTTATTTGTTTATAAAAACGATAACCAATATGCTTCAATATCATCATCAATTTGCGAAATTAATGTTCTAAATGAACTGCAACTTGGTTAATACAATACAATTCCCATACCTAATACTAAAATAAAATGCGACTCCGACTGCACGTTTGGCCTAGTGGTTTAACGGTCACCACGCCGTTTCCTACTTAGCCAAGTGTCGTGGGTTCAAATCCCACGTAGGATAACACTTTGTGTGATCCACAAATTGTTGTTCTGAGTCTGGGTGTTATTTGTGTCTGTTTCATGTTTGTTTGTAAAGTCCCCCGCGACACAGGATGTATTCCTAGTGCGGGAGTTGTTTAAAAAAAAAAAAAATACTTCGAAGACCAACTTGGAAACATAAAATCTACACTATATTGTGAACTAGCTAACTCGTGCCAACTTCGTTGGGCGGTAAACATTTTTTTCTCCGACTTTGCAAATTCAGCTACCACGAAAAAGTTTTTCCACTTTTCGGGTTTTTATATAGCCTATGTCACTCCCAAATGACGCAGCTTTCTATTGGTAAAAATTTTTTTTTAAATCGGTTCAGTAGATCCAGAGATTACCCCCTACAACGTCACAAACTCACAAACATTACCTCTATGAAATAGTGTGGATAACATCTAAAATAAAAGGGAGACCATAAAAGGTATAAAAGAGAAATAAAATGCTCATGTACCTATTTTTTTATCTCCTCGAATAAATGAATTCTCTTTCAAATAAAACCGTGATACATAAACATCGTTCGTATGTAATGGTCGCGTTTATTAATTTTTATACTATAATATCAATGCATCCTTTCTGAAAAAGAGTGAAGTCAAACTGCAATATTTCATTTTGTCTCGTAAAATAAACCAAATAAACTCCAGGAAAAGTTAATTTAGTGTGGGGGACCAACAAATATTGTTGTTTGGTCGTGGACTCCGGAGGCTATAAGTAATCTCGGCACGTTATGCACTCAGCCAGGAGGTTTATTGGGAAGTAGATGCCGTGTTACACGAACTAATGCTCTTGCTTACATACAGATGTTCGTTGATACAGTCTCTGTAATTGGGATAGTTCCACGGAAACTGGAATAGTTTAGCAATACCTGAATCTATATTAATTACTCAGAAATTCATTTACGTATTACTAATTTATTTCGGTATTACGTCCTATGGTAGGATTATAAGGTGGAGTATCTATAGAGTTCCTTTTAAAACCTTTAAAATTTAGCTTTTGTTGTGTAAACTCAAGTTTTCGGAACTATCATAACGGATAGTAAAGGGAACTGTGTATTAAGATAAATCGAAATAACTTATTAAAGTAATCAAAGGCCATTTGTCAGCCTTGTCATTTTGGGTTCATATTTGGGTTCTATTTGCTATGGTGCTCCTGTATGTGCCGATAGGGCGACTGTAGGTGCTGTCCGTCGCAAACTGTTACAACGACTTGCATTGATTTTCTTGTGCAAGGCATATAGGACGGTTAGCACTGAGGCTTTACCGGTGTTGGCGGGTGTTCTTCCGGTCGATCTCGAGGTGCAAAGACGTGCAGCCATGTACTATTCTACACTACAAAATATGGAATGCGATTTTTTGGGCGTACGCGACCGCGATAAAATCATAAGATTGTTACAACAGCAATCCATTGTTTATAACGACCTCATGGATGAATGGCAGTAACGATGGGACGAATCATCTAAAGGGCGCCACCTCTACCAGTTCTTTCAACCTGTTCGCGAACGGTTGTCGAAGACATGGCTCGAGGTAGATCACTGTGTCGCTCAATTTCTTACAGGCCACGGTAACTTTAAGAGCAAACTACACTCATTTAAATTAGTCTATTCACCGTTGTGTCAATGCTCAACACCTGATTATAGCTATGAACAGTCGGCTCATCATATCCTCTGGGAATGTAGTCTTTGGTGCAATGAAGGTAACATGATGCTAAATAGCTTACAAATTACATCTGGGGCGGTATACTACGGGGATCTTGTGTCAACTGCGGTGAATTTCCGTGCGTTTAGGCGATTCTGCCATACATACTATAGTAATCAAATATAGCTCACTTAGGACCCATAATATTTTATCCGTGGTGCTTCCCGTTTTGGAAAAGGTGTATGCCTATTTTGACTTCATTTTGTCTCCCGCTTTGCTAAGGAGGGAAGTGGACTTTATAACATTTCCAACTCCTACAGTTTTTCTTCTGATTAATTTCGTTGCGGGTTCTAAGACAGTTTAATTTTTTCCTGGGACTTCCTGAGTGTCATAACTTGGTGTGATCGTTGGTCACCGCTGTTGATCCTGGTGTACAGGAGTTACAGTGGTGGGCGTGTGGGCGGGATTAGTCCCATTGTCAGCCTTGTCAGCCTACCGAAGTCCACTACTGGATAAAATCAGAAAAATCTTCTTCTAATGTGCGTCATAGTGTTTCGTCTTTTGCCTTCCCTATACATATCATCCATTACCTGGACTACGTGTGTGGATTAGGAACGTTAATCCCTAATCCTTATTTACATTTTAAACCTATTCAAAATCTGCATTAGTATTATATTAAGCTTAGTTAGCTCACTTAATTTTCATAATAAGCTCTCTGAAAAATGCAAAATACGAAATTTTGTAGTCATGATTGTTCTATCCTTATGTTGAAATTGTTGTTCAGTTTGTTCAATATTCAAGCAGTTACGTTCGTTTTGGCTCAATTAATTTATTTAATAAATTCTTAGAGGCCCCAGCGTACCGTCTGTCTCCGGTACGTTCCGAAGTTATGAATTTATATAGCCGGACGTGTTCAGAATTTATGCACAGATGTGTTTTCTTAGTTTGTGCCCTTGCAGCCGTAAGAAATTCATCGTCGGTGTCTTCACCAGATGTCTCTTAACTTACTCTGTATTTTTTATCCTCGCTAATTACTTTTTAAGTATGATAGCGCGAGAAGGTCATTTTTTTCGCTTATCGTATTTTTATATTGATTGATTACATCCAAGGCAAGGCAAAAGCAAAGCAGGTAAAAATAGTCTTTCTGCATCATGACATTTATTTCATCACAAAATCAAAATTTATTTAGTTTTAGTTAAAACTATTGAAGAATTATAAAATAAAATGACTTGCTGGCACACGATGACACCGGTGGCAGTATTAACTATTAAAAAAAATAGAGAATAAATAATCATCTAAATAATACACGTACGTATACTGATGTCTCAACGATTTATTATATTTACCTGTCTATCTGTTGCAACCGCTGTTCAAACAAATTTCTAGAAAGTACTACATAAAAAGCGGCCAAGTGCGAGTCGGACTCGCCCATGAAGGGTTCCGCGGCAGCAAGTAACATAATATAATTGATATTTTATTTTTATATTTGTGTTGATTGAATGAAAGGTAAATTGCAGTTTACGATTTATGACGTATTAAAAAAAAACTACTTACTAGATTTCGTTCAAACCAATTTTCGTTGGAAGTTTACATGGTAATGTACATCATATATTTTTTTTAGATTTATCATTCTCTTATTTTAGAAGTTAAAGGGGGGGGGGGGGGACACTCATTTTACCACTTTGGAAGTGTCTCTCGCGCAACCTATTCAGTTTAGAAAAAAATGATATTAGAAACCTCAATATAATTTTCGAAGACCTATCCATAGATACCCCCACACGTATTGGTTCGATGAAAAAAATTTTTTTGAGTTTCAGTTCTAAGTTTGGGGACCCCCAAAATTTATTGTTTTTTTTTTTTTTTTTTTGTGTAAAAATCTTAAAGCGGTTCACAGAATACATCTACTTACCAAGTTTCAACATTATAGGTCTAATAGTTTCGGAAAAAAGTGGCTGTGACATACGGACGGACAGACAGACAGACAGACAGACAGACATGACGAATCTATAAGGGTTCCGTTTTTTGCCTTTGGCACGGAACCCTAAAAAGATAGCAGTTAAAAAATATAACCATTCTGTCCTATTGATTTACGTTACTGTAAAGGATTTAGGTAATTCACTAGCACACTGTGGGTTCCCTGTCCTTGCTCTACATGAAATGTTAAAGAGATATAGGGTCCAACCATTCAATATACCTTTATCCTTCCCTTTTTCAGTAGTGCTTGCACTGAGTGGTTCGTATTTAATTCAATTCAATAAAATCTAAAACAGTGGAAGTCAGCAAATACCTAAACAGTTATTTGTTCAATATTATGTGAAAAAGTAGTAAGTAATAGTAATATGTAAGCTCCTTAAAATTCAACCTAAAACTATTATTAATTGAAGGACCAAGGTCTCCAACTCAGGTTTACTTCAATATACCAAGATTTATTGTTATAAATCGTACTGACTACTTGACGGAGCCAAGATTTACAATATAAAGCCCCGCTATGTATGCGCGATCTCAAAGTCACAGTTTATAATGTTACTACCATATCAAAACAGATGTATCGATATTTATTATTATCGATGCTGATATTAATCAATATCGATACCGTTCATTAAAATTTACTAAATAATGGTTAACAAAAACAAATCATAAGTATTTCATACAATCGCATCAATTAACAAATCATGATTATTTAACGTGACGCTAACATAATGTATATCGTAAAATGGTAACGTCAAATATCTCTATTATATATATAACGTCTATATCCTCCTGATGTAATTGTTTTAATACCCACAAAGAAAATTGATTTAATTTCCAAAATCTTTAATTCCTAGCAAAGTGAGCTCGAACTAAACTAATTGAGTACACAATCTTAGCGCGTACTTAGTGGTTGTAACTGACAGCAGTTATGACAGCTCCCATCGCTTTGTTGTCTCTCACAGCCATTGTCCCCTGAGTTTCTCGTTTAGTTTTAATTAAGTTCACTTTGACTGTTCACTTCCGATTATACAACTCCTGCTTTTTTATTGCCTAGTTTCTAACTAGGTCTCCGTTTTATAATGAGGTAGTGGCTGTGCATATTATTACGTCTGCAGAGACCTCCCTTAGGAAATCCTCCTTCGATGGTTGGCTTCGGATTAATTCTTGATATTTTGTTAAATTTCTAGGTTGATTTAAGTATTTATGCAATATTATGTTTTTATGGGTTTTCCATCTAATAATTGTTACCTGGATAAAATATATTTTTAAATGACGAATGGTCGTGGTGAGCGGGTCATTACTCATTGCATTATGTATTTTTGTTAAACTATCAAAAATAAATCATTTGTCGGTAAAACCATACATACTGTAAGTTTAATACGTATTATGCTATAGTATTATGGGCTTTAAAAATTAACCTGGCAATAAAATATTGACTTTTATATAAGTGTACATCTGAAATCATTTTATAAACCACTACCTCATTATTCAGTGATGGAAAATGACGGGGATATAAAAACCATAATAATACTTACATTGAATTTAAAAAAAATTGTCCAATTTAATCCCCAAAACATTTTTTTTGACTGCCTCTTTGGTCTCGCGGTTGGCGTGTGCGACTGCTGATCATGAGGTCTCGGGTTCGATTCCCGGGTCGGACCAAATGTTTGTATGATCTACAAATATTTGTTTCGGAGTTTGGGTGTTTTCTATGTATAATATGTTTGTATTTACAAAAAAAAACTAAATATGTATTTGTATCAGTTGTCTATTACCCATAACACAAGCTCTGCTTAGCTTGGGACTAGATGGCGTTGTGTGTTAGATGTCCGAAATATTTATTATTATTATTATTTATTTTTCTCTTTATTAAACTTATTCTATAACATATTATTTACATTTTTAAATATACATATAAAAACAAATACATTTAAAAATATAAAAAATAGTAGACCACCGACTTCGGGTACAGGGACCAAGAAACCGGTGGTTAGGGCTCCAGAGACAGGAACCTCCTCACAATTCGAGCCGTGTCAAGGAGGACTGCCTTCTGCATCAGACCCTTGATCCAGCTCCCTAACGTGAGCCTCCTAAGATGTTGGTCGAGGCTCTTGGCTATCCATCCGTGAGCAGATACGACTATCGGAACAATGATCACCGAATCCACATTCCACATATCGACAATCTCGTGAGATATTTATTTTATTATTAAAGTCACGGGCATATACAAAAACATAAATTCGAAACAATTTTTTTTATCTACTTCCATATGTTGTACCTAGTAAGTACCTCTCTGATAGTACCTGGTAAAATTTACCAACTAAGTTAATAATAATTGGAAGCAGTTACCAATACATGGTTTTAGCTTATTTAGAACTTTAGATTTAAGATCGCAGTGACCTGCCACATTGTATTGCTCAAAGGATCAAAAGGCTCAAAACCTTTTTAAAACTGTTAAACTGGTCAATGAAATAGAGTATTATTATTATAAAAGAAAAACGGAATTTCCTTTTGATTAGTACGGTTATTAAGGAAGCTACGCGCTACGAATAAGGTGTCATCTTTCTCTAAGTGCTCACATGTATAGGTACATGTACATACGTACTTCATTGATTGTGACTTTAATAGATAATAACTATATATATACTTAAATCGAATACGACTAATGCTTACCAGAAAGTGGACTAAACATACATTGAACGTAGTGCTTAGATGAAAGTGTCTCAGAATCTAAATGCATTAATTATTAATTTTAAAATATTGGCGTAGAAGGTGGTAGAGACATTTAAGTTGGTCTTTGAAGGAACCGAGATGTAATTAAAATAAATATTTGGCACGAAATCCGGGTCGCGGCGGTTAAGCGGAGACATTTCCACCCTTTGAACAAGTTCTTGTTTATGTTTGCTCATTAAACAAATAAAAGTTAAAATTCTGTCTTAATCTGGGAAAACTTTCGCGTTACCTACTGTGACGACTCAAAATTATTTTGCGTAAATAATTCACCATTTTCAAAGTTAGAATTCGTTATGTATTTATTTAAATTATAATAACTTCAACTAATTTACATTCTGCGTGTCTACTATACTTAGTTTGAAGTTGAAATTGGAATTTTTAGGATTCCGCCACTTTTATTATGAATTGATAAGGTAATAAGACATAATACATTATCTTCACTCATATTAAGCTCTGTAGACTTGGTAAACTTTTTAGCAAAAGATTTTATCCTCGTCAGTAATAATAATAACATGAAAAATATTTCGACGAATGTAGTCTTAGTAGTTTATTCAAATATTTGTAACAGATACGCAAAGCAATACATTGTTATAGTAATTACACGGTCCATCTGAATTCATAGAGCGTGCGTTATTAACCGGTAGTAAGCGGCGCCATTGATTGCAATTAGCAAGCTAACCTGATGCCAAGTCACGATTAATGATACAACACTATCATTTAATATATTCCATGACGGTAAATAACACAATGCTACCACTATCTTAAGACATGTTTTTATTTTTACGGCATCTCCAAATATTAGAAAGCGTAAACATGTTTTCCTTTGGCCAGTCTGAAGTCTACCACAAAAATTATCTTTCCCTTTTTTGTACTTTTTACTCTCATATTCTAGATCAGTGTTTTGACATGTATTTTTATTTCTAGTGATTTTTCGCTTAACCCTGAAATTGTTACAATTTGTAACTCCTTTTTGTCTTTCGGACATCGGCCCAGTAGATTACGACTGCAAGCAAACACAAGCATGCGCCAAATTATGGTATATAAAGTGGTTTACATAGGAAAAACTCAGTTAGTTATAACTGAGTTTTTCCTATTTCTTAGTTAGTCTAGTTATTCCTATAGTAATAGTTATATTACTATAGTAATAGTCGTTTCTGAGCAGAGGTCAGTGACCAGCAGTAAACTATTAAAGGCTGTTGATGATGATGTTAAGTCAAAAATTAAAAAAGTTAATTGCGTAGTTTGGCATTCAATTTATCCGATAGTGTGAAAATGTAAAGCGGCATTATCTAACGTTCCTTTACGATTTCCTTATGTTTTATTTTTGTTTTTATCTTTTGTAGCTTTAGTTTACATAAATATAATGATTTTAAATATGTAATGTTTGTTTTTTACAGGTAAGTCGACGTTATAGAAGGTGAGCTAAGTGATTAATCGAATTCTTAAAATTTTGAAAAGATTCGGAGTGCTACGTGCTAAAAAAGTGGATCAAAATTCAAAATATCGTAAGCTAAAAGCTCACGTTGTTCTATCATATTTCTCATCTTTACTACGAGCCACACGTTTGTGATAAACATAAATACTGGAGTGTTCTTCCTCCATCCAAATATGGTTCCGGAGGTCTGCTCGTATTAACCTCAGCGCAGTACCTTAAATATATTTATACGCCAGGAAATGTATTTTTAGATCTCAGTTCTGAAATATCATTTTGATAGTTCATAAGCGAAAAAGAGGTAAGTAATCGATAAAGAGATATCCTTGAATTCACATTACATTGAATTGCTGAGGATTAATTAGCACGTTCATGTTGTTTTAATATCTAATGCAAAACGGTTGGCTTGATTTAGTTTATTTCGTAGAAAACATTTTAAATTAAAGAGAAACTAAGATTATCAAAGTTACAAACTATAACTTTTATACTTGCGAATCGGTTGGAAGAGTATAAAGTTTGAAGTCGTTATGTGTTTCGGTTTTATTTCCTTCGTATTTTGATCGCCAGACTCCTCAAAGGTCGCACTGTCATTAATCGCTTTATAAGAGAGGAAGTGCAAAGTGGAGCGTACGAGCACGCTTTAGCACCCTCCCCCGGTGTCTCCTCAGTGTCCCCCACCTCGGGCCTGAATTCATTATTGTCCTCCAAGTGAGGATGCGCTTCAAAGAAACTGCTGACTTCCACTCTATGTCGACCCGTGAGAGCGTTCAACAGTTTATTGCGCTTTCGGGAACTTCGTTTATTGATATTGAGGTTACTTAAGATTCTTATTCTAAATGCATTTAGATTACGTGGAATTTAGGAAATGTTCGTTCTATTTGTACCTAGTACTGAATTTGATTTGACGGATATTACATGTCGCATATTACATGTCGCATTAGATTTAACGAGCTTTCAACGTTAGTATGCAAGTAAATATATGATAAGTAGGTTGGACATGGCGACCATCCCACCAATCGTCTACAATAACGCGAGCATACCTCTGGTTGGTGGTTAAGAACCTAGGATTATATATCGACTCGACCCTTGATTGGCGGGTACAGATTTCATACGTCAGCCAAAAAGTAACCTCGTGTCTCCGCTTTTTATATCGCCTAAAAAACTTCCTTCCGGTTAAAACTAAGGCTACGCTGATGCAATCCCTCATTTTTCCCCTGATCGACTATGGTGATGTGTGCTATTTTGAACTGAATGCAGACCTTCTCAATAAACTAGATCAGCTTCTCAATAACTGCATTCGATTCGTTTTCAATATTTGCAAGTATGATCATGTATCTGCTTTACGTTCCAAGTTGCAATGGCTTCCAATTCGTCAACGTCGTAGTTTGCGAGCTCTGACTTGTCCATTTTCTTTTCTCAACTCCCCATCATCCCGGATACCTTGTTTCACACGTCCATGTTCCAATCACGACCGGAGTTTTCGCACAACAAACAACTTGCTTCTTCTATGCCCCTCTCACACCTCTTACATTATGTACATTCACATGTTTTACTCTGGAATGCACTTCCAGCCGAAATCAGGATGTCTACAAACCGCCTCACATTTAGAGGAAAGTACGAGAACTCCTTCAGGGAGAATTGGCAGTACAGAAACAACGCTGGAACCTGTCTGTGTATTTAAACCTGGGTTTTAAAACTATACTCTTGTGGAGGGACGGGTGTAATATCCCTCCAAAACAAAGGGAGGATCCTCCGACCAGGCGAGGTGATCATGCCTGGCGGGCCATCTGCCCAACGGTTGATGTTGGGATGTTGTATGTATCTTAATTGGCGCGCGAACTTTCACTGCGCGATTCAGGATTGGTAGTTTCTTTGTTTCCTTCGTTACTCCGTAGTTCAGTGTAGCTTCGGTAGATGGCGCTGTAGTATATTTCTGTTGCGCTGTATGTGGAAGTCGCCACATCACTCCCCTCCAAGACCGGAGGTTGATATATGTTGAGTCAGCTGTCTGTGCTCTGTTGTGGAGCTTGCCAGTGCCAGGAGTGAGTAGTTCCAGTGAGTCGGAACTGAGTGCCGCTAGTCCCAGTGTGTCAGGGCTGAAGTCCGCTGATCCCAGTGAGTCGGGATGACGTGCGGTGCGCAGTGCTGCGGTGAGGTCCCCAGTGAGTCGGGGCGGTTGCTGCGTAGTGGCTGGCTGGTGCATAGACGGGAGAGATATGCTTTGCTTACATGGACCGTAGGTGCAGTGTGCTGTGCCTAGACGCTGATGAGGCCGTAGGGGTAACCAGGCTGGAGCGGTCGCTTCCTGCGTGTGGTGTATCCCTGTTGAGGCCTGAGACTTGCTGTGGGAGTGAACAAGATGGTGGCGTGCTGATGCTGCATCGAAGGCTGCTTCCAATCACGTCGGGGTCACCACTGTGGGGGCAGGTGTGTCATGTCCCACCAACACAAATGGAGGATCCTCCGACCAGGCGAGGTGATCATGCCTGGCGGGCCAACTGCCCAACGGTTGATGTTGGGATGTTGTATGTATCTTAATTGGCGCGCGAACTTTCACTGCGCGATTCAGGATTGGTAGTTTCTTTGTTTCCTTCGTTACTCCGTAGTTCAGTGTAACTTCGGTAGATGGCGCTGTAGTATATTTCTGTTGCGCTGTATGTGGAAGTCGCCACACTCTTAATATTGCTTATATCACAAGGACGCAATCTCAAATAATCTAGTATAACCGCACCATATTAGTTTTAAGAAACTGATATTTTATTAATAAGATGGGGCTTGACTCCGTCGAGAGTTTAATTAAAATTCGTCCATCTTCTAGTAACGTACACGTACTTGGGACTTGCAGAATTTATGAGAGAGTAACACTAACGAGACTCAAGAATATTTAACAAAATCCAACATCTTGACAGTTGTTTTTAGAACATACTCTCCATGAAGACCAGAAAGCACTTGTTAATAAAAAGCGGCCAAGTGCGAGTCGGACTCGCCCATGAAGGGTTCCGCAGCAGCTAATAACATAATATAATTTCTATTTTATATTTTTATATTTGTGTTGATTGAATGAAAGGTAAATTGCAGTTTACGATTTATGACGTATTAAAAAAAAACTACTTACTAGATTTCGTTCAAACCAATTTTCGTTGGAAGTTTACATGGTAATGTACATCATATATTTTTTTATAAATAATATCGCGCTATTGCGACGACCGCAACGAGTGCTGGCCATCAGGATCATAAGGGGGTACCGCACGATCTCCTTTGAGGCGGCGAGTCTTCTAGCCGGAACTCCACCATGGGACCTGGAGGCGAGAGCCCTTGCGGCTCTTTACCAGTGGCGCAAGGAGGCGCGGGAGTTGGGTAGAAGTCCTGAGACTCGAGAAATCGACGATCAGAAATCCCAACTCCGCCAGGTCCTCGTGGAGGAATGGAGGGAACGACTTGGGCAACCGAGCGCTGGGCACGCCGTTATTACGGCGGTAAGACCTGTTATGGAGGATTGGCTCGAGAGGCGTCATGGGACCCTCTCATACCGGCTGACGCAGGTGATCACTGGAAAGGGATGTTTCGGAGATCACCTGTGTCTAATCCGCAAGGAGCCAACGCCTGAGTGCCACCACTGCGATGGCCAGACCGTGGACACGGCACTCCACACGCTGGCAGAATGTCCGGCGTGGAGGGAGCCGAGGCGTGATCTCGTGGCGGCCATCGGGGTGGTGGTTCTCTCGCTCGGTAACATGATTGCGGCCATGTTGCGGAGCGAGAGCGCGTGGTACTCCGCCGTCTCTTTCTGCGAGCAAGTAATGCTTGCCAAAGAGACGGCGGAGCGGGACCGGGAGAGGTTTAGAACTCTCCCGGCCCGCCAGGCCCGGGAACGGGCCAGGTACCGCAGGCGACTCAGGCGCCGGAGATCAGAGAACGATCTCCGTCCTCCATAAGCGCAAGCCTGAGGGTGACAGATGAGGCCATCTGTCACCCTAGCAGAAGCAGGCTCGGGTGGCGGCGCGGACGCTGCGGAGCGTGCGCGCCCTGGGGGACAGTAACGGGAACATTGGGATTCCCACACAGGAGGGGGCCATCTATAAACCATAGGTGGCCCGAGGTACGTCGGGGTTCCAGGGTTTTCCTTTCTAGGGCGCACCTGGTTCCCCGGCATCTAGTACCCGAGACGGCGTGCGGTTTTAGTCGGTTCGAGTCCGACATACCACCAGGAGGGTATCCGAGGGGATTTCCGCACGGAGGAAAAAAAAAAAAGGGGGGGATACACATTTTACCACTTTAGAAGTGTCTCTCGCGCAAACTATTCAGTTTAGAAAAAAATAATATTAGAAACCTCAATATCATTTTTGAAGACCTATCCATAGATACCAAACACGTATGGATTTGATGAAAAAAAATTTTTGAGTTTCAGTTCTATGTACCCCATTGGGGGGACCCCAATAGTTATTGTTTTTTTCTATTTTTGTGTGAAAATCTTAATGCGGTTCACAGAATACATCTACTTACCAAGTTTCAACATTATAGTTTCGGAAAAAAGTGGCTGTGACATACGGACGGACAGACAGACAGACATGACGAATCTATAAGGGTTCCGTTTTTTTGCCTTTGGCACGGAACCCTAAAAAGCAAATTTCATAGATTTTCTGGCTCTCTTTAAAATACATGGACAGAGAGGTGCGCTAAGTGTATTTGTTTTATACCAGTGATTCAGTAGAAAGAGCGCTTTGTGGTGCAGGGCTGATTGTTACCAGTCTTGGCACCAGCCGGACACTTGAGACGCTGGCTATCGCCCAACCCGCTTTATCTTAATGCACTCGCCTGTCGTCTCCTTTCACTGTGCCCATAACTCGTTTTTCTACTCCAAGATTGTTTTATTTTCCGTTTGTGCAAAAATCGATATGACCACAGATGCTTAGAAAGAGCAATTTACAAAGCACCATCCTATAACTAAATAATATAACTTAATTTAGGAATCTCTTGTACAGTTTTGTTAAACTCTTGGTGAAGTTTGTTCCTTGCCGCAATAGCGCTAGCGAAGAGAACAGGAATTTAATTCGTGTGTTTCTTCTGTCGGGGACTGACGGCTTGTGACAGGCTGCGACGTCCATCTAACGATTTTGTGCCACATTTTACGTAACCGAGAACGGATTTTATGGTATCCCTGCAATTTCCACTGAAAGTTGTAACGTTCATGACTTTACACACTTTACACGTTTTTTTTGTTTGCTGCAAAATAAAATAACCAACTTTTGTTTGAGTTTCAGAGAAATCCGCTAAGTAAATCATTATAGAGGTGAATACAATTTTTGTGTCTCTAATCATTTTTATAAAAGCTGGTAAAGTACAAAAAATAGTCAAAATACCTATATTGTAAGGAAATCATTATATTTGTATAACCTAACCAATGTGAAATGCTTGAATTTTGTACAGAATATAGCATCTTTATTCTTTTGAATTAATCACTTTGCAAAAAAATTTCTAAAATTGAAGAATCTAGAGGGGAAACATCTGTCGACTTTTCAACTCGGATTCATTGAACACAACGCTTCAAACGTTGACAATTATCTTTGTTAAATGAAATTTCGTTCTCTGATGCTGTAATATAAATACTTTGAGAAATAGTATTTTATTGACAATTATTGGGACAAAAATTAAAAAGGTTGTGTTTTGTGTTCAGCTCGTGTGTTCCGAATCATAAAATCACAGGTTGGGTTCCGAATTATAAAAACCAGCATTGGCAATTTTTTAAGGTGAAAACGGAAGATCCTTATAAAGTATTCATGTAAATTAAGCAAAACAATTAAAAAGGAAAACTATTCCTTTCATTGCGTGCCCTGCGTAAACGGTTAAAGTTTCACGAAACCAATGTATGAGAGAATTGTTCTCCGTTAAAAGTTCTAAAAAAGTCCGTGACACCAAATGTTTATCTTTTAAGGTTATCTTTTAAGCTCACTATAACCTGTTTAATGGTAAACAAATTTTTCACGCTGTTATAACATCACGCTACGGTCAAAAGTTGATGTAGACGAAGTTGCGTGAATCAGCTATGTACTTTATGAATATCGTGTCACGGTGTTTGTGGTTGCACTCCTCCAAAACGGCTCGACCAATTTTAGGGATTTTTTACCCACTTATCCAAACATCTAAATTTTTGATCGCTATTAAAAAGTTTGAAGTGAAAAGTTCTTAAGGCGCGTTGAGCACTTTTTGGGTGAGCAAAAAGCTTGAAACTCGCGTCACCGTTACCGCACGCTTCCCATGAGCAATATGTATACTGTGTATATATATACTAGCTTTTACACGCGGCTTCGCTCACGCAGACTTTCATCCCCTGATTTACCTTAGGGGTGGAATTTCGAAAATTCCTTTCTTAGTGCTCACTCACGTTATATAAAGAACCTACATGCAAAATTTCAGGATTCTAGCTTAAGCGGTTTGGGCTATGCGTTGATCTCTGGGTATGTCAGTCAGTCAGTCAGTCACCTTCCTCTTTTATATATATAGACATGTACGTAGATATACCTCCGTGCGTTATTAGTATACATTATATATATATACAAAGAGTATTAAAATAGGCTTCTGCGGGATTGCTACCATGTACCTTTTTGTTAGTGAGTATCCGATATTTCGGCGCTGTTGCAAGCGCCATGATCACGGAGTAACTGTTCGGATACTCACTAACAAAAAGGTACATGGTAGCAATCCCGCAGAATCCTATTTTAATGTTACTGGGCATGAAAGTTTAAAACAAAACGAAGAGTATTCTCTCTGCATATAGTTTTCATTTCTATCGGCAGTCCCCAAAGACTGCCCCGCATTGTTTTTGATATTTAAGTTTCAATTTATTATTTACGCTTACGTTCAATTTAATTGATAAATGGCAGAACAACCTTTATTCAGCTAGTATATAGTCACATCTAGATGTTCTGATCTTTTATTACGCGTATATACTGCTAGCTGACCCACGCAACCCCGTTTGCGTCTCCTATTGCCCGTAGCGTGATAATTTTCCCCCGTTTTTTAAACATTATTCATTGATGCTCCGCTCCTATTGGTCGTAGCGCGATGATATATAGTCTATAGCCTTCCTCTATAAATGGGCTATTTAACACTGAAAGAATTTTTCAAATCGGACCAGCGGTTCCTGAGATTAGCACGTTCAAACAAACAAACAAACTCTTCAGCTTTATAATACACTAGCTGCGCCCGCGACTTCGTCCGCGTGGAACAGTGACTTTGGGTAGCAGTTTTAATTATTAAGTCTAATATTATTTTAAAAATAAGACACACTTTTCACTGTTAAAAACATATTTAAGTATTTATATAAGTACATAAAATAAAAAGTATTTTGTATGAGCTTATTTCGACATTCGACATGGCCAAGGCTTTCAACCTATTCTTGCACCGTTCGCTTCTCTCCGACCTCTAAGCATTCGGTCTGCCTCCTAGAGTCGTCTCTAGATTGACTCTTTTCTTCATCAGCTCCTTCGCATTCGGGTTCTTTGCGACGGACGGCGCGGCCTCTGTTTTTCTGGAGGTAAACGCTAGCGTACCTCAGAATTCGGTCCTGTCGCCCAAGATGTTTCTTCTGCATGTCAATGACATATTAGCCCTTGGCAATATACATTGCTATGCAGACGGTAGCACAGTGCATGGGCGATATTGTGGATACCCTGCAGCCAAGATAGTAGACGTTGAGGAAAATGGATAGGAGCTTGTCGCTGAGCTTGACCGGGTTTTGAACCGCATTTAACAATGGGGTGATGAGAATCTGGTCCAGTTCAACGTTAAGAAAACACAGGTGTGCCCGTTCTCTACCAAAAAGTCTCCGTTTCTTCCCCTCCCCACTTTTCAGAGCACTCAACTGCCACTACGGGATAAGCTCGGTGTTCTGGGCATGGATATTTGCCGAGACCTCAACCCACGGGAGTACATCGAGGGCACCACTAAGGCAGCCTGAACAGGGTGAGACGGTTTTTCGCGCCCGAGCATTTGTGACTCCTTTATAAGACCCAGGTACGCTCGTCCGTACTGTTCTCATCTTTGTGATGGATCTAGGCATTGATTTTCTCGACCTTTTGCAGCGGCAATCAGTCCGCATTATCAACAGTCCCAATACTACCGATTCCTTTGAGCCTCTGCAGTTGCGGAGAGATATCGCCTCTATGGCAGTCCTCTACCGCTTTACCATGGAGAGTGTTCTGAAGCGTTCTTCCAACTAATCCCACCTTCTCCCTTCCTCTACAGAACAACACGTGCTGGTTTTGGTAGTCACCGCCTCAGTCTTAGAAATACGCTCTCGAACCAAACGGTTTGGTTCTGCATTGTCTGCTTTCACAGCGAGTATGGTTGCCTCCACTGTTGGATTCTGCTTGAGTTTTCCCTCAGTCTGAGCAAATTCTCAATTTTTTCAATTTTAAAATACTACGTTTTTGATTTGCCATCCTTTGTCAAAATATAGTGATTTAGCTGATTTGATACACGCGATTGTGCTGCCCATTTGAAAAACATGTTTTTTTTAAATGAACTGCAACTTTAACCGTCTGTCTTTGGGCTTTGATAATTGGTAGTGCAAATGTTGTTTTCAGCGGAAACTGCATTCTTTTAAATTGAAATTGCAAATAAGTTTGAATTATTGGAATACGGGGAATTGAAACATTTTCTTTTACAATGTTGTACCCTAGATGTGTATTTTGTAGCCGTGTACCATTACATATCTTTGTCGCTCAAGATTTCTTATTAATAGGACTGGAACATTAACTTTCAGTCTTAACTTATGGGAATGCGCTCCTGATGATTCTAAAGATTTAAAAAACTTTATGCATAAGCTATGATATGACTGGTTCAGTTTTCCTTGCATTGTTTCCTGAGAGGTATTCGTTAACATCTTCCTCCACGTCTGACATGATCCGTTCGTTTATTTGATAACTGTCTCATTAGTCGGCGGATCAGAATAGATATTATTTTTAGATCATGTGTGCTATCATATACCAGAATTCACGTCTCAGTGTAATCATGTCGTTACTGTCATTTGGCATACAATCATCTCCTATTTTTAGAAGAGCATTTGCATATTGACACTGCTCATAAATCATTGTGAAGTTGTACTCGCATAATTGTAGTAAGACAAAACTTTTTAACATGTTCCCATAATACATATGTTTCATACAGGCATTTATTTCATCTTGCGGCGTACCCCTTTTGCTTTTTTTTTTGTGTTTAAATCCCGCCGGATACTTTTCCTTCAGATTTTTTCACGAAGTAAATTATTTGAATAAACAAAAAATCATGTAAACAAATCGAATCCTAGTGAATAATAACGAATTTGTAGTAGCAAAATTCAACATCCGCATGCGGCACAGTCGTCTGCCCTCACATGTCTGCCCGTTCGGGTAAGCACACTTAAGCATATTGTGATAACTCAGTAAATGTTACATCTGAATAGCTCTAATATTTTGTCTCCTGTCCCAAACTCATGAAGCATTTTCGCAAACCTTGCATCATCATCATCAGCCTATCGCAGTCCACTGCTGGACATAGGCCTTACCTTGCCTTTCCTTCACAAACCTTGCATATTTCCATACAAACTTTCATCCCCTATTGCTATTTTACCTTGATCTTAAAATTTTATTTATTTTATTATAAATTTAATTATTATCTTATTATTTTATGGAAGCCTTCATGGATAGCCTTCCTCGATAAATGGTCTATCTAACACTGAAATAAGTTTTCAAATTGGACCAGTAGTTCCTGAGATTAGCGCGTTCAAACAAATAAACAAACTCTTCAGCTTTATATATTAGTATAGATGTATTTATTATACTCTTCTAAGATCTAATACTCATAATTAACAACACAATTATTTAGATAAAGATTAATATTACGCATTATGTTGATAAAAACTCTTTGGCAAATAACTCATTATTAGATACCAACTCTTAGCGTCTTATACTCGTGATAACTTCTAAACGAAATGTGGGATTGGGATCAAACAAAAAGTATTTTACTTCTACATAAATACCCTTGATAACATAAAGCTTAATTTGGATAAGGATTAATATTACGATACACATTTAACGTAGTTTCTTTCTTTAGACGATTTAATATTTTTTTGGAACACAAAAGCGGTTATTGTGACTAAACCATGATAGTTAGATATATGCTCTCGCGGACTTTTTTGTAGATCTTAATGGGCCCTATATATACATTATTTTGTTCTATTGTCAATAGTCTTTGCAGCGCACGCAAAAATAGGTTTTCGATTTCACACCTTGGGTTAGAAAATAGCAATTTCCTTACGGATCCCTAATTTTTTTGAAAATAAAATATAGCCTATAGCCTCCCTCGATAAATGGACTATCCTACACTGAAAGAATTTTTCAAATCGGACCAGTAGTTCCTGAGATTAGCGCGTTCAAACAAACAAACAAACAAGCAAACAAACTCTGCAGCTTTATAATATTAGTAATTAGAATAGATAAATTATAGTATAGATTAGAGTACGTCAATTGCGTAATATCAATAAATTGTGTTATGTCTCGTGCGACATTATCTCTTGCACATGTTCTGGAACACATTTAGCACTAAACATGAACACTACATCGATTAGTTCTGTGTTTATTACATTGTATGACAGCTGTTTACCTAATATAGCGCTAAACTAATGTAACAGCTTTCAACCGCTGCCTAATAATATTAACAACAATATATTCAAACCGTTTAAATCTGTTACGCACATATTATTATGTTAATCGCTGTGAATTGTTTAAATTTCCCAAGTGCATTTTAATAGGATTAGAGCCGTTGTGTATTAAATGGATTCTGTGAAGTTTGTGCTCTGTCAAAACTTTAAGCGCTTGTACATTAAATAAGGTTAGAATAGGGAATATGCATAAATTGTTTATTTGTCTCAAACATTTTTTTCTAGATTCTTTATTGTCTTTACAATATACATAAATGGTATTTTTTTTATTTAGTGATTATTTAAACCCAGAAAATATTAAATAAAAAGTGAAAATTAAGGGAGGGAAATTCAAACCTGCAAAACGCGTCCTATTGGTCGAAACGAAATGTGACGTCGATTGTTACATTATCGAAATTATCGGCGTCGAAATTCCTACTGTGTGAGTAGTGTTTGTGAGAAAAAATAACTTCTTCCATGATTTTTATAGCAATCAAAACTGTAAATAGGTATAAAATAACTGAAACACTCAATAGTAAACAAACACGAAATGACAATGACGTCATATGTTACATCAATAGCGCGCGAAAAATGGCGGCGTTTGAATAGCTCAAATTTAGTCGGTGTTTTAAATTTCACTTTGAAAATTAGATTGACTATTTTGAAACCTATTTATATTTTTTTCTATGCTAAGGAGACTTATATGATCAGATTAAGAAATAAAAAAAAGACATGCATATTCCCTATTATTGGGTTTTAAACATTTTGTTTTATAGACATTCATAAATAGTTGTGTAATTGGTAAAATTACCATGTATTCCTAATTAAATAAAAAAAACGTGTGGCACTCGGGGACTGCCGCGGTAAAGCTATTGGATAGAATTTTTATCAACTTATGCAATTATAATTATTTATTTATTTTTATTTATGCAGTTTTTTTTTTCTTTGAACATGTATACTTACGGGGCGCACATGCGGTGAGTGTGGCATTAAAAAGATATGATAGATATACACCTATATACTTTCTCACAAACAGCTGCTTACGTATTCTTCCGATTTCGGAGCAGTTCGTCTCGATCCGTGCGAGCTTCGGGTGTTAGGTTTTATTTTCGTTACGGAATTTCTTGATTCGGTCGCCGCGCTCAAAGCCCGCGATAGAAGATAATTATGATAAAACTATAATCATAATCTAATTATAGTTTTAATTTAGTTGCGATTTTTATCTAACATCGTATTGTTCAAGAGTTTTATTAGAGTAAAGAAATAAAATAAATAGATCTAGGTAAAAAAATATATATGAGAAGCTAGCTATCCTAATTCCAAACCAAACATATGTTCAGTCGTCCTTTGTTTACAAAAGTTGAAATTGGAGGTCGATCCAATACCTAAATCATAAACTTTCCCGTTCCTCCATTATCTTGACTATCGATTAGTTCTGTTTGGAAAGACCAACCTAGATTATGTATAATACATGTACTTCTACTTGTATGTACCTACTTTTATGAGAGAACCGTGTAGTGTTCCAATAGATAGGTTAAACTAGTACAAACTAAGCGTAAAATTTGAAACGTACACTCGCACTTTAGTCTAACAGTTCCTAGGGCTATGCCCCTAATATTCGAAGTTAAATCCCATTCCATTTGGCGGCGGATATAGGGCCCCACGTTATGGGCAAATCGAACGACACGGTGATGTTTCGTCGACGACTACGATTTCCGGCTCGAACGCTCGTATACATCCGTTTATACTGTGTTCGCACCTAACACCAATACTCCTTAGCTTCAAACGAGAAATGAAAACAAACATTTACCATTGTAATTTTGATCCATGTTGTCGTTTACAAGGTTAACGTGTATTACCAAGTTTTGGTTATATACGCATAAAAATTAAAAACGCTGCATAGTACTGGGTGACCGTAGTATAGAATTCAGTCACATTTGAGATTATTCAATGAAATAAACTATTAAGTAACTGTTTAATGCATGGTTAAAGCAAACCAAAAAATGACCAGACAAATTCATTGGAAAACATTCTAGAATTAAAATCACTTGTACTTATTCCACTATTTTATTTATGTTTATCAACCCTTAATAATGCCATAAGGCGAAACCGGTCAGGTGTAAACATAAATAAAATAGTGGAATAAGTACAAGTAATTTTAATTCGAGAATGTATTGCAACAAGTTCCATCAAGTGCCGACAATCGAGAGTATAAATTACAAAAATTCATTGGAATTTCTAACATAAACTCGTTTGTAGCTATGGATGTATAAATTTTAATGTAAACCCAACAGGTTAGAGGAGCGTCCAACCGACAAAGCCTGTTGGACAAACACAAAGTAACGCTGAGCAAACATGAGGCTCCTATACGCTAATACACGGGGACCTCTATGCCGCAACCACAGCGCTCTCTCTGTCGCTTCAAGATACCTCAATAGGCATACCTACATATTATTATGGTTACTCGAAATGGGTTGTATAGTACCACGGTTTGAAATCAAACTGTCTTAAATTTTGAATTTTTTAATGTGTAATTGATACATTCGAATTAATTTCAAAAGACAGTTCGTTAATAAGTAGGTATTGCCGATAATTTGCGAGTGTTACTTGTATTTGTATTTCTCCAAATATACCATAATTTGTTATTTAAATGCTATAACTAAATATTCAGCCGGCTATAAGAACTCAGTGACTATTACTGCGCTATCGCGCTCTCTAAAAGTTTGTTCATGACAAAATCCACATAATATATATTTTTTCTGCAGTGAACCCGGCATTAGCGGAATGCCTCCAGATACGGTTTGTGAATTCTTGTGCTATTTCTGTAGGTATGCTTAAATGGAGCGAAAAATTCTTGAGCTTTCATGAACCAGTAAACGTTCCACGGACTGCTGTGTCCAATTTAAATTTATTGAACTAATTCAAGACATAAAAATTATAATTTGCCAAAGTAAACATCGTAAAGGTCTGAGGACAGGATCGCGAAATTAGCATAAAGAATGAGATTTGTCATCCCAAGTTTGGTTGTGGGCGGGTAAGATGGGCCGGCTCACTTGAACGTATTTTATTTACCGGGAGCACGTGACGGACTCGGCTGAAGACGCAGCCGGCGCTCAACCGCTCATTTGTCACTCAAAATTACCCGGATCCCCGGAACGTTTACTCATTTGAAATATTTAATAAAATCGAACTTGGCGACGTGCTGTCTAAAGAAGCACTTACCTGTGTGTAAATGGGTGTTTAATGTGAATTGATGACCGTACATATCAGAATAAAACATAACTAAGTGCTTTGTCACCAAAAAAAGCAAACTCGAAAGTGAGCGCAAAGTTCCACGAATGACTTTGACGAAGTGATGCCATGGTTAAACACTGATTCTAGTAGAACTGTTCTGAGTTATCAAACGCATCGTGGGTCGATTTGATATCTTCGCCTGAACTAAATGTGTTGCTGTCGTTCGTTTAAATCGCCTATACATTGCCCAAATCTTGTGAACTGACTAATATAAACTTCACATCTCATTTATTAAATTTTTAATGTTTATATATTATTATTTTATATATTTTTACGATACGAATTTTCGGATTTTAAGTGTAGTACTAGACGGTGTAGTAAACATCTATAGGTTCAAATGTTTTATCAGATTTCAAATTGAGAAGTTGGTTCATTTAAAAATCTTGAACCGCTTTATGGTATAGTAAATCTCTGGATTTTTGTTGGCTTTGAATATCTTACTAGCCTTTTTAAAAGTAGGTACTTAGCGGATGTGCGGGAAATTTTTAACTTGTTCGTTGAAATTATATCGCTTTATCCAGTCAAAAATTTTTTGCCCTCTGATTCCAGTGTTGTCAACTTCCACGTTTAATTTCCGGCCTTCATTAACACCCTTTGGAAATGAGATCCTTTTTTTAAATTAGCTCGGTCCAAAACCATTTTTATCATGCCAATTTAAAATAGAACCCATATTTATTCAACTGTGATCTTTTTGTATTGCTATTTTCGGGTCACATTTTATCACAAACTTTTAATGACTATTGATTAACTTGTACCTCGTTCGAATGAGCAAAGTTCTTAAGAGTTGAAATTTGTTACACAAATCAAAAGTATTATGTTCCAAACACAGATATGCAATGTAAATAAATGTTTTTTTTTTTAAATAACTTTAGGAGGCAAATTTCAAAATTAACATAGTGCCTATAAACTTTATTTGGAAGAAAGTTTGTTCATAGTCAACAAATATGATATAACACAGGCCCATCCCCAAGTAAGTTTTACTCGCACTTATGAGATTTTATTTAAATGTAGTCTGTCCGAACCGAAGAATCTTCATCGACGTGGGTCGATTTCGACTCTGGTGTTCCACAAGGCGGCATTCTTTCTCCTCTTTTCTTTATTTATCGATCTCGTAACCAGTGAACTTCAGTATGCGTATCACTCTTATGCAGATGACCTGCAGATCTACTCACATGCAATAGTAGAAAATTTAGACGAAGCTATAGGTAGTGTCATCAAAGACTTAGTGACCATTAGAAACTGGTCCAGCAGGTTTGGTTTAACGGTGAACCCATCAAAATCCCATGCAATCATCATAGGGAATCGTAGAATCATCTTCCTAGTTTAAGCTGTTTCTTTTCGGAACACACTCTCAACAAAAATCAGGATGTCCACTAGCCGATCCACTATTAAGCTTAAAGTACGGAAGTTCTATAGAGGCTTGTTGACAGAGTCATCAGAACAACACCTTAAAAGTATCTTTAAATTTATATATCCATACTTATATTATAAATGCGAAAGTAACTCTGTCTGTCTGTCCTGCTTTCACGGCCAAACTGCTGCACAGATTTCAATGATATTTGTCATGGAGATACTTAGATTGGGTACTCTTCGCTGCGATAACCGACAAACACGCGGGCGGTATTTAGTTGTTTAAAATTATTTATAAATTGTATGTGTGTATATATACCTAGCACTTATTTATCCGGTGAATCCTTAGTTTTGTAATATAATTTAGTCTATTGTAATACTTCTTTTAAATATACACCTGCCACACACAGTTTTGCAGCACCCTAAGGTTTGACTGGACGAAAATGCCTGTGGCATTAAGTCCGCCTTGTGCAATATGTTTGCAGAAAGTTTATATAAATAAACTAATAAATATTACATTAATATGAAATTTTAAGTATTGATTATACTAAAATATTGATTTACATTTAATTGACAATAAATGTATCTATATTTTAATACGTGAAGCAAAAACTTTGTGCCCAATTTTACGAAATTTATGCGAACGGAGGAGTAAGAAAAAAATATAAATAAATGAGTTAAGGTCAAATTTTGACCACTAACGACCATTACCATTAATATATACTTTATGCTTTTGGTCGTAAATAATAGTTTAATCAAAAGAATTTCTTTCTTAACTAAACTTAACCAAAAATAATATCTCCATTACTTTGTTAAGCATGATGCATATATTACATACCTATTACATGTAACTACATAACATATTAGGTCTTTACCTATGAAATTGCCGTTCTTCAGTACTGGTCATTTGAAATAAAACAAAGTTTGTAATGGCTCTGTATTCTAAATTCAAATTGATTTTGTTTTAAAACCATGACATTCTATTTATAAACTCAGTCTTTTGTTTTTTGATTAGCGTTGTATTTTCATTACATTTGAACATTTTTCGTCATAATGGATACTTTAAAAAATCGTATAATTATGGAATATGAGTTCCGTCGTGGCACCAACGCGACACAAACGGCACGTAACATCAAAAACGTTTACAGAGAGAACTGTACAAACGAACGCACAACCCGTTATTGGTTTTCCCGGTTCCGTTCTGGAAATTTTGCCTTGAATAATGAAGCTCGTGGTCTTCCGGAGACTTTGGTTAACAATAATGAATTAAAGGCGATTGTGGAAGCTGACGAAACTCAATCTACAGCTGAGCTAGCAGCAGCTTTTAATGTAAGCATCACAACAATATTGATCCATTTGCGACAAATTGGCAAGGTAAAAAAGCTTGATAGATGGGTGCCCCACGACCTTAACGATCGCCAGCGCAACGTACGCGTCGAGACCTGCCTTGCGCTGCTCAACAGGCAAAGAAATGAAGGAATTTTGAAACGAATTGTTACGTGCGACGAAAAATGGATTCTGTTCGACAATCGAAAGCGCTCAGCAAGTTGGTTAGACCCTGGTTCAGCACCAAGCAATGCCCTAAACCAAAAATGACCCCTAAAAAGGTGGTGGTCTAGTGCGGGTGTGATTCACCACAGCTTTTTACAAAACGGTATGAGCATTAATGCAGATGTGTACTGTGAAGAACTGGAGAGAATGATGGAGAAGCTTGCACATCTGCAACCAGCTTAGGTCAATCGGTCGTCCCCACTGCTCCTTCACGACAACGCGCGACCCCATCCTGCGCAACAGACAGTCTCCAAGCTGCAAGAGCTGGGTTTGGAAGCTCTCCCTCATCCGCCATACTCATCAGACCTTGCACCTACCGACTATTACTTTTTCCAAAATTTAGACAACTTTTTAGTGGGTAAAAAAATCAATTCCCGAGAGGCAGTATAAAATGCCTTTGAAGAGTTTGTTGCCTCCCGTCCAGCTGATTTTTACAAGAAGGGCATCAATAAACTGCCAATGCGTTGGCAAAGATGCGTCGATTGCATGGGTGATTACTTCGAATAACAGAAATAAAAAAGTTTGAAAAAATAAGTACTTTCACTTCTTACATACAAAACGGCAATTTCATAGGTAAAGACCTATTATTATTAAACAAAACAATTGTTGTTCTGTCATAAAGTAATTAAATATCAACAACGATAACGTTATCTTTGTTTCCCGTTAATAACATGTTATAAGGTAGTTGAAATGTGTAAATAGTCTTTTTAGAACGAACCTCAAATCCTATTACAGGAGATGTCGCGTGGAGGGCCGCAAATTGGATTCACAAGGGATGGCCGAAATAATACGGCTTCGATGTTACAACCTTTTTAATTTGTGTGAAAATTTAGTACGTCCATGCACGAACCCTCTTGTTTTTCAGTAATTCCAGAAAATAACGAAAGACCTTCACAGACTTAATTGTTCTGATTATATTTTTTATTTTGGTACTCGTTTTTGCCTGCGGCTCTGTCTGCATATATGTCGGTTATCGCAGTGGTTGTTTAAATTGATATACTTTTTATTTGTTCACCGATAGAAATGACAGCGTTCGTGCTGTCGTGTTTCGTTGGTGATTGCGAGACCGGAGGCCCAATGATGCAGAAGCATCATTAGGCCGCCATATTGTGGGTCACCATGCTGCAATGTCTGCATTCGCAATGAGTATGGTGACCACCACTATTGGAATCTGCTTATGCTTTCCATCAGGCAGATGGAGTCATTTTGGCAGAGCCATACGTAAAAAAAAACAAAACATGGTACGTGAACTTTACCAAAAGGCATAATACATAACAGAAGAGCAGACTGCATCCAAATCAGACCAACATTCTAAAAACTGTTGTTTTAGGCTTCTATTATTATTTTTAAAGAACCCCTTCATTAGTGTTGGTTCAATATCTTTAATGTAGAAATATCGACCTCTTACAATTTTATGATATGTACATACAAATGTACATTTGCTTTATTAAAGAGTTTCAATAATATAATGAAACTTCAACACTTAAGTTTAAATATTAGATTGTATATAAATTGTGATCCTAAAAAACTTTAAGAAATGTCAGACAAGAAACAATTTTTATTTCATTTTATTAAAGTAGTACATTGACTGTAGCTGGAAAAAGTCTACCTACTTATTTTCCGATTGTCTAATTTATAACACTGCAGCATATCGTGCGCCGTTACCTGCATAAAACATCGTTTTTATGAATTTCGTACATCAGAACAAAACAAATTATAGTATCGGTTTTATTGTGAAAACGTGATATATTCGACGAAAGCTTTAAATGTCACGCAATTCATCGGTCGAGTTCTTTACCACAATACAGTAAAATTTTATAGTAAAAATCATTTATACGTTTTGTAGTGTTGGTATTTATTTGATGCATAGAAAACACAATTCTCATTTACATCTAGAAATATTAGTAAAATGAAGCAAACTAATCGTCTGAGAGTTAATTACAAGTTTTTAATCATATCACATCGTTTTTTGGGTTTAATTAAAACTTTAAAACAATGGTAAACGTTACGTCTAACTTAGTTGATTTTGTAGTAGCATTTGTTTCTAAATATACGAATGTACGGAACGTTCGGCGGACGTACAACTCACACTAATAGTATAAAGGTGAAAGTTTGTGAGTGTGTATGTTTGTTACTCTTTCACGCAAAAACTACTGAACGGATATGGATGAGACTTTACAGTAATATAGCTTATACATCAGAATAACACATAGGCTACTATTTGCCGCGATAACCGACATACACGCGGGCGGAGGCGCGGGCAATAGCTAGTGATTAATAAATCAGTAAAGATATAGTTCACGTGCTATAAGTAGAAGTAATGTATTGTATACTAGCTTTTACACGCGGCTTCGCTCACGCAGACTTTCATCCCCTGATTTACCCCCTTAGGGGTGGAATTTCAAAAATTCCTTTCTTAGTGCTCACTTCCGTTATACAAAGAACCTACATGCAAAATTTCAGGATTCTATATTCAGCGGTTTGGGCTGTGCGTTGATCTCTGGGTATGTCAGTCAGTCTGTCAGTCAGTCACCTTACTCTTTTATATATATATATATTACTTTCCTAGTTTGCAACGTCTTTTCCCTTATTTTCCAAACTCAAAAGTGCGGTACTGACTTTAAATGTAAAGTTGTACCACGCTCAAAGTACCTACCGAAAGTAAAACGTATTGCTACAAGTCAATTGTCTGTTCAAACAAGCATACGAAGGCGGAATAATAATATGTGAGCTTATGTTTACTACCATTATTCTTCGAAAATAGTCTCGGGAGACATCTAACTACATACTACATCCAACTGATTTTGTTTACTTTAGTTTCTACATACAAGGCAACGTAACATGCCTGTTTTAGAATTTGACTGTTTTTGTTACTGCAAATGTATGGGAATTTTAAACGTAGATTCGCAACTGAGAAAATCTCAAGATATAAATATTTTCTTTCACAACTTACACCTTGAGGCAGATAATAATACAGAAATCAAACTTGTGTAAGATTTATCATATCAGTGGCACTAATAGAACAATTTCAGGCTACTGAACTTTTCATTATAACTTGACTATGAAGTAACTAAAATAGGCCCTGTTTTTACTTATCAATAATACAATATTTTCTCAATCTATATCTATAGGCCGAGAAAAATATTATACTACTAATAACGTGCCCATTAATGCCCGTGATTCCATTTGTTTGATACTTTAGTGATGAAATAATAGGGTCAGGGCTCATACACATGCAAATTCACAACACATCGGCAGTATCTGCAAGCTCGCACGAATGCACCGCAAGAACTTCCGATCTGATTCGGATGCCGAATCTCATCGCATCGCAGTTTTATGTGGGAGCCCTTAGAGACATTTAATAAAATTAAAACTAGCTAAGCTCCGCGGTGTTGCTCGCGGTTGTCGTTGTACCTTTATATAAACAATCGTTGGTAATGCTGCGGGGCGAATCTAGTTTAAAAAAGAGGAACCTATATTACTCATTATATCATCAGCTATATGCCTGAATGTCCCGTCGAAATCGGTCCAGCTATTCCACAGATTAGCTGGAACAAACAGGCAGACAAAAATTAAAAAAAAAAAATAAGTAACGTATATTCTTTTACTGCTTATACACACATCAAAAGTGTCTAGGGATCAACATATGTGTCTAGGAATCAACATATATTTTTGCAATAACTTTTCTCCTGATTGATATTTATTAAAATTTTCTTTAAGGATTCATCAAATAAAGTGTTTTCGTTTGTCACAGTAACGATAAACCAAGTCACCTTTGCATTAATAAAGAAATTTGCCATTTTCCTAATAAAGGGATTTTTGACATTTGAACCACTAACATTAAAGTTCGAAAAAAAGACAAATAACAGTTTTCTTTAAAATTTTATTAGGTAACTTAAACAATTAATAATCCGTGTTTCTACCGCGAACACTAACAACACAAGAACATCGGTTTGGCATACTCAAAATGAGTTCATCCAAACACGCTGTGGAATGGCCGCCCATGTTCGTTGCAACAACAAAAAAAGGTCTTCTTGCGACTGGATACCCTCCATATTCGGCAGAGCTCTTCTCTGTAGCATATCCCATGCATGCTCAATCGGGTTCAAGTCTGGCGACTGAGCAGGCCAGGGCCAAAGCCACATCTCAATCTCAAGAAATCCGCATAAAAATGCTTGATCCCTAGACACTTTTGATGTGTGTATTTAAAAAACTTGTTAATTTGCAATTACAAACAGACACTTCAATTTTATTTATTTATATAGATATCTGAAAGTCACATCATATACTGTGACAGTACTTTTGCTAGCATCAATTTCAAAGGAATATTCAGCAATGTCTGAATGTTCACAATAATTTCGTTTGTTATCTCTCTAAAGCGACGACGTTTAATTTTAAAATGTTTTCACTTGTTATTGAAACCTGTCTCCTTAAATGCTAATTTCCGTACTTGGTTACATCCCATTAAAGCCACAAAGGAGTAATTTGTAGTGGGAAGTCCTATCTGATACGCAAACGCGGTTGCGTCTCCTATTGCCCGTACCGTGAAATTTTCCCCCTCTTTTTGAAACATTCTTCATTGGTGCTCCGCTCCTATTAGTCTTAGCTTGATGATATATAGCCTATAGCCTTCCTAGATAAATGGGCTATCTAACACTGAAATAATTTTTCAAATCGGACCAGCGGTTCCTGAGATTAGCGCGTTCAAACAAACAGACTCTTCGGCTTTATAATATTAGGTATATAGTATAGATAAGTATAGATTCTTTCAGAATAATTAATTATCATTCAAACTGTGAAGTGAGAAAGTATCTCATTAGGCCGCCATATTATGAGGTGCCCATGCTGCATTCGCAATGAGGATGGTGGCCATCTCTCTTCGATTCTGCTCATGCTTTCCATCAGGCAGAGTCAGTTTGACAGGAAAAGTAAAGAAATTTCTAATTGATTTTGAATAGCCATTCCGAGAAATATTCACATATGGCTCGTAGCTTCGATAGTTAATTTTTTTGACTGATGCTATATTAAATTACAGTCTCTATAATCGAGAAATTTATTTACTAGCACGAGCTGACGGTTTGGCCCGCATAAATCGTTCGGTATGTGTATGTTAATTCAAAATACAAACTTGAGGGCCATAACATGTCTGAATTAAGAAAAATATATTTTTGGAACGAAGTTCCATGTATGGGGCGTTGCGGAGATGTAACCTAGCCTGCAAAAAGCGTCCGTAACGTTAAACAAGCGTAAGATTTTAATAATTTAGTTTAGCGCCATCTGTAAGTTGCATATATTATTATATTTTATGATAAGGATCTAAAAGCGTAAGATTTTAAAAATTTTGTATAGTGCCAGCTGTAAGTTACATATATTATTACATTTTATGATAAGGAACTTCGTTCCTATTTGGTGTCCCACAGCACCACACGACTTTTTATTTAATTACATTTGTTTAATTGTACACTGCGGTGGAAATTAATATTAAACATAAAGACATACATACATATGAGTCCCTTCTAGCCAACATGTCTCTTGTTTAGCAGTATACAATAAAGTAATCACTTTAAAAAACGGACATAAATAGTACCTTAACACGAAAATCAACAAAAATCACTGTAAAAGGGTTAATGGTAAAAAGGTCTTCATCCGATCACCGGATCAAAGAAGACTTTGCGTTCGTATTTATTGTATCCGGAGGTCTAAACACTGAATAAAGGTTGCTCTTTAGTTGTTAGTTTCAGAGACAGTTTAGTCTGCACTATAAACCTACTTCTTATCTCATCTGTAACTTCTTAAATTATGTATGGACTCTAAATCTACGTTCTTTACATAAAATCATTACATAGCTTTTTGTTACAAAGATAAATACATTATCTTCACCATATTAAATTTTAAATTAACGTTCTAAGAAGGTTCTAATCCCACCGTCTTGGAAGAAGCTGCTAAAATATTCGAAGCATGATTTAAACTCACTAAGCGAAGACTAATAGCAATTTTATAGATTAACTATCGTCAAAGAGTCTTTATAAGGTGGGAAGATTAAATTTTTAACTTGGAATTATTAATACAATTTTCTAGCCCTTGGGGCTAGAAAATTGTGCTCTGAAATTTAAAGCAATAACTAACAACCTCTATTATTATATCGTAGTTTCAAAATATTTTGAGAAAATTATAGGATTGTTCAGAAAATTATTACTTTGGATACTTTGATTGGACCTTTTGTTCCCAACATCTGGGATCATTATGGGAATAATAGCGTTATGTTGTGTATGAAAGCTATACGCAATACAATGACAGAGAGCTCCCTGGCGAACTATTCTGAGTTCCATTCTTATTCACGATTTGCATTATTTTTTTAATCACTGTCATTGTTGACGTTGACGTGTGTGTGTTTTTCACAATTGCAGCTTCATAATCACGAGGCTCATGTATAAAGGGATCGGATATGGGTCATGATAATCCGTTTGCAAACGCGTCAGTTGAATGGGCAGCTCAATTTCGTCCCTGTAATTAAGGAGTCACCTGCGTGAACGACTCACTCCACGTAATTAAAGCTTTCAACTTGGGTCGAGTTATGTCTACCCACTATACCACTAGGGAGACTGCGGTTTGTGAGTCAAATTTCATGCAGATAATAGGACCTCCTATAACTGCGCAACTTGTGAGCTTAGCCACGATTTAATTGAAAGCGGGAATAAACTTGGTAAGTTTACAATATAAATAGTTATTCTCTTTCAGAATTAATTTCATTATCAAATACTCAGGCATCAGATTTAATGTTGGTTTATGATTTTTGTGATATTATTTTTGAGTCAATGTCAAGATCTTGAACAAAGATAGACAAATGTTTTAAATTATTATAATTAGGTTGTTTTACTTTAGAAGCACATCTTCGGATGACAAATCTATATATATAAAAGCGGCCAAGTGCGAGTAGGACTCGCCCATGAAGGGTTCCGCAGCAGCAAGTACCATAATATGATTTTTATTTTATTTTTATATTTGTGTTGATTGAATGAAAGGTAAATTGCAGTTTACGATTTATGACGTATTAAAAAAGTTATATAGAAATTCTATTGGATTCATATTCAAACTTTGCCTTTCAAGCCTTGACACTTTCTCATTAAGTTTTCAGAACTCATCTTTACTTCAGGTTTTGATAAAATGTCAAATTTCTGTTGAAGCTATTGAGAGGTTGATTTAAATACAGTATACTGTAATTACTTATTATATGCAGAACGTATCTTACCCTATAAACGGTAAATAAATATACATATATTAGAAAATGACATTGGCTGTTGATAATAGAGCAGTAGGTATGTCTGAAATGGGTCGTCTGCGCTCACGGTAGCGCCGGCGCCCAGCCCACTTGGACTCTGGCCAATATTCACTGTTTGTTTATAACATTAAAACGTTTAATATCGTCGAATCTCTAGCAAACCGAGATCTGTACATTTCTACAAGCATTGTCGTATTTCGTTCCTGATATGAAACCAGAAAAACCTGCAATTGTCAATTCCCGCTATCGGTAATTTTTAGTTATTGAAAATGACCGAGCGACATCGATGTTGGATTAATATTTGTGCACAGTAAGTTGCAAAACGCGGAGGTAATTGATAAAATTTCGCTCATTGATAGTTAAATCTAACCGCGGTTGCAAGAAAGTCTATTGGTAATTTTCAATTTTTTTCCAAAAATGTGATGACTATGCGCTTTATGAGTAAGCTAACTTTTTAAAATATTAAACAATAAACGTTAACGCTCGCTGCTATTTATTATTTCTTAATTCATACATAACTAAATGTAATATGTTATTGTGTCCGATATATGGAAAAGTTACTTACACGCGATCAAAGTCTAGTCCAAGTTACGTTATAAAACTGTTATAAAGATTATCTCATTCTGCGATATTATTTTACAACAAAATATTTTTTCTGACAGAAATAAAGTGCTAAATCATTCTTTAGATTTGAATTTGTGTAAAATATTTAATGTCATGGTGCTATGAAGACATAAAAATCAATTTGAAATGTTTTTTTTTTTACATATTCTAGGCAATAGATAAACAACTACATTAACTGCATCAATAATGAGTTCACTGCGATCCTACTGTGCGGTGTTTGATATGTATACATTTTGGCAAACACACATAATAGGACGGTGCTTAATCATACGAGTCGCGTAAATGTCCGTGTTTACATAGGACTCCGAAACATCTGGTTTTGATGAACTGAATACTTCGCATTCAGGTTGGTGGCACTTGAAATCGTGCCAACTTATTTTAAGTGGCGACGTCTGTTTAAGATTTGTGTCTAATGCCCTGTGGTATAATATTTTATGGCTAGTATTAAAATGATCATTCAAGTTTTGTTTTTATTAATATTAACGGTTAATTTTCACTATTTTTTATTGTTACTATTTACTAATTGAAGTGTTAACATAAAAGTACATAACGGGAAATAATACTACTATTCCTGAGTTCATGTATTAGGCATTAGCACGAAGACGATGTTTTCTTTAAATCTTTATTGCAAGTGAAATATCTCAATAAGACAAGTAAAATTTTAACAAAAACAAAAACCGACTTCAAATGTTGGACACGATTTCTCTTGGATGCCATCATCAGATCTTAATGTCCTTATCAAGGTACCACCGTCGGGACATCTCCTTTCCATTAAAAAAAATCATCAAAATCAGATCATAAACGTCGAAGTTATCCGCGAACACACATAAAAAAAAACCTCCTCCACCTTTTTTGAAGTCGATTAAAAAGGTGCTTCTTTTAGGTTCCCGAATAGTCTTTAGTTTAAAGAAATGTAATTTTACAGTTGCGTTCGTGAATTATAATTTGCGTGCGTGTTCGCTCTCCCTGGCCGGGTTGTTCCACCGATGTGCATGAATGAATACCGTTAACGTTTAATTCATTCGTGCAAACCATTTTTGCTAAAGATAAATTAACTCGGACGCGTGTCATGTTGCTGGCATTTCATTGTAACTTAAATGTGTTTTTATCGAATTATATATTTGATCGGGATGATAATAGGTCTTCACCTATGAAATTGCCGTTTTGTATGCAATAAGTGAAAGTACTTATTTTTTCAAACTTTTTTAACCGACTTCAAAAAAAGGAGGAGGTTTCTCAATTCGACCGTATATATATATATTTTTTTTATGTGTGTTCGGGGATAACTTCATCGTTTATGAACCGATTTTGATGATTTTTTTTTTAATGGAAAGTAGATGTCCCGACGGTGGTACCATGATAAGGAAACTAGGATCTGATGATGGCATCCCAGAGAAATGGAGGGTAACCCTCATTTTTTTCAGGCACGTACTATGTTTTTCGTATATTTTCTGAAGCTACGCCGGTATTTGCGTCTGGTAGTCATCATTTAATGATGATGAGCTGATGATGAAAGGTAAAACTCCTTAACGGTTAGGAGTTGGAGGATAAATCTTTAAATGTCATATGTATGTATGTTACCTTTAGTCGTATTCTTTTAAGTTATTTAGGTAAGCTGATGATGGAAGGTACAACTCCTTAACGGTTAGAAGTTGGAGGATAATTCTTTCAATTTCATACGTATATATAGACCTTTAGTTGTATACTTTTAAGTTATTTAGGTGAGCTGATGTCACAGGCGCTATGATGACTAACCCCTTAATGTATTTTGCTTTAAGTAACTCGCCTGCTTCTATTTCATCACGACATTTAAGCTTGGACACGATTGCTATTGCCCCGTAGACCACGTTCTCGGTAACAGAAATCTTGCATCTCAGCATAATTTTGGAAACTGATCATACTCAGTTTTAATACGTGTTCTAACCACTAAAGTTATTCGCATCAGCAGAAATTATATGAAATAGTTCAACTTACTGATAACCTATGATTGTTTGCACTAAAACTGGAAAAATAAAAACTTTTTATAAAAAAAAAACCGACTTCCAAAAAACCATCCGACGAAAACTCCCTGCCAAAAAACACTAAAAAGCGTAAAATAAACTGGCTCTTCATAAATTGCTATGTGCCAATTCTTGTCTATACCTAATTCTTTATTCATTTAAATAGTAGTATTATTGTGTATGCTAGGTACCTAAAATCTGTTTGAAGTCGGCGCCAAGCCAAAGCATTCCAAAATTTATACAACTTTTTAGTGGGTAAAAAATTCAATGCCCGAGAGGCAGTACAAAATGCCTTTGAAGAGTTTGTTGCCTCCCGTCCAGCTGATTTTTACAAGAAGGGCATCAATAAACTGCCAATGCGTTGGCAAAGATGCGTCGATTGCATGTGTGATTACTTCGAATAACAGAAATAAAAAAGTTTGAAAAAATAAGTACTTTCATTTATTGCATACAAAACGGCAATTTCATAGGTAAAGACCTATTATTTCAAATTGAATTGAAATTTGTGTGCGTCCACCGAACTAGATACAATTTAACCCATCCTTCCTTAACTCAATCTGTTTATAGCACCAGTATGATAATCAACTGAAATGGGTTACAGTTTGTTCCCAATATCCCCTGTAACGACGGTAACTCGACGACGACTCCCGCCGGAAACAAAGTTTGATTTAGTTTAGACACGACAATCCGTTTGTTGTAATGGTAACGAATCCAATTATAGGTAGTTTAACTACGCAGAAGGTAGATGTTACTCTCGTTTTGTTTGATCTGGAGGATTTATTGATTGGTCTGTGAAACTAAACCTTTGGATTATAATGAGATTTGTGAACAACTTAGTCAAATATAATATATTTGATGTTAGTTTTATTATTTAAAGTCCAAATGTTGATGTCCAATAATGACGAACCTGGGCATTATTAGCACATTGTACACTGTTATTTATAAAACCTTTTGCCACTGCCAAAAACTTACATCAGTAAGTCTAAGTTCCTGAGAAATAAGGCACAGCCAAGGGTTCGTTGAAGTACTGCATTTTTTTCAATGAAATGTCTTTATTTCAATAATTTAGATCCTGTTTATTTACCCCCAACGCAAAGAGAGGGGTGTTATAAGTTTGACGTCGATATCTGTCTGTGTGTGTGTCTGTGGCATCGCAGCTCTCAAACGGATGCACTGTTTTTTTCATTTGAAAGCCAGTTACCTTGCGGTAGTTTTAAGCTATGTTTGGTTAATATCGGTCAGGCAGTGTAAGAGTATCAACTCTTTTCCAAAATGATGTAAGGCATTTTTGGCGTATGATTACTCGATTAAGTGCTTGCGTACGGATTTTTTAAATATTTAATTTTAGCTTGTTAGGTATGCATTTGTCTGTAAATAAATACATATAAATGTATGTTGTTTCACGTTAAAGACCATGCTACGAGATGTTGTTCATCTGCCACCTATTATTAACTTACTCTCTTGAAACATTTGTTTTTTTTTACTTTTTCACTAAAAGTTAAAAAAGCTTTCGTAAGAAGTAATTTCCCTTCACAAAAAACTATTTGACTCCAGATAGGACGTTTCTCCTTAATACGTATCGCCCGGGGCTAGGAGACTTCTTGAAATACTTTCTCGTTTTAACACATTTGCCAGATAGTCGGGCACTGGGAAACATCGCTTTGCCTCAAGCCAGTCGTCAGCTGTTCACTTGGCTCCTTGCACATTTATGAAAAAAACTTTAGTCACATTCTTGGCAATGTCTTTTCTCGAAGAAATTGAAACTATCTTTGAGGTTTATCACACTAATATATAAAGGCGAAAGTTTGTGTATGTTTGTTACTTCTTCACGAAAAACTACTGAACGGATTTGGATGAAACTTTACTGTAATATAGCTTATACATCAGAATAACACATAGGCTAATATTTGCCGCGATAACTGACATATACGCGGGCGGAGCTGCGGGCAACGCGGCAAAAATATTATAATAATACAAAAAACGGGTATCTACATTCTTGAGGTTAGTATTATATGTATTTTTGACATTTGATCCTTGCAGAATAAATGAAATACAATTAAAAAAAGAAGCAAATAACACAATCCTATTAACGACAACGGTAGTAAAAAAAAAATAACATGAAAAAAGCTATTAAAAGTTCTCACTTGAAATTTACGCTAGCCGTAATAATATTAGTAATAATGCAAATAAATATAAAATTGTAAAACTTATAAAAGTTAATAAGTAACCTCGACAACTGTTCTCTTGTTCAGGCTGTTCCTTCGCAGCCCGCTGCTTCGCAGTACTTTTATGAAAAAAGTTTTACTCGTTGCACTTTACTACGGCTTTCGCCTTTGAAAATTCTTGTTATCCGCTAGTCTTTTCCAGTGCTCTACCGTAATTGTATACGATTTATATACCTTCATAAAGTAGAAGATATCATAAAATAGTAGTGACCGCAAATATCTCATATCTTACTCATGTTTCTCATTCATATTTAATCACTTCTAGTACTGCGTTAGTACCTCTCATAATTTTCCACTTATTTGTTTAAATTTCACTTACACTGTGGTCAGTTATAATTATACATATTGACTCATATAATACAGTGTTATCTAGTACTCGTAGTAGTCTATCCGTAGTGCTAATCAAACACATACATCAATTTCATCATAACCAAATCTCATGCATTAACCTCATTATGTTGAACTAACAAAAAAATGTTTAATGAACGGTTTAATAAAGTAAACTGACATTCAGGAGGTACTCCAATAGCGTAGCACATGCTACACGGCATTTAATTCAAGTATTCGTAGCAAAAGCTACGACCCGTTTAATATTTACATGCCAAATAAAACAATCACATAACAAGAACTCAGGTGTAGTCTTATACTTAAGTCTGTTTAAGCTTTTTCATTCTATGCTTCTGAAGATCTCACAGTTACGGGGCACTCGCTGTGAGCTGCTTACTCACTACGCTCTAGTGTACGTAAGGAACCCTCGCAGTGAGGCTTATTCGCGTCGGTCTGACCGCCCTATCTATTTGCACAGACATCCAATCAACTGTGTCGATTCAGACAATATTTTCATTCTGAATGCTTTCTCTAGGCAATATTAGGTATTTCGTGATCTGTTGAACTTTGTTTATATTTCAGGTGTTGTGTTATGTAAATACTCAGCCTCGCTTTATTAAGTTGATATACGAGTACATTGTCGAGTATTTTAGCATAGATAGTGTGTGGTTTATTTTGTATAATTGTTAAAATTTATAGGAGGGCCATACCCCTTCCCCCATCCCCCAAAGGCCGGCAACGCACTTGTGATGCCTCTGATGTTGCGGGTGTCCATGGGCGGCGGTTATCGTTTACCATCAGGCGATACGTCTGCTTATTTGCCTCCTATTTCATACAAAAATGGTTTCTTTAACTAGTATAATACTCAAAAAGTCCTAATATAAATAATAGGTCTTTACCTATGAAATTGCCGTTTTGTATGCAATAAGTGAAAGTACTTATTTTTTCAAACTTTTTTATTTCTGTTATTCGAAGTAATCAAAAATAATAATAAAAAAAATAAGTACTTTCACTTATTGCATACAAAACGGCAATTTCATAGGTAAAGACCTATTATATGCTAAGTAAATATTTTTTCTTTTATGCTAAATATTTTCAAATCAGAAGGAAAGTGAACTGATTGTACTTTATACTCATCATCATCATCAGCCTATCGCAGTCCACTGCTGGACATAGGCCTCTCCAATTGCACGCCACCTTATACTCATTATGCCGTAATATTAAGGTTAGATTTTTAAAAGTTCTGAACCGTTTTACTTTGAGCCACAGTTAAACGGTATTCAATGATTGAACTTAATCCGCGTGTACACAACATGGATTTATGTATTGAAAAATTAATACGGCGTAATTTATGTCCTCCAAGATAAAGCTCTGATTATGAAGTTATATTTGACAACGTACATGTTAGAAAGGTTGGATTTAATTTTTAACCCCCGACCAAAAAGAGGGGTGTTATAAGTTTCACGTGTCTGTCTGTCTGTCTGTGGCACCGTAGCTCCCGAACGGATGAAGCGATTTCAATTTAGTTTTTTTGTATGAAAGGTGAGTTACGTGCAAGTGTTGTTAGACATGTTTCATAGAAAATCGGTTGAGCCGTTTAAAAGTTATGGGGGTGAACGTGGGGCAGAGTAACCGAATGTCTGCAAAAATATCATCGAGTGGGGTCTCAAATGAAAGCGCATTACGTGTTTTTTACTTTTTAAAGGGAACTCGGGTTATTATGTCGGTTTTTTTTTAATTTTGAGAATTTATAGTTATTTGTTCAGAGTCGAGCCCTTTCAGAGTTATTATTGTGTATTACTATACTTTACTGTGTATCTTGGCAAACGTAGTTTGGAGTGCTCTCTGGTTAGATAGCGAGACGACTTGCATAAGAGGACTGGCAGCGACTGAATGCAAAAAGCAACAGACCGGGTTTTGTGGTGTTCCTTGGCCTATGTCCAGCAATGGACTGCAACGGGCTTATAATGATGATAATGACCGTGTATTTACTTGCTCATTAAAAGTGTAGTTTATCACGGTTTATTACAAGCTTTTTATTAACTTGCAATGTATGTATGCTTGTATGTTCGGATGGAATCTTGCAACTCAATTTTGAGGCAGATATCTTTAACCGATTTTGCTGAAATTTTGCAAGCATATGTATACAGCGTGACAATACAATATTATAATGACATGGAGCTGATCTGATGCTGAAGTTGGAAGGTGGCCATAGGAACTTTGTAAAGAAACGTCCCAACATCGTCGCGTTTGGACTCGTCTGATTCGTCTCGAGGCATTCCAGTAAAAGCTTGTTTTTAAAAGTTTTTTAATTTAATTTATTTTCGTTTTTCTTTTATACTCACTTTATTTGTTACTGTACCCATAATACCTAATTTATCAAACCAGTAGAAAGGAAATACTGCACAAAAAATAAACCGAGCTCTAAGAATAATACAACTCCAATTTTACGTTAGAAGACCTTTTTTTGGGTAACATATCGCAAACATAAAGGTAAGTGTAGGCGGAAAGACGACGTATACATTTTATAATATCATGGCATTCAAAACCCTTGCGTTGAAATATGCCACGGGTTCACAACTTACCTTTATGCGGAAAAATACTTATTGGCTTACGTTAAAGATACAGAAAAATAAGTGAAATTTTGATCATATACTCTAGACAAAATCACTATCCTTACGAAGCCCCGGGCAGCCGGTTTATCTGTTGTCAAAATTAGGTTTTTATTGATCAAGCATTTGATCTTTATATCCAAGCTTTCCATCAGGCAGAGTAGAGTCACTTTGGCCCAGAGCTCTGATGGCGACATTTCTGTAATAACCGCATATTTAATTTATTTAATTTTGTTCGTAAGTCAGAGCTAACTACTATAATATTTTTTTGTATATATTGAACCATTTTAATTAAAAAAAAATGTACCTGCGATTATTACTACTAGGTAGTAGAGCCACGCTGATTTCAGCACGAACGGGCCGGCTCGACCGGGGCGGTACTACCCTCGCACAGAAAATGAACGTAAAATGACAGCGTTTGTGCTGTCGTGTTTCGTTGGTGAGTGCGAGACCGGAGGCCCAATTAGTCTAGTCAACAAGTTCCATACTTGTTGACTAGACTAAAAGATGCACAAGCATCACTAGGCCGCCATAGTGTGGGTCGCCATACTGCATTGTTGTATTCGCAATGAGTATGGTGGCCACCACTCGTGGATTCTGCTTATGCTTTCCATCAGGCAGAGTAGAGTCATTTTGGCAGGCCAAACATAAAAAAAAAAATGTTGAATCAGTGCTTCGTTCAATTAACGATAGATAAACAGGTAGATAAAATATTTTATCAAAGTTTTACAAGGAATATGAAACATAATGTGAAGTATTGATAAGGTACAAAAGGTGGCCTTGCTGACCTTATCGCTTAAAGCCATCTCGTCTAGGCAACCTACGATACTTTAATATCGTTTAACTTTTTTTTATTATTCTATGTGAATGACACTTTATCTTTCGATACGCATCAGTAACCGCTTACAAGGGTTACAAGGGTTCTGTATTCGTTAGACGTCAAAAGTAAAATGACTAAATACGTCTGTTACCCACCAAACCCACGCTCCTAAGAGGTGATAACGTTTCTTCGAACTCCAATCTATTAACAATGTAGACACGAGCTTCTCATCATAAAATATTTAATTAAAGAAAAAGCGTATATATCTAACAACTAACATAAACGAGACTTTCTAAAAGAGAAAATAATGTACGTGTGTAAAAGTTCATACTTAGAAGCGATGAGGCAGACGTACCTATTGAGCTACACATTAAAAGTCCGTAGTGAGTGAACGTTGTCTTCGTTGTAGCGATATATAGATACTTAGACGTGTATTCGCTTTATTATTGACAGACAGTTCTTCAAAACGTCTTCTTCAGGACTACTAAAATATTGTGACATTCTTTGAACGTAAACCAAAATTCCTCCTTAAAGTTGTGAAGTAACAGTTGTCAAGGAATATATTTTGCAGAACTAACAGAATTACTGAGAAACAAAATATATTAATATCATAGTTATGCCGATTTCATAAATAAAATTTATAAACAATGTTTATAAGTTGTGTTCGTTTATTAGTTAAGTACCAGTTTTCGAGATTGTCTTTTCCACTCTTTTGATTTTCATTAGATGTTAAAATTGATCTTCATCTAATGAACTTGCGAGGAACCTGCTTAATTATTTTTATTCGTGTTTATATAAATATATTGTTTATGGATGCATGCTCATGTATTAAAGTTTTGTTTAAATTCTAGAGCCACTATAACTTACCGATTTCTTTGAATTTCTAGGATTAGACCGGAGCTAATTGGTTTTTTATTTTTTGAATTAGATTTTACCGAAGGCAGAGCACTGGAATTGGGTCAATAAGTATCTTTCTCGAGACCTTTTTTTTATTGAGTCTCTAGCTATTAGGATTTGTCTAGTAGTGGATTTGATTAGTGATTTGATTTAGTTGTATTGCAACTAGGCTATTTTTTTTCTCAAGAAAGGAACTTGAACCTTGGGAATGAAAATTGTTTTCATTGATAGACATCGAGCCCGCAACACATAATTGGATGTTTACACAATTGCCAAGGTGAATACTTAAATCCTCATGTTTTATGCTTATGTATAAATGGAACCTGTAGTGCATAATTTAAAATCTAAACAGTCGATTCCCAACTGCTTGACATGCAAGAGATCTAATAGAACCAATGAATTCAATGAAGTTCAAATAAACAGTTTTTATTTAACCTACATATATATTTCATACATTTTTTTATCCTGTGGTATCTTCAGTAGGATGACTGATAATAAGTGACACTAAACTCGTGTATTTTAAAATCTCTAAGTATAGCCAGTCAGTTAAATGACAACCTTGCCTTGATGGTAGGCCTATGCATCACATTGCTTTGTAAAAAGAGAGTCTATTTGAATACTTTTAATAATTTCCGCTAGGTTGTAAACGTTCACAGAGACGAAAGGATGTTATATTATTGAAATATTTTAATTGTCATCTTAACACCTCTCTATATAAAATATGAACCTAAACAGGCTTAAAAACAAGAACATATGAGCGTAATATAACATGGATTTTATGTTTGTGTTAACTTCACACTGCCGTAAGCAGAAAGTTACTAAGTACTGTCACATGTTCCATTCATTAGCTCTTAAGTTTTCTAAGAATATTCAAGTATAGTTCCTCGTTCTTGTTCTCATACGCTTCTCATTTTATTACAAGTAGTCCCAAACTACTAAAGGATGTTTGGAGTATTTCGTACACACGCGTATAACTGTCGGACGTTGCATCATTAATGCATGTTGTTTACAAGTTCTCACAAAATTATTGGAAAACTCCTTATAACTAGACTCTAGATAGGGTGAGAGTTTCGAGGAAACCGAATTAGAGTACCGCTTAATAGAGTGTCTAGTTATTAGCCTGTTATCTTATAGTTTGTGTGGTCCAGCTAAATTAGAATTTGGAATCACACTTATAATCGAATTAGATGTTGTCCCATAGCACTTGAATTAGTTTTTTTTGTTCTCTTGTTTTGGACTATTAAAAAAGAATACTTTGATTGGTGTTTTAATTTTGAAGGAAATTTTATTTAAATTGACATACTTCTCAGAATAAAACTATATAAAATACGACTGTATTTACACCAGTATCAGTAATTACTTATTACTGACTGTGTCTTTTTCCAATTTAGTAGGTAGTAGAAAAAATAATAACCTTCATTATTGTGGACTAATAAGAACAGTAACGACTTATACTACATAGTAATTATTTCTACGTGTAATTGATAATGAAATTTGCCTTCCCTTAACGAATAAATATCACATGATTTAAAACTACATTCGTAGATGTTGATTAGTATTATTTTTAGTTAATGCATGTATATTAATAATAAATGATAATTTCTCACAATAACTTATCTCACTATTTATGTATTCAATATCATCCAGTTTCTATAATAAATGTAGACCAAAGATAATCTTTATAACAATCTATATTTAACCAGCATTTATGTTATCTTTATGCAATAAACCTTATTTAGAAACAGTCAAGTAAGAAAGAGATGGAAAGTATTTAAGGCTGAATCGCGTGAGGAATGTTCATGATGTCTGTAGTTGAGATAGCGTGAAGTCTGGTACATGCGATCACCGCCAAGTGATACACGTCGTGTTACCAGCAAACTACAAACGGTTACCGCCTCGCCGCTAACACATTTATCACTTTCTTCAAACACGCATGTTTTTACACGTGGCCAGGCCGCTGCTTTTTGTCCAATAATTGATATTGAACATGATTTCTTTCATATGCAATAATGATATTGCTTTAGACATGATTAATCGATATTTATTCGATATAAACTTGTTTTTTAGATAGTTTAACTTTCACTACATTACGTTTAGTAGATTTTTAATCGTTGTAGGTATATGAGTTCACTGCATTAGTATATTTTTTTATTGCCTTAGCTACCGTATTCGAATATTTTTCTTCTGTCATCTGGAATGAAGGATTTTTTTTAACTAGTTATAAAATTGGTATACTTTTTTAAATAATTTTATGACTATACAGAAATAAGAAAACCAATTACCACAATAACCTATAGCCTCGTTAATAAGATTTGTCTCTAATGCAAATTTGTGGAATAATTTCAACAAAATTAAGCTCATCGTTTCGATTTCTAAAGCAAACACTGCTGCAGCAGTCGTACGAATACCACACACACATTAGCAGTTGCTGCAGGCAGTTCCTGTAAAAACAAAATAAATTTAGGTTCGCTATCGTTTTGACTACAATAGCGAAATAGTCGGTGCTTACCATTATGCATTCGTTTCTTGTTCGTACAATATTATTTAATACTTTATATTGGACAGAGTAACTTGCTCCTCCTATGCTCCATACGTCCATATACTCCGTAAGGGTTAGACTCAACGTGAAGCATTCTTGGAACTACACCATCAGAAAAAAACGGAGCAATCAATCCGAATTATTTAACCTAAGAACTGTGAAGCGATGCTAAAATTAAATTATTTAACATCAATGCAATCGGTTGTTAATGTTGTTATGGCAATAGTGGCATATTATCTGTTCTATTGTAAGTAAAAGTTTAAAATTGTTCTGTAAAAAGGTGTCTCACAGAGAAAAGTCCTGCCATACATTGATTTCATTGCTCTATAAGTTGACCCTTACATAAAACTCGTTTAATACATATATTGCCGAGTCCCGCGGTGTTACCCGGCAAAGTCGCGGGGCGAAGCTAGTCTAAAAAAGTAGCCTAAGTTACCCCTTATATCATCAGCTACCTATCAGTGAAAGTCTCGTCAAAATCGGTGCAGCCGTTCCAGAGATTAGCCGGAACAAACAGATAGACAGACAGACGGACAGAAAGACCAACACAAATTGTAAAAAAATATTTTTGTAAATGTACCGTGTATACATACATATGCATTTAGTAAAAAGCGGTTATTTTAATATTACAAACAGACACTCCAATTTTATTTATTTGTATGTATAGAAGACGATATCTTCTTTATATTAGTTTAGCTGCAAAAGAATGATTCACTATATTAGTTTTAAATGTGATTCGTTTGTTTCTACTCGTACTTTAATCCATCAATCCTTAAGTGATCACAGCTTCCCAATCTCAATCATGAGTAAGTAATCGATACTCGTGAATTTTATTGTCTGTTTTATTACGGCTACATAGTCATCGCTTAGATAAATCGATGATTTATTATTTCCGTGAAGGCCTTCTTGAATTTAATGACCAATAAAAAGGTAAAGCCTACAACGTCTCATTTTACTATTTGGGTGGAGACAATTGTAAAATAATTTCATATGAGTTTTTTCAAATGGCAAATCGATTCTATGTATTTTATATTTTATGATATTCTATTATTTGCAGCGTTTATAAAGAGTCAACTCTTATTTAAGGAGCAACGTGATCTATGATTAGCTTTTGAACTGTGAATCAGAAGTCGCGTGTTACAAACACGTATTTTTTTAGCCTATTCCAGTTTGTATATGGACAAACGAGCAGACTGGTCATTTGATGGCAACTAACAACCATCGCCGTTGAAACCAGCTCAACTCAACAATCCTGTGCGGTGCTGGTTTCTGAGGTGGCAAGTCCTTTAACAAACTGAAAGCGAATAGAAATTTGATTAAGACTAAACTCTATGTACCAATATAATGTGAACTAATTTTAGTTTTTAACACGCTTTTATTAGCTTGACCTGTAGATATGTATGTAACACAATCTTCTAGGAGTCTGATTAACATGAAAATATGCACAGGGGTCAATGGCCGATGACAATACAATAATTTGAAAAGGAAACTAAAATTAAAAAAATAGCTTTTTTAATATTTAAAAAAAACTAAACAAATACGCTTTTATAAATAAACTAAACTAAAAAGTAGAAAATAATTTTAATGTAAAAAAGCGTGGGGTGCTTTCTGAAAATATTTCAATAATGTCGCCCCCAAGCTTTTTTACATTAAAATTATTTTCTAGTTTTTAGTTTGGTTTATTTATAAAAGCATGTTTGCGTCGTCTTTAAATTTTTTTTTTAAATTCTTAAGTATATATTAGCTGCCAAAATGACTCTACTCTGCCTAAGGGAAAACATGAGCAGAAGCCAAGAGTGATGGTGTATGTTTTTGAACTTGAAATACATCGCAAATTCATATAAGTGTTTTCTTTGTAAGTGCGTTTCGCTCAACTCTTTGAGTCTCCTTGAATACCTCGCTTCAAATATGTTATTAAAAATTTAAACCAAATCGTAAATTGAATATCCGTAAGGAATGTCATAATATTGTTTCATTATGGATGGCAATGACTTTTGACGTCATCTGTAATCAATTTCATCCTGTAAATGTAGGCTGCCTAGTTTCTAGCGTGCCTTATACGTTTGTAACCGTTGCTTGTGATGAAAATTGAGCTTTTACATTACGTGTCGCAAGCTGTTCTAGAAAACTTTTAATATGTTCAGACATCTTTTATAACGTAAAAACTGTACCAAATTGATATCAAGTTTTAAATTGTTACATTGAAAATACTTCTTTTTTTATATCACGTGATCTGCCATAGTTTCAAATTTTGTTATTTTGTTAGTGTACCCCGCCAAATGTTCGAAACTACAGCGCCAGTAAATGGCAATCGAAAATGTGATTGGACAAAATAGAGGAACGCTATATTCAACATTAGTAATTAAGTTAGTAAAATTTTCTTGGCGGTCTTTCATCTGCCTGGAAAGCGAAATAAAAATATTTTATAACATTAAATTCAATTTTGTGGAGTATAACATAAAATTGGATACAAATTGTCTTGGAAATTTCAGGTATTTGATGAACTGCTTTGATTTAGAATGTCTGTAATATTTGAAGGGCTGATCTCAGACATCTGTTATTAAAATTACCGATATTGAATGTAAGTACATAAGATGTTATTTATTGAAGATACTCCTTCGAGTAACCCACATAGAAATATTAGAATATATATCAAAAACATATCTAAGCTTTTCATTAAAACCACGTACATTAATTAGGAGGAGATTATGGCTTGAAATGCTTTCATTCAGATGATGTATTGGTTCGGAGATTAATGTGTCTTCGACTTTCATATTTGCTAGTAAAATGATAGCTACCGTTATTCACGATTCGTATAGATTAGTAAAATGAGGTGACAGAAATAAATATATTGGTATAAGTTTATGATGGCTTTGCAGGCCATGACGTTTACAAGTACATAATCTTACAGATCAATAAAACACAGCCTTTCTTAGAATAAACGGTTATTAACATTATAATGAATGTAAATAAATGTAATTATAAAAAAAAATAGTAAAAAAAAAATATTAGTACAATACCTTCAACGCACATAACATATGAATTTGAAGCAACTACTATGTAAGTTTACCGTGTATCCGTTCTTTTACTTCATTACTTTTGTTTATCTATTAAATTATATTTATTTCTTTTTTAAATCTTATTTAATCAAGTCTGAATCTCAGAAAGTACTCCAACAATTTTCATAAATCCAAATTATTATGCAGGGGGTTTCGAGGAAGATAAATTATTAGAAAATGGCACGTGGGAGAGCCACGCTTCGGCATGAATGGGCCGGCTCGGGCGGAGTGATACCACGGCTTGACAGAAAACCGGTGCAAAATAGCGCTTGCACTGTGTTTCACCGAGTGAGTGAGGATACCGGAGGCCCATACCCCAACCACTCCCCATACCCCTCCTCATCCCCCTCTTCATCCCCCAAGTGCCGGCAACGCAGTTGTGACGCCTCTGGTGTTGCAAGGGTCCATGGGCGGCGTTAATCGCTTACCATCAGGCGATACGTCTACTCGTTTGCCCGCCTAGTACATAAAAAAAAATACAAAACGAAAATACCGGTTGGTCATTCAGGTACTTTTACATTACGTAAAGATTATGTATCGTGTATGTACTCGGTAAGAGCTACATGCCTTAGTCCCTTTAGGCAAACACTTATCGTATCGGTCTGCGAACCTACATTATCAATCAGTGAAGGTACTAAAACATTTCAGATATTGAACGATCTAAGGATAGTCACTTTTTGAGAAATTCGAAATAAAAAGCATTTTACAAGCGTTTTATTAACTTGCAATGTATGTATGTATGTATGCTTGTATGTTCGGGTGGAATCTTGCAACTCAATTTAGAAGCAGATATCTTGAACCGATTTTGCTGAAATTTTGCAAGCATATGTATACAGCGTGACAATACAATATTACAATGACATGGAGCTGATCTAATGCTGGAGCTGGAAGGTGGCCATAGGAACTCGGTAAAGAAACGTCGCAAAGTCATTGAGTTTGGACTCGTTTGATTCGTCTCGAGCCATTCCTGCTTGTTTTTAAAAAGCTTTTTAATTAAATTTATATCAGTTGTTGGGGAATATCTATTTTATGTTCTATGGACCAATTTGAACCGTGACCCCAACATAAGCTTACTTTCTTACAGACATTCATATACAATTAGGTCGATATTCGCATAAATATGCATTTCCATGGTAACGACCTTGTTATCTGTCATTTAATTACACAGAAAATTATCTGTTGCACTGGTGTGTGAGATATTTCTCGTAATTTATTCTAAGTTATATTTAATGCCAAAGAGCATGGATTGAAAATATGATTATTACTGTGTATCTTATATAATTATTATCTACTGCAGTGATGATAAAGATGAAAATTGCATAGATCGCCGACCAGTATTTACGTAGCTTGCTTAATATTTAAAAGATTCTAAGTGCGGAATGCATTGTAAAGGAGGGAGATCGAGAGAAACGATTTAAGGCAAAGTGGGTCATAAAGCAAGTTTGTCGATAGGACATTACACAAGTTGAGTTTTTATTTTTATGTTATATTCAGTTCTACGCCACTAAATATTTCCGAAGTTCATATATATATTATCGATACTCAGTTTATAATATCATTGATGAAATGACCTTATAAACTATTTATTACGGAACCAATCTTTTGTAAATTCAATTGTATCGACCTTTATTGTGAACCGTACTTCGTAATACATGTTAACGTTAATAATGTATTACATCGATACAATAAAACGACATAGGATGGAACATAATGTGAAATCCAGAACGTATCTGAGGTATGCGATTTGTTAGGCAAGCGTGAGTGTCCCATTAATAAAACGGAACGAATCTTCCGTGGAAAACAAAGAAGCTAGTATCAATATTTATTGGCGTGCTTAGTATTAATCGGAGTACATCGTGTCTCTGTATCGCGACGTTGCGGTCTTACGTTGTCGAGTCGAAATAGATACACTGCCGTGGTTGGAGATAGCCTAAATGAATAAAAAAAATGAATGCAAAAAATACTTCAAGTCTTTGTTTATTTCTTAGCAAAGAGTTTTAATTTTAAAATACCACTCACTCAGATAAAACGAAAAAGTGTTTAATTTACAGTAAAACCTTTTGTTTAAAAAAAAAATATAGCAGCATTATACGGGACTATTATCTTACACCTTTTCTTAAACATTTTTTAGTTTCCGTCTCGTAGCGTCGTCGTAGCATGGGTACATATGGGGTCGTAGTAGCGCCCGCCCTATAGCCCGAGCGCCGCCCGTTCTGATATCGCTGCCGCGCCGGTTGCTCCGGTATCACCGATAAAATTCAGACTTGAGTTTTGAGTTGTTTAGTCAGTATGCCTCCAGACACACCAGAGGTCGGACGTGTGGCGCGCTGCGATCTCGCTTACTATTCGCGTACGGAACGTGTGACAATAAGTGTTGCTTCCTCTTTGTTATCTTAACATTTTGATGTGTTTATAGAACTAATAACACTGTTAATATTTATAGAATTTTGAATTACATAAGATTATATTTAGTGTAAATATCGCTTTATTCTCGCTCCGAATGTAATCAACCAGAAAAGGGTAAGGTTTTTCTAGCTGATTGTAATGTTTTTTTATTGTTGTTAATTGGTTTGTACATTACACACACACATAGATAAACAGACTACTCGTTAAATAAAAATCTTTGTTTTGCACTTGAATAATCTAATCTAATTGTGAACAATGTAGTATTGTCCATCGCACGCAATGGTATATGATTTCATCGCATATTAGTGTTTTTCCATATTACGTCCGCTGTTGAGTCACCATGTCAATACTTTGATAGATAGTTTTTTTTTTTCAAAGTATTTATTAACGCCACTGTTTATTGCATGTAGGAACAATATATATAGCAATATTGGTACATTATAAAATACGTCTGGGCCGTGTTTACTAATGAGGATAATTAAGTTGTACGATATTAAATACTATGTGACATTAAACGCGACTTTGTTTTGATGTCATGTTTATCATGTGAACATCTGAAGCTATCTAAATATTAGGAAATACTTAACTTTGTTCTATTGACAAATACTCTTTATTTTAGTATATCTACATGGAACTCTATGTGAATGTTCTTCACGTAATATGATGTCAGCGTTTTCTTTTTCATGCATTATGCTGTTACTTACAGGCATATCTTTGACCGCCCGCAAATATTGGGATCGTAAAACTGAGCCACAAAAAACTGGCTTGTATCCCTTACGCACATAAACTTTCCATATCACTATTCTTGCAAATGGTGATGGATCTCATTCATGTCTGTCGTCTTTGATGATTTTATTACGTCGAAGCCTATTTCGGTCCGCAATTCGTATTAGATCGATGTCATTTAGCGGATTATATTTCGGGCAAGTTTTTTCGTCTTTTCTTTGTAAGGAAAGTTATGAAAAAAAGAAAGTAGAAAATCTCGTTGCTCTTGCCATTTAAGATGAGAAATGGGCAGTGGCGCAATTGCGACACCATGGCCGGAGCGCTGAGATTGCGTCCGTATTATGTTTATGCACTGAATATTCATTGTCGCCACGCGCTAGGAGTTAGTGCACTTTAATCGACTCGTATTGCCAACTTACAATCTTTTTGTTTTTGAGACATTGCGACATCACGTTTCGATTTTCACCTAATTTTACTAATTCTTATTATGTTACCTATTGTTTCCTTTGAAACAATCAATAAACCCACCTATGTCTTTATCTTTGACCATTGTAAAAATCATATCGTTTCAGTTTTGTTTTTGTTATCACACTCTCAATAATAAAGCATATTATCTTCTCTGATATCTTTATATTGAATGTAACTTATAGTGTTTTTATGTTAAATAATTCTCACCTACAGTAATGATTACTCTATTACTCTACTAATAGTTGTAGCGTGATGTTACGGCCACGTTTAGATGGCATCCTCGGATCGTTTGTAATGCGCGTTAGTAACTCGGAACAGCCCGTATTTTCAAATAAACAACTTGACTAATAAAAAAAATATACTTTTCCAGTACAACTCCAGTATTTTCAACAGCATTGTATATTAATCTTACGCGACTACTTCCAACTTCTCTGTACCGTTTGAGAAAATAGGTAATACAAGGGTCGTGTGTGACAAGTATTTTCGTGTTTCGTTAGATGCTCTTCACCCCATATACTTGAAGGTTGAGAAAGGTCGCTATTCTGTTACAAAAAAACTTTATTACGTGGGTGTGACTAGTTTGGTGATTTTGACTCTGTCAATAGATGTTCTATTATTTTAATATACGATTACTATCTTAATTTAAATGCTCTTCATATAATTATGTTGCAGAAATTTGTAACAAAACATCAAAGCAACTGCGTAATTTATTACGCTGAATAACGTTACATTCATCAATAGATTGTTTCAGTAAATGGGCAGGAAATAAACTCAATGCCAGTAAAAGCCAATGGACACTGGATCTAAGAGCAAAATTACTCGAAAAATTGGTTCGAAAAGGATCTCTGTGGTAGCGTTATTGAAAAAAGGTCGACTTGATTGATATTCGAACTTTACACGTTGAAAATGGTGAAATGGAGAGCGTTTTGGGTTTTCGTCTCTGGCAAAAAAGATTGACTCAATTTGTTCTTGTCCGTTACGAAATAAACTCGACGAAGGGTATTTTTAACTACAGATTTATCTCTCGAGTCTGTAATCGCCCTAATTTCTTATAAATGAAATTAGTATTAAAGACTAGCTATTAAACGTTAGATTAGTAGGTTATGTAAATATTAAGATGGTACAATCTTCGTATGGTCATAAAAGTTTTGTTACTCGTTTGAGTTTTAGTATCATACAAATATTAATGGGTACATAAAGTTATGTACAACATGAGTGAAAACGTTTACTGGCCATTACCTTACGTCCCTTACGTACATTAGATCCGATTTTACTTTATATTTAATACTAGCTGTGCCCGCTACTTCGTACACGTGACATTTGGATTTTCAAGGTATTTTAAAATTTTCACCTTGTAAATCTTCCTCAAAACCAAAATCAGCTAAATTGGCCCAGCCATTCTCGAGTTTTAGCGAGATAAACGAACAGCAATTGATTTTTATATGTAAGAAGATAAAAAAACAGAAACTCCAATAATTTAAATAGGTACTTTTATGTTCATTACAGCACATATTCGAAAACAGTGTCCAATTACGTGTGTTATAATAAAACAACGAGAAAAACAAAAAAATATATTAAAATCTCATAATATCGTTAACACAAAGGCAATATAATCGTTTCGTTTCAACAAAAATATGTACTTGACATGTTTTACGAGACTTTATCATTATTCTAACAAAAATTTAATTACCTCAACTCCGGTGCTCTAGGGACCTATTGTGCTTTAAATAAAACGTCGTACGCACTGCCGACGGCGGTCATGAGAGAGCTCACCGTGATAGATGATATTCGAGAACAATTAATCTTGGGCAAAATATGCGGACGATTTGCGAGCGAGTGGTCGGGCCTAATGGTCGGGAGATTATCGCGAGTCCACGTCCCGCGCTACCCCACCTGCTCTCATTAACGGGAATAACATCGCTTTAAATATACCAACCAAATTTGATTACCGTGACACATTGCTGATACCATCAACGTTTGAAATATATTCGGACGTTTGCAAATACAAGTTGCTTGAAAGGCTCTAACATTACACCGCACTCTCATATTATATCAACGAGTTTTCATAAAGTAAGCGACGAAACCATGCTCTCGGACACTGAAGGCGTTGTTATGCGACAGCGCTGTCCTCGGATAATGTCTTGCATACATTTACTCTAATCGTATAAAGCCAGTGCCACTTGCATAATTTAATGCAAGCAAGCAATGCTGTTTACATTAAAAACGTCAGCTGGAAATTGCATTTTCAAACACTTGTACATCTGTGAAGCTAAGTGAATAGTTAAATTATGTATAAGATACACATACATGAGATATAGGCAATAACAGGAGTGTAACAGGTCAAATGCTTTGTAAATTGGAGAAACGTGTTTGCGGTTCCCTGCATCTTCCAAATAGAATTGCAAGGAATCAATATCGAAACATCAATCGTAATTGCTTTTGATCAATTTGATTTTAATAATGCCTTCAACACAAGTGATATTGATGAAGAAATTAATACCGTTGTCTGATATTGTGGTTTACAGTATTAGTTGGTTGCAGAAAAACGTGGTTCATTCAAATTACACTTTGAATACTTTTGTAACGAAGTAAATATCACTTTATAAACAATTGACTGCCCATGAATTACTTGGAAAATTTTTAGCAAAATAGGCAGGTACAATAGTAAAAAGACAAACTTGATGAATTATTAGAAATGGTAGTTAAAGTAAAGTTTAAAGACTGTTTATGAGAACAATTCAGGTAAGTAATATCCGTAAATGAACATTCAAAAGTATATGTATTTGTTAGAAATCGTGTGTTAAGTGTGCAGACGTGTTAGGTATACTAAAGTTAGGTAGGGGTGTGTACGGTCGCAGCTGGTGAGGCAGGTTGGCGCGCCAATGCAAATTAGTGGAATCACAATTAGCGCTCGATTGTTGTTCGCCCTGCAGCTTGCATTTAGCAAATGAGACAAGCAGCTAAGAGGTGCAATAAATAGATTGTGAAATACTATTCTGTTTTCTTTCACAACCTTTCCAGTTAATACAATGTGAGGCTTATTTGATGAAAATGTATGTTAACATTTCGTTTTTTTATTCGTTCATTATTTATAGTCGTATATCCAGTGACTGATATTCTAATTGTACAGTATTATTTTGTAGGTATTTGCAATAAAACCGCAGTTCAATTAATAATGTGCTAGAAGCCGAATATGTTGAGCTATTTGTAGCACAAACAAAATGTCCACGAAATGTCCCTCGGGTTGACAGATGATGTTAAGGGCAATTAATCTTGACCAAATATGCGGGCGAATTGTGGGTTTCGCCTCCGTATCCAAATGGCGCGTTACTGCGATGTTTAGCCGCCTTGAGTTTCTCTCGTCTTTTTGTAGAAAAATAAAACTCGTATAAAATATATACTACTACGTATTGAGTTACTCTTTTATATTTAATTATAAATGTAACGAAAATGTTTGACAATATTATATCTATTGGTTATCGGCATGTAGGTGATCAAATTTCTTCGATATACATAATATTTCATTTTAATCGTATACATTTTGTATTGAGATTATTTTTCGATATTTCAATAATATCGTAAAATAAAAGTAGGTAATACCTTGATGTCGAATTTCAGAAAACATTTCATGATATCCGACAGATCCCTGCCTTTTCAGAGTATCGACTGATTCACACGCTTCAATATTTCAAAAGTTCGATCCTTGTGTTATAGAAACTCGAAGCCATTATTATGCGGGTTTTCAGAATGGGCCTTGTGACTACGAGGTGTGGAGAACGAGCGAAGTTATAATAAGTTTGTCCCTTCGTTTCCAATGGGAGAATATTGTGTTTTGATCCGATACGACCTTAACATGTATATCAAGAATTATCAAAATAGTGACTTCTATGATGGTTTCTCTCGATTTGACCTATAGAAAAGTTATACTTTAGAGAGGTGATCTCATTTAGATTGATTGTCCTTGTATATACATAATTATGTTAACATATATTTATATTATAAACTAGCTACGCGGTATTAGACGCTGTTTTTGTCGGTTTTGAATGTTGTTTATTATTTATTTGGTTTTAATATTTTTTCGCGAAACCCTATTTATTTCTAAAATAAAAGTAGCCTAATTTACTTCTTATAATAATAGCTGTCTGACATGGGACTAATCCCGCCCACACGCCCACCACTGTAACTCCTGTACACCAGGATCAACAGCAGTGACCGACGCACACAACGAGTCTCGCGGTCTCGTACGCTCCAAAAATCTCATTCCATGTTTTGTAGTATGGAATAATACATGGCTGCACGTCTTTGCACCTCGAGATCGACCGGAAGAACACCCACCAACACCGGTAAAGCCTCAGTGCTGTCATATATGCCTTGCACAAGAAAATCAATGCAAGTCGTTGGCCTTGTAACAGTTTGCGACGGACAACACAGACATTGATACTGACAGACAGCTGTCTGACAGTGAATATCTTTTTAAAATCGGTCTAGCCGTTCCAAAGATTAACCGGAACAGACAGATTTTTAAATTACCTGAAAAAAGCTGTTAATTTGAAATTATAAACAGAAAGTTCAATTATTGTTTATTCGTATAGACGCGTAAATGTATGTTCAGCATAATAATTAATAAATTCATTCAATTTATAATTTTACTTCAGAGTCGTAACACAAATATTCAAGAGACCAGGCTAGTTTAGAGTTTTACAGTTTCAGCAAAGAAACTAGTTAGTCGACTGTTTTGTCACTAACTAAAAGAAAAAAGTCTTTTAGAGTCTTGCTTACTGTACGTTCTGTTTTTTCTTGCAAAATTTATACAGTAGAAGTAGTGGCGGTATAACAATATTTGATTTTATTTTACAATATGTGTGTATTGTATGTATATCTGTCTAGTCGTCATATGTATATTGATTATTCGAGTCACGCAAACGCGCCGCATATAACCACATCACACAAGTGTGTTTTTTTCGGTGGTTTCCCTTGTTAAATGTAATATTTGCAGTACTATTTTTATGATTAAAGGAGGTTTTGCCAAGGGTTGAGGGAAAATCTTAGTGTTCTACTCTTATTAAATTAAATTATATCACCATCCAAACGTAACTTTTTCTTCTTTAAATCAGATATGTCACTTTCTCTAAGGTGTCACGATGCTTGTCTCAATTTTAAATGTTGTATTAACATCCATATCTTTGCTTGTTGTTGTTATGTTTGCTTGTTTATATAAATATTAAAAAAAAGATTTTTCTTAGTAGTTCTTAGTCTATTTCGGATAAATTGAAACTACTTTTATAGAATGAAAATAATCACACAATTTATTGTAAATCTATCGGTTCCATTATTATATTATAAATATATTGGTACCCTTCATTTCGGCTATAAATCGATCTAGCTAGGATTAATTTTTAGAAAATTTACCAAAAATAAAAAATCATCCAGGTACTAATCTTTGAACGTTATGCCAAATACTACACTCAATTCAGCTTAAAATCACATCACACTAATATATAAATGCGAAAGTTTGTGTGTATGTTTGTTACTTCTTCACGCAAAAACTACTGAACGGATTTGGATGAAACTGTACAGTAATATATTACTGTAAAGTTTCATCTTTTTTGTTGTTGAATAACAGAACAGAATAACACATAGGCTACTATTTGCAGCGATAATCCACATACACGCGGGCGGAGCCGCGGGCAACAGCTAGTATTATATAGATGGGAGATGCGTAACGCACGTAGCTCTAAATTAGCTATATGTATACGAGTATTTCGTTTGAAATAGGCTAAGGTATAATTTAACATGCACATTTTTTACATAGCTTAAACCATTAAGGCATCGCCAACCTTCACGCTTAATAAAACCTAAAGGTGGCTCACTAGTGGAATGCTAGAATTACTCAGTCAAAGTTCATTTCACCCTAATCATTAATAGGTAATACGGCTCGGTATCTTTCGTGAAAGGCCCAGGGGTTAACTAATAATTGTTTTCGGCCGTTACGTGGTCATTCCCCTAATGAGATTAATGCATCACTATCTTCGTTACATTTCGGAGTTACGTATCAACGATATTGTATACGTATAATTTAGATAAAGCTTGTTTATTTCATGTAAATTTTATATCCAGGTTCTGCTACTGGTTACGATTGAAACTATTATTAGAATAGTAGGATTATATCACGACTGAAATAAGTAAAACCTACATATAACATACTAGTTTTTGCCCGCAGCTCCGCCTGCGTATATGTCGGTTATCGCGGCAAATAGTAGCCTATGTGTTATTCCGATGTATAAGCTATATTACTGTAAAGTTTCATCCAAATCCGTTCAGTAGTTTTTGCGTGAAAGAGTAACAAACATCCATCCATACTTACAAACTTTCGCGTTTATAATATTACTAGTTGTTGCCCGCAGCTCCGCCCGCGTATATGTCGGTTATCGCGGCAAATAGTAGCTTATGTGTTATTCTGATGTCTAAGATATATTACTGTAAAGTTTCATTCAAATCCATTCAGTAGTTTTTGCGTGATAGAGTAACAAACATCCATCCATACAAACTTTCGCATTTGTAATATTAGTATAGAAGTGGGATAATGTACATGTAGTGATGATTAATTTATTAATAGCAAAAAAGTCGTTTAAAAATTGAGTATTATTAATTGTTAGTAATAATTATAAACATTTTTAATATTAATTTATTTATTACAATCAGAGCAACTGCTACGAAGATAAACGTTAATAGAGCTCGCTCCCAATAATTAACAACTCTACTTTTTCTTGACAGTTTATTTATTACGCTACGATTAATCTTCACTTTTGGGTAAGTTCTTTTAAAAAAGAGCTTATTTAAGGAATTTAATGAATTTGGTTTAAAAGCTAAGTTCTGTAAGTATGATAACAGATTATTAGACGGTTAAAAATTTGTTGAGTTGTAAAACTATCTTTAGAATAAGAATTTAGCTCTTAGTTGTCAGATTTTTTTTTCGAAGTATTGTTTGGACTATGAACTTTGTTTTGTGTTGATATAAACCAATTCTGTGATTGTTGAAACCGTTACCGCATCGGATATCGGTTTTAAATCTTTACTAGACGCTACTATATCTGAAAAGTTTGCACAAAGTGCATACGAAAAATAGTGAGGAAGCTAATCCAGAAAAGGTCAAAATGACGATTAAACACGGCGAATTGTTGGTAAAGAAATGAAACACTTTATAAGTTGAGAAAATATAGGGCTATGGAAAAGTACTCTGGCTAGGAGAAAAAATATCTATAGCAATATATAAATTACAATTTTAATATTTAATGTCTAAGATAAATGAAACCCTAGCAATTGTAGGAAAGGAAAAATAAAAGAGATCTTAAACATCTTTAATATTTTAACATTGTATCTAAATACAATCTATAAGACTCTTTTCTTTGAAGTAAGGAATGACAATAAGGAAGGATGTTAAGAAACTCCACTATAGTCCCTGTTAGGAATAACCTATTTTGTCATTACATATTAAATTCATTCTTAGGAAAAAATATAGCTGTATTTTGTAATTGAAAGCGAAAAAGCCAAGTATAGTTTCATTTATTTAATAAAGCTTTTTTCAGGCATTAGTACTATGTTATGATTTTGTATTGCTTTGAATTGTGTTTCTGCTCTTCCACATCAACTTTATTTCAAACTAGCCGACCCACGCAACCTCGTTTGCGTCTCCTTTTGCCCGGAGCGTGATGATTATCCCCCTTTTTGAAATATTCTTCATAGGTGCTCTGCTCCTATTGGCCTTAGCGAGATATATAACCTATAGCCTTCCTCGATAAATGGGCTATCTAACACTGAAAGAATTTTTCAAATCGAACCAGCGGTTCCTAAGATTAGCGCGTTCAAACAAACAAACAAACTCTTCAGCTTTATAATATTTTAATTTCAAATTGACTTTAGTACCTATGTTGGAATAAGGGTTTTTGTTAAATAGCGGGACTTATTAGCTATAAAGTTATTTAAAAGTTACTATACCTTTTATTTCCTGACGTTTCGAACGGGTTATACCTGTGACCACGAGCAGTATAACCCGAATAAGTTACGATAGAATTATTCCAATTATTTTTTTATCTAGTCAAAGCTAGAAGTGCTTATGCCTTAAAACTTTCACTTAACTCAGGAGCATTTCAGGAATTCTCAAGTAATCAAATAAAATTCATAAGTAATCATAGTTTTAAAATAAACAAATCTATAAAGACATCAGAATTAACGCTATATTCATTTAGCAATATTTAATTCTAACCGCAAAGCTCGACTTACTATTTAGGAAAAACATTTTAAAGCGACAGTTACATTGTTAAATATTAGATGTGTATATTAACTACTAAGCGATTTAGAAAAAAAGATGTATATATCTATAAAATATATAAAAAATATAAAAATGAATCTCCGAAATGTATGTATGCGCATAACTTCCGATCGGCTGCAACAAATTAAATAATTCTGTGTTTATGTGTTCGTTATTGTTAAGACAAGGTTTGTGTACAAAAAAAATTAAAAGATGACGGGAAAAGTAATTTTTTTGTCCGCGAGTGTACACTGCCTGTGGGAAGCTGAGACAGATTTGTATATATGGCGGTACGAAGTTCGCCGGATCAGCTAGTGTATAAATAAAGTATATTACATGTTCAGATTGTAACATACATAGGTATATTCAAATTGCATTATTCTATAAGTTTTTAAGATTCTTCTTCAGTTTTTGTATGCTTGTAAGCAAGCAATGAAGAACAATCTTAACGCAATCAGAGGGCAACTCATTTGTGATCTTTGAACTGCAGGTGCTTTCGGGCGGAGAAATATAGTATCTATCGACATTGAATACCCTTTTCCACGTCCTCAGATTTTTTGTTCCAGTAGATTTCTATTTTCAATTTACGTCAGTCCTTCCAATTTTATCCGGGGTGAAGAAATAAAGCACGTCCGACAGTGAGCAGTTTGAATTAACCTTTCGAGTAGCCTTGTAGATTCGTGGCCCGGTTACGAGCGGGTCATCTACTAGTTAATATTCAAAGGGTCACACAATCACGGATTCCGTACGCGTCTCTGTTTCACCGAAGCTCACAGCGAGCGTCCCAATGCCTCCCTTTTACTTACTAAATGGACTATCTACGTTGTTTGTCTGTGAAATTAGACTATTTATTCAGATAAAACAGATTTTTCTATCTATTTTTTGTGAAAAGGGACCTGACCTGACGCATTCATTGCACCTATATCGTAACAAATCATAAGAGTTGCTATTTTCTTCAAAATTAGACGAGATTAAACTTGAGTACAACTAATTAAAATCGGTTTACAAATCACAACACATTAAATATATTCAGCTACATTGAGAACCTCCTCCCGTTCGAAATCGATTAAAAATTACATATAGGGGTCTTTTTATCGACTTTTTTCAAGCGTAAAATATGAGATGTTGTATTCGTGGATTCAAGGCCGTTGGATTTCGACAAACCGACTTTCCCGTATAGCTTCTTTGCTTTATCTATAAATAAACACGTCCACCGTTTTGTAACAACTATGCGTGCCGTTCCCTAGAGACCCTACGTGGGGTAGATAAGTGAAACTTTTTTGATAGTAAAAGGCTCGAGTGATAAATATAATTTTTCTTATAAGGCTGCATGTTAAAACTCTCGCGTATAAGTAGCTGCTATTTAGTTTATCAATTTTTATTACGAACCTGTTCAAACAGTTAATATGAGTAACTTCCACAAAATCTATATCTATACTAATATTATAAACGCGAAAGTTTGTAAGTATGGATGGATGGATGTTTGTTACTCTTTCACGCAAAAACTACTGAACTACTACTTTGGATGAAACTTTACAGTAATATAGCTTAAACATCAGAATAACACATAGGCTACTTTTTGCCGCGATAACCGACATATACGCGGGCGGAGCCGCAGGCAACAACTATTAATAACATAATAAGCAATTACTTACGTTTATTTAACTGAGAATTTGTGGTTCTCTTACATTTCTGGGATGTTTTTATACTGTACAAATCTGATTTCAACGTTCATTACTTAACTTTTTGATCAAAATTTCATTTAGATTTTGAGGATTGTTCATCCAATTTTACGGTTGAATGGATTTGTTTCGGTTCTGCAAAGAAATGTTTCAATGTAAGCCTACACTGAAATAATGCGAAGAGGGATTTATAGGAGCGACCAGTCGAACTGAAGTAATTCACGACTGAATAAACAGAAATTCAAAGATAGACCGAAATATAACTAATTGATTTCCGGAAAAATCACCTTTTGGTAATATTTTTCAAAGCTTGGGTTTCATGATATAAATATTTATTGATTACTAGCTGACCCGGCGAACTTCGTACCGCCATATTTACATATCTGTCTCAGCTTCCCACAGGCAGTGTACAGTCGCAAACAAAAGAAATCCCGTTGTCTTTTAATTTTTCTTGTACACAAACCTTGTCCTAACAATAACGAACATAAAAAAAAAAATTGGTGCAGCCTATCGGAAGTTATGTGCGTACATACATTTCAGCGATTCATTTTTATATATATAGATTTACAAAAAAACTATTAGAACAATTCTGACTTGAAATAATGTAAATGATAACGACAGCCCATACATTCTAATATGTTTAGTTGTACTATAAAATCAAGGAACTCGCAAGAAATGAACCTTCGGTACGTATACGAACTGCGTTAATAGTTGCTTTTGTAGTGTGAGCTGCTACGTAATACGTTTTCTTAAAAAAGCTAAAAATAAATTAAGTTAAATAATAGGTCTTTACCTATGAAATTGCCGTTTTGTATGCAATAAGTGAAAGTACTTATTTTTTCAAACTTTTTTATTTCTGTTATTCGAAGTAATCACCCATGCAATCGACACATCTTTGCCAACGCATTGGCAGTTTATTGATGCCCTTCTTGTAAAAATCAGCTGGACGGGAGGCAACAAACTCTTCAAAGGCGTTTTGTACTGCCTCTCGGGAATTGAATTTTTTACCCACTAAAAAGTTGTCTAAATTTTGGAAAAAGTAATAGTCGGTAGGTGCAAGGTCTGGTGAGTATGGCGGATGAGGGAGAGCTTCCAACCCCAGCTCTTGGAGCTTGGAGACTGTCTGTTGCGCTGTATGGGGTCGCGAAGCAGCTGCAAGAGCTGGGGTTGGAAGCTCTCCCTCATCCGCCATACTCACCAGACCTTGCACCTACCGACTATTACTTTTTCCAAAATTTAGACAACTTTTTAGCGGGTAAAAAAATCAATTCTCGAGAGGCAGTACAAAATGCCTTTGCAGAGTTTGTTACCTCCCGTCCAGCTGATTTTTACAAGAAGGGCATCAATAAACTGCCAATGCGTTGGCAAAGATGTGTCGATTGCATGGGTGATTACTTCGAATAACAGAAATAAAAAAGTTTGAAAAAATAAGTACTTTCACTTATTGCATACAAAACGGCAATTTCATAGGTAAAGACCTATTAGAAATAAATAAATAAAAAGAAGGTATGTTTCGAAAAATACGTAAGAAGTTTTTTGTCCGCATTTGTTCAGGCAAGGTTACTCGACAGTACAGCCACTAGACTGCACTGTCGAGTAACGAGATAGTCGAGATAAACGAGATAGTCACTAGACTATCCTTTGAAGAAGACCAGCTTCAAAAGCAAACGTATGACAATAAAAAGTTTAAGGAATACCCAAAAGGTTTTTCATTATACCTACTTTGCTAAAACTTTTTATGTTCGAAATCTAACCTCTATGACAAAAAGAAGATCGCAGTACTTTCAACATTTCTTTTTTGTTTACTTTAGTTTGCTTGTACACGGCCAGTAGTAATACTATGTCTTTTATTTCTTAAAATTAAATTCTTTGTGTGAATAAAAATCACGGTATGTAATCATTTTTGTCTGGGTATTTTATTCCATCCAAGTATTTAAGTAGTAGCTTGGAACCAGCAATATATTAACATAAATTATTTTTGTTATCATGGATTCATATCATCATCATAAATTCATCAAGAAAATCGGGTGTTACTATCACTCCATTTAATAAAAAAAAAAACTTCGTTTAAAAAAACCGACTTCAAAAACTAAAAAGTATAAAATAACTTAATTTGTATGTGCTACCTATTCATAGGTTTGAAGTCGATGCCAAGCCAAATGTAATACTAGGTACCTTTTGGAAGTCGGTTAAAAATGAGGACCGTTTAACATAAAACATACTTTTCACGATTACTTCATTGCCCGACGATTTATATTTGAATGACTCAAAAGGACTATCCATCAAAATGGACGTAAAGAGATATTTACCGGATCGAGGGCAAACGAATTATACTATCCTATAAACGAAGTGTTTGGATGTTATATACGGCAACGAATACCTCCCAATTGGCATCCTTTTATATAAACTTTTTACCATTGTCAGTTCAAATAATGTCAAGCAAAATCAAGGCTTTGATGTGATTGAGAAGATGATTGAGAGGAGGAATGTACTACTATCCTATGGGATCGGTTTTACGCTTAAAAAAGACCATTCGATACCGTAGCTCGAATATCACAAAAAAAGTATGTTTTAAATAATTTTATTCACAAATAATAACGGCACCGATGTATTTTTTAAATTTTTATTTGGATATTTTAGCTTCAAAACGGAATTTGATTTCAAATGAAAAATGAACTAGTTTGCAAATATCGGTTACAACCACAGGTTGAAATTGTAAAAAGTTATTCAAGTACAATTTGATATGGACAATTTTTCATTGAATAACAACAACTATTTCAACTTTATTATTATAACTTTTTCTACACTTTAACACTAGGATTTTAATTTTTTGAGAAGATGAAGAAGTAGCTTACTTATTAGAACAAAAAACATTAAAAACTAATATATAAGAAATACTAACTGCCTAACTGCCATTAACTGCTTCGTTGGCCCAGTGGTAGAGTATGCGACTTTTGTGTTCGAGGTATCGGGGTATATTCTCGGGTCGGACCAAATGTTTGTATGATTTGCAAATATTTGTTTCGGAGGTTCGTGGTGTATGTATTTATATCAGCTGTCTAGTACCCATAATGCAAGCTCTGCTTAGTTTGGGACTAGATGGCGTTGTGTGTGTGTCCGAATGTCCAACTAGTGTTGTCCGAAAAAAACTGTTAACACAACGGCTATGGTAATAATTCTTTACCGAAGTACTTATATGTGTAATCTTTTCATTGTTACAGATATCACCGATGAGCAAGGGAGAAGAAAGCCCCAATCTGTCTTATAGACGGATGCCGTAAAGGTCTACAAACAGTGGCGCACGACGTCGCCGTGATGAGCACAACCCGCCATAATGCGTCGGCGGCCATTTTAAACCGGGAACTGACGCGTTTGTCGGCTCGAGATGGCCGTCAATCGCGACACTCGCGCACTCAAGTCCTCAGTGCCCCCGCAATCTCATACTCTACCGCGTCACTATGAAATGTGGAAACACGGCAAGTGGCGACAAAAAACGTCACCACCAAGGACAAACCCAGCCGTTAGGGTTCCCAGATAGAAACTTTGTATAGTGAAATCCTTAGAGGCCTAAGTGTTACTATTGTGTGTAAATATAGTGGTGTATACATGTTAAGGATGACGGGAGACGGTCGAGGTGCGCGTGCGCCGTTGCTCGAGTGCGGCGGTGAGTTCGCGCATCCGCACAAGACGTCGGCGCCGCGGTGTTGCTTCTGGCTGGCCAGCCACGTCAATGTGAGGAAATGTGTCGCCGGCATCATGTGCATATCCGTCCTCACAATATTCTTCTATACATATTATGTCACAGTACCGCTTACAAGGTAAGTAATCGATCTAAAGAGCTCTTGTACCATAGGATGTTTTGATAGATTGTGGTAGAACTGGAATAACAATAGTCAAAAACATCTAAACAAAAGTTAAATACCCTTGGGAGCAATCAATAAAATGTTACAATTAAAGTCGCTTTCGACTTCACCGATGCGTAGTTAACATAATCCACGATCATGTATACAGAAAGTAACAGTGCAATAAAGATGTTTATTGCAATTATAAATGCAATAAAAACACGCTACTGGACTAATTGTAGTTTTTTTTAAACAATTTAATAGAATTTTGATTAATACATTGTACGTACATATTCTACTAACACGCACAACTGAATAATTAACTTTTCTTTTTATTAAAATACTATTAGTTTAAACTCCATTAAAACTCGCCAGAATTTAATTAATTAATGTAGTTGAAAATATGCGTCATAGGCATAAAATCCAATTTGCTTCGTATCGGGACCAAACACATTGCTGATACGAATTCATAATATGAAATTATCGATTTTGGACAGATCATGTCATTGTGTCACGCTATTATTATATGAGTTTGAGAATAACTGAAAATATGGTACCACTTCTCTGTTATACTCCTATTTTGATATTGTTGTCTGTTCTGTTTATAAATTGTCCCTCTGCTGGAACATAAGAATGTACTCAGTAGAAGAAGATTATAATATACATACATTGGTCTTTTCAACCTGTGAGAGAGTAGTTCCATGAAAATGAAAAAGTTTTATTAACGTTGATTTGATATAGTTTATACATCTATTATATAATATAGAAACCTCTATATATAACCATAATAAAAAAAATACGTGTGGCTCTCGGGGACTGCCGCGGTAGCATTGCATAGCATTTTTATCAACTTATGCAATTATAATTAATTTTATTTAACATTGTTCAAAAATTATTTAAATAATAGAGGGCGTTACTGTACCTCATAGTTGCGAAATAGCTTTAACAGATGGCGCTTTAATATTTTTATTTTGCCAGTATCTCATTTAATATTGTACAAAAAGTATTTAAATAATAGAGGGCGTTAGTGTACCTCGTAGTTGCGAAACAGCTTTAACAAATGGCGCTGACCGGTTTTTATTTATGCAGTATTTTTTTTTATTTATTATTATTATTATGTATATCGTGCGTGACAGAGACAGACAGTCTCCATCCGTGCGAGCTTTGGGTGTTAGGCGTTTTCGTTACGTTACGGAATTTCTGCACAAACACCACAAAGCCCGCGATAAAAGCTATGCATTTACATATACGCGTTAAAAAACTCCACATCTTCACCTACTGGTAGCGTTCCCAAAAGACTGGCAGCATTACCACGTTGAATGGCAATGCTTATTCTCTGTGCTAGAAAAAGGCCGGCCTTCTGGTCGCGAGAAGCGTCAATCAGTTGCTTAGCATAGGTATAGAATAAGCAAGTAATTTAAAGTATGCATTTTCTTTCTTCTAGTTAGAAAAAAAGGCATTTCCGAGATCGTGTGTTATCCTTGCTTATTTATCCAGCGGGACAAACGATAGTTTGCAGTTAGATATATAAATTTCTTATTCAATAAGTGTCAGGTGTTTTTATTAAATAGTCACTATATTCTTATTTGCAGCAAATTAATTGATACTTTTACTGCACTACTATAAAGTATTTGAGTACTAATATAACATTTGTCACTTGATTGAAAGATTATAAAATATTAAAGAGATGTTTTTGTAGAGAGAAAAGTGTATTTAGATACAAACAGTTATACATTTTGCATAAAAACTCAACTTTGTAAAGTTCGAATATTGTGTGGGGTTTACTAACCGCGAAATTTAAGTTCACAATAAATTTCGACTACATCCTTGATTGGATTTATTTACAACATTATATACCTAACATTTATTTACTTTCTTAATAGTGAGCTACCTAAAAGATATTTCAGATAATGTCTTAAGCTTTCCGAAAGAGATCTGACTGTTTCCTCATCTCAACTTTTGCCTGTGTCGAGTACGAACTGCTACCGAAGGATTCATTACAAGGCAAGAAACCTTTCAGTATTCAAATAAAGCAGTCTGTCAAGCTCTTTTATCTTCAATTTTCGCATAATGATTACTTACATTTACTTAGGAGTTTAGGAATACATTCTGATTCAAGTACAAGGCTTCGTGGTAAAACAGACAGACAGGTAGGTATTCAAACGTAATGCAACATCCAGTGTAAACACCGGTCACATTTTGGTAAAATATCCGGCTATCTGGCTACGGCTATCAAGGTTTATTCTAGTCACCAAACCAAAAATATACAAAGAAAGAAACCTGTAAAGAAAATGCTGCATGCATTGCAGTACCAAATACTTCATTATGCATAAAATTGGCAGTTAATACCTACAGGAAATTGCTTCGCGGAAGTATTAAAGACGTTTAACTTTGTGCCGAGCGCTCTTGTCGCTCTTTGTTTGGCAGCTTTTCGCAGCTAAATTAGGACGAAGAGGCGAATATTTTACAGTAATTTATAACGTGATTTTATGTAATTAGGGCAGATGGCGTGTAACTAGGACCCATAATATTTTATTTTATCGGCTTAAAATTACACCGCACGGAGATGAGAGGCAGGGGTGGCGAGTTTCACCGACTCAGTTGAATTTATAGCAAAACTTGTTTTCTGGCTAATTAATGGAACCTTCTCCGCTAACGCGTTGCCAACTCGCTGATTTAAAGGCATATTGTTTTTTAAATGTTGCTTCATTATTTGTGTGTAATTTAGTTTATCAAACAAACTGTCGGCATCCTTATTTGCATACAAATCACACGCTCATTAATGCTAATCGGAGGTAATTAAATTGTTTAGTACAAGTAAATAGCCAGGTTCAGGACGGTATATAAAAGCAGTATCTGGTTGGCTGGTATGTCTTTTAAGTGTCATCGTTAGAAACTTCCTCTTGGTTGATTCAGGCGTGGCTTTCATTAAAGCAAAGAGGCCACAAGACTCAGTCGCGGTTTACAGGACTACTACCGCTGGATAAAATATTTCCACAAATTCCTGCCTTTATTTATTTTCCGCTATTGAGATAAACCTTAATGGCGCTTTGATGTGGCTCCCACTTTTAAAGCTAAGTTTGGCAGCCTTTGATTGATTTTCTTGTAAATTTCGTTTTGCGGTTACTTAATACGCAAATGCTATTAGGCAACTTTGAATGGTAGGCTGATTAGTCAGGTGTTGAAAAATGCCTGGATTACCGTTGCTATCGGTAAATATTTTCAAAAAGTTCGAATTTCATCTAACTTAAACTACACACATCAAAAGTGTCTAGGGATCAACATATATTTTTGCAATAACTTCTCTCCTGATTGATATTAATTAAAATTTTCTTTAAGGATTCATCAAATAAAGTGTTTTCGTTTGTCACAGTAACGATAAACCAAGTCACCTTTGCATTAATAAAGAAATTTGCCATTTTCCTAATAAAGGGATTTTTGACATTTGAACCACTAACATTAAAGTTCGAAAAAAAGACTGAAATAACAGTTTTCTTTAAAATTTTATTAGGTAACTTAAACAATTAATAATCCGTGTTTCTACCGCGAACACTAACAACACAAGAACATCGGTTTGGCATACTCAAAATGAGTTCATCCAAATCACGCTGTGGAATGGCCGCCCATGTTCGTTGCAACAACAAAAAAAGGTCTTCTTGCGACTGGATACCCTCCATATTCGGCAGAGCTCTTCTCTGTAGCATATCCCATGCATGCTCAATCGGGTTAAAGTCTGGCGACTGAGCAGGCCAGGGCAGGACATTGATGTTAGCTGCGGCGAGAGTCTGTCTTACAACTCTTGCGGTGTGCGGTCGTGCATTATCATGCATTAACTGAAATAAGGGACCGATTTGCACTTGTAGAGGAACGATGACGTCTGATACAATCGTCTCAGCATAAATTTGAGCGTTGAGGTTGCCTCTGATCCAAATCAACTCAGTTCTTCCGTCGATCCAAATACCCGCCCATACCATGATGGTTCCACCACTATAAGGATGGACTTCCTGGCAGGATTTTAATCGCTGTTGGCGTCCAGGGGTTCTCCAGTGTCGTATACGTCTTGTATCCGGTCTCATACCAAAACGAGACTCATCAGAAAAGCACATGAAACGCCATTGTTCTTCTGCCCAATTTCTGTGTTCAAGAGCCCATTGATATCGAATCCTACGATTGTGCATGGCTATAGGTGGTACCCGTAGCGGTCTTCGGGAATGAAGGTTCACTTCATGCAAGCGGTTTCTGACTGTTTGGTCGCTAATTAAGTTCCCTGAAGAGTGATGAAGCCTCACGGCTAACATCATGGCGGTTATTGTTGGAGCTCTTCGAGTTAAGATTTGAATGTATCGGTCTTGTCTCCGTGTTGTGCAGCGATACCGTCCTCCATGGCGCTCAGCCACGGTACCAGTGCTTCGGTAACGTGTCCAAAGTCGACTGATAACACTCTGACTTGTATTCAGAGCTAAAGCCACAGTACGTTGCTGGGAACCAGCTTCTATCATTCCCACGGCTCTGAGCATTTCTTCCCTGCTTAAATGACGTCGCCGCTCCATAATAACGTTGGTTTTAGTTAGTAGTAGGGAAACAGTAGCACTAATAATGTCTTCAATGCGTTGTATGTTTTTATAGGGAAAATATTGACAGCTGATTTTCATCTTTTACTCGAATTTGATTGACAGTTCCTGATTCAAATTATGAAATGCACCAAAAAGGATCCATATAAATTTATAAAATCATAAATTTAGTACAAAGCCACATCTCAATCTCAAGAAATCCGCATAAAAATGCTTGATCCCTAGACACTTTTGATGTGTGTATATTGTACAGACAACTTCTGATGTCTAGCCGAATTAGATTCAACTTCCACGAATAGGCAAGTTATGGTTAGCTAGTCACTATTTGTATTGCCGTGATAAAGAATGTTTACTAAAATATTAATAATTGTCAGAAAACTTCTTTTTATTTATTTTTAGAGGAGATTAACATAATATATTTCTCAAATTTAATTTTGGGTACCGCCATTTTTTCTTATTTTTTTTTATATTTTTGTCCCATTTCCGTTTGAGTATACCTCTCTTTAAGACACTGTTAGTTTTTGAATTAAAATCGAACATAACATAGTCTGAGGGCACGTTCGTGCCCCCGACAAGACGAGCCAAGCGAAGCGCAAGGGCACTACCTACCTTTTCTCGAAGTGTTTCGTCGTTTTTTTTAACCCTCATAACTTTGGTTCCCGATATACTAGATCGTTCAAATTCTAAAGATATGATGTTAACAATAGACTAATGAAACATACAAAGTTTCAATTGCATAGCTCTGATACTTTAGATTTTATCGATTCCTAAAAAACACCCATTTCGTCACTGACACACTGATGATCATCAAAACTGTTAGGGTACTTCCTGAAGTGCTAGAAAGCTGAAATTTGGTATGTAAACTAAGTTTAGTACACAAACAACAAAAAAATTCATAAACCTATTACTTTTGCCCCCCAACCCCCAAATTTGGGGGGTGGAAGTTAGTTTGATACTTTCACTTATTTTTATGCTAGAGGTTTTATTTTTGGTATACGGACTTTTTCGAAAGAAAAGAACATGTACAATAAATACATCCCAAAAAAAGAAAACAAAGTGCTTTAAGCAACTTACAAAAAGAAATGTAAACCCACCAAAAACATTTTCATGTAAAATGTTGCCAAGACGACTGCATTATGGCTTACCCTATGAAAAAGATATCAGATCTCATGTAGAGCCAAGGTTCTGAATCTACACGCCCTAACTCTACCAACCCTAACTTCATAAACTCTACATCTCAGTAAAAATGTAGGGCTTGGCTGTTTCGTTGTTTCGGAAACTAAATATTTGTATAACACGTTACTTCAGAAACTAGATATTTGCAAACACAAAAGGCGTTCGTTTCCCCTTCGTGACGGTATGGTAGCCAAACGGCGAAGCCATACATTTTTACTGAGATGTAGAGTTTGTGAAGTTAGGGTCGGTAGAGTTAGGGCGTGTAGATTCAGAACCTTGGCTCTACATGAGATCTGATATCTTTTTCACAGGGTAAGCCATAATGCAGTCGTCTTGGCAACATTTTCCATGAAAATGTTTTTGGTGGGATTATGTTATTGTGTGTGTGTTATTGTTGAAGTCTAATCGATCTTTCTTTTTTTTTTTGGATAGGATCTCAGCCAGAAAGAAATATTGTATTGCCTTTGATTGATTAATAGAGTGTAAATTTTTGTTACACAAAAATAATTACTTTTACCGTGGGCGAGCCACGCTTCGACATGAATGGCTCGACCAGAGTGATACCACGGCCTCTCCGAAAACCGATGTGAAACAGTGCTGAGTTTCACTGAATGAGTGAGGATACCGGAAGCCCATACCCCAACCCCTCCCCCATCTCTCCCCCACCCCCCAAAGGCCGGCAACGCACTTGTGACGCCTCTGGTGTAGCGGGTGTCCATGGGCCCCTATTCCATAAAAAAAATGCCAATTTTGCCGAGTTCAATATTGAACTCGGCAACAGACGGTTTTGTCCTATATAATGCTTGACAATTTCTACACAGGACAAGTTTCTACGTAATCAATACTTTAATATTACCTTGGCTGACTTTAATATGTGATCCACAGTTTGGTGTGGCGTGACCGTGTCCCACGACCGTTGTCGCAGTGTTCCTTGCTCGCATCGCAACAGCAGGCAGCGCGAGACCACCGCTCCGACGCGCGCTTGCGCATCGATGCTAAAGTGCTCGTGATAGTCGAGTCGGCCTACTCGCGGCTAGGACGTGATATCGCCGAGCTGCTTGTCGCCAACCGCATACGGTAAGTTTCCCTCATAATGGTCAAAATTACATTACATTCATAAAGCAGGAATTCGTAGCTGGGTCATAAAAAAGGGTTATTTTTATTATTTTTAAGTAGCTTACGTTGAATAGCCATACTTCAGTATAAATGGGTCGGCTATCAGAAAACTGCTGATAAGCACCTAGTGAGTGAAGTTTTTTCTTTATACACACATCAAAAATGTCTAGGGATCAAGCATTTTTATGCGGATTTCTTGAGATTGAGATGTGGCTTTGGCCCTGGCCTGCTCAGTCGCCAGACTTGAACCCGATTGAGCATGCATGGGATATGCTACAGAGAAGAGCTCTGCCGAATATGGAGGGTATCCAGTCGCAAGAAGACCTTTTTTTGTTGTTGCAACGAACATGGGCGGCCATTCCACAGCGTGATTTGGATGAACTCATTTTGAGTATGCCAAACCGATGTTCTTGTGTTAATGTTCGCGGTAGAAACACGGATTATTAATTGTTTAAGTTACCTAATAAAATTTTAAAGAAAACTGTTATTTCAGTCTTTTTTTCGAACTTTAATGTTAGTGGTTCAAATGTCAAAAATCCCTTTATTAGGAAAATGGCAAATTTCTTTATTAATGCAAAGGTGACTTGGTTTATCGTTACTGTGACAAACGAAAACACTTTATTTGATGAATCCTTAAAGAAAATTTTAATTAATATCAATCAGGAGAAAAGTTATTGCAAAAATATATGTTGATCCCTAGACACATATGTTGATCCCTAGACACTTTTGATGTGTGTATATGAGGCTGCCAAAGTGACTCTACTCTGCCTAAAAAACACGAGCAGAAATCAAAGCGTAGTTGTCACCATACTCATTGCGAATGCAGAAAATGCAACAATGCAGCATAGTGAGCCACACTATGGAGGACAATTGAGATACTTCTGCTGGGGTTCTTGATCCTAAATTCTTCCCTCCCCTAATTATGAGATGAGGACTCAAAGGAGAAAACTGACTTGTGACTCTTGAGTTGTAGGTGTCCATGAATGATCGTAGTCACGTACTATCCTACCTGGTGGTATGCTCGGTTGCCTCCTTAAGCTTTAAAAATAGTCACTCAAAAATAATTTGTGCCTACTGAATATTACGGGCCAGCGGTACTACCCTCGCACAGAAGATCAACGTAAAATAACATCGTTCGTGCTGTTGTGTTTTGTTGGCGAGTGCGAGATCAAAGGTTCAATGATGCAGAAGCATTATTAGACCGCCATAGTGTGGGTCACCATGCTGCATTGTTACCTTGTCTGCATTCGCAATGAGTATGGTGACCAACACTTTTGGATTCAGCTTATGCTTTCCATCAGGCATAGTAGAGTCATTTTGGCAGGTCCATACATATAAAAATACTACAAAATAAATAGAGGTCGATAGTCAATACTACCACTACAGTCCCTAAAATAAAGCTTGATCTCTGTGATAGATTTCTACGAAACCGACGAAGTACCTTAGAACAAGCAATTTTATTTTGTATCACCTATATTTTAATTCTTTACGTGTCAGTTTTATCACAAATAAAATTATAAATATAAATAGATTGAATTGAAAATCTTCTTAAAAAAACAAGCTTTTACTGGAATGCCTCGAGACGAATCAAACGAGACCAAACTCGATGATTTTGCGACGTTTCTTTACCGAGTTCCTATGGCTACCTTCCAGCTCTAGCATCAGATCAGCTCCATGTCATTATAATATTGTATTGTCACGCTGTATACATATGCTTGCAAAATTTCAGCAAAATCGGTTAAAGATATCTGTTTCAAAATTGAGTTGCAAGATTCCACCCGAACATACAAGCATACAATCGTTAACGCCTAAATTCTCGTGTGTCAGTGGCTAATCTTAGACAAAGTAATCTTATACAAAGTATTAGCTAATGACACACGAGAAATTAGGGGTTAACGATTGCAAAAAGAAAAACGCTTGCAATTTGGCTAGGGGGACAGGTCTGATTGTCGTCCCATCGCTTAGGAGCTACAAAGATGCCACAGACAGACACAGTAAACTTAAAACACCCCACGTTTTGCCTCGGGGATTAAAAACAAAATGGAAATACCAATGGCAGTCACAGGAATTGTTCATATAATGTATTGTATGCTTACAAAAAGAAAACACAAGGAAAGGCGTTGACTCTTAGAGCGACGCGCTAAAAGTTTTTTCTTAAATTGTCTAATGAGACTCCTAGGAGTCACAAGCGTATTCGTTATGAACAAACTTACAATTCCCTGAATTATTTTTTTAAGTCGGTTGTTCTTAACGAGAATGGGAGTTCACAAACATTTTATCATTTACATAAAATAATTAACCTTTGTAGACCTCTTGATAAAGAATAGCGAGAAAGATTAATTTATCAGTGTTATTCTTAAATGATCACGTTAAGTTATAATTAATTCTTACATAAATAAGTTATACTAGATAAACATTGACCACCCTGTGCGAACTCTAAAGAAAAATGAACATACAATAAATTAAAAAGCTTTTTAAAAACAAGCTTTTACTGGAATCCTTCGAGACGAATCAAACGAGTCCAAACTCGATGATGTTGCGATGTATCTTTACAGAGTTCCTATGGCCACCTTCCAGCTCCAGCATCAGATCAGCTCCATGTCATTATAATGTTGTATTGTCACGCTGTATACATATGCTTGTAAAATTTCAGTAAAATCGTTTGAAGATATCTGCTTCAAAATTGAGTTGCGAAATTCCACCCGAACATACAAGCATACATACATTGCAAGTTAATAAACAGCTTGTAAAAAGCACAGCACATTAAGTACCAATTAAATAGTGAAAATCACTTATCTTTGTACAGCACATGACAGGATTGTCTCCTGTGTGTTGTAAATACGATCTGACGGAGTTCTAGCAATAAAGATAATCATCAGAACAATATAACACTTCTGAATGCTTCCATAGAAATGCCTTGTTTGTGGCACTCGATTTTAAAAATCCATGCAAAAAATGTGTTGAAAAACATGGGACTAAGCAAGGGGATTGTTGCTTTAGTGTTGGAAAACAGTACTGTATGCCTTGTACACAGTTACTATTTGACACTGAAGAATGGTACATTAACATAATAATGTGTGTTCATCCCGGTGACCTACATTCCACTTGAAAACAGTTCAACATTCTTCTATTTCAGTTTAACAAAAGCCCTTGTTCTATTATTTCACACATCACTGACCAAATAAATTCTAGTATTAAAATGTCCGTATTTATTTCCCGGCCTGCATGTCGTCTCACGGGCCGCCGCCCGAGGACGGCGGTCGGCGACGTCATACGATGCTTTTTGCTCCTGTTGGGTTAAAAATCGCTTTTTTACTGAGCCTCCGTGAGCTTGGCTCGGTGCGCTTGCTTATGAAATGTTTGATAGGCCAGGAATTAGATTTATTCTTGCTTTTTTGTTTAACTTCCTCTTTCATTTTGCCTTGTCTAATTTATCGCGAATACAAGCGATTGAAATTGGATTTTTATGAGAAATTGTATTTCCAACATAAAAAATGTACCTAAGTAGGTACTTTTAATTGTAGTCATTGTACCGGCTGAAATGACAACTGAAGTTATGAATTTGATTAAATAGCTTTCTGCCTTTGTTTTAGTACATTTGGATGGAAGACACCTTTGCCCACAAACACGAGATTAAAATTAAATATCAGTACCATTCAGAGTCTGTCATCATTATACTCAAAAACTACTGCTCTGTAGTTTCTTATTACTTTTTTTCTAAAAACAAATAAATAGTTTTACTTAATTGTATAAGCGGCGTTATCACATAATAACGTTACTATGTCATGCAATTTTTTTTATGAATGAATTTAAATACTTCGTTGTGTCAAGTGACGGTCTGTAATTCCAGAAATAATCTAGAATCGTGAGAATTTACTACTCATTAATGATATCTAATTAGTATCAGTTGTAACTATAAAATGTTTATTACTGTAACGTAATATCTCTGTTGAATATGAAAACATAACTGAGCAGTCTTTCAGTGATTATTAGCGAAAGTTGTAATTATATCAACAGTGGTTACAAACGCTTCGTGTCATGTTAATGCGCAAATATCTGGTACAATTAGGTACATTGTCAACTTAATGTTCTGGAACAGTGAATGTTATCATAATTTAAATTGACGTTATTATTTAATTTTACAAGAATTAAATTTAAAATACTAGCTTTTGTTTTGTAAGCACCGCTTTTATGATAAACGTTGACCTGTGCCCTTGAACATTAACTGAACTAGTGGTTTCACTTCTCTGTTGTCAATCGACTTTCCATTCTCATAGAATATAAATAGTGTGCGTTGGATCTAAATTATAATTAGCAATAAACACTTTTTTCAAGTTAACTATTTTATATACACACATCAAAAGTGTCTAGGGATCAACATATATTTTTGCAATAACTTTTCTCCTGATTGATATTAATTAAAATTTTCTTTAAGGATTCATCAAATAAAGTGTTTTCGTTTGTCACAGTAACGATAAACCAAGTCACCTTTGCATTAATAAAGAAATTTGCCATTTTCCTAATAAAGGGATTTTTGACATTTGAACCACTAACATTAAAGTTCGAAAAAAAGACTGAAATAACAGTTTTCTTTAAAATTTTATTAGGTAACTTAAACAATTAATAATCCGTGTTTCTACCGCGAACACTAACAACACAAGAACATCGGTTTGGCATACTCAAAATGAGTTCATCCAAATCACGCTGTGGAATGGCCGCCCATGTTCGTTGCAACAACAAAAAAAGGTCTTCTTGCGACTGGATACCCTCCATATTCGGCAGAGCTCTTCTCTGTAGCATATCCCATGCATGCTCAATCGGGTTCAAGTCTGGCGACTGAGCAGGCCAGGGCAGGACATTGATGTTAGCTGCGGCGAGAGTCTGTCTTACAACTCTTGCGGTGTGCGGTCGTGCATTATCATGCATTAACTGAAATAAGGGACCGATTTGCACTTGTAGAGGAACGATGACGTCTGATACAATCGTCTCAGCATAAATTTGAGCGTTGAGGTTGCCTCTGATCCAAATCAACTCAGTTCTTCCGCCGATCCAAATACCCGCCCATACCATGATGGTTCCACCACTATAAGGATGGACTTCCTGGCAGGATTTTAATCGCTGTTGGCGTCCAGGGGTTCTCCAGTGTCGTATACGTCTTGTATCCGGTCTCATACCAAAACGAGACTCATCAGAAAAGCACATGAAACGCCATTGTTCTTCTGCCCAATTTCTGTGTTCAAGAGCCCATTGATATCGAATCCTACGATTGTGCATGGCTATAGGTGGTACCCGTAGCGGTCTTCGGGAATGAAGGTTCACTTCATGCAAGCGGTTTCTGACTGTTTGGTCGCTAATTAAGTTCCCTGAAGAGTGATGAAGCCTCACGGCTAACATCATGGCGGTTATTGTTGGAGCTCTTCGAGTTAAGATTTGAATGTATCGGTCTTGTCTCCGTGTTGTGCAGCGATACCGTCCTCCATGGCGCTCAGCCACGGTACCAGTGCTTCGGTAACGTGTCCAAAGTCGACTGATAACACTCTGACTTGTATTCAGAGCTAAAGCCACAGTACGTTGCCGGGAACCAGCTTCTATCATTCCCACGGCTCTGAGCATTTCTTCCCTGCTTAAATGACGTCGCCGCTCCATAATAACGTTGGTTTTAATCAGTAGTAGGGAAACAGTAGCACTAATAATGTCTTCAATGCGTTGTATGTTTTTATAGGGAAAATATTGACAGCTGATTTTCATCTTTTACTCGAATTTGATTGACAGTTCCTGATTCAAATTATGAAATGCACCAAAATCTCAAGAATCCACTCAAAGCCACATCTCAATCTCAAGAAATCCGCATAAAAATGCTTGATCCCTAGACACTTTTGATGTATGTATTTAAAAGCAAAAGTTCTAAATTATAATTAGCAACAATTTTTTTCAAGTTAACTATTTTATATATTTACTCTGCCATGCTTCGCGGTGAGGATCATAAAAATATTGCGAGGATGTAAGCTGCTTGTAAATAAGCGCCAATACTGATGCGAAAAAAAATTAGTATTTTAGAACTGTGACATAATGAAAATAAAATTAAAATAATGTTTATATCGAATTTCATATTGTGTCAAAATTCGAACTTAATCGGTGCAGCAGATATTCTGTTTTTGAAGCGTAGGTGTATAAACCAACTAGCTTTTGCACGCAGCTTCGCTCAAGCAGACTTTCATCCCCTGAATTACCCCCTTAGGGGTGGAGTTCAGTAAAATTCGTTTTTAGCTTACCTAGCTAAGCTAGCTTAGTATGTCTACACCCTAGAAGGAACCTTCCTGCCAAATTTCAAGTTTGTAGGTGTTATAGTTTCTGAGATTTCGTGATTAATAAGTAAGTGGTATTTCGCTTTTATATATATAGATATTTAGATTTCGACGTTTTTCAGAAGTTAAGGTCAACTTCTAATTAGATTTAAATAGGTACATAATATAAGGCTTGGTATGATATAACTAAAAATTAAGCGAAGTAATTCTAAAATACCTAAACAAATTTTACGACGGCATAAAATCAAATTACTTTAACAGTTTATTACAAAATTAGCTTATTAACATTCCTCGCACTTGGATATAATTTGCTAATTAGTTTACGGTCCCATAAGGGTGCTGACTCGGACAACGGTTTTAATTTACACGTACAAAAGTAAATTAAAGCCATTCGCTCTATTTCAACCCGAAAACCTGCCTTCAATTTATAACAATAACGCTTAGTGGGCAGGACCAGCGGCCAAGTATTTATTTACTTTTTAACCGACTTCCAAAAGGAGGAGGTTCTCAATTTCATCGGTTTTTTTTTGGTTTTTTTTATGTATGTACACGGATTACTCCGTCAATTTGTGGACCGATTTTGAGAATTATTTTTGTATTCGAAAGGGTATGCTCCCCATGTGGTCCCATGGGCACCATATCACGATCTGATGATGGGATCCTAAGGAAATCGAAGGAAACCCTCAAATTTACGTAAGCGCCTGCAATGAAGTTAAAGCAATTGTCTGCATGCCTTCATATTCTGTAGACATCATTTAATTTCATAATATATAAAACGGGTCTTAACGAGTAAACTTGTCAGTTTACCTCAAATCACTTGAATTATAGTGTGGTACCTAATATTACATTTGGCTTAGCACTGACTTCAAACCTATGAATAGGTAGCACATACAAATTAAGTTATTTGATACTTTTTGGTTTTTGAAGTCGGTTTTTTTCAATGAAGTTTTTTTTTAATTTACTTAAACTTTTAGGCAACTGCCTCGTTGGTCTTGCGGTTGACGTATGCGACTGTCTCGGGTTCTAATCCCGGGTCGGGCCAAAAAGTGTTATTGAGTTTTTCTGATTATAGAAATACCTAATAACAGCTCGAAGTTTGGAAGTTGGTGTCTGAACCCCCGTGACTTGAAGAGCACGTAAAGATGTCGGTCCTTGGCCTGATCTCTCTCTGATCGTGTCGGTTAACCGTCCCATCGGAATATGAGAGAGAGGGAACAGAGATTTCATCTGTGTTTGCGCACGCACTTGTGCACTATAATATCTCCTGCGTAGTTGGCTGGTCTCCGTTGAGACTGGCCGCCGTAGCCATTATCAGCTAGGAGAACATTATAGGCCTTAATGCAGACCTTAGTTCGAAGTCGGACTTAATGCAGAACATTATCGAATATTTCGTGGTACTAAAATGTAATAGCGACTTATTAATGAATATTAATCAGTTACTTACATAAAAAGAATGTGTGTTATTACGACAGTTGCAGTTCAAACTGTCTAGCATAGAATTGTGTCGAGGTATACAATAACAAGAATAAGTTTAGTTAATTATAACCCGACTACATAAAAGCTTTTGATAAAATTTATATGTATCTGGGTACACGGTCGTGCCCCCGCCAAGACGAGCCAAGCGAAGCGCAAGGGCACTACCTACCTTTTCTCGAAGTGTTTCGTCGTTTTTTTGAACCCTCATAACTTTGGTTCCCGATATACCAGATCGTTCAAATTCTCAGGATATGATGTTACCATTAGACTAATGAAACATACAAAGTTTCAATTGCATAGCTCTGATACTTTAGATTTTATTGATACCTAAAAAACACCGATTTCGTCACTGACACACTGATGATCATCAAAACTGTTAGGGTACTTCCTGAAGTGCTAGAAAGCTGAAATTTGGTATGTAAACTATCTTTAGTATACAAACAACAGAAAAATTCATAAACCTATTACTTTTGCCCCCCAACCCCCAAATTTGGGGGGTGGAAGTTTGTATCAGAATTTCACAAATGTTTATGCTAGAGGTTTTATTTTTGGTACACGGACTGTTTCGAAAGAAGATGTACAAGTAATACAGCCCAAAAAAAGAAAAAAAAATGCCTCAAGCAACTTACAAAAAGAAATGAAATCCCACCAAAAACATTTTAATGTAAAATATTGCCAAGACGACTGCATATGGCTTACCCTATGAAAAAGATATCAGATCTCATGTAGAGCCAAGGTTCCGAATCTACACGCTCTAACTCTACCAACCCTAACTTCATAAACTCTACATCTCAGTAAAAATGTATGGCTTGGCTGTTTCGTTACTTCAGAAACTAAATATTCGTATAACACATTACTTCAGAAACTAGACATTTGCAAACACAAAAGGCGTTCGTTTCCTCTTCGTGATGGTATGGTAGCGAAACGGCGATGCCATACATTTTTACTGAGATGTAGAGTTTATGAAGTTAGGGTTGGTAGAGTTAGAGTGTGTAGATTCAGAACCTTGGCTCTACATGAGATCTGATATCTTTTTCATAGGGTAAGCCATATGCAGCCTTGATTATAGTAAATTGTCCAGAATAATGATAATAATTAATGGTTAGCCACGCTGATTTCAGCAACAACGGGCCGGCTCGACTGGGACGGTACTTCCCACTCGTACAGAAGATCTAACTAAAATGACAGCATTTGTACTGTCGTGTTTTGCTGGTGAGTGAAGGCCAGCATAATGATGCAGATGAATCACTATGCCGCCATGTTGTGGGTCGCCAAGCTGCATTGTTGCATTGTCTGCATTCACAATGAGTATGATGACCACCGCTCTTGGATTCTGATTATGCTCTCCATCAGGCAGAGTAGATCACTTTGGCAGGCCCATAAAAAAAAACATAACTTGGCACATCTTTTCTGAAACTAGACAGAGACTAATAGCCAGACTTCTTATGAACATACATGCTTTAAATCAATATCTGATTAAAAATGTATATACAAGCATGTTTAAGAGCGTTACTTAATTACATACGAATTACATCCAGACAAATGAACATCCTCATCATATAAATATTATTTGTCTTGTGTGGGAGTCGAACCTTCGACCTTATCATTCAGGCCAATTCAGGGTCAGTAACTACTAGACGAACAGGCCAATCATAATGAATACCGTTATGTTTGTAAAAAACGTTTAAAAAAATCGCTTCCCGGTTTTTTTTGTATTATTTCAGGCTAGTTTTATGTGTGTCCCGACTGGACTAATTGTTATTTCTGAATTTAGCAGAGCCACTGTTAACCTTTTTAGCTATTACTTTTAAAAATATTGACATGTCAAAATATTTTTCAGTATTGTGTACCTAACTGTCAGCAATCACATACAAAACCTACAAACAAATTCGTTCAACAATCAAAACATTCCGCTATTTTACAACCTAAACAAATTCCACTGACATAGCTTTAGCTTCAAAATATTCAATATGAATTTCGTTTTAAATGGCTAACATATATCACATCATTGGAATTCCTCATCATTTTCAATTCCATTGACCCAAATATAGTTGCTTAAACAAAATTACCTCGACCTCGTAGTGCCGCGGGGTCTAATTAGCTGATAATTTAGCAACAAACACCAGCTTATATTTATGTTGGCGGTAGCAATGTAAACTTAATTAAATATAAAGCAAGTTGAAAGATGACAGCCGACTTACTAAAGTAGGAGGCAACGTACATAAGGCAAGGCGAAGCAAAGCTTGCACTGTGAACTGTGACTCGTCTACGGCGCGGCGAGTCATTGTGGCGACAGTTAGTTAGTAGTACCATTAGAGGAAAGCCCGCGCATCTCGCTCCCTATCTCACCGCCTCGTGCTCCATTAATGCTCGTTTGTGTCAAAACGGCTTAATATAAAGTAATTAAGTCGTTTGACCCTGTTCGATTTAATCCTATACAAAACTTTTATAAATATAAGGAAACTGCTTACATAAAAATGTAGGTGTAACTACGATTCCTTTCATCGAGTTCCGCTTTAAAACTTAGAGACAACGACTAGGGTAAATTGAGTGTAAAAGAAAGATTAGGTGTTTTATCCGCTCTTGTACAGCAAACGAAACGTTTTCGTTTTATAAATAAAGTGGGGTGCGATAATGTTCCGAACATTTTCGCCTCTTTGCTCGCGGGGCCTAATACTGAACAATGTATTTACATTATTGGATAAACTATGGTACATGTGAATAGTTGTTAGTTTTCGAGTTTGATTGCTACATTGGGTCGTCCATCGTGTGACGTGAACGTCGGTGCCGTTTATTACTCCCGACCCTCGTAAAATAACACTTTATAGTGCACAAGAGTAAACCACTGTTTAATAGAGAGTTAATGGTTACTGTACTCTTCTGACAAAGGTTCGGCCTTCAGTATTCAATTCAGTAATAATACGAGGTCTAGACAACAGTTCAACATTTTCTTTAATGGCGAAAAATCAGGAAGTGGTTGACATTAAAACTTCGTGGTAGTAACAGAATTTTATATTGACCAATTTAAAGCCCCGTAATTAAAGTTTTCTTCTAACGACTGTATATTCCGTACTGCGGGTACTTCGCTACGTAATGTGTGTCCTAAATGGACTTTGTGTCTTATGTAACTGGTTTTTAAGTGCAATTTTACATGGCAACCGAGTGCTTCAGTTAAAACGTCACTAGTCTTCATTAGAAGGTACTGAACATAAAAACAGTTATGCTCGAGAGCATTGCCGACTTGTCCCCAATTTAGGGAGACCATCAGTCGGTAATTACTTCTATATTTATTCACAACTAGTACGTAAACCGTCTTGCCAGTGATGATGCTAATTAGCATAACTTACATTTGCTGTATTTGATCTAATAGTTCTACTTGTATAATTGCATTTAATTAACAAAATGATCATAATTCACACCATATCCATAATTTATATAAAGAGTATTAAATTTACTACACTTCACTAAACAATAGACCGTGTAACGCCCTTTCATGGAAAATCACGTTAAAAATTTATGCCAATTATACAACTGTACAAATGTCGGCAGAATAAAATTTAAAATCGTAATTGATAAACTAATCAAGTCCAGCAGCGGACTGCGATAGGCTGATAATGATGTTTTTTACTAAATTTCAGCTCTATGCAAAGCCCTTTTTTCAATAAACTTACCTATTTAACAATTAATTGCTGTTCGTTTGTCTTGCTAAAACTCGAGAATGGCTGCACCGATTTGGCTAACTTTGTTAGTGCGAAGGGTCATCTAGTCTATTTAGTGTCTAGTTTATATTTTGAACGGACTATAAACAGAGATTAGTGATGTAGTAAACAAAACCCTACTATTAGAATTTGAGCTCACTTAAATTAAAACTAAGTTAAATATAATTAACTTTGTCAGGTACAGCGGCTGAAGCACTTTAATATCATTGAAAGACGGTTAATATAATAATACTAGCATTTTTACTGCTGAACTACCGAGTAATATGATTTGCGTTTTTTTATTTCCTAGCAAATCATAGAACAGGTATACGTACAGGCTTTTTTACGTTTTTATCACGCCAAAGGGTGTACGCTGTGACATTGTTCCTCTTTGTTGGAGTTATTCGCACTCCTTATACGGAATTAGCCCTCGTTGTATTCGGTTCACGAACAAAATAGGCCATTTTACATGTCCTTTTTAAACGGAACGCTCTCTCGTTTTACTTTTACGATACTAATTGAGGTAATTAGAAACATGTTAGCAAATGTTAAATTGTGAGGCAATGCTTGCCTTTGTCCTTTTGCCCTCTCTTACGATTATATTCTCACAAGCACTGATATTTAAGCATGTTTTAAAACACAGATAAAAATAGAAAAAAATATAAAGTAATTACTTATTATAAAATGTTCTTAACGAGTATACATTAAAGAATCAATGAGGAATCAATACATAATATGTAGGTACTGATTCCTCTTTTATGGCGAATAGTATTTAGCTGTAGTAGTAATATGTTGTTAGCTAAATACTATTCGCCGTAGACTCCCTATAAAGCATTCCTGGTTGGCTTTCCAATACCTGCATGTTGCTCTTCCTTCCATTTCTATTAGTGTTTTTTGTTCAACGTTATGTTGTTCCGTATTAAAATTGTTCGTGAGTTGTCAGATTTTGCCAATATCACTAAAATGGGTACTTTTGATTGAAAATTGAAAAGTACCCTAAAAGCGAATGTTTGGACAGTCCAATTTTCAATATTGCCAATCAACTTCGGCGGCCTGTTCAGTGTTTGACAAGGGGTCTCTATTGCGGGCTTCTATTTACATTGTACGGTTTTGAGATACTTGGATGACCCCCAGTATCACAAAACCGTACAATTTAAATTGGCATTGCCTTTATTATTAAATAATATCTGTTTCGAATGATCTTTTCATATGGAAACGGTGATATAATATCTAGAGGCCGCAGATATTATGAAGAGTTTGAGTGTTTAACCGAATAGTTCACTTTATAGGAATAATATTAAATAACAGAGAGAATTCAACTGGACGGCAAGCTTATCTGCCCGCCTCCTATCATAACAGAAATTGGATTTCGACCAAATCTCGTAAGTATCGTATCTCCGTTTAGGATGTCTTCAGCATAGGGTGTTTTTCTTTGATATTGACCTTAGGGCAAAGATCCAGATTTGAAACAAAACTAATAAACTGCAATAACGTTTGTTTTTGCATTTACTAAGTTTTTTGAACTGTATACATGTTAATGTGCAAAATGTTCTCAATCATTATATTACAACACGAAAAGACGGATTAAAATTAAATTACAACTCCTAGAAGAAAAAGGGGGAGCGGGCTTGATTCTCGGTCAGTGAAAATATTTGTTTGCATTCATAGTGCTCTTTTGCAATGACTTAAATGTTTCAATATGAAGGTATAGAATACGGATGTTTACGAAATAAAGTAGATATAAGTTTATTCGTGTTCTGAATTCTGTAAAACTTTTCTGCTTATCCTTTCTTTTTTTTATGGAAGGGCAAACGAGCAGACGTATCGCTTGATGGTAAGCGTTTACCGCCGCCCATGAAGACCCACAGCACCAGAGGCGTCACAAGTGCGTCGCCGACCTTTCGAACGCTGTTTCACACCGGTTTTCCTTGAGGCCGTAGTATCACTACGGTCGAGCCGGCCCATTCATGCCGAAGCGTGGCTCTCCCACGGTTTGCTGAGTCTAGATAGTGATAGACGTGTATACCTCACAATTTTATTATTAGCTCTAAAGCTTTGCGTATCTGACAACAGTCTGACTGGTAGTTATTTTACTTATTACGTTCTATAACGGGTCGTCAGGAAGGAATGAACCAAAGTTATGAATTGAAATCACGTTTTATGTATATTAGTATTCATCACTCACTCACTATTCCTGTCAACCGTAATCCTACATACATGTAGCCAGGTCAGTCAGGCGGGTCGGTATAATCGTGTATCATATAAAACACACAGATTTATTAGAAAATTAATAAAGTGATTTAATAAATATATTTTTCCTTTGTCTCAGGTACAAGGTAGAAGTGGCAGGCAAGAGTCTGCCAGTACTTACCACCTTGGACAAGGGGCGATACGGCGTCATCGTGTTTGAATCTCTTTCTAAATACGCAAACATGGACAAATGGAATCGTGAACTTTTGGATAAATATTGCCGGGAGTATTCTGTTGGAGTAGTAGCGTTTGCAACTCCGGGAGAAGAGACTCTAGTTGGTGCCCAGCTAAAAGGATTTCCTTTATTTATGCATACGAATTTGAGGTTAAAAGTAAGTATTGTATATTTTTTTTTTATCTTGTGAATTTGGTAACTAATTTATGGGTATAACTATAATTATAGACTACGTTTGAGAAATCGTTTCCAATCTTAAGCTTTTCCTCATTTGTCATCAAGTATATTAGGTTTTCTCGCGTGGTGACGAATCAAAAATATGGAGTGTCACCACCCCTATTCATCCCGTGGGTGTCGTAAGAGGCGACTACGAAGGGAACATCACTGCAAAGAGAAAGAAAACTTGAAACTAACGCTATCCTAACTCGTCTGGTTAGCGTGGTACAGCCGTAGGTCAATGCCTATTTAGAATTATGACTGCCTCGTTGGTCTCGCGGTTGGCGTGTGCGACTGCTGATCATGAGGTCTCGGGTTCGATTCCCGGTTCGGACCAAATGTTTGTATGATCTACAAATATTTGTTTCGGAGTTTGGGTGTTTTCTATGTCAGTTGTCTATTACCCATAACACAAGCTCTGCTTAGCTTGGGACTAGATGGCGTTGTGTGTAAAAAAAAGAGGATCTATGTTCAGCAGTGGTCAGTTAAAGGCTGTTGATGATGATGATATATAATATATAGGTATAGGTTTGAGATACCAGCTCTAGCATTATCGCTTTCACATCTAAAACAGTCTGTGAACTGTGTCAACTGTAATATAAGTCTGTCTATCCTTGATCAGATCCTACTCATCAGATATGCATAACATACACTTCGAGTTATTTATTATACAGCTGTGGTTCCATTCTCATCGGACATTTCAAAGTTATATACTCAGCTCAGTTATTTCTGTTACTAAAAAAATCAAATAATTACCTTTTACTCTCAAATCTATGTCTTTACATCAATAGATTCCTGTCAAAAGTACTCGCACGATTCGGTATCTACCAAATAAATGCATTTATCAGGAAAAGTACCCGGATGACCAAGCGTTGCTTGGTTTTTTTTTTTTTTTGGTAAATTTTCTAATAATAAATCCTAACTAGATCGATTTATCGATCGGTAGATAGATAAGTATTAGAAATCCCTTTTTAAATTCGGATTTCGACACAAAATTACGGCCTTTTTCCATAACCTATTTCTATTTAAAACTGAATATAGTCTATATTTATTTTCAATATGATTGATACGTACTTAAATTAATAAGCACGATCAGTTATTTTGTTTGTTTTTGACAAGTTGCCTAAAAAAGGAAAATTACTCTCATTAAAGTAAATTCAGGCAGTTTTCAATAACCTATCTCTAGTTAAAACTCGAGATAGGTTATTGAAAACGATCGTTAATCAATGCTAATGATCGGCTGGTGGTCGAATTTCGAACATAATTCATGAAGTTTTAACTGTTTGGATTTTCATTAAGGACCGCTACAATTTGAACTGTTATTGTGTAAACTTTTGGGGTCGCCAAATATACTAGATGCTTGTAGCTGATTCCGCATTTTTTTAGCTTAAAGCAAATGTACATTCTCTCTGATGTTATAGTTGTACCTTTATAACCACAACTGCGGAAAACGCCGCGGGGCAGTTTGTCTTAAAAGAGTAGCCTAAGTTACTCCTTACATCACCAACTATTTGCCACTGAAAGTCCCGTTAAAATCGGTCCAGCGGCTCCAGAGATTAGCCGGAACAGACAGACAAAAATTAAAATTTAGTTTTTTTGTTGTAGCATCGTATATCCTATGCATTTAGTGAAAAGCTGTTAATTTGAAATTAGTAACAGACACTTCATTTTTATTTATTAACCGACTTCCAAAAGGAGGAGGTTCTCAATTTCATCGGTATATTTTTTTTTAATTTTTTTTTATGTATGTACATTGATTACTCCGTCAATTGTAGACCAATTTTGAAAATTATTTTTGTATTCGAAAGGGTATGCTCCCCATGTGGTCCCATGGGCACCATATCACGATCTGATGATGGGATCCTAAGGAAATCGAAGGAAACCCTCAAATTTACGTAAGCGCCTGCAATAAAGTTAAGGCAATTGTCTGCATGCTTTCATATTCTGTAAACATCATGTCCGAAATATTTATCAGCACTGAAATTCATTCAAATCAGTTCAGCGGTTTAGCCGTAAATGCGTAACAGACAAACATTTATAATATTAGTATAGATAATGAAAAAAAAGTAACTTCAGAAATAATGTGCAGTTATAAATTTAATTGCACATGCACAGATATTATGATTTATTAATAAATCATAAAAGCTTCAGTTTCATTTGCATAATTGATACCTTGAAGATGTTATGACTATCATATGCACGTAACACGTTCTTAAGAATAATGAAGACAGAGCATAAAATACCTCGTCAAACTTTAACAATATTAAAGAGTATTAAAACAAATCACTTGAGCATGGTTTAAAATATTAAGTAAAAGTTTCTGCGGAACATTTTTAGGGATTTATAAATTTAAATTTACACAATAGTTTCGCCAAGACACGAAAAATTCCACACACAATGGAATAGTCAGTTAATCCGCACGTGTAAGCGGTTTATAAACATTTATGTGTTACTAGGTCGCCAAGAGGTGGAAATTTGACCATAATTTTTGTAATTTTTTAGTTACAACTTTTTAGGGTTTCTTTCGTCAAAGGCCCGCCCATGTTCACCGAAACAAATTTAAACGTTGATTTCGTAACCGGCCCGTGAATATTTAACGATGGTTAAACAAGGAGCGGTTTTTTCCTGTTCACCATCACCTTTCAGCGTTCGGTTACTTAACCGAGACTTAGCGGGACATCTCTTTAATCAGAGATTTCATAATGGCTACTTTTGACATTCAGTATGACAGTATAGACAAAAAAATAATCATCTTTTAAGTTTCACTTTCATATATTCACTTGTGCATAAGGATATTTGTGTATATGTGTGTCATACGCATAATAGTGTGTGGAATGTTATTTTTATTAATTTATTTTAATGCATTATTTAAATAAAATATATAATTGTGCACTCTTTCTTTTTATAAACTACAAGTGTGCGCATACTCCTCCGTCCCCGAAATTTTCGTAAAAAGAGGTACAAAGTTTTTGCTTCACGTATTAATATATGATGGTATACGTATGTTTATTATCTGTAATTACACAGGACGCAACACTTAACTCTGCGTCACCCGTGTTACGACTGGCACGAGCGGGCGAAACAGCATGGGGACAGCTTCCTGGAGACCACTGGGCCGTGTTCAGAGCAAACAGCTCCACTTACGAACCAGTGGCTTGGGCGCTCAGACAGAATGAATATGACACGGAAGGTATGATATATCTCCAAAAACTAATTGATTAAGGGCTCCTACACATAACAGCGATGCGATGCGGCGTGAAGTTCTTGCGGTGCATTCGTGCGAGCTCGCAGATATTTACGATGCGTTGCGAATTCGCAGTTTTGTGTGGGAGCCCTAAACTGTTAATTTATTTTCATAATAATATTAAATTAGGGCAAACGAGCAGACGCATCGCTTACCATCAGGCGATGCGTCTGCTCGTTTACGTTTCTCATCAGAACATAATATTCACAACAATGCATATTTTGATATGCAGTTCTCTACCACAAGTATTGGTGAGATCTTACAGCCTTAATTTATGCGTTATTTAACTTTAAGCAATGATTCTATGTTATGTTCAAGTTTAAACTTACAACTTTAAAGTTGAAAATAATACAGAACAACATTTTATTTAAGAGAGTTGTCTATTATTTGTTTACCTTATATATCACTTAGTAATTCTTTTAGGTTCGTACAGAGTAAAAAAATTGACTTCGGTAACATTAGTTTCCAAAGGCGCTATTAAAAACCAAGCCGCCACAAAATCAAAGGGCGCGCCTGCAGCGTACACCCACAAGCAATTGTGATTTGTCAGTTAAAGCCGTTGTATGAATTAATATATTCGTATTTCACAACAATAACCACGATTGCGTGTGGGTGCACCGACACTATCTAAACGAATGGACTATACATTCACAGACAGATAAAAAACAAACTGCACTTTATTTTGCGCAGCGAACACAGGTGTTAAAAGCCGGTAGTAAATAATACAAATATGAAAGCAAAATGTTTTGATGCGGATATATGAATTGGTTTGCAAATATATATTATGAAAACAATTTCACGAACACCGGGAAAGCACAGGTACTTTACAATAACAAAATTTTAAATAACGAAATGATAAAGCTATATTAATATTATTGGAAATCTTTACCGTCAAGAAATTCTCTTAAAAATGCCATTACGTAAACGAGTACTATGATCATTCAGCATATTGTAGCAAAACATCTAAACTGTTGTTATAGTAGGTATTATATTTCTCTCTCATATTTCTCACAAAATGCAGGCCAGAGATCCTTACATAGACAAGACAACCATATAAAACTATTTGTATTAAATGTATAATATATGTGGAAGAACGGGTGTCATGTCACTCCAACACAAAGGGAGGATCCTCCGACCAGGCGGTGATCATGCCTGGCGGGCTAACTGCCCAACGGTTGATGTTGGGATGGTGTATAGGTATATGATAATCGGCGCGAGAACTTTCATTGAGCGATTCAGGATTGGTAGTTTCTTCGTTTCCTTCGTTAATCCGTAGTTCGACATATCTTCGGTAGATGGCGTTGTATGTGGAAGTCGCCACATATATATGATATTATTCTCGAATGTATTATTTAGTACAATATTTTTTCTCACATTAAATCATAATCAATCCACGAAAACAAGAACGACAGAACATATTTGTTGACCTACATCATACTCATGTAACACTAGTGTCGAATAACGTCAATTAATGATAATCACGTCATCACGTCTTAATTGAAGGAATGCTATAACGCTAACATCAATTCGACCTATGCTTGATAATTACATCGCACTCATTGAGAGGCTTTCCCTGGAATATTAGATACTGTTGTGGAGCATGGGGGAGATTGACCGCGTCCAGATTTTTATTCAGTTAGAAATTCTAATGCTTCACTCCCATTTCGCTGAAATGCTGTCTCACTGACATCACATTACTACTTCGTAGCATATACGCAGAAAATTTCTAGTTCTATATTGAATAGGTATTGAATTGTACCTAATACCTCTTTGGATTTTGTCATTTAAACTAGCAACTAAATCGTCCTACAAAATCTAGACTTTGATAATCGCGTTTAAATATCTCTTTCATAAACGCTTTCGCTTGAAATATCTTTGTAAGTACTACAATTATAGAAACAGATTAAAAAAAGAGAAGTAAACACTGCTATACATTATTTTAACTTTTTTTTTACTTCTATGGACTTTAGAACTGTCGGTCCTTTCAGAAGCAAGAGTAACAGCCTCACCTCTTTTATTACTTAACTAGTTGACCCGGCGAACTTCGTACCGCCATATTTACATATCTGTCTCAGCTTCCCACAGGCAGTGTACAGTCGCGGACAAAAAAAAATAATTTTCCCGTTATCTTTTATTTTTTTTCTTTCTAGCAAAAAAAGAATGAATGAAATCGGACTATGTGTTATTGAATTACAACTAAGTACATATTTGACTTTCATCCCCTCTCTCCAGGAAACCGTGCTGAATTTCGGAATAAAAAGTGTCCTATGTCCTACCTCGTAGTATGAACTCAAATCATACCAAGTTTCATTTGAATCCGTTCAGTAGTTTCGGCGTGATGCGAGGCCAAGATACAGACAGACAGACAGACAGACAAACAAAAATGAAAAAAATTACAGTTTTGGCTTCAGTATCGATTATAGAGAGGCCTCCAAAAAAAATTTTTCAAAATATCTTTAATGTACAGAATTGGACCTGTTACATTTTTATTATAAGTATATAGATGGGCAGCAAGGCATTTGTATTTATGGAAGTCACTAATCACTTACCATCAAGTAAACCTGCACGTTTGGCCTAGTGGTTTAACGGTTACCACGCCTTTTCCTACTTCGCCAAGTGTCGTGGGTTCAAATCCCACGTAGAACAACACTTTGTGTGATCCGCAAAATGTTGTTCTGAGTCTGGGTGTTATTTGTGTCCGTTTCATGTATGTTTGTAAAGTCCCCCGCGACACAGGATTTATTCCTAGTGCGGGAGTTGACTTTAAAAAAAAAAAACACCCCCTGCCAGTCGCCCCCTAAGCCATAATAACAAAATCGTATGTCTGGAGAACTTCTCCTTCTTACTTTTAAAAAGACACAATAGGAACATATTCTGTCTCGCGGGGGACTTTACAAACAATAAAACGGACACAAAGAACACCCAGACGCAGAACAATATGTAAAATATCTTTATGCACAGCGTCACCTGGGCCCAATTGAAAACCAGCGTCAGACGCCTTGTCTGACACAATGCTGAATTGGGTCCATTTTTGGCCTTGCAAATTTTATGTCAATTACCTTTTTTATGTACGATTACTTTTTGTTGCCAAAATATATATTTTTTCTTTCTTTCTTTCTTTCTAACAACAATTTGTGAACCACACAAAGTATTGTCCCATGTGGAGTTTGCACCCTCAACACTAAGCGTAGTAAAAAGCAGCGGAGGTGACGCATAAACCACTGCTCTATTCGTGCAGTCAGTACTGCTCATTAGTTCAGTTATCATTCAATGGCTTGTAGTTCATCTGTCAACAAAATTTGTAGCACAGACGTAATACATACAAATTAACGTTGATGGTTATCGGTTTTATTTTCGCACAATGAAAATGTATGCATTCACAGGTATATTTCCATAAGACTTATAACAACTTGCTTGTCTTCTGAAAAAATTATGTAGAAAAATGTTTATTCATTTTTGATATTAATAGAATACAAGCTATATTATATTTTCAATTGAAATGTGTACAAAATGCAGTCAAAATAAATACACATTATGTACATCATCTTCCTAGCTTTTATAATTCCCAACTTAATTTGGGGTCGGCTGAACAAGTAAGTTCAACAGGTTTTTCCACGGAGCGATTGATATCGGACCTCCGCAACCCTGAGAATGAACTGAACTCAAAGGCTGAACTAGAGCTTAACCTGCTCTTCGAGACGCGGCCGTGAAAAACCACCAAACTTTCATCCTCCGAGCTGTTATTAAGAATTTCTTGTAAGAAAAACTCGAAAACACTTTTGGCCCGACCCGGTACCTCTTGATCGGCAGTTGGATACACTAACCTTTAGACCAAAGACGCGGTGTGGCATACGTACAGTCATATTTAATTTAAAAAGCTTTGGTTCCTATAAACCCTATCACAGCGTAACATAAATATAAATGAAAAACATAGGTATTTAAATCTCAATTATATAATTACATTAGAAATATTATCCATATGTATATAATTTCATTTTCATACTTCACATAATAGTTAAGACAGGGTATAAGTATACTATAATATTTATTTAAAAACTATAATGATTTGTTTCTTAAACAATTCACTATAAAAAGGATATTTACAAACCACTACATTGTGTCGATTGTTTAATTAATCAACCTCAAACCTAAATCCAATAGAACACAATCGTAAATAATGGCGATGTTTACAGAAGAGCGTTTGCCGCTAGCTACGGTGATACAAGACCACGGGCGTTTGGATGGCGTCCAACGCGTGCTATTCGGCTCAGGTCTACAATTCTGGTTGCACAGAATATTATTCCTGGACGCTCTCAGCTACCTCAGCCACGGCCAGCTCAGCTTGAGCCTCGACAGGTGGATACTCGTCGATATTGATGATATCTTCGTGGGAGAAAGAGGTATGGTTTACTTTATTAATATTTTATGAATTTGGTTTTTACATCTTTGGAACGTAATATAATAACATATTATGGCATAATATTTCGTTAGTTAACCTTCTAACCAGAGTACGTGTGTTTTAGTGGTTTTAGTATTAATGGGTAAGGCCATAGCCCAACGAACAGCCTTAGCTTACCTTTAAAGTTGCGATGGCTATTCGTCAGTAATTTAGGTTTCCTTACAATATTTTGTAAAATTCTTTACAGTAAACATATAAATTTCTAGTAAAAATAATATAAGAAAGAATGTAGTAGGTACAAGAAATGGGCTCATTGTTTTTATGAAACAGTAGTTATACACAAGTAAAATTTTAACAAAAACAAAAACCGACTTCAATGTTTGACTCGATTTCTCTTGGATGATATCATCAGATCTTAATGTCCTTATCATGGTACCACCGTTGGGATATCTTCTTTCCATTATAAAAAGAATCATCAAAATCGGTTCATAAACGACGAAGTAATCCGCGAACACACATTAAAAAAAACTTACGAATTGAGAACCTCCCCATTTTTTAAGTCGGTTAATACAACATAGATGCAATTATTTTGAAACCCTAAGCTCTTATTTTTACAGAATTTGAGACAAATAAGTTATTTAAAACAAGAACCAAAGTAGTCGAGAACCTACTTGATATTGTGAATTGTTAAGAGAAGACTTCGAAAAGGAACATAAGTGAAGTGCGAAAGGTTTTACACCCGAATGTTCCACATGAAATTTACCGCTTTCTCAGATAATATTATTTGTATATATGTCAAAGAAAACTCCAAACTACGACTACTATGTTGTAGCGACGCTTAAAAAGATTTTGAATATTTTTTGAAGGTTTTGATTAAGAGGATAAATGAAAGAGACATGCTTTAAACTGTGCGGTAAATATAAAAAATCAGTAGTCATTGTGAGCACTATTTTGTTTTTATAACTCTAAGAATAAAGGTAAACTGTGTAATTAATATTATAAGTATATTAATAGTTGTAATTACTGCCTACAAGTAGTTAATATAATGTTTTTAGACTTAATCAGTTTGGTTACATAATGCCGCGTCCGCACGCTTGCCAAACCTCAACAAGCCGTAGCAAATTCAACGTGTGGATGGAGTTGTTTGCCTTGGTTTGTGTTGGCTTGCAAGCGCTTGTAGCCGATCCGATCGAATGTCGGTTTTTTTGTCACAAATCAAAGGAAATTTGCCGCAAGCATTTGCGACGCATCCACACGTTTGCGCGCACTCAGTCTCGTTTGTGTATTGGTGGCGAGCAGATATACGCTTGTGTAAATAAAATCGGCCGAGTGCGAGTCGGACTCGCGCAGGAAGGGTTCCGTACCATTATCTAGGTATACATTTCAAGCTTGAATTCATTTCAATATTGATGTTGTCAACGGCAACAAGTGTCTACCTGTTTTTTAGTTTAAAACCTTAAAAAATTGAGTGACTGGTCAAATCAAATTTACCAGGCAGAGCCATGCATTTGGGACCCGGGAAATACTGATCACAAGAATAAAAAAAGTAGCTGATGCATGGAGTCGCCTTAGTACATCATTGAATAAGCCAGTAAAGGAATAGGAAACTAAGAAGGATTATTTTATGGTCACCTTTAGAAAGCATTTGAAAAAGAAATAAACAAGTAAATTCATAATTACTTGGTACGGTTTTTATGAATGTTTAATATCCACCATCTTCTTTACCGTATAGTTCGTTTCCTTTTGCTTATTTCTTGTTCTTGTAATAAAAATAACTCAAGCCAAATGTTATGGCCGATCACGTCCATCACGTCTGTCATGCTTGCCTCTTTATAACACACAAATTCACTCACAAGCATGTGGATGGCGACGTTTGATTCCCAAAATCAAGCCAAACGTTTGTAGAGGTTTGGAGTTTGCGGCAAGTGCCAAACGTGTGGACGCGGCATAAGAATATAACTATTTAGTATTCATAGGTAATTTGTTCATTAACGAAAGTCCAGTTACCAAAATTGTATAAGCTATTTAGATTCAGTTTTCACAAAGTCTTTTCCCATTAACGTATGCGGTCCAATTGATTTGGCTTCCATTTTACCCAATCACGCGCCCTTTGGAGCTACACTGTCGCATTGAATACATATCGGCGATTTACCCATATTCATTTCTCAGTAATATAGGAGAGAAACGCGTGGTATGTTAACCAATGAGCGTTACATGCACAGGTTGACTTTTTACGTGCGATTTTTAGATATTTTTCTGTATGTTTAACTTTTTGGTAGTCATTATGAGGATGGGTATAAGTTGGCAAATGTTTATTAGGAAGAGTGGACATTCAGACATCTGAGTACTTGATGTATATTCCTTTTATTTAAAATGTGAATAATATAATTTCATATCGACCCATAAAATCAATATAAGACAGTTTTACTTCTTTCCATCTTGTGTTAACCACTAAGTTTTCATACTCTCAATGAGTTTTCAATCACTTTAAAAGTTTCAATGACACTTTGATATGATGATGACCTATACGTTAGAGAAATATTGTATTAATTTAATCTCTCTATGGCTTCAGGCTATTTATTGCAAACTGTTAACTGAGCTTACTGTAGCTAATAATAAAGCAAAATCCTACTAATATTATAAACGCGAAAGGTTGTAAGTATAGATGGATGGATGGATGTTTGTTACTCTTTCACGCAAAAACTACTGAACGGATTTGGATGAAACTTTACATTAATATAAGCATATATGCATATACATATCAGAATAACACATGGGCTACTAATTGCCGCGATAACCGACATACACGCGGGCGGAGACGCGAGCAAAAACTAGTAGTTATTAAAACATCAAATATTTTAGTTTCCAGATTTTTTTAGAACGTGAAATGAAATTAAAACGAACTTTTATTACAAAAACAATAAAATGTGGGTACTTTTCTCGTCTGTATCTTAAGGCGTGCGTTTCCGACTGTTGGCAACTCTTCAGAAAATCGCGTACTTTTGTTACCATTGTGTCTACACCGAGTCGCGAACAATTTGAAAAACATTCGAACTAAGCGTCGCCACAGATCCAGTAAATAATAGGTCTTTACCTATGAAATTGCCGTTTTGTATGCAATAAGTGAAAGTACTTATTTTTTCAAACTTTTTTATTTCTGTTATTCGAAGTAATCACCCATGCAATCGACGCATCTTTGCCAACGCATTGGCAGTTTATTGATGCCCTTCTTGAAAAATCAGCTGGACGGGAGGCAACAAACTCTTCAAAGGCATTTTGTACTGCCTCTCGGGAATTGAATTTTTTACCTACTAAAAAGTTGTCTAAATTTTGGAAAAAGTAATAGGTAGGTGTAAGGTTTGGTGAATATGGCGGATGAGGGAGAGCTTCCAACCCCAGCTCTTGCAGCTGCTTCACGACAACGCGCGACCCCATACTGCGCAACAGACAGTCTCCAAGCTGCAAGAGCTGGGGTTGGAAGCTCTCCCTCATCCGCCATACTCACCAGACCTTGCACCTACCGACTATTACTTTTTCCAAAATTTAGACAACTTTTTAGTGGGTAAAAAATTCAATTCCCGAGAGGCAGTACAAAATGCCTTTGAAGAGTTTGTTGCCTCCCGTCCAGCTGATTTTTCAAGAAGGGCATCAATAAACTGCCAATGCGTTGGCAAAGATGCGTCGATTGCATGGGTGATTACTTCGAATAACAGAAATAAAAAAGTTTGAAAAAATAAGTACTTTCACTTATTGCATACAAAACGGCAATTTCATAGGTAAAGACCTATTATTTGCAACAAGTACACTCGTTGTTTTCTTTTGATGTTTACCGCCAAAAACAGAAACACGGTTCCCAACATTTGTTGTCAATTTCATCAACACGTTTTAAAAACACAAAAGTCAAGCCAACTTTTGCCTGGTGTGTGGAGACTCGGCTTTAGAATGTACCAAAGAGCCATAATATATTTTTTAGATATAAGGATTTTTAAATCATAAAATGTAGAATTATTTTCGTGCTACGCGCGAAACGAAAGATAAAGCCTACAATACAATAGATACCTACATATTATTGAAAACGATTAGTAAATTCTAATTCAGGTGCACTCGTACATTTAACAGCCACCTGTATCGAGTGCAGCTCAATCAAACCAACATTGTGTGCCTTTGTCCCGCCCATTAGTATGCAAGGAAGATCTGAATAACATTAGCACCTAGCTGCATGGAATACATTCACATTTGTTAGTATGAAACTGATATTTGTATGCGTCGATATCGGAAGCGTTGCTAATCGAATATTGTCTGCTAAACAGATTGTAATACTCATTTACAAGTTCGTTGAACGTGATGACCTTGAAGTGTTTGTATAATATTTGTTATAAGTCTTCGATCAAATATATTATAGATGCACAGTTCCATACAAAAGTAAACAAAATACTGTCCACGCTTCTATACGTACTTAGGTATATGTATACCACTTGAGATATAGCGAAAAAAGTCCTGAACTGGTATACAGCTTAACCTAATTTTAACTTTAAGCAATTGACGTACGAATGGAAATAAATCCATAATAAATTCACTACATATTACCTTTTAGTTTGATGTCAGGATAGGACAATAAAAATTTATGACTCTTTCAAAAATCAGAAATAAAACAACACATGCCCAAAAACAAGTGTATTGAAAAATTAAACTTAACGTATTACAATAAAGCACATAATAGTACAAAGAATAGCGAGAGTTACATTCCACTGACATTAAATAGTGTTCGCGTCTTATCGCTTCTATTTGGAACATGGACAAAATGGAGTTGCTTTTTGATTTAAAAAACATACGGTAGTTGGATGGATCAACAAATAATTAATTCTTAACACATTTTTTATTTAATTGATAGTTAAAAGTTTGAATATAATTTTATTATAAATTATAATAAGTATTAATTTAATATTGAATATTCCACTCAGATATTAGACCTTCTATACCTACGTGCCTGTATTTATACATATTATATTGCACTATTCCATAAGTTGGACTATACCTAAACTATAATCATCAAATATATTTTATATTCCAACTTAAATGTTTTTCAGATATTTACGAACGGACGGATAATTTTAAATTTTGGTAATCACGTTTAGAATCTGGTATAGACCAACATTTATAAACAGTTTGCAATTTTGTCAAAAATACATACATGCAGATCGAATTAATAACCTCCATTTTTAAAGTCGGTTAAATATTCTTAGTAGAATATAATACCTACCTGTGAAGTTGGTAAGGTTGTCTTTTTTATTCTCCTGAATATGTAAATTTCAAAAAACTAAAACAAAAACAAATCTTCAATTAACTTAAAAACATTGTAACGGCGACTCCATCATTATCCTACTGACTTTGTTCGCTGGCACTAGGCTTGTCTTTTTTTCTCTTATGAACATCGCCCGTGAGTGTGAAAGGGATGGATGCATACATTAGAAGCCGTTCTAAATCACAAATTTGATGAAAATATTAATAAAATTAGCTTTAAAGCATAACGAAAATACACCAATATGTTAGATTAAAGATAGACTTACTGAAAATATGATATTCCATCCTTCTTTTGCATTTTTAGAGTGTAATTTTTAAAATTTTATGTGTGTATACACGAGCACGGCCACCAAGCGAATGAGAGCGAAACAAGGCATATTGTTGTTTTATGCCTTGTTTTGCCGGTGCCACTTTTTAAGCGGCAACAGTGCATCTATGATATATTTGATCGAAGTTATAAGTGTGTAAATACGTTGAAAAATATTGCAATACAATAACTGCACTTCATTTACACTTCAAAGAAATACTTACAGAAAATTGCTAAGTAAGGCGATAGTAATTTTAATAAATATCTATTTTACTTAAATATCTAATAATATCATCATCATAAGTCTATTGCAGTCCACTGCTGGTCATAGGCCTCTTCTATTGGCCACTCTAATAATATTTCTTATTTTAAATGTGCGCAACTTTCAAATCCGTTAGTAGTTTTTGCGTGAAAGAGTAACAAACAACCATCCATCCATCCATCCATGCTTACAAACTTTCGCGTTTATAATATTAGTATAGATTTGGCTCCACCTGCGTATATTGTAAGTTATCGCGGTTTTTTACTGCGGCAGCCAATGTCCTTCTTTAAGAATCAGAATATATGTATCTAGGCCAAATTTAATTAAAACCGCTTCACCAGTTTAACCGTGAAGGTGTAACAAACAGACAGAGTTACTTTTGCATTTAGAATATTAGTAGGGATAATATAAATATACTCCATTCGTAAATTTCCATAAAGTATATGAGTACAAGTAAAAAAAAATAACGACCCATATTATTCACACGTAGGAATCTGGTCCGGTCTTCTTGCCATGCAAGTCGATCGTGCCTAGCGAGACACCGCTTCAAATGGTTAACCGTTTAGTTAGTGGGAAGTTGTTTATATAGCAATTATCGTGAGAACATTCATACTGGTATATCACACTTTTTTCCAGAGTGTCTATGAGTTACGTGGTAATAATGCTCATCGTAAGCGTGTTAATATCAGTACGTACACAGTTTCGATGGATTGGTGTGTAAACCAAGGAAATAGTCAAAAGTGTGTAATATGGTATTAATATTAGAACATGTTACAAGTAAGAGAAGTCACATGTTACTAAGACAAAAAATATACTTAAAGAACTGTGATATAGTTGAATTGAACGTAGAAAGCCAATTTGTACAAAAATCGATAAAAATATGGCGTTAGAACGGAACGGTGTGCAAAAATAGTAACATTTTAATAAATTACTGCAGTACTAAGCTACGAGAAATGCTCGTAAGATCCCTTTAACGCGTTTTGTTTTCAAATAATGTAGTAAAGCATTTATATATATATTTCACTTGTTCCACCTTCAACCTGTTTTTAATTTATAAAATATAATTTAAGAGCATTTTAAATTATCAATACGTATTGGAAGTTCGTTGAACTCTAGAAAATTGAATGTTACGTAGCTTTTTTTAACATTGTCTTGAACCCATTCAAATAAAAATAAAGGCGGCAAATTGAGTCTTGTTAACGTTCGCTGAAGACTAAATTAGCTTTTATTGAATAGGGGTCTGGTTCAAGCTTTCGTTCCATGTGAAATTCACAATTTGTAGATATTGTATATTATGTAAAGTTTATTTTAGTTAAACAAAATATATATGCGTACAAATATTTATCATCCTTATATCATTTCTACACAGTAAACTCTTGATATGAGAAAACTAAAAAAGGTTTTGTCATTTTTTTTTAAATTAGCAATGGTTATTAAAAACAGTTTCCAGTTATGTGTCAATAATAAATATTATAGTTTGCGGTATCGTTATTCCTCTAAGGCTTTATTTGCAACAGAGAGCTTATGGAATCGATCCCTACCTACTACCCAACTACTTGTACAAACATTTTGCTAGTTGATAGGTATAACTAGAATACTAGTATTATCTCAAAGTAAACTTTAGTATAACTCTGTTAAATAAATAAGTAGGCAATTTAAGTCGCTGACTTGTTTTTGATAATATTAAGAGCAGAGAGAGAACTCTTAGGGTACTTAAATAGTGAATCATAAAATCGGTGGAGGGGCACTATAATTTTATACTAGTGGTTGCCCGCGGCTCCGCCCGCGTATATGTCGGTTATCGTGCTAAATAGTAGCCCATGTGTTATTCTGATGTATAAGCTATATTACTTTAAAGTTTCATCCAAATCCGTTCAGTAGTTTTTGCGTGAAAGAGTAACAAACATCCATCCATCCATCCATACTTACAAACTTTCGCGTTTATAATATTAGTAGGATTGTTAACAAGTAATTATCAGAACAGAACAGTAGAACACTATTAACCACGTACTCGGATTGAAGTATTTATATATTATGTATAATGCCGTTACAGTACTTAAGACGAATAATTACACTCATCGACAACCTTTACTAGTACACTGCTAGACAAACGACTCTCCATAGGAAGGTTTTCGCCTACAACGGCAAGCTGATTGATTGATTCTGGTGGATATAGAGTTTGTTTCAAGTATTCCTTTGCTCATAGCTCAGTTGCACTCGGTGATTAGAAACAATCACCGAGGGTAAGCAACGATGGCGCAGTCAGTACCTGGATGGGTGACCGCTAGTGGTACTATACCATGAGCGTCTCCGTGATTCGGAGGCCACGTTAAGTAGTCGGTCCCGGTTGTTATCGTAGGATAACAGTCGTGAAGCTTAGTTGGAGGCCTTTGGGCGGCTTAAAAACGTCCAACGGCAAGATTACGTAGCCACAACGTTGTCTTGCCAATCCCCAACCCGCACATGGCCAGCGTGGGGACGTATGGCCTTAACCCTCTCCTGAGAGGAGACCAGAGCCCAGCAGTGAGACGTTATGGGTTGTTGATGATGATTCCTTTGCAGTGCTGCTGTCTTGCATAGTTTACCTTCTTAGTCGGATCTCACGACACTCTCATGAAAAGGCGTGGTGACGTTCCGTATTCTTAATTCGTCACCACAAATGACACTGCATTACTCATGTATGTTTTTGCCACTAGGTACTCGCCTCCACGAGGAAGATGTAGCTGCAATGTTAGCGTCGCAGGCGGCCTTGCAACGACTAGTGCCAGGGTTCCGATTCAACCTGGGCTACAGCGCCAAGTACTACCACCACGGCACCGCACTAGAGAACAGAGGGGATGATTCTTTGTTACGTAATAGAGAGCATTTTAATTGGTAAGTAAAGTCTATATAATTTATACTCTCCACACGCCCACCATTGTGACTCCTGTACACTAGGATCAACAGCGGTGACCAACGATCACACCGAGTTATGACACTCGGGAAGTCCCAGGAAAAAATTAAACTGTCTTGGAACCGGCAACGAAATTAATCAGAAGAAAAACTGGAGGAGTTAGAAATATTATAAGTCCACTTCCCTCCTTAGCAAAGCGGGAGACAAAATGAAGTCAAAATAGGCAGACTCCTTTTTCAAAACGGGAAGCACCACGGATAAAATATTTGTATTGTATTGTGTATTGTCGGCACTTGTTGGAACTTGTTTAAATGCATCCTTGAAATAAAATTCGTTTGTATTCAACTACTAGCTGACCCGCCCAACTCTGCGTCTCCCATTGATCGTAATGAATACAGCGTGAGAAAATTTGTTTACCAATAAAATGCTAGTAAGTTAATCTTAAAAGATAGATATGTGTTGTCGCGGACGTATTCTTACAACTTTTAAAGAGAAACAATTAGGTCATGAAGCAACGCCCGTTTTTGCAACATTTTTCATTATTACGCTATTGGTCGTAGCGATGATATATAGCCTTTCTCGATAAGTGGGCTATCTAACACTGACAAATTTTATAAATTCGAACCAGTACTTACAGTACTCGATACAGTACTGGGATGAGCGTGTTCTACCAATCAGACAAACTCTTCAGATTTATAATTAGTAAAGATTTACTTAATTAAAATTAAGCGACTGGTTTCGACGTATGTCATTATCAAAGATGTCGAAACCGGTCTGGTTAATTTTAATTTAATCGTGGAATAAAAGAACAAGTGAGTTTTTTCAAGATGTTTTTATTTAACTGTTTAAGGCATAATACGTTTACATTTGAATCATCCAATGAAGTAATTGTGAGTTTACTTAGCTGCAAACGAAAGAGAAATTAATTAACGAACAATTTACTACGATTTAAAGCATACCCTTGCTTTCTTGCATATCTCATTGAAAATTGAGTGAACAATGTAATTGTAAGTAATCTTTTGAAGATAATTGAATCGGAAGCCACGAGAATGTCCTTCAACAATGAGATTTGTTGCGATACTTTATTTCGTCAAATGGTAACCCACTTGATACATTTTAATACATTCATCAGAATATAAATCGGTAACTTCAAAATAGAAATATAATAGTCTACAATTAAATACAACTAGCTGTGCCCCGCGGTGTTACCTGCGGTTGTTAATGTACCTACCTTCCTCTTCAATAACTCCATCTATTGCTGAAAACTGCATTAAAATCTGTTGAATAGTTTAAAAGAACAAACTGCTGAAGCGACTTCGTTTTATACTATGTAAAGAAATGTAATTAGTATTACAAGTGACCTCAGTTCAAGACGCAAACTTACTAAACCCTCTACTCTTCATAAAGTTAATATGCATATGAGAAGCAAGTTTAACTTAATTAAATAGAGACGTATCCATACTTGTGACCGTCTTACCAACTTTACTTATTACGGAACTAAATCTCTTGGAACTTCCCACGTAATTCTTTGAAAAGAAGTACGAAACTCCGGCGCTAGTTTCAATTGCAATTACGGGAATGTACCTACTCTTAACTTTACTCACGTGTTTTTTGATCCGTATGGGTAAACTAATAATGGATTATTGGAAATAAAGGAGCCTACAGATGGTACATTAGTGTTAGTGGGAAGGGATTTCAGTTGATTTCTAAGATAACTAAGATAAGCGTGTAGATTTATAAATATAATTTTATTAGTTAGTTTTATCTTCTACTCTCCTATTCCTGGAATTTTTTCTTTCTTCAACCGATTTTGCTGAAATTTTGCAAGCATATGTATACAGCGTGACAATACAATATTATAATGACATGGAGCTGATCTGATGCTGAAGCTGGAAGGTGGTCATAGGAACTCGGTAAAGAAAGGTCGCAAAATCATCGAGTTTGGACTCATTTGATTCGTCTCGCTGCATTCCAGTAAAAACTTGTTTTTAAAAAGCTTTTTAATTAAATTTATTTAGCTTCACCTGGTTGTTGTTTAGGTCAAAACTTATAATTGAAATTTGACTTCTTCCTGTTGACAGATTGATCTGAAATTTGGTACACACCCTCAGTTCTGGTGACAATACAATTAAATTAATTCTGTTTCATTGTAAATCCAAGATGGCCGCCGCTACAATGGTGGTTTACACATTTTGTCAAAGACTACCACTATATGGGTATCAAATAAAAGAGCTTGAATAGTGGAACACAGATGAGAAGTACTATGTAATAAAATTAAGAACTAAAAACTTGAAAATAAAAAATAAGTAAAAATGATTTTTAATTTAAACGGTTTTATTGAAAATAATGTACTAAAAGCGGGCCCGTGTTCCATCCAGTCATCTCAGTTTACGCTACGCCCAACGATTTTATACTGAATATTTTTTACCAAATTATTTTTTAGCTTTTAGTACCTACATTAATGTCAATAAAACCGTTTAAATTAAAAAACAGTTTTACATATTTTTTACACAGTACACGATTAGTTAATTTTGTAAATACATAGTTTTACAGTTTCATATAATGACCCTGAATATTGCAAAAGAATTTCTTTCAATTTCATAACTGCCTTTTTAAAGAACATAATGCATCTTCACACTAAATGACTTAAAGTTAGATCTTGACTAGACGAAATATAACATACTTACAGTACGTACCTATAGCACATAGTAATGACACATGCCTTTCAACAGGTTCTGCCACATGTGGAACCACCAGCAACCCCACCTGTACAACAACGTTTCACACTTAGAAGCCGAAATGATGCTGAACAAGCAATTTGCAATCGAACATGGCATTCCTACAAACTCGTGTTATTCGGTATCACCCCATCACTCCGGTGTGTATCCAGTACATGAGCCGTTGTACGAAGCCTGGAGAAAAGTGTGGGACGTCAAAGTAACAAGCACTGAGGAGTACCCGCATTTGCGTCCAGCTCGGTAAGTTTTGTTTGACTACCCTCATACTACTAACCTAACTTGTCTGTTTATTTATGTTGATATCCGTGTTAATCCTATTGGGGCGCTTGTTTACACGTGGCTTGGGTTAAGACTATAATTACTATTCAATGTTACGGGGCATAGATTGGAGGCGGATAGTGTTGGATAATGATTGTTTATCGCTTAATGAGAATGAGTTTTACATTTTGACTACTCAAATGTCTGTTTAAAAACAATTATTAGTTTGATTAATTCTTGAAGGTTAGTATGCATGATTGAATCATAATAAGTACTTTGGATGAGTCGGACAGTTTTAGTTACAGAAATGCGATTCTGACTTGTAGTCCCTATTGATTAAACTCCCCCATAACTTTCCTAGCATTAAAGGCATTTTCATTTCTATTTCATCTTGCATTTTTGAATTAAAATCACTTGTACTTATTCCACTATTTTATTTTTGTTTACACCTGACCGGTTTCGCCTTATGGCATCATCAAAGGTTACTGCCATGCCATAAGGCGAAACCGGTCAGGTGTAAACAAAAATAAAATAGTGGAATAAGTACAAGTGATTTTAATTCAAAAATGTATTATAACAAGTTCCATCAAGTGCCGACAATCGAGAGTATAAATTATATTTCATCTTGCTTTTCTTGAACTACTAATTTTCTATTATATCTCGAAGTAACTGATTGACGCTTAGTCCCACTTACGCAATAGGCTTACAGTCTCAGTACGTGAGTGGGACTAAAATTATATTTAAAAAAAACTTTAATGTCATTTGACACAATTCCTCTATCTTCCCCTTTGAGCATAAATATTCGTATGTATCGCAATTACGTAAAATTAATTTCACAGCGTTTTATCATTTTAATATCATGAGTACGTATTCCAAGAAGAACAAGTACAAATTATTAAAAATAAAAAACCCGACTGCGTCAATATTTAACAATAAAAACATATAAGTTTCATATATATTCGTAATCACCATAAGAGATTCTTTATTTTGATACCACACTCGATGTATTTTGAAAACATATATTTTTTTATATTAGTTTTTGGCGCCAAAAATCCTTATATTATTTTAAATTAAATTTTGATGTCACTCTCACGACTAAGACGAATCTATTGACACCACTCACATAAAAATACGACAAGCCGTTTAGGCTCTAGGGCGTGCCAAAGAAATATACATACCCTCCTTTCGCAGTCGGGTAAAAAACTGGTATAATTGAATGCGGAAATTAGAGATAATGAAATTGATGGAAATGAAAATCCTCTTCTGTCTTTTGTGGGTACGTTTAGGTAAGATTTTCGTGTAGGTATTATTGATTTAGTTATTACTAAAAAAAAGCTAGATCATACTAGGCATAATCAGTTTACCTAAAGCATAACAACGTGACGGACGATATGCGAGATAATAACGTTCGCAATAAGTGTCTCTGTTGCTGGCAAATGTTTGCGGTAGTCGTGTGGTGGTTTCCAAACTCCTATTGACCGCAAACGTTGCGTTGCGGCGCTACGAGTATCTCGATAGCCAGGCGCCGACAATGACATTCCAATAATCATATTACCGGTTTGCAATGTGCATATGCGGGTACCGTTCAACGTGAATGTGTACACCTATTTAAAATAAGTGGATGATATATGTACGCAAAATATTTGCGAGGGCTGCAAACTGTTTGTTCGGTTTGTAATTAATGTGGCTTCATAACAAGCTTTTATAGAAAGAGTAGACAGTGATGATGTTAGAACTAAATAGAATGGCAAGTCACAAAGAGTTTAACCGGGAGGTAGACAACTGTCAAACGGGTAATAAAAGTCACTTAGAGTGAAGGTTTTTAAAATATACGGTTAATGTTAACCTAAGCTTTAAAAAAATTAAAGTTATAAAGAGTTATGAATATTTCTTAGTATATTATCTTGATTGCTTTTGGCAATAAGGTGCATAATATATCTGACATTGTATTTATGTACTCTCTTGTTAAACTGAAAAACAGTGTACATAATATACTTTTGTATCTAGCTATAGTGACTGCCTCGTTGGCGCTGTGGTAGCGTAAGCGACTGCTGTGCATGAGGTCTCGAGTTCGATTCCCGGGTCGGACCAAATGTTTGTATGACCTGAAAATATTTGTTTCGGAGTTTGGGTGTTTTCTATGTATAATATGTATGTTTAAAAAAAGTAATATATGTATTTATATCAGTTGTTTAATACCCATAATACAAGCTCTGCTTAGTTTAGGACGATAGCGTTGTGTATTAGATGTCCGAAAAAAATTGTCTCTCTAACAAAGTGACACCTCATCACGTGGGCTATATAATTTTTATTGACTTGTTGTCATATATTCTTCATAACTTTAGTTAGTGGGCTATGAAGAATACTAGTGAAGTGGATTATGGGCGTGGTGGACGGCTCTCCGCTAACGGCTGACACCTAGGTAAATGTATTTCACAGCGATGTTACTAGTACCTACGTACTAGTGACAGCACGGTGTGACGTCTTTTAAATTAACTTGTCTATTAATCCCTGCTCAAGCCTCGTCGCCGTCCTTTCTAACCCGCTGTTTGTCTCAGTCTTAAGCAGTCGCAATTAATGTAATTATCGTTTATTCTATGTTGATTTCATGAAAAATGATAATCACTGTGTTAAAACCATAATTACAAAATTATAGAACTTTAACTTTTATGATACGGAATTATACTCTGTAAAGCTGATCTTTATAGAGCATTTCTATATTTTCTAACAATGCTCGCTAATTTTATTGTTGAATAGTAATTTGTACTTCTAATCCAGGTCAACCCAAAATGGTTTGGAATATAACAAAGCTTTATATATTCATTTATGTTTAATGCAAAATTATGTGAACGCAGGTTAATTCAAATTTGAACGCACTCATGAATGCATTCATGTGTAAATATTTGGGATCCTTTGTATCATAGACTCTGCGAAATTATGTGCCTAATTAATTTTCTATTTTAAATGTAAATCATGCTCGACTGGTTTCGGCTTTCATGGAGTGCTCTTATCAGAGCTATTGGGATAGCGTAATATCATAATATTTTTAAAGTGTTAATTATTTTTAAAGAGCTACTTTGAGCTACATGATAAATATTTACATTTATACACTCACGCGCATATTACCGTGGGGATAAGTAGAGATGTATTAAAACGTCCACATTTTATAAACTATAATGTTAATCACACTTACGTAACAAGAGATAAACCGACTATCGTCAACTAGATACTTTGGGAACTATAATCAGAAAATTGGGATTTCAATATGAAAGGCAAAGTTTGTAAGATTGGGAGACAATGGTAGGAAAAGTATATAGTTTTACGGATGCATTAGCCCATGTTCAGATGACGAGCGTTTTGCTACTCCTGCATGTGTACTCCTAGAACAAATTACATGTAGTTGTAAACGCGCGTTAGCAAAACGTGCGTTGAGCGCTCGTCATCTGAACATGGGCTTAGAGTGTGCAGTAGTTCAGTCAACTTGAATAACTCAATTCCTCTTATCTTTTGTATGATATGACAACATAGATTACATTTATGATAACAACAATCATATACAATAACGTTATTAAATGACTGCACGTTTGGCCAAGTGTAGTGAGTTTAAATCCTACATGGGACAACACTTTGTTCTGATACACAAATTGTTGTTCTGAGTCTGTGTGTTCTTTGTGTTCATTTCGTGTATGTTTTTAAAGTCCCCCGCGACACAGGATATATATTCCTAATGCGGGAGTTAAAAGGATTACTTCCATGATACACGTATTCAGACTAACTGTACAATGTTTACCATCGTTAATTTGCCAATGTTCCTCAAAATGTTATTTCTCATACATATTTGTTCCTTAGGTTACGTCGTGGGTTCAGGCATAAAGGCGTGATGGTGCTTCCCCGCCAAACCTGTGGACTGTTCACGCATACGCTTCTGTTGGAACGCTATCCGGGTGGTCGGCATCGCCTCGATCGGTCCATTCAAGGCGGCGAGCTCTTCCAGACAGTTATCAATAACCCTGTGAGTGTAAACGTGGTGTATTATTTATTACTAGCTGTACTCCGCGGTGATATTTACCCGCGAGAAACACCGTAGAGCGAAGCTAGTGTAAAATTAAAGTAGCTTAAGTTAATTACTCTTTATATCATCAGCTATCTGTTAGTGAAAGTACTTCAAAATCCAGTTCCAAAATTGTTTCATTGATTATCCGGAACAAACATACAGACACACAACGTACAAACATTTCATTTAAATCATGAAAAAATACAAGTTTTTCAAGGTAAATAATTTAAATGTATGTGTAAAGAGATTTATTCAAAAGCCCAAACAAAATTTAATCTATTAACGCAACGGGTGTTGACCGATTACAGTTCATTACGCTTTTTAATCAATTCTATTTAAATATTTCAATAATTAAAACTATGCATATCGGTGAATGTAAATTACTACGTAGATAAAAACCGACTTCTGCGTTATGATAACACGAAATGTCTTTTCATTGCTACGTTGTCGTAATTTAATATAATGTAACTTGAAATGTGTTGATGAATGTTCGTAAATTTTGTCATTTCATTATGCAAATGTTTCTATTATAAAGCAAGCTCAGTTCTGAGGATCGAACCAAGTGGCGCGATAGGCTGATGATGATGATGTGAAATTAACCTACGTATTCACGTCTAATATAGAGAAAAAAAACCTTTTGTAAGTTGTGGACACGTATTAGTTTTTTACATGTAGGTAGGTACTTTCAGAATTGTAACCCTTTTAAGAAGAGGTGACTTGATACAAAGTTAGTAATCTTGAGAGTAGTCCCTTTTCAATTAATATGAAAGCCAGAGGTAAAGGTTAAAGTCAAAACTTTGATACGGTATCCTATAGAGAAAAAAATCACAGCAATCGATATTGCTTGTATGTAGCATTGCCTGACTTCTCTTTAGGGCGCCCACACATAACTGCGAATCCGCATCGCATCGTAAATATCTGCGAGCTCGCACGAATGCACCGATCTAATTCGCATAGTGCATTCGTGCGATGTTACGCCGAGTCTCCACAGAACAAAAGTTGATAACTTCTGTGTTGTCAACACGTGTTGGTGATAAAAGTTTCTGTAAAGCCGAGTCTCCACCGAACAAAAATTGTCAACTTTTGTGTTGTCAACCTTTTTTTTGTGTTGTCAAATTTCGGTGGAGACGCGCCTTTACGTCACACTTGTTGATAACATTTTTGGTCCACTCTGAGACTTTACTAGATTGCACTACTTTCTTTCTTTACTTTTTTTTTATATTACATAAAAAAAATAGCGCTGTGTGTTAGATGTCCAAAATATATATTATTATTTTTAACCGACTTCAAAAAAAGGAGGAGGTTCTCAATTCGACTGTATTTTTTTTAATGTTTATTACCTCAAAACTTTCGACTGGGTGAACCGATGTTGATGATTCTTTTTTATTTGAAAGCTGGTGCTTCCCGTGTGGTCCCATTTTTTTTTTGTTAAAATTTGTGATTATATACATATGTAAAGTTAGCTAACTACGTAACTATACGCTACGCATAATTTGCAGGATCTAAGATGTTATTTTATTTTTTTTCAAAGACTGAAGGATAATAAACAAAATATTTGTTAAACATTAATTTTTTTTCTTTTAAAACATTTACGGCATCTCCTGTTTGTGGTCAAAAGTATGGTCACATGAACCAACGCTTTGCCGCATGAATTCGTATCGTAGTAATTCGTATCGCAAGTTCCTACGATGCGGTGTCGCATCGCATCGTATCGTAGTTATGTGTGGGAGCCCTTAAACAGAGTAACTATTATTTTGGAAAACAAAGATAGTAAGCGCCTGATAATAACTCCGATCTTCATCTCCAATAAATTAATCTTTACTATTTACCAATATCCTAAACGAAAGAAGTAGTGATTTAAGGCGATCTTTTATACCTACATATTACGAACCTGAAGATCACTTAGGCATAGTTACGATAATTCATTTAATTTCTTTTTTTTAGCCTTGTGCCCTGCTCCTCCATATAAACTTGAACTGGGTCAAATATCATGCTCTTCTGATCACATAAGTTTTTATTTCACGTATTATATATAGATCTTCTCCCATACAGATCAACGTGTTCATGACGCACATGTCAAACTACGGCAACGACCGTCTCGCTCTCTACACGTTCGAATCTGTGGTCAAGTTCCTGCGATGCTGGACTAATGTTCGTCTTGCGTCCGCTCCACCGCTCGCGCTTGCTGACAAGTACTTCCAACTGAGGCCCGATGAACTGAACCCGCTGTGGGGAGTAAGTACTATACTCTGTCCATTACTTTATTTTCTTTTTGACAGTTCAAGAAATTTTGAAATTAGTGACGCCCTCACTCATAACCGATTCGATTTGAAACGAATAGCGATTTTATTTACGAAGAACTTTCAATCGTTTTAATTAAATATTTTTTGTTGAAATATTAATTATGCCTTCATTAGTTTTTTATATTATGTAAGAAATAAACAGAAATATAAATAATAAATCAGTAAATTAGATGAATGAACAGAGTTATTGTTCTTTACTCTTGGTTTGATCGTAAATTCCAAGATTTCGACTTAATTCCTTGCAAAAATTCAATCTTGGAGTCATAGATACAATTTTTATTTCCTTTTTTTATTAAATTTACACAAAAAATACTTACATGTAGTCAAATTATTTTTATCACATGATCGATTTATCGTATTTCAAGTACTGTTTTATAGTCTGTGGTTGTTTGTTATGCACAGAACACTTCACTAAAGTACCGTCACCGTCAATAAAGTACGACATTACTGTAGTACATAATTCCGAAAAAAAATATGGTAATTTATAGGCGTGAGCTGTCAAAAAGAAAATAAAGTAATGGACAGAGTATAATCTATATCTATATAAAAATTAATCGCCGAAATATATGTAGGTACGCGCATAACTTCCGATCGGCTGCACAAAACTAAATAATTATTTTTTTATGTGTCCATATTGTTAGGACTAGGTTTGTGTGCAAGAAAAATTAAAAGATAACGGGAAAAGTCTTTTTTTATAACAATAATTATTTTTACGGGAATTAACGCGATCACTTATTAAAAGGTATTACATACCTCTGATTTGCCTGACGTTTCGACCAGGATGCACCGGCCGTGGTCACAGGCTGAATACCTTTTAATAAGTGATCGCGTTAATTCCCGTAAAAATAATTATTGTTATATCATGGAACGCGAAAGTTTAAAAGTCTTTTTTTATGTGCGCGATTGTACACTGCCTGTGGGAAGCTGAGACAGATATATGTAAATATGGCGGTACGAAGTTCGCCGGGTCAGCTAGTTATGTATATTAATGTTGAATATTACTACATGTTATCATTTTACATTTACACATTAATGACTGCCTCGTTGGAGCAGTGGCAGCGTACGCGACTGCTGTACACGAGGTCTCGGGTTCGATTCCCGGGTCGGATATAATGTTTGTATGATCTGCAAATATTTGTTTCGGAGTTGGGGTGTTTTCTATGTATAATATGTATGTATTTACAAAAAAAGTATATAAGTATTTATATCAGTTGTCTAGTACCCATAATACAAGCTCTGCTTAGTTTGGGACTAGAATGCGTTGTGTGTTAAATGTAAAAAAAAACTCCTTGCTAAGAATCCCCTTTGTCCAGCAGTGGACTATTGGCTAAGGCTGGTGATGATCATATAATCATTTTCTACCCGTAATATAATCTGCGAGGTGGTTGGTGATTAATATTATATCAAATAACTTTTATGAACATTGTCTAAAGTAGTACCTTTAGGTTAAGACTTGACTGTGTGGTATTAACTTAGTCTGTGTTTTTACAATGTTATTTTGTTTTTCTCGTTATATTTAGAAGCAATGCATAAAACACAAAATACTAAATAAATTAATATACCGAATAACGAACGAATAATTAAATAGCTTGATAATAAACATGAATAATAATAATGTTAAAAACCATTATTCTAAATAATAAAGTTTTGACTAGGTTTAATATATAAAGTTTTAATTACTTAATCTCTGGAAGGTTACACCTCCGTACAAATTGGCGAACGTGTCCGTGTTCTTAACTACAATAACTTAGCCAACACTTTTATACCAAGTCATCCTTCTTTCATTATGTCGCAAGTTAAACAAAGGGCCGTTCATGTAACACGGAGCTTTCAAACAGGTGCACGTAAAGTTAAATCTTTCCAACGTTTCAATATTTTGATTCCTTTCGAATCTATTAATCGGTGTTTCTATTAAACAAACTTCGATGAAGGTCTTTTGATGCAAATAAAATTGACTATAACGCTTTCAATCATCGACCGGTGGCCATTGTAGTCGAATCAATTAACTTTCTCGAACTGTTTGACAGTTGTTCTTCTCATTTCCGCGTCAGTACATTCGGACCGTAAAGTTGGAAAATATCCATCGTAAATTGTTATTCTAAGCATCCAGTAACGTTTACGCGGTTCACAATTTTCATTTCAAACAATAAATGGCTTGACGGAATTGCAAAGCATCTGTTTCCATTTTCATTTGAATATTTTTCCTTATCAAATTCGAATTGAAATTCATTGACCTAAATTATATTGTTCGTTTTAGTAATGTTTTCTCGTGATTTCATATGCTGTTGCTGTTTTGTGAAATAAACACTGAAATTACATTTATGAAATTAATGACTTAATCAAAGTCTAATCATATTTCGAATATAACTTTTAAAATATGTCGATATTGCCTGATATTGCTTATTTTAACTTCGTAGTGACGTTGTCGCATCACATAATTATTGTGTTTCAGTCACAGAACAAATGAATATACTAGAAGAGGTGTCGAGCAGCAAGTGCAAGATACCATGTGTTGCCTAGACGCACACATTAACGATCAATAATATTATACACACATAACGAAGTCTTTCCTGATTCGTCCAAAGGATGTAATGTATATAAGTTCAAAAAGCCACTTACAATGTTACTAAATACAACCTTATACCTTTCAACTAAGGTAGGGTTTCACTTGCATATTTGTGTTCGGGATGAGGTGAATTTGACATTTATCGATTATAATTGTTACAATAATTTTTAAATTAATTATTTATTTGACTGATACTCTGATATCTCTTCATTCTACTTTATAATTTTTTTGTTGCAAAACATTGCAACTCCCTTATTTACCTAAAATAAATTATATTTTTGTGTGTTTAGGCATACATATTTCAGAAACTTTAAATAAATAAAAAACGGCTGCGCATTTTCGCAAGTTCTCTACAACCACCGGTTCTTTGCGTCCACATCGTACAGGAAGCCGTTGGATTAATGGCTAACTAACTTTCTTTATTATTTAGTCAAAAGTACTTACATACTATCTTTAGCGTAGTAGTAGTAGCGTAGCTGTAAAATTAGGATATATGAAATATTTATAAACTTTTTATTAAAACATTTATTTTCAAATATTTCTCCAAAATAACTTAATATAAAATTTTTGCGAATAAACAAAATCATATATTGTTTTAAAACCATAGTACAATATAAATCGTCTGTAAAAATCAATATCATCGAAAAGTTTAACATTACGATGTCGATTGAATTTGTCTACATCCCTATGTCAAACAATTGTAAACATTCCTTTTATTAAATATTTTCGTGCCAAATGTTTTGAAATATTCCCGCAGGAAACGCAGTTCATTGCGTGCTCTAGTGGCAACTATGCAAATGATTCTTAAATTTAATACGTAATGTATGATTATTTCAATAGATTAGAATATAACGGTTTTCATGTGTATTACATAATACTTTTTAGTTTTTTGTTAATATTGCTTAAAAACAAAAGTTTTGAGATTACCGATGATACGATATGTTTCCTTTGAGTAAATTGTAGTCCTTGCTTCGTTTTCAGCACGTAATTATTGCACAGTTCGGCATAGCAATATTTTTTTACGCAGCTACGTTCCCGATGAAAGTTATACGTGTATTAAAGCGTTCAGTTGATGCCAGCATTGCCAGCAGACCTATTAGAGGTATCGGCGCTTAACTTCGGCGCGCCTACCCCGCATACATAACAATTCTACTTGTTCTGTGGTTTCAGTAATATGTAAAGAAGTCGAATAAATAATTACTACGGTTTTTATTTTGCTATAGATTTTAATTTAGCGTTTTGTTACGTCCGTCCGTTCGTCAAATTGTCCGTTCTGTATGCTTTCATATACCTATGTATTTTCAAAGCAATAAATCACAGAATTTATGCTCTCTGCCAGAGTCAGCCATCGAGATGAACCACACCTATTAACATATAGACTAGCTGGGCTTGAAAGTATTTAGTTGCAAAATATTAATGTGGTAATTTAAGTTATCAATATATTTATAGTCTTTGTTGATGCACGATGAGCGGTAAATAAACTAAGGAAAACTTCAAATGTTGGGGTGATATATAATCATTTGTTATATATTCTTTCAGCGAAAAATATTGTAATGTTTTTTATTTTAGTATTGATGAATAATAACAGTATTGGACGATATGATAAAATCAAAACACCGCTAGTAGATTTAATCACACGGCATTAACAAACAATAACACCCAACTAACACCACTCTGTGACGCGAATAATCATAATGAACTACATTTGTCTTCATCACATCAATCCAAATAGTTATACCTTGTTATTTGATTAAAGAGAACTTCACTAATGAATGAACTTCAATAACGTTTTGAATCACTATTATGAATAAAACATTAACAATATGAAATCCAATTTAAAACTTAAACCGGCGGTTCTTAAATTTTTATCGAAAAGCCAAGGAGGAGATTCTAGCATCGATGTGCTAACTTGTCTTTTAAGTAACTAATGAAATTATGAGGCGAACTCTTAGGCGTTATTCAGTGCGACGCGGATGACCAACGCGGATGTCCGCGATGGATGGTACAATGTGTGAAGCCTAATATTGAGGTTCCACTTTTGACTTTGATACTCGACTTAGGAATACGTAGTTTAAATTGCTTTATACGTACTAGTGCACCATACGGTCCATGAACTTGTAGTAATAATATAATTTACAAAAGTCTTTGCAAAACGTAAATACACACATCAAAAGTGTCTAGGGATCAACATATATTTTTGCAATAACTTTTCTCCTGATTGATATTAATTAAAATTCTCTTTAAGGATTCATCAAATAAAGTGTTTTCGTTTGTCACAGTAACGATAAACCAAGTCACCTTTGCATTAATAACGAAATTTGCCATTTTCCTAATAAAGGGATTTTTGACATTTGAACCACTTACATTAAAGTTCGAAAAAAAGACTGAAATAACAGTTTTCTTTAAAATTTTATTAGGTAACTTAAACAATTAATAATCCATGTTTCAACCGCGAACACTAACAACACAAGAACATCGGTTTGGCATACTCAAAATGAGTTCATCCAAATCACGCTGTGGAATGGCCGCCCATGTTCGTTGCAACAACAAAAAAAGGTCTTCTTGCGACTGGATACCCTCCATATTCGGCAGAGCTCTTCTCTGTAGCATATCCCATGCATGCTCAATCGGGTTCAAGTCTGGCGACTGAGCAGGCCAGGGCAGGACATTGATGTTAGCTGCGGCGGGAGTCTGTCTTACAACTCTTGCGGTGTGTGGTCGTGCATTATCATGCATTAACTGAAATAAGGGACCGATTTGCACTTGTAGAGGAACGATGACGTCTGATACAATCGTCTCAGCATAAATTTGAGCGTTGAGGTTGCCTCTGATCCAAATCAACTCAGTTCTTCCGCCGATCCAAATACCCGCCCATACCATGATGGTTCCACCACTATAAGGATGGACTTCCTGGCAGGATTTTAATCGCTGTTGGCGTCCAGGGGTTCTCCAGTGTCGTATACGTCTTGTATCCGGTCTCATACCAAAACGAGACTCATCAGAAAAGCACACGAAACGCCATTGTTCTTCTGCCCAATTTCTGTGTTCAAGAGCCCATTGATATCGAATCCTACGATTGTGCATTGCTATAGGTGGTACCCGTAGCGGTCTTCGGGAATGAAGGTTCACTTCATGCAAGCGGTTTCTGACTGTTTGGTCGCTAATTAAGTTCCCTGAAGAGTGATGAAGCCTCACGGCTAACATCATGGCGGTTATTGTTGGAGCTCTTCGAGTTAAGATTTGAATGTATCGGTCTTGTCTCCGTGTGGTGCAGCGATACCGTCCTCCATGGCGCTCAGCCACGGTACCAGTGCTTCGGTAACGTGTCCAAAGTCGACTGATAACACTCTGACTTGTATTCAGAGCTAAAGCCACAGTACGTTGCCGGGAACCAGCTTCTATCATTCCCACGGCTCTGAGCATTTCTTCCCTGCTTAAATGACGTCGCCGCTCCATAATAACGTTGGTTTTAATCAGTAGTAGGGAAACAGTAGCACTAATAATGTCTTCAATGCGTTGTATGTTTTTATAGGGAAAATATTGACAGCTGATTTTCATCTTTTACTCGAATTTGATTGACAGTTCCTGATTCAAATTATGAAATGCACCAAAAAGGATACATATAAATTTATAAAATCATAAATTTATTACAAAGCCACATCTCAATCTCAAGAAATCCGCATAAAAATGCTTGATCCCTAGACACTTTTGATGTGTGTACAAAGCTGAAAGTCCCTCCCTTCTCTCAAACTATTGTCTTCTGTTGACAGTAAAAAGCAATAGTGGCTGATGACCCTTGACCCAGATTGACCTCTCAACGAGAGAGTCTTGAGATGTTCGCAAAAGAACTCCGACATTAGTTACTAACACATTGAACCTAATCTCGTACATACATATGCTCGCATATATACATATGTATACGTAAATATTCTATATTTTGGCTTGCGGTTCCACCCGCGTATATGGCGGTTATCGTGTAAACTGATGTAACTTTTTTATTTGTCAACCGATTGAAATAAAGCTAAAACTAAATCTTTACTATCACTACCAAATTGGTTAAGCTACTTCTGAGATTAGCGTGCACAAACGTACAGACAGACAAAAATTCAAAAACGTTTGTAACTTCTGTTACTTTAATAAAGACGATAGAAAATATTTGAATGTTTTAAAATCTTTATTAAGGTCCATTGTTTTGTTTCAATACCTTTTATGTACATACATTGACCTGTTACACTTTTTTTATGTATAGGTCATAAGGGTGCTTAGTAAGAGTAGTTGATAATTGTGTCAATAATTATAAAAAATATCTAGTTTATGTAATATGCTGGACTTGTTATATCGACTTCATGGTTAACACCAGTAATCTTGGAATATCTTAGAGTAAAAAGCATAAGTGTATTTAATATTAATTTATGTAAACAATACTTATTTATTATTTTTGTTAAAAGCTAATTCAACTTTATTTCACTGATCGTGTTGCAGAGAACAAAAGTCTAGTTTTAGTTATTTGTTATCATTTTAAACGGACTATTGTTTTGCTCATTTCGAGTTGTAACCCAAGCGGAAGAAGTTAATTGGGCCCAAAGTTGTTAACAAACTCTCACTGAATGTAGTGTATAACTATATTAATTACAGCTTTATTGCGGTAATATCATGCCTCGGTTTCACCATTAGAGGGAACCAGAAACTTCTACATTATCATTTTGAAGATATTAATCACATTTTGCTACTTTTGACAGAAACAATATAAGTTATAGGCGATTCATGCTCATTCTCTATGCATGAACACTCACATACATATCGCTGGAAAGAAGGCACGAATGCGCAGGAAACAATATGCAAGCCGCGTGTTTTAATATTTTATTGGCTTGCGAGATATGTAGAATATCGTTGGAATATGACAGGAAATTGAAAACATTTTATATTGGGTACAAGGGATAGTGAAATAGCTTAATGCAAAGATAAAGTTATACATTGTATTTTCAGTGCTAAGGATAAACTAAGTTTATTAAACTTAGTACATACATAAGAGCTGAGTAAGCGTGTCCTTTGTTCATGAAAGGCTACTGACGCAATATAACAATCCGCCTGTAAGTCTCCTTCGAAAGGGTCAGTCTGAATAATATATTACATTCGGATTTTGAACCTTTTATTATTCGAAGGGCACTTCACAAACTCTGACAGATCTAAAATAGCGCTTACTAGTCAACTTTGCTTAGGAGTTCTGGAATTACTTTTTAGAATACCCAAATAAAATTAATAAGGTGGAACTAAATAAAACTCATGAAGTATTTCTTTTAATCTGTACATTTATGAGACCGTACTTGACGGTACTTGGGTATCTTGTTTGAATAAGTAAGTTAAAATATTGTACCTTAAAATAATCTTTAGAAGTACTAACAACTTAGGATGTAGACTTTTCAGTTTAACAGCATTACAATAATCGCAAATTTTACAAACCAAAAATCCGACTTCAATCTGGACCAAATTTAAATGGGACGGGAAGCACCAGCTTTCAAATAAAAAAAGAATCATCAAAATCGGTTCACCCATTCGAAAGTTATGAGGTAACAAACATTTAAAAAAACTGTCGAATTGATAACCACCTCCTTTTTTGAAGTCGGTTAAAAAGAAATAAAACTAGAAACAAACTCTATATTAACCAGCTCGATCAGCGTGATAATAGGCAAAACCCCACTTTCTAAGGATAGGCTTATGTCCATCAGTATGATCATGAAATTGTATTTTAACAGTCATAGGTGTCAAAGAACAGAAATAGTCGAAGCAGTTTTCAAAAACTCAATCTTTATCGAATTTTATATCGAATTATACAATAAGAAGTTAGAAATGCCGGTAGGTAATCTGATTGCCATCACGACCTCATCTCAATGAATGCTAAGCCGATATTTTTTTATCTGCCTTAGACCAAGAAAAGCCTAAACCGAATCCATTGACCTCGACTGAATTGTCTTCAGACAACCGACAAACCATTACTTTGGCTAGAATCCTGAATGGGATTAATGATATCTAGAAATATCTAATGTGCTTATTTATGGTTTTGTGAGACAATTTTTGAAGTGAAAACTTCTTTAGTCGAGTTGAGCACTTTTTGGTAGGGGAAAGTTGACTTATGAGTTCGCGTCACCGCGTCACCGACATGCTGACGTCACAAAACTTCTTCGTCCGCGTTGAGCACTTTTTGATAGGGGAAAATGTTATGAGTTGCGTCACCGAGTCTCCGCGTCACCAACATGATGATTTAATTTAAACATTATAAAATTTCTAATTTTACACATTAATTTTACAAATAACTTTCTAAGTTATAAGTTTTCACTTCTATCGGCAGTACTTATGACTGCCAATTTTTTTTCTTCATTTTATGTTGTTTATATCGACATATTAAAATAAGAAACAAAAACTTTGTACCCCTTTTTACGTAAATTATACGAACGGAGAAGTATGAAATTTTTAACAGTTCAAGTTTAAATGGAGCAGGGGTGCAGAAAAATAAAATACATAGTAAAAAAATAAATTAAGTTAAATATGGTCGAATTTTGACTACTAGGCGACTACTACTTCCTTAAATTAGCATAATAACATATTACTGTATTATCTGTAACATTATTAAAAGGACCCGAGAGATTCTCCTTTGAAAGACAACCAAGGTCATCTAGGCTTTACAGGCATTTCCTTTGTAGGTTATACGTTGCTCCAAAGTCAGTCCCCTGTAATGAAACAGTGGATTTAAGCCGAGTTTAACATTACCGTTTGATCGTAACTCTGCCGGTTAACAACAAAATTCTCTATGACAAATTTTACCATAAGAGCTTGCTTATAATTAGTTTCAATTATGTTTTTGTAATATGTTGAATATTGTTATAGAACCCTTGCGACGATATACGCCACCGCCGGATCTGGTCCAAGAGCAAATGGTGTACCACTCTTCCCCGAGTACTAGTAATCGGACCTCAGAAGACTGGTAGTACAGCCCTCTATACATTTTTGGCTATGCACCCGTCTCTCGTGCCAAACTTGCCCAGCCCTGCCACTTACGAGGAGTTACAGTTCTTCAACAACAACAACTATCTAAAAGGATTAGACTGGTAAGTAAACAGCTTGATTGTTATATTTGGTATATTGATTTATACTCTGTCCATTCGTTTATTTTCTTTTTAACAGATCTAGAAATTTCGAAATTAGTGACGCTCTCACACATAACCGATTCGATTTGAAATGAAAAGCGATTTTATTTATGAAGAACTTCCAATCGATTTAATTAAATATTTTTAGTTTAAATATTAATTATTCCTTTATTCGTTTTTTATATTATGTAAGAAATAAACAAAAATATAAATAATAAATCCGTAAATTAGATGAATGAACAGAGTTATTGTTCTTTACTCTTGGTTTGATCCTAAATTCCAAGATTTCGACTTAATTCCTTGCAAATATTCAATCTTGGAGTCATAGATACTATTTTTATTTCCTTTTTTTAATAAATTTACAGAAAAAATACTTACATGAAGTCGAATTATTTTTTTTATTTGATCGATTTATCGTATTTCAAGTACTGTTTTATAGTCTGCGGTTGTTTGTTATGCACAGGACACTTCACTAAAGTACTGTCACTGTCAATAAAGTACGACATTACTGTAGTACATTATTCCGAAAAAAAAAACGAGAATTTATAGGCGTGAGCTGTCAAAAAGAAAATAAACAAATGGACAAAGTATAGTGTTTTTTATATCTACCTCATAGCCCAGTTGCACTCGGTGATTAGAAACAATCACCGAGGGTAAGCAACGACGGCACGGTCAGTACCTGGATGGGTGACCGTTAATGGCATGTTTTTTTTTTTGGACATCTAACACACAACGCCATCTAGTCCCAAGCTAAGCAGAGCTTGTGTTATGGGTACTAGACAACTGATATAAATACATAATATACCTTTTTTTTGTAAATACATACATATTATACATAGAAAACACCCAAACTCCGAAACAAATATTTGTAGATCACACAAACATTTGGTCCGACCCAGGATTTGAACCCAAGACCTCAAGCACAGCAGTGCATACACTACCACTGCGCCGCCTAGGCAGTTACCATGTTACCATGAGTGTCTTCGTGATTCGAAGTTCACGTTAAGCAGTCGGTCCCGGTTGTTATCACGTAGGTAGGTTAACAGCCGTGAAGCTGAGTTGGAGGCCTTTGGGCGGCTTAAAAACATCCAACTGCAAGAAAACGTAGCCACAGCGTTGTCTTGCCAGTCCCCAACCCGCACTTGGCCAGCGTGGGGATGTATGGCCTTAACCCTCTCCTGAGAGGAGACCCGAGCCCAGCAGTGGGACGTTATGGGTTGTTGATGATGTTGATGATATCTACCTACCATAGAGTAACACAGTGTAGTAGCCATACTCAGGCATTCACTTCTGTCAAGGTAAGTATAAGCCCAAATGGGCCTATTCATTACACTGTTATGACACAGAATCTATTTATGTGCGTAAAATTCTTAATGTTTTGACCCTACGCAAAAAGAGGGGTATTATAAGTTTGACGTCGATGTCTGTGTGTGTGTGTGTGTGTCTGTCTGTGGTATCGTAGCTCTCAAACGGACGGACTGATTTCGATGCAATTTTTTCATTTGAATGCCAGTTTCCTTGCGGTGGTTCTTAGCCGTGTTTGGTTAATATCGGTCCAGCAGTGTAAGAGTATCAACTCTTTTCCAAAATGATGTAAGGCATTTTTGGCGTATGATTACTCGATTAAGTGCTTCACGCGTGCCAGTTTAATATGCTGCAGCATAGGGGCTTTTTAAAAAAAAATACACTAAGTGTCACTGATATCGGTTAGTTACTAATTACAACAGTACAGGTACATGTTCTTTCCCTTTCACTACCTCCCAACTTGTATAGCTACCAAAAGCTTTTGTACTGACGCCGGTTCTACTGAGCCAACACAAATAAATATCCAGTGTGTTCATGAAATTCACGCTCTGTCAATTACGAGGTGACAAACCACCTCGGTATATTTAAGTCAAAACGAGATAGAATAAATTTCATATAATGTGTCGTGTTCTATTGTAGATTCAAATTACGGAAACAATTTAATTTGAAGAGTACATTATACCATATCTGCGTAAAATTTAAATAAATTACCCGCGACGAATTTCACTTTTTCCCTGCCATTTGCATGATCAAAAATGTTGACTTCCAGGAAAAAGTAAATTTAAAAGATAAGATGTGTATCTGCGAGCGGGTTAATTATCCTATTTACTTTATTATTTCTACGTGTTTTTAATAAAAATAAAGCTCACGCCCATTATCAGCAGTGATCTAATAGCCATGTTTGACTTCAGTTATAGTTTTAAAGTCTTTAACTTAACATTGGTGAAAACGCGTGACATAAATAAATATGATGTTTTAAAAACAAAACGAGGAAACTTGCGTGAATTATTTATTTCTTCTTAGGCCAAAGAAACATATTAAATTCATTGTACTTGTTATAATAAGAAAGTTTTAGATGTCTTTTAGCCACGTTGTAGCACACATTGGTACATAAGGATACCTAGAAATATAAACAAAACTAGCTGACCCACGCAACGTCGTTTACATCTCCTATTGCCCATAGCGTAAAAAGATTCCCCCGTTTTTGTAACATTATTCATTGGTGCTCCGCTTCTATTGGTCTTAGCGTGATGATATATAGCCTTCCTCGATAAATGTAACATCCAACACTGAAATAATTTTTCAAATCCGACCAGCGGTTCCTGAGATTAGCGCGTTTAAACAAACAAACAAACTCTTCAGCTTTAAAATATTAAGTATAGATTCGAAGCACATTTTGTAATAAAATCAAGCGATTATAAAACCGTGATGGCGACGAAATTAGTGGTAAAGTTAGGTATAACCTGAGACTGTCTGTTCCGAACTGTACCAAATGATGTTGTCAGTTCATATAGTCTCCAAGCTGCAAGAGCTGGGGTTGGAAGCTCTCCCTCATCCGCCATACTCACCAGACCTTGCACCTACCGACTATTACTTTTTCCAAAATTTAGACAACTTTTTAGTGGGTAAAAAATTCAATTCCTGAGAGGCAGTACAAAATGCCTTTGAAGAGTTTGTTGCGTCCCGTCCAGCTGATTTTTACAAGAAGGGCATCAATAAACTACCAATGCGTTGGCAAAGATGCGTCGATTGCATGGGTGATTACTTCGAATAACAGAAATAAAAAAGTTTGAAAAAATAAGTACTTTCACTTATTGCATACAAAACGGCAATTTCATAGGTAAAGACCTATTATTCAATCGCGCTTACCGTATTTATGATAAGTCATAAATCAGTTTATAACAGGCACACAAGCATATTCACTTTCTCTTTCGATTCACCGTCAAAGACTTGCATTAGCAAAATGAAACGTTAAAATTATTTATGTGAATTTGGTTTCATTCATATAATAAACGGGCGTAATACACTTTAGCTTATTTATACAGAAACAACAAATGTTTAAAATTGTTCAGACCCTTGTTTCCGAGCAAATGTGACTTAAGAACCTGTGAAACTGGGAAATACAGTTTCTAATTATACCAAAACTGCAATTTTCAATTAATCTAACTTACTGATATTTATCTATATATAACGTTATATAATACGTGACATGACAGTATTTTGGTATTTATTCAAATAAATGAACTTAAAGTGTCTGTTTGTAATTTCAAAGGAATAGCTTTAGTAGGCATATAAACAATTTAAAAAAAATGTATGTCTGTCTGTTTCGGCTAATCTCTGGAACGACTGGACCGATTATGACAAACTTTCACTGGCGGATAGCTGATGTTATAAGAAACTTAGACTACTTTTAGTTTGGAAAAAAATTGGAATTAGTGATCAATATTCAATTCAAAAGCAACAAAACCCGGGTAATACCGCGGTAACATAAGTTATAAGTACTTATAAGTAATAATAACAAAAGGAAACCCTGTGAAATACTTGATGGTCAGCTTTAATTACCCACGAAACCTTGCAACACAAGAATTGTCACTCGAATGTTGACAAGTCTACTTTGGGCTCTGACACTCCTAATTTTCTCCCGAATCACAACACTATTGAACTAGTAGCGTTATTTAGCTGCGGTTGTTCGTTATGTTCTCCCTAGTCAATCTGTGACGGTAACAAGCTTAAACACGTAACCCTATTAGCAATTACGTTTCCCATTTACTTGTGTAATCGTTGCAATTAAAACACGAGACAAAATGACAAATTATATACAAATGAGAGTATCTAAATGTGGTATATAATTATATTAGTTTTACTCGTATTAAAACTGTAAGTGGACAAAGTTTGTCAAGACAACTTAATTACCTGTTGATGTATTGTATTGTATGATTGAACAGCTAATTAAACTAGTTGGCTGCGACATATTCACAAGAAAAACTGCAGTTAACACAGCAGGGCAGCTATTTTAAAATAAAAGTAGCCTAACTTACCCCTTATAACATCAACTATCTGCAGTAAAAGTCCTGTCAAATCGGCCCAACTGTTCTAGAGATTAACCGGTATACACAAACAGACAAAATTAAAAAAAAATGTTATAAGTACCGTTTATTTATACTTTTATTATATTAATTAAGTAAAAAGCTGTTAAGTTCAAAATTAGAAACAGACACTTCAAGTTTATTTATTTGTGTACATGCATGAAAAGCATATTATTTTGGCACTACTACCTTTCTAATTAGTTATAATTAAACTATTATACCTACCTATAAAACACGTTAACCTCATACAACATACACTGAACGTAAAAAAAAAGTAAAAACTAAAACCTAACTACGGCAAAAAACGACGCTGAAAAAGTATGAAACAAGTTTGAAAAGCCATAGTCACACGTAGTTAAAGTGTTATGGTACGTTTCTATGTAACGTGTGACTACGTTTTTACTTTTTTTTATTTAAAATGTTTGGTGCCGTTATAAAATCACTATATTTTTAAAATGTACAAGTAACAAACACCCTTTCCAATGAAACCAAACACGGCATAATTATCCTAAATTTATTTTTTAACACAGTTCCTTATAACCGCTAGAGGGCGCCACATTCAGTGACACGTCATATAGCCTATAACCAGCGGACGTTCATGACGCTTCTAACGATACCTCATTTGTCCAGTTATAATAAGTAGTTAAGGAGCTTTAAGGGAACAGATGACCATACATACATACTATCTAGCCTATCTATCAAAATCATAACCCTCTTTTGGCTTTGCCGTAGTCGGGTAAAAATAAAGACCAGCATAGCAGTTTTTGCAAACCTCATTAAATGAAATCTAGTATTAACTTCATTAAATTATAGGTTCTACAGTTGTTAAAGTTCTAATATAATTATATATACGCATTTGCAGTTAACATTTCGAGCTAGTTGAAACTTTGTTAACGTACATTCGTTAGTAGTTTATGCCCTTAAAAGCTGTACTCGAGATTGAAAAGCCGAAAGTACCCAACAAGCTGCAACAGCATATTGCAAATACCAGAGCTCTAGCTGTGATTCAATTGCTTTCTACTCAACCATGTTATTTTATCGTTCGTATTTCCGTGATTTTTAGTCGCTCAAGTAACTTCACCTTTCTTATTGGGTTGAAATTGAAGATATGAGAAAAGATACTATATAAACATCGACTATTTTAATTGAATGGTATTCCATTCACCATAATCTGAAATGCACGGGATATCAGACATAATAAGGTTTAAAATCGTGCATTTGAGATGAGACATCATTATGTCTAATAGGTATCCCTTGCTTTTGAGATGCGAAAAAATTGAAAATACAGTACGATACACCTAATATCGTACTGTATTTTTAATTTTTTCGAAATTTTAAACGAACGCTACAAAAAAAAATGCGTGCGTACAAAGGACACATGTCAAAAGTGAAACTTCTTTGGCAAAACTAAACCCTTTCTCATTCCCTCTCAATCGCTGTCTCCGTCTTCTTGAAAAAAAACGGCCGACATTTTCGTATCACTTTTATTGCTTTTCATCCGTAATAATTTTACCCTCATGCGCGTAAATAAGTTTCACTTCAAAAATAACTAAAAGCTGGCAAACGCAATATGTCTACTCTAAGTATATACGTACTACTGGCACTGTAGTATAAGTCAGGCTGACAGAGCTAAGAAACTTCCTTGTGGTACACTAAGCATGATCATTGCAATAATTTTTATAATGTTGAATACTGTAGCTTCGCTTTAAAAGGAACTCGGATAAAATCGTCGTCCACAGATAGTATTAATGCTTTTAGCGGATGCTCTTAATGTGAAGGTAATGGTAGGGTTGTTGATGAATGGTAACGTTTTCTTTGTAATGTTTAAGATTTCTGGAGACACTTTGTTTTAACTCTTTTAGGATAAATGCGAACAGTAATAGCACTTCTTTACACATTTTATTTCTTTGTGAACATTTAAAAGATAGAAGAGTCTCATTCCTTATTACAAGCATTAAAAATTTAAATTACGACTACGCGATTTAAAACCCTAGAACTTCTTTTTAAATTTTGCAATTCAGCAACTATTTGATTTAATAGGTCTTTACCTATGAAATTGCCGTTTTGTATGCAATAAGTGAAAGTACTTATTTTTTTAAACTTTTTTATTTCTGTTATTTGAAGTAATCACCCATGCAATCGACGCATCTTTGCCAACGCATTGGCATTTTTTTTATGCCCTTCTTGTAAAAATCAGCTGGACGGGAGGCAACAAACTCTTCAAAGGCATTTTGTACTGCCTCTAGGGAATTGAATTTTTTACCCACTAAAAAGTTGTCAAAATTTTGGAAAAAGTAATAGTCGGTAGGTGCAAGGTCTGGTGAGTATGGCGGATGAAGGAGAGCTTCCAACCCCAGCTCTTGCAGCTTGGAGACTGTCTGTTGCGCAGTATGGGGTCGCGCGTTGTCGTGAAGGAGCAGTGGGGACGACCGATTGACCAAAGCTGGTTGCAGATGTGCAAGCTTCTCCATCATCCTCTCCAGTTCTTCACAGTACACATCTGCATTAATGCTCATGCCGTTTTGTAAAAAGCTGTGGTGAATCACACCCGCACTAGACCACCAAACAGTGACCATCACTTTTTTAGGGGTCATTTTTGGTTTAGGGCATCGCTTTGGTGCTGAACCAGGGTCTAACCAACTTGCTGAGCGCTTTCGATTGTCGAACGGAATCCATATTTCGTCGCACGTAAGCATTCGTTTCAAAATTCCTTTATTTCTTTGCCTGTTGAGCAGCGCAAGGCAAGTCTCGACGCGTACGTTGCGCTGGCGATCGTTAAGGTCGTGGGGCACCCATCTATCAAGCTTTTTTACCTTGCCAATTTGTCGCAAATGGATCAATATTGTTTTGATGCTTACATTAAAAGCTGCTGCTAGCTCAGATGTAGATCGAGTTTCGTCAGCTTCCACAATCGCCTTTAATTCATTATTGTTAACCAAAGTCTCCGGACGACCACGAGCTTCATTTTTCAAGTCAAAATTGTGCAGTGGTGTGATGATAATGACATGAGTCTAAATACCAGCAAGTGTTATCACGTAAAATTTACTAGAAAAATAAAATTTTAACCGTCCACTTATTATATTTGTCGCAGCCCGATACAAGAAGTGGAACAGATAAGGGATTTAGGAGTTTTATTCGATAGGAAGTTAACCTTCATCCCACATATCGAGAATGTGGTTAAAAAGGCTTCAAGAATGCTTGGGTTTGTTATCAGGAATATAACTCATTTCCGTCATAGCAAGACTAAAATTTTAATTTATAATTGTTTGGTCCGTAGCTCACTCGAATATTGTAGCACTGTATGGAGACCTCACTACGCCACCCACACACTAAGATTGGAGAGGGTACAGAAGCGACTTATGTGGCATTTGGCATATTCTTCTGGGATAGCTAAAAAGAAGCCATCGTACAAGGATAGACTCTCACATTTCAATATGATATCCCTACAAAAGAGGAGAGATATAGTGGATTCCGTTTTTCTGTTCAAAATTCTAAGATACAAAATTGACTGTCCCCAGCTACTGAGCAGAATAAAAATCCGTGTACCTACAAAATACCCAAGAACCCCTATAACTCCTTTACATCCTCCTCTTCGCAGAACCGTCCTTGGTGCCAATTCTCCCATCCCCCGCCTCTCCAAACTGTTAAACAGCTGCAGTGATCTCGTTGATGTGCACTCTGACTCACTTGGTAGGTTCACAAGTGCTATTTATAGGACCTTGTAAAAGCGTCCGTGTTTTTAACCATCGCTGGTTGCGGCATCGTCACCGTAACTCTGAATGTTTCTTTTTTTTACGTTCGGGTCTGATAGGGATCTTCAATTCCTGGTGACAATTTTGAATTATGTTAACAAATAAGTAGTGCATGATGTGCTTACGTATAAGAAATTGTTTCACTAGGCTATAAGTTCATTGAATGTGTTTTTTTATTTTATTGTATCAGTGTAATCAATTGTTGGTGAGCCAAATAAAGAAAAAAAAAAAAAAAAATCCAGAACGGAACTGGGAAAACCAATAACGGGTTGTGCGTTCGTTTGTACAGTTCTCTCCGTAAACGTTTTTGAGTTACGTGCCGTTTGTGTCGCGTTGGTGCCACGACGGAACTCATATTCCATAATTACACGAATTTTTAAAGTATCCATTATGAGGAAAAATGTTCAAATGTAATGAAAATACAACGCTAATCAGAAAACAAAAGACTGAGTTTGTAAATAGAATGTCATGGTTTTAAAACAAAATTAATTTGAATTTAGAATACAGAGCCATTACAAACATTTTTTTATTTGAAATGACCAGTACTGAAGAACGGCAATTTCATAGGTAAAGACCTAATATTAAAAACTAAGAATCAAAGTAAATAAGTTATGTAATAGTACACTTCTAAGTACCTACTGCCGATTGCCTAAATAGTATCTTATAATAGAGTTATAATCTGGTCAAGGCAAGTTTTTTCACATTTCAGAACATTGTAAAGTAAGAATCGTTATCAAATTTAATACTTTTGTTAAAAGAACGTTATTATTGCTAATATTTTACAATAATTCACCAAATATTCGATGAACGAGTGGTGTTCATCAAATAAATTGACAATGTTAAAGCTCCTTCTCAAATTTCTCAATACGGCGTCCTTCCAGTTAAACATTTGATAATTCTTTTGTCGCTACGGGTACTGTCTATCTAATTCCAAAATCATACGTATTATAAATTTTACGTCACAAACGCGAATAATAAATTAAGAAACAAGTAGTGCTTGGATATTCCTAACACCTGCAACACGGATCCTGCATAGTGAGTAAAATCTCATGTATTGCAAATGTATTAAGATCGGCTAATTCTCAACCATACGACTCACGTAGGCCACCTTGTTAAGCATACGTGGTTTGTTAACAGACGTACTTTATATCCTCCGACTGAGTATTCTGTTCGTAGCCTACATACCAGAGATTAAATCCATCCATCTTGACAACAGAGGTAAACTACTATAGAATATAGTCTGTTTATTGTCGGTTTTGTTCTACGGTCAAAACTTCCTTGAATTAATAATACTTCGTTCAGTTTGCGTGTATTTAACCCTTTTTAGATTAGTCAAAGACACTTTAATGTAGAGCACCTGATGACCTAGCTTTGCTCGGTTTTTTTTTTTTTTTTTTTTATGTTTGGCCCGCCAAAATGACTCTGCTCTGCCTGATGGAAAACATAAGCAGAATCCAAGAGTGGTGGTCACCATACTCATTGCGAATGCAGACAGTGCAGTATGGCGACCCACACTATGGCGGCCTAGTGATGCTACTGCATCTTTTAGTCCAGTCAACAAGTATGAAACTTGTTGACTAGACTAATTGGGCCCCCGGTCTCGCACTCACCAACGAAACACGACAGCACGAACGCTGTTATTTTACGTTGATTTTCTGTGCGAGGGTAGTACCGCCCCGGTCGAGCCGGCCCGTTCGTGCTGAAATCAGCGTGGCTCTACTACCTCTGAAGAATTTAGTCAAATTGTCTTAAAATGATTCCTTTCTAGATCAATTTATCGCCCCCGAAATCCCCTGCATACTAAATTTCATAAAAATCGTTGGGAGCCGTTTCAGAGACTCAGATTTTAAATATCTATATATATTATCTATATATGTTACGGGCAATTTGATAAGTCCGGGCACTATTAATAATGGCCGGTCTGTATTTATAATGCCCGACTCAATTGGGCAATGTGATTAAAACAGCATGATTCTATCTTGGGCAAAGTAATAAAATAGGTGATCTGTAGTGTTTTTGTTGATTAAATGAAATTAAACTTGCATATATTTCATAAAATGGTAACAAAAATAAACCTAACCTAACACACAAGTAGGAAATTATTCATACTGCTCGGTTCAAGTGATAAATTTAAGCTATCTCAAACACTGACTTCTTACATAGACCACGGTTCGTCGGGCATTATTAATAATGGCCGGTCAAAGTGCTAAATTAATCACTTTGCTCGACGCTCTTGGGCATTATTAATAATGGTTGGTCCTTATTAATAATGCCCAGTAGTAATTTAAAATAACAAAAATATATTTAGTTGGCAAGATAAGTAATGGGAAAAACTGGCGTCTTAGTAATTTCTTAATCAGGTCTTATATATCATTATTAGTTTAAGAATATAATCAGTTACTTTATTTCTGAGTAGAACTGATTTTTCCATTTTATATCGCATAGCCCAAAGTATATAGCCGTGCCAGGCCGTGCCCATGTGTAGCCCGACACGTAAACGCCTCAAAAATTATTATGAGCGAAATACTACGAAAACTGATATGAATTCTTTGATTTGTTAATTAGGTACCTCAACTTCTTCCCACCGAACTTGAGCAACAGTTCTCAGATGACGTTTGAAAAGTCGGCTACCTACTTCGACGGCGATCTGGTGCCAAGAAGGGCGCACGCTCTAGTGCCCAATGCTAAGATTATTGCTATACTCATATCACCATCTAAAAGGTAAGAAAATATACTAATTGTTTTTTAAATATACTTAGGGCCGGTTTTTCAATAGTCAGATAAACAGTCAGACAGTATTTATTCTACAGATAACGTAAATTTGGGTTTTTCAATGGTCAGACATCTGTTATTCAAAGAATAAAGGTTAAATCTGAGGTATAACTTTATCTGTTGTTTCAAACCTCAGTTAGTGATAGTATCTGTAGAATAGTGATTTTGATGTTTGGGTATTTCTTAAAATTCTCTTAGTAATGGTTGTGATAAAATTACATACACTGCCACAATTAAGTATTTAATTTTGCTTAAGTGAATATGGATGTTTTGACTCGGTCGACGCGACGATATCGAAGAAAACCATCTGAAACTAAACTTTTTTGTTCTGAGGAAAAAAGGGTTATTAGAGAAATATAGGTTATAGATACTATAGGGAAGATGAAGAATTTTTATTTCACACACTGCTATCTAGTTCGAAATAAAACAGAGCTTGTGGTGACGAGCAGATTCCCTAGCGGCAAGTCGCAGAACTAACGTATGACAGATAAAAATACGTATACACGTTAACATTCCACTTTTAAAATACTGTTCACCCTCACGAAGTGGTCTTATAGTATTTTTTACTACTCCGTAGAAGTCTATCAATGAAATCATTTTAGAAAGAATTAAAATAACAATGCACTCGCTCTGTATATTAAACTGTCAAGTAGAAGTATCTGTCATACGTTAGTTCCGCAAACGGCCACTAGGGAAATCTTCTCGTTATCAATAGGTACAGAAAACTGACATTAATACAATTTTTTTATTATTATTAAACACATATTAAATAAACGTAGAAACACCCGTTAAATAAATTACTATGCACCACACGCAAACCACCCGGCATTTCATTTTTATAAATTTTGATTGTAATCATTGTTAAGAACTATATACTACAGGAATATCATAAACTACCTTTTTACTAAATTATTATTTACTACATCTATTATGGACAAATAATAATTATAATTGAATGCTTTCGTTTCATTTAATTAAATATCCCAAACCAGCAATCAAAAAGACAAAAAGAAATAAATAAAAAACAGTCAACTTAATTGTTGTCTAAGGCCCGTATTTTAAAAGGCGTCTCAGTCGTGAATCTAGTTTTAAAACTAGTTTTAAGAAGAGATTTTATTATTGAACGCCTCTTGAGACAAGATTCACTGATCGTTAATCAAGTGAGTAAAGATCAACGAATCTCTGTCTATAGCTTAATTTAGAACGATGTTTATGTCAAAATCTCCTCTCAGGAATAGATTTTGACAGATGTGATCTCCGTTTACCTGAGACAAGATCAAACTAGTCTCAAGTGGTAATTTATAAGGCGTTATAAGGGAAACTAACATATTTTATAATGATGTTTCTGAATATCAACGAAAAATTTACTTTACCTTACTTTATTTACGAAAGAATTACTTACCATACACATTTCAATTCACTTTAATTAACATTAGTTGATATTCAATACACTTAAAACACATATTTAACCATTTGTTTCAATTAATATCACCCACAACCTTTTGGTTTATGACAAAAATATATTTTATGGTAGGTATTTAAAAACCAAAACATAGTTTGACACTTCAACATGACAAGTATTGATAACAATTTTGAACGTTCCGTTATAGGTAATATCTAGCCATTTTTATTTTAATATTTTAAAATTTAATTTAGGGCGAGTTGCTTGTAATTATTATGTTTACATTGATACACTAGCCAATAGTGTATTATATATATAAACTAATAACCAATAATATATAAATTATGTTTGTTCAATATATTTTGTTTTTTATAATTTGATGCGTGATACGGAACAATAATTTCGATAATGCAGAAACGTAACTGAGAACATACTGTGAGTTGAGATTAGATATTGAAACTAGTTTCAGCTGAGTAGAACTCAATTCTCATTCTATAATAAGAGAGACGCTTGAGATTTGATGAGAACTTGAAACTCGTTTCAGCTGATCAGAGTTCAACGGATACTTGAGACGCCTTTTAAAATACGGGCCTAAAAGTTTCTGGTCCTTATCTAACGTGTGACTACCTGTATAGCTGCATCTCGCTTGCGCATGATTACAGTGAACATAGCTGTGAAGGACCATCAAGTAACTATCTAACTGTTTACTCCCGATTGAAAAACACAAAAAGTTTATTCGCTTGTTAAAGAGCTAGATACATTTATTCCCTTGTTAGTTATTAGGCAGTTTAACTGCGGATTGAAAAACCGGCCCTTAATGTTTTATTCTAAACTGTATTCTACTAGCTCTTGCCTGTGGTTCCGCCCGCGTGTATGTCGGTTGTCGTTGTAAATAGTAACCTATGTGATTCCTCAAGAATCATAGTATCTCCATACAAAATTGCATTGAAATTGGTTCAACGGTTTAACTGTAGAAGCCTAACCGACAGACAAGAGTTACTTTCGCATTTCTATCCACCCATCACACTTTTCAGTATTGATTGTATACAGAAATATAAAAAACTAGCTGTTGCCCGTGGCTCCGCCCGCGTGTTTGTTGGTTATCGCTGCAAATTGTAGCCTATGTGTTATTCTAATGTATAAGCTATATAATTGTAAAGTTTCATCATAATCCGTTCAGTAGTTTTTGCGAGAAAGAGTAACAAACATCCATCCATACTTAAAAACTTTCGCGTTTATTATATTAGTAGGATTACTGTAATATTTCTTTAATGAAATGAATAAAATCCCTACCCGCCAAGATAACTTGTAATTTGTAACCAGTAGGAAGGATACTATATTGAGTTACGTAATCAACTAGATTTATGACTCTAATTTTACCTAAATATTTCGGCTACTAAATATTTTGTCTTAAATCCGTTATGGAAGATTCCCAGTTATATGAATTCTGGACTTTGTTTTGGGGTTAAAAAATACTAGAAGTACTAAGTATTTTTCTGCTACTCATGAAATATCGTCAATAACCTCTAATAGTTCCCTGCATGATATAGGCAGAGGCACCTCATTTCACGGGCGAATTTTCATCACATAAGCAGTCTTTAAGTCGTCAAGATTAGGCATTAGACTTATGTAGCCAACGTTCGAGAGGTTAAAACTCCACTGCTGGATCTAGGCTTCTTCGAAAGGCGAAGATTGAAATTGAATTTGAAGATTGAAAGAAGGTTTGTTTCAATTTTTCCTTCTCTTAATGCAATGATGTTGTTCTACGTAATTTGCTACCTCAGTCGCCTCTTACGACACCCATGGAATGAATAAGCGTGGTGACACTCGGTATTCTGAATCTGTCACCAGATGGAGCCTTAGAATGGATATTTTAGACCACTATACCACGCTGTGTAGCATGGTGCGTGACAGTTTCAGTAACATTTCGTTTCACTATTGAAAGTTGCCGCGATTTACAAATTATGACTTGGTATTTCAGCTGTACCACATTCGCAATATATTAAATCATTAATAACTGTAGTAAATTAAATTAAACCAACCAGAATGTTCTAGTCTACAAATAAATGCCGCACCATGCTACAGCGCAAAGAGTATAAAGGCGCATGTCCACCGAAATTTGACAACACAAAAAAAGGTTGACAACATAAAAATTGACAATTTTTGTTCGGTGGTGACTCGGTTTTACAGAAACTTTTGTCACCAACACTTCTTGACAACACAAAAATTGCCAACTTTTCTTCGGTGGAGACCCAGCTTAAGGGAGCAAACTGTGCAGGACCACATCTTCTCTTTGCAGTGCTGCAAAGAGAAGAAAAACTCGAAACCAACTCTATACCAACCCAAAAGTATATTTAGTAAAATAAAATTTGCTCGGTACTGTAACGGACGCTTCTTAAAGCCCATTACATCGCTTTAATAGCGTATAATATTGTAAAAGGCATTAACAGCCCTAAGATTGCTATCGTAAATCAACAAAATATATTCTAATACTCGTAATTATTTTTAGTGTGCCGGTTATTGTACTCATTTCTACTGCAGTTATTTATTAGATAATAAAGACCTAATTGAGTACTTTTGTACCTACTTTTATCGAGTACAGCTAGACTATAACTTCGTTATCTTACAATTTTGTACTTGTAAAAATGATATCGTTTATTTGAATTCAAACAAGAAAAAGTTTAAAAATCTATAACCCGGCTACGTAATAGATAACTTTTGGTAAAATTATATAGCCTATGTCACTCGGTCCATTATTACGAATCTTTTGCAATCCCGTTCATTAAAATCGGTTCAGTAGGTTAGGCGCTACAGTGAATATACAAACATACATAAACTGCCAAAACCCTTCTTTTCGGCTTCGCCGTAGTCGATAAAAATACCTTAGGCTGTATTTACACAATTTACCATCATAAGGATCACTTAAAAACTATTTTTAAAACCTATCATTATTATTTTTAATCGTCCTGATCAGTCACCGAAAGCGATTTAGTAGAAGTACGACTAACATGTTATAGATATTGCGAACGCTTGCTTCAGCTCTAATTGTTATTAAAAGATTTTCTTCTTCCTAGCCTTTATTATTCCCAAGATTTTTGGGGTCGGCTACTAGTTCAACCGGTTTTACCTGAATATCAGTTTTTACACGGAGCGACTGGCATCGGACCTCTGCAACCCTGAGGGTGAACTGAATTCGAAGGTTGAACTAGTTGTCAGTATATTTGAGGGCACTGACTTCCCAATAACGATTGCCATAGATGTTCATGACAACCAGGACCGACGGCTTAACGTGCTCTCCGAGGCACGGGCGGGAAACACCGCCATCTTCCATACTCCGGGCTGCTATTAAGAATTTCTTGTAACAAAAACACAGCAGCATTCCGACCCGGGAATCGAACCTCAGACCTCATAATCAACAGTCGCTTACGCTAACCACTAGACCAACGAGGCAGTCAAATTGTAATTAAAAGATAAAGAAAATAAAATGTCACCTAAACCAACCGGCATTGTGTACAATTTATATGCAAATTAAAACTGAATTATTATCACGGAGGTTTTCCTGAAAATACTTAAGAATAAATTTGCCTTACCTTGTATTTTGTTTTCGCCAACTGGATTAAATCCTTTGTCCCTGGTCCACCTTTTTATACTAACACATAAGTATATAAAGGGAAAATACAACGAAATCTAAAAAAAATGCTAACAACAATTAATTTATCCTGGAAATTCTATTAATGTGCTTACATTAGTTTGGCGTTTGATAATTCTTAAAGATGTAATTGTATATTAATAAATCTTTGGCGTCTAATGTAATCTGGAACTATTAAATCATCAAATTTGCACAAGTGGTCTTCTACTAAGTTGTATGTTATCATCGACCAGAGGTGATAAATGCGCGATAAAAAATAGAAAATCCGGTGAAGATGATGACGACGAGTTCCATGATTTTTGTTCACCTAAAAATGCTCAACGCGCTGAAGATTTTACTTCAAAAAACTTTTTTTTTATTTACAGCATGTCAGTCCATTAAAAGGGTTATTATATATTACACATAAATGTGGTTTCTTTCACTTAGTACTAAAGTACAGGTGTTGGGGTAAAATACGATTTGATAAATGGCGTTGATTTAATCATAGTCATAGTATGTATTTAAGTTTAGGGCTATTAATAACTAGTAATAACTTATATTTAATGTTCTCTATTACTAGTTAAGAAAGGCCTTAGTGGTTTAAAGACGATTAGACACGAAATCAGGAGTCAGAATGAAAAAATCGTTTTGTAACCTACTGAAATAAAAAATAAACTATTCTGTTAATACTACATGTAGTATTTTAGTACCTGAATGACCAATGCATACTAAAATTATTGAAAATCGTTGAAGGCTCTTCCGAGATTCAGATTATAATATATAGGTACTAGCTGACCCACGCAACCTTGTATACGTCTCCTATTGCCCGTAGCGTAAACATTTCCCCCCGTTTTTAGGGTTCTGTGCCAAAGGCAAAAAACGGAACCCTTATTGATTCGTCATGTCTGTCTGTCTGTCTGTCCGTCCGTATGTCACAGCCATTTTATTCCGAAACTATAAGGTCTATACTGTTGAAACTTGGTAAGTAGATGTATTCTGTGAACCGCATTAAGATTTTCACCCAAAAATAAAAAAACAATAAATTTTGGGGGTCCCTATACTTAGAACTGAAACTCAACATTTTTTTTTCATCAAACCCATACGTGTGGGGTATCTATAGATAGGTCTTCAAAAATAATATTGAGGTTTCTAATATCATTTTTTAACAAAAGTTGTCAATTTTTCAACACGTGTTGGTGACAAAAGTTTCTGTAATTTCCTTGAGTTGGCAACAAAAATTGTCAACGAATGTTGGCAACCGTGTTTCTGTTTTTAGCGGTAAACGTCAAAAGAATACGCTTGTTGCAAATACACACATCAAAAGTGTCTAGGGATCAACATATGTGTCTAGGGATCAACATATATTTTTGCAATAACTTTTCTCCTGATTGATATTAATTAAAATTTTCTTAAAGGATTCATTAAATAAAGTGTTTTCGTTTGTCACAGTAACGATAAACCAAGTCACCTTTGCATTAATAAAGAAATTTGCCATTTTCCTAATAAAGGGATTTTTGACATTTGAACCACTAACATTAAAGTTCGAAAAAAAGACTGAAATAACAGTTTTCTTTAAAATTTTATTAGGTAACTTAAACAATTAATAATCCGTGTTTCTACCGCGAACACTAACAACACAAGAATCGGTTTGGCATACTCAAAATGAGTTCATCCAAATCACGCTGTGGAATGGCCGCCCATGTTCGTTGCAACAACAAAAAAAGGTCTTCTTGCGACTGGATACCCTCCATATTCGGCAGAGCTCTTCTCTGTAGCATATCCCATGCATGCTCAATCGGGTTCAAGTCTGGCGACTGAGCAGGCCAGGGCCAAAGCCACATCTCAATCTCAAGAAATCCGCATAAAAATGCTTGATCCCTAGACACTTTTGATGTGTGTATTTATTGGCTCTGTGGTGACGCTTAGTTCGAATGTTTTTTAAATTGTTGGCGACTCGGTGTAGACACAATGGAAACAAAAGTTGACGATTTTCTGAAGAGTTGCAAACATTTGGAAATTGCTCACAATTTTGGTGGAGACGCGCCTTTAGGGACACCCGCCTCGGTGCTCTTTTCATACAACTGCTGTATCTATCAGAGACGTAATTTCGATATTGTTTTACATGTTATTTTCATTCCACATTTCATTCGTCTTTCTTTAGATAACTTGTAAAGATATCAGAATATTATGATTTTTTTTAAAATCTTAAATCCAGAACATTTCAAATTAAAAATATAAATGTGATAAAGAAGTGAAAACAATGGAAAGAGATTTACGTGATGTATTAATTACAGTAACTGAATTAAACAGTTTTTATATTGAATAGATATTTATAATCTCTGTCGCCCGAAATAATACTTTACACTTTTATAAACTCTAGTCGAAAAACATTTTCAACGTAATATTATTTTTAAAATCAGTGAGTGAATTAATACAGCGTGTTCGAAGAATATTGTCATCATAATATTTGTTTTAAAAGCAATGAGTGAACAGGATACGCAGCGTGTATTCTAAATATTTAATCTTAGTGATTGCAAATATGTGTTATTGGCATGCAAATCACATTCGCAACACTAATAATGAAGTAACGTAAACATAAAAGATGTTTTTAAAAAGTAGTTGCCGTTCCTACTCATTGTAACAGATATCAAGCTTCTAAAGCATTTAATTTGCATAAGTATAGGTATTAAATATAACGAATCAGGTCAGAGTAGAAATTTAAACCATCGATTGAGCTCAAAATTTGACAAGTATACAATACGCTTCAGATTCTTTTTCAACCATAAAGTACCATAGAGAAGTGGCAGGGTACAGCTAATTGTATAAAATCAAAAAAAGATAATTTTGTCGCTGTAACATTAATTTCATAGCCTAACATCTATTGACATCTTTTGTTGACTTTAAGTTAATCAACGTTCCAAAGGATAAGAGATAAAGTATCGTTTCATATATTTTTGAAATGAATACTTCTATAGGCAGGTTTAAATGGGAAGTCAATTCATGCAAGTCATCATCGATATGGTCACGTGACGTGTTAAGGCTAATAGTATGTCTGTAGTTATACGTATAACTTGCGCTGAGTCAGCTGTGAATGTATAGATATATTCTTATGTACTCACTGGTAATATAATCATAATCATCAATATATATAAAAATCAATGCCACTTTTCGTTGTAATTTTATAACTCTAGAACGGGCTCACCTATCTAAACCAAACGTTTAGGCTTTATTCGGACTATTTAGTAGATGGTTTATGTGAAGTTTGCACAAAATCAGTCAAGCGGTTCTTCATTTATCACATTTTTTGTCATAACTCACATTCACGCGGTCGGAGCCGCGGGCAACAGCTGGTTAACATATAATAATAATTAATACTAGTAATAGACATTTTTTTATTTAAGATCAAAGAATCGGAAAATCCAAAAATTATAGCTGTTAGTTCATAGTTTTATGTTTCCACTTCTGTTAGCAGTCCTCATGACTACTATGGATGTTTAAGTGTAGTCTTTTATACACATCTGAAATGTCCAGAAGTATAATTATGTTTACTAATAAGTGCTTTTATAAAAACTCAATCATACTCCGACTGAGTTTAAAATGTGGCTGTTATACAAATGGGTCGTGACGAGCTTTCTTTTGTCGGTAGATAGTTATTTACCTGACAACTCACAAAGAAAAATCATCACAAAATATTGTATATAAAAGCAAAGTTTAAATAAACTAAATTTTTTATTGAATTTTTCTGTTCTCCAACTTTTATATGTAGGTTCTCAGAGATACGTTTTTATACTGAGTTCAGAAGGGTATAATTTAAAAGTATGTACATATATTTTAAAATTAAAAACCACGATAAATACATAAAATAAAATATTGAAAGCTATTAATTTAAATCGTTGATTACGTTTTTTGGCCAAATTAATGTCTTTGTATTTTTTTATGCTATTACACCATAGGAATTTTAATACCAAAGTTAAAACGACTAGTTTCAAATAATCTATATTAATATTATAAACGCGAAAGTTTGTAAGTATGGATGGATGGATAAATGTTTGTTACTCTTTCACGCAAAAACTACTGAACGGATTTGGATGAAACTTTACAGTAATATAGCTTATACATCAGAATAACACATAGGCGATAACACACATTTGCCGCGATAACCAACATATACGTGGGCGGATATAATAAAAGTCAAATACATGGCTGTTAAATGGCCTTTTCTTATGACGTATTTTTACAAGTTTCAATTAGTTTCGCGATGTTTGCTAGTAAAACAAATAATGTCCGTGTGGAAACAGATTAAAATCTGAAGTATCACCACCCATACTAACATACATATGCAACGGACACAAAGAACACCCAGACTCAAAAAACTATTTGTGAATCACATAAAGTGTTGTCCCATGGGGGATTTCAACCCACAACACTCAGCCTCGTAGAAACTTAAACTAAACTTAGTAATATGGGAGTTCCTTCTAGAAATACCTAATGTTATAACTTTGGTTATTGCCAGGGCGTACTCTTGGTACCAACACATTCGGTCGCACGGTGACGTCATCGCAAACAACTACACTTTCCACACCGTCATCACGGCGAATGACTCCGCGCCGAAACCCCTCCGGGATCTCAGGTAACCTTTTACTTTAAAATATTTTAATATATGGAATTTTTTCAGCTGAAAGTTCTACATAAATGTTGCAGTTAAAACTGTGCCATGTATTTCTTCATTATTATTTTGGCGACCATATTTCGCTCTTATGATAATAGCATTAAATAGCAACTATTGTCAGCCGAGATATCAATTAATTTCTTTAAAACAACGATATCTTCATGTTTCCCCTTACACTTGAAATATATGGTCTACTTACGTTCATCAAATATTTATCTTCTATTTTTTAATAAAGAAAAGCATGTGTTTTACGCCCGCTCCTGACCTCTCATATTGGTTCACAATTTTTCATGAGGTTCTCTCGCCCTTGTACATTAAAAACACATGTAATGCGTTCACTATTGTTATTTTTTCCCTTCCCCTTTATGTAAGCCGGTAATTTAAATACGTTCTACTCAGGCGCCAATGAATTGGCCGATATATTGAAGTATTATGCTTCTGGAAGACCCAACAGAGGCAACAGGCATGAAAACGATTTAGATTTAGTTGACAGCTGTAGTTATAAGTATAATGAAACGTAATTTCATACTTCATCAAATATTCTGAATACAACTATACCTATGTTATTTTTGCAATGTTAATTTTAATTGAAAAAGAAATAAAAACTCAAAAAGACTAATCTGGCATTAATTCTAAATGACCTTAACGTGAGTTGAAAAATAAGGTTTGCAGACAGGTTTCAAATACAAAATTATTTACAGTGCGTATGTAATTATACTTGTACAAAACAGCATAAATCCGAACCTAAACCTGGTTAATTCCTCTTAATATTATTCTGATTTACAAAACATTACTATATTTTCATAACTTAAGCTAGATTCACGTTGTTCACTAATACCAGAACGTATTCAAACATACAAATCCATGAAACATTTAACAAAGCCAGTTGTACTTAAAAACATGCGCCTAAAAGATTATTGTGGGGCAGACAGGGCGTCATGAATTTATTATGAAACATCACGAGCATTTTCTCCTGTGGCTAATGTACTGAAGCAAGATTATTAATTGATATTCTGTGAATATTTCACTTTGTTTTGTTTTTCTTTCACTTCATTCGCAGATGTAAGACCTCATTGTTTAATTGTATGAGAATAAGAAATGAATACAAATCTGTACACTGTTGAACTTCTGCTTTGATTTTATTTGTCTGGGAAGTAAAAAAAAATTGCACGCACGCTATAATGAAGATACAAAAACTTTTAAAGTGTAAAGTAATAGTAATTATATTATTATGACGTAATCTAAGTATGTAGGCGGCTTAATGTTTCGTAGTTAACAAAATTTTAACTCTACAACTAGAAAAAGTTTAAAAAGCTCTAACCCGACTACGTATATTTTTTTGATAAAATTTATGTAGCCTATGTTATCTGAGTCATTATAACGAATCTATTAACACCTCATGCATTACAATTGGTTCAGTAGTATAGGCGCTACGATAGAACATACAAACATAAATAGACTCCCAAAACTACTACCGTTGAAAGTGGTTTCGCCGTAGTCGAATAAAAAAAAGGTTCAGTTTTTTTTCTGCATAATTTATTTTAAAAACTACAAAGTTCTGTCCGTGTGTTAATTTCTACAGGATTTCTACTATTATTTGTTACGGGATATTTTTATAAATTGGAAAGCCGTGCCGTTGATCTACCTGCTCTTAAGTTTATTTCTCCTCTTTGATGAAATATATACAGGAAACATTCACTTGTTTATATACTCTGTATCATACAGAGCATGGTATAACAATACAGGTATGACATTCCGAAAGCTACCCAGGGTGACGTCACTATCCAGTTACCACTTTATAGCATTATAACAGATTATAACATGAAATGATGGAAACATTTTCAGTCACCATTCTTTTTTTTTTATGGAATAGGCGAGCAGACGTATCGCCTGATGGTAAGCGATTACCGCCGCCCATGGACACATGCAACACCAGAAGCGTCACAAGTGCGTTGCCGGCCTTTTGGGGATGGGGAGGGGAGGTAGGGGTAGGGGATTGGGGTATGAGCCTCCGGTATCCTCACTCACTCGGTGAAACACAGCGCAAGCACTATTTCACACCGGTTTTCTGTGAGGCCGTGGTATCACTCCGGTCGAGCCGGCCCATTCATGCCGAAGCGTGGCTCTCCCACGGTTCTATTTAAAAAATGTAAAATGCATTTCAATTGTTGTTTTGTGTACATAATCAAACAAAATATTTGAATTTAAATATATGATAACGTGAAACTTTATTATTCTATCGAATTCACAAAGGGAATAATGGTGGTTGGGGAGTTATTATTCCACACTACTGGTAACACTGAACCAGCGATAGTGATGATGACGTCGTCTCGTCCTCTATCTATCTCGGAATTCCATACCAGTGTTTTTATATCATGATACAGAGTACACAAACAAATGAATGTTTCCTGTGCTGCAGTGATTTATAACGATTGTAAAAAAACACATTTTGACAGAGCACTCCTCTTATACATGTGCAAACTTTTACATTATTCGAGAAGAGACTTGAAATGCGTACGTGTTGGATGGTATTCACGGGGTCGTAAATTGTACCCTAATGTACTTTACCTTTCTTTCTCTCATTTAAATATAAATTGATTAAATTACCTGGAAAATTGCTTTCGGCAATACAACTGTCCTTTTTACATATCATCTTTCTCTGTACGCTATATTTCAATTGATGAATAGATTATTTTATTTTGTGTCTTTTCAAATTAAGTTTTCCGAACGATAATCTAACATAATGTGTATATGTATATTCTATATCTTGTTTATGATAGGAATCGTTGTCTGAATCCGGGCAAGTACAGTCATTATTTGGAGCGATGGCTGGCAGAGTACAGTAGTCACCAGCTACACGTCATCGATGGATCCTTGCTACGTTCAGAACCAGCGAGCGTCATGAACACGCTACAGAAGTTCCTTAAAATATCGCCACACATCGACTATAATAAACTGCTCAAGTAAGTTTTAAATTTAATTTTATATCTATGTATAAACTCCAATACAGCAGACACTATCCTATATTTTCCATCCCATAGTTGCCTCGAAGCGATAAAACCGTCACTTGTATTTCCATAGTTTTAGTTAACTTTGTAATTAATCATATACATATTGTACATGATTAATTGGTTTACATATTTATTATACATTATTATTATAGGTATGTATGCATGTTCTAACCACGTTCATATAATTTCACTGGAGCAACTGCAGCTTAATAAATTACTTCGTTGTGTTAAATGAATGAACGGATCACCGAATTCTAGGTAAAATAGTACGGGATACCATCTCAAATCTTGCGACTCTACTGATCACCGATGATTAGTGTCATTAATTATTTGGCAGTGTTAGTCAAACACGAATTTCTGTGGGATGGTGGTCCTTGCTTATGGAATTAGAATTCCTTACCATCCTTGCACTTAATAATATACAAATGATCGTTACTGGTAGAATGATTTTAGTTAAAATATAATATGTTAGGTTTTAATTTTTTAACATGAAATTCCAAAAAGATTTCAATACCTAATAACTAACATCAGCAAGCCAGGGAAATAAAGCTAAACCTTAGAGTGTATACTCCTTGTGAAATGTAAGCGGCCAAGAGAGACCGGCGACCTCTGCAATTGCCGATAACTTAGCTACAATGGCCTCCTTAAACTGCACATAACTTTGAGAAGCAACTCGCAGCCCGTAATACGGCTGCATCATGCTTTATCTAACTAAAGCAGCTTGTGCAATTCTAATCCTTCCTTAACTGGACCACGACCTTAATTCAGAAATGTATTAATAAATTTATATGTAGGTATGTGATTTTCTATATCCACTTGACGTTACATTTCACTCGTCATAATAAAAGTACTCAGAATCACTACAGTGAAGGGTCTTTCTATTCTCCGTATCGACATAATAGACTCGTGAGTAATATATTTAGGTAACTAGGTTGGTAGATTCACAATAACAGAGTAAAGCACGCTCTGTTGGCCCAGACATTTCGAGAAAAATGGATGATGAAATTATTGAAAGACTCCGGGAATAATAGACATGAGCTGTAGAAAGGGAATGTAATACGGGCTATAAAGGTAAATAATATATAGATGATGAATCGTTTGCCTATTGCCCTGTAAATAATAATCTGATTTATACAGAGCGTGGATAGAATAAAGGCGTATTGTGACGATTTAGATGAGACGTAAGAGACGTCTGCAAAAATATTTGACTTCACATTTTTTGTTGCAGGTACGACCCGAAAAAGGGATTTTTCTGTCAAGCGGTTGGCAATGACAGAACTAAATGTCTGGGTAAATCGAAGGGTCGTATATACCCACCTATGGAGGACCGTTCCTCGAAGTTTTTGAAGCGTTATTACACGCCTCACAACACAGCGTTGTCCAAACTACTAGTGCGGATAGGTCGCCCCGTCCCGCAGTGGCTCAAAGACGAACTGTCTAACGGATAGCATATCTTTCAACCTGTAAGGTTGGAACGAAACAAGAAATTGCACGGATCGATTAAGGTCTGTGTCATCGCCATCCCTTGACTAAGTCCAAGGGTCGGCGAAGCGGTCCACGAGTTACAAACTGTGGTCCAGCTCGCGCGCAATGTTGTTCATTTCATGTGTTTCAATGTGAGAGTATTCTTGTTGAACAAATATCTTTATCTTCATGTATATAATGTTTTAAAGAGTGATATTAAACGACTTAAAATTCTTTATCTGTTTAAACGAGGTGAGGAATTATATTATTGCTTTAGTTTATTTTTTTACTGTGTGTAGGTGTAGTGAATGACTTGTGTTTCCAGTGAAACAGTTGCGATTCGACTTTGCTTGCCAGACGTTGTTTCTTAGCCATATTGGTATGGACAGTGTGTCCGACGCCGCTAGTGTCGGTCTAGGTGCTATTTGTTAATAGTTGCAATCCTCAAAATGTAATTTTTAGTTTTATTGATAAACCTCATTTGCTTATAGATGCAATTATGTTGTTATACGATCATTTTAACAAAAAAAACGCTTTGTAATTAGATATAATTACTAATTATTTGTTACATATACTTAACGTTCATATAATTTTCATTCCACGCTGTAACCGATCATCCCTGCGTTTTTAACTAATAATATTAGTTTCTTTTAATTACAATGTACGTACCTGATACAGATTGTAAATGTGTAGTTAATTTTGTACTTTTCATATAAATTAGTTGCGAATCTTATTTTATCAATCTCCCTGTCTTTGTGCCATAAACATGAACTGAAATTAGTGGCACTCGAAGAATTGTTCTATGTATTGTATTATTTTTATAGAAAATGGATTCAAATATACTTATAACACTAGTCCTCTTCAAAATCGAAAGAACCACGTAAAATTATATACGTTTTGTTCGTTCATGTTTAACGAACTATCGAGAGCACCCATCAATTTTAGTTTCAGTTACCGAATTAGCAATAAGAATTTTTAATATACGTATTAAAGATGTCGCATTATATTTTAAATAAATGACAACAAAGACGACCCATTGAGTATAATAAATGTATTTGGTATATATTTTGATATGCATAAATTTACGAAGCGAGGTAACTCGGCAAAGAACGATAAACGTTTTATTAAAACTGAATCGCTGTAGAACATTTCTTACTCTTTGTTGTAATAGATGTCGGTACTTAAATATATTGTAAAAATCCTGTTCTCATGAGAAATACATAGAAGAGTACAGAAAACATATATAAAGAAATCGGTATTCGAATATAGAGTTAAATATTAATATTTTTATGGTACATACATTATTATGTTATTTAGTTAATGTTTTCGAAAGCTTAAAGTTTTTATATTCAAACTTGTGATGTTCTTGATATATTGTGAAGATGTGTATTAGTAGAAACGACCTTACAATGTTTAGAGTGAGCTATCAAACTTGTTACGGTGTTGCATTTTGTGAACATGTTTAAATCACTCAATATAAAGAGAACACCTGCCGTTTTCCGTTTTGCCTTTCCCGGTCGGGAAACGGCCAGCATTACGTTCATTTAGTACAGCTTTTATTTAATCCTTGAATCAATTGTGACCCCCTTATTTATTTAACATCACAATTTTACTTAACATAATATTTTTGGACGATTACAGCCGACTGTTCTTAAATTGTGTTCTGTATAAGAAATTAATACATCACTTATTTTATTAAATGATTTGGACCTTCAACATGTAGTTTTATAACCCTATTATTCGTTCGAGTTATTAGCTGTGTAATGGCTCTTATAAATGGTTAGAATTTTGCCGGATTCTTTCCTCCAGACCGTTAAACGGAGACGTAAAGATAAATTGAATCTCTTTAATATCCCTCCATATACTTCCAGTGGAATGTTACCGACAAATGCAATTCTGTGAAGATACAATGCAACCACCCCTAGCCTTGAAAAATGTAAACCATTTCTAGAGTACTTTTCGATTGTCGATATACTTTGTGGAAAATATATAAATCTAAATATAAACTCGTTTGCAAAAAAAACGGGCACTTAAGCAAAGAACTATTTTATAGTTACTATTAGTTTGACAATTTTAGGTATTGTTATCCTCAGAATTTTATAAATTAATTAGGAAGGAATAGTTTTCATCAGTTTTATCATAACATTTTGATTAAATTATTGAAAAATAATGTTTCAGCTCAAAACAATATTATTGTACCTGCTCGCTAAATAAAAATGAAACGCGTTAATTTCTTTGTTTTTCTTGAATATATTAAAAGCAGATAAAAGTTTAGTATTGAGTGTGACCCCCTCTTGCTGAAATCACGGCTTGCATTCGTCTGGGCGTGCTAGCGAGTATATCTTTTATGGTTTCTTGGGGAATACGTTCCCACTCCGCTGTAATCACATTCTTTAGCTCTCTGATGGTCTGCGGAGCCGGCTGCACTGATCTCACTCATCGCTTCAGAACGTCCCAGACATGCTCTATGGGATTGAGGTCCGGACTTCTAGCTGGCCAGTCCAAACGACGAATTCCGACTTCTAGCATATACGCTTCCACATCGCCAGACCGGTGGGCGCGAGCGTTGTCGTCCATAAAAATTGAGTTTTCGCCAAGAGCGGTTAAAGCGGGTTGTGCATAAGGAATTAGAACTTCCGTTATGTATCGGTGTCCAGTCAGTGTACCGTTTACGATGAAGACTAACTCTGTACGATCCATAGAATTTATTCCTGCCCAAAACATAACAGAGCCCCCTCTATAAGGTTTGATTTTTTCAAAGCATGCCTCTGTAAAGCGTTCTCCTCGTCTACGTAGCACTCGCCGACGTCGTTCTTCACCATGCAGAGATATCCTGGCTTCATCGGAGAACAATGCCCTATCCCAGTCTTCATGAGTCCATGACACACAATTTCGAGCGAAGCTAAGCCTGGCAACTCGATGTCCACGGAGTAATTTAGGGCCGCAGGCCGGGCGATGACTGTGTAACAGCGAGAAGCCTCCTCCTGACCGTACATAGACTAATTTGCACATTTCTTACTTCTTCGAGGCTGTTCTTGAGGTCCACATAAGAAGATTTGCGATTTCTCAACGCTTGACTAACTAGAAAACGATCATCCCGTGGTTCGGTACATGTCTTTCTGCCAGAACCAGGCCTTCTCTTGACGGAACCGGTCTCTTATAGCGCTGCCAGGTCCTTTGAACTGTCAACCGACTCACATTTAGCCTCTGAGCCACGAAGCATTGGCTGCAACCTTCTTCAAGCAGCGCAATAATTTTGCTCGCTTTTATCACTTTATCTACCATTTTCGAGATTGCTAAACAGCAATAACAATACTTTTAAATGTCAAGGACATCAGATAATTTAATAAAAATTGTCAAAAAGATAATTAGAGTCGATATTAACTATAGGGAATTCGCGCCACAAAATGTAGTTAAAAGTTGTTTTCTTTGAAAACCAGGCTCAGTCAAAAAATAATAATTTGGAATGTACTCTTATAAACATTATGGCACTTTTATAACTGGCCAGTAACATGTTCAAATGATTAAAACTTTTTTGGTATTTAATTTTTTTCAGCCAGGAAGAAAATCGAAACCGCCCGTTTTTTTTTTTGCAAATGAGTGTATATATACAAAAGAGTAAGGTGACTGACTGACTGACATACCCAGAGATCAACGCACAGCCCAAACCGCTGAAGCTAGAATCCTAAAATTTTGCATATAGGTTCTTTATATAACGTAAGTGAGCACTAAAAAGGAATTTTGGAAATTCCACCCCTAAGAGGGTAAATCAGGGGATGAAAGAAAGTAAAAGCTAGTATATAATATACTTTTGGAAGCCATAAGTTGTGTTATCAATATGTACATGTTTAAATAAGCTCTAACTTCATATGGTTCAAGACCGCAATGGAACAATGAAATAGACCCAAATTATCATCTATTGTTATAGACAAAGTTATTCTAAGAATGATTTCTCAAGAGAGGTTGCCAGTCGTGTTTGGTCGTCGGTGATGTCAACTGGAAAACTTCTAAATTATACGCTTAAACTTAGACTTCGAGGCCCTGACTGCGTTGTACAGAAACTTGAACTTAAAGGTTAGTAATTTATGTAAGTAAGTATAGGTTTACAGTATTAATAATGATATTGTTTCTAAACAAAGTTTAACAAAAAAGAAACCCAACTTCAAGAACTGGACCAAATTAAAATGGGACTACACGGGACACACCAGCTTTCAAATAAAAAAAGAATCATCAAAATCCGTTCACACAGTCGAAAGTTATGAGGTTACAAACAAAAAAAATACAGTCGAATTGATAACCTCCTCCTTTTTTTCAAGTCGGTTAGAAATAGGTCCAATGATGCATAAGCATCTCATCAGGCCGCCATAGTGTGGGGTCACCAAGCTGCATTGTCTGCATTCGCAATGAGTATGGTGACCACTTGTCTTGAATTCTGCTCACGCTTTTCATCATACGGAGTAGAATCGTAAATAAATAATGTTACGCAACGCTACAGATGCTTCCAAATATTTTTTATTCCATCACCAAAAAGCTTGTCTGTGGTGGTAAACTGTGGAGCTCTCTTACGGCCGTTTTCAATAACCTATCTATCCTTAGTTCTCATTACTACAGTTAAACAAATCTATCTTTTTACTCTTACTTTCGTTTCAATAACCTACCGGCAGATAGCATTTCCTATCGAAGTTGTCTATCTATCATTGGGAGGACGGATAGGCAACTAGAGATAGGAACTCTCATAGTAATCGGACTAACTTGCATTTCAATATAAGTTTCGAGTTACTCTCCGATAGGTGTAGCTAACTCTAGTAACGTCAGTTGCTTATCTGTCAATATCGGCCAGTTACGCGCCAACCCGGCCAGATAGAATTTCGAAAATAATTATTTTTTTATGTAAATATAAAAAATGGAAGGTTTTATCAGTGATGATAGCGACATGGAATTATTATGGATTATGATCAAAGCAGTGATAGTGATACTTAAGAAAACATACCTTTACAGTTACAGAAGGAATATAAGCCGCGTGTGAATTATATGAATAAATTATATGACCACGAATTTGCATATAAATCTAGACTAAATAAAAGTGCTGTGAATCAGTTAATAAATTTGATACAACCATATTTAAGTGTAACATCTAAAAGGTAAGTTACGTTATCGTTTTAAATCTCAACTTTATACTTCAGCCAAATTTGATAAAAAAATATAAAGAACAGATAGGTATTTAACTATTCTTTAATTTGAAAATTACTAGAAATTGTATTATATTTTCTTCATTGGGTTTGGTTCAAGTGTAGACTCATAATGGGGCTAGTATTGCCATAATATCAAGTTTTAACAAAGTTCTTATTTTTCCAGAAATCATGGTATATCCACCCTCCATCAGATACTTTTGGCTACGATTTTATACATTGGGCACTATGCTAGTGTCTGTTGCAGATTTTATCGGAGTATTAATAGCATCTGCATAGACAATACGAATATTGTCTATGCAGACGTATCCAGAGCCATAGCAAGATTATACCCAAACTTTGTTGTGTTACAAAATCACACTCAACAAGAGTTTTATAATATTGCTAGATTCCCCAGAGTACATAGTGTCATAGATGGCACCCATATATTAATACAATCACCAAGTAAGTACCTCATCTCATATTGAACTATCTCATACTTCTATTTAGGTGCTGGTCTAACTTAATTTTTTGATGCTTTCATACTATCTGTACATACATATTAAATACTGTTTTCATATTATTTGCAGACTCAAATATTGGAGAAGAATTTAGAAACAGGCAAGGAATATTCTCTATCAATGTACAAGTTGTGTCTAATATTGTTCATTAGTGTTTCTAAATGTAGTTGCCCGATGGCCAGGGATGTCCACTCAGGATGCAACTATATTTAACCACTCTATTTTAAAAGGTCACTCATTTAGTTGTTTATTCTGTTAATAATAAATTTTTAGAAGCGGCTGTAGCCTAGTGATAAAGGTATTGGACTTGCGAAAAAGAATTAAAGAGGTTGTTGATTCTAATCCTGACCGGTACACTACCGACATGAACCCACTCCTAACACAAGCAATTTAGCTTAGCTGGAGGGGTTAACGAGAATACTAGTAATTTCCTTTTAAAAAAAAGAAATAAGTACACTGTTCCTATTGCTTAAAAGACTTATATAAAATATTAAACTTGCAGATTATTGTGAACAAGGTGGACTTGGAAATCGCTGGCGGCTTGGTGATAGCGATCCATGTACACCCTATCTATTGACACCACTACTCAACCCAAATACTCCATCAGAGCAATGTTATAATGAAGCGCACATTAAAACAAGAAATACTATAGGTTTGTATTGTTTACTAAATATTAGATGCATGGTAAATGGTTTAAATACACTATTAATACCTACTGTAATATTGCAGATGCATTGGAGTTTGGAAAAGAAGATTCTCCATACTATCTTTAAAAATGAGGCCAAATTTAAAAAATATGCAACATACAATATTGCCAGGAACATGAATTTGGCAAAGATAGAGCCTAAAATATCGATTTCAGAAACAACACAGGAGGAAAATGTAATTATTCATGACAATTCTCCAATTTTAAACATGTCAGAACGGCAATTGGTAATAAATATATACTTTAATGTGTAAAATAAACAATAATTAATCATATTTTATGTAATTTTTATTACCTTTCACAAATTTGAGATCACAATACAATATAAACTAATCACACAATGAAAATTTAATGATAAAAATTTAAATTAATTTAAATCCTTTTCTTCACTTCACTTGTGGTGGAGGTCCCAGCTCTTCATAACTTCACTTCAATGTTTTCTGTTTCATCCATCATCAAATTAGTATCTTGCACAAGTTATCATCAATGTAGATACTTATAGGATTCATTTTGATTTACAAATATATATCAATAATTTAAATAATCAATATCAATATTTAAATAAATATCACAAGATACGCGCGCACAAACAAACGTCAATTCGATATGTCGAAACGTTTTATTTCATTTTGAATGTGGTAAACAAATAAAAAAAATCAAGTTAATGTTGATTCACTATAAAATCTTTTAAAAATACAAACAACAAGTACTTTTAATAAAAATAAATAAATAGTGAATATTTGTTTTTAACATTAAAGATTTGTGTAGCAAAGCACTAAACGTGTCAAGAGGGAAAAAGCTATCCGTCGTTGGTAAGAGATAGATAGCGCTTATCCTTGATTGTGAAACGCAAGTTATGGATAGATAAGATCACGCTGCAAATCGGAGATAGCGATCTATCCTTAACTGGCGATAGGTTATTGAAAACCGCCGTTAAAGGTCAAGAGTTGGTGTTATAACTATTAAGTCTATTAAAGTTATGATTGGTGAAAGACCATACATGGTGTCTCATCAAAACAAAAGTTTCACTTTTTGTGGGCTAAGTTCCTTGAGTTTATTTAGGTGTCTGTTGGCCTTTGACATTAGGCATTAATCGATAGCCTAAACTGCGGCTAGTAACAATACTGTTATGAACCAATAAAGATTTATTTAAAAATATATAACAATGTAGTACAAGTTATTACGTTACAAATTAATTAATTAACAATCTATACTAATATTATATAGCTGCAGAGTTTGTTTGTTTGAACGCGCTAATCTCAGGAACTACTGGTCCGATTTGAAAAATTCTTTCAGTGTTGGATAGTCCATTTATCGAGGAAGGCTATAGGCTATATTTATTTTCAAAAAATTAGAGATCCGTTAGAAAATTGCTATTTCGTAACCCAAGGTGTGAAATCGAAAACCTATTTTTGCGTGCGGTGCAAAAAGTATTGACAATAGAACAAAATAATGTATTACGGGTTTGTAGGTCCCATTAAGATCTACAAAAAAGTCCGCAAGAGCATAGATCTAACTATCATAGTTTAGTCATGAATACCGCTTTTGTGTTCAAAAAAATTATTAAATCGTCTGAAGAAAGAAACTACGTTAAATGTGTATCGTAATATTAATCCTTATCCAAACAAAGCATTATGTTATCAAGGGTATTTATGTAGAAGTAAAATACTTTTTGTTTTATCCCATTCGGACATTTCGTTTAGAAGTTATCACGAGTATAAGACGCTTAGAGTTGGTACCTACTAATGAGTTATTTGCCAAAGAGTTTTTATTAACATAATACCTAATATTAATCTGTACCCAAATATATGTGTTGTTAATTATGAGTATTAGATCACGCTAAGACCAATAGGATCGGAGCACCGACGAAGAGCACGACGAAAAACTACTGAACGGATTTGGATGAAACTTTACAGTAATATAGCTTATACATCAGAATAACACATCACACTAATACATAAAGGCGAAAGTTTGTGTGTATGTTTGTTACTTCTTCACGCAAAAACTACTGAACAGATTTGGATGAAACTTTACAGTAACATAGCTTATACATAGGCTACTTTTTACCGCGATAACCGACATACACGCGGGCGAAGCCGCAGGCAACAGCTAGTTAAACAATACACGCAATATTAATTACGAGATAAGCACTCAGGTGTTCACACTTCGACGGACAAAAGGTAAAGAGTGCCCAGAGCGCGCGCGCCACGTCTTTTATAAGCGCACTAAGTCGGTTGTCAAGAATTCAAGATGGCGTCACTGTAGATGTCGCTCTGAGCGCGGGCAACGCCTACTATAGACGTATTTCCTTCTATATATACATTCTTCTCTACCTACTATCATAAATTAAATGTAGATTATTTTTTTATGTATGGCCCTGCCAAAGTGACTACTTACTCTGCCTCATGGAAGCATAAGCAGAATCCAAGAGTGGTGGTCACCATACTCATTGCTTGTGCAGACAATGCAGCATGGTGATCCGCACCATGGCGGCCTAGTGATGCTTCTGCATCTGCATTGGGCCTCCGGCAGGGCCGGACCGTGAGTTTATGGGGCCCTGGGCTAATACTACTTAGGGGCCCAACAATTTTTTTTTAAAGTCATCTCCCGCATTAGGAATAAACATCCTTTTTTTATTTTTAACGTGTGGAAATCCCCTCGGACCGACACCCCACCGGGGCTTGCGGCGGGGCGGTGTGTCGGACTCGAACCGACTAAAACCACACGGGGTGCCACTCTGCGCCTGAGACGGGAGGGACCCGGGAAACGCGTAACGTCCCCTCCTCGCGGGCGGCCACTAGAGCGGATGGAAGGGAAAGCCCGTCCCGACCATCCGCGGCCACACTCAGGGCGGCATGAGGCGCTGATAGGCGCACCTCTGCCACCCGGTTCGCCGGCGGCGGATTGGGTCCGAGTGGATATCATCCTCCCGGGCCTTCTCCGCCACCTCCTTCTGCGAGATTACATCTTCGCAGAAGGTTGCGACCGCGGTAAAACTGCTGTCGCTACCGGCCATAGAGCGTATGACGGCCGGTAGCTAGAGATCTCCTCCGATGACTGCAGTAAGGGCCCGACGCTGCAGCGCCCAAGCGGGGCAAACCGCCAGCGTGTGCTGGACCGTGTCCTCACTGCGGTCGCAGTGGTGGCAGGCGTGACTCAATTCCCTCCTGGCGACCGAGTGCAGGTACTTCCTGAAGCAACCGTGCCCGGAAAGGACCTGCGTCAGTCGGAAGTAAAGGGTCCCGTACTGCCGCCCTGCCCACTCGAGGATCACCGGCTGGATATAACACAAGCAGTGGACGTCATTAATCAAGACTTAATGCTAATTTGCAACTGGAGTAGGGAGTATGGGCTAAATATAAATCCAACCAAAACACAAGTCATGATAGTGGGTAGTTCCAGGCTGCACTGCAAAATTAACTTTCAGCAGATACCAGCTGTATGTTGCAGCGGGACGGTTATTCCATATAGTGATAAGGTGAAAAACTTGGGGATCTGTATGGATAAGTACCTATCCTGGCACCCTCAGATTGGGAAAGTCAGTCGCAAACTTTTTGCTGCAGCAGTATCTCTGCGAAGGCTACGGAATTTCCTTCCAACTAATACTAAAGTTGCGCTCGCACAATCACTTCTACTCCCCATCCTTGACTATGGCGATGTCAGCTATCTGGATCTCACCGAAGACCAATTGAACAAACTTGAGCGACTTCAAAACTTATGTATTAGATACATATTTGGATTTCGCAAATATGATCATATCTCAGAGTTTCCTTCTAAGCTCAAGTGGCTACTAATACGCTTTCGCCGGAATCTGCATATTCTTACTCTTTTATACAGTATTCTGTTTAATCCTCACACGCCCCCTTATCTCAAAGAACGTTTTCAGTTCTTAAAAAATACGCATTGCAGAGACCTGAGGTCATCGCAGAATTTAAAACTAAAAATGCCAACACATTCCACTCAGTTTGCAGACAAGTCTTTTACTGTGCAAGCGGTAAGGCTTTGGAACAACTTGCCTGATAATATCCGACGAGCGAAAACCTTGACTGTGTTTAAAAAGCTGGTGAAGGACTACTACTTATCATTGTGAATACTTTTAGTATAATTTTATGTAAGATATATATAATAATATTAGTCTGTATATATATATTTAATATATGTCATTGTGTATATGTATTTGTGTAGGTATAAGTATGTATGTGTTATATGAATAGTGTATAACATTTGTATATGGATCTCTATTGATATCTTTAAATATTCATGTTATAGTGTTACCTGTGTGTAAGCTACCCTAAATTATTAAACACCTAATGTCCGTGTATGGTTGTCTGGAAGAAATCGCCGTGAGCGATAAGACCGCCAATTGTTATACATACTTTGTAACTGATTTTGTTGTACTATTCTACTTTGTATATAAAATAAAGATAAATAAATAAATAAAATAAATATTCCATATGAGGCCGAATCTGCGCCTTATAAAGCACAAGGCGACGGGCCGGACTGAAATATCGTCTCGATCTATTGAGCACACCAAGCTTTTTCGAGGCCAATTTGGTCTTACCCTCCAATTGACCACAAAACTGTACTTCACTCGATATGTCGACACCAAGTATTCCAATATTGGCTGAGAAGATATGGGAGTGCCTTCAAAACGAGGACATACGACCAACGGCAGTTGTTTAGCGGTGACCTCGCAATTTTGTGCCTTTGGGGTTAAATTGGACTAATTTAAGTCTACCCCAATCCATGACCTTTTTCAAAGAGGTCTCGATTTCAGACACACGTTTGTTTCGATTCTTAATAAGGTTTTCCTGAGAAATATTAGCGCGGCCGTTGTAGAGAGCATCGCCCGTGCTTTCATCCGCATAACAATAAATGCCGCTAATTTGCAGCATGTCATTGATATGGAGGAGGAACAAAGTAGGCGATAGCACACAGCCTTGCGGGACACCAACATTCACAAGTATTTAGTCAGAGCATTCACCAATGGGCCTTCGCAATGACTACAAATTTTAGTTTAAAATTAGTAGTCATACTAACTTACATTTATTTAATGTTTTACAAGAGTTTTTGGAAAAATTGGATTACCCCTAGATAACTGCAGGGGACAGTCATACGCCGACGCTGGTAATATGGCATCGTGGTCGCTACAATTGTGTACAAGCATTACTAAAACAAAAAAATTAATCTGCGAATTATGTGCCATGTGCTGCGCATTCTCTTAACCAAGTTGGTGAAGAATCTATTAAGGTACATACCATTATGTACTTATAAATAACTAGCTGACCCACGCAACCTCGTTTACGTCTCCTATTGCCCGTAGCGTAGAAATTTTCCCCCGTTTTTGTAACATTCTTCATTGGTGCTCCGCTCCTATCGATCTTAGCGTAATGATAAATAACCTATAGCCTCCTCGATAAATGGGCTACCTAACAGTGAAATAATTTTTCAAATCGGATCAGTAGTTCTTGAGATTAACGCGTTCAAACAAACAAACTCTTCAGCTTTATATATTAGTATAGAATTTAGCAAGATAGAAAGGGACAGACTCTGAGAGGTAAATAGCGGAGCACAAACGAGATCGAATGAATGTGTTATGGTTGCCGAACATTTTAACTGTCAGTTCGAAGTACCAACTCCTGAATGTTAACTAGAATGAAATGATTTGAATGGGTTTGAATAATCGCAGGATTCGCAGGGCTGCAAACCTTGCGATCAGTTTATTTTAATAAAATTATAGATTTTTTTGCATTATCGACTATTTTTGACTTGCACTTAGCTGGGGGCCCCTGGAATCCACGGGGCCCTGGGCTTAAGCCCAAAAAGCCATATGGTAGATCCGGCCCTATCCTCCGGTCTCGCGCTCACCAATGAAAAACGACAGCACAACGCTGTCATTTTACGCCTCAGATTACTACTTAGTAATCTGAGTTTTACGCTATCTATCTATGTTTTTAATAACAATGCAATTGGGATATATTCATTTAGTCAGAAATTATACATTAAGTAAATTTGCTATTTTTTTCGGCAGGCACAACATTTTATATACTACTATTTCAGTAATATTACGTAACTAGCTGAGCCCCGCAGTGTTACCGGCGGTTATACCTTTAAAGCAACTAACATTAACAGTCTATAAAAAAGTTGCCCGTGTTACTCCTTATATCAGGTATATTCCAGTGAAAGTTCCGTAAAAAACGGTCCAGCATTTCCACAGATTAGCCGGAACAAACATAAATTTAAATAAATGATTTTTTTATGTAAGTACCGGATAATTTTCATTCACATTTAGTGCAAAGCTGTTAATTTAAAATTACAAACAGTTACTTCAATTTTATTTATTTATCAGTGATATTATGTTATGGTAAGGTTGCCTGGAAGAAATTGCTATGAGCAATAAGGCCGCCCTTTGTACATCAAATTTTCTGTTAATTATGATTGTATATTGTTAGTAAACTCTGTTGTACAAATAAAGTAATTTCTATCGATCTATTATGAAATGCCTATTATGCCTATTATATTACTCTACCATACATATAATAAAGGACATCGTCACATTGGACGTTGACAAATGAAGATTATTTCAGTTTTTTATTACTAAAAATTACGGTTAAAATGTGTGTAGGTAGTAAAAGAACAACGGTTTCCATAAACAATACCTATTTACCTACTACATGACAGTAAAGTGACATCAAGTCGTCCATATTGACTGCCTCGTTGGTCTCGCGGTTGGCGTGTGCGACTGCTGATCATGAGGTCTTGGGTTCGATTCCCGGGTCGGACCAAATGTTTGTATGATCTACAAATATTTGTTTCGGAGTTTGGGTGTTTTCTATGTATAATATGTATGTATTTACAAAAAAAATAGTATATATATGTATTTGTATCAGTTGTCTAGTACCCATAACACAAGCTCTGCTTAGCTTGGGACTAGATGGCGTTGTGTGTTAGATGTCCGATATATTTATTATTATTATTATTATTATTATATATATTATGTTCGTTATATATAAAAACTAGTGGTTGCCCGCGGCTCCGTCAGCGAATATGTCGGTTAACGCGGTAAATAGTAGCCTATGTGTCATTCTGATGTATAATAAGCTATATTACTGTAAAGTTTCATTCAAATCCGTTCAGTAGTTTTTGCGTGAAAGAGTAACAAACATCCATTCATCCATACTTACAAACTTTCGCATTTATAATATTAGTATAGAAGTATAGATTATAATATTAGTAAAGATATATTAAGTGTAGGATTCCACCATCAGTAAAAGCTTACAGAAGATAAAATGTGACATTGTTGTCAACATAATTACAAAGCTTCCGTTCGTTATTTACACTGCAATAAACATTATAAGATCAAGAAGCGACAAAACTAATTGACGTCTTGTGTATAGAGAACGTTATATGCCTTAATGATCTTCTGTATTTAACTTATAACCGCTTAATGACTAGAAAACTTTTTTTTTCTTGTCTTTTAAAAGACTATTCCCGCTTTAGGAATATACATCCTGTGTCGCGGGGGACTTTACGAACATATGAAACGGACAAAAGAACACCCAGACTCAGAACAACAATTTGTGGATCATAAAAAGTGCTGACCCATGTGGAATTTGAACCCACAACGCTTGGCGCAGTAGAAAACAGTGTGGCGACCGCTTAAACAGTGCAGTTGTGCCTATGTATGGCTAGTAAACTATGTGCCTAGTTCTTGTAGACTGATAATCTACATTATTTTCGATCAAAATCTATATATATATTATGAAGCTGAAGAGTTTGTTTCGCAGTAATTTCGGCAACTGTGGTCCAAAATTCTTTCCGTGTTAGATAGTCCATTTATCGAGGAAGACTATATATATCATCAGGCTATGACCTATAAGAGCGGAGTATCTAGCGGATAAAAAAGGCTTTTGCACTCAGATAACGAAGGGCAAAAATACTTTTGGGGGATGAAAATAAATTTGTCACGATGTATAACATCATGCTACGACCAATCGAAGACTCGAAGTTTACGGATCAGTTGGTAAATTAATATACCTCGGTTATGCCAAAGACACAAAGTTATAGGTATATTAAGTTATAAGACGTCCACAGGCCAGATGGCGTGATGTTCAAGTCGGCTGGCAGGAGCTGGATGCGAGTAGCCGAGGATCTAACCAATCAGAGGATTATATTATCTATATACATAAATAAAGTATCTATAGGTAGTTAACTAAAGTTAATCTCATTGCATTTTTTTTTGAAATGATAAATAAGTAGGTTCCAGATCAAAAACATGATATTAATAAGAGGATATTGTATTGCACGAATTGTTTTTGATTAAAGAATATCAGACGCGGTACGGATGGCGTGACGAATATCATTCAATTGGTATCGGATAACACGGAAGAAAAGAAATAATGCTATTATATCGCCACACAAATATTTTAGAGCATTTCGTTGCTGTGCTTTATTCATTTCAAAAATTGTTTTTTTTCTGGAAGTTTAGAATAACCTATTTTGTACAATATAATTTAATTTTGTAATTCTGCTTGGCGCCATAATGAATAAATTGGCGGTAAATAAAAACTTATTGAATTATACATAATCTACCCTATTTTAACCCGACTACAGCGAAGCCAAAAGGAAGGGTAATATTTTTGGTGGTCTACGTATGTTTGCATGTCCCATCGTAGCGCCTGTTCTGCTAACCCGATTCTAATGAATAAGTTAAGTTTCAATAGATTGTATTAAAAGTTTTTACGTAGTCGGGTTACAGGCTCATATAATGTAACTCAATCAAACAATGGTATTAATTTAATTCTTATAGTAATAATACTTTTCTGTACAATTGAGAGCTCTATATAACTAAAATACACTTAATGGTAGGTATGTATGTCCGTAGTTGCTGTTCGTTACTTAGAGAACCTAAAGAACCAGAGTTCAAGAAGTCTTACTTAATTATCTACGTCAACGGTATTAGGATTTGGCTAGTGACATACTACACGCATAGGATACAAGAGCATAGTAAGAAATATGAAAAAACTCAATACAGTAACACACAACTTCATTTTATGCATAGAATCGAATTCTCTTCACAAATTCTTTGAAAATGTATGCAAACTCATAACGTCATAATGTCGAGTACAAAAATACAGTTTTTAAACTTGATGCCTGTAATAGGAGCCTAGAATTTAAAACGTTAACTTTATGCACTTTTTACGCTTGTGATACTCATATACAATTGCAATTAAGAAGTTTTAAATCAAAATGAAAAAGTAGGGCACAAATTTATAGTTGTTCAGTAACACTTTCGAGAAAAGTTCAGGAAACTGTTATATCGCCTATAAGCGATTCTACCTAGATTAACAAAAACTATGTACCCCACAACTTCGCCCTAGTTTGGAACTTGCATTCGAGTTTCGATTATGTAGACTTATTCATATCGAGAAATTATATAGGTATTTTTATTTAGTGTAATATTTTTTTATTTTTTTTTATGTTTGGCCCCTCCAAAATGACTCTACTCTGCCTGATGGAAAGCATAAGCAGAATCCAAGAGTGGTGGTCACCATGCTCACTGCGAATGCAGACAATGCAGCATGGCGACCCACACCATGGCGGCCTAGTGATGCTACTGCATCTTTTAGTCTAGTCAACAAGTATGGAACTTGTTGACTAGACTAATTGGGCCTCCTTAATACTATATTTATAAGGTTTAACTGTAACAATCCCTTTTTATTTCTCCGACATATTGCAATAAATCGAAAAATGGTGATGATGAGACGAGTAAAGAACCAATGAGGTTATGGAAAATCGGTTTAAATAAAACTATAGGTTACATCGAAATTTCGGTAAGAAGCAGCTCTTCCAGTTATGCTTTTATCTTGAAATTAACGACAGTGATGGATGATGGCTGCCTACATAATTCATTTATCTGCCATTAAGGGTCGGCCGCCTGATTCTTGGCTGCTTCATCAAACTAACTATAAATTGACACGTTAAAATGTTGTTAAGCTAACGCCTTGCAACGTTCCGGCCGGTGTTCACTCATCGGACTACGGTTATTAAATGAATATTAAGTAGTAAATAGATAACGAGGAAGATAATGTTGCTGTTTTAGTAAAGCATACCTACCTATTATAATAATTGCACAATTAACTGAGGAACATGGGAGAGGCTACATAGGTATGTTAAAATGAAAATATACTCGAATTGCGGTACTAAATGAAATGAAATATGATTATTTTGGAGAAGGTATATATACAGAATTAAATTGGTAACTTGTAAAGAGAAAATAAAAATTAAGAGAATAAAAAATAACTTTGGACGTGTTAGAATTTATTTCTCAATTAAGTACTACGAGTACAAGTTTATGGATGTTTGTAAGATGATGTTACTTTGTTGTTGTTGCTTGAAAGCTTTATTTAATAATCCCCGGACACCCAAGCCAAGAGCCAATTTGTACACTAATACTATGTACAATATTGTTATAATATAATCAATGCGTAGATGTATAACATTTTTGACTTTATAATTTAACCTTGTTAAATACACAAAACTCTCTCTTTTCATTGGTTTTGAAATAATAATAATATATTTATTTAATCAAGCAACATGTCATTCAGTCTTTTCGTTTCAATTTCAAGGCTTATTCGAAAGTATTTTTACAGGGACATTTCGCGACAGAACTGACAACTCTGTCGAAATGCTTGTTAATTAATTATCTATAATAATTATTTATTTCATTTATACTGGCTCTGTTACCAAATATAGACTTCGTCGTTACATTTTCCGGTCCATACGCTTAAAATCACAAGGTTGGAATATTTTTCTAAAATTTCACCGCTAAAATTTATTTATGTTCGATGTCTGCTCATCGCTAGTGTTTCAATAACGAGGAAATGTAGCAAGATCTACGGCGCTTGTAGACACTACGTGTAGAAGCTACGAGGCAATTTTGTTTAATTAAATCTTTAATTTGATATTAAGCTTATTTTCTAAGAATTTTCAACGAGACAATACAATTGGATATACTCGCACCGTTTTCCTCGAATGGAGTCACACTTACCGACAAGTTGACATCCTTTGTGAGTATTCAAAACGACGTGAAGATGCCACTGATTTATGTGCGCCCATTATTCTTACTTAGTGTGACGTAAACACATGCCGTTCATTCCACAGCCCGATACGTAGCGAAATAAAGAGAAGCAGTACTCGTGCCTTCCATTATTTTTATATTCGAGAGATGTTTAATGGGTGCTTTTACAGGCAATTTTATAGGAAGAAAAGATTATAGCCATTACTTACCTAGTGTCACAGGATGTTGCGCTGTCCTAATGGTTATGCAAATATGTACTATTATGTTTTTTCTATCTTTATTTTATGTATGTTATTATAAGATGTACAACATTCAAAATCATAATACAAAGAAAGACATAGACTGCCCTTTACAAGGGCGCAGTCCCGAGAAATAGTATACAAAAAAAACTAAAACCCAACTACGAAAAAAAACGACGCTGAAAAAGTATGAAACAAGTTTCAAAAGCCGTAGTCACGCGTTACGTAGAAATGTATCATAACACATTAACAACGCGTTTTGGTGCCTCGATAACATTAATTTAAATAGGTACCATAGAAATATCACAATTATCGAATAAATACGGACAAAGTCACGAGAAAATGCTAATAATATATATATATATAAATTTTAGAAATGTACAAGTAACGCCCTTTCGAATGATACCAAACACGGCATATTTATCTCAAATTCATTTTTTAATACAGTACTTTATGTCGGCGGCGCCACATTAGATTCAATGATGATGAAATGAATTTTGAAGTTTTTAATTTTTTTTAATGACACGTCATATAGCTATAACCAGCGGAAGGAAAGTATTTACTCTGTCAATTTCTTTATTTTCTTTTTGACAGTTCAAGAAATTTTAAAATTAGTGACGCCGTCACCCATTACCGATTCGATTTGAAACGAATAGCGATTTTATTTATGAAGAACTTTCAATCGATTTAATTAAATATTTTTTGTTGAAATATTAATTATTCCTTTATTAGTTTTTTATATTGTGTAAGAAATAAACAAAAATATAAATAATGAATCTGTAAATTAGATGAATGAACAGAGTTATTGTTCTTTACTCTTGGATTGATCCTAAATTCCAAGATTTCGACTTGATTCCTTGCAAAAATTCAATCTTGGAGTCATATATACTATTTTTATTTCCTTTTTTTATTAAATTTACAGAAAAAATACTTACATGAAGTCAAATTATTTTTATCATATGATATATGTTTTATAGTCTGTGGTTGTTTGTTATGCACAGACCACTTCACTAAAGTACCGTCACCGTCAATAAAGTACGACATTACTATAGTACATAATTCCGAAAAAAAATATGGTAATTTATAGACGTGAGCTGTCAAAAAGAAAATAAACCAATGGACAAAGTATAAATTAGAAACGCGGTTTGCACAAGTGATACCTTCGTCAGAAAATGCAGAAGACGGAATCTTGGCAACACAAATAGTAATAAGCTCGAGAAGTCGCTCAAACTCTGTCGGGGCTTTCGGAGTCTTGGCAAATATTACTACAAAGCGACATAAACTTAGATATTGTTTGTTGGACATCCTTCTGTCGTACAACTCGTAGATTGCGCCACAAGACAAGCTTTACCTTATACTTATTAGGTAGCTATCTAACTGTGAATGCGGAATATTCGGATTTATTTCGCATCCTTAAATTATAATACTCCTTTGATTCTGTACGCTATAGTAATAGGTTGCGATTGTTTCTATACTTAGTAAACCCGTGTATAAGAATTGTTAGGTAGTTACAATCTGATTAACAAAATGAAAAAATAGTAGGGGTGGGTCCATTTAGATTGGCGCTGTCGTTAAAAACATTTTCTTATCTTATTCAGTAGCAATACTCTATTCTTTAATAAACCATTTTGTTATTTTAAAGCAAGAATCACTACTAATTCTGCAGTTCGCAGAACTAATTTGAGAAGAAATCTGCTGCTACTACGGAGCCTACATCTTATGTTATAATATTTTTTCAGGAGGTAGGAAGTACTCATCTATGATCTCATCTTACTGAAGAATGAAACATATACTTTATCTATCATTCTTCAGTAGTTCGCTGCTGGACATAGAACTCAACTTAAAAAGGGGATTTTTGCCTAGGTACTATGTCACACTGGCCATACAAGTTGGTATTTTTATCAATATTACGGCATAAAGTAAATGAATAGCATGGACAAATATAATGCAATTCTGCTCACTTTATATTTCAAGCGCTCGAGGTAATTTCATTTGCGTAAACATTATAGCCGACACTGTGTACTATCGAGATCCATATTAATGTTATTAGGTTTCATACGCTACTATCATTGACAGGTATGTCTATACCTTTTCATTGATTGAAGAAACAGCAAATATTTAACGAAAAAGATGTTGGATATTCAGAATGTTCATATATTTCGCGAAGAATGACACATTTTATTATATAATTATTTCTTTTTCCTGACTAATACTTGTAATGATGAATGTCATATTTGCCTATGAGTGTTTGATGATTCATAATTATGTATGTTAGCTAAACTTTCCCTTAGCTAATAAATCGAGGTATTTTGTAATTTTATAGTACTATATACTAGCTAGTCTACTCTTCCTGATAAAAACACTTGCCTGAAAACATGCATTGGCTATGCACAAACTATTTGTAAAACTGTATAAATTTAAAATTTACATATTCCGTATACAATATTCAACATTTACATTTCATTTCCTACAATTTTAAACATGTTACTTTTAACTTTGATGTCGTCAGAAATATTAAATGGGAAAATGTTTCTCATCGTTATGAAGAAAACATTCTAAAGAAAATTCTAAGGCTGTTTAGTACTTACTAAGTTTCTTGTTATATGTTTATGTTTTTTGTGAATTTATAATTTTGTATTAAATCACTATTATTCTGCCAAATCCAAGCGTATCTATGTATTCTCGCAAATTTATATGTTAACATTTGTATAACAGCTTTCTGTTATTTCACGTTAATGAAACAACAAGATTACAAAGTTCACGTATTTTAATAGATTCTCCGTAATAGTTTTGCAAATACACCGTTGAGAGATAGCTGGAAATGCTCAAGCGAATGTTGCAAATTGATGGAAAAGCTCGCGCTCCGCCGAATCGCTCGTTAAAATCGCGTTATCACCTCTGCACCAACAAATAGGACACAGACGTGGCGTGGATGCCTCCTACACAAGTTGTGTTACCAAATAGCTAAGTATATCACGAGCTAGTGCAACGTATTGCAAGCCAGTAAGGCACACTAACCGAAGAGCTTTCAGAATGTAGACGTAGAGCAACGATATCACGATTTCAGTAATAAACTCCGTTGACGTCGACACGCCATAAAACAGCAAAATACATCTCCATCTCAGCTCAAGCTTAATACTACCCATATAATTGGTTGATGCAAATGCGCTCCCGTGCACTTTCTAAGACATTTTATTGCCAGCGGGAAAGAGTTAATATCGTTTTATGTAAAATGCTGTAGCCGCTTTAATTTCTTTCTGGTTTCATAAAATGCATGCAAATTCAGAAAAGTAACTAGGTTAGAATGGTTTTCTTGCATATCTCGCTTTGTTATTGCAAGACATTAATTTAAAACTTTGAGTGGTACTGATTTTGCAATAAAATATTGCGTATTTTGAGTAATTTATTTGTATTGTACGCGGAACATCATTGATATTTAAATCTTAAAGGAACTCTGCATTCTAGAATTAAACTCATTTGTACTTATTTAACTATTTTTGTTTTTATGTATGGCCCGCCAAAATGTCTCTACTCTGCCTGATGGAAAGCATAAGCAGAATCCTTCTGCTTCATTGGGCCTCCGGTCTCGCACACACCAACGAAACACGACAACACGAATGCTGTCATTTTACGTTGATTTTCAGCCCGTTCGTGCTGAAATCAGCGTGGCTCTACTACCTTTAATGCTTTAACTTTAATCCTGACTTTCTCGCCCTATGGCATTACCAAAGGTAATTCTAGAATGTTTTTCAACATTTCTATCAAGTGCCGACGATCGAGGATATAAATAACTTAAAGTAATCCTAATTTATAAATAATATATTAGACTTTTATAATTTAACTAATCTCTGCACGATATTTTAGTAAACAAATTTCTCTTTTCCGACATGTATTTATTTTGGTTTTTATAGTAGACTTAAATTTATATTTTATACGACGATGTGTTTTATAAAAACACATCATCTACATACACATTAAACTTTTTTGTTTTTTTTTTTTACGCGGGGAATGCTTTTCGCACTATACCCTACGTGGGGGGGACACACGAAGGGCGTGTGTGGGACTCCCGACGAATCGGTCTACCCACTAAACCCCGCGGCGGCCTACCTCGGTAGTCTGGAGGAGCTCTAGGAACGCATCAGCGGCTTCTGGAGTCCCCCCTGCCGCACCTCGCGTTTGAGGTACATCCCGGGGTAACCAGGGTCACCCCCGGGGCGGGTCGCTATCACGCGCCTCACCGTTCTACACAGCAAGAGTCGGAACACCGACCCGCCTTAGACGACACCCCCTGGCCGCACCGGGGTGTCACCGGTCTCGGGCCGTTTGCAGCGGCCACATCTCCCCTAGATGTGGCCACAACGACCCTTAAGCGACGATTGGGGAGCTAGCGGCCTCTACCGCGTCCCCTTCGTCGCCTCCTGCGAGCGGGATCGGCCCTTTCCCGATCCCGCTCCGCGGACTCCTTCCGAAGCATAACGTCTTCGCAGAAGGAGACCGCGGCCTCCCATCCCTCACTACTCGCCAGCATTGCCGCGATCAATGCTGGTGGTGATAGGTTTCGTCCGATTGGACAGATCGGACGACCAGGACTCAACGCTCGGACTCCCACGCAGGGCAGTCCTCCAGCGTGTGCTGGGCGGAGTCCCGGTCGGACCCGCAGTGGTGGCATTGTGCCGTAGCCTCACGTCCGATTCTGTTCAGATACTCTCCGAAGCAACCGACATACACATTAACCTAGAATCGACTTGTTAACTTTTAAAAGCCTAAAGGTAGGCTCAACAAGTTCATATTAATGACGTGTTTAAAAAAATGTATATGACTTGTTTTTCGAACGTCTATATTTTAACAAACAATAGAAAGTTCAAAATTTGTTTTTGCTTTCTTTTAAATTTAACAGGTTGTAACTGGCTTTACACTTTCAAAGCGTTGAAAGTTGTTTTACATTTATTTCAAAGCGAACTCAACATGTCCTGAGCGAGGTCGGATAAAACTCTTTGCCAAAAAAGTTATGATAAAAGTTGTTATTGAACGTCAAACAGTCGACCGTCGTAACTTGGCTTGCAAGCGTTTATTGAGCTGAAAGCGAGCGAGGCGAGCTAGTCGCCCCGCCAGTTGTCGAATACTACCTTCCACCACCAAAATTAGCAACTTTACTAATAGTTATAATTTCACTTTTTTAGAAAAAGTAAATCTTAAACAACTATAAAAACAATAATTAAATCTGATAAAAACTTATTGTTCAAAGTATTATTAAAAAAAAATACTATTTACAATATTATACCACTATTTCAAACAAACGATAGATACTTGTATTATAGTCTCGATTAGTTGGTCTTTTAGGAGTTTAATAATATTAATGATCTATACCAGTAAAATTCTATACGAAATTGCTTATCCTTTTCCTGTTAAACTAAAGTTCACGTGTTTTACATTTTTATCATTAATTTCATCACAACGAAGACTTGAAGACCCGAGAATTTAGAATTAAAGACTTTAAATACTTGACATTGGCAGAAATAGCTGGTCCGGCTGGAACAAAAATAGTCTGTAAAGCGTCTCCACCGAATTTGGCAACTTTTGTGTTGTGAACTTTTTTTTGTGTTGTCAAATTTCGGTGGAGACGCGCCTTAATGTAATACTACTAGCGACCTTTTATATGTGAAAAATAACTATACGGAATTTTGGTCAATTTTGCTTTCTTAGTCCTTAAGTATGTCTAAAATAAAGACAAATCTACCTAAGTTCGTAGTGATAAATATCTGCTAGAGAAAATCCTAATCTCTGGATTTTAAATTAAAATATAATATAACGATATTGCCACTGTTACTACACTTATTAATGACTAGCTGTGCCTCGCTACTTCGTACACGTGACATTTTGGGTTTTCAAGGTATTTGTAATTTTTCACCATTTAAACGTTCCCTGGACTACGACAAACATTTCAAAACCAAAATTAGCTAAATCGGCCCAACTATTCTCGGGTTTTAGCGAGATAAACGAACTGCAATTGATTTTTAAATATAAGATTTTTTCTTTAAAGAAGTTGTCTTATCAGTTAGTTTTATAATTTCTTTCGGTCGTAAGATTAATGCACTTGAATTGTGACAGTAAATGTAGTAAAACTCTGTAACACATAGATACACTGTTATGTAAAGAAAGCAATTTCACGCGTACCTTTCAGAGGCGACGCTTATAAACGTCGGGGTGCGGGCAAGCTGTTGGTGCTGTAATCTTCCGGAAACATAAAAGAGTATGAAAACTTTAGTGTCTAATAAATTTTGTCAATACAGACAGGGCCAGCGCACATATTGCCTTAAGTAACAGTAATTTGACCTTACTGTCGATAGATCAGTTACGTTACGTATAATTGCTTATGTAAAAAGAATAATAAACATAAATTTTAGAAATGGAAAGAAATAATTTTGAAAATTTGAAAGCTTTGGGCATCATGATGATAAACTGGATTTTTTAAAATTTAATTTTGCTGTTTCAAGTTCAGTCAATGTTTTTGTATTTTTTCTAAATTATTTCGCCAATGATAAATTCCTTTTGATTTGATACACTGTAATAATAATAAGAGAAACAAAATAATTAAAAAAAAAGTTCTTTCATTTTTTCATTTTAAGCAAATATCAGACTAATTACAATGGACAGTTCGTAGGTAGGTAAAGCCAATTTAGAAATGATTTCGTTTGGAACGTATTTGAACGAAGCCTTGCGTAGAGGACTTGTCAAAGCCATCATTAAGCAAATATTTCCTGACAGTCGATGGAAACAGGCGTTCACTGCGCTTCATACCCCAACGACTCGATTAATTATACTCTTGATCTAATTAACTAGCTGTGTAATCAGTCGGTGCATGCAATGTGGAATAATTAAAAAGCCTCAGGTTAATCAAAAGCTATGAAATTGTTGAGGAGACTTTTCTTTTTAACCGACTTCCAAAAAGGAGGAGGTTCTATGTTACACTGTATGTATTTTTTTATTTTTTTATGTATGTTCAGCGATTACTCCGTCAATTATGGAGCGATTTTGAAAATTATTTTTGTATTCGAAAGGGTATGCTCCCGAGGTGGTCCCATTGCCACCATATCAGGATTTGATGATGCGATACCGGGGAAATCGAGGGAAACCCCTCAATTTTTATAGGCACATACTATGTTTTTTGTATATTTTCTGAAGTTACACCTGTATTTGCGTCTGGTAGTCCTCATTTTATGATGATGAGCTGATGATGTAAGGTACAACTCCTTAACGGTTAGGAGTTGGAGGATAAATCTTTAAATATCATATGTATATATGTTACCTTTAGTCGTATTCTTAAAAAATTATTTAGGTAAGCTGATGATGGAAGGTGGAAGTTACAACTCCTCAACGGTTAGGAGTTGGAGGATAATTTTTTCAATTTTATACGTATCAAAGACCTTAGTCGTATACTTTCAAGTTATTTAGGTGAGCTGCTGATTGAAGGTTAAACTCATTTAAATTAGTCGACCATTGTGTCAATGCTCAACACCTGATTCTAGCTGTGAACAGTAAGCTCATCATATCCTCTGGGAATGTAGTCTTTGGTACAATGAACGTAACATGATGCTAAATAGCTTACCAAATTACGTCTGGGGTAGTATATTATGTGGATCTTGTGTCAACTGCGGTGAATTTCCGTGCGTTTAAGCGAAATACATACTATAGAAATCAAATATAGCTCACTTAGGACCCATAATATTGTATCCGTGGTGCTTCCCGGTTTGAAAAAGGCGTCTGCCTATTTTGACTTCATTTTGTCTCCCGCTTTGCCAAGAAGGGAAGTGGACTTATTATATTTCCAACTTCTCCAGTCTTCTTCTGATTAATTTCGTTGCGGGTTTCAAGACAATTTAATTTTTCCTGGGACATAACTCGGTGTGTTCGTGGTTCACCGCTGTTGATCCTGGTGTACAGGAGTTACAGTGGTGGGCGTGTGGGCGGGATTAGAAGGTTAAACTCTTGAACAGTTACGGATTAGGGGATGATTTTAATATTACACGTACGTATAGACCATAATTTGTATTCTTTCAGTTATTCAAATATATCGTTTTATTGAGTAGACACCCACTAAGGAAGGAATTTTGAAATTTCTACCCCTAAGGGGTAAAATAGGGGTGAAAGTTTGTACAAAAGTCCGTCATTTATTAAGTTAGAAACATGACACTTTATCTTTGGGCTACTGATTAAAAATGAATAGAAATATATTTAAGCGTTTCTGGATATTCTGCCCCCAGGAGGGTGAAATAGGAGTTGAAAGATTGTATAAAAGTTCGTATTTTTTAAAGTTAGAAACGTAAAACTTTATTTTTGGGCTACTGATAAAAATGAGTATCAACGAATTACGTAGCGTTTCTGGATATTCTGTCCCTAAGGGGTGAAATAGGAGTTGACATTTAATACGTACGTAATACGTTTTAAACTACTTAAGTTATTTGACTCAGCAGAAATTTTATGAAATAGTTCAACTTACTACTTACCTACGTGACTGTTTGCACTAAAAACTGAAAAAAAAAACTTTTTTTTAAAAAAAAACCGACTTCCATAAAAACATCCAACGAAAACTCTCTGCCAAAAAAAACTAGTTTTCGTTGCACTTGATTCTAGAACATCGTGACGAAAGTAAAATAAATGAATGACTTCCAAAAAAAACATCCAACGAAAACTCTCTGCTTTGTTTTACTTTATTGTAGGTATATTCGTATCCGTTTTGACTCGTAGTTTCCATATTTTGTATCTCTTTTATCTTTAAATTTTGTTCGTTGTCATTATTCATCAACAGTACACTGCTGGATATGAGCTTCTCCTTAGCAAAAAGGTTTTAGACATGATTATCATATTGTTTTTATTGCCATTGGCAATTTATTTTACGCTTTGTAGTTTTTTTTGGCAGAGAGTTTTCGTTGGATGTTTTTGTTGGAAGTCGGTTTTTTTTTGTCAATTACGCACGAACGAATACGCGTTAAGTTTAAAAAACCATCTGACAATTTGGTAACTTTTTTTTTGGACATCTAAGACACAACGCCATCTAATCCCAAGCTAAGCAGAGTTTTTGTTATGGGTACTAGACAAGGGATATAAATACATATATACTTTTTTTTGTAAATGCATACAAAATAAACATAGAAAACACTTAGTTTAGCTGCTCAATAATTCTATATTTGATATATTATGTAATAATTCAACATATAAATTACAATTAGTACCTTTTCCAAAAACAAATCATTTATCTCTAATAGACCAGGTATGCGTTGATTCCACTAAAAACCACCCCGGCGTTCTCAGACGCCTAGCTCTGAGGAGGACCCGGACCATGTTATTTCAGGTCCCCCCCAGGAACGACGCCGCGTCTATAGAGACCCTATCCTCATTTATTTTACTTTCGTCACGATGTTCTAGAATCAAGTGTCTACTGGGTTACTAGTAGACAACGAGACGTGGAAATCTATAATGTGATCTTAACGTAAACGTAAACTATACCACTGTTTTCACTGGTGTGTTGCGCACTTTATTTTTACTTCTACTACTACTTTGTTTTACTTTATTGTAGGTATATTCGTATCCTTTTTGACTCGTAGTTTCCATATTTTGTATCTCTTTTATCTCTAAATTTTGTTCGTTGTCATTATTCATCAACAGTACACTGCTGGATATGAGCTTCTCCTTAGCAAAAAGGTTTTAGACATGATTATCATATTGTTTTTAAATTTTGAACATTGATTAAGAGAAATCTTATTAAATGGAGGATATTACAGGAAATGTCCCTAACAGGATTCCGTATTTTTTCTGTTTAATGAACTAAGCCCTTCTACATTGATTATTATCATTACGAAATACTACGTACTATTTCTATGAATGGCAATAATAACACACACGGTCGAGATTAAACTGTTCATTATTTTGTGACGAAACTGCAACTGCAGACTACGGGCAGTTGTTAAGAGTTATGTTTCTAGTTTAGTGCTTTTTGCTTTTGATGTATCTCAAAGTCTCATCTACGTTCATAACCTTTTAAACGACTTCAAGAACAAGGAGGTCATATGTTTGGTTGCAGAATTTTATGCACCACCTTATAATTTGCAATAATGTTGCCAGTGCCGATGAATCGGAAAATTATATTCACATGAAACTGCGGCCAAAAGTAGTTCACAATAAATATATGAAATCTAAATATATAAATGTTTAGACGATTGATTTTCCCATTTATAAACTGGAACATCTGTATCAGTTTTCGGATTTTTCGGACAGAATTTCGTAGGTATATTAGCCGAGGGACAGGCACGTTCACAATTTGCGGCTGCGGATTGGCACGAATGGAGCGTGCAATATCAAAGTTGTGGCGGTTTAAAGATTCGAATATTGGACTCGATCGTCGAATGACGGACCACCAGTAGCGGACGGTAACCGCATGGGGGTGTCCGCCGGCTCCCCCACGCTCCACGCTCTGCACACTATGATTTGTAATTCAATTATGAGTAGTAGAGACCGCAATTCTTGGTACAATCGTCCATTCTCGACCACGAAGCGCAATAAAATTCATGAGGCTGTTGTTACATTCATGAGAGGAATTGGGAAAAAAATACTGTGTAAATATGTTTGCGATACACAAGAGATGTAAATTTTATGACCTCATGTCACGAACTTGGATTTCGCTGAAAACTGTATCCACATTTTTTTTATTCGCCCGCTCAAACTTTCTGCGGCGTGATACCTGTGTTAAGGTAACAAGATTTTAAAACATTCAGGCGACACTACTAAAGGAAGCAATCCTGAGACAGCCTAAAATATTGTAATTTTTTCTTAATCTTGTTTCATTTATAAATCAGCAGAGCCAAAATTTCTAGTTAGATTTTAATTTTATTAAGCTGAAATATGAATGTCATCTACGCACCGCATCCTCTCATTGTAATCACATTAATCCGGTTTCATTTTACTTTATTTTACGTGAATGGTACATGCGAGTAGATATGAGGTAATAAAAATCGTTCTATATTCCAAGGTAAAAAGTAAAGATCTTCAAATGGACTACATAAAATATGCTAGTTACTTTAGGGATAGCATGAAATACGCGATAAAATGCTGCGGGAATCCATTGAAGCTGTAAGATTAAATGATCTAGCTGAAACTGAAATCCAGGGATTGGACCTAGGATTGGTATGGGCTTATAGTTCATTTAGAGAAGTTACAGAATAAATCCTCAGAGTAAATGGATTCACTTGCCGAAAAAGTTATTTTCCTTCTATTTTTTTAAACTTTTAGCGTACTTTTTAGAGAATACTTAACAAAAAATTAAAAGAAGGAAAAAAATGCAGAGGTAAAATATAATTATTTATGACAAGGACCATAGCTTGTATAAAATGCTTGAAGCTTCCTGTAGTAAGTATTTCTCAAGCGGCATTGAGGCGGCTTCATCGTTCGCGAGTGAATTTATTGCCTTGTATCGTATTTTAATTATGGAAGATTTATATTTTTTTAAATTTATGGCGGTAGGTATGTTTAACGAGTTTTTGAACCGATTTTGAACTAGATTTATGTTCTTAAAAGAAATAATGGAAAGTATTTTTTATGGTAAACCTTCATGTTATCGCGATGATTTGCATAACAGAAAAGAGGCTTAGCGTGAAAATTGTTCCAACATTAGAATAATAAATGGCGGCTATTTTTGTTACGAGTATTTGGGTCGTTTTGTGTGTTATGTAGTGTGTATTAAAGTGGACTACTCTACACGTCCAATAGCTTTTAGAGTCAGTCAGATTTTATTTATTTATATATATCGCAGGACATTGTAAACACACTAAGGCAAATAAAAGTGAACCCAGTTGTGTACTACTGCTATATGCTCATTACCGGGCTCCATCCTACATGTCAAATTTTTTTTTCTGAAGTCAGGATGATAACCTTCCAACCTGCTTGCTGTGACACTTACCGTGAACCATGAGAGAAATTACATCAAAATCGGCTAAGTAATAGTTTAGGAGGAGTTCCGTGATACACATCAGGAAGAGTTTATATAAGTATTAATTGAGGTTTTAAATAATATTATTTGAATAAAACTACTTTAAAAGCAATGCAAATGCTGTATTATTGTTACTTACACCTGGACTATGAATACTTATTATTAAAGTAATTATTACCTATTATGCCAAATACAAACTCATGATGTAAACTTACAAAAGTGGTTTAAGATTATGTTCATATTCTTTAACTTTAACCAACCTATCTGGCCAGCGTGGCGAAAACCTTTCTAAGGAGTGGACTATTATAGTTATATATAACCGAAGTTGTGGTGAAAACCATTTCTAAGCTGCAACTTGTCCATTAACAAACGAACATTAAAAACAACATTTATATTTAGACCAAGTCAAGTTTATTCTATATAGTTCATTGCAAAGTAGTCTTCAGGACGCAGTTTGTGTATTATAGGTATAAAAGTTAATGGTGGGATTTATTGAACGTTACGGGAAAACTTTGCAAGTTAGCGAGACCAAAAATTACATGTAAAGGAAATTCCCTCATAGGTGAAGGCTTCAACTGTTGTATATCACGCGACTTCGATATCTGCCGTCAATATTTTACTTATATGGAAAAAAGTAATGAAAATGCTTCCTATTATCATATTTTATGCTTATGTTATTATAAGATAATGTTTCTCTTTTTACTCGACTACATCGTAGCTAGACTACAAAAAGAAGGGTCATAATTTTGCCTATATTTTCAGCCTACGTTAAGTTTATTTGTATTTTCCACCATAGCGTCTAACCGATTTTGATGAATGAGGTGTCAATAAATTCGTAAAACAGGCTACTTACATTTTATCAATAGTTTGTTTTTTTTTTCTTGTATTTGTTATTCTTGGCTGTAAAATAAATGGGAGAACAAATCCCATGTCTTTATTTGTATTGCTCTTCACAATTGAGTACTTTAAAAACTACTTCCATTTTTGTTATAATTCAGTTAGTTGGTGTTTATGATTTTGTTTTATTAATTAGTGTACTATCATATATGTATATTTTAAGATACATTGCAAAATATTTTTACTTATAAAGCACCATAAATACAAAAAAAAAAATAGACTCGCTAGCAGATGTTTTTACTTTGTCTTGTATAACGACACCCTTGGCAAGCGTTACAAACACCCTCTAAACAATTCATTTGCATTTTGCTTCAACACCCAATATATCAGTAACTCCACAATAATCACACAGTTGACCCCAAAACGGCCATTCTGAAGCACCGTTTATACCGGACACTTAGCAATTTTACTTTTTGCGACAACATTTTTCCATCATAAAAGGTTTACGCGAGCGGCAGTTTATTTGGTGAAACAAAAATGGCCGGCTGTGCATGTAGCTAACTGGGATTAACAATTGAAACATTGTGGCGAGTAACAACACTGTTATTTACAGTGCATACTGCGCTACTCGATACCTTCCAGTTAACGGGCGTTAACTGTGATATTAGGGAATGTTATTTTAGTACACGCTGTTTAAGAGTGCCGCACCGAAAGGGTAAGAACGGGAACCTATTACTAAGACTCCGCCGTTCGTCTATATGTCACCAGGCTGTAATGTAATGAACCGTGGTAGCTCAACAGTTGAAATTTTCAAAGATGGTGTATTTCTGTTGCCGCTATAACAACAAATACTAAAAACAGAATAAAATTAATACTTAAGAGGGGTTCCTATACGACAAACGTAATTTTTTGCCCTTTTATGCTCGATATTAATAACGGCAAAAGATAGGCGCTAATGGTACGGAACCCTTCGTGTGTGAGCCCGACTCGCACTTGGCCGATTGTTTCTGAAGGTAAGTGACTATTGTTGCCTATGAATACCTGTCTTGCCTTTGAGTAGTCCTCTAGCATTCTTATTAATTTTCCTCGGGGAATTCGGCCTTTCTCAACATCGGTTTTGTATGATGCCGAGGCAAGAATAATAATAATACATTTATTTCTTGTAAAAAAGCTGTTATACCTATATTAAAATTATAAAAGACATTCCTCACAACATGGAGTGAGTACAAACATTAACACACTGATAGCTTGTTGTATAGACATATTCTAATAAATGCAACTCCAAAACATTCCTACCTATTTGAAATTCGCCACCGATACCGTAATGAAGTAGGGGTACACGGTCAGATTTACGAAAGAAGCATTATTCATGACCTAGCAGACCCTCTTTTGGCAGCCATGTGTGGTTAGCTACTGTAGAAAAGAGCTATAGTTAAGTTACCCATATGTTGAAGATTATTGGATAAAAAAAAATCGAAACAAGAAGTAAAACATAATATTCAACATGATATTCGTAAAACAGTTAACGTTGTAAGACATTGCTGATAAGAGAGATTATTATTAGGATATTCTTATTCATTTCTATTTTTACAAAGAAAATAACGTCAAAAGTATTAGAAACTTCAAATCGTATTCAGGCCACAGTGAGCGTGATCTAAAACCATGCAGACATGCATCTTATATGGAATCACATAAAACCTTTTCGAAATAACGAAAAGCATACTAACATATATGTCGTGACTATCTTTTTTTTTATGGAATAGGCGGGCAAACTAGCAGACGTATCGCCTGATGGTAAGCGATTACCGCCGCCCATGAACACCTGCAACACCAGAGGCGTCACAAGTGCGTTGCCGGCCTTTGGGGGTTGGGGGGGATGAAGGCAGGGGAGGGGGGATGGGGGGATGGAGGCGGGGGAGATAGGGGGATGGGTGTTGTATGGGCCTCCGGGATTCTCACTCACTCGGTGAAACACAGCGCAAGCACTATTTCACACCGGTTTTCTGTGAGGCCGTGGTATCGCTCCGGTCGAGTCGGCCCATTCATGCCGAAGCGTGGCTCTCCCATGGTATATCTGGTCTATGTCTCACAATTTCAAAAGTTTAATTTTGCCTCAATCGATCTACAAGTTATTCGCTATCACAAAACTTGCAATTCATGTTCAACGGTCTGTGACCCAGCGATACATCTTGGATATGTCGTTTATATACCGCACAGATTTAAGCTGCGATAAAATGTCGATTCACTTGATATTGATAGAAAGAAGACTTTGCTCCGAGTAACTAACTGATGGATTGAAGAAAATCGGCCGCGCAACATTACTTTCGAGTAGATTGGAATCACACAAAGCATTGAGGAACAAAAACGTAACGTCTCTCAAATTAATTTCACCTAAATATTGGAGAACTTGAAACACTACTATAAATCAACATGAAGATAATGAATTCTGGAAACTTTGGCTGTAAATGAATAATCGTATAGATAACTTGTATTTTTTTTATTTTTAGCTGCCAAAATGACTACTCTGCCTGATGGAAAGCATGAGTAGATTCGTAGATTTATGTCATAGTTTCAAATTAATTCTTCCTTCCCAGCCCTTATTATTAATCCCAAGATTATTTGGGTCGGCTACTAGTTCAACCAGTTTTTTTTTTATGTAATAGGCGGGCAAACGAGAAAACGTGTCGTCTGCTGGTAAGCGATTACCGCCGCCCAAGGACACCTGCAACACCAGAGGCGTCACAAGTGCGTTGCCGGCCTTTGGGGGATGGGGGAGATAGGGGAAGGGGTTGGGGTATGGGCCTCCGGTATCCTCACTCGCTCGGTGAAACACAGCGCAAGCACTATTTTACACCAGTTTTCTGAGAGTCCGTGGTATCACTCCGGTCGAGCCGGCCCATTCATGCCGAAGCGTGGCTCTCCCAGTTTTACCTGAATATCAGTTTGATGTTAAAATAATATTATCCATATTATATCCAGCTACACGTACATTGTCGTGTTGGGCAGATTAAAAAAAAACTGTGCTGTCAAAACTATATTTATCATGCATTGGGTATATAATGATTAAATAATACAAAAACATAAGTAGTCCACGTAACAGAGCTATTTCTTAGTATTCAGCTAATTGTGCAATAAGAAAAGACAAACTCACAACGATTCCTAATTCCAAAAGAACTCTCAAATTACAAGTACCAGGCCCCTCACATAAATTCAACCTTTTCAAGTTAATAAAAATGATTTAAGTACGCATTAAAAGAATCTTTTTCTCGCTGAGAATTCCACACGGAATTTATAATGGTAATAACTTGGCCAATTGTCCCATAATTACGTGTTGTACATATAAATATTTGGCAAAACGCTGCCTCCACTTGCAGCCGTTGTTCACAAAAGAGTTGATAATCTTTCGTAAACCGTGCCTCAATTCCTTGCAGGTCCCGAAGGCTTTTAATTTTCCAGATTAATAACTGGGAGATAAAAGTTGTGTTAGGCGCAAACAATAGTGGCTATACGGAGACCGTTAACCGAAGAAAACGTTTAGAGAATTGCGAGCGGCCGCCTGTCCCCCGTATATATCCCCCGCGATTCATTCACCACCAAGAAAATACTGCCGTCCGTTCATTGTACTTTGACTTACTTTAGTTGGTTTTATTGAAAATTATTGTACCTTGAACCACATCAGCGGAAATATTTTGATAAAATCAATATCGTAGATGAATTGAACTGCCTAAGGAAAATATTAGTTATGTGCGAATTTGAAGTCGTTGCTATTTTATTGCCGCCTGTTATATTATATTATTTGTATTATTATGTATAACAAAAATATGGTTTGCTTAGTGATATAAGGTGTGTACTACACAGTTATTACGCATCTGCTATGTTAATCGAATTGATTTTAGTAAATATAACATTTCTGATACATAATTGTAAAATGATTTTCATTAACATTTTTTGGCTAAAATACATTCAACATAGCTTTAACAATAAATTAATCATCATCTCAGTCCATTGCTGGGCATAGGCCTCTCCAATAAATAACTCAATCCAATAAATTAATTAATAAATTACTAAACATTAACAGTGCAGTCTCATATTTATTAATTTTCATTTGTCTGTTGAAAATTTTTTGAAGATGCTATTTTATTTATTGTGTTTTATAGCCTGAAAGTAATTATTAATTAATTTAGCATGTAGATGATAATTCAGTCTGTCGGTTAGATTGAAACCACTTCGGTAACGAATGAGGGTCATACTACGCTTCGCATAAATTCACGAGGGTAATTATCCAAATCACTGTCAATGCCTAATGACAAAATCATTTGTTGTCCCAATAGTACCATTAATATAAAGTTAGCATGAACTTTATTTGAAATTGATCAAAACGAATATAAGCTGATTTAAATGGTTGATATTACCTACATTAAAAATGTTCCAGCTATCTAGTTAATGATTTTTCTTATGCATGAAAAAATGGTTGAATAAATGTCAATATTAAACAACGGCAAATCTATATCAGACATCAGAAAAACGGTTCCAAGAAGTGTTAAGTTTCATCGATACCAGGTTGGGGTCGGCTTTAAGTCTACTATGGTACAGCTGAACTTAGTTTTTTTACTTTTGATGACTGTCATTCGACCTCCACAAACCTATTACTTTAATGGGACTAATCCCGCCCACACGCCCACCACTGTAACTCCTGTACACCAGGATCAACAGCAGTGAACCACGAACACACCGAGTTATGACACTCGGGAAGTCTCAGGAAAAAATAAACTGTCTTGAAACCCGCAACGAAATTAATCAGAAGAAAACTGGAGGAGTTGGAAATAAAACAACTCAAGTACTATGCGATATCGCAATTGTGTAGAAAGTATGTTGTTGGAATTTAATTTAAACTCTCGATTGTCGGCACTTGACGGAACTTGTTTCGCCTAATGGCATTATCAATAATATAATAATAATAAAGATTTCAGACATCTAACACACAAATAAAAAAAAAAAATTGTTCAAACAATTTTTTTTTTGATTATCTCGTTGGACCAATGACGATTGGAACTGGCGTGACTTTGCCATACGACAAGCGACATACCGCATACAAGTATGAGGTATGTCGCTCATCCGAATAGCATTATACTTTCTTTGTGAACTGTTTAAATATGAAATGTTCAGATTAGTTTAACAAGAAAAAGTTTAAAAAACTATAATTCGACTACTATAAACTTATATAGTCTATGTTACCCGGGGTATTTTTATTCTCAACATCTCATTTACTAAAAGCGATTCAGTAGTTTAGTTCAGGAACAAACAAACATACATATATAGGCTGATAAAACCATTACTCTTCATTTTGGTTTCATCATAGTCGAGTTAAAATAAAAAAGGGCACAAATAATTCTTTTCATGAATTAATTTATAGATGGTTTTAAAGAACAAAATTATGGCAGTAACATTTAAAACACCACTACTTTTCGTGATGCAACATACGATTGTACTAAAGCTGAATAAGATTTTCACAAACTAATTTATGAAAAGGAAAGTTTATTTTAAAATTTGCATAATCCTTACATTATGAAGATGAAATTCACACAGCGATGATTTCAGCAGCGATTTCGTCGACTATGATTAACGACATAATTAGCAGTTAAAGTGGAATTTTCTGAAATATACTCCTTACCACTGAGAATTTAGCCACGTTTCTGCTATTTTTCCACATTTTTATAACCATTTTCAATTATTTAAATTAGCCATCTGGGTGTCATTCGGTATTAATTGTTTGTTTAATTATTTATATTAATTCTGGGTCAAAAATACCTGACTAAATAATAGACAACGAACTCATTCTACAAATGTCATTTGCATTTGAATGTTTTTCGAAATGTTTTTTTGTTTTTTCTACAGGGTTTCTAGTCGGACTCAAGAAGTAGGATGGAGTTCTGGTGGTTTTTAACAAGACTTATAAAAGGGACTATACTCGTTGCGCTGTAGCTTGGTGCGGCATTTATTTGTATACTAGAACATTCTGGTTAGTTTAATTTAATTTACTACAGTTATTAATGATTTAATATATTGCGAATGTGGTATGCTGAAATACTAAGTCATAATTTGTAAATTTGTAACAATTTGAAAAAATGCAAAATAAAAAAATAAAAAACTTTATGTTACTGAAACTGTCACGCACCTTGCTACAGCGCAAAGAGTATTGTAAGGAAGCAAAAGTTTTACTAATACTAAAAGACAATATACTCATCCATATGTACTTAATATTATAAATTTGAAAGTAACTCTTTTTTTCGCTTTTACGGCCGCTGCACCGACTTCAATGAAATTTCTTATGCAGATAGTGTGATTCTTGAAGAAGACGTGCAGGCAGAGCCGAAGCAAAAAGCTAGTTACGTTTACATTCAATTCAATTATTAAGAACTTTTGGCGTCTACATGAATTTACACAATTGATTCTATGTAAATGTAAACTGCCGCTTTAGTCTAGCGATTAGCGTAAGCGACTGACGATCAAGAGGTCTCGGGTTCGATTCCCGAGTCGGACTGCTGTTGGCATTTTCTTACAAGAAATTCTTAATACCAGCCCGGAGTATGGAAAATGGCATTGTTTCTCGCCCGTGCGTCGGAAAGCACTTTAAGCTGTCGGTCCCGGTTGTCATGAACATCAATGGCAATCGTTACTTGGAAGTCAGTGCCCTCAAATATACTGACAACTTTTTTTTTTTTACCTGTGGAAATCTCCTCGGACTGTCACCCCACCGGGGTTTGCGGCGGGGCGGTGTGTCGGACTCGACCCGACTAAAACCACACGGTGTGCCACTCTGCGCCTGAGACGGGAGGGATCCGTGAACTGCAGTTATTAACACGTCCGGACCCCTCCCAGCGCTTGCCCGCACTGCAGCGGGCACCGTCTGCTGGTACTATCTCAATTTAGGCGACGTACGGCACACGCGTACGTCGCCTCCTCGCGGATGGCCACTAGAGCGGATGGAGGGGAAACCCGTCCCGACCATCCACGGCCACACTTGGGGCCGCATGAGGCGCTGGTAAGCACGCCTCCGCCGCCCGGTACGCCGGCGGCGGATTGGGTCCGAGTGGAGGTTGTCCTCCCAGGCCTTCTCCGCCGCCTTCTTCCGCGAGATTACATCTTCGCAGAAGGTTGCGACCGCGGTAAAACTGTTGTCGCTACCGGCCATGGAGCGTATGACGGCCGGTAGCAAGAGATCTCCTCCGATGACTGCAGTGAGGGCCCGACGCTGCGACGCCCAAGCGGGGCAAATCGCCAGCGTATGCTGGGTCGAGTTCACACTGCAGTCGCAGTGGTGGCAGGCGGGACTCAATTCCCTCCTAGCGACCGTGTGCAGGTACTTCCCAAAGCAACCGTGCCCGGAAAGGACCTGCGTCAGTCGGAAGGAAAGGGTCCCGTGCTGCCGCCCTGCCCACTCGGGGATGACCGGCTGGAGAGCCTCCACGGCGGCAAAGCCAGCACGTGGAGTCTCCAGCCGGAACGACCATCTAGCCATCGTGGCTCGACGGGCGGCTTCACGGCACTCGCGTACATCTTCGGGCGGAGGGCGAATGCCACTCTCCGCCGGCACTTACTAGCTGATCCGGCAAACGTTGTTTTGCCATAAAAAAATTGGGGTATAAAAAATTGAAGTTGGTCGATTCTCAGACCTATCCGATATGCACACCAAATTTCATAAAAATCAGTCCAGCCGTTTCAGAGGAGTATGGTAACTAACATTGTGACACGAGAATTTTATATATAAGATATTTTATAATGTTTTAAATTTATTAATTGCAGTAAGTCTAACAAATCCAGTAGTGGAATTTAAATCCAGCCCTGGTCTTTTTGTCTGGTCAGTCCTTTACCAAATTTATAAAGCACGCTAATAAAATCTAGAACAGTAAAATCAATAGATAATTATTTTATATAAGTAACTAGTGCTTTATAAACTGCCACGTTGGTCTCGCGGTTGACGTGTGCGACTGCTGATCATGTGGTCTCGGGTTCGATTCCTGAGTCGGACCAAATGTTTGTATGATCTACAAATATTTGTTTCGGAGTTTGGGTGTTTTCTATGTTTAATATGTATGTTATTACAAAAAAAAGTAATTAATATGTATTTGTATCAGTTGTCTCGTACCCATAACACAAGCTCTGCTTAGCTTGGGACTAGATGGCATTGTTTGTTAGATGTCCGAAATATTTATAAATATTATCCGAAAAAATTGAGCATTGAATCTCATTTGAATGTAGTGTAACGGTCGATTAGCACCAAGTAGAACGTTCGGGATATGAATGCGTGAAATTACTCGAACGAAGGTATTTTTATAGTATTCGACAGACTTGACCCAATTCAATACTAAATTCACATATTTAGTAGATAATATCAAATATTGTTTACCATAAATATTCTAATGATTATTAGCATACAATTATTATTTGATAATACAGGATTGTGTAACATTAAAGATTTGATATGAAATATAAGTCGCGCCGGAAGCTGACAAGCGGAAGGCGCCAAGATATTAATAAGAATCAACTATTTACTTGTTTATAAAATCACCAATTGAATTATAAGTTTATAATATATTTTATTGTATGCCTAGTAATTATTAAGATTTAAACAAATGAGGCATTTATACGAGGTTGGAATCGTTACTTATAACAGTAGATTCGACTTTTTCTCTCTCTTTGGAGTGATGTTGTTCTGCGTCTTTTACTCCCGTATTCATCTCCTACGGCACATACGGGATATTTAGGGGTTGACATTCTGTATTCCTAATTCATCGCCACATGGATATTATATTTTTTGTCAATGCAATATTTTCATACATTACGTGAGTACGTAAAGTATGAACGAGTGTAAAAGGAAAGAATCTGAAGATGAAAAGAGATGTTTGAATGCTAAAATAACTTTAGTTATATTTTAAACATAAACATCATCATCAACAATCTATCAGGCCACTGCTAAAGTCAAGCCTCTCTTAGGAAGGAGGTTTTGACCTAGGAACTATACCACGATATGCGAACGAGTTGGTATAGGGTTTGTGTCTGTTTTTCTCTCTCTTTGGGGTGATGTTGTTCTGCGTCTTTTACTCCCGTATTCATCTCCTACGACACATACGGGATATTTAGGGGTTGACATTCTGTATTCCTAATTCATCGCCACATGGATATTATATTTTTTGGCACTAAAATAATATCATCACAAAGAAAGTAATCAGAAAGAAAATTCTAAATTCGTTTTTTTAAATTTGATTTTGTTTTATTTGTACCATGTGTTGATTATTAAATGACCCTTACAACTCACCCCAGTAATTATATATTATATTTTGTTAGCGGTCATTCTAAATACAGTTGTGATTGTGCAGTTGACTTCCTGAACATCTCATAGTTAGATGGATGGAGTATTGAATACATATTATTGAACTTGTCAGAATGAGGGTATCCGAATAATAAAAGTGTGGTTCCGTGAGTCGGGCGAGGTAGTATATAAAGCGGCCCGATCGGAAACAGGACAGTCTCTCTTCAGATCTCGGGACGACCACATCTCTTGATTGTGACATGAGTCACTCCTGAGTCGTAAGTAGATTTATATTATTTGATTTGTGGTTTATTGTATCTCTGTGTTTTATATCGTGTGTACGAGGCGATATTTACCTGTGGGGGAATTACAAGTCTGGTGACGAATTCCACAGGGCACCGCGGAGGAGTGAGCGTTGCCCCAACCCCCTCGTGGGGGTTGCTGATTGTATGTAAGTTACTTCGTATCCGTTTAGTAGTGATTAGTGTTTGGCTATAGTCCAGATTGGCTGCCAGGGAAGCAGGTAGTCTTGGTCGAGGAGTGAAACAGTAAATAAGTGTTTTATAACAAGAATATTAAGTGTTTTTATTTTGTTAAAACCTAAGAAGGTTTTAGTTCAGAAGTGGGATATAAAATAAAATAAATCTAAATCTACCTTCAAGATGAGTGTGCGTGACAGTCCGTGCGACACTGTAGGAATACGTACATCTTTGTGTAGGTAATGATACCATACGCAGTAAAAAAATTCCCTATTTTTTTGATAAATATTAAGATTGAAAAAGGGTATTTTAATATTAAAGAACTTTAAATATTATGGTTTTTGTTTTAGTTACTGTTACATACTATGCAAACTCTAAGCAACCTTTATTTTGCACTAACTTTTTATAATATTGTCGTTTTGCGTGTAAATTTCGTGTAAAAATTATAAAAAGCTAAAATCAATTATTCTCAATCTTTCAATTATGATGTGAAGCACAAAAAAATTGTAGAAATATCCACAAATTGTTTGTATGCAATAATTATTACAAATTATTGTGTGTATCACCAAAGAATACTTACAGATGAGGTTGGGAACCAAGTTCCTAAATATAGAAATGAGGTTCACTAATGTCTGGACTAACAAGTAATCTCCCTAATGAAGAAAAAAAAAATAGACAAACTGGTATCACAGTCGAGCTACGGTTGAGATTTTGTGTTCCGACACAACAATATAATTATTGGGTAAATAAATAATTATAGCAACTAAATAATCTGTATTTACCTGTGAAAAGATATTTCATCTTCTTTTTTTTGTTTTGGTAAACTACCCTTACAGTGTTTAATGATGCAAGACGGCATTTTGAAAAAAAAATAATTAAAAATCACTCGTGACGTGTACACAATATGGCGGTTTGTCAAACACTGCCGCGAGAATGTATTCGCTTTCTAATTCATATTTACTTTGTAGATTCATTGTCGTGTTCTTTACGGTCTATCTGGCTTTCTTTAGTGGTCTGAGCCGGTAGATATTTTAATAGGTCTGACCTTGAAATAGAGAATGATAAAATTAACTTATTTTGTAATGAAAATACCCATGACGATAGTAGATTATCAGATGCAAGTAATAACAATGAATGATATTTCACGAGGGAAATTAATTAACTGGTTTCCTACTTATCTAGTACTTACCTAGTGTATTTATGATTGAGTATATATTAGCGAGTTGTAATTAGCTCGATAAAATTGTAGTGTGAAACTACACTAAAAGTAAATCACGTTGGGGTGTAATTAGCCCTGAGTATGTATTTATTGTAATTAATAATTATTACGGGTTGAAATTATGTCTTGAAATTAGGTCGGTCTGAGATGAAATTAACTCAAATTAAGTGTGAAATTACACGTAAAATTATAATCAAATATTTTGCTGAGATTAGCTACAATACGAGTTGTAATTAATTCAACTTCGGTGTGAAATTACACCTACGAATGAATAGAAAGGTTGAAATTAACCCGATAAAATATAAATATTAAAATTGTTAAAGTCTGGGTCGAAATTAACTCAAATAAGGTGTGAAATTACACGTAAAATTATAATCAAATATTTGGCTAAAATTAACTACAATACGAGTTGCAATTAACTCAACTTCGGTGTGAATTACACCTATATGTGAATAGAAGGGTTGAAATTAACCCGATAAAAATATAAATATTAAAATTGTTATAGTCTGACTTGAAATTAACTCAAATTAAGTGTGAAATTACGCGTAACATTATAATCAAATATTTGGCTGAAATTAGCTACAATACGAGTTGTAATTAACTCAACTTCGGTGTGAAATTACACAATTAACTCAAATAATGTGGCTGAAATTTAGCTACAATACGAGTTGTAATTAACTCAACTTCGGTGTGAAATTACACCTATATATGAATAGAAGGGTTGAAATTAACCCGATAAAAATATAAATATTAAAATTGTTATAGTCTGACTTGACATTAACTCAAATTAAGTGTGAAATTACACGTAAAATTATAATCAAATATGTGGCTAAAATTAGCTACAATACGAGTTGTAATTAACTCAACTTCGGTGTGAAATTACACCTACGAATGAATAGAAAGGTTGAAATTAACCCGATAAAATATAAATATTAAAATTGCTATAGTCTAGATTGAAATTAACTCAAATTAAGTGTGAAATTACACGTAAAATTATAATCAAATATTTGGCTGAAATTAGCTACAATACGAGTTGTAATTAACTCAACTTCGGTGTGAAATTACACCTATATATGAATAGAAGGGTTGAAATTAACCCGATAAAAATATAAATATTAAAATTGTTATAGTCTGACTTGAAATTAACTCAAATTAAGTGTGAAATTACGCGTAAAATTATAATCAAATATTTGGCTGAAATTAGCTACAATACGAGTTGTAATTAACTCAACTTCGGTGTGATATTACACCTACAAATGAATGAAAGGGTTGAAATTAGCCTGAATAGAGTTAAAATTAACTCAAATAAAGTATGAAATTACACGTAAAATTATAATCAAATATGTGGCTGAAATTAGCTACAATACGAGTTGTAATTAACTCAACTTCGGTGTGAAATTACACCTACAAATGAATAAAAGGGTTGAAATTCACCCAATATAACATATTAAAATGATAGTCAGAGTTGAAATTAACTATGTCTTTTATTTACAATATGGGTTGAGAAATTAGCCCTATACAATGTGTAGTACTCAAAGTTATAATTAACTCAACTTCGGTGTGAACTTACACCTACAAATGAATAAAAGGGTTGAAAATAGCCTGATATAACTTATTAAAATTATTAGTCTGAATTGAAGTTAGCTCAAAATCGGTATGAAATTACACCTACAAATGAGTAAAAAGGGTTGAAATTCACCCAATATAACATATTAAAATGATAGTCAGAGTTGAAATTAACTATGTCTTTTATTTACAATCTGGGTTGAGAAATTAGCCCTATACAATGTGTAGTACTCAAAGTTATAATTAACTCAAAATAATGTGAAATTACACCAAAAATAATCAATGTTTAGAATTGTTATAAGCCTAATGAATATTTCAATTTTTTGATATTATTTCAATGTAACTTGTGACTATGTAAAATTTATAATAAATTATAAGTGTACTTTAGTTAGAAATGGGATAGGTTGCATAATACAATTGTGATTTCATGTATAATTATTTAATTGATGCAAAATTGTTTTAAATATATATATTATAATACATTAATTCTCGGAAAATACATAATTGCAACCACGAGGACGTGTTGATAGCAGGATAGCCGAATCTGTTAGCGGTCATTCTAAATACAGTTGTGATTGTGCAGTTGACTTCCTGAACATCTCATAGTTGGATGGAGTATTGAATACATATTATTGAACTTGTCAGAATGAGGGTATCCGAATAATAAAAGTGTGGTTCCGTGAGTCGGGCGAGGTAGGATATAAAGCGGCCCGATCGGAAACAGGACAGTCTCTCTTCAGATCTCGGGACGACCACATCTCTTGATTGTGACATGAGTCACTCCTGAGTCGTAAGTAGATTTATATTATTTGATTTGTGGTTTATTGTATCTCTGTGTTTTATATCGTGTGTACGAGGCGATATTTACCTGTGGGGGAATTACAAGTCTGGTGACGAATTCCACAGGGCACCGCGGAGGAGTGAGCGTTGCCCCAACCCCCTCGTGGGGGTTGCTGATTGTATGTAAGTTACTTCGTATCCGTTTAGTAGTGATTAGTGTTTGGCTATAGTCCAGATTGGCTGCCAGGGAAGCAGGTAGTCTTGGTCGAGGAGTGAAACAGTAAATAAGTGTTTTATAACAAGAATATTAAGTGTTTTTATTTTGTTAAAACCTAAGAAGGTTTTGATTTATAATAATTTTATTGATACAGTCATTACGAGTTTATTAGTAGAATGCAGCAAAGTTTGGACATCAAACTTTTGTTACATTTTGACATTTAATAAAGAGATCGTTTTCAGTGTCTGTTTGTCTATTTATGTTATGTCAAACTAGCTTTTACCCGCGGCTCAACCCGCATATGTTTGATAAGGCAGTAATAATTTTTCATTTTAATATTATATAACCTATGACACTCACAAATAATGTAGTTTTCCAATGGTACTTTTCGAAATCGTTTCTGTAGATCCAGAGATTATCCCCTACAACCTCATAAAGTTTACCTCTTTATAATATTAGTATAGAAATACAGCTTTATTCTAATTTATAAAGTCTGAAAATACAATTGATAAGTATGTACTTTTGTAGGTACATCTAATCTAAAATGTGTGAATGTGTGTTTTCAAATGGAGAAATCCTTTAATCTTTAAAAACTCCGACATCAATGAACCTGAAAATACCGTTAAAAAAAGAAAATACAAAACATTTAAGAGTGAAATTTCGTTTTTCAATTAAAATTAGATCTCGAACTTACCCATTTCAAAGGACAATTTAAGGAGATTATTATTACTAGGCTATTTTATATTAACCTTTGGAGTTCTAGTACTTAATTATGTTAACGAAATCCAAGAACGCTTATAGAAGGAAACTACAATCCACTCCAGCTATTTATTTAGGTCATCATTCCATCTGACAATATTCCTTCAAACCAGAACCCGATACTTTATTTTCGGCGAATAAACGCATAATTAGCTCTAACTTATAATTTCAATAATATAAGTAGTATCTGAAACTTCTAATAAATATAAAACATCTAACTCTGAGTTCACGGTGTACAATCTGACCCACTGCGACCACGATAGGTGGTAGAACGTTAAAATATTACTACACTTAAGTTTAGATTTTAGTCTGGTATCAGTAGTAACTTCATAGTAGCAGATCTTGGTAATCAACTCATGTCATCATCACGACCAATTCCAATAGTCTAAATCTACATCCGACTAGGCAGTTCAATGTAGTACGAAAATAAATTAACGTCAATTACAATTTCGGAAATTTTATTGCCTTAAATACACCTTCTCAAAGTGAAAACAAGCCCATTTGCGTTTTATATCTACTGAATAAAAGTTTTTTTACCATAGTTGTCGTGCCAACTTCATAAAATTTGCATAGATGGAATATTTTGTAGCTCAATAAAAGTCTATCAAAGTCTGTGTAAAATAAATTCTCTATGAAAAATTCACAAAATTGTTTCCCTAACATTTTTAATACTGTAAAATTTGACTCGTTGTAAAACAAAACACGGTGCAATTTTTATGATCGAAGTAATGCCTGGATATATAGACTGTTTGTTTTATTAGGGCTCTACGAATAACACAAATTCATTGTTTTTCTGATTATAAAATATTGTTCTCCGTTCAAGGAAGTTAATTGTAACTATGATGAATTTACAATTGGACTAACTCTTTGTTTATGTTTTAATATTATATTATAATAGTATTGTATACTAGCTGACCCGGCGAACTTCGTACCGCCATATTTACATATCTGTCTCGGCTTCCCACAGGCAGTGTACAGTCGCGGACAAAAAAAGCACTTTTACCGTTATCTTTTATTTATTTTCTTTCTAGCAAAAAAAGAATTAATGAAATCGGACTATGTGTTATTGAATTACAACTAAGTACATATTTTGACTTTCATGCCCTCTCTCCAGGAAACCGTGCTGAATTTGGGGATAAAAAGTATCCTATGTCCTACCTCGTAGTATGAACTCAAATCATGCCAAGTTTCATTTTAATCCGTTCAGTACTTTCGGCGGGATGCGCGGCTAAGATACAGACAGACAGACAGACAGACGGCCAGACATACAAACAAAAATTTAAAAAATTACAGTTTTGGCTTCTGTAAAGATTATAGAGTCCTCCAAAAAAAATTTTCAAAATATTTTTTATGTACAGAATTGGACCTGGGACATTTTATTATAAGTATAGATAGATAGTGTGTTGTCTAACACATTTTCTTTAGTTTAAGAAAATTATATATATTAAACAGAACGTTTACTGAACACTGGAAGGAGAAGTGTTAAGGTAAAAAGAATAAAGAAAAGGAATTATGCAAAAAAGGAAAAATGGTAATGTCGGTTGTTATTTTAATGTCAGCGCGAGCTACATAAAGAATAAGGCATCACTTGGCTGGGATATGTATGTATGTACTCTTATCCAATTAATCAAATGTGTAACTGAAACATAAGTATTCCAATCGCATTTACGGTCATTGCCATTTCACCTTAAGGAGCAATTTTACATAGCCCATTATAACCTTTCTTAGTGAGTACTATTATCTTACGTAAGTAATTATTGGAATCTAATGAAAAATTTAAAAGTGCCATCCAAACAAGCAATGCAAAGCAAAAAAGCAAAAGCAAGAACAAAACAACTTCAGGTTTATTCTATAGGTAAAATTTAAATCACAATCATAATTTACAATCAAATTTTACTAACACTCGCGTGCAATATCGGAAAATAAAAGTGATATTGACATATTGTGGTTGGAAATTTCCCCGCAAAGTAATGAATCGAGTAACTGAGTACGATTGATCGACCACCAAAGTCAATATTCGCGTAAAGATCAGAGTGAATCATCGGCTAAGCACAGTGAAACAAAGCCCTGCCCGAGGTCACATTATCAACGATTCGCACGTCGAATAAAAATGAATAAAAAAATCACGCACCAAAATCATGAGAATATCATCAAAACACACGTAGTAACATGTATTTTAGTTTCGTATTCAAGGTTTGTTATCAGATCTTGAACAGATTTTTCACGTCTATTCTGATCTGTCAAAATTTCGTACGCCTATTATTTATCAATCCCATCATAGGGGAAACCATTTATTACAGAGTATTTAACATTGCAATTATATTATAATTGGAAATGTGAGTGTTTGATTATTTTAAGTTTACAATATTTTAGGAGTGGATAAAAGCCACAATGTTCCTTTCTTCCATAAATGACTACATAGTATAAATTAAAGTCGCTTTCTCTGTCCCTATGTCCCTATATCCCTGTGTGCTTAAATTTTTTAAAGTACGCAACGGATTTTGACGCGGGTTTCTTTAATTAGAGTGATTCGAGAGGAAGGTTTTTATGTATAATAAATGCATAATATATTATGGAAACACTGTTAATTTTCGAGGTTTCTAATGTGATGTAGCCAATAAACTCATTTTTTTGCGCTTACATTGCAAGCGCTGGTTGCACCCTACGAGATAGATCAAAATAATGTACTACATTATTGTACACCTTAAAAAGTACTATAAAAAAAATCTCTTAGGTTTAACCCACAACAACCATTTTTTATTCCTTTCTTTTTACGAGAAATAATGGCTTATTTACGAAGGTATTTTAAGCAATACATAATAAATCCTTTTACAAATTAGTAAATTAAATACATTGTGCATTTAATATAACTCCAAATGGCTCTGTACAGTATCTAATTTAAATGAATATATTCGAAGATATTACAGATTTAAAATGCACGAATCGTGTCGTCGGCTGTAGCATCTGAAATCCACCCGTGCGAAGCCGGGGCGGGTCGCTAGTTAATAACATAATAAACAAACTTCTGCAGGATACGTCTTAATACAAATCTGAATCTGTCAATTGAACAAAATGTATACTTGACTGTAACTAAACATGTGTGTTTAAACAACTGTGTATTTATTTATTATTTGAAAAATGAAATTTTAACACTCCTAGTCTTTGTCTAAAAGAACACAAGCTTTCAGAAAATAAAAGAAAAAAATAATGAATTCATAGCTGATAACATACTTCAAAGACAGTTTACTGTTAGCGGGATATCATATCATACTAAAAGGACCTGCCATAACAAATTCATGCTCCATGTAACTGGGTATTGTATATTTGCGTATAAACCTCTGCAACACTAGTGGACCGTAATAAGTAATGTTAACACAATTTTTCCTTTTCATAAAGCTGTAAAGATTTTTCTCAACAACACCAAAACACTTTCAGTAGTACTCGCTTCGCTTCCTTAGAATTATCAAGTATTTAAATCTACAGAAGTCCACAGCAACAGAAGTATATAAAATTATGTACTTACTTATAAGAAATATAATTTTGGACGTTTTATTGTTGTCGATTAAATTTATACTATAATGTTTAAAAGCTGAAGAGTTTGTTTGGTTGGTTGAACGACATAATCTCAGGAAATATTATTTTGAAAAATCCTTTCGGTGTTGGATAGCTCATTCCTCAAGGAAAGCTTAAGGCTATAAACATCACGCTGTCAATAAAAGGTCAGCATCAATGCAAAATTGTCACAAAAGCGGGGAAAATTAATTTCCTTTCAGAGACGAAGATGAAGTCAGTTGGTCTAATAATCATCAAAACAGTTCTTATACATCATCGTGGGAGAGCCACGCTTCGGCATGAATGGGCCGGCTCGACCAGAGTGATACCACGGCCTCACAGAAAACTGGTGTAAAACAGCGTTTGCGCTGTGTTTCACCGAGTGAGTGAGGCCCATACAAAAATACGTTACCGGCCTTTGTAGGGGTTGGCCCTACAAAGGCCGGTAACGTATTTTTGTCGCCTCTGCAGCTCTGGTGTTGCGGGTGTCCATGGGCGGCGGTAATCGCTTACCATAAGGCGATATGTCTTCTCATTTACCCCGTACAGCATAAAAAAATATCATCATCATCTCAGCCAAAAGTCGTCCACTGCTCTACATAAACTTCCACCAAGATTCTCCACAATAGCCGGTCTTATACTGCTCACCTTCACTAGGTCACCTTCTTGAATTAACATAACTGTACTTTTTTGTAAATTAATTCACGCCATAAATTTTTACATTTTATTTGGATCCCTTTAGTCACTTTAAATTTTTATAAGACTCTCATCTAATTTTTATACACGATTATAATATGAGAAACCGTCCTCGGTTTCAATGTGCCCCTCGAAACAGCTTATCCTCACTTGGCACAGTAAACGTTTTTCGGTTTAGTTTATTTTAGCTGACATCATCTTTTTCCCAGACGATGTTTGTGTTTAATTTTTTATTTCTGCGAGCTTTTTTCTGGGCTATAAAAATTTCCTGTAGTAAGCAAAATGCCAGTCACCATCCTATACTCACTTTGGCTTCGTGTCATTTGATTACCAGCTATCAAAAGTAACCTCAATAACCATATAATTAAATCTGGTGCATATCACACGCACAATTGACTGCACGGTTGGCCTAGTGGTTTAAGCGGTCGCCACGCCGCTTTCTACTGTGCTTAAGTATTGTGGGTTCTAATCAGCCTATACAAATTGTTGTTCTGGGTGTTCTTTGTGTCCGTTTCATATATGTTTTTAAAGTCCACCGCAACACAGGATGTATATTCCTAATGCGGTAGATGTCTTTAAAAAAAAAGTATGTTAAACACATTTATGTAATATGACAACACTCTTTCAAAATATGTTTTCGTGGTAACCTCAGATTACATAAAATTTTAACAAAATTAAAAACCGACTTCAAGGTTGGACTCGATTTCTCTTGGATGCCATCATCAGATCTTAGTGTCTTATCATGGTACCACCGTTGGGATATATCCTTTCTATTAAAAAAAGAATCATTAAAATTGGTTCATAAACGACGAAGTTACCCGCGAACACACATAAAAAAAGCATAAATGCGGTCGAATTAAGAACCTCCTATTTTGAAGTCGTTTAGAAATGGCATCGAGATGAAACTGCACTTATATTCAATTTCTTCAATATTGAAACTCACATGCTCTTATATCAAGTCAGTTCCAAAGCTATATTATTTGAAATAATAAACCACCTACTTAAAGATAATCTTACCACACTAGTGAACAGAATGGTTAAAAGCAGCTTAAAGTATACACACTTACCAGAAAAATACCTATGCGGAAAATCTCCAGTTGTGCATTCACGAAAAGGTCACTGCTTCGGTACATAGGGAGCCAATATGAGAGCAGCCGACTGAGGTGGATGTTACGTAAAGTAGCGAGTTTACTGTGCGACCGGGCAAATTCTCTCAGCCACTTACATACTGCATGTACAGCTTCTTATATTTTTATTATATTGTATCTCGTTCAAATTTAATCAACCTAAGTGAGCTAAATATTAATCATTTGTGCTACAAGGTTGAATGTTCCTTAAAATTAATGAACATCTTTCTGAAGGTTTCAAATATTAATTGCGATCAAAAGAAATATTAAAGTTAGACCTTAGGGAAAGGGTATAAGTTTATTTGATGCCCTGGCAAGATAGTCAGAGCCTGTCAATGCTAATTGAATTCTTTGGAATCTATTTAATTTAGGTCTAAACGTTGTACTTGTCCTACATAGTCCGAAGAAACGAATTGATCTTTGTTAATGAAATGGTACCCAATTCTTACCAATTTAGAAGTGTTGACAAAATAGTATTTTATAGATAAATAATAGTTACTTACGAAACTTGTAACAAAAGGTACCTTACTTTACCATAACCTTTTCTTCTTTTTGAAAGTAGTGCAAAGAAAAGAGGTTTACAATATAATGAACCAAAATATAAATAGTGCTAGTCTATTTTATAGAGCGGCGGTTGTGTAACATCTTCATCATCTTCATCTTCAGCCTACCGCAGTCCACTGCTGGACATAGGCCTCTCCAATTGCACGCCACTTAGTTCAATCCTCGGTTGTGTAACATAATCACAACAAATTTCTAGTTTGACGGTTGAACGAACAGGTTTATGTTTCATATAAACCTGGAGATTTAGTTATCAAATTCACGAACGAAATATGTTCAAATTTAAAACGCAAGCTTAGAATATTTTTATTTAAGCAAGCAACTTTTTCTTCGATTCAATCTGCAGTAACTTTTCATCGCGCCAGAGTTTCTAGTATAAGGAGGGCTATTATTTTTCAAAGGACATGATTATGTGCGCGGAGAAGTCACAAGAAAAGTGTTTGTATCAAGGGAAGGATGCTGCCATAAAGTTACGCCTGCTTTGTTATAGAGATGTCTGATATGTTGGAGTTTGCAAAGAAATTCTACAAACTTGATTCAAGAAGCAATTGTTAAAAGATTTGGTTTATACTTATTAAACTTTTTGCTTGTAACAGCTTCAATCGATATAATCCAATCATTTGGTGCATTATTCATTGCATTTTATTTTGTAGTTTCTAATAGATTTCCTTATTGTTCGTATGAATAAAAACTTTAAAAATGTCCAAATACCACCCCATAAAATCCAGAATAGAACATTGTGGCGATGACGCCGCATTTGCAGAGCCGAACCCAAGTAGATGAGATAAGGCTAGGCGGAACAAGAACAATGCAATATTTACGCTGCAGGAAATCAGAGGGCGTATTTGTTGGCAGTTTGTGAAGCTTTATAGATAGGTAATAGATACGGTTCATATATGTAATAAATACACTGTTTACTTACCTGTATACCTTTACGAAAATTCGATGGAACATTACTGTCAGCATCATATCTAGTCTTCACAGAATGCCCGCGCTATAAGTTACTCAACTCGAAAAAGGATCAGTTAGTTACTTTAACCAGATGGAAAAATTCGTCAAGATATCTTAAAATAAAGTTACAATATTTTAAAGCATTTTTTATTACTAAACTTATTTACTACATTTTCATTTGCTCCTCCTCCGTGTGATATATCAATTACTTTTACCACAATTTTCAAATCAAGGTAGGTGTGGTTTAATTGAAATTATTACTAATATGTATTCATTGTATGAAAATAATCCAAAATACATACTATACTCTTTGCGCTGTAGCATGGTGCGGGTGGACAGTTTCAGTAACATATCGTTTCACTTGGGAAGTTGCTGCGATTTTCAAATTATGACTTAGTATTTCAGCTGCACCACATTCGCAATATATTAAATCATTAATAACTGTAGTAATTTAAATTAAACCATAAACTTTAGAAAATTAAATTAAACCACCACGCACCATGCTACAGCGCAAAGAGTATAGGTAATGTCACAAATTCGGAAGTAACTCTGTCTGTCAGTAACGCTTTCATGGCTAAATCGCTGCACCGATTTCAATGAAATTGTGCATTGAGATACTTTGATTTTAGAGAATGAACATAGGTTACTCTTTACCGCGAAAACCAACATACACGCAGGCAGAGCCGAGGGCAAAAGCTAGTTATTTATAAAACGTTTTGTAATTTTATTGGAACGAAGGGCGTTGCGGAGGGGTACCCTAGCCGGCAAAAAGCGTCCGTAACGTAAGATTGACGCCTCGGTGTCACAATAGTAGCCTAAGCGAATGCTGTGCTTAAGATCTCGGGTTCGAATCCCAGGTCGGATCAAATATGTTTTTAGATAAGCAAATATTTGTTTTTTCGGAGTTTGGATGTTTTCTATGTAAATTATGTATCTACGTATTTACAAAAAAAAGATGTCGGAATAATTTTTATTTATTTATTTCGTGAACGTAAAATTTTGTATAGCGTAGTAATCTGTAAGTTGTATGTAACAAGTACGGAGTAACTCTAGACAGAACTTGTTTCAGTAGAGATTGCTAGGTGGCAGCACAAGTGACCAGTTATGTTTAACTTTTTATTTTTATCGATATAAAATCATAATAAAAAATGTATACCTGGATAGTTAATTTCTTTATACCTCGAATAGAACTTTTATATATTTTTATAAATCATTTTAAATAAAATAAAGGTGTTAAGACAATTTTGTGGTTTTTAAAGAGCGCTACGTAAAATTTAGTATAGCGCCATCTGTATTTTTGATAAGGAATTTCGTTCCTATCTGGTGTCCCACAACACAACACGACTTTTTTGTTTGTATTTGTAATACTGGCAATCTACGAAGATATTTAAATAATGACTATTCACAAAGAAAGTCTACAACAAAGAAAAATTAATGAGTTCAGCAAATAGGCAAGGTTGTAAAGAATTATAATATTGTTATAAACTAGGAGTGAGAATTAAATAAAAGAACCAAAGAGGAGATAGCCCAACCTCAGTTCTTATTTATAATTAAAACACCTTACCGACCGCTTCTCAAACAGCAAGTGCGTGTGCATAGCCAAGTACCGTCTTTTTATAGGTTCGCACTGCATAATTTATCGCTAGGGTTGGGATACACCTAACACGGCCTCTCCTGACAGCTGGTCGTCCTCGAGCAGCCTCGTCCAGCCGACTGCCTTGCCGGTCATCTCTGCAGGAGGATCACCAAGTCCCTGGTCCTCATTAACATGGTCATCTGTTAAGTAACGACACTTCAGTGGTTTTATAGAGGTCTACTAACTTTGCAATCTGAAGTTATGTATATAAGCGTCGCATAGGCATAACAGTTAAGGACTCGTGGAGGCAAGCGTGCACTCAAGCCTCCACCAGCAATAGCTTCGTAAAATAAAAATGCTAGTAGCAGATGATTTAAATAACTTCAGTTGCAATTTAAAAGGCAGTAGGATTATAAAATACAAAATAAGGAACAATGCGAGGGACTGGCCTCCGGACTTCAATCACCCACAATGCACCCAACAAAAGTTACGAAGGTACATGGGCTATCTTCGTAACGTAGCTTATGCTAGCCAGTCGCTCTCATGCACGAATAAGACATGACAATCGCAACATAACCAGCTAGAGTCACTCACAGAGGTGACATGGTTTTGCAGTCGCCAAGCGCCCACAGCGCCGGCGCGTCCGCCAACGCGCCCTCCGCGTAGCGCAGCACGCACTTAAGGCCGGGCTCCGCAGCCCAGCATCTCGGTGGAGTCGTGGCAGTGCCACGCGTTGCAGCAGCGAAGCGCCCATAGACGGAGTGCGCGCCACGCAGGTGCAGCGTCTCGGTGAAGACGTGGCAGCGCCACGCGTCGCAGCATGCGCTCGCATCTTTCGAAGCTATGAAGGACGGAATGAGGTCATGTCTAGGCAACGAGTGCCATAATGTCGGGGTACGAGACAGTCACAATTTCGTAGAAAACAAAACACTTGGCATAGGCACCAAGTTTGCATACCACCCAGTGACTTGTCGGCATAGGCACAAAATTCACATACCGCCCAAGATTTTCGGTCTATGTATCGCTCAACCACCACTACACAATAAATAAACACGGCTGTTTACTAACAACCCCAAACAGGCCGCAATGACCACCACAAGCAGGATTTACTCAGGTCATATTCCCACACCGAATACCACGCGCGCTAAGGATTTACATCAGTTACAGCAGGTCAACCATGAGACCTACTAAAGGCTTTACACTCGGTTTACAGTCAGCATGGGCCCCACCAACATCAACCTTGTTACCTTTACCACTAGCGTAACCCTCTATGGTCCGCTCATAGTCACAGTGTATCAAGGTCAACCCAAGACCATCAGGCTTTTACATGGGTCTGTTCCAACGATACAACAAAAACAGCTAGTAATTGTTCGATACATAGTCTGCAAACAAACATGCTAAACAGCAGTAAATAAATTCAAAGTTATCAACTAACTTTCATAGAAACCAGTACATGTGTCGGGTGTACATTCGACACGCCACAACACCACACTTACGATTTAAACGAACTATGCCTTTATACAATGTTGGAAGTGTTACTTGATAACCCGGCGAGCGCCTACAGTGCGCCTCGCCACAGCGCCGCGCTGCACTGCGAGCGTCTCGCGCCCAGCGCTGCTTGCTGTTGAGCCCTGGTGACATATCCTTTAAGATCCTGGTCATGTACCGAATCATGGGACTCTGAAAAGTAATTCTTTCTGTGAATAACATGGTAACTCTGTAGACACACAGGTGACGCCTTTCGTCCGCAATAACTCCTTGAACTTGCATACAAGCACTAACTGCTTGAACTTTACATAAGCTCGGTCTAACCTGACCATTACTGATTGTTCTACCTAGGTGGTATTTTGTGATGCGAAACTTACACTATTTGTAAGTTGATAGAAAACCCAGCACTAGTCAAAGTGTCTAGAATCTTTCATAATGTCTTTTCATTTTGTAAATAACGCTTAAGTAACCATTGTAAGAAATGCTCAACTTATTCTGCATAGGTGAGGCAATTAAAGGAATTATTTTCTATTACGTCAAACAAAATATTTGCAATATCAATCTGTGACAGACAAAGTTTGATTTGTATCTAAAATTATTATTATCGACCAACTACAATAGTCACTTAAAACAATTGCATAGACGCACCAAACACTCGCCAAACATTTAAAATTGCACACATGACTTACCTCCGTACACCACACATCAAAATCATGTAAACACAGATTAAAACTCAATATGAAAATGTGTTTTAACCTTAACTGTGTAGTGCTAATTACATTCACAAGCTTTTTCATTACCGTGTCGGCACTGGTGCACTGCATTGTGCCCGTACAAGCTGGCGTGATATTCTTTAGCTAGTGATCGTCACACACGAATGCAGCGAAACATTGAAGTACCCGCTTTATTTTGTTTATCTGAAGTACCACACTTAAATATCTTCTAGAGCAGTAAAATGTTTCGAAATCGCTTACCAACTCTAATCTAACAATTGTTACTCGATATCAAAGATAGGTGGTGTGACACTTCCTTCACGACTTCTACACATTTCAACTGCTTTTACCGACAAACTAAATAATTGTCGAATGAACTTGAATCAACAAAAACTGTGCTTAGAGAGAATAGGACTCCCTTGAATCACGTCGACAACAATTTCACTGCGCTTAGTGGATAGAGGGGAACAAAACTAACATTAATCTGACCGCGCTGTTGTGAACTTTTCGCGAAACATTCACTAACATCATGACCCCCCATTTTAGAGTACGCACAAGTCAAAGTATGCTCAGGCTTATTCGATTGTTCTGGCTTGAACTTCTGCGAGGTATCGATAGTTTTCAGTTTATTAGGATAGCTAGCCTGTCTGTGTCCTATTTTGCCGCACAGAAAACATTTATTAGAAACAATTGATTTGACTTTCGGTGTAAACCCGGCGTTGTTAGTGCATTCGTTACGAAACATACTGTTCTGCTGCGCACGAACATCCGTCATTAAATCCTTAGTAGGTTTCACAAAAGTAGATAGGAAACCAATAACATCGTTCGGTCCTAAGTTGGCGTTAGTAGTGGATGCGTTCACATACGGGTTCCTAATTCCTTGAATAACAACTGCAGATATGAGTTCGTCGCCGAGGCCCCTTACAATTTGTAAACGCAGTAATGATCTACGCGCATATACGATACGTACGTACGATACGATACGTACCTACCAATCCGCACTTTCATCGAACAAGCATTATTGCCGCGAGTGACTTCGTTCACTACGCCTGCGACTTGAATCTACCAATCTTTGCTACGCACGGTGCGAATTATGTCCAAAAGAATTACGACTACGCGATCGCGAACGCCTTATACACAAAACACGCCCGTGTTTACGAATTCGCGATCTACCCTCTTCATCCATTATAAAAGAAAACTAAAGGAGCAAAAACAACACATAATTAAAATGCCAATCGATTTAAACCAAAAATTAAATAGTGGTAGTGGGACTATCCAACTTCTGATGTTATAAACTAGGAGTGAGAATTAAATAAAAGAACCAAAGAGGAGATAGCCCAACCTCAGTTCTTATTTATAATTAAAACACCTTACCGACCGCTTCTCAAACAGCAAGTGCGTGTGCATAGCCAAGTACCGTCTTTTTATAGGTTCGCACTGCATAATTTATCGCTAGGGTTGGGATACACCTAACAATATCTTATCATTTTAAGTTGATCGTTCTCTATTAACTTAATTTATTCTGTCAATTTATTGGACCACAGCTTAACCTCAATGCTGTTATAAGGGACCTCTTTTAATTATAAAATGCAAAATGCGGCCGTAAATTAACCACTCGTCTAAGGGACAATTGACGAGGGAAAACAAGTAAAGCATCTTTTTAAGAGGTTAACCTAACCTTGTGGAACTCACAAAATTTATTAGAGAAAAAAAAACGACCAATCTGTAAAAGGACTGACGCCTGTGGTATTTTGGGACTAATACTACCTTCAAACTTTCAAGAAAAAGTATACTCTTACCGCAAAGATCGCCAACACGCTTATAACCCCTGAATTGCAAGGGTTCATGGACGATTCCTTATCGCAATCAGCAGCAATCGAAAGCTTTGGATGGCGCGTTTGATCAATTTACAAGTCATAATTTTAGCACACTTACATATCACTACTAAATCAATTTCCTCTACCGCGTCTGTCTGTCTGTTCGCGATAAACTCAAAAACTACTAGACAGATTATCATGAGGTTTTTTGCACCAATAGGTAGAGTAAGTGTTAGCGTGGCGACGTCGCCAGCATACGTCACCGTTCCAGCAGCCATTCCGATCCCCATCTCTATCATTGCCCCGAGATAGATACCTAGTAAACTTGCTTGCTTTTACAAATTTTTTTTCGTTTGATTGTATAAAATAGTAAAAGATTAATTATGCTCTTTCGTATAATACCCTGAAGCCCATTACGCTAACCCCAGTGAAACGCAAATTCCAAATCCAGGCAGTTCTAACTTTGACAATAAAATGTCACAATTGTTTTACTTCGTAACTGGACAAATTTCACAGCTAAAAAAGTTAAAGAAACGAATTAGTGAATTTTTTAAGGGTTCCGTGCCAAAGGCAAAAAACGGAACCCTTATAGGTTCGTCATGTCTGTCTGTCTGTCTGTCTGTCCGTCCGTATGTCACAGCCACTTTTTTCCGAAACTATTAGACCTATAATGTTGAAACTTGGTAAGTAAATGTATTCTGTGAACCGCTTTAAGATTTTTACACAAAAATAAAAAAAAAACAAGAAATTTTGGGGGTCCCCATACTTAGAACTGAAACTCAAAATTTTTTTTTTCATCAAACCCATACGTGTTTGATAGCTATGGATAGGACTTCGAAAATGATATAGAGGTTTCTAATATCATTTTTTTCTAAACTGAATAGCTTGCGCGAGAAACACTTCCAAAGTGGTAAAATGAGTGTTTTACTCAACCCCCCCTTTAACTTCTAAAATAAGAGAATGATAAATCTAAAAAAAATATATGAAGTACATTACCATGTAAACTTCCAACGAAAATTGGTTTGAACGAAATCTAGTAAGTAGTTTTTTTTTAATACGTCATAATTCGTTAACTGCAATTTACCTTTCATTCAATCAACACAAATATAAAAATAAAACAAAAAATATATTATGTTACTTGCTGCTGTGGAACCCTTCATGGGCGAGTCCGACTCGCACTTGGCCACTTTTTCTCAGGTAGGTACATTTTGTAAATATTTTCTTAGAAATTCTGAATTTCAAAAAAACTAAACTAAATTATCCATTTAAGGAAAGGCGAAATAATTATAAAAAATATTCTAAAGTAAAAAAAGAGTATTTTTAAACTACAGCCTAAAAGTCACATAACACATTTCAATATAAAATTTTAACAAAAACAATAATTGACTTCAAGGTTCGACTCGATTTCTCTTGGATGCCATCATCGGATCTTAGTGTCCTTACCATGGCACCACCATTGGAATATCTCCTTTCCATTAAAAAAAGAATCATCAAAATCGGTTAATAAACGACGAAACTATCCGCGAACACACATAAAAAAAACATATACGGTCGATTGAGAACCTCCTCCTTTTTTGAAGTCGGTTAAAAAGAAGACAAAAAGGTAGTCTATGTCCTTCAAAGTACCGTCACATAATACCATTTTTTTTAAGACAATAGAGCCTATCTCTTGCATATCACATCAGTTACTCAATGATGGTATTATCAATAATAGAAATATAAAAATAAATAAAAAATGTAGAAATATAGTAAAAAGGTCAATGACCATAAACATAGTTCATCAAAATATTCAAGGATTATCTAGGAAAGACTTAGAAGTAGAATTATTTTTTGATAAATATAATGTTGATGTGCTCTGCATCACAGAGCATTGGCTACAGGCCCACCAGTTAATACTTGATAATGAACTTTATTCTGCTAGAAGTGTGTATGTAAGAAAGAAGTCAATCCATGGAGGGTCTTTAATTTTTGTTCGTAATAGTATTAAGTCTAAAGAACGGAAAGATGTCGTTAGTTTGTCTACTGAGCGTACTGTGGAACTTTCTTGTGTAGAACTAGAACACCATATTATAGTTAGTGTGTATCGGCCACCACAGAGTGATTTTAGCATATTTGAGATAGTTATGGAAGAAGTTTTGAAACGCTTATGTGTCAGTAGTAAGGTCTTGGTAGTTTGTGGAGATTTCAATATTAATTTATTAGGAAAGTGTCCTATCAGTATAAGATTAGTGAGCCTATTTGAGTCATTTGACTTGAATTATTTATTTTCTGAGCCTACAAGAATTACTTCTCACTCGGCAACTTGCTTAGATAACATATTTAGCAATGGGGAATATTTAAATAGGTCAATTTTAAGTGATTTAACATCTGATCACTGTGGGCAATTTGTGACATTTCCTTGTATAAAAGCAAATATAATAAACAAAATTATATGCAGGCCCATGACCAGTAACCGATTATTGAATTTTAGTAATAACATTAGAGATAAGGTTTCCAATTTAGATTGGACTCAAAGGGATCCGGATAAGCTTTACGGCTGCTTATTCGGTATGATAGAATTCGAATTTAACAGTATATTTAAGTCAAAAACAATTATGCAAAGGCCAAAAATGACGTTCTGTGATTGGGCGACGCCAGGAATATACAGGAGTAGAGAAAGGCTTTATGGTTTGTATGCCTTGAGGCAGAGTAATTTTGACCCAAAATTTCATGATTATGTTAGAAATTACTCAATGATTTTTAGGAGGACGTGTCGCGTGGCGAAGTCTTTGTGCATAGGTGATAAAATTAAGTCTTCAAATAATAAAATAAAAGCTACGTGGACCATTATTAACAATGAAACTGGACGTAGTAAACCTCGAGACAATGATTTAAAATTAAATATTAATAATAGGTTTTTAACAAACAACTTAGACATAGCTGAATCTTTTAATACCTTTTTCACAAATATACCAGTTAGTACAACTAGTATCTTGAATTCTTGTGGGTCCGGGTCTGAACTGTTGTTAAAGGCCAATGTAAATGAATGTAAGAATTTATTTGCATTTGAATACATAAACCCTACAGATATTATGAAAACATTTAAGTCTCTTAATTCTAAAAAAACAGGGGACTTATGGGGGATTTCTGTTAAATTAATAGAAACTATTATAATTGATATAGCACCATTTTTAGCTATAACTTTCAATAGATGTGTTGATTCGGGTGTTTTTCCTAACCTCATGAAGTATAGCAGAGTAATACCTTTATTCAAGAAGGGTTGTACAACTGAACCAAGTAACTTTAGGCCAATCTCAATCTTACCGGCTATTAGTAAAATTTTTGAAAAAGTCATTTTAAAACAACTAGAAAGCCATTTTAATCTAAATAATTTATTTCACAAAGAACAATATGGCTTTACAAAGGGTCGTTCAACAATTGATGCTGGTGCTACTCTTTTGAGACATATATTTAATGCATGGGAGAATTCGCAGGATGCGATAGGTGTATTTTGCGATCTTTCAAAAGCTTTTGACTGCGTAGAACATAGCACGCTTTTTCTTAAACTTAGGCATTATGGCCATAATGGTATTGCTTTGGAACTAATTGTTTCCTACTTGAAAGATAGAGTTCAACACGTAGATGTCAATGGTGCGAGGTCCTCTGGACTACCTGTTACTATGGGCGTTCCGCAGGGCTCTATACTGGGTCCTCTACTTTTTCTCATATATATAAATGATTTACCATATTATTTAAAAGATATCTGTGATATAGTTCTATTTGCTGATGATACGTCACTTCTTTTTAAAGTCGATCGTAAGCAAACAGTTTTTGACGATGTGAATAGGGCACTAAATGATGTATTGATTTGGTTTACAACAAATAATCTCCTACTTAACTCAAATAAAACAAAGTGTGTGAGATTTACTATGCCAAATGTAAAACAGCTAGGCACTAATCTAACTCTAAATAGTGAAATCATAAGTATTGTAGACTCAACAGTTTTCTTGGGAATTACATTAGACAGCAAACTACAGTGGGGAGCCCAGATAGATAGCCTTGCAGGTAGACTTAGTTCGGCAGCTTATGCAGTATGGAAGATACGTCAGCTCACTGATACGGACACAGCCAGGCTAGTTTATTTTAGCTACTTTCACAGCGTCATGTCCTATGGTATACTACTCTGGGGCAAGGCGGCTGATATTGAAACGATTTTTATTCTACGAAAACGAGCCATCCGCTCAATATACAATTTAGGTGCTAGAGTCTCTCTTCGAGAGTTGTTTAAAGATATAGGTATTTTAACTGTTGCATCACAGTACATATTTGCAAATGTTATGTTTGTTAGGCAAAACATTAATGACTATAAGAAAAACAGTGATGTACACAATATTAATACAAGAAATAAGTCTAAACTCGTTGGTACCTATCATCGTTTACATAAGGTACACAACTCGTTCGAAGGTCTTGGTATACGTCTTTATAATAAAATTCCTACATATGTAATTGACCTTCCTATAGATAAATTCAAGCGTACTGTAAAAAATCACCTTATTAGAAAAGCCTACTATACGATTGGCGATTATCTGAACGACAAAGAGTCATGGGTTTAAGGTGTTATTAATGTTATTATATACACACTAACTTCGTCTTGAAATTGAGATAATTTTTTTTTTTTGAATAATGTATAAATTTTGACATGTTGGTACTCCGGTATGAATTGTTTGTATACTTTAACCTAGCGACATCTAATTCCGACATTTAATTAAGTTAAGATTTGTTTGTAACTATTTTCTGTATAATTTTCTTTAATAATTTCCTTTTTCTCTTAATTAGTTTGTTCTTGTTTAAATTTTCCTTTATTTTATCTCTTTCTTGTATCAATTCTACTTAATTTTCATCTTTCTTTTTTTTTCTTAAATACAAGTTGTTTGAGTTGCAACTTATAAATGAAAACATACACATACTTGGATAATGTAAATGAATACATGATGGTACCTTGGTACTTATCTAACAATGTTTCCCAATTTATTAAATACGCACTTGTTATTGTATGAGCACCTTGTCGACTATGATTATTATTAATTATTAATTTCTTTGATATTGACCTGAGGATTTGCCGTGCGGCCTGAGTACGCAGCTCAACTATGGTTGAATAGGTCGATGGCTGATCCATGCGTCTTACTCTATTTTACATTTGTGACATTTATTGATTATTTTATATTTGGACATATTACATCTTTTTAAATTTGACTGTGAGTGAAAGTGCTATTTGGATTTTATTTTCCATAAGTGGTCCTCACAATATAACAATACAATGTCACAATATAACAATGTAAGAATCTTACAGCTATCAGTAAGAACGGCGCATGATTGGTTAGCTCATGGCTGTGCAGCAATGACTCCAAACCTTTTATTTTGTTTTCTTTGGTCGACTTCGTTCTCATTCAAGTCTCTTAGTGAAAAAAATATTGTAAAACGTATTATTATTTTTTAAAAGGAGCAACAATGGAGTTTCTTGCCAGATTCTTCTTCATGAAGGGTAGGCTGCACTTGGAACTGGCGACTAGAATCACTCGATTTTTTAATATTAAATATTGACTATTCATAAGTGCCTGTAAAATAAGTGCCTATATGAATAAAATATTTTTGAGTTTGAGTTTGAGAATAAGGGTCAAAGTGACTCTACTCTGCCTGATAGAAAATATGAGCAGAATCCAAGAGTGGTGTTCACCTTACTTATTGCAATTGCAGACAATGCAGCATGATGACCCCCACTGTGGTGGCCTATTGAGATGCTTCTGCAGGATTGGGTGTCATTGTCAACAAGTCGTCAAAATTGGTTGAAAGATGTAGGTATGTAAGCAGGTAGACAAACATGCGGAGATGACGTGCTGGCTACAAAGTCGATTTTATGTTAGTCTTAAAATATTCTAAGTGTTTTTACGAATATTACTATTCTTTTACTCTAAGAGCAAAAAACGAAATGGTTCGAAATGTGAAAATCAATAAATGAGATGACGGAAAGACTTACGTTCGTTTTATGAAAATCTAATTTTAAAAGTTTTTTTTTACTTGTTTGTATGCAATTTTACAATACATTCGTGCTAATTCAACATGGATTTAAGAATTAAACACTTAATTTTTTCACTGATTTCCAAATAGATTCACCGTAGAGTTGTAAACAGTAAAAGCTGGGAGTCTCAGCCATCACTCTATTCTATGGATCACTTTCAACTCAGTAACCGGTTACTAAAACTATGCTTTGAGCATAAAACAAATAGGTGGAACTAGCCAGGCTTTACTTTACAGTTGTTCTTTAGTTAAAAAAAAGTCGTGTGGTGTCGTGGGACACCAGATAGGAACGAAGTTACATAAAAAAATATTAGATTTATAAAATATAATAAATATAGATTTAAAAAATATAAATAAGTTCTATGCGAGGTATATAGAAAATAACTATTCGGGTATACATTTATTATTAAAAAACAAATATTTGCAGATCAAAAAAAATATTTGATCCTACATGGGATTCGAACCCGAGACCTCACATCATTCTCAAACGCTACAACGCTCTCTTTGCTATTCTGAAACTGCGAATTGCGAAAGCCGTTAATCATTTTTAAAAGATGAATTATGATACCATTAAAGAAAAAGACGTAAAAATCTGACATTAAAGTACACGATAAGGATTACTCGGAAAATAGAGCTTACGAAAGTATAGTTATTTGTGATAAAATTACTTGTAATGGGACAGAGACAGATGGTGATAGTTTTAAATTCAGGATTTATTTATTGCGACACAGACAAGAGTGATGTTACAGATGTTTTTTAGCGATAGTTTCTCGGCAGCAAGTTTTACTACTTCACACATCCAGTAGGTACATTTAATTTGTGTATATTTATATATATTTTATATTAGTAAGTTAATTGGTCGTATTTAATGTAGGATATATTTTATTAACAAAATCATTATTTACCAAGGAATACTTTATCTTTGCACCTAAAGCATCTTATTTCTACATCACCTGAAGGTCGACTGGTAGAGAATGCCTCATGGCATTAAGTTCGCTTTTTGTACAATAAGTGCAACAAGTTTTAATAAATAAATACTTAATTTTAAAAAGGAAAAACTATTAAGCAAACATGTTTGTAAACCTTTGGAGAAAATAAATAAGAATAAAATGCGTCCTAAACAGTTCACTTAAAGTGTAATGTATCAAAGAAAAAAAAACATTAAAATACTAATTAAGAAAGCTATTTAATACATACGTGTATGTCATAAACATTTTAAATTTATGTTATTTTGATGGGGTTAGGGGGAAGGAATGTTACAAGCATAAATCATACATTTACTTATTAATCTGCTCATTAAAATCTAACTAAAAAATGATAAGATGGCGGAGAGTAGTACCTCATACAACACTGATTTTATAACAAAATTTACTCTTCAATTCGTTGTAACGTAAATTGTACGTTGCTTAATATCAATACTTTATTTAAAATGTCTTTAAGATATATCTAAATATTATGGAAGTAAGTTTTAATGATTTTAACCACTTGTCAGCAAAGATACCAGGTGCTCGTTTGCCAATTTACCTTCAAAAAACCTGTCTAAAGGATTAGCTGAAATTGCGGTTTACTGTAAATATAGACTGAACGTAGGTATTTTTGGTACAGGGACCTTAAATAGGTCATTAATAAAATAAATTCACTATCCTTATGTAGGTAGGTTAGTAGGCTGTCTGTTAGAAAGCAGTCTCAAGTTTTTTTTTTATTACTTCTCAAAAATAATGCAACGAATAGTTTTAAAGCAAACTTCATCTGTCAACAATACTAGCATTTACTTCTTAACATTATTTGCATAATTCACGGACCGTCACTTAAGTGAACCTCAACGAATATCTACAAGGGTACCTTTATCGTGTCCCTGCATCTATATTTAAGGAGGTCGGCACACGACACGGATGTGTAGAACGTGTCAAATGCAATCAAGGAGTCCAAAGAGCCCCGCTAATGACTTTATGTCAGTTGGGGCCATGCTAATAGCGGGGACAGCAGCCGCTACATATTTAATAACGCATATTTATTATTCATTCCATTAATCATTTTAAACTTACTTTTACACACTTTTAAAAATCAACAGCTCCTGTTTTTAGTACTAGGGCAACTATCTTTGAACCACGTCTGTGTCAAATTTATTTAATTTATGCGTAATATTAACTTAACTGTTATTTGCTAATAAGTAGCAACAAAACTGTTGAACCTATTTTATATGAAATTTGTCGTAGAGATGATTGTTAAGGAAGGACATAGGCAATTTTTTATCGCAAAGACCGAGATACACGCAGGCGAGAGTGAATAATTGAAATCTTCGATACTAAAATGATCATAGTAGCAAACACGTTTCCTAACTTAAAATACAAAAACTCGGTTTTGTTTGCACACTTTGAAGCTACACATCCGGCACATCACGAATTTTGCACATACGTGGTCACGACTGTACAAATGGACATAGGGAAAACCCGGACAAAAGCGAGTCTAATTAGCGCACCGAGCGTTCCATGTAAATATGTTTGTGGATAGCTCGTCCTTCTCAATAAAGATTACCATACTTTTTTCATAAAAAAACGTTTCTACAACCTACACCATTTTCATTTTTAGTACAACGAACGTCAACGTTCTGTTATAGCCATACGTCAATATACGTCACACTGCATCTTACCAGCCTACGCTGAATAAAGTGTACCTGTATTGTTAAATAAATACCCGTTGAATACATTATATTACAAATAAAAATAAATGCCTTTCTATTAATTAGAAATAAAGTCAAATCTCGCTTTCTGTACGTGTCTTGAGTACTATGTCGTTCTCCAACATAGCACAAAATGGGGAACCCCTTATTGCATTAACATCTAATTTGCCACTCCAAAGGCATCTTAAAGACAACTTAATTGACTTGGAAGCGTAATTTAGTACATGATTGAATAAGCCCCAGTAGCACAATCAAGGTGTTCGATATCGATCACTGCAATGGTTCTTTTCAACGTAATTACGAAAAAGTCGACGCGATCAAAAAGTTTCACGATACCTGTAAAAGTACAAAGCGACCAATAAAATTTTAGAAGCCACAAGACAGGCATAGAAATGACGGTAATTGAGCCAGGCAGGATTTTCAGAGGCGACTGTACAATGGAGGCGTCCAAAAAAACGGATAAAAGTCCCGAACATGAATTTCATGAAAGCACTTTGGCTGGTTTTGAAGTGTTTTCGGCATAACGAAGGCTCCTTCATTGGTTTAATACAAATATCGGTTATCTGAGTGGGCGTTTTGAATAATCTTTTTCTGAGATTAAATAAGAAATTAGAGACAAATATTTAATTGAAAGTTGTTATTCATTTTAAGAATTTGTTGTTGCTTGAGTTAAAAGGTAAAATATAAAGACATCGTATTAAAAAAATCAAATGTAGAGTTGGGATCAAACACAGCAACAGCAGTGTTTAATGTTCCACATAATCTTGGATAAGCTCCTAATATTCCAGCGGTCGCGATTTATGATCTCAACCTCCTTTAAAAAAATTAACCAGTAATTTCCATAAAAGAAAATCATAATTAAGAAGCCTTTTTGCCGTTATAAAAGTGGCTTATTCTTATTTCGTAAATTTAAATGCAGTGGTTGGCTTGGCTATTTCAAAAGCTTTAGGGTACAGTTAATCTAAATAAATACTTTAATCTAAAATACCTGTGACATAACCAACGTTCATAATTGGATTCTTTTTTTTTTTTTTTTTTTATGTTTGGCCTGCCAAAATGACTCTACTCTGCCTGATGGAAAGCATTAGTAGAATCCACGAGTAGTGGCCACCATACTCATTGCGAATACAGCAATGCAGTATGGCGACCCACACCATGGCGGCCTAGTGATGCTTGTGCATTTTTTAGTCTAGTCAACAAGTATGGAACTTGTTGACTAGACTAATTGGGCCTCCAATATTATAGAATATCCTCTTGTGCAATATTATAGAAACATTCAGATTAAATAAACTGCGAACGTACTTTTGTTTAAGTTCTAACTAGAATCTAGAAGGTTAAGCTTATATTATATAAGCTTAACCTTCTAGATTCTAGAAGGATATAAGAGAAGTCTTAGTACAATATAAAACTACTGAACGGATTTGGATGAAACTTTACAGTAATATAGCTTGTTTGAAACCAAACGCAATTGTCGATTGCAAGGGCAACACTGAGTTGTCATGTTATCAAGGTTAAAATGGCATATCACTATTAGATATTGATCGGTCAAGAACAGTCGAAATATTTGGGCGGACCATAATTTGGATTGAATTAGTTTCGATGTTTGTTATTGTCACCTAGTATCTGGTAAACTAATTAATATATAGACGAGTTTTGAATTCCGCCTGCCCTTCTGGGTAGAACCACGCGAAGAGATTAGTTTTCGGTATAAGACGGATTTCACTTCCCCCGACCTTCGGCTTGTACTTGTATGTGTACCATTGTGTAGTATACTAGATCTCCATTTGACGGCATCCAGGAGGTTCCCTTCAACGCTTCGGACGTCAATGAAGCCTACACAGCGCCATGGTAAGATTTTCATGTCATATTTAACGGGGTGTTAGCGCCCCTGTTTGATCTGACAGCAGTGATTGATCTGTGAGTGCAATTAGCTTATATCTATGGGCCGTATAAGGCTATTCATAAGGTTCCTAACCCTCGAGAAGGAAGCAGCACTGCTGGACAGGATTAAACATAGCTTATACATCAGAATAACACATAGGCTACTATTTGCCGCGATAACTGACATACACGCGGGCGGAGCCACGGGCAACAACTAGTATATCTGTCCCATTGGCGATGTACTTTTGACACTTAAACGATATGAAAATCACCGAAGTTCAAATCTTTATAATAATGAAAGAGGTATTAGACCGATACTTAAAATGTAACTACTCCGAAAAATGACCGTAAACTGTGGAACCTTGATGTGATGTATAGACCTAATAATAAAATAGTCCCATACGACGGGTGCCAAAATGTAGGAAGTGACATATTACCCGTATTAATCAAGGAACAAAGCTTTGCCTCCGAGGAAATGGATCATAATAAGTCTTATATAACTTAATATTATAAAGTTAGAGTACGATTGCGAAATTAAGTTCAGATTCCTACGCTAGCGGAAAATTTATGGGCCAAATAAAACTATTACCCCGTAGACAATTCAGATACTCAAAATTCAAATATCTTCTTGTACACGTGTAAGCAGCAGGTACTAATAAATCTCGGCAATTAAATATCGGTAACCTTTTTGCTTGTTTCTAAGCACCGGGAATTGTAATTAGAATTTCTTTAACTTTAACAAGTAAAAATAATTCCGTCATTTAATTGAAAGCTACCTTTATTTAATCAAGCGTAAATAACTTCCGAAATAATGTTTCTTTGACTAAGTTTGAAGAATTGAAAATAACAACAAAAAACGGGGAATTGTTATGACCTTCCAGAAAAATAATAAAACAATAATGTGATTTTGTAGAAAATATGTTTCACTCAGACTGTGGCCTCGGAACACTTGTTCAATAATTTTATTTGAACTTATGTATATTAACGCGATGACAATTGGTAAAATAGTCAATCATTTCGCATCACCACTTGAAATTGTTTGTGACTACACTGACAGTGTAGGATATTTATTTTCTGCTTAATTTTATAAACTCACCAGATGGACTTAAAATGAGTTTTTTTTTTACATTAGTAACTCAGTAAGGGAAATGCCTCCTTACATGCGGTTCACCATCACAACAATAATGGGTACGATGAATAAATTGAACATAACTCATATATTATGATGGTTCATAATCCTTTCCGGGCGTCCGATGGGACGTGCAGGGATGTACATTTCTGGCACAAACTTACGAACTGTAAAAAGTGAAACGTGACTAGACAACAGTACAAAACTCCGTCCGTTTTTACATTTGATTTCCTCGGAATCCGTGGATTTGTGAATAGAATAACTTATTGATATTTATATGATATTATTATTATTTTTTATTTACGGTGTCGTAAATTATAATGTATATCGAAATAATGTTTGTTCCAGAAAACTAATATTTGATACGGGTCAAAGAGAATAATGTATTGTTTAGGTGGTAGGATTTTACAGATTCCTGTTTGTATTGTAGCCTGTACAATGGAAGTCTACGGTTGAAGCAAACTACTACCATAGATTAGCATTTCTGATGAATTGGTCCCAAGATCCTAATGAAATGGGGTCTTTGCGACGCGCTACTGACATTATTGGTATTACATGTCTATTGGTTTTGCTAATAGCTTCCTACGAATACAATCTATAAATATAAAAGAGGAAGGTGACTGACTGACAAACCCAGGGATCAACGCACAGCCCAAACCGCTGAAGCTAGAATCCTGAAATTTTGCATGTAGGTTCTTTATATAACGTAGGTAACCAATAAAAAAGGAATTTTCTAATTTCCACATCTAAGGGGGTAAATCAGGGGATGAAAGTCTGCGTGAGCGAAGCTGCGTGTAAAAGCTAGTACTCTATATGAGAAACAACATATTCGCAATTACATTTTGCGCTAGCTAGTAAATTAACAGTAATATAAGCAGGTCAATTATTTCTGTATACGGGAACCAAGAGGATTTTAATTTCCTCTCTTTCTAATATAGGGTTAACTAAAGTTTTGTTTGACTGCATGTTTGGCCTAGTGGTTTAGCGGTCACCACGCCGTTTCCTACTTTGCCAAGTGTTGTGGGTTCAAATCCCACATAGAACAACACTTTGTGTGATCCACAAATTGTTGTTCCGAGTCTGGGTGTTCTTTGTGTCCGTTTCATGTATGTTTGTAAAGTCCCCCGCGACACAGGATTTATTTCTAGTATGGGAGTTGTCTGTAAAAAAATAAAGTTTCAATTGTGTGTGGTCTTGAATTTGGTTTATTTCTTGAAGTCGGTTTTTTGTTAAAATTTGTGTTAAAAAAGAATCATCAAAATCGGTTCACCCAGTCGAAATTTATGACGAAACAAACATAAAAAAACAGTCGAATTAATAACCTCCTCCTTTTTTGAAATCGGTTATAAAGACACAAAAATGATATCGGGAGGATTTCACTTTCCTCTCTTTCTAATGTAAGGTTAACTAAACTTGTATGTAAACAAATTAGTGAAGTTATTTTAAAAAAAAAGGAGATAAACCAAATCGCTCACTATTTACAACTATTTGCCACATTTTTTATGAAACGGGCAGTTGATGATGAAGGTGAAATTTATGTAGACCATAAAAAAATCACAATAACTTTGCTCTCCGTTTTTTGTATTTTTTTCTTGCCTGCCAACATGACTTTCACTTTACTCCGCCTGATAGGAAACAAGAGCCGAATGCAAGAGTGTTCACCATACTCGTTGCGAATGCAAACAATGCTACAATACAGCATGGTGACCGGCCGGACTATGGCGGCCTATTGACCTTCTTCGTAGAGTTTACTTCGTCCTAAGCCTTTGAAGCATTCTAAAATTACATGTAACTATGCCTGTCTATCATATTTCCTTTCCGAAAACAGTATCTACTGTTCACGAGGGACAGAATAATAATATAACTTTTGAATCGATTACGACTGAACAGAGGCATAATATGAAAAATTCTCTTTTATTATCTTTGCCATTTATGTAGTTAAAATGTAGTCAGTATTCTGAAAGTATTTTTCCTTTTTAAGGAAGAAAAACATTTCACGAAATATGTTCGTTTTGTCTAGAACAAAACCTACGACGTGAACACGTAACGTATGTGTTGAAAGCTTCCTCGAATACAAGGCACCTTTCAACATGTCTATCCTGAGCCGAGGTAAATTCTATTTCACGGTAAGGTATGGCCTTAACTACAGGATAGTGACGTCCTATGGACGACATGTGATGTAGGTAATTGACCGTAACAATGTGAATATGACTGATCATTGCACAAGTTAGTAGAGATGACCAGATATCTGTTCATAATATGAACAATATGTTGAAACATTGTAGCGGTTGACTATCCAGAATCAATTTTAATTAGAGCTTATAATATACTATTTGCTCGTAAAGGGTCTCTTATTTCACCAATTTCAATATCGTAATGTATCTCATTACGTACTTATGCGTTATTGTAATGTAAAACGCACGTTTTTTTATAAAAAAAGTAAAACTCACGGTTTATCAAGATGCTCGAACAATACTCTTTTAAATATTAGCAAAGAGTTTTTATGTCAGAAAAGTGGTCAACATTTTATGAATAAAATTAACTTTGAGAGATAAATATAATATCTATTTTAATAAATAAACATTTAATTCTTTAATTTAATGAATTTTGACAATAAATTACAACCATGTATCTGTGACAAAAACACAAAAATATTAATATACTTTATTAGTAATACTGGCTGTTTGTGCCTTTGCCTAAAAAAGCGGCCAAGTGCGAGTCGGACTCGCCCATGAAGGGTTCCGCAGCAGCAAGTAACATAATATAATTTTTATTTTATTTTTATATTTGTGTTGATTGAATGAAAGGTAAATTGCAGTTTACGATTTATGACGTATTAAAAAAAAAACTACTTACTAGATTTCGTTCAAACCAATTTTCGGTGGAAGTTTACATGGTAATGTACATCATATATCTTTTTTAGTTTTATCATTCTCTTATTTTAGAAGTTACAGGGGGGGGGGGACACATTTTACCACTTTGGAAGTGTCTCTCGCGCAATCTATTCAGTTTAGAAAAAAATGATATTAATAATCTCAATATCATTTTTGAAGACCTATCCATAAATACCCCACACGTATAGGTTTGATGAAAAAAAAATTTTTGAGTTTCAGTTCTATGTACCCCCAAAATTTATTGGTTTTTTTTCTATTTTTGTGTGAAAATCTTAATGCGGTTCACAGAATACATCTACTCACCAAGTTTCAACATTATAGTTCTAATAGTTTCGGAAAAAATTGGCTGTGACATACGGACGGACAGACAGACAGACAGACAGACATGACGAATCTATAAGGGTTCCGTTTTTTGCCTTTGGCACGGAACCCTAAAAAAAGCGCCAATGCGCGCGCATTGCTAATTTGTGAACAATTAAAAATTATTCCGCGCACTTTTTGTTTTTATTTGAAAATGTCGTCAAGTAGTAATGAATTTATTAATTTGACACCACCTGAAGTCTCAGAGGCAGCGAAAAAGGCTACTAGCTAAGCCTCTTGCCCGAAAAATCGACCGATAGATACTTACAGGCGTATCAAAATTTCATAATATGGAAAACAAGCAAATATGCAAATTCATTTTCAGAAAGTGTGTTTTTAGTCTATTTCATGGAACTTTCTCGAAAATCTAAGTCAAGCTCATTGTTGTGCTACTATTCAATGCTAAAAATCACTGTGAAAACAAAATATGGTATTGATATCAAGTCATACTCCAACTTGCTGGCATTTCTAAAAAGACGCTCAGATGGCCTTGTGAGTAAGAAGTCGAAAGTATTTCCGGCTGACAATGTCAGCAGTTCTTAAAAGAAGCTCCGGATTGCCGATATTTGGCAACCAAGGTCAGTTGAAACTAAATTTTTGTTATTAACTTCTTTCAATTTCGTATTTCTTTACAATATAGATGTTTTGTACGCTGTGTTTATCTCTTTTCAGGTTGTACTAATATTCGGTATAAATGGTGCATGTAGACGTCAAGAGTTGTCAAACATCACAACTAATGATGTCGAGAAACATGGGCGGCTTCTTCTTGTCCAGTTCAAAAACACAAAAAATAAAATTCCAAGATCTATCTGGAATGGATCAATACAGGGACCTTTTTACGACATAGTGAAAAAATACGAAGCGCTTCGTTCAACAAAAGCGATGTCAAACAGATTTTTTCAAAATTATCAAAATGGAAAATGCACTAGTCAACCCATTGGCGTTAATAAATTTGGAGCAATGCCGAATCCAATTGCCACTTTCTTAAATTTGGATGATCCACATGAATACACAGGGCACAGTTTCAGAAGGTCCTCGGCTACATTGCTCGCCGTTTCAGGTGCGGACTTATTGACACTAAAACGCCACGGCGGGTGGCGGTCGAGCAGTGTAGCCGTGGGCTATATAGCTGACTCGATGAGAAATAAAGAAGAGATTAGCTCCCGCATTACAAGAAATAGCCAATTCTTGACTCTCGACCATCTACGAGCACACACGCGTACATTCCACCATCGTCGCCGCCGCCGCAGCCGCCTCCGCCGCTACCACCGACTGCTGAACTCTGTGGTCTCGTTTCTCCTACTTTCACTCAAGAGAGTGAGAGAGAGAGACTGGTGAAATTTAAATTAATAATAATAACTTGACAAGCTTAAAAATGCCAACTGGCAACGTAATAATCAATTTTACAAATTGTTCAAATTTTTATAACTGCTTTAACAAGTAATTAAAGATTTATTCGATCAAGAAAGTCCGAGTTTTATTTATTTACTCGCAAATATGTTATAAAATTTCGTATGACATACGTGCGCTTTGAAAATTACATATCGCCTCATCGCCTAACAGCAATATCGCCTCGGTTGTAATTTTAAACTTACCGTACTTATATCATAATGTACTATTATAACACACGTAGTCACATTCTACAAATGATTGTTTTTTTTTATCACACAACGCCATCTAGTCCCACACTAATCAGAGTTTGTACTATGGGTACTAGACAACTGATATAAATACATAAATACTTTTTAGTAAATATATATGTCGGAGGATAGGGGCGAGTAATGTTTTTTGAAAGGGTGACGTCAGCCTCGCCGACGTCACTGATTATCTCATTAGTGGCACTCATGATTTGTAGCAATAGAAATTGCTCTCAATCAATTCATTATTACACACGTAGGTAGGTAGGGTTTATGTACACAACCAAAGACAATATTGAATTCCAAATAGTTTATTGAATTAATGAAGCTACAGTTAAAATCATAGATCGGCACAACATTGTCAAGGTGAATTGGGTGAATACACCAAAATCCCCTGCCCGTCTATGTCGATCCATAACTTCCAGTTTCTAAAATGCGTAGAGCCTTATGAGAAGAATACTGGCAAAGAAACTCACCACGCCACTCTTTTAAAAGTTACATCCCAACTTATTACTTACAAATGTTTAGTAGTTAATTACAACAATTAAGAAGTCTATGTATTTAGCTTACTTACAGCTATTCCATCCTGGTAAAACGCCCGCACTGTACGATGGCTCGAGTGTACCTAACTGACCGGATCGCTCACAGTGCGGCCACATTTATAGACACGTGCAGGTGTTTGTAAGATTTTAGGATAAGTATTGAAATTATAATGACATTCATTTTACATCATAATAAACTTTAAAGTAATCAACTGGTGGTTTATAAACTAATTTTGGAACAATCAAATGATTTAACTTAATTATTCTAGGTTTTCTAGACTAATCGTTGTAGTTGCTCCGATATATACATATCTGACCCGGAAATCGAACCCGAGACCTCAAGCACAGCAGTCACAAACGCTACCACTGCGCCACGGATGCCGTCAAATAAATTGGTAACACAATGATCACTCTGACAGCACGTTAAGCCATCGCAATAATTCCGATGATCTCCATCGGTGGCAATGGTTACAGATAGTTGGAACCGTAAAGAAGTTCCGACAATAGTCTACCTATAGAACTTCAAAATAATCTAGTACTTAGGTTGTGGAGATCTGATTACAGGCGTTTTGCGTAAAAATCGAAGCTTAGCCATGTCGTAATAGACCCCAACCTACTTGGGAAAGAACTCTTAGGAATTACAACAAATAAAATAAATTCCAGCAATAAACAACTTTATTCAACACTCAAAATTATTGTTACACCCTGCGTTATGTTCATACAGTTACTCGCAGTAAATCAAAGTACCAATCGGCACATAACTACGAGTACAACAATAAAATGTATTTAAACGTAGAAATATGACGTTCGTAATTTAGTAACAACAAAGTTAGACTTCGGAACAGCACTAATAAACTTGTTACTATCCCTACTGTTGTTATCAGTTTTCATAATACATTTTTATTTTATTAATTCTTGCAAATAGTATTACTCTATTTGCTATTTTCGCACAGGTAAGTACATATATTATATGTATAATATATACAGCTGCGCCCCATGGTATTACCAGCGTATTGTTGCTTTGAATTGAATATTGTCCTTTAATTTTGATTTTGTTCTAAAACATTTTTTTCTAAAATATTAGTAGCCTAAGTTACTCCTTATAACATCAGCCATCTGCTACTGAAATTTCCGTAAAAATCGGTGCAGCCGTTCTAGAGTTTCGCCAGAACAAAAATGGAGACAGACGAAAATTTGGAAAATTGCTTTTTTGTTATATGTACCGTATAGACTTCCGTATGCATTTAGTGAAAAGCTGTTAATTTCAAATTAAAAACAGACACTTTCATCTATACTTATATTATAAACGCGAAAGTTTGTAAGTATGGATGGATGGATGGATGTTTGTTACTCTTTCACGCAAAAACTACTGAACGGATTTGGATGAAACTTTACAGTAATATAGCTTATACATTAGAATAACACATAGGCTACTATTTACCGCGATAACTGACATATACCCGGGCGGAGCCGCGGGCAACAACTAGTAGTTGTATAAACATACACTTTGTGTCAAGATTACGAATGAGACACTTGGTTATGTCGCTTTGTGTCGATAATCCTATCTCCTTTTCAGTATAGACACTGGCTGTGTCTATTCTGAAGGGGAGATAGGCCGCCTACCTTCATCATAGCCTTCCTTTTGTTCGCTTGTTCGCTATTAATTGTACCTTGAACTCCTTTGTAATTGTTATTAAGTCATCTTTGTCTGTTCGTTGTCTAACTGTGCCACCTATTTCATCTATATCTAGTCTTTGACATAGATTCGGCATATTTCTTATGGTTCTAAAACATGATATCAATGAATATGTCGTTGCACCTACCACATCATACTTCTACATCACCTGAAGGTTGACTGGGAGAGAATGCCTAATGGCATTAAGTCCGCCTTTGTACATCATGTGCATTAAGTTTTAAATAAATAAATATGTTGTTTCGAGTATTTTTAATATATTTTTAAACTTTACTGTTAGCCTATGTGTCTCGTGGCCTTCCTGAGAAGTATAACACTATTTTCCACAGTTTTTTTACAATAAAAGTAATCACTCTACGCTTCTATATACTCCTAATCCTCTTAATATCCATGATTCCTAAGAAATACATATTTCCTTAAAAAATTAGAAAATAGCTCTGTCTGTCTGACTGGTTGGTCTTTAGCTTAAGCGACTGCAGATCAAGAGGTCTCGAGTTCGATTCCCGGGTCGGACTGCTGTTGGGTTTTTCTTACAAGAAATTCTTAATAGCAGCCGGGAGTCTGGAAGGTGGCGGTGTTCCCCGCTCGTGCCTCGGAGAGCACGTTAAGCCGTCGGTCCCGGTTGGCATGAACATCTGTGACAATCGTTATTGGGAAGTCAGTGCCCTCAAATATACTGACAACTAGTTTAACCTTCGAATTCAGTTCACCCTCAGGGTAGCGGAGGTTCGATGCCAGTCGCTCCGTGTAAAAAAACTGATATTCAGGTAAAACCGGTTGAACTAGTAGCTGACCCCAAATCTTGGAAATAATTAAGTCTAGAAAGATGATGAATTCTGTCTGTAAACTGCTGCATCGATTTCATTGAAATTTGGCAGCTTTGATTCTTTAGAAAGACATAGACATAGACACAAGAAAAAGCTAGTACACACATCAAAAGTGTCTAGGGATCAAGCATTTTTATGCGGATTTCTTGAGATTGAGATGTGGCTTTGGCCCTGGCCTGCTCAGTCGCCAGACTTGAACCCGATTGAGCATGCATGGGATATGCTACAGAGAAGAGCTCTGCCGAATATGGAGGGTATCCAGTCGCAAGAAGACCTTATTTTGTTGTTGCAACGAACATGGGCGGCCATTCCACAGCGTGATTTGGATGAACTCATTTTGAGTATGCCAAACCGATGTTCTTGTGTAGTGATGTTCGCGGTAGAAACACGGATTATTAATTGTTTAAGTTACCTAATAAAATTTTAAAGAAAACTGTTATTTCAGTCTTTTTTTCGAACTTTAATGTTAGTGGTTCAAATGTCAAAAATCCTTTTATTAGGAAAATGGCAAATTTCTTTATTAATGCAAAGGTGACTTGGTTTATCGTTACTGTGACAAACGAAAACACTTTATTTGATGACTCCTTAAAGAAAATTTTAATTAATATCAATCAGGAGAAAAGTTATTGCAAAAATATATGTTGATCCCTAGACACATATGTTGATCCCTAGACACTTTTGATGTGTGTATTTTAATAAAGAATCAAAACATAATTATATTTTTTACAACAATATTTTTAACAATAACACGTCACTAAGTCATTCACACCGTCGTCGAGTACCCTCATTATAAAAGGAAAGGTATTATCAGCAGAAATTATTTACATCAAAAGAAAAACAGCAAACGTACGGTCATTAAAAATAATCTGATCCAGCGCCAGACGACATAATTGGATGTTATTAGGTACGAACATAGAATAGTTACCTACCTACTGAGGTTTCTCTATTGACAATTTTTATATTATCTATATATTAATACGGAACGCAAAAACTTTGTACCCCTTTTGAACGGTGGAGTATAAAATTTGGCACAGTTAAAGTTGATATGGAAAAGCATTGCAGAAAGCTACAAAAATGAAATGAAAAAATATGGTCGAATTTCTGAGCGATCTCTATAGCTATACTCTTTGCGCTGTAGCATGGTGCGTGGCATGGTTCAGTAACATTTCGTTTCACTCTTGAAAGTTGCCGCGATTTACAAATTATGACTTAGTATTTCAGCTGTACCACATTCGCAATATATTAAATCGTTAATAACTGTAGTAAATTAAATTAAACCATAAACTGTAGTAAATTAAATTAAACCACCACGCACCATGCTACATCGCAAAGATAGTTAGATAATTCTCATAAATTACATTGTATACAAATCTTACAAAAAACTATATTTTGAATCTGGTTTTAGCTTTAGTATAATAAACTAATAATTAAAAATCTTCTCTTATTCAACGACTGAAATTTGCGTTGAAATATTAAACCAAATCCCAACAACAATAAACTCTACTTTTATTATTTATCAAATAATCAATACAATTTTATATCCATACTCGTATATATAGATCCAACTTCCTTTGTATCAAAGTTGGAAGAGAGAAAGGTTACTTCAGAGAGAGAATCTCATACTGTAAAGTCGTTTTCCACAGATTAGCACAGGCGGAATGTCAGAATGAAATTCTGTCTCAATCTCTTCAGCAACAAGTTTCTCCTGTAGTAATTTGACCTTGCCGTCTAAATGACCTCAAATGTGGATTTGGCTCGATGCTGGCTACGGCAGTTACGGCAGGCACAGATTTGACTTATGGATGTAAAACTTCAATGAACTCTATGAAATCTAGATGTTAAAAGAGATTATTTTTTTGAAGAAATGGCCCAGGTATCGATTCGAAATATCGTTCTATATAGTATTTTTACAACAACACTTTAACAACTTTACTACTCTCTCTACTAACTCGTTTATACCGACGTCGTTACCAAAAAAAACTTATTCTTTCTTTCTTTTCAAATTAATAGTAAATTTACAATCAACAATCAATCGATTATAATCGATTGATTGTTGATTGTAAATTTAATAATTATATATTTTGAACTTGGTACTTTTATAGTTGACCATTGTTATCATGTTTTGTGGTCATAGTAGTATCTAGTATCCAATATTTTGTAATCGGAGCATTGTGCGACATCGCCAATGATTTTAGCTAGTTTTATTTACACATCGACTTCTACATATAATTAGTCTTGTCATATATATTGTTGCAAAGAAAAACATTTTTTTATTATATGTAACATTTATTACTATTACAGTGTGTTAGTTTATAACATTAATATAAAACCATTAAAAATATATAAATCTTATTCGAAGTGGTCTCCATTGGCTGCAATACAGCCCTTTAAACGTTGAGGCCAATTATGAATAGCAGCACGCACTCTTTCTATGGGAAAATTCGTCACTGCCAATCGTATGGATTGTTTTAGGGATTCCAAATTATGATGGCGTTTAGAGCAAGCCTTACTCTCTAAAACTGATCATAAATCATAAGCCAGTTGATTAAGATCAGGACTAGATGACGGCCAGTCTTCAGCTCTGATGAAGTCCAGAACGTTCGTTTCTAACCAACATTGGGTGGATCAAGCTTTATGACCCGGCGCCGGGTCTTGCTGAAAGGGCCATTCTTGGTTATCGAACATGGTGTTGTTAAGGCGCTTAGCTACCTTCTCAAGAATGGTATCTTGATACACTTATGCTGAAGTTTTGATACCTTTTTAACAAAAATAAGACTGAGTCATTCCTTCATAGCTAACACCCCACCAAACCATCACTGAAGTCGGATAATGCCCACGTTATACTCTGTTGACCAATTGGAAAGCTTCTTTAGAGCTTTCAGCATAAATACGGTCATATTTTTTGTTGAAATATCACTCAATAGTAAAAAAAAACTCATCCGTAAATATTTTTTTCCATTTCTGTGACCTCCCTTTGCGTACCGCTTCAGTATTTGATTCGATTTTATCACCCCGTTCTTTTTTAAATTATCAGTTAATAAATTACCATTGCGTCTCTTATAGGCTGCAAGTCCTAAGTAATCTTTTAAAATACAAAAAAAAAATACGCGACATGGTTCTAGGTGCTGTCTTCATCTCCCGAGATAAATCTTTTGCTTTCGGACAGGTTTTCTTTGAATTCTTTCCCTTACTGCTTTGATCACCTTTTTCGTACGAACACTACGTGGACGGCCATATCTTTTTCTGTCACAGAGAAGGTTTATTGGACCTATGAATAGCCTGGTACACAAACATTTGACTAATACCAAGTGTATGGAGGATTTTTAAAATTGTATTTGGCCCCATACCTACTTTATGTACCTAATGCAATCACAGCGATTCAATTCTCTTTATCTCCTCACTCCATTTTAATATCACAAAATATTTTACAATATATTGGCGCGATAATAAGAAAACACAATGAACAATCGTATAAAATGACAGATCCCAAATTCAAAAATATTTTTTGTTTATTTTTAATTGTAACAGTATTTATGGCCAGACTAACTACATTTATATCCCTTTGCTTTTATTAGAACACAGGTCATATCGGTAAATAATAATTCAACAAAAAATATTGAAAAACAAATGAAAGTCCCGAAAACACACAAAAGATCAGTAAAAAAAAAACGAATTGTCGAAACGAATGTAAAACGAAAACATAAATTCTAGAAACAAATGACTTGCAAAAAATTAATGACTGTCGAAACACAATGATGGTCGTAACACAATAAATTATTGTTTTGAACAAATGGCGATAAATAAAATGAAAGTCATACATTTTTTTTCAATAACCAGCTTTTTTCTAGGCATTTGCTATTTTGATTCAATCACTTAGGGAATAGTGTGCTAGCCTTAGTGCTATACCTTGAATAGAACTTGAAATAAATATTTTTATGATAACCTCGTTCCTATCTGGTGCCCCACGACACCACACGACTTTTTAAGCATTTACAATTTTATTTTATTATAAAATTACAAGAAGAACGTTCTTTAATGGTTTTTAGTTTATTTAATAAAGTAAATTAATTAATAAAAACAATATTTAAAAAACAGGGAATTACGAGGCATGCCTTTAAATTTTATCGTTTGAAGAAAAAAACACAACTAGAACCTCATAGTACTTTTTATTGTTTTTCAAAGTATTCACCACGTAGCCTAGTACACTTTTCCATTCGCTCAAACCAGTTATTATAATATTTATTTCACTCTAAAGTGGGGGTGTTCAAAATGGCTGACTTGAAAGCGTCGACTGCTTCTTCATCGGACTGGATCCTTTGATCACGAAGACTTTTCTTAGTTTTAGGAAATTTAAAGAAATCGTTAGGGCTTAGGTCAGGACTGTATGGAGGATGGTCAAGAATTTCTACTTTTTCCTGCTTCAAATACTCAATCGTTTGACAAGCGCTGTATGAGCTTGCGTTGTCGTGGTGCAGGATGATGCGTCGCTTTGAGTTCAATTTTCGAAGTTGGGCGATGACTTGTGGTAAACAAACTATGGTATACCACTCTGCGTTAACCGTTCTACGATCTTCTCAATAGTCGCAACATGGTCGCTTTTCCAACGGACGTGGCCATCATCTTCTTTGAAGTGCTTTGAGAACGAACAACTTTAGTCGGCTTTAGCTCGTCTTGAAAGACCCAAATTTTAGATTGTTGTTTGGAATCAGGATCGTAGGCATAGATCCAAGATTCGTCACCACTGATGATGTCGTAGACGTGATTTGACTCTCCTCAGTTTAACCTTTGCAGAGTTTTCTTCCACTATCTAACGCGGGCCGCTTTGTGATCGTCGGAAAGCAGATGCGGTATCCAATGGCAAACTAGCTTTCTCACACCAAGCGCTTCATGCGAGATCTGAATGGTTGTTCTTGAGATGCCTAATAGAGCCTCTATCTCTTGATACGTCACATGACCATCTTCAAGAATTAGTTGTCTCACAGCAATGATGTTATCTTCAGTGAAGGCGGATTTTGGGCGTCCTTCGCGAGATTTGTCACTAACACTAGTATGTCCATGCTGGAATTCTAAACACCATTGTTCGACAGTCCACAGACATGGGGCTTCATCACTGAACACAGATGTTGCTATTCAAAACACTGAACCCGTGTCAGGCGTCTTCTAAAGTTGTAGAAAATTATTGCACGAACATTTTCCTTAGAAATATTCATTTTCGTACGTAACCTGACAGATTCCAATCGACGCTGTGATTAAATAATAGCATTAATCCTAATACTTTCAACTGTTTTGAGATTCAACATTTAAACACATTCGAATATAGAACAGTTCCAAATTCAAAATTGCCGGGAAATATGGAAACGACAGAACTTATAAGGCATGCCTAGTAAGTTATTAATTGAAAAGAACTACTTGCGTATTATCTTCTATGGTCTATGTGATCATCGTACACAGCTACCTCCTATGTTATGTGTTATGTTATACATAAATGATAAATTTGTATTCCTTGCTACCTCCTATTTTAAGTGTTATGTTATACTAGCTTTTGCCCGCGGCTTCCCTCACGCAGACTTTTATCCCCTGATTTACTGCTTTAGGGATGGAATTTCAAAAATTCCTTTCTTAGTGCTCACTTACGTTATATAAAGAACCTACATACATGCAAAATTTCAGGATTCTAGCTTCAGCGGTTTGGGCTGTGCGTTGATCTCTGGGCATGTCAGTCAGTCACCTTACTCTTTTATATATCAAATCAAATCATATTAATTAATTTCTCTCAAAAAGGTTCACAATCTTAATACTAGGTATACATAATATCTGTAAAAGTTAAAACCTTTATGAGAGCTAGAGTCTGCACTAGATTCTAGACCTGTATGACGGATCTCCAGGTATAGATAAAATTGTATTGCTTTGCTATGAAAGAGCGGAGCTTCCTAACACAGGCATTACTTGCTTAAAGGGAAGCTCCAAACACTAAACTTTTAATGTAAACTTATGTAGCAATAAAGAATTTTGTATTTGTATTTTAATGAAATTTTATGACCCTAAAACTTGTAAAAGAAGCAATATCTGAAAAAAAAGCGGCCAAGTGCGAGTCGGACTCGCCCATGAAGGGTTCCCAAGCAGCAAGTAACATAATATATAAGTTCTTGTAGTTAGTTGTAACTTTGATCGATGTTTTAATAATAGTGTTTTTTTTTGCGGTTTTCGGTTTATGACGTATTAAAAAAGAACTACTTACTAGATCTCGTTCAAACCAATTTTCGGTAAATGTTTGCATGGTAATGTACATCATATATTTTTTTTAGTTGTATCATTCTCTTATTTTAGAAGTTACAGGTGGTAAAATGTGGGTCCTCCGCACACACATTTTACCACTTTGGAAGTGTCTCTCGCGCAAACTTCAGTTTAGAAAAAAATTATATTAGTAACCTCAATATCATTTTCAAAGACCTATCCATAGATATCCCACACATATGGGTTTGATGAAAAAAAATTTTCGAGTTTCAGTTCTAAGTATGGGGACCCCAAAAATTTCATGTTTATTTTTTATTTTTGTGTGAAAATCTTAATGCGATTCACAGAATACATCTACTTACTAAGTTTCAACAGTATAGTTCTTATAGTTTCGGAAAAGAGTGGCTGTGACATACGGACAGACATGACGAATCTATTAGGGTTCCGTTTTTTGCCTTTGGCACGGAACCCTAAAAATTACATGTAAAACTTCGCTCAAATATCTTAAAAATGTACATCGAATAAGTAGTTCCTTAATTACAATTCACAACGTTATAAACTGTGTAACTCTGATCCTTTAATAGATTACGGTTCCTACAGTCTTAAGGTATACTGTCTCACACAAGAGGTTCTGAATTCCTTCGCCATCTGTTTACACTCGTCGTTTACAATGGGTACTACGGTCACACCTCTTTGAAGTTAATCCGAGGGCTTAACCGTACCAATGTCAACTTGCTGATTGATTTACATTCAATCATGTTCGTATAATTTGTGGAAATAGATTTGACCGGGATCGGGTCGACTCTTGTTACTAAGGTTCCGATGAATATTACATCATTACAGACTAAATGTTCAGGTTTTGATTTCACTGAAAGGCTTTAATCAATATATGTAGTAAATATGTATTAAATTAAATAAATAGTACGTGGAAATATCACATTTAAACAGCTAACCCAGTTTATCTAATGAACTCAGTGAGTCGCGTTGTTTTTTTTAGAAATCGTTTTGTTTGCTTTTCTTTATCCTGTTTCACTCCGTTATATTCATTGTAATTTAAACTATCTATTCTTCTCCATTTTATCCAATTTGTTAATTTATGTAAGACAGTTTTAGTTTCTTAGTGGTCTTAAAAATACTGCTATAATTTATGGGAATGTGGTTTGCTGTAAGTCTTCGTGAGTTTCCACATTTTTAAACCAATATTTTTGGCCTCAATCGACTATTATGTTTAATAAATAAGTGCAAAGAAGGCCTAATAGCATTCTTAGGCACTAGTTTCTCAACAACTCAGCAGTGGTGTTTATTATTACAAAAGGAAGGGAACACTTACCAAAAAGACCGCTAGGCCGCGACCTGCCAGGCATGATCACTTTGTCTGGGCAGAGGATCCTGTCCTAGTGTTGGAGGGACATAATACCCGTTTCTCTACAGAGTATAAGTTCCTGATGTCGAAAGAAAAATATGACTGTGTAAGTTTTCGTCTCCTTGTCGAACGTTAATTGTGATACAATTATAAGCATCTATTAAATTACTACCTGGACATTCTCTAGTAGAAGAAATTTTCCAAATAGACACATATCTCAAACAAAAAAATATACTGAGTTCTTATACATTATTCCATTTCCTTTGATTTTAATCATTATTAATTACTTCAATGAAATTCACTAACTGGTTCTTCTCTTACTTGCCATGATAATAATATATGCAGAACGTATTGCGTTATAGGGTGGTTATTTATGTGTGAGTGTATATGTCGTTGTGTAGAACATCATAGTCGTTAAATTTTATCGCCAACGTGAGGGTCCTCTTACGACGTCTCCCTTAACCTTTCAGAAGTAGTCCAAACTTTTTATGTGTTTGGTACCAATAAATAAATAGATAGGTAGGTAAATATTAGGCATATTTACCTACCTATCTATTTATTCCAAAGAGACAAGCCGACTTATTGGGGGTAAAGTCGCTTTTAATTATTGGATTAAAACTGCTAAAAGGACCTGTTTTGTAGATTTTTTGTCTGTTTGTTCCAGTTAATCTCTGGCAGATAGCTGATGCTATAAGGAGTAACTTAGGCTACTTTTACTGTAGAAAAAAAAAAGTTGTGAACAATATCCGATTCAAAAGCAAAAAAATGCGCGGGTAACACCACGGGGCACAGCTAATGTATTATAATTATAATGTTTATTTAATATCCATAAATTACATCATGCTTACAATTTACAGTTGACAGAAAAATCGACAAGAAATTCGTAATTTTATTTTAGAAACTAATAGGGTTACGCGTAAACAAAATTCAAACCAACGAAATAGTGAACAATATCCCATCCCAAAATCTGAGTGTAGTTTGTTTATAATATAAATTATTTTAGTAAAATATGTCGCTGTTTGGTTTTGGACCAGTGGGCCATGTATAAGATGTTTTCTTCGGAACAGTCACTTTAATAATAATTCTTTAGTGTAAAAAAAGTGGATAACAAAAAACATTATATAGCCCTGAATCCCAAAATGTGTCCCAAAATAAAGCTGTGTCTGGGGAGTCAGTTCCTTGTCACAGGCAAAAAGAACAAACCAATAGTCACAATAGTAGAAACTTAGTTCAGTTTGTATAGTTAGATAATATATGTTTGTGTGTGGGTGTTAGTATAAGTGTATGAGGATGTATGGTTTGCTGTGTATTTGAGGCTATGAGTTAAGATATTGAGGCTATGAGATGAAGTATCTAGTAACTACAAATTAATTTTACACTACAATTATGTACAATACTCTATACTATACACAATTTATGCATTTATACGAACACTAGGTTTATCCGTCAAACCTAAGCTGATTGAATGTGCAATGAACCAATGAACTACATTCTCCCCATCACCCTCTCAACTACGTAGCAGTACCAACACGATTCGCACGAACTGCTTTTCACGCCCGCAGCGTGCGAAATTGGTGATTCTAACATGAGTGTCCCTTGCAAGTAAAAACATATGGCAATATGTTGTTTGGTTTGGTATACGAGACTTGGCAATGGCAGTGGCGTACAAATGATCGATGCATGTTTGTGCGTCTTACACACTATGAACGTGGTTTGGGAACTTTTGTGATTGTATATATTATCTTGACCTTGAAAGTGTAACATACCGATCGATCCACAGCGTTGATTTCGAACTTAAAATATAGATTACAAAAGAACGAAAGGGTCCCCTGATTGTAAGTACCTACTTACCGACGCTCACAGACACTTGCAATTTAAGAATCACAAATGTGTTGCCGACATGTTCAGAGGGGAGTTGTTCTCCGGTAATCTCAATTACTCGATTACTTGATCTACAAAAGCACCAGATTCTATGAGGCCGTGGTAACAATTCGATCGAGCTAACCCATGACTATGACTAAAAATAGTCCTCCTTACCTAACCAATCTAACTCTTACAAGATTAGATAGTCTGTCATGCTCACTGTACAGTTTTATACTATTCATATAACTATAAATTCTCAAAATTTAAAAAAACCCCCGACATAATAACCTGAGATCCCTTTAAAAAGTAAAAAACACGTTATGCGCTTTCATTTCAGACCCCACTCGATGATATTTTTGCAGATATTCGGTTACTCTTACCCACTTTCACCCCCATAACTTTTAAACGGCTCAACCGATTTTCATGAAACATGTCTAAGAACACTCGCACGTAACTCACCTTTCATACAAATAAACTAAATTGAAATCGCTTCATCCGTTCGGGAGCTACGGTGCCACAGACAGACAGACAGACACGTGAAACTTATAACACCCCTCTTTTTGGTCGGGGGTCAAAAATATACGTAAATAAACACTTTCTTATAATTATAATCCAAGATGGCAGGCGTATTGATCACCTCAGTATATCGTCATCACTGCACACACATTTGTTGTCTCCGTTGGTATAATAATCTACCAGTTGACACCTCAGAATGATTTACGACTTGGAAAGATTACACACCTCTTACATCAGCATATTTATTAGCACCTTATGCTTGGAACATTTACTATATTTATCATTAGAGGGGATTTAGGCATCAGTAAATTTATATCAGTATTCTACTTTAACACTGATTACATTTCAATTTGAATAAAGTCTTAAAAGGCTATCTTTGCAACAGTCTCCTAGAAATAATGAGAGCCGTATTAAACTCAAATGTTTTAGTCAAACACGAGTAGTCCCTTGAAATCAAATTTTTAACTTCTCCATATACTCATACTGAACTCACCACTTACTACAAAAGTTTCGCAAGTATTAAAAAAAAGGCAAAATAATTAAAACCTTTAGAAGTCCATTTCAAACTGAAACTTTTAACTGCCTTGCTCTCCCAATCAAACTTCTACATAATTATTATAGTATACTCGTAACGCACACCTGACTCTTGTTGCAGTCGTAGAAGTCCATGGATGGTAGTAACCGACTGCTTTAAACTTGATTTTGACTTTTTAGTCTTCATAATATTATTATTAATGACCAAAACGTAAAAATAAATGACAATTTAAAATAGCTTTTAAAACAATAATTTATTTTTCATTAAAAAACACGCTTTTGGAAACGAACCAAACTTGATGAACTTAATGAATTTATTCATTAAGCAATAGAAAATTACATTACGAATCAAAACTAACAGTATTGTACGTTAATGCCGGACATGGGTCTCTCCTTAGACTTGTACGCTAAAGTCATTACATATCAATATCATTACAACAAATACACTTTGAAAGTGTATTCCAAGTAAGGGATCCTAAACATTTATTGCTATTCCTATACACTTAAGGTTTTATATCTAGAGATACAGCTCTTGCTAACTAGATAACAGGAATATTGGATTCCGGGCCCGCTTGAATATTTTAACTGCCTTATCTTACCTCTCTGCTTACTTACGGTTCGTTCGCGAGCGTATTAATTCCTTTGAATAATCCAAACCGGGGCGATAGGTATCTGTCTCTGTAAAAAGAAAAGTCTTTTATTTACACTCACGTAATAAAAAAACAAAGAGCATTATTTGGCTTCGTACCAGGACCTAGTTAAATATGGTAACTATTTTTTGTTAATGCCATTAATCTGTCTACCATGCCAAGATATACTCAACGGCTCAATACAGTAGAGAAAACGAGAGTATCATTTTAAATAAAACTACAGCCAAATTGATTTTGAAATATTTTTTATTCATATTATAGAAACAAAATGAAGGTTTTGCCAACCAAGTTTTTTTTTCAAACATTAATTGGTTCAAATCCCAAACGGGACAACCCTTGTTGTGATCCACAAATTGTTGTTCTGAGTCTGGGTGTTCTTTATGTCCGTTTCATGTATGTTTTTAAAGTCCCTGCGACACAGGTAAATCCTAGTGTGAAGTTGTCTTTATAAAAGAATTGAAAGAAATGGCAAAGTGACCTACAGTATATATGCCTGCCGACTGACTTGTTATTGGTTTTGACAAATGTAATTCAAACAAGTAAATTTTATTTTCTACTTCTTTTCCGATGTCAGTTAACGCTAAGGTAATTGTGGAGTTTATAGGTAAGTAGAATATCTTTTCCAGATATATCATTACTCGCAGAACATTATCTTCGGCTTGAAGCTGCTGCAAATTCCTAAGGCCATCGATCAGTTAGGTTTTGGCAGCAACTCGTTATTCCCTGGGGCGCTTAGATTTGGCGCTACTCCAGCTGCTGCACCCGCACATCATTCGGACATAATCTCACACTCCTTCATGTGCAATTGTGCATCCAAAAATATTCCTGGCCTACTAACCTTGCTACTGAACGCCGGATTTGGCGACAAACGTGGGCTCGTGTCTTATAAATAATGTATGATGCTTTTACTCGAGATACTTTGTATAGGAGTACTCATATCCGCCTTACTATTTATTGCGGTTCAGTGATTTGTTTTCCAATATTATTTGCTACATGATACTACATAACTACTTGACTTGAGACTTCACAGACTTTATTGCCAACTTCCTTAATGATGTTTGAAAGAAATTAATGTCTGTGTACTTTTGGCACTCTTCAAAGTTTCTTCCAAAATAAATATATGTAATATATAAATATAGGGATACAAATAAATAATCTAAATTGATAATCAATTGATATAGTCTAATCAATTTAGATTATATTGTTTCACATTGCGGTTTAGCCTTATATAGATCTGAACTATATGAAGCGAAACCGAAAGGTTTTCCAAGCACTGTTAATCTGTCGTCTCTAACAAATAAAAAATAATGAAAGTGATTTCAAATATAGATTACTTATTTCCTTAGAAATCGCAGGATGTAAAAGAATGTCTCGAAGTCACATAAGATCTCAGAAGTGAATAATAAAATAGTTATGAAATAGAAATAACATACAAGAAAACTGTTACTGTAGATGTCCTGAAGAAAACTGTTACTATAGATTTTTTTATGGAATAGGGACAAACGAGCAGGCCTATCGCCTGATGGTAAGCGATTACCTCCGCCCATAGACACCCGCAACACCAGAGGCGCCAAAAACGCACTTCCCTCCCCCTTTCCCCCAAAGGCAGGCAACGCGCTTGTAGGGTCCTCCGGTATCCTCACTCACTCGATGAAACACAGCGCAGGCGCTGTTTCACACCGGTATTCTGCCGATTTCATTCAAAAACCTGCAAAAAGTGCACTCCGGTCGAGCCAGCCCATGCATGCCGAAGAATAGTTCTCCCACGGTTATAGATGAGACATACGTACATTTCGACTTCATTCAATTTAATGAAGCCCACAGTGATTCTATTAATAATACTCGCTCGTATCAACCGTACATCACTACACATCACATCACCAGCTTTTAACAGTCCACTGCTGGACATAGGCTTCTCCTTAGAGACTTTGGCCTACTAGACGGGTTGGTATAGGGTTTCTTTCAAGTTTTCCTTCTCTTTGCAAATATGTTTTCCTGCGTAGTTTGTTCCCTTAGTCGCCTTTTGCGACAACCTTGGGATGATGAATAGTGGTGGTAACATTCCCTATCCTAAATCCATCACCACTCAGACCAGCCGTGCAGAGAGTAAGAAATGCTAGATTAACAGTTAAATAGATCGTCAAAAGGAAAAAAGGCTTTGAATAAAATTGAGTTAAATGGAAATTAGATACAACCTAGCTTAATGCTTTACCAATGCTTTAATAATTCTTATTATTTCCACTGCCTAATAAACAGTAACAAGCTATATCAATATCACACTGTAAAAACAACATAAAATGTATAAATGACACTCTTTAGACATTTTTCAACCTTATAATGAGTAGTGGATACCTGGGAGTTTTTAATATTATTCCCAAAATCAAATCAACGACGTGGAAAATAGTCGAAACTTTTCTAAATTGAGAGAATATCATGCCAACCGACTAGAAAATATTTAAACAAATTCTAATATCGTTTCAAAGTATTTGAAATACAAAATGTTACTAAAGCGTATACTGGATCGAGTTTAATCTTTATTATTTGAAATTGGACATTCAATAGAAAAAAATGAACAAATGAGATTATAATTCAAACGGAAAGTTGGAAATGTGACGCAGGAGAAATCGTGCTTATCGGATACGACTAATCGCAATTATGAAGTAAAATTGAGATCTGAGTGACTACTGGAGGCCTTACATTTCATTGATTTGTTAACTTTTTGTATTTGTTTATGTTTGAACGTTTTATAATATATAAGGAATCAACCTTTCTATAAGTGGTGATTAGAATCGAATTGAATTATATTACAATACAATTTACATTTTATATTTTGACGTTTCTGTCTTCGGTCACGTAAATAATAGGTCTTTACCTATGAAATTTCCGTTTTGTATGCAATAAGTGAAAGTACTTATTTTTTCAAACTTTTTTATTTCTGTTATTCGAAGTAATCACCCATGCAATCGACACATCTTTGCCAATGCATTGGCAGTTTATTGATGCCCTTCTTGTAAAAATCAGCTGGACGGGAGGCAACAAACTCTTCAAAGGCATTTTGTACTGCCTCTCAGGAATTGAATTTTTTACCCACTAAAAAGTTGTCTAAATTTTGGAAAAAGTAATAGTCGGTAGGTGCAAGATCTGGTGAGTATGGCGGATGAGGGACAGCTTCCAACCCCAGCTCTTGCAGCTTGGAGACTGTCTGTTGCGCAGTATGGGGTCACGCGTTGACGTGAAGCAGCTGCAAGCCCAGCTGGGTTGGAAGCTCTCCCTCATCCGCCATACTTACACGGCAATTTCATAGGTAAAGACCTATTATTAGCTTTGATGATACAATATTTAAGGCCCTCGTTGTTGAAATATTGTACTTTCGATATTAAGTTATTAGTAGAATTAAGATAGAATCTATACTTCATAACTACCTCTAATTATAAATTTAACCATGTTTATGGTAGAAAAACCTTTTGTGATTTTTGCAGATTATTTCTTTAATAAGATCTTTTTTCTTTTTAAAAGTATACAAGCATATTGAAGAAAAGATATTATTTATTTTTGAAGGCAGGTATATACAGGTATATTGAAGATATCATTGGTCTTTCTCAACTAACTGTATCTAGGAAGGCATACATACTAATTGTTCACCTGTTCATTTTGATAGTCTAGCAAGTGACGAAGAATTACATAAACATTATGTAAACTGCAAACATAACGTTGTAATTAAATACCTTTGTAATTAAATACCTACAGAATTATAAATTCACTTTTGGAGTTTGATTTGCTTGTTTTGGAGTGTATTTATTCTCAGTTAAATATAAACATTATCTGCGTTTAAAATTTGCATTTTGATATGGTAGATGTCTAGAGAGATGATGAGTTAAGCGGTGATACTTGGTGTAGGTAAACAATTCTGTCAATCAAATTGAGTAAGAGTAAGCTGTCATATTGTGACGTATGGATTGCGTTCCAGTTTACGTCATATTGGTTGTGTTGCATTCAAATAATTTGGATATCAGTCTTTTAGCTATAATTTTACCATTTTAATATTTTTGAATAATAGTCTTTAATTTTAGTGTGTAAATTAATTGTTAAATTTTTATATTTTTCATCTTCTTTATTTTTTTGGAGCGCATTCCGGTGTATAGTTTCGTTGTGTTGCAGAAACTTTTACTTTAATGGTATTTCAATTACTTTGATAGCATGTAACCGGCAGACATTTAAATTGAATTAGTTTTAGTAACAAATTTTAGATTTAGTAAAAATATTTTTTTATATTTATTTATGTATTTATATTGAATTTCATACATGACGTCATCCAACACTCATAGTGATGGTGATGAATATTTCTCAGCATCTAGTGATGATGCAAGTTTCGTTAGTGTTCCTTCGCTAGCAGATACACTCTCAAATAATTTCTCCGATGTTCCCAGGAATTTCAATGTCGTTCATATCAACGCGCAAAGCATTCCGGCACATTTTTCTGATATGCTGACAACCTTCGACTGTACGAATGTCCACGTAATCCTTGTATCGGAATCGTGGCTCAAGCCATGCCTGTCCACGGTATCGTATTCACTACCAGGCTTTCAGCTGGTAAGGAATGATCGCATCTGTGGACGTGGTGGTGGAGTGGCCATGTATATCCGATCTCACATCCCTTTCTCCATAGTAAATATGTCACCTCAGCCCCCACTCACAAATGCTGGCGAGCATTTATTCGTTGAAATCTGTCTCCACAACACAAAATTACTTCTCGGTGTATTTTACAGTCCCTCCTTACGAGTCGACTATTTTTCTTCGCTCGAAGTACTCTTAGAAAACCTAACCCCCTCGTACAGTCATACTATAGTCATGGGTGACTTTAACACCTGTTTATTAAAAAATAATTCTCGTTCCGCCACCCTTCGATCCGTTATTGAATCTAGTAATCTTGCCATTCTTCCACTAAATCCCACACACAATCTGCCAAATCGAAACTCATCTCTCCTAGACCTTATCCTTGTATCCTCTGAAGAGCACGTTGCCAAACATGGCCAGTGCTCTGCAGACTCATTTTCCTATCACGATCTCCTTTTTCTTTCCTATCTCATTCGTACTCCTAAATCTAAATCTAAACTCATTTCGCACCGTAACTTTCGTAATATGAATATTGAAAACCTTCGCAGAGATGCTGAAAACATCGACTGGAGTCCTCTTTTTAACTATCAATGCGTCGATGATAAAGTCGATTTCTTCACTAGTAACTTAATATGCCTGTACGACAAACATGCGCCGGTGCGACTAATAAAGGTAAAACATCTCCCTGCACCTTGGCTTACTGAAGACATAAAGGAGGTACAGAAAAAGAAAGCAAGGGCTCAAACTAATTATAAAAAACACCCGACAGAATCAAACTGGGAAAAATTTGTGCTTATTAGAAATCTCTGCAATAAGATGTGTAGGAATGCACAGCGCCGACATATCCACAAATCTGTTGAAGATGGTGACCCAGCTAAAGTCTGGAAATTTCTTAAGTCGTTGGGGATCGGCAAGTCACGTCTTAATAATACTTCAAAAGATATTGATATTGATTCCCTGAACTCACATTTTTCTGCTTCTTCCAGTCATGGAGGAACTACTAAAACTGCGACGCTAAATTATCTTTCTTCTTTGTCGACCCCCAACTGTTCTCCATTTCTTTTCAGTCAATTTGCTGCATGTGATGTAAAGAAGAGCATTATGTCAATAACCTCTAATGCCGTCGGAAACGACGGTGTCAGCCGTAATATGGTTCTTCATATCCTCGAAGAAATCCTACCTATAATTTGCCATATTTTCAATTACTCCATATCTATTAATACTTTTCCATCTGCATGGAAAATGGCTAAAATCATCCCTCTCCCCAAGAAAAGCAATCCATCCTCCATTTCAGATTACCGTCCTATATCTATCCTTCCCTTTTTCTCCAAAGTCCTCGAGCGTCTTATTTATACGCAAATGACCTCATTTCTTTCAAGAAACTGTTTCCTTAATTCTTTCCAGTCAGGTTTCCGTCCAGGCCATAGCACCACCACAGCTCTTGTCCATATTACGGATGACGTTAGGTCGGGGATGGATGAGGGAAAGCTAACAGTCTTGGCCTTGCTAGACTTTAGTAATGCGTTCAACACCGTTGATTTCGATGTTTTGCTGGGCATACTGCGCTCTCTTAACATATCTCCATCGGCAATTGACTGGTTTCGTACCTACCTGTATGGTCGCCAGCAGTGTGCTTGTATTGAAAATGTTTACTCCTCTTGGCGCACAACATCTGCAGGTGTACCTCAGGGCGGCGTGCTATCCCCTTTACTTTTTTCAGTTTTTATAAACTCAATTACAAACCAATTACTTTCTTCCTACCATCTTTATGCAGATGATCTCCAAATTTATTCACAAGCTACTCCAGATAATATAACACAAGCAGTGGACGTCATTAATCAAGACTTAATGCAAATTTGCAAATGGAGTAGGGACTATGGGCTAAATATAAATCCAACCAAAACACAAGTCATGATAGTGGGTAGTTCCAGGCTGCACTGCAAAATTAACTTTCAGCAGATACCAGCTGTATGTTGCAGCGGGACGGTTATTCCATATAGTGATAAGGTGAAAAACTTGGGGATCTGTATGGATAAGTACCTATCCTGGCACCCTCAGATTGGGGAAGTCAGTCGCAAACTTTTTGCTGCAGCAGGATCTCTGCGAAGGCGGAATTTCCTTCCAACTAATACTAAAGTTGCGCTCGCACAATCACTTCTACTCCCCATCCTTGACTATGGCGATGTCAGCTATCTGGATCTCACCGAAGACCAATTGAACAAACTTGAGCGACTTCAAAACTTATGTATTAGATTCATATTTGGATTACGCAAATATGATCATATCTCAGTTTCGTTCTAAGCTCAAGTGGCTACTAATACGCTTTCGCCGGAATCTGCATATTCTTACTCTTTTATACAGTATTCTGTTTAATCCTCACACGCCCCCTTATCTCAAAGAACGTTTTCAGTTCTTAAAAAATACACATTGCAGAGACCTGAGGTCATCGGAGAATTTAAAACTAAAAATGCCAACACATTCCACTCAGTTTGCAGACAAGTCTTTTACTGTGCAAGCGGTAAGGCTCTGGAACAACTTGCCTGATAATATCCGACGAGCGAAAACCTTGACTATGTTTAAAAAGCTGGTGAAGGACTACTACTTGTCATTGTGAATACTTTTAATATAATTTTATGTAAGATATATATAATATATTAGTCTGTATGTATATATATATATAATATATGTCATTGTGTATATGTATTTGTGTAGGTATAAGTATGTATGTGTTATATGAATAGTGTATAACATTTGTATATGGATCTCTATTGATATCTTTAAATATTCATATTATAGTGTTACCTGTGTGTAAGCTACCCTAAATTATTAAACACCTAATGTCCGTGTATGGTTGTCTGGAAGAAATCGCCGTGAGCGATAAGACCGCCAATTGTTATACATACTTGTACTACTGATTTTGTTGTACTGTTCTACTTTGTATATACAATAAAGATAAATAAATAAATAAATAAATAAGTTTTATATTTGAAAGTGTAATGTATTTCACAAAAAAATTAGACATTTTGCTTTAATAACAATTATGTTAGTTGACTGCACGGTTGGCCTAGTGGTTTAAACGGTCACCACGCCAATTTCCAATGAGCCAAGTATTGTGGTGCCGTGATTCGGAGGTCACGTTAAGCAGTCGGTCCCGATTGTTATCGTAGGATAATAGTCGTGAAGCTTAGTTGGAGGCCTTTAGGCGGCTTGAAAACATCCAACGGCAAGATCACGTAGCCACAACGTTCTTCTTCAGAACGTTGTGGGTTCTGAAGAAGAACGTTGTTGCGGGTTGTTGTCTTGCCAGTCCCCAACCCGCACTTGGCCAGCGTGGGGACGTATGGCCTTAACCCTCTCCTGAGAGGAGACCCGAGACCAGCAGTGGGACGTTTTGTGTTGTTGATGAAGTATTGTGGGCTCAAATCCCACATGGGACAACACTTTCTGTGATCCACAAATTGTTGTTCTGAGTCTGGGTGTTTTTGTGTCCGTTTTATGTATATTTGTAAAGCCCCCCGCGACACAGATTGTATATTCCTAATGCAGAAGTTTAAATAAATTTAATAAAAAAATACTTTTTAAAAACAAGCTTCTATTGGAATGCTCTAAAAAGAATAAAATAAAGTATTCCTTGAAAACTTTTCTATCAACTTACTATGTCAAATCATTACACAATTTATATTATACAAAAGCTTGTCGTGAGATTTGCCTGTGTAGATACGAATGTCAATTAAAGAACTTGATTTGACTGATATCAATGTTTAAAATTCTCAAACTAAGTAAATACTGGTAACGAAATCTCGCAACAAGCTTTTGTATTATATAAATTGTGTAATGACATTATAAGTTGATAAAAAAGTTTTCAAGGAATACTTTATGTTATTCTTTTTAGAGCATTCCAATAAAAGCTTGTTTTTAAAAAGTATTTTTTTATTAAATTTATTTTTTACTTTTTAGTTATCGCTGGACAGGTTTTTCAGTCTGTTCATCTCATTCAAACGCATCAATATTGTAAGACATCGACGACCGAAGTACCTACTTATCAAGACAAATCCTATGAACAACTATCAACTTCATCGTCAAACCCTGGTTACCATTTTAAACTAAATACTTGACTAAACTAATTTGAATATTCTAATCTCGATGGTGTTGCGTCGTTTCATTACAGAGTTCCTATGGCCACCTTGCGGCTCGATCATCAGACCTTGGATACTATCAAATCATGAAGTACTCGTTAAGACGAATCAAACGATTCCAAGCTCGATGGTGTTGCGTCGTTTCATTACAGAGTTCCCATAACCACCTTTCGGCTCCATCATCACACCCTAATTACTATCAAAACATAAAATACTCGTCAATACGTCAAGACGAATCAAACGATTCGAAGCTCCATGGTGTTGCGTCGTTTCATTACCGAGTTCCTATGACCATCTTCCGGCTCGATCATCAATCATCATCATCATCATCAATCATTTTTATTTTGTACTTATGACTAAGTGGACGTGTTTTTTGTTAACAATGAATAAGTATTATTTGAAATAAATAATATCACAATTCTATTTGCCGCCGCAAGCAGAAACGCAAAGTGTGTCATCGTCGCGTATAACAACTTCCTTGAGATTATTATCACGTACGTGTTACAATGAACTAAATAAGCATACTGCCAAATCACTGATTAATTTGTGTAGCAATGTCCCACGACGCTGGGTCTAGCCCATTTGACCGTAGTCGAATTATACGACGAACCCCTCCACCATCGTCCTCGCAACAATCGGAACCGACGGACCAACAACCGCCAACACCCATGGGAAATGATCTTATCAGGGATCTATTACCCACGACGGAACTTCAAAAGTGGGCCGATAGCTTTGACACCATCATGAAAGAAGTGTGTGCTGTAGTTGCAGATGGAAAAATGAACTCGGACCAAAAACTTCGTGTCGCTACACTTTGTCGCAAGGCCATATCTGGGACGTCACAAATGGCGATATTGTATCAGTCCCTAAAACATAAAACAATACAGGCGTATACAACTATCCAGCACTTACAGGCCCAACAGGATGTAACTAGTAGCCTTAAAAGCTTCAAGGAGGTCATCGAGGATAAACTGAAACCAGGAGATAAAAGTACTTTTGCTGACATGGACAAAAAAAGTGCCGACAATTTCGTTCGCCCATCCAATCTGAGTTCAATCGCTATCTACCCCAGCAATAAGACACAATCCAGTGATGAGACCAAGACCCTAGTCCAAAAAATTATATCACCAGGAGAACTAAAACTTCATGTACGAGGCCTAAGAAAGGTGAAAAATGGGGGTGTTGTTATCAGCACCGAAGATAAAGCAGACGTCGATAAACTAAAGAAATTAGACAAACTAGTCTCCTCGGGCCTGACGGTTGAAGAGCCGACTAAGCGCCGTCCGAGGATAACCATTGTTGGCGTTCCCCTAGCCCTTAACGAACAAGAAGTATACAACTGTATATATGATCAAAACATCGCAGAAAAGTTCCCTACCTCTACGCGAGAGTCCTTCCTGGCAGCCATCAACCTAAGTCACAAGTCGGGTAAAAGAAACCCCTCAACTTGCAATTACGTTCTAGAAGTTCCTGCAGGTATTAGAAAAGCACTCATAAACCAAGGCCGAATTTTCATTCAATGGACCTCATGTCCAGTCAGGGATTTCACGATTGTCACAAGGTGCTTTAACTGTCAACAGTTTGGGCACGTGTGCGTCAACAAATCCTCGGCCCCAAATTGTGCCACTTGCAAGCGGTTTAAGAAGAAATGTGACCACGAAACTGGTAAACCTTACGTGCTATATATATTGACTCCATAGATTATGAGGGCGCCTAAGAGCGCTACCCATTAGTTTTATATTAAGGCCCTACATTAGCTACTTATATTTATATTAACTATGATTAATGAATGTATTTATTTTATGGGCAGTTTTTCAGTGTCTGAGGACAAAACGGGATACATTTTATTTAGGATGAGTAACATGACGCCCCGACAACTGACCTTGACATTTACGCGCATAATTGTGGTTTAGTGCTAACAACGCATGTTACTGCCCTGCTTTGACAAAAACTGATGATGTGAGATATCTGGGTGTCACGATTGACACACATTTGAATTTTCCGCAGGCACATCGAATTACTGAGTACTAGAATTCGTAAATTAATGTTTATATTTAAGAACGTGAGAAATATCGAGAATACAGTATGTAAAAAGAAAGGATATCAGAATATTTAGGTATACTAAACTATTCAGATACTGTAAACATGTTACTAACTTTAAACTAGAATATATTATTGTAACATACAACACTTAGTCATATCTTACGGTTTAAGGGAAAACAGATTTCTTTTTTATAGAAATAAAGTAATTGTAAGAACAGTAGTTGCCTGAAACACAGGTCTTACCTAGATCAGGCAAATCACTGACTTGAAATATTGACCATACTTAATAATAAGATTAAAAACTGTACTTGATAATAAGAATAATAAATAATTAGTTATAATCTCACAAGTGCTTATAAATTAATATTTTGCTTTTATTAAGTTAAGTCTACTCTTAAGAAACATAAAAACCTTGTACGTTGAGTTCGAAATAAATTTTATTTATTTATTTATTTATCAGACTCTGAATACTACCAAAACATAAAGTACTCGTCAAGACGTCAAGACGAATCAAACGATTCCTCACTCAATGGGTTTAGTCGTTTTATTACAGAGTTCCTGTAACCATCTTGCGGCTCCATCATCAGACTCTGTATTCTATCAAAACATAAATTACTCGCCAAGACGCATCAAACAATTCCAATCTCGATGGTGTTACGCCGTTTCATTATAGAGTTCCTATGACCACCTCCCGGCTCCATAATCAGACCCTGGATACTATCACAACATAAAATACTCGTCAAGACGAATCAAACGGTTCTACACTCAATGGGTTTCGTAGTTTCATTACAAAGTTCCTATGGCCACCTTCAAGCTCCAGCATCAGATCGGCTCCATGTCGCCATAATATTGCATTGTCACGCTGTTTACTTAGGCCTGCAAAATGTCAGCACAATCGGTTGAAGATATCTGCTTCAAATTTAACTTGCAAGATTTGGGTACAGACAAACATCGGGACAGGTGAAGCTAAATAAATATATAAATAATAAAAGCTTGTAAAAAAGAATGATTTCTGAATTCAAATTCAATTCTTATTTTTAACCCCCGACGCAAAAAGAGGGGTGTTATAAGTTTGACGTGTCTGTCTGTCTGTGTGTCTGTCTGTCTGTGGCACCGTAGCTCGCGAACGGATGAAGCGATGTCAATTTAGTTTTTTTTGTATGAAAGGTGAGTTACGTGCGAGTGTTCTTCGACATGTTTCATGAAAATCGGTTGAGTCGTTTAAAAGTTATGGGGGTGAAAGTGGGGAAGAATAACAGAATGTCTGCAAAAATATCATTGGCGTATGATTACTCGATTAAGTGCTTGAGTAGGGGGTTTTTTAAATTCTGAATTTAATATTATGTTATTTAAACTTATATACTTCTTATAGTTTCATAACGTTATGAGATATAGTAACTGGAGATATTATGACACTTTCATTTAATTTATATCCATGTCTTTGTATCGATTTACCACCGCCACGGGTTTGACCACAATCATAACATGGCATCTTTAAAAGTATTATGCATAGCATGACAGCGTAGTCATTTGCTCTTGCAGCTAGACATACTACACTAGAATAATTAATGGGTAGAAACACGACAAAGTTTCAATTTTCCTTTAATCGGATTACGACTAGGATCAAAAGTTTAAGTAGTAGGTAAGATTAAATCTAAGTAGTTAAATATTTTAATTTCAGATTACAGATTATTGAAAAAGATTTAATCATAATCATTTTAAAGTTCAATGACACAGGTGAGAACTTTTTACCCCAGTAACTGGCTAACTGTGAGGTGCTTACCGTTCAAGCTTGTAAATGGCACACGCTGCACGCTACCTCGCTCACAATAAATTAATTCATTAACTTTTGCCCTCAACTTCTTAATATGTCTTACTGGACCAAGAGCTACTGAACCTTTCGACTAACGGTGTGTCTGTAAGGCTAGAAACTCTTGTAGTGATGAGTCATAACGTGCCAAGTACGTAACCATCAGCCCTGCACATCATCATCTTTCATGGTTTTGAAAGTGTAAAAAAAAATGAGAAAAAAAAACTTGTTCCTGTAAGGCTGAAATTTTTATAAGATTTAGTTCATTCATTAAGAAGTTCAAAAACAAAATGACAGGCGATTCCGACGAGCACTAGTACTTGCCAGGCGAACAGAAAGACACACATTTCTTCAATTACATCATCAATGTAAATAAATTTTATTCTGTAAAGTTGTAATTCATATATATGTTTGTCTGAGCGATTTAAAGAAAGTAGGAACAATGACCGGCGGTGCTAGCTAGCATATCTCCTTGACAGGTGAGGAGAAAGATAGCACTGGAGTGCAAGTAAAAATGTGTCTGAGAACACTTGGTCGGTCATAACCCGACAAACTTCTCATTATTAGTCATAAATAACATTAAATCGTCGGAAGCATCTAAATCAATGCAATATACATTTCAACTAAACTAATCGATATATACGATTTTTTATGAACAAAAATAAAGCATTGTCCACACTATTGTGCGTATGGCACAAGCACTAGAGTTACAATTTCATTTAAAATTAAGTCGATATTGACAAAACATTATTGGATAACAACCAAATATGACTTTAAAAAATTACTCATTGTTTATAACACTGTAAATATTTTATAAACAATTGAGAATCATATTTATCGATAAACTAATGCATATATCATACGAATTTGGATACTTTCTATAAAATAATATTATCAATGATGAGATGTGACTTAACAATTGTTGGTTATAAACAATTAGAACTCGTATACGTACGTTACTTAAGGCGTTATACGCGCTATCTAAGGGGCATACGTTAGCTAAGGCGTATACCTCTTGATCCAAGATTTCATCATGGCAACTTTTGACATTCAGTAGACAACTATGAGTTTGGCTTTGACATACATACATTTATATACATGTACATTTGTATATATATGTGTCATACGCACAATAGTGTGGGCAATGCTTTATTTTTGTTCATAAAAAATCGTATATATCTATTAGTTCGGATCAAAATGTTTGTAACATCTGCAAATATTTGTTTCGGAGTTTGGGTGTTTTCTATGTACAATATGTATGTATTTAGATAAACTACCACTCTTGGATTCTGCTATGCTTTCCATCAGGCAGAGTTGAGTCATTTTCGCAGGGCCAAACATAGAAAAAATACTTATTTACTTTCAATAGGAAAGATACCTAGTAAATTGTTTGCACACTCTACAAGGTTTTTATACAAAAGTAAGTCTTATTAGTAATTTAAAACCACCATCAAAAGCAATGAAACCTTTTCAGCGAATATTTAAAACGAGATCTTGTTACAAAAAAATAAATTGATAAACATCGCCAGAGGTGTAGTGTAAGTGGAACATCAAAGCCGTGTGGTTTCTTTAAAGGTCAGGCCCACTATATAGTTAAGTCTACAATAAGGCACTACTTACGTTTTTATTATAGGTACACTAGCTTTCATCGCTTTGCTGACGAATTCTAATATTTTACTATATAAGTAAAATATTAGAATTCGTCAGCAAAAGCCGTTTGTCAGACTTCCATTTTGGTCCAAAAATTATCTATTTGTGTTTCCCTATACAGTAATTTACAAACAAACCCAAAAAATTGTTATGGTTATCATGCCACTAAGTTCACAATCAAACATTTATGTAGTTTGTTTGATGGGTAAACTGTTGTTAACCTTGTAATAATTCTTCAGTGTTTTATAGAAATTAAACTGCAAGCGTTATTCTTTAGATGTTTATTTTAATTAACTTTACAAAGATAGCTAGCAAGATATTTTGGTATTGTTTTGCTAATAGAAGTCTTTGTTTTACTAAGAAAATAATTGGTAAGAATAAAAAAAATCATGTTTGTGAAAAAGAAATAGTATTCTATCGCTACTACTTGCGAACTAGATATCAGTCCTTCGAAACTATAAAAATCAGATACGAATATCAAAATGCAATAAATTTTGAATAAATGTTTTATTCATTCATTATTAAATCTTAGCTGTACATGTTATTGAGATAAAAGACATCATCATTCATCAAGTTAAAGTGCTTTTAGGGTTGTCATTTAATTGTACGTACATATTAAAAAAATAAATATAGAAACAGCAAAATAAAGAAGTAAGTATAGAAAAAGATAGGGAAGTTATAATAAAATACATACTCATTTATACAATAATACAATTGTAGCGAAGTCGTCGAACAAACAGCACTTTTATTCCACGTCACAAAGGCTAAATTGCATTTCTCGAAAATTCTCGATTCATTATGATTAATAAATCGAGAATTTTTGTATAAAATATTCTAAGATTATCATCATCTAAAACATTAGATTTCCACAGAGAGATAAGACTGAAAATTTATTTGTTTATTTTATTGAATAAACCCTGCATTTCAAACTGCAAAATAAAGAGCTTACCATATTCTTCATTTATTTGTAATATAAAGCATGTGATTATTATCCGTTCGAATGCGTGGCATATACATACATCAAAACGAAAATTTGACGCGGTCACATGTTGTAGGTACGCGGTACGCCTGATTATTCTGTTTTCTATTAGGTTCATGCGAAGCTTTTGAAATGTTTGATGACTTTTGTAAATAATATTCAATTCTATACAATTTGTACACATTTCCTTCCTTTAGTGAATTTAATATATTTCATTTCGTGTTTTTCTTGTACTAATATAGCCACAGCAGCAATGAGTATTTTTTCCTAGACCTTGCGCTGTTAATCTACGGCATCTACGTCACGAATCAGAGAAGTTCTACGAATCAGAATCTACTATCGCAATAGTAGATTATATTTCTACTAACGCTAAAACTATTCTACATAATATATATTACGAAGTCTCCGTAAATTGATGAGTAGTTAGTACATAACCTCCCAGATGATAAATGTACGAGCCCACTCCCACTGCTGTAAGAGATCAACAAACGTATCCGTCTGGGCCGTGAGTCCGCATTTGTATGCCTGAAGATTTACACAGCTTATCTCTAGTTCCCTTTGTGTCTTGTTTGGCTCTATGAAGCCTCTGGATATACAAGCCATTTGATCGGAAACAAACTGACGTTCCGTATTGATATGAAAGATCGTTCTTTAGGATTACGTTGTTTCAGTCAGTCGTATTGCGAGCTCAGAGGTACCTACAGCTAGTTTATTTTTCATATTATTACGCAAAAGTATATCAGTATCTTTGGTAAAAGCTACGTCAGCATTTTCTTATTTCGTTTTTTTGGATAATGCGAGGGGAAAATAAAAGTATAGGCTAAAGTTTACACAGAAAAAAGAATTATATTAGAATAGACATACGAAATCACAATGACAGACTGAAAATGTTATCTAAGAAAATCAATTGATATAAATTAAATAGCGTGGCAATTAAAAAGCCGAGGAGTAATAATTTTGTCAATAAAGAAATCTGTTTTTTATAAAATTTAGCTTTTACTGTTTTTTCTTTTTCGTTTCGTTTTCTCGACCGAAGCAATACCAAGGCCTTAAAGATAACCAACTTCAGCATTTATTTCGTTAGTTTCACCGAGTGAGGTTACTGAAGCTCCCTTTATTCTGCACTGGGAATATTTAAAAGACTTGTGTGTGCAAAGCACTAGTGTTACATTGGTCTATGGAAGGCGGTGGTCACTCATCATGAGGTGATTCGTATGTTCGTTTGCTCCCTTTACCATTAAAGAAAAAACAACTTTCATATAAATTTCGCTAATAGATCGCCTAGTTGATCATATTTTTTTAGACCACAGGTTGCTAAGAAACAACATCCTCAAGCTCCTCTAGACAGACATTCATTCATAAACTATTATGCTAGAGTTAAATGATTTATTGGAATTTCGTCGAAGCTGTATTATTTTACCATATTGTTATATATACCGAATAATACTTTTCCATATTAATTTGGATAACTCCACTCTTTGTTGTATCTATCGTCGTTCATAATAAGTTGAATAACTAGAAACTTTACAAGTTCACCCACCGAGCAGGAAATAAAGTCCATCTCTCTCGTGAAATGTAATTACCACACTCCGGTAACCCTTTAAGCTGGTCAAGGAAAAAGAAAGAAAAGGTTTTTAGATTTCTACTTAAAAATAACTTTAAGGTACTGTTCACATCTGTTCACTCCTGTGTTATTCTAACGGTTTTTTGAGAAGGTATGTTAGTTTCGTTCTTTATAAATGATTCAAGAAATTAAAATCGTGTAGTTATAAGATTGTGATTGTGATACTAAGAGCAGATAACATGGCATAACCTGACTGATGTGGTAAAATAAAAGTTAAAAATGTATTACTCGTAGTAGCAATATGTATTTATATCAATTTTTTTTCGTATTTACAGAAACATCTTATGAGCTTAGATACTTTTTTCGAGTTTCATTTATACATGTTTATAAAAACCAGATTTCATTCATTTTTTTGGCTTGGCAATGATTTAAGAACCTACATACTGAAGAGTTCATCTACAACCTGTTGACAAGAATAGCGGAGCCTTAATAATAGGATTTCCTTAGCAACCCTTTTCGGGTACGTTATCCGTAAAATTCATTTGGAAACTTCTAGCATTCGAGTATTACTGAAAGGCCGTAAAAATAACTTTCCAAATTAATTTTAAACGTAATCAAAACCCTGCTAATATGTATACTTTGTAGTATTTTTCACCATGACATTTAAAAATGATAAATATCGACTTACAATTTACAATTAAATAAAATAAATAAATGTTTTCAGACATTTAACACACAACATAATATAGTAGTCTAATCTTGTTCCTCGTGCCATAATCTGGTGGGCACTGAGATCCAAAGGGGTTCCAGAGATTTATATTGACATTATCCGATACATGTACCACGAATCCAACTCCATGGTTCGGACCGCTCTTGGAACGAAACGAAACCCTTTCCTATCACCGTCCGGGTACACTAAGGATCTGTCCTTAGTCCGTTTCTGTTGTTCCAATGTTAAACGTTTTGTCGGACAGCATCCAAGACACACATTAGCAGCCCCATGGTTGCTCATGTATGCTGACGATATCACGCTGGCAGATGCGGGCAGGGGTAGATTGGTGCGACGTGGGAAGGCGTGGAAAGATGCGCTTGAGAACGGCGGTCTGAAGCTTAATGTGGCGAAGACCGAGTACTTGGCATTCAACTGTGCAGATCCCTCACCCGTCCGCATAGACGATTACCTAGTCGAGCGCACGGGACAGGTAAAATACCTGGGGTCTATATTTCGACAGGCGTCATTTGTGACCCCAAAATGCCGGTTAGGTTGAAGTGACAGGTCTATAAAACCATCATTAGGACTGTTCTCTTACATGGTTGTGAGGTCTGGCCGGTGTTGGAGCGACCCAAGCAAGAGCTGCGCGTCACGGAGATGAATATGGTGCGCTGGATGTGCGGAGTCACGCGAAAGGATTGTGTGAGAAACTCCCGCATTCGCGGCTGCCTACGTATCCGTGACATCGCAGACAAACTGCAGGAGAGTCGCCTGTGCTGGTTCGGCCACGTTTTGCGGCAACCGCCTTCCTACGTGGGAAACAAATGTCTGACCATGCCGCCTTCTCCGGGTTCCGGTAAAAGGGGTAGACCCAAGAAGTGCTGGCTTGACGTCGTAAGGGGTGCGTCGTAAGCGGACCCCGAGCTCCAAAGTGCTAGCTTTGAAAGCAACCGGGAAAATGTTGATGATAATCTAGTCCCTAACTAAGTAAAATTTATAATATAGGTACTAGAACTTAACAACTTATATAAATACCTATATATAGTTTTTTAGATATGTATTTATATCAAACAACAACTTCATGTAAGTAGTGAGACAAAAAGTTATTAAATTATATTATATAACAAATATTTTATATCAAGTAACGATTAAATGCCTATTTTTGTATCATATTTATTTTTATATTAAGATTTCATAAAAGAGTACTATCATTCACGAAGCAATCGGTACTATAATCCCTTCATAAATAGCGATAAGAATCAGTATAACTTTTTTAAAGTTACTTTATGATAGACAAAATATATTTATGTGTGTATTTACTTTAACACATGAAAAAATACTGCCCATTTTGTTGATAGCGTTTTTATATTTTATGATGAAGTAAAAAAATAGAATGAGTTCATTTCTTATTACTAAGGTGGCTATAAGAAGTATATGTAAAAAGAAAGAGATAACCTTGGGTTGGGACCCAAAATTATGTCGATTAAATATTAGTAACTAGATAATCTAAAAAACTAGATCAACAGCACTTCAAATGCTTTAGTTTTTAACACGTCATTCTATCAACTTCTTGATTATTTAAAACAAAATAGACTTTTGAGACTAATTTTTGAACTAATCTATCAATACAAATAAATAAAATTGGAGTGTCTGTTTGTAATATTAAAATAATCGCTTTTTTATAAAAGCATACGTATTTATACACAGTACATGTACCGAAATAACATTTTTTACAATTTTTGTCTGCCTGTCTGTTTGTTCCGGGTAACCTCTGGAACGGTTAACCGATTTTTACGGGAATTCCACGCATTTATTAAAAAGCGGTTATTTTAATATTACAAACAGACTCTTCAATTTTATTTATATGTATAGATGTAGGTAAAGATAGGAATTTCGAAAGAACTTTTTTAGAAAATAGGATAACGGTAAAATGTCATTATTTTTAGTCATTTAACCAATACTAGCTGACCCACGCAACCTCGTTTACTTCTCCTATTGCCCGTAGCGTATTAATTTTCTTCCTTTTTTGTAACATTCTTCATTGGTGCTCTGCTCCTATTGGTCATAGCGTGGTGGTATATAGCCTATAGCCTTCCTCGATGAATGGGCTATAACACTGAAAGAATGTTTCAAATCAGACCAATAGTTCCTGAGATTAGCGCGTTCAAGCAAACAAATAAACTCTTCAGCTGTATATATTAATAAAGTAGGAATATAGATTTATAAATAACTAGCTGACCCGGCGAACTTCGTACCGCCATATTTACATATCTGTCTCAGCTTCCCACAGGCAGTGTACAGTGGCGGACAAAAAAACACTTTGCTCGTTATCTCTTATTTTTTTCTTTCTAGCAAAAAAAGAATGAATGAAATCGGACTATGTGTTATTGAATTACAACTAAGTACATATTTTCACTTTCATACCCTCTCTCCAGGCAACCGTGCTGAATTTCGGGATAAAAAGTATCCTATGTCCTACACTCATAGTATGAACTCAAATCATGCCATGTTTCATTTGAATCCGTTCAGTATAGTTTCGGCGTGATGCGCGGCCAAGATACAGACAGACAGACAGACAGACAAAAATGAAAAAAAAATACATTTTTGGCTTCAGTATCGATTATAGAGAGCCCTCCAAAAAGCCCGCGGAGCCACCTTGGATCTGTTACGTATTTATTACAAGTATATAAGTACATAAAAATATAAAAGATACAGATAGATGTAACCATCTATCTGTATCTGAAATTGTAATTGAAATTAGTTCTAATACGTAGACATTTTCAAGATAGTTATGTGAGTTCGTAGAATCATATTCCATTCATATTCTTTAATAATTTGCTAATGTAATGGCATTCATTTTTAGGATTCCGTACCCAAAGAGTTAAACGGGACCCTATTAATAAGACTCTGCTGTCCGTCTGTCTGTATCTCATGAATGGTGATAGTTAGACATTGGAAATTTCCACAGATGATATATTTCTGTTACCGTTATAACAATAAATACTAAAAACAGAATAAAATAAATATTTAAGAATGGCTCTCACACAACAAACGTGATTTTTTGCCATTTTTTGCTTGATATTAATAATGGCAACAGGTAGACGCATGAAATGTAAAGAAAATGGTACGGTACCCTTCCTGCGCGAGTCCGACTCGCACTTGGCCGAACTTTTAATAATAACGGAAAATTAACATTCTCATCATTAAAAAGTGAACAAGAAATTTTACTCTTCATATTTTATTAAAATAAATTCCATTCTTTACGTTTTCAAAAGTTAAGAAATACCTCAGAATATAAATTATACTTTGATGTAGCCAGATTTCCGACCCATGTCTAAATTTTACCTTACAATAGCAACATCTTTACTAAGCAAAACGTTCATCGAAGATATCTAAATAGAATATGTAATGTATGAATACAAATGTATTCTCCTTCTGAATAATAAACCAGAAGTATCTGTAACTTATAGGAACAACTGTATCGGGCATACTTAGTCCAGTCCTAAAGAATATCTTAAAACTAAAAAGACACCAAGGGCTTCAAGATGCTGTACGTGCTTGGAATACCTAATAACTTATGTACATATATGCCTCTTTGCCTATATCAGGTCATTTTGAAATCGAGTGATTTAAAAAAGACCATTACATTAATGAAAGTAAAATCTAGTAATGATCTAGTAGTTTAAGCGGTCACCAAACCGCTTGCTACTGCGCTGAGTGTTGGGAGTTCGATCCTTATATAGAGCAACACTTTGTGTAATTCACAAATAGTTGTTCTGATTCTGGGTGTTCTTTGTGTCTGTCTTATGTGTCTTTGTGAAATGCCCGTAACAGTGGATACATTCATAATGAAATAGTTGTTTTTTTTTCGAAAACAAAAAATATAATTCGAATGTCGAATACGTGGAATATATAGATTCAATACTAAGTATACTAACAACAAAACAATAGCTTACACAAAATATCAACCAAGTAAATAACAGGCTTTAAAGGATTAACAACAATTTTACCAACAATCTTCAGGGTTAATCATCGGAGTAGTGTCACTAAACCTGATCTTTTGACTTCGTCAAAATAAATCCAATTACCCAATTGTCCAGAGGTTTATTTATAGCCCCTCAAGAGTTTCACTATCGATCCCCTACCTACTTCCATATTATAAGATTATAATCTTGGTGTGACGATTAGAAGTCAGACGCTATAGAAAAATGTGTTGAAACAATGAACACTTATCTTTCTATTAGATCTAATCCCGTCCACACGCCCACCACCGTAACTCCTGTACACCAGGATCAACAGCGGTGACCCACGAACACACCGAGTTATGACACTCGGGAAGTCCCAGGAAAAATTAAACTGTCTTGGAACCCGCAACGAAATTAATCAGAAGAAAACTGGAGGAGTTGGAAATATAATAAGTCCACTTCCCTCCTTAGCAAAGCGGGAGACAAAATGAAGTCAAAATAGGCAGACGCCTTTTTCAAACCGGGAAGCACCACGGATAATATTCTACTAGATCTATCAAAAAAAATATAAATCTGTGGTTCAATAGAATAGACCAATCAAATCTGGCCATGTACGAACTTTGTACTCCATTATCCAACATCCATACAATTTAAGCATTAATTTAAAGCGATTGTAACCTTAACGGCTGTTTGTGTTTTTATGATATTTATATAGGAAGTCAAATTTGCTTTGTCTGGCAGCACACTAGTATTAATCTAAGACTTAGAATGACGATAACATATTCATTTTTCTTAATTATTTCACGGTATGAAAAACTCAATATAAAATTATAAACTGGAATTTATCAAACTACCCATAGGGTTCTTTTTTCAACCGTGATCAAGATCTGCGAAAGCTGTTCCACAAAATAAATAAACCTCGCCATTTAATAATATTAAGAGATCGGTCTCGTGTTCGGTAACTAGGGCAATATGCGTTTATTAGGATTCTTTAGCATCTCTGGTACTGGGCAATTTCACACGAGTACCTTCACGTAATTTCCCTCGCGACTGTGATCTCACCAATATTCGTGTATAAAATATATGTATATACACACATCAAAAGTGTCTAGGGATCAAGCATTTTTATGCGGATTTCTTGAGATTGAGATGTGGCTTTGGCCCTGGCCTGCTCAGTCGCCAGACTTGAACCCGATTGAGCATGCATGGGATATGCTACAGAGAAGAGCTCTGCCGAATATGGAGGGTATCCAGTCGCAAGAAGACCTTTTTTTGTTGTTGCAACGAACATGGGCGGCCATTCCACAGCGTGATTTGGATGAACTCATTTTGAGTATGCCAAACCGATTCTTGTGTTGTTAGTGTTCGCGGTAGAAACACGGATTATTAATTGTTATAGTTACCTAATAAAATTTTAAAGAAAACTGTTATTTCAGTCTTTTTTTCGAACTTTAATGTTAGTGGTACAAATGTCAAAAATCCCTTTATTAGGAAAATGGCAAATTTCTTTATTAATGCAAAGGTGACTTGGTTTATCGTTACTGTGACAAACGAAAACACTTTATTTGATGAATCCTTAAAGAAAATTTTAATTAATATCAATCAGGAGAAAAGTTATTGCAAAAATATATGTTGATCCCTAGACACATATGTTGATCCCTAGACACTTTTGATGTGTGTATATAGAAAAGGGAAGGATATATTGTGACATCCGTGACGATCACTTTGATAATCTCTGGTTGCTATGCGAAGACAGTTATTGTGGTAACTTTTGCTGGCGTTGAGTTGTTCGTACTGAAAGTTCTCTACGTGCTTTGCTTCTACGATGACTGTAGTAGCATTCTGTCAACACTATATTAGAGTACATGCGTGTAGATTAAATCTATTTTATTTGACTCTCAGTTTTGCAAACATAACCCTTATATCCATTCTACAAATTAGTACGTACGTAAGTAGGAGTACGAACCGTAGCGAAAAAGGGGATTACAATAACTGCTGACAAAGGTCACAGACATATTCGTATTTCAACAAAACACGTTAAGCCGTATAATACCCTTGCTTACAAAAAATATATCATAGAAAAAGGGACCATATTGTCAACAGCTGCTTTTATAATCTAATTCTGCAAACTTTAGTATTATAGGGAAGATTGTAATAATATTTAGAAGCCAAAAAAAGGGTATTATGTTTCACTATTCATGAGTTGAAATTTGTACTCGTTTAAACGCTAGTTGATTTGATCGTTGGTCGCAGTAGACTTACTATTTTATTATGTAAACTAAATGATATTCATCTTTAAAATAAATCATAAGTCGTTTAGTTTTTACATCAAAAATATTGTATTTTATATAAAAACAACCTGTCGAACAAATGACAGGATATTTGTCAGAGCTGACACATTGAATATTCTGTATGAGTATTTCTTTTTCCAAGAAAACATTGATTGATACTTTCGAAAGTGTAAAGATAACTATTTAGATGCGTAAGCTTAAAATTAATATAGGATTTTTACTGTCACTGTTTGTTTTTTAACGAGATACTGGAATCATTGCTTTAAATATTCCAGGATATTCATCTTTATTATACACTAGCTGACCCGGCGAACTTCGTACCGCCATATTTACAGATCTGTCTCAGCTTCCCACAGGCAGTGTACAGTCGCGGACAAAAAAAAGACTTTTCCCGTTATCTTTTATTTTTTTTCTTTCTAGCAAAAAAAGAATCAATGAAATCGAACCATGTGTTATTGAATTACAACTATGTACATATTTTGACTTTCATCCCCTCCCTCCAGGAAACCGTGCTGAATATCGGGATAAAAAGTATCCTATGTCCTACCTTGTAGTATGAACTCAAATCATGCCAAGTTTCATTTGAATCCATGCAGTAGTTTCGGCGTGATGCGCGGCCAAGATACAGACAGACAGACAGACGGACAGACAGACGGACAGACAGACAAAAATGAAAAAAATACAGTTTTGGCTTCAGTATCGATAATAGAGAGCCCTCCAAAAAATTTTTTCAAAATATCTTTAATGTACAGAATTGGACCTGTTACATTTTTATTATAAGTAGTATATAGATAAATACATACGATCGACGTATATGTAGAATTTCTATATAGTATTATGATTCATTAGCAGAACTTGTTCTCAAAATCGCAGAGATCTCTCTTATGCCTTCAGCTTCGTATCATGTATCGCAAGCCATGGCAACCATTGTCAGTCCAGCGATATATAAATTACAAGGTGCTTTAAGCATAGCGGGTAGAAGTTTGCATTCATCTTTCATCAGTAATTCTACATTATCGTTCTAGTCAGGTTGTAAAGTTTTGAGTAATTGTTTGAGTAAGTTGTTAATATTCTAATTACTAGACAACTAGCATGAAGTTGTCACGTTACAATGTAACGCAGCTGGTACATTTACAAACTTATCTAATTACCGCTATAGTAGATTCTGTTCTCGACCGTCCCTCAGAAGTGGGAATTCTATATAAAGCGGACTTCGTTGTTATTAACATAATACTTATGTAGTTATTATTGTGACCGAGTTGTCGGTATTGTGACCCGGCGAACTTAGTACCGCCATATTTACATATCTGTCTCAGCTTCCCACAGGCAGTGTACAGTCGCGGACAAAAAAAAACACTTTTCTCGTTATTTTTTTTTTTTTCTTTCTAACAAAAAAAGAATGAATGAAATCGGACTATGTGTTATTGAATTACAACCAAGTACATATTTTGACTTTAATCCCCTCTCTCCAGGATACCGTGCTGAATTTCGGGATAAAAAGTATCCTATGTCCTACCTCGTAGTATGAACGCGGCCAAGATACAGACAGACAGACAGACAGACGGACAGACAGACAAAAATGAAAAAAATTACAGTTTTGGGTTCAGTATCGATTATAGAGAGCCCTCCAAAAAAAAATTTCAAAATATCTTTAATGTACAGAATTGGACCTGTTACATTTTTATTATAAGTATAGATTTAACTTCTCATGGGTAGTACAGTCGTGGACTTAAAAATTTAAAACTTCCAGTTTTCTTATAATTTTCTTGAATACAAACCTTATAAACCTTATCTAGGTAGGAAATAGCAAATACAAAAAAAAGAATTAATCAATTTGGTGCAGTCGATCGGAAGCTATGCGCATACATACATTTCAGTTATTCATTTTTATTTATATAGATGTCTGATATTTTCTGAGCTTAGTGCTAATTATAATCATATTCCTAAAAAGAGGCCTATGTCCATCAGTGGACTGTTGTCCGTTATTGATGTGTGATGTCATTCTTAGAGCGTGAGCGTTTACGCAAAGCCGTCGATCCCGTATGTTAGGAACATCTATGGCAATCTTTATTGGAAAGTTAGTGCCCTCAAATATACTGATAACTTGGTTAATCTTTGAATTCAGTTCGCCCTCAGTGTTGCGGAGGTCCGGTGTCAGTGGCTCTATAGAAAAACTGATATTCAGGTAAAACCGGTTCAACTAGTAGTCGACATCAAATAATCTTGGAAATAATAAAGGCTAAGGATGATTTAAGAGTTTTTTTCAATAATAAATGTAAAAAGTATTTATCTAAAATAGAAAATAGACTCGATTTTTTGAGAATCTTGACAGTACTTCACTTTCTTTCATTAGGTTAGGTTAAGGTTTATGTTAGCAATTGAAATCGTATAACGTTTCAAGAAATGGTATTTAAAAAAATATTAACTGCAGTGAACGGTAGCCATGCCATGATTAAATCTAATGTTGACTGTACACGGTTTCAATAGAAAGTTCCAGGTAGCATGCAATGCGAACATTTATGAATGAAGTCGAATATTTCATAAGTTCCAACGAAAACAATGCCTAGATGAAATGAAGCCTGCCTGTGATATTGCATGTAATTTTGCTCAAGAAACAAAAGAATATGAAAATGTGAACAACTTTTAATATAACGGCATACTTAAAACAAGTTAATTCTTACAGAATTTATTCAGAATAATTAATAATCGTTATAAAACTTTAAGGAAGTTACGATAAGTTAAGTATATTGTTTTTAAATCCATAGTAAAACAATTGTATCTATATAGACTGCCTCGTTGGTCTAGTGGTTCGATTGGGTGGGTGGGTTCGATTCCCGGGCCGGACTGCTGTTGGGTTTTTCTTACAAGAAATTCTTAATAGCAGCCCGGAGTATGGAAGATGGCGGTGTTTCCTGCCCGTGCCTCGGAGAGCACGTTAAGCCGTCGGTCCCGGTTGTCATGAACATCTATGGCAATTGTTATTGGGAAGTCAGTGACCTCAAATATACTGACAACTAGTTCAACCTTCGAATTCAGTTCACCCTCAGGGTTGCGGAGGTCCGATGCCAGTCGCTCTGTGTAAAAACTGATATTCAGGTAAAACCGGTTGAACTAGTAGCCGACCTCAAATCTTGGGAATAATAAAGGCGAAGAAGAGTAAAACAATTATATGTTCATTTCATTAAATCATTTCAAACATCCATCCTCCTCCACACACTTCTGCGTTTATATTTTAATGATTTAAAGATAATGTTAAAATGATTTGTGACATATGATTTTGTGGGTCTCTGTTTTAGGTAGGTAAGTATAAACATCTCAAGTGTGTTTATAGTAAAATCTACTTAGATAAAAGATAATATTTGAAACTGATAATTTAGTTTGTCATACCTGTGGTTTATAAACTAAGGTATGATAAAGTAATGAACGATTACAGTTTTTATTCTGCTACCCATTTTCAGACAAGTGAAAAAGAAACGAGAATCGTTGAAGATTTGACTGATCTGTTGATCTTAACTGATTCAAACCAATTAAAAATGAAATCGTGAAATCAAATATATAAATCGTATTTTTTCCTGTAAACGGGAATTACCTACGAATTCTGTCATAATTGAACAGGAAAATTATAGTGTTTTGTGTTAATGAACAACGCATTTACCTTGTTTGTGGTCTTAAGCATCGTAGATCTCCTTAATATTCCTCCTTCTCTTTCCACCATAGCGTATTTTATATTACACGGAATAAAACACAACACTTAACCTGTATTTCAAGATTTGACATTGTTTGAAATGTCAGTATAGCGATAATAATATGATCAAGTTTGAGACTTAATGTTTTATAAATGAATTGAGAAAAATAACATAAGAGTATTAAGAATATGGCCAGTAGCGCTATAATCTTAGTTTTAATGGTTTTACTAACTGTTATTTTATTGCGTTCACTGGAATCACAGTATCAAGTAATTTTTAGCCAGGGTAAGTTTTTCGAATTTCAATAAATGAAGTCGTAACATCGATTCATTTTATAATTTAATTAAACATTACATTGGTAATTTGTAATCAGTGTATACAACTTAATTTTAATTTATTTATTAACATTAAAATTGTTCTAAACAATTCATGTCAAACAAAGGAACACTGTGTGCTATGTGGCATTTTAATGATAGCATTACAGATAAAAGCATGTACACATGTTTTTTTATGATACAGAGAGCTTAAATTACTAATTAGCGATTGAGAATTTGAGAGTTTAACTGCAAAAAGTTCAACGATATAATTTAATATGTAAAATAATTGTATTTATGTAGAGGTATCATTTGAATCTCTTATATAAAATAGATTTTATAGCTGTAGGTTGTTATAGGAACAAATACCCAGGTAATGCATCATTTAAGTTTGTTGTTATATTTATTTTATTTTACTTCAGTTGTCTTATGCTTGCTAACACACATGTCATGTGACGATACGTATAAATAAATTTTAAAGTCAGTCAGAAATTAACCTATAACTTCTTCCAAATAGGTATATTTTTTGTTGATATCGAGATACTCCCGCCCATTGACAAATTCCAGTTGTATGTGTCACAGATAATAAAAATCTTCTTTTATTTCTTATTGTAGTAGTGAACATGACGTATATCCTCGTTGGTAGTATGTTGGGAATTATTTTAGCTGCCGTCCTTGCTAACTCTGTCCTATGCTACTACAAAAGAAGAGAAAATCTTGGTATTCAAGAAGTAAGTATATTAGAATGTTGTAAATGTTTTGTATTTATCTACCGTGCTTAGATACTCATAGTGTCTGAGACCAATAATATTAAACTTGTGTAATATGAAGAACGATTCATGTTAAGACGGTTCGATTTTCTACTAATTTCGTTATGTATGAGGCCAGAAACCGGAATTTTGGAAGTCTCTAACAAAATACTTGGCAAATACTCTTTCACGCAAAAACTACTCAACGGATCGGTATGAAATTTAATATAAAATACTTTATAGTCTGGAATAGCACATAGGGTAGTTTTTACCCCGAAATAAATTAGTGCAACAACAAAAACACAGGTAGTAGAGCCACGCTGATTTTTGCACGAACGGGCCGGCTCGACCGGGGCGGTACTCGCACAGAAAATCAAAGTAAAATGACAGCGTTCGTTCTGACTTGTTTCGTTGGTAAGTGCGACACCGGAAGCCATGGTGTGGGTCACACTGCATTGTTGCATTGTCTGCAACACACACAACAGAACACAGTTGTAGAGTTGTAACAATTGGTGGTCTTATCGCTCACGGCCATTTCTTCCAGATAACCTTTCTAAGGTATGATTTTAAGGCAGTTTATACACCAGTAACACACCATCACGTAAATATTCAAATAATAAATATATAAAATGCATACGTACACTTACATATATACATACAAATATACACACAACAGACTTTAGGTTATATATATTGTGTATAATACGCGAATTGATCTCCTAATAGCTTGTTATTATGAAAGTACTAGCTGTTGCCCGCGTGTATGTCCGTTATCGTGGTACATAATAGCCTATGTGTTATTCTAACGTATAAGCTATATTACTGTAAAGTTTCATCCAAATCTGTGCATTTGTTTTTGCGTAAAAGAGTAACAAACACACACAACCTTACAAACTTTCGCATTTATAATATTAAGTAGGAAAGTAGGATTATCAAAGCAATTTCACTCGATATGAAAGATTTTTATTCTTGGAAAATACTATTGGTAATAATGCCAAACCTACAAAAAGTAAATTTGTTTTGGATTACCTAATGTGGGTGGCAATAGTTTCAGTTATATTTGCGAGATTACCAAGAATCGCTGTAATAACTTCGACAATTGTACAACTTTTCTTATATTTGATTTTCTTTGTACCACTTGAATAATTTTAGATATATTCGTTATACTTATAGTTATAAGTTATACTTACAAAGCCAATACCAATAAAACCAACTTACCAATGTAAACACAGTTTGTGTACTACTATGAAATTTTAAGTTTTTGTGCAATAAAATATTAAGTATAGTATCAGTAACTTCTACATACGATACGGCATCTACCGAAGACACACCGTACTACAGAGTAACTAATCCTGTATCGCGATATAGAAATTATCACGCTGATTAGCATGTATACAAATTCCTAACATATGTATCCGAGAATTTGTGTATGTCCATTCATTTCAACAAACTTTCACCTAAACAACACAGTGCTGCAGTTTTAACTTAGGTACCTAACCGAGTTTTTAATGTTATGTTCTTTTATTTCAATAATCGTATCATTAAGTTAACATTATTTCGAAAATTTGAATGAAAATTTAAGTTTTCTAATAAACTTTATTGATCTATGATTTTAGCACGGCGTGGGCGGACAAGTTTTCGTATATGCTACTCAAAAATCAGTACCAGATACGAGCCCCACGAATAGTGGCAACTTTACACATCAAAACAGCCCTGTACCTCGAAGTCCAGCGTGTCCATCTTGCCAATGCAGTAATGTACCTTATGTACCCGAGCCAAAAAGGATTAGCCCTACTATTAGTCACAAGGATATTAGCTGCTCCACTCGAACAGATGACCAGTTAGACAGAGAGGTAAATTCTTACATTCTATTGGAATTGATTACACTATCTATCCAGTACGGATGATGACAGATCAATTGCTACTTTGCGTAGCTTTATCTTCTTCACTGCCTACAGATCATTATTTCTATTTTGCCCCCGAAAAAGTTCCTGCGTATGTAATCTTACATCGTCAATTCACTTTTAAGGTCCTATGGAAACTAAGTTTTTGTTTTTTAGACGAAAGTATTTTCTTTTCAGATTTTTGTACATACGCCTCGACCAGATGTCTTTATTGAGACTAGCCCTGCGGTTGTCGCTGTCGAAATACATGTGAGTATCTTATGTTTTTCTTATGAAATACAGCGTATAATATTAATAAGAATAATCTATGTTTTTCGGTATTTCTCATTAAAATTTGAACATGGTTATTAAATTTTTCTCTCTAGTTGATAGAATTTGAAGATTAGACTCGTAGAAAGAAAGGTCATAGTTTAGGGAAAAAACCTTATTGTTTCTTAGATGGAGATTATAAAATACTAGAAAACTACTCTTGAAATAACTCGTATTATCAGTGTCGCATTTGTTTGTAGGTATTTACGGGTGTTCAAATATAGTTTAATTATTATAATCTTCAGCAGCCGATCGCAGTTCATTGCTTGAGCCTCTAGTATTGTCTTGTTTAATTTAATATCTTCCTATATTATTTCAGGACGACAGGGAAAAAGTCGAAGTAACATCGGGGAACTCAGGTCAATTAGAAAGTTATTGTTAAATCACTTTTAACGTATCATCGTTTAGGCTCTACTACATCCAATTATTGAATAAAACGTGTACCAGAAAAATATCAAAACAGTTCATTCTACCTTAAATAAGTAACGTGATATTTTTTAGAAAATTTCAAACGTAATTTTAAATTTCCTTTACTATAATAATATTAATATATATATAAATACTAATATTATTAGTTTAAATGAAAAAACACAAAACTTTGAAGTGAAAAAATATTTATTCGAAAAAAAGATCCAATTAAAATGTACCACTATTATATTGTCGACTTTAAGAGTTTAATTTTAATGTTACATATCGTGTATATTCATTTAGGATAAGATTGTAACCATTTATTCAATTAGATGTATCACAGAAAGACTGTAATAAATCATGATAGGAAAGTAACAGCACTGCTAATATTGCAAATGTCCAAGTTTTGATGTACCGCCGGTTCACCATCCAAAGCACTACTGCAAAGCACTACTTTCGGGGTTAAACCATGGTGATATATATCTATATCTAAAATATATTAAAAAAAATAAAGAACGGGTGCGTGCTATTTTCCCCACTGTACACATTCCTTCAATGCTAAGATAGAGCTTGCGCCTAAAACTTGAATGCACAGACATAAACAGTCAAGATAGCTGGGGTGGGCAGCCAACAACGGACGGTTTTTACTTTTCTTAGTGGTTATCAAAGGCGAGGTGAACCCTAATATATATATTTTTTTATATCACCGCAATTCTTCTGTTTTTACCAAATGTTGTTTCCAGTGCTAAATCCCGTGCTCCTTGAGTTTGAGGAATCCATAGGCAATGGTAATCACTTAACAACAAATTTCGCATCTTCCGTCAACTACCCTGTACTATAAGATCAAAAAATGTAAAGGACTTTGCAAACGGGAAATGAATTAAAATCTGTGCAGAAACGACACACACTACCCAAGAAAAGAAAATATATATATACCTATATTAAATATAATGTAAGTGTCAAAAGCTACAATATTTTGTTTTCTTGTGATGTGTGACAAGTGAAGTAGGTTCAGAGTACTACCGTAATTTGAATAAGATTGACGGGAGAAAGAAATATTAGTGTGACAATAGTAAATACAAATGTCAATAGCACTTCAGAGTCAATAGATTCATGTTTGATGTCATGAAGGAGTGTAGCCAATTTCAAGATTTAATTTAATTGTTATCTTAAGAGGCAATGTCTTATTTGTTTCACTGTCGAAATTGAATAAAATTCTAAAAATAAAACAGCACATTCGAGCAGAACGCTTGTCGTATTCTGCAGCATAATGTCAATCGGCATAATAATATTGTTGTACAATTTATTTTATTTAAAGAATATGGAGTGATGCATGCAACTAGTAAAATAATATTCGTTATTAAATAAAAACGTCTTGTACAAGCCGTCACGTAACTTGAACGTTTACTTGACAAGTACAGAAGACAACTCTAGGGACAAATGGGTGACTCCAACTTGCTCTGCTCCCGACGACGAATCTGTCGTTGAATGGACGTAGAACATGTTTTGATGGAATGTGTGTCAAAACCAACAACTTACAGAACGCCTGCTTAGTGATAAGTTGATGAATGTTGGAAGCTGTTAACAGCATCCTGGCCAGTCTTTTCACAGATACACCTAAGATTATTTATGATTTGTATGCTGAATATTTAAGACTAAAGTAAAATAAATAAGTGGCTATGATGGAGCGACATAGTCATAATTGTGACTAAGAATCTGTTGAATCTGTGGCGACTACTGCGTACAACAACAAAATATAGTAGTAATAAAAGTTAAAGTCACGTGTAGGCAACACGTGAAAAAACAGTGTTTTCTAAGAAGATAATAGATACTTTTACGTAAAAAGTTCCTTTACATTCAGAAATATGTAGGAATGCCAGTGCCTGTGTATTAAAAAGTTATTTAAAACAACATGCAGTTGCTCAAAACGAATATTTTAAGGTATTTTTTTCTATTTCTACTTAATATGATGATTATTATTACAGCTTTTGAAATACTTTCTACGAATTGAATTATTTGATGATCGGAATCAGTTCTTTAAAACTAAAATTGTCAACTTTTTAAAACTACATCACTGGCATTGAAATGTCTATTATAACGGTCAAATGTTGTAGAAATTATATTTTCAGAATAGTTTTATATTAATGTAGTAGCTGAAGTTTATGTTTTTTTCTAGGAGAGTTTTGAGTCATAATTATTACTTATAACAGTTGGCAGCTGCGCTTATTGTATTTACAAAAAAAAATACCTCTAAACCTATAAAACCAAATTACATTTTCATGAAATACGAAAACAATGTCGATTATACAAAGATGCCAACAGTGACTTCTAAAAACAGGCACAATAACTGAAAAATTGGTATTGGAAACCCAACCCAATAAAATTAATAAGTAATTTTATTGGGTCTTCCGGTTGATTACTTCATTTACATAACTGTCAAATTTTGTAGCATAAGAGAAAAATCACAGCTGGGACTAAAGTAATGAATGACAAAGATTTCTCCAATGTGTATACTTCCTTATGTTGCAAATTATAAGCATCATAAGGTTTTTTTTTAAATTGTTTATGTAACAACGGACATACAACAAAGACACAGGTTTTTCTTGCGATGTCTCTTTTATGCGTATTATTAATAGGTACCTAAATATGAATAAATACGACAAACTTATAACTCTTTAAAAAGTCAACCACTACATAAATGCATGCGAGTAACATAATATATAGTAACCGTTTATCTTAATCTGAATAACTACACACATCAAAAGTGTCTAGGGATCAACATATGTGTCTAGGGATCAACATATATTTTTGCAATAACTTTTCTCCTGATTGATATTAATTAAAATTTTCTTTAAGGATTCATCAAATAAAGTGTTTTCGTTTGTCACAGTAACGATAAACCAAGTCACCTTTGCATTAATAAAGAAATTTGCCATTTTCCTAATAAAAGGATTTTTGACATTTGAACCACTAACATTAAAGTTCGAAAAAAAGACTGAAATAACAGTTTTCTTTAAAATTTTATTAGGTAACTTAAACAATTAATAATCCGTGTTTCTACCGCGAACACTAACACAAGAACATCCGTTTGGCATACTCAAAATGAGTTCATCCAAATCACGCTGTGGAATGGCCGCCCATGTTCGTTGCAACAACAAAAAAAGGTCTTCTTGCGACTGGATACCCTCCATATTCGGCAGAGCTCTTCTCTGTAGCATATCCCATGCATGCTCAATCGGGTTCAAGTCTGGCGACTGAGCAGGCCAGGGCCAAAGCCACATCTCAATCTCAAGAAATCCGCATAAAAATGCTTGATCCCTAGACACTTTTGATGTGTGTATTCATAAATAAGTAGCTTCAAAAACTATAGAACATATTTTTTTAAAGGCGATATCATCGAAATTTAACGCTCCATGCTGCCCTTCACGCTGCTCATAATCAAGACAGAAACAATTATCGCAGAATCTCTAAAATTAAGGGTCAAGAACCTCAGAATTGAGGATAACGATGTGGAGGAACGGGTGTCATGTCCCTCCAACACAAAGGGAGGATCCTCCGACCAGGCGAGGTGATCATGCCTGGCGGGCCAACTGCCTAACGGTTGATGTTGAGATTTTGTATATATAATGATAATCGGCGCGAGAACTTTCACTGCGCGATTCAGGATTGGTAGTTTCTTAGTTTCTCTTCGTTACTCCGTAGTTTAGTGTAACTTCGGTAGATGGCGCTGTAGTATATTTCTGTTGCGCTGTATGTGGAAGTCGCCACAACGACATAAGGAGGAAACGAGCGAGAAGTACAGAAAGTTTGTGTATTTTTGCGACTTTCGCTTTTAGCAACATCACTTATTTCCTAATGTATAATTCATACTGTTGGATTTCGAATGTCATTATAATGGCAACATTTTTCGATTGTCACTTTTTTTCGTTTTGACGTTTGAGGTTAAGTGAGTACTAAAAAGACGCGTGTAGTGAACGGTCGACGATTGTTGTTTGAAAACCGTAATTAATTGATATTAAGCTAATTGTATTGTCCATCGACCCTTTAGTGATTTACCGTTTTGTGGTAGGTCGTGGACTCGCGAGTTTTGTAGGCGCGTTCCGCGATAGCTGAAGCGAGTGAGTTGTAATTCGAATATCCGTGATAGCTGATACGAGTTTGTTGTAATTCGAATACCTTGGAAGTTGTACAGCACTTTAGGAGTTTATGATTGTGTGACGACGCAGAGAAGAAACTACCCAAGAGATCTCTTGGAACGCCGAGAACAGGAGGCCACAGAACTCCAGTAAGTGCTTGATGAATTTAGTTTAGATTAAGAACACGGTGGATCACCGTAAAAGCTCATTCCTCTTGCTATTGGACTAGTAGCGAGTTAATGCTTATACTCATGGGTCCTATAGGTATTACAAGTATCACAAGGTGATCGCTCCATTGGTGGGAAGACAGACTAATATTATAAATTAAAAAAAATATCTGTCTGTCTGTCACGCTTTCACTGTTAAACCGCTGCACCGATTTCAATGAAATTTGTCACTGTCGGTTATAGGTTTAGTAAGGTATATAACATCATAACACCGAAACATATACCAAAACTAGTTAAATAGGGATGACAATCAGCTTTACTTGTAGAAAATCTATTCACTTTAACAGATACCGTTTTATTTATGTCTTAAGAGTTTTGCATACTTACGTATGCATATATAATGTTAGGTTAAGCTTAAGAGGCCTTAACACTCTCCTGAGAGGAGACCAGAGCCCAGCAGTGGGACATTATGGGTTGTTGATGATGTGATGACACATACACACACACGTATATTAAAACTAATTATACACCTAAAAATAAGAGTTCATTTCGAAACAATCTTAAAGGCTACTAAAGTCTACTAAAGTTACACACTTATTGTTTTAGTAGAATTTACTAGTTTATTAGCAAAAATATAAAAGCTCGAACCCGTTAAAAGCAAACAAGGAAGTAAACAAAAACAACGATGTATGATGTCATCACTACCAGACGTTCCCCTAACAATGAGTTCTCCAAAAATCTGAAAAACGTTCAAGTCTCATGTGCGCGGGAACGTGTTGTCATGACAGAAAAAGCCCTCCATCAATCTGCCGCAAACCTATTTCCTAACACATTCCCGTCCTCGTCCTTTCATATCACGCCATAGCTCGGCATTTCAAATATTGGTGAACGTATTACCAGTATATTCAACACTTTTTTCGGGTCAGAATTAAGGTGGGTATTTTTCTTTAATGCAGAATAATGTGCTTCGTGCGAACTATATTATCCGGGCCGGTCACGTTCACCTGTAACACTGAGAAATGATTTGAGGAATTAACTCTGTCACTATAGCTTAGGACAGAAGAATACAAATGATAGATACAATATATTGTAATTGGAAAGATAACGTCTGCGAAAGAGGTAAAACTACAGTACTTACATAACTATTTTTATTAAAAGAATGCATTTGTCTTTAGATAAAAGGTCTTAACATCGATGCCCTTCACGTTGCTGTAAATAATTTTTGTGACTAGCTGTCACAAAAATTCTCAAAGAAATCTGTGTAGGTATAAAGCTTAGATAAAATAATATTAAAATCACTATTTTTTTAATAAACTTCCGGCAATAAAGTGTTGTGCAAGGCGGACTTAATTCAATTCATTTTAAAATTATGATATTACAACAAAAATTTATTCATTTTTTATGGATAAAAAAACACAATCAATTCAATTCAAATTCAATCAGTTTAATTAAATTCAAACACACAATTTTTACGTTTCAAACGTATCAGGAGTGTAAGCACATATTCTCATTTTTATTAAAAAACCTAAAAACTCTAAAAAGTTAAAACCTTTTTAATATATAACTTCTCTAAGAATAAACGGATTGTATTTTGTAATGTATAGCTTAGATTGAAATAGCAATGTTAAAACAGTTAGATTGATGGTGTGTTGTCTATGTGACTTGTTTTATAGACGCATTCGGTTCCCGCCACTCGCGGAAGTGTCTGACGTAATGTATATATAGAGCAAAAATACCGTAGTATGTGGCACCTACGGGAGATCGATGAGAACAAACGAAAGAGTTAGGAGCACGGGTGACATCACAAATTGAAATGGACTAGCGAGAGAACAGAATTTGTATATGTTCTCGTGTTATTATGTATATACGTCTATGTATGTGTAGTAAAAGATTCCAAGCGTATGCAATTTCATTGGACAATGTAGATTTCGGCATTTAAATAGTCAAATTTCGAAACATTATTTCTTTTTTAGTCAAAATACCGAATGTTCTCTTCATTTTTAAGCCACTGTAAAGGTAATGTATGTTGGAATACTGTGCTATAAATTATTCGCGTTAAAGACTATTTTGTTATGATGTTTGAAATGTGATGGGGAAAAACCGTTCTACCTATAATATATAATATAATCGAAAAGGGGTTAATTGTTCCTATACTCCGATATCCATCAATTCTGGTAGTGAATACATATCCAGTCTATCCAAATCTATATTTTTGCCTTCATTCTTCATGAAATTATTCAGTATTCGTTATAAATTTTTCCGATTATTCTTATGTCTATTGCCACTATCCTATTATTTACTTACATTAAATACTTACTGGCATTTTATTTTGGCACTGAGTGAAAATTGATTATACTTAGCAGTTAATGGGTTGAGTATGATTTTGTTTTTATTGAATTCTTTTTATGATTTATTTTTCTTCATAAAATGTAATTAATGAAACCTTTTATCAGACATCTCATGAAGGAAATCACTTCAGATTTTATTTTGAGATAGTATTAGTTATAGAATTCATTTTTTACACACAATTTAAAATTGTAAGAAAATTATTTACTACTGAAGAATTCCTTTGTCTGTTTACAAAACAAACAATTACAATTTGCAATTTTACAAAGTATTGTAATTAGATTTATATTGAAAGATATTTATATATCCAGAATGAGTAAAAAAACTTATACGTAAAACAGTTTTCTATTTCTTTGACTTTTTGTTTAAATTCAACAAAGTAATAACATGTTGTTGTGGTGACATTATGCAGTACTTTCAAACTAAAATATTTATTTTTAAAATATGAATGTGCGACTTTACCTCTGAACGCTGATATATATCTACATAGATTGTTTTAGATATAATGTATCTAAAAATAGTGTATAACTGTTGGCCACTGGTTTATTTTCCGACGTTGCCAGACTTGCACGCCCACCAGCATATCCCATTGTATTTTTTGATTTGTAGTGCGACACTCTATCTAGACATATAAATGATCTTAAGACTTTGACTTTAAAATTGAATTTAATAAAGACTTATCTGATAGATATGTATTCTTATTCGAAATTGCCTTAGTTAGGATTTAGTGAGCTAGGATACTTATTTTATATATTCCACGGTATTTAATATCAACTATATTACTAGTGTATGTAGATCAAACATTAAAGAAAGTGAGATCGACTTTGAGTCTCACGATATAGAACAATACTTAAGTCTATAGGCTATTTGATATCTTTAAATGAACGACGAATCAGCCCCCAAGCAAGATTCGAATTCGCTTCCATGGAATCCATCTAAATCTCTCTATTCAAAGAAATTATACGAATTCCTTTACGTCAGATCCTTCCACGCTATAACGGTACTTTTATTGACATTTCTTCTTTATATGCGTGGCGTACATTTAATTTGATAATCATTTGAATATGAAGTAGAAAGCATGAAACTTATTAATACTACTATTATAAAATGATAGTTTCGGTGGATGGTTGTTTATAACTCAATCACGTCTGAATGACTCAACGGAATCAGATGAGCAATTTCAGCAAGGCAACACCTTTTGGTAAAATCCTGGGTTATAAGCTAGACTATTATAATCTATACTTCTATATACTTATAATAAAAATGTAACAGGTCAAATTCTGTACATTGAAGATATTTTGAAAATTTTTTTGGAGGGCACTCTGTTATCGATACTGAAACGAAAACTATTTTTTTTTTCATTTTTGTCTGTCTGTCTGTCTGTCTGTCTGTCTGTCTGTATCTTGGCCGCGCATCACGCCGAAACTACTGAATGGATTCAAATGAAACTTGGCATGATTTGAGTTCATACTCCGAGGTAGGACATAGGATACTTTTTATTCCGAAATTCCGGACGGTTTCTTTGGGAGGGGAGATGAAAGTCAAAATGTGTAATTAATTGTAATTCATTAACGAGTAGTCCGATTGCAATAATTCTTTTTTTGTTAGAAAGGAGATACTCTGAAGATTGTAGCATAAAGTATTTAATTTATCACAATCTCTCTATCTATTGGAAAAAAAATTATAAAGAATTTATCATTACGTAAAACAACATGTAGCGACACCTATTGCCAGCCATGCGTAATTAATAACACTTTGATTAATATATCGTGGAATAATCGTAGAACGTATTACGTATAATTCGGTGTAGCATTAAGTATTTGATTTATCGCATCCTCTCTATCCATAAATTCAGCACGGTTTCTTGGAGAGGGGGGATGAAAGTCAAAATATGTACTTGGTTGTAATTCAATAACACGTGATTTCATTCATTCTTTTTTTGCTAGACAGCAAGTACTTTAAATATTGTTCCGTGATCTATTTATAAATATATCACGTATAATAAATCTGTAGACGTTGAGTTTGTCAGTTTCTTTGCTTAAAACAGCGACATCTCTTGGAATCAAGTAACTAACTTTACAATAGGTACGTAATATGATTTTCTTTTGAACGTATAATAAAAATGTGATGTAACAGATCAATTCTGTACATTAAAGAAATTTAGATGTTTTATCGGGAGGGCTCTCTAATCGTTACTGAAGCAATGAAATTTTCTTGAAAATTGTTTCTGAACTTAACAGCGACATGTATTGGAATTAAGTAACACTAACTTCACAGTAGGATATACCTATCCTATATACGAGTAATCTATATATGATTAATTTTTAAAGTAGGTATAATAAAAAAAAACAGATTAATATAATTATATTATAATTATAATAATTTTGTACATTAGAGAAATTTTTTGGGAGGACGCTCTAATCGATTCTGAACCAAAAACTAAAATATCATAATAACGTTAAATGGTCATTGTAAAGGAGCAAGGTCCAAATGTATGAAGGAAGACGTCTTTTCAGTAGACTGTATTTAATTTGCTGGTTTTACAGTAATAGATTACTAGAAAAAACTTGCAAAGTTGACAAAACAATTTGTATATCTTCTTCTTCTTTTATATCCTATAAAAAGCGGCCAAGTGCGAGTCGGACTCACCCATGAAGGGTTCCGCAGCAGCAAGTGGCATAATACAATTTTTATTTTATTTTTATATTTGTGTTGATTGAATAAAAGGTAAATTGCAGTTTACGATTTATGACGTATTAAAAAAAAAACTACTTACTAGATTTCGTTCAAACCAATTTTCGTTGGAAGTTTGCATGGTAATGTACATCATATTTTTTTTTTAGATTTATCATTCTCTTATTTTAGAAATTACAGGCCGGCTCCCCCCCCCCCTGTCACTTCACACATTTTACCACTTTGGAAGTGTCTCTCGCGCAAACTAATCAGTTTAGAAAAGTATGATATTAGAAACCTCAATATCATTTTCGAAGAACTATCCATAGAACCATCCACACGTATGGGTTTATTGAAAAAATGTTTTTTGAGTTTCAGTTCTAAGTATGGGGACCCCCATAATTTATTGTTTTTTTTTTCTATTTTTGTGTGAAAGTCTTAATGCGTTTCACAGAATACATCTACTTACCAAGTTTCAACATTATAGGTTTTATAGTTTCGGAAAAAAGTGGCTGTGACATACGGACGGACAGACAGACGGACAGACAGACGGACAGACAGACAGACAGACAGACATGACGAATCTATAAGGGTTCCGTTTTTTGCCTTTCGCACGGAACCCTAAAAATGAATTGCTGTTCGTTTGTTTCGCTAAAACTCGAGAACCGCCGGGCCGATTTAGCTGATTTAGGTTTTGAAGTGTTTGCCGTGGTTCAGGGAAGGTTTAAACGGTGATAAAATATGGAAAAATTGCGGGGAAGATAATAAAAACAACAATTTCCTTTTGCCCATATAAACTGTTCTACCAACTTTCCTGTCAAACTTTTGACTGTCAAATTGAAGCACTTATTAAATTAAGGGTTTTAAATAGGCATCATATATTATTACACGAATGAAATTAAGGGTTGTGTATAAGAAAAATTAAAAGATAGCGGGCAAAGTCTTTTTTTTTTGTCCGCGACGTCTGTCTGTATCTTGGCCGCGCATCACGCTGAAACTACTGAATGGATTCAAATGAAACTTGGCACGATTTGAGTTCATACTACGAGGTAGGACATGGATTTTTTTTTAATTTTTTTTAATTTATTTTTTTTTAATAACGGGAAAAGTATTTTTCTTTGTCCGCGACTGTACACTGCCTGTAGGAAGCTGAGACAGATATGTAAATATGGCGGTACGAAGTTTATTTTTATTCTACCCTTCCTGAATATTTTCGCCCTATTCTTATTCTTCCTTTCCTGAAAATTTTCGCCCTATTTCTATTCTTCCCTTCCTATTCAAAGTGCTGCAGCTTTCAGAATTTACTTACAGACAAGTCTGTTCTGATTTCTGAGGACTTTTTATTTTTTATTCTGTAATTTCTGAGATCTTTTTATTTTGTCTAAATCTGCCTAACCATAAAACTAGATAAGAAAAATTTAAAGTTATGTGGATTAGGATTTTTAACTCTTACCACAGTAAAAAACAAAAAAGGGAACGCCTCAAGACGATCGACGAGAGATGAGACCGCCTATGCTCAATTAAAGTGTAAAATAAAAATATAGTTTTGTGACTAATAAGAAACATTGTTTTTTTTTTTTTTTTTTTTTTTTTTTTTTTTTTTTTTTTTTTTTTTTTTTTTTAAATGTGAATGGCAATGCACGGTTTGTGCTTATGCCAAGAACAAGTAAAGCTTAGGAAATCATTATCAACATAAAAAACAGTGGATTTTAGGAAAACGGAATTTAAATAGGATAGGTATCAGATAGGTTTTAAAAGCGATATTCATGAATGTAATGAAAGATGAAATGAAAAATTTGATTAAATTTCTCATGTGTCATGAGTGTCATGACTGTCATGTGTCATGATTACTCATGAACGTCTTGCGTTTTCATGAAGAAATAATACATATTAATAATATATAAACCTATAATTAACTTACTTCAATTACCTACATAAACATTTCAGCAATGTTTATGTAGGCAATTGAAGTCGGAAAGGAAAAGGGATACGAAGGGAAACAAGGGATATTATTGCTACTGGTTGTTGATACTATGGCAATTCCACTGCATTACTGATGGGATTTGATCCATTATCGGTATTATTTGGGATTAATCTATCTGATAGAGAAATAGCAACGTTGGACGGTAAAGGAGAACTGGATTGCGATAATTTATTAATTAGATGTATGATTAATTCTCTTACAGACATGTCTGAAAGAGAAGAATTACCATACCCACATCCATTGGATGGAGATGGAGTATTATAATCTTTGATTAATATTTCATGAGCTGCACGATCATAACCTGTGTTATTAATTTGAGGAGAGTTTTTGTTAATTGAAACTGTTTTCTTATATGAGGTTCTATGGAATTGATTTTTAGAAGGAGAATTCATAGTGTGTGAGAGAGTAGTATTATAAGTCTGAGGTGCAATAGATGTAAGTACATCTGCATAAGATTTGGTTATCGGTTTGTGTAATTTTACAGCTTCAAAATATGAAATGCAATTTTTTGCCATTGATTCCTTTATGGATTTTTGTCTCAAAAATTCAGGGCATTTTCTGCTCGTGGCAAAGTGTTGCCCAGAGCAAAGGCAGCAAGTAACAAAATCGTCATTGATAGAACAAGACTCTCCTAAGTGGTCTTGACCACATTTAAAACACTTGGGCATTGATCTGCATTGACTTTTTATATGTCCATATCTGCAACACTTATAACACTGAATAGTAGGGAATATGTAAAGGTCAACAGGAAGAGCGTTATAACATAGAAAAACTCTTTTCGGTAACACTTGGCCATCAAAAGTTAAAACCACAGTTTCTATAGGAACAAATTCATTATTGGTATTGACATTACTTTTTCTCTTCAAACGTCTGACTTTTAAGATATTACCCGCTCCTATAGGCACAGTAATATTTTCTTTTAATTCTTCTTCAGACCAATTTATTGGTACACCCCTAATAACTCCCATGCGTGTAGTGTTAAATGAGGGAATAAAAGCTTTGTAATTATTTTTTTTCAATGCAGGATTTGTAATAAATGCATTAGCAGTCTCAAAATTACTAAAGGCAAGAGTGGCTCTATTTCGACCAATGCGTTTAACACTTCCGTTTACGATGTTGCTAATATTGTTGTTCTTTAAAAAATACCCAAATGATATGGGATGAATGGAAGTATTGTCATTAGGAGACACTTGCTCTCTCTGCACATGGACTACAAATGGTGATGCATCTGAAGCGCTATAATATACTCGTCCTACTGGGTTACGTTGACTGTTTTCTGGTACATTGTCAGTATTCATATTTATTGTTTTTTTAAAGGGTTTATAATACTACTCTGAGAGGGTGGCACAGGCATTAGAGGTGGAGGGCAATCCGTAACATTAGCCTTAACTTTAAAAAAATCTGAATCAGAAGTTTCACACTGACAGTCTATTATGTTTAGTGGAGTTGTCGAAGAAGATTTATGATGTCGACGCTTTTTATTACAGTGTTTACAAATTTTTCTGGAAAGAGACCTTTTTCTTTTAGAAATGGTTCGCGAAGATTCCGATCCATCTGTTTCTATTACAGATCCCTCCGTATCCATTCCCGAACCAGCATAAGTTATTGTTACAGTATTATACACCTGGGGGACAGTAGTCCCGCCAGGATCGTCTGGCCCGTTCATGAAAACCAAAAATATGTATGTAAAACTTACCAAATGATGATACTATACTAGAACGTTTTACATATATAAATAAACAATAATATGTATATTTAAGAACTTATCTGGTACTTTAAACAATCTAGTTATTAAAAAAATTATAACAGCCAAAAAAAATACACCCGCTCAAAAAGATGTTTCCCGCGCTTTCACATTGTTTTTTATTACTTAAAAATATTTTTAAATTATGGTGTACCTCCAAAATTTTTAATCTTCCTAGATGTACCTTGAACCCAAAAAGTTTGCGGAACACTGAATGTACTATGGTGATGTGTGTTACTTCGACCTGAATGCAGACCTCCTTAACAAGCTTGACCGTCTTCTTAATAACTGCATTCGATTTATTTTCAATATTCGAAAGTATGACCATGTGTCTGCTTTGCGTTCCCAGTTAAAATGCAATCCTATTCGCCTACAGTGCAATCAGCGAGCTCCTATTTTCATTTCTCAACTCGCCATCCTTACCTACCTACCTTGCTCCGTATTTCCGATACCTGTGCTCTAATCACGATAGAAATCTTCGCTCAGTTAATAATCTGCTTTTTTTTTATGGAATAGACCGGCAAACGAGCAGACGTATCGCCTGATGGTAAGCGATTACCGCCGCCCATGGACACCCGCAACACCAGAGGCGTCACAAGTGCGTTACCGGCCTTTGGGGGATGGGGGGGGGGAGATAGGGGGAGGGGTTGGGGTATGGGCCTCCGGTATCCTCACTCACAGGTGAAACACAGCGCAAGCACTATTTCACACCGGTTTTCTGTGAGGCCGTGGTATCACTCCGGTCGAGCCGGCCCATTCATGCCGAAGCGTGGCTCTCCCACGGTCTCTGCTTCTCTCATGTCCGTCTCATTACTCCGACTTCGTGAACTGTTCCTTCTTTGTTCAAGCAGTACTACTCTGGAATGCGCTCCCGCTCGAAATCAGGATGTCCACTAACCGATATACATTCAAAAATAAAGTACATGAGCTCTTTCTCAATGAACTGGCAGAATTATGTAATCTATAGCTTACCGTCCTTTTTAAACGACTTCCAAAAGGAGGAGGTTCTCAATTTCATCGTTCATCGTCACAATGTATGTACGTACACGGATTACTCCTCCGTCAATTTGTGGACCGATTTTGAAAATTATTTTTGTATTCGAAAGGGTATGCTCCTCATGTGGTCCCATGGCCACCATATCTCCTGATATGGCGTGACCTTGAGCGGGATAGCTGCTCTTCGCGTAGAACAAAACAACCGAAGCGTCGGTGACGTCGTTGACGTTCGTCTCGAAATATAGCGAGTGTGGTACCTACTATTACATTTGGCTTGGCACCGACTTCAAACCTATGAATAGGTAGCATATACAAGTTATTTGATACTTTTTAGTTTTTAAGTCGGTTTTTTAAACGAGGTTTTTTTTCCATTATTTAGTGTATAAATGTTGTATTTATGTATACGTAATCTGTATATCTATATCTACTTATATATGTATATTTGTATGTATAACGTTGAATATGATGTGATTATTGTAAATTTTAACGGACTTCTTATGTATATGAGATTTCACACACCTGCCTTATAAGATTTCTCCACCACCCGAAGGTCGACTGGAAGAGAATGCTCTGGGCATTAAGTCCGCCGATGTACATTCTTAGTGCATAAAGTTAATAAATAATATATAAATAATCTACATTGTATTTATATTTCCAAAAAAGTGTGTGTGACCAGTTCCTAAAATTATCATCTCAATGTAACTAACACAACATCCACATCTGGTAGTTCTTAAACAGTTTCTAAAAGATACTTTACAATAGGTACGTTATATGATTACTTTTTTATCGTATAATAAAAATGTAAAATATCAATTTTAAGTTTGAAATACTTGAATTAGGAGTTATAATTTTTAATATAAACAAACATATAACTTAATAGTTATGATAATTTACCAGAAACAAAACACAAAATGTGTGTGAGTGTGTGTGTTTGTTACTCTTTCACGCTAAAACTACTGAACGGATTTGGATGAAACTTTACAGTAATATATCTTATACAGGATACTATTGGCCGCGAAAATCGACATTCACGCGGGCGGAGCCGCGGGCAACAGCTAGTTAATCTATATATTTAAAACTAGCAGACCCACGCAACCTCGTTTGCGTCTCCTATTGCCCGTAGCGTGATAATTTTCCATCGTCTTTGAAACATTTTTTGTTAGTGCTCCGCTCCTATTAGTCTTAGCGTGATGATATATAGCCTATAGCCTTCCTCGATAAATGGGCTATCTAAAACTGAAAGCATTTTCAAATCGGACCAGTAGTTCCTGAGATTAGTGCGTTCAAACAAACAACCAATCTCTTCAGCTTTATATATTAGTGTAGATTAAGAAACAACACAACCCTTAAACTTTGAAAATTGTTTCTAAAAAGTTGGCATCTGATTGTTTTAAGCACCTTATTATTCTAAAAAATCACGCAAGTGAAGCCGCGGCAAATGCTGGTATTTAATAAAGCTCAAAGGCAAAACACAAAAGAAACAGCCATAGGGGCTTGTATTGATAAACGTGTCTGCTATTAAACCAAAATTCGTTTTACACCGGGTACCTTGTAGGCTCGTTGCAGTATTTTTTTAAATGTACTGTGTGCTGTGTACTAGGTACTCCAGTGACTGATAAGTCTCGCTGTTCGTTTTGTTGGTTTGTTCACAAACGTGCTCCATGGCAAAGCGGATATGTGGTACGCTTTTTAACTAGTACTGAATTCGTACAATCTGAACTTTATTATTCAAAAAGTTTTAAATCCACATCCTGGAAGGTGGTAACTAAAAGTTGCTAAAAGTCTATTAGAATACTAATAGACTTTTAGTAACTTTTAAATACTAAAAAAATTGTGTCTTTTTATATATTTTTTTTGCAAAGTATGATTTGTAAATTGGTATAATTATAATAATGGTGTTGGTGGTAAACGAAATGAAAGACCTGAATCAACTTTAATAGGCGGTCCATCCTACAACGATATATCGTAGTGATTTAACTGTGCAGTTCATTTGTGCAGTTTTATCGTACGTGTGGACGGAAATTGGCTCAGATTTTTTGGTTGGTGCAAACGATCGGAGGCATGAGCAAAAGTTATTCGATAAATCGTTGTCGATTTAACTGCACAGTTCACCTATGCAGTTATCGTAGCGTGTGGACGGAAGTCGGTCCAATCGCTCAGTTCGTTCACAAATCTTGCTGTAGGCGGACGCGGCCGAGCACATCAGTCAACTCATTTCAGACTGCCTCAGTGGCGCAGTGGTAGCATATGCGACTGCTGTGCTTGGGGTCTCGGGTTCGATTCCCGGGTTGGACCAAATGTTTGTTTGATCTGCAAATATTTGTTTCGGAGTTTGGGTATTTTCTATGTATAATATGTAGATATTTACAAAAAAAAAGTATATATGTATTTGTATCAGTTGTCTAGTAACCTATAATTATAATTTATTTATTAATTATTTATTTAATCAATTTATGTTAGACTAGCTGAACCCCGCGGTATTACCCGTGGTCATTGTCGTACCGCTGATAACGCCACGGGGTGAAGTTAGTCTAAGAAAAGTAAGTTAGCCTAAGTTACTCGTTATATCATCAGCTACCTATCAGTGAAAGTCCCATCAAAATCGGTCCAGCTGTTCTACAGATTAGCTGGAACTAACAGACAGACTGACAGACAGACAAAAATTGTGAACAATATTATTTTGGTATATGTACCTTATATACATACATATGCATTTAGCAAAAAGCGGTTATTTTAATATTACAAACAGACACTCCAATTTTATTTACTCCAATATAAAAGAAAGTCATACTTCTATAATATACAATATTATAGAAGTATGACTTTCTTTTAAGAAGCCACTCCTTACTTACACCACATACTATGGGATGTTCTTCTCTTTTTGTACAAATAAGTAAACATTTCGGAGATCTAACACACAACGCCATCTAGTCTCAAACTAAGCAGAGCTAGTATTATGGGTACTAGACAACTCATACAAATACATGTTTACTATTTTCTGTAAATAGATACATATCCTACACACATACACAAATATATGCAGATCATACAAACATTTGGTCTGACCTGGGAATCGAACCCGAGACCTTAAGCACAGCAGTCGCATACGCTACCACTGCGCCACCGAGGCAGTAAATTTAAGCTATGTTATCGCAAGCGCGTCATCGCCTTCCATCGCGGACGACATGTTTATAGTCTGAGCTTCTGCAGAGAACTGACGATCAATGCAGATATCGTTGACGTGTGGACGCTCTATGGACGTACGATAACTGTACAGTAGAACTGTGCAGTCACATCGCAACGATAAATCGTAGTAGTGTATACCGACCATTAGAAACATAGAGCAAAATTAAATTAATTTTCTTAAAATAAATACTTACTTTTCAGTTTCATCTGACCATCTAACATAAAAATATGAAGCGTAATTAAAGGAATACCACAACAACATATTATTATTTATGTCTTCATCTTTATGTATAAAGTATTTCATTTGTTACGGCTATTTTGATAAATGTCTACGTATAGCTACGGCGTAGCTGCCCTGGGTCGTCGTAGCACCATTCTGCACGCATCGTTTGCGACATGCGCGTCGCCGGAACACGACTCAAAGGACTGAGCCCTGTAGGCCTGCCTCCCTTTTGTGGTGAGGACGTGAGATGGCTAATTACAAACGACATGTGTTTTGCCGTGGTGCAGATTACCTGCCGCGTTTCGCATTGTCCCAACCAGACAATGTGTGCCCTCACAATACCTCGCCCAAAATATATCTGTAATAACAACCCTACCTTATATGTAAACACTGGAAGCTCACACGACACAAGATCAACGAACTTAACATATGAAATAATATATCACTAATAACAAAGACGTCGTTAAATTAAATGATACCATGAAATTGAATGAGAGCACATCTACACATGAGGAAGGCAAAAAATTGGGGAAAATAATAATGTAACAGATAATCATATCGGTGAAAAAATTGAGTTTAATATCGAATTTTAATTCGCTAAATATTTCATATGGCTTTAGTACTCTTATATTGTTTATATATCTATGTGTTTACAAGAACAGTGCTGGATTTGTGTAGTTGAGTAAGGACGTGACGTGAGAAGTTTGAGGGGAAACTTTAAGGCTTGATTGACAACACACATGCGACACCATTAGTACCACAAGTTTAGTCAGTGTATGTGTATGTATTTAACATACACACAAGGCTATATTCCCGAAGGATTAAGTACATCCATAATTTGCCAACTATATATTTATTTATTTTTGGAATAGGCGGGCAAACGAGCAGATGTATCGCCTGATGGTGAGCGAATACCGCCGCCCATGGACACCTGCAACACCAGAAGTGTCACAAGTGCGTTGCTGGCCTTTGGGAGATGGGAGGGGGAGATATGGGGAGGGGTTGGGGGAGATAGGGGTAGGGGTGATGGAGATAGGGGGAGGGGTGGGGTATGGGCCTCCGGTTTCCTCACTGACTCGGTGAAACACAGCGCAAGCACTATTTCACACCGGTTTTCTGTGAGGCCGTGGTATCACTCCGGTCGAGCCAGCCCATTCATGCCGAAGCGTGGCTCTTCCACATTGCATTTAAAACACTAACCTAAAAAGGACAAGTGTTTTACTATTAAAGGTTGGAAAATTAAGAATGTATCAAACAATATTACGTGTGTGTAATGGAACCTAAATGTTTGTGTGATAAGGATAATCATTTCTTATATGTCTGGTTGTAATTTTTATATGTTTATGGATTGGATATTAGTATATTTATCAGTAGTTTGTTTACCATACTATGCTTGCCTATGTCTATGCCTTGTTTGGGACCGCCATTTGTGAGATATGTGGGATGAGATTGTTATAATTTCAACTTTATGTATAAGTCTTGCATTTGTTACAGGTAGTCTAATGAATATCTACGTATAGCTACGGCGTAGCTGTCCGGAGTCATCGTAGCTCCATTCTCGACGCATCATTATTATTAGTAGCTGGATGACCACGCTTTGCTTGGTATTTTTTTATTGTAAATTTTCTAAAAAGCTACATCAATTTATCGTTCCCGAAACCCCCTGCATACAAAAATTCATAAAATTTCAGATTATATATATGTCGCAGGTATTCTCAAAGCCGTGATATTACAATTTCACTAGTGATATTATAATAAAACGGTAGATTGTCAATCGACTTCATTTTACTTTTTTTATTTTACTAAACAGCGCCATTTAACTAGCGGTTAGGTTAGGGTTTTTTCTTTGAAAACAAATAACTAGCTATTAAAACAAAAAAACTTACAAAAATTAAATAAAAACTCTAACCTAACCTTACAATATCACTAAAACGACGTCTTTTAATTGTAAGAAACGAAGTCAATTGACAACCTACCGTTTAATTATAATATCACTAGTGAAATTGTAATATCACGGCTTTGACAATATACCTGCGACATATACAAGAATTGCCCGTTTAAAGGTATTAAATAGATAAATAATCACGTTTTCAGCACAAAAAAAGTATTGGTGTTTTGTTCTATTCAGATGATTTAAAGTAATCACAACGATTCAGCCCTCTTAGGTAATGATTTATGGGGTAAAGAAATCTCGGGCACAACATCAATAGTATTGAAAGTGAATTTTAGCTAAGACAAATCGTTCAACCGTTGTAGACCGTATGACCATGGAATAAGATGTTATTTTCTTTGAATCCCATTATGATTCTACCAGGTATGGGTTGTAAGGTGTATACGGTTCACACTCACACATCACGCATTGTTCGTGGGGCGAGAAGAATGATTTTTCTGCCCGAAGCTGTTCTCCACAATAATGAGTCACTTGACGTATTGTCCCGTGGGCGCCATCTCGTCCAAATTACGAAGCCATTGTTACTGAGATATTGTTCGTCGCCTTGTGAATATGTGCGAAAGGAAATGAAACTGTTCCTCCGTTCCCGTCACCGTTTGTTGGCTTCCCTGTCGACACACACATACCTATATTCCCATTACGCTCTAGAGATTTCGTACTAAATGAAAGTAGTGCGCCATAAATGATTAAATACTTGGTATTTAATTAGATAGAATATTTAATTATGTTACTGTATAGGAAATTATTTTTTTATATTTTCGCATAAAACTGACAGTTTTAGAGTCACTTTACTGTCCTCATCAGACTTTCAGCATGAACGTTATTGTATTGTTAGGTGTATCCCAACCCTAGCGATAAATTATGGAGTGCGAACCTATAAAAAGACGGTACTTGGCTATGCACTCTCTCTTGTTGTTCGAGAAGCGGTGTCGGTAAGAGGTGTTTTTGTAGATTCGCAAGGCGTACATCAGCCATATCTTGTTGTTTAATGTTATATCGTTGTAAACCTATTTCTTATCATTTTAATATCGATCTGTTATATATTTCGTGGATAACTTGTAATTATGTTTCTAATTATAAGATTCATTACAGTGAAATTAGTCTCGAGAAATTTTTGCATATGTAGTGGTGTGTATATTACTTAGATCTTAGAGCGCGTTTCCACTATATCGTTCTGGCCTATACAAAAATGTTTCGATATCCTAACATTACTATTTAATTTTATACTTATCCCTAGCAACACTCTGATTTTTGTTTTTTTTTCCTTTCATCTAGGTTTTTAAAACTCCGGGGCGTCTACGGGGGGGTCAAAATTTTTGTTATTTTTAGCCTAGGAGATTTCCGAGATGTTTCAATATAAAGCAAAAAATCGTCACTTGATAGTGGAAAGTGGAAACACGCACAAAACCAGAATAAACCAGTTTACGCTGTCCGCAGGTGCCACGTGCAGTCCGGCGTCAGTCGCTTGGTACTGTTAGAACATAAAGCACACATTTCATTCAAAAATTATAATTATTACGTTAATTGTTAAATTTTGTATTTGTTGATTGTTGTTATTGTTTGTTATTATTGTTATAATATTTGTTGAAGTGTTTAATTTGTGTGTAAGTGTTGTAACTTTATATTGTTAATTCAAAATGGCTCCAGTGTTAAAACATGGTCGAGGCAAGCCTTTGACTTCTCAAACTAAAGAAGTTTTATACTGTTTGTACAAATATTTCGAAAATGAGTGTAATAACAACCCGAGCAGTATTATGACCCCCACTCAATTAGTTGCTAAATCAACAGGAATTTCAATAGCATCCGTCAGAAAGGTAGTATCAGAAAGCAAATGTCGTCCTTCAGATCAGGAAGTAACATTTAAATCTCCTAAAAAGAAACCGAATCGTAATCCTACAATAGTAATCGATAATTTTGATCAGCAAGTTATCAGAAGAACAATTCATGACTTCCACATCACAAATAAAGAAGTTCCCACTTTGAAAACTTTGCACGCAAAATTGAAAGAAGATATCGATTATAAAGGTTGTGTCAGCACGTTACGAAAACACGTCATGTCATTAGGTTTTAATTGGAAGCAAACAAAGGTAACCGGAAACTTCTTATGGAAAAACACGAAATTAGATACTTGCGAATTAATTATTTGATGAAAATTGCTGAATATCGTGAACAACGCTGACCAATTGTTTACACCGACGAAACATATATACATACATCACATACCCTCTCGAAATCTTGGTCAGATGGAAGCACTTCAGGTTTGAAGCAACATATATCGAAAGGCAACCGCTTAATCATTGTTCATGCTGGTGGTATGGATGGCTTTATACCAAATGCATGCATGTTTAAAGCCAACCAAAAAAGTGGAGATTACCACGACAATATGAACTATGACAACTATTCAAGGTGGATTCAAACTCAATTAATACCCAACTTACAACCAAATAGTGTTGTTGTTGTTGACAACGCACCATATCATAACTCAATACAAAATCCTGCACCGAATAGTAATTCTAGAAAACAGCAAATGATTGACTGGCTGACATTGCGAAACATTGAGCATTCATCCACGTTGTTTAAGCCTCAATTATATGAACTGATTCTGCAAAACAAGGCGAGATTTGTAGAGTACAAGATAGACGAAATATTACGACAGCACGGTCATACTGTGCTGCGTTTACCACCATACCATCCGGAGTTTAATCCTATAGAAAATATAGGGGGATAGTGAAAACATATGTCGCAAAAAAGAATGTCGCAATGAATATGAAGGTTATAATGTCATTAGCTAAAGAAAATATGAACGCCATAACTGTAGAGGAATGGAGAAAAGTTTGTCTGCATGCTATTGATGAGGAAAACAAATATCAGGGTAGAGACGCAGCTTTAGACACAATATCAGAACGAATCATAATTAATTTAAATAATTCATCTGATGAAAGCGAGGATGGGGATGATTGTGATATGCCTGGGGTTGATGAATTATTAGAATAAAATATTTATGGCCGGAGAACACCTAATTCATACACGTCTTCACTGAAGTGAAAACCGGCATTCACTGCTTGTAATGTTTGGAACTGGCTTGTCTGCCTCATACAGTTTCATAGATTACAATGCAGTGGATACACATTTTCACGTCCGTATTAGTACGTAGTGCGTATGCGTAACGTGTACGCATTTGGTGTGCTCCAGCCACAAACGTATATTACCTTTAAAAAAATAAAAACAAAAAAACAATGTTGTTTTTTTTTTATTTGCTGACCATACACTACTACAAACGCAAAAATTTCTCCAAGCTAATTTACCTGTAGTTGTGAACTGTTTAGTGTTTTAATTATAAATAAGAACTGAGGTTAGGCTACCTCTATTTGGTTCTCTTATTTAATTCTCACTCCTAGTTTATAACAGTATTTTATGTAAATGACAGCTACCATTATATACTCTATTTCTTGGCTTTGTAAGTAATTACATTTTATTCATTCATACATAATATTGTATATGACGAAAGTTAGTAGCAAACAGTATGTTTAACCGACTTCCAAAAAGGAGGAGGTTCTATGTTCCACTGTATGTATTTTTTTTTATGTATGTTCACCGATTACTCCGTCAGTTGTGGACCGATTTTGAAATTTTTTTTTGTATTCAAAAGGGTATACTTTCGAGGTGGTCCCATTGCCAGCATATCAGGATCTGATTATGGGATCCAAGGGAAATCGAGGGAAACCCTCATTTTTTATAGGCACATACTATGTTTTTCGTATATTTTCTGAAGTTACACCGGTATTTGCGTCTGATAGTCATCATTTTACGATGATGAGCTGATGATGTAAGGTACAACTCCTTAACGGTTAGGAGTTGGAGGATAAATCTTTAAATATCATATGTATATATATTACCTTTAGTCGTATTCTTTCAAATAATTTAGGTAAGCTGATGATGGAAGGTGGAAGGTACAACTCCTCAACGGTTAGGAGTTGGAGGATAATTTTTTCAATTTCATACGTATCTAAAGACCTTCAGTCGTATACTTTCAAGTTATTTAAATGAACTGATGATAGAAGGTTAAACTCTTCAACAGTTAGGAATTAGAGGATGATTTTAATATTACACCTACGTATGGACTTTAATTTGTATTCTTGATGATGAAATTTCATGAAATAGTTCAACTTACTACTTACCTACGATTGTTTGCACTAAAAACTGAAAAATAAAAACTTTTTATAAAAAAAACCGACTTCCAAAAAACATCAAACGAAAACTCTCTGCCAAAAAAACACTTAAAAGCGTAAAATAAACTGATTCTTCATAAATTGCCTATACCTAATTCTTTATTCATTTAAATAGTAGTATTATAATGTGTGCTAGGTACCTAAAATCTGTTTGAAGTCGGTGCTGCCAAAAAGAATACAAACGAACAATTACAAAAGTCTAAGCGATAGTCACTTGGCACCGACTTCAAACAGATTTTAGGTACCTAGCACACATTATAATACTACTATTTAAATGAATAAAGAATTAGGTATAGGCAATTTATGAAGAATCAGTTTATTTTACGCTTTTAAGTGTTTTTTTGGCAGAGAGTTTTCGTTTGATGTTTTTTATAGACAAACTTTTACACTTTGTTATAAAGAGAAAAACAATTGAAAACTATCAATTTAAAGTTACAGTAAGATTTTTTGCTCAAGTTTATAACTTAAATTTGCTAAAAGAATGTGTTTGTGGTAGCTATTCAGACGTTCATTACATTCTTGATTCTTAAGACTGTTACAGTATCTACTACATATAACGGAAGAATAGTTTTCTCTCAAATTCCTTGTACTTGCAACCAGACAGTGAGGCAAATCAAATTATTCCTTCTCGTATTTGTTTTGTTCGCCACTAGTGGAGTGCCATTTTAATTATTTTGTTCAAGCTTAGTGATTGTTTCAGTCACATTTTATAATACAGTGAAAAGATCACAAGTACACGTTTTTTCTAATAGCTTGAAGTATTTTTTTATATCCTTCTTTATATCTCACCTGCTCAAGTATGTATGCTGTGTTTTATCTTTAAATACTATGTAGTATTACTTTACATAACTTTTATTGGATATCAATTAATTCAATTCATCGTAATATGTCATGATATTATTATAAGATCTCAATAATAGGGTAAAACTCTCTTCTAAAACTACTTACGGCAACTTATTGTTTTAAAATATTTTTAACAAAGCTAAATCGTGGTCTATTAAACAATAAATCCACTTTTCAGTAACATTTACAATACTAGCTGACCCACACAACTTCTACTGCGTCTTTTTTCAACAATCGTCTATTTCAACCGTCTAATAGTGACGTTAAATATCCTATCTTAAGCACGCTCGCGAAACACACATTTTAAAAATTATTAAAAACGGTTAAGTAGATAGTTTGGGGGGTTCATCGTGAGTAAGAACGTGACACGAGAATTATATATAATAGACATATACTTGTCAGACATATGCTCGTATTGCACATTTCACAACTGTCTCGGTGGCGCAGTGGTATCGTATTCTACTGCTGTGCTTGAGGACTCGGGGTCGATTCCCGGGTCTGATTAAAAGTTTTGTATGATCTGCAAATATTTGTTTTTTTATGTATGGCCCTGTCAAAATAACTGTATTGTTGCTTCTGCATCATTGGGCCCCCTTCATTTGTTGCAGTTTGGGTGTTTTCTATGTATTATGTCTACGAATTTAAAAAAAAGTATAAGTGTATTTATATCAGTTGTCTAGTACCTACATAGCACAAGCTCTGCTTAATTTGGGACTAGATGGCGTTGTGTGTTTGATGTCCGAAATATTATAAATATAAAAAAATACTTAAAAGTAGTCACCTGAAACAGTTTGGAGTCTTTAAAAAAGGAATAGTGTGACTGAAAAGTCTGAGGACTTTTTAAAATGGGATTACAGACAGACATTTTTATCGTAGCCCAAAATAAAGTTTGACGTTTCCAACTTAAACCTATTTTACCCTCTTAGGGGTAAAATATACAGAAACGCTTACAGACATTTCTACTCATTTTTAATCAGTAGCCCAAAGATAAAGTTTCATGTTTCTAACTTAAAAAATGACGGACTTTCTTACAAACTTTTAACCCCTATTTCACCCCCTTAGGGGTAGAAATTCCAAAATTCCTTCCTTAGTGGGTGTCTACTCAATAAAACGATCCATATGAATAACTGAAAGAATACAAATTAAGGTCTATACGTACGTGTAATATTAAAATCATCCTGTAATCCCTAATTGTTGAAGAGTTTAACCTTCTATCATCAGCTCACCTAAATAACTTGAAAGTATACGATCAAAGGTCTTTAGATACGTATGAAATTGAAAGAATTATCCTCCAACTCCTAACCATTGAGGAGTTGTACCATCCACCTTCCATCATCAGCTTACCTAAATAATTTGAAATAATACGACTAAAGGTAACATACATATGATATTTAAAGATTTATCCTCCAAATCCTAACCGTTAAGGAGTTGTACCTTACATCATCAGCTCATCATCATAAAAATGATGACTCCCAGATGCAAATACCGATGTAACTTTAAATAATATACGAAAAACATAGTATGTGCCTACAAAAATGAGGGTTCCCCGCGATTTCCCTGGGATCCCATCATCAGATCCTCATATGGTGGCAATGGGACCACCTCGGGAGCATACCCTTTCGAATACAAAAATAATTTTCAAAATCGGTTCACAATTGACGGAGTAATCGGTGAATTTCCATAAAAAAAATACATACAGTGGAACATAGAACATCCTCCTTTTTGGAAGTCGGTTAAAACTCGAAAAGGAAGTACCATATGTACTCACCGAAAAAGCATTGAAACTTGGCTTTACTTGTTGAATGTGTAAACACAGCGAAATGTTCTGAATGAGATTGCCACGTGAAATAAAAAAATGATAATGTACGACAAAGGCTGTACACAGGAGATGCATCAAACGCATGCCATAAATACAAATAGGGTTTTAAAAAAATCCACGGAGTATGCTAATGTTAAGGAAATTGGCATACTCCTTCAATTTAACGTGGGAGAGCCACGCTTCGGCATGCATGGGCGGGCTCGACCGGAGTGAACCACAGCCTCACAGAACACCGGGGTGAAACAGCGCATGCGCTGTGTTTCACCGAGTGAGTGAGGATACCGGAGGCCTATATCCTCCTCCATCGCCTTCCCCATCCCCCGAATGCCGGCAACGCACTTGTGACGCCTCTGGTGTTGCGGGTGTCCATAGGCGGTGGTAATCGCTTACCATCAGGCGATACGTCTGCTCGTTTGTCCCTATTCTATAAAAAAAAAGAAATATCTTGTTGAAATAAGAATGCCATGGCACTCTTTTACTTCCTCGGACTTAGTCTTCAAAAGTTGGCAAATTTCAGACACCCAGTACATCGAAACGATCACCTGCGCTTACTAATTGCATTTTTTTACTAGTTGGTATTCAAAGAACTTGTCAAATCCTATCCCTACTAATTATAATAACATAAGAATTATGTAAACTTCGAGGAAAAAAGTAAAATTTAACCTAGAGAACCGTTTTATTTTCTGATTAAAGTAACATTTTTAAACAGAATTGTTTTTACTTTTACGATTAGTACACATCCAATATATTACTTTCAATATGAGAAGATTAAGTCATATTCCCTCCTTTTTACATCAAAAAATGTGTAGGTACATATACGAGACGTCATAAAAGTAGGTAGGAAGTAATGAATTATTTACGTTGCTACAAACGGCCATGCTTATAGACTCTAGGAGCAAAAATACGTGAATATGTTGACTTAAACAACGTTTTCTATGTGCTATGATAACATGATATAGGAAAAAATACGCTGTCCGACGACATGCTAGAATAGTGGGTCATCGGTCAGTATAAACTTGGTATGATTTGTGCTAGAACTCAATACAACTAATATATTATTAAGACGAGTGATAATATTCCGTTTGTATTAAATAGTAGCTATAGTTTGAGTAACTACTTTTTTAGTTATTAACAATAATAAATGGAGTACCTACTATTCAATGAAGAAATTATAAATAAATAAATATATTGAAGTAATAATAAATAAATATTTCATTCATTTAGGAATCGAACCCGAGACCTCAAGAACAGCAGTCGCATACGCTACCACTGCGCCACCGAGGCGAGAGGCGAAATATCCTACGTTTTTTTTTAATTTTAAGAAGTGACTTCTTTGGACCATAATTGTGAATTGCGCTTTAACAACAATCAAATTCATGCTAGGCACTTTAGGTATTTCACTTAAATAATAAATACATTATTTGTGGCGCCAAGACACATGATTATTTATGGAATGTCAAGACATTGCACGTAAAACGTGTGATATTTTATTTATCCCTGTAAGAGCTCTAGGGAATAAGGAGGTTGTTCAAACATAATCGAACTCCATTAATATAATATTTACATTCCCATCCCATTTGTGAACTCGCCGAATGCGTTTTTAATGGCGACTTTTGATCTGATACTTAAGCTAAAATTTCTGTGCTTTACTCTTAAGGTAAGGCTTTCTTCGAGATTAGATAGATCTTAAATCCTCTATTAAACTTCATTTGTTACTGCACCTACCTATGTTGTCGACTTCAATCTATAAGCTAATAAAATCCTTATTAGCTCAGGTTCTAATTTCTAACCACCGTTATTAAGATACAGATGAAACCTTACGTTAAGGAACTTGACAATATTTATTATTATATCAATGTAATCACCAGTACTTATGCTTTAGTAAATGCAAGGAAAAAGTTCAAAAAGAAATATTTCTATATTACCCAGAAAAAACACAACAAACAATTTTCTTTGATTACGAATCTTATTATGAGTCATGTTTTTGCACATTTTCCTCAAAAACAATTTTTACTTTCGCTACATTTGGGTCAACGTTGATAAATGTATAAATTTAACACTCTCTAGATTATTTAGTAGCTAATATAGCTAATATTATGAGAAGCATATAAATATAGAGAAAAAAAGAGTATGTAATTATCAATTATTGACTGCCTCGTTGGTCTCGCGGCGTGTGCGACTGCTGATCATGAGATCTCGGGTTCGATTCCCGGGTCGGACCAAATGTTTGTATGATCTACAAATATTTGTTTCGGAGTTTGGATGTTCTCTATGTATAATATGTATGTATTTACAAAAAAAAAATTATCAGTACATATTTGTATCCGTTGTCTAGTACCCATAACACAAGCTCTGCTTACCTTGGGACTAGATGCCGTTGTGAGTTAGATGTCCGAAATATTTATTTATTTATTGTCTGGTAATTATGACATCCGTTTCAGACAAATTAAAACAGCCCTACTAACCGTTCTGCAAAATGTTATTATATTACGTTATGCATGTATTGATGACATAGTTCGAATATTTTTTAGTCACTTTTTGTGGTACAGAAGATAAAAGTTGTACAATGTTAAAAGTTAGGCCATTTTGTATTCATTGGTGTTTCAGATCAACATTCAAGTTTATTTGACTACGAAATTTGTTGAAATTTAATCGCAGAGAGCGATAGCGAGATGGCAGGCACACGCGCGATGCGCTGTAGTACTAGTATTCATACTGATAAGGCGATGCGACCGGTTCTAGCTACGATGAATGAAACCGCTGTGGAGTGCACTGGCGACGGGCTCGTGAATATTATTGTTAGTGATAAGACGAAAACTGTAACTAATAATGTACTGTCGCCACCGAGACTCCGAGGTACTTCAGAGAGAGGGTGAATGGAAAATGCCGAAAAAGAGTGAGGCATGGTATCTGGTACAGAGACAAAGAATTAATAATCGTTTCGTTAGTCAGAGAGGTAGTGCGGTTACAGACACTGGGGAGAATAGCTCCAAATTTAAAGCGGCGGACACGAAAGTGCCATTATTTGTCTCTAATGTACGTAGCTGAACAAGATATAATTAATTATATATACGAGAAGACGCAAGAAACGGTTTCTTTGGTCAAAATCAAAATGAAGCAAGAAAAAACTTACAATGCCTACAAAATCTACGTCACAAAACATAAACTTGCCACATTTCTGGATGACAAGTTGTGGCCGTCTGGCATATCGTTCAGGCGTTTTGTGAACTTCTACGAGAATAGAGAAAAGAATAAGGGCCCTGGCAACATGAGAACAGACATACCAAATAATGATAACATCTGATGGATTATAATAATAGTAAAATAATAAGTTTGAATTGTAAATCTATGAAGAAATCTATAGAAGGAATCAGAGCGTTGTGTCCAATGGCCGATGTGGTAGCCCTTCAGGAGACCTGGCTGCTACCGCATGACTCGTCCGACCTCGTCCTGCGACCGGTGCACTGGCACGTCTGCAGTTGACATCGCGGCGGGTGTGCTCAGTGGGAGGCCATATGGCGGCGTGGCTCTGTTGTGGCGTAAGAGTGCGTTTGAGTCTGTGTCCGTGGTAGAATGTGATAACGTGCGGCTATGTGCGATAAAGATAACGGTGTGTGGTAGGTCAGCAGTACTTTTTAGTGTATACATGCCTACAAACTCGTACGATAACCTACCCGAGTTTGCTGCATGCTTCGGTGCGATTAGATCTGTAATCGAAGTGGAGAAGAACAATGGAATTGAGGCATTTTATATACTGGGTGATTTTAATGCTCACCCGAATGAACTGTTTTATAATGAAATGTTACATTTTTGTATGGATCTTAACTGGCGTTGTATAGATTTAAGTATGTGCCCTAAAAATACCTATGCATTTTATAGTGATAGTCATGGTTGTACTAGATGGTTGGACCACTGCATCGTGACAGAGTCAGCTCGGGAGTCAGCTGTTGGTGTGACTGTGCACTACGACGTGTATTGGTCGGACCATTATCCACTCGTAGTGGAATGTAATTTAAATAAGCTTAAGCCTAAAGTTAGGGATTTCGTACCGGAAAAACCTGTAAACCGTGTCATATGGGGCGAGAGACAGGTACAACAAATTAATCAATACCATGATATTTGTCATTCTAAACTACGATTGATAGATTTTCCAAAAGAGTTAAGTGAATGTTGTGATAGTTTTTGTGGTAACAGTGAACATCACTTAATTCTTGATAGGTTGTATGCGCAAATTACTGATACGCTTTCAGTGGCAGCCAATCAAACCTATAGAAAAAAGTGTCTCAAGAAGGGTGGTTAAGTCTTTGGGTGGAATAAACACGTAGCGGGCCCACATCGGGAGGCGCTGCTTAAATTTCAACTGTGGAACCTAGCTGGGCGACCAGCTAAGGGTCGAATCTTTAATGAGATGTCGGAGGCGAGGAGACATTTTAAAGCCAAATTGAAATGGTGTCAGGCTAGTCAAGAGCAATTTGAAATGGATATCCTTGCATCAGACCACTCATCTAAGGATTTTAAAAACTTTTGGAAACATACAAATAGAAAAATGAGGACTGGGTCTAGCCTCCCGATGAGTGTCGGTGGTTGTGCCGACCACAAGGATATTGCCGAGGCTTTTAGAGAGCACTTTACTGTGCGGTCCCCCTTGGGTCTCACGTTGGGTGAGGTGAGCGATGGTGAGCCCATTGTGAAGGGGCGGAATATAAAGATACCTGCAAAGAGTGTGGATAGTATTAGTAGAAAAATGAAGCGTGGAAAATCGCCTGGTCACGATGGGCTCAGTATCGAGCATTTTAAGTATGCGGGGGTTCATTTGCCCCAAGTACTGTCCATGTTTTTAGCCTGTGCATAGGTCACTCGTATTTACCGGAGCCGTTTATGCAGACAATTGTCGTTCCCATAGTCAAAAACAAGACGGGTGATACGTCTGACATGGGTAATTACCGACCCATCTCACTCGCTACCACAGCAGCCAAGGTGCTTGACAGTTTGCTGAATAGTAACCTCACTGCACAGGTTAAGTTACACGATGCACAGTTTGGTTTTAGAGCAGGAGTCTCAACAGAGAGTGCTATTCTGAGTTTGAAGCGAACTGTCAGGTACTACACAGCTAGAAGGACGCTGGTGTATGCGTGTTTCCTCGACTTGTCAAAAGCTTTAGATTTGGTTACCTATAATTTATTATGGGACAGGTTGAGGGATGCGGGTGTGCCGGCTCAGTACACCTCCCTCCTCAAATACTGGTACTCTAACCAAAGAAACCGGGTGAGATGGGCGGGTACTCTGTCGGACGAGTACAGGCTAAAATGCGGAGTTAGGCAGGGGGATTAAGCTCGCCTCTGCTGTTTAATATTTATATCAACCAGCTTGTCGGGCGACTGAGCAGCACACATGTCGGATGCCACATTGACGAAACCTTTGTTAATAATATAAGCTACGCAGAAGATATGGTGTTGCTCAGTCCATCGATAGGTGGGTTGAAGAGGTTGATATCGATCTGTGAGGCCTATGCAGCGGAGCATGGCTTGATATATAACTCGAAAAAGAGTGTTATACTCATGTTTAGTGCGCCTAATCAGCAATCACGCAGTGTTCCGCCCGTTAGTCTCAATGGCTTAGAACTAAATATTGTAAATAGTTTTAGGTACCTGGGCCGCATTGTGATGAGCGACCTAAGGGACGATGGCGATATAGAGAGGGAGCGCAGGGCATTGTCTGTAAGAAGCAATATGCTTGCCCGTAGGTTCGCTCGTTGTAGCGGGGATGTCAAAGTAACCCTGTTTAAGGCGTTCTGCCAGTCTTTCTACACGAGCGGCCTGTGGGTGTCATACACGCGGCGAGCCTACAATGTCCTGCGTGTTCAATATAATAATGCTTTCAGGATGCTGTTGGGACTGCCATGGCGCTGTAGCGCGTCGGGTATGTTCGCGGAGGCTCGCATAGATGATTTCTACGCATTTATGCGAAATAAAGTGGCATCATTACATCATATTACAGCGCCTGCATGGCAGTGATAATAGCATTCTGAAAATGATTGCTGCCAGACCAGCCTGCCCATTGCAGAAACACTGAGTAGAGACAGTCAGAGGTCAATATAAATAATAAATAAACTAAATAATAATGTAACTAAAAATAATGTAAATACTAACAATACTAACTTATAAACTTAAGCACTATTGTTACTAACACCAATTTACTAACATAAATATGGACATTGGTCTGAAATAAAGGGTTTATTATTATTAATTCATATGTTGGTTTAAAGTAGTGCGTATATGGTACAGAGAATAATAATATTGACTGCTAGACTATTTTTGAATAACTTATTTGTTTTGTTTTGCTTTTCTCTAATACATTTCATAATTATAATTACGTCTTCCAATGTCGATAAGCATAACTTTACCCCTCGGCCATCGGCCAGTGCTTATAAAGATCATTCTTACGCTTTCCGAAGCCTGGTGCTAATTCTTATTTTACGTCGTAATTACTTTAAATCGCTTTAAATCACAATTATGTTGATCTATGTGAATGTCCCGAGGATTATAAGCTAGATCCCCGGGTTTTTTTTTAAATTATTTTGTAGCATGAATCTTTATTTATGCTGGTAAATAATATTTCTAGTCTAGATTTATTTTAAGCAAGTACATTGTATAACATGTTAGTCAAATCTACAAGAAAAAAAGTTCTCTATAACACAAGTAGCTCAAAAAAAAGTCTTGAAGTAAAACAGAGTACAAGCATGATATAATAAAAAGATTGACATCCATAACTACGACTCCATTAATCAATAAAAAAAACAATTAGAACATTTTTCGTTTTATCTTGGATTCTCCGATTGCAATTTTAATAGAGCGGGGTCGGACGTCTCGCCGTAATTGGATTGTCTTTTGAGTCACAGGCACAATCGATAATTCAACTATAAACTCTGTTAACAACCGAGATACACCTTCACAAACCACTTTAAAAAGCTGTATCTCCTTCTGTATTAAAGGCTAAATAGAGATAGAAGATTGTCGATTCCTATTTTCCTTTTATTTATACTCTTTTCTGGTCTAAATTTTGGACGCACTAATTGTACTAAACCGTTTATTTTAAATTTAGCTTCTGTCCATGGCTTCGCTCGTGTAGGTACTAAATAAGGTAAAGCGCCACCAATTTCAGAAACATGTGTGATTTTTGGTACACAAATCTTACTATGAAATTGAAGTTGGAAATTATGTCGTAAGAGAATGTGCGAACCGAAATAAAACAGGTATCTGATCCTCAAGTTGTTAATATTCATTGATGTATCTAAAGAGACTTCATAGATTAAATGAAATATCAAAATCATTTGTTATTTTAAAATGAGTTCCTGCCAAGAAAAGTGTTGGATTAAATATAGTCTCTGTAGACTTCTAAGTTATCTATGTCTTTTCCGTTCTAAGATGGCTGACTGGAACATTGTGTTGTAAGACTGCGCTTATTACTTTTAATTAAACCTTACATCATCAAAGCACTGGCGTCTCATTTCCTAACAAAAAGCAAATTTTATATAAAACAATTATACTCGTAATATACTTTTTAGAGGGTATATTTTATTAGTACACTTATCCTTCGATACTGGACTTTCATTCTTATTATAGGTTGAGTAGTTAACATGAATGAATAATAATTGAGTCCAAACACCCGTTTCTTCGGGTTTCTACCACTAAGAAATAGTCCTCAGCTACACCATCGCTAATTTTTGCAGTGAAAACTTCTTTAGCGGCGTTGCGCACTTTTTTGGGATGGGTTAAAAATGTTAAACTCGCGTTGAGCCTCGCGTCAGGACACATGACCTGATCGAATATTCGTAAGACGGAGGCGTGGCCTAGGAGAGGAAGTAATATCCCTCTCTCTTTCTACCGCTTGGCGAAACTGTATGCCTGCTCCTGCTGTTTCGTTTAAGCGGTGCAGGGCGCTTGCGCGAGTGTGCGTGTGTGTAACCCCGGCTTCGCTTAGGTAATATCTTTATGCTGTATAGCATTAACCTATATTTTTATAACATCACAATAAGTATTTCTGTAGTTATCGGTTCTCAAGGAATATTAAAGGCAAAGCAAGGCATAGATTCGTATAGCATCGTTCATTATGTTTAATAAATGTAGGAAATTAAAAAAATGAAATATAATAAATCAAAAATGCACAACGCTAATGTTCAAGTTTTCACTTCTGCCGGCACTCCCGGAGTGCAACCCGCTTTTTCAGTGATGACAGGCTGTAGGTCTTACTGTAAATGACAGTGACATGTGAATATTTTTTTTCCACCGAGAAAGCAATCTGCTTCTATAAATATAAGATACCCGCGATGTTTGTAAATGAATATAACGTAACAAATTGCTCTTCATTTAAAACATGAGCTTATTTCATTAATTTTATCATAAATTATTATGTTTATTTGCATTTCAACCATAGTCCTAGGAATATGTCATTTAAATAGGGTTGTTTGTAGTATTAATTCGATAAATGAATCTATTATATCTAGTTGTATTCATACTTGAAGAAAAGTAGTAAAGACCCATTTATTTATATAATTATATATTTCGGACATTTAACACACAACGCCATCTAGTCCCAAACTAAGGTACTAGACAAGTGCTAAAAATACAACATTTTTTTTTATAAATGCTTACATTACCCATTACTTCTTTTTCAATAAAAATGGCGGAATCATATCATGCATCATATTTGGTAATATGTGTACCAAATATATACCGAATTTCACTGTAGGAATTCGGTATATATGTATTTTGATCTTCCACGTGGAAAAATATGAATCTTAGATAAAAAGATGATTCGGGAAACTATAATCTTAATATGTGTGTTTCAAATCAGGGAGTTAACAAAGATTTATAAAAGTTATCAATAGCTATTTAAAAATATATAAATTTTTTTTCTGCGTAAATCCCCTCGGATACCACCACTGGTGGTTATGTTGGACTCGAACCGACTAAAAACCGCACACCGTCTCGGGTACTAAAAGCCGGGGAATATACCTAATATTAATGACTAGACTAGACCCACGCAACTTCGTATGCGTCTCCTCGTATGGGCTATCCAACACTGAAAGAATTTTTCAAATCGGCCCAGTAGTTCCAGAGTTCAAGCAAACAAACAAACAAACTCTTCAGCTTTATATATTAGTATATATTACATAATTATTTAAAATCACTGTCCATTCGGTTTAATAATAATTTGAAATTCTAAAAATTTTGATAGACATTGTTAGAAATAATAATTTATAACTATAAAGTTCTAAAAACAAAAATGAGTTTGATAAATAAAAAAAATAGATTTGTTCCCGAGTTATGTTACACCTCAGTGACAATTACGAAAATAGTTTCACATTAACGGAAAACCATGATAATAAAATATTGCGTTTATTTACGTGTAGCACTGACACGTGTAGTCATCAAAATTGCTTTATGGAGATCTGTGGTTGACAGCACACAACCACAGTATGTCACAACACAACTCAACCCTCATCATGATGCAGCTATTTAAAAGGCTTGCTGTATATTAACAGCATGAATTATGTATTTAAGATTTTATATACAAGTACGAGTACACCGGAGCATCTGAAAAAGAGATTCGGGGACGCATAGGTAAGGCTGAGAGCTCAATGTCTGCCCTGGATACATATCATATCCAGGTCAGACATTGCAATCTTAGCACCGCAACATCTCTAGAGGGACAAGTGTCGAGACGTGGGCGCTAAAGGCTCCCGACCGCAAACGTATTGATGCCTTCGAAATGTGTGTACGTGGTGCTGAAGGAAACAACTAGATACTAGACTAATGCCCTGGACAGCCCATCGTACCAACGCATCCATCCAAAAGAAACTTAACATTCATGAGCGCCTATCGACCCTGTGTCTCCGTAGAATCCTTGAATACTTTGGTCACATTGCGAGGAGAGAAGGCGATAACCTTGAGAGACTGATGGTGACGGGCAAGATAGAGGGTAAAAGACCCAGGAGCCGTTGCACTAGGCGGACCAAGTTTGCACTACTCTCGGCATCACTATCCATGCTGCCCTACACACTGCTCAAGATAGAAACAGGAGGCACGCTATCGCTTGCACAATGGCTCCAAATAGAGGTCACGATCCTCAGAATTGAGGATAACGGCACAAGGAGAAGGATACAATTCTCCTGAGTATAAAAATGATGTAAGCAATGGTAAATTATTGTTTTATCAAAATCAATCAAAAAAAATCAAAAATGTTTTATTGGCACAGCAAAAATTACATATTCGTGTCTCTTGGCCTCCAAACTAAGTAAAAACTTGTAATATGGAAGCCAAGATGCTAAGAAAAAATAGCAACTGTATTGCCATAAAAACAATTAACAAGAGAAAAAAGGAGAAACAACAATACTATACAAAGTTAATAACAAGTTGATAACAAGCAAATAATTTAGTCTAAGTTTATTAATGAGACAAAGGTATAAGTAAGTGTGATTTGTGCGTATGTGTGTGTGTGTGTGTGCTTACATGTGAGTGGGTGTGAGTAATTGCGTGCGTGCTTGTTAGCGAATTAGGAACTCTTAAGCATATTCTCAATCTCATCATAGCTGAGACCCATAAGCCATTTTGTGGTATTAATTCTACATTTTTGTTTCGTTTGCGCGTATATATTTTGTTGTTTGTTACATGCGTTGTATAAGTGCGTGCTGATTACATTATAGTGTATTTTTGCCAATGTGGTTTTGTGTCTGTAAATTTTGAACATATTGGTGGTTTTGCGTTTGCTGGCGATCAACCTGGTGTTTTGGTTATCAGATGTGTGCTTCCTTAGTATAGTATGGAGTACAAAAAGTTTCCTTACGGAGAGCACCTTAGTGTCAGCATACAGTTTATAAGTTGGGTATCTAGTTGGATTTGAGGTCATAATCTTAAGTACCATTCTTTGAGCTCTTTCTGTGTTTATCAATAAGGTCTTCGGACATCCTCCCCAAACACAAATACAGTAACTTATTATAGATTGGCATAAGGAAAAGTAAACCAGTTTCAATGTATCAAAATTTGCACTGTTTCTGAGTTTCTTGAAAAGGTACACCAATTTACGTACACGAGAAGTTAGATTAGTTAAGTGTGGGGCCCAGTTTAAGGTTTCATTAATTATGACTCCAAGATATTTGGCGTTGCTTTGTCTTTGTAAAGAAACACATGAGCAATCGACTATGGGGGATGGACAAGAGCGGGCTCTTATAGTTAATCGTCAGCTGGGAGAAGATTCATTTTCATCGCAAATGGTACGAAAAACGTTTTTTTCGTATTCAGTGTTAGCTTATTGGAACGCAACCAGCCCATTACCGACTCCACGGCACTTTCTGCATTCTCTTTCACGTCCAACCAGGTGACACCATTTGTTACCAGAGCAGTATCGTCCGCATATGTGTAGATGCTGCATTTTGGAATACTCAGGTTACAGAGTTCGTTAACATACACCTGGAACAGCGTCGGACCCAAGATTGAGCCTTGTGGGACTCCCAAAGTTAGCCGTTCCAGGTCACTGACAAGAGAACCTATTTTTACACATTGCGTGCGAGCAGACAAATAGCTCCTGAAGATCTCTAGCACTGGGCCCCGCACACCAATCCGCTGGAGCTTGTCCAATAGTATCGGGACAGAGACAGTGTCAAAGGCCTTTGAGAGATCCAAGAAAATTCCCACACATTTAATTTTGTTATCTAGGTGAGAGACAATTTCGTTAGTTAGGGCCAAGACAGCTTCCTCGGTAGAGATACCTCTCCTGAACCCATACTGATTGGCAGCTAAGAGGTTAAATTTATTTAGGAAAGAGACCAGACGATTGTTTAGAGCCTTTTCCAAGATCTTAGAGAGGGATGGGAGAATTGAGATAGGACGATAGTTGTTATCTATTCGATATGTTTATGTACGAAAACTATGTTGTTTGTCCATAATATTTGCAGTGAAGTGAAAAAATAATCATTGAAGTGGTTTTTTGTTATATTTATGTAATAATAATAATTCGCCTTTATTAATAATTTAACCTATCGTAATACTTCTTTTTTTAAAATACGCCTGCCACACACAGTTTTGCAACACCCAAAGGTTTGACTGGAAGAAAATGCCTGTGACATTAAGTCCGGCTTGTGCAATATGTTTGCAGGAAGTTTGTATTAATAAATAAAATAAATAACTAGATACATGAGTAAAAACTGATAGATAATATTTAATAAAAATAAGACTCTTAAACAATCGAGCATTATCGTTGACACACACTTTTTAACGATTTCATTACTGATACGGCGTATGTTATATTGTTCTCTTACACTTCTATCTTAAAGTTTAGAATATTTTGTGTTTTTTTCAGCTGGTAATAAACTTGATATTATGATGTGAAACCAATAACAGTAATGACAGTGGTTAGACGTTTTGTCGGTGAATGAGCCGATCGATGTGTTCTAATAGCCTATGATTACACGGTTCATTGAAATTGACGTTTGGAAAACGTGGAATGGGCACGGGTGGAATTCTTCAGATAATAGTCTTTAATGATTAATGTACAATACTAATGTATTTATAAATGCTAAGGATGGACATTCATAGATGTTTTACATTCACTGATAAATGACTAGTATGAATGAAGGATTAGCTGAATAACTTGTGTTTATGCATGTTAATCTCAATATTTATTTCAATATTTATTGAAATAAATGTTGAGATTAACATGCTGTGATGTGCATGTGTGTGTGAGCTGTGAAAAAATCAAACTTCTAAGCCAACGCAATCAAAAGATACAGCCGATTATGCAGAAAATTTTCGACAACCGCAAGGGAATCAACACCAACAGGGTACTTCCCGTGAACTCAGAGTCTTGAAATTTGGTACGAAGCAACTTCTTATTACACAGAAAAAATTTATTGAAATAAATTTTGAGATTAACATGCTGTGATGTGCATGTGTGTGTGAGCTGTGAAAAATCAAACTTCTAAGCCAACGCAATCAAAAGAAACAGCCGATTATGCAGAAAATTTTCGACAACCGTAACATTTTAGTTACATCATATAATACGTTAAGTTATGGTATAGGTTTTTACGGAACGTTCGATGCGCGAGTCCAACTTGCACTTGGTCGGTTTTTTTTATAAAGACAACTCCCGCATTAGGAATATACTTTCTGTGTCGCGGGGACTTTACAAACATACATGAAACTGACACAAAGAACACGCAAACTCAATACAATAATTTGTCGACCACTAGGCTAACCGTGCAGTCGATAATATATACCTTAAATATCAATAAGTACTAGAAAAAGAGTAAGAATAAATAATCTGATATGCTGTTTTTAGAAACCAAGTGCGGGTAATCACACCTCGCACATCACAAAGGTATCGCTAACCCCACAACAGTCTGTCGACCAGTTACTATGAGAGAATTTTTTTATGGAATAGGTGGCAAACGAGCAGACGTATCGCCCGATGGTAAGCGATTACCGCCGCCCATGGACACCCGCAACACCAGAAGCGTCACCTGGCCTTTGGGGGATGGGGGGAGAGTTTGGGGTGTGGGCCTCCGGTATCCTCACTCACTCGATGAAACACAGCGCAAGCGCTGTTTTACACCGGTTTTCTGTGAGACCGAGGTATCACTCCGGTCGAACTGGCCCAATTCATTCCGAATTGTGGTTCTCCCACTCTCCCGCGAGAGGTGTATATCACCCTTTCGAAATGTCGGGATATAGAGTGTATTGTTACCTTTTACATAATTTTGTCGCAAATAAATGCCGCCATACAACAAAACAATCTGAAATACTGTAAACTTACTCGAAATGGTTATGTACTGGTGTTACAATATGTTAAACCAGGTAGTGGAAGTTTTGCTACTATAAGAACTGTTCTTCTATAAAGTTTTAGTATTGTTATAGAGAAACATGTATGTAGACTAAACTCCGAAAAGCATTTGCGATGTTGAGCTGTTTGTACACAATTTTTAATTTATTAAAAAAATATGAAAATACTAGCTGGCCGGGCGAACTTCGTACCGCCATATTTACATATCTGTCTCAGCTTCCCGTCACGGACAAAAAAATTGACTTTACCCGTTATCTTTTAATTTTTCTAGTACAAAAACCTTGTCCTAACAATAACGAACACGTAATAAAAAGAATTATTTAATTTGGTGCAGCCAGGGCCGGATCTACCATATGGCTTTTTGGGCTTAAGCCCAGGGCCCGTGGATTCTAGGGGCCCCCAGCTAAGTCAAGTTAAAGTAAAAAATAGACGATAATGCGTGTCAAACGGAACGGGGATCCCCCCATCGATTATTTACGGACGACAGTATGTTTTCTTAATTTTCTAGAGTTGTAGATACTGCTTCAACAATTTTACATGTTACGATTTAATATTTTAATAAGGATTTTGCTCACATATTAAATAATATAACATCGTTTTTATTCCTCTTACGTGATTAAAGTTAATACTTAAAGTATTTCTAAATACCACGTGATAGTAACTATGTTCCGCTTATTATACCCACATCAAGTATTTGTTCGTTCGAGAGTGAGTAAGCATATTTAGCTCATATATATTGCTACCAGGCCATGAAAACAAAAAAAAAGTGAGTGAGTCTATAATACGGGAGAATTCCCGCCGCTTATCACCTAGCGTAATTTTGTTCTTTTTTGCGGTTCTGTTCTCAGTCCCAGATCTATCTCATAATGATCAGTTAACTATCGTACTTCGATACTGTAGATGTATATCGTTAATTAAAATTGGTAGTCATACTAGCGTACTTACATTTATTTAATGTTTTACAAGACTTTTTGAAAAAATGGATTACCACTGGATAACTGAAGGGGACAGTCAAACGGTCGTGCGGTCCATGGCCCTTTATGGGGGCCCCAGTATGGGCGGAGGCCCTAAGGGCCAGCACTATCGCGCTATTGCGACGACCGAAACGAGTGCTGACCATCAGGATCATAACGGGGTACCACACGATCTCTTTTGAGGCGGCAAGTCTCCTGGCCGGAACTCCACTATGAGACCTGGAGGCTCTTTATCAGTGTCTCAAGCAGGCGCGGAAGTTGGAAAGGTCTTCTGAGATTCGAGAAATCGAAGATCAGAAATCCCTACTCCGCCAGGTCAACGTGGAGGAATGGAAGAACGACTTAGGCAACCGAGCGCTGAGCACACTGTTATTGCGGTGGTAAGACCCGTTATGGAGGATTGGCTTGAGAGGCATCACGGGAGCCTCTCATACCGGCTGACGCAGGTGATCACTGGAAAAGGATGCTTCAGCGATCACCTGTATCTGATCCGTAAGAAGCCAACGCCTAAGTGCCACCACTGCGACGGCCAGACCGTGGACACGGCGCTCCACACGCTGGCAGAATTTCCGGCGTGGGGGGAGCCGAGGCGCGATCTCGTGGCAGCCATAGGAGTGGTGGTTCTCTCACTCAGTAACATGATTGCTGCCATGTTACGGAGCGAGAATGCGTGGAAATTCTCAGTCTCTTTCTGCGATCAAGTTATGCTCGTGCAAGAGACGGCGGAGCGAGACCGGGACAGGTTTAGAACTCTCCTGGTCCGCAAGGCCCAGGAATGGGCCCGGTACCGCAAACGACTCAGGCGCCAGTGGTCGCAGAACGATCTCCGCCCTCCATAAGTGCAAGCCTGGGGCTGGCAGACGAGGCCACCTGTCACTCTCAAACTCAAACTCAAACTCAAAAATATTTTATTCATATAGGCACTTATTTTACAGGCACTTATGAATAGTCAATATTCAATGTTAAAAAATTGAGTGATTCTAGTCGCCAGTTCCAAGTGCAGCCCACCCTTCATGGAGAAGAATCTGGCAAGAAACTCCATTGTTGCTCCTTTTAAAAAATAATAATACGGTTTACAATATTTTTTTCACTAAGAGACTTGAATGAGAACGAAGTCGACCAAAGAAAACAAAATAAAAGGTTTGGAGTCATTGCTGCACAGCCATGAGCTAACCAATCATGCGCCGTTCTTACTGATGCTGACACTCTAGCAGAAGCAGGCCGGGGTGGAGGCGCAAGCGCTTTTTTCTAGCAAGAGAACATCGGGGTTCGTGCTCAGGAGGAGGCCATCTAGAAAGCCTAGGTGGCCCATGGTACGTCGAGGTTCCAGGGATTTCCTTTCGAGGATGCACTTCGTTCCCTGGCTCCTGGTACCCGAGGCGGCGTGTGGTTTTAGTCGGTGTGAGTCCGGCATGCCACCAGTCGTTGGTATCAGGGGGGATTTCTGCACAAAGGAGACAGTCAAACAACAACGCTGCTAATATGGCGGGTCGTTACAATGGTGTAGATGCAATACTAGAACAAAAAAATAAATCTGCGGATTACGTGCCATGTGCTGCGCATTCTTTTAACCAAGTTGGTGAAGAATCTGTGAAGGTTGGAACCGAAATTGTAAACTTTTTTGAGAAGTGCGAAAATATGTGTTTTATTTTCTGCTTCAACCCATATAGATAGGAATTGTAAAATTGTGAAACAAAACTGATATTTACGTTAAAAAGTTTAAAATAACCGTAAATAACCATAAATAAGTATAAAAAAAAAATAAAAAAATAACCATGATGATTATGCAAATTTTGATAAGTTTCAGCGAAAATGCAGAGAGAAAAAAATGATTTTCGAAAAGAGGCAAGAAATTTATTTAATAAACTGCCAATTTTGTTTATTTTTTATTGGGAACAAATTATTGAAAGATTTAATTCAGTTAATAAAAAATACAGAATCATGGTTGTGTAGGATATAAGTTAATTGTGTCATTAAAAGAGATCAGAAGCTAAAGGATTACAAAGAAAAAGCCATAACTAAGTATCAACTACAGATACATTACTATAACTAAGAGACACATTACATCAAAGTATTCTGGTAATTGTACAGAGACAGTCGTAGTAAACGGCGCAGGAAAGTTTAAAATAGACACGCTAAACTTTGCACTGAATAAACTGAATACGGATTTAAATCAAAGAAGCCAAGTTTATGAGACATGTAGAAAAAAATTTTTTTTATTGGTTTTGCAAGAAAATATCGTGCAACACATTGATTTAGAAAGCACACGTAAGGTTATCGATACAATCCCAAAAATGTGGATAAATATTTAGTCAATGAATGCATCTAATTAAAAACTTATTTGCTTCAGTCGACAGTCCTATTCATCTTGCGTAGACGACTATGCGATTATTTATGAAAAGAAGCTTTTTGACGTATTCCCGAATCTTAAAAATACATTTAACCTTATTAATCACAAGTTGTGAAGCCGAGCAATGGCATATATAGGCTTTTATCAGTTTTTTCCATAAATGTTGATTTTACTAAGAATTTAGAATGTGAGAAGCAATTTAAATTAAATTTGTCAAAGGAAAGTGCAGAATGCCAAAGGAAATGCTTTATTATTTATAAATTTTTACGATTGTACTTATTAAACACTGAGCCCTAAGGCATAATACTCGTATATTAAAATACAAATTAAATATTTAATCGTTTAATTTTTATCCTATATTATTTGAGTAATTGTTTGATTGATGATTGCCAAATCTAGTGGTTTAAGCGGTCGCCACGCCGCTTTTTACTGCGCCAAGTGTTGTGGGTTCAAATCCCACATGGAACCACACTTTGTGTGATCCACAAATTGTTGTTATAAGTCTGAGTGAGGTTTGTGTTCGTTACATGTATGTTTATAGAGCCCCCCTCGACACAGGATGTATATTCCTAATGCCAGAGTTGTCTTTAAAAAAAAGAATTTGGTGGGCCCCTAAGTAGTATTAGCCCAGGGCCGCCTAAACTCGCGGTCCGGCCCTGGGTGCAGCCGATCGGAAGTTATGCGTGTACATACATTTCGGGGATTCATTTTTATATTTATATAGAAGATACTGAAGCTTTATATTAAGTATTTCAAAAACTATAATCCTCATTGCAGCATATCGCTTTTTAAGTGTTTTAAGTACATGTGTAAATAAGGTCTTTTAGAACTTATTTCTCTCTCTAAAATTGTTACCAGAAACTTTTGAAAGCATGATTTTTATTAAACACGTAATTGTTCCAAAACTATACTTTCCTAATTTCTTTTATAATGTAATTGCATTTGTAACCGACAAATGAAGTTCATGATTTTTTTGTAGCTAATGTATTACTAGAAGCATTTAAAAAAATGTCGTTTCATTTAATTCCAATAAGGAATTTAGAAATACCCATGAAATTATAGTACCTAATAGCCATTTTTTATGAAACCAATGCAATGAAAAGGTTTCAGCAATTTTTTTTATTATGGCTGCTGTTGGTTTACTTTAATTCACTTTTATAGCATTTTCTCGTGAAAACCCAATGCACAAGTGCTGAACTTTTAATTCTATAAAATACTAACTTACAACAGCGGCTTCACAGCAAGAATCTCGTTTCTAGCATGCTCATGCACCAGTCTAGAGTATTATTAAGTTATGTACTAAATCTAACACAATTTGTTTCAGCGGCAAAATCGACATGGAATAACGAACAACTCATATAGAACAACGCATATAAAGGGTTATTCTAATTTTATAGTTGACTAGCTTTTACAAGCGGCTTCAACCGCGAGTACGCCTTTCTTCAAGAAACAAAATATCTCCGTGCTAAATTTCATTGAAGTCGGTACAGTGATTTTGCCGTAAAACTGTAAAACTGACAAACTTTTGCAAAACTCGAAATATAATAATAACTGATTGTCTTCTCACAAGGCTCAACAATTTGGAAATGAGTGTTTGCATACGGGTATAGGTATACACAATATTCAACATCAACATCATTAGGAAGAGATTCACTCTTGGATTCTGCTTATTCTTTCCATCAGGCAGAGTAGAGTCATTTTGGCAGGGTCAAGCATAAAAGAAAAAAAACAGCCTTCACTATTTCATTATGATGATTTCATTGTACAGAAACAAAACAACCTGTTATTACTTACTGTGATAAAGGTTAATCTATAATTTTAATTACACTTAAAATTATTAAATTTTTAACACCATAATTAGCTTTTTGTTATAAGCTTACGTTGAAATCATACAAAAACTTGGATCAAAACCTGTCAGCAGTTTTAATTAATGTGATAGTCAACATAACGAAGTTAAGCTGGAGTTTATCAAAACATTTAGAACGTAGCTATTACAAACAAGTCTACACATTAACAATTTACTGTCTTTGTGCTTTTGTGTAAACAGTTTCTTTAGTTACTTCATTACAGTCAACGTAGTTTGTATTTCTGAATATACTCTAACTATACATTCAAATACCAAAATTTAATTTAAATTAGTTCGAAAACGATACAAAGAGAAAATGTTGGTTTCTACTAATCCTTTGCACGTACATTACAATCACATTACAATTTATAGTTTCATTGTAGTTTCTCTTACGTTTCTTCCATGAAAGAGACATATTGATTTTGATAGAAACGTGGATTTAGCAGACAGGAAAATCAACTATATTTTATTACCTAATATTATGCGTATTATAATATTTTTTCTTATCATTTTTTTTTAGAAATAAGATCTTTGAGGTTATAAACTATAAAACCCTAAATGCTAAATATCCGAAAACGCAGGCCAATTTAAATGTCGTAAATTTTCACCTGTCGATAATGAACTGACTTCTGGGTCAAGTTATGTGTTGTATTGAGCGTTAACGTGGTGAATTCTGTGCATTCCAAGCGAGTATTGGATCTAGTTACAGAATACACGTGTGGAATGTTAATATGTAAACGCTCGGCTAATGTTTTAAATCTAATGCATGCATAATATATGCATGTACTTTGCATGCATGCAAAGTACATGCATTAAAACAAAATTTACTTGAAGTAATCGCTCAAATAAAAATCTATTAATTTACTAGTTATTCACAATTCTTATCTTAAAGTGTCAGAGCCCGTAGCCCGTTGTACTGAGCAGACCAATTTTTTCCTACTCTCAGCACTACGGTCCATGCTGCCCAGCACTTAGCTCAAGACAAGAACAGGTGGCGAGCAGTTCCTCGCAGAATGCTTCCAAATAGGAGTCACGACCTTCTTAATTGAGGACACAAGGAGGAAAATCTTAAAGTCAAATTCCGATAATACCTTATATTTTTTTGAACGTTTGTGTATAGGTGTACTAAGATTTTTTAAAATTAATACAGCGCTGCTACTAGAGCTCACGCTTCTCATAAATATAGGATTCAGTTTTTAATATAACAAGAATGAACTTATAAATAGGCAGACTAAAAGAAGAATCCATTCAATTTCGAAATTTCACTAGAACACGGTATCTATTTTTATTCAGTAGGATAATAAAAAAAAACGCTTATAGGTAATTAATCGCAACTGAAAATACATTTAAGTGTGGTACAAAGCAAGAGTAAGTAGCCCTAAATTGATCAGGTTATATCTTGGTTTAAAATAAAGAATTACTTAATAATTTTTTAACATAAGACTTTCTACTCAAAGTAGGTATATTTCGAAATATTCATATTCTGCGCGCCTAATTGCACACTTCTAGTTTTAAAATTAGGCGAAACTTCGTAGAATTCACTACTTTTCTTCCCAAATGGACTTAGTTCGAAAGACCTTATTGCGCGTAAAATAGCATATTGTCAAAATTCTCAGCCACGTAAAATGCACCCGTTCTTAGTCCCCGCCTTTATTATGCCCCACGGTCGGTGAAATTTCGCACTAACGCGAATTGTATTGCCTCGGAAACTGTTCTTTGCAATATTAGGCGCCTATGTAACATTGATAGACTATCTTATATTAAAATTTCAATATGCTGGAAAGCTGGTTGGAATTTTATTGAAAAATTATAAACCTGAATTGTTTATTTGACTGAAAATATGAGTAGTTGATGTAAATGAACTAAAATTTGTATATAATCCTGTAACAGGTGGGGTGATGTGCATGCATTATGATAATATTACCTAATCTTGGGTTGAATACTGAATTGGTTAGATTTCTGTAGATATTACCTTCATTCTTGAGATTTCTACACCTACTGATGTGGCGTAGGTTTTCATCTTAGATGTTCAGTTTAGTATCTGATTTCCTCTGTATATTCCTCTCATATTCTATTGATATTTATTCTGTAAATATATATGCCGTCTTTAGGTCATATAAAAATAAGTATGTCATTTAATTATCGATTTCGAACCTTAATTAAATAAGAGCATAAAATCAGCAGTTATTTAATATCCATAAAATGAATTGGTACACTTCGTATCAAAGTACTAATATACCACGAATTCGGCTGGTATCCATTAATTAAGATCGACGCCGATACAAAACAATTTATGACTTCATCGAGTGCCCACTGTGCCAATTTAATTACGAGTGCGATCGTTATCAATAACAGATAGTTTGTTTACGATATATATATATACCTCCATAGTTATTATAGTTAGTTGATAGATTACGGAAGAAGTTGATCATATAAATTCTTATTCCAATAACCGTTGAAAACTGCCGCTTTTTAAATGAAAAAAAATTATTACAAAATCTATTAGTAGGTACTAATCTATTAATAGGTAGGTATCTACTAGTAGGTAGTAGAGCCACGCTGATTTCAGCACGAACGGGCCGGCCCGATCGGGGTGGTACTACCCTCGGATAGAAAATCAACGTAAAATGACAGCATTCGTGCTGTCGTGTTTCGTTGGTGAGTGCGAGACCGGAGGCCCTAATAGTCTAGTCAACAAGTTCCATACTTGTTGACTAGACTAAAAGATGCAGAAGCATCACTAGGCCGCCATAATGTGGGTCGCCATGCTGCATTGTCTGCATTCGCAATGAGTATGGCGGCCACCACTCTTGGATTCTGCTTATGCTTTCCATCAGGCAGAGTAGAGTCATTTTGGCAGCCAAAGAAAAAATTTTTTTTCAAAAAAACTATAAATATAATGCCTTAATTTATGTAATTTATCCCATGTAAAAAAAATCATAATATGTACTAGAATAATTGCAAATAATTTATGCTCAGAAACAATAGTCAGAGTTAGGAACTCTGTGACCTTGAACATTTAGAACGGGAGCTAGAACATGTTTAGCAGGTACTCGGAGGCAACGGATATCAAGTGAATGGAGGACGGAAGCAACCGAAAATAAGACGCAAGTATCCAGAAGTGAACAGGCAACCAGCCTATATGCCTTATGTCAAGGGAGTTACGGATAAGATCGGGTCCGTGTTAAAGAAATACTCCATTCCGACAGTATACTCACCAGGCATAAAGGTTCACAACATCGTCGGCACACCGAAGGATATATTGCCACTACAAACTCCGGGTGTGTATAAAATAGACTGCAGCTGCGGAAGTTCCTACATAGGCCAAACGAAGCGGACCATTGCTGAAAGGGTCAAAGAACATATCGCTGCTGTGAAGAACCGACAGACGAGCAAATCGGCGATTGCAGAACATGCACTCGATGCAGGCATCAACCGCTGAGCCAGTCAGCCTGTGACCACAGCCGGTGCAACCTGGTCGAAACGTCAGGCAAATCAGAGGTATGTAATACCTTTTAATAAGTGATCGCTTTAATTCCCGTAAAAATAATTATTGTTATATCATGGAACGCGAAAGTTTAAAAGTTAGCAGAGTAAGGAATCCCAAAATGATTATTTTTTTATTCTTCAAACCATATTTTTTACATAATACTATGGCATTAGTTTTATTTTTATTAATAAATGAAATCTAAATAAGGCTGATAACAAAAATAAATTATTACTATAAAGTGACGACCAACAAACCTTACAAAAATCCTAGTTCCCTGTATAAGTCTGCAGGCGAAAAAAATCATACGTTTCGAATAAGAACCAACAGGAATGGAATTTAGTCCGCAAAATTGTTTAACAGCTTTGCCTCTAGATGTTTTTAGTGTTTTATATTGATTATATTTTGGTATTCATCAATCAAAAGTTGGAGATGATACATAACCGTGCTATTGCGCAGGTTGCACTCCTTACCATCTACGCGTTTGAATTTACATTAAGTTGACAGTTGAACGGTTTGAAAAAAAATCTTCTATTTGCGTTAAGTCAAATTTATTCGCAGACTGATACAATTTATTCGATATAATTGAGAAACAAATGAAAGTTTTTAAATTTTGCATCTTTGAAGCTTGTCAAAATGTTGTATACAAACAACAGCGCCTAAAGGTGGTTCGGCCAAGATTTCGTTAAATCACAACCATCACATACAGTGGCGTTATGTTGAAGACAGCTCAAATTTACGAATACCTATACAGAATATAAAACTTGTATCAAAAAATGTTGAACTAATGATAAACATCAGTAAAAATAAAACAAATATAGTGAAAAGTCTGAAATATTTAACATGATTAGTTGACTTAACACCTTACTTCTTCCTTACAAATTTTGCCGAAGATTTCTATAAAAGGTGTGAAATTTATTTCAGTTTAAAAACTAAACACCTTTAAACATCTAACACGATGTCTTTCTTCTTTGTCCGTGCCGTTATTTCCCATGTCTTTTGGGGTCGGCCCTCCTAGTCTTCCTTCACCACTACAGGCACAACTATGTGATTGCCGGTTGCAGTCCCGTCCTTTTTAGATCATTTTTAATAGTCTCCATCCAGGTGGTCGGCGGTCTACCTTGACCTCAACGGACACCCTCGGATCCCAAATTACTCCAGTCAGATCCAATTAGTCCAGATCTCCATTTCAGTCATCCGATGTTTATTCGGCTTTCAATATCTTTAACAACGCAAGCATCGGGTGTTAGTACTGACACCCAGTAGGAGTGGTTCCTATGCATGGTGGCTGTGTTACACCCGTCGACGAATTGGATAGGTTGCAATGCATATATTCCGTTTAGGATTTGCTTACTCTCAGTCCTCTTGGTACCAAGATTTAGATTAGATTAGTTTCCACAATCAACTACTTCACCTTTGTTTTTGTAGAAAGGGATGCGGTTACTTCCCTCCATTCATCTGGCATATTCCCCTGTAATAGAATAAGGTTAAAAAGTGATTTTAATCATGAGATTCTGAAAGTTCTGCACTTCTTGAGTAGTTCAGCTGGTATCTCGTCGGGCCCGGCTGCTTTGCCATTCTTTATTTTACTCAGGGCCAGTTCAACCTCATCTGCGGTTATTTTTCATATGTGGAAATTCTTCGTTTAGAAGGGTGCTGTAATATTCGAACCTTCGATTCTTCATTAATATCTCTGCCTGATGTTAGAAGTGTTGAATAGAAGTGCTGAATTTGTGATATATTTATTATGATAATATCCTGTGATTGTTTATTTCTTAATTTAGCAATTTTGAATTTTTTTTATCCGTAAAACCATTCTCAAGCCCGTAGTAGATATCCTCATCGACAGCTGCTTTTGAATTTGCCACCACTGTCTCGGCTCTCCTTTTCTTTAACATCTAATCTAAACATCTAAAACGATGTAGTAATTATATAAATAAAAACCGACTTCCAAAAAACATCCAATGAAAACTCTGCCAAAAAACACTAAAAAGCGTAAAATAAACTGGCTCTTCATAAATTGCTATGTGCCAATTCTTGTCTATACCTAATTCTTAATTCATTTAAATAGTAGTATTATAATATGTACCTAAAATCTGTTTGAAGTCGGTGCCAAACCAAAAAGAATACTGTTCATTCCTCTCGCCAATGCAGTGATCACCTTGTGACGTTTGAAATACCTATAGGCCCATGTTATAAGCATACAATCACTAAACAAGTTCGCTAGCAAGAGCAATGAACCTTTACGGCGATTCACCGTGTTCTTAATCTAAACTAAAATCATCAAGCACTTACTGGAGTTGTGTGGCTTCCTTGTTCTCGGCGTTCCAAGAGATCTCTTGGGTAGTTTCCTCTCTGCTTTGTCTTGGTACGTTCACACAAACATGCTCCAAAGTATGTCTTTCAAGGTATTCGAATTACTCGAATTACATCGAGGTACTTTTGAACGCGCCTACAAAAACTCGCGAGTCCTAACCAGACCAATCATACCGGTGACCGACGAAAACCGAGTCTTGGGAAATTAGCTTAATATCAATTCAATTAACTTAAAACCGGCACTCAATTACGAAGCTCTTGCTCGACCGATTTTCAAGAAGCGTCTCAATGTACTACTTAACCTCAAACGTCAAAACGTCAAACAAGAAAAATGACAATCGAAAATGTTGCCATTACAATGACGTTCGAAATCTAACAAATACGAACGAACAATTACAAAAATCTAAGCGATACTCGCTTGGCACTTTAGATAATCGTTGATCGTATAGTAGGCTTTCCTAATAAGGTGATTTTTTACAGTTAGCTTGAATTTATTTACAGGAAGGTCGATTACATGTATAGGAATTTTATTATAAAAACGTACACCAAGACCTTCGAACGAGTTGTGTACCTTATGTAATCGATGATAGGTACCAATGAGTTTAGATTTGTTTCTAGTATTAATATTGTGTACATCACTGTTTTTCTTATAGTCTCACTGTTTTTCTTATAGTCCCTATAATCCATAACTATTGTAGAGTTTAACATTCTATCATCAGCTCACCTAAATAACTTGAAAGTATACGACTAAAGGTAACATACATACATATGATATTTAAAGATTTATCCCCCAACTCCTAACCATTAAGCAGTTGTACCTTACATCATCAGCTCATCATCATAAAATGATAACTACCAGACGCAAATACCGGTGTAACTTCAGAAAATATACGAAAAACATAATACGTGCCTGAAAAAAATGAAGGTGTCTTTCGATTTCTCTGGGATGCCATCATCAGATCCTAGTTTCCTTGTCATGGTACCACCGTCGGGACATCGCCGTGAAGTCGGTTAAAAACTTGTTTTTGGAAGTTATGCCCACCACAGCTTCCCACGGTGCAGTCGTGGAAAAAAAACCCGTTAACTCTTGATTTTCTTCTATACAAACCTTGTCCTAGCAATATACATTATACATGTGTGCCTACAAAAAATGAGGGTTTCCCTCGATTTCCCTGGGATTCCAACATCAGATCCTGATATGGTGGCAATGGGACCACCTCGGAAGCATACCCTTTCGAATACCAACAGAATTTTCAAAATCGGTCCACAATTGACGGAGTAATCGGTGAACATCCATAAAAAAAAAACAAAAAAACATACAGTGGAACATAGAACCTCCTCCTTTTTGGAAGTCGGTTAAAAATAAAATTATTTAAACATAACTCGATGCCTTGTTACCAGAAAACTGATGTATAACCACAGTTGGTCGTGTTACCAATACACATAAAATTGTAGCACTAAAACATAAGTGAGAACGTGCCCACGCTCGTCATTTTATACATACTAGGGCTACATAACTAACTGGCGGTAAGATTTATCGAAAATAAAAAGAGCTGCGACAATACTACTATACCCTGTGCTTTTGTATCGTTATATAGAAAAACGATCCCGTATTATTTGCACGTTTTTATTTTATGTTGCCCTGATGGTTTCGTGACAACTTTATTGATACAATAAATAAAGTATTCTGGGATATTTTTGGCAAAATACGCTATTCGTTTTTATGTTGGATGTTGTGTTATCTAGATAAATTTTCAATTTTTATTCCATTACGCTTCCATAAAGTAAATTATAGAATTTACTTTATGAAAAGTTGAGAACATAAGCTCGGAACCAAATTGTAATTTCCAACTTTTTCAATTTATTTGGAACCTAACATTATTAAATATTATGCTGTTTAAGTAAATATACAAGAGAATGCCACGTTTCCTTATTGGATGCAACTTATCCTACATTAAAAGCTTATTTTACCATTTACGTCTGACTTTAGTTATTTGTTGATTTGTTTGATTGGTCTGTTAAACCTACTTCAAAATCGAATGGGTTGGCTTGTAGGATTCCAAAATTTTTTTTTTTTTTTTACTGTAATAACGCATGTTTGTTCTTTGTCTGCGGTATTTTAAGGAAGCTATAAAAACCGCAAAAACTGACAGACAGAACAATAAAAATATATTACCTGTTCTTTATTTTTTATCCAGAAAAGTAGAACAAAAACATTTTTGAATTAAAATCACTTGTACTTATACTTTGATGATGCCATAAGGCGAAACCGGTCAGGTGTAAACAAAAATAAAATAGTGGAATAAGTACAAGTGATTTTAATTCAAAAATGTATTATAACAAGTTCCATCAAGTGCCGACAATCGAGAGTATAAATTACATCGAACAAAAACAGTTCACTTATTTTTAACTTACGAACACTATTAAAAAAAATATTTATCAATATGGCACCTTGCTTTCAAAAAATATCTGTGATTAGTTGTCAATAATCAAAATTACTGCAAAATACTCCTAACATAATTCCACAATTTATTATAACTGTGTATGTGTAATAGTGTCAGGGCGCTCAGATAATTAATCAAGTACCGTCACGCTTAGTTCTGGTGTATGCCACTGTATGCACGATTCGGCGATAGTTTATCCCCGACCCCCGATACATGCCTTGACAGCCCGTGTTACCCACCGTTCGCAAGACATTACACGATAATATATTGCTAATAGCTTAGAACTAAATTGCTTTTGTGTTTTAATATTATTTTCAAAGACATTATTTACAAAAGCAATGTTGGATAAAAATAATGTTCGCACAATTTTTTTGTAAGTTAACAACTATTGAAGGTTTTTTAATGATAGATGTATGTAGGTAATATGATATTTAATCATTTACTAAATTGAAATGCCAAACGCGAATACATAACTTGTATTAAAAAAAATGACTCCCTGTCCTCAGACGTTATCTGGAAGAGATTGTTGTAAGTAATAAAGTCACCCACTCTACTCTTATTACCCGACTACGACGAAGCCAAAAGAAAGAGTAATAATTTCGGCAGTATATGTATGTTTGTATGTTCCATCGCCTAAATTGCTGAACCGATTTTAATATATGTTGTCTACAGATTTATATTAATGGCCCTCGTGACAGAGTATATTATTATACATTTTATAAAATGTTTTCACGTAGTCTGATTATAGTTTTTTAAACTTTTTCATGATTCTAATTCCCTGTACATATTATTGCTATATTAAAAAGAAAAAAGATAAAGATAATAAAGAATTCACGTAACAATACTAAAGTGTCATTAAAACGTATTTGGTTAGTATTATGTAGCTTATTTAGATTTGTATACAAAATACTAAATTCTATGCCTTCGATTTCATAAACATACACACATCAAAAGTGTCTAGGGATCAACATATGTGTCTAGGGATCAACATATATTTTTGCAATAACTTTTCTCCTGATTGATATTAATTAAAATTTTCTTTAAGGATTCATCAAATAAAGTGTTTTCGTTTGTCACAGTAACGATAAACCAAGTCACCTTTGCATTAATAAAGAAATTTGCCATTTTCCTAATAAAGGGATTTTTGACATTTGAACCACTAACATTAAAGTTCGAAAAAAAGACTGAAATAACAGTTTTCTTTAAAATTTTATTAGGTAACTTAAACAATTAATAATCCGTGTTTCTACCGCGAACACTAACAACACAAGAACATCGGTTTGGCATACTCAAAATGAGTTCATCCAAACACGCTGTGGAATGGCCGCCCATGTTCGTTGCAACAACAAAAAAGGTCTTCTTGCGACTGGATACCCTCCATATTCGGCAGAGCTCTTCTCTGTAGCATATCCCATGCATGCTCAATCGGGTTCAAGTCTGGCGACTGAGCAGGCCAGGGCCAAAGCCACATCTCAATCTCAAGAAATCCGCATAAAAATGCTTGATCCCTAGACACTTTTGATGTGTGTAGTTAAGCTAGTATTTTTTTATTACTTGTTGTAATAGATGCCATCAATTGTCAAAATATAACAATATAAGGTTATAATCGCTTATAAAAGATATACGAGTACGAGTCAGAAGTTTATTTAGTCAAAATCTAAAAACTCGTCAGGATTCTTTCTTTCTAATGAGATATTGTAAGATTAAGATCTCTTCCATACCTTCCCGTCTTAAAGGTAGCTTCAATTTCTGCCATGCTTCATGAACTATCTTTAGAACACAAATATTTTTTTATAAAACCACACAGTAAAGCAATAAAATGTTGTTTAGTATTGTTTTAATTCTGTTTACATTTGGTATTTTTGGTTTCCAAAGTTAATTAAAGTAATAAATATAATAGACAACTAGGTATCATTGAAACATAATATAATAACCGTAATAACTTTTATGCATTACTGTTAACTCTAAAATAGCATAAAACATTGCATTGCGAAAAAGCGGGTCATTAACAAGTAAAATTTTAACAAAAAACCGACTTCAAGGTTCGACTCGATTTCTCTTGGATGCCATCATCAGATATTAATGTCCTTATCATGGTACCACCGTAGGGATATCTCCTTTCCATTAAATAAAGAATCATCCAAATCGGTTCATAAACGACGAAGTTATCCGCGAAGATACATAAAAAAAACATATATACGGTCGAATTGAGCACCTCCTCCTTTTTTGAAAACTAAGCTTTGTTATTTTATTTACCCGACTCTTTAACGCTAAAAGGGTAATTTGTTTATAGGCTGATAGAGACATGTTTGTGTGTTCTTTTAGGGCATTCTTATTGTACTTTAAATCGGTTTGCATGACTAAAGACGTGACGAGAAATTAATATGTAGTTAGATGTATATTGAATACATCTAACTAGAGCTACATCCAAATGGTATATTACAAAATTACAATAAACTAAATCAACATAGCATCTTCAAATAGGTCCTTAAAATCATCTCATCATCTTTAGGTTTCTCTAATAATTACTCATTTCGAAAGAACATTTAGAATGTATACTTATTTAAAGTATTTGCCAAAGGCAAAGTTCATAAAGCCTTGAGACGGTTTAGATCTATAAATACATTTTAGCCAGTGGTAGAGATCACTGTAAACGACCCAACAACCTCAGCAACTCCCCCGATGAAATGGCAAGAATAGCTATTGGCTTTTACTCATAATTACTATTAAAGTATTTAAAGTTTAGAATAAAGAACTTGATTTAAAATATTAGCTGTCATTTTAGTGTTTTGATAATAATAAATTAAATGAAAAAGCTTTTTAAAAACAAGCTTTTACTGGAATGCTTCGAGACGAATCAAACGAGTCCAAACTCGATGATGTTGCGATGTTTTTTCATAATCTGTCAATAACAAATGACTGTCTTTTTAACACTTTTATTAGTCTTATTTTTTAATATTTTTATTTCCTAAATTGTGTTTTCACTAAAAATTCAAGTTATTTTTTTTTTTTTTTTTTTTTTTTTTTTTTTTTATGTTTGGCCCGCCAAAATGACTCTGCTCTGCCTGATGGAAAACATAAGCAGAATCCAAGAGTGGTGGTCACCATACTCATTGCGAATGCAGAGAGTGCAGTATGGCGACCCACACTATGGCGGCCTAGTGATGCTACTGCATCTTTTAGTCCAGTCAACAAGTATGAAACTTGTTGACTAGACTAATTGGGCCCCCGGTCTCGCACTCACCAACGAAACACGACAGCACGAACGCTGTCATTTTACGTTGATTTTCTGTGCGAGGGTAGTACCGCCCCGGTCGAGCCGGCCCGTTCGTGCTGAAATCAGCGTGGCTCTACTACCTAAATTATTATATATATACCTCTACTAACTAAATTTTTAAGTTTTATAGCTAATGTATGAAATAATTTTATTATATTTCCTATTAATTAAATCTTAAATAATATTTAAATTTAATCTAGCACATAAGATATACAATTATACATATTCTATAAGTACCAACACGTTCCTCATTTGAACGCCCACATTGAGCTCATAAAATGTAAAGATACTGTGAAGAAACTCCCCAAATAGGTTTCGGTCATCTTATTATAAGTGTGGACTATATATTTGCAAGATATACATGTATAGAAAAGGTCAAACATAATTTTCCTTGGCAGACTCTTTCAATTTTCTGTAATGGTTACATAGGGATCGGTTTTTGGTAAACGATACCAATGTGTAGAGACAAACAAACAGTATACCTACATAAATTTTACCACAGAATGTACAGAGTATTCCTCAATATACATTTTTGGAATAGCGAAGGCAAGGTGATGCAAAGATTTTGTTGCAATACTACATAATATAATGTCGAACGGGATGGAACCTATCTCGAAGATATAGTGTAAACAATGTTCTTTCAGACGGTTTTCTGCGACATTTTCTACATTGTAGTTTTGGTCGTCCGCATACCACATTTTATAGGTCGAAGTATAACGTTTTCGGATAAGTGATATGGAAAATTTTCTAACTTCAGCGAATTGCAAGTATGGTTCGAAGTAGCTCCTCAGAATAATAAGATAGTTTATTTTTTAAAATTATGTTATTCGAATTTATTTCCAGAACCACTTATTAAGAGAAAACAATATGATATTAAAAAAACATGTCACAAATTTTCTTTTCATTAGGAAAACCATGTTGCGATAATGATATATAGGTCAAGAAAGAAGACGGATCAGATGGTGATGAGTGACTCTCAAGAGCGTTTTTGCCTTTGAAGTAAAAAGTACACTCTTTTCATAAAGGTTCGATGTTCGTATCGATTGAATGACGCAAAAAAAATCTTAAAAATACACAGTGATAGAGTGTTAATCAACCAAGTGATGAAAATGGAAGATGCTGAACATATGTGGAAAGCTGCGGAAAGTATATCCAATTTCACATAACTAACGATAGAGAATACGGAGTGAAACTAGAAACGAGACAGTTAATTCAATAGTTAAGTAATGTTCATTACGCACCTTATCATAATTTACACCCTTTTATTATCTTTACCTGTATGTTTATTTGTATGTAAAAGTCGGTTACATATATATAACATACAGATAATGTAGGTGATAGTATTGCGACTAAAAAGTAGATCAAAATCAAGTTTTTAAAAGGGACTCATTTAATACGTAATAACGTTATTATCAAAGTCTGAAAAAAGTACAAATAAATTATTGTTTAAAAACTAAAAAACATGCTTCTGAAATGAACCGAACTAAAAAAATTAAAATAATTTTGTACAAATACAAAAAGTATAGGTTAAATTTCAAAATATTTAATACGATATTATCACGAATTTTACCGATATCAATCAATACAATATTTACAACAATTAACATCTACCACCCGACGCATTTCTAAGATAAAATGATTTCGCAATGTTAAGTATGTGTTCATTAAAAGTTTCGAATTAGTTCCTATTTAATCTATACGAAGAAGGTTATTCGTTCTATAAGACACTTTAAAAAGAATTGAATAATATTGTGTATACATTTATTCAATATATACCCACATACGTTACATATACGTTAGAATAATTTATTATTTCTTAAACTGTTACATACGGGCGGTTAATCTCATTACATACCGTCCAACTGCGATAATATATTTTATGTATTTCCTGGTCATATCAACAAACAGTGTATCACAAAATATTTTAGGTTACAAGGTTACTAACTGCCATTCATAATTAAATTATAAAGTTACAAGGCACCATGATTGACTTAAATTAAGCTGACACCTTAATTACCTTAGTTCTGTGCTTCGACTGAACTAAGAATATGTAGTTAGTAGTGCCATCAACTGTACACCGTTCGATACCACGCATCGCTACAATGACACACACGATACTCATATTTTACACACATACAGAACTCAACGCAAATTCATCCCAAATGATGTATCCTAAAACTAATATTATAAATGTGAATTTTACTGTTTGTTATACTTTTACAGCTAAAAAACGATTTTAAAAATTATGTCATCTATGGCTACATTACCAATAAGTAACATAGCCTAACTTTTACCTCGATAATCGATACACGCGGGCGAAGCCGCTGACAACAGTTAGATACTATTCCGGACGTTCCTGACAATCTACAACGTAATTATAACAAAAAAAACGACTTACAAAAAACATCCAACGAAACCTTTCTGCCAAAAAAACACATAAAAGCGTAAAATATACTGGTTCTTCATAAATTGCCTATACCCAATACTTTATTAATTTAAATAGTAGTATTATAATGTGTGCTAGGTACCTAGAATCTGTTTGAAGTCACTTGGCAGAGAGGTTTCGTTGGATGTTTTTTGGAAGTCGGTTTTTTTTTTATAAAAAGGTTTTATTTTTTAGTTTTTAGTGCAAACAATCGTAGGTAAGTAGTAATTTGAACTATTTCATCATCAAGAATACAAATTGAGGTCTATACGTACGTGTAATATTAAAATCATCCTCTAATCCCTAACTGTTGAAGAGTTTAACCGTCTATCATCAGCTCACCTAAATAACTTGAAAGTATACGACTGAAGGTAACATATATACATATGATATTTAAAGATTTATCCTCCAACTCCTAACCGTTCCACATATCATCGGAACGAACACACATTACACAGATACACACGCATTACACAGAAACACTCACACACACTGATTTAGGAAATATATAGTAAATATATACGAATATATCAAAACACGCACACAAACATTAACACGTACACAATACAAATGGAAAACAGCTGAATAACTAAGAAGATGCTTAAGAAATTGCAATGAGTATATATAGATAGATAGAAAACTCTTTATTTGTACACCGTTTTACTTATTTTCAAGAGAGTACATAAGGTGATCAATATAATAATGTAATGTACAAAGGGCGGCCTTATTGCCAAAAGCAATTTCTTCCAGGCAACCTTAGGATGGATCAAAATGTATCGGAGAGACAGTAGCAGTTGACGGTGCAATTAATTTTAAAGAATTATTTTAATTGTTATGAATATAATCGTGCATATATACATATATCCCCACATATCCATTTATACATACAATATATATATATATATATAACTTTACATAGCGTCATACATACATTATAGTATATAGTATATATATATAGTATAGTATATATATATTGTTGACAAAAAATTAAAGCAACTACGCCTAAAATACGCATAAATACACACAGATACAAAGTTTCACCACTCCACAGATAATAGCAACCATCTTTTAAATATATATAGATAGACTAGCTTTTACACGCGGCTTCGCTCACGCAGACTTTCATCCCCTGATTTACGTTATATAAAGAACCTACATGCAAATTTTCAGGATTCTAGCTTCAGCGGTTTGGGCTGTGCGTTGATCTCTGGGTATGTCAGTCAGTCACCTTACTCTTTTAAATATATATAGATAGATAGATAAATAGAAGCATTATATTGGCAGAGTCTTATTATATGCTATAATAGTCACGGTTACTCTCATTTAACATTCATATGAGTGGAGGATGTTTGCAGGGAAGCGAGTGGTAAGGTTAGAGCGCAAAGAGCAAACCCAATTAATTAACGGTTTCTAGTTCTAAGGGTGTGTCTGCGATCTGTGGCGAAATATGAACAGAAATTCATCATTAAGTGTGTTTTCTGATTATTTCTTTCTATCATTAGTTTTTTTTTTTGTTTTTTTTTTTTGTTGAACCATAAATGTGTACGAAATAACAAAACAAAATTCCAATTTTTATCTTAAATATAAAATTCTCGTGTCACAATGATAGTTACCACACTCCTCTGAAACGGCTGGACCAATTTTTATGAAATTTGGTGTGCATATCAGGTAGGTCTGAGAATCGACCAACATCTATTTTTATAACCCAATTGTTTTTAAGGGCAAAACAACGTTAGCCGTATCAGCTAGTTTAATCTAAACTAATATTATAAACAGTTGAAGTTTGTGAGGTTGTAGGAACATCATCTCTGGATCTACTGACCCGATTTTGAAAATTCTTTTACCAACAGAAAATCACATTATTTGTGAGTGCCATAGGCTATATATTGAAAAATAATTACCACGATATCCAACATACACGTGAGTGGAGCTGCGGGTAAAAGCTAGTATTTATACATATTTAGTGGGTAAAATGAAAAAGAAATTAAAAGTACAAGAATGTTTGAAGAATACAAGAGACTACTTCGCCAAACTTCACTTAAGTAGTATGCTACAATAACTTAGCACACACATCTAACACATTAACTAATTTCTTTCTTTTATTTCACTTAAAATAAAAAACAGCTATTAAAATATTTACAATATTTACATACAAGCGTCGAATAAATCCTCCGCATCATCGTCTGGTAGCGTACTCAAAACAACTGAAACCAGCGTCTCGTCCCCAAACGGTTCAAAAATGTATTTACTTATTAATTTTCACTTGAAAGGGTTGACACCCTGTGTGCCGATTGAATTATAGTACTAGCGACGTCTTGCTTGCAAGAGTAAAGCAGTCGGTTTCTAACCCCCGACCAAAAACAGGGGTGTTATAAGTTTCACGTGTCTGTCTGTCTGTCTGTCTGTGGCACCGTAGCTCCCGAACGGATGAAGCGATTTCAATTTAGTTTTTTTTTTGTATGAAAGGTGAGTTACGTGCGAGTGTTCTTAGACATGTTTTATGAAAATCGGTTGAGCCGTTTAAAAGTTATGGGGGTGAAAGTGGGGAAGAGTAACCGAATGTCTGCAAAACTATCATCGAGTGGGTCTCAGATGAAAGCGCATAACGTGTTTTTTACTTTTTAAAGGGAACTCAGGTTATTATTATATCGGGGGTTTATTAACATTTTGATAATTTATAGTTATAAAGACTGCATTCCTGCGGCAACTCAGAATTCCAAATTCTTACCAAGTATAGTTTTAGACATAATAATACCCATCGAAAAAAACTTATCATGACACTTAAAGGTGCTACGTGGTTATCGGTAAAACTGGATAGCGGATTAATAAGCATCAACTTAATGATTCTTTGCTTAATGATTTCGTAGTACTTTCTACAGTGCTTAGACTTCCGTAGTAGGGTCTGGATATACGTATAGCCAATCACTAATAATAAAAGAATATCTTTCAAATAGTTTAGAATAAAACTAAAGTTATTATTACTTGAATAAGTAATTTTATGGATGATTTTTACTGAGTTAAATATCGAGTTAGTCCAATTTGTGTCAACGTAACAATACTCTACCCTTTGATAGGTCTGAAAATATTCGAATATTTTTTTAAATATACTATCCATCTATATAAACAAAAGTTAACCACAAAAATGTATGTACGCCCATACATTTTTGTGGTACATTGTTGCGCATAACTTTCGATCGACTGCACCAAATTGGATAATTCTTTTTTAGGGTTCCGTACCTCAAAAGGAAAATACGAAACCCTTATAGGATCGCTTTGTTGTCCGTCTGTCTGTCTGTCAAGACCCTTTTTCTCAGGAACGCGTGGAGGTATCAATCTGAAATTCATTTCAATTACTCAAGTACCTTGGAGCTGTAAAAAAATCAAACTTCGAAGCCAACGCAATCAAAAGATACAGCCGTTTATGCTGCAAATTTTAGATACTCGCAAGGAAATCAAAACATACAGGGTACGTCCCGTGAATTCAGAATCTTGAAATTTGGTACGAAGCAACGTCTTATAAAGGAAACACACAGGCACTTTACAGGCACAGATGAAGGAAAAATTGCATAAAGCATAAATTTTTAGTTACATAATATAATAGACTCGAACTTGACCGGTTTTTTTATGCGTTTGTTACTGTTAGAACAAGGTCTGTATAAAAGCAAATTAAAAGAAAACCGGAAGTGTTGTATTTTATTAGTCCGCTTAGTTCAATGGGGCCCTGCGGGAAGTTGAGACGGGTTTAAATACTAAAATAAGGTTTTCGGTAATTTTGAAAATATTTACAAAAATAAATATGGCGGTACGAAGTTCACCGGGTCAGCTAGTATATTATAAGTGTAAAAAAATGCATATACACCTTAAAATAACTAGTACCTACGCATGTCCTTAGAGACAGTTAGACTGATTGGAGATCCATATTAAATTATTAAATAAAGCGAATATTGATACAAGATCCTTCAGATAAGATATACTTTCATAGAATTAAAGTTACCGTATAAAGGTATCCAGTGAAAAGGAGGAAAGTAACACCAGCATTTCAGTTTCTCCGAATTGCGAAGACAAGGAAGTTCATTTATTAAGTGCCCGCCAATGCTCGCTCAAGTTGAGTCCGGAATTTTAACTAAATTTCACGCCACGGTAAGTTGTAAAGTAGCTACAATGTTTTAAATTAGACATGTTTCACTATTCCCTTTATTACTGCAATAACTTAAAATGTCACATTAGAAAATATTATACTTAAAACGTGAGACTTATAAATCTTGCTAATCACGTCTCAAAATTTGCTGATCCACTTTGTTATTTCACGGTATATACTTTTAGATTTTATTCGTATTTTTTTTGTTATTACATAAGAATAGATTTAGATCGTAAAGGGAGAGAGTCCCGCGCACTTTATTTATTGCTTGTTAGGAAGTTTTATCTATTTAAATCTAAAGCATTTTTAATTATATATTATAAATATTGCCTTTCCACTCTTAAATTTCCACCCAGGCCGAATATTTCTAAGAAATTTAAAAAGCACCAAACTTGAGTACAATTATCTTAATGGGTAAAAATAATAGTTGAGACACTTATTGGATGGATCATCCTGCAAATATTTGTCTCAGGTCAGATTTAACTGTTCAGGTAAGATTACTGACAACTTGACCCCGAGCACAGAATAAATAATAGTACTTACGTACTGCCCAGCGGTCCGTTTATATTGTCTCTCATCAGACATTTATGGGTACACAAGAAAACCATTGACAGTTAAATATATTTTGGAAAAATTGATTAGCGATAAGAATTTTCTTTATTATCGACAAATAAATATAAGTCTCATGAAAGAATGTGAAGAATGCACGTGGAAGTTCATGATTAATCTCTTCATTTTTTTATTATTATTACGTTCGTACATTTGGCATTATTATACGTTTTTATTTGATCGCGTGTATCTCATAAGTAAATTTATCTGTACTGGCATGTTAGAGCACGATAAATATACACAGGGCCGGATCTACCATATGGCTTTTTGGGCTTAAGCCCAGGGCCCCGTGGATTCCAGGGGCCCCCAGCTAAGTCAAGTAGAAGTAAAAAATAGACGATAATGCGTGTCAAATGGAACGGGGATTTCCCCATCGATGATTTACGGACGATAGTATGTTTTCTTAATTTTCTTGAGTAGTAGATACTGCCTCAACACTTTTACACGTTACGATTTAATATTTTAATAACGATTTTGCTCACATATTAAATAATATAACATAGTTTTTATTCCTCTTACGTGATTAACGTTAATACTTAAAGTATTTCTAAATATCACATGATAATAAGTGTGTTCCACTAATTATACACCCATCAAGTATTTTTTCGTTCGAGAGTGAGTAAGCATATTTGGCTCATATATCTTGCTACCAGGTCAGGCTAAAAACAAAAAGTGTGTTTCGAAAAAACGAATTCTCGCCGCTTATCACCTAGCGTAATTTAATTCTTTTTTGCGGTTCTGTTCTCAGTCCCAGATCTATCTCATAACACACATCCCAGATCAGTTAACTATCGTACTTCGATACTGTTTTTGGGGAAAAATGTACGAAAAATTAATTTAGAATAAATAAAAAAGCGTTAATTAAAATTGGTAGTCATACTAACTTACATTTATTTAATGTTTTACAAGACTTTTTGAAAAAAAATGGATTACCACTGGATAACTGTAGTGGACAGTCAAACAGTCGCGCGGTCCATGGCTCTTTATGGGGCCCCAGTATGGGCGGAGGCCCTAAGGGCCAGCACTATCGCGCTATTGCGACGACCGAAACGACTGCTGGCCATCAAGATCATAAAGGGGTACCGACCTCTTTAGAGGCGGTAAGTCTCCTGGCCGGAACTCCACCATGGGACCTGGAGGCAAGAGACCTTGCGGCTCTCAAAGAGGCGCGGAAGTTGGGAAGGTCCTCCTGAGATTCGAGAAATCGAAGATGAGAAATCCCAACTCCGTCAGGTCATCGTGGAGGGATGGAAAGACTTGGGCAACCGAGCGCTGGGCACGCTGTTATTGCGGTGGTAAGACTCGTTATGGAGGATTGGCTTGAGAGGCATCACAGGAGCCTTTCATACCGGCTGACGCAGGTGATCTCTGGAAAATAATGCTTCGGCGATCACCTGTGTCTGATCCGTAAGGAGCCAACGCCTAAGTGCCTGCGATGATCAGACCGTGGACACGGCGCTCCACACGCTGGCAGAATGTCCGGCGTGGGGGGGAGCCGAGGCGCGATCTCGTGGCGGCCATCGCAGTAGGGGTTCTCTCACTCAGTAACATGATTGCGGCCATGTTATGGAGCGAGAGTGCGGAGAAATCCGCAGCCTCTGCGATCAAGTTATGCTCGTGCAGGAGACGGCGGAGCGGGACTGGGGCAGGTTTAGAACTCTCCTGGTCCGCCAGGCCCGGGCGTGGGCTCGGTACCGCAAACGACTCAGGTGCCGGTGGTCACAAAAAGATCTCCGACCTCCATAAGCGCAAGCCTGGGGCTGGCAGATGAGGCCACGTCACCCTAGCAAAAGCAGGCCGGGGTTCAGGCGCAAACGCTTTTTTGTAGCAAGAGAACATCGGCGTTCGTGCTCAGGAGGGAGCCACCTACAAAACCTAGGTGGCCCGTCGTACGTCGAGGTTCCAGGGATTTTATTTCAAGAGTGCACCTGGTTCCCCGGCTCCTGGTACACCAGGCGGCGTGCGTTTTTAGTCGGTTTGAGTCCGACATGCCACTGGTTGGTGGTATCAGGGGGGATTTCCGCAAAAAAAAGGAGACAGTCAAACAACAACGCTGCTAATATGGTGGGTCGTTACAATACAATGGTGTAGAAGCAATACTAGAACAAAAAATAAATCTGCGGATTACGTGCCATGTGCTGCGCATTCTCTTAACCAAGTTGTTGAAGAATCTGTGAAGGTTGGAACCGAAATCGTAAACTTTTTTGAGAAGTGCGAAAATATATGTTTTCTTTTCTGCTTCAACCCATTTAGATAGGAATTGTTAAACAAAACTGATATTTACGTTAAACAGTTTAAGTCAGACTAGATGGAATCGCCACTACGATGCTGTTAAAGTTTTAAAAAATAACTATGATGACATTATGAAAATTTTGATAAGTTTCAGCGAAAATGAAGAGGAAAAAAGGGTGATTTTCGAAAAGAGGCAAGAAATTTATGTAATAAACTGGCAGTTTTGTTTATTTTTTATTGGGAAGAAATTATTGAAAGATTTAATTCAGTTAATAAAAAATACAGAGTCCTGGTTGTGTAGGATATAAGTTAATTATGTCATTAAAAGAGATCAGAAGCTGAAGGATTACAAAGAAAAAGCTTAAAACTAAGTATAAACTACAGACACGTTACTATAACAACTAAGAGGCACATTACATCAAAGTATTCTGATAATTGTACTGATTGTACAGAGACAGTCGCTGTAAACGGCGCAGAAAAGTTTAAAATACACACGCTACACACGCTAAACGTTGCACTGAATAAACTGAATAACGATTTAAATCAAATAAGTTAAGTTTATGAGACTTGTAGATTTTTTTTTTCAAATGTTTTTGCAACAAAATATCGTGCAACACATTGATTTAGAAAGCACACGTAAGGTTATCGACTATTAACCCGATAATTTGGATGAATTTGAATATTTAGTCAATGAATGCATCTAATTAAAAACTTATTTGCTTCATTCGACAGAGTCCTATTCATCTTGCGTAGACATTTTTGGGATTATTTATGAAAAGAAGCTTGTTGACGTGTTCCCGAATTGCTATACAATCTTAAAAAAATATTTAACCATGCTAATCACAAGTTGTGCAGCCGAGCGATCCCATTTAAAGGCTTTTATCCGTTTTGTCCATAAATGTTGATTTAACTAAGAAATTAGAATGTGAAAAGCAAATGAAATTAAAGCCAAAGGAAAGTGCAGAAAGTGCAAAAATATTTATCGTTTAATTTTTATCCTACATATTTGAGTAATTGTTTGATTGATGATTGCCAGATCTAGTGGTTTAAGCGGTCGCTACGCTGCTTTTCACTGCGCCAAGTGTTGTGGGCTCAAATCCTACATGGGACCACACTACGTGTGATCCACAAGTTGTTGTTATAAGTCTGAAGTGTTCTTTGTGTTCGTTACATGTATGTTTATAGAGTCCCCCTCGACACAGAATGTATATTCCAAATGTGGGAGTTGTCTTTAAAAAAAGAATTTGGTGGGCCCCTAAGTAGTACTAGCCCAGGGCCCCCCAAACTCACGGTCCGGCCCTGAATATACAACTTTATTTTATTTGGTTATTCGAATTTCTGTTTATTAAATGTATTGTTGAAAGCCATTTGTTGTATCATTTATTGATTTGAGTTATACTTATATATTCTATAAAATAATACTTCCAATTATAGATAACTTGGCAAATCTTTTAACATAGTATTTTTTTGCAAGAACTATTAAAACATTAAGGTAGGTAGTCTGTGGGTTCGTAAAAACTACATTACAGTTAACAGATACGCTTACCGTTTTATTCTATTTAGCTTGTCGTCTGGCATTTTTTGTTGGAACCACATTGCAATGCAGTCCTATTCCAAAAAACAAGTAGAATTTGTGTGGTAGGAACTGTAAAACAATGTTATGTACATATGTAGCTTAGCCAACTGTAAACCACGGTCTAAGTTAACATATATTTATTTACACTGCCGACACAATTAATATCCTCTACTGCTATAATTTACATTTTTCTGTTTGAATGTGGGTCAGCACAGTTCTTTAAGGAATAAAAAAATTGGGAAAATTTTGGGAGTGATTCAACTTTGCAAAGGTTGCGGAAATCATTTAACAGTTTGTTACTTTTGGAAGCATAATCGTTTAAGCACCGTTATAGTCCATTCGTTTAGATAGTGTCGGTACACCCGCACGTAATTGTGGTTATTGTTGTGATATACGAATATATTAATTCATACAAGTTAGGTGCTTGCCTAAGTACAAAACAACAAACAATTATAATGTAAGTATGTATATATAAACTAAGCGGAATCGAAGACTATTCATGAAATCTTTGACGGAGAAGTAGAAGAATATTTGCACATAATATTTCTTCCTTACAACATCAAGAACGGACATAGCGTTCGATATTTTTTAAAACCATAACCAACTTTACCAAAGAAAAAACTGAAATCGGATTGGGACCATCCTCCTTTTTTAAATCAGTCAAAAAGTCTAATAATTGGTAACTCAAACTGAAATTTATTTTCGACTGAATTATTTACATTCAAATAACGATTACTAGATTTACGCTTCTAATTCAAATGCCTCCTGATTTTATATAAATTTATAAACTCATAAAATGCGACATCGTCAAGCCTATGGCAATTAACTTTATTTTCAAATAAAAGTTATTTGAAGTTATTCAGAGTCATGACACTAATATTATGTACTAGCTTTTACACGCGGCTTCGCTCACGCAGACTTTCATTCCCTTATTTACTGCCTTAGGGGTAGAATTTAAAAAAAACCTTTCTTAGTGCTCACTTACGTTATATAAAGAACCTACATGCGAAATTTCAGGATTCTAGCTTCAGCGGTTTGGGCTGTGCGTTGATCTCTGGGTATGTCAGTCAGTCAGTCAGTCACCCTACTCCTTTATGTATATAGATTAACACATTTATGGTGCTTTTAGTCTAATGTCGACTGTAATCTTTAAACGATCTCATTTAAGTGAATCCGTAAGATTTGCTGAAGTATCTATGATCCATTACCGGGACAATTCTACTACCACACTAGCTCTCACGTATAACGGAGTGCATGCTTGTAAAGCTCTTCAATTAATAGGTAATTAACCCACCTTGTTCCCGTAGCTCTCAACAGATCTCACGATTTAACACTTGGTATTTGAGTTACCTACTAGTTGTAAAGTGATGGCTGAGTGAAGCAAAGGTAGAGAGTTCGGTAGGTAATATTTACGAAAATGCAATTTATTCTAAGCACACAGCATTTAAATTGGCATAGCAGTTCCAAAAGTACTTCTGTTTAAAGAAATAGCATCATAAGTCCTATTTAATATTATATAAATTAAATTAAAAAATATTTTTAAAAACTAGCTTTTATTGGAATGCTCTCATAAAGTACTCGTCGAGACAAGTCAAACGAGTCCAAACTTGATGGTGTTGCGACGTTTCTTTACAGAGTTCCTTTACCCAACTTCCAGCTTCAGCCTCAGATCAGCCCCATGTTATCATATTATTGCATTGTCACGCTGTATACATATGCTTGCGAAATTTCAGCAAAATCCGATGAAGACATCAGCTTCAAAATTGAGTTGCAAGATTTCACCCGAACATACATACATATATTGCAAGTTAATAAAAACCTTGTAAAATACGAAAGTTTGTGAGTATGTTTGTTACTCTTTAATGCATGAACTACTGAACGAGTATGAATGAAACTTTACAGTAATTTAGTTAACACATCAATTAATAACACAAAGGCTACTATCTGCCGTGAAAACCGACATAATATGCCGATGGAGCCACAAGCAACAGCTAGTACGTAAATAAATTACACATCAAATGTTTTTTAAATGTTATAAAAACGATCTTAACTTACAATCGAACAGCGATAATACCCTTTTCCGTCTATCAAAATATAACCGTCAGGCATCATAGAATAGATAATTGTTTTTAAAGTACTATCGTATGTCTACATAACAAATTCAAAATTTATGAAAATCTTGTTTTTAGAAGCCCACCACAGCTTCCCACGGTGCAGTCGTGAAAATAAAAATCCGTTAACTCTTGATTTTCTTCTATACAAACCTTGTCCTAACAATATACATTATACATTTCATATCATACATAGATTCGTACATTAAAGTACATTATTCTCATATAATATAATCGTTATCAGGCATATTATGTTAAACCTTTAAACAATTGTAAAATTTAGCCTGCTTTAGCACTATATAATGCTATAAATTATTCTTGTATGAACCTTTAGAACACAGTTATTACAGAATTATTAAATAAGTAGGCGACCCCAAAAAATCTTGGGAATAATAAATGCTAGGAAGATATAGTAAGAATCATATCACAGAATTATAAACAACACTTAAGTATACTTTTATATTTATTAGATTAGGGATGTGATTTAAGAACGTAGTACAGACACTAGTGCAGGAAATAAAGATTTAATACTGGTACGCTCGTCACGACTCCAAAAAACTAAAGAAATATTTAAGAGGCTGGTGTACGTTTCTACACGAAAATCCCCGGTGAATCAAAGTTAAATCGTAAATAAGTTTAAATGTTTCGTAAAGAGAAAACTATGCCAAAAGGATTATTTTTCAGTAAAATACTACATTTTATACAAAAACTAGCAGACTCACGCAACCCCGTTTGCGTCTCCTATTGCCCGTAGCGTGATAATTTTCCCCCGTTTTTGAAACATTATTTATTGATGCTACACTCCTATTGGTCTTAGCGTGATGATATATAGCTTATAGTCTTCCTCGATAAGTGGGCTATCTAACACTGAAAGATTTTTATCAAATCGGACCAGCGGTTCCTGAGATTAAACAAACAAACTCTTCGGTTTTATATATTAGTAAGTATATGGATATTTAAAAAATAATATATATAAGAGTATATAGTATAGATAAACAACACTGAAATTCTTGTACCAGTTTTTAAAAAGCTTTTAAAAGCTCGTGCATACCTTTTAGTGTTTTTATTTCCTTAGCACATGATTTTATTTTATAAACTAGCTGACCCACGCAACGTCGTTTACGTCTCCCATTGCCCGTAGCGTAAAAAAACCCTGTTTTTGTAACATTCTTCATTGGTGCTCCGCTCCTATTGGTCTTAGCGTGATGATATATAGCCTATAGCCTTCCTCGATTAATGTACTATCCAACACTGAAAGATTTTTTCAAATCGGACCAGCGCGGCGGTTCCTGAGATTAGCGCGTTCAAACAAACAAACTCTTCAGCTTTATAATCTTATATATAAAACTAGCTGACCCGGCGAACTTCGTACCGCCATATTTACATATCTGTCTCAGCTTCCCGTCACTGACAAAGAAGAAGACTTTTCCCGCTATCTTTTAATTTTTCTTATACACAAACAATAAGGAACACATACATTTCAGCCATACATTTTTATATAAATAGATATGTTGATACTGAATTTTAAAAATATTATCTAATACCATTACCATTTACTGGATAAACCATTTTGATATATTAAAATAATATCCATCTACTCCCTGCCAGAAGATTAATGGATATTGTAACGCGTCATAAGACCTATGCGTTTCAGACACACGTTTCAATTCATTGTTCCGACGATGTACCCGATGAACCATAATATCTCTAGACTGCAAATTTCTCCAACAACGACAATAGCCACTTCGTCGATTGTCGGTGAATTAAACCTCCTTGCATGCTCACCAGCAGGTGTTTTGTCAGCTCTGATTACAATATTATGGCTGTCCGATGACATACGATCTAAGGCCATTTTGAACATTTTGACTAAATTATTGTTCTGATGAAGAAACGTTTGCAGTTCTTGGACAATGGTTCATTTTAATGTTGGACTATGAGCACAACGCCTTTCAACTTCCGCATCTTGATTGCCCATAAAATAAATTTGTAAAAATTGATGGTCCACATCTGGCAGTGGCAACAGTGCTCCCGTTCAGTGATAAATTGTCCTTGTATCTGCAATTATCTTGTTAAATTATTATTTGTGATACAAATGTATTTTAACGCTTTACAATATTGACAAATAATTGTCATTTCCCCAATTGTCACGGATTTGTCGGTACAATTATCTTCTTCCGGATTGCAGTGGAATGCTACTCGTTCCAGGTTCACAGGAGCACTGTTTCTGCGGTATCGCTCGGTATTTCATTGCGTCGTGCTCGCTGTTGTTGTGTTTGGTGTGCCCGAACTCGTTCCATTCTAAGCGGCTCCGTCTTGATCCCCTGCTTAGATCCCATGTGAGATCCATGTGAAAATTTCGTCCACACTGATCCCCTAGGGGATTCATTTGGAAGATTTACGTCCACTTCGATCCCCTACTTAAACCGATATGGGATTTTTTTGATTTTTTTGTGTGGCATGGCTATTTATGGCCTATAGATTACCAAAGATTACCTACATAACTTAAAACTCATTAAAAATTAGTATTAAATCCATTCATTAAAAAAATATTTTAAATCGTATAAAAGTATGAATATTTATGGAACTTTTGTTATGAAAAACTTCTAAATTAATAATCAAAATGTATAGAAAATTCTAAAAGATTCCATTGGAGATCGATGTGGATAAAAATACAGATAAATCCCTTATCGGTTTAAGCAGGGGATCGAAGTGGACGAAAATCTTCCAAATGAAACCCCTGGGGGATCAAAATGGAATCGAAATCCAAATAAATCCACTAAGGGATCAGTGTGGACGAAATTTCCACATGGATTCCCCAGGGGATCTATGCAGGGGATCTAAGTGGACGGAGCCGCCTGTCTATGTCATTATTATTCACTGTCGAACGCAATTCTGCCATAGCAATACGAATGTTATCATTATCCGTCTCTCGCTGGTCATCAGTGCGGATTACACGTGAGGTAGCTCGTCGCACATCTGATTGACTTCGACGACCTTGGCATTTTCAAACAATAATCTTTTATATAAAATTCTCGTGTCACAATGTTAGTTACCATACTCCTCTGAAACGGCTGGACCGATTTTCATGAAACTTGGTTTGCATATCAGGTAGGTCTGAGTAGAATCGACCAACATCTATTTTTTATACCCTATTTTTTTTATGGCAAAGCAACGTTTGCCGGATCAGCTAGTAGTAAATAAAATTCTCACACCCTGAGAAACTGATGATAGAATATTTTAATAACGGTAATAGAAAGACAGGTACTTTATATGCCATAGGTGCAAGAAATAGCCTGTATTTATCTTCTTCTTCTTCTTTTGATAAAATGGCAACCAGCCGGATCTCTCAGATCAGCTATTTCTGCCAATGTCAAGTGTCTATAGTCTTAATATCATAAGTCTTCAAGTCTGTAAGTCTTCGTCGTGGTGAAATTAATGATAAATATATAAAAAATGTGGATGAGATGAGATGGGGACCGTCTTCCGAAAACGCCTGTATTTATAACCTTTTGTCTAACGTTCGACAGACTATTGACATCAATATATTTTTCGCATTCCAACAAAACAGCGATTTTATTAACAGTGTTATCTTATTTTGTTTGTGATATGACCTCTATGGATGTGGCACAATAAATACTTTTTTATTTGCATTCTAAACAGTGACAACCATCAAAATATATCAATACAAATGAACCAACAATAGAAAAAGCGCGGGAAACTTCAAGCGTACCGGTGCATTTTTTCTGGATAAAATTTTTAATTTTGATTTTTCATTATAAAAGGATCAGTTTTGTATTATATTGTAAATATTATTCACATTTAGTGTATATATATTAGTGTTAGTGTATAGTTTACCTGATTTGGTAAGTTGTTTTAAAAATTTTCATGAACGAGCCGCCTGACTTGGCGGACACGGGGGTCTTTGTACCCCCGGCTGCTAATTTTGTAACAGTAGTATCGAATGAATCTGGGATGGAAACGGATGGTCCCAGTGCACAACGTGGTCATAAAAGAACCAGACTACATAAATTATGCAAAGTATGCAATAAAAAGAAAAGGAAGCACAGTCAGGCTGTTGATGGGAGCAAAGGTTGCTGCTGTGCTAGTGCAGATAATAGTGAGAATAGTGATTCTACTCCTACTGTTAGCCCGGTTGAACATATTAATCATAAAGTCACACCGAGTAGTGGTTCGGCCCCCCAGGGTTCAGTATCTGGAGTTGGTAGGACCAAGTATGAGGACAATGACATAGGCCCGTTTGTTATACACGTCCAAAAAGAAGTTAAGTCGCCCAATGATAGTATCAGCTTACACCCGGTCACATTTGGCAGGTTTCTCAAGACCAATGCCATTCACAACATTGTGGAAGGATCCGTTAAGAAAATTGGTAGAAATAGAATTACTTTAGTGTTCTCAAATTTTCATGATGCGAATTCATTTATTTTAAATAGTGAGTTATCAAAAAATAATTTAAAAGCATTTATACCAACATTTCAATTAACACGAATGGGACTTGTTCGTGGTGTTCCATCGGAATGGTCACCCGAAGAAATCATCGAAAATGCTTCAGTACCCGATAACTGTGGCAAAATTATTAAAGTTAGGAGAATAAACTATAAGACTATCGTAGAAGGGTCTCCTGTTTGGAAACCAACGCAGAGTATAGTGATTACGCTGGGTGGTCAAGTTCTTCCTCCACGTATATTCATGTGCTACAACTCATTACCTGTAGAGATGTATGTGTACCCCACTATCCAATGTTATAATTGTTGTCGCTTTGGACATACAAAAATTCAGTGTCGATCCAAACCTAAATGTTACAAGTGTGGTCAGGAACATACTGGTGATACTTGTGATGTTGAGGAGGACAATATATCTTGCTGCTACTGCTCTGCTAAACACTTTGCGACTTCTAAATTGTGTCCTGAATTTTTGCGCCAAAAAGAAATTAAGAGTGTTATGGCAGAAAAATGTATTTCATATGGCGAAGTTTCTAAAATGATTGCACCTATTTATAATTCTTATGCCAATGTAGCTAGTACTCCGGTTACTACTTACGCTTACCGAAATTCGCAGTCTTCTCATACACAAAATTCTCCTTCACACACTTCACATTAAAAAACAGTGTATATCAATCGTCGCCCTCCCTCCAAATTAGGTAAAGGCTACGACCGAGAACAACATCAACAATTAGTTAACGAATACAGGTTACCAACGTCACAAAATGGCTGTGCCTTTAACACCAATTCCGCAAATCCTACATTGATGTCAACATCAGATATAATCCAAATTCTCATCCAAACACTAACTCAATCTAATATAAAAATACCGACCAACGTTGCCCTTATAGTCGATATGTATAAAAACCCTCAACCTGTTAATAATGTTACTACAAACTCAGAACATAATACAATGGAACTGTAGAAGTGCAGTTTCTAAAAAAAACGAAATTATTTACTTGATAAATAAATATAAAGCTTCTTTGTTTGCAATCTCAGAAACCTGGTTAAAACCAGGTTCCATCTTCAAAATCAGTGGTTTTTCTTGTCTAAGAGATGACAGGTCTGATGGGTATGGTGGGACTGCTCTACTCATTAGAAACACTGTCTCTTACTGTCCCCTATCTCTTCCAACAGTTAATAATTTTTCCGTAGTAGCTGCACAAATAAATAATACTTGTATTGTTTCAATATACATTCCTTCCCCCTCTTCTTCAACTCTTCAACAGTTCAACAATCTCGTTTCTCTACTTCCTCGTCCTTTCATAATTTTAGGTGATTTCAACTCTCACCATATTTCTTGGGGTTGTACTCTTTCATCATATAGTGGTGACATATTATTAGATATATTTGACCAACATAACCTTTGTGTGTTAAACTCCGGGTCCCCAACTCGTCGTACAGGGCCAAATGAAAATGTTAGTGCAATAGACCTTTCCATATGTACCCCTAATTTCGCTTCATCTCTTGCGTGGTGCACTTTACCATCTTCTTATGGAAGTGACCATTTCCCAATTTTTATAACGCCCACTCGTCCTAGCAGTTCTCCTAATCCTTCAAGGCAACCTCGTATGAAGTACAAACTTAATAAAGATGGGTTATGGGATAAGTTTAAAACTCTTGTAGAGTTTAAACTTTCTAATTTACAAAATAATTTATCACACGAACCTATCGATTGTAATAATATTTTCACAAACGTACTTATACAAGCTGCAGATGAAACCTTCCCTGTAAAAACTTCAACCAATGGTAGAGTTCCTTCCCCTCCATGGTGGGACAGTGAATGCTCGCGAATGGTAAAAGCTAGAAAGGAAGCTGAAAAAAAATATAAAAATAATATGTCCGTATATAATTTTGAAATTGTAACTGATGCTATAGCGAAAGCTCGTAAATTATTCAAAGAAAAGAAATTTGAAGGATGGAAAAAATTTTGCCTTTCCATTACCCCCAATGTAAATCCTTCTATTGTCTGGCAAAACATAAGAAGGTTTAGAAACGGTGTTACTAATTCTAATATTTCTGGCATTCCCCCTATTCTGAAGAACTCTTTTCTTAATCGTTTAGCTCCACCATTTGTTCCAGAACATGACCTTATTTATAACAACATTCCTTCTTCTATCTCTCAGAACCAAACTCTACTAAATTCTCCCTTTACAATGCAAGAATTACAGGGCGTATTATCATCGGTTCAAGACTCTGCTCCAGGTGATGACGGCATTCCGTATTCATTCCTGGCTAATTTAAATCAAACCTCACTTGAATATTATTTGAACTTAATTAACAAGATTATGATGTCGGGTAATATTCCTCCAACATGGAAGTCCCAAACTGTTATTCCCATTCTGAAACCGGGGAAAACACCATCAGAACCTTCATCTTATCGACCAATAGCTTTGTCATCCGTAATTGCAAAAGTAGCTGAAAACCTAGTTAAAAATCGCCTTGAATGGATAGCTGAACACCGTGGAATTTTACCAGAATCTCAGTTTGGATTTAGGAAAGGCAGGAGTACGTTAGATAGTGTGGCTACCTTGGTAACTGATATTAGAGTTGCATTTTCAGAAAACAAATCTGTAATTGCAGTTTTTTTAGATATAGAATCAGCATATGATAATGTTCTTCTAAATGTCCTTAAACAAAAACTAGATATACTTCGCATCCCTGAAATTTTGGTTTGCTTTACAATTAACCTCCTTTCAGGTAGAACAATAAAATTAGATCAAACACAGGATGAAAGTAGACTAGTATGGAAAGGTCTCCCGCAGGGTTCAGTTCTAAGCCCTATATTATTTAATTTGTATACGTCTGATTTAGATTCTTCACTTCAAAATACATCAAATATCCTACAATATGCAGATGACTTAGTTTTATACGCTATTGGAAATTCAGCAAGTTCTCTGTGTTCTCAGCTATCTAACTCTCTTGATTATTTAAAAATCTGGATGGACAAAAATGGCCTGAGTGTATCTGCGAGTAAGAGTTCATTAGTCTTATTTACTCGACAACGTATTCCCATCCCAATAGCTATAGATTTCGATCATAACGAAATACCAGTTAAAAAACAGGTCAAGTTTTTGGGTATTATTTTGGACTCTAAACTTACAGGTGTTCCTCACTGTGATTATGTGGTAAATAAATGTCAAAAACTTCTCAATTTGATGAGATGCCTATCAGGTGTTTGGTGGGGTGCGCATCCGTTTTCCTTAAAACTTCTTTACAATGCTCTAGTTCGAAGTGTTCTTGACTATGGAATCTTCTTATTGGAGCCTTGTAACGTGAGTGCCCTTAGGAGATTCGATTCCATCCAATCAAAGTCCTTGAGAATAATCACAGGTGCTATGAAATCTAGTCCTATTAATGCATTACAAACCGAATGCAGTGAACCTCCTCTTAGACTGAGACGTCAATTTTTAGCTGATCGATTGTTTTTCCGTGTTTTACAGTTTTCTAATAGCCATTTAATTCAAAAACTTCAGATACTTGCTGATCTTATTGAGTCGTCAAATTACTGGAATCACAAATCTCTTCCTTGTTTAGTTAAAAGTTATATTCGATTTAAATCATTTAATGCCCCGACACATCGATCTTCAAAACTTGATTTGTTTAATAATAAATTCGAATCCTTAATCCATGAGCCATCTATTAAATACGTTTTAGATATTGATAAAAATAATGCTAACCCCCATTTTAATTTCATTGTTGAACAAAATTGGCCTGAGTGGCACCGTATTTTCACTGATGCATCCAAGCATGAATCTGATAATTTTGTGGGCGTAGGAATATATCATGCTCAGTATAATATCGTTCAGAAAGTAAAGTGTCCACCTGAAGCAACAGTTTTCACTGGGGAATGTCTTGGCATCCTGAAGGCTCTGGAATATGTCTTACTTTTAAAACTTAAAAATAGTTTAATTTTAACCGACTCCATGAGTGCCCTTCAGGCGCTCTTGAGATATCCTTTTAAGTCTAAACCACCATTCCCTCTTATAGCGCATATTAGGAGTAAACTTTTTGACTGTGTTGTGAAGGGCTTTTCTGTACTTTTTATCTGGATTCCGAGCCATTGTGGAATAAGTGGTAATGAAAGAGCTGACAGACTTGCCAATGAGGCTGTGGTGTGTGGTGATACTGTTCCGTTTAAAAATTATACTCAGGACTTGGCTACTCTCCCTAGACTTTATCTTGGGGATTCCTGGGATAGAGTTTGGGAAGAAAGTGTCCGTTCAAAAGGGAAATACTACTTTAGTATACAACCGAAAATTCCTCGTAAACCTTGGTTCTCTGTCCTCAAACTTGGCAAGATTGCGACAACCATTCTAATAAGAATGAGGTTAGGTCACACCACGTGTCCAGCACATCTGGCACGATTTCATATTATAGATAGTCCTCAATGTGAATGTGGATATGACTTTGGGGATCTGAACCACATATTCCTTTCCTGTCCGATTCATGACCGTACTTCCTTTTATAATGACTTGATATCACTCCGTGTTCCTTTCCCCACTTCCATAAAGTCTCTTCTTTTTTCTTCTAACCCCTCCATATATAGTGTTCTTTCAAATTTTATTCATAATAATAACATTCGCCTTTAAATTGTATAAATATTTATATAAATATTAATATTTACGTGCCTGCTATTTAATCAAAATATTTAATGTTATGTATGTAAGTATTATAATATATACACATTCCTGATCCTGTTAACTTTGTTCCAAATTCCGTGAAATTGCCTTTTCGCGATAAATTGTTTCCCTAACTTTACTTTGTGTCATTCAAAGTTCAAATACCAAAAATAAAACTTGACGCTGGCAAATGCACAGAAGTGCGAGCCAAGTTCCCTGCCAAATGGGAGGAAAAAAAAAAAAAAAAAAAAAAAAAAAAAAACCAACAATAACAACCATCAAAATAATAATATTAAAATACGCGATAATAATATATAAATAATATGTGGTGTCTATTTAAAACCCTCTATTTGATTCGTGTAATAATACATATGGTGTATATTTAAAACCCTTAATTTAATAAGTGCTTCAATTTGACAGTCAAAAGTTTGACAGGAAAGTTGGTAGAACAGTTTATATGGGCAAAAGGAAATTGTTGTTTTTATTATCTTCCTCGCAATTTTTCCATATTTTCTCACCGTTTAAACCTTCCCTGAACTATGACAAACATTTCAAAACCTAAATCAGCTAAATCGGCCCGGCGGTTCTCGAGTTTTAGCCAGACAAACGAACAGCAATTCATTTTTTATATAAGATTCTCGTGTCACAATGTTAGTTACCATACTCCTCCGCAACGGCTGAACTGATTTTTATGAAATTTCATATGCATATTTAGTAGGTCTGAGAATCGACCAACATCTATTTTTTATACCCCTAAGTGATAAGGGTTGTCCACCCCAAAAAAAATTATTTTATTTTTTGGACCAATTTTTTTTTCTTTTTTTTTTATAATGTGACATTAAAACATACATATAGCCCCAAATTTTCTTCCCTTCTAACACCAACCTCTATTTTTAATTGTCATTTTTAGTCCCCATGCGGTACTCTTAATCGTTCATCGCCTTGCATGGCAGATAGAAAATGTACCAAAAATTTCCCTAAAGATTTCACTAACGACACGATCACAAATGTCGATGGATTTACGACGAAAAAAAAAAAAATATCGTCGAAGAAATCCCGATAATGGCGGACGATCATTTATTAAAAACATCAGCTATACAGACATTGACAATCGTTAGGTGGTCCCATATTCGCCTCTGCTGAGTAAGACATACAATGCTCATATTAATGTTGAGTTCTGCAATTCTGTGAAGGGCATCAAGTACATTATTTTGCAAGTATGTCCATAAAGGCAGTGATATGGCTGTGTTTAGAGTGGAAAATACCAATGTGAATGCTCCTCCAGTGAATAAAAACGATGAAATAATGCTCTACCAAGTTGGTCGGTACATCAGCTCCAATGAAGCTGCTTGGCGTATCCTTGGTTTACCTATTCATGAACGAAATCCAGCAGTTGTTCAGTTAGCCGTCCATCTTGAAAACGGTCAGCGTGTATTTTTCATGAACGCGACAGCGATTGATCGTGCTATAAATCCACCAAAAACTACACTCACTGAATTTTTTGAATTGTGTGATCGTGCAGATGATTTTGGTGCCTTTGCACGAACATTACTCTTTTCACAAGTACCACGCTATTTCACATGGGCTCAAACAATAAAATGGATGCCCCGTAAGCAAGGCTCACCAGTTAATGCATGTCTCAATTTATTCAAATCAAACACCTTGGGGCGAGTATTTACAGTCAATCCAAGGCAGACTGAGTGCTTTTATCTTCGACTGTTGTTGGTTAATGTTACTGGCCCATTGTCATTTCTAGATATACGTAAAGTAAATGGGCAACAGTATGCAACGTATTAAGATGCATGCCTTGCACTCGGTTTGCTGGAAGACGACAACCAGTGGGAATGTATGCTTGCTGAAGCAGTATTGAACTGTACAGCAACACAAATTCGTCTACTATTCGCTATAGTGTTGACTACATGTTTCCCAGCCCGAGCAGAGATATTGTGGGATAATCACAAAGATTCAATGACTGATGATATATTGCATCAACATCGTACACGGTGCAACGATCTAACGATAACATTCAGCGACGCTATGTACAATGAAGCGTTGATTGCTATTGAGGACCTTTGCATTATCATTGCCAATTTACCACTCAGTCATTTCGGTATGAATTCGTCAAATCGAATTGCATCTGATTTTATGAACACTGGAATGACTCGTGAACTACAGTACAACACGGTAGAAATGGCGGCGATTGTTACTCGCAATGTCCCACTAATGAATGAGGAACAAACAACCATTTACGACCGCATTATGCTCGCAGTTTCAGCAGGACAAGGTGGGTTCTTCTTTTTGGATGCACCAGATGGAACTGGCAAAACATTCCTTATTTTGCCAATTCTCGCTGAAATACGATCAAATAATGGCATCGCATTGGCCGTTGCATCATCGTGAATTGCGGAAACTTTGTTGGATGGAGGCAGAACAACTCAATCAGTATTTAAGATACCACTAAATATTCAAAATAACCCTGACGCAGTGTGCAACATAAAAAAAATCGTCCATGGCCACAGTGCTGAAACAGTGTAAAATTATCATCTGGGATGAATGTACTATGGCATACAAAAATTCGCTTGAGGCTTTGAACAGGACATTGAAAGATATTAAAAACAAAGACAAACTATTTGGCGGCACTCTATTAGTCTTATCAGGTGATTTCAGATAAACACTTCCCGTCATTCCACGTTCAACATACGCTGATGAGATCAACGCCTGCTTAAAATCATCGCCATTGTGGTGTAATGTTGAAAAAGTACAGCTGAAAGTAAATATGCGCGTTCAAATGCTTAAAGATTCATCCGCTGAAACATTCTCAAAACAACTCTTAGATATCGGCAATGGAAAAGTTACTATAGATGAAACTGGATGTGTAAAATTACCGACCAATTTCTGCACAATCATTGATTCACAAGATGCTCTCATTGAACAAATATTTCCCGATATACACACTGTACATAAATCATGAGTGCCTTGTAGAAAGAGCAATTTTAGCGGCAAAAAATTTGGACGTTGACGATTTAAATCTGAAGATACAACCGTTGTTGCCAGGGAACTTGGTATCATACAAATCTATTGATACAGTTTGCGATGCCAGCGAAACTGTAAATTTTCCAACAGAGTTTTTGAACTCACTGGATTTTCCAGGCATGCCACCACCAATTTTTTGCTTCGGAATTTGAACCCGCTGTACAACGGTACGCGATTAGTCATTCAAAATTAATGAAAAACATTATCGAAGCCAGCATTTTAAATGGCAAGTTCCGAGGTGAAAATGTATGATTACCGCGAATCCCTATTATACCTACAGATACGCCTATTCATTTTAAACGTATTCAGTTTCCGATTAGATTGGCATTTGCAATAACTATCAATAAGTCCCAAGGCCAAAAAATGACTGTTTGCGGCTTAGATTTGAGCACACCATGTTTTTCACATGGCATGCGTGGCATGCTCTCGAGTTCGTAAACCATCCAGTTTGTTTGTGTTAGCTAAAGATGGGCTAACAAAAAATATTGTTCACGCTATAGCCTTAAGAAATTGATATTGTTTGTTAGTGTTACTGTCGTAATTAATTAATGATACACATATATACATAATTTAAAGGAATGAATTATAATAATAAAAAAAAATGTTTGGTGTTTTGTTATTTTTCTATTCCCTCATCGTTCACAGCTCCATGCCTCTTTCACTCATTTACCACATCCTTACACACTTATAATGAGTATTTTTTTTATACACTAGAAATTCCCTAGAAATAATTTATAGGGCAAAACAACGTTTGCCGGGTCAGCTAGTATTATATATATTATAGTATAGATTATCGCTATTTTAATACGTATTTTAATAAAAGAATATATTTAATTTGAAGGTTAATTGTTTACCCTCAGGATTGCGGAGGTCCGACGTCAGTCGCTCCGTAGAAAAACTGATATGAGGTCAAACTGGTTAAACTAATAGCCGACCCCAAATAATCTTGGGAATAATAATTGCAATAGATAGCTTCTAGTCTATTTGAAGCATAGATCGTTTTTGTGTATATTTAGATTCCCTATTTTTTATTTGAGCGTCTAGTAAAACAAAATATTATCTTATGTATAAAATTCTCGTGTCACAATGTTAGTTACCATACTCCTCTGAAACTGCTGGACCGATTTTTATGAAATTTGGTGTGCATATCGGGTAGGCCTGAGAATCGACCAACATCTATTTTTTATACCCCATTTTTTAATGGCAAAACAACGTTTGCCGGATCAGCTTGTAATATATAAATGTCAAATGAACCCGTAAATGTTAACCAGGTCTATATTAAAAACATTACTCTCTCTCCATTAAAAACAGACTGAGGTGTCTATGACGTTGTCATAGAGATGCCCCGGGGAGAAAGGAGTGCTTTGAACATCAGCTATCTGTGTGATATTTCATTCGTAATGTGTCTCTTCGGAATGTTTGTCAGGATGATTTAACTAATGTACCTGCCAGAAACAATTGCGAAATAGCTTTATAGAGTCCACTTTATCATAAAGTTGCCCGAACAATGATTTGTTATTAATATATTAAAGTTGTTTCGTAATATCATTTTTTAGTAGACTTTAAAAATTGTTTTTTTATGTTTTACCAATTTATTATTCGGTTTTTTCTTAAAATTGAAAAAATAGTAAGTTTTATAATAACAGGAACTATATTTTAAAGAAATTAAAAACATGTATGCAAAAATTAATACATTGCTAATGTTAAAAGACATTTAACACAAATGATATTATTTATTATTTTAACTGACTTTAAATTAGGAATTGAAATTATTATTATTAAAAAAGTACCCGTCTAAATGCAAAGTAAAACCTTAAGCCTAGTAAAATGTAGTATAATTTTAGCCTTTAGTCTAAGTGCACCATTCTGTCACATACTGCAAGTATACCGCACGCTGCGTCGAGTCATTAGCGTAACGCGCGGGTTTAACGGCGGTTTAAATGTTTCCAACTTAACGTGCACTTTATATATACACTAGCTGTACCCGCGATTAACGATTTACGCGAATTACGATTTCCAAGCCAAAAAGGAACAAACAATTACAAAAATCTAAGACTTCAAACAGATTCTATAGGTACCTAGAATCAAACAGATTCTAGGTACCTATAGAATCTGTTTCACATTATAATACTACTATTTAAATGAATAAAGAATTAGGTATAGACAAGAATTGGCACATAGCAATTTATGAAGAGCCAGTTTATTTTACACGTTTTACAGTTTTTTGGCAGGGAGTCTTCGCATTAAAAGTACCCTATGTCCTTTCTCAAGCTCTAGACTATCTGTGTACCAAATTTCATTTAAATCAGTCCTATAGTTTTGACGTGAAAGCGCAACAGACAAACAGAGTTACTTTCGCATTTATGATATTAGTAAAGATAACAATATATAATAAAGAATAACATTCAGAGTGCAGGAGTAAATATTTGTATATACATAATATGTATATGTGGATTAAGAACACGGTGAAGCACGGTGGTGCTTGCGTAAATGGGTGCATTTACGCATTGGAAGAGAGAACAACTAAAGGGAAAAACTACACAGGACACAGTACTGCAAAGAGAAGAAAAACTTAAAACAAACTCTAGACCAATCTCTCTAGCGTGTGTAGCGGGCCAAAACCTATTTTCTTATTAGAGATCGATATCTAGCAGTGCAGTATTATAAGCTGAAGAATAAATAAATAAATATTTCGGACATCTACACATACAACGCCGTCTAGTCCCGAGCTAAGCAGAGCTTGTATTATGGGTACTAGAACAACTGATATAAATACATATATACTTTTTTTTGTAAATATATACATACTTATTTTTGTAAATACATACATATTATACATAGAAAACACCCAAACTCCGAAACAAATATTTGCAGATCATACAAACATTTAGTCGACCCGGGAATCGAACCCGATACATTACCCAATCTACTGCCTCTGTGGCGCAGTGGTAGCGTATGCGACTGCCGTGTTTGAGGTCTCGGGTTCGATTCCCGGGTCGGACCAAATGTTTGTATGATCTGCAAAGATTTGTTTCGGAGTTTGGGTGTTTTCTATGTATAATATGTATGTATTTACAAAAAAAAAGTATATATGTATTTATATCAGTTGTCTAGTACCCATAACACAAGCTCTGCTTAGCTTGGGACTAGATGGCGTTGTGTGTAAGATGTCCGAAATATTTATTTATTTATCTCAAGCACAGCAGACGCATACGCTACCACTGTGCCACCGAGGCAGTAGATTGGGTAACATACAATCTCTCATTACAAGCTTTTATTTAGTTTCACCTGTCCCGATTTTTGTCTGTAATCAAATCTTGCAAGTTAAATTTGATCCACTTACCGATTTCCGATTAAGCTGAAATTTGAAATATACCTTTAGTTCTGATGACAATGCAATTATAAATAAATAATCGGTATTATTATAAATCTAAAATGGCCGCCGCAGCAAAATGGCGGCGTACCTATTTCTGAACAACCCACCCAATATGGGTATCAGATGAAAGGGTTTAAAGTGTTTTTTATCAACAAGTAAAAAAAGCTTGCTTTAAAAAATATTTATCACTTGTTTTCAACATGAGAAATACGATGAACAATTGGCAAGAATGAGGATGTAATCTGTCAGGGAGAACCTTGCAGTTAAGTGACTGGTATTTCAGTGCCGCAAGCAAACCCGACCTGTCGTCACTAGATGCCACGGACATCAGTTCTAGTGACGATCTAGACGACGAATTAATCGGATAAAGTCCATAAAACAAAAATAACATTGTTTGCTCTCTAAATTATAAGTATAACTAGTTACTGTCCCTTAAATGTTTGTGTTAACATTTAAAAATTTGATATTTATGATCTCAAAAATATCGCAAAGATGCATGTGAAAGAAGAACACCCCACGAATTTAACCATAAACGGCGTATAATATAGAACCACTCTGCATTGTGACTAAAACTAGTACAAAATGGTCGAAACGTGTATAATAATATGTATTATCTACTAACTAATATGTATTACATAAAAACATATTAGTTCTTTTTTTTTCTTTTAAAAGACATCGCCCGCATAAATCCTGTATCGTGAGGGACTTTACAAACACAGAAGAAATGGATATCGAGAACACCCAGACTCAGAACATCACAGAACATCAATTTGTAGATCACACAAAGGTGTTTGAACCCACAGCACTCAACACAGCAGAGGGCAGCGTGGCGACCGCTCAAACCATTGGGCCATCCGTACAGTCAAAAGTTAGGTTAATAATATCAATTCACGTACAGTCATATTATTATAGAAAAGTTAAAAGTATAAATTAATATTTATGTTAATAGACTGTCAAATATTTATTATACTAAAAACCTAGATCTACAACAATGTTAAAATCTAAAACATTTTGCCTATTTAACATCTACCAGGATTTTAAGGTAACAAAGAAGGATTTAAAACAATATAAATTTAGCACAGGCAAGCACCATTACCAAGGTCGTTTACCTCAATTCTGCTAGCATAACAACTAAAATCATACAGTAACACAGATGTTTTAACTTTAAAGACAAGCCCTACTTTTCATAACAGTAGGTACACTGTTATTAGCAAATAAACATTCAAAGAAACCTTATTTCGCGAAAGACTCCCACACTCGACTTAATAGCTCATCTTCGTTTTATTTAGGCGTTACTAAATCATTGTGTATTTACTTTGAAGGCCCGAGGTGTTTCACCGTTTAATTTATGAGCCAAGTTCACATATAAAAGGGTGAATTGTGCTCGCCTACGGTACGCAAATGTTGCGGGTCGAATAAACTTTGACGACCATTTTCATTCCTTATGCATAACGTTAGGGCTTATACGAATTCTATTACTCGCAGATGAGTTTCTGTAACATTCGGCTTACTGTAAAGTTTTAGGGTCACGTCTATTCTTATCTCGGACGGTACCGGATTAGCCAGTAAGGTGAACTCCCTAATAAAACTTTATTGTTTTAGTTAAGAAATCATGAATAATTTTAAAACAAACTATACGTTGAACCTAGTTTCTACGTTAAGGGTTAAAGGCGTGTTTTTTATTTTTTATAATAAATCATCATCTTCCTAGCCTTTATTATTCCTAAGATTAATGTTTTGTTTAAATCACGTGACTTAGCGTCGATAGATGTCATTTATATACATTGTTAGTTTTCTATTAACGTTTACGTTTGTGGAATGTCAACTTGGCTAGGAGAGCTGGTCTTCTTTAGGCCGAATGTATAGAATTTCATTTACAAAAGAAATTTTCAGAGAGAAAGAAAACGGAAATAAGATCTAAAATAGTTGTGTATACCGCATACTATTCTTTCGAGCATAGCAAAAGTTTCAAAATTTATATAAAAATTGTGTTGCCATATGCACCTTAAAACTATTGTGTGATCTTCGCCTGAACATGGAAGGACTAATATATAACGAAACTTACATACATTCATCACGAACAAAACCCGTGAAAAACTAGCACGTCAACTCTTTCGTAACTATATTTCATCTCTATCTAAATAAATCAAAGAGAACAATCTTAAATCTGTAACTTCACAAAATACGAGCATGGCATCAATAGGTGGCACTTAGTATTACTCTATATAAAAAATAAGGTAGATGTATATCAAAAATCCATTACGGAACGCAAATAACAAGGGTATAAATCAGGAAGTGCGGTGACTTACTGGGAAGGAAACCGTATACATAGAAGAATCTAGTGTGTTCCTGTGTGTGTGTGCAGATATCTTTTTCATTAACGTAAATATATTCCAAGTAAATCGTTCCAAGACAGTTTAATTTTTCCTGGGACTTCCCGAGTGTCATAACTCGGTGTGTTCGTGGGTCACCGCTGTTGATCCTGGTGTACAGGAGTTACAGTGGTGGGCGTGTGGGCGGGATTAGTCCCAATAACGTAAATATATATGATACAACTAGTCAAATAGTACACGATTGCTACGATCTAGACCGAAAGTTAATGTAACGGAAGCTATCTCGATACTCGATACTTATGAGGCGCACTGATTATAAGATCACTAGCGGCCGCTTGCGACTTCATGCGCCTGGAGTTAGCTATTTACACTTTTTTTTTAATAAAACATTCCTCCTTATTATTATAAGTAGTTTTTTTCAATAATTCTTATACTTAAATACATGTTTAAAATCCTTCTGCCATAATTACTTTAACTTCACTAACATTGGACTTTCATACAAACTACCATCCCCCGTTTTAACCCCAAAAAGCGGGGGGGTTGATTTCCTAAGATACATTATTAGTACACCTCCACACCATGTATAGAGCGTATATTATAAATTTCAAGTCTCTTAATTCAAAAACATAGGACTTTCATACAACCCTCGTTTTACCCCCTTAGGGGAGGAGTTTCGTAAAATCCGTTCTTAGCGGATATCTACACCCTATAAGAAACCCACCTGCCAAATTTCAAGTTTGAAGGTGTTATAGTTTCTGAGATTTCGTGATTAATAAGTGAGTGGTATTTCGCTTTTAAATATATAGATCAGCCACGAATTTTTTTTCAAAATTAGTCTATGGATACATTCCATCTATAGGTGCTTCAGTAAGAATGCACTTTTTCATATTAAAATTAAAACACGTATTTTTTATAGAGTTGTGATTTTTTTATTAGATTGTAAAGAAAACATGTTCGTGAAATTTTAAATTTCGCTTACAGCAGCAATGTTTTCAAGAGACCGACCGGTACGTTGACACACAAGAGCCCACTGCTATGTCCATAAACGACCCAGTTTCTTAAAAATTTTTGACCACTATTCGATTGGTTGACACATTAGGTGCACTTTCTCGACTGAAAATTCTTCGAAGTTTGCAAGCGGTCTCAGCATTACCTTCAGCAAATTTTTGTAATTTTAACGTGTTGCTCTTTTGTAATGTGCTACATTTTTATTATTAGGAATTAACATATATGTGACAGCTGCCAAATTGCAAAGCTGCTTCTTGCAACTTTGGCCAAATTAATCAGGGCTTCTATAGATACCTATATTGCATTTAGATTTAAACATTTCATACCTATTTGACAATTAAACTGAAACCCCTAGACATACCTGATCCAGACGCCTATTAGATGGACCCGTCAAATGTATGTATATATTTTAAGCACAAAGCTTTTTTAGATGTAAGTTCATTATTACAATGACTATTATAGACCTTCATTATCTGCTCAAAATAAAATCCATAAACAAAATTCCTCCAAACCATAGAAAGAAATAGAATACAATATAAGCTAAAAGAATAAGAGGATCTCGTTCGAAATTGTCTCGGTAAGTTAACAAATATTTGGAAATAAATAAGGCTTTAGATATGTGCTCGCATCGCCCTCAAAACATTCTTCAGAGACAACAAACAGACACGGTACCAACCTGATTTATGCATAACCATTACGTTTATCACAGCGGAATAAGCACACGGCATTCAATGGAGGCAATGCAGCGTATTGCGTCCATTGCAGTACTCTTTCTACGAAGACGTTTTTGTGAAAATTGAGAATTATCTTCTATTATTAAATGATTTAATCTATTTACTTAAGTAAATAGTTTCGTTCTTTCTTTCACTCTAATTTTGAGAAGAGAATACTTGTTTTAAATTCTAACTATAATTTAAATAACTATAGTTAGAATAATAATATAATTAAATCAGAACTATAACTTGAGTGAATGTTTAATTAAATGCTTTGTTGCTCTAAAACAGCGCTAGGTTTTATAGAAATGGAAGAAATATTTTTTACAGTTATTAGAGGATAATTCCAGCCAGGGTCATAGCCTACAGGATTAGCAAGCTGAAGTGGCAGTGGGCAGGCCATATATGACGTAGAACCGATAATTAATCGTTGGAGTAAACGTGTTCTTGAGTGGAGACCGCGTCTCGGCAAACGTAGTGTAGGATGTCCACAGGCCAGATGGACTGATGATTTGCACAAGACGGCTGGCAGGAGCTGGATGCGAGAAGCTGAGGATCGAACTAAGTAGCTTGCAATTGGAGAGGCCTATGTCCAGCAGTGGACTGCGGTAGGCTGATGATGATTATTAGAGGACAGCAATAGCTGCATCAACGAGACACACAATTATTTTGCATTGCGTGGGAATCAAACCCACGTTAACTTAGAGAGCATAGAAGTCAGAGTCGGTATCACAGGGGATTATTATATGTATATGACAATCACGGTTTCGTGACGTACGCAATAATGTCTGCTACTGAAATATACGTCATTCAAATAAGCGTTTATATTTCCTGTAAATGTTCCTATAATACAATTTAAGAGTAAGTCAACCATCTTTACAAGCTTTTTATTAAATTGCAATGTATGTATCTATGTTCGGGTATCTTCAACCGCTTTTGCAAAATTTTTGCAAGCATATGTATACAGCATGACAATGCAACATTATGATGACATGGAGCTGATCTGATGCTGGAGCTAGAAGGTGGCCATAGGAAATCTGTAAAAAAACGTCGCAACACCATCGAGTTTGGACTCGTTTAAATCGTCTCGACGAGTACCTTATGTTTTCTTTCATTATTTTTAGGGCATTCCAATAACTGCTTGTTTTTCAAAAGTTTTTTTCAAAGTTTAAAAAGTTAAGAATTTATTTAAGGTCGGTCGATACAGACCAAATATGTATAAAAGAGGCATCGATGTATACCTAAACACATTGAAACAAACGTTTACTTCTACAATATAAAATCAAAGCCCTTTATACTTTGTAATCTAAACTTTCGTTTATTTTTTCACTACGCGAACATTACCGTCAAAACATTCCATCTAGCTTTAGGTACTCAACCTGAAATTTCAAAAGTCCAGTCACAGAGGCATTACAAAGTTCTCAGTTTTCAACAGCGAAAATTAATATGAAAGTTTCTCTTTTACCGGGACGCCAGAAGTGTGGATGAACACACTTGTAAATTATCACGTCATTTAAGCGAAACTCGGCGGTGAAATTTCATGGTCGAACAACTACGCGAGCTCGGTCCCAATGCGAGCTTCAGAGCCCGGCCACTTCCGACATTGAACGACGCTGAATGTAATCATCCAGAAACTTACTAACTACTTTACATTTGATATATAAAATAATGTTAATAAACACATTCACGCAAAACCCCCCAAACTTAGCAGGCAGAGTATGTATTATGGATATGGATACTAGGCAACTGATATAAATACATATATACTTTTTTGTCACACATAGAAAACATCTAAACCAAAACAAATATTTCAGATTATACAAGCATTAGCTTTTGCCCGCTCTGTTGTGTGTTGTGGCTCTGTCGTGTATATTGGTTATTGTAACAAAAAAGCAGCCTGTGTCCATCTCCAAGGTCAAATCTATCTCTATACCGAAATTCATCCAAATGGATTCAGCGGTTTAGCCGTGAAAGCGTAATAGACAGACAGTACTTTTGAATTTATAATATTAGTATGTAAGTATGAATTTGATCCAACCCGATGCTTGATTGCTTAACTCCGGTTTTCTATAAATAAATATTTCGGACATCTAACACACAACGCCATCTAGTCCCAAGCTAAGCAGAGTTTGTGTTATGGGTGCTAGACAACTGATAAAAATACATATATACTTTTTTTGTAAATATTACGTGTAAAACGTGTAAATAAAAAGTTTGAAAAAATAAGTACTTTCACTTATTGCATACAAAACGGCAATTTCATAGGTAAAGACCTATTACATACATATTTTAAATAGAAAACACCCAAACTCCGAAACAAATATTTCTAAATCATACAAACATTTGGTCCGACCCGGGAATCGAATCCGAGACCTCAAGCACAACAAAGACCTATGAGGCCCTGGTACTAAACCGGTGGAGCAGACCCACTTGTGCCACATGGTTTGACTCTCCACCTAGAAAGACTTACTGATATACACATTAATAGAGAAATTATGAATCCTGTCCTACTTCTTACTAGTCCTACTTTCCACAAATACTATCATACTTCCTATCCTGCTAACCCTACTAATATTATGTGTATATTGTGAGGACGTGTGGATAATTATATTGATGTTTAGTATTCTTTCACGCAAAAACTACTGAACGGATTTATAGGAAACTTTACAGTATAATTATGACTAGCACATCTGAATAACACATAGAGTACCTACTTTTACTGCGATATCCGACATACACACGAAAGGAGCCGCGGGAAAAGCTTTTTTAACTATAATTAATTAATGATAATTATTTATACATATGAATCTATAATCATTACGATGACATATATGTCGATGTCTATTATGATGCTTTAAGTATTCTACAGCTACTTCTAAATACGAGTATTCTTGTAATCTTGTTGTAATGTTTAAATGTTAGGTACTTGTGTGTAAGCTACCCTAAACTTTTAAACACCTACTGTCCGTGTTATAATTGCCAGTAAGAAATCAACTTTGTTTTGGTTTGTGCATAAAATAAAGATAAATTAATAAAAAAGTACTAATGGCATAGATTTTGTAGTATGAACAATAGAAATGGTATTATTTCTTTATCACAAATCACATTAGGATGGTCAGCAGCATAAAAACATGATAGAACAGATTATGTAATCTAGTAATGGATATTGCCACGTCCGTATCAAATAAATCAATGCGCTGCGCTGAGATATTCAATATCACTTTTCCAGCATTAGCTGATACCATCAATGAAAGCACTTTGGTAAAACAAATGGAAAACGTGGAAATTGGTTGAAATAAAAGGAGTAAACTAAATATAGTCTAATCCTTAGTAGGTTTCTTTTACAGCCATTTTCAATAACTTAAGTATGTCTTCAAGAAAGGAGAAGGTTCTCAATTCGACGGTATTTCTTTTTGGTTGCTAACTCATAACTTTCGACTGGGTAATCCGATTAAGATGATCCTTTTTTTTGCTTACAAGCCGGTGCGTCCCGTGTGGTCCCATTTCAATTTGGTCCAGTTATTGAAGTCGGTTTTTTTGTTAAAATGTTTATATTATTTCAAGTCAAATTCAGACCTAACCTAACCTAAACTTAGGTAAAACTGGAGATGGGCTATCGAAAATGACCGTTAGACTACAGTTCATGATCTCCTCTACGTGTAGCTGCATACAAACAGATTCTGTACAAAGGTAAGTCATTGGCAGCAACCTTATCTATGTAGGCTAGAGATTGTCTGGCGGTTAAATGTCAACCGTTTTAAATATTATTTAATTTTATTTCGATGATTACCGGTCAATGAACTTAAAAACAAATAACATGGACTGTTATTGTGTTTATATGTATCAGCAATATTAACATTTTTATAGACTCTTGATACTATGTTAGATTAAAATATACAGGAATAGTGTATACTTTATATAGTTACAACTTTATTTCGACAGGCTCTGTGATAACCGCCTAGGTTAACACATTGCAAAGTTAAGTGATATTAACCAGGTCGATCTATGATGGGTAGCCATTCTTAACATATTGAGACCTCTCGTTATCTCTCTCTCTCTGTCTCGCTCTCGAAGAGAACGTTAAGCTGTCGGTTCTGGTTGCCATACCTACATAGAGGTATTATAGATAGAGCAGGGTAGCCAGGCCTCCAGCCGTCCCTCGATTAGACAAAGAGAGACGATCGCGGTACCTATCTATTCGCGTATGCGCAGTTAGCGCGGTAAAGCAGCATAGCAGAACGATTCGACGGTTAATTGTTGTAATTGGTTTACCATTATTAGTCCTTTACTGCGCATGCGTTGTAGAGAGAGACAGATGGGGTACCGCGATCGGGTTGGATTTTAAAACGAGTTGCCTGAATTTGAGGGTATTGGTGGTGTAGGGGGCTTAAGGGAGTTAGTCTTAATCCCCCAAAGTAATTTTGGCTGCCGGAGTTGCGTCTAAATATTTTTAATCAATTTTAAAAAAATCTTAAATTATGCAAAACGGAACGTAATTTTTATGCTTTAGTACAGTTTTTCAAATGTAATTTTTAGGTTTTATGTGAAAAACGTGAAACGAAACGCAACCCGCCATCTTGGATGGATGATATTGACAGCTAATGTCAAATTTATGCGTCATTCACCCATTCCCTAAAATTAAAATCCAACCCACTGCACCAATCGTGCAAACTCAAAATTTATGCAGAACACATTGCACTCCCATGAAAATAGCCAAATCTACCAACAGGTCATTTGGTTCTTGGTGTTGCACCAAAGGCAATTGTAAATCTAAATCTAAAATACCACGCTACAAGGGGACATTTTGTGAAAATATAAAAATTGATTTGGTGCATGTTTTCTATCTATTACATATATGTATATTTAAGAAAATGAAGCTACAACGACGTCATAAATGAAGATCCCTACAAGGAAAATTTTGAAAGGTGCCTGGCCGGGTCACCATATGTGACTGGTATAATTATTGCCGAGAAACCATTGTGGCATACCAAACGGACAAAAATGAAGCAGTTGGAAAGTTTGGTGGCCCCGGAAAAATAGTCCAGATCGATGAATCTTAATTTAGAAAAAGAAAATACAATCGAGATAATTATATATTATGTGTTATAGGAAATGTATAAGAACAGGATATAATTCTTAGGTAATTAATAGCAATGTATTACTCCGAGCTGGCACAATCCGACTTAATTGGGTTAGGTTAGATGGGTGGGGCCCGACCTGTCGGATGCCCAGTTCTGATTCCGAGAGGGGCGTTCGACGGTCGATGCCGTGATACGCCTTAGGGCCGTGACCGAAGAGGCGGTGTGCTGTGGCGGCGTGCTGTTGGCGGTGTGTTTGGACATCGCCAACGCATTCAATAGTCTGCCATTCAGCTGCATTGGGGAAGCACTCCAGTACCACGGGGTGCCAGAGTACCTGAGGCGGCTAGTGGCACACTATTTGGAGGAGCGTACCGTCATGTATGAGGACCGAGAGGGCGTCTTGAGACGGCGACCCATGTCGTGCGGCGTTCCGCAGGGGTCTGTCCTTGGACCACTCCTGTGGAACGTGGGATACGACTGGGTCCTACGACCTCGTAGGACCCAGTCGTATCCCACGTTCCACAGGAGTGGTCGTCTCCCCCGGGCTGGGCGTAATTTGTTACGCCGATGACACATTGGTCACAGCCCGGGCGAACTTCCAAGAGGCGGCGCGCCTGGCCACCAGGGGTGTTTCTCTGGTGGTCGGGCACATCGAGGCGCTGGGCTTACGGGTGGCCCTGACCTCCACGCGCTGGCTTTGCCGCCGTGGAGGCTCTCCAGCCGGTCATCCTCGAGTGAGCAGGGCGGCAGCACGGGACCTTTTCCTTCCGACTGACGCAGGTACTTTCCGGGCACTGTTGCTTCGGGAAGTACTGCACTCGGTCGCTAGGATTGAACTGAGTCCCGCCTGCCACCACTGCGACTGCAGTGAGGACTCAGCCCAGCATACGCTGGCGATCTGCCCCGCATGGTCGTCGCAGCGCCGGGCCCTCACTGCTGTCATTGGAGGAGATCTATCTCTACCGGCCATCATTCGCTCCATGGCCGGTATAATAGCGATAGCAGTTCTACCGCGGTCGCAACCTTCTGCGAAGAAGTCATCTCGCAGAAGGAGGCGGCGGAGAAGGCCCGGGAGGACGACCTCCACTCGGACCCAAACCGCCGCCGGCGAACCGGGCAGCGAAGGCGCGCTCACCTGCGCCTCATGCCGCCCTGAGTGTGGCCGCGGATGGTCGGGACGGGCTTTCCCTTCCATCCGCTCTAGTGGCCGCCCGCGAGGAGGCGACGTTACGCGTGTGCCGTACGTCGCCTAAATGAGAGGTCAACAACAGAGGGTGTCCGCTTCTGTGCGGACAAGCGCTGGGAGGGGTCTGGATGGCGTAATAGCAGCAGTTCCCGGACTCCTCCCTCCTCAGGCGCAGAGTGGCACACCGTGTGGTTTTAGTCGGTTCGAGGCCGACACACCGCCCCGCCGCAAGTGCCGGCGCGGGTGACGGTCCGAGGGGATTTCCACACGTAAAAAAAAAAAAAAAAGATGTGGTTATTTTTTTAAACCGGCTGGGTGGTTTAAAAAAATAACCACATCTTTTTTTTGGGGGGGTCGCGGGGCTCCGTCGACTCATAATTGAAGCCAGTTTTTATAAATATATTTATATATAATTAATAGAAGCGATAAAACATGTTTATAAAGTGGAATAAACAATTTTTGTAGAAATTTCTGTTATTTATTTTTTCTAAGGGAACCAAGTATTTCCGGCGGGTGAAAATGGTGAGGGGGGTAATCCAACTACTACTTATAAAAAAAAATGTATAGTCTATGTCACCTTATAACTCATTCATTAAAATCGGTTCAGTAGTTTAGGCGCTGCGATGAAACATAAAAACATACATAGACTGCAAAAACTTTTACCCTTACTCTTAGCTTCTCCACAGTCATGTAAAAAGAAACATGGATGTAAATAAATTAACAAATGGTGACACAATATGACCATTTGCTTTTTATTCTTTCAATAGTGTACATTATAAGAATAAAAAGTTACTTCTTTTCACCGTGTAAGTAATATGGCTCTTACTTTTTCGCTCATTTGTCTAGTTTTTATGAAAGCTTTTTAATCAAGACAGAAAATTATCCACCAACTCAAAACTGCAAAATCCGTTAGTGCAATAAAGTCTAACCGCGGCCGAGACTACAATACTGGTTTTGTTAAATGAAAATAGCTGAACTTGGTACCACCGTACCTCCCCCCATTGTGCCCCTTCGCTTTGTCTATGAAAAACAGAAGTTTTTCGTAGACAAAGATATAAAATACGACCGTTTATAAAACTTTGCAATGAAATGTTAATTCAATGGCAGGAAGGAACATAAACATATAAATGGATATTATGATGAATTAAAGGTACAAATTAAAAATATTAGGCTACTAGGAACAAAGTTCGTATTTATAACTTTACGCTTGAACTTAACAAGAAGATGAGTTTTAAAAATCCAGTTATGCGACTCAACAGACTGCTAAAGTTCCATGTATTGTTGAACAAAAAGTATACATTTTAAAGGTAAAGACGTTTACCAAAATACCCAAATCATTTTATTATAATACGCAAAAAAGATACCAGATTTCATATAGGTACCTCCCATAAGTTTCATAGTTACCATCGAAACGTGTTTTGATTACGTAGCGTCAGTTTATTCGTTTTATTCGCGCAGGTAACCAAACTTATTTAATTTTACCCGATCAATGTCATATCATTTGCTACAGAAGAAATTTGCCAGATTTTTTCTTTAAGGGCGTTCGAGACGGACGTCCCTGGAGAGAAATGGGGTTAACATCGTTCAACGTAATTTCTGAAGAGGGTCATCAGGAAGATATAATGCCATTTCTGTACCCTTGATGTCTTTTTAAGTGCGGACCCACTTAACCCTAACGCGGGGTGGAGTTTGCTGCTATTCGATGTCAACTCGGAAAAACTAATGGATTCACGAAGATTTTAATGTTTTATATTGTTGATATTTACCCACCTATGCACATTTGTTAAATGTCAAGACTCGGTCTGTTAGTTATTTATGAGTAGTAGATATCTAAATTTTAAATTTCTAAACAACGTTTCGTTTCAAATGTCTAAGTTCCAAAGTAGTGTCGTCACAGTTTCTTTCAACGTGTAGTAATGAAGTTTTTCTCCACTACGCGTTTATTCCGGGATTCCGGGTCTAATTTTATCATTCATTACTATCAAACAAATTTTTCGTAAGTTTCATTTTGATGAGACGCCTAACTTTATTTATTCTAACAAAAATTCTGAATTGTGTCAGCTAACAGCGGTAGTAGGGATAAAATATTTCGAATTGTCAATTTTTAACTAACGCGCTGTAGTCGCGTTAGCAACGCGCTACAGCATCGCGACTATATTGATGCAAAGCGCGGGCGTGTCGGTCGACTGTATTGCTGCGAACGCGCGACAGCCTTGCTGCTGCAGTGCTGCAAAAAGTCGCCGTGGGCGGGCGCCCTAGCTGTGAACCGGGATAACGTACCACGCAATTTTCAGGACAATGTGGCTGTTAAATTATTATTATTATTTTTTTATATATATTTTATATATATTTTTTTATATATAGGCCCTATAGTAGGCCAAAACCTCCTTTATAAGGAGAGGCTTATGTCCAGCAGTGGACTGTTAAAGGCTGTTGATGATGATGATAGCTGTGCCCGCATCTTCATTCGCGTGGCGTAGTGACTTTTGGTATCATTTATATCATATATGGGCAACAGCCGGCCCGCGGGCCGGATCCGGCCCGCTGTAAAATATAATCCGGCCCGCGAGACATTTTGAAAAAACCCAATTAGAAAAATATTACATTAGGTACTTATGCTCACGGGAGTGACAGTGAGGCGGCAAACATCAAATGCTGTCGTCTAATGGGGGCGGCGATTAGCAAAGAGTGAGGCGGCAAACATCAAATCCTTTGATGTTTGCCGCCTCACTATTTGCTAATCGCCGCCACTCGGCTTGCTCGATCAAATTCTTTGAGGTTTGCTGCCTCACGGGCGACACATCAAAAGATTTATTGCTTCTCAATTATTCTAAACTAGTTTATTCCAGATTATTCCTTCATTTTGCCTATATAAGCGGGTGGATGGCTCGAACGTTAGTTTACTTCTATTTGAGCTACCGAGGTGATAACTTGGACAAGCGATATCCTAGCGAACTGCTCGAGCCGTGAACTTGCTTTGTGACTTTGTGTGCATCTTGAGTGGTTACTAACTATAGTTTGTTATTAAGTGTATTGAACGAAAAGTAAACAAAAATGATGTATGGTGGAAAGAAACGAAAAGTAGATACAGAGGGTCGCCAGTTTCAAGAAAAATGGACTGAACAATTCTTTTTTATCTTGCACAATGGTAAGCCTATTTGTTTGCTGTGTAATGAATCAATTTCAGTAATGAAAGAATTCAATATAAAGAGGCATTACTCAACTAAGCATGCTACGCTGCACTCACTGACAGGACAGTTAAGAACAGACAAAATCCAGAAGCTTACCGCAAATTTGGAAAAACAGCAACAAATGTTTCATAAACAAAGAACACAAGTTGATAATGTTGTGAAAGCTAGTTTTATAGTTAGCTCAAAATTAGCAAAGGCATTAAAACCATTTTCCGAAGGAGAATTTATCAAGGAGTGTATGTTAGAAGTTTGCAGTATTTTGTGTCCTGAAAAGAAAAATGAATTTGAAAAAATTAGTTTGTCAAGACGAACTGTTGTTCGACGTATAGAAATGATGGCTACTGATATAAAAACAACATTGACTGACCGAATGGCTGGTTTTGAATCATTTTCCATAGCATTAGACGAGAGCACCGATTTGTCTGACACAGCTCAACTGGCTATATTTATTCGAGGTGTTGATAAGGAGTTCACTGTTACCGAGGAATTGCTTGCTTTACAGTCGCTAAAAGGAACCACTACAGGAGAGGATATTTTTATTGAAGTTCAAAAGGTATTCACAAGTTTTGGCTTGCCATGGTCAAAATTAATTGGAGTATGCACTGATGGTGCACCTTCTATGGTCGGCTTACGTAAAGGTTTCATCGGAATTTTGAATGAAAAAGCAACAGAATTAAATGTGCAAAAAGATGATCTGATAGTCCTTCATTGCATTATCCACCAACAGAACTTGTGTTCTAAGTCCATTCGACTCCAGAATGTTATGAATGTGGTAGTAAAAACCATAAACTTTATTCGATCCCGAGGGCTTAACCATCGTCAGTTCAAGGCGTTTTTGGATGAAATATCAGCTGAATATAACGACGTAACATATTATTGTGAAGTCAGATGGCTGAGCAAAGGAAAAATGTTGAAACGGTTTTACGAGCTTAGAAATGAGATAGCAGACTTTATGAAAATAAAAGATAAACCACTATCTGAATTAAGTGACCCAAAATGGATATGTGACTTAGCATTTCTGGTCGATCTAACAGGCTATTTGAATGATTTAAATTTGAAACTTCAAAAACAAGGACAGTTAGTAAATGATTTGCACAGCCATTTGAAAGCGTTTCAGATCAAACTACGCTTGTGGGAGTCACAGATGCTGTCTGGTAACAGTTACCATTTCAACACGCTCTCTGCGCATGAAAATATTGCTTATGCTCAATATGCTGAAGAACTCAAGTTACTGTCGGAACAATTTTCGAACAGATTTAGCGACTTCAAAAACATGGAAGACTGTTTCAGTGTATTTGCTACTCCTACAAAATGTAATATACAAAATGCTCCAATACACTTACAAATAGAGTTGATCGAGATTCAAGAAAACTCACTCCTAAAATCCAAATTTGAAGAGGTAGAGTTGTGCGATTTCTACAAAAAATACCTAGAAGAAGACAATTTTCCGCAGCTTAGAAAATTCGCAAGAAGATTGATTTGTGTGTTTGGCAGTACTTATAAATGCGAACAGTTCTTTTCATTGATGAAAGTTAATAAATCAACACATCGTACAAGACTGACTGACGATAATTTGGAAAATTCTTTACGTCTTTGTATCAGTGGAATTAATCCAAATATCGATGGATTAGTTTCCCAAATTCAAGCTCAAGTGTCTCATTAATTTCGGTGTATTTAACTTTAGTAGTTTGTAACAATTGCAAATTTAACGATTTAATTATAATGTACCATTTTTTTTAATTTCATTTTGTTATTTTAATAAATTGTACTATAATAACATTGTCGTATTATTTAATGTCTAATATCTATCGCAAAAAATATTATCACTACTTTAAAATGCACTAAGTACTTTTAAACGCGGCCCGCAAACGTATTTGCACGCTAAAGTTAGGCCCTCAACATGTCAAAGGTTGCCCATACCTGATTTATATAACCTTTCATTCCCCCTTTTAATCACCTACAACCCTTTTTTCTCATTAAAAAGTATCCTATGTCCTTTCTCAGGCTCTATCTGTGTACCAAATTTCATTTAAATCTGTTTAGTACTTTTGACGTGAAACCGCGACAGACAGACAGAGTTACTTTCGCATTTGTAATATTAGTACCAAGGATTATCTAAGTAACTAAAAAAACCGCTATTTAGTAATAATTTTTGATGACCTCAGGCCCAATGGCCTAACAAGATATTGAAAGAGTCCCCCTCTTTGATCAAACCATACATTTTGTAAGACAAATATTTTTTTGAATAATGTTCATAATTTTCTTAAGATTTAATAAAAAAAACACAGTATTATTTTTTTAAGAATCGTCAAATCGACATATTTTATCTCTGCTACCACTGTTAGCTACTACAATCGATAATTTTTTGTAAGAGAAAAAGTTGGGCGTCTCATCAGAATAAAGCTACTCACGAATAATTAGCTTGACAGTAATAATTGGTAAAAATAGACCCGGGATCCTGGACGGATGGATGATGGATAATTCAAAGTACTAAGTGAATAAAACAGTACTGAAACTAAGTAGGTAACTATAATTTTAGTAAAAAACTAGCTGTGCCTGCTACTTCATACACGTGGCATTTGGATTTTCAAGTTATTTTTAATTTTTCACCGTTTAAACCTTTCCCGGAATACGTCGAACATTTCAAAACCAAAATCAGCTAAATCGGCCCAACCGTTCTCGAGTTTTACCGAGACAAACGAACAGCTATTGATTTTTATATATATAAGATAAGAATATAGAGAACATTATTTCTTTTTTAATTGACCACTAAAATATGTCGATGTATTAAATAAAATAAATTATTGTTAAATCTATACAAATAAATTAAAATTGAGGTGTCTGTTTGTAATTTCAAAATAACAGCTTTTGACAAAATGCATGAAAGTTTAGGTACCTACTTTGACGGGTCTTTCATTGGTAGATAGCTAATGATATAAGGAATAAAGCTTCGGCCAAACCGAAGTGACCAAAGCGACTGCGAAGCGGGAGCGTCTGCCGCGTGGCGGACAAGTTTGTTGTTTGGGAGCAAAAAGGGCAGTAATCAAGTTATGAGAGCTATCATTCTGCTCTTATATAAATCATTTGAGACGGAAACTAGAAGAGTTTACCAATCTATATAATTTCAAATGTTGGAAAGCCCGAAAAAAGAAAAAACATGAATACAATATTATTCAATCAAAATAAACAAACTATAGTTAAATGTTTAAGGTACATCTAGTGAGAAAATGGGATAAAGGATAAAGAAGCTAGGGTAAACGATACTTAAAGTTTCGATTAGAGAAATAGCAATAGATTGCAATATCTTGATAACACAGGGTCTCATGTACCTACCCGAAATTATAAATAAAATAAATTTAATAAATATTTCTGACATAAAACGGACCTGTGAACGGAGACGATATTATAAGAACGGGCAGAACTTTTATCAAAAACACTGTATCCAAAAAATATTAGCTCTGCTCTACAACTAAAATCAATTAGTTCTCAATTAATTCTTTAAAAAAATATTCCAGATGAGTCAGCATCAAACCTTAAAATCTGCCAAGACCATTTATTTAATCATTAAACGTAACACTGAAACGTTAATAAATAAGCGAATAAACACAAGGCTGGGATGAATGACATGAGACTTAGTAGAAAGTTTATCCTTATTCTTTTCGTCCCATGGTTGCATTGGTACTTCATCAGTTTTCTGTTAACTTTGTAAATTAATCTGATATACAATACAGTGATAAAAAGTAGTAATACATTGTCACCACATTGGACCATGATTCTATAATTTAAAAAAATAATTGGATGCAGTTTATGTTTCGGCCAAACAAAAACCGTAAAAACAATTATAAATTTCTTACCCTCTCTACTTGGCGGAAACAGCTGTGTTGCCAGTGAGTGAAGTACGCGTCGAATTTGATTTGACAGTTCATCGCGTCCTAACAGCTGTTTTACAGAGTACCTCGAAAAAAGCACGATTTTAAAATTAGTTGAGCTGAGCTGCACGTGTCTTGTATCTAATTTGAAAAAAAATTGTGCATGTTAAATAGTTATTAATTATGGATGAAGAAATCGGTGTTAAAGGTGATTTTTTAAAATTTATTACAAAATTTGTGGTGTGAAAGCATGGTGCGGTGGGTATTGTACTATTGTGATAAGAGCGTCACGCTGCCGGTAAAACTAAAAGCATTCTGAAGAAACGTTACATTTAGATAGTATTTCCTTCACACTGACTGACTACTCCTTGTTATTAAGGCGTCCTATACGAATAACTAACTTGACCACGATTTACAATTCAAACAATACCGACGCAAAGCTAAGCGACGCAATTCCCATTTTCGTTGAAATTTAGACATTGCAGCTGCAGCACAATCTTTTATATGATTTTTATACTATCCGTAATTAATGTCTGAAGTTAAGAAACATGTGATTTCAATAAATTTGCTGCGATATTCAACCGACGCGCACATTCATTGCTTTTTAAAAATGCTACCTTTATAAAGTTGTGCAATAACTGGCAATAACAATATATTTTCCAATAATTTATAAATAGTACCTTTTTAAAAAAGATCTAACATGTTCTAAGAAATAACTTTTCTCCTTTTTTAAATAAAAAAAATTGAATTGAATGACAACACCAATTTTGTTAAGGAAGGTATATTTTCCTAAATGTATTTGGGACTTACAGTTTCTATACACTTTTTAATGTAATTTTCAACACCTAATATATTTCTGTTTAACATTTTTATTCAGTTACAAGACTGAGGAGGCGACTATCAGTAGAAGCTGAAGAAGTCAAATCACCATCAACACAGTCTACTCCTACCAAGAAAAGGGGTGGTAGACTGGCAGCTAAACCACAGCTGGAGTTAATTGATGAAAATGGTAAGACTTGAGATTCTAATATGGAGGTTCTTAAATAAATGGAGTCCATAAATTATGGCAGAATAGCTAAGATTTGACACATTTCCCATAATATGATTCTTTATTTCTGACCTATAATATAGTATAATATAGGTATAAGTTTTCTAAAGTCAACATATAAGCTATGCAATGGTACAATACACCTACACATTGTTAAGTTAATATAAAAGAATAAGCTTTTACAAGGATCTCCTGATCCTAGAGGATGTTGTGTTAAAATTTCTAAATAAATCCTGTAAGGGATCAGCCTTCTGTCTGGACTAAAAATCCAATTAAATCCCCCATCAGATCTAAGCAGGGGATCCTAGTGAATGGAGCCATATTTATGTGTAAAATGTATTAATGAGTTTTTCATTCTCATAAGTATATTACGGTAAATATAATCATGTGAATGAAATGTAGAACTTCTAATGTTAGTTAATTTGAACAGTTTTAATTTAACATGCTAACATTGGATATTTGTAAGTACTTCAAAGTAAGTATAGAATTTTCAAATTGAAATTTTACTTCTTATAATGTAAGGGAATTCTGATAAAATAATAACTTCACACATCTTCCAAGCAGTTGTATGATTCTAAAATAGGCAGACTTTGGGACTAAACCAAATTGCTTATAAACATACTTGTATATTATTTATAAAAAATAAAAAAAAACCGTGTGGTGTTGTGGAACACCAGATAGGAACAAAGTTCCTTATTATAAAAATATTAATTTCAAGTTCTATTGGAGCTACATAAAAAAAAAAATGGGTATACATTTTTTGTTATGATATATTTAATTTCATATAATTTTATCTATAAAATCAAAAAACTACTTTACAAAATTATTTTAACCATTATTTTATTTACAACAATTTGACTTGACTTGAACTCGCGGGCTGGGTTTCCGCAACTCGACGACTTTGTTGCGCCTATTTTGCGTAGTATCCTTTTACAACGATTTATAAAAATACATAGCAATCTGAAATAATAATAAGTCATCACATGACTGTTATTTTTATTTCTACTATACATAAAAGTCTTACTTTTTTTTTAACGTTATGGACATTTTATGCCGGCTAGCTCCACAATGCCCCATAAGGAACTTCGTTCCAATACATACATATTATAGATAAATTATACCCATATATTATAAGTCATGGTACTTTTCATACAATTTTATTGTCCTGGTTGGGAATCAAACCCAAACCTCCGTCTTAGTAGTCAGAATCACAGACCACTAGACCAACAGGCCCATAAATGCCACCATTATAACCATCTAAAGACGTATCTCTGATAATAGAGAATATAAAAAATCCCTTGAATTATACATGTTTAATAAGTTTGGTTTCAATACATACAATGTTTGGTAGTAGTCTCCTAGTTTTAAATGTATATATATAAAAGCGAAATACCAGTCACTTATTAATCACGAAATCTCAGAAACTATAACACCTACAAACTTGAAATTTAGCAGGTAGGTTCCTTATAGGGTGTAGACATCCACTAAGAACGGATTTTACGAAACTCCACCCCTATGGGGGTAAAACAGGGATTGGACGTTTGTATGAAAGTCCTATGTTTTTGAAGTAAAAGACTTGAAATTTAAAATGTATGCTCTATAAATGGTGTAGAGGTGTACTAATAATGTATCTTTAGAAATCAACCCCCTTTTGGAGTTAAAACGTGGGATGGTAGTTTGGACGCAAATGAGGTTGCGTGGGTCAGCTAGTATTTTATAATCTACTTATTTAACATTGGTGTATAATAAGACCTGACTACAAACAAATGTGTAGGTCTTTGTTGCAAATAGTTATTTCTTGTTTGTGTATTTCTTCTTTAAGTGACCCTTGTAAAAATAAGTTGCTTTGTAAGGTATAACCATCGAAATTTTCCATTCTATCACTCATAGATTCAACTACTTTTAAGATTCTGTATGAACTCACATACTCAGTATTTTATTATGTATTCACAAGTGGTGCTACATTCTGGATAGGTACCATTTTGGTAATGGTAGTTTATAGTGGTTTATACACGTTCGAGTTTATCACGGCTGCTTCGTTACTTATCCTCGTTTGATGAGATTTCTCAACACAGATCAACTCCCAGTGAGGTTTGTCAGTCACCCATTGGTGCTGCAACTTCTTCACATGTCTTTTTAGCACATTTTTGTAGGGCAAGAGCTATCATTAACTAACCTTGCTCGCATTTGTCATTTTGAAGCTCGCATTAAAAGAGGCACCTGACCACCCTCATATCAGGAATCTGGAACACATGACCATATCTGCGTAGTTGCCGCCTCATGACATCTTACTCCATTGATTTTTACAACGAATTTCTTTGAGCCACGTCACATTGTTTCAACGAATTTCTTATAGCCACGTTAAAACCAGCCTTCAATAATTGCGAAATCCACATAAAGTATACGTTGTGGTGGATTTCGCGTCCGAGCTTTTAGACTATTCAGATTGAAAAGTGTCGCATCTCTGCTGACTTCCTCGGTACAGACTGTAATGCTTCTCTTTGAATACCTCTGCAGAATAGAAAATGAGTAAATTAGACGCAATGGCACATCTTCGTTTGACACGACAGGTCGCAGAGAAAAATTCCGTTTGCTCCGTATTGGTGACAACAATTTAACAACTAATATTATCGAGGAAGGCTCAGCTATCATAAATACCTATCTGGGGAGCCAATTTTTTCCGCACTCATCCACAAAACGGTCTACGGAACACTCGCATGCCATTTTTGCCTTGCAATTTCTATCTATCTTCTATGTGACTGTATATTATCACTGTCAGTAATTATTTACAAATAGATTAAGTTGATATTTCGTTACCGCATTAAGAAACCACAAAACAGAATAATAGGTCTTTACCTATGAAATTGCCGTTTTGTATGCAATAAGTGAAAGTACTTATTTTTACAAACTTTTTTATTTCTGTTATTCGAAGTAATCACCCATGCAATCGACGCATCTTTGCCAACGCATTGGCAGTTTATTGATGCCCTTCTTGTCAAAATCAGCTGGACGGGAGGCAACAAACCCTTTAAAGGCATTTTGTACTGCCTCTCGAGAATTGAATTTTTTACCCACTAAAAAGTTGTTAAAATTTTGGAAAAAGTAATAGTCGGTAGGTGCAAGGTCTGGTGAGTATGGCGGATGAGGAAGAGCTTCCAACCCCAGCTCTTGCAGCTGCTTCACGACAACGCGCGACCCCATACTGCGCAACAGACAGTCTCCAAGCTGCAAGAGCTGGGGTTGGAAGCTCTCCCTCATCCGCCATACTCACCAGACCTTGCACCTACTGACTATTACTTTTTCCAAAATTTAGACAACTTATTAGTGGGGGTAAAAAATTCAATTCCCGAGAGGCAGTACAAAATGCCTTTGAAGAGTTTGTTGCCTCCCGTCCAGCTGATTTTTACAAGAAGGGCATCAATAAACTGCCAATGCGTTGGCAAAGATGCTTCGATTGCATGGGTGATTACTTCGAATAACAGAAATAAAAAAGTTTAAAAAAATAAGTACTTTCACTTATTGCATACAAAACGGCAATTTCATAGGTAAATACCTATTACATACTTCTTAATAGAATCGACTTTACGTTAAACAAATCTTTTTCCACTTTACAGACTTTGGAAAGGATGCATGTTATTTCACAGGTTTTCTGTCTTTTGAGTCCTTTGATACTTTACTTTTTACCCGTCTGCGAAAGAAGGAGGGTTATGTTTTTCGAGTGTATGTCTTAAGAGTGAATTATAAAGATGGCAGACATTGACGAAGTCGGGTTATTTTTTAATAATTTTACTTGTTTAATATTAAAGGTTCTACTTAACGAAAAACATAACTTTCAGCAACTGAGATAGAAAAGCCAAAGAGGACCAGGAAATCGACAGTCCGTGACGCCGAGCCTGAGGAAAAAGTAGTCACACCATCAAGACGTAGCACTAGAATCAGATCAAACACAAGCATTGTCTCTGAAACTCCATTGGAGACAGAAGACAAAGGAACACCATCCAGACGGATTACAAGGATCAAGTCTAATACTAGTATTGTGGCAGAGACTACTCAACGTGTTGACTCACCAAGAGCTAAGAGAGCTGCCAGGCGTACCTCTCAAGTTGGTAAGTAAAATAAAATATGTATAAGTATCGTCATCTCAACTAAAAGACGTCCACTGCTGCACTGCTGGCCTTCTCCAAGGTTGTCCACAACAGCTGGTCCTGTGCTGCCCGCATCCAACGACTTCAGCGACATTCACTAGGTCGTCGGACTATCTTGTGTGGGGCTTACCAACGCTGCGTTTCCAGTACGCGACTCAAGATTCTATGGCCCCATCGGCCATTGTGACTACTGCCACTTAAGTTTAGCAATTTTCCGATCGATATCGGTGATCCTGATTCGTCTGCGGATGTCATAATTCTTGATTCAATCGCGCAGAGAAACCCCGAATATTGCCCTCACCATTGCTCTTTGGGTGACTGAGCTTTCTTATGAGGCCCAATGTGAGCGACCACATTTCTGTACCGTAAGTCATCACCGCAACACACACTGACCTAAGTCTTTTGTCTTGAGACACTGCGGTATTTGTTACGAGAAAACATATTTGTATAAGTATGATTTACTCTTTTCTAATGTCTTTTAAACAATTAACTGCCTGAAATTCGACATCTTTATTATTATAGACGAACAGTTTCACTTACGACGTGCTACCTGCTTGACTAAACTTCATTTAGATTACTTAAAACTAGAAATATGAAAATGATCAATGTGATACATATAATAGTGTAGGTATAGTTTATAAATTTAATTCTTGAAAATACGTATGCGAGTATATAAAAGTAAACTAACATTTCAGGTAGTGATAATGAAGCACCAATCACTCCTGGAAGAACAACAAGAAGAACCAGAAAAGACTCTACATCAAGTGTTGACAAACAAGGTACATAATGACACTGTAACACATTGACATTCTAAAATGTATCTTTTTATTACCACCTTCAACTGAGTTCATGTAGACAATTAGATTTATATAGTCTTGTTGTCAATGGTTGCTTTAAAGGAGTGTTAACAAAAAACAAAGTAGTAACTAACAGCAATCCTCAGAAACTTTTTAAAGAAAGTAAATCCCGAATGTTAAACTACATGTACATACCACGTAAATAATCTGTGAATAGTTAACGTAATAAAATATATGATGAAAATAACAACCACTCGTTTCATGTTTCAGCTGATCCTAATATTGATACATTGGGACCACATGTTAAAGAAGTTATCATTGAGGAAAGTGAAAATAATATCAAAGACGCCACAAGCATAGAAACCCCTACCAAAGACAGAAATGAATCACCAACTACTAGAAGGAGTCCTAGGTTAATTGAAAAGACTAGTAAAAGATCATCACTTGACCTTGAAAATAAACATGACCTTGGAAGTGGCAGAGAATCCGATGGTGTTAAGTCTGATTCGGCAGATGCTTCTGTTGTATCGTCTGTCAGCACCCCTAAAATTGATAAAAGTCATAAAGGAAGCAATCTCTCGATTACTTCTTCTAATTTAATAAAGCGATTAAATGATGAACCTAAAACTGGAAATGCTCATTTAAACAAAACAACTTCAGCATTAGAAGAATCACAATCAAAGTCAAAACGGCGTCGAACGAAGTCCTGGACAACAATAGCACTAAATTCTTCTAATAATGACAAGTTTTTAAGTGATACTGAAGCTACTAGAAAAAATAAAACAAAAGATGACACTGCAAATGAGTCCCGTTCTGGTGAAAATGTTTTGAATACTAGCAATATAAGCATTAAGAAAACTGAAGAACAATACGATATTAAGAATAATTCGTTAAATTCTTCCACTAAATCTGAGAAGAAGAAAAAGAAACACAATGATATTTCTATACTAGATGATGAAACAAACGTTCCTATCGTAAATACTTCAGCTGAAATCAATAAATCAGTTACCAACGGTAAGGAGTTGTCACCGCAAACGGATGATCCTAATTTCACAGAAAAATTCTTATTTCACACTTCACCAAGTGGACCTGTTCAATCTTTAGTCTACATTGAAGATTCAGATTCAAACACTGGCACTGCAGAGAAAGGAAATGAGCCACAAGAATTAGAAAGTGGAGACCAATGTGTCCCTGTAGTTGAACAACAGTTAGAAGACGATGCTAAGGATGCGAAAGATAATTGTAGCTATGAACCAATGGATATTGATGAAACCATGCCGAATAATGTATCTCTGACAGTCTTTGCTGGTAAAAATACTTCAGAAATCAAATCACCCGGCCCACTAAAACGTAACTCGCTACAAAATAGTACCCTTGTGAACATTAATACCAACAATAAATCACACAGAAAATCGAACATTTCGGATTTTGAGAATGATAATGAAAGTACTCCTAGTAAATCAAAGAAAAAATCCTTAACAGCTGCTAACTCTTGTAATGATCCTACAGATGTGGTTATTACTGAATCAAAAAGAAAATCGATCAATGGCGCTGAAAAAGTAGAAGATAATTCTAATAATCCTGACTGCAATAATACTTTACATACATCCAAAAGAAAGTCTTCAATTTCTAATGTTGCTACCACTGATGATAAAGATAATAATTATCTTAATTCAAGTTCTTGTAATGACAGTGCGAATAAAAGCGCCACCATGGTGCAGGAAAAGTCTACACTAATGAATAGCAGTATCAGTAAAAAAAAAACTAATAGGAAATCTTCACTTTCACATGTAGGCGAGGATGAAAGTGACACAAAAACAAATTGTGATGGTTCTTCTGACATCAATGATATTCATAAAGACAATGATGATACAATGGAATCTACTGTTTCTAAAAGCATACCAAATGCTGATGTAAACAGCAGTATCACCAAATTAAATGTCAAGAACAAAACCAAAAAGCAGTCCTTAGTTGCAGTTAATTCTGAAACCGACAATGATGAACTAGACAGCGTATCAAACAAGTCTAATAATGATAATGACAATAGTAATCTAGGCTCCAATAAATCTAAACGAAAGTCATCAAATACTAGCGACAATAACGTAAGTAATCATTTCAACGAGTCTAAGAAAGGATGTACAGTTTCTGATCTGGAAAATTCAAGTATTGATAAAAGCAATAATAAATCTAAAAGAAAATCTTCTATTTTTAAGATAAATGTTGAGGATTCTAATGACTCTGTATTAAATAAGAGTTCTAATAAATCTAAGAGGAAGTCTTCGATAATAGATATGGAGTCACAAATATTTGAGAAAAGTAATAATGAAAACAAAAGTACTCTTGTATTGTCTCAAATAAAAGATGTATCTGAAACTTCTGTAACAAAAGAACTTTGTGAATTGAATGAATCCAAAGATTGTAATGAGCAGTTATCAAAATCTGTTAATGTACCAAATGTCATTAAAGACAAAGAAACTAATAAGAAAAATCTCTCCCTGACTTATTCTACCAGTACTCCACTTCAACAGAAGCCTGTAAAAAAATTAGGCATGCAGATAAACTCTTCAATAATTACTCCCAATACTACTAAAATAAAGAACAACAGCTCTTTAAGTGTGTCGAAGAAGAACACTTCTGACCATCAGGATGATGCATCTGAATCTTCTGATGCAGAAAGTGAAGAATGTTCTGAAGATGAAAATGAAGAATCTTCAGGTGAAGAGTCAGTAAATAAAAGCAAATTAATTGAGGATGAAGCTGATGAAGCCAGTGAGGACTATGAATCTGGGGATAGTAGAGATGAAGACTCAAGAGACTATGAAGAACAACATGAAATCATTGAAAAGGGTGAAACATTAGACTCAGAAGACGAAGAGTTCTCAGATGACTCTGAATATGAGAAAGGCTCGTTTATTGTAGACTCTGATGAAGAGGATGATGAGCTTTTAAGTGGCTCTGGCGATGATCTTGCTATGAGTGCTGATGAACTTAACATGAGCGCGAAATCTAAAAAGAAATATAATGACCGTAAAATTAAAGAACAGAAAAAAGCTTCGAGGGAAATGTTTGAAGCCAGACATAAATTGAACAACTCTGAAAATAAAGCAAATTCTAAGAAGAAAGTAAATCGTCAAAGATTAGAGTCATCGGAATCTGAATCTGAGATAAAAGTTACCAAAACTAAGAAGAACAAGCGTGCTAGAATCGATTCTAGTCAAGACATCACTATTACACAATCTGATCATGATACAAGTAAATTTAAACAAAAAGAGAAGACATCTAGAAGATTGTCGGACTCAGTGTGTGAAGAAAATGCTACAAATGAAAAAGAGATTTCTATTAACGGAAACAACGAAACTGATAAAGAAGATCCTCTATCCCTTCATGGAGTTGTCAAGGAAGAGCCCAAGACTCCCAAAAAAGATTTAAATATATCTACAGTATCAACTGCAAATGTAGAAATTGAGGCAGTAGACGTTGAAAATAATATATCTATCTTGAAATCAAGTCAAACAAGAGATCCACTACAAACTACTTATGCTAATGATTCTGAAGATGTCAGTGACGAATCTATTAGTGAAAATGAAGAAATAACGCAAAATTATAATTCTGTTCTGTTTGATTTGAATGTAAAATCTGGTAAAGTTAAATCATTAGATATGTCCGTTAATCTCGACAAAAAGGTTAAACGAAAGGACAAAGAACCAATCATAGACCAGTTGAATCTAACTCAGACAAAGAATTTAAAGAGCAAAAAGCTAAAGTCAGACCTGAAAAGGGTGGAAGCAGATAAAAAAGTCATGGAAATGGTCAAAAAGTCTATAAATACTCAAGAGGAGGGTTCTTCAGACTCCATTGATATGAAGTTACTCTTCAATGATGATAGCACAGATAGTGAAGTTAAGGTGTCTTCTGAAAAAGACAATATGACATCTCTTGAAGAATTTATTCCTTTGAAAAGAACTGTGGGTAAAATCAACATTTTGGAAAAGACTGGTGAGTAAAACACCTTTTCTTTTTAGTTTAAAAAAAATGTTTTTTCAATATTTATAGTCCATTCACGTTGAATAGTGAACCCTATAAGGACAGAATTACAGACAACAAAGTAAGTGGGTATGTCCGTCTTACCAGCATGGTATAGTTCACATTATCAAGAGCATTAAATGCTTTTGATGTCGAGTCCAACGAACTTTATTTCACTAAAAAGCTATTAATATAACATTCAAGCAGAACAAAACATCAATACCCATTGCCCATCGTTACCAAAAATAAAAATGAGCAAAACAAACATTGCTTCATCATATCAGAACCCAGAAGTTCTTAAAATTAAATTCACTTAGTAGAATAGAATTTATGCAGTTGTTAAATGTTTTAAAAATAATTTCAGATTCTGCATCTGAACCAGCAACAGGACTAAACATATCATCTGAATTGAATGTCAGTAAATCTAAGAAGGCAAAACACACAACTAAAGAAACAGGTGGTGAGTCATATTGAAAGTTGTCCATACTTACATATATAGTTTGTTCATTTTCATAGTGTCATTTTGATCGACTATGAAAATGAAAAAACTATACTCATATTCCCCAGATAAAAAGAAACGCAAACATATAAAACAATTGCAATTTGCCAAGTATAACAAGGTATACTTCGATGGCGTAGTGTTTAAATTAGTTTCCTCGCCGTTTCCTACTGCGTGCGGCGTTGAAGGTTCAATCATGAGACTACACCTCACTACATAGTATAACATAAAGTTGCTTCCGCTGTCTGTCCCTATAAATGCTTCGATCTTTAAAACACAACCGATTTTGATGCGGTTTCCTCTTATGGATAGACTGATTCAAGAGGACGGTTTACATGCATAATATAGTAAAGAAACATTGATAATTTTAGAGGTTTCTAATGTGGTGCCGTAAAGAAACCTATTTTTTTACGCTCACATTGCAAACGCTGGCTGTACTCTACGAGATAGATCAAAATATTATGGTCTACAGTATTGTACACCTTAAAAAGGAAAAAAGTCCGCGATGGTATATGTCTATCTCTTAGGGACAACCCGCAATAACCTTTTTATTCCTTTCTTTTTACGAGAAATAACGGTTTACTTTCGAAGTGATTATAAGCAGTACAGCATTAATCCTTATTCAATTATGTACCTTAAATACATTGTGCATTTAATATAGATCAATATGACCCCATACAGTATGTAATTTTAATGAATATATTCGAAGATATTACAGATTTTAAAATGAATGAATCGTGACATTTGCCTTTTTAAAATAATAAATAAGAATGACAGGTGGGAAAATTATTGCTGTCTGTGAGAGGTTGAAAAACTAGATAATATAATATGATATCTGAAATAATAGTAAATAGAGATATTTTTTTAATAATCTACTTATTTATAAGTCTTATAAGTTTTTTTACTACAAAACTTTAGTACTTAAATCTTGTATAATGGTTTCAAAATATCCTTACAGATAAAATGTATGAAGAAACTCAAACCTTTTTCATTGACACAACTGGTACACATATTGACGTGGACAAAAGTGTGGATACCTCAATCAGAAGTAGTGCTCAAAAGAAGCGCAAAAATAGAATTTCTGAAAATGCCAAAAGTGGTATGTATTACAATAGATTATGCTTAAAATGAAACTGAAATAATCTTTTTTTTTCTAATTAGCGGTGTTACCCGCGATTGTTGTCGTACCGTTATAAAAACGTCCGCGGGTAACGCCGCAGGTCGAAGCTAGTCTAAAAAAGTAACCTAAGTTACTTCTTATATCATCAACTATCTGCGAGTGAAAGTCCTGTCAAAAACGGTTTAGCTGTTCAACAGCAACAACAAAAACAAACAGACAGACAACATTTTTAAAAATGTTTTTTTCATGTACCTTAGGTATAGACTTTCAAATGAAAGCTGAAAGTGAAAAGCTGTTAATTACAAACACACTTCAATTTTATTTATCTGTATAAAGTTCTCTTTTATAAGGTTCCGTACCCAAAGGGAAAACAGGACCCTATTACTATAATTTCGCTGTCCATCTGTCTGTCCGTCCGTCTGTCACCAGGCTGTATCTCTTGAACTGTGATAGTTAGAAATTTTCACAGATGATGTGTTTCTGTAGCCGCTATAACAACAGTTACTGAAAAAGAGAATAAAATAAATATTTAAGGGAGGCTCCCATACAACAAACGTATTTTTTTTTTGCCGTTTTTGTAGATAATGGTACGGAACCGTTCGTGCGCGAGTCCGAATCGCAATTGGTAGGTTTTTTTCTTATTTTTTTCTAATGAGAAAGTAATATGCTTACAGATGATGACTCCAATGATGCTCCACTGGAAGTTCCTTACCAAAGTGACAAAAACAAATCTAAACAGAGTTTTGACAACTCTCAAACTGTAGAGAAAGACATTCTCACTACTGATGTTAAGACTCCAGTGAGTGCGAAGAAGAATAAGAAAAACAAAAAAGGCTTGAATAAATCTCAAGTAATTGAACATACAGGTTGGTATAAAATTTTTTTTTTCTTATAAAAATTCAAATAAATTAATGAACCTTAGTTCTATACAGATGTATATGTTTTACGTACTTAACTACCTATCTTATCTATACATCTATGGTTCTATACATTGTATACAAATAAATAAAATTGGAGCATCTGTTTCTAATATAAAAGTAACCACTCTTTATTAAATACATAATATTTATTTTTTACAATTTTTGTCTGTCGGTCTGTCTGTTTGTTCAGACTAATCTCTGGAACGGCTGGACCGATATTGACGGCCCTTTACTGGCAGATGCTGCTGATGTAATACACCTTTACAACCGCGGTTTTACCCGCTGTTGTAAAGGTACAAAAATAACCGCGGGTAACACTACAGGACTCAGCTAGTAATATATAAGTATATTTATTTATACTACGATTTAAAAATCAGAAATATAATGTTTCATACCTTTGTCTTTTGTTAAACATTGTTTATTTATTTATATTAAGGAGGCCTTACAGCGAATGTAATTTTAATTCTCATGAAGATTTTACTTTTGCTAAGTTAATTTTAAACCTTTTTTGCATCAGATTCGGTTTCAATGATTTTATTTAAGTTTGAGCAAAAGCAACAAAAAATAAATATTCTAAAACAATAAAAAAAATGAAAAAAGAAGCCTTAATAGTAAAATATTGTTTACTTTCAGATGATGTCTCTAATGACGCTCCACTGGAAGTTTCTTACCAAAGTGACAAAGACAAATCTAAACAGAATTTAAACAAGTCTCAAACTGGGCAGCCAGAAATTGTCACTACTGATGTTAAAACTCCAGTGAGTGCAAAGAAGAATGAAAAAAATAAAAAAGGCTTGAATAAATCTCAACATATAGGTTGGTATATTTTTTTTATATTTTTTTACAGATTTATACAAACATGTATTATTTACTAGCTTTTACCCGTGGTTCTGCCAGCGTTTGGGTCGGTCTTAAAATTTTAAAAATCTCCATAAATGTTAACTTATTATGTTATTCCAATGTCTAAGCTGCAAAGCCTCATGAAAATCCGTTCAGTAGTTTTTGCGTGAAAGAGCAACAAACACACATCCTTACAAACTTTCGCATTTATAATATTTGTGTACGTATTATTTATGCATAAATTCTTGACAATTTGGTTCTAATAAGAAAGTAAATTTCCTTTCAGATGATGACTCCAATAATGCTCTTCTAGAAGTTTCTAACCAAAGTGACAAAAACAAAGACAATTCTACACAAAATCTAAACAAGTCTCAAACTGGGGAGCTAGAAATTATCACCGCTGACTTTAAAACGCCAGTGAGTGCAAAGAAGAAAAATAAAAAAGGCTTGAATAAATCTCAACACATAGGTTGGTATAAAATTTATATATTTTTTACAGAATAATACAAATATGTATTATTTATGCATAAATTCTTGACAAATTGTTTCTAATAAGAAAATAATTTCTTTTCAGATGATGACTCCAATAACGCTCTTCTAGAAGTTTCTAACCAAAGTGACAAAAACAAAGACAATTCTACACAAAATTTGAACAATTCTCAAACTGGGGAGCAAGAGATTGTTACTACTGATGTTCAAACTCCACTGAGTGCAAAGAAGAATAAGAAGAGTAAAAAAAGTTTAAATACCTCTCAAATTAATGAAAATACAGGTTTGTTCTCGTGATGACCAATAGTCCGACAATAGAATTTAATCAAACTATTTTACATAAGATTTATTTGAAGACTAGCTGAGTCCTGCGGTGTTACCCGCGGTTATTGTCCGCGGGTAACGCCACGGGGCGAAGCTAGTCTAAAAAAGTTAGCCTAAGTTATTCCTTATATCATCAGCTACCTATCAGTGAAAGTCCGTGCCCGTGGAAATCGGTCCAACCGTTCCAAATATTAGCCGGAACAAACAGAAAGACAGAAAAAATTTGAAAAAAAAGATATCTTGGTACTAAAAGTTAACATAGTGGTAGTCATAGAATTCATTGTTTAAATGTGATTAATGTGAAAAATTTATTTAAATAAATATTATCAATAGTTCTGCCTATTTCAGAAATAAATGCCCAAGTAGACGCTTTAAACACTGCAATCGAAAATAAAAAAACACAGAAGGAACAAACAGTTACCGAAGAGTCTTTTGCTGTAAAGAAAACTAATGTTGAAGGTAAATCTATACTAATATTATAAACGCGAAAGTTTGTAAGTATGGATGGATGGATGTTTGCTACTCTTTCACGCAAAAACTACTGAACGGATTTGGATGAAACTTTACAGTAATATAGCTTATACATCAGAATAACACATAGGCTACTATTTGCCGCGATAACCGACATATACGCGGGCGGAGCCGCGGGCAACAACTAGTATATATATTTTTTTTTTTCTGATATAGGGGGCAAACGAGCAGACGTATCGCCTGATGGTAAGCGATTACCGCCGCCCATGGACACCCGCAACACCAGAGGCTTCACGAGTGCGTTGCCGGCCTTTGGGGGATGGGGGGAAGGGTTGAGGTATGGGCCTCCGGTATCCTCGCTCATTCGGTTAAACACCGCGCATGCGCTGTTTCACACCGGTTTTCTGTGAGACCATGGTATCACTCCGGTCGAGCCGGCCCATTCATCCCCAATCGTGGCTCTCCCACTTGTTAAGAGATTGTATCCATACTTATTATTATCAATTATTGTTTGTTACACTCTTTGCTAAACTGCTGAACTGATTTCATTTAAATTTGGCATGGAGATACTTTGATTCTTGAGGACGTAACCCACTTATATATGCAGACGAAGGCGCGAACTAAAGCTAGTTTTCCGTATGTAAAAAAAAACAACATCAATTACTAATGGCCCTAAACACCTCAAAGTTTGTAAACTCTGATGTCTATACTCTACATTCTTCTGAGCAAACCATCCTTTTTAGGGTGCCGTACCCAAAGGGTAAAACGGGACCCTATTACTAAGACTTCGCTGTCCATCACCAAACTGTATCTCATGAACCGTGATAGTTAGACAGTTGAAATATTCAGAGATGATGTATTTCTGTTGCCGCTATAACAACAAATACTAAAAAACAGAATAAAATAGATATTTAAGGGGCTCCCATACAACCAACGTATTTTTTTTTTCTCGTTTTTACTCGATATTGATAACGGCAACAGGTAGACGCTTGAAATGTGTAAATAAATAGTACGGAACTCTTCCTGTGCGTATCCGACTCGCACTAGGCCGATTTTTTTCATTAAGCCATATTGTGTTTCTGTGCTGTAACTAAAGTCGTTCTGCCCAATAACTGAAACAAGAAAAAACACTAGGTTTTGTTCGCGGTTATGCCCGCGCGTATGTCGAATATCGCAGTAATATTTTTTCGCGTTAAAATATAGCCTACGAGCTGCGCCTCGCGGTATGACAACAACCGCAGGTAACACTGCGGGGCGAGGCTTGTCTAAAAATAAGTTACTTCTTATATCGTCACCTATTTGCCAGCCCCCTACAACCACACATCTTTATAACATTAGCATAGACTGTAGCATTCATTGTAGTGTGATAAATAACAGTAAAATATGCTGAGACACTACTGCAGTATATAATGGCATGTACCGACTGATACTGTTTCAATAATTTAAAAAAATTGGCAGTCTTAAGGACTGCCTATAGAAGTGAAAACTTATAACTTAGAAGGTTATTTTTAAAATTAATGTGTAAAATTAGAAACTTCATAATGTTTAAATTAAATCAGCATGTCGGTGACGCGTACTCATACGATTTCCCCCTACCAAAAAGTGCTCAACGCGGCCAAATAAATTTTGTGACGTCAGAATGTCGGTGACGCGAACACATTAAGATTTTCCCTACCAAAAAGTGCTCAAATCAGCTAAAGAAGTTTTCACTTTAAAAACTTGTTGCAGAAACTAAAGATGTAGTAACCGAAGAGGTCATTTCGAAAAAACGCAAACGCAATCCTACTAATGAATCAATTGAAGAAACAACAGAACTAGGTATTGTACTTTATAAGGTTTTGTAATTAAAATTAGCAATCTAGTAACTAGATAGTCTCTTTTAATTTTGACTATTAATAAACATCACACACCAAGTAAAGGACATCTATGAATCTTTTTTTTTTTTTTTGCAGTTAATGCTAAGGCTTCAGAAGGACCAAAATTAATACATGAAACTTTGAAACCAAAAAATCAGAAGAAAAAACGGAAGATATCGCACACAATTAATAACGAAAATGTTGAAGATAAAGGTAAGGATAAGATGATCTTTTTATTTTATTTTTTTAAGTATTTTAAAATGGTTCTTTATTATTTATTTTTTTAGTTATAGTTATTAATTTGTTTATCTTTCTATAATTCTAACATTCTATAACCTAATACCTATGTAATGTGTGTAACATCGTCATCTTCTCTCAAATTTGCAATGCCTGTAAAAGGCTACTAAGTTGAGACAAGTTATATTCTAAGATCACAAATGTACCTACACTTAGCAATAAAGATTTTGATTTACATAACATGATAATAAAATATTTTTATAATATTATAAGTTAATGTTAAATATATATTTTTTTATTTACATTTTAGTGCCAGATGCTATTTTTGGAAAACAAGAACAAGGACTTACTCTTAGTAAATCCAAAAAGAAAAGCAAGGATGCTGCAGTACAAAATCCAGTTCAAAATATTGATGGTACTTTTTAATATTAAATTTTATTATGTATTTATACACTCGTAAAAAAAGTTTATTAACACGCAAGAAAAGCTATAAAACGTATTTCTCAAGCCTTACTCACTTTTTATACCACACCATGTGGGAATAATAATAGGTCTTTACCTATGAAATTGCCGTTTTGTATGCAATAAGTGAAAGTACTTATTCTTTCAAACTTTTTTATTTCTGTTATTCGAAGTAATCACCCATGCAATCGACGCATCTTTGCCAACGCATTGGCAGTTTATTGATGCCCTTTTTGTAAAAATCAGTTGGACGGGAGGCAACAAACTCTTCAAAGGCATTTTGTACTGCCTCTCGAGAATTGAATTTTTTATTCCCTAAAAAGTTGTCTAAATTTTGGAAAAAGTAATAGTCGGTAGGTGCAAGGTCTGGTGAGTATGGCGGATGAGGGAGAGCTTCCAACCCCAGCTCTTGCAGCTTGGAGACTGTCTGTTGCGCAGTATGGGGTCGCGCGTTGTCGTGAAGGAGCAGTGGGGACGACCGATTGACCAAAGCTGGTTGCAGATGTGCAAGCTTCTCCATCATTCTCTCCAGTTCTTCACAGTACACATCTTCATTAATGCTCATGCCGTTTTGTAAAAAGCTGTGGTGAATTACACCCGCACTAGACCACCAAACAGTGACCATCACCTTTTTAGGGGTCATTTTTGGTTTAGGGCATTGCTTTGGTGCTGACCCAGGGTCTAACCAACTTGCTGAGCGCTTTCGATTGTCGAACAGAATCCATTTTTCGTCGCACGTAACAATTCGTTTCAAAATTCCTTCATTTCTTTGCCTGTTGAGCAGCGCAAGGCGGGTCTCGACGCGTACGTTGCGCTGGCGATCGTTAAGGTCGTGGGGCTTCTATCTATCTATCAAGCTTTTTTACCTTGCCAATTTGTCGCAAATGGATCAATATTGTTTTGATGCTTACATTAAAAGCTGCTGCTAGCTCAGCTGTAGATTGAGTTTCCTCAGCTTCCACAATCGCCTTTAATTCATTATTGTTAACCAAAATCTCCGGATGACCACGAGCTTCATTTTTCAAGTAAAAATTTCCAGAACGGAACCGGGAAAACCAATAACGGGTTGTGCGTTCATTTGTACAGTTCTCTCCGTAAACGTTTTTGATGTTACGTGCCGTTTGTGTCGTGTTGGTGCCACGACGGAACTCATATTCCATAATTACACGAATTTTTAAAGTATCCATTATGACGAAAAATATTCAAATGTAATGAAAATACAACGCTAATCAAAAAACAAAAGACTGAGTCTTGTAAATAGAATGTCATGGTTTTAAAACAAAATTAATTTGAATTTAGAATACGGAGCCATTATAAACTTTTTTTTATTTCAAAAGACCAGTACTGAAGAAAGGCAATTTCATAGGTAAAGACCTAATAAGTGTTTTAGTGTCATATAATACTACGCTTTCGAACATTGAGCTAGTAGACTTGATTAATAAACTATTTTTTTTAGTTATTATAAATTAAGGAAAAAATATTATTTCACCTTTTTGGATGAAATAAATACTTATTACGTGAGCATGTAAGCTTTCGGAGAAATTAAATACTATTATTACTTATTTTTTAACTAAACAATGGCAAATGCATTACAGATTCCACAAAGAATAGCAAAAAGAGAAAAGAAAGAGATGATGACGTGGGCGAAAATTTATCTAAGGTCTGTAAACACTAACAATCTAAAAATTAACTTTGTTCTAAGTTAGTGAATACTTAATTTATTATATGTTACAGATCATTAAACAAAACTCCTTGGATAAGGTGCATGTTCCACGTTTACCAACTAATGTCCTTAAACAACTAGACGACAATCCAAGGAAGAACGAAACAGTGGTTAACATAACTTCCACAACAATGTTCAAAGTCGAAGAAACGAAAAAGAGAAGAAACAAGCCTTCAAATTACTTAGAACAGAGTGTATACTTAAATGACTCCAGAGAGGAAGAAACAAAAAATAAAACAGTTAAAGCGCCTAAGGTCCTACCATTTATACCAACAGCATCAACTTCTGAGTATGGTTTTACAACTAATTTTAAAGTAAATGTAATACCTCAAGAAACTCAATTTGTTGCTCAATCCAGTGATGCATTTAATTTCAAAGAAGATTATCTGCTGAAAAACAGAATAAAAAAGCTGGGGACTTTCGAAAAATACAAAAGACATAGATCAATAAAATTGTCTAAATTTTAACATTAATTTATAACTAGTATGCTTTAAATGCCGCCTGATTTTTTATAATGTTGGTATAATTAGTTAATGTACTGCGATTTTCTATTGCATTGCGTTGTATTTTTGTGTTGCTAGACAGCATAGATACCTACTGTTCATTTTATATAATGTCCATAATTTAGTTCAAAAAATTGTTAACTGAATGGCATAAATAACTACATATATTTAGGTACTTACTGTGTTAAGAACTGGTACAACATCAATATTCATTTGTTTTCTGACGTTGTTTGGATTTATTTACTAAACCAATTTGATTGATTCTTTTACTTTATGTTTATTTACTCATTAATTAACTTGTAGCTCTTATTACTTCTGTGTCAATGTTTGGCATAGGGTCCTACTGTTAATTTTATAAAATGCTCATAATTTAGCTCAAGGAATCGTGTCCAAATAGTAAAAAAATGTTAACTGAATGGGCATAAATAACTACATATATTTAGGTACTAGTACTAACTACTGTGTTAAGAACTGATACAACATCAATATTCATTTGTTTTCTGACGTTGTTTGGATTTATTTACTAAACCAGTTCGATTTATTCTCTTACTATATGTTTATTTACCCATTAATTAACTTGTAGCTCTTAATACTTCTGTGTCATGTTACTTTGTTATAGCTACTTGTTAATGTCATGTTTATTATTGCTGATTGATATATTATGTATGTAATGTTTAGCATGATTGACTTTTTGTTGTTTTGTGAATGCAGTTTAAGCATAATTATAATCGTATTGTTGACGAATTATTAATTTTGACATTTGCTTAATCTGCTATGTAAATTGTAATCGATACTTAGAAACGTTACTCATATTTTTGTTGTTTTCCCGCCATACATTCATACTTTCATTTAATGACCACTAGAGTGCGCTGGCGTAGAATAAAGTGGTATCGCCCATGTGCCTTTAGTGTCTGTTTTTATTATAATACGTTTGCAAATTTTATTATGTAAATCAATAAAAATATTCTTTCCAATGCAATGATTATTTTAACATAGATAAATAAGAATACAGATGTTCATACACGCCAGAAGAACTTCCCGCCTTATCATGCCGGTGTAAACAAACCGCCATGTTGTTGTGAATACATGAGCCATGTAACCGGTAAGTGGTATCGTAAGTATCATAAATGAAACCTATTTTAACAATAATATCATTATTAATAATGATATAAATTTATAATCATCAGAAGAATTATTTCGAAAGTAATAACGAAGAAATTTTTAGAAAGTATCTTTGTTGACTAATGACGTCAATAGTACTACAATTCTGGGCCAATAGCGATATCTGCCATAGGTCACGTGGGTTATCATAACCAATAGCGATGAAGACCATTCTTTGTGTACCTTTTCATAGTATAGTAAAACAGATTGTGGTTTTTGTAAGGAGTGAGTGGTGTATATCTGTCAATCTTATGACGTTAAAAGCGTAAATGTGTGAAATTCAGGATTATTCTGTCGAGCTTAAGGATATTTATAACAATAAATATTCGGTGAGTATTACTGTGATGTTTCAGAATATAAAAGTATTTGATAAATTAAGAAAACATGAAATTGTTAATGGGCAAGTCCAACGAGTAACGTGTCCCGCTCTTTTTAATGTCATTTATCAATTTCGTTATTACTATTGTAAACAGTAGGATAAAATACTGGTGATATTGTTTACTTCTTTTATAGAGAGGCCAAGTTATATTATTATTTACATTTTATTTAACAGAATGGCGGGAAATATCTTCCTCTCTAAAATGTACGTAGCTACATCACTATTTCTCTGTGTATGATTTATTATACTTTTCATTATGTAGTCAGATTCGTATTGGTATTACTATCCAGTTTCCCATAACAGTTTCTTTTTATTTAAAACAGTTTCGTTCAACTCCTATAAGTACTGAACGTAAATTGTTTCCCTCTCTTTCTGTCTTATTCATTGAAAGTGTAGTTGATAAGGATGGATGGCAACACAGTTATTATTATTCTTCAGCATTTTAAAAATATTGTTTTATTTTGCAGTAGGTAGGTGTATGTACTTAATTATTAATGACATACTATCTAGATTTTTATGCCACCTTATAATAACGTGTGTTTTTATGCAGATATCATCGTCCTTAATAAATATACAAACTTATGTAAACTGAAGTAACCGTTAAAAACGGCGGCAATTTATTAGCATTCATTGAATAAAGTTTGTAACAGAAGCACGCAAGGCTGTCTACTACAAAAAATCCAATTGATCCAAGAAGATACAATAAATAGATCAGGAAATGTTTTTAATAAACCCCACCATTTTTGTGATACCGTGATACCGACATGCAAGTGATAAATTTAAAACGATGTTTGTAATAATTAATTTTTGGAACTGAACAGGATCACCCACGTGTTCATATCAATATGTTAAATTTAAAATGACTTATGTATTGAAACAAGGCATAACTGGCAAAATTCAGAGATTTTTTTGAAATGCTGTATAGAAATCTACGGATCAATTTTTTCCCACGGCCGGTTTCGAGCGGCGAGAATTTCAAAACGTTGATCCACAATGAGTGCATGGCAAATGGAAACGTGCCTACTATTGTAGTATTCGTTGGGATACTCGGAGGTGTGGTATTGCATTCTGTGTTTGTGTGCGTACCGTAATGCACTCGGCGCGGCGAGGCGAACTGAGTGGTGACGTTGACTGCCTGCAACAGAACTTATCAATGCAACGAGTTTATCAATGTAATATTACTATCGCCATCTCGTTAATATCGTAAGAAACAAATTAGCTAGGTACCTACTGACTCATTTTCATAGTTTTGACATAGTTATAAGATTAAAATAAGGTGCTAAGTGCTAATACAAAATTGACTAATTAGAATTACCTACTCTTGTGATCCCATTAGGGAAATCGGTGCTGTTATAAATATAAATAGGCTATTATTTCTTAAAGTTATATAATAATCAAATAGTAATACCTATGTACTAGCTAACAAGAGTATTATTTAACTACTTACTAGGGTTTTTGTTTTTTCCTATTGGAAATCTTCTAAGTATTCCGAATCTAGAAGCATGTTGCTAAAGTAACTAGCAAATATATTGTAACTAGCTACCCGCCCCGGCTTCGCACGGGTGGATTTCAGATGCCCCCGCCGACGACACGATTCGTGCATTTTAAATCTGTAATATCTTCGAATATATTCATTTAAATTAGATACTGTAAGGGACCATTTTGATCTATATTAAATGCACAATGTATTTAATGTACCTTATTGTATAAGGATTCATTCTGTATTGCTTAAAATCACTTCGTAAATAAGCCATTATTTCTCGTAAAAAGAAAGGAATAAAAAATGGTTGTTGTGGGTTATCCCTAAGAGATAGACATATACCGTCGCGGACTTTTTTGTAGGACTTTTTAAGGTGTACAATACTGTAGTACATTATTTTGATCTATCTCGTAGAGGGCAACCAGCGTTTGCAATGTAAGCGTAAAAAATGTGTTTGTTTGCTACATCACATTAGAAACCTCGAAAATTAACAGTGTTCCCATACTATATTATGCATTTATTATACATAAAAACCTTCCTCTTGAATCACTCTATCTATTAAAGAAACCCACATCAAAATCCGTTGCGTAGTTTAAAGATTTAAGCAAACAAAGGGATATAGGGACAGAGAAAGCGACTTTGTTTTATACTATGTAGTGATGTTAAATTAAATAATATTCATGAATTAATATTTACAAAGGACAATATTGAGATATTTTAGGGCTGACTAATTTCGAACCAGACGGGGACCTATATCAAAGGATGAAGGTACCTACAACGACTCAAAACTTCACTCCACTCCTTGATAAAGGTATTCTGTTGGGCCGTTCTACAATGAGAAATAGGACATAAATTGTAGGTTTGTTTCCATTATAAATTAAAAAAACCCCTACGCAGCATCAGGCCGAAGTTATCAATTCATTGTCATTTAACGATTATACTGGCAGGAAACACGAGTAATCATACGCCAAAAAATGCCTTACATCATTTTGAAAAAGAGCTGACACTTCTCAAACTTACAAAACGCGTCACTATTGGTCGAAACGAAATCTGACGTCGATGGTCACTTCATCGAAATTGTCAGCGTAGAAACGAAATCTGACGTCGATGGTCACTTCATCGAAATTGTCAGCGTAGAAATTCCTACAGTGCAAGGGCGCTCGCCCACTGCGACTTTTTGCAGCGCTGCAGCAGCGAGGCTGTCGCGCGTTCGCATCAATACAGTCGCGATGCGGTCGCAAGCTGTGTGCCCTCGCCCTCGATTCAGTCGTGCTACAAACGCCACCCTTCCTCCATTCTTCCCCCGATGTCGTCCGACACGCTAGCGCTTTGCATCGATATAGTCGCGATGCGATTCTGTCGCTCGTTTACGAAACGCGCGACAGCAACGCTGCAAAGAGTCGCCGTGGGCGAGCGCCTTTAGTCTTACAGCATACAATATATGCAGGGAGCGCTGAACGAGTCTGGGCAGTCTATCTAGTAGTAGAGTTTGTGAGATAAATTAACTTCTTCCATGATTTTGATAGCAATTAAAACTGTAAATAAGTTAAAAGTAAGTGAAACCACAGAATAAATAATAGTACTTACGTGCTGAAACACTAAATAGTAAACAAACACGAAATGACAATGACGTCATTAGCCGTGTCAAAAGCGCGAGCAAAACGGCGACGTTTGAACAGCTTAAATTTATTCAGTTTTAAATTTCACTCTGAAAATTAGTTTGACTATTTTCAAGCTTATTTATATATTTTTTTCTATGTTTTAGAGACATAAATGATCAGATTAAGAAATAAAAAAAAAACATGCATATTCCCTATTGACGTTGACAATTAATAACACGTTTTGCCATGCACAGTGTGATTTAACCATTATTTTACATATGACATAGGCCTTCCAATTGCTCGCCACTACGTTCGACCCTCGGCTTCTCGCATCCAGATCCTGCCGGCATCTTGCGCAAATCTTCACTCCACCTAGCCTGTGTCGGTCTTGATATCTAAATATGATCAAATAGTATGGTCACTAAGGAAATGCTAGGGCTTATCAATATAACGACATGTTCTTAAACTTTTAGGACCTCATCCTTGTCCATGTGCCTTCCATCATCAGCTTACATAAATAATTTTAAAGAATACAACTATAGGTAACATACATACATATGATATTTAAAGATTTATCCTCCAACTATTAACCGTTAAGGAGTTGTACCTTACTTCATCAGCTCATCATCATAAAATTATGACTACCAGACGCAAATACCCGTGTAACTTCAGAAAATATACGAAAAACATGGTATGTGCCTAAAATAATGAGGGTTTCCCCTCGATTTCCCTGGGATCCCATCATCAGATCCTGATATGGTGGCAATGGGACCACCTCAGGAGCATACCCTTTTGAATACAAAAATAATTTTCAAAATCGGTCCACAATTGACGGAGTAATCGGAGAACATACATAAAAAAATAAAAAAGTCGGTTAAAAAAACATACAGTAGAACATAGAACCTCCTCCTTTTTGGAAGTCGGTTAAAAATCAGCTTTTATGCTATAACATAAGTAAAATTATAATTTCATGAACATTAAGGGTGTCTGGCAAGGGGTTGCCACTATGTTAAGTGTCTGGCAATGAATAACGTGATTTTTAATAATATTCTGAAGGTACTACCAAAAATTATTTTACACGCGCTTTATTATTTGACGAAATTAGGTCGATATTTTACACACCTTTGGTACCGTTTACCTGCCAAAGCCACGGTAACCCAAACTTCATAATGGTCCATCGTTTTTACCTGTGTTGGGAGCATGCGCTGACAACTTTCAGCTTTTATAAAATAACGAAAGTCTGGGGTTCACGGGCTCTTAGTCCATTACTATGCTGCATTGTTGCATTGTCTGCATTCGCAATGAGTATGGTGACCACCACTCTTGGATTCTGCTTATGCTTCCATCAGGCAGAGTAGACTCATTTTGGCAGTCCCATACGTTAAATAAAAAGTGAACTGAGGGTGAAATCGATTGACTAAGATTAAGAGCGGTTTTACACTAACGTACCTACGATCTGAATCCGATTCGAACCTGTGAAGATACGAATCTGTAAATCTAAGACTGAATTCGAATAATTTTAGATCCGTGATTAAGGTTGATTCTCTGATCTTAATCCACACGGTTCAAAACTCACCTTTTAGCATAAAATTTTTACACGGAGTCACAGCAGAGCGTTTACGTCGTTGATCATTAAGAGTCCTTTCGATCCGATCCGACGCGACGTTAACTTCTGGCAATGCTATTGTAACGGAAAAAAATACGTGTGGCACTCGGGGACTGCCGCGGTAAAGCTATTGCATAGCATTTTTATCAACTTATGCATTTTTTTTAAGCAGTAAGTTCGTGCGTGACAGATTCGTTGATTCGTCGTTCGGACACAGATTCGTTGATTCGTCGTTCGGACACAGATTGGTTGATTCGTCGCTCGGAATAGCTCGTCTCGATCCGTGCGAGCTTCGGGTGTAAGGTTTTTTTGTTACGTTACGGAATTTCTGCACAAAGGCCCTAAAGCCCGCGATAAAAGCTATGCAATAGCTTAAAAAATCGGATGACAAGTCGGATCTACTGCGTAACTACAAATACTTGGAAAATTCGAATCGGATTCTGATTGAACATAGAGAAACCGCACACACGATTTAGTGCGCTCGCCCGCGGCGACTTTTTGCAGCGCTGCAGCAGCGAGGCTGTCGCGCGTTCGCAGCAATACAACCGCGATGCGGTCGCAAGCTGCGTGCCCTCACCCACATAACCACGATTCAGTCGCGCTGCAAAAGCCACCCTCCCTCCATTCTTCCCCCGATGTCGGCCGAAACGTTCGCGCATTGCATCGATATAGTCGCGATGCTGTCACGCGTTTGCGAAACGCGCGACAGCAGCGCTGCAAAAAGTCGCCGTGGGCTGAGCGCCCTTACTTACTTACAACTTAAGTAGGTACGTACATAGTTAATGTAATGCACTTCAGTTGCATGTGTTCTTGGCCGGCGGTGACTACACTTACCGTCTAGTTGTCGCTTGCCCTCTCTAAACCATAAAAGAAGAGAGAGCTTTATAGTTTAATTACATAACATCACCTATACTTATTATTATTGTTTTTATGAAATAAATACATAAAATAAAGATAATAAATATTGAACCTTACATAGAAATGGTACATGATCCTGGTCCTGGAAAAGTCCTTAACAAAACTACTTAAGTACATACAACGTAGCGTATTCAATGTCAACAAAATACTAAGTTTTCATCTGGGGAAAAATTCTTAATCAATGATAGTCGCTGAGTCAGTAATTTAAAGTAAGGTCTTTGACCTAACACCATCTGTATTTTCTTACCGCATCACGTGTTGCTAACTTGTGGGTAAATGTATTCTCGACATTGAAATAGAAATGACTCCATTAATATGATAGCAGCGTTATATTTCGCACAATTTCATACGAAACTTGTTAGGTACTTATTCAATAGATGGTTTAAATAAATTATTTTTAGTGAGAATAAACTTTTTCAGTCTATTTCCGAAACATAATAGTTACAAACTGGACTTTCAGACTTGGATTTTGGAATTATTTTAGTTTTCCTACGCGTAAAACAGGGATGTTTGAAAAGGTGGAGGAGCAGGCGAGGGGAAAGCCTCGCGCGTGCAATCAATACGAAGCCCCACCCCAGATATACGTGTTTTGAACTCCCTTCTGCGCGCGCAATGTGCATTGACACCTACCCATTCAATTAAATTTTCGCGCCAAAATGTATCTTCATCTTTTATTTCATGAAAATACACGTCCTAACACACTTTACACTCTAACTTTGTAAGTTTTTGGACTTTAAAATGTTTTAGTGTATTCCTAGACCTAATCGACATTTTTACACAAGCATTTAACAAAGAAGTGAAACGATTTTTCCAAGACATCGATTTTTCGCGGCTCACACGCGAACAACGACCGGCGCAAGAGCCGACCACGATGAGTTCAAGGCGAACGCGCGCGGTCAGGTTCGAGGACACGACGGTAGCGACATACGGCGGGGCCCCTTACGGTGCCTCCACAACTCCCCACTATACCCACCATTCAAATATCTATCTACTGATGAAATTGTAGGGGATATCTACAGAATTTAAATTTCATTCTAATATTAATTTCACAAGAACTGTAACAATAAGTCTAAACGAATTAGTACGTTAAGACAAGCTACTCGTTTATGAATATAATGTTCATGTCTACTACATGTCCATGAGGCGAACTTTAGAAGACAAAACTTCTCGTGGTCGAGCAGTTTTCTATAGCACGTCTTACCTACATATCTTATTTTTATATTGTACTTAGTTGTAATACCTAGCAAGATATTATAATACTTACTCAAGCGCAGATTTTACTTACATACATTAAAATACGCAAGCCATTTTTACATCTAAATCTTTTAATTAAGGTAGCTATAAATTTGCATAGACATTAAGTAAAATAACTACTTATTTTTAATAAATTAATATGTTCACTGGAAGTTATCTACCTAGCTAGCTACCAACAACATTAATGCAAATGCTTACGTAAACTCAAAAGAAAGGAGAGGCACGACCGTGGACTCGACGGTATAGCTAGCTGCAATCATAGGGTTGATTCACCCCTCTTTGTATTATATAGCTATCTCTTTCCCTCACCCCATTTTTAACCTTCTCTTTTCTGCGTGTGAAGCAAGGCACCCTAATTTGGGGCCCGCCCGTTATTCCGTTGAGCCGGAAAAAAGAATTGCACGTATTCTTCTTTGATGATTGTTGTTTTCGGGCTGGTACTTTCAATAAAGGAAACTATAATTATAAATTATGATAATACTATATCACACTCATAATTTCTAACTCGAAAACAACTGATTTCAATTTAAAACTTATTCCTTAACTAACTGACCCAGCGAACTTCGTACCGCCATATTTACATATCTGTCTCAGCTTCCCACAGACAGTGTACAGTCGCGGACAAAAAAAACACTTTCCCCGTTATCTTTATTTTTTTCTTTCTAGCACAAAAAGAGATGAATGAAATCGGACTATGTGTTATTGAATTACAACTAAGTACATATTTTGACTTTCATCCCCTCTCCAGGAAACCGTGTTGAATTTCGGGATAAAAAGTATCCTATGTCCTACCTCGTAGTATGAACTCAAATCATGCCAAATTTCATTTGAATCCGTTCAGTAGTTTCGGCGTGATGCGCGGCCAAGATACAGACAGACAGACAAAAATGAAAAAAAATACAGTTTTGGCTTCAGTTATAGAGCCCTCCTAAAAAAATTTCAAAATATCTTTAATGTACAGAATTGGACCTGTTACATTTTTATTATAAGTATAGATATTTTGGTGGACAAAATAAAAATGAATTTATGAAGTTTGGTATGTTTTGATTGTTGTAATGTGCTCGCTTATCTGTCACTGCACTCTGTGTTGTGTAGATTTAAATTAGCACGTTGATATAGACAAACTAACGATAACCATAACTGAAAACTATTGGAATGGTTTATCACAAATTTACCGTAGCTTACATTGAATTTATTGTAACTTTAGAGTCATGGTTTTCTTCGCACCCTTATAATAACAATATGTAATGCACCATAACAGAGAAAAAACATTTCTAAAATTATCAAAAATAAATGAAAAGCTCAGGTAGACTGACTTCGTTGTGGCGTTTAGTTAATAAAAAACTTACAAGACGTATATTTGCAAAGTTGTGTACATACCTATTTCCAGTTTATTTTAATTAAGTCGTTAATGTTTAATAACATTATTAAAATTGTAATTGATGCGTCGGGAACTTATAGGTATAATATCAGTTTCTTCTTTTACAAAAAAAGAAACAAAAATTTATCCTATTACTACTAAATCAATTATTTTTAAATAAATGATTATAACTAATATACCTATTTAAACAATAAAATTTCATTGTTGCTCCGAATGGAACTGTTGACGGTCATTCAAAAATGTATCAGTTAACACTAACTACAATGTAACACGTGAAATCCCGTATATGTATTTAATTTGTTCAATCACGTATTTTCAAAGGACATGAGCAAACTAAAACTCTAAAAAAAAAGTAGATCATCATCAAGTAGATCCTTTAACATACGTAATAAAATCCTTTTTAAAATACGTATTAAATATAGACAAATGTTTATTATATATTTAGTCACGACAATTACAGCGAATACGTACTTTAAAATAAAAAATAACGTACTACGTGCTAATATAATTATCTAATTTTATAAGAAAGACCAGAGATATCGGCTACTTACATATTAGGATTGTTTTACTTCATTACTTTATAAAGCTACAGATAAAAAATATCTTCCCGAAAGTTATATTGAATGTGCCGCTCGGTAACTAGTAGTTTTTTTATACGTCATTTGTATCGACTCGACTCTTGACCGTATAGAAACCTCGTAACCACTTTAGTGTTAATGTAGGTATTTTCAAGGAGAAAAAGGATGGCGCAATTATAAAAAAGTACTTTCTCAGGTGTAATTCCTTCGTATTGAAAAAATTGTGTCAGTAAGAACAACAACTGTCGACATAAAGGAGCACGTTACAAAGTTTTAAAACTCGATTTCAATGAAGGTTCACGCGACAGTTGGACTCCGGCGTTGTTAGGGTAGCGCAATGCACATACCTTTAGACAAAAACAGGTTTCTCTACTACACACAGTGGTTTCATTGGACCACCTTTCTCGCTCTAATATACTCACGTAGCAGACCCAAAGTTTAGTTGTTTGGTTGGCGCGAAATTTCAAAATGATATGTGTAGAAAAAGTGTAGGTATTGTTCTAAATTATAATAAGAAGTACCTGCTAAAGTGACATATTTGTCGCTAAAGAATGTTTATATTGGTTTCAGTTGTGCTCAGACATGGATTTATACATCACAGACTCACTGCAGGATATGCTGGACATGGATATCAAGAATGAAATCGCAACAGACCTTAGCAGTATGACGGATTTTCAAGTTAGAACATTATTTATATTTTAGTTTTTTTTAACATGAGGAAACTTCTTAACTCACAATACACAATTTATTTTCAGGATTCCTTTGGAGTGAACTTCTCAGAATTGCCCCCGTTATTAGATATGGACACCGATAACTCGACAACGTGGCTTAACAATAGTTCTAGTTTTGTTCATAATTTAGATTTGTATGGCTCCGAGGCAAACGCTGTAATGGTTAATCCAAATTCAGTCATGCCTTCGTCATTTGTTGAAACTCCAGTCAAAAGTATGGTAAAAGAAGAAGCTTCAAACTTATTACTAACTTCTGCTGTTGCCGATGACGACCTAAGTAATAGCATATCACTGCCAAGTCCTAAAGAGGAGAAAAGTCATCTAACGTTTTCTCCTAATGCAATTAAAGTGCCAAAAGTAGAACCTGAAGAATCAACCAAAAAAAAGAGCTCAGAATTGGAGGAAGCTACACAGATGGTTATTTATGTTCGTAAACATGAGAAGAACGTTGTTAAGGATTTATTAAAAGATTTAGACAAAACTAAAGTTTCAAATATAAATACACCTACGACAGTCCGAATAAAGAACCAATCAGAAATAATAAAAGTAAACAATAAGAATTGTTCAATTCTGAATACAAACCAAAAAGTTTCACACGCTTTAGGGACCAAAACAATAATATCTGGCAACATACACATATTAGACGCTCACCAGATCAGTCACTCTAGAACAATTTTAGCTAATGGTAATAAGAACCAAGCTACGATACTAATCGATAATTCATCGCTAAACAACAGTAGACATCTAATGAAACCCTCAGTGAGTGGAGCATTTACAGTAGAAAATAGCCAAACTAAATATGTAAATAGTTCTAGCAAAAATAGTAGTGGTGAATTTCCTAAGCCTGCGTACTCTTACTCTTGTTTAATAGCAATGGCATTAAAAAATTCCAGAACAGGTAGCTTACCTGTTTCTGAAATTTATAATTTTATGTGGTAAGTTGATAAGTTTTATTATCAATTTATTTTTCATTTAATAAGTTATGTGTAACTCAAAAATATTCTTCTCTGTTACAGTCAGCATTTTCCTTACTTTAAAACTGCGCCGAATGGTTGGAAAAATTCTGTTAGACATAATCTTAGTTTAAACAAATGTTTTGAAAAAATCGAAAAGCCATCTACAAATGGAAGTCAGAGAAAAGGTATATAGGTTTTTCGATATCTATTCTAAATTTAGTCTACTATATGAAGTGTGAAGCGTATACATAACTGCACGGTTGGCCTAGTGGTTTAAGCGGTCGCCACTTTCCACTGTGCCACGTGTTGTGGGTTCAAATCCCACATGGGACTGCACTTTGTGAGATTCACAAATTGTTGTTCTGAGTCTGGGTGTCCTTTGTGTCCGTTTCATGCATGTTTGTAAAGTTCCCGCGACACAGGATGTATATTCCTAATGCGGGAGTTGTCTTTTGTAAAGAACAAAAAAACAAGGTGTATTGAATTAACATTGCCATCATCATTATATTATATATATTCCCATATAATTTCAGGGTGCTTATGGGCCATGAATCCTGCTAAAATAGAAAAAATGGACGAAGAAGTACAAAAATGGTCACGAAAGGACCCACAAGCAATAAAGAAGGCTATGGTTTATCCAGGTAGAAAAACATACATTTTAATTTACTTTATCTAGCTGCAAAGCACTAAGATACGTTATTAATCTTTATTATATTGTTTTGCAGAAAATTTAGAAGCTTTAGAGCGAGGTGAAATGAAGTATAGCGGCTTAGGTGGTGATGCAGAGGTAGATGATGATGCGGACGTTGACGCTGATAATGAACTTGACGCTGACGTTGAAACAGATCCTGAAATCAAAGAAGAAGTTGAAGAAGAAGAGGCTATAATAGAACAGGTATAGTGAAAAACAAATAACAATCCTTTCGCAACGAAATTAAAGAAATTAATGAGCGTTAAATATTGAATGGAAAAATACTCCAACAATCTATATTAATAAAAATGAATCACTGAAAAGTATGTACGCGCATAACTACCGATTTACTGCACCAAATTGGACAATTCTTTTTTTTTTTATTGTTTGCTATTGTCAGGATAAGGTTTGTATTAACGAAAATTACAAGAAAACCGGAAGTGTAGAATATTACGAAAAAAAATGGCGATATGAAGTTCGCCAAGTCAGCTACTTTATGACAAATACCTACGGTGTTTAGACATGAAATTAATTAGCACGGTATTAATCGCTACAGTGCAAAAAGGCTTATTGACTTCATTTCAAACCTACATAATATTATTCCGATATACGACGATATACCGGCAAAAAATTTAATGTAACTCCACCTTGTTCAATGTTTAATACAGGAAGTTTCGGACCAAGAATTAGAAATAGAAGAGGTGGTAGAAGGAACGGGTATGGTCGGCGGTACTTATCGGCTACTAGCAACTGGACCTTCGTCACTTACATCCTACATGACAGATGCCGAATCTGGAGAGGAAGTTAGCGATATTGAAGTAAGTACCATCAAAAAACGTTAGTTTAACAAGTGAATTGGGGTGATTGGGCGCTCAAAAATCCGATATCCATCAGAAGACAAAGTTTGGACCCCCACTAGCCACAAGCTTATCCTATCTTCTTGAGGAAAGCGACAGCTTTTCACAGTATGCGAGAGTTACTAATAAAGCTGTGTGTATATCAACTTTTAAGATACAACTAATGTTTAAAACTCGTAAATATTCACACATTATTGTGCGTGTCCCTGAATACAAATTGTAACTTTAATAATTTGATGCATCCCACAACGGTTGAAATTTCAACTTTTAAGACAAAAAATTAATCTTGATACAATACTTGATAGATCCCACAAACACAGTATAGAGAGAGATCATCATATCACCACAGAGTACAATAAATTATCTTCATATAATACTTTAACTTTTATAGTTATAATTATCCGCGTTGATAAACCGTTGATATTTAAATGTTTATGTTATAGTTAAAACTACTTTTTAGATAGAACGCTTTGTTCCTAGTTAGAACTAGTTTTTAATGTATGCCTTTGTTAATACTAGAATTAACTAATACTCAAATCGAATATCAGTTAAAACTAGTTCTTACTAGACAAATCGCGGCAACTTTCAAGAGTGAAACGAAATGTTACTGAAACTGTCACCCTGCACCATGCTACAGCGCAAAGAGTATTAGTAAGAACTAGTTTTAACTGATATTCGATTTGAGCATTAGTTAATTCTAGTATTAACAAAGGCATACATTAAAAACTAGTTCTAACTAGGAAAAACGCGTTCTATCTAAAAACTGTAACATTTATAAACACATAAAATATGAACTTTACTCAGACAAAATAAGTAAACGTGTAATTATTTTTCTTAAGTGGGAATCGAACCCACCGTATTCCAGATACAGTACGTTCTGTACATCAAACCATAGGACCCGTCAAGTCAATACATAGTTTTAAAATAGCTTACTAATCAAAATGCTCCTTTTTAGGTATTAGATCAATCGTATGAAGAAATCGACATTGATGACACAAAACCCATGAAATTAGACTTGTCAATGACTGAAAATTATACTAGTAAGATTTTACTTTTTTCCGAGTGCTTTGTTGCTTACTATTCAGACGTAAATGTGCTAAAATTTTCTTTTATTATTAAAAAAAACTACTTTATTTATTTAATATTTTCTTACTTTACAGTTCACACTCACACAGCAAAACGAGCAAAAACAAACTACATTTATCAACCCGTGACAACTCAGACACACACAAGTAGAAGAAAAACGCCTCTCGTTAATAGGATCGCATTAATTTAGTTCGTATTAAAAAAAAACAAAAGACTTGTATTCTAGAAAATTGTGATCATATTGATTGTATCAACGTAGTGTAGCGTTAAAACGTAGTCTCTCCGATAATGTTCCATTAAAGTAGGTAACTTTAGCATTACGTTAAAAATCGACTTATTGTAATTAATAATAAATTGTGAACAGTGCTGAATTGTTTAAATTGTATCAAATTCGAACGTGATAAGTCTGTACCAGATAAGTGTATTTACATGATTTAAACGAAAAATAAACACTTGTTACGTATCTTACACAGTAATATAGTAATATTTTATAAGCGTCAAATTGAATATTGATATGCACTGATTGTGATATATGTGCATATTATAATAATTTCTGTAATACTGTAATATTACATGATCAATTTTATGACTTGTTAACCGTCGGTACAAACTCAAACATGTATTAATTACTGTTACACTACAGCGTTATTTTTTTAAATACAGAGGCATTCTCATTAATTAATCAAGTACTTAAATGACAAACCAGTTCTTAGCACAACACTCAGTTCTATTAAATTAATAGTTATTTGTTAAACAAGAGTGCAACAAATAAAAAAAAAGATAAATTCGGCACCACGGAGGTAGAAGTAAATAGGTTTAATGATGTTTTGACTTCACAAGCTTAGTGCACGCGATGTTCTAAATTCAATTTTACTTTATCCTCTAGCGGATAAAAACGGCTTTTGCACTCAGATATCGAAGGGCAAAAATACTCTTTCCGAGATGGTGGGATGAAAAATAAATTATGATAATTTCGGGACCATGGAGGTAGAAGTAAATAGGTTTAATGATGTTTTGATTTCACAAACTTAGTGCACACGATGTTCTTAATTCAATTTACTTTATCCTCTAGCGGATACTAACGGCTTTTGCACTCAGATATCGAAGGGCAAAAATACTCTTTCCGAGATAGGGGGTTGTAAAAGTAATTTTCTAACTGAGCAGAACTTAGTGCCCTGCCATTGTAATTTGTTCTGTGATCCGTATTCATTAAACCAGTTAAAAGTGTTGAATTAACAAGAACTGTCCCTGTCATAATTGAGTTAAGCACTTTGAGCAGAACCAAGCTGCTTTTAAGGTTCTTAATTGCTTGTAGTACCTCAGTGCTTGTTTGATTGAATGAAAAATTAATAAAATAATGTTTTGATGTAACGGTAAAATCTAAAGCGGGTATGTGAAGTTCCCACCGCGGCAATATTAAATATTGTTATTATTTTTTGTTTGAATTAGTTACTGTCAACCTTAATTTTCTTGAACTCTTGACGTGATTGTGCCGTAAATTTGTTTCTTATAATCTTTATCTAATTTCAGGATATGTTTTGTTAATTCTAAAAATTAAATAATATGATTTATAAGGTTTATGTATATGTATTTAAAACAGACTACAAATAGATGACTACCCTTGTACAACAACACAACATCTTTTGTGTTAAAGTCAGTGCAACTCATAGTTACTGAAACAGGGTTTAACAAATAATTTTCTTCAATTTTACATTCTAAGATTGCTTTACAATGTACCTGTTTAAGATATCATAAATCTTATTGTACTGTTGCAGCACAAGTGTTGCGAAATGTTCTAAGATGTGCAATTTCAGTAATTAATATCGAAAATTTATAATACATTCTATTACATTGAAATCTATTGACAAACAGGAATTTGATAGTGAAATATGTTAATTTCACTCTACTCTGAATAATTTATGTGCTCTTTACCACGATTTGATATTTTACATTTTAAATTGCGGCTGATAGTACATATATTTAAATAAAAATAGGTCACTTTGAATGAGGCACAGAGAATGAAATGTTTGTTAGGAAAGATATGTTTTCTTTTTAGTGTTGGTTGTGTTTAGATCTCTCGAATGTACTAAGTTGGATTGTGAGCTTAGAATTAAGTTAGTTAAGGTTTGAAACATGAACGTTTGATGATTAATTAATTAGTATTGAAATCACTATTATTTACGTACTTTGCCTGTCGTATAAATACTAGAGCTAAATAGTGTTACTGTAATTTTAAAAGCAGATAGATTTACAGACTTTTCAAACTTAGTGATAAGTTTATTGGGTATACTACAATAAATTAAATAAACATCTCCTATAAATATTCAACTTAGATTAGATGATACTGTGATATGTAATTAGTCAGACATGGCTACGATAGTGAAATAAAATTATTAAAAAAAAATAGATTTCAGAACACTTGGTGTTTTGTTTGTAGACTTATCTGCTTTGCTTTGTAATAATGTGGAACGATGGGCAAAAGTATGTGCCGAAGTTTATCTATGGTTATTACATTGTGGTAATAAACATAGTTACCTCCTAAATTATAAATGTTAAAAATCTATACTAATATTACAAACGCGAAAGTTTGTAAGTATCGATGAATGGATGTTTGTTACTCTTTCACGCAAAAACTACTGAACGGATTTGGATGAAACTTTACAGTATGTAGCTTATACATCAGAATAACAGATAGGCTACTATTTGCGCGATAACCGACATACACGCGGGCGGAGCCGCGGGCAACAACTAGTAATCCATATTTATATGCAACTAGCTGACCCACGCAACCTCGTCTGTGTCTCCTATTGCCCATAGCGTGATGTTTGTTTACCATAAACAAGGTGATAGTGAGCCAACCTTAAGACGAGAACTTTTTTTAGAACATTGAAATCTGAGCAGTAGCTAAGCTCGTTCAACCAAACAAACAAACTCTTCAGCTTTATAATTTTAGCATAGATATCAATTGAATAAACCCATTACGAACAACTTTGATTAAAAGTGATTTCAATCAAGTTGCAAATTGCGTTGATGCGTTTTCTTTGTACCAGTGACGGTTAGGTTATTGACAGGCCCTTGGAAAGGGACCCATGAATTCATCATTTCGTTTGTCACAAGGAATACTTATACAATATTCTTGAGGATTCACTACAAAATTCTTGCTATAAGGACACCTATGCCCTAGCATATAGGTGTCCTTATTCGCTCAAGATGAGATGGAAGGTTTATCCTATAAGCTCAGTTATTCGGCACTATTCGAATAAGTGCGAATAAGTTCAGTCAGGATCGCTATTTGCATTGTGGTGAAATCGTTAATGCCTAGATCTACCCAAACATTTATATCTTAAGAAATAAATAAAGGTAGAATGATAAAGGGTTACATCATACTTCATCAGTTATTTAATCGAAATTTCCCATCTTCATCGAATAATAGGTATCACATGATTTCTCACTTCGGCGTAAAAATAAGATTCAAAGAGCGTTCGCAAGAGCCTCATTGTCTACCAAACCGTTTTAAAGTCAAGCTAGTACAAGGTATTTGTTACTGGAAAACCAAAATAAAAACCGCAATGTTATGCAGTTAAATCAGGTGCTCTTTGTATTTTAAGACACAGTGCAATTGTGTAAATATTTCTAATGGATAATGCGTTTGTGTACCTTTTCCTCTGTTGTTTAATGTATTACGTTCAATATGCGTATGGTAAAAAAACAATCGTGTTTATCATTATTATGTGTAGATGCCATCCTCAAAAATTATTGTAAAAGCTAGTAAAGTATGAAAAATACTTTAATATCCCCATATATTTAAAAAGCTGCTAGATGTGGTCAATCAACATGAGCAATAAAATGAAATAATTAATGTCTGATATACATACATACAAATCGCTGTACTAGCCAAGCGTTAGTTGTAATTTGTACAATAAAATAGTTAATGTATTTTTCCACTGCCAGTATTTCAACAACAGAATAATAAGCATTAAGATAGTAAGAGTAGAAAATAGTTTAGTGTTAGTACCTACATAAATTTAAAAAAAAACTTAGTGAGGTGAACGATTTTTAATAACATTTTTGTAATAAAATTCATTCAGTACCTATAATACTTTTTTATTTAACCCATTGAAAGCTAAATAATCATTGTGTAGAGATAAGTGTCCGCCAAAATGCACTAATTAGGTTACGCCACTGTGCAATGAGTGTAATTTTTAAAGAATTAGAAAAGATAATGTTATAAGTAACGATTCCAACCTCGTATAAATGCCTCATTTGTTTAAATCTTAATAATTACTAAGCATGCAATAAAATATATTATAAACTTATAATTCAATTGGTGATTTTATAAACAAGTAAATAGTTGATTCATATTAATATCTTGGCGCCTTCCGCTTGTCAGCTTCCGGCGCGACTTATATTTCATATCAAATCTTTAATGTTACACAATCCTGTATTATCAAATAATAATTGTATGCTAATAATCATTAAAATATTTATGGTAAACAATATTTGATATTATCTACTAAATATGTGAATTTAGTATTGAATTGGGTCAAGCCTGTCAAATACTATAAAAATACCTTCGTTCGAGTAATTTCACGCATTCATATCCCGAACGTTCTACTTGGTGCTAATCGACCGTTACAATAATCATATGAACTATTATTTGTTTATGTTTGTCGGACAGGATACTACGCAGTTTTTAATTTTTAAACCACAATTTAATTATTTGTTTATGTTTGTCGGATACTTACTACGCAAAGTTTTTAATTTTTAAACCACAATTAAATAAAAAGAATTAAAATGATATCACACTCTCGTCTCACTCTAGCGCGATAGCGCCTCTGTGGTCGGTTCTCGTCCTCGAACTATTATTTAGTCATGTTTGATGGACAATTTTCCCCATAAGAGCCCATCAGAGATGGTACTCCTTACCTCTAATAGTCCATGATTATAACAAACGATAACTAACCTGCAAATTTTAATTGTGTTTGTTTATTTGAACAAACAGAAAACAAAGATTATACACCGATGCTACCAACTTCATAGTCTTAATCACCTTATTTTTGAGTGCAGAAATCCGGGAAATCGTTCAGCGACACCCCAACCTGCAATATGTATATGGCCCGTGCCGGGGTCTGGCGGACTGGGAGACATTCTGAACCTCTGCCAGTTATAGTGCCTAATTTGCTCGAAGAAAGAGACGGTGGAGTGCCACAGGCTCTTACTCTCCATACCATGGCATGGGCGCAATCATGGTACAGAGTGGATTCTCCACTCCGATGGCGGTCTCGAAATCACGCTTCTGCTCCAAAAATTCCGCCAGCATGTGACCTGTGTTTACGTTCTGCAAATAACAATGGTTCTGGCATTGGTTTCTTGCGGATCAGACATCTTCATGATGACATTTGAAGAATCATTTGGTTTTCATTACCGACGTTAGCCGTTATTTTTTTTGAGCCAGGCAACATGATTAGGTACATGTTGTGGGGATAAAGTACCTACTTAAAGTAATTCTCTTACTATAAGTTTTTTACTTTTGATCGAACCAATCAACGACACTCTGGCCGATACCTATAATATTTCATAAGCTCGTATACTATCATCATAGGCCCGTTGTAGTCCACTGTCGGACTGCTGCTTTTTGCATACAGTCGCCGCCGTCCATCTTACGCAAGTGTCGTCCCGCCATCTGTCCCCCTAGCCAAGTTGCAAGCGTTCTTTCTTTCTGCAATCGTTAACGCCTAAATTCTCGTGTGTCATTGGCTAATACTTTGCCTAAAGATTAGCCAATGACACACGAGAATTTTACGATTGCAGAAAGAAGAACGAACGTTAGGGATGTCGGAAATGTAAAAAAGTATCGATATATATCGTATCGATATTTAAAAAAAATATCGATACGATATACGGTTTGATTTAACTGAGATGTTGCCAACTTTTTTTTTCTTCTCTGTGAATTGCCAACTTACAAACCAAATTAAAATGCAGCAAATCGAGTCAACCAAAAACAAAAAATACTTTTTTTTAAGTTATTAGTAAAGGGTGTCTCAGCGGCGATTTTAAATTTTAAACATGAATATCTCGGCAACCAGCGGGGCTAGTGAAGGAGAGCGGTAACGTTCGAGAGGTAATTAGTGCGGATTTTTTAGTCGCCATGTTACATTAGAGCGCACCGCGCGTACGCAGTGGAGGCGTATTTTTGCAACGAGTTTTCGTTGAGTGAAAACTGCACAGCGCAAGTTTTGTAATCACTTTCAAATTCACAGTTTAAGTGATGCCCCGACTGTTCAAATTATTAAGCCGTGGGTAGCAAAGCTTAGAGCGACAGGGTGTTTACTGAATCATTCAATTGGGCCTCGAAATAATGGCCGCTGCGGTCGCAGAGCACCCACGACGATCAGTTAAAAAACATGCTGCCTCTTTGAAACTCCATCGTTCAAGTATTCAATTTTGGCCTTAGACTTAAAATTGCATCCCTATATAATTCAAATAGTTCAAAAAATCAAACCAGAAGACTACAACAAGCGAGAAATGTACTGTGAGAAGATGTTAGAGATTATTTCGGAGGAAAATGGAATGGACTATGTTTATTTTAGCGATGAGTCACATTTTCACCTCGAAGGGTACGTCAATCCCCAAAGTTACTGTATGGTGCGCAATATCGTCGGAAAAAATCATCGGGCCATTTTTCTTCGAGAATGACGGAGGTGCAGCGGTTACAGTCACGAGCGAACGCTATATGGACATGATTGATACTTTTTTTATACCCTAGCTGAAAGAACAGGATATTGACGAGTCAGGTGTATGGTTTCAACAAGATGGCACAGCCCACACAGCTAGGGTCACCATGGACTCACTAAGAGCGTTGTTTCCGAGAAAAATCATAAGTCGCTTTGGAGACATATCGTGGCATCCTAGATCGCCCGACTTAACCCCAGCTGACCTTTTCTTATGGAGTTATCTCAAAGCAAGGGCTTATGATACCCCTATTACAAATTTGGAGGATCTGAAGACGAAAATAATGACAGAAGTGAGGGGCATTTCATTTGAGGTTCTGCGGCGCGTCTTTGCAAATTCGATAGTCCGCTTTGAAGAGACAAGAGACTTTGCATTCGCCGTGATGGAAGATTTTTTTTTTTATTTTTTTGACGGTGACGGTGTAATATTCCGTAAAATAAATCCGCACTAGCTTATTGCAATTAAAATTATTATAGATACAATCTTTGGATTTTTTTATAAATATTCAAAGTTTAAAATCGGCTCTTAGAAAAAAAAAGTTGGTCTAGAAAAATATCGATTTTTAACCTTTTCGATACTTGGAATTTTATATCGATACATCGATATATCGAATTATTAAATATCGCCCAAAAATATCGATACATTGAAAAAATAATATCGATGTATCGATATTATTTCAACAAGCATAAACGAAAGTTTTGCTCGTAGAGCTGGCCCCATTGAGTACATTGTTATGCTGGCCCGAGTGCGCCCCACACTAGGTACATCTACATCTTCAATATACCTAGTATTAAAAATAAATAAAATAAAAAATAATAATAGTATAGAATTAGGCTGAGGCCGCACTACGGTTTTTTCCAGCCAGCGGTTAAACCACCAAACCGCAAAACCGCCCGAAGCGCACACACTACGGTAAAACCGTGAACAGTGTTGCCAACAGATAAACTAGCTCTCCTTTAGATTGAAGTTTTAAAACCACCAGAAAACCAAATCGAAATGAAATGACAGATCTGAGATAATTACTGAGCTTACAAGAAAGCAACTTCAACAGCATGATCTTTTAACTAAATGTGTTGTATTTTCTGGAGATAATTGTAATACGAACTTCGGTGGAATAGAGCGCCATGGAACCAACAATGTTTTATAATTCCATAAGTTAAAACAAAATCTGAATTCGAAAATAGTTGGTGTGGAATGCTCTGCGCACATTATCAATAACGCACTGCACCACGCATGTGATTGTTTGCCAGTATATGTTGATTCAACAACATCAAAAAAAAAGTTTTTGCCACTTAAACAAGCCGACCCCAAATAAAATTGGGAATAATAAAGGCTACAGTCTAAAAAGTTCTTAAAGAACTCTCCGGCACAGTCGAGGTTGAGTATAAACAGCTTCTCTATCATTCAAAGACGCGTTGGCGAAATCTGTTTCCAGCCATCGAGTGAGTCCTGAATGTGGATTATTTCAAAAGCTTAAAAAAGCCCCCTGATCTGATTTTTTTTAAATCGGAGGCATACCTGTTTTTCATGCATTCAATTATGCACATCATTTACTCAAAAATAAAAGCATTAGAAAAAAAATATAATTCAGTATTTAAAACCAGAAGGATACCTACTTGCAACCATTTCAAAAAGCTTGGATTATCGAAATAGAGAAAGTTTCTTGCCATTGAATGTTCATAGTACATATTCTAAATAAAGAAGATGAAAACACAAAAAAAAACTTAATAAGACTGCTGATGAAAACTTTATGCAGATATTTTTTTATTTGTTACTAGCTGTGCCCGCTAATTCGTACACGTGAGATTTGGATTTTCAATTTATTTTAAATTTTTTACAGTTTAAACCTTTCCTGGACTACGACAAACATTTCAAAACCAAAAACAGCTAAATCAGCCCAGTCGTTCTCGAGTTTTAGCGAGACAAACGAACAGCAATTGATTTTTATAAAATAAGAAGAAGAAGATAAGACTAAAAAACTTAGAGCTTGAATACTGGATTGATATCTTATGAATTTCAACTTAAAGATATTTTTGTCAAATTAGTCTGGTTTAAAAAAAAAAGTTGTGAAAAATGTTAGAAACTGTTAGAAAAGCATTTTCACAACTGTGAGATTTTACTTTTCTATCACTGATTTCGATGAAAAATAACTTACTTTAATTAAACTGAATACCTATGAAAATAAATAAAAGAACTATTTCGACTAATTGAACTATGTTTTCTTTTTATTTCGACTAAATAAAATAAAACAATATAAAAGTGTTCGGATTATGACCGCAAATATCCGGGGATTTTACGCTTGTTGTCCTGGTTTCAAAATTTTTGAGATGGCCCTATCTCTAGGTCAATGCTTATTATATAAGAATTTATTTAAGAATTTCTTAAAAGTTTTATGAAAATCCTAAAACTTTAGAATACGACATTACAGATTTATGGCGGCATAATACGAGTATAGGTCTCTCAGTTCAGTAACGTCTCTACGGAGGAATCTGCAAGAATGCAATTATCTGAACTGGACTTCGCTCGATATGTCGACACCAAGTATTCCAATTTTGGCAGAGGCAGATAGGGGAGTGTATTAAAATGAAATGTTATTTGTGTAACGTAAAAGTAACCAAGAGATGAAAAATCACCTGAAACGTTACAAAAGTAACTTTCTGGCAACACTGTATAGAACCGCCCGCGGTTGTCGCGGTTTTAAAATCAGTCGCGGTAAAAAACCGCCAGTGTGGCCGCTTCCATACATTTCCTTTTGTCTCAAAATCAGGCTGTTAAAAACCGCGGCGGTTTAGCCGCAGTGCGGCCTCGGCTTTACATTTGTATTTTAAAAAGTTGTAAACTTTAAAAAAATATATGAGTGACTGAAGTGTTGCCACTTTAAAAAAGAAGTCCCTGGAAATTGCCATAAAATAGGTAGTATGCGAAAATAAATTTGTTACAAATTATAAATAAAATAAATAAATATAAATTACAATTAGATTGCACATATTAGAGTTTTTGTTCATTTTTGTGTAGTTTTTACAACATTTTAATTGCACAAGACGACATTTTGTAGGTAAACTTACTACACGACAACTTGTACGATACAGACGAAAAGTAGCGTACTTTGTTGCATATGTGTGCGATAACGCGTGTGATTGCTTGGAAGTAGCTGAGTTTTTTTGCTTCAGTAAGAACAAATGCCGTGCGTTATCTGTCTTTTTTAATTGGTTTGAGCCTGTTTTTGGCAGCTTGCACACATAACGCGACATGCTAGGGTTGGGTTGGTTTCATCCCAAAGGATAATGACAGGTTTGTATGGGACTGTTGTACCGGCTGGCGTATCTCATCGTAGGACTTGTTTATGTATATAATTGCCTGCTAATATCACCGACAATAACATTATAAATTCCCAGATTTTTAGAACATTGTGATAAAAAATTATTTTAGTTTTTAGATTACAATTAATTAGGTACAATGAAATACATGGATCACAAATGAGTTGTCATGTCAACAAGAATTGTCAACAAGATAGCGTAACAAAATATTTTTGATTATTTACTTCTGGAGATCATTTTTTGTTTTTTCGGAAGACGGTCCCCATTTCATCTCATCCACATTTTTATATTTTTTATGATTAATTTCATCACGACGAAGACTTATAGACTTGAAGACATATGATATGAAGACTATAAACACTTGACATTGGCAGAAATAGCTGATCCGAGAGATCCAGCTGGTTGCCATTTCATCAAAAGAAGAAAATATTTTTGAAATTATTTGCTTTCGATCCATCCAAATTTATCCATCAATTAAATTTTTAATTAGTTTAAAAAAATACGCTTCTTTTTTTTAGGGGGATTTTAACTTTTTATTCAAGTTTTGGGATAAATATTTCTGAGAGTTGATAACACTGTCTTGTGTTTGTTTGTTTACTGCTTTGACTTTGACTTGACAGATATTTTAATTGGTTGACTCATTGTTTTTTAGCAATCTTCTCTAAATATTCAAGATTATTCTGAATGAAAATAATGTTCTAAACAATCGAGACAGATAACATTTTCTAAAATGTCTACGCGAGAAATTTTAACATTACAGTTTGGACACTACTCAAACTTTGTTGGCGCACAGTTTTGGAACTTGCAAGAACTTAGTTTTGATTACACGGGAACCGTAAAAAACGAAGTAAATCACGATGTATTGTATCGGGAAGGGAGAACTGTTACAGGCGAAGTTACATACACTCCACGTCTACTGCTAGCCGATTTAAAAGGTTCCTTAAAAACCTTACCTGAACATGGTGGTTTACCTCATGAAGCCGAAGAAAATGAATTTCAGTGGGATAATGTTGAGAAGATCGAACACCCGGCCCCAGAAAAAAATGAATATTTATCCAGTATTGACGGTGAGGGATCGTCAAATGTTGAAATGAAGGAATATCATTTAGATAAACAAGTACAATCTTGGTCCGATTTTTTATATCCTAGATTTCATCCAAGATCCGTAAATATAATCAGAGAGTATGTGCATGGGAATGACACTGTAAGTTATTTATCAGTAAAGTATTTTTGGTAAATCACTAGAAATTAGCTTAAAATTATTCTATTTAAGAGATGTTTATGTGAATCAGTAGATTTTTCTCAATATCACTTTTAGCCATTTATTGTGCTTTTTCCGATGGCCTATCTGAACAAATCCATTTCTTAAATTGATTAATTATTAGAAAATGTGATTGTGACGCTGCCTCAGATTTAAATTTGTAACTTGCTTAATAACTTAAATTTTCTTTCAGGAATCATTTGACATCAATATCACTGGTAAATCATTATGGAAAGGAGACTTCGGTGATGCATTTACTGATAATATTAGAAAGTATGTAGAAGAATGTGACAGCATGCAAGGCTTCCATGTTTATTTTGACTGCACAGATGGATTTGCAGGGCTCGGAACTGGCTGTATAGAATATCTTGCAGATGAATACAAAAAGACTTTACTGGCACATCCTATAATAGCTTCATTTTTTCCTGATAATGTTTTAAATACACAAGAGGAAAGGGATAAATCCAATTTGAAAGATTCAACAAGGTTAGTCAACATTGCACTTTCTCTTCAAGAACTTTCAGAGTATGCAACCTTGTTTGTGCCACTTTGTACTGGAGAAAAGGGATGGCGCAAACCCGGCAATGCTAGAAAGTTTGATTACATAAATTATAGTCCTGATTTGTACTACCACAGTTCTGCAATATTAGCTTCAGCAATGGATACGTTGAGTCAGAAATACAGACACAAGAGCAATACCTTTACATTGTCTGATATTTGTGCAGACTTAACAGGTTATGGCAGGAAGATGGCTGCAGCATCTTTTGGCATTCCACTTGCATTAAATGAATCACAATATTTAATAGACTATTTAAATAACATGACAAAGCCTCTCTATTCATGCATCACCCCGAGTTGTAAAATTGCTACTGATAAAATATTCCAGTTGATTACTGTAAGAGGCGTACCAGAAAGTTACCTGAAAGCGCCTATAAAGGAAGCTAAAGAGCAGATGAATTTGCCTGCATACAGGTGTAGCAATGTGAAAGAAATGTTTGAGTTGTACTTTCAAGCAAATAATTTTCTTTCTGCTACAAATGTGACAGTGTGTGAGAAGCCTTTGGAAATTAAAACACCATACCCAAATATTTTCTCCAATGATCTTAATAAATATGGTTTTGTTAGGAATGACAATAGTCAAGAAAAAGTTGAGAGTTGTGCTGTAATAGCGGGCTATCACAATGGCACTTTTCTATCAGATATGATTGAAAAACTACACAGAGAAGTCAGTAGAATAAAATTTGCGAAACTGCACAAGTTTGGGGAAGAAGGCCTAGAAGCCTCTGAATACAGTGAAAACATAGAAAGGCTTGCAGAGTTTAAAGATAATTATGAGGACGATTTTGAACTTTGAAAAGTTAGATTTTCTGTAAAAAGTTCGTTATAAAAAATGTTTATACTTATATAATAAGTAGGTACTCCTAATAAGTACTTTTTATAATCACATAACTTTACTTTATAACTTTTAAATAAATTGTAAAAACATACTGATACTATATAAAATAATCAATCTCAATTGCACTCCTTTGCGCACAGACATCCTTTTGATATTACTTACTAGCTTTTTCACGCGGCTCCGCCTGCGTATATGACAGTTACCGCGGAAAATATTAGCCTGTCCTGTCTCTAGACTAACTCTGTACCCAAACTTAATTTAAATCGGTTCAGTAGTTTTGGTGTGAAAGCGTGACAGACAGACAAACAGGTTAGTAATTAATACTTAAGGATAAGGGTTTTGCTTCTTCAGAAATTTATTTTTTAAGAAAAAAAATTCTAAAACATCAATGTATTAAAAAATGTTTTGGTAAAAACTTATACCCAAGTTACATGATTCCAAATTATCTGTCTGTATTTTTGAAAATAATTTATTTCTGAAAAAGAACAAATGAAAATACAGTAATGCCATTTCTCTTAAGTTTGCATGGGTGATTGTTACTTTTTTTACAAAGAAACAGCTGGATGGATCTGGAGTAAATTTGGCATAGAGATAGAATGTAGTGTGAAATAGCACAGGGGTTACTCATTATAAGAAAAAAAAATGTTTCTGTATACTTATATTAGCCAGGTACAACAACCGCGAGGCGGAGCTAGTGCTTACATTTAATTCTTAGATTGTTATCTTAAACTTCGTCTAATTCTTTTAATGTTTAAAATAAAATAATCATTTTTATAGAACTTATTTTTTCTTTACATAATGCAATTTATATGTCGAATTTAAATTTGATGGCACCATGGTTATTGAACCCCTATTTTACAATAATAAACCCTAAATAATGCACCCAGACAAAATAATCTTGCTCATCACCCTATTGTTGGTCCTGAGTGGGGATAGAACCACGACCTTTGGCTTAGCAGTCAGGATCACCAACCACGACATAATAGTGTCTATTAATAACCGACCTTAAAAAAGGAGGAGGTTATCAATTCGACTGTATTTTTTTATGTTTGTTACCTCATAACTTTCGACTGGGTGAACCGATTTTGATGATTCTTTTTTATTTGAAAGCTGGTGCTTCCCGTGTAGTCCCATTCTAATTTGGTCCAAATTTAAGAAGGATTTTTTTTGTTAAAATTTGTGATTATTTCTAAATTGTTAAACATTGTCACATCTGTGACGTGACGGATCGTTATCTGGAACTTCGGGTTGGCAGCTCTGAGATTCTGTTATGGTTGTTCTCCAATACACAATGGAGACTCAGATTATTCTAAAGATTGCGATTATACCGTTCGATTGCGAGTTTCACATACACCATTACTACCGATGATTACTACGCTGCATTGAATGAACGTGTGAAGATAAATTCCAAGACCTGGTGCCTACTTTACATACCCAAATTGGCAAGGCAATATACTTCTATTATGTGAAAGTGTAGTTTGCAAAGTTTTTTTTTTTTTTTCACACAACGCCATCTAGTCCCAAGCTAAGCAGAGCTTGTGTTATGGGTACTAGACAACTGATACAAATACATATATACTTTTTTTTTTTTGTAAACACATACCTACATATTATAGATAGAAAACATCCAAACTCCGAAACAAATATTTGTAGATCATACAAACATTTGGTCCGACCCAGGAATCGAACCCGAGACCTCATGATCAGCAGTCATACACGCCAACCGCGAGACCAACGAGGCAGTCAAAGTTACTTTACTATACTCTCTGCGCTGTAGCAGGCCTCCGTCACTCCATGTACTTGCGCGCTATAAGTGCCTACCGCGCAGCCGAGCGGTCTCGGTCCGCCGGCGGATCAAATTCAGTGCGGTTTTCGCAAGCGAAGCGCGCGCACGCCGTTCAATTTTAATAGTGCTGTTCGTTCGTACGCGTATTACGATGCCGTGTGGTGCCTTATGTGCTGTAGATGGGTGTAAATCAAGCAAAAGAAGGGATAAACACCTAACATTTTTCCATTTACCTGTCAATGAATGAATGAAGAAAGATTTAATAATTTCTTCTTTGATGTCGGTGCTTTTTCGATTCGTAATTACCAGCTGTTAGCACTAACATAAAAAAAAACAAATTATTTCTTACGGCTTAGTGCTTTATTTGAAGTCGGTTCTCTTTTTTAAGGCTTTTTTTTTCATTTCTAGTGAACATCTCCGAAGATCATCATCAAACTAAGAAGTATTATACTTATTTTAAAACGTTCTCCTAACAAATCCTTTTCTGAAAACCGCATCGATATCGGTTTAGCCAAACGCGAGATTATCGCGCACAAACATACATACCTAAAAAACCATACAAGTCAAACATCTCAGTTTGGCCTTTATGTCTGATCACCTCCTTTTTTTTAAGTTGGTTAAATATTTTATAAATGATAAAATTTTTAACTGCCACATAAAAGTCAGAACATATTCACAGTTCTCAATAACATAGAGAAAAAGTTATGTTAATTTAATTTTATCGAAGGGCAGCCCTGCGATTACTGTGGAATCGCGCGGTGCGAAGCAATCACTGCTGTACGCTTGAGCATTTAGGCGCATTTTAGCATACAGTGGTTGTTGACGCGAGGGAGTAGGCAATTATCGTAATAGGTATTGGAAAATTTCTACTGAGTGAAGTATCTGTTACGTAGTAACTATTCAGTAATCTGTGGCTGTAGCATGGCGCGTGGTGGTTATATTTAATTGACTACAGTTATTAATGATTTAATATATTGCGAATGTGGTACAGCTGAAATACTAAGTCATAATTTGTAAAGCGCGGCAACTTTCACGAGTGAAACGAAATGTTACTGAACCATGCCATGCACCATGCTACAGCACAAAGAGTATAATAACAATGGTTTTCTAAATAAAAGAGTTCGCAAAATTTATATAACTTTATTCAAGATGATTTAAATAAAATAAATCATGTCTCATCCACACAATCGTAACATTCGTACACATTTACATATTATGAGCTGAACCAGTAATCACGATGAGCGCTCTAGTGCTCTTTCCTTCATTCTTGTTATAAATGCAGCCCCTTTGTTCTTTCTGAAGTTTTCATAAGGATCGTTGAGATTTACGCCGATACCTATACAAAATAAATATGTATGTTAATTCACAGTTAGTCATTTACATTTTGAGAGGTGGACAAGCAAACATTTTTTTTTTATTACAATTATCGTCACAATTACAAATGATAATAAAAGTTATGCGTCTTTTTGGATAAATATGCCTTCTATTCCTAAATTTACAGATACATAAAAATGTAACTTGCATCTAAAAAGGAAAATATTTTTTCTACAGCCTATATTAATATGCCGTATAATTTTCTGATATTACGAATTAATATCTCAGACCATGGTACAAAATCTTCTTAGATGAGCAAAATTAAAAAAGTAGGCCAGGTTATATTCGCCAATGTTATAAAGTAACTATGGAGTGTAGAGATAAGGAGTACAGTATATATGTATTTGTATCAGTTGTCTAGTACCCATAACACAAGCTCTGCTTAGCTTGGGACTAGATGGCGTTGTGTGTTAGATGTCCGAAATATTTATTTAATCTCTATATTAAAAAAGGGTCCGCCAAAATGCACTAATTAGGTGACGCCACTGTACAACGAATGTAAATTTTAAAGAATTAGAAAAGATAATTAAATGAGATAAAGGCTTTCGCTTTTAAATCACAATATAATAAAAATAATTAAAACGATATCACACTCCTAGCGCCACTGTGGTCGGTTCTAGAACTATTATTTGATTATGTTTTTCGGATACATATTACGCAAAGTTTTTATATTTTAAACCACAATTTAATACAAATAATTAAAACGATATCACACTCTCTTCTCACTCTAGCGCCTCTGTGGTCGGTTCTCGAACTATTATTTAGTCATGTTTGATGGACAATTTTCCCCATAAGAGCCCATCAGAGATTGTGCTCCTTACCTCTATACTCCATGGAAGTAACATTAATATTAGCGAATATAGTTAAGCCTACGAGTATTTTCACAAGCTGAAAGAACGAACCTTTATATTGATCCTGTCTGTCTCGAACAATTCCACCGCTGATCGGCTCAGCAATCCCCTGTCCAGACGCGCCCAGTCCTCCCGCTTGCCATCCCATCTTCTGCAATAACTGATGACCTTTGTTGCTAGAATCCAAACCTGACGTTGACGCGCTAGGGTATGCTCCTCCCCTGTTTTAAATTAACATAAAAATGATAAAATATGTATGTGTTTTAAGTTCAACCAGGATGAGAAATTATATGTTTTTATTTGTGACCACTGTTAGTCATTTTTAACCGACGTCAAAATAGGAGGAGGTCCTTAATTCGACTGTATTTTTTTTAATGTTTGTTACCCCAGAACTTTCTACTGTTTGAACCGATTAAGATGATTCTTTTTTAATTCTAAGCCTGGTACATCCCGTGTGGTCCCATTTCGATTTGGTCCAGTTCTTGAAGCCGGTTTTTATGTTATTTTTTTAAAATATTTTGTGTAGTCTATTAAAAGCCTTTAAATATAGCTTTATCTCTGTGACAGTGTTCACTAGTGTCATTTTACAATTGACATTTTAGGTGTGAATTTTTATATTTCTAATGTATTGCACTTCATTTGTGATAAAACTGGCACATAAAGAATCAAAATATAGATGAAACAAAATAAAATTGCTTGTTCTGTTACTTCGTGGGTTTCGTATTGTCTTGTAGCAGAGATCAAGCTATATTTTAAGGACTAATTTGCTTTCTTGTTTAGATGTTGCCAGCCACCATGTTTTGCTTTGGTAATGATAAAGCAGTCCTGCTTTTTTTATGTAATAGGCGGGCAAACGAGCAGACGTATCGCCTGACGGTAAGCGATTACCCCGCCCATGGACACCTGCAACACCAGAGGCGTAACAAGTGCGTTGTCGACCCAAAGGGGAGATAGGGGGAGGGGGGTTAGGGTATGGGCCTCTGGTATCCTCACTCACTCGGTGAAACACAGCGCAAGCACGCTTTCACACCGGTTCTCTGTGAGGCCGTGGTATCACTCTTGTCGAACCGGCCCATTCATGCTGAAGCGTGGCTCTCCCACGGTAATTGTTACCAATATGAATTTTACATTAGTATTTACTAACAAAAAGCTAGGCGGTGTAGGTGATCGAGAACGTTCGACACGACGTGATCTCGGAGACTCCCGATGACGATCACGCTCCCGTGATCTGCTTCGCGACCGTGATCTTGACTTGGATCTGGACCGACGACGACCTAAAACATGAAAAAAATTTGACACATGTAATCATTTTTACCTGGTCTCTTCTTAGAAAGAAGGTTTTGCCCAACTACACCACACAACCCAAATGGGTCTATCATAGCACAGAGCGTATATATTGGTGCAATTGTGGTTGTAACACAACAAACAATTTATAAAAATTTGAAGTTTACTTCAAAGTTTCTTCCTTACTTGTCGTGACTCGTAGGATCATAAAACTGTGGGCTCCGTCCCACGTCCGGCGATCCCCTGGGGGATCCATGTGGAAATTTTGTCGACACTGATCCCTTATTACTTATTTTGGATTTATTTGGATTGTTTGTCCACACATGGCTATTTATGGCCAATACAGTATATTAGTTTAATACAATGCATTTCACCACTAAAGATTACCTACACAACTTAAAACTCATTAAAAATCCTAGTATAAAATCGATTTATTAAAAAAATATTTTAAATCGAAATAAAAATATGAATATTTAGGGAACTTTTGTTACGAAAAACTTCTGAATTAATGATCAAAATGTATAGAAAATTCTAAAAGATTCCATTGAAGATCGATGTGGATAGAAAATCCAAATAAATCTCCCATCGGTTTAAGCAGGGGATCCAAGTGGACGAAAATCTTCCAAATGAGTCCCCTGGGGGATCAAATGGAATTGAAATCCAAATAGATCCCCTAAAATTTCCACATGGATCCCCCAGGGGATGCAAGTGGATGGAGCCAAACTGTGATATGGATCTCTTATTGATGCGTCTATCACTTTTTACTTAAGACACATTACATTCACATTATGAAATTTATACTCCCGATTGTCGGCACTTGATGGAACTTGTTGCAGTACATTCTAGAATCCAACTTACTTGTACTTATTTATTCCACTATATTACTTAAATTTCTAATTTCTATTAAATAATTTCATCAACCTTTTTGATTAACCTTTGATAATGCCATAAGGCGAAATCGGTCAAGTGAAAATTTAATTTAAAATAGTGGAATAAGTACAAGTGAGTTTGATTCTAAAATGTACATACACATTTGTTAAAAAAAAACCGCAATATGTGGGTAGAAAAAACTAAAAATATTTACTCTCTCGAGTGTCCCTTTCTCGTTCTCTTCTCCATGATGTCGATGATGACGTTGACTTCCGACGTGGTGACAACGATTTGGATCTTGATCTCGTTGGTGAAGTTTTCTCTGGGGTTTTACTTTTCGATCTGAGGGAAAAAATAACGTGTTAACAAAAAAGCGCCATGAAATTCTCGGCGCTTACGTCATTTTGGTCGCGAGAATAATATTATCAAAATAGGGTACTTGCCTGTAGTACTAAAAAAATCGATGTTTTGCATATAGCTAGTTTAGATGCCAGGAAATTTTATTAACATTTTTATTAAAATAATTACATATTTTCAATATTTTCATAAAATAAAAATCATTATTTTTAAGCTATATGTCACTTGACCGCAAATGCCAATCATTATGCGTGACGTCAGTTTGCTCAAACGTATCGAGACTTGTCAATAACCTAAATTTTTTTTGTGCTGAAATAAGTTATTAACTATATTATTCGGCATAAATATTATACAAGGCGAAGGTCTAACAATGCAGAAAAAATTCATGAAAGCTAATAGTTTAAATTTGCCACGGATAGACACGATGATGGTGGCAAGATATTTCGCCGATAATTCCAAACAATTTCTTTAGTAGGTGTTCTTTTTGTGGTATTTTCACTAAAAGGCACTACGCAATATTGGTATTAAACTTTTAAACTCGAAATGAAAGAAAGACGACAGAAATTCTAACCTACACTAATGTCTGAGAAAAATGACATCATACGACCACTTGACGGCGATGCGGTTTTGGGCGGGAAAATATTTAATTTGAATTATGTTTTTAAGTTTTACTATTGTCAGCCGTTTATTTTACACAAATATTTTTTTTGTAGCTTAAAATTTATCAATAATTAAATTGAATCACTTTTTGAAAAATAGGCAAATACCCTATTTTCATACCCCAGGCTAAATATGAAAATCGTTTCATAAGGATTAAACTCTGAGTTTTATAATCTGATCTGTGAATTAGTCATTCTAAAAGCACATGTCTTAGATGGCGTGGTTTAGATTGTACAATCCTTTTTGTATGACTGAATTTTCTCTGATGGCAATCAAGTTTCTACAAACCATAGAGTTGCCAACACAATGAAATTTTCCAATTTTGAAAAAATATGCCACAATAGAGATATTAGCACCCAAATTAAGTTGTTTTGTAAAAAAAATCAATACCTGTATCTTCTGCCTGGTGGGGTGGGTTGTTTCTGTAAATCTTTCGGTATAGGACTAGGGGATTTGGATTTTTCTCTGAACCCTTGTGAAATAGCTTCTTCCTTAATTTTTCTTGCAGAGTTTTTGGCTTTATAGTATTCATAGAGACCTAATTTTTCCCAGCCCTCACTGCAATAGAAATAACAAGTTTTACTGATAGATTCATCATTATTGGTTGAAGTTGTTGATACTTATTAAACCTCATACTATAAGAAAAGTGGGTAAAAAGTTTTGCCACAGTTTACTTCTAAAGTAATAATAAAATAAATAGAAACTCTTGTGTTTACGAATGAATGCTTATACTAACTTGTCTCTAGGTCGTTCATGGTTTGGCGAGGCGTAGAACGCGTCAACAGCCGCTAATAATCTCTCATTTGGAGGAGCAGGTGGAGGCAAGCGAATCTTTGCCGGGTCTAACGGCCTGTACCTGTCTTCTTCCAACTAAAAAAATAATGACTTAATAAAATATTCTAGAATTAAACATTAATAAGTAACTTCAGGATGCGAGTTATCCTAACTATGTACGAAAGTTGATACTTGTTTCTTTTTTCAAAGATGAAACCGCCTCGAATGACAGAATTATATAATTTAAAAACACTTAAAAGTATGCCTGTCTCCTTACCATTATAAGAGGTACCATTAATCCAGCCGGTAATTCAAAATATGGTACAGACGGCATCAATTCTTCATTATTTATTTCTGGGATTACAGGGAAGCCAGGCGGTGGCTTACTTAGATCTGGAAGACCATTCTGGAATGCTAATAGTGCTGATTCAGTTGGCTGGAACCCAGGTGGGGGCTGGGAAAAATTTATATTTGGCAAATTTGACAAATTGGGCTCCTCAATAACTTCATTCTTCATTTGACTTGTAATCTGATCGAAAGTTTGACTGTCATAACTATTCTCATTGCCACTTATACTATTATTTGATGCATAATTGTCACCATTATCGCTGCCATATTGTTGGTTATTTGAATAATTTTGATCATAACTACCCATTTGTGGAAAACTCTGATCATTAAAACTATTATTTGAAAAACTACTTTGCATATTGTTTTGTTGCATGTTGTCTTTATTCTGATCATGAGTATTTTGCATTTCTATTGCATGTTTCTGCATTTCTAATTGCTGTATCTGTTGCATTGTGTGTGCCACAAAAGCTTGATGTTGGGTTTGGTAACTGAAAAAATATACATTTTATGTTAGTGATGATAATTCACAATTTAAAATTTATATAAACATAAACTTACTTTTCAAATGTAGATTTAGTTTGTTGTGTTAAATGCGCAATAGCATTTGAGTGCTGCGAGATCAGATTGTTCTGGTACTCTTGGTATGAGCTGGTCGGACTCTTCATTTTCTCTATAACTGCAGTCTCGAAATAGTTAGACTTGGATTCCCAAAGGCGCAGCAATTTGTTTAGTTTAGCCTCCTGTTCTTCCGTAACGGCTGAAACAGCAATATGATTAAAGAGTTGTCGTATGAGCTTGGGTGACACTAAGCAAGTTACCTGACTGGCACAAACCACAGGTGATGATGACTAAAAATGCTTCAAATTGAAGATGAGAATGCACAATCGATAAGAGAGACCTACATCTTGAGGGCATTATTATAAATATGTTACCTATACTGGTATTGCAAAACATTGGAACCACCACATTTTCCAAATTTTTCTTGAGATCTTCTGCGTTTTTGCGTGCACTGTAATTAGGAATAATAGCATCATAGACACCGAATTGATAATGACATGAAGTAAAACGAGGCAAAACAATAGTTTAATAAGAGGGTAACAGAAACATTCATTATTTTGTACACATAATTAAAATAAATTAATATAGCATTTTGATTTTAATACAAAAATTGAGAAATTAAATAACTGCTGGTTAAGAACATTAAATTAAAAACCATAAGTAAAAAAAAATCTTGGAAAAAAATTGCCTCATATTACAATGCGCAATATTTACGCTAAGAACCCAACAAGAAAAATCGAAAGGTAAAGAGTGTTAGTAGAAATAGTGTTATATTACCCTGGTAATGAATTAAATGCACTTAGGACTATGGTAAGCCGTCGTAGGTACTAACCAATGGTGTAGCACATCATTCACAAGGTAAATGATGTGAAGTTTCTGTGTGAAAGCGGCGCCCGGCTGGGTCACTTTCCGGAGCAGATGTTGCGATATAACTTTTCCCGCGTCATGTGATGTTGCGTGTTGTAAAATCCAGCCTTTGCCTAAGAAAAAATTAATAGCAAAAATATTAGTCTATGTATCACAATTCATTGCAACATAGTTACAAGTAGCAAAATAAAACCAATAAGTTTTTATGTAATTTGAATCAAAGAACACAGCAGATGACAAATGGCAGTTTTTTATGTCCATTGTACCACATTGCGTATCTCATGGTAGTTAGTAGTAGTAGTAGGTAGTTTTTGTATTTATTTGGCTGGTAATGTCAACGACAATAACATTTTGAATTCCCCGATTTTTAGAACTTTTCGTTAAGTTATTTTAGTTTCAGGTTACAATGAAATACATGGATAACGAATGAGTTTTCATAGTTGTCAATAAGATGGCGTAATATAATAATTTGAAATCAAAATCGTTCCTTTACATTTCTTGATCCGTCAATAAAATGTTGATCATCTACTAAATACATCATCATCAGCCTACCGCAACCCACTGCTGGACATAGGCCTCTCTAATTGTTATGTTACCTATACTGATATTGCAACCACCACATTTTCCAAATTTTTCTTGAGATCTGTGTCATGTTAGACACCATTGTGATAATGATATACATGTAGTATGCTCATTCATAAATATCGTTTTCAATATTTTATGGTTTTTTATATTTTTTCGGTAGTCTGACACACAGCGCCATCTAGTTTTCAAACTAAGTAGACTTTAAGCATGGCATGTTTAGAAAACGTAGGTATGCGTTTTGTTCATGCAGTTGCAACAAATTTTTGAGCAAAATTATTTTTTTTTTAGCTCAGTTCTAAAAATATAAATAATTATGATTTACTTAAATGGTATAAAATCTCATAACTATTCATTAAATATTGCTAGCGATATAGGATCTGCCATTCTACTTTATTGAATTTATTCACTTAAGTTGATTAACAACATCTTATGGTAAGATTTTAATTACAGTATACATAGAAACCACCCAAACTCCGAAACAAATATTTGTAGATCATACAAACCAAATCGAACCTGAGACCTCAAGCACAGCAGTCGCATATGGCGCCACTGAGGCAGTTAGTCATATGTATGTATACTGGACAAAATTAAACCTTTCCATAGACACTGTGATAAAATGGTTATAATAGTTATTTAACCAAGGTGACTATTTCTTACTTGGCATCCTATAAGAGGAAAGGCAAAAAGCATAACAATTAATAACTAAACATCACAGTGCTATTTCTTTTTTTTTTTAATCAACATTTCACAATCTTTACCAGAAGATATGCTATCTTTTGTGCATGTGTCAATGATTGGCTGCAATATGGTGTCCAGTTCACCGAGGCTGATATTGTTCTCTTCTGCCATCATCTGGATAGTCTCCACTTGAGCCTTGCTGACCAACTCGTTGACCTTGGCTTGCTGCTGTTGAATCAACACCTAAAAATTTTCATAACATTGAATATGTGCATTGTATAAAGATGATAGTTAAACAGAAAATTTTATATTTTAATTAGAGAATAGTAACAAAATGTAAAAATATTTATATGTCAACCATATATGTACATAGTTGTTGCCTTCCTAAGCAATAGCCTGTAAATAAATGCAAAAGTTTATACAACATTTGAAAAGAATTAACAATTGAAAAAAAAAATGCAAAATTAAAGTAAGTATAAGAATATACATAGTAAAATCTTAAGAGTTCTTTTTATGATGAAAAAATTCTCAATGTATAATATCATACATTGTATAAGTAATTATATTGAAAAATATTCAATAGACTTTATAAAATGTACTAAACTGCCAATAACACATCTTAAACACAAATAATGAGATTAAGGCCGTTTTGTACCGGTTACAGATAAGTTTCAGATAGCTTTTCTGACAAATAATTTATGGATTTATTTTTCCATTTCTATGTTATTGTAGATATAGAGGGTGTTTTCATGTTAATATTTACAAAAAAATATATATAAATATTCTATAAGTCAATCTACCCCAAGCTAGATGGCGTTGTGTATCAGATTCTCTAAATTTTTTTTGTCTCTGATGAATAACTAAGTTTCTGATTTGTTCTTTAGAAATTTACACTCTGCTAGACATCATCAAAACAATATAATAAACAAATAATGTAGACTCAACCCTATTAATGGATATGGTGAGTTCACTATTAGATAATTTATTCAACACATTTCATTTTTTTGAATTGTTTTCATATGAAACTGGTGGAGTTAAAAAATACTGTAATTATTATTAACAATATTTTTTTAAGTGAAACGTGATGCACTCTGAGCTTGTTATTATTCAGTTCTTTATGGACATAGCTATTTGTGATATGAATAATTGGGTAAATAATATTATATTTCTATGATAGAATACAATTTTCTTCCAATAACTGAGTATCTTTTTTATAATTAGGTATTTATAAAAAACACAATTTCATACTGTTATTGGAAAAAAAAACAAAAATTGTGAGCATTAAGTCTGGTTAAAAGGCAACACCATTTAAATGACTGTTGTTTTTGAAATGTAATATAATTAAAAATCTATTTATATTTAGATGTTTAGTGAATGACTTCTTCAAAACATATAACTAGCAACAGCAATTGTATCCCAGAAATGAGTACAGATTTTACTAACAACAGGAAAAGAAAAAATTTAGAAATTAAATTTGAAGCTAATATATTTTTTTGAATTTTCATCAACAAATTCCTAAGTTTTACAAGTAAGAGATGAGATTAACTGGTACTCTAGAGAGAGATTGTTAAACAGATTAAACAGAATGCATCAAATTAGAATCAGTATTTTATATAGTTACATTTCATCTACAGAGATTTCTTTTGCCTGTACACTTTTCTGCGTTATGTATGTCTTAATGTTAAAATGCAACGCAAGTTTTTTTTATTTTTTTGGAATTTAAGAAATCTTAACATCAAAATTTTTGCTCTGGATTTTGTTTAGTTTTGAATGACCAGTTTAATGTAGGTATTATCTTATTAATCTAGATAGATGTATAAATTAAACAACTAACCGTGTGTTGAGCATTAAGATTATTCTCAGACTGTGTTATCTGCTCTTTGAGCATGTTGATCTGTGCAGTGATGTTGTCCAGGTCATGATGGGAGTGCTGCGTAGAGCCGGGCGGGGCAGAGTTAGCTGCTAACCACTGCTGGAGCGCAGGTGCCACCGCCATCGAAGCTGCTAGGCCCAGCTGTGCCGGCGTCGCGCTGGCCTGTTGGGGCATTACATATTGCCTGTTCTGTGCCATATAAGCCCCAGCGGGCGCGGGTGCCGCCTGGCCACCGGCCGATTGCTTTAGAACTATAAACAGCGGAGGTTCACTTAAATTCGGTTAAAACTAAAAGCAATCAGCGAGCATTGTAACATTCAAATTTCTTCCATTGTCACTTGATTATGCTTACTTGCTTGCTCCGTTGTCACTTTGTATTGGTAATAGTTGAAGTATTCTCCGCCATAAAGGAAGCTAAATTTCGGGTTGTTTTTTTGTTTATTCTTGGTCATTTTCTCGAATTCAGGTCCATTTCTAGCGACAAACTGGGCGAGTTTGTCAATTATGTTGCGAAGATCTTGATCTGAAAAGGTATTTTGTTTTAGTGCAGTAGTAATGATACTATAAAAAATATACATAATGTAATACAAATATTAGTTTTCAAACATGAATGGACATACCTTGTGGTGGCTGCGGAAGCTCCATTTTATATATATATATAAGGTTATGTTATCAGAATTTTATATCTTATATTCTATTTAGACTTTCAAGTATTTTTTATTATAAACATGACTAACACTGTTTTTACTACAAATATTGGCGTTGTTTAATTCACGTAACACTTTATTTGAAATTATAACTTTTTCTTACGAAAAACATCAACGACGATACTTTTTCTCGGCCATTTGTAATTTGATGGGGAGGGAGGAAGACGGGAGGCCGCGGGGGTCAATAACTGAATCAATCAAGAATGAGTGGAAGGTGGAAGTCTTAAAAACTATATTAATGAAGATCTTAGTAATTTAAACGATTATATATTATCATGAAATAAATCACATTTATTTCATAAATTAAATCACATTCATCTTCTTTGTGTGCCTCCCTTAGAGCATATATATATGAAGGGGCTGCTGAACGGAACGGCGGAAAGCGTGATCGGTGTAGAGAGAGAGAGAGACTGAGTTTAGTTAGAGTCTGTCTCTCTCAAGCAAGTTTTGATTAGTTGGTGTATTTCCCGCCAAATCAGTCATGCAAATTGGTATGTTCGTCCACCAATCATAAGCTTGCGTGAGAGAGACAGACGCTAACTAAACTCTGTCTCTCTCTTTTTTTTTTATAGTATCGGGGGCAAATGAGCAGACGTATCGCCTGATAGTAAGCTCTCTACTCCGATCACGCTTTCCGTCCGTCGAGCTACCCTTTTAGATATATATGCTCTAGGACTGACTTTGACACTGAAAACCGGTAGTCGGTTTTAATTTTCATTTCTAAGGGACATCCTTACAAGCTGGTATTGGCAGCACTGAGTTTCTTCGGTATTGATTTATATAAGTAACTAGCTACTGGAAAGCTGTCACTAGTTTCGACTTCAACAACACATGATTTTTGTAACTGGTTTTATTTAATAAACCTCGGTAACTCATTGACTACATACAAAACATAAAAAGTATTCACTAACTCGAGTCATTACGAGAATAAACCAAAATAAATAATTCATTAAACAACATAACCTGAAATTTGTAATTATAAACTATAAGTAGCAGTAAGCAAGTATAGTCAATTTTAGAGATATCTAAAGTTAGACATTCTGCAAAATATGCTCTTTTTTTTGTATGCGACTGCTGTGCTTGAAGTCTCGGGTTCGATTCCCGGGTCGGACCAAATGTTTGTATGATCTGCAAATATTTCTTTCGGAGTTTAGGTGTTTTCTATGTACAGTATGTGTGTATATACAAAAAAATGCATGTCTGTATTTATATCAGTTGTTTATGTTATCAGTTTTTAATTACTTTGAATATTTTTACTGTATTCTTTTAATACACAGAGAAAAACAAACTAAATTACAATCTTTGTCCCCCAAAACCTGGTTGATGGTTTGACTGGGTGATCGAGTCTCCGTAAAATTATGAACTTATAAAATAGTATTACCAAAGAAAACTAACAATTAGCAAAACAAAACTTACAACTATGAAATCAAAAAATATTTTTAACCTTTTAAAGGTAGGTACAAAAATTTGTTATAGTGAATCTAATGAATATTTTTTTAGTTTCCTTCTTAAATTATTTTTATTTGGTTCCTCCGTGATGTCCATCAGCAGACGACATTAGATTGTAAGAATTTTTCAGAGTTTTGTCACCATAATAATTATGCTTCCCGGGAGGCGCTTGGTGGAACATACCTAAACTCAGAAGTGAAACGGGGGGTTTCATTGTCCATATATGTCTGCAAACACCCTACGATCTAAGGATACGTGTGGACGTAACCAAGCACTTACTATGCGGAGGCGTATGCCGCGTGGGACGCACATCATATGCCATAGTCGCGATACACGGTGGACTGGGGTGAACTTAAAATTCAGTTAGGTTGGGCAGCGTTTAGGAAGCTACGTCGGGTCTTCTCATCATCGTTCCCACAGCGCCTAAAGACGATATACGACATACGAATCGAAACATTGACCCTTACGACCCGTTAGTTCACAAGTTCAAAGTCGTGCTAGCGTTTGTCTAAGGCATCGTATCAGGAACGAGGTGATTCGGCAGAGAGCCAAGGTCATTATAGGATTAGCAAATGGGGCATTACGGAAGTAAACGGGTTCTTGTCTGGAGACCGCATCTCGGCAAACGTAGTGTAGAACGCCCATAGGCCAGGGGAAGTGAGGATTTGTGTAAGATGGCTGGCAGCAGCTGGATTCGAGCAGCCGAAGATCGAACTAAGTAGTTTGATGTTGGAGAGGTCTATGTCCAGCAATGGACTACGATGGGCTGATGATGATGACTGTTTCGGCTCCTTTGTAACATCTCGCGGTATATCTCGCGATATATCTCGCAATATTAATATATAAAATATCAATGCTTTGGGAGGCGCGTGCGGCTTTCTTACGGTATGGTAGGTAAAATAAGGTACGATACTGTGCTTCAGTTAATATCTGTATCTTATATCCAACAGAAGCGTGTCTTGTAACCCAAAAAATGTGGTAACAAAACAAAATACTTAATTAACTTGTAACTCTTATATAGCCAGTTTTCGTAACTAGTTACAAAAAAAGACGCTCGTCCCTAGTATTGATCGCTACATCCGTGGACTGTTTCAGACTTACATTCAATGCAGTCATTCGTTGTTTAAGTGACGGCTTTGCGCTCTGATGTCAAACTAGTCGACGTGAATCATTTGTCAAAAATTATTGAAGAACTCAAAATAGAACTCTAGAAATAAAGGGATAAATACAAAAATGTCTTCAATGGTAAGTGAAATTTATTATTAGTAGTCCGTGGCTATTATTTATTGATTTTTCATTGATATAAATTGCGAAATCGTTATAATCATCTCATTATTGATGGTAACAGAACTCATATTTTTTCTAATGAACTCAGTTATTTAGACAAAATCGCCCACAAAAATGTTTAAATTTTAATTTTTTATTGAACTCTTTGTATTTTATAAAATTAAAATACATTTACATAAATAAAATTTTAACCCGATTGTTATATTGAGGTGATCATTTGGTTTCATATCTTGATAATACAGATATTTAAAAAAAACTATAAAAATGGGACCAAGGAAGGACTCTAGCAGTATAGTTCTATTATATTAAAACTAAACAGATGTTCAACCCTTTGTATTCAGATTGATAGTTTCCATTTAATGACAAATAAAAAAACTATCTAGTGTGTTATATTACTATATTTTATAATTTTTATTTGCAGCGAATGAAGGCAGCCAAATGTCCTTCGGACGAACTGGCTATCACTAACTGTGCCCTGGTTAATCCAGATGACTTCAACAGCGACGTAAAGTAAGATATTCACATTTGTTTTATAAATCTCTTTATGTATAATAAAATAAAATTATTAATTAATATAATATAATGATATTATATCTCACCTCGTAAATATATTAAAATGTATCCCTATCCCTGGGCCACAACATCACACATGAATGGCTGGACCGATTTTGCTGTTTTTTTTTTGTATTAGATTACCTATTTATCAAATAAGGATATAGGCTATAAAAACATTGCGATAACAGAAATATGACCTATCTCAGTGTCAGCTAATATCTCATTATTATGGGATATATGTATATTAAATGCTTACACTAATACATGCGTTTTAAAATAATATAAGTATAAATGTATAATGATATCAGTTAGAAATAAGATTCTATGGTTTATTATTTATATATTATTATAATATCTCATCTGTTACATTAAGTTCATTATTTTGAAATCAGTACATATGCAGGAAAATTTCCTAAATTATTGTTATCTTTATTACAATGGACCAAATTTATATATAAAAACTATTTTTGAATATGCTATTCATAACCATTATGATTGTTTTAGGCATATTGAAGTGACTACAGGGCCATCACAGCATTTTGTCTTCAGTATCAGATTCTACAGTGGTGTTGATCGTGGAACTGTAGGCTTTTCTGCTCCTCAAAGAAAATGGGCCACTCTATCAATTGGCCAGGTATATATATTTACTACTTAGCTATTTGTAATGAAATATCTGTATGTCTCTCATGGTCACCTAGAATGTTGTGTTTTAGAGAAGTGGATTTTGTTAACCGACTTCAAAAAGGAGAAGGTTCTCAACTTGATTGGTATTTGTTTTGCCTTATTATCATTCTACTGAAATTATGTATTTCAATTGAAAATTCCTAAATTCATATGTTGTTTATTAGTTTTTTTCTTTATTTATTTAATCAGGGCTTAGTCTTGTTTATAAGTTGTAATCAATTTTAATAATTGCATCATTTGTCATATAATATTTTAATGACATACTCTGATTAATCATATAGATTGTAAAACCCCAATAAAAAAAAGAGTCAACATTCAAACTTGGAAATTCTCATTGATATGTAATAATAAATCTCTTTATTGTACACCAGAAAACTAAGTACCTACATAACTTAAAGCTAGTTTAATACAACTGGCTTATTATTGTTCAGCGGCAATCTCTTCCAGGCAACCATGTAATAACGATCAAATATTTTTTGTTTCCTGCAGACAATTGATGTTAAAATCTTCAAGCCACAAAGTGCTGAATGCCTATGCAGTGTGACCTTGGAGGCTGATTTCATGCTGAAGAAAACGTAAGTGTGACCAGTAATAAAATATGAATAATCAGTAAATATGAGGCTGATGTCATATGCTGTAAAGATGTAGTGCAGTTCGTTTTCAATGGCTTACTCATTGAAGATAAGAGCCATGAATTTTTATCCTAAATGTGTCAATTATTAATCATACATAAAAATTAAACATAGGACAGCTAGTCTTTGAAATATTTCGACCAGCTTAACTGGTGTAATAAGGGCCTAAGAGGTTTTTGATCCTTTATATTTTCTAAATTATTCTAATTGCTTCATTTCAACCAATTAGGATAGTTTATATGTCGTTACATTAAGGTGGCGCAAAGGTATCTGGATTTATTTATTTATTTATTGATAGGAAACTCAACAGCTTTTTTGACAATTATCATGACATATTTACATGTAATAATGATTCTAAAGCCTATTAGAGAGTTTCACGACATGTATACAGGAACTAGACATCATATTTGTATTAATGGAATTTCAAAATGAAGGGCTTTAAAAGATGAAAAACAAAAATGTACACAAATAATGTTTCATTTAAAAATGTCTTATAAATAGTTTAATATGATATTAAGAGGATCTAATGGACCTTAAGCACAGAGTAGAGTATAGATTAGAAATACGATGTGGGCGGGGCACACGCATCGTAGTTATTTACCTTATACCAAACTATACTTTGTCCATTCGTTTATTTTCTTTTTGACAGCTCACGCCTATAAATTACCATATTTTTTTTCGGAATTATGTACTACAGTAATGTAGTACTTTATTGACGGTGACGGTACTTTAGTGGAGTGGTCTGTGCATAACAAACAACCACAGACTATAAAACAGTACTTGAAATACGATAAATCGATCATATGATAAAAATAATTTGACTTCATGTAAGTATTTTTTCTGTAAATTTAATAAAAAAAGGAAATAAAAATAGTATCTATGACTCCAAGATTGATTTTTTGCAAGGAATTAAGTCGAAATCTTGGAATTTAGGATCAAATCAAGAGTAAAGAACAATAACTCTGTTCATTCATCTAATTTACTGATTTATTATTTATATTTTTGTTTATTTCTTGTATAATATAAAAACTAATAAAGGAATAATTAATATTTCAACAAAAAATATTTAATTACATCGATTGAAAGTTCTTCATAAATAAAATCGCTATTCATTTCAAATCGAATCGGTAATGGGTGAGTGAGGGCGTCACTAATTACAAAATTTCTTGAACTGTCAAAAAGAAAATAAAGAAATGGACAGAGTATAATAGCAGTAAATATTAATTTTAAATTTTTCACCAAGAAAAAGTTTTAAAAACTTTAACGTGACTATGTTAATGCTTTTGATAAAATTTATATAGCCTATGTCACCCGGGGCATTATAAGAAATCTATTGACACCGCATTTATTAAAATAGGTTTAGTTGGTAGTTTGTCTCTACGGTGACCTATACGAACATACATAGACTGCCAAAACTGCCTTTCCTTTTGTTTGCACAGTAGTTGAATAAATACAGCACTCTAATCTAATTTTAAATTACTATTTGTTCTAGGACATCTACAGAGCCCTACGACTCAGAACAAATGGCTCGAGACTTCCTAATCCAATTCTCCAATCAGATCTTTACGGTTGGGCAGCAGCTAGCTTTCTCGTTCCAAGAGAAGAAAGTTCTGTCATTGATTGTGAAAAACCTAGAAGGTGATTCAATTATTTTTTTTCGTAGTTAAAATAAAAGTTTTAGTTTGCCCTGCATTACCTATAAATGTCATTACATAACAATCAGGTTTAACTACAAAAATTCCGAGTGTTTTTTTTCAGAGTTACGGTTTTCCTATCGGTAACGTTAAACAGTATCTAGGTATTACTTTGAGATAAATAATTAGAAGCCACGGGTATGTTTTTCTTCCGTACTTTCTTTTAACCCAAGAAAACTCAAAAAAAATTGAAATATTAAAGAAATAATAATAAATATTGAATGAACACCATTCAAATTTGTAAGACTGATAACACCATTTACTTGCGTTTTACTAATTTAATTTTGCAGATTTTGTTAAATACTAAAATTTTGTTTCAGCTGTTGATGTTCAAGCGTTAGCTGCAGGCGCTAATGCTGTCCCACGCAGGGTCCGATTAGGACGGTTACTCCCTGATGCCTGCATTCAGTTCGATAAGGCTGAAAGCTCATCCCTGAACTTGATTGGAAAAGCTAAAGGGTATGTCAAGATGATGCTTTATTATGAAAATTTATAATATTATACTTGAACGATTGCAGTGTTTATATTCAACTTCTATGATTGGACAGAAAGCAACCACGGCAGTCTATCATCAACCCTGACTGGGATTTTGGTAAAATGGGCATCGGTGGTCTGGATAGAGAGTTCAATGCTATCTTCCGACGAGCGTTCGCTTCTCGTGTGTTTCCACCAGAAGTTGTGGAGCAATTAGGTAAACTCATTGTATTTTGATTCCAATATTGTCATATTTAAAAAAAAACATGTAACAGTTTCGAAAGGTTCTTCAGTATGGATGAAAACTAGAGATGAAACGGATAGTGGTTTGGCCGGATACCGGATATTCGGCCAGATACAAGGCCGGAGCGCCGGATATCCGGCTACCGCATATTCGGCCCTTTATAGCGTTACATAAAGCCTGATAGAAAAGCATGATAGAGTATATAAAAACTCTCGACGAATCTTCTTCTATCAGTAACAGATCATCGCCGTCTTCAACACCTGCTAAATGAATGAAAGAAGATGAAACTGGATCTAAATTCACACGTGAAGCTCTTGATACTTTTTGGGACTGTTTCATTGAAGTAGGTAGTAGAGCCACGCTGATTTCAGCACGAACGGGCCGGCTCGACCGAGACGGTACTACCCTCGCACAGAAAATCAACGTAAAATGACAGTATTCATGCCGTCGTGTTTCGTTGATAAGTGCGAGACCGGAGGCCCAATAATGCAAAGCATCATTAGGCCGCCATAGTGTGGGTCACCATGCTGCATTCGCAATGAGTATGGTGACCATCACTCTTGGATTCTGCTTATGCTTTCTATCAGGCAGATTAGAGTCATTTTGGCAGGTCAATGCATAAAAAAAGTTGCAATAATAATAATAGTGGTGATCAAGAAAAACAAAATCCAATTGCTAACGAATTTTTTTTCTTAAAGACATCTCGAATCGATCGCAATAACGACCCGTATATTTGGTGGTCAGGTAATTCGAATCAGTACCCACAGTTTTCAAGGTTGGCTCGAATGTATCTATCAGCGCCTGGCAGTAGCATTTATTGAGGAAGGCTATTTTCAGAAGCTGATCTGGTATACGAAGCCAAGCGGAGTCGTCAAATGTGGAAAATTTGGTATTAATTTAGCACAATTTGCCACTTCTTAATTTTGAGTACTGAACAATTTTGACTTGCGATTATACAAGTAAACGGTGTCCATTATCTATTGATGTATGATTTGCCTTGTGTAAAACAATGAGATTTTTTTGAATTTTACAATCCGGTATCCGGCCGGATACTGAATGACTATCCGGTATCCAGCCGGATAGTGAAAACAAGGCCGGAAAGCGAATAGTTGCCGGATATTCGTTTCATCTCTAATGAAAACACACCCTAAGGATGGGCGCACACCGAAACGATCTTCGACGAGACGGTCCGCGACAAGACGGTTTTCGACATTTGTCTTGTGCTGACACACACCGCATGAGACCAAACAAACGGTCGAAGAGGGAGAAGTGACGATTTTATTCTGGGAATATTATGTCTTTATCTTTAAAGATATAACGTATATACGTGTTTGTTTACTTTTTTTTTTTATTTATTTAAACTTCGTCGGAGACTGTCTGAAACGGTCTTGGTGTGCGACGGTCCCACTTAACACAACGCTTTTTACGGCAACTTAGTCGAGCCTCGACAAACTGTCTCGCTGGAGACAGTCTGTCTGAAACGGCCTTGGTGTGCGACGGTCCCACCTAACACAACGCTTTTTACGGCAACTTAGTCGAGCCTCGACAAACTTTCTCGTCGGAGACAGTCTGTCGACTCCGGTGTGCGCCCACACTCACAAGTAAAAAATTACACGATATAGTGTCCTCCTGTTATATTTTATCACTCTCACCAACAACTCTGAATATTTTCTAAAGGCAATCTTACTACTTAAGAGCATCTAGTGTTATTTTACGACTACCAAAAGGGTAGTCGAATTTGTTAAGTACTAATCACGCGAACATTAGAAACACCAAGCATCACCGAAGTTAGTAAAGTCGTCAGTTATTGGTTTTAACGCTACTGAATGTTTGTTTAGGTTGCAAACACGTTAAGGGCATCTTACTCTTCGGCCCACCTGGTACCGGTAAAACTCTAATGGCTCGTCAAATCGGAAAGATGTTAAACGCTCGTGAACCCAAAATTGTAAACGGTCCTCAAATCTTGGACAAATATGTTGGTGAGAGCGAGGCCAATATTCGACGTCTCTTTGCTGATGCTGAGGATGAAGAGAAGAGGGTATGTGTTTCAGATATATCATCCACATCTTTATTCAAGCTTAAAGCAAATAAATACAAATAAACAATATTACTACTATGTTATTGTTTTGAGGTCGCCATGCTTTTCCTGATTTACATGTATGTAACAGGAAAAAAATATCTTTGTGTTGTGCTTTTTGATATTAACTTGCATATTTTTTGCAGGCTGGACCAAACAGTGGTCTTCACATTATCATATTTGACGAAATTGATGCCATTTGCAAAGCGAGAGGCTCTGTTGGTGGGAACACTGGCGTCCACGATACTGTGGTCAACCAGCTTCTCTCAAAGATTGACGGTGAGTAGTTCCGCTCAAAACTAGATCCTCACGTCAATCCAGTTGGCTTTTTTTTCTATTGGATTAATTGTTCTTAGAAAAAATCTTAAGATAATTGTTTACAGTGCATTTTGTAAGTTACTCATTTGTCTAGGTACTAAAATAATTAATGCACTGGAGAGGGTATTTTATATTTAATTACTGTCCAATGACGTTGTTGCATTACAAAAAAAATCCTCTAATTGCTTATTAAATGTAAAAAAATATGTTACCCTTTCAGACCTTACAATCATATTCTGCGCTCCAGGACTTGTTTGCTCAAACTGCTTGCTTACTTTAGCATACCATTCTTAGAGAGAATCATTTACTAATAAATATTAAAATGTAGGTGTGGACCAATTGAACAATATCTTAGTTATTGGTATGACCAATCGTCGGGACATGATTGATGAAGCGCTCATGCGACCTGGTCGACTTGAAGTTCAGATGGAAATCGGCTTACCCGACGAGAAGGGCCGCGTTCAGATCTTAAATATTCATACCAAACGTATGAAGGAATACAAGAAGATTGCAGAAGATGTTGATTCCAAGGTTTGTAGAAAACTTAACAAATATCTTATTGCTCAACATACGAGTACAGTCACACCATAATTTGTACCAACAAAAATTACCACCTTTGACCAGTAATATTCACTTCTTTTAACACTATTGTTACGTGTTAGCGTTCGATGTATGTGAGAAATTAACTTTATGACGTGTAAAAGAGACTTTTTTAAAAACACTCTTAAAATCACAGTATAACTTAGAATAACAGTCCTTAATTAATAATCGACAATTTAACCTAGCGAGGTTAATCACTCCAATATTTATCGCGCTGTAAGTCAAACTAAACTGAACTGCGGCCTGCGAGACGTCTTTTTTATATTACACGCCGTTATTACTAGTACATTCCAAGAATCGCGCCGGCGAATGTGCTCGATCAACCGGGCGACAATCAATCTATATTTGACGCTATGTAAATCGATGTAAGGTTTATTGTTCTGTGCCTCAAGAAATCAACGAGAACTTTCGCGATGTTTAGGCGTGTGTGTTGTGTGCGTGTAGTGTTGTTCTGGAATAATGTTTGTTCGTAACGCTATCACCATCATCAAGAGATATTAATATTGGATTCATGCCATGGAATGGCATGAATCCAATATTTATATCCGCATTCTTAATTCCCCACTACATGATGGACACTCCTAAACTTTTAAAAACTTTAAATAGAACTAAAAAATTTTTTTAACATTATAATACGTAGCTGACGTTGCCCATATTTCATTTACACAGGAACTTGCAGCCCTAACAAAGAACTTCTCAGGAGCGGAACTTGAAGGTCTGGTTCGTGCCGCCCAATCAACTGCCATGAACCGACTAATCAAAGCATCAAGCAAAGTAGAAGTTGACCCTGAAGCTATGGAGAAACTGATGGTGGAACGAGGGGACTTTTTACACGCTTTGGAGAACGATATCAAACCAGCATTTGGTACGGCTGCTGAGGCGTTGGAACATTTCTTGTCGAGAGGTATTGTCAACTGGGGTACACCTGTGTCGTCGTTGCTAGAAGATGGTCAGTTGTACATCCAGCAAGCTCGAGCTACTGAAGCCAGCGGTAAGATTTGCCACTTTAAATATACTCCTCTGAGCCTTTTTCACAAACTAGGTTTGGTTTGTCTTTCAGTCTACTACGACACCACAGATATTTGAATTTTTTCGCGGAGCGACTGCCATTAGACTGCCAAATGCAGCGCTATTATCCTTGGTTTTTTCCTTGGTCACCTCGCCTTACGACATAAAAGGAATGTATAGGGTGGTGACAGTCCATATTCTTAAACCCCCCAAGCACTAGACGACATTAAAGTTCTGAATAGACTGTTGTCGGCATATAGTTATTATTATTATAGGAAGAGCAGGAACGCCAGGCCTCGAGTCGTACCTCGGTTAGAAAGAGAGAGACGATCGCGGTACCTATCTGTCTTTCTCTAATGACGCATGCGCAGTTAGCGCGGAAAAGCAGCATATCAGAACGATTCGACGTTTTTTTTTTGTGATTGGATTACCATTATTAGTTCTTTACTGCGCATGCGTCAGTAGAGAAAGACAGATGGGGTACCGCGATCTTCTCTCTCTTTTTAACCGTTGGACGTTTCCGCTTACAGGCCGTATGTCTTCCCCTCTCTATCTATAATATCTCTATGGTTGTCGGTGTTTTTAGGGTTGCAACAGATATTCGAATGACAACCGGGACTGACGGTTTAACGTGTTTTTCCGAGGCATGGAGGGCTTTTTGAATATTCTAATTGCCACGGGCGTAGCCAGGGGGTGGTTTTTGGGTTCAAACCCCCCCCCCGAAATGTTTGTACACTATTGAAATTAATAATATTAAACATTGAGAGCCGAGTAAAATAAGTAATATTAGACCTACATGTATTTTGTATTCTCTTTCTATTGTGACATCTCTCTACGGTCAACATTACTGGCAACACGCACAAAAACAGTCAAAAACTTTCGTTTTGAGTCTCTGCAGTGTTTCGGAGAAGATGTAGCGCAGTTTTCCGAACGCTACTCAGTCGAGTTGGACTCGACGATTAACCTCTTCAATTTGTATAGTGTCGGCAAGTCATAGTATCAAGTCAAGTCATTAGTATTAGGGTCCAGTGTTGTCCTGTATGACTATCCATAGAACTTCTTCTAGTTTTTGAACTTCCATACTCCGTACCAAAACCGAAACCCTTATAGGATCACTTCACCTTCGTTGCCCGTCTGTCTGTCCGTCTGTCAAGAGCTTTTTTTGAGAAACGCATTTAAATATCAAGTTAAAATTAATATCAAATACCTAGGCATTTAGTCAAATCAAAACAATCCAACTTCTAAGTCGACGGGATCAAAAGGGCCTTTCATGTCCGTTTTTCAGCGTAATTTGATACTCTCAAGGAAATCAAAAAATACTACGAGGTACCTCCTGATGACCAAGAATCAAGGTCCAAGGACTCTAGGTCCACGAGTATGACTCTCGCTTGGCCGGATTTTTATTATCTTGAAACTGGAACCTGGCTACGCCCGTGCTAATTGCATATTTAGAGACACTCTTATTTTATCACACAGGCAATATTCGCGTGTTTAGGTAGTTACATGAATTAGTTAAATACAACTTTTTGTGCTTGGTCATAAAACGCCCCTGGCGTATGATAATAACATTCATAATATATTTTTAGGTCTGGTATCAGTGTTGTTGGAAGGTCCACCTAACAGCGGTAAGACAGCTCTAGCGGCCGAACTGGCGAAGTTGTCCGACTTCCCCTTCGTAAAAGTCTGTTCGCCTGAGGACATGGTCGGCTTTACTGAAACTGCTAAATGTCTGCAGATCAGAAAGGTAGGTGTAAAATTATATTATATTTTTTATGTGTTGGTCACGGTATGGTGGGCTTGCTAATGTAATAACTTGATAAGGTTAATTGTTGAATCATAGTGAATCGGAATGTATACTTAAATTCCTTTCTGAATTTTATTGTAGTAAAAATTATAAATGCGAAAGTAACTCTTTATCAATTTATCATGCTTTCACGGCTAAATCTTTGAGTGGATTTTTATGAAATCTTGAATTAAAGATACTTTGATTGTTAAGGAAGTTCATATGCTATGCTACCGATATGCGATAACCGATATCCGTATGTCGGTTCATTCCGTACTGGCGGAGGCACGAATTAAAGCTAGTAGAATATAAATTACATTAGAGTCCTTAGGTGCAATGAATATATGTTACTAAAATTTAGCTCAAATGTTAAATGGTTGAAGACAACAATCAGTATGAGAAACAAAGACATTAGAAATTGTATTAAGCCAGGTCTCCACCGAACAAAAGTTGTCAAATTTTGTGTTGTCAACACGTGTTGGTGACAAAAGTTTCTGTACTTTCCTTGTGTTGGCAACAAAATTTTTCAACAAATGTTTCCGGTTTTGGCGGTAAACGTCAAAAGAATACGTTTGTTGCAAATATTTATTGGATCTATGATGACGCTTAGTTCTAATGTTTTTCAAATTGTTGGCGACTCGGTGTAGACACAATGGAAACAAAAGATGGCGATTTGTTGAAGTGTTGCAAACAGTTGGAAACACTGAAATTGCAACAATTTTGGTGGAGACGCGCTTTTATATAACACTCTCTAAATCCACAGTATTTCGACGACGCCTACCGTTCCACTTTGTCATGCATCTTGGTGGACAATATCGAACGTCTCCTCGACTACGGTCCCATCGGGCCTAGGTACTCCAACTTGACGTTGCAAGCACTCTTGGTATTGTTGAAGAAACAGCCACCAAAGGGTAGGAAACTACTCATCCTTTGCACCAGCAGCCGGAGGTGAGTTTAGCATTAACATAGACTAACTACAGTGTTGTGAACATATTTATTACAAACTTTCTTTCTTTCCGTGCTTAATAGGCATAATCACTAATTTTGAAAAACTGATTTATGATGTTCGGAAGTATTTCCAATTGTCAACAAACAAAACAATCATATTTTTACAAAAAATAAAGTTTTAATAGGAAAAAAATGCTATTAAAATTTAAGTTTAAAATCCACGCCAAAACGCTCGGTGGTGTAATGGCGTTTGCTTGTGACGTCAGGTCGCAGACGTTTGATTTCGGCTGCCGTATCAAAACTCGCAGATTCCAGTCCAGCTTTTTTTTATAAAATCTTTTTTTATGACTAACCTAATAATTAAAAAAGTGTGCCGTCACGGGACGCCTGGCAGATGTGAAACATCGAAATTGTTTCGTATAAGTTTTAATATAACAAAAAAAAAGAAATTTGCCTTTTTTACGTAAAATAAAATGACTGTTTATTACATTAATATTCATTTTTAATAAATACAAAATACAAACATTCAATTTTTTAAAATTTAATTGAAATCGCGACATCTCAATTTTTTTCATCAGTGACTTCGGTAATGCGAAGCGGCAAGGGTCGCCGCGCCAAAAATCAGGTTTACCGTCGCCTATAGATGTTTCACATCAATATGTAAATTTATCAAAAATGCGACATGTACTCCCTACAGCTTCTAAGTACAAACTGTTTAGTTTGCGTCTAAATAGTAAATATTATACATATTTATCTCGTAATAACCTATTATTTTTTCATTATCACAGACAAGTTTTAGAAGACATGGAGATGCTTTCGGCATTCACGGGAGTCCTGCACGTACCGAACCTATCGTCACCTGAACACGTAATGGCCGTTCTGGAAGAAAGTGACGTGTTCTCCAAAAGAGATCTACAGAAAATACAGCAGGATATTCGAGGAGCTAAGTGAGTTATTATTTTAATACTTTTTTTTTTATGGAATGGGGGGAAACGAGCTGACGTATCGCCTGATGGTAAGCGATTACCGCCACCCATGGACACCCGCAACACCAGAGGCGTCATAAGTGCGTTGCCGGCCTTTGGGGGATGAGGGGAGGGTTTGGGGTATGGGCCACCGGTATCCTCACTCACTTGGTGAAACACAGTGCCAGCGCTGTTTCACACCGGTTTTCTGTGTGCTATCACTCCGGTCGAGCCGGCCCATTCATGCCGAAGCGTGGCTCTCCCACGGTGACAATACTAATCTATCTGACTCTACGTCTGCCACTTCATATTAATACTCGGCTCCTATTGCTCGTAGCGTAATGTTATATAACTTCTTCGATGAATAGGCTATCCAACGAAAAATGAATTAGCGAAATTGGTTTAACCGTTTCCGCTTCAACGGCTTAACGGAATTAGGAAAAATTTGGTATAGAGATGGGTTGTACTCAGAGTCTGGAATAAGAATAAAGCAGCAACTATTTATTTCGGAAAAAGTTAACTAATCATTTTCTAACCTAGGGAAATCGCAGGGGTTAGTATTTTTATATTCTTTTTAAGAGTAGTGTTCACGATGACTTTGAGTGTACAATTGGTAAAATAAGAAAAGTTTAATTGAATGATTTCACGCTGATTTCAGCACGGTTGGGCCGGCTCGACCGGGGCGGTACTACCCTCGCACAGAAAATCAACTTAAAATGACAGCGTTCGGGCTGTCGTATTTTGTTGGTGAGTGCGAGACCGGAGGCCCAATGCATAAGCAGAGGCATCACTAGCCCGCCATGGTGTGGGTCACCATGCTGCATTGTTGCATTGTCTGCACGAGCAATGAGTATGGTGATCGTCACTCTTGGATTCTGCTTATGCTTACCATCAGGCAGAGTAGAGTCATTTTGGCAGAGCAATACACAAACTTAACTATTTTATCATTGGACCAATCCAATTTATAAATAAGACTTATATGGCTAGCTTGTCAGTTGTCTTGCCAGTCCCCAACCCGCACTTGGCCAGCGTGGGGACGTATGGCCTTAACCCTCACCTGAGAGGTGACCCGACCCCAGCAGTGGGACGTTATGGATTGTTGGTGATATGGCTAGCTATCATTTCATAAAAGATCACAATAAATCCGATTTCTGTATTATTTTAATTAACCGACTTCCAAAAAGGAGGAGGTTCTATGTTCCACTGTATGTATTTTTTAAATTTTTTTTTTATGTATGTTCAGCGATTACTCCGTCAACTGTGGACCGATTTTGAATTATTTTTTTGTATTCGAAAGGGTATGCTCCCGAGGTGGTCCTATTGCCACCATATCAGGATCTGATGATGGGATCCCAGGGAAATCGAGAGAAACCCTCATTTTTTATAGGCACATACTATGTTTTTGGTATATTTTCTGAAGTTACACTAGTATTTGCATCTGGTAGTCATGTTTGAAGTCGGTGCTAAGCCAAAAAGAATACAAACGAACAATTACAAAAGTCTAAGCGATAGTCACTTGGCACCGACTTCAAACAGATTCTAGGTATCTAGCACACATTATAATACTACTATTTAAATGAATAAAGAATTAGGTATAGGCAATTTATGAAGAACCAGTTTATTTTACGCTTTTAAGTGTTTTCTTGGCAGAGAGTTTTCGTTGGATGTTTTTTGGAAGTCGGTTTTTTTAGCATTAGCTATAGATTTAAAGCGTTTTAGTAAAGTTACGATTTACCATCTCCTTCATTCGTTTGTCTTTAAATGCAAACCACTATTCATTGCGTACGTATTTAGACGGAATGTATGGCGCCCTTGGTGGATGGGTTACTTGCGCATGTCGCCTCGTGCAAGTAATATCCAACAAAGTACGATCTCAACAAATGCTTTCTCTAAACGAGATCTGCAGAAGATTCGTCGTAGCATCCGAGGTGCAAAGTATGTTAGCAATTTTACTTATATAAGTATATATCTACATATATTAACTACCTCGGTGGCGCTGTGGTAGGGTATGCGACTGCTGTGCTTGAGGTCTCGGGTTCGATTCTCGGGTCGGACCAAATGTTTGTATGATCTGCAAATATTTGTTTCGGAGTTTGGGTGTTTTCTATTTATAATATGTGTCTTTACAAAAGAAAAGTATACATATATGTATTAATATCAGTTGTCTAGTGCCCATAACACGAGCTCTGCTTAGCTTGGGACTAGGGTTGTAACGGAGCTTCGCCTCCGCCTTCGTTACTGTGGAAGTTTCGCAAGAAATCGTATCTTCGCTTCCGTCTCCGTACAATTTTTGCGGAGTTGTAACGGAGGTTTATTTGCGAATCATAGAAAGTTCGCACGGATTTTTTGGCGCCACCAAGTCAGCTGGCTTACTTTATGAACCCCTTAGAAATTGTCTGGAAGGTGACAAAGCCGCAAAACTATTGTATGTCAAATATTATTTGCCTCTCTAATTAAGATTCCAGTCATTTTAGGTTTTATTTGTGGAAAAATTCCTAGTGAGCTGAATTTTTGTATACACCTTTATTACGGCGTTGTAATGAAGATGTGAATAATCGACATTGATATCGTGCCGACTAAAAAAGTTATAAAGGTCAAAAGGTCACGAAAATCAGCAAATTTAGCAAATATGTCACGACCTATTGCTCAGAGGTCGATAAAGTCGAAAAAATAAAATGTCATGAAGTTATCTACAAAATATGCCTCTTGGATTTTTCTGTGAAATTAACTGTTTTCGGAGTAGAGCGCTTAGAAAGCGACTAGAATACATTCACATAAGGTATTGTATACCGTGCACCAAGGCGTGAACTTTATTTATGTTTGGAGGTGTCTTAAAAACTTGTATCTGATACTTGGGCGTGGTGTGAAAAATATACTTATATTATAGAGGTTTGGGAACTTAGTGAAATCTACTAAATATTATACAAACGAACTTCACTGTCAGATGTTTCGTATTTTATTGTTCCAAGACCCGTCCCTTTATACCTGCTATTGCCTGTCGGTCGGACTGTATTTAGCTCAGTTGAAAATTTACTAGGATTTTTCCCCAAATTGGGGTTTAAAATGCCTAAAATGACTGGACTTTTACATATAAGGTTTGTTTACTTAAGTGTACTATGGTTTATAAGTTTTAATGAGGGACAAATTTCTATTTTTTCTACAACCACTTTCACCTCCGCCTCCGTTAACCTCCACTTCCGCGGAGGTGAAACTCGTCGCCTCCGCTAAGAAGGCCTTCGTTACAACCCTACTTGGGACTAGATGGCGTTGTGTTAGACGTCCGAAACATTTATTTATTTAAAACTTCCTTCATTTACGTTACACGAGGTAGACTTAAGAGTGCCATTAGCCACTCGGCATACAGTGAGTGATGTTAATGTCAAAATAAAGATATTATAAAACTAATATAGGAATATACAATAAACATAAAGGAATCCAATATTACTGATAGGTGCAGCGTATTTGAATAAAAAATGATTTAAAACATAGCCTTAACCATACTGACGATATTTAAATTATTTTCAGGATCTTCATTGGCATCAAGAAGCTATTAGCACTTATCGATATGGTGAAACAGACTGAAGAAGAGTATAGAGTATTTAAATTCCTGACGAAAATGCAAGAAGAAGGTGGTTTAGATCTAGGTACAACAATACAATAAGAATCGTTGCAACCTTAGGGATTACATACGCATACCACTCTTTCGCCCTCACCAGATCACACTAACTCACATAACTATACATCGAAAGCACATATCGCCAAAATAACTGAATGCACACCATGTAACTCCGACCTCAGGAGTTACGAAATCGATTACGACGACATCAGTGAATGCACCGAGTCATTAATTGATATAAGTCATAAGAAAGGTATGACGGCCAAAGGCAATGAAATATCACCATTTAAAATGCCCCTAATGAGGATAAGAAGCGTTGAAATTGTTTTTGAAGATGAAATGTCCACTTGCACGGATACAGGTATTTTGGATAGGAGCATAGAATTAATAGTGTCTGACAGTAGTGACGACTCCACTAAGTGTGTGGATGACTTGGAACATTTACAAATCGAGAGAGAATCTATTTATGACTCGGTGACGTTAAACGCGGACGGTGATCTATCAGATGATAATTCCGTTTCCCTAACAAAAGAAGACATTGCTGAAGATATTCTTAAAGTTGATACCCTCCAAATAAGTTTTCAAGACGTTGATGACCCTTTAAATTTCCAAAGCGAAAGCGTAACTTTACCAATTGATTTTACTATGTCGCCAAATGTCTCTGAATTCGGAGACTCTGGTCGGTTCACTGAAGAAGCTAGTTCGTCTAATTTTGAAACTGTTGCTATCGAAGACGCATTACTGTCGAATTCATTTGACGCCATCAATGTTGACAAAACATCAACCTTGGTGAGTTCTTATGAAATGTCTGACATTGATAGCATTTCGGCAGAGACTAGCAAGTGTACAGTAAGCAATATTGAGAATACATCGAAATTGATGAACACTTTTAATGTAGCTGAAGTCATTTCAATTGAGACTCATATATCAACAGATGTCAGTACACAGAGAGGTTCTTGTGAAATGTCTGATGTTGGTGTAATTTCGGCTGGAACTAGCAAATGTATGGAAAGTAATGACGAAATTCCCTCAATATTGATCAGTCTTTACGGAGCATCTCAATCTTGTAGTGTTACAGCTGGAACTAGTAACATTGCAAGCAAATGTATAGAAAGTAATGACGAAATTCCCTCAATATTGATCAGTCTTTACGGAGCATCTCAATCTTGTAGTGTTACAGCAGGGACCAGTAACAGTGCAAGCAATGTTGAGAAGACATCGTCCGCGAGTATTTCTTACGAAGTATCTGAAGTTTGTGATATGTCAGTTGTGACTAGCAGTTGTACAGCAAGATTGTATGAATATATCGACAGCAACAGTGATGACTCGGACGATAGTGACGATACGGCGACGTGCGACAACGCTCCAGTACAATTTTTTACTAGTATCATTTCTCCTGAGGATCATGCTATTTGCGACAGCTACGACCTACAGTATGACTCCTTTATAGACATGGGTAAATTTTGATATTCAATTCCCATATTTAACATGTTTAAATAATATAACTTTGCATAAACATATTTGCTTCTCTGTGGATATTGCTAACTTGATGTTATATGGATTTAACATGCCTAACGCCGCGAATGTTGAAGATATTTCATGTGTTGGATATTATTGTGTTTCTGTTATAATTGATATTACAAACACATTCCAATTGAATTGTTGAAGGATTTGATTAAAGTAGGTCCTGTTTTAGTATACCTATCTATCGTTAATGGTTAAGTGTGAGCTATTCTGACACCTTAAATACCTTCTCAACACAGCTTGTGCACAGAGGGTGGTATGCGACTCTGGTAACCATGTCAATGTCCCTAGAACTTGTTATAGATAAATTATTCACTAGATATTTTACGTAACAGTTAACGTTTCCATAGTGTGTGCAATTTTAGTATAAATACTGTTAAATGTAAACGATGACATGGTTACAGATATCCCTGGGTTGAAAGTCTAGGCAATAGCTCAATTTATCTACAATGTATTATATTATTTTTATAGATTGATTTTATTTTATTCAATTTGTTATTGAAATGTGATGCAGCTTGATGCTGTCTATTGTGTTATTAATTAATAGGCATATTTTGATCAATGTGTAATGTTGATAGCTGTAAGGGATATTGTCAATATAATATGTAGTATTATAAAATATTTAAAAAATGTTGTTATATCTCAGTAGAAAGTGAAGCTTTGAATTAAGCATTAGTACAACTAAACTTTAAGTACTTAACTGCACTTGTAGTAAATTTACAGTCAATTAAAGAAACACTGATAAGAGTTACATAATTTTCGAATTCAATTGTTAACACTAGTAAATGGATAACACTAGAACATCTACATAACTGTTATGTAGATACAAATTTTTATGACAATTAACTAAGGTAATCTCATCAAAATGAAGCCACTAACGAAAAATTTGCTTGATAGTGATAACTTGTAAAATTTGTTCCGGGGATCCTGGACTATAATGTTGTGTTATATATTGTTTAACTGAATTCAACAGAAAAGTTATTTAAAAAGGCTATATCCACTTTACAAAGCATGCACTGCATATTGTTGCATTTTTTGCAGTGCAGGTTTCGTTTCGTGAGGTGTGTAAATAACCCTTCTATAACTATGTATCTCCGAACATATTAATGGTCCCTATTAATAATGTAGGATCTACTTTCCAGTAGAGTAGTTCAAATATTGTTTTAATGATAAAAAAATAATGAAACTGTGAATGTTCAAATTTTCACTGTATTTTAGAATTTATAAAGGTAGTATTTTTGCAGAATCAACATTATTGATAGGGATCATCAACATGCTCGAATTATCCTCTACACACACACTTGCATTGAGACGTTGATTGAAGGAATTATCTTAACAATGCCACAATTCAAATGCTTTGCAAAGCATGTAACCTCCAATCTTTAGCCAATCTGTTACTTATTGTTATATTTCTAAAGAAATTGCTTCTTTCATTGATGCATTTAAGGTTGATCAGATCCATCAAGACATGTTTGTGAAGTTAATGTGAGATTATTGTATTTGATGTAGTATTTAACATTCCATTTTACATTCAATAGTCTGTGTAGCACATTTAAAAAATACAGCCATTATCTTGTTACTGTTAGGCCAGAATTAGTGAAGCTTCTTCTAATAAAGTCACTGTTATAAATCTGAGTGAATGTGAATTGTGTACATGGAATAATCAATTGGATAATCAAGAGGCATGGCTCCTGCAAATCAGGTCATAACTTATATTGTATAGATACTAATTTTGAAAATTATAATATATTATTAATTAGGGCAATGACCTAATAATTTAAATATAATATAGTTATAAAATATTCAATGTTACAAATTTATCTTTATACTTAGTAGTTTCCTGACATTGTCATGATTATTTAATAAAGTTTTTTAAGTGATATAATCTGTTGAATCACTTCAAACTATCAAAGTAATGAGTGTATTCACATGTCGTTTATTTGCTTAGCAGAGAGGAGTAAATGCTTTAAAGTATGTATTGCTTATGGTGGCCGTGTAACAATACCCTGTAAGCTTTATTATTGGTGAAATAAAGTAATAATAAACATAAATAGTCTGAATTTATTTTATTAGCTATAGTTTAGTTTTACAGATATAAAATATGTTTAATATGAATTAAATACTATCAAGTATATAGTCAACCTTACACTCAACACCTGAGTTAAAACTAAGTTTTCGAGTTTAAAATGCTTAGTTCAAATAAAAAAAGGTAGATAACGCACGGCCTTACGCAAAAAGTAGTGTAGTTTTAAGTAAACCCATGCGTTAACGCACTAACTATGCTATGAACTACGCTACTTTTTTTGCTTCAACAAGAACAAGGCAGTGCGTTATCTACCTTTTTTTTATTTGATCTGAGTTGAAATTCAATGAAAACAGGTAAAAAGGTAAAGTCTACAAAATTTTCACAAATACATTGTCGAAGAGAAGATATTATTGATACAAAAGATAAAAACATTTGTTTTTAACCATCTCCAAAATAGGACTAGGTTCTCATTTTAAATAACTTCAACATCTCACACATGCAGTCTAATCCCAAACTAACTAAAGTCTACTATGGTAACCAGACAGCTCATAAACATATATCTATATATTTTAAAATGAATAGTGGAAATGTATATATGCGCATAACTACCGATCGGCTGCACCAAATTAAATAATTCTTATTTTTTTGTGTTCGTTATTGTTAGGACAAGGTTTGTGTACAAGAAAAATTAAAAGATAACCGGAAAAGTATTTTTTATTAAACTTCGTATTTATATTTTTTATTAAGGAATTACCGCAGGGCCCAGCTAGTATACCAATATAACATTTTTTACAATTTTTGTCTGTCCATTTGTTTCTATTAATCTCTGGAACGGCTGGACCGATTTTGAAGGGACTTTAACTAGCAGATGGCTGATAATATAAGGATTAACTTACGCTACTTTTTGTAGACTAGCTACGACCTGTGTTTGATGTTATACCGTAGGTAACACCATGGGGCTCAGCTACTTTTAGATTAATTACACAGAGACACAACAAATAACTCACACTTTGGGTTTAAATAAATTATTACTAGATTACATAAATTATTACACAGGTCAGCCAACAAGATTTTGTTTAGTATGTATATGATATATACACATACATATATGTATTTACAAAAATAGAAGTGTATATTATATATTTATATCAGTTGTCTAGTACCTACCCATAACACAAACTCTGCTTAGCTTGTGACTAGAACGGATTGTGTGTTAGATGTCCTATATGTTTATTTATTAGTTATAGGTATAATAATAATAACACTACTACTGTACCTACTTGCATCGATAAAACAGTAACTAGTAGTAGCCTCTAATATTTTAAGCATAAAAATGAAACATTTTTAGTTATTGTTTCGCCTGCCCCTATCACCTTATGACAAGAAGATAGCACTGACAATATAGTTAGATATTTGCATTATAGACTTTATTGTTAAAACACTTAGTATAGGCAACCTTACCTTAACACATGAATTATAACTAATTAGCGCTTTCACATGCATCCACCCAGTCGTTGTAAACGTCTATGGGTTCAGATAACACATTTGTTGTAGTTTGAAAATCTTCTAAGCACACCCGGCATTGTATTCGTGCTGTATTCCGCGCTCGATCCCTAAGATAAAAATGAACGTTAATACAGAACTTTATACAATACCAAAACAGACAACTATCTTTAGTTACCTTACATTTTAACTTCGCAAGATTTTTCGTGGTTACAAAACGGGCAGTTGAACTGTTGATCAAGAGGCTCTATCGCTTTACGCTTTGGAGGAGGTTTTCGTTTCGATTTACGACGACCCATTCTTCTAGTTTTTCTAAGTTAAATGAAAATTATAGTAAGTATCCAGACTGACTACATATGACGGAAAGGTAATAAAAAAAAAACAAATCACAATATTCACAATACTTACATTAAACGTAAACTAAACTGAATTTGTTTTCAGTCAGCGTGACAGCCGAATAAACTACACCACAGAGTATAATTTAAAAAATCATACATATATGAACTACACTACACAACCTACACGGCACCGCAAAACAAAACAACTTGCGAATGCGAATGAAGTATGAACACAGATAAGAATGAAATGAACAGACAGAACAATGAAAATGAACCACAGAACCACGAACTGACACTACCTACTGACAGTAATTTTGATTGACATTTGTGTTTGATCTGCAGTACCAGGTATAGCTTCATTTGATTATGATTCTAAGCCTTTATTATATTTAAACACGTGGCTTCAAGCAAATTTTTGAGTTTGAAATGTTCTGAATACAGGTTAAAGGGTGAAGTGCAAAGTAGTTACACGAAATTAGATAGTCGGCAAAGAGAAAGCTAAATTTGAAATACGTATTTTTTAAATAAGTTCACACGTCACACACGGCCGTCCAATCCAATCCCAAACTAGCCAGAGTTTCCTACGGTACTCATATATCTCGTAAACATACATATTACATATATTTCAAAAATATTCATTACCTACCTAAATTTTAAGTAAAAACCCACATCTTGGGCTTAGCAGTTCTGGTCTTAACTACCACATGGCCCACGAGTTTGCCAACAAGAGTATATTCAGTATATGCATATGATATACAATAACACCAGGGGCGTAACTAGCCCGTGAAACGCCTGTGTGCAAATATTATTCTAGCACTCTATATTAAGAGCGTAGATTAATCCTTGTGCCCTTAACATCACTGCGCCCCTGCGCCCGCGCCGCGTAGGTAGACGCCCCTGAATAATACTCCTACTGTACTTTATTCAATTAAACAGTAACTAGTAATAGCCTGCAACAGTTGTAAACATAAAATACAAAATTTGTAGTTATCCACTCTCCCGTCTCTATTCACCTTATGACAAGAAAGTAATGATCACATTTTTGAGATGAAAAAACAAAACACACGCATACTATACAAACTTAATGTAATTAAAATACTATTAAGTAAAGCAATCTTATATTAACACGTCGATTAAAACTAATTAGCGCTTTCACATGCATCCACCCAGTCGTTGTAAACATCTATGGGTTCAGATAACACATTTGTTGTAGTTTGAAAATCTTCTAAGCACACCCGGCATTGTATTCGTGCACTATTCCGCGATCTATCCCTAAAACAAATTTTAATTAGTTAGTACAGAAGTTTGTTACAATACCAAAATAGACAACTCTCATAGGTTACTTACATTTTCACTTCGCAAGATTTTTCATGGTTACAAAATGGGCAGTTAAACTGTTCATCAAGAGGCTCTACCGCTTTTCGCTTCGGAGGAGGCTTTCGGTTCGATTTTCGACGTCCCATTCTTCTAGTTTTGCTAAGTTGAAAGAAAAATAACAAAAGTAGGCTGACACTTAAAGACTGTACATTACAAAGAGGAAATATAACGATCAATCATAATGCTTACCATATAACTTAACACTGCACGTAACTAAACTAAACTGTAGTGACTTTGTTTTTAGTTTACTTAATACCACAGGTTGACAGCCACAGAACATATAATACTGTTGACAGCAGAGTACTTGCTACACCTCGAGCACGAACAATTTGCGAATGCGAATGATTGGACCATACCATTGACGTAAAATTCATGGACTAGACTAGCCATACCTACAAAAATTAGAAAAGATACCTATACACCTATAAACTTTCTCAAACCCAGACTGTTTTGTAATAAAAGCTACGCTTAATAAAAAAATTACCCTCTTAACACCATTTTTCAAATCTTTGAGGCGCATGTGATTTCTTTCAATGGACAACACTGGTATTTATCATTCATTCATTCATCATTCTTGTCATGGATTCTTGACTATGAAAAAGGAATGATATGGAACTGCCCTACCTACGAAAAAAACGTGCATACCTACGGTAACCAAACATGGCCGCTTAGTGGTGTACTAGCCTTAGCTTTTCATCAAAAGATATCGACAAAACGTACATTTCGAAAAGTTTTCTCTGTAATTTTTGCGCAACATTGTACTTTTTCCATTTCATAGTCTGCTAAGATTGTTTTGTCCTTTGTGAGATGAAGAAGGGCAAAAGAGAACGGGAAAAGGGAATTACATTAGCATTAGATGCACAAATTAAAATATTTTTTGACCACACGTCAAAACAAAATTTGTTATTGAAAACATTTATGAACATAGTGGGGTACTGAAATTTTGTTAGTTTTAGTGTATCAAAGTATCAGGGTAAATCATACTCTTTATAGGGAACATAATGAAACAATCAAACAATATATAAAACATTTATTGAACACTATAAATAATCATTAATCACGTATAAATCATGTTCATGCATCGGTTTTTGTCATTTTTATTATTTGCAAACTATTGTTGTAAGAAACTAATGACAATATTTTTGTTACTAATTAATTTAGAAACAGTATTATACTGTTCAAATAATTTCGACAAGATATCGTTTCGATGTTTTCTTTACAAAATAACTTAACCTTATTGGGGAAAGAAATGTAGGGGCTTTTAGGGAAAAAATGTAGGCTCAAGGCAAATTTCCTTTGGAAATTTGTCTCATAAGAAAATCTTTAGGCCCAGCACACTATTTGCCTTTAATAAATCAATTATAACAACATCATCTGAGAGTTCACGGGTCATGTTCAAAATGTACTTTGTAAATTTTGAACATGACGCGTGAACTTAGTTTACATTTGTAAGAAAACATCCTAAATAATTGTAAGGCAACTTGGAATGAACTCATGTCTATATATTGTACAACTATTTGGTACTGATCCATATAAAATTAAGGTTACCTGTTTTTACAGAGATGGTACTGTATCGTCTCTCGATCTTACAACGCCAAGTGTTCAGTTAAATGAACTTTCGTCAAAATATAAGGAACAGATAAATCCCTTTAGTTTGAGTTATTTAATTTTCATTTCCAATGACTTCTAACCACATTATTTTCTTTGCTTCATTTCTAGGTAGCCTGAGTGTAAAAATACAGAGTCAGTCGTGATTAATATATAAAGTTACGATTGAAACTATCGATTACTCTTAAAGCTATTAGCACATCACTATTTCAAAATAAAAACAATGCATAAAACCCAAAATAACAATTTAAGCTAACTCAATTACATACGGATTGATCATACAGAACAATTTCATATTAATTTAATGAGAGACTACAATGGTTTTATGTATTTCTAGGCTTTTTAATATTTTAAATATATTTTAGATTACTCCTTGTGAAACTACAGATTTGGTTGAATTTGGCTTTTAGACGCACCATAACCCCCAACAGCGAACATAGGAGGCATCGCAATTTAATGACTTTTTTAGGGTTCCGTGCAAGGCAAAAAACGGAACCCTTATAGATTCGTCATGTCTGTCTGTCTGTCCGTCTGTCCGTCCGTATGTCACAGCCACTTTATTCCGAAACTATAAGACCTATAATGTTGAAACTTGGTAGGTAGATGTATTCTGTGAACCGCATTAAGATTTTCACACAAAAATAGAAAAAAAACAATACATTTTGGGGGTCCCCATACTTAGAACTGAAACTAAAAAAAAAATTTTTTATCCAACACATACGTATCTGTAGATAGGTCTTTAAAAATGATATTGAGGTTTCTAACATTTTTTTTTCTAAACTGAATATTTTGCGCGAGAGACACTCCCAAAGTGGTAAAATGTGTGTCCCCCCCCCCTGTAACATCTAAAATAAGAGAATGATAAAACTAAAAAAAATATATGATGTACATTACCATGCAAACTTCCACTCTAAAATTGGTTTGAACGAAATCTAGTAAGTAGTTTTTTTTAATACGTCATAAATCGTAAACTGCATTTTACCTTTTATTCAATCAACACACATATAAAAATAAAATAAAAAGTATATGTATTATCTTACTTGCTGCTGCGGAACCCTTCATGGGCGAGTCCGACTCGCACTTGGCCGCTTTTTTAGAAATAATATATGCACAATTTCCTTCATAAATTGAGAAAAAAAATATTAACAGCGTAAATAAAGGTTAACTTAACGTAGAGTGGGTACTCTGTGACGGTAACCAAACATGGCGGATTGGCACAAAGGTACTAGTGACGATGTTGCCAAAACCAGCAAAAACACATATGTTGACGTCCTACTTTCCTAACGCGAGACAGTATAAGTTAGAAAGAGAGAGCAATGTCTTTGGTATTGCTACATCGATTTCACTAACAAATGTATAGGCAATTTGTACATATAGTAAATTACGTTCACTCCATTTATTCCTGCCTCTATAATTCTTGTAACGTATTTTTTTATATATTTTTTCCCCATTTGGCAGGAGAACTTGGCTCGCACTTCGGTGCATTTGCCAGCGTCAAGTTTTATAACGTATATTATGTATATTATCGTCAGCAATGAGGAAAGAAAATATAAGGAGATGCCCTATTCTACTATACGAACAATTCATTATACAAATATATATAAGATCGACACATATAAACAAAAATGCATTTTGTCTCTTTTTAACTTATGTTTACCTTGGTGTGAAAAGAGAGATAAACATAGTTTAGTGAAGACTAATATTGGCAACACTTTTGAGTGACGTCATGCACTTGTCAATTCGTGCCCGGCGACGCCATTAGCACCAAGTTCTGAGGTAGATCTGCTGTCAAGCGGTTGTTGTTGGAAATTTTGTTTTTGTTTTCGTGTCAATTACGGCTTTAAATTGGTTTTTATTGTATCCAAGGCTTTGCCCTAGACATGAAAATCATGCCTTCGTGCTCCATTAAATAATTTGGTGCAAGAAAAAACAAGAATCATTGTACATTGACTCTTTACAGGTTAGTACAAAAATGCATTGAAATTGTTCAATATTTTACGATTTTGTTTATTGTATTGTGTTAAACATATATTTTTTATAATTTCCGAAGACGTTTGTTAGTTTTTTGAGGTTCTCAATGGTATTATTTGCTTTGTTTCACTTTGATTTGTTTACATACGATTAAGGATAGTGATGGTAGAGTTAAAGTGTCGATACTTATATTATTATAAAAAAAAAATGTTAACATGGTGTTTTCTTCATCAGATTTCCTGTAAATGAAATTTTAAGAAAGAAATGGATCGAAATCATTGGTTTGGAAAATATAAACCCTCAATATAAAATGTGGTATGTCTGCTCGATGCACTTTCATGAAACATCCTACAACAGAACTCTCGACGTGACGCGATTACGTGACTGCGCAGTGCCCTAACCTGAATGTGTGAATAAATGAATAAATATTACAACTATTTAAAACGTGTTTTATTAACACAATTTGTTATTTCGCTCAATGTCAACGTAATATTAGTACTTTCTATGTTGATATCGGTATCCCAGAACCGTCGGAGCTACTAAAAAATAGGTAAACAACGATATACATTCTCGTTGGTTTAAATGCGGAGGGAGGTATTCTGTTCTTTCTTTAGTCTTGTTTCTGATATAACGGATAGGGCTGTTTTCATAGCCGATAACAAATGGTTTTAAAATAATAATTTGAGAAACCTCACCTACGATCATCTATTCCCAGACTACAGAAAAACCAGGATTTTAGGGATTCCAAGAGGAATCCACGGCCTCATTTTGGGAGGAGGTGATGTACGCCTAAAAAGTGGGAAAAGGGAGAGGACTAGCACTCTCCTAACCCACAATGGAGTCACCAAACGCTGTAGCACTCCTAATGGCCTACGGTTTCTTGGGTAGAAGCCCAAGAATCATTTAAGTAATATTTCGATCATATCATATCTAGCCGGGTGTCCCGTGATGGCCAGCTTTCATTTTTGGATTTTAGTCTTAGGTCCATTATTCAAAATTTAATCCATCCATTATAAATAATAAAAAACAATCGGAATTAACTATAATTATTTAATGTTATCGTTATTTTTGCAAGTTATTAAATATTTCAGTTAAATATCGATATCAACATTTCGAGTCACTCTACACAGGTACAACCCTAAAGGCAGCCATTTTATGCGCCAACTTCTTGTGTAGGTAGGCACGATAATTTTGTAGGTATGCGTAGTCCATGTACTGTAGGTCGATGATCGTCAGTTAGTCAAGTGTCAAGTCGATTTCATTCAATTCAATCAGAATTCAGAAACTTTGTTTGAGACTTTGAGCGTTATTGTAGACCATGTTTTTAAAAGCGTTTAAAATTAAATGAAAAAGTTAAACAAAAAGTACTTTCAATAAAAATGGGTCGAAACATTATGTTGAGTGTAGTCGCATTGCTGTCAATTAGTAGTAAGTATTTTCATTTAATCGGTAACTTTAATTCACAATATTGGATACGCCCCATAACTAACATTTTCTGTTTTAGTTGCTACTGTTGTCGCCGAATGTACCATACCGCTGGTTTTACGAAACACCTGGTTTTCTTTAGAAACTGGTAAACAAACTATCACAGACATCAATGCTAACGAAATGAGTGGAAGGTATAAATATAGTAATACCATATCGTAAATTGAAGAATTTGACGAAAAACTTTATTGCTTTCTTAACGTTAATTAGTTTCACTTGTATTTGTACTTGTATGTACTAAGAAGATCCTAATTAGTAATAATAGTACTAGAATTAGATAGGTACTTGAAGTACTTTTATGAGTTTGTAGTTAAGTAAAGATGACTTTAAAGGTTTATTAATTATTTCAGAGGCATATGCGTGAATATAAAATCGGAATACAGAGTAAATTATACTATGGTTTTCAAGTACACTAATTGTTACTATTGTGTAAAGCTCCTTGTACGTACTGTGAATGTATTGGAGAAGATTGAGACACCGTGTGTGGATTTGGGTCCTAATGAAGAACCTACTGTTGAGAGAGTGTGCCGTGGTCTCAATCCTGATCAGAATCTGATTACATTGTTCTCTGAAAATTATGTACCTGTAAGTATCTCAAAATATAGTAAATATTTGTATTATTAGGTCTCGGTGGCTTCGAACACACTATAGTCTATTCAACTTCCTCTGAGACAAAAGGTAAACAAACCAGAAAAAGGTTCTTTAATATGTCATATTTTATATGCACCTAGAATCAAAATAAAAAAGTGACATTTTCTTTCTTTTCTTGGAAAATGGCAAACTGTGCCGATGGCAATTCTGCCAGTGTACTTGTACAAAGGAAATACGTGTTAAAAAATAAAATAATTGCAACTGTCCAAATTTTCCGAGTTCACAGTGGACTGACTAAAAAGTGACATTAAAAACACCTAAAACTGTAGCTGTTCCCAAACTTTGAACGTATTATAACACTACTAAATTGAAGAGTACTGATAAGGCAAATAATTTACGTAGAAATGTGAAAAGTTGTAATTAGTTTGGTTACACCGGCCATTTTTACTCCCGATCAACTTGTTTGAGAAACATTGGTTTCTTTGTTTACCTTTTGTCTCAGAGGAAGTTGAATAGGGTATAGTATCGTAGTAGTGTGCTGTTGCGGCTTGCTGCAGCATACATGTTTAGCTGTAATGGCATTATACATACTGGCTAACTGCATTGACATGGTTTTATTGCAGTTTGCAGTGCTTCTACAAATATTGGAGATGTATAAGCAATATTTAACTCATCATCTTCCTAGCCTTTATTATTCCCAAGATTTGGGGTTGGGTACTAGTTCAACCGGTTTTACCTGAATATCAGGTTTTACATGGAGCGATTGGCAGCGGACCTCTGCAACCCTGAGGGTGAACTGAATTCGAAAGTTGAACTAGTTGTCAGTTTATTTGAGGGCACTGACTTCCCAATATCTATTGCCATAGATGTTCATGACAACCGAGACCGACGACTTAACATGCTCTCCACTGCATGGGCGGGCAACACCTCCATCTTCCATACTTCCATTAAGAATATATTTTAAGAAAAACCCAACAGCAGTCTGATCCGGGAATCGAACCTGAGAACTCTTGATCTGCAGTTGCTTCGCTAACCACTAGACCAATGAGGCAGTTGTATAAGCAATATTTAACTAAAGAGTTAATAATATCCTATTACTATGGTTTTCAAGTACACTAACAACATTAATCTCATAGATCTCACACATAACTATGTGTCTCTAATCTTAACCTAACCAAACTGCTGATAAATATCATCATCTCAGCTGAGCGACGTCCACCGCTGTACATAGGCCTCCCCAAGATTCTCTATAAGAACCAGTCCTTACCTATATTTAAACATACTTTTTATTTCTAAGTACTTCTTTAAGATATTACATTGACACAGATCTACAAGTACAAATTATTAAAAATAAAAAATAAAAACATATAAGTTTTATATATATTCGTAATCACCGTAAAAAAATCTTTATTTTGATACCACAGTCGATGTATTTTGTTTTTTTTTTTTTATATTACTTTTTGGCGCCAAAAATCCTTTTAAACTTTCGCGTTCCATGATATAACAAAAATTTATTTTTACGGGAATTAACGCGATCACTTAATAAAGGATTACATACCTCTGATTTGCCTGACGTTTCGACCAGGTTGCACCGGCCGTGGTCACAGGCTGACTGCCTGTGACCACGGCCGGTGCAACAATTATTGTTACGCCAAAAATCCTTATTTTTTATTTTTTTTTATTTTGATGTACCGAGTGTCACTCTCACGACTAAGACGAATCTATTGACACCACTCACATAAAAATACGACAAGCCGTTTAGGCTCCAGGGCGTGCCAAAGAAATATACATACATACATACCTACATACATACACTCGAAAAACATAACCCTCCTTTCGCAGTCGGGTAAAAAATCATGATCATCACACCAACATTTAGTCTGGGTGGAGCATTATTATAAAAAGGAAAATAAAGAAGGTAGTAATAATGACAAGTTGATGCAGGTTAGAAGACCGAATCCACTGTTAAAAGAAAATACTTTATAGAGGGTGAATAGTTTTTACCCAGTTAGGGAAGCCAAAAGGTAGGGTAATAGTTTTGGCAATCTGTGTATGTTCCATCGTAGTGCAGTGCCCCAGTAAGTTGTGTTACTTGGCCTTATACCTTACCGTATCTATAATAATATATAAAGCTGAAGAGTTTGTTTGTTTGAAGGCCTAATCTCAGGAACCGCTGGTCCGATTTGAAAAATTCTTTCAGTGTTAGATAGTCCATTTATCGAGGTAGGCTATATATCATCACGCTAAGACCAATAGTAGTGGAGCACCTATGAAGAATGTTTCAAAAAGGGACAAAATTGTTACACTACGGGCAATAGAAGACGCAAACGAGGTTGCGTGGGTCAGCTAGTTTATAATAACAAGGCAGCGTAGCGCCTAAACTGCTGAACCGATTAATATGAATGAGATCTTAATAGATTCGTAAATTTTATTATTAATTTTATGTAGTCAGTTGTAGTATTTTAAACTTTTTCTTGTTAGAAATATTTCATGTTATTGGTATTCATTGCAGGTTAATTGCCGTTCATCATTGGAAGGAGTATGGCAGTTTGCATACCAAAACCGTTTTAGATTTACAGGTGAATGTAACCACCCGGATGCACAAATTAAGTCATGTCAAACAGCTGGTACTCAGTTTTTGATCACAAATCAGAAGTTTAACATCACTTATAGGAAGTGTGCAGGAATGTCTAATACTTTTGATGGAGTTGTGGAGTACAGTTGCTTAGGTGAGTGAAAAGACTTACTTTTTTCTGTAAATATAAGATTTGAAGACTGTTGGCTTTTAAATTATTCATGAACCCCTTCTATTATAGGCACAGTGTGGTTGTTGTTGATTCCATCGCACTGACAACGGAAAATCCCAGTTTGGTCATGGCCCGACTGGGCTTTACATAATAAATGGTGTTGACTCAACTAAGGATTGAATGTTCTTAGTTAAATCAATAGGTCCCTTTATTCTATATAAATAAATAAAGTTAAGGTGTCAAATTAACCAAATACATATAAAAGTATATATGTAACTTAAATTGTAAAAGCAATTTTTAAAATTGTTGTCTATCTTTTTGTTCTGGTTAATCCCTGGAACGGCTAGACCGATTTTGAAGGGACTTTCACAGGCAGATGGCTTATAATGTAAAGAGTAACTTAGGCTACATTTTTTTAGACTAGCTTCGCCCCGCGGCCTTACTCGCGGTTGTTGTTGTACCCCGGGGCTCAGCTAGTATATATATATATATTCTGTGTGTTTATATACTATTACTAGAATAACTAGGTTAAAAAGAAAATACTTTTCATTTGCAAAGTATTAGGCTTTGATTTTTCATACCATTAATACACACCTTGCTTTGTATTTGGGAATAAATTGTCATCAGAAAGCATTATAGGCAAATAAACAAATAGGAAAACAAATAGACTTCATTTTTTCTAGTCTCTTTAAGATTATAATTCAATGTGATATTTTATTGTGAACCTAAAGAATTTATAACAATTAAAAGTAACAGTTTTTTTTTATTAATTTCAGGACATTGGTTTATAAATAAAAATCACTTTTTTGCGGTAGCAAACACAAAAGAATCTCGAAAAGATGAAAGGTATCGATGTTTTCTAAAAAACAGAGATGACGATCTTTACATTGGAGCTTCTATCACATCTGAGTGCAATACATTAAAGACTGTGGAAAAATCGCCAGAGAGATACAGAGTTACTCCAGTCAAGGTAATATTTTAAAAATGATTCAGTTATTAAGTCTAATCAATACTGATTATGTGTAAGTTAATATAGTAGCGCACCTGACGCATTTTTTTATGTGAATGAAATTTCTTTACTTTTTAATATACATGTCAATCCGTTTTATAGGCAGAAGTTGTAGAGCCAGGTTGTCGTCTGCCTCAAAACTTCTCTGGCGATTGGATCAACACAGCTAACATAGATGCTGACGTATTTATCAACGAAACCCATATCATTGAAACCTATTATCCAGATGAGGGTAGATATCGGAGAACAATTTATGTTTGCAGGTAATGTTTCCTCATATAGTGAAAGATAGAGTTAAATAATTTGGTCTATATTTAAAACCCATTGATTTGATATACTTATAATTACCTCTTTAGTTAATACTTATTTAATTGATTTCTTGTCTGAACTTGAGGGTTCTTGAGTGGAGACCGCGTCTCGGCAAACATAGTGTAGGACGTCTACAGGCCAGGTGGAATGATGATTTGCGCAAGACGGCTGGCAGGAGCTGAATGCGAGAAGCCGAGGATCGATCTAAGTGGCGTGCAATTGGAGAGGTCTTTGTCCAGCAGTGGACTGCGATAGGCTGATGATGATAACTGATTTCATATTTTGTTATTTATTGTATTTTGGTCGCGGCTCCGCCCGAGTTTTTGTCGGTTTTCGCAATAAAGAGTAGCCTATGTCCTTCCTCAAGAATCAAAGTATCTCTATGCCAAATTTCATTAATATTTGTGCAGCGGTTTAACAGTTAAAGCGTGACAGACAGACTAGAGTTACTTTCGTATCTATACTAATATAATAAAGCTGGAGAGTTTGTTTGTTAGCCCATTTATCGAGGAAGGCTATAGGCTATATATCATCACGCTAAGACCAATAGGAGCGGCGCATCACTGAAGAATGTTACAAAAACGGGGGAAAATTATTACGCTACGGGCAATAGAAGACGTAAACGACGTTGCGTGGGTCAGCTAGTTTATAATATAAGTATGGATTATTAAATTCTGTTCTACTGTTGGACTTCCGTATTATAATAAATATTATGATACTACTAAGTGTAATACTGTGTTAATATAATTAACAATATGCTATCAACTCTAATAATGCCATTTTATTACTATTTTTTAACTGCCTCGGTGGCGCATTGGCAACGTATGCGACTGCTGTGCTTGAGGTCTCGGGTTCGATTCTCGGGTCGGATCAAATGTTTTTATGACTTGCAAGTGTTTGTTTCGGAGTTTGGGTGTTTTCTATGTATAATATGTATGTACTTATTTACAAAAAAAGTATATACTTATGTATTTATATCAGTTGTCTAGTACCCATAACACAAACCCTGCTTAACTTGGAACTAGATGGCGTTGTGTGTTAATGTCCGAAATATTTATTTATTATAATATCTTTTACTTCTAGAGAGCAACGTGACAGCAGAGTAATGATGGCCCGCTTAACAGTAGATGGTTGTCAAAAAGATTACGTGTGCTTTGATTTTGTGCCACAACATCATAACGTTATAAGGTAAGCAAGGAACCTCAAGTTTTTCTAGATTAAGTGCAAGTAAGCAATTAGATGCACAAATAATCATTTACATTTGTAAAGTCCTCCATGACATAGAAAACAATCCTAATGTAGGAATTATTTAAAAAAAAACACGAATAGAATTCGAACTAAAAAGTAGAAAATAATTTTATGGGGCGATATAATTGAAATATTTTTAGAAAGCACCCCATGCCCTTCACATTAAAATTATTTTCTACTTTTTAGTTTGATTGCTATTAAAGCGTGTTTTTTTTAGTTTTTAAAACTATCATTTATTTTCTACTTTTTAGTTTGGTATATTTACAAAAACGTGTTTGTTTAGTTTTTAAAACTATTTACTAGTTTTTTTTTCAAATTATTGTATTGTCATCGACGCTTGACCCCTGTGCAAATTTTCAAGCTAATCAGACTCTTAGAAGTAGGTGAAAATGAAGTTAAAAGATTTCGTTACACACATAGATACATACATACGTACATGTCAAGCTAATAGAAGCGTGTTAAAAAAAGAAATATTACCTTATCTTGTTTTGTGCAATCAAAATTTGAATGTCACTGTTTTCTCTTCTGTAAAACGTTGATTGAGTGTCATAACAATAAAAGGCAATGTGCAAACACATAATCATTTATTTGCCAGTATATTTTATACAGGATTTGATCATAAAATTTAACATAGCCCATTTACATCCTACCCCATTTTAGATAAAATTAATTAAATTGAAAATAAATGAACAACCCATCTAATGTCAAAAATATTAATTAGGTATGTCAACAGAAGAAATTAATATCATAAATATCAACTAAAAGGATTTGTATTATCTTATCGCGATACGTGGGAGAGCCATGCTTCGGCATGAATGGGTCGGCTCGACCGGAGTGATACCACGGCCTCGCAGAAAACCGGTGTGAAATAGCGCTTGCGCTGTGTTTCACCGAGTGAGTGAGGATACCGGAGGCCCATACCCCAACCCCTCCCCCATCCCCCAAAGGTCGGCAACGCACTTGTGACGCCTCTGGTATTGCGGGTGTCCATGGGCGGCGGTAATCGCTTACCATCAGGTGATACGTCTGCTCGTTTGCCCCCTATACCTTAAAAAAAAACTCATAATTTTACACTGAGAAAATTGGTTTATAAGTCTGTCAGTAGATAATTATAAGTAAGCAGGATCATATCAGCAGAGATTCTTTTTTTTTTCAATTAATCTAATAAGATCGTGTGCACGAGATAATTATGATCTGTCTATGTGTATCACTCTATTACCTATGCCTTTCATTTTGTTTCAGATATAGAAAAGGCGTAGCTATGATACAAAGTAATTTTCACACAGTATGCTCTTGGGTGCAGTTCAAAAATAAGCAAGAGTGGCGCTATGATATCTTTCTGAAAAAGGATCCCTCGCCCATTCGGTGTCCTGTCGCTGGCAAATTCAACTTTACCCAAAAAGGAGATGTTAAATTTGAAACCAGAATATTAGGAGGAGTTACTTTAAGTCCTCGACCAAATCTGTACTGTAAATTAAATATTAGCGATTTTTCGGTCTGTGATATAGATCAAAAAACTATACAAATCAAAGAAAATTATTGTCTATCTGTGGATCATTTGGGTAGACCAGTGGATATCTACAGTGATCCTGATTACAGGATGAAATGCATTGGATTCTGGAAGGAGAATCTGAAATCGTATCTGATTACTTATGATGAATTGGACCCTTTCTCAAAGTACAGATGTTGGGTGTATCAGCGGGCTGATCTTAATAGGTATGTTGATAATTCATATTTATTTATTTATTAGGTACAGAAACAGACAACAAACCAAAAACAAACAAATACTATAAATTGCATTTTACAATATGTAGGTCTGAAGTCCAATTACAACCGTACAGAGCACTCAATGTTGTAATGCTTCATTGGAAAAGATACCACAAATCAGATTACATATTCTATTCTTCAGATGTTTTCCTTAATTATCAAGGTTTTTTTCACTATATCTAATAAGATCTTGTGCACGATATGAAAATACAAGCAATCAAATTTTATTTACTGTTGTTTATATTCTCCATTCTGTAGACAATTATTAAAAATGATCCGATCTGTAGATTATTATTAAAAAATTATCCGATCTGCAGATTACTATTTAAACATTCTCCGGTCTGTACATTATTTAAACTATATACATAAAAAAATATCGTCGAAATGTATGTATAACTTATGATCGGCTACACCAAATTAAATAATTCATTCTTTTAATGTGTGTGTATTGTTAGGACAATGTTTGTGTACATGAAAAATTAAAAGATAAGGAGGAATGTAATTTTTTTGTCAGCGAATGTACACTGCCTGTGGGAAGCTGAGATAGATAATATGTAAATATGGTGGTACGAAGTTCGCCGGGTCAGCTAGTTATTTATATATTTTCCAGTCTGTAAAATATTAATTATAGTTAAGCATGACTTAATTAATACTTTTTTATTATTTTTCTTTACTTCATATTGTGATTATAACAAATAGGGACAGGGACCTAACAACTTTCGGATACAAATGCAAAAGAGTAGATTTGATGTACAATAATTTCCAATTCTAATGCATCCTAATTAGTGTACATACATAGACTGCCACATTACACATATATTTGTATATTTAAACATATTAATTTCCTTTTCCAGGGTTCTCATGTCACAAGCTCTAGGTCCTTACTGTGATTTGAAGCAAGATGTAACGTCATGGAACTACACAGAGGGCGCTGCAGTCGCCGTAGAGATGGAGGAGTACGAGCGAGAGAGAGATCAATGTCCCATGCACTTTGATGATGGCAGCGATCCATGGTCTACTAAAGAAAACTTCATTAAAGTGTTCACGTTTTCGTATTTTGGTAACGGCGCAGCTACAGAACTGACAGTTAGTGTAATGACAATACTTTTAACTGCAGGAATTTTTCTATTAAGATTATCGTAGGTGTTAGAAATGATAAGTAGATGGTGTAAGTAGACAGATGTTCCAGTCATAAATATCCGTCCAGTTGTATTTACAACCTTTGTATACATTTCTGTTATAAGACTTAAATATGTTAAGAATTAAGAAAAAACTTGGAATCTCAATATGTAATGTGTGTGCCTTAACATGCCGTTTATTGGTGTGTAAATATATATTTTTTATTAGTTTATTTATAATAATGTACCTAGAGTATATCAAGATTAATTTTTCCTTGTTTTTTGACACAGTCAGTCACACTCTCTTTAATACTGAGTTATCTCTCCCTCTGGTGTCTAAAGGCGCGTCTCCACCAAAATGGTTGGCGATTTCAGTGTTGCCAACTGTTTGCAACACTTCAAAAAATCGCCAACATTTGTTTCCATTGTGTCTACACCGAGTCGCCAACAATTTGAAAAACATTCGAACTAAGCGTCATCATAGAGCCAATAAATATTTGCAACAAACGTATTCTTTTGACGTTTTCCGCCAAAAACGGAAACACTGTTCTCAACATTTGTTGACAATTTTTGTTGCCAACACAAAAATTTACAACTTTTGTTCGGTGGAGACCCGGCCTAAGGGTAGTACTTACCATTAGGTCACCTAATTTAGGTGACTTTTCAGCTCGTTAAATGCTATGGGGGTAGCCCATGCATTTGAATCAAAAGATAATAACAGTTTTTTTTTCTAGAGACGAAGATAGAAATATAGTTTGCGTGTTGTCAAGATGGACCACAGTACAAGTGTTACTTGAGATTTTCTTAAAATAGTAATAAATGTATAAACTAAGTTAATAGTGCTTGTCAACTTCGAAAACGTCATTTAACACATCTTAAATGCGACACGTCTACATAAACTAAAAGTCACAAAACAGGGGAACAGATAAGTCTCTGTTACCCCTAATTCTAATATGTAAATTAAATGACATTTTCGTAACCAACTAGAAGGGCATCAGGATGATTAAATACATCTATTATACACTTTGATTTAAAAAATCTGGACTCTTTGATCCAGATTTTTTAAATCAAAGTGTTCAAAATCGATTTGTTTGCATTTCTGGCAAAACTTACTTAATTTTGATAAAACTCACATTCGTATTTTTGACACTAGATAATTGCAGATCTGAGTGGCTCTTAAGAAAGACACTTAGATCTGCTAATAAGGCGTAAGAAATCTTATGGTTAAAGACTTATGTAGCACTACTTGTTGCCCGCGGCTCCGCCCGCGTGTATGTCGGTTATCGCGGCAAATAGTAACCTATGTGTTATTCTGATGTATCTATGTTACTGTCAAGTTTCATCCAAATCCGTGCAGTAGTTTTTGCGTGAAAGAGTAGCAAACATCCATCCATACTTACAAACTTTCGTGTTTATAATATTAGTAGGAAGTAGGATAGGATTTTGTAGTATTGTTTCCAGTATACTGAGAGCCATGTGAGTTTCACATCCACTTGCTCTCGGCGGCAAGGGCATACGGCGTTACGATTGGTACAGATTTCAGTGTGGGCCAATCGCAACGCTGAACTTGGTCACCGTGACAATCGAGTGAATGTAGTATAAACTCGCACTAAAGCCTGTTTAAAATGAATGAATAAATAGTTAACAGTACATTGAATACTGCAGTTTTGAGCTGTTTTCTATACATGTGCGACAAAACAAATATTTAGTTTAAGTATTAGCTACCTGTGCTATGCAGAAACGCGTTCGCGGACTTGAGCGTTCGATTAATATTGAATCTTTTTTTATATAAGGATAACCAGTGTACCTTGTTATGGTTTATTTTATTGCTAATGTTATATTTTTAATATTTACAGACAATTGAGCCAAGTGGCACCTATTGTAAGAATAAAGATGATTTTAATATTTTGTTTTCATTTATTGATCTCATAAAATTCTAAAAGAAGGCTATCTATTGACATAAAAAATATGAACGATGTGTACGTCTTGGCTGGAAAGCGCTGGGTTAAATGAAAGTCAGATTGCAACTGTCTCAATTAGTTATAATTTATCGACTACAACACTGTTTCAATCGCTCCTAAAAATGCTCCCCAATACAATATTTTTATTCTTATATAAATGTGACTTTGTAACATAGTCATAGTGCCCTTTATATTTTGGTACAACGCCATCTATCGAGCGCGCTGACAAGTTTCCTAACAAATTGCCTTTAAAACCTAAACATACCGCCCACCAAGGACATTATGACCAAATGTCCTTAAAATAAATAGACAAATACTACCGCCCACCATGCAACCAGTTGGCCGGTACTACTCAGAATGCGGTAACAACATTGGTGGTAGCCACAAAACAAAAAGAAACAATGCTAATATTACCTCTATTCTAGATACATTTATTTTTTATTTTAATTAAATATTCTTACATAAGCAAATAAATAAAATCAAAATCTGACACAAGGTTAGATACTACGTTACACATTAATACATTGATGTTCCTACTTCTAACTTAACTATTTCGAATCCTAAGAAAAACAAACAACTATGCTCAAGAAGCTACTGGAAGGATACACACTTTAGAAACAGGTCTCTTTATCAACGAAGATTTGGTACGGAGCGTTACCACGCGCGTCAAACCATCAGGACCAGGGTGCTTAGCTTCGATTCTTCCTAGCAACCATCGACCGGGTGGGAGATCATCTTCTTTTATTAGAGCTACGTCACCAATAACAGGTTCAGGGGTGTGTAAAACCCATTTATGACGTTGCAAAAATTGGTTCAAATAATCCTGAGACCAACGTCGCCAAAAATCTTGAGTCATTCTTTGGGTAAGCTGCCAGCGTTTAAGAATGGACACGCTGGCTGTTTCATAATTGTTGTCAGGCACTAGCACCAACGATTCTCCAACCAAAAAATGACCAGGAGTTAACATTTCCAACTCCTTTTGATCCTCCATGAACGCAAGTGGCCTCGAGTTGAGACACGCTTCTATTTGAACTAATACTGTTGTCAGCTCTTCAAACGTTAACGTGGAATTGCCGACAACCCGTTTTAGGTGATGCTTGGCTGACTTTATACCCGACTCCCATAACCCTCCCTGATTAGGTGCATGGGGTGTTATGAACGTCCATTGAGTGTTGTTATTTGCGAGACTTTCACCAAGTTCAGCCATGAATTTAGAGTTTTCTCTTTTAAACATCTCGGTTAGCTCCCGTGCGGCTCCCACGAAGTTAGTGCCATTGTCACTATAGAGTTGAGCGCAGTGACTCCGTCGGGCAACAAACCTCTTAAATGCAGCCAAGAATCCCTTGGTCGTCATGTCGCTGACGGCCTCCAAATGGATGGCCCGTGTTGACATGCATATAAAAAGGGCGATGTAACCCTTGTAGGACTTGTTGCCGCGTCCCGGAGAGACCCTAATGTTGATAGGACCAGCGTAATCAACACCGCTGTTCAGAAAGACTTTATTAGGTGTCACGCGTGGAGAGGGGAGTTGACCCATCAGTTGATTTCTAGTCTTGGCAGAGTATCTTATACAAGTAACACATTTCCTATAACATGCCTTGACTAGAAGTTTAACACCCACAATCCAATATGTCGACCTTAAGAAGGTGATCATGGCTTGTGGTCCCCCATGCATTGTCTTTCTATGTGCGTCTGATATTAATAACCTTGTGAGAAAGGAATCCTTGGGCAAAAAAATTGGATGTTTGCGATTGAAATTAAATTCAGACATTTCTAATCGCCCGCCCACTCTTATTATTTCATCCGCATCCAAAAATAAATTCAAGGATTTGTATTTCCCCTTTGCGTTCGAATTGGGACCCAACCTTTTCAACTCGGTGATTTCCTCTTGTAAATATTCTATCTGACATCTCTTGATACAGACTTTCATCGCTGCGTCCAGTTCCGATTTTGTTAAATAACTTTCCCTAGGTTGGAGTGCATTGTTAACCGCAGGTCTCCTATAATTTAGGAATCTTGACTTGGAGCTATGCCTCGTGTGGCACAATCTGCGGGATTCTGCTTAGACGAGACGTGTGACCAATATTGTGTATCTAACGAATTTAAGATTTCAGACACGCGATTGGCCACAAACGTCTTCCATCGACTCGGATGGCTATTGAGCCAGGCTAAAACTACCTCCGAGTCCGTCCACGCGTGTAAATTTTCAGACTCCACCTTTAGAACCGAAGCTACTTCTCTCATGAGCTTAGCTAATAAAACTGCTCCACATAGTTCCAGTCGCGGTATTGACACCTGCTTAACAGGCGAGACCTTTGTCTTCGATGTTATCAAGACCACCTGTATATTGCCAAATTCGTCTACAACTCTCAAATATACCACGGCGGCATAAGCCAGTTTAGACGCATCAGAAAACCCGTGCAGCTGTATTTCGCGATTGTTGGAACTGGTGTGGCACCACCGAGGGATTTTAACAGCAGCCAACGAAGGTAAGTTCTCACGGTATGTAACCCATTCATTAACCAGACTGTTGGGGACTTCTTCATCCCAACCGATACCTGCTAACCAGAGCTTTTGTATTAAAACCTTTGCTGTAATTATGCTAGGTGCCAGCCAGCCTAATGGGTCAAAAAGCTTGGATATGTCTGAAACGATTTTTCTTTTTGTAATAGGTGCAGTCATACTAGGTAGTTCTATGGAGTACTTAAAAACATCCGCATTGGAGTCCCAGGTGAGTCCCAGGATTTTAGTTACATTATCTATTTTTAGGTTTAGTTCCTTATCCTTATTCGTAACTAACCCATTATTTGTTCTTTCAACTAATTCCTTATTATTACTATTAAACTTTTGCAATTTAAATCCCCCCTTCAATAGGACTGTATATATTATTTTATAAAGCTCGTATGCCTGATCTACATTTTCAGCTCCTGACATGTAATCATCCATGTAAAAGTCAGTTAAAATGCTTTCAGATGCCTTGGGATTATTCTGACATTCGTCATAGGCTATCTGATGTAGAACACGAACTGCTAAAAAAGGTGCAGAAGCTGTACCGAATGTTACGGTAGTCAACTCGTATTCACTGATGCGATCATTTGGGTCATCCCTCCAAAGAATACGCTGAAATATCGTATCTCTTCTATCAACCAGTACCTGTCTGTACATCTTTTCGATGTCCGCAACTAGGCATATGCGATTTATTCTCCAACGCATAATTATATTACGCAGATCCTTTTGAAGCGTTGGTCCAACCAATGACACAATATACTATAGACCGTCCCTCCCTTGGCCAATACTGTACGCCGTAAAAAGCTAGGAAAGATCAACTAAATCTAGATGGCGCTCAAAATAAGCTCTAAAAAGCAGTTTAACAAAGTTTAACAGTATTTTATTGATGTGCTTCAATTCTAGTAACTATATTATTATTTTTCAAATATAAAACTTGCTTTGTATTGCTTGCTTTAAAAAAATTATTTTCAATTGCATAACTAAAAGTTATCACCTATGTTTAGGAGATGTCGTTGCAATCGATTTAAATAAACTTGAAAATAATGACCTATTTACTACGCTAGATGTCACATTTATAAGTTATTTGGTTGAATCAGAGAAACAATGCACTCATGAATGGCAACATTGCAAAAATCGTTCATATCTTCCAGTAGTTAACACGGAACGGCAACGTCGCTTGAGCCGCGTACTCAGTTCAAAAATTTAATTAATATGAATGTTTATTTTAACCGACTTCAAAAAAAGAAGGTAGTTATCAATTCGACTGTATTTTTATTTTTAACCGACTTCCAAAAAGGAGGAGGTTCTATGTTCCACTGTGTTTTTTTTATGTATGTTCACCGATTACTGCGTCAATTGTGGACCGATTTTGAAAATTCTTTTTGTATTCGAAAGGGTATGCTCCCGAGGTGGTCTCATTGTCACCATATCAGGAACTGATCATGGGATCCCAGGGAAATCGAGGGAAACCCTCATTTTTTTAGGCACATATTATGTTTTCGAATATTTTCTGAAGTTAACCCGGTATTTGCGTCTGGTAGTCATCATTTTATGATGATGAGCTGATGGTGTAAGGTACAACTCCATAACGGTTAGGAGTTGGAGGATAAATCTTTAAATATCATATGTATGTATGTTACCTTTAGTCGTATTCTTTCAAATTATTTAGGTAAGCTGATGATCGAAGGTACAACTCCTCAACGGTTAGGAGTTGGAGGATAATTCTTTCAATTTCATACGTATCTATAGACCTTTAGTCGTATACTTTCAAGTTATTTAGGTGAGCTGATGATAGAAGATTAAACTCTTCAATAGTTAGGGATAAGATGATGATTTTAATATTACACGTACGTATATACCTTAAGTTGTATTCTTTCAGTTATTCATATGGATCGTTTTATTGAGTAGACATCCACTAAGGAAGGTATTTTGGAATTTCTACCCCTAAGGGGGTGAAATACGGGTTGAAAGTGTGGACGAAAGTCCGTCATTTTTAAGTTAGAAACATGAAACTTTAACTTTGGGCTACTGATTAAAAATGAGTAGATACGTATTTAACCGTTTCTGGATATTATTTTACTTGGTTACGCGCGACGCGACGTAATATGACCCCTGCCCCTGGTAATACCACGGCCTCACAGAAAACCGATGTGAAAAAGTGCTTGTTGTGCTGTGTTTCACCGAGTGAGTGAGGATACCGGAGGCTCATACCCCAACCTCTTCCCCCATCCCACTCCACTATGCCCCAAAGGCCGGTAACGCATTTGTCAAATTATTTTAGAAATAATCAAACTTTACAAAATATACTAAAAAACAATATATTATTTTCTGTAAATAAATGCAAAAAGTCAACAACACGCGTGGTATTCCCAGGCGGTCACCCATCCAATTACTAACCACGACCGATGTGGCTTAACCTCGGTGATCGGACGAGAACCGGTGCATTCAACACGGTATGGACGTTGGCAATCAGTTTGTTATATTTAACGTTGAGTATCCAGCACTATGACGTCAACTCAATGTTAATTGTCGCTACAACTTTTGGCGCGAAAAGCGCATTAGGGAACTTCGTTCCAAAAACATTTCTGATTGTTTTATTAATAACTAGGTTTCGCCTGCGACTTCGTTCGCCCGTGACTTCGTTCGCATTTAATAAAAAGTATCCTATGTTACTTCTAATACCTCTACAAGAATATGTGTTTCATGATGATCAGATTGATCAGCTAAGTAGTTTTCGCCGGAAAGCGTAACAAAGGAACTTACGTTCGCATTTTTAACATTAGGATTATTTATAAGACACAAACCGAAAGAAAATCCTTAATTACACCTTTTTGTCATCTACAGTTGTTAATTAATATGTGCAAGCAATTCTCGACATTATCAACTCATAATTATCAAATTTTTTATTTGCATACATTCACGATCAACAACATTTATAAACGCCAAAAACTGTTTTTAGACATGTGTCATTAAGGACGGGAATTTGCAACTGCAACATGCAACTGTATTTTATTTATTCATCAATTTTTATTTTGTTTTTTGAATCCATTAAAAAAATAAAATGTCAGTCCTTAGTTCCTTACCTATGTCAATTGAGAAACATACATACAAAGTTTAAAGTGAATCCATTGAAAATAAAAAAAGTTTCAAACAATTAATTAAAAAAAAGATTGTAAAGAGAACAGCGGTTATTTTAAAATTAAAAACAGACATTTCAATTTTATTTATTTGTGTAGATCTCTCTGACGATAAAATATAACATAAATTATGTAGGTACTAAGATAATTAATTATTTAAAAAACGACATCTAGTGGTACATTTCGCAATAATACAATGACAATAAACTTGACAGTTGACTGTTGGGTTCGTATTGGTGTTGGGGATCAGAAAATATCGTTGTAATTCACGATTTGATGCACTTAGTGACATCTAGGGAACATTAAGCTTACTATAAATCCGCGTACAGGTCTCGCCTAGTAGAGTGTTGGTCTAGTATATATTTCGTCAGTGGTCCAACTAACAAATGATCGTTCAATGCTAACCCATTTGATCCCTTACAGGATGCATCAAAGACGACTCGCACCTTGGTCGTCACCTTATCCTCCCTGACGACAGCATGATGAGGTAAGTAGATAGCCAAATTGTTATTTGTTTTATTCTCTATAATCTGTTCCATGTGATTTAAATTCAAATATTCATTAATTACTTTACTATACTCTTCCTTTAGTGAAATGTTTCTACTTAATTTTAACTCTAAACTTTTTAACCGTTTTTCAGCTATCGCCCTAGAATCACCAAACCGTCTCATCAAGGTTGCATCACGAAGCGGTAACCGAACCACGTAGCGACCATCTTCGTTTCGCGTGGTAGTAGTTAAAAATAACTGTTCACATTTTAACTCATCATCTGTGAGCATTTTAGTTGTTTCAGCCGGTTCTTTTTCCAGTTCCCAAAACTTCTTTTAATCAATCAATCAATCTTTATTTGTTTGCGAATGTGGGTTGTACAATGAGATGTTACACTATAATGATGGAGCAGTCACATTCCACCTCTAGGCATGCAAACACTAAATATGAAATTACATTCAAGATTACACATAAGGAAAACAAAAGTCAATTTCAATCAAATAACAAAAAATTAAAAATATACTTAAACAATCCAAACAACAAAATTAAAAATGTCAATATTAGAAAATAAAATACAGATACAATTCATGTCAACATCGACTTCAGTCAACAATAACAAAACAGCCAAAACAACAAGTACTCAGATCGTGCCGACACATTTATCCTCTAGATACTCCTTTACACTATAGTATGTTTTTTGTAACAATATAGTTTTTAATTTATCTTTAAAATCATGTAAATTTTGTGTACGGCATAAATCAGGTGGCAGTTTATTAAAAATTCTTGATGTCATGCAGAGAATGCTTTTATTCATGAGAGTAGTGGTATTGTGCACTGTTTTTATCTTATATCCGTAGCGGGTACCATGGAGATGGTCAAATAACCGCATGTTTCTCTTTACAAACATGGCAACCTCTAAGATGTATATACTTGGTAGAGTCAATATCTTCAAGTTAAAGAAATGTTGTTTACAGCTGTCTCTGCTCTTAATATTACATATGGACCTAATACACTGCTTTTGAGCTCTGAATACCATCTCCCAATCCGTGGAATTTCCCCAAAATATGATACCATAATGTACAATAGACTCTGCATACGCATGATATGCAGTCACCACAGTAGGGACACTAGCTGATTTTACCAACATGTACAGAGCATATGAAATTTTATTTAGTGCAAGGCAAATATTTTCTATATGCGATTTCCAGTTTAAATTACTATCTACTGTTAAACCTAGAAACTTCACAGTATCGACTTCCTTTATTTCTACACCTTCATGTTCTATTTTTATATCAATTTGAGGTCTAACCCTATTCCGAAATAACATAATATTAGTTTTATTGAGATTTATTGCTAGGTTATTTGATTTCAGCCAATTAACTATATCAGAGAGGGTATTGTTCATTGAGACTTTAAGTTGACTATGATCCTTGTTTGAGAATATCACGGTACTATCATCCGCAAACAGAATTATCGGTGCTGAAACTGCTTTTGGAAAGTCGTTTATGTACAGTAAAAACAGTAACGGACCCAGCACACTACCCTGAGGAACCCCAAATTCAACTTGCTTATAACCTGAAACGACTGTTTGTTCTTCCTTTTTTATTTCGCATATTTTATGTATACGAGTAGCTTGTCTTCTATTATTTAAAAAGGACATTATGATGTCAAGCACATTTCCCCTAATTCCGGTAGCATAAAGTTTTTTTTTTCAGTATTTCAAAATTTACACAGTCGAAGGCTTTACTAATGTCCATGAAAAGAGCACACACTGGCGTGTTATTATCTAAATTGACCAGAACTTCCCTAACAAATCCATAAACAGCTTTGTTTATGGTCATATTTTTTCTAAAACCCATTTGTGCTTCAGTAATTAGGTTATATTTTTCCAAGTATTTATATAGGGACTCGTTAATAATTTTTTCTAATACTTTTGAAAACACTGGTATCAAAGCTATTGGCCTGTAACATGACATGTCTGCCCGATCTTGTTTTTTAAATAGGGGTTTAATGATAGTAGTTTTCAATTTTGAGGGGAATATGCCCTGCAGTATACACAAATTAAATACGTGAGACAGTACCGGTGATATGACTTTACTCACATGTTTTATTACTTTAGTTGTAATGCCATCATAACCGGTGCTAGACGTGTTCTTAAGAGTTAGGATTATTCTATGAATGTCAATGGCTGTTGTAGGATTGATAAAGATTGAGTTATGGTTATTACAAAATGTCAGTGTATCATTATATGTCAAATTATTAATTGATGTCATGTTATTAGTCATAGTGAGTAGTTTAATTTCGTTAATAAAAAAATTGTTAAAATGTTGGGCTATTTCTAATGGTTCAGTGATAATTTGCCCATCAATTTTTAGCTGAGTTATACAATCTTTCGGAGGCTTCGCTTTTGCATTGTTAATAATGTTCCAGGTGGCCTTTGATTTATTTTTACTATTGATAATATAATAGTCATTCTGGGTTTTTTTGGTCAAAGTAATTATTTTATTTAATTTTGCTGAATAGGATTTAAACTTCAATTTATCGGATTTACTTCTGGTTTTCCTATACTGCCACAGCAGTGAACGTTTCCTTTTAGAACAGAGTTTAATTCCTTTGCTGATCCATTTTTGCTTTCTCTTAATAGACTTCTTTAATTTCACTATAGGGAAGCACAATTCGTAAAAAAGAATAAATAAATCATAAAACTCATCAAAAGATTTTTCAGCATCACTGCAATTGTACACATCACTAAACGACAAACAACTTAAATATCCTTTAAATCTATTTAAATTATCCTTACTATAGTCTCTTTTTTCTACATTCCAAGATTCTATATTATGAATGACCTTAACTGGACACTCCAACAACTGCGCCGTGTGATCGGATAGAGCTAAATCATAAATATTACTTTTACAGCCTCTAATGTTATTTATGATAATGTGATCAATACATGTCCCTGAAATTAATCGTGTCGGAGATTCTATAACTACGTGAAGATTGTATTGTGCTAGCAAATATCTATACCTCAGTGCAATGCTATTATTTTTCAAAGTATCAATGTTAAAGTCCCTCTTCCCCCGGACCGCCGTAAGGTGCAGACGTGCAGAAGACCTGTTGTTGTATTTTAAAAACTCAATAATATTCATAATTTAAAGCAAATAAATTCAGTGATAAAATAGGATTGCATAAGTGTACAGGAGGTGCATAACATTCGGAGACGCGTGAGTGATGAACACACCTACACACACTGACACACAACGCTAAGACGAACCTCATTTAAACCGAGTCAGTGTTCTGCTATCCTGGTATCTGAGATCGTCGTAAACAAATCAGCGCGTGCGCAGGGCGTACTTACCTATCGAATCCGCCCCTTTCAAGCACTATTGGATAATCACCTGCGCCTACGCCCACCCTGCGAACGATTAAGCGACACCCATCTGTTATTACTTATTACATCTATCTACTAAGCTCCACCCTTTGGGTCACTTGTACAAAAGAGTAACCACTACCTACATATTTCTATTTTTTCGTAGTACCCACTATGGCAGCAGCACAGTTAAATAAATCTTTCTCCGACACAAACATTAGTGAAAAAGTAATTGAATCTACACCCCTAACTATATCTCCGTACGCAACAAAAGAATGAGAGAAGAAGATTTGCCCTCAGAATTCTGCAAGTTTAAGGAAGAGATAAAAGACTTGCTTACATCTTTCATGACAACTCAAAAAAAGGAACTCAAGATGATTACCGATAACCTCAAGGATATTCAACAAACCAACAGTAATATTGAAGCTTCCGTTGCACGATTATCTATTCAACAAGAAGAGTTTCAAAAAAAGATAGAATCTCTTGAGTTGCAATCAAAAAAAGACCGAGAATATATAGTTATGCTAGAGGATAAATTGGAGGACTTGCAGAGAGGCGCAAGGAAATCCTGTATTGAACTAAAAAATGTTCCTAAGAAACCCCAAGAGAATAGAAACGACCTATTATACATGATTGAGTGTCTAGCGAAAACTATCCACTTTGATTTAGCCTCGAGAGACATAAAAGACATTTATAGATTAAAGAGTAATTTCGAATTCTCGAACTTAATTCATCTATACAAAAATCCGACTTTCTACAGAAAATCAAGTCTTACAATATAAGAAACAAAATAAAACTTCAAGCAAAACACCTTGGGCTCACCACTAATGAAGACACCCCCGTATTCATATCAGAACAACTCACTGCCAAGGGTGCCCGTTTGCACTTCTTGGCAAGGGATTTAGCGAAAACCAAGCAATACAAGTATTGTTGGACTGCATTTGGACGCGTCTATGTTAAAAGAGATGAAAATAGTAGGGTTATTTTAATAAAGAATGAAGCACAGGTACATCACTTACTTCAAGAAATCTGACTAGTCGAAGTACACCATTTTTGTTTTGCATACATTTCATTCTTTTCACTTTACCTATATAATTATTGCATGCATTACATTCAGGAGTAACTATGTCTCTGTTTTAGTAAAGTTAACTGAAACGAATTTTATATATAGTATTTTTGAAATTAAGCACGGTCAGCTCAACTATACTGTAACAAATAATACTTTTTACACACTTTACATACATTATCTAAAATATAATACAATGAATAACTCTAAATTCACTTACATTACACACACACATTTACAAGTATCCTGTTTATGTCAAACAACATACATATTAGCACGTAAACTTAAAATACAATCCCGAAAAGTTAAAGTTCCTCAGTACTCATACAACAGTGATCCGGTAGCATTGCCAGACATTTTAAACCCCGAAGATGGATAGTAACCTAAATACTTTGAAAGAATTGGATAACACTGAGATTGCCGATTCCGTTTTAATTAACATAGAACAGTTACACAACTATTTACAGCCCCGACATTCTAACTTAACTGTGTTAACGCAAAATATAAGGAGCATTTATAGTAACTTTGACGATCTGCAGACAAACCTATCGCAGATTAAGCATAATGTTGATATAATTTTACTCACAGAATGTCGCATTAACTACAATAAACATCTCCCTAACTTAAAAAACTACAACTATTACTACACTATAAATCAGCTCAATCAAAATGATGGCGTGGTAGCGTATATAAAAGATATTCATCTTCCCAGAGTCACTGAAATTAATATAACTCACGCTTCTGCTATTCAGATAACTATGTCAAATATCACCATTATAGGTATATATCGTTCTCCATCACACGCCTGTGCTGATAGCTTTATAAATTCACTAAACCTTCATCTTGAAACTATTAAGTCACACAAAAATATTATAATAACAGGCGACATAAATATTAATTTAATAGCAAAATCAACAGAAACATCGCTGCACCGCAATAATAGATTAAATTACTTAAATATGTTGGCTGTCCATGGCCTTTTGTCAGGGCATAGTCTACCAACGAGAGAACAAAACTGCCTCGATCACACGTTTTTAAAAATTAATAAATGCAATTACTCAGCTTTAGTTGCAGTTTTAAATACGTCTATTACTGATCATGCTATGGTGTTATTGGATATAGCTCATGCATTTAAAAGTAAGACCTACACGAAGCAGAAATCTGTTATATCCTTCGATAAAGCGCACATAAACTTAATTAACACAGATATATCATTTATAAACTCATGTAATGATCCGGATACTGTAGCTGACAGATTGATATCTGTAATTAAGGCATCACTGCTCTCTAGCACAGTAAATAAACCTATATCTGGTAGACGGCGAATAATAAAACCGTGGATAACTACTGGAGTACTGCGGTGTATTAATCTTCGTAACAAAATGCAATTGAAGTTGAGAAACGAACCATTTAACCTAACATTAAAAATTACATTTAGACGTTTTCGTAATTTCTGTGCGAATTTAATTAAGAAATCGAAAAGGCAATATCAGAGAGACCAGATAACTAACTCAATAAAAAACACAAAACATCTTTGGCAACAAATAAATGAAATAACCCATTTCAAAACCCCAAAATCGTCCAACGCCTCTCTTCTAAATGTGACTCCACACCCGGTTGATTCACTTAATTGTGTTAACCTGTACTTTGCTCAAATAGGGAAAACTTTGGCTAGTGATATAATTAATACATTTGGTCCTTCTAGATGTACAGCTATTTCCAATAACTACAATAACAACTTAAATACGCAAGTTACATCGTTTGTGTTGCTGGTCAGTACCCACAGGAGGTGGATGGTATACTGATGAGTCTTGACTCTGATAGCTCACCTGGCTGGGATGGTATACCAACTAAGTTTTTAAAAATATCTAGAGACTTCATTGTCCCAGTAATAAGTCAGTTAGCTAACTTATGCTTTGACGCTGGACAATTTCCTGCTGCTTTCAAGCGGTCTGTTATTACTCCTGTGCATAAGGGCGGGGACGTGAACGATGTCAATAATTATCGACCTATATCTGTCTTGCCTTGCATTTCGAAAATCATTGAAAAATTATTAAACAACAGACTTTGTGAGTATTTAAATAAATATAAAATTTTGTCCAGGTCACAGTATGGTTTCAGGAAGGGACTTTCTACTCAAGATGCTATCATGTCACTAAGCAATGAGATAACGACTAATGTGGACAATGGTAATAAATGTTTGACCGTGTTTTTGGATCTTAAGAAAGCTTTTGACACCGTTTCCGTCCCTGTCCTTCTTCAGAGGCTTGAGAACATTGGTATAAGAGGAACGGCTCTTTCTCTTTTTAGAAGCTATTTAACGGGTCGAAAGCAGCAAGTCAAAATTAATGACATAAGAAGTAATGAAGAGGACGTAGTTTGCGGGGTCCCGCAGGGGAGTGTTCTTGGCCCGACGCTGTTCCTAATTTACATAAACGATTTGTGTAAAATTGGGAGCAGTACTGGGCGGGTCTTTTGTTATGCGGATGACACTGCGTTGGTTTATTCAGGCGTGTCATGGAGTGCCGTACAAACTGCCGCTGAACAAGGTCTGTCACAGGTGGCAAATTGGCTCAATGAAAATCTCCTAACCCTCAATATCCAAAAAACTAATTTCATCTGCTTTACTCCTAATCAAAGAACACAGCCAGGTCCCGAATTTAAAATTACTATCCATGACTGTGCTAATGAGACTGAGTTGTGTAACTGCAAGAGTATTCAACAAGTTAAGACTACTAAATACCTAGGGGTAACTGTTGATCAACGGCTCTCTTGGCATTTTCATATAGAAGTCATCATATCCCGAGTTAGAAAACTTATTTGGATTTTCAAGACATTGCGTCATGTAATGCAAGCACAGATGCTAAACAAAATATATACAGCTCTGGCACAGTCTGTAATAACTTACTGTATACCAGTATGGGGAGGGGCCACTAAAAACAAATTTTAGACTTAGAAAGAGCACAGAGGTCACTTATTAAGGTCATGTACTTTAAACCTTACAGATATTCCACAGAAAAATTTTACAAGGATAGCAATCTCTTAAGTGTCAGAAAATTATATGTCCTGAATATAACCTTAAATCTGCACAAAACACTGACTTACAATCCTTCTATTCTCGATAAACGGCGTAAAGATATTGTAGCTCATGCTGCGAGAGTTCGTTCTGTTTTTGCCAGACGCCAATATGTATCACAATCCGCATATGTTTATAATAAGTTAAACTCTAAACTTAATATATACCCCAGGTTACTCTATGACTGTAAAACAACCATAACCGAATGGCTTAAAACACTAACGTATGAGGAGACCGAAATCATCTTAGTAAGAATTAGTTAACGTGCAATCACTCACACTCACAATTGAACATTTGCATTCATTTCCATACACAAACACACTCACACACAAACACACAATCACACATACACACACACTCACATACACACACACGCACACATACTACGTATTCCGAAATAAACAAGAACAAAGCTGTACCATTATTTTCGTTATTATACACTATTTGTTAAAAGTATTTTTGTTGTAATAATACTTGCTACTTACTAGACATTCTTCACTGTGTGCTTATAGGAACCATTGATATAGTAATGTAAGTTAACTGTATGATGCAAACATTGCCTATCTGTTGTAATTATGGTCTCATCATTGTGTATTAGTAAATTACGGGAAGAAGCGAGACAACCCCGATACAAGTATATCCAATAACTTACTGGGGTTTGTCTCAATTTATTTAGTGTATGACAATGTATGAGAAATAATAAACACATTTTTTTTTTTTTTTTTTTTTTTAAAGTCACCACAAATTATGATTTTTTTCTTTTTAAGGCAAAAATGTTGCAAGAGATTATTAAAACTTACAAAAAAAGTATCTACCGCCTCTGAGGTCTTGTTAGGTGGTCTGTATATACATAATAAATACATATTATGGTTCACGAGTTCAATACCACTGCATTCCAATATATTTTGTACTTGAAAATGCTGAATAATTTCTAATTCTTATCTAAATCTTTAATAGTTCATCCGTTGAAACTCGACAATGCATGACAGTGATATGTGAGTAAGTGTCAGACGTGTTAGCCACCTCAGATACCCCAGACAATATCCACCCTAGAGCGGTTTTTTGTGCTAACATGGTACCACCAAAATTCCGCTTAATGCCTGCCTGGATTACCTGACTGTAGACATCAGCACCTAACAAAATATCAATTTTGTTAGGCCTGTAGTACTCAGGGTCAGCCAGCTCCTCTTCCGTCAAGTCTACCCATTCTACCCTGGTTACTTGAGTAACTGGGAGAAGGGTCGTGACCGACTTCAGCACATAGGCATTAACCGTTATTTGGTGGTTAGGATTAGTTCTAGACCTCACCTTTACGGTAACTGTGTAATTAGACGTGACACTCTTGCCACCCCCTACACCCAACACAGTATTTTTTGTCGCAATCCTTTTCAGACCCAAATATTGGACCATAGCTTCCGTTATAAAGGAACCTTGCGACCCCTGGTCTAGTAATGCCCTCACCACCCTATACGTACCATCCCTTGACTCAGCTTTTACTAAAGCTGTTGTCAATAACACAGTCTTCCGACAGTTACCAGTAGAGAAATGTGAAACGACTGACTTACCAGATTCGCCACTGGATGCTGCCGATTCTCTATCATTCATCTTCATCATTCTTGATGATGAGGCATCCCCACGTGAAGTGCTAGCGTCCGTACTACTGGATCCGGTAACACTCATATCCTGGTGCAACAATGAATTATGGCGGCGCTTGCATTGTTGACACCTTATTGGACTTTTACACAACCTGGCTGAGTGATTGCTGTTGAGACAAATAAAACATAAGTTGTTTTCCTGAACAAATTGGCGACGTTTAGTTACAGGTTCATTAATAAAACTTTTACAAGCCCCGATTTTGTGACTAGCTGAACAATATACACATGATACCGTTATCAGCGCTTTATCCTTGATAGAAAGAAAGGAATTCAATTTTCTTTGAGACTTCTTGGGTTCTTCGGCCTTACTACTACTTGTAAACAAAACTTTTTCAAACGAAACGAAAAACTTTCTAAGTGTTTTGGAGTTAGTATTTCTATGTAAAATCGTCATAGGTTCCCCGTCTCAACAGAGAATTGCCTTAAACTATTACAAGTCCAACACCCAAGTTAATTATACAAGTTTTTAAAGACTAACCGTTAAGGTTGAATTTACCAGTGTTATTGCACATAAAATAGAAATATAATTAATGTCTACTATTTTCAAAGTTATTGCACTTGAATTAAAAAGGTCGAAAATGTACTCACAGTTTTTGGTCACCTTCCACACACACAATAAACAATCACTTGCCGCAGCGCCCTCTGGTGAGCGTTATGTAAAACCTGCTTGATCGATGTCGCCCTGTGTTTGTAGTAGATTTTTTCTCAATGATTCCGTACTCCACTCAATTGTAGCTCCTTAATTCACCGCTAGATGGCACCTCCTGATTTCCAATTAATCAGGCCCTGGCACCGTCGTTTGCACCAAGCAACGTTCCTTCAGCGCCCAACGTCTTCCTGACGTCCGCGTAGGAACTTTTGCTCTAGTTAGCAATCCACTAACTAGTACCTAACAAGGTGGGTGATTCCGGTATCACCACCGAAGAAGCTACCAAAAACAGCGCTTTTTGTCAACCGGCTTCGAACGGACCATGAACGAGGTGTACGTCTTGGCTGGAAAGCGCTATGTTAAATGAAAGTCAGATTGCAACTGTCTCAATTAGTTATAATTTATCGACTACAACACTGTTTCAATCGCTCCTAAAAATGCTCCCCAATACAATATTTTTATTCTTATATAAATGTGACTTTGTAACATAGTCATAGTGCCATTTATATTTTGGTACAACGCCATCTATCGAGCGCGCTGACAAGTTTCCTAACAAATTGCCTTTAAAACCTAAACAAAATACAATATCTCATATCACATACCATTTCGAAATATTAGCCATATTGTACTCTTACTTATCGAACAATTCTTTAAATTTCTTTAATATGAACAAAAGTTTTTCTAAGAGGCAATTGTTTTATAGTTAAAACTAGCCGTTGCCCGCGGCTTCGCCCGCGTGTATGTCGGTTATCGCGGTAAATAGTAACCTATGTGATATTCTGATATATAAGCTATATTACTGTAAAGTTTCATCCAAATCCGTTCAGTAGTTTTTGCATGAAGAAGTAACAAACATACACACAAACTTTCGCCTTTATATATTAGTGTGATGTGATGTGATTAGTGTGATAATGTCATATGTAACGGTGGTTTAGCCAAGACGGCGGCAAAGCAAACACGTTATAGTAGCACAAGCTCACAATACTCTCCAATGCACACCAAGTAGAACGTCTAGAATATGAATGCGTGTGAATTACTCGAACCGATGGTATTTTTTAGTATTTGACAGGCTTGACCCAATTTAATACTGAATTCTCATATTTCGTAGATATACGTACGGCACACGCGTAACGTCGCCTACGTGGCCCTCGCCTCGGAAAGCCCGTCCCGACCATCCGCGGCCACACTCAGGGCTTCATGAGGCGCTGGTAGGCGCGCCTCCGCCGCCCGGTTTGCCGGCGGCGGATTGGGTCCGAGTGGACATCGTCCTCCCGGGCCTTCTCCGCCACCTCCTTCTGCGACATTACATCTTCGCAGAAGGTTGCGACCGCGGTAAAACTGCTGTCGCTACCGGCCATGGAGCGTATGACGGCCGGTAGCGAGAGATCCCCTCCGATGACTGCAGTGAGGGCCCGGCGCTGCGACGCCCATGCGGGGAAGATTGCCAGCGTATGCTGGGCCGAGTCCTCACTGCAGTCGCGGTGGTGGCAGGCGGGACTCAATTCCCTCCTAGCGACCGAGTGCAGGTGCTTCCCGAAGCAACCGTGCCCGGAAAGGACCTGCGTCAGTCGGAAGGAAAGGGTCCCGTGCTGTCGCCCTGCCCACTCAAGGATGACTGGCTGGAGAGCCTCCACGGCGGCAAAGCCAGCACGTGGAGTCTCCAGCCGGAACGACCATCTAGCCATAGTGGCGCGACGGGCGGCTTCACGCCACTCGCGTACCTCTTCGAGGATCTTGGAGGATCGACGGGTGGCTGAATATCGGGCGGAGTTTGGCTATCGCCCTCCGCCCGATATTCAGCCACCCGTCGATCCTCCACCTCCAACTCCAACGGGGGTGTTCCGACCAGGGCGCACGCCGCCTCGGTCGACACCGTGCGGTATCCGCGTATGGCTCTGACCGCCAATACCCTCTGAGGCCGCCAGAGGCGGGCCTTATTTAGGGCAGTCAGAGCCGCCACCCACACCGGTGCACCATACAGCGCCATCGACCGGACAACCCCCGTGTACAGGAGTCGCGTTGCGACGCTGGCTCCACCCAAGTTGGGCAAATATAATACATAGTTCTCTTAGTTAGTGTGTATCAGCAAGAAATTCGGTTTTAATAACTTGTTTACTGTATCGCAAAGTGTTGTCATGTATTTAATCGATAAAAGCAAAACTGTGTTAAATATTAAAAGTAATTTACAATATTATTGTTTACAATAATACATGAATTGCAAACAGCAAAATAACGTGAAATATACCACGTAAGTGTGATGTTTCTACAATGATTACATTTTTTTAGTTTTTTCTTTTGGAACACAATAACAGTTTAGAGTGATATGTCTTTTGTTTTTAGATTTCAAAAAAATGAGAGTCTTCATAAGTTGTGAAAAGAAAACATTGGCATCGAAAACATAAAACCTCAGTTTGCTCACGCATTTTGAAGAAATGAAAATTTGAAGAAAAATATTATACCTAAACAAATTTTGATCAGAAGACTCAACCACAAAAGTATTAGGTAATTCTTTAAATATACATTTATAATGAAGCATTTCGAATATTTTTTCAAATGGAAATTCTGATCATAAAAGCACTCACAAATTAATGTTGATGAAGGCAAATTTTGGATTAATAACTAAAGAAGTAGAAGTATCTGGACTAAATTAATATTGTTTCGGAACGAATAAAAATCATTGGTAAAATGACTTTTTTTTTTTATTTGATTATTATTTCCTTTATTATTTTTCTTTCTCTTTTTCTTACATATTTAATATGAATATTCATTTTAAATTAGTCCTTTAATGGTTTATCGATATATAAAGATACAAGTAAACAAATGAGTCGCATCACTATGGGAGGCGGGCCGACGCCATTTCAGGGAAATCACACTATTTCATATCCTATAAATTCTTTAATCAAAGGTGCCACTATACAGGTGGTTTACTTTTGGATTGTGAATGCTAACTATCACATAGTGTACTTTATAAAGGTTTATTTTATTGGAGATTAAAAATAAAAAACTTTATTCTAGCAGAAAACATAGCATTTATTTACACAATTACATATTTTGAAAAAAAAAACGACCGGCCTGAAACTATCCCTACATATTTAAGAAATATGTATACTTTCAGAGGTTATTGTAAGTTATAATATTACTACTATTTCAGAACGGTAGCTTTCTCAAGTTATAATTAACCTAACCTTAATTAGCTAACCAACCACGGCTAAACGGCTTTGTTATATTATTTAAACATACATTCATTATAGAAAAGAAATAGGGCGGACACAGCCAGCAAGTACGTAGCTAGTTGCTAAATTAAACCGCTTACGAAGTCTAGTGCTAGAATTAAATGATCATCTCAAAAGTTATAAAGTAGCTTTTATTGTTGGGCCTACCTCCCTTCAGATGCGTAAAAATGGTTGCATTCTAAAGACTACTCCTCCTTGACAGCTGCATCAAAAGATTCGAAAAAAATATATGTTTACTGCAGATTCATGTGCAAGAATATATAGGTTTAATTTTTTACATACGATAAATAGTATTGCCATAAAAAATATTTAACAACACTCTATTTTGTTCGCTTTTTTGCCTAAAGCTTTTAAACGGCTTTGAAGCAAAAAAAAATTTTTACACAGAAATATTGGTGGTTGAATTAGCTATAAACTAGGCATTACTCATATTTAAATCAATCAATATTTTGTAAAGAAAATTATCAATATTGCGATTCCTAAAATTAAAAGTACAGCGGGTCTCTGTGGGGGCGCAGGCGGCAGTCGTGCGTTGGCTTGGCATTCAGACGGGAAGGCTGTGTCGCTCGCTGCTCTGCTCACGCTATCGACTAACTATGCTTAGACGTTTCTGTTTGTGTAAGTATTTAGGTACTTTCTGGGTTAGTGTGCATTAGAGACTAACTCGCTGCAAAGGACTCAAAGTGATCGTGCGCTTGGATGCTTTTTGATGTTTTGACTGCCTCGATGGCGCAGTGGTATCGTATGCGACTGCAGGCTATGCTTGAGGTCTCGGGTTCGATTCCCGGGTCGGATTAAATATTTGTATGATTTGAAAATATTTATTTCGGTGTTTGACTGTTTTCTATGCATAATATGTATCTACTTAAATATTTACAAAAAAGTAATATATTAGTAGAGAATACGATTAGGAACGCCCTTCACCCATCTGTTTATTAGATGAAAAGTATTTTAATATATCATATTTAATATTATATCGCGGGTGGGTTGGCTAAAAATCCCTGTCTGAACTATTATAATATACTTATATATCAAATATTTTTATAATTATCATTTATTTATTATCATATTTAAATATTAATATGTGTATCCGTGTATGCATTTTATATAGCATTAATATTATTATTGTTACTTATAAACCGATAAATTAAAGTTTTTCTTCCCTTATCTCTTTTTCTTATTACAATTGTATGATAGGATAGGCACCTGCCTTGTCCCTTACTGAACCAACTCAAGGTTACCATGTGGCATAAAGTCCGCCTCGCGCAATTGTAATGCACTATTACCTAAAAACAGACGGACCACATTAACTATAATGGCTTAGATAACTAACTTTGTTAGTTCAAGAGTATAGAGGTCTAACTTGTAAAATACACACACTCACATACAAAGCTTTGAAAATAATAATCAATATATATTTCGGACATCTGACACACAACGTCTATTAGTTTCAAACTAAGTGGAGCTTGTACTATGAAAGTTAGAACACCCAAACGAACCTGAGACCTCATGGACAATAGTCGCGTAAGCTATCACTGCACCAACGTACATGTAAAATCTCTAAAAATAAAAAAAAATGGAGTGTCTGTTTGTAATATTAAATAAACCGCTTTTAATAAATGCATATGTATGTATACACGATACATGTACCAAAATATTTTTTTTTACAATTTTTGTCTGTCTGTCTGTTTGTTCCGGGTAATCTCTGCAACGGCTGGACCGATTTTAACGGGACTTTCAGTGATAGGTCGTTACCCGCGGCAGGACGATAGCCGCGGGTAACACCGCGGGGTTCAGCTAGTTAAAAATAAATTCATGATAATTATCTGTTCGACACGATTTAATGTCAATTTGTAGACATTGCAGGTGACTTCGGAACCTTATTCTATGGGTGACCTGACACGTAACGCATTTACCTGTTTTTAACCGACTTAAAAAAAAGGAGGAGCTTTTTAAACGACTTCAAAAAAAAGGAGGAGGTTTCTCAATTCGACCGTATATATATATATTTTTTATGTGTGTTCGGGGATAACTTCGTCGTTTATGAACCGATTTTGATGATTCTTTTTTTAATGGAAAGGAGATATCCCAACGGTGGTACCATGATAAGGACACTAAGATCTGATTATGGCATCCAAGAGAAATCGAGTTGAACCTTGAAGTCGGTTTTATTTTGTTAAAATTTTACTTGTTAATTTATTTAAACATGCTTGAAGTTTTCAGAAATATGATAATTTTTTCTACAAAAGGTAAAATGAATTAATTTATTTTACCAGATTTCTTACCTCTCTTATCAAATATGTATAGTTGGATCGGTATTTCGAATTCTATATGGTTTTTAGTCTAATTTAACATACTTTTTCGTATTTAGTGCGTACCTATGATAAAATGTGTTAATTTTAAATCTTACTAAACTTTTAGAAATACCCCTTTTTTATGTCAACATTATAACCATTTATAATTATGTTTTGAAGTTAAGGCAAAAACGTCAGACAAGCGCGCATGTCTGTCTCGCTCCCTAGTCTTTGATCATCGTTTTGAAGTAGCGCGTGCGATACGGAGGTATGTATGTGTGCGGTGCAGATATGATACTATGTGTTTAGCTCCGCCCAGACGCTCAAGGTTATTGAGGCTACTATACGCCTTAACTAGCTAAGCCCCGCGGTTGATTGTATAGTCCGAACCAAACTTTATGGGGGTTTGGAACATCGTGCGTGTCGATAGAATACAGGTTAAGGTATCGGCGGGACGTAAAGGCGTGCGGGGTAAGGTCGACACCGACACACGCACGCCGCATCTTCCATAAGTGTGTAAGTAAGGTGTGTCCGTACACTACATACACGCATAATCTTGTCTAGTCCACGTACCTTCGAGTTGTAAATAATTTTTAATTGTTTTGTAACCTGTTTTGTTATTTTTGCCCACTTGTTTTATTATTGACTGTACAACAGTCAATAATAAAACAAGTGGGCAATTGGTTTGTGTTATTTACGTAAACTTTTCGTTGGTTACATATTTGCTGTATTTATTAAAATGAATCGTGGAGTGTTTAATCTTCTAAGTCAAAGTCGTTTATTTCTGTAAATACACACATCAAAAGTGTCTAGGGATCAAGCATTTTTATGCGGATTTCTTGAGATTGAGATGTGGCTTTGGCCCTGGCCTGCTCAGTCGCCAGACTTGAACCCGATTGAGCATGCATGGGATATGCTACAGAGAAGAGCTCTGCCGAATATGGAGGGTATCCAGTCGCAAGAAGACCTTTTTTTGTTGTTGCAACGAACATGGGCGGCCATTCCACAGCGTGATTTGGATGAACTCATTTTGAGTATGCCAAACCGATGTTCTTGTGTTAGTGTTCGCGGTAGAAACACGGATTATTAATTGTTTAAGTTACCTAATAAAATTTTAAAGAAAACTGTTATTTCAGTCTTTTTTTCGAACTTTAATGTTAGTGGTTCAAATGTCAAAAATCCTTTTATTAGGAAAATGGCAAATTTCTTTATTAATGCAAAGGTGACTTGGTTTATCGTTACTGTGACAAACGAAAACACTTTATTTGATGAATCCTTAAAGAAATTTTTTTTTAATATCAATCAGGAGAAAAGTTATTGCAAAAAAATATGTTGATCCCTAGACACATATGTTGATCCCTAGACACTTTTGATGTGTGTAGGTTTCCACAAACACTTCTACGATACCTTGGCTATAAAAATGTTAATAGGTTTAAATAAAATTAAATATTTGAATTCATATTTTATTTGCCTCGAACAACATCTCAGAAATAATCCTTCTATTTATTGTCCTTTAAGAATGGTAGGAATCTATTCATATTTTTATGAATTAATATAGCTATAGCTATAAAACAAGTACATGTAATACTAAATTTCATAATATAAATATATCTCCTCAGATTAGTAAAATAATTAGATACCTAGTTATTTTCGTCTTTACCACACCTGCTTGCGTATAAAGTTTGATTCGTGGGCTATAACACCGCTTAAAAAGTACCACAACAACTGCGGGTGCAGCTAGTCTTTTTTTTTATGGAATAGACGTAAGCCTGACGGTAAGCGATTACCGCCGCCCATGGACACCCGCAACACCAGAGGCGTCACAAGGTGCGTTGCCGGCCTTTGGGGGAGAGGTTGGGGGTATGAGCCTCCGGTATCCTCAATCACTCGGTGAAACACAGCGCAGGCGCTGTTTCCCACCGGTTTTCTGTGAGGCCGTGGTATCACTCCGGTCGAGCCCGCCCATTCATGCCGAAGCGTGGCTCTCCCACGGTTGTAACATAGTTGCTAAAAATCATATTTTTTGCATGTCAATCTTCGGTACGTGTATCCGAACGAGGGACGGGCGAAATGAATATGGTAAGTAATGTTGTTCAGTTACTTTTGTCATTTCAAAGCGTTCAGTTACTTTTGGCATTGTGTTATCTAGTATTGAACATTTATGATAATCAATCAATTCTGGCACTAGACTTCGTAAGCCATTGTATGCTACGTTATCTATGAATTTTCGAAATATTAATATGTTTAGCTACTTTTGAAGCTGACTGTATGTTCGGTAACAAAAAGTAGGTAAAAGCATTAACGATCGAAGTGACGATTTTACAAAATGTTGAACAACCAACCTTTACGCACTCTTACAAATCTTTACAGCTAGTGGTAAGAGCAACAGGCAACAGCTCAGATTACAAAAGAAAGTTTTCTTTTGGAATCTGAGAGCAACAGAATACCAAGCTTTCATTTAATTTCATGTAATCTTTAACGCAGATTAATTCACTGGTAAACTGGATATACCTATTGTTTAGGATTTCATAACAAAATTTACACAATTTCCCTCGAATGAATTACGTAGGTATCTTGTGGAGCCAAGTAGTGGGCACTGTGGGTTTATGCTTACCTATTTCTATTGTTTAAGCTGTGTCTATCACAGTTTTTTCTAAAGTTTCTGCGAACATAGTGTAATATGTTACGGTTCTTTAATTTGAAAAAATAGCGTCATAACGACTTAAGGTACTTTATACAAATTAAGATAGGTACTTAAAAACATTCAAACAACACTGAAAAATCATCCGGAATGATTGTCGAGGTCGCTGGGTTCTTCTATTCGCTTAGATCACTTTGATGTTTATCGCACTGTAAGCTCAAACTTAACTGTCCGCGGCCACGAAGAAGCTGTATTTATAGAATGCGCATCCTAATATTCCTAATAAAGCTGTTCTGTGCCACCCTGCATTATATTATCATTAGAACTTATTATTTCTGGAATCGTGCGGTTGAATTAACTGTTCCATATCTATCTTATAAATAAAATTGAAGTGTTTGTTTGTAATATAAAATTAACAGCTTTACAATAAATGCCTAATTATCTATACTAATATTATAAAGCTGCAGAGTTTGTTTGTTTGTTTGAACGCGCTAATCTCAGGAACTACTGGTCTGATTTGAAAAATTCTTTCAGTGTTGGATAGTCCATTTATCGAGGAAGGCTATAGGCTATATTTTATTTTCAAAAAAATTAGGGATCCGTAAGAAAATTGCTATTTCGTAACCCAAGGTGTTAAATCGAAAACCTATTTATGCATGCGCTGCAATAACTATTGACAATAGAACAAAATCATGTATTACAGGTTTGTAGGTCCCATTAAGATCTACAAAAAAGACCGCGAGAGCATTTATCTAACTATCATGGTTTAGTCACAATAACCGCTTTTGTGTTCAAAAAAATTATTAAATCGTCTGAAGAAAGAAACTGCGTTAAATGTGTATCGTAATATTAATCCTTATCCAAATTAAGCATTATGTTATCAAGGGTATTTATGTAGAAGTAAAATACTTTTTGTTCCATCCCAATCGGACATTTCGTTTAGAAGTTATCACGAGTATAAGACGCTAAGAGTTGGTACCTAATAATGAGTTATTTGCCAAAGAGTTTTTATCAACATAATAATGTGTATCCAAATAAATGTGTTGTTGATTATGAGTATTAGATCTTAGAAGAGTATAATAAATACATTTATACTAATATATTAAAGCTGAAGAGTTTGTTTGTTTGTTTGAACGCGATAATCTCAGGAACTACTGGTCCATTTTGAAAAATTATTTCAGTGTTAGATAGCCCATTTATCGAGGAAGGCTATAGGCAATAATCATCACGCTAAGACCAATAGGAGCGGAGCACCAATGAAGAATATTTCAAAAACCGGGGAAAATTATCACGCTACGGGCAATAGGAGACGCAAACGACACGTTGCGTGGGTTAGCTAGTGTAGTATATACGGTACCTACTTACATGAAAAAAAGCAATTTGTAAAAACTTGTCTGTCTGTTTGTTCCGGCCAATCCCCGGAACGGCTGGACCGATTTTGACGGGACTTTCACTGGCAGATAGCTGATGATAAAGGAGTAACTTGGGCTACTTTTTTTAGTTGAACTTAGCTCCGCGGCGTTACCCACGGGCCACGGTTGTTATTGTACCGTGGGTGACACTGCGCACAACATTCATGTTTTATAAGACTGTATACATTCATAATTTTAATTTCTTTAAACTTATCTTGTAGTGATTCTTATCTCAAAAGTAGCAGGTGTCTATGACAAACGCAGAGTGAAAGTTGGTATAAAAAAGTTATTCAACAAAATAAGGTTATTACCTTATATTAAAGTGACTTCAGAGTATGAAATTCCCTCCAACATTGACCAACGCAGAGAAAAACTTTGCACTGCCTACAAAAAATGTTTGAAGTTGTCCGTTTTTTTTTAGCAAGGCATCGAACGCAACTAGCTCTCTTAAATCTATTCTGTTTCGTCGATATGCGTTCGCCCTTAATTTTTTCATGTTCAGGGAAATGGTCTTTTGATTTGTCTAATCTAGTAAAAGAATCTCTGGAGTGAATACGGCTTACAGAGGACTTGCCACATTTTTCTAATAACTCCATGGCTAACGCATAACGGAATTGGCGGTGCGTCATTTTCTTTTTTGAACCCATATTGGAACAGTAAATAATGTATGAATTTAAAATAGAAACATTTAATAGTCTTTTGAACACTTTTATATACCATTTCGTACCGCGTTTTCGTTCGAGGAGGTACATGGACAATTTTTGATCTTTAAGATCAACGCCACCCATGTATTTATTATAGTCCTGAATCACTTCGGGTTTAAGGCAAACATCACCAGCTCGTCGGCTTACAACAAGGTCGGCACTGTGGTAAGTTGACACTGTGGTAACTAATTTTACATCTTTCCATGCGGTGACAGAAATGTCTCCACAATGTCTACTTACCACCGTCCCTCGTGCAATCCTCCGTTCATCTAAACTTTTGATATCTAAAGGTATCTTTGACCTGCGTCTGTTTAAAGTACCCACTACATCGGTAGCATGCTTCTTGAGATACCTACACAACTGTACGGAATTGTAAAAGTTATCCATAAATAAAGTGTATCCTTTTCCAAGGTATTCATTCATTAATTTGAGTACGACCTTGGCAGTGCTACTGGAGAATCCACAAACTGTTTGTGATGAGTTCAACTCTTTCCCCGTATATATATATGATTTTAGGACGTAGCCGCTTACAGACTCGCAGAGTTCATAACTTTTAATGCCGAATCGTGCTGCTTTGGTTCGGATGCATTGGACCCAACTCAATCTACCTTTCCAAAGCAGCAACGTTTCGTCTATAGAAAGCTCTCTATGAGGGCTGTAAACAGCTTGGAACTTTTCATTTAAATAATCTAAGAGAGGTTTGATTTTTGCTATTTTCCGATCGTGACCTCGATCGATAATGTAGTCGTTATCCGTGAAATGTAAAAACTTCATTAAGAGTAATAAACGATCCCGGCTCATAATTGATCGGAATTCTGACATTCCCAGAATCCCAGTACTCCAATACTCATCGGTACGAGTCCGAAAACAAATACCCATGAATATAATCAGAGATATTAAGCGATATATTTCTGAAACGGACGTCTCTACCCAACTATTTACTCTTGAGTGGGAAGGGATGCCCGTTTCGGACTCCGAAGCCCGGGCAATGGTCTGCCAGGCGTATCGATTAGACTCCTGTACAATAGTTTCCAGAAGCGGTTGGTCCCATAATTGACAAAATATGGCAGAGGGCGATGTGTCTGCAAATTTGGGGCCAACCTCACCTAAGAATCCCCTTCTTCCTACAAATGCAGAGAAGTCATCACTCCAGGAATACTTATCCGAGTTTTCTGGTTCCGACTCATCAGAGTCCTCTAGGGTTTCAAATACATGCTCCTCAGTGAGAGCCTCTTCGTCCTCTTCACTGCCAGAGTCCACGGTCTGTTGCTCCTGTAAAAGGACACCCCAACAAAAGCATATAAAAAGTTATTCTTGCCTAGAAAAATCGAAATACCCTAAACATATTGTTACGTGTTAGGGTTCGATGAATTCCAGCAATAAACATTCTGACGAATAAAATAAACTTTTTACAAAAAAAAATCAATCTTAAAAGCACAGTATAAATGAGAATAATAGTTCTTAAATTGTTGCCGAGGTTGTTAGGTTGCTCACTGATATCGCTTAGATATTTGTCACACTGTAGCTCAAACTGAACTTAACAGTCGGGCCCGCGAGACGCCTTTTTATTTATACTACATGTCATCATGTCATCACTAGTACATTCGAGAAAGGTCACTGACCGGTTCCCAGAATGCGTCGGCGAATGCAATCGAACCAACCGCGCGACAATCAATTTAAATTCGACGCTATGTATATCGACGTAAGTTTCATTGTTCTGTGCTTCAAGAAATTAACAAGAACTTTGGTGGTGTTAAGCCGTGTCGAGTCTTGTTCTGGAATGATCTTTCTTCGTAACAATATTATTATAAGAACTATATTAGTCAATATAGACATTTAAAATAACAATTTTCCCGGAGAACCAAATATTGGTGGAGAGCTGGGGTTTACAAATAAAGTTTTAAAAATCCCCATGGATCCCATGAGTGCTACAAAAGTCATTTGGGGTCAAAGTTCAAAATTTAAGGTTTTTTGGATTATTCTCGAAAACGATAAGTTTTATCAAAAGAAATACCTCAAACCAAATAATGCCAAATAATGATATAGACAAGAATTGGCACATAGCAATTTATGTTTATTTTACGCTTTTTAGTGTTTTTTGGCAGGGAGTTTTCGTTGGATGTTTTTTGGAAGTCGGTTTTTTTAAATAATAAATAAATATAGCTCATTTAGGACCTATAATATTTTATCCGTGGTGTCTCCCGTTTTGAAAAAGGTGTATGCCTATTTTGACTTCATTTTGTCTCCCGCTTTGCTAAGGAGGGAAGTCGACTTAGAATATTTCCCATCTCCTCCAGTTTTTCTTCTGATTAATTTCGTTGCGGGTTCCAAAACAGTTTAATTTTTTCCTGTGACTTCCCGAGTGTCATAACTCGGTGTGATCGTTGGTCACCGCTGTTGATCCTGGTGTACAGGAGTTACAGTGGTGGGCGTGTGGGCGGGATTAGTCCCAACAAAAAAAAAACCAACTTGACGAGCTTTATGGCAATTATTCTTATCGTCACAAGCAACTCCAGAAGCAATAGATACGATTTTGTTAATTTTAGGAAAAGGATTATGTGATGAAAACCAGTCTAGAAGTTTTTTAATATCTTAAGCATCTTTTTTACGCCGCGAATTACTTGCATCTACATCCTGATCTGTTGTGTCCCTTTGAACATTAGCAAGAACTTCCAACCCCTCACACAGTATTCATTGCATGCATTCCGTAAACCCATTTACTATCACACTTTTTTTCGTACTTCTTCCTCAAGAAATTCTCCCATCCTGCATCCCATCAGATTTCATCATCGATTGTTCAATAATCATATCTGTTGAAGTTCCACAACAAAGTTTATTAAGAACGCCGAACAGTAAAAAATCCTTCTGTAAACCTTTGATAAACACTAGGATACATTACCTCGTTCAATTGAATCATGTCTTGTAAGTATAAGTGCGCAGACTTAGCATAAGGTAAATGCCCAGATGCATGGAAATCAGGCAGCATTTCTTTAACGCAGTTCAAATGTGCTTGCCAATCTCACATACGTTCTGCTCTTATAAACTCCTTTGCAATGGACACCATCCGAAAGTATTGTACCCTTAATTGTGCGGTTGGCCCTCATTGAAAGATTTGTAACAACTGTCATGGTACTTTGCATCAGCAGCGACTAAATCATACTAAAAATTAATACGTTCAAGAATAGCCTTTGAAACCTCATCAGAACGATCTTTAGCTAATTTCAAAAGTGATTCTTTGAATTTCAGTGTAGTCACGCAATAATTTTTTTTTCGAAGATGCTGTGCTTTCTTTTCTCAGTTTCTTCATTATATTTAAATTGCCACAAAATAAACATTATTTTTAAAACAAAAATTTGGTTCACTTACTCGCGTTCTAGTACGAGGTGAACTTATTTTTGAAGTACTAGCCTGTTTCCCCTCACATTGGCGTTTTACTGCAGTGATTGAAGTTTACAAGGTTTTTTTTTATGGTGGCAAACGAGCCGACGTATCACCTGATGGTAAGCGATTACCGCCGCCCATGAACACCCGCTTGGGGGATGGGGAAAGGGATGTGGGGAGAGGTACGGGCCTCCGGTATCCTCACTCACTCGGCGAAACACAGCGCAAACGCTATTTCACACCGATTTTCTATGAGGCCTTGGTATCACTCCGGTCGAGCCGGCCCATTCATGCCGAAGCGTGGCTCTCCCTCGGGTGTCTGGTTTTCTGCAATCCACGTGTATTATAACGGATTTCTGAGTTCTTAAATACTCAGTAAACTCATCACCTCTCGCGACACTAGCCTCGATTAAAGTTGGCATTCCACGATCAACCACAACTGTTTCATCTTCAGTTAAAAGTTTATTGCAAATAAACTTTTAACTGAAGATGAAACTGAGACATTTTTTCGAGCTATAAAATAGCAGAAATAAATTAAATGGTAGACGTAATGAGTACGTTTATTCACTTGAACTGAACCTTTAGCACTGAAAGAAACAAGTATATGAACGAGACCTACGGACAATAGAAAAGTCAGAAGTTTTTCAAGGCCACGTGGGTAGAGGGGAGTCAGTTAGGGACTGACTATCTTGTGAATAAATGTTTTCAGAATAGTATAATATTATAATCTTATATATAAAATTCTCGTGTCACAATGTTAGTTACGATACTCCTCTGAAACGGCTGGACCGATTTTTATGAAATTTGGTGTGCATATCGGGTAGGTCTGAGAATCGACCAACATCTATTTTTTATACCCCAATTTTTTTTTCTTTTATAGCAAAACAACGTTTGCCGGATCAGCTAGTATGATATAAAAGACACAAAAAGGTTTTTTTTTTATAAAACTCACAGTTTTTCGAGAAAGATCCAAAAAACTTCAAATTTTGATCTTTGACTCCGAATAACTTTTGTAGCACACATAGGATCGATGGGGATTTTTAAAACTTTATTTGTAATGGTAAACCCCAGCTCTCCACCAATATTTGGCTTTCCGGGAATTTTTGTTATTTGACCACTATTTTTATTTTTTATGTCTAAATTGACCGGACCATAAATGAAATAAAAAACCTCACTAAGCTATCACTTGATTTCGTTGTCTTAGAGGTTACAAATGATCGTGTTTAATTATTTACTTGTCTCATAAAGGTAAATGGGTAACATTGGTTTATTAGTAGTTTTGGAAGCCTACAATTTTAAAGATTTTCTTGTAAATTTTGATAGATAGAGGTTCTGTGAAAAGGGGTATGACATGAGTTACTCTTTTTGATCTATCTGGCAGTGGTACTTGTGGAAGAATGCATACAGTTGCATCCTGTATGAAAAGTTGTTCCACAGTAAGATTTGCTATTTCGATTTTCATGAAGTAGAACTTGTTTGTGTTTGAAGTCACCTCCAAATCTCAATCCACAAACAGCCATATCAAAATCAATAACAGTCACATAGAACAGGTGGAAAGCTTCAAATATCTTAACACAGGATTCGAGATGTTGACCGGACACAGTGGAGAGACTCGCAATCGCTAAACTAGCCTACAACCGAAAGAAACATCTGTTCAACCGCAAAATTAATACCAAAATAAAAAAATAGCTCATCTGTTTAAAACAATACTAGAAAGAAAGACAGAAGGCAAGAGAAAACGAGGAAGGCCTAGAATAAGTTATATACAGCAAATAAAGGAGAAAGTAGGGGTCGTGGACTATCAAGAGGTCAAACAGATCACAGAAGATAGAGACGAGTGGCGATTGCTCACCGATAAGGGACGACTAACCCTTAATTGAGAGAGAGAGAGAGAGAGAGAGAGAGTACTTCTTGGCACATCCCCATATTGGGGCACTACGATGCACTAGGTTATGACAGAAGCACAGAGAGCGGAATACATCTTAAGAAGTATTTCTGAGGGCTTAGCTAATAGCCAATGCCGCTTGCTGCCCCCACGAGCGTGATATAAAAACATATGGGGCCGTCCATTAATCACGTGATGTTTTTTTAGCATTTTTGACCCCCCCTCCCCCTTGGTGATACGTGGTGAGATTAAAGATTAACCCCTCACCTTCTAAAATCACGTGTATTTTTAGCAAATTTTTAGAATATTATCTTTAAGTACAGGTTAGTAGGTTAGTATAATCTATTCTGAAATTAAGAACCATGATAGAAAAGTTTAGACAGAAAGGTTGCAGGTTGTTTTTGATTTGCATAAAAATAATATTAAAGGAATGGAATATGAATCATGCGAGAAACAAAAATTGTACTAAGTAGTACATTGTACATACACTACGCAGAGAATTTCTCTCGGAACAATATAAAAAATAAATACACGTGATTTCTTACTATACCCCTCCTCCCTCCTTGTGATATTTAGTGATTTTTACCAAACCCCCTCCCTCCCCTTTCAAGCCTCACGCGATTAATGTACGGCCCCTATGATACTTTGGACATAGACCGAGGTGGGAGAGTGCAAGTAGCGATGCTAGGTCCACATTAAATGAGGAAGCATTTCACTATGTATGTATAATTGTTAATTGTATACTATGGTTTACACTATTTATTTGATAAATACCTACTGGCCGCTGCCGGCCGGCCTTTTTAACCGACTTCAAAAAAGGAGGAGGTTCTATGTTCCACTGTGTTTTTTTTTTGTGATTACTCTGTCAATTGTGGACCCGTTTTGATAATTCTTTTTGTATTTGAAAGGGTAAGCTCTCAAGGTGGTCCCATTGCCACCATATCAGAATCTGATGATGGGATCCCAGGGAAATCGAGGGAAACCCTAATTTTTTTAGGCACGTAGGCACTATGTTTTTCGTATATTTTCTGAAGTTACTCCGGTATTTGCGTCTGGTAGTCATCATTTCATGATGATGAGCTGATGATGTAAGGTACAACTCCTTAACGGTTAAGAGTTGGAGGATAAATCTTTAGATGTCATATGTATGTATTTTCCCTTTAGTCGTATTCTTTCAAGTTATTTAGGTAAGCTGATGATGGAAGGTACAACTCCTCAACGGTTAGGAGTTGGAGGATAATTCTTTCAATTTCATACGTATTTATAGACCTTTATTTGTATACTTCCAAGTTATTCAGGTAAGCTGATGATAGAAGGTTAACTCTTCAACATTGATGATGTTGCTTTTATTGGTAAATCTATTGGGATGATAATATTTGAGACGAAACGAACGATGAATATTTAGAGTAGCTAGCTCCATGGGGGAAGACACCAGGGCAAGTGTGGGCCTCCCGACAAATTAGTCTACCTTACCTAGCCTAAGTAAGCAGTCAAGGCGAGCTCCAGAAATGCATCAGCCCCTCACGAGTGAGGTACACCCTGGGGTAACCAGATTCACCCCCGGGGCAGGTCACTGTTGAGTTTCTCACAGCTCCACGCAGTAAGAGTGAGAACACCGACTCGCCTTAGACGACATCCCGTCCGCACCGAGGTTTCACCGGTCTCGGGTCGTTTGCAGTGACAACATCTCCCCTGGATGTGGCCACATTGACCCTTAACCGACGATTGGGGAGCTAGCGGCTTCTACCGCGCCTCCTTCGTCGCCTCTGCGGACTTTTTCTGGAGCATAACGTCTCTACAGAAGGCGCCCTCGGCCTCCCAACCCTCACTACTCACCAGCATTGCCGCGATCAATGCCGGTGACAGGTTTTGTCCGATCTATCCGCAGTGGTGGCATTGTGCCGTAACCTCAAGTCCGATTCTGTTCAGATATTCACCGAAGCAACCGTGCCCGATGACCATCTGAATGAATCGGTAGGTGACACAGTCAGTTCTCTCTATCCAAGCTTCTATAGCTATAGGGCCTTAGTTGTTTTCTTTCAAGTTGTTTAGGTGACAGGTAAGGAGATAGATGATACTTTATGATCCCGAGCTAGTAACTAGTCGTCTGAAGGAAAGAAAAAAACATGCAAAGCTGATGTTTGGATTGGCAACCTACACTATCTATACACCTAGTTTGTCTTAGTAGGTTCATTTAATTATAGACAGATAGAAAACTCATTATTTATACACCATATTACAGATTTAAAAGAGAGTACAGTACATAGTAATAGTAATATATAATGCACAAAGGGCGTCCTTATTGCCGAAAGCAATCTCTTCCAGGCAATCTTAGGTTTTTTTTTTTTTTTTTTTTTTAATGTTTGGCCCGCCAAAATGACTCTACTCTGCCTGATGGAAAGCATAAGCAGAATCCAAGAGTGGTGGTCACCATGCTCACTGCGAATGCAGACAATGCAGCATGGCGACCCACACCATGGCGGCCTAGTGATGCTACTGCATCTTTTAGTCTAGTCAACAAGTATGGAACTTGTTGACTAGACTAATTGGGCCTCCGGTCTCGCACTCACCAACGAAACACGACAGCATGCTGTCATTTTACGTTGATTTTCTGTGCGAGGGTAGTACCGCCCCGGTCGAGCCGGCCCGTTCGTGCTGAAATCAGCGTGGCTCTACTACCTTTGGATGCCAGGGATGGATCAAATTGTATCGGAGAAACAGTAGTTGACGGTGCAATGAGTTTTGAAGAATTATTTACAATTTAGTCTCAACTGTTGTCATTCGCTTGCTGCTTTCTCATCATGCGGGTTGTTGGGCTCAAAGTTGCAAAGAGCAACACCGTCTAGGGTGGTAACGCGACTCAGCGCTACATTTTTTTCATAAATAACTGGCCCTAAGGGTCTTGTCCGAATTTATTCCAGTCAGATCGGTGACCGCATTTAGCGTTGCTATTAGTGAAATGTTGAGAGGGTCTAGTATGAGTTTGTTTCACATTGACTCGATGTCACGGTGAGCGCGTTTAGTCTTGCCATTGGTGAAGATTTCGGTATGACTTGATCTAAAACCGAAGGCAGTCACCGTGAAGATTGATTAGACGTGATATAAAGTCACGTAGGGTCTACGTGATATGTCAGGACTTGACGTATCATAATCACCCAACTAAAGATTAACAGTAGTAGACTGTCTGAACTGACAACATAATTTGGTTCGCAACAGTCTCCAAGCTGCAACAGCTGGGGTTGGAAGCTCTCCCTCATCCGCCACACTCACCAGACCTTGCACCTACCGACTATTACTTTTTCCAAAATTTAGACAACTTTTTAGTGGGTAAAAAATTCAATTCCCGAGAGGCAGTACATAATGCCTTTGAAGAGTTTGTTGCCTCCCCCGTCCAGCTGATTTTTATAAGAAGGGCATCAATAAACTGCCAATGCGTTGGCAAAGATGCGTCGATTGCATGGGTGATTACTTCGAATAACAGAAATAAAAAAGTTTGAAAAAATAAGTACTTTCACTTATTGCATACAAAACGGCAATTTCATAGGTAAAGACCATATATTATCAAAGGTTGAAAAAACCATGCTAACTTACGTCATTTTAGGAAGCCTGAATTTTATATTATATCATTAAGTATAATATTTTAAAATATTATCCAATCAGCCAGACAACATCTGAGGGGCCTAAAACCCTCCCAGACTCGTTTAAAGTTTATAGGCACTAAATCCTCGGCTATATTTATGGCACACATACGCGTCATGTGTATTACTATATAAGTTAGCGTAGGCTTACGTAGACTACCGATCCTAAAACTTTCACCCTCCTATAATGACGTAAGTCTGGGCTGACTGGGATCTTGGACTATAACGTTGTTGTTCAGTGCTCGACAGATGGTCGGGCGGGGCGGATGTGAAGTAATGTCTTCGACGTCATAATTTTTTTATCAAAAATCACGGTCCGCGCAGCACTGAACGACGAATTCATCCGCGACGGACGCAAGCCCTAATCCGCGCGCAGTCGGCCCGCGTCGCACTGAATAGCGCCTAAAAAGCGTTTAGTAAATTATACTGGCTCTTCATAAATTGCTAAATGTCAATTCTTGTCTATACCTAATTGTTTATTCATTTAATAGTAGTGTGGCGACTTCCACATACAGTGCAACAACAACATAACATACTACAGCGCCATCTACCGAAGATACGTCGAACTACGGAGTAACGAAGGAAACTAAGAAACTACCAATCCTGAATCACGCAGTGAAAGTTCTCGCGCCAGTTAACATATATAAAACATCCCAACATCAACCGTTGGGCAGTTGGCCCGCCAGGCATGATCACCCCGCCTGGTTGGAGGATCCTCCCTTTGTGTTGGAGGGACATCTCACCCGTTCCTCCACAGTGGTGACCCCGATGTGATTGGAAGCAGCCTTCGAAGCAGCATCAACACGCCACCATCAAATTCATTCCTACAGCAAGTCTCACAGCCAGCCAGCAACCTCGGCCTCAATAGGGATACACCACACGCAGGAAGCGACCGCTCCAGCCTGGTTACCCCTACGGCCTCATCCGCGTCTAGGCACAGCACACTGCAACTACGGTCCATGTAAGCAGAGCATCTCTCTCCCGTCTACGCAGCAGCCAGCCACTACGCAGCTACCACCCCGACTCACTGGGGACCTCACCGCATCACCGCGCACCGCACGCCATCCCGACTCACTGGGATCAGCGGACTTCAGCCCCGACTCACTGGGACTAGCGGCATTCAGTTCCGACTCACTGGAACTTGCGGTACTCAGTTCCGACTCACTGGAACTACTCACTCCTGGCACTGGCAAGCTCCGCAACAGAGCACAGACAGCTGACTTATCATGTATCAACCTCCGGTCTTGGAGGGGAGTGATGTGGCGACTTCCACATACAGCGCAACAGAAATATACTACAGCGCCATCTACTGAAGATACGTCGAACTACAAAGTAATGAAGGAAACTAAGAAACTACCAATCCTGAATCGCGCAGTGAAAGTTCTCGCGCACATTAACATATATACAACATCAGTGGTGGATTTACCACTAGGCTGAGTAGGCTGGAGCCTAGGGCGGCGCATTTTAGGGGGCGGCAAATTTTGACGAATTTTTTTTTTCATACAGAAATAATTATTATTATAATAAAAACGGTGAAAAAAAGTCTTGACAATTTAACAAAAGAGACAATGTATTATGCAGTGTACCAAATACTCTCAACTTTAATACTATTTGAAAAATTACTAAATGCTTTGTAAAAAATATCTTTGTAAATATGGGTTTTTAAAACATCTCAATAGCAGTTTAATATTACAATTAAAATTAGTAATTTTGACTATTTTTCTGGTCCTTAATCACCACTGAGGGCGGCATGAGGTCCTAGAATGAACCGCACCGCCCGGCACCGGGCGGTAAAGAATTGAGTTCGAATAGACATTTTCATACCTGGTCCTTTTCGCCGCCTCTTTCTGCGCGATATCATCTTCGCAGAAGGAGGTAAAACTTCTGCCGCTACCGACCATTTCTGCCGCTACCGACCATGGTGCATACCACGGTTGGCAGCGAGAGTTGTTCTCCGATAACTGCATTGAGTATCCAACGCTGCGATACTCAAGTACTGGCAAACCGAATCGGCTAAATACACCGGACAGGCGGGATTCAACTCACTCCTAGTAACCACGTGCAGGTAATCCCCAATGCATACATGCTCGGTAAGAACCTGCTTTACCCAAAACGAATCCCACATGGATATTTCAGCCAACGCGCACACCGCATGCGTAGACACGATGTGATGTCGGCGTATCTCTCTAACCAACAATACTCTCCAAGGGTGCCAGAGGCGCGTTCTACTCTGGGCGGTCAGAGCTAGCATCCACACCGGGGTACCGTATAGCGTTATCGACCGGAGGATTCCACGTACAGCCTTGTTACGATGCTCGGTTTACCCAAATTGGGCAAAAGTCGCAGAGGAAACCAGCTTCTGAGCAAGCTGTTGAAAGTGCTCGTCAAATAACCATTCAGGAACGGGCCTTTTAGAGGTCCCCACTCTCTGGCAGCTTGCGGCTCTGTCAACGATTGGATTCGTCGTCAACGTCATCTACGCTGGTGATCAGCCCTGTTTCGATCACGTTCAGCGACCTCTTTCTGGTGCATTCCATCTTCACAGAAAGAGGCCACTGCGCCCCAGCCCTTCAATCAGCAATGATTGCTGGTGGGAACCGGTCTCGTCCGATATGGTCGACTTCGTCATTCAGACGCCCAGTGGAGTCCCAATCAGTTGCGCAGCGGTGGCATTGTGCCATCTCCTCACGTTCATCTTATTCAGATACTCACCGAAGCAACCATGCCCTTCTGCGTCAGCTGGTAGGTGAACCAACCCTGCCTACCCAAGCTTCGAGGTTAGGCAAAACGTCACCAACAATTCGTTGACGCCCTTTCTGTGGCTGCTTCAGCCACGCGCGCCATTGTACCAAGGCCTATTGGTGAGCGTTTCACCGCATTTCGAGCTCGTCCTGGTCTTCCCCGCTCTTACCCCGGTGGGTAGCACGAGCCTGGTCCTGGACCTTCGCGTCCACTAGGATACCAAAAGGCGGGAGACGAACCAGGTCTGTCGCCGCCTCCGACGAGATGGTGCGGTATCCTCGTACGATCCGAATGGCCGCTACCCGCTTCTCTTGATTGAGCTTGGCTCGGCGGCAGGAGGAGGCCGTTCCCCTCCCCCTAAACACCGTATAGCATTACTCGGTTCGATTGCGACACACTACCCATGAAAATCCCTGTAGAATGATGGCTTGCAATGGTTTCCACATGTAAAAAAGGTTATTGAATTGCAGAAGTTCGACCTACCAACTATGGACCAAACTAAAGTTGCCACATACGCAGACGACACTGCAATACTGTCCACACATATCAATCCGGTTACAGCGTCTGCACAGCTTCAGTTGCATCTCTATGAACTAGAGAAATGCCTAAAAACCTGGCGAATAAAGGCTAACCAAAACAAGTCATCCCATGTTTACACTCAGAAGAGAAACATGTCCTCCGGTTGTACTTAATGGTGAAGTAATAACACAGGAACAACATGCTAAGTATCTACGCATGTACTTAGACAGGAGACGTGGCAAAAGCATATCTGGACTAAACGTAAACAACTAGATACCAAGCTACGTAACATGTACTGGATAATAGGTCGGCATTCACGTCTCAACCTGGATAGTAAAATCATGGTCTACAAAGCCATTTTAAAACCAATATTGACCTACGGGATACAACTATGGGGTACGGCCAGCAATAGTAACATCGAAATTCTTGAGAGATTCCAAACCAAAACGTTGAGAGTAATCTTCAATATCCCGCAATATATAAGCAACAGACACATCTACAACGATATAAAAATCAACACAGTCAGGGAAGAGATCACCAATTTCAGTATTAAATACCAAGAGAGGCTATCTGGACATAGAAATGCACTAGCAGTAAAACTGAGTGGATGTGGATCACTTCAACATAAACGATTGCAAACACATAGCGTTCCTACACTCGTGGACAGATTCCGCCCCATGAAGTGAAAGCCTCCCAAAGATAATAGAAATTGGCATGGCTCACTGTGACTAAAATCACTCCACATGAATACATCAGCCAGAAACAAAGCTTATTGTTGATATAACAGATTGCTATGATGCAGATGATAAAATAAAAAATAATAAAAATGCAAAAGTAAGAAGGGGCGGCAAAATTTTAATAGCCTACTAGCGGCAAATATGTAAATCCGCCACTGTACCACATCCCAACATCAACCGTTGGGCAGTTGGCCCGCCAGGCATGATCACCTCGATGATTAAAAAAACAAACAAAAAACAAAAACATAATGATTTTAATATCCCATCTAAGTTAGTCCATAACGTAAGCGTTGAACATCAAATTCTACACATGATTTGCAAATTATCGCATCGCCTACATCAAGTGTTAACATGACAACATAGCAGAGAGGAAACAAAGGGAGCTACCGAGACATTTACTTTTTAAACTGTCTTAGTTTTGCCCCAAAAATAATGGCACACATCTTGCGTGTGTTGGTGACACACATGCAAGATAATATATGTCACCAACACACAATGGTTTTTGATGTGATTAAATTGCTATTTCTTGCCGCGTTAGACTAGTGCATAGTCTAACTTGGATTTGACACACCTAATCATTGTAAATATTTGCAATCAAGCAGGTGGTATCCCGTACCCAAAAATGCAAATCTAATTAAATGCTAAAATAAAATTAACACTTACATTTATAAAAAGCAGAATTACTTACGTTTCGAACAGTTTCATCTGGAAAAATGAAAGGCACGTCGATAACTTCTATGACCTCCATCGACGGGACATCTGACGGCTGACAGACCTACAATAACAAAATTTGCATTATTATTTTAGGGTTTCATAACCAAATAGAGCTACCGAAATATTTATTTTTCAAAGTGCCTTTGATCTGACTTTGTCACTTTGTGTGTGTGTTACCATTTTTGATGTGATTATAGTGCAAACTCAAGCATTGCACTCATCTAACTTGTATTTGGCAGTTATAATTCACTAGCTAACCCATACAACGTTTGCGTCTCCTTTTGCCCGTAGCGTAAAAAAAATCCCCCGTTTTTTAAACATTATTAATTGGTGCTCTGCTCCTATTGGTCTTAGAGTGATGATATGTAGCCTATATCCTTCTTAGATAAATGGGCTATCTAACACTGGAATAATTTTTGAAATCGGACCAGTAGTTCCTGAGATTAGCCCGTTCAAGCAAATTAACAAACTCTTCAGCTTTATATATTAGTATAGATAATAGGGCAAGCAAGAGGATAATCCTGTATCCCGTACAAAAAAACTACAAAAAAAAATCAGATACTATAAATTTTGCTGGGATAAAATTAAAAGTAATATTTTAAAAAATGACAATTGCTTACGTTTGAGTTAGTTTCATCAAGAATAATGAAAGGCGCTTCGATAATATCGATGTCGTCGCTCGCCAAAACATTTGACGGCCGCCACGGCTAGAATAAAAAAATGCAGTAAGTAGGTACCTATTATTTTATGGTTTCGTAACCAAAAGTAGCTTCCGGAACATTTAGTTTTCAAACCGTCTTTGTCCTGTCGCATAAATATTGGAACATATCTAGTATGTGCATTTACCATTTCAGATGTGGTTATAGCTATTGCTAACTTAGAGTTGCCTTGTTTTTGCATACAACATACAATTATCTACTAAACCATTATGATATAGTTCTTCAAAAATACTTACACGAATTGTTCCGGACTCAGTTCTCTCGACAAGTAACTTTTGGCCTCCTAAAGACATAGACTCCTGAGAATATCTTGTCACTTGCAGAGCACGTTTCCTTGCATTTCTGCCAGGAATGGTGGAATCGCTTGATGAATCCATACCTACTTTAAACAATTTTTTTTTATAATTACCAACGTTACAGAATTCGTTGCCTGAGTATGATGCCAGATATCAGTTTCGACGATAGCTTACCGATAACTTCTGTAGGTCATTAATATTTCTGGGTGCGCATGAAGGAGCGTTAGGTACTCCTTCAAGAACTTAGAGCCTAGATGACTCGATGCAAAATTCTCTGTCTCTGAATGTTTTAGTATTTAAGATTCATCAAGACGAATAAAAGGAGCCTGAGCTGCATATACTATCGTTTATTATCACCGCTTTCCAGCTCCATAAGCAGACCCTGGATACAGGGCCGTCTTAAGCTAAGCTTTGGCCCTGGGCACACTAGAATTGGGGACCCTTTTGGAAAGTAAAAAAAGCTGCCAAGTGCGAGTCGGACTCGCGCATGAAGGTTTACGTAGCAGCAAGTAACATACTTAATATAAAAGTTCTTGTAGTTCGTTGAAACTTTGATCGATAAATTGCGGTTTACGATTTATGACGTATTAAAAAGAACTACTTACTAGATCTCGTTCAAACCAATTTTCGGTGGAAGTTTGCATGGTAATGTACATCATATATTTTTTTTAGATTTATCATTCTCTTATTTTAGAAGTTACAGGGGGGGGGGACACATTTTACCACTTTGGAAGTGTCTCTCGCGCAAACTATTCAGTTTAGAAAAAAATGATATTAGAAACCTCAATATCATTTTTGAAGACCTATTCATAGATAATAGGGTATGATGAAAAAAATTTTTTTGAGTTTCAGTTCTACGTATTGGACCCTCAAAATGTATTGTTTTTTTTCTATTTTTGTGTGAAAATCTTAATGCGATTCACATAATACATCTACTTACAAAGTTTCAACATTATAGGTCTTATAGTTACAGACAGACTGCAGACCATGCAGCTGCAAAATAAGCCACGGCCCCCAGTTCCCGGCAGTCTCGCTATTCCTGGTCATGGTGGCGACCATGGTAACGGCGAGGCGGGGGGTGCTAAGAATCTCCGGGTTACGGCAGGCCACCACAACCGCGAGTGGGGGGGGATTACCGTTTACGGTGTTTACTTACCTACCTACATACCTACTTTAAACAATTTTTTTTTATAATTACCAACGTTACAGAATTCGTTGCCTGAGTATGATGCCAGATATCAGTTTCGACGATAGCTTACCGATAACTTCTGTAGGTCATTAATATTTCTGGGTGCGCATGAAGGAGCGTTAGGTACTCCTTCAAGAACTTAGAGCCTAGATGACTCGATGCAAAATTCTCTGTCTCTGAATGTTTTAGTATTTAAGATTCATCAAGACGAATAAAAGGAGCCTGAGCTGCATATACTATCGTTTATTATCACCGCTTTCCAGCTCCATAAGCAGACCCTGGATACAGGGCCGTCTTAAGCTAAGCTTTGGCCCTGGGCACACTAGAATTGGGGACCCTTTTGGAAAGTAAAAAAAGCTGCCAAGTGCGAGTCGGACTCGCGCATGAAGGTTTACGTAGCAGCAAGTAACATACCTAATATAAAAGTTCTTGTAGTTCGTTGAAACTTTGATCGATAAATTGCGGTTTACGATTTATGACGTATTAAAAAGAACTACTTACTAGATCTCGTTCAAACCAATTTTCGGTGGAAGTTTGCATGGTAATGTACATCATATATTTTTTTTAGATTTATCATTCTCTTATTTTAGAAGTTACAGGGGGGGGGGACACATTTTACCACTTTGGAAGTGTCTCTCGCGCAAACTATTCAGTTTAGAAAAAAATGATATTAGAAACCTCAATATCATTTTTGAAGACCTATTCATAGATAATAGGGTATGATGAAAAAAATTTTTTTGAGTTTCAGTTCTACGTATTGGACCCTCAAAATGTATTGTTTTTTTTCTATTTTTGTGTGAAAATCTTAATGCGATTCACATAATACATCTACTTACAAAGTTTCAACATTATAGGTCTTATAGTTACAGACAGACTGCAGACCATGCAGCTGCAAAATAAGCCACGGCCCCCAGTTCCCGGCAGTCTCGCTATTCCTGGTCATGGTGGCGACCATGGTAACGGCGAGGCGGGGGGTGCTAAGAATCTCCGGGTTACGGCAGGCCACCACAACCGCGAGTGGGGGGGGATTACCGTTTACGGTGTTTACTTCTCCCCCAATCGGAGTTTGAGCGACTTCGAGGTCTTCCTTAACAGCTTGGAGACCTCGATACGGCGATTAGCGTCTGGGCACGTCCTCGTGCTGGGGGACTTCAACGCAAAATCCATTGCGTGGGGGTCCCCTGGGACGGACGCCAAGGGCGAGGCCGTAGAGGAGTGGGCGGCCTCGGTGGGCCTCTGTTTGCTGAACAGAGGCTCCACCAACACGTGCGTGCGACAGCAAGGGGGGTCGATAGTGGACCTTTCGTTCGCTACCCCTGCTGTTGCCGGACGAGTAAGGAACTGGTGTGTCCTGGAAGAGGTTGAGACGCTCTCGGATCACCTGTATATCCGATTGGAGCTCTCCCAGTCCCAGGGCCCCAGTAGGGGTCACACGGCGCGGCATCCTTCCCGCTTTCCGCGGTGGGCTGTTGCCAAGCTGGACAGGGACCTACGAGAGGAGGCGGCCATTATTCATTCTTGGCTGTCTCCGCAGGCCCCAACCGAGGAGGTCGGCGTGGACGAGGGGGCTGGCCGTTTTCGCGATGCGATTACGCAGATATGCGATTCGGCCATGCCCCGCGTCCAAGGTCGTCGGCCTCCTCGGAAGGAGGTCTACTGATGGTCCCAGGAGTTGGCGGACCTCCGTGCGGCTTGTACTCGTGCCCGGAGGTCCTACACCCGCAGCCGGCGACGTCACCGTGGAGACGGTGGCGGGGACCGCGAGACGCGGAAAACTCTGAAGCTGGCCATTTGCCGCGCCAAAGAGGTAAAGAGAAAGGAGATGCTGGAGAGTCTCGACCGTGACCCCTGGGGTCGCCCATACCGTGCGGTGCGTCAGAAGCTCCGCACGTCGGCCCCCCCCCTTACCGAGACTCTCCAGCCCAGCTTCCTGCAGGAAGTGGTTATGTCGGACCGCCTCAGGGAAGTGTTGGACGCTAGCCTGGCGTCCGGACGCTTCCCTGAGTGCTGGAAATGCGGGAAGCTGGTCCTGTTGAGGAAGCCGGGACGGCCTGCCGATTCGGTCGCGGCCTATAGGCCCATCGTGTTGCTGGACGAGGCGGGTAAACTTTTTGAGAGGATACTCTCTGCCCGCATCGTCCGGCACCTTTGTGAGGTGGGGCCCGACCTGTCGAACGCCCAATTCGGATTCCGAGAGGGGCGTTCGACGGTCGATGCCATGATGCGCCTTAGGGCCGTGACCGAAGAGGCAGTGAGCTGTGGCGGCGTGGTGTTGGCGGTGTCCTTGGACATCGCCAACGCCTTCAATAGTCTGCCATTTAGCTGCATCAGGGAAGCACTCCACTACCACGGGGTGCCAGAGTACCTGAGGCGGCTAGTGGCAGACTATTTAGAGGAGCGTACCGTCGTGTACGAGGACCGAGAGGGCGTCTTGAGACGGCGACCCATGTCGTGCGGCGTTCCGCAGGGGTCTGTCCTTGGACCACTCCTGTGGAACGTGGGGTACGACTGGGTCCTGAGAGGTCGTCTCCCCCTCGGGCTGGGCGTAATTTGTTACGCCGATGACACGTTGGTCACAGCCCGGGGGGCGAACTTTCAAGAGGCGGCGTGCCTGGCCACCAGGGGTGTTTCTCTGGTGGTTGGGCGCATCGAGGCGCTGGGATTACGGGTGGCCCTGGACAAGACGGAGGCCCTATTGTTCCATGGGCCCCGTCGTGGTCCACCCGCCGGCGCCTCCATAGAGGTCAACTCGGTCCTCGTACCGGTTCGGGCCCAGATGAGGTATCTGGGCCTGGTCCTCGACGGTAGGTGGCTCTTCGACGAGCACTTCCGACAGCTTGGTCCCAGGCTGGTCGACGCTGCCTCCGCCCTTGGGCGACTTTTGCCCAATTTGGGTGGAGCCAGCGTCGCAACGAGACTCCTCTACACGGGGGTTGTCCGGTCGATGGCGCTGTATGGCGCACCGGTGTGGGTGGCGGCTCTGACTGCCCTAAATAAGGCTCGCCTCTGGCGGCCTCAGAGGGTATTGGCGGTCAGAGCCATACGCGGATACCGCACGGTGTCGACCGAGGCAGCGTGCGCGTTGGCCGGGACACCCACGTGGGATTTGGAGGCGGAAGTGCTCGCCGAAGTTTATCGACGGGTGGCTGAATATCGGGCGGAGGGCGAATGCCTCTCTCCCGTACGCGAAGAGGTACGCGAGTGGCGTGAAGCCGCCCGTCGAGCCACGATGGCTCGGTGGTCTTTCCGACTGGAGACTCCACGCGCTGGCTTTGCCGCCGTGGAGGCTCTCCAGCCGGTCATCCTCGAGTGGGCAGGGCGGCAGCACGGGACCCTTTCCTTCCGACTGACGCAGGTACTCTCTGGGCACGGTTGCTTCGGGAAGTACCTGCACTCGGTCGCTAGGAGGGAACTGAGTCCCGCCTGCCACCACTGCGACTGCAGTGAAGACTCGGCCCAGCATACGCTGGCGATCTGCCCCGCATGGGCGTCGCAGCGCCGGGCCCTCACTGCAGTCATCGGAGGAGATCTCTCGCTACCAGCCGCCATTCGCTCCATGGCCGGTAGCGATAGCAGTTTTACCGCGATCGCAACCTTCTGCGAAGAAGTCATCTCGCAGAAGGAGGCGGCGGAGAAGGCCCGGGAGGACGACCTCCACTCGGACCCAATCCGCCGCCGGCGAACCGGGCAGCGGAGGCGCGCTCACCTGCGCCTCATGCCGCCCTGAGTGTGGCCGCGGATGGTCGGGACGGGCTTTCCCTTCCATCCGCTCTAGTGGCCGCCCGCGAGGAGGCGACGTTACGTGTGCCGTACGTCGCCTAAAATGAGAGGATAACATCAGAGGGTGCCCGCTTCTGTGCGGGCAAGCGCTGGGAGGGGTCTGGATGGCGTAACAACAGCAGTTCCCGGACTCCTCCCTCCTCAGGCGCAGAGTGGCACACCGTGTGGTTTTAGTCGGTTCGAGTCCGACACACTGCCCCGCCGCAAGCCCCGGCGCGGGTGACGGTCCGAGGGGATTTCCACACGTAAAAAAAAAAAAAAAAAAAGGCCATCTCATGTACTTCCGTGAGGGAGACCAACAGTCTCAAGGTGGCGTTGGGTTTCTGGTTAACAAGTCCCTATCTAGCAACGTTGTGGAAATGTCTAGTGTGTCGAACAGGGTAGCGTACCTCATTATCAAGCTCACCGAGAGGTATAGCCTCAAGGTAGTGCAAGTGTACGCACCGACCTCGGCCCACTCGGACGATGAGGTGGAGTGTATGTTCGATGACATATCGAGGGCCCTCCACTTCACTACTAAAACCCACTACAACGTTGTTATGGGTGACTTCAACGCCAAAGTGGGAGTACAAAATTGCAGCGAATCGGTAATAGGATCCCATAGATTTGGAAGCAGAAATCATAGGGGGCAAATGCTCGTCAACTTTCTCGAACGAGAGGGGTTGTTCTTGATGAACTCGTTCTTTAAGAAACGGCCCCAAAGGAAGTGGACGTGGCGAAGCCCCGACGCTATGACTAAAAATGAGATCGATTTCATCATGACGGACAGAAAGCACATATTCGGAGACGTCTCAGTCATTAATAGGTTTAACACCGGTAGTGATCACCGACTCGTCCGAGGCTCTCTGAATATCTACTTTAAAGCTGAACGTGTCCGATTGATGAAATCCAGGCTCCGACCAACTCTGCTCCAAGCCGCAATGGGATCTGAAAAGTTCCAGTCAAATCTGGAAAACCGATTTGCTGCTATGGAAACCACAACAGGCGTGAACCAGAACCTTGAAAATGTGGTTCGAATCCTCAGGGAAGAAGGTACGAGATTTTGTGAAATGCAGCGTAAGGGCAGGAAATCTAAGCTTTCGGAAAGGACCCTAGGGCTAATGAAGGAACGACGTGAATACCCCCTTCTTACTTCGTCGGCAAAACGGACTCTAAACCGAGAGATCAGCAAACTAGTACGACACGACCTCCGATGCTCCAATACTCTTTCGATCGAAAGAGCGATCGAGCAGAATCGGGGGTCAAAGGTGTTTGTACAATCTCTCGGAAGAAGCCACCTGACGAAGCTGACTACAGCAAGTGGAGAAGTCGTTACTTCCAAGCCGGTCGTCCTTTCGGAAGTGGAACGTTTCTATGGCGGTTTGTACGCTTCGCATGCATCTCGACCTGATCCCGAAAATGAGGACTCTAGAGCCACATTAACACGCCACTACACCGAAGATCTGCCAGAAGTCAGCATTGACGAAATCGAGATGGCTCTTGGACAGCTTAAAAATGGAAAAGCCCCTGGCATTACAACAGAACTGTTAAAGGCTGGAGGTAAGCCCGTACTGAGGGAGCTCCAAAAGCTTTTTAACGCTGTCCTGTTCGAAGGGAGAACTCCAGAGGCGTGGAGCAGAAGTGTGGTCATCTTGTTCTTCAAGAAAGGTGACAAGACCAGGTTGAAGAACTATCGACCCATTTCGCTTTTAAGCCACGTCTACAAGCTGTTCTCAAGAGTCATCACGAACCGTCTTGCGCGAAGACTCGACGAATTTCAACCACCGGAGCAAGCTGGATTTCGGAGCGGATATGGCACCATAGACCACATCCACACAGTGCGGCAAATTATACAGAAGACAGAGGAGTATAATCAGCCCCTGTGTCTAGCATTCGTGGACTATGAGAAGGCCTTTGACTCGATCGAGATCTGGTCTGTTCTGGAGTCCCTGCAGCGTTGCCAAGTGGATCGGCGATACATCCAAGTGCTGAGATGTCTCTACGAAGCCGCCACCATGTCCGTCCAAGTACAGAATCAGCAAACAAGGCCCATACCATTGCATCGAGGAGTGAGACAAGGGGATGTTATTTCCCCGAAATTGTTCACAAATGCAATGGAGGATCTGTTCAAGACGCTACACTGGAAAGGACGTGGCATAAATATCAATGGCGAATACATCTCTCACTTGCGATTTGCGGACGACATCGTCATTATGGCAGAGACGCTGCAGGACCTACAACAGATGCTGAACGACCTGGCTGACTCTTCTGTGCGCATCGGCCTACGGATGAACTTGGACAAAACCAAGGTCATGTTCAATGAACATGTACTACCGGAACCGATCGCAGTATACGGTGCCGTTCTCGAAGTTGTTCAAAATTATGTGTACCTCAGGCAGACTTTGCAGTTAGGCAGAAACAACTTTGAGGATGAGGTGAACAGGAGAATTCAGCTGGGTTGGGCAGCGTTTGGGAAACTTCGTCGGGTCTTTTCATCGTCGATCCCACAGTGCCTTAAGACGAAAGTCTTCAATCAGTGCGTCCTACCCGTCATGACATACGGAGCCGAAACGTGGACACTTACGGCACGGCTGGTCCACAAGTTCAAAGTCGCTCAGCGTGCTATGGAGAGGGCTATGCTCAGCGTTTCTCTGAGGGATTGCATCAGGAATGAGGTAATCCGGCAGAAAACCAAGGTCATCGACATAGCCCAAAGGATTAGCAAGCTGAAGTGGCAGTGGGCTGGCCATATTAGCCGCAGAACTGATTACCGTTGGGGTAAACGGGTTCTTGAGTGGAGACCGCGTCTCGGCAAACGTAGTGTAGGACGTCCACAGGCCAGGTGGAGTGATGATCTGCGCAAGACGGCTGGCACGAACTGGATGCGAGAAGCCGAGGATCGAACCAAGTGGCGCGCAATTGGAGAGGCCTATGTCCAGCAGTGGACTGCGATAGGCTGATGATGAGCCAGACAGACATGACGAATCTATAAGGGTTCCGTTTTTTGCCTTTGGCACGGAACCCTAAAAATAGATGTGGAAAATATGTCTACTTATTACTTAATAATTAAGTAATGATTTAATGAATAGACATATTTTCAACTATTATACAGGGTGGATATGACAATACGATATTAATTTGAACTAGACCCACCTACACATGATACAATTCTACCAACAAAATTTCAATAAAATTGGTTCAGTAGTTTAGCCATAGGACACTATTTTTCGTTTTTGAAATTTACTACACGATGTTGTTGGGTTAATGACCGAGGGCGTCGCGTCGTCGCACGCGCTGCGCTACCTTTGAACCTTTGAAGTAGCCGCCGACATCGGCGCGGGTGCCCTGTGTCATGTGTGGCGTTGTTGTACCTATTGATTATTAATAGGTATTTATTTGTAGTGATTTTACAGTGACATGACTCATTAGTTAAGTTTATTAGTTATTACGGAGCGTTGTGTTATTTTGTGTGAGTTTAGACAATGCCTCGACTCGGTTACACATAAACGGCTAGTAAATATTTTAGTACGGATAAGATATTAATTTAGGGAGAATGTTCATTAATCCTACCTACCAATAGTCGGATTATTGTACATACTATCCAGGACATACGAGAAAAATCAATCTTTTATTCCTAATAGAGATAATGCTCTTCCGGTTGTTCCGTAAACTCGACACGAGATGATCAAATTTACGTAAATACATAATAAATATTACTAGTGCTATTTAGCTTACGGCGATAAAGTTGGTATCTACTTTGTAAACCTACATCGCGCGTCGTTTAGGTAACTATTTTACAGCCGCCAGCCGGTACCGTGGCCACTGAGGTTAGTGACCTTAAATTACAAATGGTGTCCTTATTGGTTTGTATTTTTAAAATATTTAGTTTGTTTGAAAATTAATTTTTTTTTGTATCCGTTTTCGGATAAATTAAACAATCCCAAAGTAAACCAACACATTTAAATAGCCCACGGTTACATTTAATATCGTATTGTCATATCCACCTTGTATATTGATTATCAATCATTTGAATCCTTTGAAAAAACCTGTGTGGATCTCGACTTCGAAACTTTTATAACATTTTGTAAGAACGAAATGACGAAATCAAGAAGTCTTCAAGTAAAAGGGGTACAATAGCTCAGTTTTTAAGTAGTTTGAGATGCGCTACGGACGTATATACCTAACAGCTTCAAAAATGCACGAAGCTGCTTGCTGTACAACAAAAGATGGGTCTCTAGTTGAAGAAATATTTAGTGCCGTAACTTTTTCTCGCATTTTGACGTCCTTTAGAACGATAAAAAGCTACTTTTCAAGCGCAGTTGTATTTGTACATTTCGACACTACACGTGATTTCTAGTATTGGTCTAAGATACGTAGAGAAACGACCTTCACCCATCTGTTTAATAGATGAAAAGTATTTTATATCAAATTTAATATATAAAATAACATATCACAGGTGGGTTGTCTAAAAAAATTCTGGCCAAACTATTCATTAATTAACAATTAAAAAATGACTTTTTATTACACAGTGTTTAACGAATATCTTTAACACCAACCGACAGTATAAAGCCTATAGAACATTTAAACCTTGGGTTGTCTATTTGTATAGCTACTGGTTGGCAGGTATAAACAGGTATGTCGATATTAGTTATTTTCACCCATTTGTTTATTAAATAAATTTTATATCAAAATAAGCGCTGTTTAATTGCGAATACGATGTTAAAGGGTTGTCTGCAAAAAACCTGGACTGAATAACGGTTGTCGAGTTTTGAAAGTTAAATTTTGATGCGAATGGCAACTTGGGACAAAGAGGTCATCGTGTATAGCGATACACTAGTAAGGTATGTGATATTGGTTATTTTCACCCATTTGATGATAAAATGAATTTTATATCAAAATAAACACTGCTTAATTGCGAATACGATGATATAGGGTTGTCCGCAAAAAATCTGACTTGAATAACGGTTATCGAGTTTTGAAAAGTTTTATTTTATATAAAAATAATTATTAAATAGTAATATATGTTTTAAGAATTAAGACAACTCTCGCTCTATGAACATACATTCTGTATCGCGGGGAACTTTACAAACATATTAGTTCCAATATCAACAGCTTCTGAAACTGAGAAACTATAAAATTATATTAGTTGCAGTTATTGTTTTTTTTTTAAAGACAACTATCGCACTAGGAGTAAATCCTGTGTTGCGGGGGACTTTACAAACATACATTAAATGGACACAAAGAACACTCAGACTCAGAACAACAATTTCCGAATCACACAAAGTGATGTCCCATGTGGATTTGAACCCACAACACTTGGCGTAGTAGAGAGCGGCGTGGTGACCGCTTAAACTACTAGGCCAACCGTGCAGTCAAATTTAAATTATTCACTTTGTTAATTTTTATTTGCTTTCTTGAAAAACAGAAAAACATATCACTTTTCAAAACTCGACAACCGTTATTTGAGCCAGATTTTTTGCAGACAACCCTATATCATCGTATTTGCAATGAAACAGCGCTTATTTTGTTATAAAATTTATTTATTAAACAAATGGGTGAAAATAACAACACGGTAGCTTTATTTATTTTTAATAATTTTTTGGAATAGGCGGGCAAACGAGCAGACGTATCGCCTGATGGTAAATGATTACCGCCGCCCATGGACACCTGCAACACCAAAGCTATGCCAGGAAACAAAAAGACAATCCAAGGTTTGTATATTCTATAGGCCTTATACTTTCGGTTGCTAATATAATATGTTACTATACTACAGGAAGTCGGTTAAAAATAATGCTTAGCATTTGCTAGTGTATCGCTATACATGGATGACCTCTTTGCCATTCGCATCAAAATTTCACTTTTCAAAACTCGACAACCGTTATTACGGCCAGCTTTTTGGCAGACAACCCTATATCATCGTATTCGCAATGAAATAGCGATTAATTTCATATAAAACTTATTTATTAAACAAATGGGTGCAATTAACTAATATCGACATACCTGTTTATACGTGCCAACCAGTAGCTATGCCAGGAAACAAATAGACAACCCAAGGTTTGTATGTTCTACAGGCTTTATACTTTCGTTTGGTATTAAATTTATTCGTTAAACTCATGGGTACACTGTTTCATAAAAAGTCATTTTTTAATTTTTAATTAATAATAGTTTGGCCAGGATTTTTTTAGCCAACCCACCCGCGATATTTTATTTAATATATTAAATTTGATATAAAACACTTTTCATCCAATAAACAGATGGGTGAAGGTCGTTCCTTATTGTATCCTCTACTATAAGGGTTCATTCTGTATTGCTTAAAATCGCTTCGTAAATAAGCCATTATTTCTCGTAAAAAGAAAGGAATAAAAAATGGTTGTTGTGGGTTATCCCTAAGAGATAGACATATACCGTCGCGGACTTTTTTGTAGTACTTTTTAAGGTGTACAATACTGCAGTACATTATTTTGATCTATCTCGTAGGGTGCCACCAGCGCTTGCAATGTAAGCGCAAAAAAATGTGTTAATTTGCTACATCACATTAGAAACCACAAGAATTAACAGTGTTTCCATACTACATTATGCATTTATTATACATAAAAACCTTCCTCTTGAATCACTCTATCTATTAAAGAAACCCGCATCAAAATCCGTTGCTTAGTTTTAAAGATTTAAGCAAACAAAGGGATATAGGGACAGAGAAAGCGACTTTGTTTTATACTATGTAGTGATAGTGATAGTGAAGTGAGCACTAAGAAAGGAATTTTCGATATTCCACCGCAAAGGGGGTAAATCAGGGGATGAAAGTCTGTGTGAGCGAAGCTGCGTGTAAAAGCTAGTTTTTAGGGTGCCGCGCCAAAGGCAAAAAACGGAACCCTTACAGATTCGTCATATCTGTCTGTCTGTCTGTCCGTCCGTCTGTCTGTCCGTCCGTATGTCACAGCCAGTTTATTCCGAAACTATAAGAACTATACTGTTGTAACTTGGTAAGTAGATGTATTCTGTGAACCGCATTAAGATGTTCACACAAAAATAAAAAAAAACAATACATTTTGGGGGTCCCCATACTTAGAACTGAAACTCAAAAAAATTTTTTTCATCAAAACCATATGTGTGGGGTGGGGTATCTATGGATAGGTCTTCAAAAATGATATTGAGGTTTCTAATATCATTTTTTCTAAGCTGAATAGTTTGCGCGAGAGACGCTTTCAAAGTGGTAAAATGTGTGCCCCCCCCCCCTTAACTTCTAAAATAAGAGCATGATAAATCTAAAAAAAATACGTTGTACATTACCATGCAAACTTCCACCGAAAATTGGTTTGAACGAAATTTAGTAAGTAGTATTTTTTTTAATACGTCATAAATCGTAAACTGCAATTTACCTTTCATTCAATCAACACAAATATAAAAAACAAAAAAAATATGTTACTTGCTGCTGCGGAACCCTTCATGGGCGACTCCGACTCGCACTTGGCCGCTTTTTTTATATTTGTATTGATTGAATGAAAGGTAAATTGCAGTTTACGATTTGTGACGTATAAAAAAAAACGACTTACTAGATTTCGTTCAAACTAATTTTTGGTGGAAGTTTCCATAGTAATGTACATCATATATTTTTTTTAGATTTATCATGCTCAATATCATTTTTGAAGACCTATCCATAGATACCCAACACGTATATGTTATGTACCCAAAAAATATATGTTGTACATTACCATGCAAACTTCCACCGAAAATTGTTTTGAACGAGATCTAGTAAGTAGTTTTTTTTAATACGTCATAAATCGTAAACCGCAAAAAAAAAACTATTATTAAAACATGGATCAAAGTTACAACGAACTACAAGAACTTTTATATTACTTGTTTTTTTTAGAATTTGTCCCCGATTTAATAAGTTTCTATCTGGCAACCCTATGTAATGTAACGTCGTAAGTAGGGATGATCGATGTTAGATAAACATCGATTCAAAAGTATCGATGCACGATAAACATCAAATAAAAAAATATATTTATTTTTATTTATTGGTCACATTACACTCATTATTACTCATATCTATGAACGAATTTTATTTTCCACCAAAAACAACGATATAATTTAAACGTCGATGTTTATCGATATATTAGAATTGAGCTAGAAGTCAAAACATCGATATGTCGGTGTTATCGAAGTCCAAACATCGTTGTTTTTAACATCTCTAAATATCGATTACCCGAAAACGCGCGTCGCGCGTGTCGTTGCGTCACGCACGTCATCCATCTTGCCCTATGTACATATGTTTGCGTGTGACGTCGCTCGTTGGGCAAAAAATAAAATGTTTCAGTATGTATGTTTCAAGATTTAGTTTTGCAACACAATTTGTAACAATCCTATATTCTAAAATTCGCATAGGAATATTTTTTATCATAAAATTAACGTAAAAGCGTGAAAACTTAAAAATGATTAAGTACTTAAGCTCTTTTCAGAACCTTTTTGCATAAACTATTCAAAATTAGGCATTGTTTCATTTTTATTCGTAATATAAGTATAATTATTAAATAAACTGTAACAATAGCTTACCGTTCTAACAGATTATCCGTAAATTAATAAACAAAAATTTTGTAGCAGGAATAATTTCGATGCGTCCTTCCTTACTGGTGTTCAAGTGAAATGTGAATTGGATCTTTATGGTTTTTTACTCTATAGTAGGCTTGACTCATTGAGTGATTTTATAATATATGTTCTAGTAAGATACGTAGTTAGTGATAAGAAACGTTTTAAAATTCATTAAAATTAAAGTTTGACGCAGGTGACGTTAGCTTACGCAGTTCATGGATTAACTAGTTGCACCTCGCGCGTGCTGATCAGTGCTTACATCCACGGGGGTGAATGTCCCTTATAAGCCGTTTTTACGAATAAGGTCCTGCTCTCTATGGTTCTTGTTCCTTAACTATTACCTCTACAATCTTTTTATGATCACACATAATTCTTAAAGTTATAGATAGATGGCGTTAATTCAATTTTTAACTCACACTTTTTTTTAAAATAAATCTCAGTGTTGCAACTCAATAGTCTACAACCATTTCAGTAATTTAATTGACAAATAAAATTTAGGGTTACATCAAAATATAATTTCAATCCTCAAGTACAAAACTTATTTACAAACCAAGAACTTATTTATAGAATATGTAATGTCTCAACCTTGCATAAAAGTACGCCTATCTTACTTTAAGGTGAGAACATGCTAATTAAACCCAACGCCTTGTGGGGTTTCGACACCAGATGCCAATCGTGCATTTAATGGGAAAGACTATATTATTTACTTTAAGAAGACGAGGTGAATTATACATCTGACATTTTAAAGAAATTATATTATATAAGTAAGAAGCTAATAATGATGAATTGAATAATTCTGACGAATAATTTCATTAATATAGGTTTCAAGGAAGCGTTTTAGAAATCAAAGTCATGCAAAGTGACTTTGGATTTTTAGATTTTGTTTTTAAATAATTTTTTAGAGTTATTTTATGTTATTTTTTTTCCTCCAAAATTTATAACTAGGTATGCTTTTATTTCCATTCCATGGCAACATTTCATTTTTAAAAATTTACCTGATTTTGTTGGTTTCAAATCGGTATACAAAACTTTTTAATGTTTTCTTTTGGTATTATTAGTGAATTTCCTTGCGTTGAGTATTTTTTCTCCGCAACTATATTAGACTTGAGTTAGCTCCACGTGTTAGTGTTTAATTCCACTAGTTATTTGCGATATTTGGAACGCTTGTTCCAGTTACTTGCGATGGTTTGGACGCTTTACTTTTAAAAAATTCTCTAATTGCGATAGTTTGAATGCTTTATTATTTAAATTTCTAGTTACGACCTTGTGAAGAATTTTACTGTGTGTGTCTCGCAATTTTACGATATTTTGGAGGTTATAGTTATTTTTATAAGTTTCTTATTGCCAACTACAAGACGTTGTGTTTTTGGATGTAAAACGACAGGTAAGGATGAAATTTCATTAATATGATAATATCAATAACCTCTACTAAGTAATAATGGCAAATATTATGTTTGTTAAACGTATTACCAGAGTAAATTTATTGGAGCAAACAATTGAATGTCAGTTAACGAAAAAGTCATATTTTTATATAAATAAGTTATTTATTTAGTCTCTTTTATACCCGATATTATCATACCACGAAAGGGATACATGCTAATTAACTAATCATAATTTACAATGGAATAATTGTGGGATACCACACCATATTTAATTTTAAAGTAAATGCTTGTAGGAAATATAGAATATCAAACAATTAATTAAATTCCTACACTAAAAGAATCACCATAATTAACAGCCTTTAGTAGCCTACTAGTGGATATAGAGCACTCTGTAGAGGAGGCTTTGGCCTACTATAGCATGTTGGCCAGAGTTTTGTTCTAAGTTTTCCTTCTGTTTGCCATGCTGTTCTCTTGCATAGTTTACTACTTAGTTGGCTCTTACAATACCAAATACAAAATTTTTATGAAAAATAATAATACAAATAAAAATAAAGGAGACATAGACAAAACATTGCCGGACCTATAAAACAATGAAGTATTTTTAAATTTAGACAGCCTGTGATCACAGCCAGTGTAATTTGGTTGAAATGTCAGGAAATTCAATGGATTGTGTCTGTTTAGTGATCACATGAATTCCCATATAGATACATAATTATTATAACAGACTGCAAAAAATTAAAATCAAAAATCTCAATAGCTACTCTTGAGTGGATTGAATCATTTTCCATAAAGAATGAAAAGGACGACCTAAATAACTGCACAAGTTGATTATAGTACTGACTCTATAATGAATAGTTTTTGTTTAACAGTGGGACTTATTCGCAATTTAATTATTTAAAAGGTATGATCCCTTCTAAGCCCTCTGTATAACAAACTATGTGTAAAATGCATTAAAAGCTAAAAACAGTTATGAAATGTATAATAAGGACCAGTTTCACCACAAAGTATTAAAAACCCTGATGGATTAATTTAAACATATTTTCCAAATAACTATGGATTTAGGTTTCATATAGAGACATAAGTATTAGGTATACATTTAAATATCACCAGCAATGACAAATTATACATAACTATTTAAAACTTTATCAGATACATGGGAATTGGCCCTAATTTGTGTGTATTTATTTAAAATAAAATCATTTTTTTAAGGTGTCACTATCTCTATCACCCAACCTACGAAAATCCACAGCGATTTAAGACCTGAGGGAATTTGGCCGGAACATTGTTAAGTGGTTTAACTGATGATGAAATTTATCTCAGAAGGAAAGTGTGTGATAAACATTTTAGACCACAAGACAGAAACAGGAACAATCATTTGAATGCTCTTGCTGTTCCTTCACTACTACAACCAGGTATGTATCATTCTTGTTGCAAGTAATTATTTTAATTGATAAATTGTTCCATTAATCTAAAAAGGTTTATTTGTTTTTACTCAACTGCGTCAGAAATAGGACGGCATCATAAAGTATTAATCAAAGTTATTATCAAAACAATGTCAGTTAGTCAATCGAATTATATAAATAGATGTTGTGATATTTGTTTTTTGCCTATTCAGTTCATTACTTATAAGCAACGGGGTATTATTTGTGTTGTAACGATAATCTTATTTACATCAAAGTTTTATATGTAGTGTAAATCTATCATTTAAAGAACCCGAAGGTCTAGAAATATACATTTTGTTCGTGAATTTTTTGACAAGGCCAATTCGATTTTATAATGTTTCACAAACTTAAGTGTATAAAATAATTAAAAAGGTCTTATATGTAATTTATACAAATAAATAAAATCGGAGTGTCTGTTTGTAATCTATCTTCTATATATATAGAAAAATAAGGTGACTGACTGACTGACTGACAGACCCACAGATTAACGCACAGCCCAAACCGCTGAAGCTAGAATCCTGAAATTTTGCATATAGGTTCTTTATATAACCTAAGTGAGCACTAAGAAAGGAATTTTTGAAATTCCACCCCTAAGGGTAAAATCAGGGGATGAAAGTCTGCGTGAGCGAAGCCGCGTGTAAAAGCTAGTATTAAAATAACCGCTTTTACTAAATGGATATGTATGTATACATGATACATACACCAAAATATTTTTACAATTTTTGTCTGTCTGTCTGTTTACTTGGTCCGGCTAATCTCTGAAACGGTTGTACCGATTTTGACGGAACTTTCACTGATAGATAGCTGATGATATAAGAAGTAATTTAGGCTACTTTTTAGGGTTCCGTGCCAAAGACAAAAAATGGAATCCTTATAGATTCGTCATGTCTGTCTGTCTGTCTGTCAGTCCGTCCGTCTGTCTGTCTGTCCGTCCGTATGTCACAGCCACTTTTTTTTCCGAAACTATAAGAACTATAATGTTGAAACTTGGTAAGTAGATGTATTCTGTGAACCGCACAGACAAAACAAAACCGCAAGATTTTCACACAAAAATAGAAAAAAAACAATAAATTTTGGGAGTCCCCATACATAGAACTGAAACTCAATTTTTTTTTTATGAAACCTATACGGGGTATCTATGGATAGGTCTTCCAAAATGATATTGAGGTTTCTAAAATTTTTTTTTTCTAAACTGAATAGTTTGCGCGAGAGACACTTCCGAAGTGGTAAAATGTGTCCCCCCCCCCTCTTGTAACTTCTAAAATAGGAGAATGATAAAACTAAAAAAAATATATATGATGTACATTACCATGTAAACTTCCACCGAAATTTGGTATTATAAAATAAAAATTATATTATGTTACTTGCTGCTGTGGAACCCTCCATGGGCGAGTCCGACTCGCACTTGGCCGCTTTTTTTTAGACTGGCTTCGCCCCACGGCGTCACATACGGTATGATAATAACCGCGGGTAACATCGCGGTTATTTGCTATTTTTTATCAAGCTCCGACACGACACTTCGTGTTAGGTATGAGTTTTACGAGTGAATCAATGTGTCTATGTGTGTATATCTCTCTGTGGGTTCTTGTGGCATCATAGCTCCTAAACGGATGATTTTGATTATTTATTTTGCCAAAAAGAGACTTGGCCGAGTTTTCTAAGCTTGGAAAGTTTGCTAAGAGCGTGTTATAATTAATAATATTTTTTTAATTTATTTATCTTCATTGTATACACAAAGTTAAATAGTACAAAAAAATCAGTTACAAAGTATGAATATGAATTGGCGGTCTTATCGCTCACGGCCACGGTATTTAAATTTTTGGTTAAATACCTATGTTTATCGCGTGAAGCCGGGATCGGCTGCTAGTATTATATAATTATATTTACAACTAGCTGAGTCCCGCGGTGTCACCCGCGGCTTTTGCCGTACCGCGGGTAACGTCGCGGGGCGAAGCTAGTCTAAAAAAACTAGCCTGTTACTCCTTATATCATCAGCTACATATCAGTGAAAGTCCTGTCAAAATCGGTCCAGCCGTTCCAGAGATTACCCGGAACAAACAGACAGGCCGACAGACAGACAAAAATTGTAAAAAATACATTTTTGGTATATATATGCCGTGTATAGTGTATTTTTTTATATTTGAGTTGATTGAATGAAAGGTAAATTGCGGTTTACTATTTATGACGTAGTAAAAAAAAAATACTGACTAGATCTCGTTCAAACTAATTTTCAGTGGAAGTTTGCATGGTAATGTACATCATATATTTATTTTAGTTTTATCATTCTCTTATTTCGAAGTTATAGGGGGGGGCATTTTGTCACTTTGGAAGTGTCTCTCGCGCAAACTATTCATTTTAGAAAAAATTAGAATATAATCCTCAATATCATTTTTGAAGACCTATCCTTAGAGATACCCCACATGTATGGGTTCGATGAAAAAGAAAATTGAGTTTCAGTTCTAAGTATGGGAACCCCCAAAATGTATTGTTTTTTTTTAATATTTCTGTGTGAAAATCTTAATGCGTTTTACAGAATACATCTACTTACCAATTTTCAACAGTATAGTTCTTATAGTTTGGGAAAAAAATGGCTGTGACATACGGACGGACAGACAAACATGACAAATCTCTAAGGGTTCCGTTTTTTGCCATTTGGTTACAGAATCCTTAAAAGTAGCCTAAGTTACTCCTTGTATCATCATTAGCGAAAATCCCGTCAAAATCGGTCCAGCCGTTCCAGTAATTAGCCAGAACAAACAGACGGACAAAAATTTAAAAAAATGTTGTTTTGGTATATGTACCATGTATACCTACATACATATGCATTTACTAAAAACCAGTTGTTTTAATATTACAAACAGACACTCCAATTTTATTTATTTGTATACTCGTAGATGACTAGTTGAGCCCCGCGGTGTTATCTGTGGTACAACGACAACCGCAGGTAATGCCGCGGGGCAAAGCTAGTCTTAGCCTAAATCACTCCGTCTATCATCAGCTATTTGCCAGTGAAAGTCCCGTCAAAATCGGTCCAGCCGTTCCAGAGATTAGCCGAAACAAACAGACAGACAAGAATTGTAAAAAAAAATTACATGGTACATATACCAAAACAACATTTTTACTAAAAAAATGTTGTTTTGGTATAATGTGTACCATGTATACCTTACATACATATGCATTTAGTAAAAAGCGGTTGTTTTAATATTACAAACAGACACTCCAATTTTATTTATTTGTATAGATAACTAGCTAAGCCCCGCGGTGTTACCCGCGGTACACCAACAACCGCGGGTAACGCCACGGGGCAAAGCTAGTCTTAAAAAGTAGCCTAAATTACTCCTTTTATCACAGCTATCTGCCAGTGAAAGTCCCGTCAAAATCGGTCCAGGTATTCCAGAGATTAGCCGGAACAAACAGACAAACAAGATTTGTAAAAAATGTTGTTTTGGTATATGTACCATGTATACCTTACATACATAATTATGCATTTAGTAAAAAGCGGTTGTTTTAATATTACAAACAGACACTCCAATTTTATTTATTTGTATAGATGACTAGCTAAGCCCCGCGGTGTTACCCGCGGTACAACAACAACCGCGGGTAACGCCACGGGACAAAGCTAGTCTTAAAAAGTAGCCTAAATTACTCCTTTTATCACCAGCTATCTGCCAGTGAAGTCCCGTCAAAATCGGTCCAGCTATTCCAGAGATTAGCCGGAACAAACAGACAGACAAAAATTGAAAAAATAATGTTATTTTGGTCTATGTATCGTGTACACATAAGTGTACAATATGCATTAAGTAAAAGCGGTATTTTTAACCGACTTCCAAAAAGGAGGAGGTTCTCAATTCGGCCGTATATATGTTTTTTTTATGTGTGTTCACGGATAACTTCGTCGTTTATGAACCGATTTTGATTTTCTTTTTTTAATGAAAAGGATATGTCCCAACGGTGGTACCATGATAAGGACATTAAGATCTGATGATGGCATCCAAGAGAAATCGAGTCGAAACTTGAAGTCGGTTTTTGTTTTTGTTATAATTTTACTTGTAATATTACAAACAGACACTCCCAATTTTATTTATTTTTAATCGACTTCTAAAAAGGAGGAGGTTCTCGATTCGACCGTATATACATATATTTTTATGTGTGTTCGCGGATAACATCGTCGTTTATGAACAGATTTTGATGATTAGACAATACTAAAGTGTTGCATTTAGCATTAAGAAAATTAAAGATATTTTGATTTCATTTTCAGAAACACAACCTGAACGCACACGCTGGCGACCTACTACATTTGTCACTAAGACTACGCATTCAAGGTATGCAAGCCATTTGGAAAATGTTGTCCAAAAAAACATGGTTTTGATACAATGTTGTGCAGAAATTTCAATCAGGACCATAAACTTGAGTCATCAATTTAGAATCTGCTAATATTGTTTTTAATTATTATTGTGTATGAAGGGAATGACGATGTGAAAAATGCCTCAAGAATATTTTAATAAACACAAACATAATAAAACAAAGAAATAAAATAATTCGTTTTATTTACCACTTTCCTTTCTTGTAATCTACACTACTTCTCAAAAACGCAGCTTTTGTTATCTAATAATAATATTTTTTAAAAATTCACGCAAATAAATTAATACAAACAAAAACTGTGTTTTTAAGAATTAGGTAGTGTAGACATACGTAAACCAATTATATTAAACGTTGTAGCACACAAAGATTAGATTACGTATGTGTGAGTAAAACATGTAATGTAGTTTACGGGTCAAGATTAATAGATGGCGCCAAAGATCGGGGACAATTGACAGCGCCAAGATGACTCTCTATCTATAATATATACATTGTACTCTGTGCTTACATCTATGGTGCTTACGCCCACGGGGGTGAATGTCCCTTATAAGCCGTTTTTACGAATAAGGTCCTGCTCTCTATGGTTCTTGTTCCTTAACTATTACCTCTACAATCTTTTTATGATCACACATAATTCTTAAAATTATAGATAGATGGCGTTAATTCATTTTTTAACTCACACTTTTTTTTAAATACATCTCAGTGTTGCAACTCAATAGTCTACAACCATTTCAGTAATTTAATTGACATAATTGATAAAATTTAGGGTTACATCAAAATATAATTTCAATCCTCAAGCACAAAACTTATTTACAAACCAAGAACTTATTTATAGAATATGTAATGTCTCAACCTTGCATAAAAGTACGCCTATCTTACTTTAAGGTGAGAACATGCTAATTAAACCCAACGCCTTGTGGGGTTTCGACACCAGATGCCAATCGTGCACTTAATGGGAAAGACTATATTATTTACTAAGAAGACGAGGTGAATTCTACATCTGACATTTTAAAGAAATTATATTATATAAGTAAGAAGCTAATAATGATGAATTGTTTAATTCTGACGAATAATTTCATTAATATAGGTTTCAAGGAAGCGTTTTAGAAATCAAAGTCATGCAAAGTGACTTTGGATTTTCAGATTTTGTTTTTAAATAATTTTTTAGAGTTATTTTATGTTATTTTTTTTCCTCCAAAATTTATAACTAAGTATGCTTTTATTTCCATTCCATGGCAACATTTTATTTTTAAAAATTTTGACTGATTTTGTTGGTTTCAAATCGGTATACAAAACTTTTTAATGTTTTCTTTTGGTATTATTAGTGAATTTCCTTGCGTTGAGTATTTTTTCTCCGCAACTATATTAGACTTGAGTAAGCTCCACGTGTTAGTGTTTAATTCCACCAGTTATTTGCGATATTTGGAACGCTTGTTCCAGTTACTTGCGATGGTTTGGACGCTTTACTTTTAAAAAATTCTCTAATTGCGATAGTTTGAATGCTTTATTATTTAAATTTCTAGTTACGACCTTGTGAAGAATTTTACTGTGTGTGTCTCGCAATTTTACGATATTTTGGAGGTTATAGTTATTTTTATAAGTTTCTTATTGCCAACTACAAGACGTTGTGTTTTTGGATGTAAAACGACAGGTAAGGATGAAATTTCATTAATATGATAATATCAATAACCTCTACTAAGTAATAATGGCAAATATTATGTTTGTTAAACGTATTACCAGAGTAAATTTATTGGAGCAAACAATTGAATGTCAGTTAACGAAAAAGTCATATTTTTATATAAATAAGTTATTTATTTAGTCTCTTTTATACCCGATATTATCATACCACGAAAGGGATACATGTTAATTAACTAATCATAATTTACAATGGAATAATTGTGGGATACGACACCATATTTTATTTTAAAGTAAATGCTTGTAGGAAATATAGAATATCAAACAATTAATTAAATTCCTACACTAAAAGAATCACCATAATCAACAGCCTTTAGTAGCCTACTAGTGGATATAGAGCACTCTGTAGAGGAGGCTTTGGCCTACTATAGCATGTTGGCCAGAGTTTTGTTCTAAGTTTTCCTTCTGTTTGCCATGCTGTTCTCTTGCATAGTTTACTACTTAGTTGGCTCTTACAATACCAAATACAAAATTGTTATGAAAAATAATAATACAAATAAAAATAAAGGAGTCATAGACAAAACATTGCCGGACCTATAAAACAATGAAGTATTTTTAAATTTAGACAGCCTGTGATCACAGCCAGTGTAATTTGGTTGAAATGTCAGGAAATTCAATGGATTGTATCTGTTTAGTGATCACATGAATTCCCATATAGATACATAATTATTATAACAGACTGCTAAAAATTAAAATCAAAAATCTCAATAGCTACTATTGAGTGGATTGAATCATTTTCCATAAAGAATGAAAAGGACGACCTAAATAACTGCACAAGTTGATTATAGTACTGACTCTATAATGAATAGTTTTTGTTTAACAGTGGGACTTATTCGCAATTTAATTATTTAAAAGGTATGATCCCTTCTAAGCCCTCTGTATAACAAACTATGTGTAAAATGCATTAAAAGCTAAAAACAGTTATGAAATGTATAATAAGGACCAGTTTCACCACAAAGTATTAAATATTTATAAATAAATATTTATTTAGTATTAGGTATACATTTAAATATCACCAGCAATGACAAATTATACATAACTATTTAAAACTTTATCAGATACATGGGAATTGGCCCTAATTTGTGTGTATTTATTTAAAATAAAATAATTTTTTTAAGGTGTCACTATCTCTATCACCCAACCTACGAAAATCCACAGCGATTTAAGACCTGAGGGAATTTGGCCGGAACATTGTTAAGTGGTTTAACTGATGATGAAATTTATCTCAGAAGGAAAGTGTGTGATAAACATTTTAGACCACAAGACAGGAACAATCATTTGAATGCTCTTGCTGTTCCTTCACTACTACAACCAGGTATGTATCATTCTTGTTGCAAGTAATTATTTTAATTGATAAATTGTTCCATTAATCTAAAAAGGTTTATTTGTTTTTACCCAACTGCGTCAGAAATAGGACGGCATCATAAAGTATTTAGTAAGCTTACAAAACAATGTCAGTTAGTCAATAGAATTATATAAATAGATGTTGTGATATTTGTTTTTTGCCTATTCAGTTCATTACTTATACGCAACGGGGTTTTATTTGTGTTGTAACGATAATCTTATTTACATCAAAGTTTTATATGTAGTGTAAATCTATCATTTAAAGAACCCGAAGGGCTAGAAATATACATTTTGTTCGTGAATTTTTTGACAAAAGCCAATTCCATTTTATAATGTTTCACAAACTTAAGTGTATAAAATAATTAAAAAGGTCTTATATGTAATTTATACAAATAAATAAAATCGGAGTGTCTGTTTGTAATCTATCTTCTATATATATAGAAAAGTAAGGTGACTGACTGACTGACAGACCCACAGATTAACGCACAGCCCAAACCGCTGAAGCTAGAATCCTGAAATTTTGCATATAGGTTCTTTATATAACCTAAGTGAGCACTAAGAAAGGAATTTTTGAAATTCCACCCCTAAGGGTAAAATCAGGGGATGAAAGTCTGCGTGAGCGAAGCCGCGTGTAAAAGCTAGTATTAAAATAACCGCTTTTACTAAATGGATATGTATGTATACATGATACATACACCAAAATATTTTTACAATTTTTGTCTGTCTGTCTGTTTACTTGGTCCGGCTAATCTCTGAAACGGCTGTACCGATTTTGACGGAACTTTCACTGATAGATAGCTGATGATATAAGAAGTAATTTAGGCTACTTTTTAGGGTTCCGTGCCAAAGGCAAAAAATGGAATCCTTATAGATTCGTCATGTCTGTCTGTCTGTCCGTCCGTATGTCACAGCCACTTTTTTCCGAAACTATAAGAACTATAATGTTGAAACTTGGTAAGTAGATGTATTCTGTGAACCGCATTAAGATTTTCACACAAAAATAGAAAAAAAACAATAAATTTTGGGAGTCACAGAACTGAACTACTGAGTACATAGAACTGAAACTCAATTTTTTTTTGCATGAAACCTATACGGGGTATCTATGGATAGGTCTTCCAAAATGATATTGAGGTTTCTAAAATTTTTTTTTTCTAAACTGAATAGTTTGCGCGAGAGACACTTCCAAAGTAGTAAAATGTGTCCCCCCCCCTCTTGTAAGTTCTAAAATAGGAGAATGATAAAACTAAAAAAAATATATATGATGACATTACTCGCACTTGGCCGCTTTTTTTTAGACTGGCTTCGCCCCACGGCGTCACATACGGTATGATAATAACCACGGGTAAAATCGCGGTTATTTGCTATTTTTTATCAAGCTCCGACACGTAGTGTGAGAGCCCTCCTCTCACACTTCGTGTTAGATATGAGTTTTACGAGTGAATCAATGTGTCTATGTGTGTATATCTCTCTGTGGGTTCTTGTGGCATCATAGCTCCTAAACGGATGATTTTGATTATTTATTTTGCCAAAAAGAGACTTGGTCGAGTTTTCTAAGCTTGGAAAGTTTGCTAAGAGCGTGTTATAATTAATAATATTTTTTTAATTTATTTATCTTCATTGTATACACAAAGTTAAATAGTACAACAAAATCAGTTACAAAGTATGTATATCAATTGGCGGCCTTATCGCTCACGGCCACGGTATTTAAATTTTTGGTTAAATACCTATGTTTATCGCGTGAAGCTGGGATCGGCTGCTAGTATTATATAATTATATTCACAACTAGCTGAGTCCCGCGGTGTCACCCGCGGTTTTTGCCGTACCGCGGGTAACGTCGCGGGGCGAAGCTAGTCTTAAAAAAACTAGCCTGTTACTCCCTATATCATCAGCTACATATCAGTGAAAGTCCTGTCAAAATCGGTCCAGCCGTTCCAGAGATTACCCGGAACAAACAGACAGGCCGACAGACAGACAAAAATTTTAAAAAATACATTTTTGGTATATATATGCCGTGTATAGTGTATTTTTTTTATATTTGAGTTGATTGAATGAAAGGTAAATTGCGGTTTACTATTTATGACGTATTAAAAAAAAAAACTTCTAGATCTCGTTCAAACTAATTTTCAGTGGAAGTTTGCATGGTAATGTACATCATATATTTATTTTAGTTTTATCATTCTCTTATTTCGAAGTTATACGGGGGGGGGGGTATTTTGCCACTTTGGAAGTGTCTCTCGCGCAAACTATTCATTTTAGAAAAAATGAGAATAAAATCCTCAATATCATTTTTGAAGACCTATCCTTAGAGATACTCCACATGTATGGGTTTGATGAAAAAGAAAATTGAGTTTCAGTTCTAAGTATGGGAACCCCCAAAATGTATTGTTTTTTTTAATATTTCTGTGTGAAAATCTTAATGCGTTTCACAGAATACATCTACTTACCAATTTTCAACAGTATAGTTCTTATAGTTTGGGAAAAAAGTGGCTGTGACATACGGACGGACAGACAGACATGACGAATCCTTAAGGGTTCCGTTTTTTGCCATTTGGCTACAGAATCCTTAAAAGTAGCCTAAGTTACTCCTTGTATCATCATTAGCGAAAATCCCGTCAAAATCGGTCCAGCCGTTCCAGTAATTAGCCAGAACAAACAGAGGGACAAAAATTTAAAAAAATGTTGTTTTGATATATGTACCATGTATACCTACATACATATGCATTTACTAAAAAGCAGTTGTTTTAATATTACAAACAGACACTCCAATTTTATTTGTATACTCGTAGATGACTAGTTGAGCCCCGCGGTGTTATCTGAGGTACAACGACAACCGCAGGTAATGCCGCGGGGCAAAGCTAGTCTTAGCCTAAATCACTCCGTCTATCATCAGCTATTTGCCAGTGAAAGTCCCGTCAAAATCGGTCCAGCCGTTCCAGAGATTAGCTGAAACAAACAGACAGACAAGAATTGTAAAAAAAAATTATATGGTACATATACCAAAACAACATTTTTTACTAAAAAATGTTGTTTTGGTATATGTACCATGTATACCTTACATACATATTATGCATTTAGTAAAAAGCGGTTGTTTTAATATTACAAACAGACACTCCAATTTTATTTATTTGTATAGATAACTAGCTAAGCCCCGCGGTGTTACCCGCGGTACGACAAGAACCGTGGGTAACGCCACGGGGCAAAGCTAGTCTTAAAAAGTAGCCTAAATTACTCCTTTCATCACAGCTATCTGCCAGTGAAAGTCCCGTCAAAATCGGTCCAGGTATTCCAGAGATTAGCCGGAACAAACAGACAAACAAGACTTGTACAAAATGTTGTTTTGGTATATGTACCATGTATACCTTACATACATAATTATGCATTTAGTAAAAAGCGGTTGTTTTAATATTACAAACAGACACTCCAATTTTATTTATTTGTATAGATGACTAGCTAAGCCCCGCGGTGTTACCCGCGATACAACAACAACCGCGGGTAACGCCACGGGGCAAAGCTAGTCTTAAAAAGTAGCCTAAATTACTCCTTTTATCACCAGCTATCTGCCAGTGAAAGTCCCGTCAAAATCGGTCCCGCTATTCCAGAGATTAGCCGGAACAAACAGACAGACAAAAATTGAAAAAATAATGTTATTTTGGTCTATGTATCGTGTACACATATGTGTACAATATGCATTAAGTAAAAGCGGTATTTTTAACCGACTTCAAAAAAGGAGGAGGTTCTCAATTCGGCCGTATATATGTTTTTTTTTTATGTGTGTTCACGGATAACTTCGTCGTTTATGAACCGATTTTGATTTTCTTTTTTTAATGAAAAGGATGTTCCAACGGTGGTACCATGATAAGGACATTAAGATCTGATGATGGCATCCAAGAGAAATCGAGTCGAAACTTGAAGTCGGTTTTTGTTATAATTTTACTTGTAATATTACAAACAGACACTCCCAATTTTATTTATTTTTAATCTACTTCTAAAAAGGAGGAGGTTCTCAATTCGACCGTATATACATATATTTTTATGTGTGTTCGCGGATAACATCGTCGTTTATGAACCGATTTTGATGATTAGACAATACTAAAGTGTTGCATTTAGCATTAAGAAAATTAAAGATATTTTGATTTCATTTTCAGAAACACAACCTGAACGCACTAAGACTACGCATTCAAGGTGTGCAAGCCATTTGGAAAATGTTGTCCAAAAAGACATGCTTTTGATACAATGTTGTGCAGAAATTTCAATCAGGACCATAAACTTGAGTCATCAATTTAGAATCTGCTAATATTGTTTTTAATTATTAATTATTATTGTGTATAAAGGGAATGACGATGTGAAAAATGCCTCAAGAATATTTTAATAAACACAAACATAATAAAACAAAGAAATAAAATAATTCGTTTTATTTACCAGTTTCCTTTCTTGTAATCTACACTACTTCTCAAAAACGCAGCTTTTGTTATCTAATAATAGTATTTTTTTTTAATTCACGCAAATAAATTATTACAAACAAAAACTGTGTTTTTAAGAATTAGGTAGTGTAGACATACGTAAACCAATTTTATTAAACGTTGTAGCACACAAAGATTAGATTACGTATGTGTGAGTAAAACATGTAATGTAGTTTACGGGTCAAGATTAATAGATGGCGCCAAACATCGGGGACAATTGACAGCGCCAAGATGACTCTCTATCTATAATATATACATTGTACTCTGTGCTTACGCCGCTGACACATGACACATTAAGTTGCTTTCAGTTTCAGTGGCATTGCAAAATTAGGCTTTGTAAATTGGTACAAATCAAAATAATTAAGTAACAGCTTCAAAAAAGGAAGTCTCTGTAAAGGAAGTTATAAATAAATTGACATATAAATAAATTGACATTGTTGTGTTACATGGCCATTAATACTATCTCATACTGATACCTAATTATAATTCAATCTAATATTTAAAAAAAAAACAATAGCTAATGACAATTTCATATTATAAGAAGTATTTATAAAAGTAGCCTAAATCCTTTCTCAAGATTGAAAGTATAATAATGAAAAAATCATTGAAATTGGTGCAGCGGTTTAGGAGTAAAAGCGTAACAGAAAAACATAATTAATTAGTGTTTTCTTTCGTTTTAGTTTTAGAATATTTTATTAATGTGTAACATATTCAGGTACCTACTATGCTAGGTATAAAATATACAATTTATAGGTATCTAAACCCTTTAAGTACATTGTTTAACTTTAACACCAAGATAAAACTTAATTATATTTTATCACTACATAATATATATTACTTACACTTAATTTAAGACAAGATGTTTTAAAAAGGTAATTACATAACTGTTAATTTAGATTTCCGAAAAAAACTTTTAGCTCTGAAATGTTATTTATATTATTAAAATGGTTTTCATTCATTTCATAACACCCATCACTTATTTTGTTTTGTTCCCAGTAGTTCCTTAAGGAACTTATAATAATAATAATAAATATTTCAGACATCTAATACACAACGGCATCTAGTCCCAAGCTAATCAGGGCTTGTATTATGGGTAGTAGACAACTGATATGATTACATATATTCTTTTTTTTGTAAATACACACAACAACATAGAAAAACACCCAAACTCCGAATCAAATATTTGCAGATCATACAAACATTTGGTCTGACCCAGGAATCAAACCCGAAACCTCAAGCACAGCAGTCGCATACACTATCACTATGCCACTGAGGCAGTTGGCATATGTAATTCACTAGTTCCATACAAAGCTATGTCTAGGTATAAAACTAATAACAATAAAACATATACCTAGCTGTGTTGTGTTCAGTTTGTTGAAGGTTAATTAAATAAATGGTCACTTAGTATGACTTAAATTGGAAACACAAGTAATTAACTGAGGAGTACTATACTCCTTACTGTACTACTGTAGTTTACCTGGTCTTAATAATATAACATCTGTAAAAATACAGACATCCTATTTAGAAGACCAGCAGTAGCACACCGTGTTAAAGTAGTTTACAAGTGATTCAATAAATAAAAACTATGTCCATGGATTTAAATGTTTTATTTTTTTCTTTTATGTTATAACTTGCATTGGCAAATACATTTTTAAACTACAAGTTTAAATTTGTCATTGAAGATGGATAAAAATACAGGTACATAATAAATACATAAACCATAATACAGTTTCAATAATTAAATAACACAAATTATTTGCAGCCACACTTTTACTTAGTCCATGATACTTTGGGAATATCAAAGTGCTCTGTTAAACTGTCAAGATGTTGGTTGAACTTCTCTACCCTTTGTTTGTGAGTCATCTCAGCTTTTTGTTGTATCCTTTGTTTTTGCTGTAACAAAAAAAAAGTTTGATTAGATTAGTTTAAAAAAAACACTAGAAATACATCTTGTCACAGGGGACTATACATATATAGACCTTTATGAAATACATATAAAGAACACAAAGTGTTGTCCCATATCAGAATCTAATCCACAAAAATCCAGGCAGTAAAAAGCAGTAGGGTATAGGCTTAAATTAATATTTTTTTAATTTTTATTTAATATTTCGGACATTTCATCACACAACGCCATCTAGTCCCAAGCTAAGCAGAGCTTGTTTTATGGGTACTAGACAACTGATATAAACACCTGGATAACCGAGCGTCGCTCGGTATTTTTTTTTATAAATGGGTTTTTTGGCAACATTGGGACTATTACTATTACCATACTCCTCTGAAACGGCTGGACCGATTTTTATGAAATTTGATGTGCATATCGAGTAGGCCTGAGAATCGACCAACAACTATTTTTAATACGCCATTTTTTAAATGGCAAAACAACGTTTGCCGGATCAGCTAGTATATATATACAAGAATTGCTCGTTTAATGGTATTACATATACGTTTATTTGTAAATACATACATTTTAAATATAGAACAAACTCCGAAACAAATATTTGCAGATCATATAAACATTTTTGACTTGACAAACATTTGACTGCCTCGTTGGTCTCGCGGTTGGCGTGTGCGACTGCTGATCATGAGGTCTCGGGTTCGATTCCCGGGTCGGACCAAATGTTTGTATGATCTATAAATATTTGTTTCGGAGTTTGGGTGTTTTCTATGTATAATATGTATGTATTTACAAAAAAAAAAGTATATATGTATTTGTATCAGTTGTCTAGTACCCATAACACAAGCTCTGCTTAGCTTGGGACTAGATGGCGTTGTGTGTTAGATGTCCGAAATATTTATTATTATTATTTAGTCCGACCCGGGAATCGAACCCGAGACCTCAAGTACAGCAGTCGCATACGCTTCCACTGCGCCACAGAGGCTGTCAAAGTCAATCAAATGACCCTCTGCAGTCAAATTATGTTGTATGTTACTGTAAAACACAAAACAGCAATAAGTCCTAAGATTTTCCAGTAAAACTATTAATTGGATTAGATCAGTCTGAGTGGATTGTTTTATTCTCAAAACTAATATTTACCAACCATCACTGGTCTGGTGTTAATGGTAGTAGACATAGGCTAACATAATCTGTATGATAAACTATGTTTCTGTTTCTATATTTTGTAAATCCTAAGAAGTAAGAAAAACCCCAAGACGCATTTCCTGCCAAATCGAGTTGTGACAGCCTGGAACAGACTCCCGGAAGACGTAGTTGTGGCGCCCTCACTGAACTGCTTCAAGAACAGACTTGACAAACTCGACATCTCCAAACTATTTCAAACACACGCATCAGCTTTCTAGCTGCTAGTGTGTCATACCAAATAATAATAATAAAAAAGTAGGTACCAAATGAATGGCAGTAAAAGGAGTCACTTGCTCTTTTACCATTAGAAGTTGGTAAATCTTAAGCTTGGAGTTTTACAGTAACATATATAAATCAACATCAGCTTTCAGAAATTAAGATCTAATTACAGCTTCACTGGTCTTGAAAATATGTAACCATTCAGTGACAATTGTATGTCATGAAGGAATTAACCTTTTTTTTTTAAAAGAGAACTCCCACACTAGGAATAAATCCTGTGTCACGGGGGACTTTACAAACATACATGAAACAGACAGAAAGAAAACCCAGACTCAGAACAACAATTTGTGAATTTGTGGATGTGGAACAAAGTGTTGTCCTAAGTGGGATCACGACACTTGGCGAAGTAGGTAGGAAACTGGTGACCAACCACTAGGCCATACGTGCAGTTTTTATAACAATGGATGGAAACAAGCAGATCACGATCATGATGGAAAGTGACTTCTGTAAACTGTGGACGACATCTATAGCTTAAGAGTTACAAATGCATTGCTTGTCTTTGAGTTGAGAATGCTGGAAGAGTGGCATTTATCCGAGTGATGAGCATGTTGGTTTTGCTCTGTTTATTGGTGGCAGTAAGACAACAGACTAAGTTTGTAACTATTCATAAGGTCCGTTTAATTACAAAAACAAAAATGTTAATTCATCACAGAAATAAAGGCAGCCCAAAAACGATAAAAAAAAAAAAACCATACAGTTCCAGAACTAGTGACCGACCGAAGCTTCGGTTTCGGCCAGTCGGATTTGGCACCGCCAAATTTCCGACTGGCCGAAACCGAATCTTCGGTCGGTACTATACTCCTTACTGTACTTCTGTATTTTACCTTCGGTTTCAGATTCGGCCAAACAGTTGGAATATTGATAGGTACACCCTCCATATTGATGTTAATGTGGCGGGTGTAATGTGTTTTTTGTACTTAGAGTAACTTCGAATATCCGACCCACAGAAACTGTCCAAAACCGAATCTTTGGTCGATCACTACCAAACACCACGGTTGATAAAAATCATGATTTTTAAAAAAAATACATAATAATCGGCTTAACTTGATTTAAATCAGCTTTTTCTTATTTTTTCACTTTCTTGTCTTTTTTAGTACTTTAATGGTCAGTTATTTATTGAATGAAAACAAGGCATTTTTATATTTAATTATTAATACAATTAAAAGGTAATTTAACAAGTTCTACTAAAATCAACAATATAAAAACAGTAGTGTTGAAAAAATAACAAGAAAAGTAAAACCTTAGCAACTCATTAAAGTACATATTCTAATTCTTTCCAGATTAGTACACTATCTAAAATAGGATACTTGTCGCTTTGCATTAAAACTGAATAGCATGCGCGAAATGATTTCTGAAATCTTTGATAACTTCTAAAACATGTTCTGTAGCATTTGGAATCCTGAAACTGGTTGGTAATCGCTCACTCGCACGGCATTGTGCACGTGCGTGCGACGTAATCTATGTTGGGGGAAGTCCCTAGACAATTTTTGCCCGATTTGGTTGCAATAAAAATTTAATGATTTAAATCATTGATTTTTATAAAAAAATCATTTGATTTAAATCACTGATTTAAATCAAGTGATGTAAATCAACCCTGCTAAAATCTAATGAATGGTCTCTACCCATATTCTGTTTTCAAGGATATTTTTTTGAAAATAGTATTTCTTTATACACTAAGTGGCAGAATAAGACGCCACAATAAGTGCATAAATGAAGCTTGTAAACAAACTGAGCTTCATTTACAAAATGACGGTAGTTTTCAAGAGACTTGTTTAGTATTTGCACTAAAGAAATTACTGAAAAAAATGAAGTATGAACATAATCTACAACCAAAGGTGCCATCCATTAGACAAGTTGTCAAAAATACCATGAAAATCTGCAAACAGTTTGTTTTTATAATAGGATGACGTTTTTTTCATAAATGTCTGACTTAGTGTGCCTGAGGAATCACAATCAACATCAAACCAACACTATTTGTAAATAAATACATTTAAATTGAACTAGTGAGGTTGAATTATGTGTCAAAGCATTTATGTTGTAATTATACTTTTATTCCTATATTAAATAACCATTACTAAATAAATAAATGCTTAAGACATGGGGAGTTACATACCATTTTCTCCTGCATCTTTTGAAAAGCGATTTCAGCTTTCGTTTTCTTATCACTATTTGTGTGGTTTACTTGTCTGATCTGCTGTTGTACCTCGTTTTCTATCATTTTCTCCTTTTCTTTGTTCATCGACTTCTTCTTTTTCTTTTTTTTGATGCCAGAGTTATCCTTGATCTTAAGTTGTGATCTATTGACGCAAGCATATTCGTCCTCTTCTCCCATTTCACTGTTTCTATTACAATGGTTGTCTTCGTATTTGTTTTATACGTATACACGTAATTTTAAGGTGTATTCTTCCACACGACCTTTTAATAAATGGTTTCTGTATTAACAATGTACTTTAAATGGTTTTTTAAGTTATAAAACACGAACCTTATCAATGTACTCTGTGACACGAACAATCAAATCAATGTACTCTGTGGAACAATGTCATTGTCAGATTAAATTAAAGAGTGTCTATGAATGAGTGTTAATTTTTACGTCATTATGTAAGATCATTGGATACTTGTCTTTTTAAACACATGGTTTTTCTTTAAAAACCAGTTTTCTAATGTTGTTAATTTTGGGATGAAAATTAATTAATTAACTGAAAAGTATGTACACGAGCTCCATTCACATAAAAACATTTTTTTTCTGCATTTCTACAGAAAAGTAATTAGTATTTGACTGCCTCGGTGGCACATTGGTAGCGTTTGCGATGCGGATGCGACTGATGATCAGGCGCGGTTCTAGCCTGAAGTTTGGGGGGGGGGGGTCACTAATCAAATAAGTCGAGTAAATTAGACTTTATTGCACAATACACAATTTTATTTCACACATTAAAAACAAATGGATATCTTTTGTTTTTATTGGTAAATCTATTGGGATCATAATATTTGAGACATCAGTGACAATCTCTGGATGAATATTTAGAGGATCTAGCTCCGTTGGGGGACGAAGGACGTGTATGGAACTCCCGACAAATCAGTCTAACCACTAAACCCCGGCGGCGGCCTACATCTGCAGTCAAGAGGAGCTCCAGGAACGCATCAGCGGCTTCTGGAGTTCCCCCCTGCCTTACCCCATCACTGAGGTACATCCCGGGGTAACGAGATTCAAACCCTGGACATGTCGTTGTCGTACCTCTCACCGCTCTACACAGTAAGAGAGTCGAAACACCGACCCACCTGAGACGACACCCCCGGCCGCACCGAGGTGTCGGGTCGTTTCCAGTGGCCACATCTCCCCTGCATATGGCCACAACGACCCTTAACTGGAGATTTGGGGACCAAGCGGCCTTCATCGCGCATCCTACGTCGCCTCTTTCGAGCGGGATCTATCTGGAGCATAACGTCTTCACACTATTCGCCAGCATTGTCGCGATCAATGCTGGTGGTGACAGGTTTCGTCCGATTTGTCCGACCGGGCAAAGTCACCGAAGCAACCGTGCCCGGTGAGCATCTAATTGAATCGGTAGGTGATAAGTTGGTTCTCTCTATGCAAGCTTCGAAGCTCGGCAGAAAGGCTCCGACAGTGCCCGCCAAGCTCGTAGGGCTTGCTTATGTGTTCTGACGATGCATTCCGGGCTCATGATACGGCGCTATCTCTTCGTCATTCCGACCGACAGATCGAATTTCGTTGCAGACCATTGTATTCATGTAGCTCATGTAGGTATTGTATAAAAAGCAACAGATATAAAATCTAGAATGTCGAAGGGTTGATATCGTGCCAGGACCGTAGTCGCCTCGTACGAGATCGTACGGTGGCCTCGTACGATCCGTATGGCCATCAACCGCTGCAGACTCCCGAGTGGAGCAATACAGCGGGAAGATCCCGCCGGTGCCCCATAGAGGACCATCTATGGGGCACCACCAGGACTTCGGTGTCATCCACCCGGAGGTATGAGCTGGGTGGTTCCTGGCGCTTACGTAGGCCATGGAACCATATCGCCTCAGTTTTCTGAGGCGCCACCCGCAGGCCCAGCTCATGAATCTTATCCACGTCACAAGCCACCCCTTGCAAGCAGAAGCACCTCCCCAAAGCGAGACCCTCTAGCCAGTATTAGGGTATCGTCTGCATAGGAGGCGACACTGATGCCCGAAGTCAGACTAGTACGAAGGCCCGCATCGTATACGAGGTTCAATAACAATAAGCCCAACACAGAGCCCTAGGGAACCCCACAACACACCTCCCTTCAATTTTCCACTCCGTTCCGATCGACAAACTTCACTGTCCTGTCTAGCTGATAGACCTCTATGACTGCACGCAGGTAAGTCGGCACCTCGTGATATTCAAGGGCCTCCCTAATCGCGCCCCATTGAAGGGTGCCGAAAGCATTAACGATATCAAGGCTAACTACCAACACCACCACCCCGATCGGACTGCCGACCCTGACAGGGAGCGGAGACACCTATATATTAGCGTCCACTGTCGAGCGTCCCCGCTGGAATCCAAATTCTGATTCTGTTGCTGATGTTGTGCTGCAGGGTATGGAGCTTTTCATCCCATTCACTGTGGTCCCCATTGGTGGCAAGTGTCGGCCCTGGTTTGGTCCATCTTCCAGAAAAGCTTCTTGCATAAAGCAGGAAGCCTACCAAGCCTGGGCTGACGCGGTGGCGGTACGGGATCAAAATACCAGCGGTCTGAAAAAGGAGTACAACTTAGCTATGGGCTTCCCGAGAAATTATGCGAATGGGTCACCAGATTTTTAGCAGGTAGAAGCATAAAGGTCGTGGTCGACGGTGAATGCTCTGACCCGTGAATGCTGGTGTCGCACAAGGCTGTGTGCTATCGTCTATTCTGTTCCTCCTCCATATCAATGACATGCTGAAAACTAACGGCATTCATTGATATGCGAATGACAGTACGGGCGATGCTCTCTACACCGGCCGCGCTAATATTTCCCGGGATAACGTCATTGAGAGTCGAAAAAGCTTGTGTCTGAAATAGAGACCTCTTTAGAAAAGGTTTCAGATTGGGGTAGATTCCATTTAGTCCATTTTAACCCCACACAGACAAAAAATTGCGCGTTCACCGCTAAAAAACTACCGTGGGTCGTGTGTCCTCGGTTTGAAGACACTCCCCTATCTGCCTCAGCCAACATTGGACTACTTGGTGTCGACATATCGAGTGAAGTCCAGTTCCGTGGTCATTTGGAGGGTAAGGCCAAATTGGCCTCGAAGAAGCTTGGCGTGCTCAACAGATCGAGACAGTATTTCATATAAGGCGCAGGGTCGGCTTCATATGGAATACTGTCCTCATCTTTGGGCAGGGGCACCCCAGTACCTGCTCCTCCCTCTGGACCGCATTCAACAGAGAGCGACTCGAGTCCTCGACTGCCAGAAATTTTCAATTCGACTAGGCTCTTTGGCGCTGCGTAGAGATGTAGCTCCGCTATGCATCTTCTACCGCATTTACTATGGGGAGTGCTCCGAGGAATTGTTCGGACTGATTCCTGCCGCCTCTTTCCGCCATCGTCCTACGCGATAGCAGTTCTATTCCCATTACTTGGATGGTTGGCAGTCCACAACTGTGCCGCATTTTAGGAATTTTCTGCCTCGCACAACAAAACTGTGAAATGAACTGTCGCCTGCGGTATTCCCGGACCAATATGACTTTCAAGAAAAGAGCGTACTCCTTCTTAAAAGGCCGGCAATGTACCTGTGACGCCTCTGGTGTTGCGGGTGTCCATGGGCGGCGGTAATCGCTTACCATCAGGCGATACGTCTGCTCGTTTGCCCCTAAATCAATAATAATAAAAACTAATAAAAAGTATTCTTCCACTACTCATTTGTATTTTTTTTATTACCATGAGTATCGAAATAGAGAGGCATGTCATAACGAAGCACGTTTGGTAAGATAAATTTATTAGGTAGATCTTGACTGGATGTGCTTGAGGTCTCGCCGTCTCGGGTTCGATTCCCGGGTCGGATCAAATGTTTCTATGTTCTGCAAATATTTGTTTCGGAGTTTGGGTGTTTTCTATATATAATATCAAATATGTATTTACAAAAAAAGTACCTATATATATTATGTATTTATATCAGTTGTCTAGTACCCTTAAGCTCTACTTAGCTTGGGACTAGATGGCGTTGTGTGTTAGATGTCCCAAATATTTATTTATTAATATATTCGTTTTTTTTAAGAAGGAAAGGTATATTTCTAAAAGGTTCCATAAATCAATTTTTGTATCTGTTTTTGAATTGTTTGCAAAACATGCTAAATACTACTTTGCATCACCCACCCTCGTCATGATTCAAATAATCTGCAACAAATGCAACTCACGTTGACTGTTGCTATCTACAACCATGGGCGTAGCCAGCCATGGGCTCAGGGTGGGGCAGCAGTCTAAAATAATATGTAACTAGCAACTATGGTGTTCATAGCCCAGTTGCAATCGGTGATTAGAAGCAATCACCGAGGGTAAGTTACGACGGCGCGGTCAGTACCTGGATGGGTGACCGCTAGTGTCATGATACTGTGAGCGTCTCCGTGTTTCAGAGGTCGTTAAGCAGTCGATCCCGGTTGTTATCAAAGGACAACAGTCGTGAAGTTTAGTTGGAGGCCTTTGAGCGGCTTAAAAACGTCCAACAGCAAGTTAACCTAGCCACAACTTTGTCTTGCCAGTCCCCAACCCGCACTCGGCCAGTGTGGGGACGTATGGCCTTAACCCTGTCCTGAAAGGAGACCAGAGCCCAGCAGTGGGACGTTATAGGTTGTTGAAACTATACCCGCGGTCTTACCCCTACCGATTCGGTCGCGGCCTATAGGCCCATCGCGTTGTTGGACGAGGCGGGCAAATTATTTGCTCGTATGGTCCGGCACGGGAGGTGGGCCCGATCTGTTGGAAGCTCAATTCACATCCCGAGACCGTTTGACGGTCGATTTCGTGTTGTGCCTGAGGCTGAGGGCCGTGACCGAAGAGGCAGTGGGCTGTGGCGGCGTGCTGTTGATGGTGTCATTCGACATCGCCTTCGCCAACACATTTAATATTCTGCCATTTAGCTGCATCAGGGAAGAACTCCACAACCATGGCGTGCCAGAGTACCTGAGGCGGCTAGTGGCAGACTATTTAGAGGAGCGTACCATCATGTACGAGTCTTGAGTCTTGTCTTCAGACGGCGACCCATGTCCTGCAGTGTTCCGCAGGGGTCTGTCCTTAGACCACTCCTCTGGAACGTGGGGTACGACTGGCTCCTTCGAAGTCGTCTTCGCCCCGGGCGAGGCGTAATTTGTTACGCCGAAGGCACTTTGGTCACGGCTCGGGGGACAAACTTAAAAGAGGCGGCGCGCCTGGCCATCAGGAGTGTCTCTTTGGTGGTTGGGCGCTGGGCCTATGGGTGGCTCTAGATAATACGGAGGCCCTAATGATCTATGGGCCCCGTCATGGTCCGCCCCCGGCGCCTCTAACGAGGTCAACTCGGTCCTCGTACCGGTTCGGGCCCAGATAAAGTATCTGGGCCTGATCATCAACGGTAGGTGGCTCTTCGACGAGCACTTCCGACTGCTTGCTCCGAAGCTGGTCAACGCTGCCTCTGCCTTTGGGCGACTTTTGCGCACTTTGGGTGTAGCCAGTGTCGCGACAAGACGGCTCTACATGGGGGTTGTCCTGTCGATGGCGCTGCATGGTGCACCGGTGTGGGTGGCGGCTCTGACCGCCCAGAATAGGACGCGATTCTGACGTGCCCAGAGGATATTAGCTGTTAGAACCTGTTACCGCACCGTGTCGACCGAGGCAGCGTGCGCCTTGGCCGGAAATCCCGGCGGACGGCTGACTTCCGGGCAGAGAACGGCTTTCACCCTCCGCCCAAACAGATACGCGAGTGGCGTGAAGCCGCTCGTCGAGCCACCATGGTTCGCTGGTCATCCCGGCTCTACCCAGCCTCTTCCTCCGGGTCATCCTCGAGTGGGCAAGTTGGCAGCACGGGACCCTTTCTTTCCGACTGACGCAGGTGGCGTCACGCCACGTCACGGCGTCACGTCGGTGCCTTAGATTGATGAGGGGAGGGAGAGGGGTGTGATGACTGGAACCTGGATCAAACCGAAATATTTTTAAGCTTTTAGTAGGTACATTATTTGCAATTAAACCGTTTAAATTATTTTTTAAATTTTCATTTCATTACATTGTACTTCTCATCTGTGTTCTACTAGTCCAGTCCTTTCATTTGATACCCATATAGTGGTAGTCGTACCGTTCGAGAGGTCCAATCATTTCAGTGACCATATATGAACAATCGGGAAATTAACGTAAAAATACCTATTCAATAAAAAATATGTTTTAAAAACTTAATTCCAACTACTTAAAAATCATATCTAAAAAGAACGAAACATGAAAACTATTCAGTTAGAAATATATGCATAGGTGCAAAATGGTCAAGGTAGAACCATGGTCGCGTCGCACCCACTGTATACATACCTACCCAGTCTGTTGATGTGTCTTAGGCCCATAGCACACGGCGTATTTTAACGCGCAGATGACGCGCGTATCCACGCTTCAAACGAGATTTGAACGCAACCTTATATCCTAAGCACACGGGGCAGTTGTGAAACGCGCGTCTACTGCGCGTATACGCGCAGATGCAGCGATACAGATGCGCTGTAGTCGCTCGTAGACAATCCTCGTCAGTTGGACAATGGCGTCGGTTGAGACAGCACTGCATACGCTGGCTTTAGTATTGCTTTTAAAAAGAAAAAAACGTAAAAATAAGCGAATCTATTGGATAGATCCATTTACGAGTGAAAGAAGATTGTGTGATTTCTACGCGCTTCAAACGCGTTTCGAACGTGCTTCACACGCCCGTGTGCTATGGGCTTTAGGCCCATAGCACACTACGTATTTTAAACGCGCAGAGGACGCGCGTTTCAGGAACGCGCGTTTTCTGCGCCTTAGGCCCATAGCACACGGCGTATTTTAAACGCGCAGAGTATGCGCGTTTCAGGAACGCGCGTTTTCTGCGCCGTAGATGTCGATTTTTGCGTTTTTAATATTCAAACTCGCGTGTGAAGCGCGTTCGAAACGCGTTTGAAGCGCGTAGAAATCACACAATCTTCTTTCACTCGTAAATGGATTTATCCAATAGCTTCGCTTATTTTTACATTTTTGTCTTTTTAAAAGCAATACTAAAGCCAGCGTATGCAGGGCTGTCTCAACCGATGCCATTGTACAACTGACGAGGATTGTCTACGAGCGACTACAGCGCGTCTGTATCGCTGCATCTGCGCGTATACGCGCAGTAGACGCGCGTTTCACAACTGCCCCGTGTGCTTAGGATATAAGGTTGCGTTCAAATCTCGTTTGAAGCGCGTATACGCGCGTCATCTGCGCGTTGTCTGCGCGTTTAAAATACGCCGTGTGCTATGGGCCTAAATGTCGATTTTTGCGTTTTTAATATTCAAACGCGCGTGTGAAGCGCTTTCGAAACGCGTTTGAAGCGCGTAGAAATCACACAATCTTCTTTCACTCGTAAATGGATTTATCCAATAGCTTCGCTTATTTTTACATTTTTTTCTTTTTAAAAGCAATACTAAAGCCAGCGTATGCAGGGCTGTCTCAACCGACGCCATTGTACAACTGACGAGGATTGTCTACGAGCGACTACAGCGCGTCTGTATCGCTGCACCTGCGCGTATACGTGCAGTAGACGCGCGTTTCACAACTGCCCCGTGTGCTTAGGATATAAGGTTGCGTTCAAATCTCGTTTGAAGCGCGTATACGCGCGTCATCTGCGCGTTGTCTGCGCGTTTAAAATACGCCGTGTGCTGTGGGCCTTACTCTCCGATGAATTACACAGTCACTAATTTTGGCTGCCAGAACAACCGAACTCTTTTTACATAGAAAGTCATTGTTTGTGTGGGTTTAGGCCGTAAGCGTAATCGTAAGTAAAGGGACTGTTATGTAACTGAACGACATTTTCTTGAATACCGTCTTCTTCAAACGCCTCGTTGTCATATCGGTGCTGTAACGCCTGTAACTAAATATATATCAATTAGAATACATCTCTAAGAAATTGAAATGAAGTCATATAGAGTAAAAGTTTGAAGCTTTATCATATTTACTTTCCAAAAGCTTTTCAGGGCTGTCCTGTTAGAAAAAGGGTGACAAGACCATGTTGAAGAACTAGTGACCCATTCCTCTCAAGCTGATTTTAAGAGTCATCGCAAACCGTCTTGCAGAGCAAGCTGGATTTCGGAGGAGATATAGAAATGGCACATCGACCACATCCAGACAGTGCGGCAGATTATACAGAAAGCAGAAGAATATAATTAGCCCCTGTGTCTACCATTCGAGGACTATGAAAGGGCCTTTAACTCGATCGATATCTGGTCTGTTCTGGAGTCTGGCTGGTGAAACGTCCAAGTGATGAGATGTCTCTACGAAGCTGCCTCTGTGTCCTACCAAGTATAGAATCAGCAATCAAGGCCTATACCGTTGCACCGTGGAGTGGGGGAAGGGAACGTATTTCTTGAAATCATTCATTAATGCAATGGAGGACTTAAGGACATTAGAATGGCCGTGGTATCAACATCAATGGTTAATACATCTCTCACTGGCAATTTCAAGATGACATTGTCTGGCTCTTCTGTACGCATCAGCCTACGATGAACTTGGACAAAACCAAGGTCATGTTCAATGAAAAGGTACTACTGGAACGGGATACGGTACACGGTGCCGTTTTCGAAGTTGTCCAAAAATATGAGTACCTCGGCAGACTTTGCAGTTGGGTAGAAACAATTTTGAGGACGAGGTGAACAGAATAATTCAGGTGGGTTGTAGTAGTATTTGGTACGCTACGTTAGTTCATCGATCTCTCAGTACCTACAGATGAAAGTCTTTAATCTACCCGTCATGACATACGGAGCCAAAACGAGATCGTGAACTTACGGTACAGCTGGTCCACAAGTTCAAGGTCGCTTAGCGTGCTATGAAATGAGCTATGCTCTACGTTTCTCTAAGGGATCGTATCAGAAATGAGGTGATCGTGACGCCCAAAAGCTAGGTGAAATGAGCTTTATTTGACGATTTGTATAAGACAGCTGGCAGGAGCTGGATGTGAGAACCAAGTGACGTGCAATCAACGACAACATAATTAAGACTCATCCTGGAGGACTGATTGCAGAGGCAGCTCGCCAGCCCCTCCTAATAACGTCTGCGTGCCATCAGATTGATGCCCATCGCGAGGATACTGTACTACTCACTTTAGTGAGGTCCACTGTATAATGTAGGCATATGTATAAGACTTATTTACTGTACAGAACCTCATATTTTTTCTTTTTATTTATCACTAGTGGTTGCCCGCGGCTCCACCCGCGTATATGTCGGTTATCGCGGTAGATAGTAGCCTATGTGTTATTCTGATGTATAAATAAGCTATATTACTGTAAAGTTTCATCCAAATCCGTTCAGTAGTTTTTGCGTGAAAGAGTAACAAACATCCATCCATCCATCCATACTTACAAACTTTCGCGTTTGTAATATATTATATATAAAATTCTCGTGTCACAATGTTAGTTACCATACTCCTCTGAAACGGCTGGACCGATTTTTATGAAATTTGGTGTGCATATCGGGTAGGTCTGAGAATCGACCAACATCTATTTTTTATACCCCAATTTTTTTTTATGGCAAAACAACGTTTGCCGAGTCAGTTAGTATTAGTATAGATTAGCTACGTTCTTTAGTCTGTTTAACGTAGTAAAAAAAAATGTTTACCTACCTTTTTCTGCTGTTTTTCTGTCCTTTTATTAATAAAATATTCATCTATTTCCGTATAGTAGTGAGACTCTGTGTAATCACTATCTATACTGAATTTTCTCACTGGGGTCGGCTGAGGCCCGTTTTGAGGCGGTCCTGTAGGGCATGCTGGCGTCACTGTCTGATTACACTTTACCATTTCATTACCCTGAACATACGTGTTGTTGGTGCTTATTTGGCCCACAATTTCTGGTGTGGATGTATTGTTTTCCGAAGTCTGAATTTTGAAACCATTCTAAAATAAAAGATGCTTTGTTGTTAAAGGTAGGTAAATTAAAATTTGATTTAGACAATACAAAAAGCAACTATATCAAGGCTTTAGGGTGAAATCGTAGCTATATTTCGTCATGTTTGTTATTATTATATTATTCCATACTAGTGTTTGCCCGCGGCTCCGCCCGCGTATATGTCGGTTTTCGCGGCAAATAGTAGCCTATGTGTTATTCTGATGTATAAGCTATATTACTGTAAAGTTTCATCCAAATCCGTTCAGTAGTTTTTGCGTGAAAGAGTAACAAACATCCATCCATCCATCCATACTTACAAACTTTCGCGTTTATAATATTAGTAGAATTAGTAGATATCTACATACACGGATCATGACCTAGGTTACAAGATGATATTATTTATAAAAATATATTTAAGAATTAATATTTTTACGAACCTCATTCGAGATGGCTTGTTTTTGTTTTTTAGAGCACAATATGATAAGATTTGCTGTCATTGTAGTTGCTACAAAACCCGCCACAGCTCCAATGATTAAATAGGATGAAGTACTCATGGAATCTTTAAGGAAGAAAATTACTGATTTATAGATAGGTATTTATTAAAATAATAATTTATATAGTACATATAGATTTCGGTTTATAATACACATTGTTTTGTCTCGTTATTTGTACGGAATATAACAAGAAAAACTGTTTATATTTCAAAGGTTGGAAGTAAGTAATGCTAAAAGAATATAAAATAAATGACTATCTACTTCTATTTACAGACATTTTTCTTAGGTATTTACCCAAGTAATTTTAAAAAATATTTATTGGCATGTATGCAAAATAAACGTACCTTGCATCAAAATTACAATTAGAAATAGCGGGATAAGTAAAGCTGCTAATACTAAGACACTGGCAGACATGTTTAAATGCTCACAGTAACTAACAAATAACAAATTTAATTGATAAAGTACAAATAACAAAGAGCAATACAATTTATTACCTACAAGTAGGTAGTTTACTTTGAGGAAAAGTTATCCTTTTCCTCATCTAACAGGCACATGTAAGAATACCATATTGGGTTTTATAAACTTGCAATTAACAGCAAATGAATTACCAATTTTGTTCTTGTAATTATTTCTTCATATTTTTATTAAAACTAAATGTACCTTATTTCAAATATTTCAGCCCTTTTAGCTAATAGGTATCATAAATATACAATAATTTCAAATTTTAACAAAAAAAAAGACTTCAAGAACTGGACGAAATAGAAATGGGACCACACATGAAGTACCATCTTTCAAATAAAAAAAGAATCATCAAAATCTGTTCACCCAGTCGAAAGCTCTGTGGTAACAAACATAAAAAAATACAGTTGAATTGAGATCCTCCCCCTTTTTAACCGACTTCAAAAAAGGACTTTATTGTTTTTTTTTTAATGTTTGTTACCTCATAACTTGGACTGGATGAACCAATTTTGATGATTCTTTTTTTATTTGAAAGCTGCTGCTTCCCGTGTGGTCCCAATTTTATTTGGTCCAGTTCTTGAAGTCAGTCATTTTTTTTGTTAAAATTTGTGATTATTTGAAGTCCGTTAAAAATGACTGTATGTATTTTTAATGCGATATGTTGTATTATCTTGTTATTAGTTTTATGTTTATTTTAAGTCTATTTAACTACTATGAAAGACGACTGCCTCGTTGGTCTGGCGGTTCGCGTATGCGACTGCCAATCAAGAGGTCTCGTTTTCGATTCCCGAGTTGGGCCAAAGTAATGTATTGGGTTTTTCGTTATGAAATTCTTATTACCGCCAGCCCGGAGTATGGAAGTTTGGCTGTGAACACAACACACGCCCGTGCCTCGGAGAGCACGTTAAGCCGTCGGTCCCGGTTGCCATGAACATCTATGGCAATCGTTATTTGAGAAGTCAGTGCCCTCAAATATACTGACACTAGTTTCAACCTTAGAATTCGGTTTCTACCACAGATCATAGAAAGGTTTCTACCCTCAGGGTTGCGGAGGTCCGATGCCAGTCGCTCCGTGTAAAAAACTGATATTCTTCATGTAAAACCGGGGGAACCTAGTAGCCGACCCCAAATAATCTTGGGATAGGGCTAGGAAGAAAAGAAAAAAAACTACTATGAAAGACATTACGATCATAGTACCTACACTGTAACAGTTTTTTTAGAGAGGTGCCGGTCGATATGTCAGGAGTTCAGGACCACACCGTCATAAAGGAGTTGTTAATGTTACAGAAAAGTTAATTTAAATAAGACTTATTCTCGGAAAATATGTTTGCCGGTATGTTACATTCTCTTGCTAGTTTCGACATATTTAAAAAAAAAAACTGTCACATCACGTCATTAATCAAAATTTAAAATGGAATGCTTTCACAAAGGATATCAAAAGGCACCAAAAGTTTTTTCAAGGTCTTTAAAGGTGTCATCATAAAAAAAAACACTTTCCATTTTCAACATTTAAAATATCACAGGATGACAGTTGAGACGAAATTAGTCGATATTAGCTCGCAGTTTAAAAAATCAATGCTGTAATACTAACATAATGCGACTGTTACAGCCCCTTTTAAGACACCCTATTTGAACGACGTGGAGCTTTAGTCGAGTTAAGTACACATTAAGTCACGAGGGTGGCAGGTTGACTAGTAGCAAATATCATAAATAAATAAGTGATTGTTCGCGACAAAAGAGCGGGAATGAATGGCGTTTCTTGGCGTTATCGGAGCAGCGCACGCGCTCTGCCCGCCGACGCGTACGGCATAAAGATTAGTTCGATTTCGCGGCACGTGGCGCCACGTGCGACCTGACTACCCACCAAATAAGATTAACGGATTTGCACACTACAGATTGCACACGAATGAGCAGGAAGTGTAAAGTGAAACCCCGGTAATGAGAATGCATTGTGGGAGGACCAGTGTAATGAGATAGGAAATAAATATTATTGTATTATTCGTTTTAGGGTCAATCCTTGACATCAAGGACAACGATCTTTGTTAAGCAATAGCTACTGAATCCAGTTATGTATATAGTCTGATCTTAAGTGCATCATGGACCATGGTATTCAAAATTTGTAACAAGCTAAAATGAAAATTTTTAAAAACCTCCTACGCTAGCACATAATCGAGTAATCATACGCCAAAAATGCCTCGGAAAAGAGCTGATACTCTTACACTGCTGGACCGATATTAACCAAATGAAAAAAACCGTCAAAGAAATCGATCCATCCGTTTGAGAGCTGCGATGGCACAGACAGACAGACACACACACACACAGGCAGACAGACATCGACGTCAAACTTATAATGGGAAGGACGCAACCGCAAAAACAGGGGGTTTTGCGTCGGGGGTTAAAATACTCCTTTTTATTACAATTAACTTCTTTCTTCTTCAGTCGATTATCTATTTAAATTAAGAAAATCTAAAGAGTATTTTGTGTATTTTGTTGTACGAGTATTTTGTTGTGTTTCAATACTTAAGTCCGAATTGTTAGTTTTGGTTTATCCATTCCGTCCGACGTAAAATCGAGAATAATTTAATTCCCGTCTTTTTTTTCCCGTCTGTGTCATATTATAGGCTGGATAAGTTTTTCCTTGCTTAGAACCAGATGTGATAAATTACGGAACCACATTCCTACTCCGCGTTTCCCGAAATTCAACTATTAGTAGTAATATAAGAATTAAGATAGTATTTTTTGTGTGAAAAAGTCGCAATATCAAACATACCAGCGACAATATCATTAGTCGTGATATTGTTTTTGAAATTTCGGATAGGTAATTCAACACTTTACCGCTTGTGCTATCAGATAATGATGTCTGAGAGTTATCTAAAGTTCCCAATTCACTTGGAGTTGAGTTCTAACTGCAGTTTGAAAGTCAGGTGCATTTGCATTGCAGGCTTATCTAAATGGCAGTAATTCGTATTTAGTGGAACATAGTAAGAAGGTGTGTTTATGAGCTTTGACGTTTTCAGAAAAGCCCAAGATTAGTTGAAAATTTCATAATGAATTGATACAACTTTATAATCAGCTGTTGATTCGAAACGGACCTTTATATAGCAATAGCAGGATGTAATTTTGTCACCTGCCTTTTAGTTCTCCTCACGTCGTTATCTACTACTACTACTTTGACTGCCTCGGTGGCGCAGTGGTAGCGTATGCGACTGCTGTGCTTGAGGTCTCGGGTTCGATTCCCGGGTCGGACCAAATGTTTGTATGATCTGCAAATATTTGTTTCGGAGTTTGCGTGTTTTCTATATATAATCTGTTTGTATTTACGAAAAAAAAGGATATATTTGTATTTATATCAGTTGTCTAGTACCAATAACACAAGCTCTGCTTAGCTTGGGACTAGACGGGCGTTGTGTGTTAGATGTCCGAAATATAAAAAAAATAAAAACTACAATACTGAGAGTCGTGACTCCCCACGTGTGGGATGATATTCTGCCGGACAGTAGATCGCCACTTGTTCTTCTCCTTAACCGAATAAAGTGCAACGTGTAGATTGGTGTGCAAGGCTGTTCGGATCTGGTCAGCTGACCTTATTGGATTACGTCTTCTTGGTCTTTTGCCGTCAATTTTTCCGGTGACCATTACGGTGGCCTTTTAGTAAAAGAGTGCCTAAGTAATTGCGTAATATTGACTATCTTTGTGAAATATGTTCTATAAGGAATTAGTGAAGTGTCATATCGACATGACCATTCAAGTACCATCTTACTAGATAGGTATGGGATAAGCTTTGAGTATTCAGTTTTTGAACATCCCGTATGTTATAATCCCTTATAAATATGGTGCTCTTAGTAAATAAAAATTCTTATTTCTTTCTATCTTGTTTAAAGACAACTCCCGTATTAGAAAACTACATCCTGTGTCGCAAGGGACTTTTACAAACATAATATATATGAACAACTTAGAACTTATTTTTTTTTGTGATTTGTTGTGAATTTGTGAATCACATACAGTGTTTTCCAGTCTCAACGAGGCAGTATATTTTATTATATTCAGCGTGGCCATGATTATGATAGACAAACAAATTATGACGGCACGAATAGCGTGGTTGTTAAAGCAGTCGCCACACCGTTTTCTACCGCGTATAGCGTTATGGGTTCAAAGACCACAACGGTACCTACCCTTTGTATAATCCACAATTGTTGTTCTCAGTCTGTGTTTTCTTTGTGTCCATTTGATGTAGGTATGTTTGTAAAGTCACTGCGACACAAAATATATTAAAAAATATAAATATATTAAAGAAAATCGAATTGAACCTACCATGTGCGCATTTACCGCTTTTACTATCTATCAATTCAAGGTCAAGTTTTTGAAGTTTTTTTTATTATGTATGGGCCTGCCTAAATGTCTACTCTGACTGATGAAAAGCATAAAGGCGGGCATACACGTTCAAGTATACTTGCGCAAGTCTATGTGTCTTTCGTCGTGCGTGACAGAGACAGACAGACAAAACAGTCTGGATTTGCGCAAATATACTTGAACGTGTATATCCGGCTTAAGTAGAATCCATGCAAATGCAGATATTGCAACAATGCAGCATGTTGAACCACACCATGGCGGCCTAGTGATACTGCTGCATCATTGAGCCTCCGGTCTTGCACTCACCAACGTAACACGACAGCACGAATGCTGTCATTTTAGGTTGGTCTTCTGTGAGAGGGTAGTACCGCCCCGGTCGAGCAGGCCCGTACGTGCTGAAATCAGCGTGGCTCTACTACCTTTAGATAGACAGACCCCGAGCGGCAAAAGTATAACCGTTTATAAAATACCTACCTACTTCATAAAACAATACGTGGGCCAGCTGCAAACCTACGCAGCTGTCTCCCGTAATTAGTTGTGCGTACTACAAACACTGTACCACAAAACTTGGTGGAAGGGAATGTTTGTAATGTAATACTAAGCGCCACATACAGCGAAAGTTTAATTTTTTGTATAAATTACTTAGATAACGCAACACAATATGCTAAATGTAAAATATAGCAATAAAAAATTGAAACGTTGAGAGACTTATCATTTGACATACATAGTTCATAAATGTCCATGACTAATGTTTCATCCATTTACAGCAAATATTGTAACATTATTGTACAAAAACCGCAATAAAATTCTAAAGGTAGTAGAGCCACACTGATTTCAGCATGAACGGGCCGGCTCGACCGGGGCGGTACTACCCTCGCACAGAAAATCAACGTAAAATAACAGCATTCGTGCTGTCGTGTTTCGTTGGTGAGTGCGAGACCGGAGGCCCAAATAGTCTAGTCAACAAGTTCCACACTTGTTGACTAGACTAAAAGATGCAGAAGCATCACTAGGCCGCCATGGCGTTGGTTGCCATGCTGCATTGTCTGCATTCGTAGTGAGTATGGTGACCACCACTCTTGGATTCTGCTTATGCTTTCCATCAGGCAGAGCAGAGTCATTTTAGCGGTCCATACATAAAAAAAAAGAATTTAAATTGAAAAAAAATAGTAAGTACTAAGTATCTACATATCGACAAAATTAATTTTATCAGGTCCTCGCACATATTAAACAGGTAGCTATTTTTCTACATAATATATACTTAATCGTGTATGGTAGATACAAATGCGACTCAAATAAGAATAGGAACGTCAATGACCTCTATATGTCAAATGTCCCATGAAAAAGCATTATTAAACACCTCTAAAAACCTTGTAAAATCATCATTAAAAAGCATTATTGATACGCAGATAAGGTTTCGTTGCAGACACCGTACTTTTCAAGGGACATTTAACGGGTAGAGAGGTCATTGACGTTCCTATTCCTATTTGAGACGCACTGTACTTATTTTAGTCCAGGATCCCGGGTCTATTTTTTAACCGACTTCCAAAAAGGAGGAGGTTCTATTTCACAAAAAACATACAGTTCCACTGTATGTTTTTTTTTTTTTTTTTTTTTTGATGATGGGATCCCAGGGAAATCGAGGGAAACCCTAATTTTTTATAGGCACATACTATGTTTTTCGTATATTTTTTGAAGGTACACTGGTATTTGCGTCTGGTAGTCATCATTTTATGATGATGAGCTGATGATGTAAGGTACAACTCCTTAACGGTTAGGAGTTGGAGGATAAATCTTTAAATATCATATGTATATATATTACCTTTAGTCGTATTCTTTCAAATTATTTAGGTAAGCTGATGATGGAAGATGGAAGGTACAACTCCTCAACGGTTAGGAGTTGGAGGATAATTCTTTCAATTCATACGTATCTAAAGACCTTCAGTCGTATACTTTCAAGTTATTTAGGTGAGCTGATGATAGAAGGTTAAACTCTTCAACAGTTAGGGATTAGAGGATGATTTTAATATTACACGTACGTATAGACCTTCATTTGTATTCTTGATGATGAAATTTCATGAAATAGTTCAACTTACTACTGACCTACGATTGATTGCACTAAAAACTGAAAAATAAAAACTTTTTATAAAAAAAAAAACCGACTTCCAAAAAAACATCCAACGGAAACTCTCTGCCAAAAAAACACTTAAAAGCGTAAAATAAACTGGTTCTTCATAAATTGCGTATACCTAATTCTTTATTCATTTAAATAGTAGTATTATAATGTGTGCTAGGTACCTAAAATCTGTTTGAAGTCGGTGCTAAGCCAAAAAGAATACAAACGAACATTTACAAAAGTCTAAGCGATAGTCACTTGGCACCGACTTCAAACAGATTCTAGGTACCTAGCACACATTATAATACTACCAATGACACAATATATTTCGTCAGTGATACTACTATTTGAATGAATAAAGAATTAGGTATAGGCAATTTATGAAGAACCAGTTTATTTTACGCTTTTAAGTGTTTTTTTGGCAGAGAGTTTTTAGCTTGTAGTAGGTATAGCTAGCTAGTAATCATTTTTGATGACCTCGTTTTTGATACATATTGCAAGTAGGTACTCCTTTGATCAAACCATACATTTTGTAGGACATTTTATCTCTGCTATCTTTGTTAGTTACCGCAATCGAGAATTTATTAAGAGTGAAAGTTGGGCGTCTCTCACGAAAAATTAGTTTAATAGTAATAAATGGTAAAAACAGACCCGGGATATTGGTCTATTTGCTTTGGGTTTATTATTTCAAAGTTCATAGACGTTTTTCGTTAAACACAGAGACTTTTATTAGCCATCGTCAAATGAAGTCATAATATACAAGTAAAATTTTAACAAAATAAAAACCGACTTCAAGGTTCGACTCGATTTCTCTTGGATGCCATCATCAGATCTCAGTGTCCTTATCATGGTACCACCGTTGGGATATCTCCTTTCCATTAAAAAAAGAATAATTGAAATCGGTTAATAAACGACGAAGTTATCCCCGAACACACATAAAAAAAAACATATACGGTCGAATTGAGAACCTCCTCCTTTTTTGAAGTCGGTTAAAAATTACTGAAATGTATATATTTACCCATTTTGGGAGGTATAAAATTCAGACAGACCGATACAAAATATATTATGTGGTGTTCTTGACATTCAAACTAAGGCTGAAATTTATAAAGCGTGCTTAGACTTTGCTCAGACTTTGCTTACGCTATACTTACTTAAGTTCCTCCTCAGTGTAATCTTAGCGTTCGAATTTATAGTCCTTTGGGCTAAGTATTTACTGAGTGTATGCTAAGCAAGAACTCAGGAAAAAATGTTTAACGTTTCAATTTGCATAGCATATTTATTTAAATTATATAGGTATTTATAATAAATATAATAATAATAATAATATAATAATAAATAAAAATTGTAGATCAATCAATTTAAACCGTTATTTTTTATTGATTTTAAGTGAAAAAGGGCCAAAATAACACATGTACAAGTAAAATAGAATGTATCTTTGACTTGTCATCAAAAAAAAAACCGGATTGACACAGTGGGAGAGCAACGCTTCGGCATAAATGGGCCGGCTCGACCGGAGTGATACCACGGCCTCACAGAAAACCGGCGTGAAATAGTGCTTGCGTTGTTTTTCACCGAGTGAGTGAGGATACCGGAGGCCCATCCCCCAACCCCCTCCCCTCCCACCCTAAAGGTCGGCAACGCACTTGTGATGCCTCTGGTGTTGCAGGTGTCCATGGGCGGCGGTAATCGCTTACCATCAGGCGATACGTCTGCTTGTATGCCCGCCTATTCCATAAAAAAAAATTGACAATAATTATTTAGATTGTCTCGATTTCAATTACATATAATTAATTATCAATTTCTAGCAAGAACTTTTTACTTTGACCCTGTCATGCCCTTACGGACTTCTGTTATAAAGTTTTCAAACTAGATTACGGTTTTTTTACCTGCTCAATCGAACCATCTTTACGAGCGCGTAAGTATTCGCATTCGTAAGTCAAGGATTTCGGTGACTTAGACTATGCTAAGCATTTGCTCAGCTTGAGCTAAGCATAATGACTATAAATTTCAATGCACACTTAACTCGTGAGGTAAGTCTAAGCAAAGCCTAAGCACGCTTTATAAATTTCAGCCTAAGCTTTGGTATTTCCTAAGGCCACGTGTCTTCTAGTCCGATAAGAGGCGCCCTCTGTCTCTTTATCTTGGTCCATTTATCTTTTGTATTGGCCTTGTGAACTTATACTATACTATGGTTGATATGTTAGTAATCTATGAAACATAAGGTATCTATATTTAAATTAATAAGTACAGCAAAAACTTTGTACCCCTTTTCACGAAAATTATATGAACAGAGCAGTATGGGCACAGTTACAGTTTATATGGAGGAGAAGTGCAGAAAGCTAAAAAATAAAGTTATGGTCGAATGATACATATTTAGTTATTACTTTTTTCCTATAAATTGTTCCGGTTATAAATTGGTCGTGGAACCTCTTAATTCGCTCTTTGTATTTATAAGTAACTAGCGGCCCGTCCCGGCTTCGCACGGGTGGACATAAGATTTTTTAAATATTTTTACCTTCACTTTTTTACACCTTGGGTTACGTTACTTAAGTTTTAGTAAGGATCCCTAATCTTTTCTAGCAATAAATATAGCCTATGTTACTCAGGGTGAATGTAGCTTTCCAATGGTTGTAACATCGTTTTTTTAGTATTCAATGTTTAACAAATTTTGTTTCAGCGCCCTCTCGTTCATTGTAGTTCGAACTACAATTGGATGTTGATCGCGATCGAAGTACCGGGCTGCTGGTACACCTAGGTGGCACTAGGGGGCGTATTTTATGAAGGATATTTAGTTGACATTATGACACTTAGAAATAGTGAGACATTATCATATGTGTATCATACGATTCTCACTACTTCTTAAATTTGATCTCAAATAAGCAAGGAGTATGGAAGTTGTACGTCCTGTTCTCACATCCAGAAATGGAGTAGGGAAATCATCTAGAATGTTCGATCGAATGTCTATATAACGGGCTGTGTGGCATATTTAGTTTTATTTCTTAAAACCTTCTCTCGTTAACTCTGAGGAAGCTTTGCTTACAGTGTACATTAATATTCTTGTTGGTAGTGTTTGTGAGTGTTCAAGTCCCACTGTCAGTGCACCCACAAGTTGGATCACTGGTGGACGTCTCTGTAAGCTACCTTGAGCTGGACAGAGTCTACGGCTGACTACTGTGAGTCAGAGAGGTGACCAGAGGGTGGCTATCCTGTGCAGACCAGTCTACAGGCTTAAAGAGTGAAAGAAAAGACTGTATAATTTTATTTTTATTTTTAAGACTACCTCTTAAGTTTTTTTTGTCAATATATTAAATTAATTAAATTACTTTAAATTCATATGTAAAGATAGCAGGAATTGGAATAAAAGTTTATTTAAATTGTAAGTTGTCTTTTTGAAGTCTTCCTTGGACCCTCTGCACCCTCACCTTAAAATTTTATCTAAATTCTTACGGCGCCCTGAGGTATCATCTTCTACCCTGAGTCGAAGCCGGTGAGTTTCCACCTGACAAGTTCAGGGGTTACAAATTGGCGACCAACGTTCGGCTAACTTTTCGAACCTTGAGGGTGTGCTGAGTGTAGTTCCCGGGAGGACTTTGGATGAGACGCTTACTATCCGTCCGAGACTACCCAGGACGTTAATTGGTTTTGTGAAGTGCAGTTCACATGTAATAATTATTTCATTGCATTTTTCAGCACATAAATACCATCTCTGCGGTGTTGGAAAAGCATTGAACAAAATTCAAAATTATATCAAAATTTTAACTGCACAAATTTTGGTAAGTCTTTTTGAATTTATTTTGGCAAGAACATTTTTTCTTTTTTTTCTTTTTTTCTTTTCCTGTTGTTTCACAGTTCATGTGTGTGTTCCCTAAGGGATCAGCACATACATATAGCTTGTATTTTGTTCAGGTTTTCCTTGAATAACTTTATTTTTACTTTTTATATTCCTACCTACTTACAACTTAAGTAAATAAATGTGAGATTAACTTCATTTTATTTCTATAAGAGGGTTTGCATAATATAATTAAAGGGATATTGTGCTTCCTTTAACTTGTTTGTAATTTTAACATAATAATTTAACATTTTAGTGTATTTAAATTGTGTATTTAATAGTGTAATTTAAATTTCAATCTAGGACACTTTGCATAAATAAAAGTAGGGTATACTTTTATCTATAGTAAAGAAAACTTGAATTTTTTGTTCATTGAATGTGGATTGTTAGTAACTACTTTATAGTTGTGGAAACATGAAGCAAACATAATTAATGTATTAGAATTAAATTTATAATTAACTTAGAGTTAGAAAGGGGATCAAAAAAAAAGTTTTCTTTTGTTACCCCACAAATTATTGTAAGACTGAATCTTTTAATTTTTTCACTAAGAAGAACTTAGTGCTTTGTTTTAACTTTGTTAACTTGTCATTAATTTTAATTTTGAATTTTAAAACATTGTGTTAAGAAAGTAACACATTATTTTTATAACATTCAGCCTAATCGTTTTGTAGGACTGAATCTTTTACTTTCTCACTAAGAAGAACTTAGTGCTTTATATATAAATTTTTTAAATTGTCAACAGATTTATTTTTGAATTTTAACATCATGGCCCAGCTGATTAAATGTATTAATTATCTAAAGAAGGATGAACTTATTAACGAGTTGTCTGCCATGGGTGTTTCAGCGAATCCCGATGACACGGTGGTCAGTTTGAGGAGTGAGCTGCGCACTGCGTTGCGCCTTATACGGCGTGGCAGCATTAAAGCCAGCACTGTCGTCCCTGCTTCTGCTGCTTCTGAGCTGTCTTTCTGCGAGCCGAAGGTCATGGAACTGGAAGGAGTCCTTTCTTCAGGTGATTTCGTTTCTAATAAGACTAGTCGCCTAAGAGTTTCCTTGAGGGCTAATTATCTTCTCGCTAGGTTAGCAAGATGTGGTAATGACTAAACTATAATATCATGTTTTACAAATGTATTTCAGATATAATTTATTAACTTTTTTTTTGTAAATGGTTTTATGTGCTGAAGTCTATTGTGTGTGTTATAGTGAACCACATCATAATGTAGTAATCTTTTATCTATGCAAGTATATTCCATTCCACTCCTTGCATAAGACCTAAATCAACATCAGGATGTAGTTGGGGAGGCAGTACATATGTTATCGCCTCGTTTCTACAAGTACTAACAGAGGACTTATTATGTCAGCTGTTACGAACGAGAACAGGTGCACTGGACGGTGTCTATAACGTATTGTTCCTTCATTTAGGTATAAGGTGTTGATTAGGTATAGGAGATAGGCAGTGCATAAGATGTCGCCTCGTTTTGCAAGTACTAACTGAGGACTATTTATGTCCACTGTTACGAACGCATTCAGGTGCTCCGGATGGAGTTTGCAATGTACTGTCTATATTTATAAAAAGGTTGTATGTGTTTGATGAAGTAATAAGTAGTTCCATTTTAACATTCAATAGCTTTAGCAATACATCAAAGATAGTGTCGTAGTAGTTTTATAGATTCTCTTTAGACTTCGTTGGTTTGTTTTGGAGCTTAATTTTTTTAAATTTGTTCTCTGCAGCTTTTTTTTTTGAGTTTGTTTAAATTTTTTTGTTCCATTGCCACTTCTCAAATTATTCCTTGAGCACACTACTCAAGGAACACTGTGGGGAGGGGGTGGTGTAACATCGTTTTTTTAGTATTCAATGTTTAACAAATTTTGTTTCAGCGCCCTCTCGTTCATTGTAGTTCGAACTACAATTGGATGTTGATCGCGATCGAAGTACCGGGCTGCTGGTACACCTAGGTGGCACTAGGGGGCGTATTTTATGAAGGATATTTAGTTGACATTATGACACTTAGAAATAGTGAGACATTATCATATGTGTATCATACGATTCTCACTACTTCTTAAATTTGATCTCAAATAAGCAAGGAGTATGGAAGTTGTACGTCCTGTTCTCACATCCAGAAATGGAGTAGGGAAATCATCTAGAATGTTCGATCGAATGTCTATATAACGGGCTGTGTGGCATATTTAGTTTTATTTCTTAAAACCTTCTCTCGTTAACTCTGAGGAAGCTTTGCTTACAGTGTACATTAATATTCTTGTTGGTAGTGTTTGTGAGTGTTCAAGTCCCACTGTCAGTGCACCCACAAGTTGGATCACTGGTGGACGTCTCTGTAAGCTACCTTGAGCTGGACAGAGTCTACGGCTGACTACTGTGAGTCAGAGAGGTGACCAGAGGGTGGCTATCCTGTGCAGACCAGTCTACAGGCTTAAAGAGTGAAAGAAAAGACTGTATAATTTTATTTTTATTTTTAAGACTACCTCTTAAGTTTTTTTTGTCAATATATTAAATTAATTAAATTACTTTAAATTCATATGTAAAGATAGCAGGAATTGGAATAAAAGTTTATTTAAATTGTAAGTTGTCTTTTTGAAGTCTTCCTTGGACCCTCTGCACCCTCACCTTAAAATTTTATCTAAATTCTTACGGCGCCCTGAGGTATCATCTTCTACCCTGAGTCGAAGCCGGTGAGTTTCCACCTGACAAGTTCAGGGGTTACATGGTAAAATAATTTTTGAAATCGGCTTAGTAGTTTTTGAGTTTATTCATTACAAACATACACACACACAAAAATACAAATTTTTCCTCTTTATAATATTAGTGTAGATGTAGATAAACTTCTAAGGGAACTTGCAACTGTAGGTATTTCAGTATTAAAATTACTGACAACGCTTAATTTTCTCTTATACCTATGTATGGAAATTTTCTTAACAAATCTTGTCACATCAATGAAAGCACAACAAAACATACTTGACTTTACAATCATCACATTAACGGATATCGTGCGAAATTCATCGGCTTACGTCACATAGTCACCCGTTGTTACTTACACAAATCCAAACAAATAGTGAAGTGAAGGCTATAGAGAACAATGGTGGCAGCTAATAGACATTAATGCAGCATTAGCTAGGGCTGCGACACACGCTGGTGACGCCTTGTTTGCCAAACTGCCCTAATCCGCTATTTGAACAGTAGGGTCGCCACGAACGAGTCTTTTTGTGGGAGAGTTCTTCTATTTTCGCTATAATTTACCAATAAGCTATTAGAATTAAAATTAACATTAGTATCACAAGATATCAAGGATTCAGAAGGAGGTTATTTTAGTTAGTTTTAGTAATATGTATGTTCCAAGTTCCAAGTCTATCTTAAACAGAAAGTGCATTGTCTTAGTGTAGCACAATAGGTTCAATAAAATGTTCGTGCAGCTAAATAACAAGACTAGAAAAACATTTTCAAACCATAAGATATGTTCGTTCGTTATAAATGTCAGCGCTAAGTCCAAATGCGTCTACGTATTTTCTAATCGCACAAGATCCTTTATCAATCCGACATTACAGCCCCACATTTAGTCACCCTATTTTGTTGCAAAATACCGCTTTGACTTCTGGAGAGGAAATCCTTTTCCCACGAGCTTTATTCAAACATATGTAAAGCGTATGATGGATGACGCACGGACCGCCCTTAAGCGGGGGTTAGCCGTTTAAATCACAATCGTGTCGTGGCCCCTAATACAATTTTTCCTTGGTCACTGAATGTTTAGGTTAAAATTTATAATGTAATTTATACTAGGCGGAGTTCAGTGAAAGAGTTTGAAAGGCACACGTCATAATGATTGCGCTTTTTATTGTAACGGACCCAGGGGTATTCTGTTACATTTTTACTGTTTCCCATATATTTTGTCGCTTCAAATCAACTGATAAAGTAATCAAACAATTCGGTCGCTGGTAATGTGAGTTGGAGAACTCACAATCACTGTTTTGTCGTGAGTTTGAGAAATATGTCCTGAAAACAATAGAATATGTGAAGTAAAAATGTTGAGCTTGCTCGCGTTGGGGGCGAACGCGTCAAAGTTTTCCCATTACGCGACTCGCAGACATTAGCAGCCCTCTTGGGTTCATTAAAATTTGTCAGCTTGTCGTATACGAGTAACTTCCAAATGGATGTAAAAACTTCTCTAAGTGAAACTCGGCTGACGTAAAAAGTTTGTTGGATTTGGAGCTGGCGTTTTTTCGACGCCATCAATTTCTCAGCCCGTCAAGAAGATTATTCGCACTCACATTGCGGAAAAAAGAGTAATTTAAGTTTTCTAGAAGAGTCGTTGCGTTGGAGTTATGATCTTTGTTTGAAACTTAGATTGATTTATGAAATCCTCATTGTCTGGTCGTGCGATTACTGGATGAGCGAAACTTGTCTTAAAACTTCATAATATAATGGACTTAATTATAAGTCTTAGAAATATAAATAAATTAACCATTTTATTGATGCGATTGTAATATAAATCGGCATATCTCTTTAGGTACTTATTCATTAAATAATATATGTAAAAGAATATACACATTTATTATATACTAGCTTTCGCCCGCGGCTTCGATCGCATTTAATAAAAAGTATCCTATGTTACTTCTAATACCTCCAAGAATATGTGTAGTTAGGTACAAAGTTTCAGGATGATCGGTTAAGTAGTTCTCGCGTGAACGCGTACCAAACAAACTTGCATTCACATTTATAATAATTAAGATTTCACCAACCAATCATAATTATAAAAGTGACGTACCACACCATGAAGCTCCTTGAGAGGAAAATTGACTCCCGGATCCGACAGTAGTGCGCACTGTCGGAGTGTTAATATGGGTTTCGCCCCGGTCACGGGACCATGGATCCTGTTTTTGCCCTAAGAATTGTCGCGGACTAAGAATACGCCCCTGCATTGTCTGTTCCTGGACTTACAGAAGACTCCATGGTTCGGACCGCTATCTATTGGCGACACGAAACACTTTCCTCTCACCGTCGGGGTACACCAAGGATCCTTCCTTTGTCCGTTTCTGTTTAGCGTTATGTTAGACGTTTTGTCGGACAGCATCCGATACACACCCCCCATGCCATGCCCCATGGTTGCTTATGTATGCTGACGATATCGCGCTGGCGGATGCGGACAGAGGTAGATTTTTGCGACCTGGGAAGGCGTGGAAAGTGGCGCTTGAGAGCGTCGGTATGAAGCTTAATGTGATGAGTACTTGGCGTTTAACTGTGCAGATCCCTCACGCGTTCGCATAGGCGATTACATATATGACATCGATTACAAAGTCAAAGCACGCATTGCTGCCTCGTGAGCCAAGTGGCGTGAGTTAACAGGTGTCATGTGTGACCCCAAAATGCTGGTTGAAGCATCAGGTCTATAAAACTATCATTAGGCCTGTCCTCTTACATGGTTGTGAAGTGTGGCCGGGCTCATCATACAATAACCTACTGAGACTGTCCTAGGTGAGAATCGAACTCACGAACTCTGCCTTAGGAAGACTCCGCGAATGTTTGTCCAATGGTTACTTATCCAGACGGATAAGTAACCATTGGACAAACATTCGCGGCAATCCTTCAGAACACAGATTTTTTGTGCATTTACCAGCTCTAGTGATCTAAAATTTAATACAGAAATAATTAGACCGTCTTGCATTGTCTAATAAAATAAAAATTTAAACGCCTGACATTTGATACTGCGCAATCAGTGGCTCCCGCGAATCAACCAGTTAATGTCCCTTGTGTAGTTGAGGGGCTAAATAAACCCCATAGCGTTATGGGTGGCTTTAATAGTTAACTTTAACAGATGTGTGATTGTGAATGAATGGACGGAATCAAACGAGTAGAAAAAATGTTATTGCAATTAACGCAGTGGTGGTCTAGTATTAAATAACTATTCATTTCTTGTTCGAAGCATCGGAATTTTTTTTTCTTTTCTTTAAGTTTCGAGTAAGACATGATCCATTTAAGTTACTTGTAAATAAACTTTTCAGATATTTTTAGTTGTAAAATATCGTGACGAAATTTAGAAATTTGATAGAACCTCTTTTTTAAGATCATCGAGATTTTAAAGATAAAACTACTTGTACGATTATTTGGTGATCAAGCTTTTATTGGTCTATTATATGGTTTTAGGAGAAGCTATAATCATTATTCTAACCTTGATTTGGTAGGCCAGTGGTATAGAAATATGACCCACTAGTTGTTGACCGCGGCTCCGCCCGCGTGTATGTCGGTTATCGCTGCAAATAGTAGCCTATGTGTTATTCTGATGTATAAGCTATATTACTGTAAAATTTCATCCAAATCCGTTCAGTAGCGTTTGCGTGAAAGAGTAACAAACATCCATCCATCCATCCATCCATACTTACAAACTTTCGCGTTTATAATATTAGTATAGATATAGATTGATACGCGAATTTTTGGTCCTCCTCTTTAAATTTCTCAATCCATAGCTATGTATGTATTAATATCTATTATAAATTCGAAATTAACTCTGTTCCAACCAATTTCAATGAAATTTTGACCGCGATACACGTGAACGGAGCCGCGGGAAAAAGCTAGTAATCTAAAATTCATAATTGCCTGCAACAATATTAATATCATTACTCAGTTTGTAGAAACTAGGACACGTTTGTTTTATACAAGTTAAAAGCCCAATAATAAAGTCTTAAACGAATAGCTTCGTTCTTTTTACGTTTATTTTATTTGGAATAAAAAAGCATTACATTTTTTATTCCAAACTTACCACTTTTGTGGCTTACTTAGATAACAATAAACCCGTGTTGATAATTCAACTAGACATGTAAACTGGAGTTATTTATATTTTAAGAAAACAAGTATATAACGTGTGTAATAGTGTAGAAAAGGATATCATTTAATACTTGACCTACATATAAATTATTTATTCCTTTGGGAATAACGCGCAAATATTACTTTAACAATATTTCTTGTAAATAAAACTACCTACGTTAAATAATTCATAAATAAAGAAATATTTTAGTACTTGTCTTTATTAAATAAGTCTTACTATATATAGGATGTACTTACTGATTAGTAAGTACATCCCACCGGCCGTCGCGGGGTGACGCAAGGGGGCAACGGGAGATGCCAGTAAATCAGACTCCCTCTGTGGGGCAGTAATCTGATGACGTTGTATTGGTGAAATCTATGTTGGTATAGATTAAATAATAGTATTAGTTTTTGAGAGGAATTGAAGCAACGAGCCTACATTAAAACCCCCTTGCGAATGTATAAAGTTGGTGCCGTCAAAACGACTAGGCAGATTTCTTTAGAATATAGCGAAGTGTCTTCATTAACTTTTATTAAAGGCAAATGCTCATCCAAATAGAGTGGACCGAACGTCTCTCTTAATGGTAAGACTAAAAGAAGAAATGTTAAGTTTAGCAGTCTATCTCATGTATTTTCCTAATTAAATAAATAAATATATTCGGACATCTAACACACAATGCCATCTAGTCCCAAGCTAAGCAGAGCTTGTGTTATGGGTACTAGACACCTCCCGCCGGCGCCTCCATAGAGGTCAACTCGGTCCTCGTACCGGTTCGGGCCCAGATGAGGTATCTGGGCCTGATCCTCGACGGTAGGTGGCTCTTCGACGAGCACTTCCAACAGCTTGGTCCGAAGCTGGTCGACGCTGCCTCCGCCCTTGGGCGACTTTTGCCCAACTTGGGTGGAGCCAGCGTCGCAACGCGACTCCTGTACACGGGGGTTGTCCGGTCGATGGCGCTGTATGGTGCACCGGTGTGGGTGGCGGCTCTGACTGCCCTAAATAAGGCCCGCCTCTGGCGGCCTCAGAGGGTATTGGCAGTCAGAGCCATACGCGGATACCGCACGGTGTCGACCGAGGCGGCGTGCGCCTTGGCCGGAACACCCCCGTGGGATTTGGAGGCGGAAGTGCTCGCCGAAGTTTATCGACGGGTGGCTGAATATCGGGCGGAGAGTGGCATTCGCCCTCCGCCCGAAGAGGTACGCGAGTGGCGTGAAGCCGCCCGTCGAGCCACTATGGCTAGATGGTCGTTCCGGCTGGAGACTCCACGTGCTGGCTTTGCCGCCGTGGAGGCTCTCCAGCCGGTCATCCTCGAGTGGGCAGGGCGGCAGCACGGGACCCTTTCCTTCCGACAGACGCAGGTCCTTCCCGGGCACGGTTGCTTCGGGAAGTACCTGCACTCGGTCGCTAGGAGGGAATTGAGTCCCGCCTGCCACCACTGCGACTGCAGTGAGGACTCGGCCCAGCATACGCTGGCGATCTGCCCTGCATGGGCGTCGCAGCGCCGGGCCCTCACTGCAGTCATCGGAGGAGATCTCTCGCTACCGGCCGTCATACGCTCCATGGCCGGTAGCGATAGCAGTTTTACCGCGGTCGCAACCTTCTGCGAAGAAGTCATCTCACAGAAGGAGGTGGCGGAGAAGGCCCGGGAGGATGATATCCACTCGGACCCAATCCGCCGCCGGCGAACCGGGCGGCGGAGGCGCGCCTATCAGCGCCTCATGCCGCCCTGAGTGTGGCCGCGGATGGTCGGGACGGGCTTTCCCCTCCATCCGCTCTAGTGGCCACCCGCGAGGGGGCGACGTACGCGTGTGCCGTACGTCGCCTAAATAGAGAGTTTTAACAGCAGACGGTGCCCGCTTCAGTGCGGGCAAGCGCTGGGAGGGGTCCGGACGTGTTAATAACTGCAGTTCCCGGATTCCTCCCTTCACAGGCGCAGAGTGGCACACCGTGTGGTTTTAGTCGGTTCGAGTCCGACACACCGCCCCGCCGCAAGCCCCGGCGCGGGTGAAGGTCCGAGGGGATTTCCACACGTTAAAAAAAAAAAAAAAAAAATGGGTACTAGACACCTGATACAAATAGTATTTGTATGTAATATGTATTTGTCAAATACATGTATGTATATACTTTTTTTGTAAATACATACATATTATACATAGAAAACACCGATTGATGTTCTGTGTATAGCTCATAGCTTAAACTATCTACGAGTATAAATTTTAAAGAGAGAAATTATTAAGAGTTTGGTATTAGTAGATACCTAGAAAACAGAAGTGTGTTGTTTTTGGTATCGTGGGGAGAGAATAGCAAATGAGGTAAGACGAAAATAAAATTATTAAAATAGTCTACTATCTGTGCTATGTACTGATAGTAGGAACAGATTAACAGGCGGTAAAGCATGTGGTTGTTTAGGGAGAGGTACCCTGGCAATCCCACCGAAATAAAACACTGCCGCGTGCCGTAGTAGTGTAGTAACATTTAAAAAAACTTTAATTCCAGAAAATATAACTTATTTTCCGTTATTACTGAGTTTCTGCTAAATGAAGACCGTAAATAATACCTTTATGCCTTTCTCTTAAAAGAAAAAAGGAACTCAGATTTCCAATAATTAAATAATAAAAGGCATAGCTTATCTACATCAAAAAATATTAAAAACTAGCCCTTCAAATGCCGTGCTCTATCTACCACACTTCAATGTTCCAGTGGTTCAGGAACTGGAAATTAGCGGTGATGCGCAGGCGACGCGACGCGTGCGCTCTTTTGTTTAATGAACATGCGCTTTACGCAACAGCAGAAGCGCTCCCCTAACTGTCACTCGTAACTATTGTCTAAATATGACAATTGTTTTTTTAAAGTGGTTGGATGTGTATGGAATCTCGTTTAATTGATTTATAACTAGTACGTTGATGTGTGTGACTTTGTTAATACATATGTTGTTTTAATATAAAATTGTAAAATTGAGGTGGTCAAGTCTTATAAGGGCCAACGTAATGTCGAAGTTAATTCTAACCCTGTGGGGGATACACTAAGCTTCAGTTTTTTTTTTTTTTTTTATGATAAAGGTGACAAACGAGCAGACGTATCACCTGATGGTAAGCGATTACCGCCGCCCATAGACACCCGCAATACCAGAGGCATCACAAGTGCGTTGTCGACCTTTGGGGGATGGGGGAAAGGGATGTGGGGAGGGGTTGGGGTATAGGGCCTCCGGTATCCTCACTCACTCGGTGAAACACAGCGCAAGCGCTATTTCACACCGGTTTTCTGTAAGGCCGTGGTATCACTCTGGTCGAGCCGGTCCATTCATGCCGAAGCGTGGCTCTCCCACGGTTGCTCAGTTTTCGTAGTTTCTTAAATCCCAAGGCGGGTTACGGGTACACGACTCTATGACTCTTTAAGCTTCATTAATCAGTTCGTGCTACCTTATCTGAGTCTTGAGGTATCCCTTACTATATAAACTCTCACCACCTATATCTTCTCCCTTATTCTCTTCTTTTTGAAAACAATTTAGTCCCCAAGTAGAGGTGGCATTAGAGCGGCTTTGGTAAAAGATTGGGAAAAGATCAGAGAAGTAATAATGACTATACTACGAAGATTAGTACCATGTTGAAAGTTACACAGATCATACAATCGCTTCCTAGGTCTTACGCATATCGGAACAATAGTAAAAGATCATTACGGTTTAATGAACCGAACTTGTATCGGCAATACAAGTTCTCAAAGCAATTAAATATAGAAAAAATACCCACGTATTTCTCTTGAAGATGTTATAAAAAGGTTTCTTGGTTATTGAGCCAAGTAATTAGCAAATTATAAACCTGTTTTAAAATTCAAGCATTGCCGAAGTCATATGACATCTTTAAGAAGATTACTGTCTTAAAATGTTTACGATTACGAGTAATATCTTCATTCCAGTGATGTAGGGTAGTTCACAGTCCACCATACATGTTATCTCCTTCTGAAATGTTGGTCTGGACACACACAAAGCCTGTACCACTGTATTCTTATCACTATTGCTCTTTTTTGCAATTATTTTATTTAATTTGCCACAATTTGTAAGCGCTCCATAAAAATAAAGTAATTACCTAGGTACTTACTTTGAGTAAAAAACATTATTGTTTCATTTGTCTTCTTAGGGTCTATATAGTCAACCACTTGTTTTAAATACTGTATCTTGTGTAATGTATGTGCAGTATTTAATCACAAAACAGAAAGATGTAGTTTATAAAATAGAAGAATCACCGGATGATTTTAACAAAATTGACAAACGAAAACTGACTGATATTCATTTTTGTACCTGCATCATCAATATCAAATGTCGTTCGATAATATGGAGTCTTATAGTAATAGTAGTAGTTTTATAGTTAGTACTTTTTTATTGGATATTTCCTTTTCAAAATTCCTTAAATATCACTATTTTAGAAGTTATAAATGAAAAACTAAATACCTCGTTTTTATTCCTTATTTTATTAATAACAATCGCAATTTTTATGTGCTAATAAACCCATTAAAAACATTTTTCTAGACGTCATTCCAAATCGAATGGGCTATCGCACATATTTTTAGGGGCTTTATTTCTATTTAACACGTTTTTGAACTTGTTGACTAGACTATTAATGAGAAGTTTCAAGGCTCTATATTATGATAATACGTGAAGCATAAACTTTGTTCCCCTTTTTAACGAAAATTACGCAAACGTAGTTTGCCACAGTTAAAGTTTAACCAAGGGGAAGGGCCGAATTTCGACCTCTGAGCGACCACTGGACACTGGTATATAGTTAATAAATAAGGTGATTATAAAACTAAATAGAATTTTCCCTAATATAATAACACCAATCACAATCTTGTCAAATAAAAGAGATTATTTAAATACCTTAGATGTTCATTATAGGAGCAATTTATCATTTTTGTAGCTTTAATTAATTTATCTTATAAATAGAAGACAGATTGCTTAGTAGTTTTTATACACAAAGCTCATAATTAATCGAGGTGACAGATGTTCCGTTAATAGTTTGTTTAAAAGGTAAGCGCATCAGAAAATTGCCCATTAATTAGCTGCAGATGTAATGAGACATTTATGTTTTTGTTATACATAATTTCTGTCACAGTGAACTAGGCCTGCAGTTTTTGAGGTTGTGTGGCATTTGAAGAGACGTAGGGGGAATCCTTAGTGCTTAATTAACGAATATTTTACATCCATATACGAAATTATGTAACTTTTAATTATTACATTGTAGCTTCAATCTAAATTAGATCTGTTTTTTAAACTACATTACTTCTCGCAGAATGAGAGTAACTTTAGGGGAAACTTCTACAAATTGATAGTTTCTTAATTTCTTATATGATTTAGTTATTGTACGTTGTTATTTTTTAATATTCATTATTTTCTTGCACACAAACTTTGAGAAGTGAAAAATAGTTCTAAGTTAGTAATATAACCCAAACATTTTTACTGCCTCGTTGGCGCAATGGTAGCGTATGCGCCTGCTGTGCTTGAGGTCTCGGGTTCGATTCCCGGGACGGACCGGATGTGCAAATATTTGTTTCAGAGTTTGAGTATTTTCATATGTATCTATTTAGAAAAAAATGTTAAGTTATACGTATTTATATCAGTTGTCTTAGTATCCATAATACAAGTTCTGCTTAGTTTGGGACTAGATGGCATTATGTGTTAAATGTCAAAATATTTATTTATTATTTTATTTTAATTTATTTTTGATATTTTGAATAAATGTTTATCTTAATGTTATTTGTTTAAAAAATACAATAGGTAATTTATTTATTTGAATTGATTCTTTTACTTAGGAATTTAATGGTTTAAGTTTTTAATGGTTTAAGGTTTTAAGTACATATTAGAAACTTTGCAAAAGGACAGAAGTATACTAATTAAATAATATCTATAACTCCTTGAGTCCACGTGGTCATGAACTCGTGACGTCATGTTATCAGGTCATTATTTAGTGGTAACACATGCACGTATTGTCGTCAATAGTCTGTATGTTGACATCTATTACAGAAGGTGTTGGTTTAATTGTCGCCCGATTTACCCCGAGCGGTCCCCTTACTTAGGGGCGCTTTGTATTCGGTTACTAAGACATTTGTTTGGTATGTTCGCACTTGCACATGTTGGATAACATGTTTCCTATTGTTGGGGATGTTATTTAAAAAGATAATTAAGTAATAACATCTAAAGTAAGTTATAGTTATTTATTCAATTTAACAGAAACACATCCCACACAATCTTTACAGAAAAGTCAATGTGATTGGGGGACCAATTTAACATTGTACACACATCAAAAGTGTCTAGGGATCAACATATGTGTCTAGGGATCAACATATATTTTTGCAATAACTTTTCTCCTGATTGATATTAATTAAAATTTTCTTTAAGGATTCATCAAATAAAGTGTTTTCGTTTGTCACAGTAACGATAAACCAAGTCACCTTTGCATTAATAAAGAAATTTGCCATTTTCCTAATAAAGGGATTTTTGACATTTGAACCACTAACATTAAAGTTCGAAAAAAAGACTGAAATAACAGTTTTCTTTAAAATTTTATTAGGTAACTTAAACAATTAATAATCCGTGTTTCTACCGCGAACACTAACACAAGAACATCGGTTTGGCATACTCAAAATGAGTTCATCCAAATCACGCTGTGGAATGGCCGCCCATGTTCGTTGCAACAACAAAAAAGGTCTTCTTGCGACTGGATACCCTCCATATTCAGCAGAGCTATTCTCTGTAGCATATCCCATGCATGCTCAATCGGGTTCAAGTCTGGCGACTGAGCAGGCCAGGGCCAAAGCCACATCTCAATCTCAAGAAATCCGCATAAAAATGCTTGATCCCTAGACACTTTTGATGTGTGTATTATAAAACAACTACACATTAGCATACTTACTCTTTTTAAATTTTATTTTTGTTAGTCATTAAACACACTTCTTCTTCTTCTTCTTGTTCTTCCTGCTAGCCTTTATTATTCCCAAGATTTGGGGTCGGCTACTAGTTCAACCGGTTTACTAGTCATTAAACACACTATTCTAGATAAATGTAATTATTCCATTTTAATCAGCCTTAGCATTTTTAAATAATAAAAAAAACAAAACAGTTTTCATTTGTAATCGTAATAAGAACAATCGACGGCCTCAAAGCACATTTATAATTAAAATATTGGATAGTTTAGAATCAGAGTCAAGTCGTTAAGAATCATGCTACAACTAGCTACTTACAAAGAACAGGAGTTATTCAACACCTTGGTTGGTCATGCATGGTCAATTTATTACTTTTTAACACACACCCATCCCCCGGTACATATATATCCTATAGTATGTGGATCCTATAGGATGTGGTACTTTTTTAAATTGCACTAAGTAAGGTATGGCCTAGTGTGCAGCTTTGATCCACAAATCGTTGTTCTGAGTCAGGATGTTTCGGTCCGTTTCATGTATACATGAGTCCCCAGCGATACAGTATACATTCTTAGTGCGGGAGTTGTCATTTACAGTTAAAAAAAAACACCAATCATATGGAATACCACCAACTCCTATATCTTGAAGAGTGTTCTGAAAAGCTCTTTCAATCCTTTTTTTTGTTATCCTTAACACCTTTAGAGTGGTAGACATACGCTATCGGACTCAAAGTTTAGGTTCTTCCTTCCTGTGCCGAGAGGTAACATGCTTTCCATCAGGCAGAGTAGAGTCATTTTGGCAGGGCGCACATACTAGCGCACGTGTTTCCCTCCCACTATGATACCGGGTCCTTTAAGCGGGACGTGAAAAAGCATCTCACTTGACCGCAATAGTGTGGGTCACCATACTGCATTGTTCACCACTCTTGGATTCTACTCATGCTTTCCGTCAGGTAGAGTAGAAGCTTATATAAAAAAACAAGATAATGCATGAATGACACCTTATAATTAAGTTAAATAGATCAATAATATTTGAATTATTTTAACTACACTTTCATTTTCATTTCATAGTATACAGCAAATAAGGCTGTATTACTAAACCAATATACGTATGTGTAGTAGTAATTAGGCGACGCACGAGCCGGTGGGAGGTGGGCGCCGGAACCGGAAGCGCGCCGGAGATGAAGGCGCGATACAATATCCGGTTAGACGCCATTTCCGCCGCGAGACGACGAGCGTGTGTGCCTTTAGTCGCTCTGTGATAGATAGACTCTGATTTCGTATTGGTGATTCAGGAATTTAGTTAACGATGTTCTATTTATGTTATTTAAACATAAAGTTAAATGTATGTGTGTAAGTGGTTAAAACGATCGCCACGCCACATTCTACTTTGCAAAGTGTTGTGGATTCAAATCCGTCACAGGACAACACTTTGCGTAATCCACAAATTGTTGTTCTGAGTCTGGGTGTTCTTAGTGTCCGATACATCTATGTTTGTAAAGTCCCCCGCGACGAAGGATTTATTCCTAGTACGGGAGTTGTCTTTAAAAAAAAACTGTAAGTTAAGAACTAGGCAGAGCTTATGTATTTCTAAATAAGAACCTCATGAACGACTGCACGGTTGGCCTAGTGGTTTAGGCGGTCGCCACGCCGCTTGCCAATTCGCCAAGTGTTGTGGGTTCAAATCCTACACGGGACAAAATTTGTGTGATCCACAAATTGTTGTTCTGAGTTTGGGTGTTAATTGTGTCCGTTTCATGTATGTCTGTAAAGTCCCCCGCGACACAGGATGTTTATTCCTAATGCGGGAGTTGTCTTTTTATCAAAGAAAAAAAAAAAAAGAAAAAAACAGCTTCTAACATTCCACTGCCATATGTAGGCCTCTGCTTAGAAAGAAGGTCTTGGCCTACTTTACCACGCTGGTCAGATCGATCAGTAGTTTGGTATACCTAGGGTTTCTGATTTTTCTTCTCTTTGCAGTGAGGTTGTACTGCGAAGTTTGCTCCCTTAGGCGACACTCTGTATATTTAATCCGTCACTACATGGACAAATATGTACTAAAATAATAGGTCTTTACCTATGAAATTGCCGTTTTGTATGCAATATGTGAAAGTACCTATTTTTTCAAACTTTTTTATTTCTGTTATTCGAAGTAATCACCCATGCAATCGACGCATCTTTGCCAACGCATTGGCAGTTTATTGATGCCCTTCTTGTAAAAATCTGTTGGACGGGAGGCAACAAACTCTTCAAAGGCATTTTGTACTGCCTCTCGGGAATTGAATTTTTTACGCACTAAAAAGTTGTCTAAATTTTGGAAAAAGTAATAGTCGGTAGGTGCAAGGTCTGGTGAGTATGGCGGATGAGGGAGAGCTTCCAACCCCAGCTCTTGCAGCTTGGAGACTGTCTGTTGCGCAGTATGGAGTCGCGCGTTGTCGTGAAGGAGCAGTGGGGACGACCGATTGACCAAAGCTGCAAGCTTCTCCATCATTCTCTCCAGTTCTTCAGAGTACACATCTGCATTAATGCTCATGCCGTTTTGTAAAAAGCTGTGGTGAATCACACCCGCACTAGACCACCAAACAGTGACCATCACCTTTTTAGGGGTCATTTTTGGTTTAGGGCATTGCTTTGGTGCTGAACCAGGGTCTAACCAACTTGCTGAGCGCTTTCGATTGTCGAACAGAATCCATTTTTCTTCGCACGTTTTTAACATTCGTTTAAAAATTCCTTCATTTCTTGGACCTGTTGAGCAGCGCAAGGCAGGTCTCGAAGCGTACGTTGCGGTGGCGATTGTTAAGGTCGTGGGGCACCCATCTATCAAGCTTTTTTACCTTGCCAATTTGTCGCAAATGGATCAATATTGTTTTGATGCTTACATTAAAAGCTACTGCTAGCTCAGCTGTAGATTGAGTTTCGTCAGCTTCCACAATCGCCTTTAATTCATTATTGTTAACCAAAGTCTCCGGACGACCACGACCATTTTTCAAGTCAAAATTTCCAGAACGGAACCGGGAAAACCAATAACGGGTTGTGCATTCGTTTGTACAGTTCTCTCCGTAAACGTTTTTGATGTTACGTGCCGTTTGTGTAGCGTTGGTGCCACGACGGAACTCATATTCCATAATTACACGAATTTTTAAAGTATCCATTACGACGAAAAATGTTAAAATGTAATGAAAATACAACGCTAATCAAAAAATAAAAGACTGAGTTTGTAAATAGAATGTCATGGTTTTAAAACAAAATTAATTTGAATTTAGAATACAGAGCCATTACAAACTTTTTTATTTGAAATGACCAGTAATGAAGAAAGGCAATTTTATAGGTAAAGACCTAATAATAATACACTATCCTACTTCCTACTAATATTATAAACGCGAAAGTTTGTAAGTATGGATGGATGGATAGATGGATGGATGGATGTTTGTTACTCTTTTACGCAAAACTAATGAACGGATTTGGATGAAACTTTACAGTAATATAGCTTATACATCAGAATAACACATAGGCTACTATTTGCCGCCATAACCGACATATATGCGCGGGCGGAGCCCCGGGCAACAACTAATTATAAATAAATTACAGACACAACAAATAATCGTGTTCATCACACAAAAATTTGTTCTGGGTGGTAATGGAACCCAGGAACCCACACTTTTGCGGCCTATTGATATGGTTCAGCAACATTGGGCCTATGGTTTCTCACTCATCGACGAAACATAATACGAGAGCACAAATGCTGTCATTTTATGTTAGTCGTCTATGAGAGGGTAGTACCGCCCCATTCGAGCCGGTTCATTCGTGCTGAAATTAGCGTGGCTCTACTACCAACTAATTTCATCAACCAATTGAAAATACAACAACTAATTGAAATTTTCAATTAGTTAGCATAGGAATTATATTCACTAAAATTGTTTTGTATACATTCTCAAATGATTGATTTGTTTTACAAAACATTTCATGGATTTACAAGTTTAATTTTTCTTGAAAGTTTTTCATTACTTTCCGTTTTAGTGACCAATATGAGAATAAAAATTTAAAATACCATTTAATCGATGCATTTTATCAAAACACGTATTAATGTAGGTTATTAACGAAGTTTACACTTTGGTGTTTCATTCACAGTCCGTCTGATTGTCAATCAACATCTATTTAGACTATTTCTCACTGAGTTCATTTTTTATATACAAAACCATGTACATGTTACCATAACTGCTAATAAACGTTTCAGGAAGCTGCCAATCAAACGCATTAATATACGAAATGGAAATCGATGTTAAGTACATACTCCGATGACATCGATAAAGCAGACATTGCTCGTCACGTCGAACCATGGTCCCTCCTTTGTCCCTCTTTATTCAACCTTGTGCCTCTTTGTTCCTCGAGAGGGAAACAGGATTGTTCTCGAAGGATTAAGCTTTTATGTGATTTTTCAGTCTAAGTACGGTCTGAGAGGTATTGAAGGTGCCTTTGGGTAAGTGGGACTACTTAGGTGATATTTATTTATGAGTAGCGGTAAGTTTATAGCGCGAAGTCTCACTGACTTTTAGAGCAGCCGAATAAATATTTGTGTACATGAATAATTTATGTATTTAAGTCTTAAAATGTTAACGTTTATCCAAAATTTACGAAAAATACAATTCTAGTTAGAATGCAGCATCTAGGAAATAGTATAAGTATTAGATCTAGGATTAAAATCTAGGATTAGTTTGGTAGGATGGCAATGAGCTATTTTCTCATTACATAAGTAGGTCTGTACTATAACTATAGTTAAGAAAATGTGGACCTTCTTTCACCTCTGTCTACTAGATTCAAAATAGTGTTAAAAAGAATTACTTGACGATAACTTTCCAAATTAAAAATGAGAGGCAGATCACTTGTGATACAAGAAAAATGTAATCAAGTATTACAAATTTTTGATTATCTTTCTACTAACCTTATCTCTGTAAATGCGAAGTTAATTAATGACTATTTATTAAACTATGGCTCAGTTTCAGCGAAGGTCACAGGAGTCCGTTCGTGAAATTTGAATAGACAGACATTCTATAGAGGTTCATCTGTTAATGTATTCTACTAATATACTTGTTGTACACGTAGTTAGTAATAATTATTCGGCGGCGTGTTGCGATAATACAGATTTAGATAGAGCGCCGGCTGCGGAGATAACCCCTTACATAGCTCAGAGCACATAGCGCCTGCCCACCCCAAGTACGGTTAGAAAAACAAGTCGCGACCCCGTCAACTTTTTTTTTAATAATTTAAATCAGTGTTGTATTATTGCTGCATTCTCAACATTGTAAACAAAAGTATCAATTCAATTTTTGTTTACAGTTGCTGAAATTTTCAGAATATTGTTTTTTATTTCAAATTATTTTATATATTAAACGTTATGAAAACATGTGTAATGAATTGATTGATGAACTTGAAATAGATTTTTTATAAAAACATTTACTATTGTAGGCGAACAATACCCGGGCGAAGTTTAAATGCGTGGTAATAGCTATAGTCATAGAGCAAAGTGGTAGATGTAGGATTTCATGAATTTTAAGCAGTATGTAAAATGAGTGGTATCATAATTATATTTGCTAAAGGAAAAAATTACATAATTAATTATTATGAGTGTTTTTTATTATGAATATTATAATTAAGTATTTTATGTTACATTAAATTTATTTGAGATAAAAGCCTAATACACTCTCAACCACTTGGAAAGTTATTCTACGTACGATCTTTAGCGATATTAAAAAACAATAAAACGCCACGAAATGTCGTGTCCAACGTCTTATTATTCCTTAGTGGTTTATTACTATCTCAGTTTTAAACAGAGCGACTTCATCTATATAACGTTTGTCCAATAATTTTGTATTTTGTTCAAAATTCAATCAAGAAATTCCAGGTTTGAATCCTGCCAGGATCGTCTTGTAAACATAAACGGATTGCATCATATAGATGATAAATAAATGAGATACATTTGCTCTTATACAATTAGTTTAATAGTCTAATAATACATTAGGATACACTTTATATATGTATGCAAAATACTTACTGATTACGTCACAATAGTTAATTTAGCTGTGACAGTTTTCCTTCTAATCAAGATTTTAGCTCTTTAATATGACCGGTAACTTAAAGAATAGTGTTTTTTTTAGATTATAATAGACCACTTAATTTATTTGCCATTAATTGATATTGTCGTTTTTCCTAAGCTCTTGCTACTGCGCCAAGTGTCGTGGGTTCAAATCCCACTAGGTATAAAACTTGTTGTCCCGAGTTTGGGTGTCTTTTTGGTCTTTTTGTCCGTTTCTTGTATGTTTGTAAAGTCCCCCGTGACACAGGATGTTTATCCCTAATGCGGGAGTAAAAAAAAAGTCTTGTGTCCAGCAGTGGACTATTAAAAGCTTTTGATGATGATGATTTTGCGTGGTGATGGATTTGGAATACAGATTGTCACTACATGTTTATCCCATAGGTGTCATAAGAGGCGACTATGTGAGGAAACTACGTAGGACAACTTCACTTTAAAGGCAAGGAAAAATTGAATCAAATTCTATATCAAGTCCCTTGGCCAGCATGATGTAGTAGGATAAAGCCTCCTTTCTACGGAGAGGCCTACGTCCAGCAGTGACCGGTGTCGAACCTGTACCCTTGAACGTATATTCAAGTGTCAAGTTTAACACATAAATCAACGACAATGTTATTAGTTAAAATGTTTATGTTGTTATTAGGTAGACCACTTAATTTATTTGCCATTAATTGATATTGTCGTTTTTTCTAAGCTCAGCCACGAATGGATATTGAGTAGTACGGATGGATATGGTTATCTTCTGCACTAATTCTCTTGTTTTTACTGTGTCCTGTACAATCTGTTCAAGCAGAACCAGTTGGCCTAGTGATGTTTCTGCATCATTGGGCCTCCGGTCTCGCACTCACTAATGAAACAAGACATCACGATCGCTGTCATTTTACGTTGATCTTCTGTGCGAGGGTAGTACCGTCCGAGTCGAGCCGACCCGTTCGTGCTGAAATCAGCGTGGCTCTAGTAAGCTAAAACCTCCCTTTCAAATTCCTGACTGCACGGTTGGCCTAGTGGTTTCAGCGGTCGCCACGCCTCTTGCTACTGCGCCAAGTGCCGTGGGTTCAAATCCCACGCGGTACAAAACTTTGTGTGATCCACAAATTGTTGTCCCGAGTCTGGGTGTTCTTTGTGTCCGTTTCTAGTGTGTTTTTAAAGTCCCCCGTAACACAGGATGTTTATTTCTAATGCGGGAGTAAAAAAAAAGAAAGTCTTATGTCCAGCAGTGGCCTATTAAAATCTTTTGATGATGATGATTTTGCGTGGTGACAGATTAAGAATACAGAGTTTCACCACCCCTGTTTATCCCATAGGTGTCATAAGAGGCGACTAAGTGAGGAAACTACGTAGGACAACTTCACTTTAAAGGCAAGGAAAAATTGAATCAAATTCTAAATCAAGTCGCTTGGCCAGCATGATGTAGTAGGATAAGGGTCCGTTCACACAGACCGGCTCGAAGAGCATCGGCTCGCATTTTTCTTTTCACACAGACCGGATCGTATACGCTTGGAATTGGCCGGAGCGGAGCTGCCAACTATTACATAAACCGGCTGTGGAAGAGAATCAGAGAAGAAAGAGCACGCAATCGGAGCTGGTCGGCGTTGCGTGCCTTACTACATTACTCAAACCTCTGTTTCCAATGTGATAAAAATCTGCTCTCCTCTCCGTCTGTGTGAACGGACCCTAAAGCCTCCTTTCTACGGAGAGGCCTATGTCCAGCAGTGACCGGTAAAGGCTGTTGACGAAAATGGCCTTATCAGTATTATTGATAACCTGAAGTCGAACCTGTACCGTTGAACGTGTATTCAAGTGTCAAGTTTAACACATAAATCAACGAAAATGTTATTAGTTAAAATGTTAATGTTGTTATTAGTTAGAATGGCGATAAATTACAAATAGTTAGTGCTAACACAAATATTAATGGTTTGTTTTTATTTATGATACTTTACACATATACATGATACAGAAGACACAATAAATAGTTTCTGATGTTTTATTTGTTTAACCTTCCATCAGATATCTATATTTAATTTTCACATTAGGGTTTGTATAAATAGTACCTTCATTTATTATTATTATTACAAACTAAAACATATGATTTGAGAACCAAACAGCTACCTATTTCGATAGACGGAAAATATTAAAAAAAATGGACTAAGTATTGTTCATCGGTAGCAGATATCAAGGTAATATACACGTAGTTAGTACTGTCCGCGTAAGATGAAATCTCATACATTCAAAAAGGTTCAAGCATTAGGTAATGGTGGAATAATGAAACTCACATACTTACGCGCATACAAAAAGCATCTAAGTTCCTCAAAGTGTTATAATACTCTTCTTTTGAGAGTACTGTAAGAATCTATCGATAGTGATTTTCGAGATGGAAGAACTATCTAAATATAATTTTATTTAATTATTTTATACATCCTCGGTATGCAAGGAGGACTCATATTTGTACGATACGATATAATATTATTTGTCTAGGCATTGATATAACCAATGTATTCCATAGATAAAATCATAGATATCAAATATAGATAAATAAAGTTGATATTAATTATTAATAACAAATAAATTATTTAAATATTTAATAATATCTATTTTTCTGTCATAAAATATATATTCTTGTTTCAATCACATAATTTAAGTATGTGGAATTTAAATGTTTTAGAAATTTAACTACAAATATATATATTTTAATATCTATTAGAATTAAGTATGTCGTATCATATGTCCACATCTGCATTTGTACCTGCTTTAGATATATTTTATGACATTCATATAAAAATCATAATCTAAACAAGGCACATAAAACTAACTTACTAGAAATACGAGTCCACTATACAGTGAACGTAGAGAACTCATACTTATATCTAGTTTCTCCCTCATACTTAAATTAGTTGCCGGATAAAACATGTTAAGTCTTTTACTTACACGACAACTAAAAGTTTTCACAAGGTTACACAAAGTTTTTCTTGTATTGTACCACACTTCTTCATTTGGTAAACGAAAATAAATAAATAAATATTTCAGACATCTTTTTTTGTAAATACATACATATTATACATAGAAAACATACCAACTCCGAAAAAACAAATATTTGCAGATCATAAAAAAATATTTATATATGCAGAAAGCAACAGACCGGGCTCTGTGGTGTTCCTTGGGAGAGGCCTATGTACAGCAGTGGACTGCAACGGGCTGATGATGATGATGATGATAAAAAAATATTTGATCCGACCCGGGATTCGAACCCGAGACCTCAAGCACAGCATTTGCATACGCTACCATTGTGACACCGAGGCATCAATCTTACGTTACGGACGCTTTTTTGCCGGCTAGGGTACCCCTCCGCAACGCCCCATAAGGAACATCGTTCCAAAATTAATCTTCATCGATTAACTGTGCGCTGAAATCACCCTTAGTTTGAACTCTGATACCCCTTCTAACCTTTCTGGTTGATTGCTTCTGAGCTTATTTTAAACTACTGGTAGGATATCCCGTTCCTGGAGGGGCCCTGAAATAACATAGTCCGGGTCCCCCTCAGAGCCTGTGGCCGGTCGCCGGGGTGGTTTTTAGTGGAATCTCATTCTATATACCTGGCTCCTCAGTACCCGAAGAGCCAGAGATCCGAAGGGATTTTCCACCTCAACAACAAAAAATAAAAATAAATAAAGATACCCAGAATTAGAAAAAAAAATATAACGACAGATGCCACTTGCACGCCTACGGGCTCTTGCAAGTGTAACATACAACATACATGAAAATTTAGTTACATTTTAAGCGTAATAACTTTTTCTTGGTAAGAAGAACGGTTGGAGATGATCCAAAAATGTTTATATTTTCAGATTTTTAATTTGCTATATTGTTTGAATTGAAGATTATGTTTTGGTTATTTGTAAGATTGAGAATAGGGACTGTAATATCGCAAGTATTTACGAAAATCTGTAGGTTTGATGTTATAAAGATTAATATCGGTCATCATCATCAACCTATCGTAGTCCACAGCTGGACATAGGCCTCTCCAATTGCACGCCACTTAGTTCGATCCTAGTTGCCAGAATTGTGTAGGTAATTTGGCGGTGTAACCGCCAAATTTTATAATTTGCTTATAAGCGAGACGGTATCCGAAAAGAAATAATTATTATTAAGTTTTTTTATAGGTTTTTTTTAAAGTTTCACAAATCTAAATTAATAAAAAGACACTTAAAACTGTAAAAAACATAATATAATATATGACACATTATGAATATCTATGCATACAATCTATTTATCTAGGTATATTATCGCATCTCAAACTCGAAGTGGTGCTAAATGTCCAACAATAAAATTGTTATGCCAAGGCTAAATAGCGAATTTAATAAAGTTTTTTTGCGGGATTGTGAACTTCTACGTGTCACTAGGCTATTAAGTCTTTAGGTGAATTTGTATATTGTGTAGTAAGGTGACAAACCTCTTTGGTTCTGTGGCTTGAGTTCACGTGACTTTAAACCGTATTAATTTAATTGTCCTCTCTATAAACTAGGTACTCTCTTGCAGAAGGTTTTCTAAAGGACTCGTTATGAAAATTTTAACGTTGAGAATGGATGATCAAGTTAATGCATTCTCGAATTAAGTAGATGATTAAGAAAGGTTGTTGCATTCGATTAGTTGCTATTTTACATTCGATATAAAAAATTCTAACTCAAAGCATCAGTCATGTTTGTTTACAAAACTATAGGTGTATTATAATATCAGTTAATGATGACCGTCACACTTGAGTTTTCTATTTATTTTACCAGTTTTGTTTAGTATTTATATAAAGTTTTCAGTTGTATAATAGCGAAATCTTCGGATTGTAGTACAATGTCATACAACTTCTTATAAAGGTATACTATTTAAAGTAAACAAGACATCATTACTAAATGAAAGTCATTATAGTTAGATTATTACGTCTTGGCTTGATTGTAAATTGCATTGGAACAGTAATAGAATTATTTCGTGATAATCTTTTACTTATAACAAGGTCTGATAATCTTTTGTCATTCTTCATTCATTGTATTCTTTCAAATTATTTAGGTAAGCTGATGATGGAAGGTACAACTCCTCAACGGTTAGGAGTTGGAGGATAATTCTTTCAATTTCATACGTATCTAAAGACCTTCAGTCGTATACTTTCAAGTTATTTAGGTGAGCTGATGATAGAAGGTTAAACTCTTCAACAGTAAGGGATTAGAGGATGATTTTAATATTACACGTACGTATAGACCTTATTTTGTATTCTTGATGATGAAATTTAATGAAATAGTTCAACTACTTAACAACGATTGTTTGCCCTTAAAACTGAAAAATAAAAACTTTTTATAAAAAAAAAAACGTCTTCCAAAAAACATCCAACGAAAACTCTCTGCCAAAAAAACACTTAAAAGCGTAAAATAAACTGGTTCTTCATAAATTGCCTATACCTAATTCTTTATTCATTTAAATAGTAGTATTATAATGTGTGCTAGGTACCTAAAATCTGTTTGAAGTGAAGAAGTGGGGCAGGGGCTAGGCGGTTCTGGGTCTTACTACATACACACCTACTATTTCGTAGCAGCTGTAACAACTGTTAGCCTAGCCAGTATTCGAAATACAGTACTGTATACAACATCTATATATATAAAAGAGTAAGGTGACTGACTGACAGACTGACTGACATACCCAGAGATCAACGCACAGCCCAAACCGCTGAAGCTAGAATCCTGAAATTTTACATGTAGGTTCTTTGTATAACGTAAGTGAGCACTAAGAAAGGAATTTTTGAAATTCCACCCCTAAGGGGGTAAATCAGGGGATGAAAGTCTGCGTGAGCGAAGCCGCGTGTAAAAGCTAGTCGTTTATAAAAATACACGTGCACGCTGAGTTTCTTTAAGATAATTGTGACAAGTTTACTTTAAAAAAAATATATTCGAATCTGCATAGGAAGGTAAATACTATCTCTATTTTTATCTGTATCAATCAACTCAAACATAAAAATAGTAATATTTTCTTTAAAAATTGTATGTTTAACGTAACATAACCTAAAGATTAAAATTGAATGATATTTTAGTACAAGATTAAAAATAAAAATCTCCTTAATTTTGCACAAACAAATTTAGTTACTCCCATGAAAAAAAAAAAAAATACATAAAAAATATATTAAAAATCTATAAAAAATATAAAAATATATGTAAAATATATATCGTAAATATATTTTAATAACAAACTTTTGGCCGATTTTCATATATTTATGAATGGTAAGATTAATGTGCTTTAAATATTGTAATGAATAACGTAATCAGAATAAAGTATCTACATTTAATAGTACGATTTATATTTATATATAATGAGATTTTCTATGACATAAATGTAATAAGCATTAAATAAATCAACTTTTTAATTGAAACAAATTGCAGCAATCACATTTTTTAGATGAAATTATTTATAATGAATAAAAATTTGTTTTCGAATTCGAGTTTTTTTAGATTTTTTGCATTTTTTGAGAAGATTTACTATGGTAACATTTTTTTTTCACCATCGGAAAGTAGAGATTTCAACGAACAGAAAACATACCAACTTTTTGAAAAAAGCTGATATTTTGACATGTGAATTTTCGATTGAAAATTAGGATGCTTTTTCGATATTAATTCAATATAAGGTGAAAAAATAAATATTTCTAATCAAATAAATTACAGCGTATTTGGGACATAAAAAGGTAAGTTTTCACCAAATTTCGTGAAAAATAAAAGAAAATTGTAAAAGATAAAAATAAAAAACATAACTCACATAAATTTTGAGGTTATGTGATAAAAGTGTAAATACAAAAGTTTACATCTTTTTATTACCTACAACTTTGCCATTTGACTTTTTTCCATAGGACTTTTAGTTTTGCCGGAAATCGAGAAAACCCGTTTTTTACCCTTAAAACCTCCCCCCATCCCCTTCCCGACCTCAGATCGCCCGTAAATTATTTTTCCTTTCATTTTTATAATATTCCCCTCCTTTTCTAATGGGTTTCATTCTACTATTTTTTTTTTTGGTTTTAAACTTATCGACACTGGTCTAATATCAACATTTAACCTTACTCCTAGAATTTTAATTAAATTAGTTCGTTGACAGGTGTATTGTACACGTTTATTACATTGAATTCGAACGTATATATTGTATTCGCTCTTTCTTAGTGCCTACTCGTACCTTCCGGTATAGTTTCTTAATTATATTTTTAACCGACTTCAAAAAAGGAGGAGATTCTCAAATCGACCGTAAATATGTTTTTTTAATGTGTGTTCGCGGATAACTTCGTCGTTTATGAACCGATTTTGATGATTCTTTTTTTAATGAAAAGGAGATATCCCAACGGTTGAACGAGTCGAACCTTGAAGTCGGTTTTTATTAAAAAGAATATTTTGACAACTCCCGCACTAGGAATATATCATAAGTCACGGGGACTTTACAAACATACATGAAACGGGCACAAAAACACCCAGACTCAGAACAATAATTTGTGAATCACACAGTGTTGCCCATTAGGGATTTGCACTCACAACACTTGGCGAAGCGGCGTGACTACAACTTAATTCACTAGGCCACTACGCTTATTGATATAATCGAATTTGCATCATAATGAATTTTGTACATTAACCTTGTTCTATTATTTTGCACATGACATGCCAATATATAAATCGAGAGTGATATTATGACATATTTTAATTTCCAATACTCATGAGCTAATCTAGTAAGAACAACATAACCTGTTTCATTCTAGTTCAAACACGTTAGTATACAAATGTTTCCGCTATTTCCATGAAATATAATTTATTAACTAATATACCCAATATCATTTATGTGAATGGGTTTCTTATATGATTTCTAAGAAAAATGATTAGCAATTTAGAAACTATTTCCAATGCAATCAAATTATTAAAAGAAAGTGACTTTTATGATTTATGTCTACATTTGTGTATATATTATCGGTCGCAAATTACTCCTTACCTTTTGAGATTGCTATAATCGACTTCCTTACGTTACACTTCTTGCATCATGGTTTTGGAATAAGAGATGCGAGAGATTGATATCGTCTCTGCTGTGCCACTTTTAACATATAAAATTAATATGGATTAAAGTGATTTTGGCCAATTATTTCCGTAGTTCTTCGGAGTGAGATAGTTGTGAATATATTGTTGAAACTGAAATTGAGATAGTCTACCATTTTCCTAAGAGAAGATATGACTCGTAAGAAACTTGTAATTAATTCCTGTTAGTGAGAGTTTGGAATTCCTCAAAGGTATACAACCTTTTAATGTGATCGTAGACTTTTTACCCAAAGCCTTACGGCCAAGTCAAAAGGAAGGGTAGAATAGTTTTGCCAATATATGTATGTTACGACCAGATGGCGGGACGACTTGTGTAAAAGGGCGGCGGCGACTGGATCCGAAAAGCAAACAGACCAGGGTATGCCTTGGGAGAGGCCTACGTCCAGCATGACTGTAGCAAGCTGATGATAATGATGTTTGTATGTTCCACAATAGCGCTTTAACTACTGAACCGATTTTAATGAATGAGGTATCAATAGATTCATAATAATGACCAATGATGATGATAATTTTATAAATAGTTTTACGTAGTCGGGTTTTAGTTTTTTAAAACTTTCTCTTGTTGTAGATTGTGAAACGCAAGAGTCCAGGTCTGGTCAATAGGGTTGGAGGATACTTTTCTTAGAAGAGCCATGCTTCGGCACTGTGAGGTTACTGGAGACCAAACCTCGCTATAGGGCAGCAACACACTTGACACTCTTGAGCTGCAAAAGTACATTAATGGCAGTATTAGTTAACCCATCTGCTCTGTGGTGAAAGAGGTGGTGAAAGAGGGTAACGATCAAATATTCCAACCAAATTAAGGTAGTGTTGTAGATTCAAATCTCACATGGGTCAACACCTGTAGAAGACTTACTTTTAGTTTTTATACATTTAACTTCCTTGAGATTACAGTTGTGAGAATATGTTTGAAAGAAATAACGTAAAAAAGGAAAATCAGATGAAGATGTAATGTTGTTTGCTGACTGTACTCTGCGGATTTCTGAAAGGATCTAAGGAGGGTGGCGAGAGGCTTCGAGGATGCGCCGGGGGCGAGTGACGCGCGGGGAGTGTACGCGGGCTGCGCTGTGACGTCACGTCCTATCTCGGCGGCCATCTTGGATTATCTCGTCGCACCTGCGGGGCGCGGGGGTTTCAGTATCGACCCGATGCCATCCCTGCACATTTTTCACTGTAAATTTGAACTTGTTTAGTTATCTTCTTAATGTTATTTATATCGATTCTAGAATAAAGAATAAAATGCAAACCGATAAGAATTGGATAAAAACAATATTGTCACCTAAAGGCGCGTAGTAAAGTAACAGCAAATAGTTCTTGTTATCAGACACCTATGTTATAAGTACAAAGTAGGTATAAAAATATTGTAGGGAATCATACGATCCCCAGAATAAGGCGCCTGAGTCCAGCTATCAGTGTGGTTTTAGTTGAAATAACATCAACTCCTGGCTCCTGAATATCCAAAAAAGTTGGAGATCTAATAGGATTTTCCACTCTGTCAACAAAACACAACTGGTTTGACCTGTTTAATAAACACGGCACGACATATACAGAATACTAAATTATATTCGACCACCATAATCATAATAAACCACAAAATTAAATATGACCAATGAAAACTTTCATCCTCACAGTTGTGGACCCTTAACCGTCCCCACGCAGTCATCATAATATACTCGTAAAATAAGTTTCAATTAAGCATTTGTACCGCAACTAATATAAGGTGTATTAAAATTCAACCCTCACATGCGCAGTTATCTGTCTGTGGCAGTTTGGACACGCCGATAGGATCTGAGCCACCCCCGGTCCCTTTTGTACCCGTTTCAAACGATCCGCCCTTGCTTATTTACTATGACATAACGGAATAAAATTTTGTTTTAACTTATCAACATGTTGAAGTAGCAGGTCTCGTTTGTGGTTGGTATCATAAGTCTATTATTAAATCATACGAATAAAATTCCACTTCCATTAATATTATCTAAGCGCTGATGAAACTGATGTTATCTATACATGGTATAACAAAATGATAAGACTATAAAATATGGAAGTCGCGTTTCAAGTTTGATTGTTTCATGGTCGAAGTCTTGATTTTTTGAATAATAATACAATGATGGAAAATAAGGAAGAGATTGAATAATTTTGCAGTTTGGGATTTATTTAATAAAGGCTCATTAATAATAATTTATACAGGCATGCAATAATAAGAATTCAATAAACGAGTTACTTAAAGTTTAACACATTTTTTTATGCACATGGTATATGATGTTATGTAAGAATTCTCGAGCTATTAATCAATAAATTAAATAAAAAAAAAACTTTTTAAAAACAAGCTTTTATTGGAATGGCCCGGAAAGGAATAAAATAAAGTATTCCTTGAAAACTTTTTCTATCAACTTATAATGTCATTATACAATTTATATAATACAAAAGCTTGTCGGGAGATTTTCCTGTGTAGATAAGAAAGTCAATTAAAGAACTTGATTTGACTGATATCAATTAAAATTTTCAAACTAAGTAAATACTGGTAACGAAATCTCGCGACAAGCTTTTGTATTATATAAATTGTGTAATAACATTATAAGTTGATAGAAAAAGTTTTCAGGAATACTTTATTTTATTCTTTTTTAGAGCATTCCAATAAAAGCTTGTTTTTAAAAAGTTTTTTTTTATTTAATTTATTTTTTACTTTTTAGTTATCGCTGGACAGGTTTTTCAGTCTGTTCATCTCATTCAAACGCATCAATATTGCAAGACATCGACGACCGAAGTACCTACTTATTAAGACAAATCCTATAAACACCTATCAACTTCATCGTCAAACCCTGGTTACTATTTAAAACTAAATACTTGACTAAACTAATTTGAGGATTATAATCTTGATGGTGTTTATGGTACTATCAAAACATAAAGTACTCGCCCAGACACATCAATCGATTCCAATCTCGATGGTGTTGCGTTTTGACGTCTGTAATGTCATCAAAGGATTCCTCACTCAATAGGTTTCGTCGTTTCATTACAGAGTTCCTATGACGACCTCCCGGCTCCATCATCAGACCTGAATACTATCAAAACATAAAATACTCGTCAAGACGAATCCAGCGATTCCACACACAATGGGTTTCGTCGTTTCATTACAAAGTTGCTATGGCGACCTTCCGGCTCCATCATCAGACCCTGGATATCATTACAACATAAAATACTCGTCAAGACGAATCAAACGATTCCACACACAATGAGTTTCATCGTTTCATTACAAAGTTCCTATGACCACCTTCCGGCTCCATCATCAGACCCTAGATACCATCACAACATAAAATACTCGTCCAGACGAATCAAACGATTCCACACTCAATGGGTTTCGTCGTTTCATTACAAAGTTCCTATGGCCACCTTCAAGCTCCAGCATCAGATCGGCTCCATGTCGCCATAATATTGCATTGTCACGCTGTTTACTTAGGTCTGCAAAATTTCAGCACAATCGGTTGAAGATATCTGTTTCAAATTTAACTTGCAAGATTTGACTACAGACAAACATTGGGACAGGTGAAGCTAAATAAAAGCTTGTAAAAAATTGTTTCTATTCATACATACTAATCTTATAAAGTCGAAAATAACTCTGGCTGTCTGTCTTTGGCATGGAGATAGGTTGATTCCTGAGGAAGAACTCTTTACCGCGATAAGCAACATACACGCATGTTGAGCCGCGGACAAAACTAGTATTATTATTATCAATTGCCTAGAGAACAAGGATTCGCTTAATCAATATAAATTAGAATATTAATCCCATATTTTGGTAAGTAGGTGGTCTCCTCTGGTGATATGAAAGACTAATCAGATTAATCTTTTCTTTTTTATAGGACAACTTCCGCACCAGAAACCTTCTCAGCGCGGGGGCTCCACAAAAGGACACTAAGAACATCCAGACTCAGAACAACATCCCGTGAATCACATAAAGAGCTGTCCCATGTGGGACTCGAACCCACAACACTTAGTGCAGTAGAAAAAGACGTGGTGACTGCCTAAACATCTACGCCATCCGTACAGTCAAAATAAGTAAAAATAAGAAACAATAGTATGAACAAAATTAAAGTGTGTATTATTACAGGAAAGTCATTAAGTGGCAATCAACATCCTAAAACAGACCACCGGTATTGGCGGCAAACACTTAACGATCGGAACAATGACGTCATTGAGAGCGCGTGCGCAGCTGGTAATGGCGGTGTTTAACACTTTGCATTGTTGCGGAAGTTTTGTTTGAGTGGCTTGGAGTGGGCAAACTGTGGCACGCGCTTGGTTGGTGGTTGTGCCACCGGTGACGGTGATCAGCTGGATAGTACTTCTGTTTTATCTTTTGAAGACGAGTTTGGTTTCCGAGTTTATTCGTTAAGTATTACTGAAGCGTAGGTATACCTACTGCTATATCATTAAATACATTTAAACTAATGTAAGAAATATGAAAGTTTAAAGAAACACGATGTCAAACATTTTTAATTCAATATTCTAAATTATATGAGTTTAAACTAAAGTTTTTATATTTTCTTCGGTGAATTGGTTTGATTACGTAAATGCTGACATAAACTATTATACAAATTTATAGATACATATAAATATAGTAAACTTTAACTGATTAACTTTTACATTAAGAGAATAAGGGGGATAATTAATTTAAGTAAATATTTATCATACTAACTTTTAAACTTTCGCGTTCCATGATATAATAATAATTATTTTTACGGGGATTAATGCGATCACTTATTTAAAGGTATCACAGTCAGCCTGTGATCACGGCCAGTGCAACCTGTTTTGTTAAAATTTGTGATTATGTACACTACAAATCTTGATTTATCCATTTTTCATGAGATTCTGGATTTTTTTTAAATTAAACATGTAATATAATTTATTATAACATGAAATAATATATGTTCAGTCCTGTTGCCAAGGTAGCGATCACCCTTTGATGATGTTTATAATACCTACGGGCCCATAGATAGATATACAATCACTACTAATACCACTGGCAAGAAGAATGACCCACGGCTGTGTCACCGTGTTCTTCATCTAAACTACACTTACTGGATTTGTGTGGCGTCCTGTTTTCGGCGTCGTTGATGGGGTACCCCACCGCCTGGTCTGTCCTGGTACGTTCACACATACGTGCTCAAGAATGCTGTACAATCTTCAAGGAATTCGACTTACTCTCAATAATTAACTTTTCACAGATATTCGAATTACAATACACTCGTTTTAGTTCTCGCGGGACGCACCTATCACGTATTACAATTCTCGCGAGTCTAATCACAATTAACGGCAGACTGTCCCCAAGCCTTCTCAACAATTTTCGATATTAATCTCGTCTCACGCTGGGCGGCGAGCCCACAAGTACCCTAGCTCAACAAACCTCACGATGTTATCAATCTCACGCGGAAACTATACGAGTACTACAAAATTAACAATCAATAAATTACGGCACCGGCCATTTCAACACGCGTTTTATCAAGTCCTTTTTTTACATATTCACCTCAAACGTCAAAACGTCAACACGTACCAGAGACAATCAAAATGTTGCCAGTACAATGACGTTCGAAATCCAACAATATAAATGTAAAGAATAAATTATCTGATAAGATTAAAAGATTAGTTTAATAAAAATACACACTTTACCAGAATTTAATAAAAACATAATAGTAAAATAGAAACATCAGTTCTGAAAATAGCAAATATGTATTTCTTGTTGACATATTCAAAAAACCTTCCAAGTGCGAGTCGAACTCATGCAGGAAGGGTTCTGTACCATTATCTATACAGTTCAAGCGTCTATCTATTGCTGTTATTAATATTGACCAACTATTAATTTATTTTATCCTGTTTTTAGTATTTGCAGTTTTAGCGATAACAGAAATCATTTGTGAAAATTTCAACTTTTTTGCTATCACGGTTCATAATATACAGCCTGGTGACAGACAGACGGACGGACGGACAGACAGATGGACAGCGGAGTCTTAGTAATAGGGTCTGGTTTTTACCCTTCGAGTACGGAACCTTAAAAAGGCTTGTTCATGCAAGAAGTGGATTTTTGCAAACCGCCTCTTTAAAAAATGTCACGGTATACATATTTGATATATATACCTGTTTTTAAATAAATGCTTCTATTTAATTGTCATTGCATGACTTTCGGTCCACCAGATATGATTACCTCGACTGGTCTGAGGTTATTCAGTTTGTATTTAGGGACATAACTTGTAGTGGAGGAACGATTCATAGCAGCACACAGTTATTCAATTTTGAGTATGATATAATTATACTGACTTAATTTGCCATGGTTACAAGCAGAGAGTGTTAAGTGTATCTATTTTAATACTGCAGTAACACTTGAAATTGAAATCAAAATACAAGCAATAACTGCAACAGTATTAGAATTATTAGCTGTAGAGCATCTATATGACACAGTCTGACACACTACAACTCATTGTGTTACAGTTCTGCTTGTTGATAAACATGAATTAAGTGGCGTAGAATTTGAGCTGCGGAAAAATATTACTCTTCACCCTTTTAGTATTGTCCGGAAGTTCATTGAAGTGGGCAAACCGAGGCACGCGCTTTCACCCGGTGGCCAGACCACACCGAGTGGCGAAGGGTAAAGGCCTTTTAAGAGTTGAAAGACTATGATAAAATGTGACACCGATATCTCGATGAATAAATTAGCATAATAACATTTCTGTCTGTGTTTTCAATAACATTCATCTTCGATCTTATCACTGTAATTATAGCAGAGTGATTACATCACACTATAGTGTTTATCCAAGTGCTGAGAGTCTGTACGAAGATGCAACGATGACTGTCCAAGGACAAGAATAGAACATAAGACCAATTCAATTGCATCGTGGTGTTAGACAAGGAGACATTTTTTCGAAACTATTTATCAATGCATTGGAAGACGTATTTAAATCACTCTATTGGAACGAACGGGGACACAATATTCATGACCAATACATCTTACGCTTGCGATTTTCAGACGATATAGTGATCCTGACGGAATCTCTGTCTGATCTGGAATATATGCTTAACATTCCAGACCATTTATCCAGCCGAGTAGGACGTGTGATAAACATTAGAATGACCAAGATCGTGCATAATAAGCATGTATCAACGGATAGATGCGGACAGCCAAAGACCGGAATGGCTAACGCTCTTTGGGGGAAGCCTACGTTCAGCAGTGGACGCCAATAGGCTTCTTTTCTTTCTTTTATTTTTTAAAAGAGAACTCCCGGATTAGAAATAAACATCCTGTGTCGCGATAGACTTTACAAACACGCATGAAAGGGACACAAAGAACATCTAGACTCAGAACAATAATTTGCAGATCACACAAAGTGTTGGGTATGTGGGATTTGAACCCACGACACTAGGCGCAGTAGAAAGCGGTGTGGCGGCCGCTTAAACCACTAGGCTAACCGTGCAGTCATGGCTGAAAGGATAGTGGTTCGATCAAAAACAGAAATTAGCTTTTCGTTAACCTTTTATTATATTTATTTTATTAGCTGTAACTAGATTAGGCTTAAATTTATTTAATCAAACCATGCCTGTTTTAGTCAGTAAGTTTTGTTATAATATAGTATAGCTAATCCAAATACATTTTAAACATTTATATAAATATGACAATCGATAAAGCTATGGTATTATTATAATCGTAGCAGTCTCAGAATATCAAAGGATTATATTTATTAAGTTTAAAACAGTTATGATGTTCTCTAAATAGTCTAAAATCTTGTAATAATAATTATTTTTACGGGAATTAACGCGATCACTTATTTCAAGGTATTACATACCTCTGTTTTGCCTGACGTTTCGATCAGGTTGCACTGGCCGTGGTCACAGGCTGACTGGCTTAGCCACGCACGCCCTCCGTCGTCGAATCCGTAAAGTAGAAGGTTCTTCATCCACCCGCACATTTTCGATATTATTGTTATTTTTGTTTCGCCATGTACCGCCACATACCACACTAACAGGTCCCAATTCTGTAAGCAAACCGATGTGTTCCTATTCTGGTGTTTATCCGACTGCGCAGAAAAGCGAGGTGGAATGTTTTTTAACACTGGATTCCACGCTGTAAATAATTTAATACCATCTTCCCGATTGAAAGTTTTATGCTTTTTAATCTCAATCGCTTCACGTACAACTCTTGAGTAAAAGTGACGTTCGGTGGAGAGGACTTGCGTGCGGTGAAATTCAATCCAGTGGTTGATGCCTGTATCGAGTGCATGTTCTGCAATCGCCGATTTGCTCGTCTTTCGGTTCTTCAGAGCAGCGATATGTAATACCTTGAAATAAGTGATCGCGTTAATTCCCGTAAAAATAATAATTATTACATTATGGAACGCGAAAATCTCTAAAATCTTATTGGCGAGTACTATTGCGTTCTTGTTAGATTTCTATAAGAAGTAGTTTAAAGGACATGCGACTATTCGTAGTAGAATATAAATATTTCGTCATATACACACACATCAAAAGTGTCTAGGGATCAAGCATTTTTATGCGGATTTCTTGAGATTGAGATGTGGCTTTGGCCCTGGCCTGCTCAGTCGCCAGACTTGAACCGGATTGAGCATGCATGGGATATGCTACAGAGAAGAGTTCTGTCGAATATAGAGGGTATCCAGTCGCAAGAAGACGTTTTTTTGTTGTTGCAACGAACATGGGCGGCCATTCCACAGCGTGATTTGGATGAACTCATTTTGAGTATGCCAAACCGATGTTCTTGTGTTAGTGTTCGCGGTAGAAACACGGATTATTAATTGTTTAAGTTACCTAATAAAATTTTAAAGAAAACTGTTATTTCAGTCTTTTTTTCGAACTTTAATGTTAGTGGTTCAAATGTCAAAAATCCTTTTATTAGGAAAATGGCAAATTTCTTTATTAATGCAAAGGTGACTTGGTTTATCGTTACTGTGACAAACGAAAACACTTTATTTGATGAATCCTTAAAGAAAATTTTAATTAATATCAATCAGGAGAAAAGTTATTGCAAAAATATATGTTGATCCCTAGACACATATATTGATCCCTAGACACTTTTGATGTGTGTATAAGAGTACTGTTTTGTTGTCAATTAAAGGCTTATTTACAACTTAAATTTAATATAAAAATAATTATATTTATAAATGTGAATGTAACTTTGTTTGTTACGCTTTCACGCGAAGACTACGACATTTCTTATAAGATGTCATAAAACTATTAACAATCGTAAACAACGTAATATTTTAAAGGACTAGGTTTACTTATTGGAGAGCTCAATGTATTTTAAAATCAATTTAATGTTTAGTATGGGCGATATTAATGATAGTATTGAACAAGCGAGACGCAACAGCTGCCGGTGAATCGCGGGGGTCCCCCAAAGAGTAGGACACTAGAGATGAACATAATATATTTTTTGCTAAGCTGCTTTTTATTACCCGACTACGGCAAAGCCAAAGGAGGGTTAATGATTTTGGCAGGCTATGTATGTATGTAAGTATGTATGTATGGATGTTCATTTGTTCCCTCATAGCTCCTTAACTACTTATTAGAACTGGACAAAATAATAAGGTATCGTTAGAAGCGTCTTGATCGTCCGCTGGTTATAGGCTATATGACGTGTCACTGAATCTAATGTGGCTCTAGCTGACACAAAGTACTGTATTATAAAATAAATTTTAGATAAATATGCCGTGTTTGGTATCATTGGAAAGGGCGTTACTTGTACATTTCAAATATATATATATTAATAACAGCACCAAAACATTTTAAATAAAAAAAGGAAAAACTAAAACCCAACTACGACAAAAAACTACGCTGAAAAAGTATAAAACAAGTTTGAAAAGCACACGTAACATAGAAACGCACCAGACCACTTTAACAACGTGTGACTACGGCTTTTCAAACTTGTTTTATACTTTTTCAGCGTCGTTTTTTTATGATAAGATATTAGTATTTTGTTTCAGTATATGTAAAGAAAATTACGCAACAGTTCAAAAATAATTTCAATGTGTTGCTTGTTGTATCTTTTATAAATGTCATTTGAAATGTAAAAGTTGTTCAGCTAATTAAAAACAGGAACTGTTTTTTTTTGTACAATTCAATTTTTTTTAGCGTTGATTTGTGAGTTTGTTGTTGTTGTTTCTGGAGTTTAATATATTATTACGTGTAAGGGTTCGATGTATTTGAGAAACAAACCTTCTGACGTGTTAAAGAGACTTTATTAAAAGCACTATTAAATTTACAATATCGCTCTGAATAACAATCCTTAATTGTCGCCGAGGTCGATAGGTTAATCACTGTTATCACTTTGATATTTCTCGCACTGTAGCTCAAACTGAACAGAACTGCGGCGGCCCGCGAGACACCATTTATACCCATATAATATATTATTACTTCTTTCGAGAGACGTCTTGTAAATACGGGGTCATTCACCGTTCCAATGATGCACCCGCCGTCGAAATCGTTGTACACAATTGCGCAACAACATCAACATACATAGAAATAAGGTTCATTATTTCGTGCCTCAGGAGATGGACGAGAAGTTTCCGTGTGTGTGTTTGTGTGCGTAGATACGTCTCGAAGATTATTGGCAAATAATCTTTCTTCGTAACAATAGTAACATAAAATATTTGGAAAAGTAAAAAAAAATAACTGTTATAAAATTTACATAATTGTAACTATTAACGGCATAAAAATTGTGTGTAAAGTAAGTAAACGATAAAAAGCCTTAAATGTTTGGGCTAGTATCTGCTACTTCATTTACTTCAAAATTATTATTTCAATACAATGGTATGTCTCTTATTTTTATAATCTTTCCTGCGGGTCAAGTGCATCGGTGGCAAAGCACGAATCGTCCATTTGTTAAAAGCCACATGATAGTATTATATTATTTATTAACCATCTCGACTTCCGATGCAACATGAGCAGATTGCTGCGACAGTACAACTTTGTTCCTCAAGGATATATAAGTTAGATTGTCAAGAGTTTGCTTGTGTGATGGGTATTTTATTTTCGTATTCAGACGTTTAAAGTGTTTATTGAGTAGATATTGTACTGCGTGCAAGTTATTGTAACTGTAGGAAGTTTTGAGAATCCTTCATATGTAGAAAATGTTGCAAACAACAAAAATAGATTTTTCTTGCTTAAATGGACCTAGATCTAGAATATTTTCTTTTTCTGCGCACAAAGAAAACCCAGACTTTCCTTCTTGCAGACGTTCCTTTTTATTGATTCTTGAGTGATTGACATTACTGGAGGAAATCTTGAAAATGCAATTTGGAATGAAAATGAGTTCACGTCACATTAGATGACCCTTTGCTTGCTTGTTTGCCACCTATACTATATTTTTATTCTGATTGCTTTGTAGATATAGTGGTTACCGAATGCGATTTCAAGTGGAAGAAAAGATCAAGCGGCCTAGGCTTCGATTCCCGGGTCGTGCCAAAGAAAGTTTATTGAGTGTTTTCCGAAAATAGAAATGCTGTTCGCAAGCCTTTGTGTAATCATTAATATAGAATATAAATTACTGACGAGGAACAGAAGAAAATTGCAGAAGATTTATAGCGCTAACCTCTAAAAAATTTTGGGATAAGTGCAAGCAGTTGATAATCATGCTTATTGTTATGTATTGTGACTAGTTTTTGCTCGCGCCTCCGCCCGCGAGTGTTTCGGTATTCGCGGTAAAGAGTAGCCTATTTCCTTCCTCAAGAATCAAATTATCTCTATAGCAAATTTCATTTTAATCGGTTAAGCAGTGAAAGCGTTACAGACAGACAGAGTTACTTAGAATTAATATTAATGTTAGTATGGAATGTATAGTCGTAGTAGTAGTGTAAATAGTTCTTGATCAATTTTGATTAGATAAGCATAATTACACCAGTACTATTTATTCTGTGGTATAATTATAATAAAAAATTAAATATTCAAATATAAAATTATAATATGATAGATAAGCTGCTGGGTTACCATTGACGTCAGTAGAGGTGTCTATTCAAGTGATGCAACATGGCTGTTGAGATTCAACCAATACGAGTATTATGAAATCTAACTTTTGTTTGTTTGTTAAGATGCGGTAAGCTCTGGAAATAAGGATGCTCTTAATGCTTTTTACTTAACTGGCATGTTGATCTGATGGTTAGTCGGTCGTATGTTCATAGGTCCTAGATTTGAATCCCACCCAGGACGAATAATTATGTGATTAGTAGGATCAATTATTCTAAATCATGGTGTAATTCATCATAATATGTTTGTATTCAGAAACATACAAGTATGTTTATTTTTTATGTATGAGCATGCTAAAGTGATTCTACTCTGCCTGATGGAAATCATAACTAGAATCTATGAGTGGTGGTCATCATACTCATTGCGAATGCAGAGAATGCACGTTTGGCCTAGTGGTTTAACGGTCACCACGCCGTTTCCTACATCGCCAAGTGTCGTGGGTTCAAATCCCAAGTAGGACAACACTTTGTGTGATCCACAAATTGTTGTTCTGAGTCTGGGTGTTCTTTGTATCCGTTTCATGTATGTTTGTAAAGTCCCCCGCGACACAGGATTTATTCCTAGTGCGGGAGTTGTCTTTTAAAATAAAATAAATAAAAAACAACAGTCTGATTTTACCATAGCAAGGGCTCAACCTAGTTTGGTCCCCCGACTACCGTTTGTGAAATGTGTTTAGCTAATATTATTAACATAAATTTGAAAAGGAAATCTCAACCGATTAGTGAAAATTAAGCAAGAAGATAACGATGTAAGTGCATATGAGTTAGTGATGCATTTTAAAGGTTTAAAGGTTGAGGTAAGGTTAGTAGGTAGCCTACTATAGCCCACGATATTTCACGCTATGACTCTTAAGAGTGCAGTGGCCGTATACACGAGTGAAACAGGGGAATTAGCTAGTGTATACATAATGTGTTATATTTTTAAACAAGGACGGTGTAGTGTCTATGATAAAGATCAGTTTGCGTATCTTAATTTATAATGGACGCACATTCACTAAATTGCATGGAAACTTATCATATTATCAATCGCATATCATAATATAATTTATAAGAAAATAAAAACCGACTTCAAGGTTCAACTCGATTTCTCTTGGATTTCATCATCAGATCTTAGTGTCTTTATCATGGTACCACCGTTGGAATATCTCCTTTCCATTAAAAAAATAATCATCAAAATCGGTTCATAAACGACGAAGTTATCCGCGAACACACATAAAAAAAAACAAAAAAACATATACGGTCGAATTGAGAAACCTCCTCCTTTTTTTGAAGTCGGTTAAAAATAATGTATTAATTTATAGTCTTTATTTTCTCGGAACTAAGCCTAAGCTATATTGATCCATTAATTGGCAAAGTGGTTTTACTTGTTCATACATTAAAACTATCGTATCGAGTTGAGGGGTTTTATAGGAAAAATAATTGGGCTGAATTTAAACAGCATTCGTCCTGTCGTGTTTAGTTGGTGAGTGCGAAACCGAACCCCCAAAATTCAGAAGCATCTCAATTAGGGATTGCAATCCGGCGTCATTTTCAAACCGACCGGATCCGGACCGAATTTCATAAATCCAGCCGGATCCGGCCGGATCCGGTCGGATTGATTTAACGAAGATAAATTCATTTCCTTGTGCGTTTCAACATGGACTGTTAATGAAGTGTAAAAAAAACGAAAGCTATAAACAAAGTCGACTTTATAATGATAACTTTTAGAGAATACTGTTAAATACTTATCGTCGTTCATCTTTGAAACAAATAAGTTCATCTTTCAAACTTACCGTGGGAGAGCCTAGCTTCGGCATACATGGGCCGACGACCGGCTCGACCGGAGTGAAATCACGGCCTCACAGAAAACCGGTGTTTCAACGAGTGAGTGAGGATACTGGAGGCCCATCCTTCAAAGGCCGGCAACGCACTTGTGACGCCTCTGGTATTGCGGGTGTTCATGGGCGGCGTTAATCGCTTACCATCAGGCGATACATCTGCTCGTTTGCCCCCTATTATATAATAAAAAAGACCATAAACTAAAACTAAAATAATTAAAATTTCCAAAAATAAATACGTTACATAACGTAGGTGACACATTCTACTTTTTACAGATTAATCAGAGATCGATACTATTAATCAACATTTTGAAACTAATTAAACATAACGTAATGATTAACCTTAAGTGATATCAAAAATTTATCATTATGTCGTTATCATTTGTGGCTATTGCGAAAGTCCTAATCAACTATATTTGCATATTTGTCGGTCATGCAGGTAATTGTAATGCTTAAACTTAGCGACCTGTAGTATGAATGTATGAGTAATGAAGTAGTAGATTCTTCAAGTGTCAAATAGTATGAAACATGGAGAGCAGTCGTTTAGATGGCTTTTGAACTCAAGTTTTAACATGGAAAATCCGAAAATATATACTCTTTAGATGTCTACTTAAATGTCTGTCAGGTTTGTGTTCGAACTCTTCAGCTTATAAACAAATATAATTACTATTGGTTTGAAAACAATAATCTTAAGAAACAGTTTGTGTTAATTTTGTCATATCCCAATCGACTAAAAGAGCTTGCAAATGTAACCTGCAGGCACGGGACGCAAGACTCGCACAAATAGTGTAAACAGTATACGCTTAAAGTACCTACATTCGAGACAGCGTGATTATTTTGCCAAAATACAAATTTACCGGATCCGGTCGGTGTAACAGTACCGGATCCGGTAGACGTATATTTAAGCCGGATCCGCCGGATTACCGGATCCGGTTTTCCGGATTGCAATCCCTAATCTCAATAGGCCGCGTAGTGTGGGATCATGCTGCATTGTTGCATTATCTGCATTCGTTATGAGTATGGTGACCACCACATCTTGGATTTTGATCATACATTCGATTATACAGAGTAGAATTGCTTTGGCAGGCTTATATATTAAAAAAGAAAACTTCAAAGCGCAAAAGAAGAGTCTCAATTTGGTTACATTCACTATCGACTCAGATTTCAACCGATTATTTTTTTTTACATGGGATGGTACATTTTTTGTTTCCTCGTATTCCAATAAAAAAAAAATACAACCCCTGAAGATTGAAAAGGTTAAGAAGTTAAGAACTCATCGAAGTGCTACCGTATGTGATACACGTTCGCAGCTTACCAAATTTTTATCAAATACCTACACCAAAAAAATGTCATAGTGTGATAACTGTAAAAAAAATATAAACAAAACTTCTCCTGGGCTAGAATGCAGCAAGTGCGAGAGGGTTGTCCATCTAACACTTAAGTGTGCAGGACTAACTAATAAACAAATAGCCGCACTGAAAGCCGCCCCAAGTCTGGAGTGGACATGCCAGGAGTGCCAGCTTGAAACGCCGAGACGTAGTTCATCCATCATTGCGCCAGACGATGACGATGAAGAGGACAATACACCTGTCCAAATTAACACGAAGAAATTGACAAGCAACATCAGTAAGGAGGTCGAAAAAGCCATCAAAAGCGAAATGGCGCAACTGCACGACACCCTTCAGTTCCATAGTGCTAAACTTGATGAGGCTGTAGAATGTATCGAAGCTTTCAAAAAAACTATAAAGGCTTTAGAACGCAAAAATACGGAATTAATTAACAAAAACAATAATTTGGAAACTCGTGTGGGCGTACTGGAACAACGTCTGCAAGAAATTGAGCAAGTCATTGTCAAATTTTATCGAAATTTCAAATGTGCCCAACCAAAACAATAAAGAAGTCAAGCTAGTGGTAGAAAAGCTCGCGCTAAACCTGAAAAGACCAAAAGAAGAGATCAGAAGCGCACGACGACTATATGCAAAAAAAGATAAGATCGCTAATATACTAGTGGAACTAAAAGATGAAAACTGTCAAGAAAGCTGGATCTCAGCTGCTAAAGTCATCAAGAATACGGCATCAGACGTATGTATGTATGGTTTAAGAAGGGATTTGTCAGGGCGCGTAAAGATGATGGTGAAAAAACCTATATTCTCCGTACTCTGAATGAAATACAGAAGCTAACTACCTACAAAAACTAATCATCCACCTAACTCATTTTTGGTTTCTATTTCTCTTAAGTAACACACAGAACAATCTTAAATCTTACAAAAATGGCTGACCCTTTTGCAGATATAAACGAAATATTTCAATGTCTAAATGTTAATGATTTCTTAAAATGTGTTCCTAACAAACTAGTTAATTTATTATGCCTCCATGTCAATATCAGATCTACAGTGAAAAACTTTTCTGCACTCGAACAATTAATACTTACATCAAAAAAGCAATTTGACATCGTCATTATAACTGAGGCCAATATAACTGAAGCTATTAGTGATTTGTATAACATGGTAGGCTACCAAATGTTTACGGCTTTGCGAAAGTGCCGAAAGGGTGGTGGTATAATATTATATGTAAATAACAAACACAAGTGTACTATTATGAATGTAAAGACCATCAACTTCGAGAGTCTATCGTTTACTGTCACCACGGACTCGAAATATTCAGCGAACTTGTGCGCGGTATACCGACCGCCAAGTTCCAGCAAAAGTTTATTTCTCACCGAACTACAAGCTACACTGAATAAATTCACTGATACAACGGATTTGTATTTGCTTGGTGACACTAACATAGATTTAAAACTGGACACCCCTGTAAAACATAAATATAATAACATTCTATATGGCATGGGCCTTGTGTGCGGGATCACACAACACACGCGAATTGAATCGTATAATAATAACATAACAAAATCTTGTATTGATCACATTTATGCACGATCCCGCTCACAAGACCTTTTTACGGCGGCGCTCGCTACCACACTGGCCGATCATCGTGCGGTGATACTTGCATGCGCTGGTGAACAGATACAGAGTGTTCCTAAAACTAAAACTTATATAAACAATAAACAAATTAATATACTTCTTCAAAAAGTAGATTGGGAAAGAATAAATGATGTTAAGTATCCTATAACCTTATATAATTCTATATGTTCTCAATTCAAAAACTGTTATGAACAGTCGGAATATAGAATCAAAATAAAATCGGACTCACGTCGTACTCAAAACAATTGGATCAATAAAACTATTATTAAAGCCTGTAAGGATAGAGATTATCTTTTCATGAAATGGATAAAGGACCCCAATAACTTAATTCTAAAACGTGAGTATAACAAAAAAAGAAATCAAACAAATATACTAATCCGTAAAGCTAAAAATAAAACTCTTAAGTCAGAAATATTACTAACTAAAAACAATCCAAGACAACTTTGGCAGCTCCTAAATCGAATAACGGGCAGATTAAAAAAATCCATTGATGATGTTATTTATAATGCCTTTAAAAAAAGTGATAATAAAAGTAAAGATATCGCAAATAATTTTGCCCAAACATTTAATAGAAGCGTAAAGGAAATTATACCTAAATGCTCAAGATCACTACTAAAAGAAACTGAATATAAAACCTCAACTAATGTTACCATGCGCCTGAAGCCAGCTGACCCTAAATCTGTTAAAAAAATTATTAGTTCTTTAAATGACAACAAAGCTCCAGGAATAGATGGTATCAGAGCCCTCGATATAAAAAAGTTGTGTACGAAAATCAGTGCAGTGATTTCTAACTTAATTAATCTAAGCATACAAACTCATACTTACCCTCCTACATTGAAAACTGGTATTGTAAGACCAATCCACAAAAAAGGTACCAAGTCGAAATTTGAAAATTACAGGCCAATTACAATTCTTCCTACCATTGATAAAATTGTAGAAAAATATGTCAGTAATGAAATATACGAATTTTATAGCAAAAACAAGATACTTAACGAACATCAATACGGTTTTCAACCAAAAAAGAATACCACACAACTGTTATCAGCATTTACAGATAGCATACATAAGCATCTAGATAAAAAACAACACGTATTGGTGCTCTTTATCGATTATAGTAAGGCTTTTGATACGCTTCGCCACGACACCTTGCTAGAGTGCCTTCATGACAGTGGAATAAGAGGTAATTTGCTGGAGTGGTGTAAGGACTACCTGAATGGTAGAAAGTACATGGTACAAGTTGGTGGTGTGACTAGTGAACCAATTGACGTAACGGAGGGTACGGCACAGGGCTCAGTCCTTGGACCGCTGCACTATCTTACGTACGTCAATAGTCTCGTAAACATTATCAAAAACAGCGAGACTTACCAATTCGCTGACGACACCTGCCTTTTGACAGCCGGGAGAGATGTCGAGCAAGTTCAAGATTTGCTTCAACATGACTTTAATCTACTTAATAAATGGTCACACGATGCGGGCCTAGTGCTAAATGCGAGTAAGACCAAATTAATGTATATCAGCTCCAGTCGAAATAGAAGTCCCATAGTACCCAAATTAAAAGCACATTCTCGTAAGTGTTTGCATAGCAACCAATATGAATCCTTATTATGTAGCTGTGATGCGATAGAACTAGTGGATAAACAAAAATACCTAGGCCTAACTATCGACAACCGCCTTAACTGGAAGGAACATATAAATGAAATATGTGATAAGTTAAGGGGTATACTGGCAAAATTTTCCATAATTAGACAAAAACTTCCATTTCAAATACTGTTACTTCTCTATAAATCTCTGGTTGAATCAACTGTATCCTATGGACTATCTAGCTACGGTAGGACATTTAAAACTCACCTTGAACAAATATACACACTTCAACTGCGTATCTTGAAAACCATTGTTCCAAACAACATCAAAATCAAGTACGAACATAACTACCACAAGCTGTTCGATTTTTGTAAAACCATACCCATACATGACAAAATTAAGTTTATATTATTGACGGAAGAATTTTTCAACGAAAGTCTCAAAAAATTTAAAATAATTAATGAAAATGAAATTAGGACACGTAGCGTTACAAACTCTAAGTTATTACTTCCGAAATATAACAATCTACACGGCAAAAGGACACTACAATACATAATTCCACACCTTATCAATCAGCTACCAATATCTCTAAGAGACAAAATAACTAAAAAGAATTTAAAGAACAAATTAAGGCAACACTTCTTGCCATAACAAAAATAAAACCACTAAAAGCTGTACACACAAAAAATAATTAAGCTAAAAAAAAATATATATATGTCGGAGTGAGGGTATCCAAATAATAAAAGTGATACAAACATTTGCCACTATCGAACACTACGGAACACTCTATATAAAGCGGCGCGATCGGCAACAAGACACAGTTCTCTTAAGATCTCGCGACGACCATATCTATTATTTGATTTGTGATTTATTGTATCTCTGTGTTTTATATTGTGTGTATGAGGCGATATTTATCAGTGGGGGAATTACTAGCCTAGGTGGCGAATTCCACAGGGCATCGCGGAGGGGTGAGCGTTGCCCCAATCCCCTCGTGGGGGGGTTGCTGATGGTGTTTAAGTTAATTCGTATCCGTTTAGTAGTGATTAGTGTTTGGCTATAGTCCAGATTTGCCGTATCTGTGATTCATGTTCTCGTTTATTCTTGTGTCTCCGACATCAGAAGTGGGATCTGAATCTCATTTGCCCACAACGTTTGAGAGTGTAACGGATCGTCAGTCGCGGCGAGCTGTCGAACTACCCGCCGCTCGAAAATCGTACGAGGTGTCATTTGTTAAATTTTTGTAAGCGAGAACGCTCACATAGTGTCAAAGTGTCGGTATAGCCTTTTCGCGTACGAACGGTTTATGAGACGTGCGGCCTACAACAGCGGCAGCGTGCGGTAGTAAAAGCAACGCATCGGTAACTGGGAAGTAACCGGTATGTACGGACAACTCCAACAATCCGGTGAGTCGTACTATTTTTATTTTGTGCTGAGTGCTCTTTAATAAGATAAGTTCTGTCAGATGAATTTCTAGGCAAACGACAATATTGTGTAATTTATACTCTCGATTGTTTGATTGATTGTTGATTTTTGTGTAAACAAAAATAAAATAGTGGAATAAGTGGAAGTGATTTTGATTCAAAAATGGACAATATTGTGCAGTAACATTATTGAGGGTAGGTAATGCCCGCACTTATTGTAGCATCGAAATTTTATGTACAGTTTTAATCCAGATTTATTCATTGCGGTTATTGTTTCATGTAGTACACGATTACTGTATTTCAAACGACATAATTATGGAAGAGATCTGCTTGCATTAGGGTTTTAAGCAGCAATTTTCGAAAAGAATCTTGTTCTTAAAAATAATAAGGTCGTTTCTATTGGTGGCATCGGTACAAAGGTAGTCGATTTAGGAAATTTAGAGTGTAGTATTATACCATAGCAGAAATATGTCAGAAATGGAGCTGCCTGGGATTGAGCTGCCGATTTTGCACATGCTGTTTGTTTATTGTTTAAATTTATTTCTTATTTTTAACCCCCGACGCAAAAAGAGGGGTGTTATAAGTTTGACGAGTCTGTCTGTCTGTGGCACCGTAGCTCGCGAACGGATGAAGCGATTTCAATTTAGTTTTTTTGTATGAAAGGTGAGTTACGTGCGAGTGTTCTTAGACATGTTTCATGAAAATCGGTTGAGTCGTTTAAAAAGTTATGGGGGTAAAAGTGGGGAAGAATAACCGAATGTCTGCAAAACGTGCCAGTATAATCGTTAAATGACAATTGTGTAATTGATAACTTCGACCTGATGCTGCATAAGGGGTTTTTTTATTTATTCAATTTTAAATTTATGATTGTGATGTGATTTTTAGTTTGAGGCGGGTTCATCTTTGATAGTGGCTGTTAACATTTTTTAGATTATTATTTTTACCACTTTGTGATAGTTGTGACTCGAATTATAATTACCGTTTTTTTATTTTGTGATGAAATGTCGATATTTTCAGTAAAGATAAAAAAACTGGTCGGACTTCTATTTGGTGTCAGCTATCTCACCAGCAGCGGGTGATTGTAGCTGGCATGTCTATGTAGTTGGCAGATATACGTGTGGTAGTCACAAGGGATGACTAACTGTAACATTTGTGGTGGTCACAGGGATGACCTACGATACTATTTATTTGGATTGCTTTGAGAATTTGCAGCAGTAGTCAATTACTAAAGTTCTTATTTTATGTTATTTTGATTTTAATAACGATGTTACTGTTTTCTTTTGCTGTTCAGTAGTGTACTGTTTTATTGAGACAGAATAGACAGTGAGGTCAGATAATGAGTGTGAGAGATACTGTGTGTACACGTATGTGACATTTTATAGGAAAAAGGGTAAATTAGTAAAGTTTAATCTCGGTGACGAAGTTAAATCCTAAATATAAACGACCGTTTAAAATTGTAGTTACTCGACGGCGATTGTTATGCTTTGAAATCTTTAACTGGTAACAGAACCTATAAATGCGCTCGCGATCGCACACGAGTCTCCTTTAAGTGTTATACCCGAGGAGGTAGATTTGTCTGGCATTGATAATAGTGAGGAAAATCCCTGTAGATCAAGTCCCTATTGATGTTGATGATGATAATCAAGGGTTAATTAATGCTGATGCAATGGAATGAAATTGAGTTGTAATTGTGTGGCGAGTAGTCTCTATAATGAGATATCCTAGCAGCGTGGTGGTTGTTAAAGTTTAGTTAAGTTTTGCGAAAGGCGAGGTGGCCACTGAAAGGCGAGGTGGCCACTGAAAGGCGAGGTGGCCACTGAAAGGCGAGGTGGCCACTGAAAGGCGAGGTGGCCACTGAAAGGCGAGGTGGCCACTGAAAGGCGAGGTGGCCACTGAAAGGCGAGGTGGCCACTGAAAGGCGAGGTGGCCACTGAAAGGCGAGGTGGCCACTGAAAGGCGAGGTGGCCATTGAAAAGTGAAATTGGTAAAATAAGAGGCCATCTAGATATTGTTAATAATCCAAAAGTGTGTAACGCGATTAACGGTGAGGTGACTGTTGCGATACTACTTACTGGTTTTATTAATTTAGTATGTAGCGAGAAGTCTATTAGCATTCAGATTTGATAACGAAAAGCTTATTATTTTTATGAAAATGTCCTAAATGAAGTTGTTCCACAGAAGATAAAATGTAATAATGTACCCAATGTCCTTGGTCAGGAGTGGCCGAACAACACAAAAATATCTCTTTCTTTTCTGCGGATAACGATGATGATGATGCACTGCCTTCAACATCACACGAGGACGTGTAATACGTCAGGACGGCCGTGTCGGAGTGAGGGTATCCAAATAATAAAAGTGATACAAATATTTGCCACTATCGAACACTACGGAACACTCTATATAAAGCGGCGCGATCGGCAACAGGACACAGTTCTCTTAAGATCTCGCGACGACCATTTGTGATTTATTGTATCTCTGTGTTTTATATTGTGTGTATGAGGCGATATTTATCAGTGGGGGAATTACTAGCCTAGGTGGCGAATTCCACAGGGCATCGCGGAGGGGTGAGCGTTGCCCCAATCCCCTCGTGGGGGGGTTGCTGATGGTGTTTAAGTTAATTCGTATCCGTTTAGTAGTGATTAGTGTTTGGCTATAGTCCAGATTTGCCGTATCTGTGATTCATGTTCTCGTTTATTCTTGTCTCCGACATATATTTAATTAAATAAAATAATTAAATACCAAATTGAATACCAATACACGAAACAACCTGTATCGCAGTAATTTTTTAGCTTGCTTGGTTATATTTTGCTTTTTTCTAATCGTACCCTCACAAGTAATTTCTGATAAACAAGTGGCTAGTCTGAACAGCGAGCGTTGCACGCGCCAATGTATTTGATGCAGGTTTTTGTTTAGCATCTACCCACGATATGCGTTTGTGTAATGTAATTGTGTAACTTCTTTATTGTAATGGATGACCTTGATGCACAGAAAATCTCTAATGAGATTGTGATTGCATTAATTGTAAGGATATTTGTAACTCTTTTATTATATGAATAGATAATTAAAAAAAATAATAAAAAAAATAAAGAATATAGTTAGTAACAATTTATGATGAGAAAATATAATTGAAATATAATAAGTTGTGAAACGGAACTATATTTTAAAATGACCTTTTCATTCGCCTTTTGTGAATTAAAAATAAATACGAAAAAATCAAAGAATACTTAGTCTGTTGATAAATAATGTGGAGTTAATAAGAGAAAGAATACAACACTAAAGTATGTATGTGTTGGTATATGGTCAGTTTTATTTACACTATTACAATATTGTCTAGTGGCAATGAGTTCGAATGCTGAGGTTTTTAATTTTTGCAGCAAGCTAAGTCAAGAGTTGAATTTAATTCGGGTTTGAATTATCTTATCTCTGAATTAAAAACCAGATAATAAAATCAACAAGTAAGTAATACTATACTCGTTATTTTTAGTTCTTGTTTTTCATATAATCATCATAATCATTTTCGAAATACATGTCTGCTGTCCACGTTGTTAAATGGGTTTTGAACACATTTACGTTCATTCATATAACTTTCGTTTTCTTATTTTACATTCTTTGTTATAGGAATACTTTAAATTGGTGTTTTTTTTTCTTACTGCATAATCTAAATTACAAAGTAGCAGTTAAAAATTCAATATGCGAAAATAGCTAACAGTTACAAATGGATAATATTTGAGACAGCTACAAATGAATACTTCGATGACATTTCTAGTTCGACTTTCGTGTAGGAACTGAGGGATAACTTCTCACCTGAAAGTCTGTCCGAATAGAGATGACTATCACCACATGATGTTCTATCAAAAGAGAGATACAAGAGATTCAGTCATTTACTAAAAAGAAATGCTTTTGTGTGTTGAGATGTGAGAGAAAGAATGAGTTCTTTTGAGTTGTTGCTAGGATACTGCACAATCCTGGCAATATCTCGAAAGAACTCATTCTTTATAACGAAGTCGTGCGGTATCTTTTAGTTACTACTCTCTAGTCTAGATATCTCATTGAAGGCTCCTGGAATGAAAAGGATGCCAACACCTACTTCGAAAAAACTATATCCAGTTGAATGCCACTTAAGAGACCTTGGAAACAAAGAACTTCGTATTTATGAAACCGTGAGATCAAGCCACTAAAACCTTATAACGACGAATAACACCGGCCTTAACCGTTATGGTACCTACTCAGCTTCGCCAGTGATAACAGTCATGCATAATATATCATGGTCTAGCCAATTGATATACAATCATACATGGGCGTAGCCAGCCATGGGCTCAGGGTGGGGCAACAGTCTAAAAAACGTTTTATAAAAAAAAACGACTTCCAAAAAACATCCAACGAAAACTCTCTGCCAAAAAACACTAAAAAGCGTAAAATAAACTGGTTCTTCATAAATCGCCTATACCTAATTCCTTATTCATTTAAATAGTAGTATTTTACTCAGATTTTAGGTACCTAGCACATATAATAATATAATACTACTATTTAAATGAATAAGGAATTAGGTATAGGCCATTTATGAAGAACCAGTTTATTTTACGCTTTTTAGTGTTTTTTGGCAGAGAGTTTCCGTTGGATGTTTTTTGGAAGTCGGTTTTTTTTTATAAAAAGTTTTTATTTTTCAGTTTTTAGTGCAAAAAATCGTAGGTAAGTAGTAAGTTTAACTATTTCATCAAATTTCATCATTATCATCATGAAGAATACAAATTAAGGTCTATACATACGTTTAATATTAAAATCATCCTCTAATCCCTAAATGTTGAAGAGTTTGACCTTCTATCATCAGCTTACCTAAATAACTTGAAAGTATACGACTGAAGGTCTTTAGATACGTATGAAATTGAAAGATTTATCCTCCAACTCCTAACCGTTAAGGAGTTGTACCTTACATCATCAGCTCATCATCATAAAATGATGACTACCAGACGCAAATACCGGTGTAACTTCAGAAAATATACGAAAAACATAGTATGTGCCTAAAAAAATGAGGGTTTCCCTCCATTACCCCAGGATCCCATCATCAAATCCTAATATGGTGGCAATGGAACCACCTCGGGAGCATACGCTTCAGAATACAAAAAAATATTCAAAATCGGTCCACAACTGACGGAGTAATCGGTGAACATACATAAAAAACAAAAAAAAAATACATACAGTGGAACATAGAACCTCCTCCTTTTTGGAAGTCGGTTAAAAATCGACGGGTATGATATCTTTAGAGCTTTCATTACCAAACTAACTACATGAGAACTACTCCCCAGAAAATAAACTGCCAAGTATTAGGTACCTAATAGCTTTATTATAAAATACTAGCTTTTTTGTTACTTTTTACCCGACTACGGCAAAGCCAAAGAATTTTCAAAATCGGTCTACAATTGACGGAGTAATCAGTGAACATACAAAAAAAAATTACATACAATGAATCACAGAACCTCCTCCTTTTTGGAAGTCGGTTAAAAATAATATGTAAAAATAAACTAGCAAACTACTTAGTTTTGCCATAAATATTGTCATGTTGTTGTGCTGTTGGTGTTATCGTTGGACATCGCCAACGCATTCAATAGTCTGTCATTCAGCGATTATCAGCATTAGCTGCATCAGGGAAGCACTCACTACTACGGCTTGCCAGAGTACCTGAGGCGGCTAGTGGCAGACTATTTAGTACGTACCGTCATGTAAGAGGACCGAGACGCCGTCTTGAGATGGCGACCCATGTCGTGCGGTGTTCGCAGTGGTCTGTCCTTGGACCACTCCTGTGGAACGTGGGATACGACTGGGTCCTTCGAAGTTGTCTCCCCCCGGGCTGGGCATAAATTGTTACGCCGATGACACTATGGTCACGACCAAACTTCCACCACGGGCAAACTTCCAAGAGGCGGCGCGCCTGGCCACCAGGGGCGTTTCTATGGTGGTTAGGCGAATTGAGGCGAGGACAGAGGCCCTATTGTTCGATGGTCCGGCCCCCAGCGCCTCCATCATGGACAACTCAGTCCTCGTACCGCTTCGGGCCCAGATAAAGCCTGATCCTTGACGGTAGGTGGCTCTTCGACGAACACTTTAGACAGCTTGCTCCGAAGCTGGTCGACGCTGCCTTTGACCTTGGGCGACTTTTGCCCAATTTGACAAGACGGCTCTACCCGGGGGTTGTCCGGTCGATGGCGCTGTATGGTGCACCGCCACCCTGAAAGCGGGCCTCTGCCGTCCCCAGAGGATATTAATGGTCAGAGCCATACGCGGTCACCGTACTAGGCGGTATGCGCCTTTGCTCGGAACTTCCCCGTGGGATTTAGAGGCGGAAGTGCTTGATCGGCGGATGACTGATTTCCGGACGTAGAACGGCTTTCGCCCTCCACCTAAAGAGATACGCGAGTGGCGTGAAACTGCTCGTCAAACCACCATGGCTCGCTGATCGTCCCGGCTGGAGACTCCACGCGCTGACTTTTCGCTATTCAGCCGGTCATCCTCGAGTGGGCAGAGCGGCAGCACGGAACCCTTTCCGACTGACGCAGATCTTTTCCGGGCACGGTTGCTTCGTGAAGTACCTGCACTCGGTCGCTAGTAGGGAACTGAGTCCCGCCTGTCATTACTTCGATTGCAGTGAGGACTCGGCCCAGCACACGCTGGCGGTTTGCCCCGCCTGGGCCTCACTGCAGTCATCGGAGGAGATCTCTCGCTATCTCGGCCGTCATACGCTCCATGACCGGTCGCGATAGCTGTTTTATCGCGGTCGTAACCTTTGGCGAAGACGTAATCTCGCAGAAGGAGGCAGCGGACAGGGCCCGGGAGGACGACGTCCATTCGGACCCAATTCGCCGCCGGCGAACCGATGGGTAGAGGCGCGCGTGTCAGTGCCTCATTCCGCCCTGAGTGTGTCCGCGGATGGACGTTTCCCCTCCATCCGTTTAAGAGATCAGCCGCGAAGGGGCGACGTATGCGTGTGTCGAACGTCGCGTCGCCTAATTAGAGAGTCCACCAGCAGACGGTGCCCGCTTCAGTGCGGGCAAGCGCTGGGAGAGGTTCGGATGTGTTAATAACAACAGTTCCCAGATCCCTCCCTTCTCAGATAGAGTGACACACCGTGTGGTTTTTGTTGGTCCGATTTCGATACACCACCCCGCCGTAAACCCCGGTGGGGTGACGGCCCGTGGGAGTTTCCACACGTGAAAAAAAGGAACCTTACAGGTCAGAGCCAGGGTGGGGCAAGAGCCCCACCCTGCCCCACCGTGGCTACGCCCATGCAATCATACATTAAAAAGTTTTAATGGGAATTTTAAAATTCAATTGAATCTGTTTTAATGAATAAACTGATAAGTTGATCTGTCATGCATTTCAAGTAAAATGAAAAAGTGTGAATATGCGACCGCGATTAACATTCATTACATTTTTACGAAATCAGTGCTTAAATTAATTTAAGGTACCTGGATGATGATTTTTATAAAAAAAAAAAGCTATTTTTTTAAGCTATTGTATAGCTTTTATCACAGGCTTTAAGGCCTTTGAGCGCGGCGACCGAATCAAGAAATTCCGTAACGTAACGTAACGAAAATAAAACCTGACATCCGAAGCTCGCACGGATCGAAATGCGCTGCTCCGGACGACGAATCAACGAATCTGTCTGTCAAAACAGAGACAGACAGATTCGTTGATGACAGAATATGACAACAGCCGGCCATGCAGGCGTATTGAAATACGTCAAGGAAGATTCGTTGCCTTGGACACGAAGATTTGTTATGTCATATAATGTATTAAATTATTCATGGTAGCCATACACTTGTCAACAGCCGGCCGCGCAGGCGTATTGAAATACGTCAAGGAAGATTCGTTGCCTTGGACACGAAGATTTGTTATGTCATATAATGTATAAAATTATTCATGGTAGCCATACACTACTGCATAAATAAAAAATTATAATTGCATAAGTTGATAAAAAATGCTATGCAATAGCTTTGCCGCGGCAGTCCCCGAGTGCCACGTCTTTTTTTTATGTAATAGGGGACAAACGCGCAAACGTATCGCCTGATGGTAAGCGATTACCGCCGCCCATGGACACTCGCAACACCAGAGGCGTCACAAGTGCGTTGCCAGCCTTTGGGGGATGGGCGAGGGGTTGGGATATGGGCCTCCGGTATCCTCACTCACTCGGTGAAACACAGCGCAAGCGCTATTTCACACCGCTTTTCTGAGAGGCCGTGGTATCACTCCGGTCGAGCCGGCCCATTCATGCCGAAGCGAGGCTCTCCCACGGTATTTAGATCGATTTATCGCCCCCGAAACCCCAATACTATATTTCATACTAAGTTCATGAAAATCGTTGAAGCTGTTTCCGAGATTTAGATTATATGTACAAGAATTGCGCGTTTAAAGGTATTAGATAGATAGATTAGAGCAAGCCGACTGCCTCGAAAACATCAGACGTACCTAAGTATTATATCAAAAATAGGAAAAACAATTAAGGTCAGAAAGTCTTTCACTGTTTCTCAGTTTTGATTGTATATGTATCCCATCGCATTAGCGCTCATAGTCCATTTGAACTCGGCGATTAGAAACAATCACCGAAGGTAAGCAACGACGACGCGGTTAGTACCTGGATAGGGGACCGCTTGTGGCATAATACCATGAGCGTCTCCGTGATTAGGAGGTTACGTTAAGCAGTCGGTCCGGCTGTTATCGTAGGATAACAGTCGTGAAGCTTAGTTGGAGGCCGTTGGGGGGCTTGAAAACATCCAACGGCAAGATTACGTACCTAGCCACAACGTTGTCTTGCCAGTTTCCAACACTTCCCGCACTTGGCCAGCGTGGGGACGTATGGCCTTAACCCTCTTCTGAGAGGCCAAGCCCAGCAGTAGGACGTTATGGGTTGTTGATAATGTTGATGATCGAATTATAGTGCCCTTGTATCTATAGTTACGCTTAACAGGTAATTGATGTTATACTAACTTGTTCCACACCACGTAAATACATTTACATATAAAGGTATTGTAAAGACTTTTATGTCCCATAGCAAGTGTTTAAACAAACGTAGCAGGTGTTTAACACTTTGAAAAAAGTATAAAACCAAATTCATCTTATTACATGTACCGCAAAAAACATAATTGTGGTCACAGATTCCCATACCTGTTCTAAAGATCACGCCTTTAGAATTAGATAAACAGAATCAATTCAACAAAAAGTATTTTATAGAGGCATCGCCGGCGTGAAGGTGCTTGAAGGAGTGAGAATCATATTTCAAAACAACGAATTTGATATGACTTTTTGCAAGTTTTATGTTTATTAACAGCGTGAGAAGCCTTTTTTTGACAAATGCATTGGTTTACTAATGCCATATTGATGAGTTTATTTTTTAATAATTATAATATACACAGATACAATTGACATATCAGTATTGTGTCTTGTATGTGAAGTGAAGAAGAAACACGTTTAAACTGTCTGTTTGAATTTTTATCAATAATTTCTTATGCAGTAGTAATTTTTAGACATAATTAAGTGACCAGAACAGATGTTTGAAGGAAAAGCATACATCGATTGTAGTTTCCCTCACAGTCAGTAATTAACGTAAAGAAAAAATAGTAAGAGTAATTGATCTGTTTTCGAATTATGCAGAAAGTGAAACCTCACAGTGTCATTACCACGAAATAATTTAAGACAAACCTTATCAGATCAAAAGATCGTGAATCTTTGAAATCTCTAGGTAGCTAGGAGAGATTTCAAAGATTAATATTTATCTAAGAGTCATAAATGTGTAATAACATTTACATTTAACACTAACTGAGCCTCGCGGTACAATAACAACCGCGGGTAACGCCGCGGGGCAAAACTAGTCTAAAAAAAGTAACCTAAGTTACTCCTTATAAGATCAGCTATCTGCCAATAAAGTCCCGTCAAAATTAGTCCAGCCGTTCCAGAGATTAGCCGGAACAAAGAAAAAGACAGGCAGATGGACGGACAGACAGACAGACAAAAATTGAAAAAAATGATATTCTGGTACATGTACCGTATATACATTTGCATTTAGTAAAAAAGCGGTTATTTTAATATTACAAACAGACACTCCAACTTTATTCATTTGTATGTATAGATACTTGTCCAAGAATTTGATTTATGTTAATGATCGGAGGACACCAAGTATCTGCATCAACCTAACATCATCTAGCACACGCGTCGAAAAAATAAATCAAACGTTCCCTTTACAACGCCCACCATTAATAAAACTCTTTAAAATATATTTAATAATGTCCACAAAGCTACGGAGTACAATACTCGACCCATAAAGGAGCTGCATTTATTATGGCGACAATATATTGAACACAAAAAGATATTGTGACAAAGACGCGTACTTTTTAATAATATTGTCATTTCTCAGCAGCAGTGGACTCTTTCAAAAAGCCATAACGCAATAATTTATCTCTTTATAAGAGTTTTTTATCTGTGGGAGAACGAGTGCGGGTGACGCCAGGTGAGCACGGGTTAAATCCATAAAGCCTTATATACATCCTATTATATTTCTCTGTTAGAAGTATTGTTATTATATCATATGTATAAACCCATAGGTGGGCTCCATATTTTAATGAATGCTACAATTTTCTACTTCAAGTTTTTAATTCTACTTTCAGTTTACGTTAACTTTTTCGAAATACATTTAATTATTCCAAAAGAGAAACTTTTGATTTCCGTACTGTGTAACTTTTTACATTTAAATATGTATACAAAAAAATCTACATAAAGATGACATAGTTAGTTAAAATTTAAAGAGTATATAATTATTTTATTATACATAGATTCTAGGAAACACTAAGTGATAGTTCTTTATCTATTCTAAGAAACAATGTTTAGATTACCATAAAATATTGGCGTGAAACTCGATTTGCGTCATTACGCAAAAAAAAATAACGACAGTCTTTATAGCTATCGTCGAGACGGGGTTGACATTGGAGCCACAATAAAATCGATGAAATATTTAAGGGACAGTCGCTATAACTCATAGATGGTGAGTTAAGGGCCGGCACCTATTGTGACACTGTTGGCACAGGTAGCCGCACAGTGGGCAGCCGATAACACAAGTTCTGAGATTCATGAGATCCCCGTACTTGTGAAATTTTAATTGTTTAATTAGCATACAAATGGCTGCAGTACAAACTGTTTTAGAAATATGAACTTGGTTTATACTTACTGCTGACACTTGTACAATCTGTTTCCTAATGTATTAGTACTAAACTTGTATATAGTACTGTGGCGACTTCCACATACAGCGCAACAAAAAAACATATGACAGAGCCATCTACCGAAGATACATCGAACTACGGAGTAACGAAGGAAACTAAGGAACTACCAATCCTAAATCGCGCAGTGAAAGTTCCCGCGCCAATTAACATATGTACAACATCCCAACATCAACCATTGGGCATTTGGAACGCCAAGCATGATCACCTCGCCTGGTCGGAGGATCCTCCCTTTGTGTTGGAGGGACATATCACCCGTTCCCTCCACAGTACCATAGGCTATAGACCTACGTGTAGTGCAACTTACCTTCAAGCTATATAAATACTATATTTCAATTACAAACAAACAAGCAATGACATTTACATATGTATAGCTTTTGTATAGATAATAGATATCTTAGTAGAGCTTATGCAGCCTATCTATTAACAGATAGTGTTTATCTAAAAAAGAATGAAAGTTAGCGATAATACGTCAATGCAATGTACCTATATGCTTAATTAGATTTTTAGAACTAGTTATTTTTATCTATAGTCAGTCATAAATAAAAAATCAGTAACACTTTAATCACTGAAGGCTTGTCAAAAATAAATAACTGACATTAAAAGTAATCGATGGTAATTTGAAGCTTTGACTCTCATTGTGTCGGTTACCGCTGTTACAGGCGGTTACATTAAATTAGTTAGGAAATACACACATCAAAAGTGTCTAGGGATCAACATATGTGTCTAGGGATCAACATATATTTTTGCAATAACTTTTCTCCTGATTGATATTAATTAAAATTTTCTTTAAGGATTCATCAAATAAAGTGTTTTAGTTTGTCACAGTAACGATAAATCAAGTCACCTTTGCATTAATAAAGAAATTTGCCATTTTCCTAATAAAGGGATTTTTGACATTTGAACCACTAACATTAAAGTTCGAAAAAAAGACTGAAATAACAGTTTTCTTTAAAATTTTATTAGGTAACTTAAACAATTAATAATCCGTGTTTCTACCGCGAACACTAACAACACAAGAATCGGTTTGGCATACTCAAAATGAGTTCATCCAAATCACGCTGTGGAATGGCCGCCCATGTTCGTTGCAACAACAAAAAAAGGTCTTCTTGCGACTGAATACCCTCCATATTCGGCAGAGCTCTTCTCTGTAGCATATCCCATGCATGCTCAATCGGGTTCAAGTCTGGCGACTGAGCAGGCCAGGGCCAAAGCCACATCTCAATCTCAAGAAATCCGCATAAAAATGCTTGATCCTTAGACACTTTTGATGTGTGTATATGTGCTACTGCGTTTATAATGCATGATTGTGTCAGATTATAAATAAGGTATCTGCTCGTTTTATTGCAGATATTGATTTATTAAATAAACATTTGGTTTTATCGAAAGAAGACAGCTCATAAAATGAAATTTGGAAACCGTTTAATGAAAGGATGTGAAATGAAGAAAGAATTATGTGTGTTAGAAAGTTTACAACACTAGAAGTGAATAGCATTCAATAAATCACTCAATTCAATAAGTTCAACAATGAATAAACTCGTTATATTATTAATTATATTCATGACAAATGGTTCATTAACATATGTGGGTCACCATACTGCATTGTTGCATTGTCTGCATTCGCAATGAGTATGGTGACCAATACTCTCCGATTCTGCTCTTGCTTTTCATCACTTTGGCAGGCCTATACATTTAAGATTTTTCGGACATTTCACACACAACCCCATCTAGCTTCAAAATAAGCAGAGCTTGTATTATGATAGTTAGATTGACTGATGGAAAACTTATATACTGTTTTTTTTGTAAATACATACATATTGTACATAGATAACACCCAAACTCCGAAACTCTACCGTGGGAGAGCCACGCTTCGGCATGAATGGGCCGGATCGACCGGAGTGATACCACGGCCTCACAGAAAACCGGTGTGAAATAGTGCTTGCGCTGTGTTTCACCGAATGAGTGAGGATACCGGAGGCCCATACCCCAATCCCCTACCTCCCCTCTCCATCCCAAAAAGGCCGGCAACGCACTTGTGACGCTCCTGGTGTTGCAGGTGTCCATGGGCGGCGGTAATCGCTTACCATCAGGCGATACGTCTGCTCGTTTGCCCGCCTATTCCATAAAAAAAAAAATTGCAGATTATACAAACATTTGATCCGACCCGGGAATCGAACTCGAAACCTCTTGATCGGCAGTCGCATACGCTAACCGCTAGACCAACGTGGAAGTCGACATAGAAAAGTAAATAAATAAAAAATGGAATAAAATAGATGTGAGAGGTCTTTGTAAAATTAGAATTATCTTATCACGTTACTTCGCAACACAGTAATAGTTTGATATACCTAGCTATTCTAAAACATACTTTGACCTACTTACTGATACTCCGTCTGGCTGAAATTTTGCATACAATGTTATATTGTTTAAGATGTTTCTCGTCTAATCAAGTTGTAAACTATACAAGGCATTCTAGTTACAAAAATAACGACTGTGAACACAGAATATAAGTATAAGTACCAGCTGACCCACGCAACCTCGTCAGCGTCTTCTATTGCCCGTGGCGTGAACAAATTTTACCATACAAAAGGTTATAGCGAGCCAACCTTAAAATATACACATATGCTGTCGCAGACTTTTTTGTCTTGTGGAAATTTTAAAGGGGAACAATTATTTTGAACATTGTTTTAGTGAAATTTCAATCATTTACGCAGCGCACGCAGTGGAAGCTCTCAAAAGGAATATTTATTCCCAGTTTTTGCAATATATTTCATTAATACTCTGCTCCTGTTAATCGTGACGAGTTATAGCCTATACTTTTCCTCGATAACTAGGCTATCTAACACTGATACATTTTTCTTTAAATCGGACTAGTACTTACTGAGATTAGCGCGTTCAACCTAACAAACCAAATTCTTTAGCTTCATAAGCTTGGTATAGATTATGGGTGTACTCGTACTAAAGCATGTAAAATTAATGATACAAGCTTTATGAAACTTTTAGTGAGGATGTACACAAAGCTAAAAGTATTCTCAGTCAGTCATAGCAGGTATCATCTTTACTAATATTATAAAGCTGAAGAGTTTGTTTGTTTGTTTGAACGCGCTAATCTCAGGAAACACTAATCGGATTTGAAAAATTGAGTGTTGGATAGTTCATTTATCGAGGAAGGCTATAGGCTATATATCATCACGCTACGACCAATAGGAGCGGAGCACTAATGAAAAATGTTTCAAAAACGGGGGAAAATTATCACGCCACGGGCAATAGTAGACGCAAACGAGGTTGCGTGGGTCCGCTAGTCATCTATATAATATGTTAAATGTTCAGTTGATTTATGTCCTGTAAAGTTCTGCATCGATTGATCTCAAATTTTCACTGGATCTACAAATTAATTCAAACATTGCTTTAATCTATTTTCCACCTCAGTTTAGTTCCTCATATTTTATCAATGCGCCACACAACGCAGTACAGCTATTGTTCTAATACATATGTATATTTTAGGTCCTTACATATCAAATTGGCTTTTGTCACACTTGCCACTTTGATCTGAAATATAATATCCTCTCTGGTTAAGAATTCCAAATTCAAAGTTATAAATCCATTTAGCCGGTATATTTGAGTTTCTAAACAGTCATTCATTAGTTTTTCCTTAATTAGTTTTTCCTTTGGCGTTGCTCATCTTGCACAATAGAAAACATGAAATATCGCTTTAATTACAAGTACGAGTTCTACCGTGACACCAGTGCTGCAGAATCAGCTCGAAGGATTAATGATGTGTACGGCGCTGGTGTCGCATAGTACGTTTTTGGTTCCAACGTTTTCGTTCTGGAAATTTTGACTTTTATAACAAGCCCCGTGGAGGCTCCCGGAGACCAAAGTGGATAATGAAGAATTAAAGGCTATTGTGGAAGCGGACCCATCGCAAACCACTTCATAGTTGGCCGCAGGCTTCGCTGTGAGTTATAAAACTGTTATAAAAAAGCTTGAACGGTGGGTACCTCATGAATTGGATGAAGGGAACCAGCAAACATGACTGCTGCTTTACATTGCTCAATCGGCACAATAATGATGTGATTTTAAATTGGGTCATTACTTGTGATGAAAAGTGGATCCTGTACAATAATCGGAAGCGCTCGTCGCAATGGCTGAACCCTGTAGAACCATTCAAATCCTGCCCTAAGCGAAAATTAACTGCTTCAGGACAACGCTAAACCACACACTGCACAACAGATGGCCGCTAAACTAGAGGAGCTGCAATTGGAATGTCTGTGACATTCACCGTAATTCCCGGACCTTGCTCCAAAAATTACATTTTTTTCCGAAATTTGGATAACTTCTTACTAGGAAAAAAAAAAACTCCGATATGGCAGTCCAAACCAGTATTTTTAGTAAAAGGATCAATAAACTACCTATGAGATGGCAAAAATGCATAGATAACAATGGTACATACTTTGATTAATTAAATATATTTTACAAATAAGAACGACTTTACACCTCGCATACAAAACGCCAATTTCATATTTAAACACCTAATAATTTATAACAAGTCTACGGACCTACAACATAAATATATTCACGTAACATCCAGGTAACGCATACTGTCTACTCTATACTAGTTTCTCTAAATCCTTTCTTGGAAGCTGCATGAAGTCGTCACGCGGACACCCCGCCGGGACGGTAGCGCGCGGGCGGTCCAACTCCCCTTAATTAATTTTAATACATTTACCTGCACTAACACGGAGACAGTGGTGTCTTATGGGTATGTGGTCTATGCGGTAAGAGCAAACAGGTGATGTTAACTTTAGAGAAACAAAGTTTATGTTAGAACTAACTATTGCCCGCGGCTCTGTCCTCGTGTATCGCGGTAAATAGTAGTCTAACCTTCTTCAAGAGTCAAAGTATTTCCATGCCTATTTTTATTGAAATCGGTGCAGTGGTTTAGCTGTAAAAACGTATCAGACAGACAGGGTTACTTTCAATTTATATCATTTATGTATATAACGCGTTTAGGGTGCTGATGGGGTTGCCGCGTTTCTGTAGTGCTTCAGACATGTTTGCAGAAGCCCGCGTTGACTGCTTTTATGCTGTAATGCGTAAAAGATGCGCGTCCTTCGTACACAGGGTGCGGGGCAGCACCAACAGCATCCTAAAAATAATCTCCAGCCGACTGGACTGTAAACTGGTGCTGCAGACTCTCTGCTGGAACTCCAGCGTAAAAACGTAATTTTTACTATATATTTTACTAACATAGATGTAAGGTAAATTGTTACTAACACAGTGAGTTTTATTACTTGATTAAAATTATTATTGGTATGGATGATGTTTCTCTCAACTTAACTTTTTGATCATTCCTGGTTCAAGTCTAAAACTTGGAACAGGAATGATCGAAAAGTTATGATTTTAAACCGGTGCTGTTAATGGAAACAGAAAAGAGTGTAGCTAAGTTACTTATGTTTTACTTTGTTAAACAGAAGATGGATTCAAAAATGGTAAACTGAATAGCGAATTTTAGCCCCATGGTAACTAATGACAAGAAACCGATGACAATCATAGGATCAAGACATTGGAACCAATTGGCAAAACCCGACCAAAACGAAATGAAGAAGATGTCGGTAAGTACTAAACAGCACTCTTAGCTAAGTTGCAGCAGGCAGAATGATAGACAGAATATTATGAGATTTTTATTTAGCTCAAAGGAGGTGCGATTAGGCTAGAATGTGTATCCACACGGTTGTGCGGTTAAACACAAATTGATTTTTTTCAGCGGTTACTGCTTGAAGGATCAAGGAAGTATTTTTACATGTTTTTAAATTATGTCATAATTGGAATTTAAAAGTACAGTTATTACATAACATACTATGTACATACCACGTAAGTATATACTCGCTTTACAATTCCTATAATCTAATAGGATACTGGCGACAATTTACAGGCTATTTGCGTAATCAATTTGTGAACATATCGTGGGAATCATTTTAATACAAATTGACAACACAGGTATAAGTACATATTATTTGAGAAATCTTTTAAACGGATGACCGTGGAAGAGATGTGACATTTTTTTTTTTTTTACTCTACTCTGCCTGATGGAAAGCATAAGCAGAATCCAAGAGTGGCGGTCACCATACTCACTGCGAATGCAGACAATGCAGTATGGCGACCCACACCATGGCGGCCTAGTGATGCTGCTGCATCTTTTAGTCTAGTCAACAAATATGGAACTTGTTGACTAGACTACTTGGGCCTCCGGTTTCGCACTCACCAACGAAACACGACAGCACGAACGTGGTCATTTTACGTTGATTTTCTGTGCGAGGGTAGTACCGCCCCGGTCGAGCCGGCCCATTCGTGCTGAAATCAGCGTGGCTCTACTACCTCTATCCTGTTTTAATAAAACAAACATTTATTCTATACATATAAGTGCAATACAAATTATGATTTTGCTAAAATCCATCGGAGAGGATGGCTATAGATGCAAAATGCATAGACAGATGTTTAAGTAGCACAGATATAAAACTATAGAAATGTAACAAATATTTTTATGCACATATCGATAGACTATTCATTTCAGAAATATTCATGTACCTATATTAGAAACTCCTTGTTATCTAAACCGTTTTCTTGTGAAATTAACTATATGTTTGTAACGGTATGTACCTACTTGGGGACGCCGGCGCCGTAGGGCCGACGAATGATTATCGTATCCGGAATGGACACATTCGACCTAAAATTGTCATAACAGCTTCGAAATATGAATTTTATATTTTATTACTCAATCGTTATACCAATCCACACAAGCTACCAGCCTTTCCAAAGACAATATAATTCTTTTAATTAAACAAATATAAAAAAATTGAGATGCGTTCGGAAGTCGATTCTTATCTCAATTGCCATTGATCCAAAGGATTACAGGGATTTTAATATTAGTATTAATAAGTTGTAACACAACTTATATAAATAACTAATTAGTAGATATTATAGTAATAAAATAATAGCTATTGACGGGTAAACCTGTTTTAAATTAAAGTCAGTGATGGAATTAGGAAGCGAGGCGGCCATTGCATTTTACACACAAAGCCAAGTGTCGTTTATAAAGTAATGATCATCATAACATTATATTATTAGTGGTCTTTCTCATTAGGTAATGACTAATGGCCGTGTTGTACATTTCTTAGCCTAACTTCGATTGAATTTAAAATTATCTACATATAGAAGTGCTATCCCATTGAGATTATTGTTTTAAGCATAGGTACATGTATTTAAAAAAAATAACGATTGACTTTTTTGTTTTATAGACTACGAGTACAAGCAACCTGCCCCGGCTTCGCATGGGATCTTTACGGAAAATATAAAATAGCCTATGTTACCCCAAGAAGATGTGCGGCTTAATTTTTACCGACGTCTTCAACGAATGTCGTTATATTTTAGCCAATATACTCCAAAATTTAACAAATTATATACCAAAACCTTCTTCAAGAATCACTCTATGTATTGATAAAAACCGCATCAAAATCTGTGCTTTTGAGTTTTTCGCGAACAGACAAACAGACAGACGCGGCGGAGGACTTTGTATTATAATATGTAATGATTTACGTATAATATTCATCAATATTTACGTTCATTGATTTCTTTAAACTATTGCAAAGTTAGTAGACTCTACTGAATCATAAGTTATTATCCTAGTGACCCTTAAAACAAAGTAGATTTTTCAAGTTCACTGCTATCTTCTATATTATGGAATAATTCGTCATTTATTTGTGATTTAGCAATATATCTTTTAAGTAAACTGACACGCTGTGAATTTTGTGGTGAAGGGATTCTGGTATCAGGATCAGAACCACAGTACTGTTGTTAGACATTTAATTTGTTCATTATCTTCAGAAGTAAGGCTAGAATTCATTTCTGATTAATTTAAGAAATTACTTGATATTTTTACGATCATAACAGTAGCATGAAACTGATTTTTCTTCTGATTTTAGTATTTTAGTAGATAAGGCTTTATGTGTTGTCGAGAAGGCTTTTCGTGTATGCATTTATTATTTATTGAAAAAAGATGATAGACCATTTTAAATTATTAGTAATCTATTTTGCGTAATAAATAATTCGATTTTGATTCAATTTGAAATCGATTTCTTGTTCTGAACATTGTAATTTTAATTTGCAATTCTTCTTTATTTGTTTGATAATATATCTGTAAGTAGACTCTTTAGTTTCTTTCGGGAGGCGACGATGCTTGCCGATTTATGTCATGTGAAATCCTTATTCCAAACTAGTATGTTTGTTGCATGACATTCGAAAAGGAAGTGTTTTATATCACTTAGCGTGTTCGTCTTTATCTTTATGATATCATTTCCTCAGAGACCCGTTTGGCATAAAAACTTGGTATTAACAGATAATTAATTTGTCCTGACTAATATCATTAAAACAGACCATTTAACATTTTTTAAAAATTAGATAATTGCCACTTCATAATGTGTCTGGTTGACGCTACGTCTAATTTGATCATCCGTTTGCGTTTACAAATTTTACAATTTGACTACGCGGACCACCCCTGCGTTTATCACCGCAATGCCAAATCTCTGATGGACCTTACCTAATCGCGGACCCTAAACATAGTCGTAATTTGCGTTTTATTGCCATTACGTATTTTACTACCAGAAATATGGGGTATTATGCAAAATTAAGTTGAGCAAACCGATTTTAACCAGTGCCGGTAGTAGGTCCTCGTCCTTGTTGTATATGCTAAATCGTTTCAATTTATTACTTTACTCAATTTTATGCTGTATTTATTCGTGTGTGGTCTTATGTGGCAATTAACTAAAAGACCGTTACCGTTACTGTATTTTATTTCTTCCGTTCTACAGGTTGTTAATAAGTAATATAAAACAAACGGAAATGTTGGCGAAACTTCTCAAATATATTAAAAAGTTCCCATAGATATACAATACTACTGTCCCATCTTATTACACATACTTTTTAAGCTGCAGTTTAATTTCTAATACTGATTCCATTTCGATTTTATTTCTGATTGGAACTAGTCTTCGTTCCGAATACGGCCTGAATATGATACTGGAATACAAAACCGAGTCAGTAGAGTCTATGCTAAAAATAAATTTCATATGATTTAACAAAAAAACACAAGACGTTAGCTCGATTCAAGAATTGCAGGATTCAAGAACAAGAAGTAAAGGTTTTTAATCGATATTAAATTTAATTTTGAAGACTATAGAGAGAATGTTAACAATTTGTTCACGTCATCCAGCTGTAGACTTTTGGGATATTTCAGAACGACTTTGACTTCATAGTATTTTGTAGAGAATAGGTTTAATATGTATGGTCTATCACTTATATTCTGAAGAGTGCTTCGAGACATTGTTCGACTTAAGAGACACGCAGCAAAATTATTAAGAATTTTTTGATTGTGTAATTTATACTCTCGATTGTCGGCACTTGATGGAACTTGTTATTATACATTTTTGAATTAAAACCACTTGTACTTATTCCACTATTTTATTTTTGTTTACACCTGACCGGTTTCGCCGTTATGGCATCATCATCATGGTTTTTGATTGTGATTTTCTCGTACGTCTCGTTTGAAGGCCATGACATGGCCTTATCGAAAAGAATGGCTACGCATTTGTAGTTATAACACTCATTGATTGCAGGTGACCATCGGCAGCTGAAGTCGGTTACCAGCGGGTGAGGGAACATACCTACTTACCTACATTATTTTTTAATTTGGTTTTTATTTTCCTTTTGGCTGACAGGAGTTGGATACGAGAAAATTAATGAAAATCGTTTAAAATTACGTGCCTAATATGATAAAACGTAGTGTGGGACGCCCTCTGGCCAGCCCCCCTAGCCAAGTTGCAAGCGTTCATCGTTCTGCAATCGTTAACGCCTAAATTCTCGTGTGTCATTGGCTAATCTTAGACAAAGTAATCTTGGATAAAGTATTAGCCAATGACACACGAAAATTTAGAACTACCTAAGAATGCTTGCAACTTGGCTAGGGGGGCAGAGGGCGGGACGACTTACGTAAGAGGGCTGGCTGCGACGGAATGCAGAAAGCAACAGACCGGGCTCTGTGGTGTTCTTTGGAAGAGTCCTATGTCCAGCAGTGGACTGCAACGGCCTGATGATGAATATGAGAGGCCTATGTCCAGTGGTGGACTGTAAAAGACTGATGACGATGATATTTAACTTTTTTAACACAGCATTTTATGCGCCTGTGAGTTTTTAAAGCGCTAAACGCTGCGTGCCATATTAGGATATATGTATGTAGTTTGAAATTTCTCGTGGGAAAATTTTGCAAAAGAGCAACAACTTGCATTTATAAGAATCACATCCCATTACTCAAAATTACTCCTCCAAAATTCTACTTTAGGATATTTTATTGCGATAGATAACGGGACCACCGGTTCTGAAGTTATAGACTTACATTAGATGTAGGGGTCACACTTAGACTCTAGTCGAAAAAGGTGTCTTCAGTATGTTTAACGTTTTTAATAATATTTAATATTCCCACTTTAGCACATTAGATATAAGACTAAGAATAGAACACGTCGAAATAACTACAGCTGAAGTACAAGATTCGTAAAACCTTTTTTTTAAATATTTCGGATATCTAACACACAACGCCACCTAGTCCCAAGCTAAGCAGAGCTTGTGTTATGAGATATCAATACATATATACTTTTTTTCTAAATACATACATAATAAACATAGAAAACACCCAATCTCTAAAACAAATATTTGCAGACCATACAAACATTTGGTCCGACCCAGGAATCGAACCCGAGACCTTAAGCACAACAGTCGCATACGCTACCACTACACCACCGAGGCAGTTGACCTTTAGAAGATTGAAGACAATATATTTTCAAAGTTTTCTATTATATTAAGGTAATCCTTATTTATGTAATTGAATTTTGGTATCTTCTGTCAATAATATAAATAGTGATAGTAGACTTTTCTCCAGTATATGCATTATATTTTACTTATTTGTATTTTTTATTATTTTTATAGAATAGAGGGCAAACAAGCAGACGTATCGCCTGATGGTAAGCGATTCCCGCCGCCCATGAACAAATTGGACACCCGCAACACCAGAGGCGTCACAAGTGCGTTGCCGGCTTTTGGGGGATGAGGAAGGGAATGGGGGGAGGGGTTAAGGTATAGGCCTCCGGTATCCTCACTCACTCGGTGAAACACAGCGCAAGCGCTATTTCACACCGGTTTTCTGTGAAGTATGTACCTAATAGCTATAATAGGCGAGCAGATGTTTTTTGAAAAGCAGATGAACGTTTCTGTTTATAATATACACCTCGTATCAGTTGCATCTCTTGGAAGCCCGAACCTCCACTCCCGAGGGAATAAATAGGGGTGGTCTACAATTTACGACAAAAAATGACATTTGTTTACTTATGTTTAGTTAACAACTTTATCTTAAATCTTAAGTTGAAAATTGAGATTGATTAAATAAATAATATCCATAATAGGTGTGTATGGCCAGCTGTAAATTGCTACAGGTATATGGACACGTTCTGTTGCACCAAAATGCCGCATGCTGTAGCGAATAAATTTGATATCCTGCTTAGTTCAATTTTAGTCATTTGACTTTACACAAATAGTTCAGCTTCAATTATAGTCATTTGACGTTACACAAATAGTTCAGCTTCATTTTTAGTCATTTGACTTTACACAAATAGTTCAGCTTCCTTTTTAGTCATTTGACTTTACACAAATAGTTCAGCTTCATTTTTAGTCATTTGACTTTACACAAATAGTTCAGCTTCAATTATAGTCATTTGACGTTACACAAATAGTTCAGCTTCATTTTTAGTCATTTTACTTTACACAAATAGTTCAGCTTCATTTTTAGTCATTTGACTTTACACAAATAGTTCAGCTTCCTTTTTAGTCATTTGAGTTTACACAAATAGTTCAGCTTCATTTTTAGTCATTTGACTTTACACAAATAGTTCAGCTTCATTTTTAGTCATTTGACTTTACACAAATAGTTCAGCTTCATTTTTAGTCATTTGACTTTACACAAATAGTTCAGCTTCATTTTTAGTCATTTGAATTTACACAAATAGTTCAGCTTAACTTTAGTCATTTGATTTTACACAAATAGTTCAGCTTCATTTTTTTGCATTTGATCAGTGAACCTTTAAACGAACAATTCTTATCTTTATATATATAAATCTTCTGTGCGTATGCATGTGACAAAATTGTCCTAAACGGCGGAACCGATTTTAATGATTTTTTAAAATATTTTTTTTGTGTCTTTCCCTGGGGATTAAGAGAATGGTTTAGATTCGTTATCGCCTGGTACTTGGGTTAATATACACCTCGTATCAGTTGCATCTCTTGGAAGTCCGAACCTCCACTCCCGAGGGAATAAATAGGGGTGGTCTACAATTTACGACAAAAAATGACATTTGTTTACTTATGTTTAGTTAACAACTTTATCTTAAATCTTAAGTTGAAAATTGAGATTGATTAAAGAAATAATATCCATGATAGGTGTGTATGGCCGGCTGTAGATTGCTACAGGTATATGGACACGTTCTGTTGAACAATATGCCGTATACTGTAGCGAATAAATTTGATATCCTGCTTAGTTCAATTTTAGTCATTTGACTTTACACAAATAGTTCAGCTTCAATTATAGTAATTTGACGTTACACAAATAGTTCAGCTTCCTTTTTAGTCATTTGACTTTACACAAATAGTTCAGCTTGATTTTTAGTCATTTGACTTTAAACAAATAGTTCAGCTTAACTTTAGTCATTTGATTTTACACAAATAGTTCAGCTTCATTTTTTTGCATTTGATCAGTGAACCTTTAAACGAACAATTCTTATCTTTATATATATAAATCTTCTGTGCGTATGTATGTGACAAAATTCTCCTAAACGGAACCGATTTTAATGATTTTTTCATTTTTTTTGTGTCTTTTCCTGGGGATTCGAGAATGGTTTAGATTCGTTATCGCCTGGTACTTGGGTTGTGGAGGACTAATGGTAGGTCTTTCAAAAAAATGCGACATTCGCAAGGGAATCAAAACCTACAGGGTACTTCCCGTGAATGGGACTAATCCCGCCCACACGCCCACCACTGTAACTCCTGTACACCAGGATCAACAGCGGTGACCCACGAAAACACCGAGTTATGACACTCGGGAAGTCCCAGGAAAAATTTAACTGTCTTGGAACCCGCAACGAAATTAATCAGAAGAAAACTGGAGCAGTTGGAAATATAATAAGTCCACTTCCCTCCTTAGCAAAGCGGGAGACAAAATGGAGTCAAAATAGGCAGACGCCTTTTTTCAAACCGGGAAGCACCACGGATAAAAAAATATTATGGGTCCTAAGTGAGCTATATTTGATTTCTATAGTATGTATGGCAGAATCGCTTAAACGCACGGAAATTCACCGCAGTTGACACAAGATCCCCATAATATACTACCCCAGACGTCATTTGTAAGCTATTTAGCATCATGTTACGTTCATTGTACCAAAGACTACATTCCCAGAGGATATGATGAGCCGACTGTTCACAGCTAGAATCAGGTGTTGAGCATTGACAAAATGGTGAATCGACTAATTTAAATGAGTATAGTTTGCTCTTAAAGTTACCGTGGCCTGTAACGTCATCCCGTGAAGTCATCTTCTTGAAATTTGGTACGAAGCAACATCTTATAGTAAATTTTCAACACTCGCAAGGGAATCAAAACCTACAGGGTACTTCCCGTGAACTCAGGATCTTGAAATTGGTACGAAGCAACGTCTTATAGTACAGATAAAGGAATAATTTCGAAAAGCATATTTTTTTTATTCCATCAAATAAAAAAAATAGTTTTAATTTTTTGAAACTTACTAACCCTTTCCTCATGAACGTATAGAGGTATTACATTGAAATTCATATAAAATACTCAAGTTTATAACACCTTTATGCTGTAACAAAATCAAACTTCTATGTTAACGTAATCAAAAGAAACAGCAATTTAAGCCCCATATTTGGAAACTCGCAAGTACATCGGCGCTGACCTAAACGGACACGTAGGGCAAACATCAACCTACCATAATGCAATACATGGCAACCGAGGTTTTGGACTAAAAAATGAGGATGGTGAGGATGTTCTCGATCTTGCAGTAACATTTAACATGGCGATAATTAACACCTTCTTTTCCAAACCGCAAGAACACTTAATAACGTACAAGAGTGTGGGACATCAAACCCAGGTGGATTTTATCCTGGCCGATAGACGCCTGTTAGGGACTTGTCGAGATTGCAAAGTGATACCTGGAGAGCCTCTAACTACTCAGCATCGACTACTTGTGGCAGACTTTTTATTACGACACTCAACAAAGTCTAAAATAGAGAAAGTCCCAAAAATCCGATGGTATAAACTAAGTCAAGCAGAAGGGAAAGCCCTTTGCGAAGATTTGGAAAAATACATTGGAAATGCTGACATGGACAAAAACGTCAATGACATCTGGAACGAGTTCCACAAGTTCTGCATCGAAAGGGCCTCAACACGCTTTGGTGTGTCCAACGGCGTAGCGAGAGAAGACAAAGACCCATCTTTCTGGAAACCGGAGGTACAGGAAAAACTACAATTGAAGAAAACCTGTTTTAAGATCTGGCAACAGACTGGCAGTGATGAAGAAAAACAAGCTTACTGGTGTGCAAAAAAAGAAGCAAAGCGGGCAGTGGCATGTGCTAGGGCTTCCAATAGAGAAGACCTATACGCCAAACTGAACAACTGCACAAATGACAAAGAACTTTTTAAGATTGCTAAACAAAGGCACCGCGACACACAAGACACATCAGTGACCAAATACATCAAAGATCTTCAAGGCAATCTTCTCACTTCAAACGAGGACATAAAAAAGAGATGGCATGAATACTACTCACAGCTATCGAACGAAACGTATCCCTACGAGCACATGCCGGAATTATCACCAACTGAAGGCCCCTGGGAGGAGATAACGTCTATGGAGGTAAAAACATCCGTAAGTAAGATGGCCAACAACAAGGCCACAGGACCAGATGACATCCCTGCCGAACTGTGGAAATCTCTTGGAAATGTAGGCGCACATTTTCTACGCCCCATATTTAATAAAATCCAATCAGAGGGCATCCCTGACGCATGGAGAAAGAGCTACCTGGTGCCATTTTTCAAAAACAAGGGAGACATCAGGCAATGCAGTAACTATCGGGCAGTCAAGCTTATCTCGCACACATTTAAAATATGGGAGAGAGTACTCAACGAAAGAGTACGGAGACTGACCACCATCACAGAAAACCAATGCGGATTCGTGCCCGGGAAGTCTACCACCGATGCAATACATACGATCAGGATCTTGATGGAGACATACAGAACCAGAAAGAGCGATCTTCATATGGTGTTCATCGACCTCGAAAAGGCATTCGACCGGGTCCCGAGACCACTGATTTGGCAAGCATTGCGCTCCCAGAATATTCCCGAGTGTTACATAGAACTCGTCAAAGACATGTACGCTGGAGCGACAACCCGAGTGCGATGCCCTGCGGGATTGAGTCAGGAGTTTCGGGTACGGGTAGGAGTGCATCAGGGATCGGCACTCAGTCCATTACTGTTTAACATAGTGATGAACTATCTGACAGCCAACATACAACGTCCTGTACCCTGGGATATCCTTTACGCAGACGACATAGTCTTGATCGATGAAGACCCCATGGCTTTGCAAGCAATTTTGGAAAAGTGGAGATTGGCTTTGGAGACCGCTGGCTTGAGGATAAACAGAGAAAAGACAGAACACATGCACTGCAACTTCTCAAACAGCGACGTCAGCCATACCATCACACTTCAAACCACCACTCTAAAGACCGTCGACCACTTCAAATACCTCGGCAGTGTACTCTCTAGCGATGGCAACATTGACGCTGACATCACGCAGCGAACCAACACGGGCTGGCAGAGGTGGAGAGAACTTACGGGTGTACTCTGCGATTCACAAATGCCAATAAAAACCAAAGGCAAGGTCTATAAAACTGCAGTACGGCCAGCAATGACCTATGGCGCAGAGTGTTGGCCAATCACAAAAGCGCAGGTAAACAAGGTGCACGTCAACGAAATGCGAATGCTCAGATGGTCCGCAGGCGTCACCCTTCTAGACAAAGTGCCGAATGTATATATCAGAGGCAGCTTTAAAGTAAGACCAATACCGGAGAAGCTCAAAGAGACGCGCTTGAGGTGGTACGGTCACGTCATGCGTCGACCTGACGAACACATGACCAAGAAAGTGCTGCAACTGGAGTCGGGACCAAGAGGCCGTGGCAGACCCCGAGCTACATGGATGTCGACCATCAGCAAAGACCTCGGAGAAGAGAGAGTGGACCCCGTGACGACCCAGAACAGATGTCTCTGGAGAAGAAGGATAAGGAGAGCCGACCCCGAGTAGAAACGGGAAAAGGCCAGACGAAGAAGAAGAATTTGGAAACTCGCAACTACTCGCAAGAGAATCAAAACCTAAAGGATACTTCCAGCCGTCCTAGAATCTTGAAATTTGGCATGAAGCAACGTTTTATAAAACAAATAAAGGAAATTTTTTAAAAATCTTAAATTTTTGGTTACATCACAAGTTTTTTTTAATAATTATATAACTATGTATTATCCTTTGCCTCATGGACGCGCAGAGGTATCAAGGTGAAATTTATATTTAAATTAGGTCTAATTGCCTTTAAGCTTTGAAAAAATAAATAAGTCAACGCAAAAACGCAAAACGCTCAAAAGGTACAACCATTTATACTAGTACCGCATATTTTGAAACTCGCGACTGCTCGGAAGGGAATCAAACACTAAAAGCTGCTTCCTGTGACGTAGAAAATTGAAATTTGGTAAGAAGCAATAGCTTAACAGCACAGGTAACAGAAAAATCCTGAAAACTTTTACCTATATATATACCTACAGGTTTGTACGGAACCCTCGGTGCGCGAGTCCGACTCACACTTGACCGGTTTTTTTATTAGTAATTATTTTAATAACTTTAAATGTGTGGTGATAATTTAAAAGACTGTGAGAGTAAGGCTACCGAAATTTTCTCTTCCATTAAAGTTATTGCAAAATAATGGCACATCCTACGAACTTTCTCACAATTAAACGAGACATAAAATTGATATCGCGGCTTCGACAACACGCCTCAACGATTACTAACTTGTACGATCTTTGTCAACGAATTAAAGTCTGACCGAATTATCTTCTTATTTAGGGGGTTATATTGTATTCACGTCGTTAATTCTAATATTGCAATAAATATGTCTGGAATGTTTGGTAACAAGGCGGGCCGTACCGAATTGTATTAGACGTAATAGACCGTGGAATCGTGGGGTTTGAACCGAAGCCGCCTATCCCGGTGGTCGATGTTATTTTTTGCGTAAATTGTTTCAGATAGTCTCATTTCTTGCTTGATTTATTATTTAATATTAAGTGTAAAGATGGATGTGCAAATATTTGTGAATGCTAAATTGGCTTGTCATTTCATGATGGACTTATTTTTGAGTTTTTATAGTTTTTAACATTTAAATAGAGTTGGATCGAATAAATTCTAAGTATACTTACAAACAAAATGTTTTCTTCGGGTATTTAAATGGAAAAAGTAGTTTAAAGCAGAAATATTATTAGTATTCTTCCCCGGCGATAGAGTCTGGATAGACGCGGCGTCGATTCTGAGAGGGACCTGAAATAACATGGTCCGGGTCCTCCTCAGAGCAAGGCGCCTGAGACCAGCCCTCGGGCGAGTTTTTTTAGGTATTTTTTATTTAAATTAAATAATATGGACACATATGGATACTTACAACCGCTGGTGAATGGCACTATCTTTACAAACTGATTATAAATTCTTATCTGGAAAAAGTCCATTCTATCGTTTCGGGAAAACTTCTTCAGGTAGCTCATTGCTCAGCTGGGGTGTTAGTGACAAGGGATTCCTCTGAAACTTATCATGTACGAGGATATAAGTGTCAAGGTGTGAAGATGAACGAGAGGTGCTACAATGTCAAACAGTTTCTCGAAATATGAGCGGGCACTTAAAAATAAATCAAGTCTCTTCTTAGGTTTAATGGTTCAGTATAACAATTGAGTTTGGAGTCGCATTGTCAAAGTCTCCATGTGCTCAAGTTCTCTACTTGAGATAGAAATTGTTGTTTACATAATAAAAAAAGAAGAGTTTTTTATTTTTATTTAAGTTGAATGGGTGAAAGATGAAACACTTCGCTGATGTAGCACTAAAGGATTGAGAGTTCAGTCTTTGTTAACCATTTTCCATCTAGAGCTTTATAACAAAAGGTCCTCATGATCCCAGTGATCCAACATTTTTTTGCTTAAAGTCGTAATAATAACATTACTCTTAAAGAACTTTAATGAAATTGTAACCTATGTAATATTACGGTAGTACTACGGCCTAAGCACGACTTTATCTAAATTTGAAGTGTGCTAACACTAGGGTGACTCTCTCGCTCGGTAACATGATTGCGGCCATGTTGCGGAGCGACAGCGCCTGGAACTCTGCCGTTTCTTTCTGCGAGCAAGTTATGCTTGCCAAGGTGACTACGCGGCGGAGCGGGACCGGGAGAGGTTTAGAACTGGCCAGGTAGACGCAGACGCCTCAGGGGCTCACAAAATGATCTCCGTGCTCCAGATGAGGCCATCTGTCACCCTAGCAGAAGCAGGCTCGGGTGGGTGACGCACGCGCTCCATAGCGCTCGCGCCTTACATTTTGGGGACACAAACGGTAACATCGTGGTTTCCACACGGGAGGGGCCATCTGCAAAGTGTAGGTGGCCCGAGGTACGTCGGGGTTCCAGGATTTTCCTTTCTAGGGTGCAACTGGTTCCCCGTTTCCTAGTATCCGAGACGGCGTGCGGTTTTAGTCGGTTCGAATCCGACATGCCACCAGATACCAGGTGGTATCCGAGGGGATTTATCCAAGGGGAAAAAAATAAAGTGTAACTCCAATTTTTGAAATGAACTAGACTTCTAATAAACTTAAAACAAGACATTTCCTATCAACTATAAGTTTGATCTAATTTCATACATCAGTTGATGTATGAAATTAGATCAAACTTACAAAACTTTCACCTACCTAAACCTTTTTCTCACATAAAACCTCAAAGTTAATCTACACAGTGTTCATACATAAAACAGTAGTATAATCTGTGAATCCTTTGTTGTGTGGTGCTTAACAGAGCATTTAACCGAGTCTCTGAAGTAGCGAGACAAAGGCATCACACTACGAGCCAGATAAACGATTGTTGTTTGTTTTTTCTCCTTTGTATATTCCGTCGGACTGAAAAAAAGGTTTTATTCTCTATGCCCACAACATCCACTTTTAATGTTATATTATTTGTATGAAAATTGGGCACATACTTAAAAATTTGTGTTTATAGTAAATGATGTGATGATATTATAACGGATTACTTCGATATGACGGACGACGGACTATTTCGATAATTTAAGAAAGATGAGAGAATTGTAGAGAGCTATGTCTAGCAGTAGGCTGCGGTATGCTGATGATGATGATGATGAGAAAAGGAGTTACAAAGGTCTCTCTAGGTAAGCAGTACGATGTAAGTAATATTGTAATAATTGATATTATTACTACTTATAATAAAAATGTAACAGGTCCAATTCTGTAATCAAAGATATTTTGAAATTTATTTTTGGAGGGCTCTCTGTAATCGATACTGAAGCGAAAACTGTATTTTTTTTCATTTTTGTCTGTCTATCTGTCTGTACATATGTACAAGTGTACTAAGTTGTAATTCAATAACACATAATCCGATTTCATTCATTCTTTTTTTGCTAGAAAAAAAAAGATAAAGGCAAAGGGTTTTTTTGGTCTGCGACTGTACACTGCCTGTGGGAAGCTGAAACAGATATGAAAATATGGCGGTACGAAGCCAGGTCAGCTAGTACAATATAATTATGGTTTAACTGCGTATTTTATTTAGAGTAGGTATGTTTTATCTGGGTTGGGATTACCTCTAGACTGGCATGTTAATCATAATGATTTTACGTAGAGTCTGGTGACTGTTAATCATTTGCCACCTAGCACCTTAATGTCAATTTACTTAATCAAAAGATAGCAATGGACAGATACAGATATCATTTACCAATAACATTTAGATGTATATAGATTTTCACTCATCGCTAGTGTGTTCGTAATCGAAATAGATTCTAGACAAACTCTTGTTAAAGGTTTTGGTTGTATTTAAAAAGTAATTCGTCCATTCCTCCAGACAGTGTTTTATTATTATTATTACCATTACAGAGATTAAAATATCGGCAGGTATTGATAAGTAGGTAAAAGGACTTAATGTTTTCAATCAAATGTCGAAGTAATAACATGAAGTAAATACCTACAAAGCTCCACATAGGATAGTCTTCAACATTAAAATCACGACTTAATACATACAAACTTATACTTTCACCCCATTCCCGTCCAGGGTAGGCAGAGACCATGAAATGACATTTGCTACTATCCTGATATACAAATTTGAATTCTTATGAATTCTCACGTTTTTAAAGCGAATGCTTTATTTTCTTATTTTCTTATAAAGGCTACTGTTGTAGACAAACACTTCAGAAAAGTATTTGTTACAAGTTTATTGAGTACAAAAGCAAACCATTTGCAAAACCATTGGAGCGACAACAAAACATCTACAATGTACGAACAAAATAAATAAATAATCTCCTCTACACAAATAAATATCGCCATTATCGGTCTGTGTTGCCAACCGCGACCCACTGGGTTTGGTGTTGCTAACAAAAGAAAATAATAAATTCTAATACAATGCTGTGTCACCGCATTTGTTATGCAATTATTGAGAATTGAGTAGGTATGTGATTTTTGTGAATAGGCGTGATGAGTGCGAGATTGAGTATCGATTTTTTCGTTTGTAATATTGTATTATTAGGCAAACTTTCTTTTAAGAGTAACAGAAAGTACAAATATCAGATTGAAATTTTTAATAAGTAGGTTCGTAATGTAAACCTTTTTAGTAGACTCATTAGCGACTAGCGATCCCTATATATTTTATGACCCACGCAACCTCGTTTGCGTCTCCTATTGCCCGTAGCGTAACAATTTTCCCCGGTTTTTTAAACATTCTTCATTGGTGCTCCGCTCCTATTGGTCTTAGCGTGATGATATATAGCCTTTCTCGATAAATGTATTATCCAACACTGAAAGAATTTTTCAAATCGGACCAGCGGTGCCTGAGATTAGCGCGTTCAAACAAACAAACAAAGAAACAAACAAACTCTTCAGCTTTATAATATTAATAATATTATATAGTATAGATTTTTAGATGTTTCTACTTCTAGACTGTGAATATTGTGTTTATTCGTAAATATGCCGATGTCCGAAAAAAATGGACTGCCTATTTCGGAGAAGAGATAGAAAGGGAGTTAGAGAGAAAGAGACACGATGATGGAGTTGCTGATTCTATTGTCCAGGGTAAGTACGGTTTCTAGTCTAGCGTAACACATTCATAGATCACCATTAGCTTAGAACCCTAGTGGTCGTCAACCCAGTGTTAAAATTCATACAAAGTGTTGAATGTGTAATCCTACTAATATTATAAACGCGAAAGTTTGTAAGTATGGATGGATGGATGTTTGTTACTCTGTCACGCAAATCTACTCAACGGATTTGGATGAAACTTTACAGTAATATAGCTTATACATCAGAATGACCTACTATTTGCCGTGAAAACCGATATACACGCGGGCGGAGCCGCGGGCAACAGCCTGTCAATTGTTCATCCCGGTCACATCATTTAGCCCTTACCCTGTTTTCACTGACTTTCAATTTTGATATTTGTTATGTATGCACGCTATGTTACTAATAAGTTTGACGAATAATTTCAATGTCATTAAAAATACATAAAACTCATAATATATTTTGGATCCTCAGTAGCGCGAAATGACTATCTTTTACGAACATCAAATCTTACTAGTATTACATTTACATACATTACTATTAAACAATATATCAAATCTTACATCTTGAGATTATGGATTAATGTAATAAATAAAAAATCTGAAGAATTAAGACAAATCTTTCATCAATAGTTGTTGATAAAAGATTAATATCATATACGTCTGTTCATTAACAAAATATAATAATACTAGCTTTTGCTCGCAGCTCACGTGTGTATCGGTTATCGCGGCAAAGAGTTAGCCCATGCCAAAGTGTCCTCATGCCAAATATAATCGAAATCGGTGCCGCGGTTTAAACGTGAAAGCCTAACAGACAATCAGAGATTCATACTTCCTATTCATAATACTGGTATGGTTTAATCCAAAATTTAAAGATATAAGATGTGATGTTTATTGAAGATATCATTTCCACAGTGTTTTATATATTTCGATATTAAATAGATAAATAAAATAATTTGTCAAACATTGGTAGCAACGAGTATCGAATATCAGAATTGAAAGTTGGCGATGATAGATATAATATGTGACGTTTATTGAAGATATCATTTCCACAGTTTTTTTTATATATTTCGATATTAAATAGATAATTAAAATAATTTGTCAAACATTGGTAGCAACGCGTATCGAATATCAGAATTGAAAGTTGGCGCGGATAAATATAATTAATGAATACCGGTCGTTGTGAAGTATGTTATCAACAAACAAATATAACGTAAGAATACTTAGAATTTAATTAAGATAATACATATTGAGATTTAAATAAATTAGTAATAAAGTAATCGAAAGTTTATGGGTTAGATAGATTATCTTGGGTATATAATGTGAGTATGTGATATTATGCCTGATAACATATAGATGTGTGGATTAAGATTGATCTGTGAATTAAAACTGTTAAATTATAATATTATCTAATTCATGTTATATACATATATATTAATTTCGTAATAATTTTAGTTGTCATACTGGTTCAAGTGGTTCTTTCAAGGAAATTATGTATTTTTTTTTCATGTTGCGCTAGCCTGTCTAAGGGTATTTCGAAATTAGTAATAAAACGATTTCTACAATTTCTAAGAAGAAAATATAGCAAAGTTTAATAGAACATAACTTTTTTACATACTTCTTCAAATTAATTATTCTGCAGAATTAAATAGTCAAAGTATTTAAGACTGACTGACTGACCTTTCTTCACTTGAATTATATATTTATATGCTAAGTCATTATAAGATTTAAGTTTCATTGCATAAAAATGTATATCTAAATAGTTCAATCTTTCTAATTAACAGTACCTAATGAAATCAATCTCTTTGGGGATTGCAGATAACATTACGATTTACGTGTTCCTGTTAACACTAATTAATAAAAGAAAAATTTGGTATAACGCAATATGTGAAGTGAGAACACAATTCCAGATTAAAATTCTCAATTCTAAAGATCGAGCGAGATGATAACCAAGGGAGGTATTTCCTAACGACTATTTTTTGCAGTTGTAACATGTTATACATACATAACATAAATGTAAAATAATTAGGCTGCAGCCCAAAGAAATTTTTATAATTTATAGTGAACAATTAATTTTTAATAAATTAAATATAAGTTTTGATTTTAAAAGGTTATGGATGGCGTTGGGCGTGCGGAAAAAGTTGAAGTTTTTAATGCAATAATGATTACATGTTGTTCGTGTTAATGTGAAAGTTATGAAGATAAATTTGTTTATCTTTTTGATGTTAATTCTTTTAGATAATATTCTAAAAATATCAGACGGAAAACGATATCTCAGTAAAGTAATAATAGATTAAATGTATGTGTGGGGCCAGTACTAAACTTTAGTGAGAACATGCTCAAATCGAAATCTTATGTAACCATTGTGCAAAATAATCAAAACCATTAGACACGTGCTGGTCTTGGAAGTCACAGATTCAGAGTGGTAGACGTACTGTCTCGAACTCATCGCTAAAATTACTCCTTCCTGTGCCGAGCGGTAAAAACCTGAAACTCACTACCAGCGCACGTGTTTCACTCCCCCTATGATCCAGGGTCATTTAAGCAGCGCGAGAAAAAGCATCTCACTAGGCCGCCATAGTGTGGGTCATCATGCTACATTGTCCAGATTTGCATTGAGCATTGAGGATGGTGACCACCACTCTTGGATTCTGCTAATGGTCTCCATCGGGTAGAGCACAGTTATTTTCACAGCTAATATGTGTGTATTTACAAAAATAGTATTATGTACTTCAGTCAATCAGTATTCTAGTACCTAGAGTACAAGCTCTGCTTAGTTATAGGAATAGATGGCGTTGGGTGAAAAAATCCTTGAAATGAGTTTAATAGGTACTTGTGTTAAGCTTTATGTTGAGGCCTTTTTTTATGTATGGCCCGCCAAAATGACTCTACTCTGCCTGATGGAAAGCAAAGGCAAAATCCAAGAGTGGTGGTCACCATACTCATTGCGAATGCAGACAATGCAGCATGGCGACCCACACCATGGCGGCCAAGTAATGCTTCTGCATCTTTTAGTCTAGTCAACAAATATGGAACTTGTTGACTAGACTATTTGGGCCTCCGATCTCGCACTCACCAACGAAACACGACAGCACGAACGCTGTCATTTTACGTTGATTTTCTGTGCGAGGGTAGTACCGCCCCGGTCGAGCCGGCCCGTTCGTGCTGAAATCAGCGTGGCTCTACTACCTATATTTCTTTACTTCATTCAACTAAAACGAGATATAGAAGCGTTACGGTTCCCATATTTTCTTCTATATCATTTATACAGTTAAGAAACTACCGTCTTTTAGGGTTAGTCTGACAAAAAATTTAACTTAAAGCTAAACCGCTTAGCTGATTTACCTCCCACTAAGATTCTACTCCCACTAAGATAATGGTGGTATTAATAAGCGTTTGTAAAGGCGCGTATACACCGAAATTGTTGGCAATTTCAGTGTTTCCAACTGTTGGCAACTCTTCAGAAAATCGCCAACTTTTGTTTCCATTGTGTCAGTGTCTAGACCGAGTCGCCAACAATTTGAAAAACATTCGAACTAAGCGTCTCCACAGAGTCTCCAAACTTTTGTCACCTACACGTGTTGACAACACAAAAGTAGGCAACTTTAGTTCGGTGGAGACTCGGCTTAAGTTTGCCTCATTTACAATTCCTGCCTCATTATTAACAATCTGTCCAAAAGCTAATAAAAACTTGATGGGACCAACACTTGTAGTGAACACTTTTAATGGAATCTAATTAAAATGAAATAGTTTTTACCTCAATATATATTTGGTAAGTTGATATAAGACAACATGTTTTTCTAGTATCTACATCCTACCGGTGTAACACTATTTCGATAACAGTTAATCTGATGTGATTAATTATAATTACATATTGTTAAGATTTAATAAATTATAAATTTCAAGATTATCATTATTGTGAAAAGTCATGAAATTTTTATAATAGTTTAATATCAAGATCTCATATCAGCCGCTGGTTTATTCACATCTCATTCAAAATAGACAGATTCAAATTTTTAAACAAGTCTATATCCTCAAAGGGAAAGCAGAAAAATATTAAACAAATACGTTCTTACGGCAATAATTTTTCACACATTTACGTCGTTGTACTCAAGCCTGTTGTTGTCAAGCACTTCAGCAATTAGATGAAAAAACTGGGAGGTCACGAAAGGGAAAGTTGATAACATGGGAAAGTAATGGTAGGAAAAGGATACTCACTGCTTCTCCGAATGGACTGGATAGTGTAAACAATAATTCGAGTAAGTCAAGATCACAAGGTACTTGTAACTCAAACTGATCGATGCCGTGAACTCGAAACTCACTATTTTTAGGGTTCCGTAGTCAAAATCGTAAAAACGGAACCATTATAGCTTTGTTATTGAAAATCCGTGATAAGGACTACAAACTTTAAATTTAAAGTTACAAACTTTTGACATTATCAATCTAAATTTGAAGCTAGAAGCATGAACGCAGAGGGTCGATGCTATTGAGTTGTCCTTCTATCGGCTCACGTTAGGACAATGTTCGCTTACCTTATCTTAGACTGACTGTCAGTTTGAGAATGTAAGTTTTTACTATATCTGCCGCGAGACCTTGATTTTTATTTCTTTACTCACTAGACCTTAAAAACATAAGCCTATCTTAATTTTATTTACCAATTTGTATAGTTTCACTATACGACACACTTTCAAAGCGTTTTTTTGCAGATAATTTCGCTCACTTCTAAGTATATCGATTTATCTACAAGACAAAATGTCAGCGATAGTGTGAAATGCCTACGATCAACAAAAAAAACATAAATTCACAAAATTCGCCTTCGTTTAGATCACTATTAAAAAATCATTAGCTTGTCATATCCTCGTACCTGCCCAATCTGCCCATATATTATCTTGTCAAAATATTTCGTTGAAATTTAGAGATATTTTTTCTGAATATTTCGTGAATTCGTCCGATTGTTGGATTACAATGCATCCACCGTGACATCTCAATTCTTGACAAAGGGAATCATTTGTCATTGTCCATTAGAAAGATATTGTTGGCTAACATTATAAAATATTAGCTCAAGTATTGTTGTAGTTACTTACTTATAATGTGTTGGGTTTATTTAGATTCTTATTGCGTGAGCATGTTTGCACTTTCAAAACAAATTTCGAGTTAGATTGCTTTCTTTGTGAAAACTTGTAAGTTTGTTGTTGGCACCCCATAGTTGCTTGGTATCTAGTAGTTATACAAACTTGTTTTTATTTTCAGATTATTAATACAGTTAAGTGGGATAATTTTTTGGCTTGGATTTCACTCGATATTTTCAGCTTGATGACACTGACCTGTTCAAGTACCGATCTACTTATAAAAGCCAATAAAAATGATTTTGTACCTGGCAACTTTTTTTTTTTTTAAAGACAACTCCCGCACTAGGAATAAATCCTGTGTCGCGAGGGACTTTACAAACATACATGAAACGGACACAAAGAACACCCAGACTCAGAACAACAATTTGTGGATCACACAAAGTATTGTCCTACGTGGGATTTGAACCCGCGACACTTGGCGAATTAGGAAACGGCGTGGTGACCGTTAAACCACTAGGCCAAACGTGCAGTCTTTAGTTAAGGATACTACATATTTAGCAAAAATCGTAACCGGAGTAAAATGTAATGCTAAGCTATCGATAGTATCTCTAATGAGAAATAGTATGAAGGAATATATCAGTATATATACACCTAAGTAGGTCTGTAGATATTTCTTAAACTGCATCTGTACAATTTTTCGTGATTGTCTAGAAAAGTAAACATTAAATAACGGGTCCCCTGCTGTTGCGGATAAAGTGACATCAACACGAACGCTTCGAATGTAACGCCACTACGTCATTAACGGCGATTACTTTATTTTAACAAGTTTTTGATAGTACCTACGTATTGCTTCCATGTTATTGACAACAAACATATGAATCTACACCAACTTCGTGTAGTAGTTATCATGACTTGTGTGTTTTTACTTTCGCTTCATTCTGACGATATTGAGTTTCGTTTCGATGGGTAGAACATTAATTTCGACATTTATATGAAAATATTTATCGTAGCATGTGTAAATATTTTCTTGTAATGCTTATATGACTTTCCATGTTTCTCATACGTAATCATGTAATGAAAATTATTAACTTTAAACGGACACGCAACGACTCTGGTTGTCGCAATATGTTTTAAAACTTTTGTATACCAGTTTGGTACAATTCAAGTATCCCTTGATCATGTCACTTGTAATCGTGTATGATTTTTTAGGAAAAAAACTTAAGTATGTATTTAGAAAACTGGTTACGTCTTCTATCAGAATTGCAATGGCGTTGTGAATGTGGAATGATTGAGTAAGCTGCCGAAATATTTCATCAATGTTGTGGTAAGTACCTAATCTATTGTGGGGGACAGGTGTGTCATGTCCCACCAACACAAAGTGAGGATCCTCTGACCAGGCGAGGTGATCATGCCTGGCAGGCCAACTGCCCAACGGTTGATGTTGGGATGTTGTATATATGTTAACTGGCGCTAGAACTTTCACTGCGCGATTCAGGATTGGTAGTTTCTTAGTTTCCTTCGTTACTCCGTAGTTCGACGTATCCTCTGTAGATATGTGGGTATAATGTTTTAGGGGTTCTATCGGGTGTGTTAGTTTCTTTTCCACCAGAAGCTGTAAAGAATTTAACAAATTATCCTTAGAATGCTTACCTTAAACCGAGAATTGCAGTATCATCAACTACGTAGACTTAGATGCCTGATTTTAAACAGATTCGCAGACTTCTATGTTAATTTTGACTTTACACGTCTATTTATTTATTTAAACTTTATGCACAGACGTGTCAAATGCCTTTTTCTGCTTATCGATCTTAAGCGATGCATAGCCAGACATTACCTATAGGCATCTTATTTTATTTTCATAGTGCTAAAGAGTAAAGGTGTATAGGTATTAGTACTGTATCTAGATAAAATAAATAAGAATACATAAAAGAATACGTAATGTACGTTGAGAATAACAACGAATATAACATAAAATACATAAAATAAAAATCGCATTGTAATCCGGTATTGGCTTTAGATAAGGAGAGCTTGTGACAAGGCAAGAATTATGTGCTCCAGAGGGCAATTTTTCTTCCCCGGGATTTATTCTCGTAATTTATAGAGGATCGGCCTGTATCTGTACTAACCCACCGCCCCGGCCGTCAAGCCGTAATTAAGACTAACCTCCTTCTCTAATTAAGACGTTATAATCTATATTTTAAGAATTGTAGTGTGTAAGTGATGTACTTGCATAGTGTTTGAATAATAAGAATAATAAATAGCTTTATTGTACACCAGATAAATAAGTATATTACTTAATGCTAGGTGCAATCTCTTCTAGGCAACCAGGTGGGATGGAAATAAATATAGGATGTATAGGGTAGTGTCTGGTGTATAAGAGAGTAATTTGGGAAAGGAAACTAAAGCAGTGTAGATATATATAAATGATTACTACTACTTTTACGATTTAAACAAAAAAGATGGTATAACGTTGATCGTCATATGCGTGGTAATGCAACAAGTATATTTATAAATAAATTATAAATAAATATTTTCGGACATCTAACACACAACGCCGTCTAGTCCCAAGCTAAGCAGAGCTTGTGTTATGGGTACTAGACAACTGATACAAATACATATATACTTTTTTTTTGTAAATACATACATATTATACATAGAAAACACCCAAACTCCGAAACAAATATTTGTAGATCATACAAACATTTGGTCCGACCCGGGAATCGAACCCGAGACCTCATGATCAGCAGTCGCACACGCCAACCGCGAGACCAACGAGGCAGTCTGCTCTTTATTACTCTATTGCACATATCACTGTCATATTATCGCACTAAGAAGTATCCTACTAATATTATTAACGCGAAAATTTGTAAGTATGGACGGATGGATAGATGGATGGATGTTTGTTACTCTTTCACGCAAAACTACTGAACGGATTTGGATGAAACTTTACAGTAATATAGCTTATACATCAGAATAACACATATGCTACTATTTGCCGCGATAACCGACATATACGCGGGTGGAGCCGCGGGCAACATTTTTATATAAAGACGTTTTTAATTCATTCATGGGATCGATGTAGTTTAAACTTTGTAACGATTGATAGCAAATGGTTAACATTATTGTAGTAGGAATTCAATAACTTTAACTGATCAGTGACTGTGTCCTAAAATAGATGATCATTATTACTATTTGTATTACAAATAGAGATTTGAATATTTTTAGATTTTCAATATAACAGAGTTAGTTTAAGTTTTTTTAGAACGCCTCAATTAGTAGACGTGTAGTCTTATCTATGGATGTATTTATATATTATTATCTATGTTAAGAAATCAATAACACTAATTTTGTACGAAAATTTGAAGGGTTCTGAATGAATTGAATATTTGTACACATGTTAAGGGCATGATATTTATTTTCAAAAGCAGAAGAAGTCCGTTTTAAAATTAAAATGTTTTTATTATTTTAATATGGAATTCAACGAATAGCGTGTTTATAATTAACAGTAGTAAGGATATTGAGACGATAGGATAATACGGATTTCTTCAGAAAAATAATACTGGAAAAAACAGAAGATAAGAAAAAATGGGGGATGTCTAGTTAGATTAATATACACACAGTCATTCAAAGAGAAAGTGGGAATCGTGGCCTATCAAGAGGTCAAACAGAGTGCAAGAAATAGAGAAGCGTGGCGATAGCACTACCGATAAGAGTTTGGTCCTTTATTTGTGAGATACACTTGGTAAGCACAGCTTTATCGTCTACCTAAAAAGTATATCTGTGACTAAAGGGATTGTCAGGCTATATTTTATTAAATATTTTCATTTAAGTTTACGTAAATTTTAAAAAAACGTGCCTGGGAAAAATTTGTGTATCTACTTAAGTAGTATTTGAAACTCAATCTTGACCATGTGGTAACGAGAATTTCAAGTTCATATATATTTACATTTTTATCGTGACTGAAAGATTGAAGAATCTACAAGTTATTTATATTTACATAGTTCTAATCATCTTTGAAAATAAACATTTGTTTTTTTATAATAACTAGAGAGTTTATACATATATCAAAGAATTAATTATTACCTAATCACATGAAGGTATAAGTTAATGATACGACTGAATAATATAATAACAATCGAAGAATTTAAGAAATTCCTATGTCGTGTCAAAACAAGCTTAATAATCAACCAAAAGTTACATCAACCATCAACTACTATTGATGGTATGAACACAATTGTAACATTACATCGATCTGCGTAGAACAATAAAATTACTTAAGCAAAAGTCTATTTATCCGCGACAAAAGAAACTTTTATACCGTCATTTACATAAGTAATAATCGTAAACACAGAAGTACGTTTCATAACGACACTCGTATTGCCTAATCGCATCATCAATCGGCTGTTGGCTCGGTGTAATTTGACACGCAAAATTTTTGCCGAACGTGCTTCGGCCATGAATTGCTGGTGACAAAAGTGTCTGTCGCAGCGAGCGTCGAGAGTCGGCTTAATACAGCCCCCACCCCTCGCCGCAGTCGTAAATTTAGGGTTTCATAAAACCAGATCCGAGATAAGACACAGTGTGGAGTGAGCGTCCCGGATCAAATGCGAGCCTCCGATCCCGCAGCCCGCAACTGCTGGCGGAGACAATAAAAATAACACGGACGCATCTGCGGTTGCTATTTTACATCACGAAATTTGTCGTGTTTACATAAAATACACCCCCGATAGCGATCGATTCACTAGAAATCGTGAACGTTACTTTCGCGACGCACTGGCCGGCAATACGAAACCACCGATCGAAAAAAAAACAGAGCTGTCAAAGGGCAACAAAGGACCATTATGATTTTAACAGTTTCTGAATTGCTTTACTATTATGAGGCGTGTATTATGCTTTTCATCCAGTGTAAGGGTATTTGGACGCCTTTGTGGCTCCGTATTGACAAATAAGTAAGATTTACCTTTAATGCAAGAATGAAGGATTAGGACGAACTTTTTTGTAGTATTCCCTCGAAATCCATGGCGCCATTGGTCGATCCGAAATTGCATTATTCTACTGTCGCTTCGCTGCTTATGCAGTGTTAGCGCCAATATTCTAAACAAATCAAGTGGAAACTAGAGTGCAATTGAGAGCTAAGGAAAGCGAGGCTTGCGTAACTATCCACTAGAATAAATAAGATGGTACAATGGGAAAGAATAGGCTTACTTCAAATGGATTTTATTCTTAACGATACATTTGCATTGTATTATTTACATTGTCTTCTTTGTTCAATAGCACGCTTCCTTTATTTTCACTTTTACTGTAAATAGTTCGGTTCATAATAATCGAGCAAAAGCAATTCTTTATGTGAAACATCTTATAAAATTTACATCAAAACGTCGTATTCAACGTAGGAACGGGTTGTAGGCATAACTACGTGTCGGGGACATATATTTAAACCTTCAGTAGATAGGGGTGCAATAATTTTGACAATGACTAGCAGCCTTACCCGGGCGAGGCGTAGGCGCGGGGAGGGCGGTGCGCGGGGGGCAATCTGCGCACTAAATCACGCTACGAATAAAATTTATGGCGCCGAGATAAAAACTCGCAGCTTTTCTCTTTTACGTTCCTTCCCCCTGTCCCCCGCACGCCGCCTTTCGCCCTCGTCACCCCGCGCGGAAAATCCATAGGGATTTTTCCAAGTGTTCGGGCGACGGCGTGTGTGGGGTCGAAACGATTTTGTTTTATGCTTATTGCCGGTTGCGATGTTTTGTTTGCTAAGTTGCACAGATAAGGAATAGGTACGGAGATTGTCTGCTCGGCTGGACGGCGTGAGCCACGCGACCGTATTTTTGTCGTAGATTCGTCATTGTTTTGTTAAGTAGTAAAGCAATATTTTGTGAGGCATTAAATTAATTATTCATTTATAAACAATACATCACGTGCTGAGGCAAACACGTGAAGAAAGTCATGAAACTATTTAAATAACCACCCATAGAACAAAACAACCTAATATTAACCTAACATTACCCTCAGTCATGCGGTTATCGCACTTTCACTTATACATTACTTCATGCGATGTTCTTTTCGTGTGTATTTAAATAACTGAGATTTATTGACACTATAAAAATTTAAAATTAATGCCAGCTAAGGTAGATGCATTTTTTTTATTATTATCTTATTAATCAATTTTTTTAGATCCTAACTTTTCATTTTAAAAATAAATATGTGTGTCCTCTTAGTTAAATCTAAGTAATATAAATAAAAGTTGGAACATTGTAAACAATGTAGATAAAACAATTTTTTGAGTATGATGACGTTAATTTAGCTGCTGCTAATCCGTAATAATATTATAAAATCGAAAGTTACTTTGGACGTCTGTCTACCTGTCTGTTTGTTACGCTTTCACTGCTAAACCGCTGCTCTTTACCGCGATAACCGACAAACACGCGGGCACACTGCAAATAAGACTAGAAAAGTACCCCCAAAAAAAAAAATTTGGATACCACCGTATCCACATTAATGTAAAAGTAAAAAGGTAATGAAAAAAGTAGGAACTCCTTAATTAAGTCGGATTATTTCACCGTGCTAACGAACTATGACATGCAAATTAAAACGCTATCAGATTAACAACGGACTAACAAACTTGACGTAGGGAGATGTTTTGTGTTTTACGTCACCAGACGGTGTTAGAATATGGGATGTTGTTATTTATATTAGGAGCCAACTTGTAGTTGGACTTGGAAGTCCTTTATAGAGGGCATCCCCGAGAGGGGAAAAACCTTATCAGTTTAGTCAGTCCTACTAATGAAGCTTTATTTCTATAAGTATGTAGAGTACGTTTACTAGGGCTCCGTATTAGGATCCCAATGGTCTGATACAATATTGACAAGTATATGAGTATCTTATTACAATAAAGAAACATTATACAACGAAATCCTCGAAGTTCGGAAGTGGAGCCCAAATATGACACACTAATATATTTTTGAGTGTAATTACTTTAAATAAATGCTTTTGAGTAAGCCAAATTAAAATAAAAGCATAATTATAAAAGCAAAAAATGCGTAAGTACTTTTAATTGGATTTTCATATAGCAGAAACTATGATACTCGCATAACTCTATACGTAAACCTAAACCCAGTCATAGATAACGAATAATAATAGTCAACATGTTTAAACACAAACACTTGCAAGTTTTAGTAAAAACCACTGACGAAATATATACTAGACCAACACTCTACTAGGCGAGACCTGTACGCGGATTTATAGTAAGCTTAATGTTCCCTAGATGTCACTAAGTGCATCAAATCGTGAATTACAACGATATTTTCTGACCCCCAACACCAATACGAACCCAACAGTCAACTGTCAGTTTATTGTCATTGTATTATTGCGAAATGTACCACTAGATGTCGTTTTTTAAATAATTAATTATCTTAGTACCTACATAATTTATGTAATATTTTATCGTCAGAGAGATCTACACAAATAAATAAAATTGAAATGTCTGTTTTTAATTTAAAAAAAACCGCTTTTCTCTTTACAATCTTTTTTTTTATTAATTGTTTGAAACTTTTTTTATTTTCAATGGATTCACTTTAAACTTTGTATGTATGTTTCTCAATTGACATAGGTAAGGAACTAAGGACTGACATTTTATTTTTTTAATGGATTCAAAAAACAAAATAAAAATTGATGAATTAATAAAATACAGTTGCATGTTGCAGTTGCAATTCCCGTCCTTAATGACACATGTCTAAAAACAGTTTTTGGCGTTTATAAATGTTGTTGATCGTGAATGTATGCAAATAAAAAATTTGATAATTACGAGTTGATAATGTCGAGAATTGCTTGCACATATTAATTAACAACTGTAGATGACAAAAAGGTGTAATTAAGCATTTTCTTTCGGTTTGTGTCTTATAAATAATCCTAATGTTAAAAATGCGAATGTAAGTTCCTTTGTTACGCTTTCCGGCGAAAACTACTTAGCTGATCAATCTGATCATCATAAAACACATATTCTTGTAGAGGTATTAGAAGTAACATAGGATACTTTTTATTAAATGCGAACGAAGTCGCGGGCGAACGAAGTCGCAGGCGAAACCTAGTTATTAATAAAACAATCATAAGAAATGTTTTTGGAACGAAGTTCCCTAACGCGCTTTTCGCGCCAAAACTTGTAGCGACACTTAACATTGAGTTGACGTCATAGTGCTGGATACTCAACGTTAAATATAATGTATATATGTATAATGTGTTGAATGCACCGGTTCTCGTCCGATCACCGAAGTTAAGCCACATCGGGCGTGGTTAGTAATTGGATGGGTGACCGCTTGGGAATACCTTGTGTTGACTTTTTGCATTTATTTACACAAAATAATATATTGTTTTATAGTATATTTTGTAAAGTTTGATTATTTCTAAAATAATTTGACAAATGCGTTACCGGCCTTTGGGGCATAGTGGAGTGGGATGGGGTTGGGGTATGAGGCTCCGGTATCCTCACTCACTCGGTGAAACACAGCGCAAGCACTTTTTCACATCGGTTTTCTGTGAGGCCGTGGTATTACCAGGGGCATGGGTCATATTACGTCGCGTCGCGCGTAGCCAAGTTAAATAATATCCAGTAACGGTTAAATACGTATCTACTCATTTTTAATCAGTAGCCCAAAGTTAAAGTTTCATGTTTCTAACTTAAAAATGACGGACTTTCGTCCACACTTTCAACCCGTATTTCACCCCCTTAGGGGTAGAAATTCCAAAATACCTTCCTTAGTGGATGTCTACTCAATAAAACGATTCATATAAATAACTGAAAGAATACAACTTAAGGTATATACGTACGTGTAATATTAAAATCATCATCTTATCCCTAACTGTTGAAGAGTTTAACCTTCTATCATCAGCTCACCTAAATAACTTGAAAGTATACCACTAAAGGTCTATAGATAGGTATGAAATTGAAAGAATTATCCTCCAACTCCTAACCGTTGAGGAGTAGTACCTTCGATCATCAGCTTACCTAAATAATTTGAAAGAATACGACTAAAGGTAACATACATACATATGATATTTAAAGATTTATCCTCCAACTCCTAACCGTTAAGGAGTTGTACCTTACACCATCAGCTCATCATCATAAAATGATGACTACCAGACGCAAATACCGGGTTAACTTCAGAAAATATACGAAAACATAATATGTGCCTAAAAAAATGAGGGTTTCCCTCGATTTCCCTGGGATCCCATGATCAGATCCTGATATGGTGACAATGAGACCACCTCGGGAGCATACCCTTTCGAATACAAAAAGAATTTTCAAAATCAGTCCACATTTGACGCAGTAATCGGTGAACATACATAAAAAACAAACAGTGGAACATAGAACCTCCTCCTTTTTGGAAGTCGGTTAAAAATAAAAATACAGTCGAATAGATAACTACCTTCTTTTTTTGAAGTCGGTTAAAATAAACATTCATATTAATTAAAATTTTTGAACTGAGTACGCGGCTCAAGCGACGTTGCCGTTCCGTATTAACTACTGGAAGATATGAACGATTTTTGCAATGTTGCCATTCATGAGTGCATTGTTTCTCTGATTCAACCAAATAACTTATAAATATGACATCTAGCGTAGTAAATAGGTCATCATTTTCAAGTTTATTTAAATCGATTGCAACGACATCTCCTAAACATAGGTGATAACTTTTAGTTATGCAATTGAAAATCATTTTTTTAAAGCAAGCAATACAAAGCAAGTTTTATATTTGAAAAATAATAATATAGTTACTAGAATTGAAGCACATCAATAAAATACTGTTAAACTTTGTTAAACTGCTTTTTAGAGCTTATTTTGAGCGCCATCTAGATTTAGTTGAACTTTTCTAGCTTTTTACGGCGTACAATATTGGCCAAGGGGGGGCGGTCTATAGTATATTGTGTCATTGGTAAAAACAATCTCTAAAATCATATACTCGTAGTTCGGGTTCATAAGCTTTGCGTATGGCTCGTTACTATGCGTTTACTACACTCGCTACATTAAGTAACAGCGGGCAGCTGTTAAATAATTCTCGGTAACATCAATCCACCACTCAATCTAAGGCTTAAATTCGCATAAAAAACCAACAACCGAGGACAAAACTCAGATTGTCTAACTTATCTATACTCAATCAGTGTTTACAATATTACGGCGGCGTGCTCCACGTCAAAATAATGTCCCTATTAGAGTACAAAGCGAGATTTTACAAAGAATCACCAGCAAAAAATGTCAAAAATATCCACGTCGAGAGCAGAGATTACTCGAGAGCAAGGCCATCTGTAGATATTGAGACCGTCTCACACGAGATAGCTTATCAGCTGATCTCGACTCAGATTCTGTGAAGAAAAAGCGAGAGAAAAGGCTCCTATTTATAGGTGAAGAGCAATAGACTCACTCACGCCACAATCGCATTAGCCCGCGCCGGAATCTGGTCCCGATGCAACGATGATTTGAATTTCCATTGTTTATGGTGGCAGACATGTGTCAAAGTTCGATTGGAATTTAAATTCGGCTCCTTTGTTATTATTATTTTTTTGTCGAGTTGTAAACACGGCACAGTGATGTTCCAATTTGGTTACTAGAATCCACTGACGGGTGGTTAGATCTATGACTCCTCGTGTAACATCACTTGATGTTTTTGACGTCGGTATGCGGTTTGAATAATTACGAATCATGTTTCTAAGCTCAGACTTTTCGGCGTGATTTCTCGGAAAATGCTATAAGTAACTTTATGTATATGTAAAATCAAATAAACCATTAAATTTTCTTTACTTAGAAATGAGCTGTGTTCGACTTCAAAGGTAGTTGGGGCACTGAACATCTGCTAAATTACCAAACTCGAGTCAGAAGCGGGGGTATTACACAAAGAGACTACCATTTTGTTCCGACACTTTTCAAAATTGGAACGTGACGGTTGCAAGCGGTCTCTAACCAGAGACAATGACATGAAAAGGAAAAATGTAAACGGACCTATTCTAAATAGGCGTATTGCGACCACTAATATTTTATATCGTGTATTCTGTTCATTCAAACATGGCTTTTATTGTTTGTTCGTCCGCGTCAATAAGGATTAAAATGGCCTGTAGCTCGGCCCTGATTTATGTCATTCTCGAATTCATAGCGGTTAATTTAAAAGTGCGTTCTTGAACCCTTTCAGAGGCATTGTATCTTTGTGCTCTTTGTACGAGAGATGGTTTATCTGAGTCGCGGGGTACATAAGTGCTGTTTTTTCATTCCGTAATGCTTTTACATTTCAAAGGGGTTAAATATTATTCAGACTGGCTGCCCGCTTAGAAAATGTGTGGGTGTCGTGGGGCCTTGAACGACGTTGTACTGTTTTCGTCGTACCTAAGTAGGTATTTGTTTTATTTTCATCGTTTGTATTATCCTACATAAACATTTGCAGGGTTTATCTTGGATTGTAAATATTATGTAAACTGGAGATTTTATTTGCTTTTGCTTATATCTTGACCAATATCCTGAAAAGAGTCAAAGAATTTAAAAGGAAAAACTAAATCTATTTTTAGCCTTTGAAAAGTTTTTTTTTTTTTTAATAATAAACAAATAAATATTTCGGACATTTTAACACACAACGCCATCTAGTCCCAAGCTAAGCAGAACTTGTGTTATGAATACTAGACAACTGATACAAATACATATATACTTTTTTTTTTTAAATACATACATATTATACATAGAAAACACCCAAACTCCGAAACAAATATTTGTAGATCATACAAACATTTGGTCCGACCCAGGAATCGAACCCGAGACCTCATAATCAGCAGTCGTACATGCCAACCGCGAGACCAACGAGGCAGATTGTCTATTATGAAGAGATAGTAAGCTTTTTCAAACTGTTGCTAGAAGTTTACATATTAGGTTTTTATAGTTGAGATAGCTGATTTGGGAAGTCATTTCAACTCAAAATCCTATGGTGACATTATATTATTATGAGCATAGGTATGTGATAGTTACGTTGTTCAGACAAACCGGCGTCAATCATTCACTACTGGTGGTTGTAGATTTTTTTTCCACCTTTTTTATAGATGTTATCGAAACTAGCTGTACGTACTGTAATATTTTCAGAATCATATAGGCACGAGAAAGACGATGTGTTCAGGATGCGGTCGAAAGCGGGATCGCAATCAAATTTTGTTAGAAAAAATATTATGACATACATTAAGTGCACATCTTTTGTTACCTTTTAGTAAATGTGTTTAAATTATAATAAATATTAAATTACTGCCTCATTGGTCTAGTTGATATCGTAAGCGACTGCAGATCAAGAGGTCTCGGGTTCGATTCCTGGGTCGGACTGCTGTTGGGTTTTTCTTTCAAAAAAATTCTTAATAGTAGCCCGGAGTACGGAAGATGTCGATGTTTCGCACGTGCCTCGGAGATCACGTTAAACCGTCGGTCCCGGTTGTCATGAACATCTATGGCAATCGTGATTGGAAAGTCAGTGCCCTCAAATATACTGACAACAAGTTCAATCTTCGTATTTAGTTCACCCTCAGGGTTGCGGAGGTCCGATGCCAGTCGCTCCGTGGAAAAACTGATTTTCAGATAAAACCGGTTGAACTAGTAGAACCAAGTGGCGCGCAATTGGAGAGGCCTATGTCTAGCAGTGGACTGCGATAGGCTGATGATGATGAACTAGTAGCTTTTGACTAACTAATGTAGGTAGTAGAGCCACGCTGATTTCAGCACGAACGGGCCGGCTCGACCGGGGCGGTACTACCCTCGCACAGAAAATCAACGTAAAATGACAGCGTGCTGTCGTGTTTCGTTGGTGAGTGCGAGACCGGAGACCCAATTAGTCTAGTCAACAAGTTCCAAACTTGTTGACTAGACTAAAAGATGCAGCAGCATCACTAGGCCGCCATGGTGTGGGTTGCCATGCTGCATTGTCTGCATTCGCAGTGAGCATGGTGACCACCACTCTTGGATTCTGCTTATGCTTTCCATCAGGCAGATTAGAGCCATTTTGGCGGGCCAAACATAAAAAAAAAAAAAAAAAAAAAACTAACCCTAATTTATCTTGAGAATAATAAAGACAAGGAAGATGTTATAATAAATATTTAAGTTAAATATTAATGTTAGGTGAATGCACCCGGTCGCGACGATGACCGAAAGTAGGTACACTGATTATTGATTGAGAATCGACTAAAGAAGTACCCTTAGTCAGCTTTTCGATAACAGCGGAATGCGTGAAGTGGTGACACTTTGGTTTCTCAATCCGTTTCCAGATGGACCTCCATCTTATATATAACATAGATATACGTTTTATATAGTTGTATGTCTTATGTACCATTCAAATAACATAGGTATATATGTTATAACTAGCTTACCCACGCAACTTTGTTTATCTGTCTTTTCAATCATGCTCTGCTTCGATTGGTTTAACGGTAACTATCCTATCTTAGGCAAAACACACATAAAATTATTAAAAATAAAAAACCCGACTGCGTCAATATTTAACAATAAAAACATATAAGTTTTATATATATTCGTAATCACCGTAAAAAAATCCACCACATCCACCATAAATGATACCACACTCGATGTATTTTGAAAACATTAATTTTTTTATATTACTTTTTGGCGCCAAATTTTTATTTTATTTTTTTATTTTGATGTACCCAGTGTCACTCTCACGACTAAGACGAATCTTTTGACACCACTCACATAAAAATACGACAAGTCGTTTAGGCTTTAGGGCGTGCCAAAGAAATATACATACATACATACACACATCAAAAGTGTCTAGGGATCAAGCATTTTTATGCGGATTTCTTGAGATAGAGATGTGGCTTTGGCCCTGGCCTGCTCAATCGCCAGACTTGAACCCGATTGAGCATGCATGGGATATGCTACAGAGAAGAGCTCTGCCGAATATGGAGGGTATCCAGTCGCAAGAAGACCTTTTTTTGTTGTTGCAACGAACATGGGCGGCCATTCCACAGCGTGATTTGGATGAACTCATTTTGAGTATGCCAAACCGATTCTTGTGTTGTTAGTGTTCGCGGTAGAAACACGGATTATTAATTGTTTAAGTTGCCTAATATAATTTTAAAGAAAACTGTTATTTCAGTCTTTTTTTCGAACTTTAATGTTAGTGGTTCAAATGTCAAAAATCCCTTTATTTGGAAAATGGCAAATTTCTTTATTAATGCAAAGGTGACTTGGTTTATCGTTACTGTGACAAACGAAAACACTTTATTTGATGAATCCTTGAAGAAAAATTTTAATTAATATCAATCAGGAGAAAAGTTATTGCAAAAATATATGTTGATCCCTAGACACGTATGTTGATCCCTAGACACTTTTGATGTGTGTACATACACTCGAAAAACATAACCCTCCTTTCGCAGTCGGGTAAAAAGTGAAAATCGATTATATAGTTTCGAAGTTTATCGTGAGCAGGTAACATCGAGAAATATATATACATATATATATTATACTAGCTTTTACACGTGGCTTCACTCACGCAGACTTTTATTCCTTTCCTTAAAATTCCTTTCTTAGTGCTCACTTACGTTATATAAAGAACCTTCATGCAAAATTTCAGGATTCTAGCTTCAGTGGTTTGGGCTGTGCGTTGATCTCTGGGTATGTCAGTCAGTCAGTCAGTCATCTTCCTCTTTTATATATATACTAGCTTTTACACGCGGCTTCGCTCACACAGACTTTCATCCCTTGATTTACCCCCTTAGGGGTGGAATTTCAAAAATTCCTTTCTTAGTGCTCACTTGCGTTACATAAAGAACCTACATGCAAAATTTCAGGGTTCTAGCTTCAGCGGTTTGGGCTGTGCGTTGATCTCTGGGTATGTCATCATCAGTCACCTTACTCTTTTATATATATAGATATATATATATAAGAAGATAGATATACGTTTTACAGACATTTTGACAATACTACGTACATACTGTCATATTTATATACACACATGTATACTGCAGTATATACCTAAGTATGTACACACATAAATATGTATGTACTATCATACTATCAGTTGTCGGTATTGTATTGTTCAGAGTCACGAACCAATCACGTATTAAATCGCACGGAGACAATGTGTTCACATGTACCTATGGGAACTATCTGCTTACCACAACAATGTGTATGTAGCTGAATACTAAACACAAACCTATGGACTAATCATTCAAATGACTTTTATTAGAAAAGGTACACTGATAGTGATGTCTTTCACACTGAATATTTTATGAATATTGTAAGAAAATTTAGGTCAACAATATTTTTATTTCAGAATATTATTCTTAATGTGGTTTATTGATAAAGTTGTTTGTAGGTTTTGATTACATATCAAAAAATGTGAAATAGACAATTAGTAAGTAGATTACTAATAAAATAAAAAAAAATGTCATGTAATGTTAATATACACTATACCTACTATTTGCCTTGGTAAAATTATCGCAGTCTTAGCAAATTTCAGATCACTGATGTTAATTTTATGGATACACTAGCTGAAACTCTCAATTTTTAATCATACTCGACTTCTATTGAACTAAGCGTGTTGTTATTCTAATTTAAGCACGCCAGCAAAACAGAGACTTTAAAAAATTCGTGAAAATCGGTTAGTTAGTTCACCGTGACACGAGGATAATGTATTATAGGGATATTTGCTTTATTTTAAATTCGATAGCCAACATGTTTCACATACGCATTTTAAAGGTAAATATAAGGTAGGTATCATAAAGAAAAACTGCAACACTATTGGTATTTGCATGCCAATTACGGGCAAAATGTGTATCATGCCTATGTTTATTTTTTACCACCTTCTTGTAAAAAATGTAAGCAAATAAAATTATATTAATATTATATAGAGAAATAGTAACTGGACTACAACTTTTAACGCAAGAGAACCAAACACATACATACAAAATCTATTAGATGTAATATTACCGTCGGTATAAGAAAATCAAGAGCACTAAGTCATTAATGTCTTAGTTGAAATGTAATAGGTATAAATTGAGAGAGTAGATTCGAGCCACAATTATGAACACTTTTAACACTTAGCTACAAGAATACCAACTATTAATACTCTTTTAGTTTAACTTCCGTTCATATTACTACGGCAAACGTAGGACGCCCACGGGCCAGATAGAGTGATGACTTACGCAAGATGGCTGGCAGGAGCACGATGCGAGAAGCCCAAAATCGATCAGAGTGGTGTGCAATGAGAGAGCCCTATGTCAACCACCATGTGGCCTACAATAGACTGATGATAATGATATTACTACGGTCACAAACAATCACTTTACATGTAGCCATTCTGATCGAATTTCTTTAGGTACACAACCCGAGCACTAGTCGTATTACTCTTCGCACGTTGAATTACCTTGTACCTAGAGGTTTAGCTACCCTTTTCACCAACAAGTATTAGTAAGTTTCATTAAAAAAAATTCATGCGATCGAATTTCAGCGCGCGTCATAACTCGATTAAGAAGACATTTTTACCGTGAACCTTGGCAGCTTGCAGCGGGTGTTATGTCATTAGCCATTAACGCGCAACACTAGCGAGATAGTGTTGTGCCCGACAGATTTATAGCGCGCGGGTATATAGAATAAATCACTCGCGGGGACTGTGCGGGGCGTGGGGAGTGTGTTAGGGGTCGTACTCTTAGACACTACAGTTTGGTATCTATTGTTTCCTTTTTTCATGATATAATTGTTAGTGGTTTTATGTGTACGCAATTAAAATGTTAATTTTTTAGTCAGCCCATACAAAACATGTACCTACCTAAATATCAGAGTTATATTTAAGTTTATATTATTATAGATGGCACGGACATGTGTTGTCATACTCATCAGAGATACACAAAAAGTATACATTGAATGACAAATAGGTACAATAAAAGTTTTAAATAAAGTTATTACTTCACCATTTCATCTTTCATTTACTGGCACCTTAATAAAATAGTATGAATTTACTTTAGTGAAACAAACGAATATCTCTAAGCGTGGGAGAGCCACGCTTCGGCATGAATGGGCTGGCTCGACCGGAGTGATACCACGGCCTCACAGAAAACCGGTGTGAAATAGTGCTTGCGCTTTGTTTCACCGAGTGAGTGTGGATAGCGTGGAGGCCCATACACCAATCCCCTACCCCTATCTTCCCTCCCCCCCAATCCCAAAGAGGCCGGCAACGCACTTGTGACACTTCTGGTGTTCCAGGTGTCCATGGCCGGCGGTAATCGCTTACCATCAGGGGATACGTCTGCTCGTTTGCCCGCCTATTCCATTAAAAAAAAACGAATATTCAATGAATATCATCATCACAATCATTTCTAAGCTTAATGTACACTTAAACAGGTCCAGTTGATAAAAACAAAACTAATGGATTTGTTACAGATATTTGTCAGCGTATTTATTTCTTCAGTCATGCACTGCTAAACTAATGCAGTGAGTTTACAAAAACAAAAACGATTTTAAACTGCAAACTTTGAATGAAGATCCTAGGAACAAAACCTATCGAGACGTTTTACACAATAAAAATAGGCCTGCATAAGTAATATAGGTACCTATGCGTAGTTAGTAAACTATTATTAATTACACATATTATATTTTTTTAATTTACTATAGTAAATCAGCAACGACAACACATTTAGATCAACAACACATTAAGTCTAATGCTTTATATAAAAATATATGCGTAATTAATGAACTATCATTAATTACGCATATATTTTTTTAATTTCCCATAGTAAATCACCCACGACAACACTGTTAGATCCCACATCACTAATATTCTCGTTAAACTCTCCAATTAAGTCCAATGCTTTTGTTACAAGTGGGTTTACGTCGCGACGGTAGCATAAAATGGCTGGTTTGAAGCCCGCACGTAAAACACATAAAATTACCGTTTTGCCTATAAATATACACAGTAGGTACCTAATTGATTTCAGTGTATAAAAAATAATGTTCTTTAGCAATTTAACGATAATTATGTAATAGATTTTGGGACAACCATACTATTTTTTTTTATTTTTACGAGCATCAAGAAGTAGTGGTGTTCTCGACAATACCTACCAAGTCCGAATTAGGTACAGGTACGGAATTCTAACCTGCTTAAACTCTTGCTTTATTCTCGAATCTATTCGAAGCGTGATCCAACGCCTTCTCTTCTATTTAAAATATTTTAATAAATGCCCAATGTGGACAACTTTAAGGCTACAAATATCCAATTGGCAGCAATAAGCTTGACAGTAGGTACAACGAACTCCTGACCAAATTATAGTTGAAAAAATTTGGTAGTGAAATTCAATCATCACGTTCGTGTGTAGGTACATAGGTACACAAAGAAATGTTCATACTTTTAATGAAGTTTCATATCTATACCTACATGTGTATGAAAAAAGGCAGCAAAATCAACCGAGTGGAGATTAAAAAGTAAACAACATTTTAATAAGAAGTTTGTATTAGGTATAGCGATATAAACTGGTTCACAATAATTTAAAAAAAAACTAATGAGTTTGAAATAAGAATTTAGTTACAAACACCGTAATTAGTTTACGTGTAAAAAAACTTGAGGTACTTGACATGAAACGTAACAACTAGTTCATTGGCAATAATTTAAAAAAGTAAAGTTAATATAAAAATGTAATAAAAAGTAAAAGTAAAATAACTATTATTCAAACGTAATTTTATTTCTAAGATACTTTGTTCAGTCTGCCGAATCGATTTGCCCAAGCGTGACTGGTTCAAACGTCACACGTCAACGCTTTGAACTCGTTATATTTGAGAGTTTTAGACTATTCCCTATTCCATAAAAAAATTAGTGGAGGCTTATTAGGCAGATCGCGAATAGTTTACCGATTGGCTGACACACTCATGAAAAATAAACAAAAGCTAGACGCAATTATTCGTTTAACCTATACAATTGTTTGAAAACATATTGGCATACACGTAATAAAAAGTACTACAGCTTATAAAAAAAACTACTTGAGACAATTCACTGTGAGTTACAGAAACAATTGTTTTGCCTATGAGAACCGAACACACAATGCACAAGGAACCGACAATCTCCAGGAGATAACTTAACTATAACTACAAGCATTATAACAACTCTCTTCATAATCTTACACCTCGGCTTAAACAATCAAGACGTGGTGGCGTATTATGCTCAGCCAAATCACGAATAGTTTACACACATGTAAAAAACACCTTAAGAGCTAAACACAATTATCCATTTAACCTTTACAGTTGTTTAATAACATATTCGCTTATAAAAAATACAAATACTTGAGAAAATTCGCTTTGAGTTATAGAAACAATTGTTTTGCCTATGAGAACCGAACACACAATGCACAAGGAACCGACTATCTCCAGGAGATAACTATAACTACAAGCATTATAACACTTCTCTTCAAGTATTATTTATTCTTACACGTCTGTCTCAGCCGTAAACAAGGCGTAATACCCTTATCTTGTTTAGGGCGGAGACAGAGGTGTAACAGACATTATAATATATATAGTAAATATAAAACAACTTCTATGATCATAGTATTAAAATGTAAATTTAAATGTGGGAGACTTAAAAAAGTACAAGATAAGATTACTAGTCTATCTCTTTAATTACATACCATTTAATATTTCAGTACGATTTCGATCTAAACGATTTATTATTTTAGATCTAGTTATATATATATACCTAATATACTAGCTTACATTCACATTTATAATAATAGATATAGATGTAGACAACAAATAGAAATAAAGTTCATAGAAAAGAAATAATTGTATCCTAACTAGCGAATAGGGATACTATTTTTGTTATTGTTTCGATATTTTTGTTATACCTAGGGCTAGGTAATTTTTTTATATAAATAATAAATAAATATTTCGTCATCTAACACACAACGCCATCTAGTCCTAAGCTAAGCAGAGCTTGTGTTATGGGTACTAGACAACTGATATAAATACATATATACTTTTTTTTTGTAAATACATACATAATATACATAGAAAACACCCAAACTCCGAAACAAATAGGTATTTGCAGATCATACAAACATTTGGTCCGACTCGGGAATCGAACCCGAGACCTCAAGCACAGCAGTCGCACACGTTAGCACTACGCCAACGAGGCAGTCTATCATACATTTTAGATTTATTATTATGAACGGTGGGATGGATATGAATTAATAAAGAAACTCTATAAATTTACGATTTTAAATGGCCTCATGACATTAAGTCCGCCTTTTGTACAATAAGTGCAACAAGTTTAATAAATAAAAAAAAAATGCCATATAATATGCTAAGCCCGTGTTTCAATACAGAAAAAGTAATTTATCATATACATTGTAATGTTGTTTTACTAAGTTAGTTTTACGTTTTGATATGGACTGATTTCACTTAAAAAGAAGGTAGGTATGTATAAGTATATTACAAATAATCAAATTGTGAATAAAACCAGATAAAGTACCAACATCAAAAAGAAAAAGAAATGAGTCATCGCCTATTGGTAACGTTTTCAGAAGATTGGCATCACAGACACGTTGAATGGTATATAATGATAATTCTCTGCGCTAAGAAGTGTCTGAAAGTTGTTCCATATTCTGTTACATCACTCAAAGGAAGGCCTACATTTATTCAGGTACTATCTTTACAAACAGAGGTTCAGATACAAATTAAAATATTGGTGTGTTTATTTGCAGGCTTTTCGCTACAGAATTCCACTCCTGAGCGATAAAAAACATGTTACGAACTTACGAGTACCCGAAGAATACTGTCTACTAGTGATAGACTAACCTTACTTATAACGCTGAGTATATAGAATATGTTTAGTGGTAGTTAATAGTTCTATTTACAAAATATCTGACTGTTATCCCTATTCCAGGGAGGTGACCTCAACTATGTCCAAAAAGTGTTGGGCATAATCAGTTGCTTAATAATTTATTTCACAGCGTTTTAAAGACTATGATAAGTACCTATAATAATTGCCTAATTCGTTGGTGAGTCTGCACCGTCGGTCTAAGATGTTAATCTTACCTAACTTATTTAACACCCATTGATACTAATTTATACCTCCCAGTATTATAGTAACAAGTGGTGAAAGACTTATTAATTGCATAATACAGTTTAGTTTTTCAGTATTGATATGTTAATAACTGGTTAATTAGTAGGTACGAGTATAAGCTGAATGACCTAAAGCTTCAAATTCCTGTTGTTGAATATCTTAGACATTTATAATCTGACTTGTGTTGGTTTTATTAAGACACGAGAGCTCTATTTTAACAAAATTGAAATGTGAAGTACTTACCTACTAAATATATACAAAAAAATTCTTCGCAGGCATTTAAATTGCCTTGCGGATAAATTTATACTAAGTATATCAATAAAACTAATCATAATCAATTTAGTGTCGGCACTAGTTCGATGGCGCTAGCTACTGACTGGCTTATACAAATATTTGCTTAATGTCATTAATGTTCAGAGCCTGTACTTATAAAAAGTGTTTCGATTTATCAAATACTTAAATACTTATTTAAATACACCTTGTGAAGTGCTAACAATTCATTGCCTAAATACTTGTAAAACTTCCAATAGCTATTAAAATATCAGATTACATCCTGAAACTAAAATACATCGCATGCGCAATTCATATTGTATTGTTTTGATCGTATAAAGACCACTAATTTTGTGTAATTAATCTTGTTAGCCGGCCATCATCCTGTCCAACATCGTGGAGCGAACACCTTGCATCCATCACTGACGGCGCGCGCGCTTCGACTGACGCACACTACTGCACTACCCGCCCAAAAAGAGAAAAAGAAAATTTTGAAAAGGGAACACACCCATCGAGTACGGCAATTGTCGGACTCCGCCTATAACCGCCGCCCGGAGAGGCCCTCCACCAATGAAAGGGCAGGCCGTGCCGGCCGCCGCCGAGTGCAGCCGAGGGCGGCCGATTGCGCGCGTTCACAACAAAAAGTCCCACGACTGGTTTAGTGTCGGGTTGCGTCCCATCGACGCCGCATCACGTGCCGCGCGACTCGACGCACCACCTGCGCTTGCGCTCACCACATACCACTGTTTTTGTAATTCTAAATACAAAACGCGCTTACAAATCAAACTGCACATATATTAGTACCACATTTGTTTGTATTAGGACCTGTGACCTGTGATATTGTAAAGAATTTTCACAATTATCAATGAAAATGAACACGAAAACGGAATGGAGCTAATGATTTCAGTGTGTTTTTGCATCAGCACAGTATTTACAGTGATACATAGTGATAGTGAACGACTTTGTGATAAGCATCAGATAAGGACCATCGAGGTAATTAATATATTTTTATTTCACATTACAAAATTTGTGGCGGCATTTCTTTATCAGAATGATAATAGGATTTGATAACGTGTATGAAAATTTATTTATTAAATAGGTTTATATACTATTTAATTTTCAGTATTTTTATTTAATTTTATTATTCTGATAATATTCGTATATTCAAATAATGATATCCACTAGAGATTACATATTTTGATTAAACTGATAACATTGCATAAAAAAATTATGCATATTTCGACTCTACATCAATATAAATTAAATTGACATTATTAGTGTCGTTATACTAAACATTGGTGTTATACAAATAAAACCTTAGAACTAAATTATTTCACGTCATAAATGTAGAGTCGACTCTACTGCCGTCGGGCACGAGCTGCGATCACATAAATATTTATTAGTGTCAAAATATGATGATAAAATAATAAAACAAGTCAATATTTTTATGTCAATATTGTTAGATTTATAACGAATAGAACCTTCAAATTATTAAGTGCCTATAATGTCACAAATTTAATCTAAATATGTAAAATAGTAGTAATAATAATAGTGCCTTTATCAATATGATGAATAAGATAAAATTAAATAAAACTCAGTGACTCTATATTTAAAAATGAATATTCTGAATATGAATAATTGAATATTTATTCATTGAAACAGACTTGTACTTAGGGCGCGTAGTTTAATGTAGTTTAGTATAAAAGACATAAACGGGTTGGGTGATCAGAATTAATTGAATTACTTTTAAGAACATTAGGGAAATGGAATTTGCATATTCATTAAATGATATTCAACGCTTGGTGTTTAATTTTATTGCACTTGTTTTAGTTTTATTGTATAGAATACTGGAATAAAACGTTTGTTAGATCTTATTGGAAGGTTGTTATATTCGTATTCAATAAGGAAAAAATATTACGAATGATATTAGGACCCATTTATATTTAATTATGTATGTACCTAAGTGAACTGATTGGCAAAAGTAGCATTAACAGGATTTGCATATATTTGTACTAGGTAAATGTTCATGTTCACAAACACGATATTCTATTAAATTATTGATTTATTTTTGCGTTCTGTTTGTAAGCATAACAATATGTAAGCTTTGCAATTGTTAGGTAATCTATTTTACATATTCTGCTACACACACCAATACAAAACACACATATAAACTAACTGTATGCTTACGAATACACACATATAAATTATGCTGTGCATGTGTGTGTATATAGTAAGTTATTTGTAGTTATTTATATGTGTGTATGTGTCTGTTAGAGTTCGTACTCGGATAGTAGCAACATCGCCCTTTGTTCCAAGTTGCTCAACGGCCAATCAATGTCAATGGCACATCGTTTTCATATCAAACGTTCGGTTGTTTTCGTCCAATCCGACCGCCGCCATGACAGTTCGCGATCAAAATTTGAATGCGTTCCGAGATGCGCAAACGCAAATCGATTAAGCGCCGATAAGCCTTCACGTTATGGTTGTGTGTGTACGTACGAAGTTATCGTATCCGCCGGAGGCTTCTATGTAGTAAACCATATCCTGTCCTATAATTTATAAAATAATTATAAACCAATAATATTAGCATTAGCATAATATTGACATAATTCTACATTTTCTCACAGTCTGTAGATATGTTTTGACAGTTTCGGTAAGTAATAAAATAAGTTGACAAGTTATCTTGCCACCTATAGGCGGTCAAGTAACAGGACATGTACATCAGATTTTATCAACAACTTTATTATGAAATTAACATAATCAATAATAAACATTTCATTTGAGTAATCGATAATTGGTATTAATCGAGTAACTTTTAGTGCTATAGATCTCAGTTGACGATTCTCATTATCCTATTCTTATAAAATTAATTAGGAGAAATAATTTATATTGCATAAACATGAACGACATTAATAATATCCTAAAAATTATTTGTAATAATCCTTGAGACTTATAATAAGGTCTTACTTTAAAATTTACGACGTTTTTTCCATTTATTCCATTGCCTAAAAAAAATTGTCACCACATTAATAGACTGTTTATTAATGAAGGTTATAGGTTATGTAATTTGTAGAAGCATACGTAAATACAAAACACGAATATGAATAGATTTTTGTTTTAAGTTTCAATTTAACTGTTTATTTTTAATTTATCTCATTTGTAAAGATTGTAGATGTCACAGTTAGTTTTTTTGTTATCTTTCATTGTTTTGGTGAAAACAAATGTTAACTCTAAATGCATACTTCCATACTCTATATTTACACCATACTTAATACCGAAATAACTCTATATTTAAAACGTGGGAGAGCCACTTCGGCATGAATGGGCCGGCTCGACCGGAGTGATACCACGGCCTCACAGAAAACCGGTGTGAAATAGCTCTTGTGCTGTGTTTCACCGAGTGAGTGAGGACACCGGAGGACTATACCCTAACCCCTCCCCCCATTCTCTTGTCCTCTATTCCATAAATAATTACCTACAAATTTTAACAAAAAAAAACCGACTTCAATCTGGACCAAATTTAAATGCGACCATTCGGGAAGCACCAGCTTTCAAATAAAAAAAATATTATCATAATCGGTTCACCCAGTCAAAAGTTATGAGGTAACAAACATAAAAAAAAAAAAAAAAACAGTCGAATTGAGAACCTCCTTTTTCTGAAGTCGGTTAAAAATGCGACTAAAGGATAAAACGCATAACAACATCACAGCAAAGAGAAGGAACACTTGAAACAATTCCTATACCAACCCGTCTGGCCAGCGTAGTATAGTATCTAAGCCAAAACCTCCTTTCTAAGTAAAGGGCTGTAAACAGCAGTGGACTGGTAAAAGCAGATGATGCCCGATCTGACTGCACGTTTGGCCTAGTGGTTTAACGGTCACCACGCCGTTTCCTACTTCGCCAAGTAGGTATCGAGGGTTCAAATCCCACGTAGGACAACACTTTGTGTGATCCACAAATTGTTGTTCTGAGTCTGGGTGTTCTTTGTGTCCGTTTCATGTATGTTTGTAAAGTCCCCGCGACACAGGATTTGTTTTCTTTAAAGAAAGAAAAGAAAAAGATGATGATAACATACTGGGATAAAAAAACTTTCGCAAGTACTTTCTCTTGTACTTTATATTTATCATCATTACATAATCATCTCATATACATTATTGAACTAGTGAAATAAAATTGAAATTAATTTTACTGAATATATTTTACATCTACATTCCCAAATAAAGATAAGAAATATTTATTTATAAGATTTTGTCTGGTGCAGATAAAATCTTAAAAGAAACGAAATCCTTATCAGCAGACGAAAAAACCGAATGTATTAGCATTATTATAAATGTTCTATGTATAAATGTTTATTATTATATGTATACAACGATTTTTTTATTTTATCAAATCTATATCTATACATCTATACAAATAAATTAAATTAGAGTGTCTGTTTGTAATATTAAAATAACCGCTTTTTAATAAATGCATGTGTATGCATACACGGTACATTATCAAAATAACATTTTTAAAATTTTTGTGTGTCTGTCTGTCGGTCTGTCTGTTTGTTCCGGCTAATCTCTGGAACGGCTGGACCGATTTTGACGGAACTTTCACTGATAGGTAGCTGATGATATAAGGATATTAAAATTATGTATAAAGGTAAATCAAATATCACCAAAAACTTTATTTTAAACCATTTAAAAGATACATGTCCAATTCACGTGACTGCACGGTTGGCCTAGTGGTTTATGCGGTCGCCACGCCGCTTGCCAATTCGCCAAGTGTTGTGGGTTCAAATCCTACACGGGACAACGCTTTGTGTGATCCACAAATTGTTGTTCTGAGCTTGGGTGTTAATTGTGTCCGTTTCATGTATATCTGTAAAGTCCCCCGCGACACAGGATGTTTATTCCTAATGCGGGAGTTGTCTTTAAAAAAAAAAAAGATAAATTAAACTAAATTACAAAAAAAATACTCAGATTTAAATAGTACCAATACGCACACTAATATGATTTGATTACTCAATGAAAACTCACATAATAACTTAAGTTATGAATATGTACAATAGAATATGCCTGTTGATAAACAAAATTGTTTGTAGTTCAATAAACCATTTAAAACTAGTCCTAAGATCTATCTATCTTCTTTCTTCCATCTTATTCTTTTTAGTCTAAAGCTAGATGGCGTTGTATGTCAGAAATGTCAGATATATTTATCTACCTATATGAGAACTATTACTTACACTTTACATAAAACCTTAAAAGGAAAATATAGATAATAAATACACTAAAGTCTTTTACTCTGAAATGGGGAAAAAGGGGTATATTAAAAACCCATTTTAGGCCCCACCATTTTATACATATTTATAAATATTTTGGACACCTGACATGCATCTAGCCTCAAACTAAGCAGAGCTTGTAATATATAAAACAAATAAATAAATATTACGGACATCTGAACAACAACGCCATCTTGCCTCAAACTACACAGAGCTTGTAATACAATTAAAGCAAATGAATAAATATTACGGACAACTGAGCAATAACGCCATCTAGCCTCAAATAAAAGGTCAATCTAGCTTTCATTTGAGGCTAGATGATGTTGACTGATAGATTTCGTTTATACTTTTTTTGTAAAAATATTCATGGTAGGAATCAAATCTTAGCAGGTGCAGGTCATACAAACATTTGGTCCGACTCGAGAATCGAACCCTAGACTAGGCACAGTAGTCGCAAATGCAATTAATACGCCACTGAGGCAATCGTGTTACGTAATAGGGGACCAGCTTATTGCCATTGACCTCTCACATATTATCTAAATAAACATATTTTAAATATATATGTATTTATACTAAAGATAAGTAATATATAGACATATATGTAATATTGGTACCGGATGGGAATAAAAACTATGGTGTCAAAATCCTTAAGGGTCTCTTGTTTGTTGCCGTTTTATTATTTATACAAAATTATATTTTACAGTATTGTTTATCTGCTACTGATAGATACTGCTTTTGTCTGACTTCGCTAACATTTTTTTATCCTTACGAGATAGCACTATTACAATGAAAGAAAGATAGCTTTTCGACGACGCAACATTGTATAATGATTGGCTTAAAAATTAAAACGTGAAAATCTAAGAAACAAACAAACTCACATTCACATTTATAATATCACTTTACGATGTAGGTATACCTATTAAACTATTAATTAAAGATACTAAAACTCATGTATAATATTTATTAATTTATAAATAAATTAAAATTAATCGAATTGAAACTATTTTCATCGCATTCCGTTTTTCTATTTACATTTTTACTCGATATCAAACAAGGAATTAAGTTTATTACGTATATGTGTGCGTGTGTGTGAGTATTACAGATCATGTCACAAATAAATTCAAATGACGAGATAAACGCCATCAAAACAATTAAAAGCTATCAATAAATAAAAATCGATGGTATCGATTACTTTGTGTCAATATTTTTTTTATTTTTTTTTTAAGTATGGCCCGCCAAAATGACTCTACTCTGCCTGGTGGAAAGCATAAGCAGAATCCAAGAGTATTGGTCGCCATACTCACTGCGAATGCAGACAATGCAGTATGGCGACCCACACCATGGCGGCCTAGTGATGCTGCTGCATCTTTTAGCCTAGTCAACAAGTATGGAACTTGTTGACTAGACTAATTGGGCCTCCGGTCTCGCACTCACCAACGAAACACGACAGCACGAACGTGGTCATTTTACGTTGATTTTCTGTGCGAGGGTAGTACCGCCCCGGTCGAGCCGGCCCATTCGTGCTGAAATCAGCGTGGCCCTACTACCTCTATAAAAGGCATCTGTCAGTCAGTGTCGATTTTGTGCAGGTATCTTATGCCATATAGGTATCACAATTTTCTTTGATGATTGCTGTTGTAATTTTTGCCCTTTTTTTAAAATATGTTAATAGTAACAAAAACTTTAGAAACAACTGGAATACTTTTTACGAGAATTAGTTGGTATGAGAGACAGAGCGAGAGATGAAACCAGTATAGAGAAAAAAAATGTAGGCATAAGACTTTCTTCCTCATGTATTTTATTACTCTTGTAATAAGATCATTTCATCGTCTTAAAAAATGAATAAAATGTATCAATATATTTGCTGAATCTGTCTTCATAAACTACTCTGCTTCTCATAAATATATAAGTATGCATCTCTGTTTTTATGTTTAATAAATTCATATGATAGTTAAGCGTTCATTAGCTTATAATAAAATGTCATTTTACATAATACATTCATAATTATTTTTACGGGGATTAACGCGAAAAAAAAATGTCGTTTTACATTTCAAGTAGTGCAAATATTTGCAATATTTTCCATAAACAATATCTATTGAACAAGGATATAACAAATTCGTTTTTTTCTTTGATTTGGTTTACGTGGTGATGTATTTAGTAAGCATCGATCAACAACCCATAATGTCGCACTGCTGGGCTCGGGTCTCCTCTCAGGAGGGGGTTAAGATCATACGTTATTACGCCATAATATATAAGCCCTTTTACCTATTTAATGTAAGGATGGTGAACTGTTTGGCGTAATAAATGCCTGTTATCTTGAATGGCTGGCCCCATACCTGACACTAACCAACCTTGAATGCAATCGTCTTAAGGTGAGACTAAGAAAGTTTGTAAAATTGGGCAGGGAAAGTGGATAGTGCGAGATAGAAAGTGTATAAGGGATACAAGGGTCTCGGATGGGGTCCAAGACCCTTGTATCCAGACCAGGATCACTTTCCTGTACGGACCTTATGTTTGAACGTTTTATCTGGAGAGGGATTACAACTGCCCTTGATCTTTAAATATAATGATTTGCTTGTAGCTTATTTTAAAACGTATAGCAATTTATATGTATATTTATGTATTCAGAGACACTAATTTTTTTTTGAAGATATCTATTTATATGTCCGTTCTAGTAAATTTGCAATAAATACTAATAGTTTGAATTCACTTTTATTATTCTAACAAGAAACATTTTGTCTTGTTATGATAGTGAGTAATTTTTTGCTCTTTATAATAGATCATCATAGTTATTTCATCAGGTTTATCTAATTACATAGATTTATTGGTACTAAACATACATATTATTAAAATCACGAACATTATCAAAAACATACATAGACAGACGCGTGGGAAGCCACTACACGGCCTAATCTAAGATCATAATAACAATAATAAAATATTAATAAAATGGTAACACCACAAATATTTTTATAATAAAATTCCCGTCGATCAATTTTATATCTCATCGTTGCGATTGAGATTTAAGATAGCTTCGAGAGACGAGTTTTTTGTTTAAGATTTAGGCCTCGTATACGCCGGAGGTCCGTAGAATCAATTATCTTAATTGGGACCTGGCCTAATCTTAATGGGGGCAGATAGGTGAGTGTAAGCGTGTGTACACTCGTTCTGATGGGTGTTACATTAATTTGTTTATCTTTGACGATTACCGTCTGTGGTTTGCTTGTTTTGCAAATTTTTTCTCAGTGTTTAAGTAGTTAACTATGGATGACTGATTGATTCATAATGAGTGGAAATAAAAAGAAATTGGGTATGTTTTATTTTAAATTAAATTTTATTTAAGTTGTGTTTTAAGTTGACACGAATTTTGAAAGTTTATCTTTTAGTTTTACTTAGATTTAGTAATTACTGAGTTGTGCTTAGGTTCATTAGAATCTCATGAAGAAACTGAATGATGATATCTCTTACCATATTTTAATTTCATATAAAACTATTATTTCGTACCTACATATTTATACGTAGTCAAAACCTTAAAGATGGTTTCCACTACAATTTGTATTATTTTGAAATCTCATTTGTGAAGTCTCTCGTATTTTTTAGTCTTCAATGTAAGCGTGTGTACACTCGTTCTGATGGGTGTTACATTAATTTGTTTATCTTTGACGATTACCGTCTGTGGTTTGCTTGTTTTGCAAATTTTTTCTCAGTGTTTAAGTAGTTAACTATGGATGACTGATTGATTCATAATGAGTGGAAATAAAAAGAAATTGGGTATGTTTTATTTTAAATTAAATTTTATTTAAGTTGTGTTTTAAGTTGACACGAATTTTGAAAGTTTATCTTTTAGTTTTACTTAGATTTAGTAATTACTGAGTTGTGCTTAGGTTCATTAGAATCTCATGAAGAAACTGAATGATGATATCTCTTACCATATTTTAATTTCATATAAAACTATTATTTCGTACCTACATATTTATACGTAGTCAAAACCTTAAAGATGGTTTCCACTACAATTTGTATTATTTTGAAATCTCATTTGTGAAGTCTCTCGTATTTTTTAGTCTTCAATGCTAGAGGCATTACTGGCTGTCGAGCGTGTTAAAATATATTTTTACTTTTAAAATGTGTTAGTAGGGTTCTTTCTTCCTTGCACATGTCTTTTCTTTAGTTTCAAAGTCTTAAATGCATAAGGTTTATGCTGTTTTATGTAAGCATTTAATTTGGTTTAACATGTTATAAGGTATAAAAGGTAGAAAAGCCGGAAACGGGAATTATTATCATGCTTCTTATCGATACTATCTCTGTGTTATATTTATGACATTTTAATTTTAAAAGATAAAATCTTGAGGTAGATTGTTTTAAATTCTTATATTATTTATTGATATTAATGGTTCATTGTTAGATATACAACGTAATATATTGTAGGAATATAGTGACCAAAGTTTAAAAATTCAGTTGTAACTATGTATGTAAAAATTACATTTTAATGTATTAACAGTACTAACTTATATGTAAAAACATCAAACAATAATATAACAGGATATGTTATAAAAAACGAGAAACAAATCCGAAATGCCACTTCAAAAATAATATCTATGTAATTATAAAATTATTTTGTGACTTTATGTTACAGATCACAAAGCGCTAACCCTAGTATCGATAATAACATATAATAAACATGCAAGAAAACCTTAATATCATTCACGAACTTATAATTTATCTCAGGACGGGTGTAAAATCACAATGTTTATCATTGGTATGGAGTTATAGGCAATCAGCGATGATTTATTAGTTGAATGTGCTACCGCTTGCGATCGCCTGGATACGGGTCGGATAGGCCTACAGAATACCCGTTCTGTAGATAAGTACAGGCGCATCGATCACTTGCGCCAGGAAAAGGTCAGTTGCAAGACCTATTTGAACAGTCCAGGAGTAAATAAAGAAAAGACAACGATTGACTATATTTCTAATTAAATACTTTTATTTAACTTTAAGTTCGATAGCTAAAGAGTTTGTTTGCACTACTTTAAATCTATACTATTATATAAAGCTGAAGAGTTTGTTTGTTTGAACGCGCTAATCTCAGGAACCGCTGGTCCGATTTGAAAAATTCTTTCAGTGTTGGATAATTCATTTATCGAGGAAGGCTATAGGCTATCATCACGCTACGATCAATAGGAGCGGAGCATCAATGAAAAATGTTTCAAAAACGGGGGAAAATTATCACGCTACCGGCAATAGGAGACGCAAACGAGGTTGCGTGGGTCGGCTAGTATTTATATAAAATCATTTAGGAATATTTTCAGAATCTTCATCACAGGTTGTGAGTCTGCAGAGAGTGTCTTAAGAATGTTAGTTACATAACTTCCCTATTGAGAGTTAGATTTGCAAAATAAAGTCTACAATTTATACGGCTTTTAAAAGCCCTGAGCTGTTCCAATACAGAATGTCTGAACAACGATAGTTCAAATTATGCTGGTCACGTTGTAAAACAAAATTTCAATGGCAATGAATGAATAAATAAACGATTTCTAGTACATACTAATAAAAACTTATAACACTTTGGTACTTAAGTAGACGTGATGCCAACCAACCCAGAGTGCTCATTTATTCCTTTTCCATAAAAATAATACACGATAGAGGAATATATGTTTCAATAAAATAGACAAATGTATTGTTCAAACAAAAGATTATGCACTATTTCTTCGCAAGTATATTAAAGTAAACATAGGTAAGTGCTTTTAAAAGTACAAAATATCAATGTCAGACTTTAATAATAAGATAAGATGGTATTTTTAACATTTATAAATATTAAAATGTCGATAAGTTTAAAAAAAATCAAATACTTAATTGAATTTGAAATCACTGAATTAGTGAAAATCACTGATTACAGTCCAATGGTACCGCTCCTTATCAATAGTTATCGCAAGATATTACGAAGAAATCACATAAAATCGACGTAAATTGCGATAAAAACGGGAGATTTCTTTTTTTTTATCGCCAAATCAAATTTTCAGTCGATGGTCAGATAGCGGTGTCGTCGGTTGTAATAGATCTTAAGCTGTATCTACCTGTGTTTATGCATTTAAAATTTATCACCCACCCTGAAGATTTCATCTTATCAGTGGTAAGAATACTGTCATCTCTAAACTATTTATTATTGTGATTTTATTGTTTTGAGCATAAAAATGTTATTCAAGATACGTGATTTCGATGTGTTCACCTGAGACATTTACCTTACATTCTGAAACTTGGAATTATAAATTGTTGCCTATATTTATGTGTATTAGAAGGCTTTGCAGGATAACTTAAGAGGTTCCGAAGCTTCTTAACTAAAATAATTGGATTTGAATTAAAAAAATCTGTCAAAAATATATATATTTCTAAAATAAACACATGATTAATTCTAATTACTTAGCGGTTTTGCACCCAGGTAATTATTTAGAATTAATTATCAAAATAATAATGTTTTTAAATTTAAACATACTAAATGGCCAAATATATATAACTAAAATGAATAATGCAATACAAAATTTATGACGATACGAATAAAAGTTAAATAAATAATAATTGAAGTATATTTTAAACTGTGTATTAAAGGAATTATAATAAAAAAAAGAAAATAAATTGTTCTGTGCTCTACACTTCCGCTTCGTCGATAAAAATAAGTTTTGCTAGTTTATGAGGTGATGATAAGAGATTCTCAGTCTTATCTCAGTACGCAATATGGTATATTTCGTAGAAAATGGACCGTATTTTTCCATTGAAACAGTTTTGTGATAAATGATCTAATAAAATTTAAAAGTCCAGAAGACAAATCTTACTTTAAAACTATTTTTGTACATATTTGGATGAATCAGCGCAATAAAGTCATAGACGTCGAACGTTGTTTAGTTAGAAAGTAAGAATTAAAAAATGTTGGAAAGTACATATATGTTTAAGACTAAATGTAAATAAAAGAGGTTTTAAATTTTACAATACTTTATAATTCTTTTATCAATAAATCCACCTGCAATATTTTCCTTTTAATTAAGCTGTACAATAATATCGATAATGTCATTAATCGATAGTATCTCTATTTTATCTATATGACGTATCTAATCTGAGGTATAATTAATTGGTTTTTACAAAATATATTTTGTGTATAGTCCTTGAAATGGAATTGATATCACTGCTTATAAACTTAAAACTTAAACCGGACCTAACTTGGAATCATAAGCCGTGAGAAAAATGCATATTATGTATTATATAAAATACAGATAATCTATACTTATAATAAAAATGTCACAGGTCCAATTCTGTATATTAAAGATACTTTGAAAAATTATTTTGGAGGGGTCTCTATTATCGATACTGAAGCCAAAACTATTTTTTATTCATTTTTGTCTGTCTGTATCTTGGCCGCGCATCACGCCGAAACTACTGAATCGATTCAAATGAAACTTGGCATGATTTGAGTTCATACTACGAGGTAGGACATAGGATACTTTTTATCCCGAAATTCAGCACGGTTTCCTGGAGAGAGGGGATGAACGTCGAAATATGTACTTAGTTGTAATTCAATAATAGATAGTCCGATTTTGTGACACCCACGGAAAGAATGTGCCGATACCTCGTAATCCCAATCATCACACGGATAGTAAAATACACATATTATAGATAAAGGGCCTTTTGAATTCAGACAGGTTCGAAGGACCAAAATCTATTTTCAATCACTCAACTCGTGTGAGAGCCACGCTTCGGCATGAATGGGCCGGCTCGACGGGAGTGATACCACGGCCTCACAGAAAACCGGTGTGAAATAGTGCTTGCGCTGTGTTTCACCGAGTGAGTGAGGATACCGGAGGCTCATACCCCAACCCTCTCCCACTATCTCCCCCCCCCAAAAGGCCGGTAACGCACTTGTGACGCCTCTGGTGTTGCAGGTGTCCATGGGCGGCGGTAATCGCTTACCATCAGGCGATACGTCTGCTCGTTTGCCCACCTATTCCATTAAATTCTAGAGTTGACATACAAAAAATAGACATCATTACAATAAAGCAGGAGATACTTTTAACTACCAATGTTATGAATTCATGATCCGTAAATAAATGATATTGCAAAGTCACTTTTAAATCGCCCACATAGTCAATTACATAAAAAAAAAACAAGCATTAACTTTAACTTGTTCTAGAGGTGATATTATCTAATACTACAACTAAATTATTATTTACAAATTAGATAAATTATATTTACCAATTTCAGTAACGAACTTTAAGGACTAGGGTAAATACTTAATACTGGTAACATTATCTGTGCCTTTACGCAAATATTCTTCATATATCTTTTTTGTGTATGTCAAAATAAATCGACCAATTTATACACAACACAATTCTATTATCCAATTGCGCTCTCTAGATGCGTGGTAGATATTGCCTGGCATGTATAATTTACATATGATATGATAAGATTTTGGAAGATGTTACATAATATTAATACAATAAATTAATAGTTTCAATATAGTTTAAAGTTTATTAAATGTGACGTTTTGACAATGTCAATAGTATCAAAACAAAAAACTGACGCGAAATGTCAAATAAATTTGAAAAATATAGCATGTTTTAAATTAAAATATCTTTGGAACGTGTCGTGCAAATATACCTACAGGAAAAAGATATGACTCCAAGATATATTGCAACTTTAGTAGTAATAAAAATCACGGTTTGGTTGGCTAACAACGCTTAATGCGTGGTTATCGTTTATCGCGGCGGTATCGAGTGTTGTTCGCACTTATCAGTTAATCAAATTGGGAGCGTATCGATATCGTGGTACGTATTCGATAGCGCACCACTATTATCTTAATTGATTGTCTATTTTTTTCACAAAGTACCGGCACGGATTTATCATACGTTTATATTCTATGTTAGCCAAATGAACCTTCGGAGATTGATAACAAAACACACTGGTAACGCGCTTTTGAAGTTGTTATTAATCCTAATAAATATTAATTGACAAATATTGTTAATAATTACTGACAGTGGTTTAGTTATAATATGCCTAATTAAACCACTTTCAGTAAAAAACTAAACCTAGGTAGCATAACATTAGTTGAAATAGTTTTAACTGGCTTTTTAGGGTTCCGTGCCAAGCAAAAAAACGGAACCCTTATAGATTCGTCATGTCTGTCTGTCTGTCCGTCCGTATGTCACAGCCACTTTATTCCGAAACTATAAGACCTATAATGTTGAAACTTGGTAGGTAGATGTATTCTCTGAACCGCATTAAGATTTTCACACAAAAATGGAAAAAAAACAAGTAATTTTGGGGGTCCCCATACTTAGAACTGAAACTCAAAAAAAATGTTTTCATCCAACCCATACGTGTCTATAGAACCTATTAGCTTAGAACCATTTTTGAAGACCTATCTATAGATAGGTCTTCAAAAATGATATTGAGGTTTCTAACATTATTTTTTTCTAAACTGAATATTTTGCGCGAGAGACACTTCCAAAGTGGTAAAATGTGTGTATAACTACCCCCTAACCCCCCCCTCTAACTTCTAAAATAAGAGAATGATAAATCTAAAAAAAATATATAACGTACATTACCATGCAAACTTCCAACGAAAATTGGTTTGAACGAAATCTAGTAAGTAGTTTTTTTTTAATACGTCATAAATCGTGAACTGCAATTTACCTTTCATTCAATCAACACAAATGTAAAAATATAAAATAAAAATTATATTATGTTACTTGCTGCTGCGGAACCCTTCATGGGCGAGTCCGACTCGCACTTGGCCGATTTTTTCTTTGTTGGAAGAGTGTTCTTACAGATTGATTGAAAATGCCTAGCTTTAACAAATAATTGAAAAACATAGACAGTGTTTAGTGCACATGGCTAGTGTTTAAAAATGAAATATTATATTCCAATGAAGTTGTAATAGTACCTACTTATTTCTAGAAATTAATATCTTTCAAATCTTCTTTTTTTCAGATAAGTGCAATATGAACTGGTCTTTAAATCTCAACACAACAAGTTGAGGGCGCCCTGTGGTTTGTACAACAATGCTAAGACTGAGCCTGAATACACTCTACTAGTGTACGGGCGTCTAAATAACTAACTGACTCTTGGAAATGCGGATAGGGGAGTGGACTTATAGTGCGTGTGTATAAAAGCGATGCATGGTGTGTGAGGTCGGTTCGGCGGTCATGGACATGAGCGGAGAGGGCGGCGGCGCAGGCGCGGGGGCCAGCGCGCTGCAGCAACGGTGGTATGAGAGCCGCGTCAACGGCAGCCCGGCCGCCGGTGACGTCAACACGGAGACTAATGGCGACGGGTTCTTCCATTCTCCGTTGGAAGGCGGCCACCACAGCCGGGCCCGCTACTACCATCAACAGATGCACGCCCCCTACTCCGCCGCTGTCTCCTCGCACGGTGAGTGCCTTTTTTTCATTATAAGTAATTTTTTGATTAACCAAGGTGCTAGAATTGCACTGAGTATTATTAAAAAAGCAAGATCACTTGTAATTCCGTGACCTAAACTGTCAGAGTTAAGCACATTGATATCCCATGAACGGTAGGTAGTTCGTCCACAGACGTTATCGTTCATCAGATGATACCACTCCAAAACTCCACAATTCAACAGACCCGACCAGTCAAAATCGCCATTCTGTAAGGTGACAGCTTAGGTAAACACGAGTTAAAATGGGTCCCGCTCGTAAAAGAAAAAAAAACTAATTCCATACGTTTTGTTTTTTCTTTTGAGGTTTAAATTTTATGGCGGCTATAAAGATTTTCGTGGGGACAGGTGGCTCTTCGTTATATTGTAACTACTCAGCCGAACGTTTATAAGAACCACCTATATCGAGGGCTTAAAGACTAGATTGGCATGCGTACGTTATGGGGACGATTAGAATTTATTTAGCGGTCCGTCGGTAGTGATGCGACACTTAAGAAACTGTGTCACTTCTCAGAATCGGAACTGGGAATTGATTTCGTCGCATTCACAGCAGTTATGTGAGTTAGTTTATGTGCGTTCCGAGAGGATCTGAACGGCCCGTGACCGACCGGTGTTTGGCCCTGTTTGTAACTCTTATCGTGTTAGCGTCGAGACCGATGCGGCTTCTTGTTGCTCTGATTACATCTGAATCTGGTAAATTCGTCTGTTGACACACGGCGGCAATTCGATTACGTTACATTATATATTATAAAATTATACGAAACATTGATTTTCTGATAACTAAATTAAATAATATTGGCCGAATGCTGCGATTACGATTTGTTTGTATTGTGTTTAAATAACATGGGTGATTCGACCGGTTGTATTAAATACTCGCTCATAAATAGCTTAATTAAATGTTTTTTTTTTGGTTAAACGACTACTTTATCGTGGAGAATCTAGATATAAAAAGTGTATAACTACTTAAAGCTGCACATAAACTTGTTGTGATGACAATTGGGATCGTTTTCACTTCGGTCTCTATCTTTATTAATAAGTTTATAATATGATGTTTCACTAACGTGTTTATACTTTTGAGTAACTTAATCCAAAGGCTCTTTATTTACGAATTGTACAATTTAAGTATGTTTGAACTCAAAATCTTTATAAAGTTCAAGAACACAATAATTTATGTTAATTCCACTGGAATTGTTGGGATAGTAGTGAGCTAATGAAACATTTTTTTAATGACAGTTCGGTTGGTATGGTGACGGGTGTGTCCCTGTAACACGATATGGCCGCGCACATTTAACGCGCACTCCCAATTTATGGGTTACTGAAGCGATTGATGACATACTGGAAATTATTTATTCCACAGGGAGATTTCAATTTTATTGTTGTTTTTATACGATTTAACTTCTGAAATTTTATACCCTGATACCTATTTATGGAGAAGCGGTTTACGTTTCATTCGAATTGTAGTCTAACGAACGGAATTTTTTCCTCTTTGACTTTTAGTTTCAAATTAAATACATACCTAACTAGTGTAGACTTTATACTCGTACTCACATTTCTTACGTCAGACAGACTTTTTGTGTGTCTGTATTATTATCATCACTACATAATAGTGTCTATGGTCTTACGTACATTCGAACTATAAACTTAATTGTACCTATTGTATGCTAAAATTTAATTTAAGTACATTTTTATGTACGCGTAAACATGAAGCAAAAAATAATTATCTTTAAATACAAAAAGTAGACAATTATTCTGCTTTTGCTTACATTTTTTAATCAATTTTAAATCGTTTTGTCACCCTATGAAAAGCAAGAAAACAAAAGAACAAACACACTGAACGATCCTATATTTCAATACACCGCTGAGTATCGGGAGCTCATCGCCAATTTCACACCTATTGAGCAATGACAAACACCGACCACTCGTAATCAATACACAGATAAGTAAAAACCAACCTTAGCTTAAACAAGTAAAGCTTCATTTACAACACGTTTTGTAACTACGAAAAAGTAATTGTTATGATAGTTTGCTATAAATTATTGTCTTACGTAATTGTACATGAAAATGTTTAAGTGGATTTAAATTAATATTGAACTCAACGTTATAGAAATAGATATCTTTGAAATAAAAAGAGCTTTGATTCATTTGTCAGTAAGGTGCACTAAAAATAAGATGAGTTTTAAAAGGCTTCAGTTTTTGTTTGTACATATTTAAGTATGCAGACATGTGCTGAATCAAACTGTTGGTGGATTTTGTAAAACAGCAAAGAAATAGCAAGGCTCAACAGGACTGAGCGTCAGACGATTATTTGTTTTTTTTATTATTCTCACAGCACAAGTTTTCATCACTAGACGGGAGAAAATGAGATTTTTTCAATTACTGCGTTCTGTGTGTGTAATAAATGAACGTTGTGATGTCTGGCCCATCCGACTGGCTGCCTGTCTGACTACCTACCTTCTATCTGCCTACGTTCAATTAGCTAAATTCTTTTTGCGAATGAGGACCTTAGATTGACTGTTATGAATAAAGCTAAAGTGTTTTACTCATGACATTCATATAAATGTAAAGTGATAGTTGCTATAAATAATACTTTGTAATATATAAATATGGAAATGTTTTCGAAAGAAAAGGCAAAGAGATATACACAAAACGTAAACAATTCTCATAAATATGATATGTTAATCTTTGTGTAGAGCGCTCCCCTATAATGAGCATTGTCGTTTCCTCGACCACTTTAGAACATTTTATTTACATACACAAGTACTGTGCTCACATTTGGCGAGTGCAGTACTTGTCACCGCGTTGTGCGTGTGTTCGTGCGTGCGTGCTCGCGTGTGCGTGCCTCTCGCCCCTCAGATTGGCGCAATTAGCAATGAGGGGGGCGGGGCCTGCGCCAGCGCATGCGGCGACATCTCCTCCCAGACGCACACAGATGCGGCGCCCGTAATGATGCTACGAAATAATGTTGGCATCAGCCTTTTAATTATTTATTTTCCCCCGTAGTTTGCAACTATAGCCATGGTCTGGCGACATGCATAGTTAACCTGCATGAATTAAATATTTTCTGGAAAAACAGAGGTATGAACTTGCAAGTTGCACTGGCGTCTAAATTAACACTTCTTTGAAAGTCTTTGCATTCCGTTATACCTACTATAAAAGCTCCGTTTAGACATATTAGGTAAATCGACCGTAAAAAAGTGATGGTAGGTTTTTTCTGGCATCTAATTAATACTGCTGTTTTATAAAATCTGTGTCCATACTTGAATAGCATTGGTTTAAGAACTAATTATAGAAATTCTTGAGTTGGATTAGGGCTAAATACGTGTTTTAAATATAAATAGTTGTAATAGGTTCTTTCTTCATGCTATTACATAAACTTGATTATAAAAGTAACAAATACCAACTTTATTGTTGGTGGATGCTTATCTGCGAGTGTATCTTTAGCTATAACAGCTTAATAGTTTATGCTTAACAAGACGAGATAATAATTACAAATCAAAAGAGCCACAAGTAGTGTAGGCTATGATGTCAACGTTTATTCACAAATAGTCTTACTAGGGTACTTTAATAGGCTAATAGGAGTTACGGCTGTCTTCAGTTTATCATCAATCAATATACATATAATAAAATCTTAACTGGTCGGTGGCTATAACTACATCTTAATACGACATATAATAAAATCGTAACTGGTCGCTGTCTGTACATGGAAGATATATCAGGAAAACTATTATAGGGGAGCTTTGTGAACGCAATAGAACTGTCTGTTTGTCTGTGCGTTTGTGCGCGCTAATCTCAGGATTAGCTTAACCGATTTGAATGCGGTTTTCACCAATCCGTAATGGTTTGTTTCACTTAACATTGTTTCATCTAAATCGGTTCATAAATAAACAACTTATGTCAGTTTGAAGAATTACTACGATACCCGACCTTTACGCGGGCGGAGCCGCAAGCAAAAGCTAGTAGGAAATAGGACTAGATCACATTACCCTATTCTCGTACCAAAAGCAAGAATGCACATAAATGGATTAGCTACAGAGGATACCTACTAGTCTTGCTAGCTATTAATAGACAACAGTATTCGCTAGTAATAGGTAATTAGTTGTTGGCAAAACATTGCAATGTTAAAATTTAGGCCACTACGTTGAAAAAGCAATTATGCTTATATTTGTAAATCACTTTAAGGTGGTTAATTAATTAATCATTTATCTCCTTCATATTTCTCTAGAGTGAAGAGTTGAATAACTATTTTATTAGCATTATCACGAAACAGAGGTAGCTGTACCAAAGCGAAAGCACTTCACGATTAATTACCTAAGTCAAACTGCCCGTTATTTGTAGACCACTTTTTAACCGTCACAATACATTTAACAGCGGCCATCTTAAACGTAACATTTGAATGCAAGAACGAGGCAATCAGTAGTATCCCTTTTTATACAAACGTATATGGACAAAGTCGATTTGCATTTTTTGCTGCACTTAATGATCAGAGGAAAAGGGGGAAACTACTACAATCAACTTTGTAACTATTTAAGACATTAGATCTTTAATTTTACCTAACTATTGTACGTGTGGTGATAGGTAAATTTAAATATACGAAGTGTCAACACCCTTATACCTCCATACCATGGGTGATCGTTCATTAATTTTTTTATAATTACATATAAGTTAACATATAACAAATTAGTGTTGGGAGCTTCCTTTTAAGCTAAAGTTGCCTGTGTCAGGAGACCCCACTCTTCCATAACAAACATAGTGAAACTTATATTTATTTTATACATGCTAGGTTGTGTGTGTATATGTGTTTGTGTGCTTGCACCTCGTGTGCGTGTGTGTGTGTTCAGTTTGTATATCTGGTTAAGTATAGGATAAGGGGATGAGTGAGCTACTAGTATACATGCTGCAAAAGCATCTCCGTATCGTCATAAGACAATGATTTAATCCAGCCGATCAGTTCTTTTTTGCATTTGGAGTATAGCATAGAATATATGAATAGCTTTTTAACCGACTTCAAAAAAAGGAGGAGGTTCTTAATTCGCCTGTTTTTTTATGTTTGTTACCTCATAACTTTTGACTGTGTGAACCGATTTTGATGATTATTTTTTTATTTGAAAGCTCGTGCTTCCCAAATGGTCCCATTTAAATTTGGTCCAGATTGAAGTCGGTTTTTTTGACGTGACAACGTCTTATAAATTGATGGAGCCGGCTGCACACACGAAAAAGCATGACTCATGCGGCGTTACCTCCCCATGCGTCGTTACCCCGCTCTTACGCGTTCCATTTAAGGCTTGAAGTGCAGATAGATGCGACACTTGCGTATCATTTATGCGGCGTTACCTCGCTCTGAGGCGTTCCATTTAAGGCTTGAAGTGCAGATAGATGCGGCGCTTGCTTGATAACATCACTGCAAAGAGAAGGAAAACTTAAAATAAACTTAAGACCAAACCATCTGGCTAGTGTATGTGGCTGTGTCCAGTCCCCCTAGCCAAGTTGCAAGCGTTTGTCTTTCTGCAATCGTTAAAGCCTAAATTCTCATGTGTCATTGGCTAATAGGTACTTTGTCTAAGATTACTTGTTTTTCTATGGAGTAGGCAGACAAACGAGCAGACGTATCGCCTGATGGTAAGCGATTACCATCACCCATGGACACACGCAACACCAGAGACGTCACATGTACGTTGCCGTCTTTGGGGAATGGGCAGGAGATGGGCCTCCGGTATCCTCACTCACTCGGTGAAACACAGCGCAAGCGCTATTTCACACTGGTTTTCTGTGAGGCCGTGGTATCACTCCGGTCGAGCCGGCCAATTCATCCAAAGCGTGGCTCTCCCACGGTAGAAATTGTAGTAAGTTGTAAATTACTTTGTCTAAGATTAGCCAATGACACACGAGAATTTAGGCGTTAACGTTTGCAGAAACACAAACACTTGAAACTTGGCTAGGGAGGCCAGTTGACTATTATAGACTGTTCATGTGATGTCATTAGGTACCTTTTTAAATAGATGGTGTTTGATTATTCTATGTTTCATTGTAACTTATGTTTTTATTTTACCTTTACTCTCAAATATAGACTGTGTAAAATTACAATTTTGTCCGGTTCCTGTAAACTAAAATAACAAGCTTAAAATGCCAATCCTTTTTAAGCAGCTGTTTGTAATGGCAAAGAAGGCTGGCATTTTGTAATCTATCCTTTAAATACTGGGACTATATATATATATATATATCGTATATGAGCATAATACTTTTATCATATTTTAAATTCGTGTATTTTGTGCATTTAATTAATGTCCAGTTATAAAAAAAATAGGTACAATAGAATAAAAAATAATAATGGTTTTGTTACCCGTTCAGCTTACGATAAATTCAATGCCGAGTGCTTACATGTCTGTTTATATTTTTGTGGTCTCTCTTGGTTTTTCTATCTCTAATTGTTTTATTAGGTAAGTCCTAATGCTGAAAATAATATGAAGTCGTGTCTTGTGTTTCAACACGTAGCGAAGCAATCGCTTCTATTGTACTTTGAAAAATATTTTTAACTAAAATTTTAAAGTTGTTTAGCTTTTAGAAAATATGTAGTGGCCTTCTGCAAATATTTACCCAACATGTCTACGAAAGGTAAAGCATTCACGCAATAATGTAGGTAATTATTAAAAAAATAAAAACACAGTGATTTCAGCTGTCTATTCACATAGGTAGGCAGGTACATAATTGTGTTTTTAATGATTGGTCAAATGCTACATGTAGGACATGTAGGTAGGTAGGTACCTACTGAATGCAGGTATTTATTGCATAGTTTATGAAAATAACTATTTGCAAACTTCTTTGTGCACTATTTATTTCTCGATATGTTTTCTTTCAACCTTCCTAACTGTAGGTCTTCTTAGACGAGGCAACTTAGAGTTTACCTACATATGTTTTGGATTAAATAGTATCCGAACGGGGTAGAATCATAACATTATGTAAAAACGAAAAATAACAGCAAATATCTCATTCAATATCTTTCGTTCTTTTCTAAAATTGTAAATACAAAATGGTAATAAATGAAAGTGCAACATAAAGTATAGTGTAACAATTCTAAAACAAGAGTGGCTACAATATCGATTTGGTGGAACAACTACAAACACTATTTAGTTTTATTGACGCGGGTAGTTAAAACTTTGGCGTGCCTATCGATCGTGTACGAAGGACCAGTTGACCTAATTACTTAAGTTTTTAAACTAGCTATGTTTTTCTTTGTCTAACCGTTTCTTGTGAGGAGGGATCATGTTAAACTGTCTTTGAGGTTTGAGCCTGTGGTTAGATTTGTAACTTAATAGTTTATTTTTAGCTATAACCAGTGAAGAAATACATTTAGGAGTCATCACATCTATTAGAATCAACATGTTTGTAAGTTATATTTATGTAGCCGTAACCGTAGTAATAGCCGGCCTTGAGAATAATAAAGGCTAGGAATAAAACTTTTATTGATTGTGTTTTACACACAGAAGAGAAGAAGTTAGTTATATTCATGTTTAATAAAAATACTTTCGTCTCATTTCGAGGACGTGGCAAAAGTTTTGGACGAGACAACTTAATTATTCTGTGATATAGGTAAGGTAGTGTGAGCAAATTTTAAAAATAATATAATAATAAATAAATAAATATTTCGGACATCTAACACACAGTGCCATCTAGTCCCAAGCTAAGCAGAGCTTGTGTTATGGGTACTAGACAACTGATACGAATACATATATACTTTTTTTTTGTAAATACATACATATCATACATAGAAAACACCCAAACTCCGAAACAAATATTTGTAGATCATACAAACATTTGATCCGACCCGGGAATCGAACCCGAGACCTCATGATCACCAGTCGCACACGCCAACCGCGAGACCAACGAGGCAGTCTATTTTTCGGGATGTATGTACTTATTGGTCTTCGTTATTGGCCTTATTAAGGTATCAAGAACCAGGCTTCAGTAAGGACCAAATAAAGGCTTAACATAAATACGTTGTTGTGTTTAACCAAAATTCTCACTAGGTTTCCAAGATCTTAAAAAGATTAGAAGATAATAAGTTCGTTTCCAAACAAAATTATGTTTTAGTAGGTAAGTAAGTAGTAAACACAACAATTTGAGCAAATACTGTCAAATGCAAGCTTTATGTTACACTAGCTGACCCGTGCCCACTTCGCTGGGCGGTAAACATTTTTTTCTCCGACTTACTTTGCAAATTCAGCTACCACGAAAAAGTCTTTACACTTTTCGGGTTATTATATAGCCTATGTCACTCCCAAATAACTGATCCTTCTATTGGTAAAAGAATTTTCAAAATCGGTTCAGCAGATCCCGAGATTACCCCTTACAATTTAACAAATATACAAAGACACAAACTTTACCTTTTTATATAATAGTGTAGATGTAGATAATAGTGTAGATGTACATTCTTTTTTAATCACCCTATTATAAAGGTAAAAGTAAATTTGTTTGTTACGCTTTCACGGGAAATCTACTAAACCGATCATCATGAAACTTCGCACATATATTCTTGGAGGTAGAAGTAACATAGGATACTTTTTATTAAATGCGAGCGAAGCCGTGAGCGAAATCTAGTATCTATATAATGTGCATACCTGAAAAAACTATTTAAATTTTAAACAGTGTGTACCAGTATGAATTCTATAACAGGTTACACTACTGTCAATTATCTATCTGACAGAAGAACAGCTTCCTAACCTAACGTTCATCAAACCTCTCACGATACACGAAGCGAATTAACAACATTAGACTTTAATTAGCTCAATACGAAGCAAAACAAGACGTGTTTTCCGACACGAGAATAATATATGTACAGACCGAGAATATAGCATCCGTTTGATTACCTCCAGTTTACCATTCTGATCCAAGCTAATTAATATTTAAATGTGCTTACGTCATGACAATGTGTTTAATACAATGGACACACGAGTTCCCATCGTATTTTTTTCCTAATCGCTCATTATTAGGCCCTGTACAAAAAATAATGCCGGTACAGTCCGCTCCAATGCACCCGACGCCGTCCACCAAAGAACTTAATGTATTCATTTTACTTTTATATCTTTCGCGTGATTAACTTTGATTGATTGCATCCAAATATTGATATTTGATATTAAATTCTGGCGATCGACAAGGACGGATAGATACAATCACATTGGAGGAAAAGGGACAGTTGTCGTATTTCTTTGTAGTTCGCATGACAATGAATAATAATCGTGTATGGGACACGTTAGGAAGTGTTTTCCTAAGTAGCAAAAAGTTTAGTCATAGATAAGAATATTATCCCCTGTTTAAGATAAAAAATATAGTTTTTTCGCTTATTGTATGAAGCTATAACATTTAATAATTGTTTGTCTTGCTTCCTCTTTTATTATAAGAACATACATTAAATTGTGTAAAAACCGTTAGTTTTAAAAGTTTAAATACATTTAAGACACTTCCGAAACCTATTGTGTGCATAGAAAATTAAGTTGCACAAGACATTAAACTGGAATACAAAATAAGTAGATGTCTAGACTACATAGATAGACTGGAAGATAAGTATTATTTCACACTGTCTGTTTACTTAGGAATTAAGGAGGTTAAAAGATTCGTTTAATTTTGTTCTCTGTAAGTTAGATGCTTGCCAGGAATATGTTTCCGGTCGATTGCCACGCTGAAGGTGATGCGCACCGAGCTTGATGGATGAAGGCAGCGCAGGCGTAGGCATGCGGCTCAGCCACATGAATTCGTGTATGCAACCACCAACTTTATTTTTCTCAGTAACAATAAAATTATTATACGTCACTCTCTTATTTCAAGGACATAAAGTTAAAAATCGTATGTGATACATTTTAATAAAAGATAGAGCACTAACTAGTGTAGATGAGTCGGTGGTTTTGTCACGATTTGTCATACATCGATATGCGGTTACGGTCGTCCCTAGGAATGGTTACAGCCTTAACTTAAGCAGAAGTTATGACAAAAATGTCGTGGGAACGGCCAATGAACTGTTCCTTATACTCTTTTTAATTGATTGGGCTCGAATGTCCGGCTAATGGCGATCGTGCCCCAACAAAATAACTTGTTAACAGAGCGACTACAATATACTGAGACTTGATTATTAATTCACGATTTATTATACATTGTGCTTATAGACATTAAATCCAACAATAGATGTCTAAGTGTACCGCTAGTTTAACTCGAAATTGATTCGCAAAGACAATTCTTTAACTATTTTAAAATTTGATGTGCACAGTTAGAGCTTCACTTGATTATTTTTATTGTTAGTTAAATTACTTTTAAGAACTGGAGCAGATTCAAAGATAAATATTTTCAATGCTATCATATCTTTATAATAAGTTCATTATTTGCACTTAATTATAAAATAACAGAGGATTTAGCGTTATTAACCATCTACCTTGATCGAGATTTCCTGTTTTAATGCTATACGCAAGTTAATTAGGGCATTCGTGGCTCCGTGTATAGGTACATGTTAAAAGACTGTTGAGTAAATTGCCAAGAATTTTAGATTAATATTTTCATTAACGTGTTATGGTTTTAAGTTATAAAACATTTAGGGCGCGGGGCGTTAGCGCCGCGGCGCCGGCCCCAGTAGAAGCCTATTTTCGCAGCACATTACCGAGGATGAATGATTTCCTGGGCCGCCATGATTTATGCCCCACTGTTCTGTAGTGGCTACCGACCAACGACATAGACTCATTACCGCACTCTGTTGAAGAATGGACAATCCTTTGTACGGGGAAACTCTGGCATTTGTCTTTCTTTGTTACTTTTGAATTCAGATAGCCATCGTTTCGGATACCCGAGCTTTATTAACCGATTTTTATCTGCCACTGAAAGTTACGACATTGATTACAACTATCGTCCTGCTTCATATTGTATCATTTTAGCTTCTTACGGTAGTAGGTAATGGTTTTTTTTAATCAAAAAATTTGTAATTGCAAGTAAATTAAAACGAACATAATTTTAATCTTGTAAGTTAAAATAAATTCATAATGACGCGTCTGAATTATTCGGTCGTTAATCTTTGTCAACGACGTTCATTCGATGGTCGCTCGCAGCACTTGTTACACAAAGGAGGTTTATATTCACATGGTCTTACAATACACTTTTAATGTGTTTCAGCTTTAGAATGAATTAAATCTTTATTGATTGAGTAATTAAAACTAGTACTTATAAATGGTTTTTGTTGCTAATGTTAAGTAATTGATTTTTTTATATACATATTTGAGTTAAACAATTCTGAATTAAATCGCGTGAAGTCAGATAACTTTTGCTATAAGCTAATGACGACCCTTTAATGTCTAATAACAATGATACGATAAGATATAAATCTTAGGCAGGCTTCTTTGCAAGGAAAAGATGCAAAGCAGATCCCACGGTTTAAATATTTTTAGTCTTTAGTAAGGCAGGTATATTATTCGTTATCTATAACTCGGCTTGAAGTATCTACCTGTGTTCTCTGGAGGACAAGGTGACAGTTACAATGAACATGCGCCTTTAAGTTCTCAAGCATGTTTCAGAAGAAAATACTTAAACGAATAGACAGACGATCAATAACACATTTATATCTCTTCTAAAAGGAGATGCTCCTATTTATTTCGTTCTTACCTATTTAGAAATGTGCATATGAGTGATGAGATGGAATATAAACTAGCTGAATTGCTGCCAGGTTTTAAACATAGAATCTTCTATACAACTGAGCCAGAGAAATCTCCTTCTAAGTAGTAAGAGATGCGAATTTTTTGATTGACGTGTTAATGCATATCAAAGCAAATTTTTATTCTGTTTTAATGAACACTGTTTTGCGCTTGCGCCGCATCTATCTCTCATCATTTCATCAATGTTTCGTTATGACGTTGTCACGTTAAACTATCGTCCGTAAACAGACAACCATTTTTTGTCACATTTTTCTTTTGGTTTATTTTGGTTTGCCTACTTTTTTCTCAATGGTGAATAGGGTGCTGGTCCTCCAAAAACCTTTATAGCTATCCCTTCACCATTTGAGAAACTTATGTTTCGTAACCAACCCACTTCTAAAAGAAAACCATAGAACTCAAATAAACAAACATACATACATGCTCACTCACTTAATTCTTAAAATAGAAACCTCAGTACGCGTCTTATTAAAGACATAATAAACTTCAAAAGCTCAACAACACACACACACATAACTAGAACAGCTCGGAACAAGTTGCCATAAGTTCGTAATACTGCAGGTGCGCAAGCGCAGCTCTGATGACGGTTATTGCGCTCCAACAAACTGTGCTCTTATTACTAGTACAAACTGGACGCATTGTTGCCGGACATCAGGTGCATTATGGACTGAGGTCAATGGTATAGAGTAGTGCTGGTGGTCTAGGCAAGAGAAATTTAGCAGTGTTTTATACTATATTTCTTTATTCTAAAATACTCGTTAACTGCCTCGTTGGTCTCGCGGTTGGCGTGTGCGACTGCTGATCATGAGATCTCGTGTTCGATTCCCGGGTCGGACCAAATGTTTGTATGATCTACAAATATTTGTTTCGGAGTTTGGGTGTTTTCTAAGTATAATATGTATGTATTTACAAAAAAATATATATATGTATTTGTATCACTTATCTAGTACCCATAACACAAGCTCTGCTTAGCTTGGGACTAGATGGCGTTGTGTATTAGATGTCTAAAATATTTATTTATTTATTTATTCTAATATAACTTTTAATTAAAGTGAATTGGTATTTCTTTAATTTAAGTCTTAGGTATTTTATTTATGGTAGTGATTCGTAACCTTTGAACTCACTTCGAACGATTCGGAGCTTGAGTTGTTTGGAATAAAGCATTATGACTCGCCAATAAAGAACATGATCAATGTCAGTGTGTAAAGCAAAGCAGAAATATTTAAATATAAAAAGGAAGTGAAACCATTGTTGCCAATGTATTAAGCCGTGAACGGATTTTCTGTTTCATTTTAAATTACAATTATTTAAATGCGATAATTTAATTAGAAGCGGAATCAATGTGATTGAAACTCTTGAGTCAAATGAAATATAAAAGTAGTATTCATCAGTAACACATTGAATTTAATATAATAGCAGCATCAATTATTCAATAGAATTTGCCTCGTTCAAATTAACTTTGTTATATTTGGGTGTCTTGAACAGCGCCCTTTTAATTTCATTAGTCCTGAAAAACTTTTTGTGGACTAAGCATATCCTTTTTGCTTTCAAACGTTAATTGGATAGATAAAATAATCCATTCTCAATTCAAATTTAGTAGTGTGTTGTCTGTCGGTTGGGTAGGTTCCTAATTTGAATACCAACTGACGTATTCTGTATTGTTACGCAATTCGGCAATGAGTGACAGTCATGTATGTAACACAAACCTGTGGATCTGACGTCATCGGGTCTAATACAACCACGAAGTATAATATTAATATTGTTTATGTGCATGCACCATTCGTGACTCGGCGAAGCTATAGCTACTACTCACAGGCCAACCGCATCGATCTGTCATCGCAATAACATTGATTAAAATGTCCACAAAGTAAGTAATAACGTTGCTGTTGATTTATTATATTTGATTGCAATGTAACGCCAAAGTTGTCTATCGTGGCACGTCGTCTATAATAAGTGTATAAATCGCAAGATGCAAAGTTACGGAAGTTTGGATTGAAAGCTGATGCAAAATATTAATTCATTGTAAACGTAACTGCAACATCGTTTTTAAGGAGCTTGTAGTTTTTGAGATTAAATACGATCTTTAAGTTGTTTTTTGCTACTTTGACCATCTTGATAAAATTCAAATTCAACACTTCGTCATTTAGTGTTACAAATCACAATAAATATTTGAAACGGTTATGAGTTTGACGATTGTTTAATTTATTTGTGAAGAAGTGTTTAAAATCTATTTAAAGTTGGCATTATATTATTTGCAAGATGGATTTTAATATATAACTCTACGCATAATCTTAAAATCTTGAATAGTAAAGAGTATCTATAGTGAAAAAGTTTCCGTCATTGTCACAACCATTTCTTAACCATTAACTCTTGTTAAAATAGTTTTATTGAAAGTTGACAAACTCAAAAAAAGATTTACATCTATATTGTATACAAATTTAATGCCAGGGATATAAAAGGTAATATACCTACCTAAACTAGTAAAACAGAATATGCATTTCAGTATACTGAAGGATAATTCTTTTTTTCCAAAAAATAAGTGTTCTGCAATAAAATGAATGGCTGTTGTAATTTGTCCTCCTTTGTAAATTCTTGTTAGCTTAAAAAAGAAAATAAATCGTTATTGGCCACTCTGATAACCTTGATAAAAAGTTTATTTAATCAAAACTTAAAAACACTAACTACTACAAAAACAACTATAAATAATAAACTTACATATTAAAGAAAAAAAAAATTGTGACATTTACCTAGTAAAAGTCATTACTGAATAAATAATGCTTAGTAGTTTTAGTGTTGATGCCTAACTGTGAAATAGTGTAACACCGTCGTTATGAATCATTCTAAAGGTCGCTTTGAACTTATCTAGTGGGATTAACTTCTATCTCGTTGACGGACGAGCTGCGTATACAGAGGCGGACTCGAGCGCTGATGAAGTGATAATTTTCAATCGATACACAAAGTTATTTAATCGATTAATGCGCTAATAAATAACACCTTTAACGTTTACTTAATTATCGAAGCTAAGCTGGTTCCAATCGCGTTTTAGAAACACTATTTAATTTTTTTTGCATCTATTTATAAGGCTATATTTTATTGCAATTTAATGAACATGCATTATTTATTAGCGTTTTTTGCGATTTAATTAAAATAGATTACTGAGTAAACGATTTCAATGTAAATTCCTAAAAGAACTTAGATATCATTTGGAGACTCATGTTGATATAATATATATGTAAAAAAGTCGTGATTTAGTTTTATACACTTAACCTTTGACTTTTTAGGAATGTAAAAAGAATTCTAATTAAATAATATAGACCGTGGGAGAGCCATGCTTTGGTATAAAGGGACCGGCTCGACCGGAGTGATAGCACGGCTTCACAGACAACCGATGTTAAGCAATTTTTTTTTTGGTTTTGACGGAGTCAACGAGGTTATCGTAGCCTAACCACTGATTCTTCTTGTAGTATTGAAAGGACAGCTACACACTTCGTGACTTTTCAGTTGTAAGATACCATGGGTATCGATAGTCGCTTACCATCAGGTGACCTGTTTGCTAGTTTGTCATCCTATACAATAATAAAGAATATTTACTATTATGTGTATATTAGATTCCTATGATGATGTTTGTTATGGAAGTGATAGTAAAGACGTTAAATCCATACCTGTGTCGCGTGGACTCGTATTTTTCTCTTGATACCGTAATGCGCAAGTCACGAGTGGTTATGTAAGCATGCTGCCGGCCGGCGCCGTCATTATAGGCATTATTACTGGAACACTCCGGCTTCGCCATTGTCAAGATTGTGGGCCTTGTAGGGTCAGAGAGACCCGGCCCGACGTAAACTTGTAATTTCGCAACAATTCCTATAACCCAATAAATCGCTGCTTGTAAAACAATTTTGCAAAAGATTCAAGCTGTTGCATCTAAGATCACGCTCTATGATACGTCGTGACTAGTATACGGTTATTAATTATGGAAATGATTATGACAAGCCATGTCGTGTTGATGTAGAACATGTTATTGTCATTATTTTGTTGTATTGTTTGAGGCCACATGTGAACGAATGTGTTGCTAAGCACAATAAAATTATTATCTTATGCGAAGTATCTGAAGGATCTCTTTTGATATTGTCTTTCATTGATCATAGATATGCAACGAGATAAAGGTCACACGCTGTTTGTATTTTTGTTTTATTCTTAAGTAGTTAGTTCTTGTCCCCGGTTTCGCGTAAAAGTATTTCTACCCATCGGTAACAATATGTACTCTTTTATGGATGAAAGGCTCCTTATATTCATTTCTATATCCTTTATTTATGTATATAATTTAATTATTATTCAGTTACTGGTACGAAACAAAGTTCAATAAAGCATCTTGTTACACAGAGACAAAAAACATATCTTCAAGCGGTAGGAGACTAGATAACGTTCAGAATAGATCAAGTTTATTTAACACTGGCATGTTATTTATCCTTTGTCATGGCGACTCCAAGAACTGATAGTGCAGACTGGTGATAAGTTTATGTAGGTAAGTGAGACGAAGTATAATCGCCGAAGCTACAATCATAAACACAGTAGCAACAGCGTGACTACAACGAGATTCATGCAAATCACTCACAAGAGCTATGAACACCTTCATCTTTGGTTTTATAAAACTTATCGTATCATGAAATTAAGATGTGAACTGATCAGCAGCATTTGCATGTAAATAGGCACTTGAACCAAGTAAAAGATTAAATTCTAAATCTCACAAACGACTCCAAAACGATCGATCGCATTATATCTCGGTAGAAAGTAGTAGCCGATCTCTGAGTTTATCTTAGCGATAACAATGATTACAGAACAGTTGGAATATCCCCAATTTCAATTATAAATCTCTTATCTAAAGTTTTATCAATTGGTTAGTAGAATATTCTTTTTATGTAAATATATTTAAATGCAATATGAAGAGCAAAGAGCTTGTTTGATATAAGTTGTGTCAGTTACTAGCTACAGGAGTTGTGTCAGTAGCGTGTTTGCAACTCTATCCTCTTAGCTCTACAATGTAGCTCTTATGATCTTAGATCTTCTGAAAAGTCTCTGGGACTGGATACAAGTAGAAGACTCAGCATCTCTCTCTAATTCTTATTAACCACCCTAAAAAGAACATACGGCTACTTTAACTTAGTGTTCTTTATTTAAATAATAAACGGATATTATATTAGATTCATACTTTCTCTTGTTGATTTATGGGTGTAAGGAGCAATTTCTCACATTAATATATCTCATTATATCAAGATTTATAAATTAATCTACGCTTCTAAAAAAAGTGGACTACAACATAAAGTTTAAAACACCGAGCTGTCAAGTCAAATGTAGTGGAAAGTAGGCAATGGTATTGCGCATACGCAGCGGGCGGCAGCTTTGATCCTCCACAAGTGTACCGTGACATACTCTACTGTTGCCGGTGGCCCTGCGGTCAGTTTCACGGAGCTATGAGCTCTTTCATGAGTACCGATATGTCACGGCTGCCGTATCGATGACAGAAGTATCGAGTTTGGATCGGATTCAGGTATCATATCGACTTAAATATTGGTCTAATGAGATGAATTGTAATTTCCGTTCATAATAAGTTTGTTGGCGCCAATTAATATTAAAAAGTTTAATTACTCCACTTTTTAGAGCTTAATATGTTTATTAAATTTTAATAAGCAGAATTAGGAAGTATTTTTTTCTATCGAATAAAATTAAACTAGGGGTAATTAAGTGCTTGCAGAAAAATAAAATATCTTATTTTTTTGAATAGAAAAAACTTCTTTGCGTTAATTTTTCATTTAAATATAAATAAAAAACATAATCTCGACAAGAATAGGTAAGGTGTTTAGAAAATAATAATGGCTTAATGACCAAAATAATATGAGTATATGCATCTACCTAATTAGATATTAAACAATATTTCGAAGGAACAAAACAAGAAGTATTGATATTATTGAGGAACCTGGTTGTTGTGAATTATGTCCAATGACGTTTACAATGACAAAAAAATTGCAAAGTTGTTTAGTCCCACCTAAAAATCTCCTGTAACCACGCCTGATGAGGATATTCATTTATTCATCATCATCAACGGCCTTTAAGAGTCCACAATTGGACATAGAACTCTCCTTAGTAAATTGACATCTAATATTAATGGTATGTACATACACGTAGGTATGATAAGGATTTAGGTACTTTTAGTTGATTATGGAAACGGTGGTCAGGTCTATACGGAGGCAGTCAACTACGTGTTATAGTTCACAAGGGTGTGCGCTAACACAGGTACACTCTCTGTTCTCTCACTCTCATAACCCCATGGGACGGCTAACATACATGATCGTAGACACAACGTATATATAATATGTAAATGTATGATTCACAACTAAATGTTACTAAGGGCTACTATTCAAAACAGGCAACTATCTTATAAAGAAGCAATATCACCAATAAATAAACAAAAATGTGAGTTTCCTTCCTAAATACTCAGAAATATTGAGAGAGCCATTGACAAGTCTTAGAACAATGAAATTTATTAAAATGCAATAACAATAAAATTCGTGTCCGGACATTATTGATGTTAAGTTATTCTCCAAACGCCACTTAATGAGAAGTGATGGGTTCTTAAGAAAATAAAATAAAAATACAATGTACCCACTAAGGGTTCCAACAAGGCGGGCCCATTGCGTATGCAGGGCGCGTACACTTGAAATTACATGTCTTGTATGCAAGAAATACCTTCTGCTGTATCACTGCAACGAAGAAAGGGTTATCATCTTGTAGTCAGCGTAGAAGTAGTATAAGATATCACATATATTGCATACATTAATTTCGCTGCCAACTCGTAGGTTTAACTGTCTCCATGTGAGGTCATGAGTTACACATGTATCCGTTCTTAAGCTATAATAGACTGGATGCATAGAATCTATTTTCCTTAGAAATCTTAACTGTCAGAAAACGATTGGCTAAAATCGCAAATAATGTTTAAAATGTTCCGAATCATGTGAAACCATTTACGACACCTAGTTCAAGAATCCGGTATTTTTCAATTTTTTTTCTTCAATTCCAATTGCAAATACGTCATTAAATAGTCATCAATCAATGAGCCGGGTAAGGCAATTACTGTATCACCCTTATAATCATAAAGTAGGTACATAGATAGTTATCAAAGAGAGAACGAAGGGCTATTGTTTTTTGCTTCTGATGTGTACAGTCAGTATTTAAATAATGTTTTCGTGAAGAAAAACAAGTTGTAAAAATATCTCTCGAAAGTTGCAAAGATAGTCAAACGAATAGTGAAATTACGTGGCTTTGTTTTAAAGGACCTTATGTCGTATATGTTGTAGACATGAATTTAACACCCGGTATTGTACATTCAGATTTTTATTTCCTCATTTATCATTTGAACGACAGAGTAACGTAGGATGTGTATGTAATAAAAGTCGATTCAAACATTTTCAGTGGTTTGCCTAAGCACGAACATTGTTTTTTTGTTTCTGATGTACAGTCAGTATTTTAATAATGCTTTCATGAAAAAAACAAGTTGTAAAAATATCTCTCAAAAGTTGCAAAGATACTCAGAAGAATAGTGAAATTTACTAAAATAGGTTGTATTAATACCTATTCGTTTAGATATAACAACTTATTTTTTAATATACCTATCACTTAGGCTCTTTATTATCGTATAAAACATGCAATACATTTATTAAGTCTCATCTTAATTTTGTTAACGTAGTGTGATTTAAGATAACGTAAATATATATGTAGATTTTAACTATTATTGTGTGATTTGAGATAACGTAAATATGCAGATTTCGTATAAATAATTTTAAACGAAGAACAAAAATTTAACTGCTATAATGTCTGTTTATTTTTGTTTCACAATTTTATATAACATCCGAAAAACTATATATGCATTAATATATATTTATACATATTTATGTTATAAAGCCTTTATCAAGAGCAAGTAAGGTAGATGCAAATTGTTCATAATTAGTTGTGTTAACTACAAGCATATTTTATTATTATTGAAATTTAATAACTGTCTCTATGTGAGGTTATAAATCAGTGAGACACCCACGATGTTGACGAATAGTTGAGCTTTAATCCGGTAGGGTTAACGCATCGTGTCGCTTCGAATATCGATTTCGACTTGTCGAAAAATGAAATTGATTTAACTTTGTCTATCACAATTTTAAAACTAAAATTTTAAATGAAAACAATAACTATTACAACTAATGATAGCAAACTTATTTAGTAATACATTTTCAAATGATGTATTTTTGCTATTACTTGTGCATACACAACATAAATAGAAACAATTCGAGTATAACATTCAAACACAACTAAGTCTGAGTTGAAATTTGAATGCACATTTTAATTAGCAATACAAATCCGGATATTAAAATACATTTGTGTTTCGAATATGTCGAAGTTTAGCGGGGCGCTGTCGACTTCGGCGCGACAACCTTTCCGTTCATTCGACACTAGTTGTTATTCCCAACGTCACTTGTCACACGCCACTCGGTAGCACCTATCCGTAATAATAAGAATTGTAATATAAAAGCATTATAATCCAATCAGAAGGTAACGTGAGGTGTGACCGCCCGTGAGCTCGCTTACCATTCGGAACGCGACCGTGCCTATCATAAAAAAAATTGGACGTACAAGAATTAGAAGTAAATAGGCAGTAGAAGGCACACACATCGTTATGGGAGCGAACGAAAACGTTGCATTTGTTCACTTTCGATATCAACATCGGATCGCCTTCCCCGAATTCACATAACCAAGTTCATTGACGTTTCGGAACGTAACTCGATCTCTATTGCAAATGTGACTCGACATTCGTAGTCCCAACATTCGTAGTCGTTTGATCGATAAAGTCTTCTTCGGTATGTAATGTACTTACTTTGTGAACTACTAGTTCGTGTACTTAAGGCTTGATTTTAGTATCAAATGCAAGCATAACATGACAAGCAAAATGAATTTAAGTTTATATCTTTATGCCTATTATGTTTTTTTACGTCGTAAAACATCTACCAAAATTTATATTGTGGCATTTTGATGTTCCTTAATTAGTTTACATACTTTCATAATAAGGGATATCCGGCTAATTAGCGTGCGAATATTTTCCAGTTAAACGTCACCGTTAGGCGCCCGCAATGGCTACTTTGTTCAACGATTTAATTTTAATGACAATATGTGTTTGGTGTAGTAAAAAGATGTAACGTACTTACAAAAATCTAGGCCAACTTTTACGCACTTCCAATTCTGTTTGTATCAATTCCAAGCGTTGCACAAAATGTTAATATTTAAAATGTTCTCTCATAAGTAGGAAATGAATTACATGTTATGCGTCTCGTTTAGATGAAGAATGAATAAGAAAGTAAGCGTACAGCGTCCATTTAACATATCTAATGCGGATCTTTGGATAAAAATTTAAAATATGTTAAATTTTAGACGGTAACGAGGTGAGAAAAATAACAAAAGAATCATGAGAAGTAGCCTAACTACACAGGCAATATATTAACCCGTGAAACGACAATGCTGTAAATAAATACTTTAAAAGCAAAGCAGCGTTGCAATGTTAGTAGGCACCTAAAATACTCGTCGTCGATACGACGATCAATAAATTAAAATTAATTCGGCGTGCGAACGGTAAGATCCGATACGCGATACCGACGCCTACATTTATCATTCGCTAACACGTCGGACATTTCACAGAGCACATTGTACGAGGGAATGTGTCCTTTATGACAAGGCACATAGGGATTACTGATGTCGCGATGATCGGGCACGTAATGATCCACCGCGGGAACAAAGGATAACACGTCTAAATACAATAAGTGGAAGGGATAAGATGGCGTGCGTATTGGATGTTGTAAAGGCGTCGACACACGCGCGATGTGGGCACGCAACTCGCATGCGGATGCGGCTGATGTCACGGCTTGCAAATAAACCGCGGCAGACTGGACGACGCTGGCCGTTTGACCTTGACGCAGCACGGGAAAGTTCTCACGATGGCTCGTATCATTGATCAGTTATCAAACAATCCTTCGCGACAAGTAAATAAGATAGTTTGAGGTATTAGCTATGCTGTTATTGAATAACAAAACTGTTAATAGTTTTGACTACAAGAATATAATGTTAAACAAGCCTTATCTGGTTTTGTCACACTTTTGGATTTTCGAACAACCAAAGCTTGAATTATAGAAGATACAAAATTAAGACTTTAGCTTGTTTCTACACAGTGGATACTATGAGCTATTATTAATTCTAGAGTAAAGCCATTCGAAGTACTAAAAGTAAAGTACTTAAAGCAATATTTTTTCATTACCATCAATCAGCAAAAAATGAATATCATGCAAGCAATAAAATTTACTGACTTTGGGGTACCATAATTATTAAGAGTTGTAACTGTCACCGGAAGACGTCACGCTGTGTACAACACATTTTAGTTTATTAGGTACATATGCACCAGTTATGAGGCACTTTAAGCTGTAAGGGGCAATTTTCGCCGCAAGCAAAGGCAGAAGGGAGCTCGGTCTGTGTAACCACGCCTTTACGCTTCATGGATGCAATGCCGAGGGGCGGGTTAATGCAGTCGATGAAATTTTAAGAGTATATGTATGCTTGAATGCCAGCATATTAGTGAAAAAATGCAATGTAAAATGAGCATCATACAAACGAGCCCATTTAAGATGAAAGCTATTGTGCTGCTTTCGCGTTGATTTAAACGGTTACAACGATTTGAATATAATAAATGAAGTGTAAATAACTAGAAGAATGAAGTCTAAATAAGTCCTAAGTTTTCGGAATAAAGTGTATTTAATTTAAGCACCTGATCTTCTATTTTCCATCTGAAGCCAAACATTACAACAGTATCACATTTATACGAAACCGAATTTGACTTTTGCGCTTATCTGATAAAATGTCAGAACAGATAACTTTTTGGAGGGAAAAGGAGATCTGGGGAATAGGCATTAAGTCGACTTTCAGCCAATGATTAATATACACATTAGCCTACTGAAATTCTGAAAAAATATATTTAGTGTAGTAAAATATTTATAGATGAATGCCCTTATAGTCGGCTACTAGATAGGTAATTTTGATGTATAGTAAGTAAAGACAGGTAAATCAGCTACAAATAACAAAGTAAGCACGCATAGAACTTACTAATTTCTGTGCCCACTATCTATGATGAAAATGTCCCTAACTTATTATTTATCAAGTACAGCGACATTCTGTCTAGGAAAGGTTTATTGCACTATATAAAGAACAGTTGCATGACTGAATGCAAAAATATGGCGAGCTAAAATCTGAAGGGCTATAAAACCGTTACAGTAAATAAGCAAAACGGGTGCTGTGCATCGTCAATTTGAACAACACTAGTGCCCTGTGGCGCTGTGATAAGATCTCTTGCTGCATCTGCTGGGGTAGGACACATGGGGGCAAGGGCCGGGGTTCAATTCCGGTGTTTTGTTTCGGCGCCGGCTGTGAGAACTAACGGCTTAGCTATGATTGGTTTATGATTTGATTTCGTATTTACTTGGCTTTAATTACCGCTGTGTGAGACTTGGGGTGCTTTGCTAAAATTAATTTATCTACCCGTATGCAGTTTGTCATCTGATGTACAATATGAAAGAAAGGTCCTGAGTGTGTAAAAACTTTTCTTCCACACAAAATGCAACTTTCTTATCCGTTATTAAGTCTTTCTTACAATGATTTACTTAGCTTGCTTATCTACATATATGCTTCATATACATATCTTCTACCTAGCCTTAATTATTCCCAAGATTAATTGGGATCAGCTACTAGTTTAACCGGTTTTACCTGAATATTAGTTTTTCCACGTAGCGACTGGCATCGAACCTCCGCATCCCTGAGGGTGAACTGACATAGACATATGTCATTAAGTATTTGGGAAGATTACTGTTAACATTCCATAATGAATTATTGGCAATTATTTTTAGAAACCTCTGAACAGCAGAACGTGATATACACACATATGTTTGTAATGTAGGTAGTTGGTAAAGTTAACAGTTTTAAAAATAAACTACGATCATGTGTTCAATTCACTACCTAGGCATATCATTATAATATCCGTGTGAATTTCCGAAGAGTAGTAGTACACCTATGTACCTATGTATACCTATGTATGTAGTACTAATGTACTCGACGTCATGTTCAAAGTACCTAGCACCTCGTCTAACACCGTTTACCGCCCAATAGATGTCACAGGAATGGATATAGATGCTAAGATAACGTATTGTCACGTAAAACTTAGGAAGTGATCAATATTCAGGATGAAACGAAAATAAATAAGTTCCTTTGTAATGAAATATATTGGAACTACCTTTTCTAAGAAGATCTAAAGATAACTCAAAGAGGAACTGAATTCAATTGTCGCTTTATTTATTATTAAAACGTTTTTGTTTTCTATTAGCCCCGCGTACTTGTTAAACACGAAATCCCATAACAATCAAGGCTTAGTGGTATACAAACTGCGTATCTAGTACAATGGCCGAAACTTGCAGCCCTCTAATGAATAAAAAGCGCTGGTGGCCGACCGGTACCACGATATCGTTGGAAAATCGACGCTACCGCTTGATTACAGGGGAAAGGATTAAACTGTCGCATCAAAACGGGTGTTTCGAAGTAGCGTGGTAACAGGGCAGGTAGGGCATGTGGCGAGATGGTGCGATAACAGGAATTATTCATACGCACGTTATCGGTCCGCCATCGCAGGGGCTATTGTGAACGTAGCCTAACGCGCGAGGGGTGGCTCCCGGTTGTCGCGGACGCTGTCAAAACGTTGTTGTGTGTATTTCGCCTAAATGTGGCGCGCTTACAGATTGATTACTTTTTTATTTTAACGTGTTACTGTAATCACTTAATTTTAATTATTTCGCTGAATTTGCTTACAGAACTACTGAAATATAATAATTACTATTGCGACTTTCTTACAGTAGCGTGTGATAAGAATCTGTCTGTCCTCGTTACAATAGCCTTATGAATATGTCATGAGACACTTTGAGCATTCATTTTGTATTATCAGATTTACAATCACTATATCTGTCAAACGAATTTAGACACAAATAGAAATGATAGTTTCAGGTTCTTTACATATCTGGTTTCACTAATTAAATAGTTTTGACGTTCACTGACATCTAAGTGCAGTCCGCGACCGATCTAACCGTGAATAGTCCGCAATGTACGGGTGTCCTTGTGATAACAATCGCTTATATCTCAAACTGCGATCGACACCTGGAACGACGCGATGCGGGCTTTTATGATTATCAAGTACATTATTTGTGACGAATTCATTGACGTACATATAACCACGGCTCTGTTTATAAAGGTCAAGGATATATTTATTTATTTATTTATAAACTTTATGCACTAAATTTGTACATCGGCGGACTTAATGCCCAGGGCATTCTCTTCCAGTCAACCTTCGGGTGGTGTAGAAATGTTGTGAGGTAGGTGCACAGGTTTCATATTACACATATATAATACAACAATATATTTAAACTTAGACATATACCTATATAAACACAATAGTACACATCACAAATACAAATATAAACATACATATATAGATACATACATATATACATACACATATATTTCACATCTATACACCATGAATACTATGAGGTGTGCTATGGATGAGATAGTGCTGCCAGGTCGTTTAGAAAGAGTTCGTGTACTTTCTTTTTGAATGTAAGACGGGTTGTGGATTTCCTGATTTCGAGCGGGAGCGCATTCCAGAGCAGTACCGCTTGAACAAAGAACGAGCTGTTCATAAAGTCGGAGTTGTGGGAGGGATATACTAATTTGTATTATCCATACTTAGTACTATAAATTCGAAAGTAACTCTGCCTGTATGTTGCGCTTTCACGGCTAAATTGTTGCACTGATTTCAATAAAATTTAGCATGGATATACTTTGATTCTTGAGAGAAAACATAGGCTACAAGCGGATAGAGCCGCGGGCAAGAGCTAGTAGGTACCTACCCTTAAAAAAGCGAAAGCTGCATTGCAAGATAATATGTATTAGTAAACATATGTTTATTGAGTGTAACTAGTAGTTGAGTACCCGCAGTGCGCCACAGGGATGCCTCAAACGCGAGGTTCCCTGTCGTATTACCGTAGGGAATAGCTTGCAGGGATGCGCCCTTAACAAAAATGAACCAATCGAAGCACAGTTCAGCAACACAGATATCATTACCTCGGCCACCCTCCAATAACAAATGCACCCGTACATATGTTTGCTTTCACTGTTATAAATAATAATTGACGAATGTTACTACGAAAATAAAAATAGGGACTGAGTATAGTCCATTCGGTTAATCAAATCAAATCAAAATCAAAATAATTTAATTATATAAGACACCAAGTGACACTCACGAACGTCAAATTGAAGCTATAGTTAAAAATCATAGATCGACACAAACAGACGCCACAGCATGTGCTGTATTGTCGAGGTAAATTAGGCGAAAACACCAAAAATCTACTGCCTGCCTGTGTCGATCCATAACTTCCAGTTTCCAAAATGCGTAGAGCTCGTGAGAAGAATACTGGCAAAGAAACTCATGGCTACTCTTTTTCAAAATCTGATTTTCAGGTACAATAGTGTTAGTATTACATGTAAGGTAAACAGTATGCAAGCTGTTGCCACCTGAAATTCGGATAGATACGGTCACCTTGATCGCGCCGCCCGCGCCATGTATTTAGAGAAAAATAAGTATGTTAATCAGCAGTCTCGTTACCATAGTACTTGCTTTGCTTAGTTTGAGATCAAACGGTCATATCTATACTAATATTATAAACGCGAAAGTTTGTAAGTATGGATGGATGGATGTTTGTTACTCTTTCACGCAAAAACTACTGAACGGATTTGGATTAAACTTTACAGTATTATAGCTTATACATCAGAATAATACATAGGCTACTATTTGCTGCGATAACCGACATATACGCGGGCGGACCCGCGGGCAACCACTAGTGTGAGATATTATTATTATGGGAGAAATCTCTTACAAGAAATACAAATACAATTTTACTAATGATGACCACGATAGATGACTGTATCGTAAATTAATACCGATGTCTCCTTCATTAACAGCTTTTCATTTCTATAACACATTTTAATCAAATAAACATTGAAATATATTGCTCAATTGAGTTGTCTAAAACAGTGACGACACAAGTTTGTATTTAGTACATTTTTCACACAAAGTTATCGTATTGACAGATGATAAAAAATAACTAATTTATCTAAGGTGTCATCTACTCTATAGAAAGAGGTTTTGAAATATAACATTAAATACATTTTCATAATCGAGTTCTACTTATATGACAATAAGTACAACGCAGCCAAGCCAAGTTTGTACCTCGCGCTGAGGAACAATATTTAAATAGCTATTATAGCAGAGTACATCATTCAAATTATTGTAGGAAATTGACTTAGCCGACTATTTGTAACAAACATTCGTTTCATTTTTTAACCGACTTCCAAAAGGAGGAGGTTCTCAATTTCATCGGTTTTTTTTTTATTTTTTTTATTAATGTACATTGATTACTCCGTCAATTGTGGACCGATTTTGAAAATTATTTTTGTATTCGAAAGGGTATGCTCCCCATGTGGTCCCATGGCCACCATATCAGGATCTTATGATGTGATCCCAAGGAAATTGAAGGAAACCCTCGAATTTACGTGAGCGCCTGCAATAAAGTTAAGGCAATTGTCTGCATGCTTTCATATTCTGTAAACATCATGTTTTTTTTTTTTTTTATGTTTGGCCCGCCTAAATGACTCTACTCTGCCTGATGGAAAGCATAAGCAGAATCCAAGAGTGGTGGTCACCATGCTCACTGCGAATGCAGACAATGCAGCATGGCGACCCACACCATGGCGGCCTAGTGATGCTGCTGCATCTTTTAGTCTAGTCAACAAGTTTGGAACTTGTTGACTAGAACTAGAACTTGTTGTCCGAAATATTTATTTATTGTTCTATACAGTATGTTGTATGTTACCTTTAGTCGTATTCTTTCAAGTTATTTAGGTGAAATGATGATGAGAGACTTGAGAAAGACTAAAAAGCGAAAAATAAAAAAAAAAATACTTCGTTTAAAAAACCGACTTCAAAAACTGAAAAGTATAAAATAACTTAATTTGTATGTGCTACCTATTCATAGGTTTGAAGTCGATGCCGAGCCAAAATGTAATAGTAGGACTCGCCGCGCGTGACCTTGAGCGGGATAGCTGCTCTTCGCGTAGGACAAAACAACCGAAGCGCCGGTGACGTCGTTGACGTTCGTCTCGAAATATAGCGAGTGTGGTACCTACTATTACATTTGGCTTGGCGCCTAATTCAAACCTATGAATAGGTAGCACATACAAATTAAGTTATTTTAAACTTTTCAGTTTTTGAAGTCGGTTTTTTTAAACGAAGTTTTTTTTTTATTAAAGTCGAATTTTAATAGTGAATTCTTTTTTTGCATACCGTACCTAAGCGTAAGTGTGACTTATAATATTAAGCGTATGTGATTAATATTCTTTACCAACATTTTCTTTAAATCCCATGGTACTATCTATAAGTGTTTATCAGTCACTAAGTATAAATAAAAAAAAACTGTAAAATAAAAATTACTGCGCCAACAATATAATATTCATTTATGATAATTGCTTTCATTTAATTGAATCACTCTTGCATTTCCGATTCGTGCCACCGCCAACTAGCAGTATGCTCGTCTCTATTGCGATCGTGCATCTTTTTTTTTCGTTTTGAACTGTTTCTACTGAAGCTATGTAGAGAGACAATGTTTCAATAATGTATATCAAGGATATCTTTTTTAGTTAATTAACCAAACATCGGACGTCATGATGTATAAAAATATAAATAAATAGTGTAAAAGACTGGAACTGTTTTTGCCAACAATCCTTTTTGTAAGTTCTTGGTCACCCAAATTCTAAAAATCTCAAAAAACACGTACTAAGGTAGTAAGTACCGTTTTAGATTGTTCGTAACTTTTTAAAATTACATTAATCAAAATACAAACCTACTTTCCATTATAAATAATAATAATGTTGTGACATGACCATGATAGCCTGACAGATCTAAACTAGTTTAATTGTCGCAGTACTAAATATATCTAGTATATCTACCCATTTCACTTACAGCAACATTACCTTAAACCTTAAACGATGATCTCAAACATTATGACCAAAACATTTATGAAGCATGTATGCAAACTAATCAACATAGCGTATAATCAGAACTAACGCTCATATACATAATTAATGAAATTTCCAGTTGGCCTACAATTTTAATTGTTCGGTGTTGTGATACGCCGCTTTTGAAACATTTTGGAAAAGTAAAGGCTTTGTTCACGGACGCAGTCATCGAGACCCGTTCTGTAATACCAACTGCCATTATTTGTTTATCAAATAGCCATTAGAAGCGGAAATATTCACCATTACAATTACGATATTTGAGAATGAAGATGTCGTGTGAAGTACCAGTTGTTAGATACAAATGATATTAATTTACGTGAACACGCTGGGCTAACAAAACGCCTCCAAATTGTAGGCTTTAATGACAACTAGTTCTGTTGTCTCGTGTTACAATGACTCTTATATCGGTGGATCTGTTGACGATGATAATGGTTACTTAAACGCTTCTTAAACACAAGTGGTTTAGGTATTAAACTGTGGGGACCTCATCATTATTATGGTGGAGTTGATACTCTTATGGGATCATTCATATTAGAAATAGTTTTCCTAGAGTTTTGAATTAATAATTAATTTTGTATTTTGGTTGAACACAACAGCATTTAAGACTGATTTCGTTCTTAGTAAATCTAAACCCGTGTTTACAGTGGTATACCTCTCTCTCACGTAAAAAATACAAACTTTTAGAAAATAAGTGTTTGCTTCGCCCCTTGGGGAGACACAGGCGTGATGATATTGCATTTTTTGTGCAGGTCGGACGTTAAGCGGCAGTAGTGGGCAAGTGTGTCGACCGCATTTCCACACGCCGCTGCACCCCTGGTTGGACTCTAAGGCGCTAAGCGGAGGGGCTTGGGGAAGCGGCTTCCAGCAGGATGCTCAGGGAGACAAACCATTATCCCCCGCGCAGCATCATCATCCCCATCCCTTGTTTTCCTTTCCTCCGACGCCACCAAAAGATTCAACACCGGATTCAGTGGCAGCTGCAGCGCTGGGTCAACAGGACTATCAAGCTGCCGTCGCGCATGCAACCGCAATGAGTGTTGCCTTCATGCAGCAACAGCAGGAGTTGCCGCTCTGCGGGGACGTCAAGCCCATGATGGGCGCACCTCCTTCAAAGCAACGTGAAGGTGCGCAGCCGGACTCGTGCCCCCAGGAGTCGAGCCAGCCCTCCGGGGAATACAACGCGCAATACAGTGCCGCCGGCGGCGATTACTACAACTACCAGGGAAAGGGGTATAGTGGGGCGCAGCAGCAGAGCAAGCCTCGACCGAACAAGACGCGAACTAGCGCCGGTGAGTCCGCGTGGACTTCGCACCGCACTGCACCGCTCGCTGCGTGCACTTGAGACACTCTCACGACAACCTACGCTTATCCGATCACAGAGTCCGTGTCGCTTGCTCAATTGTCATTCAAAGCCATGTTGCAGAAGCAATTTAGATAGCCTAACTGGCTTAACCACGGTGACTCCTCACTAGAAAATCTTTCATTTAAATTCACTTTGTCTAATCAGTTCATAAATCAAATACGTTCAGACGTTCAAGGCTTGCTAATCGAAGCCTAAACAAAATGGCGACGGAGATATTCCTTTCGTAATTAGAATCTCAGTATAGATTGTCCCATCGACAATTGCGATATATTAATTCGATAAACGTGGCAAGATTAATATTTCATTTGGTATTTTCAAATGGCATTGCATAATAGTATTGGTATCGCGATGTGTTCGGATAAGCACGGTGTCTTGCAGTCTTGCACCCGGGGGTTGTGGCGTTACACGTTTTCCATTTAACACAGTACCAAACAAAGGCTTGGGTCCATGTCCCTTCTAACGCTTCTTTACTAACTGTAACGGTGGTGGATGTACTAATGTAATTTATATATTGATTTTACAGTAAGCGGTGATAAATTTTCTACATATATTTTGAATAACAACATAATCGCGTTTTTAGTATACGGTATCTAGATTGAAGGTTTATAATATCTGAAAATACATAAATTTTAGCTAAATAGTATAATTAATACGTATAAAAACGACTAATCTAACTGTGTTAACTAGCGCTCGTTGGTAGTGGTCGGCGCAAGAGCATTTATTGTTGTCCAAAACATGTGAACTGAAGCGGCCTCGTCTGAAGTTGACCATACAAATTAGAAGTTTCTCATTATTTAATAGTAAGCCGCCATTGTTTTCAAGTAGACAATTAAATAAATTCACTTAAGTAGATTTCTATTAAGTGTAGTGACAGTCTGTTAAATTAAAAACGAGTGGTCGCTACTCTTGCGTTCTAACTTTCACAATTATTAAGCTTGGTTGAATTTAAAACATTTAACTTCTTTTAACGTATATCGCAAGATGTTCATGTAGTTTTTGGGATAAGAACCCATATTCTAGTAGTCTAAAATTAGTCGGTAAGTTCCTGAATCTGAAAAATTTCATTCATTCAGGAATATCAATTAAATCGATAATCGATTTACCAAAAATGCAAAATGTTTTAACAATCGGAGCTCGCAGTTACATCGCTATACAGCGCGCAATTAAATACATAGAAAATAAACTTAAAAATAAACAGTACAAAATGTTTAGTATATTAGAATTTAAATCTACCGAAGTATTACAATGCCAAATTATTCTCAAGCGCTGAAAATCCAACCCTAAGAGGTGATGAAGCCTTATTGTTAGATTTGACCTTAAGTGCTGTTGCAAAATAAGATGCAACCGTTTTCGCAACAAGAGCACACATACTTGCCATATTTGTAACTATAACAAAGAATTACACAACACTAATTGTATTAACACGGCGTAATGCAACTTTATTTTATATTTGAAAATGTAATTATAACTTTGGTACATGTTAAAGTTTGACAATGGACGGGAACTGAAATGGCGGCTTATTGTCTCATATTAGAATAATGAACGCGCAGAATTATATAGAATGACTGTTGATATAGACACACAATTAAATAGTTCCCCGTACTGTTATGTTTGTTCAATATTTTGTGAAATTTTAGATGAATTAGCATTTGGAAACTAGGCTGTAGACTCGCGTTGGCTTATCGAGATTGTTATGCATAATGGATTTCTCATGATATAATTAGAAACGTATTAAAAGAACGAAGACATGGGGTTAATTGCGGTAGATAAAGTCATTAAATAAACTGACTTTGTTATTTTGTTTTACTTCCGTGTATTAAGTAAATGAGGATCTCTACTCAATTGTTAAATTTTGCAACAGTGTTTATTTTTTTTGCATTTTTGTTATTTCGGATGTAGTCTAGGTCTATTGCATTGAATTGCAAGTGCATTTTAAAGGATATAAACTAGACAATTGAAACGATTGTAAGGTTAATGTCGATGTTAGTGATTGATTAAATTAATTAATTTGAATTTAAAATTTTAATCAAAATATTTCAAAAGTTGCCGATGCACAATTTTGCACGGAAAATGTTTTAAAAAATATTCGTAGGTTAAAGACCAAATTTAGGTTTATATATAGTTTAAAATAAATAGGTACGTTCTTTAAATGTTGCTATAATTTTATGTGTAGCAGCAGATATTTCAAGAATTCCAGGTAAAAAGTAAAAGATAAATCATTCAAAGATAGTGTGCTAGTGGAAAGAAAATCTAACCAGTTCATTTATTTACACAATGTTACGCGTCGTTAAGTTTTTGTTAATCCCCCGTGTTCTTGATAATTGTCGTAAAAAACTCAATACATGCTTTCATTTATTCTGTATTTGTAATTGGAAATTATTTATTAGCTCACTTATTTAATTGATATACCGCGTGTCAGAATAATTTGTTTTTAGTTTTATTTTTATTATTGTCTTCGGGAAGTAGCGGAAAATTAATGATTTTATAATAGGCAATCATTGTAATCTTATCTTCTGTCTTAGAAAACTTATGAGACTTGCGTGTCTTAGAAATAACTAGCTGGAAAAAGTCTCGAGAAAACATTCTTTACTTACTTCGTTTCGGCAAATATGAAAAATAAATATTGCTATAAGGAACGACGACTTAATGATTAGATTACTAAAAACTTTCATTTGTTAAGTTAATTAACAGTAAACTACACTAAAACTAGTATTTGGTAAATTTTACAAAATTAGTATGCGTAGTAAGTAATCAAATTCGGCACTTTGTACAGTCTGAATCCGATGACACATTACAGTAACATTCTTTAGCGAACGTAACAATAGTTTTGGGCTAGTTTGGTGACACCAACAACAAAATTCACCAACTATATCTTAGTCTAAAAATTCTAAGTCTTCGAATTAATTTAAATATCGAATATTAAAACCAACAACAAAATTTGCCAACTTTATCTTAAGCCGGGTCTCCACCGAACGAAAGTTGTCAATTTTTGTGTTGTCAACACGTGTTGGTGACAAAAGTTTCTGTAGTTTCCTTGTGTTGGCAACAAAAATTGTCAACAAATGTTGGGAACAGTGTTTCTGTTTTTGGCGGTCAACGTCAAAAGAATACGCTTGTTGCAAATATTTATTGGCTCTGTGGTGACGCTTAGTTCGAATGTTTTTCAAATTCTTGGCGACTCGGTGTAGACACAATGGAAACAAAAGTTGGCGATTTTTTAAAGTGTTGCAAACAGTTGGAAATACTGAAATTGCCAACAATTTCGGTGGAGATGCGGCTTTAGTCTTCAAATTAATTTAAATATTGAAAATTATATCAACAACGAAATCTGCCAACTTCATCTTAATCTTAAAAAAAGTAACATCTTTTAAATTGAAATTAAAATAGTAGGCAAATAAAAAAGAAACACTGAAAATATTTATTTTAATTAATAAAAACAAAAACAAAATTTGCCAATTTTATCTCAATCTTGTAACCAATTTAACATATATCAATACGCGTTATGAAAAAATATAAGAGATAAGATTTTTTTTAATGAACTGAATGGCACCTACAAATCGTTTAATTGCTGTTTTTGAAGTCAAATGTAAGTTCTTATGGCCAATATGGTTGTAATATCGGCTAATAGGTGGCAGTTCCTTGGTGGAAGCGGTATTATGATAATGTGCTGCGGCCGGATGTGGACCATTCCATTGTTGCCTGCGATCGCTTGACCTCGAGCCTCCTGTCTATTACAATATACGCAGATTTGAGAACAAATTAATGGTGTATTTGATAGCTTTAGTACTTAGAGAGTTTAGAAATCCCATCTTAGTTAAAACAGAAATAGTAGTTAAAAGTCCCTTTTGTTAAGCCGTGAACTTAATACTGTAGGTATTCTCTACAAGTTTGTAACATCAAGCATTAGCTGGCTAATTCAATTAGGGGATTTTTGTCTTATTATTTCAATCAGAAGGATTAGGATTAAATTCTTAGTATTCTCAGCCATTATTTCTTCTCTGTTCAGTCCGTTATTATCGTTTAATAATCTTATCAATTATCTGTACTTACTAAGTAATAATATAAGATTAAGTACAATGTAGCATTTAGATCGAACAATCGAAAAATCGTGACCTAAAATGCAGTTTGTATTTGAAGAATGTCATGGAAAGGGCAATTCGAATAAACGGTCAGTTTCAATAGTAACCTACTATTAAATTAGCTATTTATTAAACAGTACCATTCAACACTTTCTAAAATAATGTTACGTTCACTTAGTCCGTATTTAAATTATCAATGATTTTAGGTACCAATAATGTTCTATTGTTATGCTTTGTTAGATATCAAACGTTGCGATATTTTTCTCAGTTTGAGTTCTCAATGAAATACCTATATTTTATTTGAAAAATAATAATTAAATTTAAAAAGCATGTAGGCATGCTTAAGTCCAACTACTCCTTGTAAACTCACAAGTAAAGTCGTCTTATGCAGAGAACTTTAATTAGAATTCGGAGCGGTGCGGCAAACTTTTGTAAGTCTAGGATATATTTGGAAGCAATATAAATTTTGAAAAGAGTTTTTGTTCAAGAGCCCAATTTTTGTGCATGAAAATAATTATTAGACAATGTATTAAAAATGGAGAAATGTTAGGAAAGACAACTATGAATTTCCAATGTGCCAAATTCTTTCGATGTAAATCGATTTCTCGTTATGAAAAGTGCATTTTAAAAAAATGCTCTTAATTTAAATTTTGCAAATTTCAATAAAGAACACGATTGAAGTTGCTGCAACGCTTGTTCATCACGGTTGTGCAACCAATTATATTAGCGACGAATACCCGCGCAGCGCCACGGACCGACGGACAACAGGAATGAGGACGGTGCAACTCTTAATTTGTTATTATTTTTACAAGCAATCACTTTTTACCGGCCTCTTACAAACTAAAATGATAAGTGTTTTTCGAACATACGTAACATCAATTTATTTAATCCAACGTGTATATATAAAACCACTAATGAATGCTTTCGAGTTTATTGTACAACGTTAGTTAGTGTCGGTAGGTATAGTAAATTCGTCATGGTCTGCCGGCCAGTATTGTTGGTTACAATTGCATCAACCAAATTTGCATTTTACGTTGGACATCCGTAGAGCCACAACGTTTAATTCAATTATAAAATTAGATGACAAAAATGTTCCTTACCGGACCAGCTTTTGATATTCAAACGGTTCATGCAAATCGAACTGTAGAACTAATCGAAGGCTATTTATAGCGAAAAACCGTAGTGAGGAGATCGTTAGAAGCATACTTAGCCGTCGAAGATCACATGACCAGTATAATAATTACACTGAGTTCAGTGCAAATCACTACCAACCAGCGTCCGCAGCTCGTCACACGCAATTATCTCTCAGTATGTTAATAGCGACTGCAAAAATGCAATGGTGCGGTCCCATTCACGTCCACAAGTTTGTAGGTGCTTTGAAAAGTCAAAAACTTTTTAGTTTTTATGAATAAACCAAAGTGAATTAGTATTAGTGAGTCGATGACTTGTAACATTACATTTCAAAATATTTCCTGGCAACACAATGCTCAATAAAAATAAACCTCGAGCGAGACGATCAGCTTCCATTAAACTTTTCTATTTGCATACAGGCATATAATTAAAGCGTAATAACAGCCTCTGTGGCGCAACAAAGAATAAGTTTTAAGCAATAATTTAATGGTTTGTATGCAAAATAGCCGCGCCGTTACCTGTTGATGGGCCGATGCGCTGAGAGAGCGCGTCACGGTACACGGGATCGAATTAGTCCTTCATTCAAATTACATTACCCTGGTGCACATTAGCGTTACACGTGACTATGTTAGAGTTTTTACTTTGCGCTTTCATTGGCTAGTAACGGGCTGGCTTCGTCTATTCTAATGCATCGATAGTTCCGAGAGGTCAACCAGCGCTTGAGTGGAGGTAGTGCACTCTCAGCGGAATCGCACCGCGTGCAGTGTTTTCCCTAGGCACGAGAGCGTGTGAAAACTTTGCGAGTCCTCAACAAGCATGGAGTGTGCTCGCCTCTCCAGGCGAGCGCGCGCGGTTTTTATTTTTCGAGAGTCTCCACTCTCGAAAAATAAAAACCGCCCATTCGCCTACGTAAATATGGCAGATGAAAATCTTTTATCGCGGTCACGTAGCGCCGACGCGTCACGACCGCGCGTCACTCTCGGCAATAAAGAGCGAGCCGCATTCTAATTTCGAATAAATACTGGAAATTTTCGCTCATCCTCATACTTTGCTGAGGATCTGGATAGATGTTCTCTCTGCTTTTGTAGTTACACATTAAGTAGACGCATATCTTTATTTGGATTCTAAATCACGTACGGGCGGAGTAGACGTTGGTTCGTCGCTCCGTCGCGTCGGGGGAAATTAAGAAATAACTCTTGGTGTGAATGTATTAAAATGTTACCATTGAACCGGATCGAACAATTAAATGGTATGGTAATTAATCAGAGCAGTGTTCTCTTTAATAATACGTGTAATGTCGATGTATGAGGGGCTGGCCGCTGTAAATCTTGTGCGCCCGCGGCTCAGTTTGCTTTCACAAACTTTTTTACGAATAGAGACGTTACTAATGAACTGGATCCATCTCTACCTCGGTAGACACTACTATAAAACATTGCGGCTCGTGTTATTTTTTTCTAATAATCGTTATTGGTGTTTATTTATTATAAACTTCGATCCAAATTATAGGTTTTATCGATGTTACAAAAAATATAAAGGGTTAAGTCCAAAAAGTGAGTCGTCGGCCGATCGCAACAAGTTTTCGATAGGGTCCGGGCGATTTAATTGCCGGGTTTGATCTGGTTTTACATAAAAAAGATGAATGGCCGCACAACCTTAAGCTCGCAAAACATTATCTGTTCGTTTAACTTATTTTTTCTATGGAACACTTGACTACTTTCACCTTCCACGCGTCCTGTCAGAACTGTATTTATTCAGCGCACTGTGCTAATGCATCTGGAGACTTTGATAATCAGATCTAGATACATAATTATTACGTGAATACATTGATACACTTCCGATCGATATGAGCGGTAGAAACCAGTTTTATACAAACAAACTAATCGATAGCGTGGCATGTGCAGGCGTTTGTCACGCGTGCGCAGATTTCTCACACTGATTGTAGTTAGTGTGATCGAAGGCCCCTCGAGAGGATGCGAAGGTGTAACGAGGTTTTAAATTCGATCTCGGTAAATCATCGATCGTGTAATCGAGTTTAGAGTAAGATTGTGGGCGGCGCACGCGCAACCCATATGTGAATGCTTCCTCTCACTAACCATGTAAGCACTTCGATTAAATTGCTTATTGTGATATTAAGCGTATTTACACTTTCCCGGAGGACGGCTCATCCTGGGGTCAAACATTGCATGTTAGAGGACTTACCGCATGACTGGTTATTTTAGCACTTTCTTTACTACTTATCATCGCTTGACTAGTTTTGATAAATTAGGTGTCATATATAGTACCCGTTATTTAATGTTTTCCTTTTTAATTCGTGTATTAAGATTTGCAATTCACCTTTCATGGATGAGGTGCGATCGCTTGCGTAGGAAATTGTTTTAGACGTACGTACAACAATTACATACAACGAAAATTAGCATGTGGTCGGTAATACTTTATAGCTCTGGTTCTGCTCTGTTTCTTGCTAGACGCTCACCAATGTTTTTGCAACAACTATTTATATTTTGTAGCAACTTGCTTTTATTTTTTATGTACTTTCGAGTTATATTAGTATTGATAAAATTGTATTTGTATTTAATTTGTGCAACACATTTAAACAAGTTTAAAGAATACTTAAGTGCCGTTTAACTAAAATACATATATTTTACATATATTACGGAAAAATTAACTGCGTTATAATTGTTCAATACTAACTGAGCCTACTACTACTACTTGGAATATTATTTAAGTTCATAAAGTCCCAGTATTTTAAAAACCTATGTCCCTCTGTATTTCATGCAAGGCGTCAGCAAAATTTCATGATGGATTGACTGATCATAGGAACAACCACACATAAAATAAGAAAAAACATATTTTATTCATTTTTGACAGTATAATACAATTTTATTAGGTCATTGTTTTCTTGTACTCTTTAATAGCAATCGTAAGGGCGTTCCGTAGACGTCCGTCAAGCGATCCGATAGCAACGTTACTTTCTCTTAGTTTTCCTTTGCGTGTAAAAAATCTTGATATTTTTTCTTCAAAGTGAAACTCGTTGCGCTTTCCCTAGTTAATAGAATATTTTACTATTTTTGTACGTAGTAATTGCAATTATGTTGATGTGATGATAAATATGTTTGAAGGATGACGTAGTTTATGTAAGTGCTTGGTGTTAGCATGCTTTGTTAGTAAAATTCTATTTGTAATGTTTCTGAATGTGATTTTCTGTCATCTTCCTCAGCCTGCCAGGAGACAGGTAAACCCATATCTTTCCATACAATGCTAAATTATAAAGGTTTTCGGCAATATTACTGTTTTCTGATTTGTTGTATTTTATTTTGCTTGCTACTTAATCATATACTGATATTAAAAAATATTATCTCTCTCAAATAACTTGATTAATTTTCGATGCTGTTTATTTTTAATTTGAGATTTAATCACATTTGGCTAAATTTAAACCAACATTAATTTAATTTTTTTGAGTTAAAACAACGAATACTTTTTCATTATGGTCTTTGTTATTCAGTTTGTACTTCTCACCGCATATGAGAGCTTTACGAGTTTATGATCTAATTGGTATATTTTTTCTAAACAACAGAGGGTCGGGAGTGCGTCAACTGTGGCGCAACAAGCACACCGCTGTGGCGACGCGACGGTACCGGCCACTATCTATGTAACGCATGTGGACTCTACTACAAGATGAATGGACAGAACAGACCCCTGATCAAGCCCAAGCGAAGATTGGTGAGTGTAAGAATCCGACCAATTTTTGTTTAACACTTGTCTATATAAAACGATTTTTTACACATATGTTTGCAATACGTATGTACATTTTTTTAATTAAACGCTACATACAACTAAGAACTGTTGTAACTTTACATATTTGTACATTATTTTTAGAGTAAGAAGTCATCGTTAGTCATTCTGTTTTATTTAAAGATGGTAGTTAAAAAGGTCATAATATAATTGTGTTTAACATGTCGTACATAGTCGTGGTGCAAATCGGTTTATATGGACAAGTTTTCAACTTCAACTTGGTATAATGTAGGCACTTACTGTTTTACGATGTTTTAACTACACAGAAACTTCCGCTACACAACGTATATCACAGGCTAATTAGTTTTCAGACATTTGTTGCGTTGTTCGATTCGATTCGTTAATCTCAATCAATTCCGTTTAACATTAATGTATGCGCATTCATTACAGACGGTTACAATATTACGATTATCATGTAAGTGTTGTGGATTTTTATACAACTAAGTTGGTACAGAATGACAGGCCTCACGTGATGGTAAACTATAAGTACTCGGGAAATTAAAGTCGAGAGAAAAAGTGAATACTTGATTTTTGCCTTGGTAGTATATCTCCTTTCTATACCTAATACCTTTTGAGGATTTACTACTATTTTGTTTTAGATACTTATTTGTTTGCAAGTAAGTTAGTCTACCGCAATTTCAATGAGAGAAATTCTTATTTACGAGTTAAGATCACATAAAACTCCCGTTTGTTGTCAGAATTTGGGCGCATTGTTACCCAAAACGCTTTTATGTTCTAAAGATAATATACCTTCATCTACAAATAACATACCGAGACAAACTCGCCAGAATGGGTGTTGTTTACAGTTAAGGAGCAGCAATAAAAAGGCGGAGCATGCACGTCCGAGCACGACACCGCATTAACCGCTCCCACAAATTGGGCTCTTATGAAAGTTGAACGTTTCGACGAAAGACCTCACCGTCCACCTAGCGTCCGCATGACCGCCATAAATCTCCAACTTAACATTTAATCTAAGCTCGGTACGCATAAAACTGAAACAATGCGACATACTGGCGGAGCGGTGTCACGTCAGCCCGGTCCCCTAACGAGTGGCCCGTGCGCGCAATTGTACCTACAATTTACCTTAATACCCGTCTCGCAAACATAAACTAGCGGAATGGCTCGGAATATTTGCCTTTTGTTGGCCAAAATTACGTAATACCCAGTGTTATGATTTCATTGCAACCAACAGCGGGTATGGCTACGGGCCACATGCCTACATAATAACGTTTCTGTTTAACGATTGCTTAAATTGATAAAGTGAGTTAAAGTAACGTTTTTTTGGTTTCTACAATAGTTTAATATGAGCGATTGTGTAAAGTAACCAATATGAAGTAGAGTGCAGTCATGGTTTTTAAATCCGGGTAGAGGTTTTAATATTTAAATTCACTGTTCTGTGGATACCGTTAATGGTGTACCTGTACGAGAAAGATTGAATTCTCACTTTTATTTTCGTTGTGGGAAATGTTAGACAATGCTTGCGTTTCGGTGATGTCCGTAGTGTTGGCCAATCTTGGGGAACATGTCTAATTAAAAGATGGCACAATGCCGTTAATAAGTGTACTTAGGAATCAAGATAAGATAGCGCTGGTTATGCGATGTAACAAAATTGCTAACCGCACTTAAGTACTTGTATTTTCAATGTGTAATTAATAACTCTTAGTTTCTGACACCGGGCCTATTATTTTTCAAACTCAATTTATAAAAGTACCTTTATGTGGTGGTTGTATTTACTTCACTATTTTTATTTGTGGTAGTTTGTTTCTTTGTTGTTCTCAATTTATTTTAATTAGTTTGACTATCTATTACATCTATGGCAATCGTTATTGGGAAGTCAGTGCCCTCAATTATACTGACAACTAGTTCAATCATCAAATTCAGTTCACCCTCAGGGTTGCGGATGTCCTATGCCAGTCGCTCCGTGTAAAAACTGATATTCAGGTAAAACCGGTTGAACTAGTAGCCGACCCAAATCTTAGGAAATCGGAAAGGAAATAGAAAATTAGCTAGTTTGTTTTTTTCCACGGAAGGATTAATAGTAACAGTAACAAGATTTAACTTTGGTAATGTTCATATATATTCAGTTAAATCAATTTGTCTCAGTTCTGATAGGTAACGAGTTAGATAGCCACTATTTTGGTGACTAGATAATATAATTCAGAGACTAATCTAACATGGCTTAATAGAATTAATTATAACAAAATTGTTACACGGTAAGTGTCGGCAATTAACTGCATTAAGAAACAATGACCTTGTCATACTAATTGGACAACACACTCAATGTTCACCGCAACAATGAATATAAACAATAATATTCATAATAATTAAACTATCCTAATTATATTTGCACTTGACATAAATTAGAAAATCAAGTGGGAAACTACATACAATAAGCACTCAAACGTGTGGACAAAATACAATTATTTTTCCTAATATAAGTAGCCTTGTACCAAAACAATTGTGTTACAGAAATATTAGCCTTTGCATAATCTGTGAGGCTATATTTCACAAATTAATTACTGAAATAAGTTGAAACAATAAGCGGGTACACATGTGGTATTGTATGGAGCTATTTGTGCGCACAAGTGAATAATTCAATTTTATGACTCTATAGTAAGGTTGTACACATTACATAGACCGTTGGACTACTGTTATTAATTTCAGATATTTTTGAGTACGTATATATTAATGTACTTAAATAAAGTGTAGTTAAAGGTATGTGGATTTTGAGGGCCTTAAATGTAATGTACCTGTATCGTTACAGCTATAGTACAAGCTGGACTAAATTCCGTAATAATATTTTGCTTTTTTGAACTTTTTATCTTTTCTATTTATCATTGGAATATAATTTAGGGAAGTATTAATGCTGGTCATAGTAAAGGTAAGCTCTCGCACTATGAATATAAAAAAAATCGACTATGTTGTATTTGCTTTACCTAGCCGTTTCCAGAGATTTGTTAAAAAAAATATTTCTGTATTTATTCTACCTATTGTAATCAGGTGAAAATGACGTGCTTGGATTTGTAATTTTTTTAAATAAGAATACAAAACTTCCATGTATTAATATTTAAAATATGATTAGAGCTATTTCCATCAAAATGTTCTACTGATTATTAAAGTATAGATTTTTATATTTAACCCCTATAGATATTATTCAAAAAAATATTAAACATTTTAACGTACTAGTATCGGCAGTCTTTGTTTGTTAGTCACATTAACTAGACGAATAATAAATTGAGGAGGTACAAAAAATATGGAAATGAAAGCGTATGCGCACCTGTTTATCAAAAGGTGTAAAGCAGCGTATACAAAACGAATTCGAATCACTATAGAATAACTTACTTTACATAAAATAATAAAATAGACTTTCTAAATATTAAAATAAAATAAAATATCAGTTAAAATTACATATGGCCTAAAATCAATATTAAAATACGTTAAATTTAACTGCTATAGGTAATATATTATATAGATAAATAATTTAACCCTAAAATCTAAATTTTGGAATGCCAAAAAACATGTATTTTTACATAGCCACTGAAAATTTAAATTCTATAAAAAATATTATAAAGTTTAAATTTATATTGTTGGTATGTCTAGAGCCTATCGGCAATAAAGTTGCGCAGGAGTCGTATAAAGAGCTTTATACATTACGAGCGATACGCGTCGTATATTTGTACGGGAGCCGACAGAAATATAAGCGGACATTGGTGTTAACGTTATATGCTTTTATTTTCATCTGCTTAGAGAATAAACATATTAAATAATATTTTATTATATTATATTTATATCATTATATTTTATTCTATGAATGCTATTATTGTCTATTACTATAGACTTAAGAAAAAATAATGTCATGACTGTATTCGATTTTGAACGAAAACTATGAGCAATACAATTTTACGGCAATAATGCTTAAGTGTTTAAAATAAGTGTTTATTGAATAGATTTACATTCATTAATGCGTACTGGTAGCTTATAGAGGAGTGTTTTAATGCTATAACACTTTTATTTTAAAACGCTTAGACCTTTCAAGTTTATTTTTAAACATATAAACTTAGCCAGAAAAAAATTAAAAGGTCTTAAAATATAATAACTGTTTGTAGACTTTTTTGTTTTTTAAAAGATAACTCCCGCATGAGGAATATACATCCTGTGTCGCGGGAAACAGACATAAAGAACACCTAGACTCAGAACAACAATCACACAAAGTGTTGTCCCATGTGGGATTTGAACCCGACTTAGCGCAGTAGAAAGAGGCGTGGTGACCGCTTAAACCACTAGGCCATCCGTGCAGCTATTGAGACTCACCAATATGTATCCTGTCGCCAGATGGCGGGACGACTTGCGTAAGAGGGCCGGCGTTGACTGGACTTGGGATAGGCCTATGTCCAGTAGTGGAATGGAGCGGGCTAATGATGATACCATATTGTATCCATACTTTACCACTGTATCAGACCACGTATCCATGTGTATTTTGTAGGTTCTATAATTATAAAATTATTGCCTGTTTTCGTATTGTACAGCCTATTATTCTTTACCATGGCTTTAGACATGATATGTCGATCGACATTCTCAAGTATACTTCATTCTTATTACATACTAATCACATCTACATCCTTATTCTAGATCCTGCCTAACAGGCTAGTACTTTAATGTTAACCGCCGCAGTAAAACCTGCGTTTGCGCACTATAAAGTGCTACGTGTTGCGCATAGAGCGCGATATATTGCGGACGGACCCGGGAGCCGACGTGTATAAGTGGACACAAATTGTAACTTTCGTTTTGTTTTGGATTATGTTTCATGGAATTATTTGCTTTTATTTTGTAAAATACGATATGACAGCTCATTTTATTTCCCACGATTCGAGTAGAGGTACTGGGATTGTATAAAGCGAAAATGTTGTAATAGAAAAATAGTTGAAAACTGATTTCCAGTTCCTATTTCATGTGTTCAGACAATTTTCGAAAATCAAAAATTAATATAAAAAATGAAGTATTGGTATGGTATTGCTAAATTAAATATTAAGTTACTAGCTGTGCCCGCTACTTCGTACACGCAACATTTGGACTTTCAAGTTATTTTTAATTTTTCACCGTATAAACCTTCTCTGGACTACGACAAACATTTCACAACCAAAATAAGATAAATCGGCCGAGTTTTAGCGAGAGAAACAACAATTGATTTTTATATATAAGATTAGACGTTCATTATCATCCACAGTTCACTGCTGGATATAGACCTCTCCTTAGCAAGGAGGTTTAAAACCAGACGTTCAAACATAAAAAAAATAACAAGAAAACATCTCAAATAATGTTGAATGTAGAGCTTTAGTTTTGTAAAAATAATTATATAAATCGACCAAACAACTTCTCCAACTGGATAATATTAATATAAACTGTACGTAAGCTGTGAAGTATCGCAATTTCCGCTATAGTGTAGGTTCTGTACTCTTTTATAACATTATATGTTATACTTACCGCCCGTGACGGACACACTTTCTTTTTTATTGTTTCTTGGTTACACTATATTTACTTTGTAGCGAACCTTCCTACTAATTTTGATCGTAGTTGCGAACGTTTTAATCTTTGAAAGAAATTGTTTTCCAACTAAAAACAATTTTTACACTGTGTATTCTTTTATTTTCTTTGGGAGGATCACTTGAAAAAGTAAGAGTATCAGTGTTTGTGAATTTAAATGTTAAAACGCGGGGATTACAATTAAATAGGTTTTCTATTATCAAGTGTTTTAATATTAACTGTGAGACTATGCGTAGACATAATGATATTCATTTATGCAAAATTTGCTTTAATTAAATACTCTTGGAATTATAAATAAAAAAATACTGAAGATGTTAAATTTTTCTTAAAACGTATCTCGCACTTAAAAAATACTGACTCGAACCAGGGAATTAATATTTTCGATCTTGTCTTTGTTTTTTAATGTTTCTTGAACATGAGTCTATTTTTATTTGTAATCGTTAAGCTACAAATGTATTATGTATATAAGTATTTAAATACATAAACTCATAGTTAATATGAAACATTAAGTATGTTAAATGTGGCAAAATTTGACTAAAATATTAGTCAGTACAGCATACGAAATGCGCCAATGACTAAAAAGCATTTTGTAAAAAGTTTATTTCAACACGCCTTTTCAATTACCATCAACGCATTAACTTTTTTTAAATTGACCTAATAAAACTGTCCACTCATTCCTTTGTCTTCAAATGTAGTTAAAATAAATGAAATAAAAATTATACACTTCAATTAATTTTTATTGCTCAACATCTCCACAATGAATACATAATAGGGTGACAATACATGTACTACATATTTAAATATTAAACAACAAAAGTCATAGAACTTTTCCTATTTGGCATTCACGGGTGGATGTGGTGCCAAATAAACTATTACAATAAGAATTCTGTAGCCTTAAAAGTGGAGGCAGGAATTGGTCCCACACTGTCTGTCTGATCTATTAATCGCTATGATGTCATAAATTACGAATAATTTATAGTGCGGGGACGCTTTTATCGTTTCCCTATATAAGCTGTATTCGATATTCGAATTCACGGACCAGTTTAGTGTCAAGGAATTTTGCAGTTTTCCCGCTTTTATTTAAGTTAAGAATGACTATTATACATACGTAATGCGACCGCGCATTTTTATTGCTCAAACAAATAAATACTTTTTATAGATACATCATTACACAAATGTTTCTCCTCAAACATTATCACTATCCAGACTCATAATATGTACCTATCTGGAAGGAGAAGTAGGGTTGTTCGTTATCGTCACTTCTTCTACATATATTAGTATCTATCTTTATTGATTTTCGTGTATTATGTTAAAGAAATAAAAACTCATCCAATTTAGATGATGATAGAACACTTTGAAATATTAGGAACGGTAGTGACCGTTGGTGCGTTGTCTCGGTGGCCGGACAACTCTCGGCGGTCATCGATCACTGTGAGCCGTCGTATAAATTATGGGCATAGGTGTGGTCCAAGTGTTTCAGAAATAGCGGAAAATAGCTAATAAACGCTCGCTTATTATTATACTATTCATCTATCTTTCTTAAAGTCTGCAGGACGAGACCGTTGTCTTTTGTATTAGAAAATGGATTAAGCTTGATACTAGGATTTTGTTTTGACCACGTGACTTAGCGTTGAGACGATGTGATTTCCACTTAGAATGTCAACTTGGCTGTGGGACTTAGATATTATATTGTATAAAGTTTATAAATACATATGTTAAATAAAAATGATTTTAATAGTATATGTTATGTTGTTAAGCGTTTTATGATTGATAATTTTTATAGTTATTTCTAGTAGTTAAATATTGCACAACCACCATTTTATTTAAACATCAAGATATTCGTAGACGTAACAAATACTTTTAATTTACGCTTGTTTAATTTAAAATGACACCATGACATGTTACACCAATTCTAATGAAATATATTAAGTTGCAAGTTTTGATTACGTCATCTAGTGTAACCTAAATTCGATTAGATATATGACTAATTATCATATTATCTTTTAAACAGAAGCTTAAGACATAACTATTTAATGGATATGTTCACTATTAGGTTTAATATAGTTATATATACCTACAGTTATTGTGGGGTCCATGGCAGAAACTTATAGCGAGTTTATTAATATATATGTATTTAATATTAATTAATAATGAAAGGATAATTGGTTAGTTGTAGCTTTTCATGAAAAACGGATGACTGAATTTAAATGAACTTTGACATTGAGGCAGCGCATAATAATTTAAGGGAAGATCGCATTCCGAAGTGAAATGATGACGTTATTCAAAAATTACGAAAGTTACTAGTAATACACGTTACAGTCATAAATTTATGACTTTATACGGAATTAATGACCATGGAATATTTAGTGGACATTATTTACCGTTTAATAGATTTGTGTGAGTGTTTAAATACATAATTTAATTTGTTTAAATGTAACAACATTGCGCAGTATGGTAATAAAAATATGATATATTTATGAATATAATCTTACACAATGGTTGCAAGGTAACGGCATGGTTAGCTGATTTATGACAGAAATGCATTAACTTCGTACTTTATGTGTATATAGCTTTTTTACTTCAAATAGAAGGAAATTCTTAATGTCGTGGTATTTTTTTATTTGTTGCCTCAAAATTTCGTCATTAATTCACCGAGATGGAAAATTATTTTCTTTGTTTGGGAGGATATTAGTTTACGTTGCTTACAGAATACTATTGATCACATTTGATCATATTATTACTTATGATCGTTCAAAGTAAATTATTTATACCTAAATGTACACTGTGGCACACTGCTAGCAAACACAATAATTTGAACGTGTTGTATATCGTGTCAAAATGTAAGCTCAATCGATGCTGAATTTATTTAATTTTCGAAGAAAACACAGTTTAACATTTTTATATATAGGTATGTTAGTATGTACATATACCTAGGTTCTTACTTAATATATATTATACACGCTCTGACGTGACGTGTGAACTGAAAAGCTCATCGTTTAATAATGACGTGGTAAGAAAAACATAGTTGATAAGTAAGTTGATGCAAAAAACCTGTGGGCTGCCGTCTGGTGCAGTGAGTGACACACGGGACTATAGCACAGCGGGAGGCTATCGTACTAACATTCTTATTTCTCGCACTCCGGTCTACCTGTCCGTATACATGCGCAAGTGTTATAAAGATACAAGGCAGGTTTGATTCCGGTTGATAGAAATTGAAAAATAGTATTATTTTTATTGTTGGCACATATATATGAGGTACAAATTGTATCCCATACTTTACTAACTGTAGAATTTTAGGAGATAAAATTTGATAATTGGAGAGGCATATGTCCAGCAGTGGACTGCGATAGGCTGATGATGATACATAGATAACTTTATGATCTTTACTAAATCGATTGCGTCGTCTCTCACAAACGATATAATTGCAGTAGTTTACAAGTTTGCTTATATTTTTTTATATCAAAATGATACACGACTCAAGTATTGTAAAAAGGTTGTAAGATTAAAAATAATTACCTGAATGATGTAGCTTAGCTCGATTTTTTTTGTGGTAAATTTTCCAAAAATATATCCTAGCCATGTATCACTCCTGAAACCGCCTGCATACTTAATTTAATGATAATCATTGGAGCCGTTTCCGAGATTTAGATTAAATATATATATTTATACAAGAATTGCTCCTTTAAAAGTATTAGAAATAAAATAATATTAATTTAATGGTAAGAGTAAAGCTACATAAGGGTAGTGGGGTGCCCGCGCAACGATCGCTAGTCTTTTATTGCATTTCCATAAACACGAACCTTTTTTTCATCCCACGGCCAGTGTACGAGGAAAAAAATACACTTTTGTCAACGCCTTGATTGATATGGTAACCTTCCCTTGTTTTAGCAATAACCCAAAGTCTTTAGTTTGTTTTTTTACTACAACGCTTCGTACATTTTTATTTGCTACGTCGAACAGGTTTGACATATCACTAAATTTTGTAAGAAAAATTACTATTCTAAGGATTTTTATACTGGTGGCCGAAGCGTTATAAATTTTAATTTTTTTTTTCACCTGACTTCGTTCATTGTATGGGGATTTGTGGTTTTTGTGAACGTATTTTTATAGTTTTGTACCTGTCCTAGGCGCCAGTGGCTGTGACATTTATTGTCAGGATATTGGGACACAATTAATGTTGATATTAATAACGAGGAAACACACATTGTGGGAGGCCATAAATTGCTATGATTGAGTGCAAAGGATAACATGATTATTTCTTGTCAAAATAAACTTCGGTGTTTTTGTCGTTTGACATACCTATTTAATTTTGCGTCGCGTAGAGTTTCTTATATGTAAAAATGTTCTTAAGTTGCTGTATGACGTGTTAATATACCTACTTATGCATTAGCCTGTAGCGAATTTATGTATATTCGTGGAAAACGAAATATTAAAGTACTCGCACGTGGTTCTACAGACTTAGTTTGATATACTTATATCACATGATTATTTCACACTCTTTAATATTTAGAAGGTAGATAAATATTGTACTGTAAGTTACGGTACAAGTTTACTTGTTCGTTTGTGGTAGTTGTGGTAACGTATAGGTAATTAGGTGAGCACATCACATACCTTTTGCAAATTTAGTTTCTTTTGCTGTATCTGTTAGCTGTTTGTTGTAACTAAAATAAGAAATAAATTATAAATAAATATTGCATCTCATTAAAGAAATTTTAAAAGAAATACAAAATCAATTTGATTAAAAATAAATATCACGAAAAATATTTTAAAAATTCACAAACTCTGATTTTTTTAATAAAAGCTAAACCTTAAATATTTACACGCGGAATGTATCCATTTTATATTTCTCGTTTGGGGTGCCAGTAGTAAGTATAATAATTTACCGAAATACATTACCTATATTTTGTATCAAAGTACAACATTCAAAGACAATAGCTTAGATTTACCTATCTGATTTCCATATAATCAGCTTGTAGCTGTGAGTTGTTTGTACCGAATAATAAAATAAAGGTTTATGTAATCGAATCAGGTGGTCGGGTAAAAGGCGATCGATTGTAAATGAGAGCGCGCGCCCGATTTCACGCCGCACACCGGGGAGAATCGATTATTCACCTGCTTCGTGCCTCAATTCTTTGGGAGCAACACAATAACACAACTTTAATCCTGTAAAATTAGCTTTATATTCATATAAAAAGTTTTAATAACAAATAATAAATTTGTTGCATCAAGTTGAAAGTAATGTAGTAGTAATTCTAATTCTTTAATGAAATATTAGTTTGAAAGTACTTACTAAAAAAGTCGACTAAAGTAGTCACTACTGTTGAAAGTAATAGGTAATATGCGGTGGTAGTGTGTTGAGCTAGTCAAATAAGGAGGGAGGATGATTTCATAGAAGGTTTCATTTGCCTGCAATAAAAAACTTACCTAATAATAAGTGGTACAAAATCTTAAAAATATTTCGTCCCTAGTTTTACTCGTAGATAAAGACTTGAACACATTTCACATGTGAAGTGCAGTACAATATTGTTTTGTTATTAATGTTATATGGCATAATAACTTTATAAAATCTGTATTGCGTTTAAAAATGAATGATTCTCTTGTTAAACTAATCGTTTCTCGCGGCTTCGTACCTTTATTTATCGGTAGCTGTTGCGCGGACGCCAATGATTTAGAGCCTCAAATTGCACGGCGCAAGAACCGGAGCAATCATCTCGACAGCATCATGTACAATCAACACTTCTATACTTTTCATATGTTGAATAACTTCGGATATTTAACAATTTTTAATTTTGCCAATTTTTGTCTGACTTTTGCAAAATTTATATTATTATTTATTTATATATTATTTATAAAGAAACAACATCATATGGGCTAAAAATGTAGAGATGAAAATAGGGAACGAGCATTCTTAATAATGCTTCATATAAAAAGTAATATTTGAGATATGAGATAGTGGAAAAATTAATAAAACCAATTGTATTTTTTTTTTGTTGTTTCAAAATCTACAGTATTAGGTTAGAGACGATGTTTTCCTTAATTGATTAGACCTAGGCCCAATAGAATGATAATGATGAAAGATTAATGAAATAATTTATATATTTGCTTTAAAAATCGATTGTCATTAACACGAAACAGATTAATTTATTTATTTGGACAACCAGTTGCTGTTACATTAAATCTTATATAATATATATATATATAATTCTTATAAATATAATATATATAATAGGTCTTTACCTATGAAATTGCCGTTTTATATGCAATAAGTGAAAGTACTTATTTTTTCAAACTTTTTTATTTCTGTTATTCGAAGTAATCACCCATGCACTCGACGCATCTTTGTAAACGCATTGACAGTTTATTGATGCCCTTCTTGTAAAAATCAGCTGGACGGGAGGCAACAAACTGTTCAAAGGCATTTTGTACTGCCACTCGGGAATTGAATTTTTTACCCACTGAAAAGTTGTCTAAATTTTGGAAAAAGTAATAGTCGAAAATATAATTATAATAAACTTATATATAAGACTGCACGTTTGGCCTAGTGGTTTAACGGTTACCACGCCGTTTCCTACTTCGCCAAGTGTCGTGGGTTCAAATCCCACGTAGGACAATACTTTGTGTGATCCACAAATTGTTGTTCTGAGTCTGGGTGTTCTTTGTGTCCGTTTCATGCATGTTTGTAAAGTCCCCCGCGACACAGGATTTATTCCTAGTGCGGGAGTTGTCTTTTTAAAGGAATTAAACGAAAGGAATATATAGAAAACAATAAATTCACTAATAACTTGTTGAAATGCACAACATGCAGATCTTACAATATTTGAGAAGAGCGGATTCTTTGATATAGTTAAAACACAAATCAAATCTAGCCGTATAATGAATAAAATTGGCAGAACATACAATTGAATAAATTTAGATAGTATCTAAAATAGTAAAAAAACATGCAACCGAACAAGTGCCTAAATCATTAGCTTCGAATAAAACCAGACGAGTCAAATATTCGTCACTAAGTTTTTATAGTAGTACAGCAATTAAATGCATTAAGCAACCATTTGAATGGCATTATGGACAAGCAAACAACCGTATTACGTTTTAATCTGGCCTAAGCCTCTACCAGACTGACAGACGGCTAAAGTGCCTGCTACCGAACGTGCGGCAAGAAAACAAAACCAAAAGTCGATCCAATAAATAATGCGATGGGGCCGTATTGACTTCCTCTACTGTATTAACATAGCAGGAAGCGTAGTCTGTCATTAACCCGTCAGCGCTGGCCAGCGCCAACTGTTCCAAAAAGCATTACTCGAATCACAGTTTACACTCACCGCCAATGTAATTAGAATCCGAATGCTTTATAAATACAAATAAATAAAAGTAGCGGTGGCGCGGTGCGAGGTGGCAACCCGCAATTTACTCTGCGTTCAGCGAGTGCGCGCCTTGCTCAAATTGTCTGGTACGTCCGCGGTGTCTCCTTGACTAATGATCTGACTCCCGACCAAAGCCAATCCCATATTATAAGCATATTTAATAAGTTATATTTTCAATTTTTGATATCTGCTTCCTATGCCTCTGGACATTTGATATCAGACATTTTGATATTATTTGGAATGTGCCCATAACAACGTCAGTTTTTTTTTAACTATATTATTATCGTCATTCTTACAAGAGTCTTCAACTAATGCTAAATAAATTTATCTTTTAATTGTGCTCTCTATTCATGGAGTGAAGTTGTTTTTCTTTCTAATTTTATATGAAATTAGTAAAAAATAAGCTGCATTCCACTAAATTATTAACAAAAGTAGATTAAGCGTTGGGGTGTTCTATCACCAATCGCAAATTCAATTTAACTGTATTCACGAAACGTTAATACCGAGTAAAGGCGAGTGTTTTGTCAACGTTGTAATGTCGTCCCACGCGGGCCGTGTACAAGCCACCAGGACATACTTGGTTCCCGGTCACTTCCGTGTCTCGGTACCCGCTACTGCTTCGCTAAATGGAACAAACGAGACGACCGCCGCCCGGTCAAATTAGAATCTGATAGTTTTACTCCCGCTTCTATTGGTGACAGTTATATTTGAATAGATGCAGGATAAAACCGGTATGGCTTTCAACATTTATATAAATACCAAAGTTAAGGTCAATAACTCAGTATGTAATAAGGTTTTATTGCCTTAAGAGCCACTTAACCTTTTATTTTGAGATTATTGTTAGTGTTTAGAGTTACAGTATTATATGGGAATTGAACTCAAGTCTTAATACATGTTTTCATTGTGCTCTACACTGCATCAACGAAGGAAACTTAAAACAGAGCCAAGTTTTTTCCGCAAAGCTTATGAAGGTGTCAATGTATTATGAACTAGACGTATTTGTCTTGTTATCATCACTGAAGACGGTTCATCATCTAAAGGCAAATTTTAGCTGTCAAAATGATGATTAAATGCTTTTATTTTGAATTGATTTATTTCGTATTAGGTCTGATGGAACAGTAAATGATTAGATGTTAGTCGACGATAATAAGGGTCTAGTATGTATTTATGCAAAACAGCGTGCGCTTGTTTTTATTAAGTAAGAATTCTTTACGAATCTTCCGGAGATGATTCATGGTAGAGCTGGATAGGCATGATGCTTAACTAAACAGGCAACTGGATGTGTAAAACAAGAAATGGCAACTATTAAAGCGATTGTGTGCCTTTTATTTTATGATTCTTGTTGTAAAGCAATCGTACACAAGCTTCTACCCGTTCGCTAAATAAAGGTCGTTGCATACAATACATTTGTATGTATCGCGCGATCGCGCAGGATCGCGTAATTGACGCAATCCGATATTATCCGCGATGTAAGATCACGCATCGCGATGCGATAGCCTTATCGACTTTGACAGTATTTACCCACGTGAATTCTTTAATGAGCTGTGGTTTAGCATAATCATCTTCTAGCCTATTTTGTGCTACCTATATAATTTGGATAATAAATTTAAATGTAGAAAATAATGAGTTTAGAAAAAAAAATACTCAAAAAAACCTGTGACTTGTGTTCTTACAAACTTTGAAAATAGTTTGTTGTTATCAAAACAGGCAGTTTTCCGGTTGCGGAGCTCATATTTGTAATGTATGGTAGGTATATTTTGCGAAGAAGACGAACGACTGCTATGTATAGAGTAATCATTGTCCGAACGTGTTAAAGACCGGTCGGACGGCGTTGTAACGAGCGTTTCGTATACAATAGACCTTTTAGCGTCATGTGGCCGCACGTCAATCGTGCAAGACGCGGCGTGTCGTTTGTGAGAGCTCACCTTTATTGTCTTAACGTGATGCTGTATCTGGGCCAACTACAGTTACCTCTTTAATCAGTCTCATGAAGATCTCTTTCTGAAGATTTTAGTTTTTTTCAATTCATGGTATGTTAACAGTCGTTTAGTTTTAAGTTAAATACCAATACCGAACAATAAAATTAACAGCTCTACAATTGTCCACACGATAAACAATTATAAATATACCCGTGTTAGGTACGAGACGCAGTTAGAACAACTATGATAACAAAAAACAAGTCGAGTCGGTCTGATTCGTATGAAAATAAAACACATCCAGGGGACTGACGTGCGTCCGGCGTCACTTAGCAGCGCTGGAATGATGTGACAGCCCTTGCCGAACCGAATACCTTTTTTATTTAAAAAATTAAAAATAGAACAAAAAATAAAAATCTTTCTGATTCTGTTCCATTGTGTTCACGTTTTGGAAAAATTTAAATGACCGAAGGCTCCCCGCTTTTTTGAGAATCGGAATCTCGAATTCGGCGTTTAAATACATACGGATTCGCGGTTTAGCGCCATGTTTTTTCCATTTTCTGCACATTTTGGCGCGGCGAATGTGAAGCGATGCGGTAGATTTTGCACGATTAAACGCGGGAGGTCGATGGAATAAGTTGTTAATGTTAACGATTTAAATCGGTGTTGGTGAACACCTTCAGCTGATGTACTTTAATGTCAATAATTAGATCCATTGCCGACCATAATCGAATTATTAAATCAATTAGCCCTTACCGCAGGAAGCGTGTATGAGCATTGACTGTGCTAAACAGTACTATATAAATACAGCAACAAATAAAAAGTTTTATAATGAGATGGGTTTAATGGATGATCGTATTTTTTGTGTTGTGTCGGCATTTGAGAAGCGTATGGAGCATCGATCGCAGATATTTAGAGTGGCAATATGAATGTATTTATTCAGGGCTGAGGGCGGCCTCCTCCTAACAATGCTACGCTTGTCGCGGCCGCCATGCCGCTATCTTAGGGTTGACTCTACCACTTTCACAATAAGCTTACTTTTTCTTTCTTCAATATGACATCAGACTTCAAAGCAGTGTATTGGAAATATTTGTCACAGTCCCTCATTTTGAAAATGCGTATCTGAATAAAAATATAAAATTTAATAAGGGTACAATGCACCTGTATAGTAAAATCATCTACATATTATAAATCAAAATTTTGTATCCAATTTAATAGGAATTGATAACTGCATCTTGCTAAATTATTTAAGCATTTCTTTTTAAGCCGTACATAATACAATTTCGCAATCTGGCAACCCTATCTTAGACGTCAGTGAATCAAGGGCTGTCGCAGCGTGGTGGTCCGCGCGTCACAACCCGCGCGTGCGCCGATCTGTTCGCATGTATTTCAGCCCTGCCCATTTACATATACTCCACATATTCAGGAACAATTGTTTTAATAGCAATATCATTAGCCAAAAATATCTGCTTAAAGCTGGAGTAAAATATTGCCTGCGTGAAAAATAGAAGTGGATTTACAGTACAGCAGGCAAGCAGGATAATCTAGCCGTGTAATGGATTGCTATCCGTGTGGTGACGGAATAATATTACTGACTATCACCTCCCTTATTCATTTTGTAAGTCTCCTAAGAGTCGTCTAAGGAACCGAACTACGAAGGACAATAGAACTGCAAAACCTCCTTCCTAACGAAATGCCCAGTAAGTGGAATACTAAAGGCTGTTGATGAATGGGTTAGTGTACGTTTAATGGGAACAGTATGAAGTCCACGTGGGTACGAACATATCTCCCACCGCGAGCGCGCTCCACTTTTGCTCATTTTGCACCCGTTTCCATTGTGTTAACCGCTTTTACCATTGTTCAGAGCCCATATAAATTGGACCGCGACGTTCTACACTCATGACAGGTATATTTGAGTCGTCGATTTCATCCGATAATTAATCCGTATTGTTAAACTGAAACGAGCAAGGGTGGCCTTGTTTACCAATTGAACATCCTGACTCTCTTTGTCCTGTTAGCTACGTTTTTAATTTGTCGAGCGTTTTTGTATTACTTACATTTCGAATTCGTAATAAATGCCAAGGATATTGTGGAATGTGTACCTACTGTTTGAAATTATTGTTACACACACAAATACATTAATAAGTGCTCTGCCATCTGAATTTCTGTGAATGAGTAAAATTATTTGCATAAAGCATAAAAATCGCTATATTCATAGAATGTCTAGAAATGTTTGAAATTAAATTAATGAAATCTAATTGGATTAAGTTCATGTTCAGATATTACGGACTAGCTATTTCCCTCGGTTTCGCCTGCGTGAGTATTTCCTATTTAATGTTTCTTACTTTGAAAACGATGAACTGTCATCCGATCGTTCATCCCTTAGGAGAGAAATTTCCATAACTTCTTTCTTAGATGGTTTTAACATTAGAAATATCACCTGCCAAGTTTGTACTTCGCGCAATTTTCGTCTTTTGTTGATGAATCAGTCAGTTAAGTCCAGTTATTTTATGTATATGTCAAAATGACTGAATACAAGCGGGATATTAGCATGTGCTTACAATTTGTAATTATTGTCATTTGTAACCCATTTTTCACACGAATTAATAAATTAAATGAAGAGTCCATTCTACAATGTTTTTTGTCATTTGTGATGAAAGTAAAAACAAATGAAAACGTGCTCTTTAGAAAAACAATTAACGTTATATTATAGAAACACCATTTCACGGTCACTTAGGGCTCGCGAAGGTGAATTTCATTAAAAAATATTATAGTATGCAGTTATGCACTCACTGTCCTTATATAAAACCTGTTTTAATTGTTTCATGCAAGTCAATTTCCTAATTAATTTAACAGTTTACTTAATTTCTTGAGTACTTAATTGTGAAACTTTAATTTATTGCTCTATTTGTCTTCACATTGTTACCGAGATGAATATCATTCTTTAAGTATCTTAACAATTGCACTAGAGATCGTAAAACAACTGTTATAATTGCAATATTGAAGAACTCGAATGACTCTTGACGGCCGGGTTTACTCAATAATATACTGTCGCATATATTGTGCAGAGCATTACAGAGAGATATAGGTACTAGTTTTTTTTTCCGATAAGTACCTACTTTGTACTTTTATGACAATGTCATAAAAGTGCACTAGAGTTTTACATGTAAAAAACTTAGATTTTATTGATATACATATTTTGATTTATGATGATATTGACTAAGATATTACTTTATACATGGATGCCTGTAAGAGATTGCCTTTGGGCGATAAGGCCGCCAATTGTACCTCATAGCATTAAGTTAAGTAATCTGATGTATAATAAAGGTATTATTATTATTTTATATATCTAGATAGAGCATCGCGAAATGATCAAAACAAAATGAGCTTACTTTTTGATGACAGTGTGTTGTAAATGTGGTCAGTATTGTCATATTTTGGACATAATATCTAGGTACATAAAATCTGTTTATTATCAGGAATAAACCCTAGTCATGATTAGGAAAGGTGGATTGACATGATTAGAATCTTTTTATAAGGCAAATATCGCTGTGGCTAGTTTTTAGAAGCTTGGCTACTGTTACCGTATAAGCTTTTACTCATTTCAAATTTTAATGAAATATCGGCAATTGTCTATCTTTACTGAAATTCTGTACTCGTAGCCTCTATAATACATACTAATATCCGTTTTCTGCGTGTATCGTCTAACCTCAGATAATTTAGAAGCTGTTTAAAATGTTACCAAAAACAACCCACGTAATTTATAACAGTAAAGTTTTAAATACTGTGCACTAATACCACCATAAACTTGTAATATATCATTTAAAGCAGCTGTTAAAACAAATATGTTAGACGTACTTTTGTTTCGATCGTCACTGTTATTCAACTTTATTGGTCGTAAGTCGCGCTAAATGGGAGCGATAAACCAAAATGCCATCCACCTTGGGCGACCTACGGGGCACCCACCTGCCCTTGTACATTTTTTACAATAGACTATAATATTAAATCAGCTGTTTTTACTTGAACTTTGGAAAACAATAATCTAATTTAAGCTTATTTTTTTCGAAGAAATTCCCCTTTACAAACAATAAAGTTGTATAAAGTCATGCTTGGACGTCTTCTGAACACACACATAAGTTAAACAACGATAAAACAATGGTTAATGCTTCAAACTTGTAATCAAAATCACGAAAAACTAATAAAACACAAGCCTTTACCTTAGCTGAAGGGGTTAACAAGGTTAAAATTGCTATTCAACGAATTTGTTTTTATTCTTAAGAGAAATGAAACTTTAAAAAAACACTATACTAACCCGTAGTACCGAGTAACATAGTAGGACAGATCCTCCTTTGTAAAGAGAGGTCTAAGTCATGTAGTAAACTGTAATAGGCTTTTTTTTTTAAAAAAGGTTAAATTATTAGAAAATAATCACAAATTTGACCAAAAAAAAAGACTTCAATATGGACCAAATTTAAATGGGACCACACGGAAAGCACTAGCTTTCAAATAAAAAATCATCAAAATCGGTTCACCCAGTCGAAAGTTATGAGGTAACTAACATGAAAAAAAAAACAGTCGAATTGAGAACCTCCTCCTTTTTTTGAAGTCGGTTAAAAAGTCATTTTCGTGTACCGATCGTACCCGATCGAACTTCATGTTACATTATCTGTCATTTCAAATAGTTTTTGTTAATTTCTGGATTCTTATTGGCGAAAGTTAGCAACGTGCCACAAAATTACAGAAGCTATGTGTATAATTTCAACATCTTTCTTTATTAGTTCACCTAACACCCAACTGTGTATTACACCACTTATCAAATCCTATCGTATTCGTTATCATAATTATGTAATAGGTAATAGGTCTTTACCTATGAAATTGCCGTTTTGTATGCAATAAGTGAAAGTATGGTAATGTGAGAGTAATAGTCGGCAGGTGCAAGGTCTGGTGAGTATGGCGGATGAGGGAGAGCTTCCAACCCCAGCTCTTGCAGCTTGGAGACTGTCTGTTGCGCAGTATGGGGTCGCGCGTTGTCGTGAAGCAGCTACAAGAACTGGGGTTGGAAGCTCTCCCTCATCCGCCATACTCACCAGACCTTGCACCTACCGACTATTACTTTTTCCAAAATTTAGATAACTTTTTAGTGGGTAAAAAATTCAATTCCCGAGAGGCAGTACAAAATGCCTTTGAAGAGTTTGTTGCCTCCCGTCCAGCGGATTTTTACAAGAAGGGCATCAATAAACTGCCAATGCGTTGGCAAAGATGCGTCGATTGCATGGGTGATTACTTCGAATAACAGAAATAAAAAAGTTTGAAAAAATAAGTACTTTCACTTATTGCATACAAAACGGCAATTTCATAGGTAAAGACCTATTATATTCCTTACTTTTCTAGATTGTAATATTCTAAATTAGCGCAACAGTACACGAGCGATGTCCGAGTGGTGTATTTTAATTGTTTTAATTTATCAATATTTTATAACAACCTCGGAAAAGGTTAAAATCCGATTTAAACCAGAGTTAATTCTGTTTTTATTTATATCACCATAATATTATTAACATAAACCATGAAATTTTACATCCCAACCAAACTCGTATGTTAATATTTCCTTTTAACTGATACTTAATTTTTATTTAATTGCTCTTCACATTCTAAGAATCGAACTCAATTTATTTAATTAATGTCATACTGTTTAATGGATTTGTTTGCGCGGATCTAGCGACTAACTATTACCTTGTTAACTTTGCCATGGACCCATTTTGACATTTGTTATGTTAGTATGTAAATGTATCAGGAAATGTAAAAGACTGTAATTATCAATAATTTATTTTTCTTGTAAGAGATCTAATACATGTAGATCTCTTCCAAGAAAACTTTTTGTGAATTAAAATATGTTATATTATGATTGAAACATGTATGAAAATTTAACAAATAATAAAATGAACGTTAAGTAACACAAACTTTATTGACTAACTTCTATGACAGAAGAAAAATATTCTAATGTTTGTTACTTTTGATATTACAGCGCTGTTAAAAATATATTCCATTTGTAACAGTTACCGATACTTAATGCCTATAACAATACAAAATACCGACTGTGTGAAAACGTATACCTACATACTTCAAAATTACAAAGTTTTAGATTTATTAGTTTCATACACCCAGTAATATATACAGTGTGGTATAGGCCCAAGCCTCTTTGCTAAGAAGAGGATTATGTCCAGCATTGGACTATTAAAAGCAGTTGACTATAATATACAGTGTCACTTCCTCAAATAAGACTAATCTTAAGACACCTCAAACGTCAAAATCTATCAAGTCGTTTGGCTATAGAGTGTACTACAGAAATCTACATACATATACATTTATATTATATACATATATTTAAATGTATAAGTATGTAGATTTCTATACATAAAAAACACCAGTAGCGTACACCTGACAGGCGCGGTTACTAGCACAAAAAATAATGCTACGAAATATTTATTCCAAGTTCGTTACTTTATAACTGAGATATAAGCAGTTATAATTATAGTAGTCATAGACATTTATATGCTTAGATGTTCTCAGTGCCTTGCAAATCCTGTTCATTAATCATATTTATTACACAATAGAACACAGCAAGCTCTAAAACATTTACATAAACTATGGTTTAGTAATCAATAAATTCAATATCAATGGGGCTTATTCTGTTAGTCTTAAACGATTTATACTAAACTAAAATTCACTAAAGATAGTCTTTAGATGTCACACAAAAAATAGACTTTATCTAAACACATACATAACTGGAAGCTTTTTACAGTAAAACAAGTAAAATTTTAACAAAATAAAAACCGACTTCAAGGTTCGACTCGATTTCTCTTGGATGCCATCATCAGATCTTAGTGTCCTTATCATGGTACCACCGTTGGGATATCTCCTTTCCATTACAAAAAGAATCATTAAAATCGGTTAATAAACGATGATGACATGACACTTCCCCTTGTATCTATCTATATATATATAAAAGAGGAAGGTGACTGACATACCCAGAGATCAACGCACAGCCCAAACCGCTGAACCTAGAATGCTGAAGTTTTGCATGTAGGTTATATAACGTAAGTGAGCACTAAGAAAGGAATTTTTGAAATTCCACCCCTAAGGGGGTAAATCAGGGGATGAAAGTCTGCGTGAGCGAAGCCGCGTGTAAAAGCTAGTCTTTTATATTTATGTGTTGAGTGTGTATAATAAAGAATAAATACAATATAATACAATTGAAGAAAATTTTCAAAGAGATTTAAGTAAAGCAACAACAGAATTAGCACCAATGTGTTTGTTACACTTCATTTTACCTTTTTTTTTTTTTTTTTTTATGAAATAGGCGGCCAAACGAGCAGACGTATCGCCTGATGGTAAGCGATTACCGCCGCCCATGGACACCTACAACACCAGAAGCGTCACAAGTGCGTTGCCGGCCTTTTGGGGATGGGGAGGGGAGGTAGGGGGATTGAGGTATGGGCCTCCGGTATCCTCACTCACTCGGTGAAACACAGCGCAAGCACTATTTCACACCGGTTTTCTGTGAGGCCGTGGTATCACTCCGGTCGAGCCGGCCCATTCATGCCGAAGCATGGCTCTCCCACGATAATTTACCTTTTTGTGACAGTAAAATAGTGTCCATAATTCACGATAAGCTACATCTTATTTGAACACATTTAAACTGTAGGAATAGTAGTTATTATAAGTTTATTTGTTTGTAGCGTGAATCGAGTATACTTTAAAAAAATACTGCTACTATTAAAAGTGAAAAGTGGGATCAGTTTATTTAACAAGTTGGAGATACTATCAAACTCTATTCCTTATAAAATAATGTATTACAATGTTTTACTCTAAATTATAACTTGAGGGAAGCCAATGTCTAGCAGTGGACATCTTTGGTTATGATGATTTAGATTATACCAACTGTATATTTTTTGAAATTCCATATATCGATGGCATCTTAAATCGAGTGAAAAAAATCGAAACATAAATACTGGTCACTTTGTGTCACTGTCATCACTATGTCTTATCTTGATCATTTATGTTTTCAATTCAGCTGTATTTTCTCTAAATACTAGCTTTTGACCAAAAAAGCACGAACAATTTTGTTTTGGAGACGATTTTTTTAAATTGTGCCTTTCAACTCTCTCTCACAACTTAAGTTTAAAAAAAAACAATTTAAAAATGGAAAAGACTATATTCCTAAAAGCATGCCTTCTACTTAATCTTAACAATATGCAGTAAAATTGAAAAAAAAGAACCTAACACCTCAATTCCATTATAAAATAATAAAAAAGTAATACATACCTTTCTGGTCACTCATTACGCAGCGGCTGCACAAGGGGATATTAAAAAAGTACTCGTCAACATTATGTCAGTATGAGCTGCTGTCAAGAGCGAGTGGGCTGCCAACTACCGACCGACAGCTCAGCTCACGTGGAAACCCCTGACCCGAAGGTTAACGTACCGGAGAATGATTAGGTTGTTGTTGATACAGGATTAAATTAGTTATAGTGCCGAAAAAAACTTAAAGAAAAATACTTCAGATATATTTTAAGAAGAGAAAAAAGCTTGAATATTGGTTATTCTTAGTTAGAATAAAGTGTAAGCTTTAGAAAGCAAAAACATTTCTACAGTTCGTCATTTTTGCGTTTTTTTGTGCTTAAGTAGATGCGGTTTAAATGCAAGCCTTAGGGTAAAAAGTAATAGGCCGAGTAATATCAATCCTCTTACAAAATATACATTATAAGATCATCACTTGAGCCATAACATTTGCATTGCTACAGGATGGTCTTTTTTGCAAAGACGTTTACGATATATTTTCCTATAAGTAGACAAATAAATTATGTTTATTATGTAGAAATTTACATAGATTTTAAAAGAGTAACTTATTTGATATGTTTAATTATTAATTTACTCAATAAAAGTTATATGTGACAATTCTTATACATTTTTGTATTAAATGTAAGATGTTTCTTTAAATGAAACAGCTAAAGTTTGACACGACCGTAACAGTGTGGGACCGCGTTTAATGCTTGTCTACTTTGATCGTCTCACATTTTATACGTGACGGAGTCTAATATTCACATTCCAACTGTGAGAACCGATTATAAAGAGTCAAAAGGCCTCCCGTGCATTGAAAGCCTTACACCGTGAAACACTGAGAAATCTTTTGTACCAGGTGAAACCACCGCACATAAAATCTTGAAACAAATTTGCAAGAACGATCGATCCACATAATGATATCGTCTCAACGGTGATCGAATGTTATCATTTCTCGTTAAAATGATCCAATTAAACGTTCCTGCATAGCATCAATAAGTTACCGAAAGCGAGTTTAAAATCTCCTGCACACCCATTGTAATAACGTATGAGCCCTCAATATTAAATTTTAACAAGGTATTAATTAAAAAAACTAAAGCGAAATATCTTTAAATTTTCTCAGGACGCGCTCGGCCCCCTCGTGTTATTTTATTTTTAATTCATTTTATTCGGTGCTGGCCGAGCGGTTTGGTACGCCCACCGGTGATTTAAAATTTTGATTTATCGACGCGGGCGCAGCGCGGGAGAGTGCCTAGCGCTTATGTGCCCGCCTGCCGTAATTATAAATATGACGCGGTGCTAAACTGTGCGAACTGACCCGCCGACCCGGCAGAATCTCGTTCGCACTCCTGCGCAATGCGCCGAGCTCGTCGTGCGTAGATACATCTGGCACGTTTTATCAGAACTACTCTTAACTTGGAGTGTCAAATCAGATATACGGTATAATTCAGTTCTAAGAATATCTTGAAAGCCCTTCGGAACTCGTGGTTACTTATAGAAATGTTAATTGCTATAATGTATTCAAATTACTTTTAGCAATTGGATGTTAATGTAGCTAGCATATTTTCAAAAAGTGCGTAGAATTTCTATACGAATGTCAAATTATTATGTGAAGGTAAAACTGTATATTAAGGGGATTGGCAAGAGGCAGCTGCCATCGTATTTACGACTTCCACGAGCGCAGCTTTACTACAAAACCCGGGGCATACGCTCACTTGCACTGTTTTGTGCACCTGTTATAGTTGATTAATTGCTACAAGCAATCGGCCTGTCATATAATTGTATCATTATCTACATCGAAACAATATATTTTCATCGTCATTAATGCAAAAAATGCCGTCCTAATAAAATTCAATTAGTTTAGCAGATGAAGTACTAAAATATATGATGCACGCGAATATAAAATCTAGACGCTGTAAGCATCAATATTTCTCAAAATGTCTAAAGCTTTACAATATCTATTATAAATTAAACTTGTAAGCCTTTAACAATAGACTATTATAAACTGATTTTCTGTTTTAGTGTAATGAAATAAGTTATAATACTTTGTTTATATATTCACCGTATTTCGTATACAACAAGTAAGAATTACGTCATTTCAAATAGGTGTTTAGGTTAAGGTAATGCTCGAACAGTTTTAAGCTTACATTCGGTTAATGCATACTGAACAGGCTTTCAACAAGCGACATAAGAAACACATAGTTCAGAGATGAGGTACAGCATGCGCTCGGTAGCTGACACAACGGTGCACGGTAATCTGTGTGTCTGACTTTTGAAAACGCCCGCAGTGTCCTTTGCCATTCAATGCAAATTCATACGTTACAAGAAGCGTTCCGAGGTTGAATTATCAGCGTTTAGTCGCCTCCGGGACATAATTCCCAGCGTACTTTGTAATTTCGTTTCACTGACGCGTCGCCTTGTTTGTGTAATTTAGAAGTGGCTTAAATTTATTTTCAAGTATTACACCTGTCTTGGGTGTGAGGCATTGCCTTGGAACAACACAAAGTGCTCAACACGTCACGTCCATGAATTATAGATTATGCAAATGTCCGTGTCTACTTTTGTGGTTTAATTAATTTATTATTTTTAATGAACGGAGGTTAGAAATAAAAAAAAACTTTTGAAGAGACGTTGAACCTATGCACCTCAATTTAATAAATCATTATTAAGAGATAAAACCTAAGCACCAGAAAAAAACTTAATTTAATTTTGTATTTTTTTTATCCTAATTTTGAGGCCAAGTAATTGTATGAAATGATACTGTTTAATTTAAATTAATTAATTTAGCGAGTTAAATGTGCCATGGTGATTCGCTTAACAGGTGATTGCGAGCGAATCATTACTCACGAATCACAGATTAGTGTTGTATAACCTTGCCTCTGAGCTTTGAACAATGCAAAATTATATTTAGAATTATGATTTTTAGAATGATAGAAATGATGATTGTATTTAAAACTGTTCTTGAGAGGTCATCATAAATACCAAGTTGTGCTAGATATATTAAGATTTTAATATGAGAGAAAAATAGTAATTTAAACGAAACAAATATTTAATCTATACTAATCTATATATAAATAAATGAACCGCCGAAATGTAGGTAATGTATGTACGCGCATAACTTCCGATCAGCTGCACCAAATTAAATAATTATTGTTAGGACATGGTTTGTATATAAGAAAAATTAAAAGATAACGATAGCTTTTTTTTGTTCACGATTGTACACTGCCTGTGGGAAGCTGAGACAGATATGTAAATATGGCGGTAAGAACTTCGCCGGGACAGCTAGTCTTACATAGAAGTAAAGTTTCTGAGGTTTGTAGGTGGTAATTTCTGAATCTACTGAACATATTTAGAAAACTCATTTACCAATAGAAAGTCACATTATTTGTGAGTGTCGAAAAAATGAAAAATACACCCAACGGAGTAATTTAATATAAAATAAAATTATTATCTAAACAATTATAAGAGCAAATAATTATCTGGTTAATATCAGCTTACACTGAAGGTCATAAATATATACATATTTATGTCAATATGAGAGGTGGTTGAAGGAATAGACTACAGGGACGGACTAAGGTTGTGCCAATGTGTTAAAGCAACTATTATAGAAACGTTTAATGTGTCATACTGTCAACTTTAAAAAGTTATAGTTTAGACGCAGGTAGCCATTAGACTTTTCAATACCCCTTTGAGAGTGTGGTGATCAATAAGCTCATAGCGTAATAAAACATAAACACGATAGTCGAAATCGTCACACATTTACAAAATAGCTATTACACGCATACATGTATAATTTAAATACTAGGACATATTTCATATAACATGAGTTAGATATTTATCAAGTGCATTGTTCTAAGTACAACTAATAAATTGTATGTGTGATTAATATGTACATATTCCAATACTAGCTACATTATAATGTATCAAGATTAGGCCTTCACCTTCCATTGACATAGCTACATGATGTTAGTATAGGTACGTTAACGCCTTCAAAGGCTTTGACGCGACCGATGTTGGGAGGGCCCAGTGGGCCCACTCATATTTATGGGCTATTAATATTTAACTTATTTCACCATGATAAATGAAGAGCGAGTCATAAATATCTATAGAGAGTGTATTACTGGGTGTAAATATTAGCAGTAGCTTGTTGAACGGAGCGCTAGTGGTTGGTTCGATTCCCGCTTAAGTCAAACATTCTGGTACACATAGTAGAACTAAACTCTGCTTTGTTTAGACATTGATGACATTTTGTGTTTTTTTTTTTTTTTTTTTATTTTTTTTATGTTTGGCCCGCCAAAATGACTCTGCTCTGCCTGATGGAAAACATAAGCAGAATCCAAGAGTGGTGGTCACCATACTCATTGCGAATGCAGACAGTGCAGTATGGCGACCCACACTATGGCGGCCTAGTGATGCTACTGCATCTTTTAGTCCAGTCAACAAGTATGGAACTTGTTGACTAGACTAATTAGGCCCCCGGTCTCGCACTCACCAACGAAACACGACAGCACGAACGCTGTCATTTTACGTTGATTTTCTGTGCGAGGGTAGTACCGCCCCGGTCGAGCCCGCCCGTTCGTGCTGAAATCAGCGTGGCTCTACTACCTCTTAATCAGCGTGGCTCTACTACTTGTGAATGTGGCAGAATAGTCTTTCTTTGTAAAACCTTTTGCAGAAATTGCCAATTCGCTTTTAGCGATGTTTTTCTATCTTCCGAGCTTTGGAAGCCTCCAATGCTGCTTATACTAATAGTATATTTATACCATTTATATCAAGAAATAAGTGAAGTTAATAATGCGTAAATTAGTTATACCTATTAAAATAAGAAAGATCAATTTCCAATTAATAAGTATTAGAATTCCTTTTTGTATCCGCGTAGTAGGAGGATTCGTGGATTTCTCTAAATGATCTTTGAATCAACCTCCAGGGAAAGACACGCGTTATAGTGGAAGTTCTTACAAGCTTTCTATTATCTTGAAATGTATGTATGTATGCTTGTATGTTCGAATGGAATCTGGCAAATCAATTTTGAAGCAGTTATCTTGAACCGATTTTGCTGAAATTTTGCAAGTATATGTATACAGCGTGTCAATAAAATATTATAATGACATGGACCTGACCTGATGCTGGAGCTGGAAGGTAGCCATAGGAACTCTGTAAAGAAACGTCGCAACATCATCGAGTTTGAACTCGTTTGATTAGTCTCAAGGCATTCCAGTAAAAGCTTGTTTTTAAAAAGCTTTTTAAATTAAATTTATTTTGAGATAATGCTGCCGAGAACTCATATAGATATTAAAAATAACAACGTACAGTTTAGTGCCATAAGTACCTAGGTACTGATCACGTAACTTATCAATTGTTACGCATAGGTAATTGACGACTGTAGGTGTTCTATATGAAATCGTTTACATTAATGTATTGTGTATGTATATTTTGAATATCCGTTTGCAAAATATGAAACTATTATATACTATTTTTATAGGATTTAGTGTAATAAACTTACTCGGGCATTTATTTACCTAATGTAGATACTATATCCCTTTAGTGTTCGGTTTTCAAGCCTATCTATCAATGCTTGTACAGAGTAGCTAAGTACCTGTACTATAAACTGCCCCTATAATTTTATGTGACAATGTCTTAAGCTTTATCGTTCCTGCTTCATTATATTCATGAACCTGTCAGACGTGAAATATAAGGCTTATTATTTATTTCAATAAGTGTCTATTGAGTTTCCAATAAGGAGCTAGAAAGGTATTTGGCAGCATCAATGAGGCGGTACCGTGACGTCGTCGGCGTGTCGATTACGACCCGAATGTATTTCGATGGTAATCTCCGACTAGCGACTGGCAGTTTGATGTGTCAATCCGAACGAGCGTCGATCGCTATCGTCCGATAGCTCCTATTGGGCAACCGCCACGCTTTGTTATCCTAACGGACTTATAAAATTCGACGATCCATGAACAGACAGAACGAACAATACTATCCTTCTTTCTAATAAATATTTTCGTGCAGTCTCGATCTACATAGACATTGGATGCAACAATTACAGCTCTCGAATGATTTTCACGCGCGTCCTATTTCTGACCGTAACACGGCAATAGAGTGTGCGGCCGGCCGGCGCTACGATCCGCACACAAATAAATCGTTAAGCGAATTTCCCAACATGGCTTCCGCGGATACGGCCAATGGGAGACAGGGGCGGTGCGGGGCGGGGGCGGTGCGACGCTGCATCTTCGTGTGAAAATTTAAAAAATTACGAGCACCGCTTTTATTTCTACGAGATGCGACGATGTTCACCAGCACCCAACGACTAGATACCTAGACTGATACCACTGTGACTGCAATACGATCGACAAACAATATAACTTTATAGTGCATACACAACAAAAAGTCATAAAAATTGTCTGTCTTCCACCTTTCAGGTTTACTGAAAATAATTGGTAATTAATATTTCAATATCACAGCAACTATTGATGATTGAAGATGTACAGTAAGATATGTTTACGTACCCTATGTCCTTTCAATTAAATCCTTATAACACCTACCAAAAATCGTACAAATTACTGTAGTTCTAGTACATCATAGCGTATGTGATTTATGAATAAATAAAGATAGATAGCGCCTTCAAAAGAACCGACACACAACATCAAAGTTTTGTCGACCCCCGCTTTATTCCGAGCGCTCTTCCGTCTTTACGTGTGTACGTACATATTTTCTATGTGTATGAATAGCACACACAACGAGACCGCTATTACATTTTCATTACTCTACACAGCTGAAACTATCGTGGTGTGAGTGAACACGATGAAAATCTTTATTTTCACGCTCTATCTCTCTTTATCTAATCGCCCCGGTCAGATAAGGACGGAGCGCCGGAAAAACTGGCGCGGAGCGAGGGGTAAAGGCTACATCGATTCCGCGCTTTCACTGCTAGGAGCCGTGTAAACCTTTAAAAACATAGCTTTTGCCGCGCGATTGTCATCTTTACCTTTATGTGGATAAGAGGAAATTTTCAGTGTGCGGTCGAGTCTGGTAAATGGATTGCCTCCCCCTTGGGGGTTCTCATAGTGGGATCTAGATGGTGTAGATATGCTGATAGGCGGCCGTGTGTACGTACAGTGTGACTGAGTGGCTTCTCTGTGTGTAGGTGCCGCATAGCTTTGTGTTTTCCGGCTACGAAACGTGTAGGTATATATTGTAAGAGGGCTGTTTCCGGACTGGATAAATTTTGCTTGTGTTGGCAAATATATGAGGGGACGTAGGTATCCCTTTTTGTAATATAATTTTACGTCGTAGCATAGATAGGTAGATAGATTAAGTAAAGACGGAGGCTGTGATTTGATTTGATTAGGAGGTGTTTGCAGTAGGGCCGGGGGAGATAACGCTGATTGGATCGTTCGGGGGGAGCTGGCTTATGGAAATATGTTTTTAATGTGGGTGGTTTATTGAATTAGTGAGTTAGTGTGAAGTGACGCGGGAGTAATCCGCTTGATGTGTCGTGTTGATAGTTAACTCAATGTTCAATGGTTCGGTAACATAATGTAGATATCAAATATGTGTTCTAATGACAACCACACGAATTTTGTTATGGTGATTATGGATATATTCTTATCGTATTTTTGTAAAGCTCATCGAATGTTACTGTTATTTTCTGAACAAGGTCTAGATAGTACAATGTTTACTTGCGTCGTTGGTAGTAGGTAAATGTAACTTACTTAAACTCGTTTTGTTCTATGTCTTTGTACTTATCCATTAAACCAGTAGTGAACTGTATAACATACCTTGAAGGCCAAAAGTACCAACAGCGCGTTGAAATAGATGTGAGAAATGTGATACAGACCCAGATATTTATTTCAAATATATCATTATTTCCCTACCTTCCTCTTAAATTTATCATTCGTCATTTCACTTCAAGAGTACTTCCATACAATCTATTTATATCTTTTCTATATTTTCTTCAGTCTCCGCCAAAGCCTTGTACTAAACTCTTCACGAAATTCCAAAGCAAATCTATCTTCGTCACATGTCGTTTGTAAAAATACTCCCATTCCGTACACGTACTTAAATCCTCTACATGCGGTCATCGCATTTTTCGAGAACGGTATACAAAAGAAATGTTTTGTTTGCTTCACGATCACAAAAGAAGTTCTAGTTGTCACAGCGCATGCTCCTTTGAGCTTACAGTGCCTTGATAATTGAAGTACCGAAGACAATACCTAGTGGATAATGTTTGTGATCGGTTTTTATCTTTGTCGGCGTTTGTTTGGTATGTTTTTGCCGTGTATGTGAGATATCGATCCAAGTGGAATGCCGTTGACAGTGAAATGGGTTTAACAATTAATAAACCTCTCTGATTGATGTGGACACGTGTTCGCATACTTCAAATATTTCAAGTTTTCATTAAAGGTTTTCGTTTTTTATTAGGTACTAACTTTTGCTCACAGCTCTGTCCACGTATATATCGGTTATCACGGTTATTCTTTAAACGGATGTAATTTTTTTATATGTCAACCGATTGAAATAAAATAAACAGTAAATATTAAGTGAATTTTACCACAACACATAAATGAAAACTACATTTAAACACACAGGCAAACAGACAAAAAATCTAAGAATAGTCGCCCCTAGTTCTGTTACTTTAATCACGACCCCTTCAGTATTTTTTCTTCAAGATCTTTAATGTACAGAGATTAATCTCTTACAATTTTATGATACCTATGTATATATTTAGATATAGAAAACTAGAATTTTCTCTTGTATCAATTTCTTGTAACATGATATATCGAAGTCGCTTTAAATAATTGTCACCTTCATTTTATGAACATAATTACCATATTCCCTTTACCAAAGATAAACTTATATTGTCGTAGGTCATCCAAATCCGTTTCACTGACAAGGTCCGAGCGCCAATAAAAATGACCGCTATAAAAAATAATCCGAGTCGTAAAGTTTATGACTTTTGCAGCCATTTCAGCGCTTGAGGAGAGAAAGTAATTCGTCCATAAAATTACGAGTAAACAGCCGTTTTTCCTCGGAAATAAAACCACCCTGGGGTCGAACTGAGGGGTGAAGTGACTCCTGTAATCGGCTTAGGAGAGAGCCCCTCTGATTTAGTTTTAAACCCCTCTCATGGGACCATGCATGATGCACTAACTGTTATAACTTGATGGGAACTCTTATCTCAATATTATATAATCCGATTCGGATAATTGAGCTGTAAACTGGTATGGTTAATTTTCGTATTAAGGGAATATGCCTGCAAATATCGTTATTGTCATTTTGATATTAATAAGACAGTGACTATAGTAATACAGTATAACTACCTATGTATAATATATGGTCATATACATAGTATGTGTAGGTATGTATATACCGATAGTAATTATTGGTCATCACATTAAATTACAGATTTTTTATTTTATGTACACTTTTCCTTAATGCAATCGCAAATGAAATTCTCCTAGGGTTCAATTTTAAACATTTTTACATTATATTTATTTAAATTATAACCATGCAATTACAAATTTTACAATCACAAATTCATTTTTTTTAAATAGCTCATTTATTATTATCAAGTATTGACGAGTAGGCAAATCATAACTATAAATTAAGAATTAAAAAAAACCCCTACCTAGCATCAGGTCAAAGTTATCAATTAATTGTCATTTAACGATTACACTGGCACGACAAACACTTAATCGAGTACGCCAAAAATGCCTTACATCATTTTGAAAAGTGCTGATACTCTTACACTGCTGGACCGATATTAACCAAACGTTTGAGAGCTACGATGCAACAGACAGACACACACACACATAGACAGACAGACAGACATCGACATCTAACTTATAACACCCCTCTTTTTCGTCGGGGGTTAATAAAATGATACAGTTATATTAATGCAAGTAGTATATGACTTAATAAGTACAATCACGTCAAAATAAACAAAGTAAGAATAAAAAAACAACTGAACTCATATGTCACTTACAAACGAAACGTCTACTCCAACAAGTCATCTTAGCCAATGGGAAAAAGTGTATGTTATAGGCCCAGCTAATATGGCCAGCTCTAATCTTATTGAGCACAAAGGAGCTGCCATGACGCGGCGAATATTGACGCAAACCATTTAATATTTAGGTATTTCGATATGCAGTAGTACAGGCGAGGACAAATGTGTTACTCGCTGTAATTTTATTTAACAGTTATTTAATACAATATTTAAAATATAGAACTGTATAGAAAACTATTTGATATTGACAATCAAATTATAAAGATCGTTGCAAATTATCCGCTTTGTTGTCGATATTGCAATAATATATTAATACGATTTTTAAAAGATAACAAGATAAGATAGATAAGATACAATAGATAGCTTTTCTGGGAAATTTATTATTTACATTTTTTGCTAGATGTTAAGACTAATAAATTAATTTGATACTGATCGTATGATTTAAAATTAATTTTCAAATTAATTCTACCTTTCCGGTTTATGTGGCCCAAAAGATAGATTACTTGAAAATCACTTTTTTAGTATACAATTATTTAAGTTCGGTGAAGACTAAAGAGAAGATAAGATTAGAAAATCAAAAAAAAAATGTGTTGTAGCAGTTGTTGTAAAGTTATTTATCAAAGTTTATAATTATTATTATGTGTGATAATGATTGTTTGATCGATTGACTCACATGTCACTAGGATTTTTTCCAAGAACTCACGTTGTTTTGCTTTATGTATAAAATATACTGAACCATTTAACCGGTAAATTATTTATAATTAAATTATTATCAGTCGGTATACGGTCATAAACATAAAGAGCAAACACAAAAATAGTAAAACATACAGTACTTTTACAAAAATCTTCAAATAAATAATCTACTGATGTAAGTCGCTTTTAAATTAAAAACGACATTAACTACTTTTGAGTCTGAATGTACTTGCCATGGCCTGAGACCGCCACAGTCACTTACAATATTAAAACGGACAATACGGCGGTACAGTCATGATAATCTTTGGTAGTATTCGATTCTAGTTACCAAGAATACCGCAACCGGTGTCCCGAATAGTTCACTTCTCTGTTTTACGACCTCAATACTTTTTATCCGATAAATAACATGACAAATTAATGGATATATTATGAGGTGGATTGCTTTGGCTCTTTTTATTTTCGTGTCGGGTTAGGACGAATGCATTTTTAATTGAGTGAGGCACTTTTGTGGACTGTACAAAACGGCCACCGCATGTCGAGGATATTTTTTGTTTTGATTGACGGGTGGTAATGGGCAGGTGCGTAAGAGAGACGATAGCTACCTCGCTTTTTCAATATTCCCTTTTTATACGATTACTTCGTTTTGCGAAGCGACTCAGTGTTTTAAGTTTATTGTTTTTAACATGCGTTTTATTAATAGGCCACTAAATTGTGCTTCTTTTGGAAAATACAGTTTTTATAGTGGAAACTTCTTGAATGCAATGTTAAGTACGTTGTGTTTGCTAGTTGAGATACTTAGTATGTAAGGCAGATAGTAATTGCTAATCGTTATGCCGACATCATAGTGTTTTTCGATTCAACGAGTTAGTAATTATATTGTTTTTATTTAAATTGTTCTGTACTGTGTAAATAAATATAGGTACACTCCATATGTAAAATATTAAACATATAATAATTAATTATACCTATGTGTGCTTTATATACTCGTATATTTTTTTAAATACGTCATTAGACTGACTGCACGAGTGGCTTAGTGGTTTAAGTGGTCGCCACGCCACTTTCCAATACGCCAAGTGTTGTGGGTTCAAATCTCACACGGGACAACACTTTGTGTGATCCACAAATTGTTGTTCTGAGACTGAGTGTTCGTTTCATGTATGTTTGTGAACTCCTCCGTGACACAGGTTGTATTCCTACTGCAGCAGTTGTCTCAGAATTCGAAATTCAAAACTCAAAAAAGGTTTTTTTCTTCCAGAAGACCGTTTAGTTTTTGTTTATTTATGTTCTTCAAAGACCTATATTTATTGTCAACAGTCACTACAAAGTGCAGCGAGACGGGCAGGGACGTCGTGTGCTAACTGCAAGACGACGACAACGACGTTGTGGCGACGCAACCAGAACGGAGAGCCTGTATGCAACGCCTGTGGACTCTATTACAAGCTACATAATGTAAGTCATAATCATAATAATTTCACACATCCTACATACGGTCGTCTAATTCCAAACTAGGCACAGCCTGGCCTGGAGGTACAGAAGACTAACTCGGCAAGTCATTATAATTTTAGTAGGTAAATGGTGACTCTACTTACCACGTAATAAAGTACATTACAGGTCACTAAATCAATTTTAGGTTACACAGGTCAGTATATTCAAATTTTAAGTTGAATTTCTGTGTTCTGGTGGTGGTGGTATATAACTATGTACGTACTGATAAACGGTATCTACTGGCACTGCCTAGCTTAGGATTACACCGACCGTGTGTGTCAGTGAGTCGTAAGTTCTGTAACGATAAAAACTTTTTAAACTGGATAAACAGTTCTTGAAAGAATGTGCATGTATACCTACATTTTAACTTAATAATAGGTACATTTAACAATTCACAATATTTTATTATATTCCACTTATTATAAAACTTTTAGATGCATTTCGGTTGATAAACAGCATATAGCCGCTTGTATTACATAATTTTAACGATAAAATTATATCAAGAACTGGTTAAAACCCGGTTTAAACGGAAGTCATTATAACGGGTTTATTTGAGTTCTTAGTTTTTAATAAAATATGTCTCAAGGATAATGTTTGCATAAAAGACTATTTTCCACTTTTTTACATAAAAAATGTATGGGTCATTAACCCAAAAACGATTACCAAATATATTTAAAATCCAAATATTCATAAATTTACATAAATTATTTGTAATAAGAATGTTTATAATGACACTAGTACATATGAAAAAGACATATAAAGAAGTATTCTCATCCTTTGTTTTCTGTTTGTAATTTTGTATGTTGTATACATACAAAATTACAAACAGATAAACAGATATAAATAAAATATATTTCTAAGTTTTTCGATAAAGATTTTCGACATTCAGCATAGAGCTATATGCAAATAAACCTCAAATTAATTTAAAAAATAGTAATTAGTAATTACGGATCAAACAATCGGCAATGACTGCCTGATTCCTTTTTGATCAAATTACATCTAACAAATTGGTTATTCCGTGTGTGAAGTGCAATTTCAAATTAACTAGATATTGCCAGACTTATTGACTCGATCGTTTAGATAGTTGATAGAAAGTTTGAGCACAGTATCAGTTCGAGCATTATTGCTAAAAGTTTTAATAAAACTTCTTTTCTACTCCTGGCTTACACGTGCGATTCTTTGCCTAGAAGCCGATGTATCACAAGATTATACACCCATGGCTTTTACTGAGTTTTACTCGTCAGACTATAGTGACTAGTTTAGAAATAATTTCATTAAAAGTCATCAGTCTAAAGTGACTTTAAGTCGAACTTGAATTAAAATGTATGATATACGAAATTCCATATGTTTGTTTAAATCTTAGAAATTAACATATCAATGTAACACACATTCCAAATTCAAATTAAAAAGATGTAGCCATTTATAAAATGACACTAATAAAGAAGAAATATCTACACTCGTAGTTAATCTCAGGGCCGGCAGGGATTGGTTCCCTCAGGACGAGTTGACAGTATCTTGGTGACAGATAGCCAGAGGGTCGGGGCCCCAGCTAATGCGTCATAAAACCAAATTCGATTGTCTCAAATGAATTACGATGTCGATACCATCGCTAAACGGTTAAACAACACTACGTTTTGAACTGATAAAATTGATTAATTTCTGACTTTCATATAGGGGCTGATTTCTGGTGAAATTGCTATGAGATTTTTAAGCATAAGAATGACATGTTATTTTTCTTTTATAAAAGTTACAGTTTTATGGCGCAGCATTCTTACCTAGCTGCCTCCTGAATAGCTCTTGGTAAAAAGAACGTTAGCAAAAACTATATAAAAATCAATGTTCTGTCAAGCATATATTAACTTGTACTTAAGTTAGTAAGATGGTTGGGTAATCTAATTATATTTATAAATTAATGTGTACACTCAATACAAACTTTTACTTAGAATTTATTTTACAATAGTAATTGTCTACATAACTTTTATCTCTAACGTTATTCTATTAAGCTTATTGTATATCTCTGAAATAGACGGTGGCAGAATGAAATCAGAAGTAAGATTGCACAGAGATGGCAGATAAAACGTTACCGAACAATTTAAACAATAGTAGCGTTTTCAATATCCGGCTTCGAACTAACAAAAATAAAACCTGTTGTGCATCTAACAAGATGTTGCGATTAAATATCAAGTAGCACTAAGTAACGATTCTCACGACTCTCACAACCCCGGAATGAAAACAATGAGAAACCCTCACGCGACTGCGCCGTTGATGAACAAAAAGTACAAACGCTATTACACCAGCAAGCAACAATGACAAAAATTAACTGTCAAAGCGACCCTTCGTTGAGGGCTCTCCACATTTTTTGCATTGAAATGTATACTTTATTGCCGTTTACGAGCATCGGAGCAACAATGTTGTTTGGTCTAATTATTCGGAAGGAGCGACAAAGGAGCGAATGGGAGTGCCAGCTACTTTAGACGTTTGAAGGCATAATGACGGGAGCACAATACTGGAATGCCAGTAGCATTGTCGGGGGCTGTGCCCGCCTCTCCATACATATTTATACCCGGCTCACTTACACATTCGCTACAGATTCTTTTGCCTTTAATACGGCGACAAAATCTCGATACAATAAATTATTTATTGTAATTCTGTCGCCAAAATCATGTAAAAGAATATATAAATGTCGATTGCATGTTTTCTAATTTTTAATAGTTTACACTCTTTATCATCGAACTTATCTTTTTAGTTTCGGTAGCGAATTTTTTTTGTAAAATAGTTGAGTTCTATTTGTGTTCGTAGACAGGTAACCATGTATGTAAACTTGAACTTATGGATAATAATGCTTTCCTTTATTAAATTATAGATAATTTGTCGTGACCATGTTTAAAATTCTTTGCACTCTGTGAAGAGAATATTAATTTGACAGGTGAATCTGCCGAGTCTGATAATGGCATCAGTCCGTTTTTTAATACGTCTGTGAAAACAAAAACGCATTTTTTTATTTGATGTCGTTATTTCGCATACGATAATAAAATAGCTCTTTTATTGCAATTTTGCTTTATTTGTTTTCGCGTGCGATGAAGCCAGTTATAGAAACTTTATAGGATGAGATTGTTGCATAAGTGCACACTAACTGAATTAGAATTGTGTAAATAATCCGGCTAAAGCTGTTAAAGTTTACATATTAAAATACAAATCTATTTGTAACTCGATAGCACTTAATATGCTTTATTGTACTGACATGGTAACTCAAAAGATATCCTAAATCCTGTCTACCTATACAAATAACAATAAGTCTAAAGCGGTTTCGGAAGCCGATTGCATATGTATAAAGCTTTAAAAGCAAATTTAATGTAACAATGTGTAAATAAATACAGTATAATATTAGCCGGCCCTCAAGGCGGGCATCATGATCGATTTCACTCAAAAAATGCAACTCATATAACAAAGCAAAACGTATTGTGATCAAGAGCCGTCGAGACCAGTGTCACCCTCCTACGTGGACCTTAATAATCTTGATACTTTATACAACATATTAAAAACGTGAACAGAATTTCGGCCTTATAAATTTTTTATTTCTCTGTAAAAGCGGAGAATAGTACTCTCTGTAAATACTTCCTTAAAGGGAATTAGAATTGCTTTAATGTTGTCATACCACCAGAAGTATATGAAGTTACGTAATGAATTTCAGTATTTTTGTTGATTGGACTTGTATTTATTTATTAACTTTAAAGAAAAAATCGTATTAAACTCCGGGAATTCCTTTATGCGGAAAACGACGGAGATTAAAATATCAACATCGTTTGAGCGGGGTATTATCCAAACAATGTTCAAGTGTGTTTACTCAAAATATATCCTTTAAAGGTCCTTATTGTGTGTAACTTAGCTATAAATGCCCATAAGAGCTAAAATTGCCCTCATACAGCCGACAAGGCTTTTGTTATTCTGGACTAAAGACCTTATAAGCTTTGTTTCGTATTTATGATAAAAACGTTTTATTGGATTGTGATACTGTTTGTTTTGATTGATGTGGGAACTCGTTGACTTTATGTATTTTGTTTTATAAAATGTTTATTTGTTGAAGAGTCTTCTTAAACATTTTACTTTGTTTTTATTGCCTACTTAAACTTTTTTAAATAATTGTATAATAGTCTTATTTATTAATCTTGGGAACTAGGGTACAGTTTTATGTCATACTAAATTTCTTTAATGTTTTAATTTTAATGAAATTTAATTTAGAACTGTAAATTTGTTACTAATATTTTTAAACATTTAATTAATTTCTTAGGTTTTGATACATATTAAGTTTTTATGGCAAATTTTGAATTTTGAGAAGCAGTAAATTATGGTAAGCGTAGTACCATTACTCTTAAGGTCATCTTCTCTTTCATTCCATTTAATATTCTTATATCTTCATCATTCTTGTACACTGAGAATACTTATTTACAACATTATTATACTAACTATAATCTTCGACAAAGTTTATTCTTTCAACACTGACGTATCCAATAGAATTGACCAAATCTTCAATATTTTGTTTTAAAGAATGCTCCCAAACTTACACCTCCTTCTTCTTATATTCTGGGCTTCTGAGCATCAATGTGAGTAATGGCACAGATTGCTCCCAAAATAATTGAGAGTCATTTTCAAGGTCTCACTACAGTTTAACTTCTATTTTGCATAGAGTAGGTACTGCCGTCATTTATGAGACGATTCAACTATTTGTCAACGAAAAGTTCTGTATTCTGAACGACTCGTAAACGAAAATGTACTCACGATTTAAGTGTCACATACTCATGTGTATCGTCGTAAACTCACCTGCTTATCGGTTTTTTATAGGGTACACTTTGGTGAATGCGAAGGAAGGCTCTTCCATTGTCTAAACTCAAAGAATTGAACTAAATGTTTTGCTGCTGCTTCTTTGGCTGAAAAATCGACCAGGCCGTACTGTTGTTTTCCAGATAATTATAATATTAAAATTATCTCTCTAAGCGTCGTCATCTATCACCTGTTCCATTACCCAATAAAAAATATAAAATATGTCTTGAGGTTAAGTCTGTTTGACAAAAACCTTACTTTCGGAGGAAGCTTTTTGTTAGACGGGCTTAACTGGTTTTACTAAACTTTTGACAGTGTTTCAAACAGTCATTCGGGATGTTTTCCGACGCGGATGAATGGACACTATTTGTATATTGAAACGGTCCCACAGGAATACCGAACTCAGTAGGTATCAATACGTGATTGAAAATAAATTATTTATTTGGCCATCCACAATGGTCGGTTAATAGGATTACCGTACGTAGCGTGGGTTCGAGTTCGTACCCTCCCACCGCAATATACTTTAACAAAGCGTTCCGTCTGCCCGTGTTACTTTTTATAAATTTGTTTATTTAATTTATCACGCCCGTTTATACGTTACTTCCTTCATGTTAGAGACGATTACGTTTTTGTGGTTTGTATTCTTTTTTTTTCAACCAACCTTTTGCTCCCAATGAATTGGTATTAAGTTTTTGCGCCGTTCATCGATTGTTTTCGATTTCTTGCTTCGTTACTCGGTTGTGTTTAAAAATTTCTTAAATAGTAAAAAAATATCTTATTTTATATTTACACACATTGGGGGACTTTTTATTAGATGTTTTATTGTTCCTTATTCAAAACAGCACATTAGTCTTTTAGTATTATCAAGAAAGAGTCACACAAGCATTTTCTGTTCTTATCTAGTACTGTAGTATTTAGCTTTATGGCGTCAAAATAACCAGTAATCACAAACCACTAGGCGGTCCGTGTGCTAATTTACAACCTTAAATAAAAAAGCTATCTATAGATAGACATTATTGTGTTGTTTAAATAATAGTGTATTTCATTATTTTAACACAACACTCTCTCTTAAACACAAGCTAATAAAACACTAAACATATTAATACTCTATTACACATCAGACGTTTCGTTACTAGAGCGGCAAGTTAAGTGCCTGCCATACAAAAGTATTGGATTACCAGTTTGTATGGAGCTAGAGAGAGAGAGGTCCATAATAACAGCTCAAATGATACATTTGGAATACAATGGGGCGATCAATTCAATTTTTGAATCGAGAACGCTCTTCTAGTTTTCTTTTTTTATATCGTCTAAAGTGCTGTTTTGTTCAGCCAACATCCGAGGGAATTTGACAGTCACTGTTTTTTCACCCGTTTTTCTCTGATATTAGATTTAATGGTAGACTATGGATACAATACAGAGAAAAGGATACGTCAATGAATACTTCGCATCTGTCTTTTTTGCGGACTTTTTGTAACGAATATACAATACATGTAAAACGGAGAAAGAATAATAGTATGAATTTATCATAATATTCAAATTTGCCTGCATATAAATCTTATAAACCACCTCACAGTTAGACGATCAACTATGATTTAGTTCTTGAAAAGTTTTCACGAGAAATGGAGTTAGTATTTCTGCAAACGGCTAAAGTTAATCGGAATAAACATGCGAAAGTTGTACTTTTTAAAATTCTCTTCATAACCGCCGAACATCGCGGAACATGGCCACTGGCCGTCGAGGCAGGCTTTAACTCGCGTGCGAGATAAAAAAAAGGTTTAATTTACTCATTACGTTAACATTACATATTCGTCGGTGCGGCTGGCTAGCGGCCAAACTGCCGACGCGTTTGGCCGAATGTTATAATGACATCAATTTGAATATTCAACATTGAACAGCTATCCCATTTACATAAGTTCGACCGTTGAATTTTGTGGCGATGCAAATGCTATTCGCTACACTAATTGTGCTGTTCATTGTTCCAGTTAACATTTTCAATGTACATAAGTTTAATATACCTACCAGCTTTTTAAGCGTCTTCATTCGCTTATTAGTTGATAAAATTCAATTTGTTAGTTTAGTTTCCAACCAAAAATTGTTTTCCCATTCCTTTTAAATGAATCATGATGAATATTGTAGCACAATAATATTGTGTGACATTATGTTTTTTTGTTAAAAAAAGGTTTTTTTCCTTAAACAGCCAAGTATCACAGTAAAATTGAAATAATACTAATTAATTTACGATTATATAAAATAAATACCTAATTACGATTTAATTTAGAAATATACTTTAGTGACACCTAACACTAAAACTATCATTTTACTTAATTTTAGTTTGGTGCGTTGATTTTCGATAAAAGAAAATGTTATTTGTATACGTAATAAACATGTATAATTTTGCCAAAATGTGATCACATAAAATAAAAGAAACAAAAGCGGGCGTTCGCGCAGTAGGCCGGAAAGATTTTATCTGTTGGCAATACAGAAAAAATGGCGCCCACCGGAAGTGTCCGAGCGGCGCGCGGCGCGTTACTATTTTTTTTTCTTTTTTGTTTTAAATGGCTTTTTCCCGGCAACGTAAGGCCGGAAATGCGTTTGCGTAGAACTACTATACATTACCGAAAAGCGCTATGTCCGATAAAGTTTATAAGTAAATTTGATTCTTACTAGATCTGTTTAGGGTTACGTGTTGCTTGTTCAGTTTTTTCGTACATTTTAGGACGTGGCGAGTGTAGCGCTAAATAGGATGTTTTTATTCATGAGCCTTAAGTTCCCATTTTGTTTAGTAGCGGGTCCCAGCTGATTTACTGTCTTGGATATAAATTTTGTGAAAATGTGAGAATTATTCACGAACTGCGCAAGGGTAATTAAATTCTATTCTAAGTATATATTAAAAGAAACTGTGTTTAAAATAGTTCCCAGCTTTAAATTAAATTCATTGAGGTATTGTGCAGTAACTAACTAAATCTTGTTTGGGTCGTAAACAAAATAAAAACTATTATTATCTACTTACATTGTACTTAGTTATCAGTGGTACATAAATGCGTATAATTTGAATGAGAACTTGAGAACTCTTGTTCAATTAAAGATAGGTATTAGTAAAAGTTTTACAGTGTTGAAATTTGCATAAAAGGTCAGAAGAAAAATGCAACTGTCAAATCAATTTCTATGTCTACTAATTTTATGGTGATAATTAAAAAAGGAACTGAAATGGCAGCTGCACGTCACTTGCGATCGTTGGCCCGATAATTCCGTGTCCTTCTACAAAACAATTACTGCGCCCGCGCCGGCCCGAGATTTGCGCAATGCAATACTCATTGTAACGTAGTCTTTTGTCGCTTACTATTTGTAACTAGCGATATTTCTACTTCTATGTATTTTTATCTGATTTCGTGTTCGGTTTCTGTTGTCTTTTTTTTTAACGTTCCGTTTACCCGATGTTGAGGTTTTCGATGTTTGTATTGCGGTTAAGCCATTTTATTCTTTTTAAATTCCGTTACCTGAAAAAGACTTACTGTACTTATAATTAGTCTTAAACAATTTAGTTCGTTAGCATTTTCAAATTAAGAGTTTATGAGTGTCAAATGATACACATTTTCTTTTTTTTTTCAGGTAACTCAGAATATTAACGGGTTTTTTTATAAATTTCGTGCCGCCTTAATCGCGTAACTGTTGGTTTGGTGAACTTCATAAAATTAGAAAACCTATTAGAGGAGAGATAAATTCTGATGATAAGCGCATGTTAGCAACATGAATGTCTTGTAATTAGGCGATGAAACGATGGGAACGAGATGATCGCTGATCTGGCGCTTCGCCACCCTATCAGCAACATCTAGCGTGATCTACGAGCACTGAAATAATCCACTCAAACCCCAGTACTATATATTTATTTTTAAAATTATAAGCCATATGCACTCAGCATTCTAAAAACCAAAAGACATATCCTAAACAAAACGGATAATTAACTAACAGTCTATCTACCGTATTAGTGCTGCACGGTTGATTGCTGCCATGAGAGATGTTCGGGCCGTTACCCCTCCAGTACATCTGTAAACATCTTCCAGATAACCATCTGACGTTTGACACAAAGCGCGGTTGCGGGAGATACTATCTCAAAACTATCCTCTCCTCTCTGCCCCGCACCCCTCCCCAGACTTCCTCTCTCCTCTGTCTAATTATTTATTTATGTCCACGTATCACACCATCGTTGCGCTTGAGTGAAAAACTGTGCGCGCGCTTTTACACGAATTCAAAATTAGAACTTGCGTTCCGTTATCATCTAGGTAATCTCGGTTGGCTTTTCAACATAAATTAGCACAATAACTCATTTATTTTAGGTCTTTTCTAAAGAATTCAAAGATATACATTGACGCGTTTCTGTTTGTGTTAAACTTTTGTGTTAATCTTTTTTTCTTTTACTGCATTTAAATCGTCATATTTCTTTTGTTACTTTTCTACGTTGACATTACGATTTTTTTTAAAGTAAATAAATGAATATTCCGGACATCTAACACACAACGCCATCTAGTCCCAAACTAAGCAGAGCTTGTGTTATGGTACTAGAACTACTAGAAAACTGATATGAATACATATATACTTTTTTTGTAAATACATACGTATTATACATAGAAAACACCCAAACTCTGAAACAAATGTTTACAGATTATATAAAAAATTGGTCCGACCCGAGAACCGAACCCGAGACCTCAAGCACAGCAGTCGCATACGCTACCACTGCGCTACAGAGGCAGTCAGATTCGAAGCTTGTACGAGTACTTGTGTCTCTTACTTTCACAAAGTTGGCCAAATATTTTAGACGATAAAGCCTCCAAAATTAAACGTACTTTAAAGAGCAATTTCTTAGCCCTAAATAAATTTTCTAAAAGAAATTAATAATAATTGATAATACTTCGTTTTACACCGGCACGCAACCGTCGGAATATAATTGGGGTAGGAAAAAAAACTTTATGACATCTCACTCGTACAAAGTGGCCTGGCCAAGGTGTAATTTGATTGAAAGCACCAAAAAAGTCTCGTAATCATATAATAAGTGGTGGAATAATTAGTGGGGGCTTAGAGCAGGTGCTGGCTGCGCACGCGCCGCCGCTACAGGCCGCTCCACTAGGTAACCCAAAAGACAAATGAGTGCTCGATATCAGATAACGCTTTTTCTTTTCTATTTTCGTTTCCTTAGTGGTATATAATTATTACCGGCTTATGCCCGCGGTTTCGTTTTAGCGATGTCGCTTAATTGGGATACTGCCTCGTTGGTCGCGTGTGCGACTGCTGATCATGAGGTCTTGGGTTCGATTCCCGGGTCGGACCAAATGTTTGTATGATCTACAAATATTTGTTTCGGAGTTTCGGTGTTTTCTATGTATAATATGTATGTATTTACTAAATAAAAAAATAATATATATGTATTTGTATCAGTTGTCTAGTACCCATAACACAAGCTCTGCTAGCTTGGGATTAGATGGCGTTGTATGTTAAAAAAAAAACTAGTACCCTATATCTTTTTCTCTTGTCCTGATAACATATACGGTGAAGGTGATCAATTGAATAGTTCAGGTGTGCAATGGTGACAAACATATTTGAATTTTCAATATTAGTTCTTTAATACAACTTACATAATTTACTTATTATTTTTGTGATATCCTACAAGATTTTTCTTATAGTCAAGGTAGCAAAGGTCTCTATATAAGAAAGCAGTTACTAAAACCTATACACTATTCAAAATACTAATAGTTTTGTTTGCGTGTTCAAAGCCCTTTTTTCGTCATGGAATTCTTTCGACCTTACACTGCTTTAACTGGTTATAAAGCAATACCAACTGTGAAGTTAGTTTATCCGTAGTTAACTCAGCAAAACATTTAAATGACTGAATTTATACTATGTTTATTTCGTGACATATACGCGGGCGGAGCCGCGGGCAAAAGCTAGTTTAAAATAAACGTCAAGTAAAACAATAGTAAGTAATACAGACTAGTTATTGAACAGAACCTACACATAAATAGAATTCCTATTAAACAACTAGCCCGTTCGTAAAAGTATGTACACAATTCAAACACCAATTAAACTTATCCTTGTGTAGCAATAGTAGGTAGTGCTGTGCAGCAAAGTTATCGATAATCGAGAAGCTGTTAAACTTTGTGTCGACGTGGACAGTTACGAGTCTCGTTGGCGGGCTCGTATGAATTAGTGTAGCGTGGTAGCATCGTGAGATTTAGTACGGACGCCGCCGGACTCTAATTGGACTGGGTTCAGTGCCACAGGCGCGAAACATTTAAATTTATTGGTTTCCATAATTGTTTTTGAGGTATAAAGTACAACTACCTCATACACTATCTTCATTAAATTGTATTTTTTACCGTCTATAAGACTTTATAGACCGTATTTTCTTTGGTTCAAACTATGTTGGTATAATAAATTCGGTGAATAACTAATACCAGTCATAATAATTAATTCTAAAATAATTTTATTTTCTTCCTTATCGATACTTTAAGCGACATTGAACAATAGAGTCGACGACAATGACTTAATAAATCCATGACTTTAAATATATCAGTATTGATAAGATAAGGATTAATCATTTTGACACTTTTACAAATAAAAACGATTTAAAATAAGTAGATAACAATGCTAACTAATCTAATATAACAACTGCATTTCACTGATTGTCTCTTTGAAATGATAATTACGTAGTGACATTTTAATTAAGTTTGTGTAATAACATCAAGTTGTTATTGAGAAATCTTTTGATTTTATGAATTTATCTTTATTTGAATCGTGTTATATACGAAGCGATTGTGAGCAAAGCAAAAATGAAACGTTACAATAATAACCGATGCATAAGGCCGTGCTCACACTATAAATCGTTGATGTCGATAAATTTGGCGGGTGTATAAATCGTCGTTTCAATTATCCCCCGGAGTAGCAGCTGTCGGCGCGGACTCGACTACTGCCCCGAGTATTTATTTTAATCACTTGCACATATCAAACATGACCAGGTTTTATCGACATGTCTTCGAACACATCCTTGATTATGAAATTGACTTGAATTGAATGGCGTGAACATTTTGCTATTTTTGATGCAGCTTGTACATGTTATTGTTGATGACTGGTTTATTACTGAAAATAAGTTTGTATTTTATGAAGTAGCGGTTAACTGTAAGTGGTTAGGTAAAAGTAGAGGTAGGTTTTATTATTGTTCTAAACAATATGGGTACATAAAGTTATCTATGAGATTAATGTCCTAGTAATACCCAATTATAATATATCTAGTGATATATGTATACAGAATCGTTCTCATTATTTATCATTGAATTCGAAGTAAACGGTGACCAATAAAAACATCATCATCAACAGTTTCAATAGTCCACTGCAGCACTGCTATAATATTGAGGCTATAATATTGGTACAGTCAGCAACAAAAAATCGCTTGGCACATCTTCATAACCATCTATGACTTTTATCAAATATTAGTCACATTTGGTTTATTGCTTCGTTTGGTGTTTAGTTTCAATTTAGTGTCTGATGGCCTATATTTTCACAAGTACCATTAGTGTTTACCAGCTATTTTTGTTATTTCTCTGGTTGTACTGATCAATACAACTGTTATACGGTAGTTTTCTATAGTGTGACGGTACAATCAGGTGAAAAATTCTTAATTTAAGTAGTATATTTTATTTAATCCTATGTAATTCAGTGTGTGAGAGATTAAGCTCTTTGAAAATATTTTAATACACAGACTTGAATCGGAATCTGGGTGTAATATAATTTAACATTAATTTTGTATTGTTATTTACTTGGTTAGTATGCGTTTTTTTTTAATTTATAAATAATCTCTCCACTTTAACAGTACTAAATAGCATGCTGTATTCACCTGTAACTAGTCAGAAAATTGGAAGGAGATCTCACTACATTTATAAAATTGTAATCATATTGTTGTGACTGGTTGTAATTCTACACTAAATAAATAAATATGGATCAACTCAAAACATACCAATCAAATTGAGAACCTTTTGGAAGTCGGTTAAAAATAATATTGTAGACTTTAAGTTACGATTTGGCAACTGTCTCGCCATTACATTAGTTCTATTTTTAGAAAGCCAGTTTATACTTCGTCGGTGAGGAGTTATGTTAGTTTATCTACATTACCTCAAGATAATTTAAATAACCTTAATGTTCAATACATTTCTTGTATTTGAATTTCCGACCGAGTTAAGTGCAGTAAAACGCTAATGAACATCTACATATGTAATTATATTACGCGGCCCTGGCAGTAGGGTTTCAGTACCATGCGCAGGCGCCGGCTCGCTCCATTGCCCCTCTCGCTAACTATGCGGAACTAATTCTTTAGAGATATTACCGCAACCACTTTTTATCTTTCATTACACACGTCAACGAAAATACATTTTTTGAGTTATGTCGCCATGACTAGACTTGCATAAAAATAGATTTGGGGTGTTGTAAATTCCAAACCCTTTTGGTACATTTAGTTTTTTAATTTTTTTATTTGAAATAAGGTTATAGGGCAAGGACCTAATGATGTCTAAAATCCAGTAGTTGCAATGTATTCTTATCTTATGCGATGAGAACTTTTGATGTTTAGATAGAATAATGTTAGTGGTCAATCCCTCAACAATGTTTAATAATCGGATTATTGCAAAGTATCCTGACCTTATTCAATAAACACTTTTGATGTTGTCAACAACCTTTAACAATCCATTGCTGGTCCAGTCCTACTATATAATACCACGCTGGCCAGGCTGGTAATAATAGGTCTTTACCTATGAAATTGCCGTTTTGTATGCAATAAGTGAAAGTACTTATTTTTTAAACCTTTTTTATTTCTGTTATTTGAAGTAATCACCCATGCAATCGACGCATCTTTGCCAACGCATTGTAAAAATCAGCTGGAGGGGAGGCAACCAACTCTTTAAAGGCATTTTGTACTGCCTCTCGGGAATTGAATTTTTTACCCCCTAAAAATTGTCTAAATTTTGGAAAAAGTAATAGTCGGTAGGTGCAAGGTCTGGTGAGTATTGCGGATGAGGGAGAGCTTCCAACCCTAGCTCTTGCAGCTTGGAGACTGTCTGTTGCGCAGTATGGAGTTCGCGCGATGTCGTGAAGGAACAGTGGGGACGACCGATTGACCAAAGATGGTTGCAGATGTGCAAGCTTCTGCATCATTCTCTCCAGTTCTTCACAGTATCTGCATTAATGCTCATGCCGTTTTGTAAGAAGCTGTGGTGAATCACACCCGCACTAGACCACCAAACAGTGACCATCACCTTTTTAGGGATCATTTTTGGTTTAGGGCATTGCTTTGGTGCTGAACCAGGGTCTAACCAACTTGCTGAGCGCTTTCGATTGTCGAACAGAATCCATTTTTCGTCGCACGTAACAATTCGTTTCAAAATTCCTTCATTTCTTTGCCTGTAGAGCAGCGCAAGGCAGGTCTCGACGCGTACGTTGCGCTGGCGATCGTTAAGGTCGAGGGGCACCCATCTATCAAGCTTTTTTACCTTGCCAATTTATCGCAAATGGATCAATATTCTTTTGATGCTTACATTAAAAGCTGCTGCTAGCTCAGCTGTAGATTGAGTTTCGTCAGCTTCCACAATCGCCTTTAATTCATTATTGTTAACCAAAGTCTCCGGACGACCACGAGCTTCATTTTTCAAGTCAAAATTTCCAGAACGGAACCGGGAAAACCAATAACGGGTTGTGCGTTCGTTTGTACGGTTCTCTCCGTAAACGTTTCTGATGTTACGTGCCGTTTGTGTCGCGTTGGTGCCACGACGGAACTCATATTCCATAATTACACGAATTTTTAAAGTATCCATTATGACGAAAAATGTTCAAATGTAATGAAAATACAACGCTAATCAGAAAACAAAAGACTGAGTTTGTAAATAGAATGTCATGGTTTTAAAACAAAATTAATTTGAATTTAGAATACAGAGCCATTACAGACTTTTTTTATTTGAAATGACCAGTACTGAAAAAAGGCAATTTCATAGGTAAAGACCTAATACTTGGAAATTACTTCTAAATCAAACATGGATAATTATATGTATGGTATATTATGGTATTTCTTTTTTTTATTTAAAAAGACAACTCCCGCACCCGCAAAGAACACCCAGACTCAAAGCAACAATTTGTGGATCACACAAAGTGTTGTCCTACGTGGGATTTGAACTCACGACACTTGGCGAAGTAGGAAACGGCGTGGTGACTGCTAAACCACTAGGCCAAACGTGCAGTCACTTTACACTATTGTATATATATATATATATATTAATCTTTAGCTTCACTTTTAAATTGCGTTCGACGTAGGTAATATAATGCCTATTACGTGATTGTTTTAATTCCTGTGTATGTATGTACATACATAATTATATTTCTTGGAACACGAAAGTTTGAAAATTATATATGTCGGACTTAAAACGTCACCAATACTTAGGTAGGCTACATAACTATTGTTTATTAATTTTAACAGTTGCTCAATTATTTCTATGCGACAGAATTCGGTTGTATTCTTGTATTGCATTTACCGCACCATTTTTTAACAGAAATTGTAAATAACTCATTCAGACGTAGACTTTAAACGTTTTTCTTTTGTAGAAAGATCATGTAAATGGACTTGTTACTGACTGTGGTTTTATTCTGTAATATTACTGAATTTTCTTTAGTATTAATATCTATTCAATGCATTATACTACGAGATCTTTGCGTAATATTCGTAAGTAAAAAAAAATGGTACTAATTAAATATTTCGATCGAATGAAATTTCTAATTATTGTCTTAAAACGTATTCGTATTAAGGTATCTACTCAATTTGCGATAAAAACCGTCAATATTTATAAATTCGTGTGCACCGTGTCGTGGATTCCGCGTAGCATCTGTGTGGGCTCGCATTCGCAGGCGTCCGCTGCGCGCAATTGACATTCACTTGTTTGTTTGCGCTCCACGCCACATCTCCACTCGAAGCTTTTAATTGCTACTTTCAACGCACACATTTGTCCAAACATTTTTTCTCTTTAATTTCTTATAATACCGTGAGTTCGTTTGTCAAAGAAGGTAACTAGCTAAATGAAATTGCAAACATTTAATTTGCATAATTATGACATTAGTATGACATGCGGACAGTAGACACTATTACATATGACTTACATATTGTGATGAATTATTTTTAACTGGAATTCTTTTAGAAACTTGTTAGTTGAGAACGTTTCTTTTTAGACAGTTGTTTCTCGGAAACTTAAAACAGTTGTTAATTTTGCATATTTTATAGATTTTTTAAATTTAATTTTGTTTTCTCGACGTAAAACTCATGTAGGTTAATGTGAGGCTTCCCAGAAATGATAAATTTTGCTTGTAAGAGTAAAATCGACCACCTAATATATTATGTTACATAACAATGTTACATACACAATTCTTCAATAAAAATATAACAGTTAAATTTTGAATGCTTTGTTTTATATATACCTAAAAGAAACAGAACTAATAAACCCATATAGACAACAGAGAGACACTATAATACGCAACACATAAGGTATGCGAAAACACCTTAATTAAAACTCCCGCACAGAATCACCATCGCCTTACTTAGCAATATTGCTGGAAGACTGCTACACAGCTTACTAAGTAGGTGGTATAATTAATAAGGTTCATTCATAGTCCAAAGGAACAGCGAGACAAGACTATGTATCGTATAATATTAAATATTTTAAACTAAAGCAGAATGTAAAGCTGTTTATTTATCTCATATTTTGTAAATTGTGGGAGCCCAAAAAATCTATCACGTTCATTTCACTTTACCTAAATTTGTATTACTTTTTACTTTCCCCGCTCTGTTATCTCGAAACTTTTTAAATACAATTATACTTATCATTTTGTATCTTATACAGTCACATTGCGTTGATCGTAAATTTTTGCCAAAAACACTTTCTCTCCAACTTCGAAACAGTCAAACGTTACTCTCTCATTTCGCGCGTTACAAAAATGCATCTTGAACTGTTAGGTACATTCAATAATGAGTTGGAATATAGCCCGAGAGAAAAACAGGCACGCTATGCTTAAGATGTAACCAACTTGCATTAATAAGGTAATGCAGTGGCAGTACAATTTACCGTTTGACTTATGCCTTGTGACATGAAAATAGCATGAAAAGCAAACTTTTTGCATTTTTAACATTTAAAACTACAAAACTTTTATCAAAAATGAAATCTATACAGACTAGATAGGTACTTCAATGACATTATCTTAAATCAACTAATACATATTAATTTAACTTATAATGTACCTCTGTGTTGCTAGAAAAAATTATATATTTAGAAATTTGATAAAAAAGTTTTCATTATTTAAGATTTGAAACTTGTGTTTAAAGATAATGGAGAATTCAGAGGTAATATAGACCGGAGCGTTTAATTGTTTCATTATCGATCCCACAATTTCTTGTTCTCTGTAATTCCTTGTCGCCTTAACGATCTTATACTATATATCTCTCTATCTTATACTAGATACTAACAAATGTTGCAAAATGGTATCAACAGTTAGTCCAAAAAGCAACTAAAAATATTTTTTATCATTATCTATATATTTTTTTTTATGGAATAGACCGGCAAACGAGCAGACGTATCGCCTGATGGTAAGCGATTACCGCCGCCCATGGACACCCACAACACCAGAGGCGTCACAAGTGCGTTACCGGCCTTTGGGGGATGGGGGGGGAGATAGGGGGAGGGGTTGGGGTATGGGCCTCCGGTATCCTCACTCACTCGGTGAAACACAGCGCAAGCACTATTTCACACCGGTTTTCTGTGAGGCCGTGGTATCACTCCGGTCGAGCCGGCCCATTCATGCCGAAGCGTGGCTCTCCCACGGTCAGAGCCCGTTGTTTTGTCCCCTATTTCGTTGATAATTATTGCGAACTACCAAAATCAATTGGATCATTTGTACATAAGATTTTGTTCTGCATGTTACAGTTTTTACTTCTGAGTTCAATAAGCTTTAGTAAAATCTTTTAAAAGGTCATGATTCAACGCTATTTTAAACCATGGAATACGTTAGACGAATAATGCTAAACACGAAATCTAACAATAAAATGAACTTTGAACAAAAACTATATGTTGTATCCTTGAACATTTTTTAACAAAAAGCTTAGAGCAAAAATATAAGAAATGCAAAAATAAAAATAAAGAAGTGTCATTCACCTCAATGACTGCTTCCGGTATGCATTTCATTTTTACGCACGTCATCGAATAAAATTTAAATAAATCAAAAATAAGAATTGAGTTTATTCATATTTATTAGATACGTCATTTAAGCTATACATATTATGTAAACTATACCTACATTATACAACTAAATATTATATTTTTAAACACAAATATTCACACTCCTATGATTCAGAGAATTTAATTTTACTCTATAAACTATTTTAGGGAACTATAAAAACGTAAAATTGATAAAGAAACAAAACTGAATTATAATTCGTATTACTTACTAAACCCTACACTTAGATAACTTAATCACTGCACAAAGTGTTTCAGTAAAAACTAAAGTCGCACAGGTAATGACACTACTCGTAATTTATTACACTTCTTGCGTTTACTGTAATCGGTGATAATAGTAATTATTATGATCTTTATCTATTGATTTACGGTAATTCGAAGTGTATTGTCTTGTTGTAATATGCTCGGTTTTTACATCTTACAACGATCATGATAGCTTATTGTATGTCGTCAAATACTATATGAACAACAAGATATAACTGTTTATATAATTTCAAGTGATTTAAAAGTTCAAAATGTAAATATAAAGTAGTTTTTAGTAAAACCTGATGTAATAAAAAACGTTCAGTATGAATATAATCGTATGTCCTAACTACTTTACGATATCTAGATCGAAGATACGTCTTTACAGCGCTTTGTTTCCACAATAATGTGTCAAATTGTGTCTAAGCTTGCGATTTTATTGCTCCCCGATTGGTTAACAGTTCGAGGTTTCATATCATTACAATTTTTATGTCCAATAAAATCTAAGTTCGTAGTTTTCCAACAATTAATGGCATAATAAAGATTTCTTTCCGTCAGAAATATTACAGCCTGGGGCCGTGAGCAACATTTTCCATGGCATTGTGGTATGAGTCTGTTATTTTCCCATTTGAGCTGTTTTATTGCTGTGTTTGTGCAGATGAGTGCAGATAGGCGTAATAAGCGCACTCTCCGTCCTAGAAACGTTAAACGCAATTATTTGCACGCACAATAAAATGCAATATGCGTTTACTGAGCATATGTTATGTTTGAGCATATGAGCATTGTCACTATAACCATTGCACCGTATGCACAAACAGTGTCACAAGCAACCTAAAGGAAACCATCATTGGTATTCGTGCATATATAAAACAAAGTTTTCCACCAGTTTCATTGCGAAATATGTGTGTGCATGCATGCAGTGAAAACATGTACGGTGTGTAGCTTTTCATTTTATGTCAGTTGTATTTTACAATAGACATGTTTATGTTTGTGTTATTATTATAATAACTAACAACCGTCAACTATTGTCTAGGTAATTGTTTTAATACATGTCATTTCGCATCATGAGAACATCAGTAGTACCCTGTAGGGATGTATTACCTTGCGAATATCTCAAATTTGTGACATAAACGGCTGTATCTTTTGAGGAGGAAACGCTCATGGTATCATGCCACCAGCGGTCACCCATCCAGATACTGACCGCGCCGTAGTTGCTTACCCTCGGAGATTGTTTCTAATCACCGGGTGGAACTGGGCTATGAGCGCCTGCTTAATGATGGATATTTATGTTGCATAAGTTGTGTTAAAACTTAGAAGTGATAAGTTGTACCAATCAAGTATCATGACTAATATCTTCTTAATCAAATCTTAAGAAAAATATCTTTAAAACTGAAGTATCTGAGTTCACATTAATATCGTATTCAGTGGAGTTTGCCTAGTCCATTAAAAATAACGTATTTTTTATTCAACTGTACATATGTAAGTACAATGTACAAAATTCATTTTGTAAATTTTTATGATGAATAATTTACAGGGAAAGAGTCATACATCCCATAGAAATCGGAGCCTACAATTCACCTCATAGTTTATTCAGGATGGCGTGTTACGCTAATATTACATTGACATCCAGCTGCATGTACCTACTGCATGCCGGCGATGGAACAGTAACCCTGAATTGTGCACGACATTTATCACAAACTCTAATTTACATTTATATGTTTACTAGCATTTGCCCGTGGCTCCACCTACGTGAATATCGGATATCGCGACAAAAAGTATCTTATGTCCTTCTTCAACGTCCAAACTATATCTATACCGAAATTCAACTAAATCTGTTCATCGGTTTACATGTAAAAGCGTAACAGACAGGCAGACGGACAGACAGAAAGAGTTACTTTCGAATTTATAACATAAGTATATGGATTTATAAGGCCAAGAGGAATTCGTAACACTAAAATATATGTATTTCAACGTAGCTATGTACGCGATTTATTCTATCTTTGCGATCTTACCAATGTATAAAGCGAGCTATAGATGATACTAACCAGTGCTTACAGTAGTCAGGAATCACTATTTAAAAAAAAAGTCTATAACAGTACGGTATGGGATGGGGGAGAGGTTAGGGTATAGGCCTCTGGTATCCTCACTCACACGGTGAAACACAGCGCAAGCACTATTTCACACCGGTTTTCTGTGAGGCCGTGGTATTACTCTGGTCAAGCCAGCACGTTCATGCCGAAGCGTAGCTCTCCCACGTTCTTCACAAATGATCCAACAACTCTTGAAGTATACAATATCATCAACTGGTCGTACACCTAGGCCTCTCTTTAGAAAAGAGGTTTTGGCCCTACTATCACGCTGGACAGACGGATTGGTGTAGGATCTGTTCCAGTTTTCTTTCTCTTAGCAGTGCCGTTACTGTTTTCTTAAGTTTCCAACATCATCAACAGCCTATAACAGTCTACTGTCGGGCATACCTAGAATTCCCCTTAGAAACGAGGAGATTTTGCCCCACTGTCACGCTGGACAGACGGATTGGTGTAGGATCTGTTCAAGTTTTCTTTCTCTTAGCAGTGCCGTTACTGTTTTCTTAAGTTTCCAACATCATCAACAGCCTATAACAGTCTACTGTCGGGCATACCTAGGACTCCCCTTAGAAACGAGGAGATTTTGCCCCACTGTCACGCTGTACAGACGGATTGGAATAGGATTTGCTTAAAGTTTCCTTTCTCTTAGCAGTGCCGTTACTGTTTTCTTAATTTTCCAACATCATCAACAGCCTATAACAGTCAACTGTCGGGCATACCTGGGCTTCTCCTTAGAAATGAGGAGATTTTGCCGCACTGTCACGCTGGACAGGCGGAATGGAATAGGATTTGCTTAAAGTTTCCTTTCTCTTAGCAGTGCTGTTACTTTTGTCTTGCGTAGTTTGCTCCAAAAGTGGGCTCTTACAAGTCTACAAGACCCACGGGATGAATAGGGGTTGTGACACTCCTTATTATAATTTAGTGTTTTTTATTGGTTTTATCGTCGCTAATGTATTATTAATGAGCAATTAATGTCCGAGCCTACTATTTCTGAATTGATAAATGAAGCGTATAGGGTAATTATTTTTATTTGAAATGCTAAGCAGTGATTTTGATTAAATTTCACTAATTTACATTTATTGCGTGTAATTAATTTGTAAATGAAAAATTGAATGGCATGTACCATAGATTTATGTTAATATATTTATTTATTTTCATTATACATATTTAGTTTACCAGCGTTATATATGAAGATATATCTGAAATTAGATATGTGTGCTAATGCACGGATATAATTTATTTAAATAATTGTCCAAACTTGTACATTACACTTTTGTTTTGCACTTTTTAAAATAAACTTTTAGTATTTGAAATATAGTAGGAGTACATACATTTTTTTTTTAAATACATTAAATAAACTTACTTACTTCTATTCAAATTCATTTTTTTTTATGTACGGTATTGATATCAACAAATAGGACCAAGACGTGCAAGTAGAAAAATAAATAGTGTGTGCGAACAGCATAATATCGATATATTTAATGTTGGTGTGTCAGGAGTGAGGAGGTATTTAAGCCTTAAATTCTTTAGGGATAGTGATGAGAAGTCCGAGTAATTAATAAATTAGTATGTATGCCAACAATTTGTTTGCTATATTGGTGTATATGTGTGTATATGTATTTGATAATATGTGTTGATGCTACCTTGTTTTGTCTTGTGCACTTTAACTTCATTCTGTTTTGTATAAGCGAGGATTTGTCATTGGCTGTCTGTTTTATTGTTTGATTGTATTTCGATTTAGTAGCTGTAAATTCTCCATAAAATATAAATAAATAAATAAAAACTATTTTAAAAAAAACATTAAATAATGTTAAATGCTATGAAATATATTTAGCTTTAATTCCGCGAGACAAATATCCAGGTCTGAAAGCAGGGCACAAATCCCACCCACAAATCTCATCCCGAAAATTTTATGGAATAGGCTGGCAAACGAGCAGACGTATCGCCTGATGGTAAGCGATTACCGCCGCCCATGGACACCTGCAACACCAGAAGCGTCACAAGTGCGTTGCCGACCTTTTGTGGATGGAAGGGGGGGGAAGGGGAGAGATAGGGGGAGGGGTAGGGTATTGGCCTCCGGTTTCCTCACTCACTCGGTGAAACACAGCGCAAGCACTATTTCACACCGGTTTTCTGTGAGGCCGTGGTATCACTCCGGTCGAGCCGGCCCATTCATGCCGAAGCGTGGCTCTCCCACGGTTGTCTGTTTATAATAAAATATAAACAGACAAATTAAATTTTAAATATTCATTATTGAATTTATTTATTTTATCTATTATAGTTTAAATACTTAGTAGCTGAAGTTTTCTTTTCATATGATAATAAAAAATCGTTTAGAGCGAATATCTGACTTGTACCCTGAAAAGTATGAAACATAAAAATATTTTATCAAACATTCTTACTATATTCAATATTTATCATCTACTTTCAAGTTATCTATATTCTGAAATCTGAATTTTTAAATAATAATAGTCACACTGATATTCAAGGAAAATAAGTGATCGTAGTCGTCATTGGACCATCACTATACACTATACATAGTTATATGTAATACTATATACATTCAAAGTTAAAAAAAAAGTTTGAACATGTGATAATATGAGAGGAACCTTGTAAGTAGTGGTATATTGTATGTTTAAGCTGTGCATCATATGTCGCACACAGTTGAGCCAATGACTATCGTATGACTACACAGCGCGGACGTAATTATGACCACTCGATGGAAACTTTGTGTATGCAAAGCGAATACTAAATAGAAGTACCAGGAACTTAAGTGTTTGGGTTTTGAAGGTTTTACAATATTGCAAGTGCATGCAAAATTTTTAAAGTACATTTCAAATAATTAAATTTATCGGGTGAAGTGGCTCACGACCCATGTGAATTAGCCTTATTCAAATGATACCTTTTGAGGTATCGCATCTAGTATGTGAATGGATAAAGTCAAAAGTCAGTATTTTTAATGTAACTTAAACTTTTTGAGATGGATTTGCAACTTATCAAACTTAAAAATATTATTTACAAAATTGCATGTTTTTATTCTCCAACTTTTGTCAAAAAACAAAACGAATAACAAAAAACAAGATATATTAAAAAAAAGTAATGTAGAGTAAATCCTGACCTCTAAATTGTGACGTGTGATAAAGTTCTTTGAGTTGGAATTGGTGAAATAAAAGTAAATATTTGTTCATATATGGTATTAAATATTTCTGTCATGTAGCCGGTTCGTAAATTACCAAGCTTCCATATATAGTAGTTTATCTCTACACCTATGTCTGAATATACATGGTAACGGGAGTAGGAACAACAAGATGTAATTAACCTGACATAATGGCCAGTTATTAAGCAATTTCTGCACCAACATGTCTGACGTGGTGTCGGCTCTATATAAGCTATGTATATTTGTTCTTCCGCAACCAACTGTGGACGAACGCTATAATCCTTTGATGGAACTGTTTTGCATATTAAGTGATCGTCATTGTCTTCGTTTACTTATATCTAATTATGTCAAAGTTGCTTGTGTACGCATTTGCTACCGTACTAGTATCGAAATAGTTTTGAAAATTGAGTGTCTAATCTATATAACAGTATTAGATTGAAGTTCAATAGTGTCAAATACACATAAGGATAAAATAAGGACAAATATATAAAAAAAACCTATTTAAAATCGATTTTGTTTACAAACAACATATAATAAAAGAAACATGTCTGAAAAACTTTTGTAATTTTTCTTGACTTTTAATTTAATCTATCGGTAAAATATCTGGGAAGTTTTTACCTTAGTTCAAGCAAACTTTAAAAGAATATATTTTGTAAATGATAGTCATAAAATGATCGAATAGCCAATTATAAAATTGACACAAGTATCAAAGGCTTCTCAATGACCTAATTTGGTTGCAGTCTAAATCTGCCGGCATGTGCAGTGGAGTTAATGCATTTTATATTGGTTCAATTGAGAGGAGCGACGGCGCGGTATGCACGATGTGTGGGCGATTCGCGGGAACGCATTAGGGCCGTCGTCGGGGCAAGCACGCAGAGAACTACGCCGTACTTTAGCAACAGATTAATGAAGTTTTATCACTCGATGTCTGGAGAAATTGGACTTTGCTCGTGTCTTAGATTTGTTTATTCGTCCACGCAGACATAAAATGACAAACCAATTAACAGAACTATTACAGTACCTATTTTAATGATAACCTTCTGTTCTATTGCGACTATACTTTAATCAGTTTTGTTGTTTGAATCTACTTTTTTTAGAACCATTGTAATAAGATTAAATTATAATGATTATTGGTTAGCCATGCAATTTTGTTTAGTTATTATAGATTTCTTTTATTGAATGATTACTGTACAAAAAAATGTTATCGTTCAAATCAAGGCGCCATTCCTCACAAGTGATTTTGTCGTGACTTAGACATGCGATCAATCTAAATGTCCGAACACCTCTGTATATGTAGAGGTTACTAACATGATTTGCAATTTTAATGTGATCTGTGTATCTCCACTAACTCAAATATTTTAACAAACTTCAGCCAAGCATGTCAAGAAACAGAATTCTTGTCATACGTCAAATAAAATTAAATAATTTGAAATAAGTTGTGCAAAATCAATGCAAGAAGGCCAAAAACAAACAGAAACAAGGGCAGGTCATGCGCATGGACTGCGTTGAGCGGCGCGGAGCTGGCGCAATGCAATCGTGCGTTTAGGGCCCACATGCCGCCGCCAAGTTCCCTGGAAGGCGATGAATAACTCATTGTCCGTTCGTCCATCCGACTTCGTGACGCACGCTTCTTAGAAACAACACGATGCAAATCAGAAAGTGACCGAGATTGCTGACCTGAGAATTTTGGCAAAGAAATTACACAAATATGGAAAAATATGAGATTTATCCTAAGTTCAGATCACGGTGGGGAGCCCCACTAGAATTATTATGATGGTGGGCTAAGTTGTGCCCGGCAATTTTATTATATTGCATACTGGAATATTCCTGCCATAGATATTTTCACACTTTCTTAGCCGAAATGAACTGAAACCACGATCAACCAAACTTTCAAACCTGTTAATTAAACTTATACTCGTAGTTCTAGTCTCAAAGTTACGCTGAACTCACTGTCTTTGTTCCTTATATGTAGGAGTAAGCAAAGAAGTTTAAGTAAGTTTAGATGAGATCTAACGAAAACATAACTTCGTATACGTACCTTTAGTTTTACTTTTGTAACTCCATTCATCTCGTAATCCCGATATTGGTAGGTCATTGTTAAGGACACGTCATTATCTACTACAGGAAACCAGCTGATCATATATTTGGAGGACCTTAACCTCATAAATCGCGTCACATCAGTTTCCCACCGGCTACTAACGAAATACATACACAAAGTGCATTGATGCAGTAATTAGGATGCGAGGAGCGACTCCACGCCGTCGGCATCGGACACCAAACAGCTGAATATTCGCACACAACTATTGTGATACCATTTTATGGTTTCGGCATCCCTTTATAGTGGTACTTAGCATTCTAAATTGGTGCCGCAGTTGTTTTTTTTCATACCGCTAAATGTCGTGTCTCAGTCATAAAATGGAAGACAGCCGGTTAGCAAAAATTGTGTGATTCAACAAGGAACAATTACGATTTATATTATGATGTTTCAATTATGAGGAATATTATATTCAGAGTGTATAATTTGGTCGATACGTGATACGCTTGTTAAAATATCCTAGTTACTTTGTTTTATTTAAATGACGCTACGTTCTCGTCATAATGTGATTCTCATTCAATTATAGATAATGAGAGATGTCCGTTGTTATTTTGTTGTGGTGTTTCTATGTCTAGTTTATTGTTTTCTTAAGTACCGACAAATCTGATATATGACATTATTGTACTAAATTTTAGAGACTGCTTAATTTTTGCTAAAATAACAAAATTTGTTGATACTAGAAAATTTACATAAAAAACTTTGAATACATAATTGCCCCAATGCTATCTCTCAGAACAATAAAACTGATGTTGAATTTTATTGCCAACAGGTAAACCGACCCCTGACGATGAAGAAAGAAGGTATCCAGACCAGGAACCGTAAGCTGAGCAGTAAAAGTAAGAAGAAGAAGGGAGGCATGGGAATGGGAGGTGGTGGAGCATGCGCGCTTGCACTCGGTGGTGTCATGGGAGACATGATCAAGCCGCTAGGAGATGCTACTAAAGGCTTTGGAGGCTCGGCTTTTCCCTCTGCTATGGACTTCGGTAAGTCCACACTAATACCCTTTCTCTTTCATTCACATTGTCTTCTTCGTAGACTAATTCTCGTATTTTAAACTAACTTTAACGGTTAATGGCTAAATATGTGTCGAAAACTTTCTTTCCCATTCCGCGAATCGAAATGACGTAATCTTCTGGTAGCATAAATTTGCCAAAAACATTCTCCTCGTACCAAATAACGCAAAAAAATATTAAAGTATAATACTAATTGTTAACATTTATCCATCTGAGAACAGGCCTGGGTCAATACTAATATTATTATTCATTAATGGTCTCTCATTTTTATGCCTTAATAATATTTCTGGTTTTTCACGTTTCCATATCTCACAATCCGAATCAATAATCCAGATTACAATCGAGCTTCAAGTTGTCGTAATATTAGATAATATTGAATTTAAATTCAAGTACAAACACGTTTTTTTAATAATAAAACACGTGATGCACGTTATTTATATTTTAACAAATTGGATTTCTTGGTTTTAAACATTGTTGAGGCACGACTTGTGTATGCAAGCTATTTACATGCATGTATGCATGGAAAATTTATTAATATAACTATGTCACCTTAGCTTTTAAATTTCATTAGAATTATGATACTAATAAAAATATCGTCTGTCATCTTAAGTAACACATACAATTTACATTATAGTTATGTTAAACTAAAACACATTTCAATGACACTGAATTAAAAAGTAACATAAATGTTTTTTTGTTCACTTTGTCACTCGTCAAAACAAAAAGACTAGATATATTATTATTTGTTCAAAAATTTACACATTTGTCTCCCGGCTTCTACATCAGATTAATGTTAAATTCATCAGAAATAGATATACCGAGAAGTAGGTCAAAATAGGCTGCCAAGATTTGGTGACATAGTCACAAGTGACGTTAATCAAGATGCTTACAAATAAATAATTAGACAGACTGCTACATTATTATGATTTCTCTAGCTTTAATTATAGGCAGTACTCGATATAGTTACGTACGCACAGTTATCCTTAAAAGGTTTCCTTATCAATAATGCAGATTAAAACCATTTTTTACGAAAATAACTACAATTTTTCCACCTCTAGTGTCAGGAATAAATTACTGTTAGTGAAATCGTAAATCATTCACTTAATGACGATTAACTGATGTGATAATTAAAGGAATATATTGGCGGTATTAAGGAGCTATCTGAAGTTAATCGAGACTAACACATACATACTTATATACGACGACTTTAGCCTTTATTACGCTGGTACGTTGGGTATTAACAGATCCTAATTAAATGGTTTAATATTAGTTTATAAGTAAATTTTTGTTTATCGGTTTGCGTAACATCTAACAAAACAGACCACTGATACCCAAAGTAGTTCGACAACATCAACAAGGAGGACAAACCGGTAATGTTTTACTAACAGCTTTAACTAATCTATCTATATATATATATATAAAAGAGGAAGGTGACTGACTGACATACCCAGAGATAAACGCACAGCCCAAACCACTGAGTCTAGAATCCTGAAATTTTACATATAGGTACTCAATATAACGTAACACTAAGAAAGGAATTTTCGAAATTCCACCCCTAAGGGGGTAAATCAGGGGATGAAAGTCTGCGTGAGCGAAGCCACGTGCAAAAGCTAGTGTATTATATATAGAAATGTGTCAAAAAGCCTGTATCAGAAGTTAATAACATTAAAACAATGCAATAGTGGGTCTATCTATACTCGACAAAATGGCAGGTGGTTTTCAAATTTGACCAGAGTTGTTTGATTACTAAAATAGAACAATAAAAAAAGAATACTGCTAAAATGTAAAGACTTGTTATTACTCCTTTTATAAATTTGGTTGTTGAAAAGGATTTATAATATATTTTTCCAACAAAAAAAGGGAATTTTGTGTTGTGTATTAGAAATTTTTATGTCTGTTGATGCTTTTAAACAGATTTTGATGTCCATGCACCAAGCATAAGTTTTATAATAGAATAATTTTATCTAATGACCCTTTTTTCTCCACCAGGTCAACATCAAGTAGGTTTAGTGCATCCAGCGGCGGCGCACATGTCGCACTGGTACGGCGCACCCCATCAAGGATTCGCGCCTCCACCTGCCTCGCATAACCCCTATCATCACCATCACCTTGCGCAGCTTAACTCTATGGTAAGCTACTTATTATGGTCAACGTTGTCATAAAAGCGAAACTTAACGTAATATAAATAGTTGGATGTCCTTGAAATGAAACCTAGTTGGTTTATTTCAACACGATAACAACAGTTGATATTTTATTAAAATCAAAACTGATATTAACCTACAATTTACTACGTCTTTTCTATTTTCTCTGCAGAACTAATACTACTACTAATTCTCCGTATATATTTATTAATTTTTTTTATAATTTATTTGGACCAGGAGAAAATTAAAATAATTGCAAAACATCCAAACCTAATGAATTTAACTATAATTATTATATTATCATATCAAACTAATATCAATTACTAATATGTATTTTAATATTCGTTACGATTTCTACGAGTACGCAGACTGGAAATACATAAATCAATGATTTAGTAGTTGAATAGCAAATAGAAAGATCAAATTATTCTATACGACTTTGTTACGTTAGATTCTAAGAAAGAATTTCATATAACGAGTATTATGTAAATTCTAAATAGCGTAGCCTTTTTTATCTTTATTTAATGGTTATGTAATTACCAGTAAATTTAGTCTCACCGGTTATATATCAACATAAATCGATGTCTTTATTAAATTTTTGATAGTGATGATATATAAATACATTTATAAACATATATTTGAGTTCGTTGTCATTAATATTAACAATCTTTTCAATATTGTAATAAATGAAAACATCATTTGAATATGGATTGTATAACAATTTATAGTAAATGTATTATGTAAATGTTCCGTCATAATTAAGTTAATAGAGGTGAATACTTTTAATTTTTGAATAATTATTTAGAGCAAACGGTTTTTCTTGTTAAAGATCTTTAATTCTACGAAAAATGGATGAAGTAAACCACAACACTGATAAAGCTATCTAATTCTAGATAAACATCTAACATAACTGGTAGTTTAGCATATATTTTATTTGAAATCGGGTCTCTTTATATGGACTTGGGGGCGATCGTTCGTATAGAAATGTACTTAAAAAACTAAATGAAAATTGTTCGAAGTGGTCAGTTCGCCGGTCCCAATCATCTCAAGTCTTGTTGAGTGGCGTTTGGTTCGATCTCAAAATTGTCTAGTACTAGCAAAATATGAGTAGATTGTTAATTATCTTCTAGTTTTAATACATTTATTTCGTGTCTTCGCTCGTTTCATTGTAGATTTTGTGTTTTTCGAGGATTACTTACTTTCTTTCTGCATCACCCTTGACGAAATTAAGCAAAATTTAATTTTAACCCGACAAGTATTCAATCCTTGCCTAGAAGAAGCCTACTCTAGCAATGGACTCTTAAAGACTATTGATAATGATGAATGATGAAGTAGTTAACTTGTAGTAGTAGTACTAGTAGGTAGTAAAGCATTACTTTAGAAGAAAAGAACTACGATTATATTTAGGATACTTAGTATGGAATCAAGATCACTGATGACTTACAGTTTCAAAATTTAAAAAAAAAATGTGTTACCCTTTTTAAGAACACGTTATTAACAATATATCTTCTTTACAGACTGGCTGGAGGAGTGAGTACACGTGATAAGTCAATGAAGCACAGAAGAATTAATTAGAAATGTCTTTCGTAAACAGTCGCGTCTACCAGATGGACTATAAGGAAACCAGAAGCAACAAAATACGCTATGATTACATCAAAAGAGTATTTACTCATAGTATACACACATAACACATCAGATTAATGAATAAGACTGTAATAGAATTGACGTTTGTAAAGTTAAACAAACAAAGGCTGAGGGTAATGGCAACATTCGAAGCGATAGTTTGCGAATTAGCAAGGACTAGCTTTGAAGTCCAAAGAATCTTGCCGCTACGTCATTTCCTATTGACTACAAAACCTCGCCCGTTCATAGTGTACAGTTTTAATTGTACTGAACATATCCTGATTTTCGAATTTTGAAAATTGTTCCACTTTCTTGTTTCACAATGAAAAACTTTGATATACCACAATCAGTTTCCTACAAGTATTAAAATTTAAGAGTGTTTTACATGAAGTAACTAGCGAAATTGTACAGTATTATAATATTAGATAAGATCGATTACGAAGTCTTAATCTTATAAGAATAGTTCAAAAAGATGAAATAATTTTGTGTATTTTGTACATATCTCGATAAGTTATATTCCGTTCCTGTGTACATTGTTTTTTTTAATATATTTAATTCGAAATATATGTTTTGCTCTTAGAGCATTTAAGCAGGAGACAGCATGTGTGCAATTTTTCTCTTCAAAGCCAGGTAAGGTCTTATTATGGGTTCGTATTGGGCGTAAGATAGTTTTTGTATTTGCTTTTTAAGTTAAATCGATACTAAAGTATTTTATTTGTTTGATGAAGTCATATCCGTATGCTGTCCGTGTTTACTTTGCTCCCCACTAAAAGTGGCAAAATAATGTTTAAATTAAGCACATCGCTATGTCGTCTCCCGTGCATATGCTATAAGGTTTCGCTATAGGAATTGTGATGTGTTCAGAAAATAAAGATTTTTTTGTACATTTTATTATTTGTGTAGATGATATATGAATGAAATGCAATAGTAATTTATGTAATAGTTTATACACGCAATTGTAAATAAATAGCAGTTTTGAATAGTGACATTTGCAGAACTGATTTTTTTGAAGCATTAATCATGAGTATAGTTTTGTTATATAAATTGTTTAACTGGTCACTAAATCGAATTAGCTATTGAATAATTATGTATACAGTTGTTTGACACAAGGTGTATGTAATATAAATTTTTGTATCACATTACCGATGTAAAATTAAGTATATTGAGTGGCCATAAATTTAAAATTATGGGGTTGTGTTTGTGGTTGTAACCAAGATTTTTTAACTCAACGAGAAATTTTTGTATCAAGTTTTTCAAGTCTAAGTTACAATTAACTTAGATCTTAAATTTTAAGATGAGGTTTTGACTAATTGACGCTACTTGCAATCTTGCTATTTGACCTTTTTGCAATATTTTGCACTATCGAGATATCTATAGTCAACAATTTAGTTGAAACCTAATGATATTGACTGAATAGTCCAAAACTAAATTATGAAATACAATTGTTAAACTGAATTCGATGTAAAATTATGTTGATGTTATGGAAATATGTTATGTGTAATGTAAAAAGCAATGTGTGTTGTAAAGCGTTTGTATAATTTAATGTACCTACAATATGTTGTCTTAATACCTCATGATACTGCTGTCGGTTATTTTTATGAGCAGAGTGTACAACTATAATAAATAATATTATATAACAACACGTTACAACCATAAACATGACAGCCGTACCCCAAAAGATGTAAATATGAAATGTAAATGAAACATGTAGTAAATAAATGAAATCATTATAAGAGTATCAAAATAAAAATTGTAAACTAGATCACAGCAAAACAGCCTATAACGATATCCCGTACCTAAAGTTTTTAGTTTTTAAAACAAAACATTGTGAAGTTGTGTATTTTAAATGAAATTGTGAATAAATTATCAATATTGATATTAAATGTTTATTTAATTTACTTCACCCTAACGAATAATGTAAAACAGTTGTTTAAATGAACTTTAACCGTCTGACTAGAGCGTCCCTCGTGGACTATGGTTCCCTTGTAATTGGAAAGCATTTCAATTGTCCATCCAATTACGTCATCTTATACATCGTCTGCCATAAGTCGCAGGATCAATTCCACCATTCCGTAGAAAAAGTCGTCCAAAAGTCGCGCTTATCTCGCGGCAAATTGAAAATGCAGCCGGCCGTGTGATTGTGACGTAACGGGTCCGATGCCAGCGACATATGGACCTATTCAATTTTAATCGCATTTCAGAAGAATGGACATCGGATAAAAGTACATATAAAATGCTCCCCGACGATAGGCCTTACTTAATAACTTGGTTTTATTTGCGGTTTATACCCGACGGATTTCAAGGGTGCCATTGTTGGTACACAATTAATGTTTGCTTTTGATCTTTTTAGGTTGTATGGTTATTTTGAGGACGGAACGTTTGTGCATGGATGAACATGTGACCGTTCCCTTTTACACTATATTGGATAAATTGTTGCAGACTTCCTTGTAGTTTTTGAGAATTTTTGCAGATGTATACTTACTGAATTACCTGATGTGGTTTGACGGTGAATATCTTATAAATAAATATACCTAGAATGAATGTGGCAGAAAACTTTTTACAATATTCTGATTTTGAGTACGATTTTTTTAGTTAATCCAGCGGCATTCAGAAGTTTCTAAAATGTAATTAAGCAGAATATCTTCTAAGCTTCTGAATTAATAAACTGAAAAAGTCTTACGCGAACAATAGCACTAAAGGTTTCCATAATCGGATGGAACGGTATTAATTATTTAGTAATAGTTTCAATAAGAACAATTGCATAATATATCTTAGTAAAAAGAAATTTTAATTTAAAATGTTCTTTCTATTCTGATGTCTTTCATAAGTATATGTCAGTCAAAGAGTCTGTTCGGAAAAACAGTTCTGATATAAACTATTCTATAGTACTTAATTTGAAATATTTGTACCTACCACTTATACTCGGACTCAGAGATTTCGCAGAACTACAGAGGAACCCTAAAAATGCTTCAAAGAAACATATGGCAGTTGTAGGCTCCACATTAGTAAACGAAAAAGAAGGCTATTAAGTTAGTTATAGCGGGTTATCTTTCCCAAAACAAAATAAGAAGTGGCTTGTTTGTAGTTTTAAAAATGAAACGGCATTTTGCTCGTGGCCGACCGGGCATAAGTCACCACGGCGCGGCGGCCAGGCAAGTCCACAGCAGTGATAAATGCACCGCTAGCGCGGGAAAAAATGTCGCCCGGCAAAAACCGCGGCATCACTCCCTCAGATTTATAGCCACGCCAGCATTGTGGAATATTCGAGAGTCGACACTTGGACGAATATTCTTACATCTACAGTGGTATGCGAATGTACCCCCTGAGGTGACGGCACTTCGCACTTGGCTAAATTACGAGCGTTAATGTACCGCGGACGTGCCATTACGTACGATTTATTTGTTAAATTTTATTGTACGAAGCTTCAATATATCTCGTAATTGAAAGGAAATGGTCTTTCAACACAGGAACTTCATGATGGAGTTGTCCTAATATTTTTGAAGTTGTGACAAGTGTAAAGTTATAAGACGAGAAGATACATTTCTCTTTTACCTAAAGGATTAATATTTACTTTTGTATAACACAAGCAATGTCTGTTAATCTTACAGTTAGCGATCCTAACTGCTAAGCCAAGACGTGATGCCGGGTTCTATCCCCACCTAGGACATCCCTATACTGTGTGATAAACAAGATCATCTGTTTTGAGTTTTTGTGTAGATCTTCTGTAGCATGTAAATGTTCTAGAAACATAATAGTATTTTTATTTATTCAAATGTGCCCGGTTGATAACAATAGGCTTACTTTCTATTATCTAGGAGAAGACATGAGAAAACATGTATACGTATGAAATAAAGATCGTTTAACCAACGAGGAAACTCAAGTAATACCTACCATACCACATAAATAGGACGAATAGCAGTACTAGTACGCCCACGGCATTTTTGCAACATCAGCCATCTTATGCCTCGCAGAGTCGTCCAAATATCTTGAATATTCTAAAAACTAATTATATGCAAACGCAATTTTTCATTTTGTAATGACAATATGTTTTAAATCTAGTACAAAACGTTCTAATTATCACCACTCTCTTTCACACGCAAAACTTAGAACCAAAGAGGACACCTGAGTAACGTGAACAATTAATTTTAGACAAATTGCAAGCGCTTGAGAGATAAAATTGAAATGGCCCATTGTCTGACGTTTCTGGTTTCCACACCACCAGGAAGAATACGCATGTAGTTATGTCTGAAAAACCATTTGACAATAGCTACGCAGGTACGAACAATTATCGTGATGAAATTAGGTGTTAAATAGCCTTCTAACATATTGTATTTATTACAGAGATGTACTTCAAAAATTTTAAACAATCTTCATGTTAAAGTCACAATGACTTAAGTGACTAATTGACATTTATGAAAATTGAGATTTAATGTATTTTTTTTTATTGCGGGTGTAATCCTTCCGAGTCAACATCTTACTGAGGCTCACGTCGAAATACGGCTAAAACTTCACGCTGTTACCGTGATTGTAAGTGTATAAAAATAATTATTAGTGGACAATATACGATCTAATAGCTACAAAAACAGCAGCGCAGGGGCGCAGCTATTGGTCATAAATCTTTAACTTACATATAAAATATTAATTCTATTATAATTTCCTTTTTTTATCCCTTTTCTTATACACCAGACACTACCCTATTCTTCTCATCCCTGCTCTTTTTTATTTATTTATTTTTATTTATTAACTTTATGCACTAAATATGTACATCGGCGGACTTAATACCCAGGGCATTCTCTTCCAGTCAACCATTGGGTGGTGTAGAAATCTTATAAGGTAGGTGCACAGAGGTTATCCTCTCGAAAAGTAAGTTAAAGTGTACAAAAATTACAACATATTACAACATATATCGTACAAGATATATCTTTTTTCCATCCCACAACCTGTAAGAGATTGCCCCCGGGCGATAAGGCCGCCAATTGTACTTTCCTAGTTTAAGTTTTATTATATAAGTTAACCTTATTAATAATATAGTACAATAAAGAGATTTATTATTATAAAATATTAAACTAAATCATCATATTACGAGATATGCTTTGAAAGTTAGAAGTAATTAAAAGTTCTAATCCATTTAAAAGGAGAAGTTTATTTCACGAACTTTGTCCTTCCGCAGCGTTGACTAATAAAAGCGTTATGTGCAAGATCGAAGTAAATCGGTCTCCTTGATATTTTTGAAACTTCAATTGTTAATTCAACTTAGAAACTCCACTTCGTCAAGAATTATAAAAGCAAAAAAAATCTCGTAAACGTAATTCAGACGCAATGATGTGAAAGAGGGCTCTTAAAGAATGGACAGTACGAAATTGAAAAGCAAATCAGACGTGTCGTGACAGTGTTGGGGCGCGAGGTCAGTCAGATAACACCGGCTAAGTCCGAGATTGATTCCCGGATCAGACGGATAGTCGCGGCCGCTCGAGTGTAGACGATCCTTTACTCACGATTCAGTGAGCGCTATGAGTCTTACGGATTTGGTAGGAATCTTACTATTTTACTGCTTTATATTTCGGGTCTATTTACTGGTAACATTATTTATCACGATAACGGTTTACGAAAGGATACAATTACTAAAATTTACATATGTAATTACATTTTTAATCTTATAAGCTAACTGATGGCCATGCTTCCACATGTTATATACATAATATATAATAAATCAAGAAGGGTTTAATTACACAGACGGGTGTATGTGTATGTAAATTCATTTATTTAAGTCAATAATTATATATAGTTATGAAATAAATGTGCATAGCTACGAAAGCGAAAAGTAATAACTTTCTTGTTTTAATTTAGGCGACCACTAAATCTTTAGCAACAACTAATTTTTATAACAAAGTCATTTTCAAACATTTCTGTATACATATAACTAAAACTATAGAAATTCTATCTTTCAAATGACCCTAGGACTTACCGAGAGAGTGAGGAGAGCAACTTATAGAATAGCTCTAGAGACGTTAAACACAACATTAAACAACAACATCAACAACCCATAACGTCCCACTGCTGGGCTCGGGACTCCTCTCAGGAGAGGGTTAAAGCCATACGTCCCCACGCTGGCCAAGTGCGGATTGGGGACTGGCAAGACAACGTTGTGGCTACGTTTATCTTGTCGTTGGATATTTTTAAGCCGCCCAAAGGCCTCCAACTAAGCTTCACTACTGTTATCATATGATAACAACCGGGACCGACTGCTTAACGTGACCTACGAATCACGGAGACGCTCATGGTAACATGCCACTAGCGGTCACCCATACAGGTTCTGACCGCGCCGTCGTTGCTTACCCTCGGTGATTGTTTCTAGTCACCGAGTGCAACTGGGCTATGAGCACCTCATTATAAGTTGATTCGTTTTCGCGAATATTTTTCCTGGATTTGAGATGGTTGACGTTCATGTTCCCTTCGTTTAGAGGTGGACGACAATAGGCTGAAGTAAGTAAATAATCATTTGGTTGAAATAATAAGTTGCATGAAATCGTAGCAGTTCACAAGATCCCACTTACCTCTTTAACTTTTAATCACACATAGTCAATTCATAAAATCTGATAAGATCTACTCTAGTTATACCAACCTCAAATAATGTCCATATTTAATTTTAATATAATACTAGCTGCCCCGGCGAATTTCGTACCGCCATATTTACATATCTGTCTCAGCTTCCCACAGGCAGTGTACAGTCGCGGACAAAAAAAAAGACTTTTCCCGTTATCTTTTTTTATTCTAGCAAAAAAAGAATGAAAGAAATCGGGCCATGTGTTATTGAATTACAACTAAGTACATATTTTCAATTTCATCCCCTCTCTCCAAGAAATCGTGCTTAATTTCGGGATAAAAAATTAAAAAGTATCTCATGTCCTACCTCGTAGTATAAACTCAAATCATGCCAAGTTTCATTTGAATCCATTCAGTAGTTTCAGCGTGATGCGCGGCCAAGATACAGACAGACAGACAGACAAAAATGAAAAAAAAATACAGTTTTGGCTTCAGTATCGATTATAGAGAGCCCTGCAAAAAAAAACAAAATATCTTTAATGTACAGAATTGGACCTGTTACATTTTATTATAACTATATGTATAGATGACAAAACTGTTTAAAAGAAATTTCGTTTAAGCAAAACCAATCGACGCGTATCTCAAAAGGTATTTCAGAATGGTAAACAGGGAATATTCGAAACTGCTAATGAGTTTCGATACGGGTGTAAGAATTCGTCTAACATAATATTATTAAAAAAATTAAGCGTCAACAACAGTGGTTTGGCACTTACTTATTGTGGTAGGTATCTACGTAGATATTATTTATAAGTACTTGTGCTACATACAAGATCGTTTATTAGTCCAAAACATGAGCATGCAAGATGTTAGGTTCAGTAGTGGAACAATCATGTTTTACATTTTCTACATACGAGTACAAATGTCAAAAACACGCTATGTATATTTTATTTATCTAAAATATTAGATTAATGAAATCCTCAAGGTAGTAAAGCCACGCTGATTTCAGCACGAAAGGGCCGGCTCCACCGGGAGGTACTACCCTCGCACAGAAAATTAATGTAAAATGACAGCGTTCGTGCTCGATGCCGCGAGACAAAACTAGTCTAAAAAAGTAGCCTAAGTTACTCCTTAGATCATCAGCTATCTGCCAGTAAAAGTCCTATCAAAATCGGTCTAGCCGTTCCAGAGATTACCTGGAACAAACAGACAAAAATTGTAAAAAAAAATATTTTGGCACATGTATCGTGTATACGTATAGGGTAAATGTGGGAGAGTTGCCTCAGTGGGATAGATGCCGCGTTTAACACGTAGCGACACGTATAAACATTAGTGTTCAGTCCTCCCACCAATGATAGCGATCACTTTGTGATACTTGAGATATCTTACGGCCCATAGATAGGACATTCAATCACTAACCCAATTCATTGGCGAGAAGAATGAACCACGGCGATTCACCGTGTTCTTAATCTAAACTAAATTCATCAAGCACTGACTGGAGTTGTGTGGCGTCCTGTTCTCGGCGTCCCAAGAGATCTCTTGGGTAGGTTCTTCTCTGCGTCGTCACACCATCATAAACTCCTAAAGTGCTGTACAACTTCCAAGGTATTCGAATTACAAGAAACTCGTATCAGCTATCACGGATATTCGAATTACAACTCACTCGCTTCAGCTATCGCGAAACGCGCCTACAAAACTCGCGAGTCCACGACCTAACACAAAACGGTTTATCACTAAAGAGACCGCGGGTCGATGGACAATACAATTAGCTTAATATCAATTAATTTTCGGTTCTCAAAACAATCGCCAACCGTTTTCAACGCGTCATTCTAGTACTTTTCTTAACCTCAAACGTCAAAACGTCAAACAGAAAAAAAAATGACAATCGAAAAATGTTGCCATTACAATGACGTTCGAAATCCAACAATTAGAGTCGTCGTTTTTTGTTTAATAGTAAGCTTACCCCCCACTTCCCTCGGTTAGTGACGAGCGCTTCACTTGGAAATATGTGTAGCGAGTTGTGAGACAAAACATACTTCAACAGTCAAAAAATTTGTAGATTGGGTTTGACTAAAATTTGATTGCCCTCGAAACTTTTAATTTTATGTAGTAAGTCCCTATATTTTTGTTTTCCTAAACTATATATGTATCAAATAATAGTTTGTTTACCTATATTATTTTAGTGCGATTTAACATGTTTAATGTTATATATTGGAGGGCGTCTATCCCTTCAAAGCAGGATAGATGCCACAATTTCTGTGAGTATAGATGTCCTTAGCGGCATCTATCCCTCTCATTCATCTTCTACCTAGATAGCTATGTAAATAGTTTCCCTCGTCCGACAATTTAGTTACCTCTATGGAAATGAGGAAAACGGTCAACTGCAGTGTTAAATTATGAAGAAAACATAACTACTAAAAAAATCAAAGGTAAAGCTACTCCTAACATATCGTGCAAGAGTCGTAAAGGAGACAGATTCATGTGCAATACAATAAATTCTGATGTTCTTACAAAGAAAATGCATTTCATGTTGAAATGAATCAATTCATTAGGTAGTATAGCCACGCCCATTTCAGCACTAACAGGCCGAATCGACCAATGTGATTCTACCTTCTCACAGAAGACCAATCTGAAGTGACAGCATTTGTACTTTCATATTTCGTTGGTGAGAGCCAAATGATGCAGATTTAAAAAAAATAGAAATACATATTCCAAAGATGTTAAACGTAAAGAAGTTGCAATTTGTTATGTTGACGCTAATATTATTTAAATAGATACCTAAAAGGATCCCATTTTTTAAATACATCAAAGAGGTTTACGGTTTATATGATTATGTAACAGCTAATGTTGATTGAAATTGGTAAACTCAAAATAATGTTTAATTATTTACATAGGGCAACTATGCCACAGTTCAAAATATCATGGTGGCATCCAACCCACACAGTAGGCATCTATCCTCAATTATAAGACTTTTGTATTTCGTTTTTACTAAACAAATACAAGAGAATAATGTTAAATTATTTTAATTTCTTTTTACATTAATAGGTACACAACACAATACAAACGTTCTTAATTTTAAAATATTCATATTCTATAAATTATGCCGCTTTTTCAAAAAGAGTGGCAACCATCCCACATTTACCCTACATACATATGCATTTATTAAAAAGCGGTTATTTTAATATTACAAACAGACTCAAATTTTATTTATTTGTATATATCTATATATTATCAATTGGCCCTCCAATTGATAATAGAAACCGGTATTATGTCCCGGTTTTTCTATATATCCATACCAACGTTTTTAAGACGAAACCACTGCACCGATTTTAATTAATTTTAGCATGGAGATACTTTAACTCTTGGGGAAGGACATGGGCTACTCCTTGCTGCGTTAACCGATATACACGCGGGCGGAGCTGCGAGAAAAGACTAGTATTTTATAAACGATCCAAACAAAAGTGCATTCACGAGATAGCTACCCGAAACTGGTGCTTACGTTGGTGTTAATTGACATTTATAACTTGATCAGTATCATAACTTTTTAAATAATTTAATTTACGTAGGTAAGTAGGTGCATTTAATGCTTATTTCGTTTTATGTAACTCAGTCCATTATTTTTGTGAACAAATATACCTATGTCCAGTTATTTTTGACACATTACAAGTCAAATTTATAAAGAAGACCTTTCCAAAAGCAACAGAAACCGATTTTTTTTTTGCAGAAGCATCACTAGGTCGCCACGGTGTGGGTCGCCATGCTGCATTGTCTGCATTCGCAATGAGTATGGTGACCACCACTCTTGAATTTTGCTTATGCTTTCCATCAGGCAGAGTAGAGTCATTTTGGCAGGCCATACATAAAGAAAAAGCTTTTCTAAAGTAAAAATCAATTTAAATGTACAAGACAAACACCTTACAGAGTACGTACACTGTCCGAGATTGATATGTCTATATTTTAAGTTAATCTAAACTTGTATTTATTTCCATAAACCTTGTTAAAATCAGTAAACATATTAAAACAATTTTGGGATCGTTACTTACTAATGATAAACATAAACTTTTTATTTACCAAACGAATCTTGATCATTAAAAAGCATCAGATGCAACGAAACCCGTTTCATTATACGCTGGAATCAGAACATTGTGTTCCTAGAACTACTCCTATTAGATAACAGATCAAAGTTCATTTAAATTAAACAGAAACGATTAACTCTCAGACGGAATTCAACTTTAAAGCGGAGGCGACATTACGAGTAAAATACCTATTTAATAAAATGAGAGAAGTCGTTGACAAGCAAATACATAGAATACATGTAATTTGTTGCATGTTATAATCCATTATTTACGTACGCGTCTCATAATAATAAAGAAACTGTGGGGTATTGAGTATCTGTAACTTAATAACGTTGGTTGGTACACCTGCCCCGCGCCCTCCTTGCTACATTAATATTATAATTTATACGAGGAAAACGACCCTTTAATGCATTCGGCAGACGAACTGCTGTAATTATTATTTGGTGTAAACGTATTGAATATTAAGTCCAGTATTGGGGGCGAGTGGTAATCTTTTTTTTTGAGGCCAAAGTATGCTAATTGTGCCGACTGTAATAACGGATGAACGATGCCGAGGGTCTAAGACAGGTGACAAACCGCGACAAAAACTGACGGAATTTTGATGAATAATGCTGTCATATTTTGACTTGTTTATTGCAATATTTAAAAGCGGCAATTTTGAACTGTATTCATAAAATCGCAGGAAACTTTTATTCTAATAGGGAGGTTAAATCTTGAAACTCTTTTGGTTTAATTTTATTACACACCAGAATAAAAATTTAAAATTAACTGCCTTGGTGGCGCAGTGATAGCATATACGACTGCTGACCTTGAGGTCTCGGGTTTGATTCCCGGGTCGGACCAAATGTTTATAAGATCGACAAAAAAATGTTTCAGAGTTTGGGTTTTTTTTACGTATAATATTGTTTTTACAAAAAAAACTGTTATCTTATAACTACAAGCTCAGTTTATTATATGTTCGAATTAAAAATTGTTGTGTAAATATTATTTAAAAAATATATAAAATCGTGCTACAAAAGATAAGGAAGACTATGGAGGTCTACTAGGAACTATTACAATTCCTAAAAGCTCAAGGCTTTTAGGAATTGTAATTTGTATGAGAAAATGACCGCATTGTTTTTCACTGTAATGTATTAACAGTCATATCAATTACAAAATAAATTGCAATGACTTCAGATGAGGATAATCTGCCCCCATAGCCAAGTTGCAAGCGTTTTTCTTTCTGTAATCGTTAACGCCTAAATTCTAGTGTGTCATTGGCCAATACTTTGTCTAAGATTACTTTGTCTAAGATTAGCCAATGACACACGAGAATTAAGGCGTTAGGGGGGCTGCGTCCGTTCCGCGTCGCAAAATCGCGTTTATTCTCTTTCTACAATCGCTAACGCCTCTATTCTCTCTTTATTAGCTTATATTTTGTTTTGACCACGTATCTTTGTGTTGAGAAATGTCATTTTTAACCGACTTCAAAAAAAGGAGGAGGTTCTCAATACGGCTGTTTTTTTTTATGTTTGTTACCTCATAACTTTTGACTGGGTGAACCGATTTTGATAATTATTTTTTATTTGAAAGCTGTGCTTCCCGAATTTGTCCCTTTTAAATTTGATCCAGATTGAAGTCGGATTTTTTTGTTAAAATTTGTAGGTAATTATCATACATTTGTAAGTTTTCTATTTACGTTTGTACAATGTAATATGGCTAGGGGCCTCACTTTTCTCTATGTAAATTCTAAAGTAAAGATAAATAAATAAATGATGAAAATTTACAATTAACTCTCTTGCAAATCACTACTTTTTAATCGTTAAATATACAATGTTAAATATATTCCATTTGTTTCGAAACAAAATAATCTTGTCATTAAACTTCTCAAATACATTTATAAAATGTTATAAAGAACTAGCATTTGCCCGCGGCCCAGCCTGCGTTTATGTTGGTATCGCGGTAATCATTTCTCGGGTTGATATTATAGCCTATGATACTCACCATTAATGTGGTTTTCTATTGATACAAGAATTTTCAAAATTGGTTGAGTAGATCCAGAGATACGAGTGATACGAACTACCAACCCTACCCTACAACCTTGCTAACTTTACCTCTTCATAAATAACCCCCAAAGAGGAGTGTTATAAGTTTGACGTCGATGTCTGTCTGTGTGTTTATGTCTATCTGTGGCATCGTAGCTCTAAAACGGATGGACCGATTTCGATGCAGTTTTTTTCATTTGAAAGCCAGTTTCCTTGCCGTGATTTTTAGCTATGTTTGGTTAATATCGGTCCAGCAGTGTAAGATTATCAGCTCTGTAAGGCTTCATTGCCTAAAAGGTTTTTTAATTTATAGTGTTTTATTAGTATATATTAATAAAGTTTACGACCCGATCACTTTTAGGTTGCAAAATAAAATGAAAAATTACAAAACGTTGTTATAAATAAACTAGAACTTAACATGTCAATTAATGCAATAAATGCAATTGAAATTCATATTTTGTAAAGAATACTAAGAAAACTGTTATAAAATTTTGAATAGTTAAATATACGTCATTGTAACCTTTCTAGTAGTTTTAATACGAATGTAGATAAATAGAGGTTATGCAAATTGCCTAACTGAATACATTTTCGAATTTCGAATACTATTTATTATTAATATAAGCAGTAGTAGTCTAGTTTTTAAATCAAGTAAAAGTAATTAAGAAACGAAACTAAAAACTTATTCAAGTAATCTATCCCTTTAAATGTACTTTATACTCTTGATTGTTGGCACTCGATAGAACTTGTTGAAATACATTCTAGAATTAAACTCACTTGTAGATACTTATTTCACTATTTCATTTAACTTTATTCCTGACCTTTAATTTTTTTTTGTAACCTTTGATAATCACATAGGGCAAAACTGATCACGATTAAAGTAGTGGAATAAGCACAAGGAAGTAGAATTCTAGAATGTATCCCTTTACACTTTTGAGTACGTTTTTCTCCTAAATTTGTTTCTGAAGCTGATATGACATACTTGTTACCGCATTCTTATTTGGTATTCCGAATGGATATGTTTTCACCATGTCGTAAGGACATGCGGGTGTATTACTGGGCTATACAGGTGTCATAGTATTATGCCTCCTGAATGTGTCAAACGACTGTCACACAATGTATATTAGTACGGCCGTCATCGACCACCTCTTATTACCAATTACTTACCTACCTACCTTATCTTTTTAAATCTGTATAGAAATAGAAAATTGTAAAACAAAGTGATATGGCTTTTGCTAGTTACAGTCCATTTCATGACGTAATGAAAGTGTACAAAAGATATTGCGATGCGACATTATAGTATATCTGACGAAGATTACCAACATAGCCTAACGGATTGGTAAAATAAAGTGATAGTGAGCTGGTACATACATTAGAAAACAAGTTAGCGATGGGCGTAAATGATTCTAAAATGGAGATATCGAAGCTAAAAATGATGGTTGGACAAAACCTCCTTTATAAGGATGTTCACCTATGTCCAGTAGTGGACTATTAAATGCTATTGATGACGATGAGTTTCTCTTTTTTGTAAATCTGTCATCCTCTTGCATGACAAGAGTCCTTTTAATTATTATTTTTACGGGAATTAACGCGATCACTTATTTCAAGGTATTACATACCTCTGTTTTGCCCGACTGTCAGCCTGTGACCACGGCCAGTGCAACCTGGTCGAAACGTCAGGCAAAGTCGCGTTAATTCCCGTAAAAATATTTATTATCATGGAACGCAAAAGTTTAAAAATTAGTAAGAGTCCTTTTGTTTCTATTTATTTACGTTTTGCTTTTACTCTATTGTTTTATGATTTGTGCTTACTGATAAGGAGGTGTGGCTCTTCGTTAATCAATTTTGTGATGAGTGAAGTTATCGACTCCTAAGCTCCCCATGCTTTTTGGGGGAACGATTAAAAGTTGAGCAAACTTGTTTGTGAGTTCTGAGTTACAGGCGGTTATGAGCGATATGGGACTAATCCCGCCCACACGCCCACCACTGTAACTCCTGTACACCAGGATCAACAGCGGTGACCCACGAAAAACACCGAGTTATGACACTCGGGAAGTCCCAGGAAAAATTTAACTGTCTTGGAACCCGCAACGAAATTAATCAGAAGAAAACTGGATGAGTTGGAAATATAATAAGTCCACTTCCCTCCTTAGCAAAGCGGGAGACAAAATGGAGTCAAAATAGGCAGACGCCTTTTTCAAACCGGGAAGCACCACGGATAAAAAATATTATGGGTCCTAAGTGAGCTATATTTGATTTCTATAGTATGTATGGCAGAATCGCTTAAACGCACGGAAATTCACCGCAGTTGACACAAGATCCCCATAATATACTACCCCAGACGTCATTTGTAAGCTATTTAGCATCATGTTACGTTCATTGTACCAAAGACTACATTCCCAGAGGATATGATGAGCCGACTGTTCACAGCTAGAATCAGGTGTTGAGCATTGACAAAATGGTGAATCGACTAAATGAGTATAGTTTGCTCTTAAAGTTACCGTGGCCTGTAAGAAATTGAGCGACACAGTGATCTACCTCGAGCCATGTCCTCGACAACCTTTCGCGAACAGATGGAAAGAACTGGTAGAGGTGGCGCCCCTTATATGATTCGTCCCATCGATATGATGATAGACGATAGTTACTTTACATACGATAATCAGTCTCCTATTTACTCCTTATTAAAAGAAGGAAGATTGGTGGTGGATACAGGCTGTTCCCGGTCTCCTTAGGAGTCATAGAGGTCTTACTCCAGCAGTCCATTTTATACAGCTAAAATAATGATACCACTGTAAACTATGTAGTTACATTCTAAAGGTACTCTACTAATAAATGATACTTAGAACTTTAAATCATGTTCATTACAGAATTATTTGTTCTGTATGGGAAGCGAAGCCACGATTTCCGGCTTAACAGTAAGGGCCGCAGGGCACTCGACCAACAAGCTAGTCAACATCTGTTATATACTAGTGGTTGCCCGCGGCTCCGCCCGTATATATGTCGGTTATCGCGGCAAATAGTAGCCTATGTGTTATTCTGATGTATAAGCTATATTGCTGTAAAGTTTCATCCAAATCCGTTCAGTAGTTGCGTGAAAGAGTAACAAACATCCATTCATCCATTCATCCATCCATCCATACTTACAAACTTTCGCGTTTATAATATTAGTATAGATGTAAATAACTCTCGTGTCACGTTTTTGCTCACGATTAACTCCGAAACTATCTAACTGATATTTACGTCTTTTATTAAATGTGTGTTTTGCTGGCTTGCCCAAGACAGGATAGTTAACATCACGCTTAAACCAATAGAAGGCGCGGATGATTGAAAAGAGACCCAGACGAAGTTACGTGGGTCAGCTAATAGTATATAATTAGTATAGTTTAAATACATATTACGTAAATGATATTTAGAAAGTACCGTTAAAAACCTCCTTTATTCAGTTCGTTCTGTATGATATTTAGAAAATTTAATAATATCATTTTTTTAGCTCACACTCACTCATTCTGCCTATATTCCACTTTAAATTAGTGTGTGTGATTCATGAAAACTTACGTAATACTAGTCAAAGTAATTGTAATACCACGGATTATGAAGATTTAAAATTAAGAACAATTTCTAGTAGAAAAACTATTCTATTACATATGTCTATGTTTAATCAACTCCTATTCTTATTGATATTAACTGAAGGAAATCTATCACGTACGTTAAGAACTGTAAGCTTACATACAATATAGACAGATTTTCATATATTTCTAGCTCTAGCTCATTCGGTGAAATACAAAAAAAAATTTGCTTAACCACCAGTTTTCAATTCTACCATTCAAAATTAAAGGTTTCTACTAATAACGTGTTCTATTTTCAATTTTGAAAATCCTACCCTTTGAATGCGAGCACCTGTGTGGCGGGCTGCTAGTTGTTTAGCGGTCGGTTTATTGGGCTGATTGCGAGGCTACTTCCGGCCCTCCAGCGGAAGTTAACCACGCACCTTTTAGTACCTTCTACGACGCTGACCTGGTTACATGCGATTGTAATGTTCACACAACCTCCTTTTGTTTTCGTTTAGTTTTAAAAATAGAATGGTTAACTACGGGGAACTTTATTTTTATACGATTAAAACCTACAAAAACAGGTTGTATTCATTTTATTATGTCTAGTTATTATTGAATGAAGGAAACATTAATTTAGATTAGGATAGGTACTTGAAGCCGCTTAAGGGTTTTGAATTATTCGTTAACAGAAAAATGAACCAGGGTAATTACCTAGAAATTTTTGCAATCTAAAGGAGGGCAACAATCTCAAGACAGACACCACAACTAGTATCATTTGGACAACTTAAGTTTTGCCACAGTGGGTAGGTTTTTCATTGTTTATCTAGACCGATAAATGTTAGAAAACTTGGTTTTTAATTTTAAATAAATTTAACAAAATTTTTACACATTTACGGTTCTGTCATTGTGTAAAAATAAAAATCTTTTGGTAAGATGGCTTTCATCTCCTTAGACGCCGAATCCTAGGATACTAAGAAAACTTTACACATTATGTTTCCTCGGATATTACTTAACTATGACGATTATGTTTTTTGACAAAACCTTTTCAAAACATATTTTTACTGCATTAGCGTTATCACATTACGGCATTATACCTTTGATTTGTCTGACGTTTTGACCAATTTGCACTGAGTATCACAGGCCAAATGAATGTGTGATTCTTAAAAAATACTTATTTTATTACGACTTACTTTATTTAAGTCATAAAAATATCTGGGAGTAAGACTATCCTTACTAACATTATAAATGTGAAAGTAACTCTGTCTGCCTGTCTGTCTGTTGCGCTTTCACTCCAAAACTACTGATCCTATTTAAATAAAATTTGGTACACAACACAGATAGTCTAGGGCTTGAGAAAAGCCATAGGCGAAAAAGAAGGTACAACCCTTTTGGGGTTGAAATTGGGGATGAAAATTGTATAAATGCTACTCAAAGTCACTATTTCACGCGGACGAAGTCGCAGGCACAGCTAGTCATAATGTAAGTGATATAAAAGATTATTTATGTATGTCCATGTTTCTTTAAGCAAATCCTATTCTTTCTTACTGAATAAATATAATACGCACGTTAGGAATAGTAACTTACATTATGAACAGGATTTTCTGACGTTTAGCTCATCCTTTCTTATTCGATGAAATACAACGAAAGATTTGCACGGGCTGTGGCGTCTGTTTGTGTCGATTTATGATTTTTCACTGTAGCTTCAATTTAACCTTCATAAATGTCACTTAGTGTCATAATTGAATAAATGATTTTGAATTTGAATTTCCTTAACACCTGTTTTCAACTCCACCGTTTTATAAGTTAGTTACAAAATTTAAAATCACTGACGTTTTGAGTGGACAGTGTAAATGATTACGTTTATGTCTGTCTATTATCTATATACATTATTAATTCATATTATATATATTTGTCTGTTTGTTTCAGTGTACTAAACACAATAAAAAGCCCCACAGTCAGTCCACTGTGTATTCCGAAAATTTGGACAGTTGCAATTTTTATTTTGTTTTTAACACACGTATTTCCATTGTACTCGACACTGGCAGAATTGTCGACATCGGCACAGTTTGCCATTCTTTAAGAAAAAGAAAGAAAGAAAGATTACGTTTATGATATGTAATTTGAATGTATTTAGACATATGTCATATTTCATGTTCTCGTTCGCATGCTGGATACATAGTTTTAGTAAACGAGGAAAACCTGTTATTGGCCACACTTTCTGTGTATGTTATTATGTTAAAATATTGTATCGCTGTTGGTTTTCAATAAATAAACAAATAAGTTAGCATAAGAAATCCTTTAATTACCAATAAGAATTATATTCCTGAACCAGTTACTCGCGGCCGAGGCGTAAATCTGTTCTGCCACTTAATAACTCGATAAATGCACTTACTTATCTTAATCACTAGCTATTTTAATAGCCCGCTTTAGACAAATAATGGAGTGGTACCTAAGAATCAAACCGACTATTTATATAGTATTAAAGTGCACCTGCTATCGATATATTAGCACTAGCTAGATATTTCAATTAGCTTATCGGCTTTGTACCGTCAAAGAGGTTAAATAAAAAGCTGTAAACATTCGCAGCTCAGCGGCTTGTCTTGCTTGAAGGAATAATTTAGTGTATAAATATGTTTGAATTTTAATGTAAGTGGTGCGTAAGCATATAAGTCAAGAAGTTCAGGGAACTAGGATTTAGAAGTAAGAAGGTAGATTGCACTGTCATATTTTTTTCTTTGGTTACGTATATGAGGTGGAAAGTTTTCAAATTAATTAGGTTATTCGGAACACAACCGTAATGTCCGTATACTTTTTTGTATAACTGGCACAATCACAATAATCATGTGATGTAGCAAATAAACACATTTTTTGCGCTAACATTGCAAACGCTGGTTGCACCCTACGAAATAGATCAAAATAATGTACCTACTACAGAATTGTATACCTTAAAAAGATCTCTATCCTATCTCTATCTACCTCTCTCTTAGGTATAACCCACAACAACCATTTTTTATTCCTTTCTTTTTACGAGAAATAATGGCTTATTTACGAAGCGATTTTAAGCAATACAGAATGAAACCTTATACAATTAAGTAAATTAAATACATTGTGAACTTAATATAGATCAAATTGGCCCTTTACAGTATCTAATTTAAATGAATGTATTCGAAGATATTACAGATTTAAAATCTACGAATCCTGTCGTCGGCGGGGGCATCTGAAATCCACCCGTGCGAAGCCGGGACGGGTCGCTAGTTTAAAATAAAACACAAAGTTTCCAAAACTGTAAACTATACAAAATATCTGTACACAAATATTTTTGTGTTATCGAGGGGCAAACATGCAAAAGAGCCCTGCCAGTAAGTGTGAAAAACCAGAAACGCATCCACCTTTTCAGAGAAGGGTTTAAACTCTAGTAACCTCACTCACTCGGTGAAAGTAAAGAAAGAACTGCTAGCAGTGATTTTCTGTGAGACCATGGTATAATTCGATCGATCGAACTAAATTTACCAAAGCATGGCTCTCCCATGGGTAAGTCAGAATAGGTAAAATGCTACAATCTTTTCCTATATAATATTAATATATCCAGTAATCTTGGCTGGTAATGTATTGCTATACGATATTATGACTTTATATAAAATACGGTATCGCGCGTTTTTTGGTTTTTCATTTTCCAATATCATTGTGTTAACTTTGATGCTAAACTAGGCAGAATCTACACTATTGTAACAAAGTACATTATATTTCATAAATATATCTAAAAACATACGTAGATATTATACAGACACAGGAGGAATGATCATTATTTTCACGTTATAATTTTATCTGGATGGGAATAGAACCCAAGATCTCAAACTTAGCAGTCAGGGACATTAACAACTAGACCGATGCGCCCGTCGAGTCATTACTATTGAATCATCATGGAATATGTCATCTCCATTAATTTGAAACTTTTTACAATACGTGTAAGTCTCCATTCATACCACAATGTAGTCATCATATAATAAATTATAAATTTTACCTTAGTCGGGTCAAGTAGCACCTTGATAAAACAAATACACCTGATCGAATTTATTTGTTGCACCTTGCTCCAAATTTCAAACGCTCTATCACATAAAAGGCAGAAGGTTAAGTTCGCTTAAAAAAGTATTATTGTGATATTTCTTGTTATATTTGAAAAAATATTTAATGTCTGACGCAATAGCGAGAATTCAGATTGAATCCTAGTACCCTGGGAAAACAAGAAACTGCTACGGACCTTTAGGCCATTATTTTTTCATAAGAAGCAGGAACATTGCTTCTATTGTACTTGTACTGTATGAATGAAGATCTAGTTGCACTTTTATAATTTTACGGTTTAGCTAGATACATGTGGAGCTGACAGGTATCTTGATTATCAAGTACATGACCACGTGATCCCCGTTTTTAAATGTTTATAAACATGTTGCGCGTTGGTGGCTAAGACGTTGGTGGTTTTCTATAAACTTAATAAAGCACATGTATTAAACGGCAACAAACCATGAATACTTAATAAATTTTCACTTTCATAATTCACAGATCATTTTCTCATTTTTTGATTTTGCCTCTTCATTGGCTGTACTCATCAAATATATTTTTTTACTACCAGTTGAATGTATATTCAACATATTATAATATATATTACATCTATCGTTGGTCTAAAAATTTGCTACATTATTAGTCTAACCAAAAAAATTTAAAAGAACTACTCCGAGCATGTGATATCGATTTTGTGCATATTATGATTTTAACCTTCTGGGTTACACATTCATTGTGGTAACATTCTATCGTGTTTACCCGCAGAGTTACACATCTTGCTATCTCCTTCTACTTACGTTGTACCGGACAGCTTTTACAAACCTGGACAAAAAACCTAGTGATTATCTATATCCTAGAGTCAATGTGTTGGCTGTAATTGGCTTTATAAAATCGTTTATTTTAAGATAGTATTTTAGTACCTAACGATAAAATTATTAATTTATTAGTGTTCTTATATTGTTGTTCCTAATATAAATAATTGTTTCATGATAAATATATAGTAAATTAAAATACCTATTTGTAAACAAATCGCGAGGTTTAAATATAATTTGAAATTTCTACATAGTGTACGTGTGTGGAGAATGTAGCAAATTTAATTCTTTTAAAAATAAATACCTCATAAGTCCTACTGTTCGTTCCTTGAATTGTTTCACCTCATTACTTGCACGAATATCACCAGAATTCCTTCCATCTCTTACGTTTTCTTTAATCTAAACCCTACTCTGACTCGCAATAACTAAAGTTTAAATTCAGACAGTCTATTACAAATGCTGGCTTGTAGATGAGACGGTACTAGTTACCGTGCCGTCTGTACCGTACACAATTTTGAACTCAAATCTTTGGGCTACAAGTATCTGAATTGCTTGATTTTATATCTATCCTGATTAACAGTCATATTTCAATGAAAATTGCACTTTACCAGTGTCAAAATAAAGATGATATTTGCATAAACGTTTCACAGGTGTGAAAACATTCGCTGACCGTTTGTTCGAACTAAGGGAGAATGCGACAATTTCGCTTATTGGAACTACAAAAGTGGGACTAATGGTTCGCTATTTTTGTGTCACGAATTAAATCGTTATCTACTCCTTTGCGATCATACATCTATCTGTTTTAAAATATAGCTACAATTTTTATTTTTAAATAAAAATTAGTACTATTTGAAAAAATGCAATTGCAAACATTTATCTCTTACCTGATTTTGACTTAACAAAAACGTATAAAAAGCCGCGTGGTGGTGTGAATCGGGGTATTCTTCCAATACTGTTATTTCATTAAACAATTAGTTTTTGTGACTAGATCAAAACTATTGGCAACAAATTGAAAAAAAAAGTAATCATTTTCAAATATCAAACATCAAAGTGATTTATTGTAGTGGTTTACGTGAGTCTCTAGTGACTAGTTTAGTTCCATATAGTAGTAGAAAGTATTCGTCTCCACAAAAAGAAGAAAACATGGATATGTATAAATAGATACCCTTTATTGCACACCATGAATAGGAAACATATAATTCACATAATTACTTTTGCAAGTATAGATAGGCATTATAGCTTAGATTTAAAAAGATTGCATGTTGATTTGGTAATTTAATATCTGGATGAATGAAACTAAAACCCCCTGCATACTGCATTTCATGAAAATCGTCGACTCCAACGATTTTCATGAAATTGTATTGTAATTAATAAAAGTCACACAATTGACAAACGTCCGTCTGGTCCCAAACTACGCAGAGCCTGTACTATACCGAACTGCTGATAAACGTATATATTCCTTAATTCATTAAAATCATAGATAAATTAACACCCAGGCACTGAACAACGTGCACTTCGACTGCACGGTTGGCCTAGTGGTTTAGGCGGTCGCCACGCCGCTTGCCAATTCGCCAAGTGTTGTGGGTTCAAATCCTACACGTGACAACACTTTGTGTGATCCACAAATTGTTGTTCTGAGTTTGGGTGTTAATTGTGTCCGTTTCATGTATGTCTGTAAAGTCCCCCGCGACACAGGATATTTATTCCTAATGCGGGAGTTGTCTTTAAAAAAAAAATCTGCTCATCATACAAACATTTTTGTCCTAGATGGGAATTGAACCCACGGCCTGTGGCATAGCAGTCAGGATCACTAACCACTCGGCCATTCTTTGTTTTTTTTTCTGATCAAGCTACCAAAATGACTCTACTCTGCCTGATGGAAAGCGTAAGTAGAATCCAAAAGTGGTGGTCACTATCCTCAATGTGAACGTGGACAGAGCAGCATAGTGACAGTGACCCACACTATGAAAGGTGAAGGTGAAAGGACCATAATGGAATGGGAACACATGCGGTGGTAGTGAGTTCCATGTTTTAATCGCTCGGCACAAGAAGGAAGAACCGAATCGTTGCGTTTTCAATTTAAAATAAATATTTGCAACTTTAAACGTTTGTGTGGTGTCAAAATGTTGTGTTTTGACTACCATCCAACTATCAACATGTAGTCGATGAATACGATGGCCCACCTGCACTGAATTTGTCTGGATACCACTAAAATGATAAAAAATAATTTCTGGATCCTTCTTTGCAACGATCCTTCTTTACCATCTATCTATGCATAATGTATTTAGAAACATATTAGTACGTTTATCGGCAATTTGGGTTACGATACTACAGGCTCTTTAAATTCAGAAATCTTGCAATTCAGTAAGACTATTTGTTTTCTATTCAGCCTGAACGAGTAATTTACCTCCCGAATCTTGTTTTACTTGTAATACATTGCATGAAGGCATACTCACTGCATTTTCAAACACAATTTTATTTCTAACAAATTACTGATAAAACCGACAATATACGTTAATTAACTCAACACGATATTAAAAATATCAGTCCCACAATTTAATTAATTGAGAAGTTTCTGTAGATGTGTGTAAAATTTGCATATACACAGCGTTCACTATCTCAAAACAAAAACACGATTTTGAACTCGGAGCTCACATGAAATAAATCGAATAAAAAAATCGATTTTAAACGTTCGATCTGCGCCGGAGTGGGTGCAATTAAAGGGTTCCGAGAATCGATGCTCGGGACTGCATGGAGCACGCACGATATAGTTACACCATTGGGGTATGAGGGGTAAAAATAATTGTATAATATATATGTATGTAATATGGTATATCCCAACAGATATAAGAAACAGTCGTGATATTAGATTCATCTAGATATAATGAAAAGAGATGAAGAATATATATATTAAATTGATCATAGTTGACTAAATGATGAGAAGATCAATTTTATAATTTGACCACGATCTATTTTCTGCAACAGTAGCACATACACAATCATTATTATCATCATCATCTAGGAGAGGAATGCTGAGAATCAAATCCCTTCAAACTTAAAAAGAAATAAAAAATACATATATCTCAGATCTTCAATCTCACTTAATCGGTTGGAATATTATAAAACAAATTCATAACGAACCTGACTTGAATTTCGAAAGGATTCCTTCATACATTTTAATATTTAGAAATGTAAGTCTATACTAGTTTTTCCCAAAATATGTAATTAAAACTACTGTTCATTTGAGGTTTTTTTTTTAATTTATGAACTTATTTTATGAAATCTAAACTTTTTTGTGGATATTTCATACATTTTATGTTTGTGTCTGAAGCGTAGAACCACATCTACATAATTACCCACAGTTTATGGAAGCATTCCAATCTTGTCTGATAAAAAGATGATTTCATCTCACTTTTTAATTACGAACAGCTACTGTATTAAGTAAAAGACAAATATTTAATCGAATTTACTTAAATCCTCATTAAAAACATATAAGATTGTATCTTACTTGAAGCGGCTAAACAGAAAATTATCATAACCACCAACAAGAATCTAATGAAATCCAATATCGATTATAATCGATATCTCGCATTACAACCGAAACTTTATCGATAACAAAGACGAGTGAACAAGGTGTTTACGATTCAGATCTTGATCTTGGGAAAAACGTGGCACAAAACTAAATCCTCAGCGAATAAATTATAAGGAGAGCCGGGTGCTTCGCTTGTCCGCCCTTAATTGGGCCATGTTGTGGACGTTGGGTAAAAACTTAACATTTGTTAGGTATTCCAGGAATTATACACTTGTTGCTTTCGAGCGACAGTTTTATTTTTAATGTTCTGTAATGAATGTTCTAACGAGTATATGCCATTAGATTTGATTAATAAAGGAATAAGAAGAAGTTGTACGATTTATTATATTATGTTCTATCTCTTCTGAAAAACAATTGATGTTTTTATTTTTTTTAAATGTTTCATGATTTTGTATTCCACTGTTTCTGATTAGATAGTTTCACTATACCGATTGTACAATAATGAAAAGATTAGATTCGGACGACCGTTTAAACCTTCACGAAAACAGCGTATTCACATCTCAAAGGCTGGCAACACTCTTGCGATTCTTGAATCGCAGGTGTCTATAGGCTCAGTAGTCAGTTAAAACCCAGTCCACAGTCATTTAACATCAGGTGCTTGTTTGCCCCATATTTCATAGAAAAATCTCTAAAAATGCCTTTCATTTTTTTAATGCATTCATTTATCTTATCTTTGAAAATCTTATTATCTTTGAACATATCCGTCTTCGGGACAACTTTGTACTAGATAGATTGTATATCTATATAAATAATATAAAACTTGCTTAAGTTAGAAACTCCAACCAAGATTTGCATTAAGAACTTCCTTATTTCATCACTGCAGGTAGTGTCATACAATTTTTTTTAAAGAAACGCAATTTGGGAAAAAGACTTTCTAACTTTGGAGTAATTCTTTTCCTTTCATTAGCTTAATTGGTCACAAGTCGCAAGCACTAACCTTATTTTGGTACGTAGGTACTTCTCTCTTGATATTGTAATAAGAAGATTAATTTTTAATAAATATTTCGACATCTGATGCACAGTGCTATTTAACTTCAAACTATGCACAGGTACTATGACAGCTAGATTGACTGTACCCCATAAACGGTATAACGCGCATTGTAAATGTCTTGCGGTATACCATGTATCATAACTTGCACCATTCTGAAGTTGCATAAGTGTAAATACTCGTTATGTTTTTCAATACTTATATTTTTTTGTAAGTACATACCTACATATTATACATAGAAAACACCCAAACTCCGAAACAAATATTTGTAGATCATACAACTATATGGTCAACGCGGGAACTGGAGCCGAAACAATGCAAGTTTTTAGATATTTTTTTAATTAGTGTTTAAATAGTGTAAACTTTTATTTAAACAATTTATAATTTAATTTTAAAGAACCTTTAAGGATCTAAAAAATAAAAACCAAATTGGTTTTTCTGTTTAAATCGAGACAGCGTAAAACGAAAGAGTTACCTGTACACAAGCAAGTTTTATAAACGTTATCATTCTTGGAAAATTCTTTTAGAGACAATCTCAGTGTTCTCGAGTTAATACGATGTATAACGACAGAGATCGCGCGTGTCGCAGAACCTAAATTGTTTATTATTTTTTATGAGATTTTCATGAGAATCAACCCCAACTCGTTAAAGCTAAAGCTGTTATTGCTATGTAGGCATGCTGCTTTGTCTCCACGTTTTTTTTCTAAAATGTTTCAGAGTTAAACGTTTACGCAATATGTACATACAACGCATTGCAGTAAGTCATCTCTTTAGCGACTTTAGTTTAAAGACTAACAAGAAATTTCGTAACTTGTTGTTGTTTCACTACTTAAAACTAATCGTTTCACTGCATATTATTTATGTAAGAAGACCACCTTCCTATCGATGTTGTAATGTCACTTCCAATTTCCAAATAAATAACGGCTTTGTCAACCTATATATTGTATCCTGTAGTTCTAGTATGTTGCATCTTGTCTTCATTTAAGTAAAGGTGTCTGTCTTTGCACTAAATAAAGCATATTCTGTGTGCTCGCTAGTGCTGCCCTGACAACGCCTATTCATGTAATGTAACTTCAATGTGACTTAACTTTCTATTGTAACTACAACAAAGCTTACCAGCGATTTTTTATATATTTGAGCCTAGAAAAGTGACTCTATTCTGATGGAAAGTATGAGCAGAATCCAAGAGCAGTGGATTTTGACGATTCCTTCTATGTCTCAAGCCTTTAAACAATTCAAGCCGTTTAAAGGTTTAGTAGTTTTGAAACAAATTGATTTTATTGTCAATTAATTTATTTTCATATGCGCAATCAAATTAAATTAGATATCCAGTGTTGTACAGAATTGCCTCGGTGGCGCTGTGCTTGAGATCTCTGGTTCCAGTCCCGGATCGGGCCAAATGTTTGTATAATCTGCAAATATTTGTTTCAGAGTTTGAGTGTTTTCTATGTATAATATGTAGGTATTTACAAAAAAAGTATATACATATGTATTCATATCAAGTGGACTGGACAACGTCCAGTATCCATAACACAAGCTCTGCTTAGCTTGGTACTAGACTAGATTTGGCGTTGTGTGTTAGATGTCCGAAATATTTATTTATTTATTACAGAATTTCAAGAGACCAATGTCACCACAAAACCTTCCTTTAATTTTCTAAACTCAATTCCTAAGTCCTAAAAACATGTATTCTCATTGGTGACGTGGATGAGAAAGAATAAAAGATTTCATAACGAGACCGTTGAAATAGAATAACGATTTGATCCAACCTGAAATACAAAATACCTTGCAATAGAATTGCTGTACAGTATAATACGTAAATATTAATTTAAGCTGACATTACCTGCGTACTCAGTTCTGAAAGGCAACTTAGCCGGCTCGATGGAACACAAAGGCCAACCCCGACCACCTACATTTAGTTATCGTACTTGCTCTTATAATACGAGCGCACATTTTCCACTTTTCTACAGATTTCCCGAGGTGAAATCGCTAAGCGTTGCCCTGATGTTTGAGGATGAGAAATGAGCGGAAGGGGGTTAGAACCGGGGGGAGATGTATTGTAAACACAATTACCACCCCGCGCGCGCCCAGGGCAACAAATGGCGGCTAAACGACCCATTCGCTTGTGATTTGTTAGCAATATGCTTGAGATTTGGAACAAGAATGCCTTTAAAATTCGTTCTGCGTATTCTATATTCCGTATTTTTGGCACAGTTATGTCATAAGAAACTTAATTTAGATTGCTCTATGAGAATTGAACCGAAATTTTTATCGGATCAATATTTTTCATTCAACTATGTGCACAAACGGTCATTCGTAACTCTTCGTGTTAAATGGTCTCACCTGAAAACTAGTATCACTAGTGATAATATTCTAACTTTCCGTAGCATTGAGTTCTACAAATCATACGAAAAGTCAAAATAACGAACTGTTATTCACTGAAATCTTAACAATAAATCCATACTAAATGTTATAATTTGGAAGTAAGTAACTAAGTTAACTAACGTCACTCCCAAGGTAGTAAAGCCACGCTGATCTCAGCTCGAACGGGACGGCTCAACCGGAGCGGTACCACCCTCACACAGAAAAATCAACGTAAAATGACAGAATGCGTGCTGTGGTGTTTCGTTGGTGAGGGCGAGAGCGGAGACCCAATGATGCAGAAGCATCTCACTAGGCCACTATGGTACGGTCATCATGCTGCACTGTTGCATTGTCTGCTCTCTGCTCATACACGCGAGTGGAACCACGTACGTTTAGTGATTTAAGTAGTTACTTCGCCGCTTTCTACTGCGCATAGTGCTGTGGGTTCAAATCCCGCATGGGACAACACTTTGTGTGATCCACAAACTGTTATTCTGAATCTGGGTATTCCTTGTGTCCCTTTCATGAATGTTTGTAAAGTCTAAATTCCTAGTGCGGGAGTTAGCTGGAAAACAGCTGGTTCAAGTAATATTGTGACCAAACACAATTTGACAATTTCTATGGAGTCTGAGTATTCTTAAGAGAAGAGATTCTAACCAATAGTTTCTAAAATATATCTTCACCAAACTTCAAAATTTAACGAAGTTGTAAATATTTTCTCCCTGGCATTGTCGATACATATATGTGGAATGAAACCAGTCATTGACACTCGCATAGAGTTTATAAACCGTCGCAATAACAAAAGCAAAGAACTTATAACTCGAAATGCAGGACGCCTTGTTAATCCCTTACGGTATAACAGGGCGGGCGCTACAAGGCGGGGCCCAGCGCCTCTCTCTGCATAAACAACTCATGGAACAACATTTAATTATCGCTGTTTATTAAACCAGACTCACCTTAGATATGAATCATTGAATGATTACAAGAATGAAAAAACTTAGTTCACACTTACGTTTGATTGCATGGTAAAAAGGATTAGGTGTTTGGAATAATATTCATTGTGAGAGATTTCCATTAATCATCTATGTTCAATATGTCTTCACTTCTCTACTGTTTAGTTGAGAGTACTCTAAAATCTTACTTTTGTGTTTTATATACCTTAGCCAAACAATATAACATGGGTATAGTTTCAAAACGTTTTGAATATTCTATGATAATTCTGTCATATAATTACACATGGGTATATACGAATAAATATGTATTAATTTCTAGAAAACTATCCTTCCCTGTGATAATAAGCAAATGGTGTATCTACTTACAATTAAGGACAGGTTCTTCTGCACAAGCACATATTATAATGCTTCTAATACTTTGGACTTATACTATTATGTGCGCTATTTAAACATATTTAATTAATGCTAAAAATACTCCATGAAAACATATATATATCTTTGTCCTGTAATGGATGCGTTTACTGGCAAAAAAATTTTTGTCAATTTCATGAGTTCATAATCATATAGGTATATTGCACGTCTCATAAATGTTAGTTAAGAAGAATAATCACTGTTTTTTTTCTTTCTCAATAGTACTGAAAGTAAGCAGTGTAAAAACAATAAAAAAAATTATACACAACGCCATCTAGTCCCAAACTAAGCAGAGCTTGTATTATGGGTACTAGACAACCGATATAAATACATATATATATATTGTAAATACATCTATATTATACATAACAAAAACCCAAACCACGAAACAAATATTTGCCGATCTTACAAACATTTGGTCCGAACTGGGAACTGAACCCGAGACCTCATGCACAGCAGTCGCGTACGCTACCACTGCGACAACGAGGCAGTCAAACAATGACACAATGACAGTCAAAACAATAAATAATATAATTTACAGCAATAAAAATTTGTGAAATTGTAAATATACACTATGACACCATATAACATAAAACTATGAAACTAAAAAGAAAATCATTCGCACAGAGAGACCAAGTCCAGCAAAAGTGCGCAAAGCAGAGCATGCGCCGGCGGGTGAGTTTAAGACGGGCCATTAATCGGCGCGCGGCCAACCGCCCCGTGCTCGCGGCGCGCGCTGGCGCACGACCACCACGCCCCTCGAAGCCAGGAGCGGACCTGGGAAAATATGCGTGAGGAAAATGGAAAGAGTATTCAAATTTTGAGTTTAATTAATACAGAAAAGTTAAGACTTAGTAAGCAAGGGTAGCATTGGTCCCTGATCCCCGTTTTGAACTGGGACGACTTGTCCCCTAACCCGATTGGTCATATCGAACACTATCATGTTAGTTCTGTGATTGTGTACTGTAGTTTTTTTTTAAATCAGTAGTGATCCCATTTAGTAAAAAATCTGAAAAAAAGTATTCTGAACTTGAAAAGTCTACGTTAAATTTCATTCAAAAACTATAATTTTTTAACTTAATGTTCAACTAAAATATACAAGAACACGCATATTGAATTTTATTTTATTTTGATTGTTCTAAGCATTTCTACCAATTTTCAGGTATTCATGTGATGTTGAGTGTTTAAACAGTGCCGATACAGTCACACCTACACATGTTCTTAGTTAGGCTTAAATCTTCATTACCATGATCATGCTACTAAAAATCTCTTAAAAGAGTTGCATAGTTAGGATATTAGCATGTTAGGTATATTCTTATACAAATACATAACTATCATGCATTACCTATTTTTTATTTTCGTTTTATCAATAACTAGTTGTTGCCCGGGGCTCCGCCCGCCCGCGTATATGTCGGTTGTCGCGGCAAATAGTAGCCTATGTGCTATTCTGATGTATAAGCTATATTACTGTAAAGTTTCATCCAAATCCGTCCAGTAGTTTTTGCGTGAAAGAGTAACAAACATCCATCCATCCATCCATCCATCCATACTTACAAACTTTCGCGTTTATAATATTAGTATAGATATACATAATAGTAATAAAATTGTAGTCTCTTCATCTTCTCTTTCCTGAAAGAATCTGGTCCTGTACAGTTTTTTTTTGTTTTAGGCTCAAGGACAGATTTCTAGCACATTGAACTCATCATAATTATCTGCATATTTAGTGATTCGTATTCCAACTACGCCCCTGCGTTTGCGCCCCAATACATGAAGGGCGCGTGAAATACCAACCGATCTGTTCGCCGCTATTATAATGAGGCGTTATTTATTGAACAGCGCCTTACTAATCACGTCCCACAAGTAATTATTGTATATTTTTAATTCTTATAATAGCTGGATGAACGAACATGTGTAGGTGTGACTGTATCGGCACTCTTTTACTATCCCTGAAAATCGGTAGAAATGTTTAGAATTTAGAACAATAAAACTTAATTAAAAATATCAAAATTCGTGTTCTTGCATTTTTCAGATGAACAGTAAGTTTTGACATAAAATTGGTGGAATAAAAATTGTGGTTCATGGATTTGTAAATGAAATGGTACGTAGAATTTTCAAGTTCAGAATTACCTCAGAAAATGACTTCTTCATATATATATATATTTGGAATGGTAAGCGATTACCGCCGCCCATGGACACCCGCAACACCAGAGGCGTCACAAGTGCGTTACCGGCCTAGGGGGGATGGGGGGGAGGGTTTGGTATATGGGCCTCCGGTATCCTCACTCATTCGGTGAAACTCAGCGCAAGCGCTGTTTCACACCGGTTTTCTGTGAAGCCGTGGTATCACTCCGGTCGAGCCGGCCCATTTATGCCAAAGCGTGGCTCTCCCACAGTAAACATATTATATGCTCACCTTCAGCTATTTTTAGTGTGTAAGCACCTTGTGTGATGTTTTATTATAAAAGTACATTGTTTCATAAATTAATATTCATACTAATATAAATGAAATATTGCGTTCTCTACGTTTCTTTCTAATTCTTTTCTGTGTATTGTCTTTTTTATGATAAAACTAATAGTCTTTCTAAAGTAAATAAAAAGTATATTTGTTAATTTTGAGATCCTTTTACTAAATGGGATCAATGCTGACTTTTTACATACTAATATCTTGCGAAATATATCGACTTCTTGCTCTATATAATTCATTGAATGTCTAATTTGATCGGATTATAGTTATAGACAAACGTAGTGTGAGGCACACTATGGCTAGATAGACGGACGACTTGCGTAAAGCAACAGACCGGGCTCTGTGGTGTGCCTTGAGAAGGCCCAGGTCCAGCAGTGAACTCTACCTACTTATAGTTACATATGTATAAAACTTATCATTATCATCAGCCTATCCTAGTACACTAAAGTATAAAAGCCTCTCCAATTGCAAGCCACTTGATAAAACTTTTATAATTCGTTTAAAATAATGAACTTCATATGATCTTGAACTATTCTGACAATCTATACTTATTATTATAAAGAGGTAAACTTTCTAACTTTGTTTGTATGGTTGTAGGGGGTAATCATCGGTAGTACTGATCTGATCCTGAAAATTCTTTCAAAAGCGAAAGCGATACTATTCAGGAGTGACATAGGCCATATTTTATTATGATTGAACAAAAAATTCTGTCAAAAATAATAGTATTTGTAAATCAAGTCGAAGAAAAGCGGGCCGGGCGTTAACGCCCAACGAAGTGAGTACGGGTCGGCTAGTAAGGTATAATTAAACAGCTCGTCTGCAAAAGACATTACTCAATATTTTATGTAAATCAGCTTCATTTCAAAAAGTAACAAGAATATAATAAATTAAATTGGTCTACTTATAATATTTAAAAATAGTAGCAGAAATTTTGTTGGCTACAGGACGTTTAAATATTTCTTGTTTTGTTGCTTGCTGCATTACAAAACTTAAACATTGCTTTGTTTTTAAATTAGTAGCATGACATTGCGAAAATGATTGAATTCATTTCTTTAAAATTCAATAAATAACATTTTGTAGTGTAGTGTGCAGTGTAGTGTAATACGATTTTTAACATTTATTATATTTATTATTGACTAGCTGACCCACGCAACCTCTATAATTGCCCGTAGCGTAGAAATTTCCCGCGTTTTTGTAACATTCTTCATTGGTGCTCCGCTCCTATTGGTCTTAGCGTGATGATATATAGCATAGATAGTATAGATTACTAACATAGAAAGGTTCCAAACCATACCCTCATTTATCGCACGAGTGTCGTAAGAAGCGACTAAGGTAGCAAACCATGAAGTATAACATCACAGCAAAGACAAGGAAAATACCTACTTGAAACAATTTAAACCCTATACCAACACAACTGGCCAGAATGGTTTAGTAAGTCAAAAATTTATTTCTAAGGAGAGGCCTATGTCCAGCAGTGGACTGTCAAAGGGCGTTGATGTGATACTAATGATGACGACAGTATTAATCAATATGGACTTACTTATTCATTTACAAAATGCACTCAATGAAAGTCCCGGCAAAATCGGTCCAGCCATTCCAGTGATTAGCTGGAACAAACAGAAGACAAAAAAATAAAAATAAAAAAGATAAGAGGTTGAAATTACAAACAGACACTTCAATTTTATTTAGATTATTTATACAAACTTATAATCACGAAAATTCCATACGAACTTCTAGTATTTTTTGCAAATTGCCACGAAATGAAAACATCCTGTTTGTACGAAATAGTTCATCCGCAATGACTCAGCGCTGGTTCTCATGTTTGCCGCTAGATAGCACCATACATACTAATTCGATGTACCCGGGGCATTCAACTCCTTGTTTTTTTGCTGATGACACACTACAATCAAGAAGTTGTACGAGTAGATAAATAGTATATTTAAAGTACCGACTGCATAATAGGTGTAGGTAGATAAATAGTTTTATTCTTCTTGTAATGTAACATGTTCCTCATATTACGTTGAGATTCTTATCTTAACAAGAAAAAATTTAAAAATGTATTACCCGACTGCGTAATAACTTTTGTTAAAACTTGTATAGTCTATGTGACCCGGGCCATTAATACGAATCTAATGACACCTCAATCATTCATTACGATCGGTTCAGTACTTTATCCGCCACGGTGGAAATTACAAACATACATAGACTGCCAAAACTATTACCCTTTAGTAGTCGCGCAAGATATTTTAACAATTATTAAATTATCAAAGGCGCATGGTAGTCAGTAAAAACATATTAATTTTTCTATCTCGCACGCGCTCTCGCGGCGCTCATAACCCAGTTGCACTCGGTGATTAGAAACAATCACCGAGGGTAAGGAACGATGGCGCGGTCGGTACCAGGATGGGTGACCGCTGGTGGCACGATACCATGAGCGTCTCCGTGATTCGGAGGTCACGTTAAGCAGTCGGTACCGATTGTTATCAGAGGATAACAATCGTGACGTGATCGGACGTGAAGCTTAGTTAGAGACCCTTGGGTGGCTTGAAAACATCCAATGGCAAGATTACGTAGCCACAAAGTAGTCTTGCCAGTCCCCAACCCGCACTCGATCAGTGTGGGGACGTGTGGCCTTAACCTTCGTCTGAGAGGAGACCCGAGCCCAGCAGTGGGACATTATGGGTTGTTGATGATGAATTTTTCTATCTGCGAAAAGTTACTAGCTGGAAGGTAGGTTGTTGTTACTTTTTGTTCTGTTTTATTGTGTTCTTATTTTATTGTGTTTCTATTTAAATTTAACTAGGTGATACCTATTGTTAGTGTTTTTGTTATTTTTTGTTAAGTTGCTGTTTTCCATTCCCTCTGGAATTTATATTGTTTGCAAATGTTGTGCATATTTTTAATTGGAGTAGCACATGGACATGTTTTAAATTTTTGAATGCAGTTTTTAAAAATAAATATTAGGGTGAATTGGCCTAAAATGCATTGTAAAAAAACATAAGTCTTCCCTCTAGTTTTTCTTGTTAAAAATAATATGTCTTTACCTATGAAATTGCCGTTTTGTATGCAATAAGTGAAAGTACTTATTTTTTCAAACTTTTTTATTTCTGTTATTCGAAGTAATCACCCATGCAATCGACGGATCTTTGCCAACGTTTTGGTAGTTTATTGATGCCCTTCTTGTAAAAATCAGCTGGACGGGAGGCAACAAACTCTTCAAAGGCATTTTGTACTGCCTCTAGGGAATTGAATTTTTTACCCACTAAAAAGTTGTCTAAATTTTGGAAAAAGTAATAGTCGGTAGGTGCAAGGTCTGGTGAGTAAGGCGGATGAGGGAGAGCTTCCAACCCCAGCTCTTGCAGCTTGGAGACTGTCTGTTGCGCAGTATGGGGTCGCGCGTTGTCGTGAAGGAGCAGTGGGGACGACCGATTGACCAAAGCTGGTTGCAGATGTGCAAGCTTCTCCATCATTCTCTCCAGTTCGTGACAGTACACATCTGCATTAATGCTCATGCCGTTTTGTAAGTAGCTGTGGTGAATCACACCCGCACTAGACCACCAAACAGTGACCATCACCTTTTTAGGGGTCTTTTTGGTTTAGGGCTTTGCTTTGGTGCTGAACCAGGGTCTAACCAACTTGCTGAGCGCTTTCGATTGTCCAACAGAATCCATTTTTCGTCACACGTAACAATTCGTTTCAAAATTCCTTCATTTCTTTGCCTGTTGAGCAACGCAAGGCAGGTCTCGACACGTACGTTGCGCTGGCGATCGTTAAGGTCGTGGGGCACCCATCTATCAAGCTTTTTTACCTTGCCAATTTGTCGCAAATGGATGAATATTGTTTTGATGCTTACATTAAAAGCTGCTGCTAGCTCAGCTGTAGATTGAGTTTCATCAGCTTCCACAATCGCCTTTAATTCATTATTGTTAACCAAAGTCTCCGGACGACCACGAGCTTCATTTTTCAAGTCAAAATTTCCAGAACGGAACCGGGAAAACCAATAACGGGTTGTGCGTTCGTTTGTACAGTTCTCTCCGTAAACGTTTTTGATGTTACGTGCCGTTTGTGTCGCGTTGGTGCCACGACGGAACTCATATTCCATAATTACACGAATTTTTAAAGTATCCATTATGACGAAAAATGTTCAAATGTAATGAAAATACAACGCTAATCAAAAAACAAAAGACTGAGTTTATAAATAGAATGTCATGGTTTTAAAACAAAATTTATTTGAATTTAGAATACAGAGCCATTACAAACTTTTTTTTATTTGAAATGACCAGTACTGAAGAAAGGCAATTTCATAGGTAAAGACCTAATATTATTTTGTACAATGAGTGCCGCGTACGCTTCCCGCTTTAAAGTTGTGTTTCTCTGTACTCATTCGAAAGAACCCAAAATATCCCGCGACCAGGCCGCCCATTATATGAAAAAGTCCAAAGCAAAAGAGCAAGTGGGGAAAGAGGTATTCACAAACAAAATCCGTCGATGACTTACCAGAAAAAGACGTCTGTCGCAGAGGATAATCGGATTGTGCAGCTGTTTGCCAAGAGTCTTTTGTTATCACGTCACTCTGGGTAAGAACAGTTAAAGAAAAAGGGTTTAATAATATCACTTGACACCATCAAAAGGCGTTTAGTTGTAAATGGTGTGAAATATCAAAGCACTGTGAAGAAATCTCTCCTTTCTGTAACGCATATTGAAAAAAGGCTGCGAAAACAAAGACCACGATTGGGACAAGATCATTTTTTCTAATGAAGCTTCATTTTGGGCAGCTGGTTACTCGACTCGTGCTTGGATTACGGCTGACAATAGACTGATGGTGCGAACCGAGAAACATCCTTTACAGGTACATGTTTGAGGATGCTAATCAAAAAAGAATTTCGGAATTTTGCAAAAACAAGAATTATTACCGTCGGCTAAGAAGATGTTTCTACACAAAAATGATTTCTGGATTCTGTAAGAGGAGAATGATCCTAAACACCGAAGTCGGCTCTGCACCACTTGGACAGCAGAACATGGTATTACCGTGTTGGATTGGCCCTCACAGTCCTCTGATGCCAATCCAATTGAAAATGTTTGGGCGTGTATGAAGCTTAAATTAAGGTCAACATATGTAGTAACCGTCCGACCGACTTGATTGATTACAATTTATCGTTTGATATTTCTAAGGTTTTCAATAAATTTTGCCGGTCACGCTCTTTTCGTACGTATTCCCTAACGCTTTAATGTCATCATTATGTCATGTCATCATTATTCCTTTTATTTTTCATTAAACACACGAAAATGGCCAAAGAGCATGGAAACTTGAAACAAACCCTACACCAACCCGTCTGGTCAGCGTGATAGTGGGCAAATAATAAGGGACAGTGCTCGTACTTATATTTTAATACGTGTTTGAATTTATATAATATTGCTACTACTATCATTATTATTATTTTTGACTAAGAAAAATGCCACTGTTTTGCCAAATGTTGCCTTGGCCAGACATTAATCCCATAAACCGCTGCACTGATTTCAATGATATTTGTCAGGAAGATACGAGGTACACATACTTTCATTCTTGAGAAAAGAAATGGATTATTCTTTAACGCGATAACTGACACACACGCAGGTGGGGCCGCCAGCAATAGCTAGTAGTTCAATAAAATGTATTTGCAAAAACCCTGAGTTGTTCTTCACCATGGTTGTTCTGTAAACTAACCATGGATAACCACGTTCGTTGTAAGATACTGTTTAATTTTATTATATATTTGTATTTTGATGGATAATTGATTTGATACCAAGCAATTTAACTAATCCTCGATAGCTTGGTGTGGGACATTAGTGATTATTACGTCCATGTATTATTAGCCATGGCGCATTATTAGACCGCTAACCAATGATTCCAATTTCTGTATTGTAAACATTATTAATTCCTACTTCAGATTAAATAAAGGTATTTGTAATCTAATGTTTATATTTGCATAAGTTTTTAACATAATAACTTAGTCATATCATTTACTAGCTTTTGCACGCAGCTTCGCTCACGTAGACTTTCATCCCCTGATTTACCCCCTTAGAGGTAGAGTTTAGTAAAATCCGTTCTTCGAGGATGTCTACACCCTATAAGGAACCTACCTGCTAAATTTCAAGTTTGTAGGTGTTACAGTTTCTGAGATTTCGTGATTAATAAGTGAGTGGTATTTCGCTTTTATATATATAGATAAACACCTACAAATAAACGAAATCCTAAACATACAAACGATTGTATTATTTATTGTATTATTTGTATTAAATAATGATCTATATATATATAGATCATTATTTGGAGTCATCAAATCCGCTTATGTAGATATAAATTTAATCAAAAATTATGCACAGAGAGAAAATTTCAGAAAATCTATAGGCAATTTAATACTAAAATATATGTTAATGTATAATTATATATACTAAAATATATGTATACTATATGTAGACGGTGTTTCGATAATGATGCTGACAGTTTGTTTGTAAAGATAGTTTTTAAGCCTATACCTACTTCTTTTAATTATAGAACTAAATTATTATTATTTTTTTGAGTAGGCAAACGAGCAGACGTATAGCCTGATGGTAAGCGATTACCGCCGCCCATGGACACCTGCAACACCAGAGGCCTCACAAGTGCGTTGCCGGACTTTGTGGGATGAGGGGATGGAGGCGGGGGATGGGGGAGATAGGAGAAGGGGTTGGGCCTCCGGTATCCTCACTCACTCGGTGAAAAATAGTGCAAGCACTATTTCACACCAGTTTTCTGTGGGGCCGTGGTATCACTCCGGTCGAGCCGTACCATTCATGGCGAAGCGTGACTCTCCCACGGTACTTTCTTCTTATTGGCTTTACGTATATTACACCCCTTGCTTTAAAATGTTCTGACGTAGCCTATATCCCTGGAAGCTTTGATATACCTCGACATACCTGATCTGAATTTGATTAGGACTACATATGTATTGATGTAATATTTGTAGTTTTATAATGCTTTTGGGTACGTGCTTGTGTTTATTTTTAGTGCTCTGTACCCTGTGCATGTATTAACAGCTAAATAAAATATTGAGTAACTTATGGATATTTTGCCGGTTTTTCTCCATAGAAATGTTATCATGGAACCGCGCAGCTAGAGTTATTAATGTAACGTTTCGAAAGTGTCTAAAAAGGCCTACTTGAAATAAAAGCTTTTTTATTTTGAGTTACAATTGTTAGTATTTTCATTATGTAAGTACAAAAGGGATTGAATAACTTTCTTTAATGCACTTTATATAAATATGATTTACCCATTAAACAAAACATAAATATTAATACATTAACAACCCTTTAAGCGTTCCCATAGAAGAACAACAAATAAACGCAATATCCATTCACAAAACCTATTATGTTAATTTAAAACACATCAGAGGGCGATAAGATCGGGTTTCGTTCACACCACACCTCCCGAAACAATAGTTAATAAGATGATTTATATCGAGTCAAGATATGCATTCGACACGTCTCTACATCGCCTTAGCATAATCTGTGGTTCGATCGTGGTATATCGATCGGTACAAATGTTGCCGTGTCGATACTAGAGCCGTCCTTGTTGTGGATATGAGAGTGTGAACTTAAACACTTCGTGACTTTGTTATACGGTCATCGATGTTTTTGACAGCACTAAGGTATTCCTTTTTCAAAAGTAAACATATGGGTACCTCTATTGCGAATAGCACTTGTAAAATAATAGATAAGAAAAATTTAAACTGTAAATAAATTCATTTTGCTTTCGAGGAAGAAAATCGATGCACTTGTAAATGTTTTTTTGACATTGATTCTAATACCACAAGATGCGTCACGTTACTATGGAAATCCCCGCGTACTACATAAACGATTCTGCCATCTACGAAAAGTATTGCACTCGTATGCTGAGACTGTATTATTAGAATACCAAAACAGTTGCGGTTAGTATGTAGATAGGATTAATTTATTGATGGATGAAAACGGTACATGTGTTACGCTCATATGAGAAGATATAGGCTTAATATCTATACTGCAACTGTTTTAAATGATATATATATATTTTTTTTTTTTTTTTTTTATGGAATAGACCGGCAAACGAGCAGACGTATCGCCTGATGGTAAGCGATTACCGCCGCCCATGGACACCCGCAACACCAGAGGCGTCACAAGTGCGTTACCGGCCTTTGGGGGATGGAGGGGGGAGATAGGGGGAGGGGTTGGGGTATGGGCCTCCGGTATCCTCACTCACTCGGTGAAACACAGCGCAAGCACTATTTCACACCGGTTTTCTGTGAGGCCGTGGTATCACTCCGGTCGAGCCGGCCCATTCGTGCCGAAGCGTGGCTCTCCCACGGTCTAAATTTAATTAATTATATTACTATACAAAACTAAATTTAATTATTAAAAATAGTACATTGCATTTTTATAGGATGCACGATCTATGGCAGTGAAATAGATACCATAGAAAGTTGAAGCGCGTAGAATCTTTAGATACAACTGTCTTTGCAATGAAGATACGTAGTATAATTACAATTAAATAAATATTGAGTATCTTTTAGAAACGCTGTTATAATGCTATAAATTACAATGATATGTACTCCTTTCAAAAGCTTTTAAACGTTACTTTTAGATCTAAAAGAAGTTGTTTTACCTCGTGCGGAATCCGACTTCGCAGAAATGACAATACACCGATAGACTCTTAACAGAGTCGGAGAGATTGACGTTACCGCCCAGAATGGAGCAATTAATTTGGTAAGAGTTGGTTATTTGCCGTGGGCCAGCATGACACGGAGGTTTCGGTCGCCCTCTCTACGAGTTATTATAAAATAATGAAAGGCGAACCGCCCGCTGGGTTCTACAATTGGCCTGCTTAGCCGCCTCACCACCGGCCGTTTAGCTATTTTAATTTTTAGTTTGTGTACTAACGGTGTACCGTCTGTGGTGTTTCGTAAGACGGTATCGGAAAGCAATCATCGATTTCTGCGCTTAAGTCCGCCTACGTGCAGTGTATGGCCGTTTGTTACGATATTAATTTAATTTGAATCCTTGTATGTAGACACACCTCGATATTTGATTGCTCTCTTGTTCTTCGATTCATTACGTGATGGTACACAGCTCCTCCCAGCGCTGTTACCAGAAAGTTATATGTTTTTGGGTTTGATGTTTGATTTGATGTAAGAGAAACTAAACGGAAACAAAATAGTCCAAGTATAGGTAGACTTTATGGGATAATCTATTGCATCAGTTGCCCGTAATTAAGTTAGTAAATATAACCGTGTATTATACACACTGTTTTCGAGTAAAAAGTGGTCAGTGTAACTTATGAAAATTTACAGCTACAAATTCTTGAGGTCTCTTGCAAATCGGTAAATGTATATTGATGTTATCGTAGTTGACGGATGCCGTGTCCAATGTCAAGTGTACTAGGTACTGTACGGTTTGTAACAGCCTGGCTCTCTACTCCTTGTTTTTATTTAATTTTTAGTTTAGAGGAGTATGATTAGTTTATATATTGTATATGCCATCTATTAGCATCATAAATGCTGAGTAACATCATAAGTCTTCAATGAAGGGATCAATTTTGATTAATTCTTTAATTGAAAAGGGATTTAGACTGGTTTTAGTTGTAATTCAAAAATCTGAATAACCATACGAAAATCGTCACATCGTTTCTAGTTTTTATAGGATACTAGCTGACCGAACTTCGCACCGCCTTATATAATATCTGTCTCAGCTTCCCGTCGCGGAGAATAAAAAGTTGACTTTTCCCGTTATCTTTTAATTTTTCTTGTACACAAACCTTGTCCTAACAATAACGAACACAGAAAAAGCGGCCAAGTGCGAGTCGGACTCGCCCATGAAGGGTTCCGCAGCAGTAAGTAACATAATATATTTTTTATTTTTATATTTGTGTTGATTGAATGAAAGGTATATTGCTGTTTACGATTTATGACATATTAAAAAAAAACTACTTACTAGATGTCGTTCAAACCAATTTTTGGTGGAAGTTTACATGGTAATTCTTCTCTTAAATAAATCTTATTTTAGAAGTTAGTCTTAGGGGGGGGGACACATTTTACCACTTTGGAAGTGTCTCTTGCGCAAACTATTCAGTTTAGAAAAAAAATATGTTAGAAACCTCAATATCATTTTTGAAGACCTATGCATAGATACCCAACACGTACGGGTTTGATGAAAAAAAAATTTTTGAGTTTCAGTTCTAAGTATGGGGACCCCAAAATTGATTGTTTTTTTTCTATTTTTGTGTGAAAATCTTAATGCGGTTCACAGAATACATCTACTTAACAAGTTTCAACAGTATAGTTCTTATAGTTTCGGAATAAAGTGGCTGTGACATACGGACGGACAGACAGACAGACAGATAGACATGACGAATCTATAAGGGTTCCGTTTTTTGACTTTGGCACGGAACCCTAAAAAAAGGATTATTTAATTTGGTGCAGCCGATCAGAAGTTATGCGCGTACATACATTTCGGCGATTCATTTTTATATATACGGACTAGTGGTTGCCCAAGGCTCCGCCGGCGTATATGTCGGTTATCGCGGCAAATAGTAGCCTATGTGTTCATCTGATGTAGGTATAAGCTATATTACTATAAAGTTTCATCCAAATCCGTTCAGAAGTTTTTGCGTGAAAGAGTAACAAACATCCATCCATCCATCCATACTTACAGACTTTCGCGTTTATAATATTAGTATAGATATAGATAATAGTCGGAGATGAAATTTTTTTTTTTTCTTGTCTAATCCTGAAAGTACCTAAGATCTAGAGTCACCGTCGCCTGGCAAGCCAGACCGAAGTGAATCGTTGTATTACAAAGGAAAAGTTTATCTTATATCCTTATAATATGGTTTAATAAAAAACTGGTTGGACTGTTAAAAGATAAAAACAAACTTCGTTTAAGGTATAAAAAATACAAAAATCCCCTCGACCTACTTTCCCTTAGATTGATATCGAAGCGATGTGATGGTTATGCTAAAGAATGTTACAATACCTACATTGAGAGTGCAGAAAAATCTATTTCCATATGTCCAAAATTTTTTTGGTCATATATCAAGAACAAAAGAAGCGGAGAAAGTTCATATCCGGCAACAATGACTAATGGCCCCATAACATCTACGAATGGGGAAGGAACATGTGAGCTATTTGCTTCTCATTACAACAACATTTACAGAGATGAAACAATATCACCTCAAAACTATCAGGTATCAGAATACTTCGAAACAATAGCCACACAGTCGGACAGTATATCTTTCGTGGATATCAAATACCAGGATGTTGAAAAAAAAATAAAAGGTCTTGATGTCACAAAGGGCGCAGGCCCAGATGATATTCCGCCATTATTTATTGCCAAATGTGCACCCGGTCTGATTGCTCCGTTGATGAAAATATATAGCACTGCAATCGGATCTGGCCAATTCCCTAAAGAATGGAAACAAGCAAAAGTGGTGCCGGTCTACAAGAGCGGAGACTCCAGCGATGTAAAGAACTATAGACCAATATCTATTCTCTCGATCTTTGGTAAAATACTGGAATCATTGATTTGTCCACATATTCAATCATATTTTGCCAAGTTCTTAAGCGAGCATCAGCACGGATTTGTAGAGAACAAATCTACAAGCACTAATCTAGCATCGTTTGTTGAGGCCACGTGTGAAGCCATGGATAAGGGTATGCAGGTTGACGCTGTTTACACAGACTTCAGCAAGGCATTTGATAAGGTTTCACACGAACTGCTACTCAGGAAACTAGCTATGTACGGCATTACTGGTAGTCTCCTGGGGTGGTTTGTTTCTTATCTGTCTGATCGAGAGTTTTATGTGGTTGTCAATGGCTTCCAATCCAACAAGTATGCCATTGCTTCAGGGGTTCCCCAAGGTTCCCATTTGGGCCCAATATTATTCAATATATATATTAACGACATAACATCATGCTTTCATAATACCCGATTTTTTCTTTTTGCAGACGATTTAAAAATCTCAAAAGCTATAAGGTCTCAACAGGATGTAAACCTAATGCAAGAAGATATTGACCGATTATCTGTATGGTGTCATCACAACAAAATTTCGTTGAATAGTTCGAAATGTCACCATATAAAATTCACCAGGAAAGTCAATACAATAAGTTCGTCGTACCAAATAAACGAAGTTACTTTATGTGAGGTGGATGTGGTGCGGGATTTAGGAGTAATCTTGGACACTAAACTCACATTTATACCACACATGGAGAGTATAATTAGTCGATCGCAGCGGATGCTTGGATTTGTCATTCGCAATGGAAAGGTATTTAAAAATCCAGATACTAAACTGGTTTTATACAATAGCCTTGTAAGAAGCATCCTAGAATACTGCAGTATAGTGTGGAGACCTCACTATGCAACACACTCGCTGCGAATAGAAAGAGTCCAAAAAAGATTTGTGCGACACTTGGGGTCCTCAAAGAGTAGGCAATTTAAATATCTCTCCTATCTTGATAAACTAGGCCACTATAACATGAGTACCCTAGAAGCCCGAAGGGAGCTCTTGGATTTGAGATTAGCGTATAAGCTGCTCAACAACAACATTGACTGCCCTGAGTTATTAAGCAGATTCAACTTCAGAGTACCCCGCAGACCGCCTCGCAGACCGATAACTCCCCTGGTTCCGCCTCTGCGCCATACAGTGTTTGGTGCTAATTCACCTATACCCCGCATGTGCAAAGTTGTAAATGAGTGCAGCGACCTGGTTGATATGTACTCTGATTCGCTGTCGACGGTTGTCAGACACATCAAACGCACTAAAATAAAATAAGCCATTAATATAATTAGTAGTATTAGTATTATTATTTACAAATATATATTGTAATTAACTAGAGTTTAAGTGTACCTAACTAATAAGTTTTAAATTCATATAGCTATGTTAACATGTTGATACATAAAACACATTGCATGTGGTGTTTGCCTGTAATTGGTTGTGCAGTTAGATATAAGACAATCATTCTTGTATACTCCTATGTTTGCAATAATTATCTGTAACAACTGTTGGTAAACCTTAAATAAATAAATAAATAAATAAATAAATAATAGTACTAATAAATTGATGCTTTGTTATGTTTACAGCTACTGTTGCTAACATTCGCTACATTATCGCTTTTATAGCTGCTAACCTTCAGTCTCGCTATAGAACATAGATCAGGTGCCCGTGAAATATACACTATTATATAAAGACGTAAAGTTTGTGAGTTTGTGCCGTTGTAGGGGATAATCTCTGGATCTACTGAACCGATTTTGAAAATTCTTTTACTAAGAGAAGATTGATCGAAGAAGAGAAGGCTACGTTATTTGGGAGTGACATAGGCTATATAATAACCCGAAAACTGTAAAGACTTTTTCGTGGTACCTGAATTTGCAAAGTAAGTCGGAGAAAAAAATGTTTACCGCCCAACGAAGTGGGCACGGGTCAGCTAGTGTAACATAAAGATGAAAGATTAAATACCTCCCGTATGGCACAGCTGATGAACATGCATAAGTCTAGTTATTCCATAAGTTTACAAAAATCAGACTACTGGTGTACAAGGAGTAATTTTGACTTCTTTTAAGTTCTAGATGGTGTTGTGTAGCCAAACTTGGACATGGGCCATGATTTGGAAAAAAATATTATTTCGTCTGTAATATTTTCAAGAAATTAGGTAGGTACACTATAAAATAATCTTATGAGGTAACATAAAGAAATAAATTTCAACGTCAAAAATACTAAAAAAAGAAATAAGCTGAACTGTTTAAATAAATTCTACTGAAATAAAAACTAATATCAATATTTGAAAATGTTCAAATAGTGCTACTTTAATTGGACTTTTATTATTGCTTTGTGTTTTGAGAATAGTTACCGAGACTCCACTCCACGCAAAGAAAATAGATAGTCACAAGTATTTCTATCAGAGAGCCAAATCGTCGGAGTACGGTAAGAGTTAGATTTAAGGTAGCGGGAAGTGCATGCACTACTGGTGTTATACATAAACATCGATAATAATCGTTCGCTTAAATAATTACTTATATAAAATAAAATAATTTTGCTACTGCAGACTTGTCACAACATATTTCCATACCACGTAATTGGTTATTAAATAGAACTAACTAATCAAGTTAGGTGCGAGTGCGAGGGGGCGAGGGGGCTACAAGGGGACGAACACGCAACGTACGCACCACGCGTGAAGATGGCGCGATAGCCAACCGCCGCCGCCGCCCGCCACATGACGGTGCGCCCGCGCCGGTCGGCGTCGCACATCGCCGCGCTTGCGTGTCGCACTCGCGAATTAACTTTCTGTTGTAAATATATTTTTATTACATCTTGCTTTCGTTTTATTGAAATAAATTTTCTTGTTATTAACTACCTATAAGTAAGTTCTGAATCCAAGTGAGCGTGTAATGAGCAAAATTTTTTATATAAATATTCAAGAAAGTCAGATATCTTTTTATACGGCCTTCTATTAAATAAAGCCTTATTGTTTTCAATAACTTTAAACATATTACATTACATTATACACAATTATTCCAGAGGTCTCTGTATTTTGATTCTGTCAGACTGCGTTCCTCCCTAAGGCTAACTGTAAATTAAAATAGAGTACATGGACTATTAATAATGATCTTTATAACAGCCAAACTTATAAAATTTCAAAAATTTATTTCCTAAGGTCCACTAAAAAAAACTATATTCCATATATTGCTTTTGAATAAAAAAAAGCTAATATTTCATTACAGGCCACCAATTCTTAGGAAATTTCTATGTAAACTACACGTCGCGTCGTGACATTGCAATGTCCACATTTTTAACACACTCCATCATAATTGGCAAAACATCTTCTAATATTTAAACATTTTCATTATGTGCGAATTCATTAAGTAGAATATACCAAAAACACAATTTCAAATATCTAGGTAATAAGCATCAGGATGATTTAACTAATTAAGTTTAAAACTTCGGAAATTGAGCACCTAAATGTATTCAATAAAATCATTGTCGTAATCTAGTAACTGCGTATTAGACCAGGGTAGAAGCCTTTAAAAGTAATAAAAAGTAAAAAAAAGTCGTTTGGGGTAGAGACGCTAGGTTCATGGGGTCCGAGTGCTCGCGCTATGTTTAAACAACTAGCTAAGCAACTGATTGACGCTTCTCGCGACCAGACGGCCGGCCTTTTTCTAGCACAGAGAATCAGCATTGCCATTCAACGTGGTAATGCTGCCAGTCTTTTGGGAACGCTACCAGTAGGCGAAGATGTGGAGTTTTTTGACGCTTGTATGTAAATATTGTTATTTTTTTTTTTCTAAATTATGGTTATGTACATAGGTTTCATTATCTTAATTAAATATAATTTTACCTTTCCAAAAAAAAACTAGTAGGATGAAACCCACTAGAAAAGGAGGAGAATATTAAAAAATTAAAGGAAAAATAATTTACGGGCGATCTAAGGTCGGGATGGGGATGGGGGTGAGTTTTTAAGGGTAAAAAACGGTTTTTCACGATTTCCAGCAAAACTAAAAGTCCTATGGAAAAAAGTGAAATGGCAAAGTTGTAGGTAATAAAAAGACTTTGGAAACTTTGGATTTACACTTTTTCACATAACCTCAAAATTTAGGTGAAAAATTCAAAAAACCAAGTTTTTGGTTTTTTATTTTTATCTTTTACAAAATTGTTTTTTTTTTTCACGAAATTTGGGTAAAATTTACCTTTTTATGTCCCAAATACGCTGTAATTTATTTAATTAGAAATATTCATTTTTTCACCTTATTTTGAATTAATATCGAAAAAGCACCCTAATTTTCAATCGAAAATTCACCTGTCAAAATATCAGCTTTTTTCAAAAAGTTGGTATGTTTTCTGTTTGTTGAAATCTACTTTCCGAGGGTGAAAAAAAATATATACGTTACCATAGTAAATCTTCTCAGAAAACGCAAATAAACGAAAAAAACTCGAATTCGAAAATTTATTTTTAATCAATATAAATAATTTCATCTAAAAAATGTGATTGCTGCAATTTGTTTCAATCAAAAAGTTGATTTATTTAATGCTAATTACAGTTATGTCATAGAAAATCTCATTATTTTTAAATATAAATGTAAATCGTACTATTAAATGTAGATTAATATTTAATAAGACATCTACAATATTTGGAGAAAGTTAGCGAATATTCTTTAAATTGGGATATAAAAAGGCATTTTTCACCTAAATTTTGAGGTTATGTGAAAAAAGTGTAAATCCAAAGTTTTAGATCTTTTTATTACGTACAACTTTGCCATTTCATTTTTTTCCATAGGACTTTTAGTTTTGCCGGAAATCAAGAATAACCGTTTTTTACCCTTAAAAACTCACCCCCATCCCCTTCCCGACCTCAGATCGCCCGTAAATTATTTTTCCTTTCATTATTATAATATTCCCCTCCTTTTCTAATGGGTTTCATCCTACTTTTATTTTTTTTGGTTTTAAAAATTATCGACCCTGGTCTATAGGTACTTTTAAAGAGTAACCATGTTTTAAAGCGTAATGGGATCTAGGAAACAGCAGATTTCTACTCGATTTATTTTAACCCAAGAAAACTGTGATCCTATAGAAGTGGAATCGAGGATTTGTGGACCTGCATTAAAATTTTATTGGTGTGTTGTTCGCAATTCGATGTACACGTCAATGACATAGCTATCGCATAAACTATACCTATGAAACTATTTAACATTATTAGTTTTGGTTATTTTTAATTATTATTTTATTAAAACTTACTTACAATAACTGAAGTGGTCGTAAGTCATCGGCCTGTGTTTTTATTAGAACAATATTCAATTGGGACACGGTAATGTTAGAAACAAACATTTCTAATGTTTCTGTAACTAAAATCAATAGAACTTTTATCAGCTACTGTAACTATTACTCGTTTAGGCTATCTTCATGTCTAGGGTTACCTTTCTTTTTTTTGTCTTTTTTTTTCAAGGGACAGAAAAATACTTTAACGTACCTATTTATTTGTGAAAAAATGTCAAAACCAACCTCCATCAATCTCAAACCGTAACGGCATTGCAGTGAGATCCTCACGAACATTGATTGGTGGGTACTCCCGTAGAGCAAATCCCCAAATCAAACCGAACATGCGTTTAACATGAACTTTAATCAATGAAGTTATGTCGGCGTCTTTTCGGTTTAACTAACCGAACATTGCTGAGAAGTACGACTAGCAAATGGATGCGGCATGGAAATATCTTTTTAAACATTACTTGTAATATTGTTATTGTAATAATAATGTTATACAACATTCACGATTGACAGATTTTTTTTTTCTGTATTGCCAATGATCGAACGGTTGAAGTCAATTTAGTGTTGATTGCGCAATGAATATTTTTTAGAAGAACTATATAAGAGTTTATAAATTAATTTGTTTAAAAATAATATGTGGAACAATTCTTTGCGATAATCTTATCGCAAAATTAGTTTGCAACGCTATCGTAAACAAGAACTGTTCTTTTTAAATTTATTTTATTATACTAATATGTTAATGACCAATGTTTAACATTTTGAGTATCGTAAATGCATGAAGTTACTAAAATAAACATAGACATTGAATCTATCTGCAAGTGCAAAAACCGGTGTATGTTATAATATGTAAGTATAGGTATATATAAGCTTTAAAACGTATTCTTATCGGTATTTCTATCTGGAAATTGCGCTTGTGCGAGAATGTCTGGCCGGACTAACAGTTCTTTTGATGTTATTTACTTTTATAGCTGGTATCTTCCAAAATAGAATAGTTTACATGTTAAGACTTGTATGAAATACAATAAGAAACTTATAGAAATTCATGACTACAATATTTTTTGTAGTTATGAATTTCTTCTTCAAAGAGTCGTAATAAGTATTACATGAACTTCTTTGCCAAAAAGTATTAAAAGTATGACCAACTTAGCCACTTAAGTGCTTCAGTCTGGCCCAATGTAGGTTTTCGAAGTTATATACATATATTTCCTTATCTAAGTTACAAGAGACTACGAACTTAAGTAATTTAGAAACTTTTTCAAGTTTGTCCCGAGCTAACTAATTTAAAAACTTTTAGGTTTGTGAGAAGAAAAATGTAAAGCCTGGTTTTTTGCCTACAAATTATTTACCTAAACCATTACATACTCACATATTTTGTTTTAAAATGTAAAGGGACTAATTCTTCAAAATGCCTCTACATAATCGCGTTTATTTTTACTTAGTGTAGCTATTTCAATCTTTTTATAGTTATACATCTGCTAAGGAATAATCAGAGAATTAGAGACGTACAAAAAAAATTGAAAATAGTTCATTACAATTTACAGCATGCGAGTATTGCCCATCTGGCGGTGTCCTGCGGACAACGTTAATATAAAATAGCATTTTGCAAAAGTTGTCCCTAACCCGCGCCGGGGACGTATGGCCTTAACCATCTCCTGAGAGGAGACCTGAGCTCAGCAGTGGGACATTATGGGTTGTTGATGATGACTTTCATCGTTGGTATCTTCGTTCATATTTTGGTCAATGAACATTGTGACTAGTTATTTCGAAATATCGATATTATCGAATATCGAATTCCATGTATTTTAGGAAGGTACTAAACATATAATAGATTTAGCCCAAACCTGAAATGACCGATATATAAACTTAATATTTAACTACGCATTAATCACAAAAATACTTACTTTTTAATCTCCATACGAACGAGCTTTTTAAATCTTAGTAGATCGTCGCACGCGCAGCTAGTTACTGGCGGTAATATTCGCTGACTCAGCGTCGCCTCTTTAACTATTCCCACTGATTGTTCCATTCGGCATTGTCTGTCCATATCAGCCCCTCACCTCCCCTCAGGCCATCAGTTAATTAGTTTTTATTATACAATATCCGTGCAATGTTTAGATGTCGATGTAATACATATACATTATGCGGATCTATATTCATTACCGTATTCAGAATATTAGCGACTTTTCTTTAGGTTAGGGCAATTCATATCTCTACTAACCCGTCTGGACAGCGTGGTGTAGGTCAAACCCTCCTTTCTGAGGATAGGCCTATGTCTAGCAGTGGCCTGTTAAATGCTGTCGATGTGACGATGGTATGTATCCAACCTTAATTAAAGTTAGTAAATAAATAAATGTACCCAGAAGACATCGTCCTCACCATAGATAATATTATCGTTGAGTCAAACTATCAACAGTGGAGCAAGAGCCCTCGCAAACTGCCGATTTTGATCAGCCGATTGTTTGGTTGGTTTCCTAATCAGTATGTAGATGTATGGGAGTGCGCACATTATAACGATTCGGTATCGGCCGATAACCGCCTTCAAACTAAACTATCGGCAAAATATCGCGTTTGTAGTCTGCGGGGGCTCTAGTTATGACTTTCCTATAACCTGTTAACTCTAAAGATAAGTCTTCTGCTGCCCTTTAAATCCGTATCCCCCCTGTGTCTTAAAACTTCCGATCCTAACTCACTTTGTGAAAAGCACCTGTCGGTATTTTGCATTTCTTAACAAAGAGTTTCTATGAGCTCATAATATGTGCTAAAGCATGACTCTCGTAAGTCAAAAAGCATTGTATTACCTACATTCTCTGTAACTAACGTAACTCATTGCATCCCACATATAATTTACAAGTAGTTTTATGACGTAACATTAAAGCCTTAGAAATACCTAAGGATCAGCCTGAATCTTAATAACTCGCTCTATCTAAATTTTCCTGTAAACTGATAACTCATTGTTAATAGTGTCAAGTCAATCCGACGACATACCCGTTGTTATGACATTGCTCACCAGTTCATTACCTCCGTGTCAGAGGTTGGAAGTAGGTGTGGGTGAAAGGGTAAAATCATTGTAAGTCTTACGAAGTCGCCACTGGCATTGCTACGGTACGGTGTTCCTATCAAGTTGTTGAGCAGAAGTCAAACTGAAAAGTAATGATCTTAATGATTTGGAACTATGATCCCCCGAAGTTGGAAGACGGCAGCATACCTATTTTAGGGCAATCACATTGTCTATAAAATAGATTATCTTAAATAAAATACAACAAGAAAACAAAGGATAAGTAATACAGAATACCATACCAAAAAACTTATTTGTTTTGATGATTAATTGCAATTTGTCGATGATTTAATTCGACTATACAACAACTTCAAAAGTTACGTTTAAACCGCCCACTTTCCAAAAACACCTTCATAATAGTCCATACAAACGTTCACACGAACTAATGCGAAATCATTATGCCAACGCAGATTCGAACGACAAACATAATTATATTTCTGTTTATGATCTGCGTTATGAGGTAATTATGTTAACGCTGGCGCTCCATTTGCGGATATCGCTACAGGCAAATATTTTATTGCTTTATCCACTTCTTAACCTATTGACCAATGCATAGTGTACATACATATTTATGTGTAATCTGTGCTTTTGTTTTACTTTCTATAAAAATAATAACTGTACACATTCCACATATGACAGCTTAATAGGCAAAGCTTGTACTATGGTCACAAAACTGCTGATGAACGTACTTAAATATTTCTATATGCATACATATTATAGATAAATTGTACGATATTATATGTCCTGGATGAGAACGGAACCCACGGCCTCCGGCTTAGCAGCCAGGGTTACTGAGCACTAGATCAATGTGCCTGTCAAACTGAAAACAACTCTATAAACTGTTTTAAAAAGGTTAGCTATAAAATGATGGACGTTGTCTTTTTTGCCACCTCTACCAGTTCTTTCCATCTGTTCGCGAACGGTTGTCGGAGACATGGCTCGAGGTATCAAATTCTTACAGGCCACGGTAATTTTAAGAGCAAACTACACTCATTTAAATTAGTTGATTCACCGTTGTGTCAATGCTCAACACCTGATTATAGCTATGACTATGAGGTGTTCTTTGTGTCCGTTTCATGTATGTTTGTAAAGTCCCCCGCGACACAGGATATATTCCTAGTGCGGGAGTTGTCTTTGAAAAAAAAAAAATAGCTTACAAATGACACCTGGGGCGGTATACTATGGGGATCTTGTGTCAACTGCGGTGAATTTCCGTGCGTTTAGGCGATTCTGCCATACATACTCAATACTCAACTCATACGTAATCAAATATCTATTATATATATATCACTTGGGACCCATAATATTTTATCCGTGGTGCTTCCCGTTTTGAAAACGGTGTATGCCTATTTTGACTTCATTGTGTCTCCCGCTTTGCTAGGAGGGAGGGAGGGAAGTGGACTTATAATATTTCCAACTCCTCCAGTTTTTCTTCTGATTAATTTCGTTGCGGGTTCCAAGACAGTTTTAATTTTTTCCTGGGACTTCCCGAGTGTCATAACTCGGTGTGATCGTTGGTCACTGCTGTTGATCCTGGTGTACAAGAGTTACAGTGGTGGGCGTGTGGGCGGGATTAGTCCCAGTTCTCTTTTTACCCGACTACGGCAAAGCTAAAGGAGGGTTATGATATGACAGGCTATGTGTGTATGTATGTTCATTTGTTCCCTCATAGCTCCTTAACTACTTATTAGAACTGGACAAATGAGTTAGAAGCGTCTTAATCGTCTGCTGGTTATAGGCTATATGAAGTGTTGCTGAATCAAATGTGGCGCCCTCTAGCCGACATAAAGTAATGAATTAAAAAATAAATTTGAGATAAATATGCCGTGTTTGGTATCATTGGAAAGGGCGTTACTTGTACATTTTAAATATATATATGTCGGAGTGAGGGTATCCAAATAATAAAAGTGATACAAACATTTGCCACTATCGAACACTACGGAACACTCTATATAAAGCGGCGCGATCGGCAACAGGACACAGTTCTCTTCAGATCTCGCGACGACCATATCTATTATTTGATTTGTGATTTATTGTATCTCTGTGTTTTATATTGTGTGTATGAGGCGATATTTATCAGTGGGGGAATTACTAGCCTAGGTGGCGAATTCCACAGGGCATCGCGGAGGGGTGAGCGTTGCCCCAATCCCCTCGTGGGGGGTGGCTGATGGTGTTCAAGTTAATTCGTATCCGTTTAGTAGTGATTAGTGTTTGGCTATAGTCCAGATTTGCTGTATCTGTGATTCATGTTCTCGTTTATTCTTGTGTCTCCGACATCAGAAGTGGGATCTGAATCTCATTTGCCCACAATGTTTGAGAGTGTAACGGATCGTCAGTCGCGGCGAGCGGTCGAATACCCTCCGCTTGAAAATCGTACGAGGTGTCATTTGTTAAATTTTTGTAAGCGAGAACGCTCACATAGTGTCAAAGTGTCGGTATAGCCTTTTCGCGTACGAACGGTTTATGAGACGTGCGGCCTACAACAGCGGCAGCGTGCGGTAGTAAAAGCAACGCATCGGTAACTGGGAAGTAACCGGTATGTACGGACAACTCCAACAATCCGGTGAGTCGTACTATTTTTATTTTGTGCTGAGTGCTCTTTAATAAGATAAGTTCTGTCAGATGAATTTCTAGGCAAACGACAATATTGTGTAATTTATACTCTCGATTGTTTGATTGATTGTTGATTTTTGTGTAATCAAAAATAAAATAGTGGAGTGAGTGAAGGTGATTTTAATTCAAAAATGGACAATATTGTGCAGTAACATTATTGAGGGTAGGTAATGCCCGCACTTATTGTAACGTCGAAATTCTATGTACAGTTTTAATTCAGATTTTTTTCATTGCGGTTAGTGTTTCATGTAGTACACGATTACTGTATTTCAAACGACATAATTATTTAAAGAGAAGAATGAGAATCTGTTTGCATTAAGGTTTTCAGTTGCAGTTTTCTAAAATAATCTTGTTCTTAAAATAATAAGATCGTTTCTATTGGTGACATCGGTACAAAGGTAGACAATTTCGGAAGTATAGTGTAGTATTATATCATAGCAGAATATCTGTGATGGAGGTGGATTGAATTATCCGTTCTGCACATGCTGTTTGTTTATTGTTTAAATTTATTTCTTATTTTTAACCCCCGACGCAAAAAGAGGGGTGTTATAAGTTTGACGTGTCTGTCTGTCTGTGGCACCGTAGCTCGCGAACGGATGAAGCGATTTCAATTTAGTTTTTTTGTATGAAAGGTGAGTTACGTGCGAGTGTTCTTAGACATGTTTCATGAAAATCGGTTGAGTCGTTTAAAAAGTTATGGGGGTAAAAGTGGGGAAGAATAACCAAATGTCTGCAAAACGTGCCAGTATAATCGTTAAATGACAATTGTGTAATTGATAACTTCGACCTGATGCTGCATAAGGGGTTTTTTTATTTATTAAATTTTAAATTTATGATTGTGATGTGATTTTTAGTTTGAGGCGGGTTCGTCTTTGATAGTGGCTGTTAACATTTTTTAGATTATTATTTTTACCACTTTGTGATAGTTGTGACTCGAATTATAATTACCGTTTTTTTATTTTGTGATGAAATGTCGATATTTTCAGTAAAGATAAAAAAAACTGGTCGGACTTCTATTTGGTGTCAGCTATCTCACCAGCAGCGGGTGATTGTAGCTGGCATGTCTATGTAGTTGGCAGATACACGTGTGGGAGTCACAAGGGATAACTAACTGTTACACTTGTGGTGGTCACAGGGATGACCTACGATACTATTTATTTTGATTGCTTTGAGAATTTGCAGCAGTAGTCAATTACTAAAGTTCTTATTTTATGTTTTGATTTTAATAATGATGTTACTGTTTTCTTTTGCTGTTCAGTAGTGTACTGTTTTATTGAGACAGAATAGACAGTGAGGCTATGGCAGAGTGAGAGAGATACTGTGTGTACACGCATGTGACATTTGATAGGGAAAGTGTAAATTAGTAAAGTTTGATCTCAGTAACTTAGTTTTGATTCAAAGTTAAGAAAGAAATTAGACAAAGTTAAATCCTAAGTATAAAGGACCGTTTAAAATTGTAGAGTTGCTCGATGGCGATCGTTATACTTTGAAATCTTTAACTAGTAACAGAATCTACAAATGCGCTTGCGTTCGTATACGAGAGTTTCCTTTAAGTGATATACCCGAGGAGGTAGATTTGTCTGGCATTGATAATAGTGAGGAAAATCCCTGTAGATCAAGTCCCTATTGATGTTGATGATGATAATCAAGGGTTAATTAATGCTGATGCTATGGAATGAAATTGAGTTGTAATTGTGTGGCGAGTAGTCTCTATAATGAGATATGAGATATCCTATCAGGGTGATGGTTGTTAAAGTTTAGTTAAGTTTTGCGAAAGGCGAGGTGGCCACTGAAAGGCGAGGTGGCCACTGAAAGGCGAGGTGGCCATTGAAAAGTGAAATTGGTAGAATAAGAGGCCATGTAGATATTGTTAATAATAATAATCCAAAAATGTGTAACGCGATAAACGGTGAGGTGACTGTTGCGATACTACTTACTGGTGTTATTAATTTAGTATGTAGCGAGAAGTCTATTAGCATTCAGATTTGATAACGAAAAGCCTATTTTATGAGAATGTCCTAAATGAAGTTGTTCCACAGAAGATAAAATGTAATAATGTACCCAATGTCCTTGGTCAGGAGTGGCCGAACAATACAAAAATCTCTTTCTTTTCTGCGGATAATGATGATGATGCCTTCAACATCACACGAGGACGTGTAATACGTCAGGACGGCCGTGTCGGAGTGAGGGTATCCAAATAATAAAAGTGATACAAACATTTGCCACTATCGAACACTACGGAACACTCTATATAAAGCGGCGCGATCGGCAACAGGACACAGTTCTCTTCAGATCTCGCGACGACCATATCTATTATTTGATTTGTGATTTATTGTATCTCTGTGTTTTATATTGTGTGTATGAGGCGATATTTATCAGTGGGGGAATTACTAGCCTAGGTGGCGAATTCCACAGGGCATCGCGGAGGGGTGAGCGTTGCCCCAATCTCCTCGTGGGGGGTTGCTGATGGTGTTCAAGTTAATTCGTATCCGTTTAGTAGTGATTAGTGTTTGGCTATAGTCCAGATTTGCTGTATCTGTGATTCATGTTCTCGTTTATTCTTGTGTCTCCGACATATATATATATATTATATATTAATAACGGCACCAAAACATTTTCAATAAAAAAAGTAAAAACTAAAACCCAACTACGACAAAAAACGACGCTGAAAAAGTCTGAAACAAGTTTGGAAAGCCGTAGTCACACGTTACATAGAAACGCACCATAACACTTTAACAAAGTGTGACTACGGCTTTCCAAACTTATTTCAGACTTTTTCAGCGTCGTTTTTTGTCGTAGTTGGGTTTTAGTTTTTACTTTTTTTACTTATCTTTTTAACCGACTTCAAAAAACGAGTAGGTTTTCAATTCGACTGTATTTCTTTCTATGTTTCTTAAATAAGAGAAGAGGCCAATAGAACAACCATATCCTTTTTACCCGTGGCTTTATTAACTTATCTCTACTTTCTACAGAATACATTACATAAGTTGTACTTAAGCCATAGCCATACTGTACCCATTTCATTTCAGTCAAGTGGGTGATAACGAGCTGTGTTTTGTAGGTGTATAATTAGAACAAATAAGATAGTAGAAAATAAGAAATTACAGTTACAATTTCTTTCTGCTGTATGTAATCGATGAATGTTAAAACTTTGGTGAAGGCAAATCAAAAGTTTTCAAGATTAAAGCTTTCCACTCTAGTCAATCCAAAACTGTCGTTAAACAAACACCATCAATGCGGTTATCTGAACATCTTGTAGACACATACAAGTAACAACAGTGAGGTTACAGCAGTGGTCGTGTTCTGACAACATTACCTCTTCTATTTGCATAGTAATAGGTTGGTCCGGCCATACACCGGCTCGGCTTTAATTATACGAGTACCAGTACGGCTAGAAGACTTTACCGTAAGCTTCTAAATACCGCTTCAGTTTCGGTCGTATAAGTGTTTTTATTGTAAAAGACATAAAGTTTTAATGTTATTGCGTTATTGTTGGATAATTATCGGGGTGCGTGTTTTTTATTGCTAGATTTGTTGATATAGTCTAACGTTTTCTATATATAGCTGACAGATAACTACTTTCACGCAATGTTGTTTTTTTGTTTTTGCTTCTCATGAGCCTATTAGTCTGGTTAGTGACCTGGATTACTGACGAAGAATTCGATTCTCATTCAGGACAATTAATTGTGTGTGTTTTTTTTATATATATTTTAGCTGCGCCAAAATCACGCCGCATTGCCTGATGGAAAATATGAGCAGATTCCAAGAGTGGTAGTCACCATCCTCAATGGGAATAAGGACAGTGCAGCATGGTGACCCACACTATGGCCACCTAGTGAGAATGTTTTTTGATGAAGACGATCATTCGTTTTGTTCTCTATAATATGTATGTATGTAATGACTGCCTCTGTGGCGCAATGGTAGCGTATGCGACTGTTGTGCTTTGAGGTCTCGGGTTCGATTCCCGGGTCGGACCAAATGTTTGTATGATCTGCAAATATTTGTTTCGCAGTTTGGGTGTTTTCTATGTATGTATTTACAAAAAAAAAGTATATAAGTATTTATATCAGTTGTCTAGTACCCATAACACAAGCTCTGCTTAGCTTGGGACTAGATGGCTTTGTGTGTTAGATGTCCAAAATATTTATTATTATTTATTTATTATGTATTTCGAAATATTTCAGTATGTTTATCAGCAATTTGGTTACCATAGAACAAGTTCTGCCTTTTTGAATCAGACTGCCGCTTATTAGATGTGTGGAATTATTAATGGGATAATATTCATAGTTAATTAGACGTAATGGTATACATACATGAAAGACCTCATATTATATTAAGACCTCAAGTTGTCTCATAAAAGTCAAAATAATTTAAGTCTGCTAATTTCGGATTATGTTTCATACGCATGGAGGTTGCAAGAAGCCGAGGATCGAAGCAAATGGCGTGCAATTGGAGGGGCCTATGTCCAGTAGTGAACTGCGGTAGGCTGATGATGAACTTCGGATTATAATAGGTAGGCCTGATACAGTACTCATAAACATTAAGTTATTATTGCTCAATTTATGAGATAAGTGTATATTCAAATAAAATAATTTTAATCTAATATAAATTCTTAGCATTTAACTCCAAACCACTAAAACTAGGCATGTTTTTAGAAACCCATATTAGTAGCAGATCTATTTTGAAATAAATCACATTTATTACTTAGTTAGTCTCCCTGCTTACTTTTAGTTCAATAATACCTATAAATCAAATCATCATTTCAAATGAATAAGACGACTACGATTGACGGTCAGGTACAGCGACGATTTGCGCAAGAAGGCTGACAGAAGTTTAATGCGAGAAGCTCAAAATAGATCAAAATGACGTGCAGTGGGAGACACCTATACCCAGTAGTTGACTGCAGTGTACTGATGATGAATGATTAAAAAAATGTATATTCTTGATGACAGCTTTGGGTCGCGCATGACCAGCATTCCGAATGTCGACACATGACCAAAAACATGTAGGTACATAAATTAGAACCAATATTTCGACATATTTGTGATTTGGTATACCTATTTTAAATTTAATTCTTACACAAACGTCTCAATTATATGCAGCAGAGTTAGGTACAACTTTATAAAGCGTGTGTAGGCTTATATAATTGTTTAATATTATATTAAAAGGACACATATTAAGGGCTTTTTTTAAGTAATCGAACAACGTTAAGTCATGCGATTAAAATAACCCTTATTACCATTTTACCGAAATAAAATCTAAAATAACGAACGAACTAAAATAAATAAATAAAATTTAAAATCTACCTCCACAAAATAAAATTCAAAATTAAAATTAATTGTGTAAATAAAATGTTTACGACATACTTAAACCTGTTTACTTGATTTATTTTTTCTGAAATAATTAAAATTTGGAACAAAACAAGTTGAAAAAGAAATAAAACCAGCTTTCCCTACGCCGCGAAACGATTAAATAGAAAATTTATCTGCAGCATTTTCGTGACAATGCCTACTGTTACAGCTACTTGAGGTTTCATGCTTGTCGGCCGTTGTGCGGCGTCCTAGGCCATAACAATTAATTAGAGGAACGTATGGCTAGCTTGTAGTGGCCGCTTCGACCAAGGCTTCGACTAACCGTCCAAACTCATAAAGGTGGTGAAATACTGGTGTAAGTACAGTTGTGACGTAACTTGGCCGTGTTTTCACGTGAAATATATGTTGTTGTATTAATGTGGATACCTACACAAAACACTTTTAAAATTACACACTTTAACGAAAAAAGTAAATGTGGTTGTAGACTCTAATTTGCTTATACTGTAGATATTGTATCTGAAAAGTCACATAATATGTAAAACTCGACTAGTCGGTCTAGCGGTTGGCGTGTGCGACCGCTGATCATGAGGTCTCGGGTTCGATTCCTGGGTCGGACCAAATGTTTGTATGATCTACAAACATATCTACTAAGATATAAGTAAAACTCATTTGAAAAAAAATATTGTCAAGTTTTAGAGTTAGTAATAATGGTAAAATTTTAATAAAGTTTTAACCTATTTCTTTAAATCGATTCAACTACTTTATGACTATACATAATAAACCACTTAAATACAAAAAGTTTTAGCATCTCTTCGTTTTTTAAATGTTCTCGTTGTTATTGAATTTTCTTGTGTGATGTTTAAATACCTTTATATTATTACAAAAATGTATTTAAATTATTACTGTTACAAAGATTTCATCAAAAAATGTTTGGCAGAAACAACGATTCCTGTTAGCCGTACCGCGTGAGCCAATCCATACGGGCCGGTTGGTCCCGCCTCTCGTCCGTGAAAAATGCGAATTACTTTTGAAGATGGCCAGCGAGTCAGAAACTCATTGTTGTTCTGATAACGATATTCAACGCGGTGCCACTCGTGAGCGCCGATGTCGGCGGCCCATAGCTCGTGAAATTATTATGGTGCAGTGAAGTGGGCACGTAAATAATTTTCGTTGAATATTTGTATATAGGGATTTTGTTTGTTAATGTAAACGCTATCTCACTGAATACTGAAATAGGTGCTGATAAACTGATCTACTATTGAATTTGCAACTATCGACATGTCTATGAATGCAAAGGTATATAAAATATGGTATTGCGTACAGGAACGGATGTTATATCCCTCTACCACTGAGTTATATACTGCAAAAGCATGAGAATTTTCATCGCGGAATGCAGGATCAATAGCTACTAAATAGTTCACTTTATCTTCGCTTGATGATGTTGACGTATTTTTTTGTTGTGAGTCGAAGTCGATACAATAGGTTCTTACTTGTTTGAATTTGAATGTGTTTGATACTAAATCATTAAAAAAAAAACTTCAAAGTTTCTAGGAAACTGCGTACTCCTATCTCAAATCACAGTAGAGAGAGAGAGAGAGAGAGTACTGTGCTCAAAGGCTGACAGACACGCTTATGATTCCTGAGTTTTAGACGTTTATGGGTTTCATTTTATTTTAGTCTAAACTTTAGGAAGGAAGTTATTGATTAGTGGAGAAACTTGTCTTGAAGATATAACTAATAAACCTTTTACAATTGTAGTTATTTATTTTTATATTTATTTATTATTATTGTAGGTAGTAGAGCCACGCTGATTTCAGCACGAACGGGCCGGCTCGACCGGGGCGGTACTAACCTCGCACAGAAAATCAACGTAAAATGACAGCGTTCGTGCTGTCGTCTTTCGTTGGTGAGTGCGAGATCGGAGGCCCAAATAGTCTAGTCAACAAGTTCCATACTTGCTGACTAGACTAAAAGATACAGAAGCATCACTAGGCCGCCATGATGTGGGTCGCCATGCTGCATTGTCTACATTCGCAGTGAGTATGGTGACCACCACTCTTGGATTCTGCTTATGCTTTCCATCAGGCAGAGTAGAGTCATTGTGGCGGGCAATACATAAAAAAAAGAAAAAAAATGTTAAAAAGAGATCAGATCAGAGAACTACGTTATATCTTGTCGCAAACTTGCACTGAGAAATGAGTACATTGTATGTATATATCATGTATGTTATATACGAGGTATGTACCTACATATTATAATGTTAATTAAAATATTTAAATTTATTTAACGGACAGATAATAACATGACATGCACACATCATACACAACATATGTACATTTCAATTATGTTTTTAAACAGTATAAACGAGTTTTATAATTTTGACATAATTTATTTTTAATTTAAGAACTGTGAGTATGAAATGAGTTTAACGTTAGAGGACACCTTGCAAAACGTTAAATCCATTAAATATTAATATTTTGGCCTATATAATAGAATAATAATTGCAGTCTTCTGCGAGCATTAGGAAAAGAAGAAATTAATTGAAATTGAAATAGAAGAATTGTACCAAACAAGTGGTGTTGAGATTTCTCAATGATTATACTATTTCATCATCATTTTCCTAGCCTTTATTATTTCCAAAATTATTTGGGTCGGCTACTAGTTCAACTAGTTTTACCTGAATATCAGTTTTCCCACTGAGCGACTGGCATCGGACCAACGCTACCCTGAGGGTGAACTGAATTCGAAGGTTGAACTATTTGTCAGTATATTTGAGCGCACTGACTTCCCAATAACGATTGCCATTGATGTTCGTGACAACTGGAATCGACGGCTTCACGTGTTTTACGAGGCACGGGAGCATAGTTATAAGATACGAGCTGCTAACTACTACCCACGCAACCTCGTTTACGTCTCCTATTGCCCGTACCTTAATAATTTTCACCCATTTTTGTAACATTCTTCATTGGTGCTCCGCTCCTATTTGTCTTAGCGTGATGATATATAGCCTTTAGGCTGCCTCGATAAATGGGCTATCTAACACTGAAAGAATTTTTCAAATCGGACGAATTGAAAAGCACGTAAGTATGCTTTCAAACAAAACTACACTATGTATAATATTCAACAAAGTTAGTGTATGTGTTAACGAAAATGTATGTAATCTGTCATTGTATACAATTCCTAGGAAATGTATGTAATTCCTAAAATCGCACGGAAATGTGTGAAATAAATTATATTATACTTACACATTACACATTTTCTAGGAAATCTATACATTTCCTAAATAGCAATCGGAAATGTAAAACATTTAAGATATTGGTGGGTAATTATTTTTAGGTTAGGTTAGGTTAGAACATATGAACATATTATTATTATTTTACGGTATTAAGATAATATGAGTGCTATAATAAAAAAATATTATTAACAACGTGTTTTATTACAGAAAGCATTTACTTTATACATTCCCTGATACGATATTGGAATTATATACAATTCCGAGAAAATTTATACATTTCCTAGGATATCTATGTATTAAATAGTTTTTCAAACAATATTTTATACATTTCTTAAATAGTATCGGAACTGTACACATTTCTTAGGATTTGTATACAATTCCTTGATTTCATACATTTCCGGTAACATATATAAAATTATTTCCGATTCCTTTTATAATACCTACTTAATTTTTTTTTAGAAAGAAAAAGTTCAATTCTTATACAACTCCAATATACAAAAAAAAACATGTTTACAGTTTTTTATACTGCATGACATACTAAAACAACACACTGATCTACCACTAACCCTTTTTAGTTCTTATATAAAAGTATTAAAAACATTGTAGATGTTAAACTCCAAATAACGCATACTTACATTAAATTTTATATTTTTTTTTTTTTTTTTTTTAAATACAACTCCCGCACTAGGAATAAATCCTGTGTCGCGGGGGACTTTACAAACATACATGAAACGGACACAAAGAACACCCAGACTCAGAACAACAATTTGTGGATCACACAAAGTGTTGTCCTACGTGGGATTTGAACCCACGACACTTGGCGAAGTAGGAAACGGCGTGGTGACCGTTAAACCACTAGGCCAAACGTGCAGTCATCAGTCAAATTTTATCTATTCTTAGCACTGTGTCTATTTAATATGATACTATAAATTATCGAAAATATATCCCGTATCATACACAAAATGTAATACTCTAGTAGCGGAATATTTGAATATTTATATGAAGACACAGAAAACATCTTATCAATTCAAAATAGTTTCTTTTTTTAGTTTTTGACGATTAATAATCAGTCTTGAGTAAGTAACATTTATTAATCTATTAAACATTTGAAATCATTCTAAATTTAATGTAAGTTTAATGTAATTTAATGTCAAGCGACTGCCTGAAACAAGGGTATTCAGGTACACATAGCTCTTTCCGATTGCAAAAAAAAATTAAACTTTTTTATTTCACTTTCTTCTATTCACTCTTGCACATTTTATATAGCCTTATTTATACATTTAATAAAATATAAGAATATAATAACAAGAAGATATAAACCTTAGACAACACAACCAAGATTTTATTCAGATTTTTTTTTAGGTGAATCTTGAATTACAGGTGCGCATAGTCACCTATCATCAGGTGACTCTTCTGCTCGCTTGTTATCGATACCATAACAAAGAAGTTATTCTCGCTGTTTTTAGTCGTTTTCCTTAAAGATGGAGATGATTATTTGCGGACATTTCTTAGGTACAACTTTAATAATTATTTAAATTGTTGCCTGTGCAAAGTCTATCGCAGTCCTGGATTGGCTGGCTGGACATAGGCGTCTCTAATAAAACAACTGAAATTATTTATGCTATTACATATCGGGTTAGTATTCTAAAATATTTGTTACGTTTGTTGTGTTAAGATAATACAAATTTAAGGATAAATTATATATTTTATAGTCATATACTTACTAATCAAAAAACGTAAAGTTTTAATTTGCAACAATCCTTGGAATATTTAATCTGGTATTCTATCGGATGGCTCAAAGTTCGCGTGCGTGGGCTCTAAAACTGAATTGCAGAAATTCGGATGAACGATATCGGAGCGGACACGAGTCTACCAACTGGGACCTCGTACACTCTACTAAATTCTAAACAGTATATGTAAATATTACAGATGCCTTAGATATTACACGAAAATTATTTGTGCAGTAAAAACCTTCATGATCATCAAGGTAGTAGAGACACGTTAATTTCAGCACTATCCTCGGGGCGGTACTACCCTCTCACAGAAGATCAACCTAAATTAATAGCATTCATGCTGTCCAATGATGCAGAATCATCTCAATAGCCCGTCATAGTGTAGGTCACCATGCTGCATTGCTAGAGTTTCTGCATTCGCAATGAGTATGTATGGTGGCCACCACTTTTGGATTCTGCTCATGCTTTCCATCAGGTAGAGTAGATACACTTTGGCAGCCTCATACATAAATAATTCTATAAATTCTTAAAATAAAAAAAAATCCCCGACATAATAAACTGAGTTCCCTTTAAAAAGTAAAAAACTCGTTATGCGCTTTCATTTGAGACCCCACTCGATGATATTTTTGCAGACATTCGGTTACTCTTCCCCACTTTCACCCCCATTACTTTTAAACGACTCAACCGATTTTCATGAAACATATCTAATAACACTCGCGCGTAACTCACCTTTCATACAAAAGAAACAAAATTGAAATCGCTTCATCCGTTCGCGAGCTACGGTGCCACAGACAGACACGTGAAACTTATAACACCCCTCTTTTTGCGTCGGGGGGGTTAAAAATCAACAGGCTTCAATATATCTGCTGGACATATGCCTCTCCTTAAAAAGCAGATTTTGACCTACTATGACGCTGCTTAGACAAATTAGTATAAGATTTGTGTCAGGTTTGTACCTTTAGCCGGCTCTTACGATATACACGGGATGAATTTAAGTGCTAACACTCCGTGCTCTTAATTCATCACTACACTGATAGGAAAACCTTTAAGTCATCAAATAAGTACTTATTACGTTCTCAAAACGACAAATGCTTGATTCCCACTGAAAAGAAATTTGGGAAAATTGGGATTTACTATACTACAAGATGTTTCTGAGGTCCTAATTAGGAAATTGATTTAGCGGTTACAAAATCAACAAGACAAAGTGGCTGTGTAGCTAGCTTGTTAATTATATCTAAGCCAGAGAATCGACAATTGCCAGGTCCAAAAGATTCCATAATAGCGATCAGTTTTAATACATTATAACATAATTATAGTGATTATATAAATATAAAGTCAATAGTAAACATTCTGAAGACAGGACATTTTCGACGAATATAAGTTGTTGTTAACCGAATTCAATACAAGAAAAGGCTTGTGACTAAGTGGTAGCATTTCATTTCTGTAAATGGATGTGTGACCATTTCTTAATACATTGAGTTAAGCCTCCTTCTTGTTTCCATATGAATATCTTCCCCAATCTGTATTTCACCAGACCTTTTATGTCACCTAGTCAACTACCATCAGACTTCTTCAGCCCAAGCAGGTTCTAGAGTCTTATAGTAGTCGCTTCAACCGTATCGTAGTAGACCTAAAGCCGACCCCAATCTAATTTGGGAAAAAGGCTCAGAGGAAAAGAACTACAGTTGGACAAATTATCCATACTTATATTATAATACGAAAGCAGCTCTGTCTGTCTGTCTCGCTTTCACGTCTAAACCACTGCACAGATTTCAATTAAATTTAGCATTAAGATACTTTGATTCCTGAGGAAGGACATAGGTTACTTTTTATCGCGATAACCGATATAAACGCGGGTGGATCCGCGAACAAAGGCTAGTAGAAATATAAATAAACAGAAATGAACTAATATTAGAATAACGTAACGTTTTTTCGAACGTGAACTACTAATTTATCTGTTGATTTCGGTTGTTCTGAATTATCAGCCGGTTCGGTTCCACGTGCCCGGGCCACGATCGTTAATTGACTTTCGGCTCCAAGTGTTTCGGCCAGTCATCGTTCTAGTTTTGTATTTTTGGCGCCTATTCCATTCCTAACAGCCCTCTATATTTTTTTACATGGCAGATCAATTATGATTTCGAATTGGTTTGATGAATCTGAATAAAATCCCATTGCTGTTGCTTAATTGGCTTGTTGGTTGTTTGAAAAATGGTTTAATCAATATAAACATTTTATATAGACTAGATATAAAGGTGGAAGTTAAACAATAGTGGAAGTTTGTTTGATCCCTGCTGCAGAAGTTGCTCAGAAAAAAAAGAAAAAAAAATTCTAACATTAAGGATAGGAAGGCAATTGGTGGAAGCCGTCGTCGCGTTTTGCACATCAGTTAAATTTGAAAGTTTATATAAATTGATTGTCACTTGGCTGAAAGTAAGACAAAGTAAGGATATGTAAAATATCGAAGAGTCTTGAGTTCTATTGACTTTGGTAATTAGCAGATTATTATTATTATTATAATAACTAGCTATGCTCGCCACTTGCTACACGTGACATTTGAATTTTCTAGCTATTTTTACTTTCTTTGGACTACGACAAACTAAACTAAACTAAATCGGCCCAGCCGTTCTCAAGTTTTAGCGAGACAAACGAACAGCAATTGATTTTTATATATAAGAAGATAAGTAGAAGATTAATTAAAACCAATGTTCTTATCGGAACTTTACATATTTACTTTTCACATCATCAACAAACAACAACCGATCCTGTGCTCTCCACATCTAACAGCTTCCCGCGAACTTCACCAGGTCTTCGGACCACCACTTAATAACTCAAGTTGAATTTGCAAACAATATTTTTCTTGTTTAAATGTTTGCAATTAATGAGTAACGGTAAAACTGAAGTTCATTGCCAAGCGTTGCAAACCGGCAATCGAAAAACCATTTTTTTATTTCTCACGTAAAACTTTAGAACCTACCTATCAAGCTTTGAATAAAAATAATTTAGCATAATGAAGTAGCATTGCGCATTTTAATTGGACATGCGCATTGAGCTTGCGTGTACGCACTTGTGCAGCGGACGCGATGCCTTCGTTAAAAAAATCTATTTCCATGCAAATAGCCGTGAAAATTACTTTAAACGAATATTTTCGCTTTCGAATTCGCGATTCAATCGCATAATGGTCCGCTATCTACAATCGGCGATTGTAAAAACTTAGTGGCACATCCCGAATACAAGGCCCATTTGATACAAATTTTTGATAAATTATAACATCCCACTTATCGCAACGAGGCATTTTTTTTCGTTTGAGTATTTTGATGCAATAAACGGTAAACTAACGAGTTACGTTAAAAAAAGCCTAACAATATATTTACTGCTTTGGTGTTAAAAGACCCACCCCCTTGAAATTGAATTTAAAAGGAAGGTTGACTATTGATGAAAAAAAGATTTCAGTGTTGGAAAGCTCAGTTATTGAGAAATTAATTACATATCGTCAACTACTAAAAAATGTTGCTGGTTGCGTGCCTTGCGTAAACGGTTCAAATTTAGCGAAAATAATGTAAAAAAGAAAAATTTCCTTTTTAAAGTTCTTTAAAAGTCCGCAACAGCATATATATGTCTTATTTTAAGTTGGCTCACTAAAACCTTTTTTGTGGTAAACAAATTTATTTACAGTGTATGCTGCGGCACATGCTATGAGCAATAGGAGGCGCAGACGAGGCTGCGCGGGCTTATGCGCGGGTCAGCTAGTCATTTAGATTTTAAGGAAAATAAGCGTAATAACAGACGTGCACTTAATGTTTTAGATATTCACTACCACAAGGTATTTTAAAGTAAGAAGAAAAGTACAGAAAGTCAAAAGATGTGTAAAACAAAATTCAATATTTAAATTTGTCAAGAAATAATAAAAATTCTTTATTGAACAAAGGATGCATACAAATCAAGTGCAAGCAATGATTCCCAAACTAGCGTGAGCTGTATGTCGGGAATCAGTACCTTCCCAAAAAACAATGATACAATAAATTCTTACAATTAACAAGTGGAACATACAAAAACGTTGAAAGATACTTCCTTAGATTTTGGTAATTTTGTTGTGTTTGCGGGAGTGTATTTGTGTGTGTGTGTGTGTCTCTGTAGTTTTGAGTGCGTTTATGTGCGCACAATCGTGTGCATATAAATTGGTATAATTATTATCAACCTGTTAGTTTACATATATGAATTGGAAGTTCGTCAATAATTTTACCAGGTCGTGATCAACAATAAACCCTCTACATCAACATAGCCAAAACTCTTAAGCCATATTTTAGTTATCTTTTTAATTTGGTAGTTTGATTAATGTCTGGTTCAGGTTTAATAAATTGTACAACCTAAGTGCAATGGTGCTATATCACTGTTGAGCAAATTTGCTTTTTACCTTCGGGATCGGATATTTATGTTCTTTTACCCGAAGGTTGGAGAAGAGGTTCAGTATGCTTGTGATATTTAAGAATGCACTGATAGACAAACATCTTTCGTACGCTTAGAACTTCAGCTTTATCACACACTAGATGAGAAGGGCGGTAGAATGGTAAGTAAAGGAGTACTTTAAGTGAAACCCGTTGTGCTCTTTCAACCTCAATGAAGTGTGTCTTTACTGCTAAGGCCTATCAACAAATACGGTAGGTGATTAAACATTCTGCTAAGGCTTTGTATATTTGTACTAGCTGTTGCCCGCGGCTTTGCTCGCGTGGAAGTTTATTAGGTATATGTATTTAATTAAAACTGTTTAAGTATCTATGAATATTTCATTCATGTTTTTAAACGTATTTATTTATTTTTAATCAATAGCCCTTTAAAAAGGACTTTCATCCACACTTTCAACCCTTATTTTAACCCCTTTAGGAATAGAATTTCCATAAATGCGTATTTATTTATCAAATAGTAATCAAAAGCCAAAAGACAAAGTTTCAGGCTGCTAAATTAAAAAATGACGGACTGCCAGTCTAACCTAGCGGTAGATATCCAGAAACGCTTAAATACGTATCTCATTATCATCATCATCGCAGTCCACTGCTGGACATAGGCATCTCCAATCGCACGCCACTTGGTTCGATCCTCAGCTTCTCTCATCTAGCTCCTACCAGCCGTCTTGGGCATATCATTATTCCACCTGGCCTGTGAACGTTGTACGCTACGTTTGCCGAGACGCGGTCTCCACTCAAGAACCTGTTTACCCCAACGGTTATCAGTTCTGCGGCTAATATGGCCAGCCCACTGCCACTTCAGCTTGCTTATCCTGTGAGCTATGTCAATGACCTTGGTTCTCTGCCGGATCACCTCATTCCTAATGCGATCCCTTAGAGAAACGTTGAGCAGAGCCCTCTACATAGAATGCTGAGCGACTTTGAACTTATGGACCAGCCATGTCGTAAGTGTCCACGTTTCGGCACCGTATATCATGACAGGTAGGACGTACTGATTGAAGACTTTCGTATTTAGGCACTGTGGGATTGACGATGAAAAGACCCGACGAAGTTTCCCAAACGCTGCCCAACCCAGCTGAATTCTCCTGTTCACCTCGTCCTCGAAGTTGTTTCTACCTATCTGCAAAGTCTACCCGAGGTACACATATTTTTGAACAATTTCGAGAACGGCACCGTGTACCACAACCGGTTTTGGTAGAATATGTTCGTACATACGTATCAATTTATTCTGAAACAGCAGCCAAAAAATAAAGTTTCATGTTTCTAACTTCAAAAATAACGGACTTCCAGACAATGATATTCTAAATCATAACCCCTATTTCACCCCTTAGGGGTAGAATATCCAGAAACGCCTAAATACGTATCTACTCTTTTTTAATCAGTAGCCCAAAAATAAAGTTTCAGGTTTCTAACTTAAATAATAATTAAATTAAAAAGCTTTTTAAAAACAAGCTTTTACTGTAATCCCTCGAGACAAATCAAACGAGTCCAAACTCGATGATGTTGCGACGTTTCTTTACAGAGTTCCTATGGCCACCTACCAGCTCCAGCATCAGATCAGCTAGATGTCATTATAATTTTGTATTGTCACTATGTATACATAAGCTTACAAAATTTCTGCAAAATCGGTTGAAGATATCTGCTTCAAACTTAAGTTGCAAGAGCCAAGATTCCACCCGAACATACAAGCATACATACATTGCAAGTTAATAAAAAGCTTGTAAAAATGACGAACTTCAATACAAACTTGCAACCCCTAAAATATTCAGAAACGCTTAAATACGTATAAATTCATTTTTAATTAGCAGTCCATAAATAAAGTTTTATGTTTTTAACTTCAAAAATAACGAACTTCCAGACTGATCTATATACGAAATACCAACCCCTATTTCAACCCTTAGGGGTAGAATATTCAGAAACGATTAAATACGTATCTACTCTTTTTTAAACAGTAGCCCAAAAATAAAGTTTCGTGTTTCTCACCTTTAAAATGACGAACTTCCATACAAACTTTCAACCCCTATTTCACCCCCTTAGGGGTAGAATATTCAGAAACGCTTAAATACATATCTATTCATTTTTGATCAGTAGCCCAAAAATAAAGTTTTATATTTCTAACTTCAAAAATGACGGATTTCCAGACTAACCTATATACGAAATAACAACCCCTATTTCACCCCTTAGGGATAAAATATCCAGAAACGCTTAAATACATGTTTACTCATTTTTAATCAATAGCCCAAAAGTAAAGTTTCATGTTTCTAACTTAAAAAATGACGGCCTTCCATACAAACTTTCAACACCTATTTCACCCCCTTAGGGGTAGAATTTCCGAAATTGCTTCCTTAGTGGGAGTTTAGTCAATGAAACAATCATGCTCACCAAATTTCATAGCCCTAACTTTAATGTTTTACGCTCGGCGATGATGAATCAGTCAGTCAGTCAGGACATGTTATTTTATAAGTATAGATTAAAAGTGTATCGTAAGTCCTTGAAAACATAAATAAGCTTCCTCAGTCGACCACTAACTGCATTTATGTGTTTTTTCCAATTTAACTTGTCGTCAATATTCACTCCTAAATACTTGATTTCAGTTGATCTTGATAGCTCTAGATAATCACAATGTGCAGATAATTTGATAATTGAACTTTGGTTTAATTTGGTAACGCACAAACGCAAGCTCTGCGGGCTTGGCAGGCACGGCTCGAAATTCAGGGCTGTGTTAGCCAAACCGCTGTCAGAGCCGTTCTGCCGAGCTTCGAAGCTTGGATAGGGAGGACCGACTGTGTCACGTTTGCTTCAGTGAGTATCTGAATCGAATAGGACTGGAGGCTATAGCCTTGTGCTATAGCACAATGCTACTACTGCACTAATGGGAAGCCGTGGTCTCCTTCTGTGAGGACGTTTGTGGACGCCATAGTATGGGTCACCATGCTGCATTGTCCTTATTTGCATTGAGGATAGTGACCACCACTCCTGAATTCTGCTCATGCTTTCCATCAGGCAGAGCAGAGTCATTATGGCAAGTCAAACATAAAAAAATACATTAAGCTCCAGAAGGAGTCCGCAGAGCGTGGTCACATCTTGGGGAAATGTGACCGCTGCTAACGACCCAGGACGGGTGACACCCTAGTCCGGCCGGGAGGTGTCGTCTATGGCAGGTCGGTGTCCCGCCTCTTACTGTGTAGAACAGTGTGAGGCGGGTGTATCTCAATTGTGGGGTACGGCAGGGGGGACTCCAGAAGCCGCCGATGCGTTCCTGGAGCTCCTCCCGACTGCAGAGGTAGGCCGTCGCGGGGTTTAGTGCGTAGACTGGTCCTCCAGGAGTCCCACACACGCCCTTCGTCTCCCCGTTGAGGATATAGGGCGAAAAGAATTCCCCGCGTTAAAAAAAAGGGTCCGTTGGGTATAGTGCCATGGAGTTTAATGGTGTATACGTGGTTTTAGGATTTTGGTGGTGGTGTGGTGGGCGATGTCTTATTCTGTTTCATATTGTAATATACTTCTTTTATCGTTTTCCAAGTTTCTTATATATTGTCTTTGTTTTTGTTTAGTTTATCTGTGTAGTATTTTGTTTTTAGAGTTTTAATTACCTTTTTTAATGTATTTCTATAAGCTAGGTATTTATCCACACATCAAAAGTGTCTAGGGATCAACATATGTGTCTAGGGATCAACATATATTTTTGCAATACCTTTTCTCCTGATTGATATTAATTAAAATTTTCTTTAAGGATTCATCAAATAAAGTGTTTTCGTTTGTCACAGTAACGATAAACCAAGTCACCTTTGCATTAATAAAGAAATTTGCCATTTTCCTAATAAAGAGATTTTTGACATTTGAACCACTAACATTAAAGTTCGAAAAAAAGACTGAAATAACAGTTTTCTTTAAAATTTTATTAAGTAACTTAAACAATTAATAATCCGTGTTTCTACCGCGAACACTAACAACACAAGAATCGGTTTGGCATACTCAAAATGAGTTCATCCAAATCACGCTGTGGAATGGCCGCCCATGTTCGTTGCAACAACAAAAAAAGGTCTTCTTGCGACTGGAGACCCTCCATATTCGGCAGAGCTCTTCTCTGTAGCATATCCCATGCATGCTCAATCGGGTTCAAGTCTGGCGACTGAGCAGGCCAGGGCCAAAGCCACATCTCAATCTCAAGAAATCCGCATAAAAATGCTTGATCCCTAGACACTTTTGATGTGTGTATTTAAATATGTATGTAAGAAATTATACAATAAAGTTAATAACCTTAATTAAAAATTAAAAAACTTACACAAAAGAACGTTGGAAGTCTGATATAATTGAACTGAAACAGTTTGAAAGAATTTCTTACCTACTGCAATGTTATTCTGTCTGCATGTGGATAGGGTTGCCAGAGAAGAAATAGGATCAGTGAGCAAATTACGCAAATCGTAAATATTTATGAGTTGGATATAACTGTTACGTTAAATACAGCGCTCTTAAATTTCATTAAAATTAATAAAAAAACAGGCAATTGCAAATCGGCATCAGACATGACGGGTTTCGTACCTTTGGACAAGAATTTATTTATAAACTAAGATGCAACAATAAAATACGACTATTAATTAAAAAGGTATTACGTTGATGTACTTTTTTATTTATTCATGAAACGCAGCCAGCACAACAAAATAACGAGGTAACATACGAGAGGTTTGTGAAGAATAAAATGAGAAATACTTACAGTTGTAAAAAAACTGAATTCAGTGTAACAACATTCGTAAAATTCACGTTTCTTGTATGGAACCTTCTTATTTATTTATTTTTGAAATTTTGATAGAATAGAAAATAACATTTACTACTTTTTGCCTTCAGGCATTAATTAGGTTTCTACCTACTGATTGAACTGATACAGAAACACCTAATACTTACGTTCATACGTTACGAAATAGCATTTGTGTCTTAAATTAGTAATTATTGTAACGACCGCACGGATAGTACTACGATATCCCTGTAGTCGAGGTTTAAAGAATCACCTCTCCGCTTTCCGTCGAGTGTTGTGAGTTCAAATCCCACATGGGACATCATTTTGTGTGATCCACAATTGTTGATCTGAGTCTGGATGTTCTTTGTGTTCATTTCAATGTATATTTGCAAAGTCCGTCGCGATGCAGGCATATTCCTAGTGCCCACATTAGGAATATGCCTGCTGCTTTTTATTTTAATAGTCATCTCCCGAGTTATCTTATTTAAAAAAAACTGTTCAAACAGCGTGGACTCAGTCGTTTCCGACTAGTAGTCTCAGGTAATAAGCATCATCCCATTCCAGCTCAAGAGATTCTAATCGACAGTAAAGGTTTAGAAGTTCAATTCCTTGACTAATTAGTTGAAGACCAGCTCACAATAGCTTTCCACAGATTGTGTGAAAGATAAAGTACAGTATTTGCTTATAAAGGTTTTTTATTGTTAAAGTTCACTAATTGTTATTTTGAAGAAAGTCAATCCACTATATATAGCGAGCTGATTTACCGATAGATGAACAGGAGAGGTCACTAATGATATCGTCTTTTAACCCTGCGCGTACGGAACCCAAAAATGGGAAGATTCCAAAAAGTTTTAAACGTTAATTATTATTGTGCTACGTATTTAAATAATTTTTATTTTAAACGTAATTCATCATCTTGAGTATGAATATATATAATTATTTAATAAATCCTAATTAAAAATATAAAAATTCGTTTTTTACAGTCTAGTGCGCAGAAAACAATTGAACTCACTAATTTGAGTCTAGATCCTACTGGCTATTACAGTTTTTATTGATGTATGGTGGGATTTAAAAAAAAACAAGAAGTATAATAAGAGAAATAAACAAAAAATAATAACTTAAATTAATATAAAATTATAAAAAAAATTAGTAATAAGAAGCTTTAGAAAGTTGTAAATGCGTTTATATCTAGTTTTGGACATTTTATAATCCCAGTGCTATTTTATAATGCATTTTCTTAGTTCATAATTCAATGTTCGTATTCAGGTAAAAATAGAAATTTGTAATTAAATTTTAGAATATTTGTGTATTTTCATAGGAACGTAGTAAACAGTGTGAATATTGTGAAGACTCTCTTAATTAATATTCTAAACTTTCAAAAAACCTTTCCTTTTAAATCTTGACTGTCTCGGTAGCGTAGTTGGTCTCGGGTTCGATTCCCGGTTCGGTACAAATGTTTATATTATCTGTTAATGTTTGTTTCGTAGTTTGTCTATTTTGTATAAATAATATGTATAAATAATATGTAAAATTTACAAAAAAAAGTATAAAGCAGTTGAAGAGTACCCATAGTACAAACATTTCTTGGTTTGGGACTAGATGGCGTTGTGTGACAGATGTCGGCAATATTATTATTATAATTAATTGCCTCAGTTAGGAAAATTAAAATGCTTGAATGTATATTCGGATAATTCTAAAGTTCATAAAATTTAGTTTTTTGTCATTATTTTGATTTTAATTAACATTAGGTATTTCTATTTTAAACCGACATATCGCTTTGTTATTTGCATGTAACTGAAATATAAAAATGCGACTACCTTAATTTAACTACTGAAAAAGTTCGTTAGCACAACGTTTTCATTATTAATTATATAATTATTATTAAAACAAAAAACCCGACTTCTTAAAAGTAATAAACCGAAAAAAGAAAAACACTAACGATAAGTAAGCTTTCAAATTAGGCAAACTTAATGGTACCGCATGCGTAGTTTTGGTAGATTTTTCTTTGCCCGTAACAAAGTATTGTTTGGTTTTGTGTCTACTAATTGACAATTTGTGATAAAACAGTAATATAAAAGTGATATACATACACTGTATGTATTTTTGAAATGATCTTTTCACGATATTTCCTTTGATACCCATTTTACTGAGGTATGAAAGAAAACAAACCCACTCTCCCTTTTTTCTATTGGCGGGCGCCATTTTGAAAATTATATACACTATGTCACTACCACGAGTCTAATGAATTACGACAACTCATATGTCAAATACCGTCCAGCCGTTTGGGCTATAGGGCGTGCCAAAGAAATGGACATACATACAAACGCTCGAAAAACATGACACTCCTTTTGACGCAATCGGGAAAAAGAATATAAATATCATGAATAAAACAAAGTTCTTTTCTATTAATTAATTAAAAATATGGTAAATTCGCACTGAAAACTTATGTACTCGGTACCAAAACCCATTTCAAGTAATTAAAAATTAGATTAAAGATTCTAATTACTTTGTAGACGCGTTTATATGAATAACGTTTATCTACATAAATCGTGTATTTTGTATAGTACAGTAATTTTTATTTCTTATTTTAAATCTTAAACATCGAAAAGTTTAAGTAAAATTGCGATTATATTTTATATGAATGCATTTTAGTATATAAGACGGCGATCACGACTCTATTGCGTAATATCTACAGTTAAATAACTTTTTTAGGAAATCCTACTGATTCCATTATAAAAGAATATCATAATGTGTTAGCGGTAATTCTAAATACAGTTGTGATTGTGCAGTTGACTTCCGGAACATCTCATAGTTAGATGCAATGGAGTATTGAATACATATTATTGAACTTGTCAGAATGAGGGTATCCGAATAATAAAAGTGTGGTTCCGTGAGTCGGGCGAGGTAGTATATAAAGCGGCGCGATCGGAAACAGGACAGTCTCTCTTCAGATCTCGGGACGACCACATCTCTTGATTGTGACATGAGTCACTCCTGAGTCGTAAGTAGATTTCTATTATTTGATTTGTGGTTTATTGTATCTCTGTGTTTTATATCGTGTGTACGAGGCGATATTTACCTGTGGGGGAATTACAAGTCTGGTGACGAATTCCACAGGGCACCGCGGAGGAGTGAGCGTTGCCCCTACCCCCTCGTGGAGGTTGCTGATGGTATGTAAGTTACTTCGTATCCGTTTAGTAGTGATTAGTGTTTGGCTATAGTCCAGATTGGCTGCCAGGGAAGCAGGTAGTCTTGGTCGAGGAGTGAAACAGTAAATAAGTGTTTTATAACAAGAATACTAAGTGTTTCTATTTTGTTAAAACCTAAGAAGGTTTTAAATGGTAAAGGTATAAAAAACTAACTCGACAAATCATCTTTACAATTAGCAGCTCATCTTGTCACTCAATTATGTGCAAGTTATGACATTCAATCTACTTCAAGTCAAGGCCAGTGTATTTCGAGCTGAATATAACTTAGTATTTTAGGCCAAAACTTCCTTTCTAAGGAAAGATCTATGTCCAACAGTGGACTATTCATTATTATATCATCTTCCTAGCCTTTAGTATTCCCAAGATTAATTGGGATCGGCTACTATTTCAACCGGTTTTACCTGAATATCAGTTTTTCCACGGAGCGACTGGCATCGGACCTCCGCAACCCTGTGGGTGAACTAATTTCGAAGTTGAACTAGTTGTCAGAATATTTTTTAGGGCATTGACTTCCCAAAAATGATTTTCATAGGTGTTCATGACAACCGTGACCGACGGCTTATCGTGCTCTATGAGGCACGGGCGAGAAACACCACCATCTTCCATATTCCAGGCTGCTGTGAAGAATTCCTTATAAGAAAAACCCATTAGCAGTCCGATCCTATAAATTGTTATATGATTAGAGAAATACTACACTTGTATGTCTGTCTGCTTCTCACCCATTCACGGTTAACCTACTGAAGCGATTTTAATTATTCTTTTTTGTGCAGATACTTTGATAAGAAAGGATTGATATTTTACTTGATTCTACAGCGTGTTCAAGCAAGTTTAACATGATTCACAAACACAGTCTACTGTATATATTAAAAGATCGGTATTTTTTTCGGATAGGCATGTATTGCGTGTGAATTCATTGTGCGAGTATAATGCAAGTTTTAAGTTGGCACGTCCGTCGCCTCTACGTCGTCGTAGCTATTAGGGCGCATGACAGACGATGCAATCGCTCAACCAGTACCGTCAACACAAGCGAATAATTAGAATATGAGTTTTTTTGCGACTTGTGTGTTTTTGTGAGGTGCTGTAATATTTTTCTAGTATCAGTAGGTAGTTTAATGTAAATGCAACTTAGAGCACATGAATGCATATTGCCTCGGTGATCAAACATTTTCAGGACTTAAATACATACTTCACTGATAGTAAAGATTTATATCACGCATCAGAGTGCTTATAAAAGTGTAAAACATTAGCAGACTTCTTCAGAAATAGCAGTAATGATAGATGTCCGTTTATTTACTAAGATTAAGACTTAGAGTATATGTATGTAGTTCATTTTTAAAAAGAGTCAATAAAAATTCCTATAAAAACATAAAAACGTTCGTCTCAAAAAAAAAATGTTTGTCTTACAAAAATTTTAAATTTTAGTAATGACATCTCTACATGATATAATCTACATCACGTTAATTTTGCACATGGTGAAAAATGACGAAAATATTTCTTACCACTAAATATGTAAAGATGGCAGTAATAATGATGATAAAAATTTATAAATAAATTCTATTATATCAATATAAGGCCTTAGGAAACTTTAAAATATGATGTTACTAATAAGATCTTATTAATTTTATCACATTACTTTGTTAAGGCCTCGGTAAATCGTAAAAATAGGAAAACAATAAAGTTGTCAAGATTTTCTCACATGTTATGTTACTTGTACGCCTATTTATTCAACACAACATTTTATTTGAACATTTTGTACAAATTTGTTACCTTATTATTTTTGTATATTTTTTTACTGCTGACCGTACTCATGGAAAAAGCCCGGCAAGCTCCGATGCAATCAACACGTAACTCTGTATGATTAATTAAAAACAATAGTAATTTTAATCACCAACGACGACCAGTGCAGTCGGGTCTATATCTCTTAATAGCAGCTATTTATACGTGAAAAATGGTCTGACCATTGTAAGATTGCTATTTTAGTTTATGATTTTCTACCCTATCGATGCAGATATACAGTTCAAAATTGTTTTTTATAGTTTTATGTGTACAGAGAGTCTGTGCATAGAATAGGCAGGTGTCGACATCAACTCACTCTATAAAGTGACACTACGAGGTTGATTATGTCATAAATAAAATGTTTAATTTTTCTAAGACAAACAAGAATCTTTTTTGAGACGAACATGTATTTTTTTAATGTACTCTTTTTAAAAATGAACTATGCTCGTAGTCTTAATCTCAGTGAATAAACGGACATCTATCATCATACATTTAACAAAAATGTCACAGGTCGATGTCTGTATATTAAATATATTAAAGCGTTTTGCTTCTATCTTAATGAAAAGGGTCTTTATTAGTTACTAGCTGACTATTGACTATTGCCCGTAGCGTGATAATTTTCCCCCGTTTTTGAAACTTTTTCAATTGTGCTCCGCTCCTATTCGTCTTAGCGTAATTATATATAGCCTATAGCCTTCCTCGATAAATGGGCTATCTAACACTGAAATAAATTCAAATTGGACCAGTAGTTCCTGAGATTAGCGCGTTCAAACAAACAAACAAACTCTTCAGCTTGATATATTAGTATAGATATATTAGTATAGATGTATTTATTATACTCATCTAAGATCTAATACTCATAATCAACAACATACTTATTTGGATAAAGATTAATATTAGGTATTATGTTGATAAAAACTCTTTGGTAAATAAATAACTCATTATTAGGTATCAACTCTTAACGTCTTATACTCGTGATAACTTCTAAACGAAATATCCGAATGGGATGAAACAATTTTACTTCCACATAAATACCCTTGATAACACAATGCTTAATTTGGATAAGGATTAATATTACAATACACATTTAACGTAGTTTCCTTCTTCAGAAGATTTAATATATTTTTTGAAGATGCGGCGACCTCCACATACAGCGCAACAACAACATAACAGTAAGCGCTGTAGTAACAGCGCCATCTACCGAAGTTACACTGAACTACGGAGTAACGAAGGAAACTAAGAAACTACCAATCCTGAATCGCGCACTGAAAGTTCTCGCGCCAATAAACATATATACAACATCCCAACATCAACCGCCGCAGTTGGCCCGCCAGGCATGATCACCTCGCCTGGTCGGAGGATCCTCCCTTTGTGTTGGTGGGACATGAGACACCCGTACCCCCACAGTGGTGACCCCGACGTGATTGGAAGCAGCCTTCGAAGCAGCATCAGCACGCCACCATCATATTCACTCCCACAGCAAGTCTCACAGCCAGCCAGCAACCTCGGCCTCGACAGGGATACACCACACGCAGGAAGCGACCGCTCCAGCCTGGTTTACCCCTACGGCCTCTTTAGCGTCTAGGCACAGCACACTGCACCTACGGTTCATGTAAGCAGAGCATTTTCTCTCCCGTCTACGCAGCAGCCAAGCCACTACGCAGCAACCGCCCCGACTCACTGGGGACCTCACCGCAGCACCGCACACCGCCTGCCATCCCGACTCACTGGGATCAGCAGACTTCAGCCCCGACTCACTGGGACTAGCGGCATTCAGTTCCGACTCACTGGAACTTGCGGCACTCAGTTCCGACTAACAGTTCCGACTTCCGAATAACATACTACAGCGCCATCTACCGAAGTTACACTGAACTACGGAGTAACGAAGGAAACTAAGAAACTACCAATCCTGGTTCGCGCACTGAAAGTTCTCGCGCCAATAAACATATATACAACATCCCAACATCAACCGTTGGGCAGTTGGCCCGCCAGGCATGATCACCTCGCCTGGTCGGAGGATCCTCCCTTTGTGTTGGTGGGACATGACACACCTGTCCCCCACAAACACAAAAGCGGTTATTGCGACTGAACTATGATAGTTAGATATATGCTCTCGTGGACTTTTTTGTAGATCTTAATGGGACCTACAAACCCGTAATACATTATTTTGTTCTATTGTCAATACTTCTAGCTACATATAGCCTATAGCCTTCCTCGATAAGTGGACTATCCAACACTGAAAGAATTTTTCAAATCGGACCTGTAGTTCCTGAGATTAGCGCGTTCAAACAAACAAACAAACTCTGCAGCTTCGACTGAGAAGAGCCCATATTGGGCACCGTCAAAACATGGCCTCATCTGAGAAGCGCCCATATTGGACATCGTGATTGTCCTATTTTTAACTAATTTTATCTATTTTTTAATGTATTTCTTCATTAAAACACTTATTTTAAATGCCCAGAGTGAAAAACATATTAATCAAAAAAAAATTCAGTACATTTTCGAAACTACTTCTAGCAACACTAAAAATTCGCCAAAATGCTTATCTGTGAAACGACAGTTTCGGGCGTGCGGTTGTCAAGATTTTAAACATTAATTTGAATTTGTTAAATTAGTTTTATCCTTGTCACTCTTTCTTAAATTGTACAAAGTAAAACAGAGATGCAATATAATGCCACTTTAAAACCAAACTTCGACTATTTTAGCTCTGTGATCTTGTCAATGGCGGTGACTGCCGGCTGTGCGCGTGAATGTTTATTTAAAGTGTTCAGTAATATTAAACTTGAGTGCTTTGTTATATTTGCAACTTTATATCACAAGTACACTACCTAAGCTTTTAAATAAATACAACAGAAAGCCACTTCAACCACGGTGAATCACAGTGAAACGGAGATAAGAAGTGTAAACAAACCCATTTTTTTGTCATGTTTTGAAGTGGCTATTGATGTTTGATTGTTTTGTGTGATAAAATTGTGTGAATAAGTGTATTTCTTGCTGTTTTTATTGGTGAGTATTGTATATAGTTTTAAATAATATACATATTAGTTGTAGTAAAGGTTTTATTTAGAAATTATTCCACTTTTAAGTACAGTACATCGAGGAAAAAATCACTTTTCTTACTTTTAGCTTTGATTTACTAATTTAAAGCTATTTTAAATCATAATCAATTATACATCATCGGATAGCTTATTTAATGGACATTCTAATGGTACATAAATCATTTATAGCCTCAATACATTTTTTTTTGGAAAACATCATTTTAATGAGAGTCGGAAAGTTGCCGGGAGTACTTCCAAAAAGTTGATCGCACATGCGCCACAGTTGACAACAGGGCTCGTCGCTGACGAGCGGTTATGAAAGTTATATCAGTTTGAAGAATCACCGCTCTGTCCAATCCTTACGGCTTGTCTGCCTGTAAATCACGGAGCAAACTTTTAATTTAGATCTAAAAATCTGCATATTTTTTTAAATAGATGAAGAAATAAAAATATAATCTTATCTAACCGCAAGGTGCAGGAAAGGAATATATTTATAAAAGTAATTTATTATAATCAAAACTACTTGAAGAAAGTATTCCTTCCTAACTACTAGAACAATTTAAAATTACCTATTAAAAAATTTACATTTACATAAAAATTTGAATATAAACGCTACATAAATTATGAGGTTACAATTGAGGGTATGACTGACTCGGTGGTGCAGTGGTAGCGTATGCGACTGTTGTGCTTGTGGTCTCGGATTCAATTCCCATCTCGGACCAAATTTTTCGACTGATGATGATTATTTAATAATTAAAAGAATGTACCTACGCCAGTATTTATCTTCGCAACTCGGTACTATGATTTTGCATTTATATGTATACCTAATCCTGTAAAAGAAATTGAATCGATTGCACGGATGGCATAGTAGTTTGAGTGGACACTTCGCCTTTTCCTACTGAGCTGAGTATCGTTATTTCGATTTACATTATACAACATCTTATATGATATCAAGTGTTTGTTGTGACTGTTCTGAGTCTGGGTGTATTTGTCCCATTTCATTCATTGTCCATGTTTGTCAAGTTCCCCGCCGCACATGATATAGGTACCTATTCCTAATGCGAGAGTTGTTTTTCTGATTGCATTCCACATTTCCATATTTTGGTAAAGTTCATAAGTCTCATAATGTGTTTTCATGTCCACCTGATTCAGATGATTTATTTGTTATTTATTTTTTTAATTATTGATTTATTTCACCTCCTAGTCAGATTCCAACCAATAGCACACAAATTCCTTTTTGGGAAAAGTTAAGTTCCTTAAAAAATCTATTCCAGTTCTTAAAAGGGTCCCCCGAGGTGCAAGGTCTACTGTTGCTGATAATTAATTTAACCAAGTGTGTAGGTCTTGTTGTCTGACGAAATTCAATATCGACCTGAGAACAGTTACGTACCTTACCTTATAGAATTATATAAATTAAAAAAAAACTAATTGTACCCAAAAATCTTTGCCAACCCAAATTAAAGAGAATTCCCTTAAAATTTAAAAGTAATCAACCTGTTCAACAATATCTTCCCTTTCTGTGTAAACTCGTGGTTAGTAGATTTATTAGAACCTATAAGGTTCTTAGGCATCGATTTATATGTTTTAAAAAGTTCAACTTTAAAATACCTTCAAATATCGGAAATTTGCTATCAATACGAATATTAATTGTAATACTATAATGTAATTTTAAAAAATCGCAAGTAACATGTAAAAGTTCATGGGTAAACAGCTGCACTAATTGCAACGAAATTTTAATGAATTCGGCTTACTTTGGTGTCAAATAAACGACTAAGTGACTCACAATTGGGATGCCTATGTCCAGCAGTGGACTGCGATAGACTGATGATGAATGAATGGACTAACTGTATACCTATAAATTGGACTTTAAGGTGTAGACACTCATAAATCGGTCAATGAAACTTGAAAGAGTCAGGTGTTGACTTTTTTAGCTTACTGTTACAATTTACCAAATTAAACATAAACAAATTAACTATTAACTTAAATAACTACAATTTTAAGCACATGTTGTTTAAAACACGTGTCATTCAAAGTTGATAGGAAATGATCAATCAACAGTAGTCAGAGAAAGATTAGCCGCCAGTTGTCTTCACCACAACGGCTCGCGTGATCAACACGATCGACTTTATCAGAATGCGGTTTATGACCGCACGAGTGTTGATGGAAAACCATCTTGTCAGTCCAATATTAGGAAATAAACGTTTTATGAAAACCTTGGTTTGCTAAGTCATTGTTTATATTTGTGTAAAGACTGCTGCTATTTTAACTTACAACCAAATTATCCTTTAATATTTTCTATGAAAATGAGCTAAAGCGCGTTAAGACTACCTAGTTAGTCTAGCGGATAGGGTATGCGACTGCCAATCAAAAGGTCTCGGTACGGATTCTATTGGCTCCATGGAAAAAATGATATGCAGGTAAGTAAGTTGAACTAGTAGCCGACCCCAAATAATCTAAAGAATATTTAAGGCTAGGATTCTTCTTAGCCTAAAAGAAGAGCATAGTTCAAAGTTTTAAAATATGTTTTAGCTTTTTAAAGAGAAAAAATAAAAAAGGTTAATAGAAAACAAGTTGGAACCAAAAGAACAAAGTAGTATAATGGATAAATCCAGGTACAGAATGGTACTACTACGTAAATTTTATCAAGGAATGCAATTAGACACATAACATGCGTGTATTTCAAGTAAACATTTCAAACGATCGCATAACTCATTCCTTACATTTCTCGTTGCTCATAAATTTTGCAACTATTTCGATAACACGGCAAATTTAAATTTATGCTCAAGGAATGCATTTTGTACATGTAAAGGCGAGCTTGGAGTAAAAACAAGGTACTTTTAGTACGTCGGCGTGTAATCTCACGTGATCTTAGTCTGGTCTCTCTTCAGACAACTGGTGGGGTTTATTGATTAGAATATATTATAGGAGTCTCAAAATCAATTTATTGGGCAGGTAAATTTCTTCTCACCTGACAAAAAGTAAACAAATAGGTAGAACAATTTTTCAGTCAATGTGTTAATATTTTACATTGGCTAAAAAACTGGAACTAAGGGAACTGCCTCGTTGGTCTGGAGGTTGGCTTATGTGACTCCCAATCAAAAGGTCTTGGGTTCGATTCACAAGTCGGATCAAAGTAAAATATTGGGTTTTTCGTATAATATGAAATTCTTATTACCAGCCCGGAGTATGGAAGTTTGGCGGTGAATCACACAAGCCAGTGACATGGAGTGCACGCTAAGCCGTCGGTCCCGGTTGCCATGAACTATATAATATATAGTTCATGGCAGATAATCTTGGGATAAGGCTAGGCAGAAAGAAAGAAATACGGCAAGGGACGATTGAATTATTAGGAGTATTGTCAGAAATGAATTAAATCCCTTCAGCTGACAAAATACTTTGGTTAATTTTATTAAAAGTTGTATATTTGTTACAACAGTATTCCAAACGTCTCAATAAATACTGTTCTTGGGACCTCTTTTTTTAGTATTTTTAGGTCGATTTCGACAGACTACTGCACCGACAACCATAATGCAAAGAGGACCTGAAGAGATTTCCAGTCATACAGAAAATGGTTATAACAGTAAAAGTGTCATCACTCACATCTGAGAGCCAATTACAAGTTTTCACTTCTAGTGAAGAGCATTTTCATTTGCCTGCGTGTAAGTATAATTTCTATATAATATGTATGTATCACAGAAATTAATGGTATATGTTTATAAATTTTTAAGTATGTTTATGAGCAATCTGAATACCACAATAATAATAGTTCTTGCAGAAGTAACGTTAAAGACACAAATTCGATTTGATTTCTACTTGTTTCGTGTTCTTTACGAAGCGTTAAGTGGCAAGGTTGTTCGGTACCAATAAATTAACTCATAGCTAACGAATTCATTGAACCAATTTATGCGAAAAATATTTTACATTCTCTTTATTACCATTATTATTAAATACATATGCATTGAAAATACGATAAGTTATTAGTTTTTTCTTGACATTCAATGTAAGCCGACTTAAATAAAAATAACAGGCAAAACACATTTATTTTAATAGAAATTGATGTATTGCTTTCTATAGGGAAATTAATTGACTTAATATCTATGTTAGTTCAATCATTTATTCCTACAATGACGAATATAGGGCCCGATGAGTATGCAGCAAATATTTTTAATATATTGGCTTCATTATCGGTCTGATGGCGATCTGTGTGACGAAACACGCGGCAAATATGATGCATTGGCGCGATCACAGATAACATAGGCTGAATCGTTTAAAGTATATCGAATATGAACTTAAATTTTTTGCATTAAGCCATTATGAGCCTTATTTTAAGCAAATAAGGTGTCTGTTTTAAAATTTTAGTTTAAAGGACTCACCCATATTGTGGTAGTTGTTTCGCTATCGCAATTAGTATTGTAGGAAAATCAATGAGGTCTCATTTTGTAGATTACTTGGTTGCACGAAATGAATGATTGAAACTTTGTTTTGATGTACCTTTGCCAAAAGTTTTCATATATGTAGATTAATAGATATTTATAGTTGTAATCTATACTAATTTTATAAAGCTGTAGAGTTTGTTTGTCAGGTAAAAACCGTTAGACTCAGGAACCTGTAATCAACATTCTCAACCTATTGCAGTGTTTACTACTGAACTGGCCTGTCTCTCCTACTGCACGCCACTCTAATGGATTTTGCCCTTCTCGTATCCAGCTCCTGCCAGTCCTCACACCTCTTAGTTTGTAAGGATCATACTACACGATCATACACTACGTTTGCCGAGACTGAGAAACTACTGATTCGAATTGAATAATGCCCACTTATTGCATAGCCCACTTATTATCGGGAATTTGAAAAGCAACGCTAAAATTGGTTAACAAAATAGAAAGGTACATTTCCTTTTTGTGTGAATCTGTGGGATTAAGGATGTAATGGTGGAGTACTCATAACATACATAATCTACTTATGATGAAATTCTGAAGTAAGAATAGGTAGAAATTCAATTAGAATATTTTCCATGTTTGATTACGTTTCCATTTGTCAAATGACTATACTCATAAAATTCATACTCACAAATATATTATATTTTGTAAATTGGATTGCTTTATAAAAGTGTTTGTACTTTGCTAGAGATAGGTATATTGAAATGAACAAATTAACATCTCAAAACTTCCTGCACAGAACCTCTACATTTTAGTTCCTTGACTTCCACCAAACCAAGAAGAAGAGCGTACTTATATGTCAAAGATTAATTGCACTTATCCTTCAACAATTTCATGTCAAACACAAATTGTAGTAGAAAAAATATCTCTTCTTAGTTCTAGAAAGAAAACAGCTACGTTATATAATGCGCTATATTTTATATAAATTATGTTCTCACACGAAAACTGTGATAAATACGTTCACAATGCTTTCATGCATAATTCAATTTAAAATATGACTTTATGTGTTTAAGGACCGCCGAAATATGTTATAAATAAGATTATAATCTGTGTGTCATCACTATTTGTATGCGTTTATAAGAATTGGAGAGTTGAGATTTATCCCACGACCTCCCAGGAAGTTTAAATGTGTAATTAAAGAAGCAAGCCTAGACAAACTGATGAAATATTCTAATCAGTCACTGTGGTGATTGTAAAAAGTGCGGTGGCGGGCGGTGGCGATGTGCGATAAGGCCGTGTCACACGGGCGCGGGGCACAAACGAGCGATTGTGCGCCCGCACACGGCGCCTGCGCGCTTTGCATAACAAAGGGCGCAATTTGGAGGAAAAATGGCCCCAATCTTGGAGCATCTCGGATGAATTTGAGCCCACTCGACTCATGCGCTTGCGACTATTTATTAGTTAATACTAATGAGACTTATCATTTTTATAGGTTATCATTTTTATAGGTATAATAATTCATAATTAAATACCCGTGTATATTTCAGAAAAAAGACGATATGTAATAAATCTCTTTGGTAGCCGCAATCTGGTGACAGAGGCCATGGCTGCTGTATCAAATCAGTAAAAAATACATATATATTTATATTATATATAAAATACATACTTTTTTGATTATTTCTTATGAATATACAAACATAATAGGATGACTTGAGGCTGTTTTGAGGCCTCACTCACTCGGTGAAACACAGCGCATGCGCTGCTTCACACCGGTTTTCTGTGAGGCTGTGGTATCACTCTGGTCGAGCCGGCCCATTCATGCTGAAGCGTGGCTCTCCTACGGTAGAACTGTGCCTATGTTATTGTTAGTTATTTTATTGATTGCACAAGATGAAGCTCGACATTGCGAAGAAGGTAGGTAGGTTTAACTTTGTATTTTCTTGAAAGTCATCATCATCAGAAACTATTAATAGTTTACTGCTGAACATAAAACTCTTTTTCGAAAGGAGGTTTTAGCCTACCATACAACGTTCACCAGACGCATTGATAAAGGGTTTCACATTTTCCTTCTTTTGGCCAGGGATATTCCGGTTAGGGTTAACCTAACCGAAATAATATGTTATTAGCCCTTTTGGATATGGGTTAACCTAAATTTAGGATTAACCTAAATATGTGTTACCGAATTATAACTGTTAACAGGAATAATCTAATACAGGATAATTACGGTTAACCTTAACCGAATTTGTTAAAGGTTTCTGGATATTTGTAGGTACGTGATTCATTTTTCGTTACAGTCGTCGGTGACGTTCAAAATTTGCGTGGAATTGGAAAAGGGGATAACAAGTTAATTTTTTTTCACAAGAGATCAAGTAAAATTGATTAATTTTCGAATCGCGTCACGTCGTAAAATAACCGAAATCTTGGGTTATCATCTATCATTTGGGTTAACAATTTCAAAAACATAAACCCTTTAATTTGGGTTAACCCTTATTGTTTGGGTTAAAACAATAACATATATAATCTGTTAACCGAATCGATGAGTAACCCTTTGAAACGGTTACAGATTGATTCGGTAACCGTTTATAACGAATACCGTTATGCATGGGTTTTCCGATCCCTGCTTTTGGCAGTGATGTTGTCCCACGTAGTTTGTTCCTTAAGTCGCCTCTTACGACACCCATGGGGTGAATAGTGACACTCTTATTCTTAATCCGGTACCAGAATGTCCAGAATGCTGTTCAAATAAAAAAAAGAAACTGGAAATCCAAAAACACGTCAAGTTCTATGAGTAAAATAAATGATTAAATACTAAATAAATGTACATTAGTAGAGCATGTGCTTGTCTGCACATGTCACTTTTGTATGTACCTAAACATTTTGGAGTTGCTCCCAAAAACTTAATCAATTAACTAACTAGTGTTACTGACAGCGCTCGTAAATATAGATACTAATACTTTGAACTACTGTTTCTGTGATATTAAATGTTTGCTATTGTTGTTACAAATATACTAAACATTTCTGTTACAAATAGCAACCCTCTAAGTGCAGAATATATTGAAGTACATTTTGGAGAAGAAACCGTTCCTTAGGTAATTTATATTATTTCTATTATGTGTGTATTTAGCAGCATAAATATATTTATTGATTTAAAAATATATCTGCCTGATAACTTCTAGAGGCTTGCGTTACGTAAGTAGGATTGATTAGTATCTAAGTGGAATTTACCATCGGACTAATTTCTTTTAATAGCCTTTTAAGATATACCTAACTCGCGATTGATGCTATTGTACTGTCACTGAAATTGAATGCTATGTTTTGTGATTTGTTTAGAAAATATTTTTTTTAGAAAGAACACTATACGTGACGGAAGATTTAGAACTAAGATCCATATTTTGACCATATTCTAACCACGTTTGAACTGATACAGATTAAAATATGAAGATATCAATCTAGGTATTTGTTATTCTACTCTTGCGCAGCACGACTTGCATTTCACCTAATGAATATTTTACAGAGGTAGATTTATGAAACACGACTTTTGTTTTATCTCGCGTTTAGACACAATAGGTTTGAATTGTAACATGAAAGCTTTCTTGTATTCCACATCGTGAACCAAACTATGGCTAATAATGTTGAGCAGGAAAGTTTGTAATAAAGTTTTTAAAACGCTGGAATTTCTGAAAAAGAAATGTAGTTTTAGTCAATAAGAAACCAGTGGAATTAACTCAGCCATGTGATAATTAATTAAGATGGTATAATGTATTTAATCTGGCCTCGAACTGAGTCAGAAAACATTATGATCAAGCAAGGCAGAACTTGGTATGATCGCAATGGGACCTAAGATTTTTTGTGAGAATTTCTGAGAATTGAAACGTTCATAACTTTTAAATAGATAGTTTTTTTTAAATTCTTTTTAAGCTTCAATGTTATAGACCAGTAGACAATATACTTAGTGTTTAAAGCTAGTATCCAATTTTCATGGATACTGTAGGAAGTAGGTAATAGGCACAGTTATATTGAACAGGTTCATTTTATCATCTGTAACTAGATCCTCTTCTCACTTAATAGGGGTATAGTATAATCAGCTGGCTAGCTACTAATTGAATACAATTTTAACAAAATAAAAACCGACTTCAAGGTTCGACTCGATTTCTCTTGAATGCCATCATCAGATCTTAGTATCCTTATCATGGTACCACCATTGGGATATCTCCTTTCCATTAAAAGAGAATCATTAAAATCGGTTCATAAACAACGCAGTTATCCGCGAACATACATTAAAAAAACATATATACGGTCGAATTGACAACCTCCTTCTTTTTTGAAGTCGGTTAAAAAGAATGGGAGGTAGAAACAGAAGGCAACATAAGAAAAGATAGTGCTTATACAGATAGATCTAAGCCAACCTGTTAATCTTGGCTTGAACTGATTGGCCTCAGTTCTCTAACACTTAGGTATAATAATATAACTTTACTAATAAGTAGGTGTGGTTTCATTGTTTTAATAGCCATATACCTAATTATGATAATTGTAAATATTTTGTAATATGTTGGTACCTACTATAATAAATAAATAAATTAGTAGCTATCATAATATGTATAAGGTTCAATATATAGACAAGAATTTATTCCCATTCTCATGAAAGTATAATGTATTCATCTCATAAAAGTGTGTACAACGCCTACATACAATTAGTATTTAACTGTAAAACAACTAGCAGGTATTTCAGATAAGAGTTACAATGAATTCTTACTTAAAACTAACGTTATCTTTCGCAGCAAGAAATATTCAAACAGACAGTGAAGCCCATTGTAGTTAACAATGCATGGTTATACCTATACATAACTGCAGTAATTAACATTCATTTTACAAGCGTCGCGATAGCCAGTAGTTGCAACACGCCTCCGTGTTTGTTTTTCATAACAATCGTTAGTTTTTACTAAATTTGCATGCGGCCCAAGAACAATACCCAGAAGAGTCGACTTGTTAATATCACAGAGAATTAACCGGCAGCGGATTGTCGCGCACCCGACCACCGTAAACAATACAAAACGTACCCGAGCAAAAACAAACTACAGAAACGGAGCCACAATAAGAAGAATAGGAAAATTGCTTTTGTTTAAAAAAATCTATTTGTTCGTGTCTCGAGATGAACGCGCCTACACGGTGCGTTAGCGGTGGACCAATCGCGCGCAGGCAGCCTCCCGCCCCCGCTATACAAGCCAATCGCGGCGTACTCCATCGCCGCAAGAGCAGTTTCCTTTTTTAAAAGTTTCGCCCTCAACTTCCATCCGATTTCCCGCCTCGGCTCCTTAAGTTATGGACGATGAAAAAATACGTTGATTTATTTATTAAGACGCGAGTTTTTGCGATGTTAAATTATGATGTCGGCTGAAGCCGTAGCTCCCACTGCACTCTGAATGTTTCACAGTTTTTACTTTACTTTTCTCCTCGCTCTTCACCCACAATATATTTTAACTTCATTGGACTTTTATTGTATTCTACGTGAATGCAATGAGTAAACGTGTCAATGTGAAGCTGTCTCATTTGTCACCTCTTTAGTCTTGTCACATTACACTCGCTCCTAGACACAATTTATGAATGCCCATGAGAGTTAAATATGAAACAGTTCTCTTCACTACTTATCAAGTTCAGTTTACAGCCCTCCTATTTTACACTAACCCTATTTTATGCTTAAAACGAAATGCAGTAGAATAAAAATTATAATATTGTTTTAAATATGTATGAACTCTTGAAAAAAGCAACAGGCTGCACTCCGGGAGTGCCGGCAGAAGTAAAAACTTGAACATTAACGTTGTGCATTTTTGATTTATTAAATTTCATTTCCTATATTTACTAAACACAATGAACGATGCTATGCGATGATACGAATCTATGCCTTGCTTTGCCTTTAATACTCCTTGAGAATCGATAACTACAGAAATGCTTATTGTGATATTATAAAAGTATAGGTTAATGCTAAACAGTATAAGCCGGGTTTACACACACGCACACTCGCGAAAGCGCCCTGCGCCGCTTAAAGAAACAGCAGGAGCAGACATGCATTTTCGCCGCACGGTAGAAAGAGAGTTTCCTGACGTCTCCTTCGTTTTACGAATATTCGACAAGGTCACGTGTCCTGACGCCCGTTTCTAAGGCTAGTTTAACATTTTTTACCCATCCCAAAAAAGTGCACAACGTCGTTAAAGAAGTTTTCACTTCAAAAATATTGTTATCTGATTTTTAAGTCAGGTCTCTAAGGTACCTACATAATCAAACCTAAAAGGTATAAAGAATAAGAATTCATTAAAACTCCTACCTGCCCTTATAGTAAAATTCTACTACAATAATGTCATTGAAGTAGAAGTAACCACTAACCATTAAAATTTTCTTACTAATACCCTTTTTTTCGATTCTCCCTTATACATATGAAGGTATATCCTGATTAGGTATACATACCACTTTTTCTGTTTCATTTGTAGTGAACTACCAATAAAAGACGTTACAAAGTTTCGTGAGAAAGCCATACTTTGATACGGGGCGTGATCAGGCATGATCAGGGGAGTGATACGACAGCCTCATAGAATGAGTACCTAAGGTTACTGAAGCCCAAACCCAGAGTATGCTTTACCTCAAGCCAAGAGGGAGTCTCCCGTTTTTCGTCAACGCAGAATTCCTCCTTACTGGTGGTTATGTCTGACTTGAAGCGCCACAGTGCTCTACACGCTGTGTCAACGGTCCGGCCGTGGTCCATGATACACAGGCGTTAGCTCCTTGCAGATCACACGCGTCAGCCGGTATGAGAGGGTCCTGTGATTCGATTCGTGACGGGTCTTACCGCCGCAATAAGGTGTCTCCTCTAATTTACCTTCTACCTTAGTTCCTTCTAAAAACGATTACATTTGCAAGAGGGGTTCTCAACATTTACAATCACAACCTGCTAAATCCTCTATTTACATTCCATTGACCATAAATAAAATTTGGTAATGGACATAAAGACAATGGTGGCTGTCGAAGTCCTACCAAAATATTTCTTATATCAAATAGTGAAAACGTCATTGAAGGATCAGTGGTATTAGTTACGCCCCCGTTTGTCCCTTTAGGGGTAGACAGAGCGTATTTAATCTCCCACATTTAGCCTACTACTTTAATTAAGTCTATTTCAAATATATTTATATATGCCAAAATGACTCTACTCTGCCTGATGGAAAGCAGGAGTAGAATTCAAGAGTGGTGGTATATGTATACGTAGCATTTGTATATATATATTTTTTACTTACTATTTTCATAATGATCATAATTTTAAATACATACACTTGTAGGTAGACTACATCTATATAAAGTAATATTGGTATTTTTAAATGAAATTGCTATTTTTATTTTAAAATATCGAACCACAGTATGCTTTATTTATATAAAACGAAGAGAGTTCCTTCAGAAATTCAAGTAGACGTTACTTACTTATACAAGTAATATTTATATAGACCTTAAGGCTGAAAGTTAAAAATGAACACTGCAAATATAACCTTTTATGTCGGTACATCTGCCTAACAGGTGTTGCTGTCGATATATTTAAAATATAAACTAGGTATTATGCTATAAAATTAAGGTTATAAATCTTATACGACACGATGTGTAACATAATATACTTCTAATTAATAAATAAAGTATCGTCTTTCTTGCAAGTTTCATGTACCTATTAAATAATTTATAGATTCATAATATCTTAGAAAGTAGAGTTATAGTAAAAATATACACGGTGTATAATAATATTTTCCTCTGGCTAATAAAATAAAAAAAATGATTGATTAGTTAACCAGTAGTGTATATAATTTTGGATAATATTAAAATTCCAAATCAGGCAAGAACCGTTCATGTATGGTAGAAGATCTTTCTCAGAAGTCATTTTCAATATATTTTAAAAAAGCTTGTTTTTTTTATTTTAGTTAAAGACAGCAAGTAAGTTTTTTTTTGTGTTGCCCACAAGACCAGTCTTGGTCTTGCGCAAGAGTCTCAGAAGTGTCGCAATTACTTATTAGCCTATTGCTATTTATTAAACGTTACTTTATATCTTAGAACAACTTAACAGAGTATGTTAATTCAAGCCCCAAAAGTACCTACTCTAGTAACGTTTAATAAATAGCAATAGGCTAATAGGTAATGGTGCGACTTGCGAGACTCTTGCGTAAGACCAAGACTGGTCTTGTGAGCAACACTAATTTTTTTTAGTATGTGAGTAGGTTTGAATCCACCACAAATTGATTATCAGTAAAATAGGAACCTCGTATTTAAACTATTTAGAGGCACATTAAATTCATGTATTCTATATTAACAGCCCAATTATAATAGAAATAATCTGAGACTTAGTCCTTGTAAAACAAATCCTGTTATTGTTCCTAAAACTAGAGACTAAAAATTTTCAAACAAATATAATAAGATAACAAGTATTTAGGAAACAGAAGATAAAATCTGAAAAATTTTCTCTGAAAAATCTTAACGACAAAAATATTTATTATAAGTGTTTATTACAAGCTTTTTATTAACTTGCAAGTTATGTATGGTTGTATGTTCGGGTGGAATCTTGCAACTCAATCTTCAACCGATTTTGCTGAAATTTTGCAAGTGCTTGTATACAGCGTGACAATACAATTTTTTTTTAAGACAACTCCCGCATTAGGAATATACATCCTGTGTCGCGGGGGACTTTACAAACCTATATGAAACGGACACAAAGAATATCCAGACTCAGAACAACAATTTGTGGATCACACAAAGGGATTTAAACCCACAACACTTGGCGCAGTAGGAAGCGGCGTGGCGGCCACCACTAGGCCAAACGTGCAGTCATTATTATGTCATGCCATGTCATTATGACATGGAGCTGATCTGATGCTGGAGCTAGAAGGTGGCCATAGGAACTCTGTAAAGAAACGTCGCAACATCATCGAGTTTGGACTCGTTTGATTTGTCTCGAGGCATTCCAGCAAAAACTTGGTTTTAAATAGATTTTTGATTTAATTTATTTGATATTAATAATTTAGATTAAAAATGTCTGTTTCAATGTCTTGTTCTATTTATTTTATTATGTGTTGTCAATAAGATGTCTAGAAGATAAAAAAGAAAAGAACATTTAAGTAAAACTATAATTTTACACAAAAATCAAAGTGGACATTGAGTATTTAACCATCTCTTGTGCTTAGGATTTTTTTCTTAACCGTATGTTACCACCTCAGTTAAAAGAGCTAGCGTTGGCCTGTCCCCAGATCGGACCGATTGAAGCCCGTTCAGGTGACTCTAGATACCTAGACTGCAATGACATACAGATTTTTGACTCCCGTTTTGTCTTCACAGTTGATTACTCCTGATACCGACGCACGCAGGGAAATGCGGAACTTACACGTCCTTTTATAAACATTTTGTTGCATCAATTTTTGAGAGGTAATTGAAGGAGAACTATCGCAATAATGCAAGACTTTCAGTCTTGAATTTTTGTAAAAGAAATAGGGTTCTACAATGATGCCTCTTTACCGCAATAACAAACAATTAGAATAGCAAACCTTCTTTACTTCTCAAGATATTAGTCAGCAAGAGTCAAGTGGGAAACATCATTCGATCGGGTTTCGCCAAATTCTGAACTTGGCAGCTTTTATGGCTTCTCTGACCGTGATTATACTCTACAATATAACAGTAAACTACTATTTTTTTTTTTTTTTATATAGAATTGGCGGGCAAACGAGCAGACGTATCGCCTGATGGTAAGCGATTACCGCCGCCCATGGACACCTGCAACACCAGAAGCGTCACAAGTGCGTTGCCGGCCTTTTGGGGATGGGGGGAGGTAGGGGTAGGGGATTGGGGTGTGGGCCTCCGGTATCCTCACTCACTCGGTGAAACACAGCGCAAGCACCATTTCACACCGGTTTTCTGTGAGGCCGTGGTATCACTCCGGTCGAGCCGGCCCATTCATGCCGAAGCGTGGCTCTCCCACGATGAACATATAGATAATACTATATAATATACTAATACTATACTATAAAACTAGCATCAAATAGGTAATACTCAGTAGAATATGTACTTAATAATAACTTCGCACACACACACATACACACACAGGTTTGATCTCAAACTAGACAGAACCTGTATCATGGTTACCAGACTTCTCATAAACCTACTTATCTATGTCTAGATATTTACACACATCATCATCAAGAGCCCATAATAATCCACTGTTGGGCAGAAGCCCTTATAAGAAAGTTTAATATAAACACATTATAGGTAAATACGAGTATATGTCCCACACAGACCAAGTGATCTGCTTATCAAGCAATTATCAATAAAGAATGCTATGAGTAGTAGAGCCACGCTGATTTCAGCACGAACGGGTCGGCTCGACCGGAGCGGTACTACCCTCGCACAGAAAATCAACGTAAAATGACAGCGATCGTACTGTCGTGTTTCGTTGGTGAGTGCGAGACCGGAGGCCCAATGATGCAGAAGCGTCACTAGCCCACCATGCTGCATTGTTGGATTGTCTGCATTTGCAGTATGGTGACCACCACTCTTGAATTCTGCTTATGCTTTCCATCAGGCAGAGTAGAGTCATTGCGGCAGGGCCAAACATAAAGAAAAAAAAAAGAACTTGAACACAGCTCGTGCTATGGATACTAGACAACTTTTTACCCGACTACGGCGAAGCCAAAGGAGGGTTATGATTTTGACAGGCTATGTATGTATGTATGTATGTTCATTTGTTCATAGCTCCTTAACTACTTATTAGAACTGGACAAATGAGATATCGATAGAAGCGTCTTGATTGTCCGCTGGTTATAGGCTATATGACGTCACACTAAATCTAATGTGGCGCCCTCTAGCCGACATAAAGTACTGTATTAAAAAATAAATTTGAGATATACATGCCGTGTTTGGTATCATTGGAAAGGGCGTTACTTGTACATTTCAAATATATATATATATATAATATATATTAATAACGGCACCAAAACATTTTAAATAAAAAAAAAGTAAAAACTAAAACCCAACTACGACAAAAACGACGCTGTAAAAGTATAAAACAAGTTTGAAAAGCCGTAGTCACACGTTAAATAGAAACGCACCATAACACTTTAACAACGTGTGACTACGGCTTTTCAAACTTGTTTTATACTTTTACAGCGTCGTTTTTGTCGTAGTTGGGTTTTGGTTTTTACTTTTATGAATATAATATATCCTTCGTAAAGCAAAATAGATATATACTTTTTTCTAAATACATACACATTATACAGTTAAAACACCCAAAGTTCGAAACAGATATTTGCAGATAATAGATACAAAGATTTGGTCCGACCCGGGAATCGAACGCGAGACCTCAAAAGGCGCATACGCCACCACTGCGCCACCGAGGGAGTAAAATTTTAGTTAGTTTGTCATTGTTTTGCCACCGGACCATCAGGAATCGAAACCACCAAATAGACTAACCATTTCGTCCTCATTATAATAACAATTTCTAATTCTTTCCAATTTCTTACATATTATACACATTCTTGAATAATTCAAAACGTTGTGTCTAGGCAAATATATATATACTACATTGTCATATTATATTATAATACCTATTATAAAGAGGTAAAGTTTCTAATTTTATATGGTTGTAAGGAGTAATCTTAAGAAGTACTAATCCGATCCTGAAAATTCTTTCACTAACAGAAAGCGACGCTATTCAGGAGTGTCTTACCTTATATTTGTGTTTTATTGAGGAAGGTTATGGTCTTTATACGTAACATCATGTTACAACTCATGATAGGAATGGTGATAAAACTAATATTATTTATTAGTAATATGTAAGGACATAATATTCAAACCTCGACAAAATGTTATTAAATAAAACCATAATGTTTAGACAGTAGCAGTCATGATTCAAGCACATTTATAAATCAATCAAAAAATAGATAACCGCTATCAAGCATCAGTCTTTACCAGAAAACACATATCATTTGCCTAATTAGATTGGGCGTTAAATCGCCAAACAACCATTTATAATCTGTTCATTTAAAAATAATGCCGCATAAAAAACTCGTCAAAGATATTGTCAGGAGATACCGGCCGAACTCTGTTCGCGGGCATCGGTTAAAAAACTCGAAAAAAACTTACTCGAGGCGATCCGTGACTCTTATTTTTTTGTTTTATTATTTTTAATTCATATTATCGTACGGCTATCCCCTTTAATTTTGTTTTTAAGTATGGCCCTCGGTATGCTGGCAGCTACGTTTATGGATATTCAGAATTCCGTGGCGTATCGTCCACGGGGCGATTTCATTTTATGTAAATGTGATGTGAAGAAGTGACCCCGCACCGCAGCGGCCTCGTCGGTCGCATCGCGCCGCGCGCTCTGCACCTGCACGCGCTTGTAATTGTGACAGATGTAACACACTCCAGCTAACCAGTAATTTATTTACAATAACCAATGTTTAACCACGAGGTAGCACTAAACTCCTCCAATATAGATACACAATAGCTGCAATTATCCGCTGTAAAGCACGAATAAAAAATGTGTAATAATCGTATATTTTGTTGATCAATTTCCTTTGTAAACTGTTCGGTGTATTCTTTTTTATTTATGTCTTTATCATGTTACATAATATCACGTAAATATAAATGTAAATTTATGAGGTTAATAATTGATAATGTTAATGACAGTAGTACGATAACGTAATGTTTTACTAAACATACTTTATCTCAGAGATTACTATCTGCAACAGTTAATTTAGATGTACATAGATAGCAGACATCCTGTATTATAAAATTTAGATAATATGAACTAGATATTTTACCCAAAAAGTGAAAACACGGAAGCATCTAATCTTAATTCTAGAAAATTAGAAAAATATGTTAATGGATTCTTGATAAAATAATATAAATAGAGTACTTAGTTTGTTACTTTACAGATAAAACAACACCTGGCTGATTAGGCCTTTAAAGAATAATAAAAATCAGAAACTAAAAAGCAATTACTAACTTAGTTTAGTCACAGTAAGTATATCGACTTGCTTCAATAGACTTGATAAGATTCTCATATCAAAAGCTTCTGATCATCTCAATGTTTATTCTTTTCCTTTCAGGAAATAAATATTTATTAGTATCACTGGCTAATAGAGGTAGGTACGTGGTCTTCTAGTAGGCCTTACAATCATTATTTTTATCCCCGCTTATGGTTTTTCGTTAGTACTCGTATCTTGCCAGAATTTTGTATAATTATATCATTTAAACGTTTTTTATTATTAAATATTCGTATTTATCCGTTAAGCTATCCTACTACTACAGAGAAGAAAACCTATCTCTAAAATGAGATACATTTGGCCACTCTTTTTGAGTTGACCTTCACACATTAGTAGATCATTGTTAGGATAAATTCTTCGTCACTATGATATCATATTATCACCGAAAAAGTTATAAATGTAGCACCTATTTCACCTACTTACATCGATTAGTGTAAATTGAGGATATATCGTGTTTCGTTTTTGAGTGCGAGATCGCAGGCCCAGTGATGCAGAAGCATCACTAGGCCGCCATGGTGTGGATCACCATGCTGCATTGTTGCATTGCATTCCTAATGAGTATGGTCACCAACACTCTTGGATTCTACTTATGCTTTCCATCAGGCAGAGTAGAGTCATTTAGGCAGGCCCATACATAATAAAAAAAGTTCAGTTACAAGATGTTAATCACAATAACAGACCAAGTTGAAAGGAAACTTATAAACACAAAATGAAAGACAGCACTAACAGTAATATATGCAGTATAAAATAATATTTACATAAAGAATTAAATTAAGTATTAATATAGGCACTGACATTTTAAAAGTAAAGAGGCAATTGTCGGAATGGGCTCATTATAGTTGTAAGATATAGGCTATATGCGCCTTAGTACTGCGACACCTAAGAGCGGAGGCACTATAAACGCCATTAAAACTACAGGGGGCAGTAGTACTACATACAACAAAACCAACAGGCTGCTAATGAACAAAGGTTATTAATGAACAGCATCACAAAACAAGCTCTTCAATGCAATAATTCAAGCAAATAATTTCTACTTTCACATTTAAGATGTCTAAACTAGTATATTATTGTTACAAGCAGAAGTAACCGACATTGCTACATACTGATGTTGGCCAGATAACTGACTTGGATTCGAGAAATCAACATTTTTTGAATACTCTTTCTGAGATGTGTATCTACATACTCGTACATATATTCTAGTTTTGTAACTTAACGAGCTATGAGTTCATCTTTTACATGTGTAATATATTAGGCACTCTTCGTTTGTGGATGTATGTAATTCCAGTGTATAAACTCATTATTTTGAATCAATAATCAAGTACAACAACAGCCAGAATTATCATGGATTCTAGAAATTAAATAAACAAATTTCGATAATTTGTTTTTGTGTAATACACACTAATTGTACATGTTAGCTCTTAGAACAAGAAATAGCCTACAGACAAATTAATTATTACAAATATTTAAAGCTATGGCAGCGGAATCCTGGCGTTGGAACTGAGCTACAGAGAAACGGCGCGTTTTGTAATAATCAGATAAAAGTTAAACTTATATTCAAACAAAAAGTTCCTGTACTTATAAAAATTATTTCATGTCAATTTTTCTTTATGATGTGTGTTGTGTTGTGTTATAACGTAAGAGGTATTACGTTTGCACTGTCGATAATCCAAAACTATTATTCTTTCTCACTACCATGATCTCAAAAAAAAGTCAGGAAAATAAAAACCAGTACTCCAGTAATCGAAACACAAGTGCTGATTGTTAATAAAATTTATGTTACGTTTACAATCATAGCACAAGTGATGTCATCAATGTGTTGATTACCTTTAATAAGCTGGCGATGACAAAGATTCTCTGATAAGCAGGCCCCGTTCCGTCACTTCTAAAATTGATCCTGCGTAGCAAAGTAATCTACTTCATTGAAAAACTATAATTTAAGTATATTCGCCCTTCGTTTAATAGCAGTGGTGCCGTGGAAGATCGAACACATTTTGCTAACACCTCCTACATTTGTGATACCTCTATGATCAAAGCATCAAAGCACGCGGCCGAGGCGCGCAAATCATGGCGTCTTATAAAATATAGTTAATGCAATGTTAACGAGATCTCAGTTATGTAAAGCTGTAACATTTTGCATTTAATAAGGGCCGTACATAGCGGAGCCTCGTGGCCGTCGGCAAGAGATGGATACAGAGATACTAAGGCACTTCGATCGAGGCTCGTTCACTATGAAATTATTGGGAAACTCGATTCGTGCTCGATGCATCTGCCTGTGAAGAAGGCGCGCGCCTTGCTAATGTTCCTTGCAAACGATCCGAGAAAGCCGAGTAAGTTTTAAAGATAAATCTTTGAGATATGAAAAAGACTTTTCTACTTCTCAGTTGCATATAGTTAGGGGCTTATGCAGTGATATTTATTTGAATTTCAAAATGTTCAAAGAATGTTTAAGTGCAAAATGTTTTTTTTTAAATTAGTACCTACACGGAGTCCATAAATTAATAAATGTGTATTGTAACATTTAGCCTGACACGTAAGTGTGTATGCCCGCGGGTGGGGCGTTTCCCGGCACCTGTACAGTTCGTTTAAATATTCCTCCCAAATCGATATTTCATGTGATCGCAGCTTATCTGTAATTAACGCTTGACTTAGAGTCCGTTTCTCCAGTGACTACGCCAAGGCGCTATTATCGTCACTTTTTTATCCGATTGTGTCCTGATTTTTTAAGCAGGAACTATCAACATTTTTGGGTGGTAGTGTCAATCAAATTACGGCCAGAGTACTGTCTTAGGCTCACCAATAGTGTTTACATATTTCACCGCTACTAATACCCTTTTGCCAGGATTTCAGAAACAAAACATGTTTTTGTGAAATCATCTTTATAAAAATAGATGTGGATCTTATAACTGAACTGAAACTAGGTCGTGAAACACATACTAAACTATTAAAAAATATATTTCAATTCCTTGAACAGACATAAAATAATCACTTTCATCAAAAAATATTCTTCCTCGGTGGAAATTGAATCCACAAGCTCTAGCTAAGCTGACAGGATCACTGACCTCTAAGCGTACAGTATAGGTCATTTATGATTTTTGCGCAAAAATAAACATTTTGTTTCACATACTACCTACCACTTTAATTAGCACTCATCAACATTTGAATTGCCAATGATAAAACACATGATCCTTCAGACAAAACACATACACCAAAATTCTAAAATAGAAAACTAAAGAATTGGTTTCGTTCAGTACCTCAGAACTTCCTTTTGTAATTTTATAACTTCACAAATGGCAGACTCACGTCGCATACAATAAACATGCTCATAAATAAATAAATAAGGCCGAATTTAATAACCCGTCTGTACCTAAGTAATGGCCGCCAGAAGGCACCGCTATATGTAATATGCCCCACCATTTTATAACTTTTACGCACATTTCTTAGCGATGTATTAAACGTTCAAAACACTATAATTTGGGATCGAGGGCTTAACAACTTTTTTTACACGAAGCAAATATTTGGGGTGTTTGGTTCGAGTATGTTGATCGATAACAGCTTTGTTTCTAAGTAAATATGACATATCTAATATTAAATAAAAGGCTATTGATCTCTCACTCAAAGGTAAGAAGGAAAGCTATCTGATTTTTGAAGGGAAAACTTTAAGACGCGGGGTTATTTGGTGAGTAAAAACATGTGTCTTCATGGCCAGAGTCACATCTTGACTCGTCTTGCTCATCGACTTGATGATGATGATGACGCTTGAGCCAGTTGTTAATGTATAGATATGTATCTAATACCTTTAAACGAGAAATATATACATATAAATGTATATAAATAACCTGCATCTCGGAAATCAGTCAACCAGATACTAAATAGCTAACCTACCTACCTACCCACTAACTACAGTCAGGACACATAACACAGGTCGATAAATTTTACGCATTACTTAAGACAATATTTAAGTTCATATAATAAGAATTAAACCTGATATTCAAGCAAAACATACAAAACTGCAGAGGAGTCAAAACAGCAAAATGATTTCAAAAATAAATTTCAGTGCAGTAAATAGCAAAACACATAAGTTTCTTAAAAATCCTACCTGGAAACCAACGCAAGGTGATAAGGTTTACAATGAATGTTGCCTACAGACTACAAGATCCATTTTTACCTTTTATAAATACCTGTAGATTAATGTAATGTAACTTCCAGACGTTTATATACAAGCGTTGTAAAGACTGTTAAAACTTATCAGCTTAATCTAAATAGTATAAAAATTACATAAATATCTCAAAAAACTTTTATAAAGTAATCATAAAATAACAAAAACATTAAAACATCGATTTGACAAATTACCTATTCACAAATACAAATCGATAAAATTGCAACACGGTTGGGTTATGCGTGTCCAGCCATATTAGCTGGCTGTGCTGTAGAAAAACCAAGAATGCTGTACCATTGGTCGTCAAGTGCCATATTCGACACGGCTGGTGACGAATCCTGGCCGAAACAAAAATATATCAAGCATTCCGATGAAAACAATTCAACTTCTTGTATATGTCAAAGTCTTTAAAAAGAATTTTAATGCACCACTCAGTTGAAATGGTGCCTTTACACTGCGAAATATGTTGTTGGATAAACGAGAAAGCAAAAGACGACTAATAATTAAAAAGCAAGAGAAAAACAATGTTTTATATGAGTAGCAATTTACTGAGATTTTTAAATGGCACAACATCATATTTAATTGTCAAGGCTCCTGATCGTGGCAACATTTGAAGCATGTGTGTAAGTGAACTTGTGATTTTGACTCTTTGAAAGATGTAACTTTTTTAACGGTATTGTATCTTTATAATGACGATTTTTAACGAGTTGTTTTAAACTTTTAATGCACTAAACTTTCGATCAGATTACAAGTACTCTTGTTAAAGGCTGACCGTCTAACCTGGTCAAACCTAAGAGAATAACAATTTAATTAAAGTTATGTATCAAGGTCAAAGCTATGAAGGCAAATAGACTCATTTTGTGTATCACATAATGTTTGCAAGGTTTTTATATGATTAAATATTTTTGAAAAATTTTTCATTTATACGTTTGTGTTTAACAGTAACTTATATTAAGTAGGACATGTCGAAAAAAGGATGGAGTAGTGCCCCAGAATGTGCAGAGTTCAAACAATTAGTATTGTCGAATACCTAAGTTAGACCTAAGCTGTCGAGCTTAGGTCATCTTAATGAAGAATTAAAAAGGTTCATGAATATGCTATGTTAGCAGATCATGAAAAAAATTATGAAGGTTTGAAAAAATAAATTGCATCACTCCGACAACATCATTTTATCACAATGTATTTAAAAGTTATAATGTCAGGTGTATTGTAAAGGGTTGATATGTGTACTTATATCAAAATATATACTATCAGCTTATTTACACGGCTCCACTCGTGTGGAAAGTCCATGAAAAGTAGCTTGTGTCATTTAATATCATTCTCCAACGTTTTAGCTATCTCCATACAAAAAAAATTGTACATCATTAGTTGCTGTACTTAGTTTTGTTTTACAGGGTCAGTATTATAGACCGAATATAGACAAAGAACCTTATTTATATGCATATGGTTTTCTAAAATACGACAGTGTTGTACAGTGCCTATTATGTGTGCAAATAAAACAGGATATACATAAGTTCCAGTAGTAGTACAGTACCAATGACTTTTGCGCCTCTGTTTTTGAGCTCAATCTTCAGTTCGGCGACCTTTCTCTGGCCGCAATTCATAATAAATTCAGTAAGACTTGCAAATACGTAATATAATTTCACAAAAACATTATACTTTCGGTAGGGGTCTGTGCTATCTGCCAGTTGATTGGACCTGACGCATCCGAAGCGACGTCTGGTGGCAGAAAAAGATATCGAAAACCCTCATTGTACAAAAACACGAAAAATAAAAGAAATTGAGTTAGTGATTACTAGTGACTGACAAGTGTATCAAGTGTTGCCATTGATGAAATCTGCCTAGTACTGATCTTTCTTTATTCTTCCTTTATTATTTTGAACTACCTAATTAATTATTAATTACTGATTTTCTAACGCACATAATTTAATAATATTTAATATACAAATTCAAAATTAGTCTTTATGGAATGAGTTTAAAGTTAGTTTAATATAGAATATACGTTTTGGTTCAATATTTAAACCTATTTGGCATCATAGTTATGTAGCACATTACTAAGGGTAAAATCCTTTCAATAGCATCGTTATTTTTTTTTTATTTATGAGTTTTCGTCCAAATCTGTTATGGACTTTATAAACTTACTCAAAATTTATCATTTATTTTACATAAATAAAAAACATGATCTCTGCAAATTTTGGGGCGAAATTTAGACAACTCCTTTTGTTTCAAGCATTTCCAACAATAACTTCGTCGAATCCATAGTAATAGGTACCCTTTGAAGTTTACATCAGAAACTCTACATGATGATTTCTAAAGCTTTCTGTATAAATTGTATTTGTACAAGAATAAGTAAATAAGTTTATAGAGTTAATTAAAGCTTAATTCCATACGATCTTGTTTTCTTTTTATCTTCAATCCTTAATGCTTTGAAAACTATTCATAAGTCTATACTTAGATTCTATAATCTAATGAAATAGCTGAATGTGAGATATCATCAATGAACTTTTAATTTTTGCACAATTTTAAAATTGCTTATTACTCTATTTCATATGTATCCTTTAGTTATAGTTATTAATTCATTTCTTAGATATAATTTAAACTTTTCACATTTTATTAAGTATGTAACAATACTGTATATGTTTATATAAAACTTACATAGATTTTATAAATAAAACAAAGTCGCTTTCTCTGTCCCTACATCCCTATATCCCTATGTATGCTTAAATCTTTAAAACTACGCAACGGGTTTTGATGCGGGTTTCTTTACTAGATAGAGTGATTCAAGAGGAAGGTTTTTATGTATAATAAATGCATAATATAATATGGAAACACTGTTAATTTTCGAGGTTTCTAATGTGATGTAGCAAATAAACTCATTTTTTTGCGCTTACATTGCAAACGCTGGTTACATCCTACAAGATAGATCAAAATAATGTACTACAGTATTGTACACCTTAAAAAGTACTACAAAAAAGTTTGCGACGGTATATGTCTATCATTTAGGGATAACCCACAACAACCATTTTTATTGCTCTCTCTCTTTACGAGAAATAATGGCTTATTTACGAAGTGATTTTAAGCAATACAGAATTAATCCTTATACAATTGAGTAACTTTACAGTTTCTAATATAGATGAATATATTCGAAGATATTACAGATTTAAAATGCACGAATCGTGTCGTCGGCGGCGGCATCTGAAATCCACCCGTGCGAAGCCGGGGCGGGTCGCTAGTACGTAATAAAATAACATATGAAATGTAATAAAAAGGAAAAGTTAATTGATGACATTCCACATCAAAATTTTTAAAGCATTTAAGGACTCAAGATAAAAAGAAAATAAGATGGTATGGAGTTTAGCTTTATTTAACTCTACATAAACTTATTTACATTCTTGTACAAATTTATACCGAAAGCTTTAGAAATCATTACGTAGAAAACTATACACTTTATTGAAGTCAGTGGGCAGCCGATGTAGTCAAATGAATAAACAAATTTAGAGAAACAGAAATAAATGAAGTTGAAATGACATTTAATTAAAGTGTGTAAAACATACGAGATGACCAAGGCAAGCGTTTTCTATTCCCACAAAGCTATAGTTGGTGTTGTAATCACTCTGCTATATCTAACATGCTTTATTGCCGTATCCAGACGAGTTCAAGTGTAAGAAATGCGGTGTGCCGTAAATTAAGCCATCGACAGTCTCGCGATCGCGCTAGGATGCCATCACGAGCTCAGCTGAATAGTTTGCGATTGCGCTGCGTTTTTCAAAGGCATACCTGGCGCGGGTGCGTACGTCGCATGTGATGACTTTATCCGTCGAGGGCACGTCTTTGGTGTGCGGACGCCGCGATCTAGATCAACGGCGCCGGCAACATGGCGGTACGATGGTATCGTAAAACGCTCGCGACAATTGCTAACACCGGCGCCGTACAACAACGCAAATTATTCAAGCCGATGAGGCATCCCTGTGTGTCGCCGACTGACCCGCTGCCCATTGTTGACATACCGATTTCTGAGAACGCATTAATATAACACTTCAGTTGTGCATGCAGTTCATTCGTGTGTCCTTGTGAATCAATTTTCTTAGATTTATTAAGAATTAAGTTTCCTTTTTTCGACTTTTACCTGTTAAAGAAAAACACTGAATCCAATAAACAATTGATTTTTAATTCAGTTTTGGAACAAAAATGCCTAAATAAATTTGTTTCACGCTACAAATATTATTTTGTTTTACTTACTTCAAGAAGAATACAATTCTGATTATTATGTATCTATTTCCAGTAAGTAGCCATAGTAATATATCGGTTTTATTACGAGTTTCTAACTAGGTAACTGTATTTTGCGTTTAGATAGTAAATCGCGAAATTCTCACATCTTAACTTCAATGCCCGACATCCTAACATGGAGCGCTTATATCCAACAGGTAAATATGATAAACCTTATTAAGGTTATTCACGGAACAAGTCGTAAAAATGCCAACAATAACGTCTATGCAAGATAAAGCTTGGCCGCTTATAACGACTCACGCACGGACCATTGCGGGGAACGTTGGACCTGACACAGACGTGGAGACACGCAGTCGAACTCAACTAGATGCCCAAGATGCTGTCGAAAGTTCTGTGAAGCTCCATTCTAGGAAAGAAGCCTTTGTAAGGGGGGTGTGGTAGTGCGAGGCGCGGGGGAGGCAGGATGCCGTCACGTGCGAGTGGGCATCAGATAGCGCGACGCCGCCGCAGCCGCAGGGAATGTTGCACGTTCGCAGACAAGCTCTGACACGCAAATGCTGTACCGACTGCTCAGATCTTTTACTTGCGAAATTGTAATACCTAGTTTTAGATCTGGGAACTGTGTGAAGTATGGCGGTAAAACTGTTAAGGAATTTAGAAAGGTTGACTCTTTATCACGTCTGGGCCCGAGAGAGCAGATACGTTTATACCAAAATACATATAGATTTTCTTTTTAAAACTCAGGTTCCAACTTCGAACGTAAGTGACTTAAACTTACGTGAAGTAATTTTATATTTTTTGATATTTTTTATTTATTTAAGGTTTACCAACAGTTGTTACAACAGATAATTAATTCAAACATAGGATATACGCTTTTGACACGGCCAATGACGTAATTGTCATTTCGTGTTTGTTTACTATTCAGTGTTTCAGTTACTTTAAACTTATTTACAGTTTTAATTGCTACAAAAAACATGGAAGAAGTTAATTTTTCTCACAAACAGTTCTAACATACTTAGTATCAATTTCGACGCCGATAATTTCCATGAAGTGACCAACGACGTCACATTTCGTTTCGACCAATAGTGACGCGTTTTGTAAGTTTGAATTTCCCTCCCTTAATTTTCACTTTTTATTTAATATTTTCTGGGTTTAAATAATCACTAAATAAAAAAATACCTTTTAAGTGTTTTAAGTAAATTGTAATAAAGAATCTAGAAAAAAATATTGAGAGACAAATAAAAAATTATGCATATTCCCTATTGCAAATAAGTGGACAAGTTTGATTTAGGTAAAAGATTAGGTAAAACAATATGATTTAATTCATATGAATGGCAGTTAGGAAAAAGCATTCAGTCACTCAGAACATGGTGAAGATATGCGCAGACCGCCCGCGATACAATCCTACTTTTTTCTGTTCCCGCCGGACATATCTGTTGCAACGTTAATATTTTAGAAAATATATGTATTTCATATTAGGTGTAGGTTTATCTCTGTCCGTTTATGAGTATAGTAGTGATACAGATTATAACAGTGGCGAACCTAGAAATTTATTTCGGGGGGGGATACCATCTTTTGTAAACCTTAGAAATGCATAAACAATTTTAGTGTAAATGTTACGTATTATGTATTGTATACATTGCCTAGGCATTGTGTAGAATATCAGATTATACAGATTGCCAGTAAAATATAAATATACTAGCTGACTCGGCGAACTTCGTACCGCCATATTTATATACAATAATTAGCAATAAATTAAAATTGCGACTATAATTTAAGATTTAAACTATCCTATCTCTCAATTTGGATCGAACTGCACATGGTGTGCAAATTTTATTATAATCGGTTAAGTGGTTTAGGAGTCCATTGAGGACAAACATTGTGACACGAGATTTATATATATTAAGATGTAGAGAGAGATAGAAAGAAACGTTGCTCAGGTAAACGAATAAGTCGTACGAGGCGGCGACGATACTGGCGCGAGCCCCACCCGCCGCCGCCACCCGAGACAGCGCCGGATCATGAGCCCGGAATGCTTCGGCGGAACGCACATACGCAAGCCCTACGGGCTTGTCGGGTACGGCTCGAAATCCAGGGCTGTGCCAGCCAACACGCTATCGGAGCCGTTCTGCCGAGCTTCGAAGCTCGGATAGAGAAAACCGACTGTGTCACCTACTGATTTACTCAGATACTTATCGGGCACGGTTGCTTATGTGAGTATCTGAACAGAATCGGACGTGAGGCTTCGGCACAATGCCACCACTGCGGGTCCACCCAGCACACGCTGGAGGGCTGCCCTGCGTGGGAGTCCGAGCCTTGAGTCCTGGTCAGACAGATCGGACAAAACCTGTTACCACCAGCATTGGTCGCGGCAATGCTGGCGAGTAGTGTGGGATGGAAGGCTGCGGTCTCCTTCTGTGAAGAGATGTTATGCTGCAGAAGGAGTCCGCAGAGCGGGATCGAGAAAAGGTAGATCCGGCTCGCAGGAGGCAACGAAGGGGACGCGATAGAGACCGTTAACTCCCCAATCGTCGCTTAAGGGTCGTTGTGGCCACATTTAGGGGAAATGGGGCCGCTGCAAACGACTCGAGACCTGTGACACCGGGGTGTCGTCTAAGGCGGGTCGGTGTCCCGACTCTTACTGTGTAGAGCGGTGAGAGGCGCGATAGCGACCTGCCCCGGGGTTGGTACGGGGAGGTACGGCAGGGGGAACTCCAGAAGCCACTGATGAATTCCTGGAGCTCCCCCGACAGCCGAGGTAGTCCGCCGCGGGGTTTAGTGGGTAGACCAATTCGTCGGGAGTCCCACACACGGCGTTCATGTGCTCCCCCACGGAGGGTATTGTAAAGAAGAAAGGTTAACGAATAAGTAAACACAGAGAACAACCGAAAATCACATGTTTTTATTTGAAGGAAAAAAAGTATAACTTTATAAAATTATTCGTGGTAAATTCAATATGAAGAAATTTTCATGGAATTTTTGTACTCTTACAAATGATTAAAAATAAAATCAAGCCGCGTTTATTTATTGTGCGCTAGCTTGTTAAGGATGTCTTTTGGGTTTAGAGGAACATCTCGGTGTCCTGTGGTGCTTTTCAAGTAAGATTTCACTCCTCTTAGAGTTGAAAACGAACGCTTACATGTTGCAGTTGTTACAGGAATCGTGGCACCAATTCGCGTCGTCGCTCGCCAACAATCGTGAAGTTAATTTTTTTATTGAACATAAATATTTCGGGGGGGGATATATCCCCCATATCCCCCCCCTGGGTTCGCCACTGGATTATAATGAAACAAAGAACATACGTAGCACTATCTTTTACCCGCGGCTCAATCCACGTTTACTACTTGTTATTCTGATGTATGGGATATTTCACTGTAAAGTTTCATATAAATCCGTTCAGTAGTTTTTGCGCGCAAGAGTAACAAACATCCGTATATCACACACGCTTTTGCATTTATAATATTGTAGAATCTATTTTAGGAGCTATTTTAATTACAATAAACACCTACCTATCGAAAAATGTCTCGTGAAATGCACGAGCTGGTTGTTCGGTGGTAACGGCGTAGGTTAATACAGTGCATAGGTTAACCAATCCTTGCGAGGTCAGTCTAAAGATGGGTAACCGCTATTAACACATTGAAGCCTCTAACTTGGAAAGCACGACATCGCTTACCATAAGGAGATCCGTCTGCTCGTTTGCCACCCATCCCATATAAAAAATAAGCTGTCGGTCCTGGGGGTTCCCAATCTTATTCAGCCTACGGCGCCCTTTAAAGATTAGTATATTGTCACGGCGCCCCTATCCTACCTAGCTATTTGAAATAGATGCAATCAAAAGGCGCTTACGATGGGGTGTCCTCAAGGGTCAGTGCTAGGACCATACTTGTGGAACATAGGCTTCGACGATTTTCTGGCAATGCCTGTGCCGTCCGGATGTACCCTGAATGCGTACGCGGACGACGGTTTGTTATTGATAGAGTCGGATACTAGAACGGGGCTTGAGAGGCTGGCCAGTGAATGTTTGGACTTAATATCTCGGTGGGGTGGGCGTAATCGGTTGACGTTTGCACCAAACAAAACCTTCCAGCTACTTCTGAAAGGTAACCTCAAATCACCGCCTTGTATTAAATTTGAAAATATTACTATTAAAAATAAAACCTCGGTTTGTTATTTAGGATTGGTTTTAGAAAGAAATTTTTCATTTATTGAACATATTAGAACAGTTAATGAAAAGTCTAAAAAGAGTTTCTTTGCACTGACGAGGATATCAACTGCGACATGGGGTCTGTCATATAATACACTAAAGATCATATATGGAGCTACTTATTTGGGTTCTATTTGCTATGGTGCTCCTGTATGGGCAGATAGGGCGACTGTAGGTGCTGTCCGTCGCAAACTGTTACAAGGCCAACGACCTGCATTGATTTTCTTGTGCAAGGCATATAGGACGGTTAGCACTGAGGCTTTACCGGTGTTGGCAGGTGTTCTTCCGGTCGATCTCGAGGTGCAAAGACGTGCAGCCATGTACTATTCCACACTACAAAACATGGAATGCGATTTTTTGGGCATACGAGACCGCGGTAAAATCATAAGATTGTTTCAACAAAAAACCAATGTCTATAACGACCTCTTGGATGAATGGCAGAAACGATGGGACGAATCATCTAAGGGGCGCCACCTTTACCAGTTCTTTCCATCTGTTCGCGAAAGGTTGTCAAGGACATGGCTCGAGGTAGATCACTGTGTCGCTCAATTTCTTACAGGCCACGGTAACTTTAAGAGTAAACTATACTCATTTAAATTAGTCGATTCACCATTGTGTCAATGCTCAACACCTGATTCTAGCTGTGAACAGTCGGCTCATCATATCCTCTGGGAATGTAGTCTTTGGTACAATGAACGTAACATGATGCTAAATAGCTTACAAATGACGTCTGGGGTAGTATATTATGGGGATCTTGTGTCAACTGCAGTGAATTTCCGTGCGTTTAAGCGATTCTGCCATACATACTATAGAAATCAAATATAGCTCACTTAGGACCCATAATATTTTTATCCGTGGTGCTTCCCGGTTTGAAAAAGGCGTCTGCCTATTTTGACTCCATTTTATCTCCCGCTTTGCTAAGGAGGGAAGTGGACTTATTATATTTCCAACTCCTCCAGTTTTCTTCTGATTAATTTCGTTGCGGGTTCCAAGACAGTTAAATTTTTCCTGGGACTTCCCGAGTGTCATAACTCGGTGTTTTCGTGGGTCACCGCTGTTGATCCTGGTGTACAGGAGTTACAGTGGTGGGCGTGTGGGCGGGATTAGTCCCATAAAAAAAGATGCAATCAAAAGAATTAGGTACCTACAATAGTAGTTATTATAGGTTGATAGGCACAAAAATTAAAACATCCACAGTAACAAACTGAGTTATTTATTATGCTCGTATTTATAAACATTCAGAATTAAAACAAAAAATCTACGAAACAAACAAAAATAAAATACAATAGTTTCTCAATAATGGCAGTCAAATCAAGTTGACGGGTGACCCTAGTGTTCTCCGCACAGTTTTTCGAAGTCAGACTTGTCTTGTGAGATAACCAGTTCATTAGATGCTGCATAATTATACAATTGCGGGAAGCAATCTTGACGGTCTCCTTCATTCATTTTTTTATCCACAGCAGCAGTTTCTTTCTAAATGCCGCAATCTTTTCCGATAGTTTCAGAATGTACGTGTTGTTGCCTTGCAAAGACAGATTCAATTTATTTAGCTTTTCAAATATATCACACAAGTATGCTAGTTTTAGCAAAAAATCTGGTTCAGCAAATAGTAGATCCACGCTGATTTCAGCATGAACGGGTCGAGCCAGCATGAGCTGGCTCGACCGGGGTGGTACAACAGAGAAAGTCAACGTGAAATGACAGCGTTCGTGCTGTCGTGTTTCGTTGGTGAGTGCGAGACCGTAGGCCCAATGATGCAGAACCATCACTAGGCCGTCAGTGTGGGTCACCATGCTGCATTGTTGTATTGTCTGCATTCGCAAGAGTATGGTGACCACCACTCTTGAATTCTGCTTATGCTTTCCATCAGGAAGAGTAGAGTCATTTTGGCAGGGCCATACATAAAAAAGAGCAAAGTATTGGGCGTTTTCATGACGTTCTTGCTGTAAAAAAATCGAATTTCTTCGTGTAATTCCTACACACGAAATAAAACATTTCCACGTGAAAGCCATCATGAATTGCTTTTCGCGCCAACAAAATCGCGTTGAAACATCTACGTAAGACAAGGCCTTAAGAAGCTATGATGCGATGCAGTGAAAATATTGTAGCTGTATGAATACCCGCAAAAAATTAAACCTTTCGGATAATGATAGAAGACCGACTCGCGGCGCCCCTTGCCACTTCTTGCAGCGCCCCAGGGCGCCGCGGCGCACAGTTTGGAAATCCCGGGAACTATACGAACTTCTTTGGCAATCGTTATGGATAGTAAGAGTCCTAAAAAGACCGTTGAATGAAAAACAATCTTTCCACAAAACTTTGTTATCGCCTAGTATTAGGATTGTTGAAATAATCCAAGTTCAGGCATATTGGGAAAAATACTTGGAGAAAGCAGGAAGAAGACTTACCTACTGATATAGCCCAAAGTGGGCTGTCTACAAACGTTGAGTCTTTTTCTTTTTATTTTCTATGACATTTTAAATGGGGTGAAGTTATATTCCTAATTAGCTGACCCGGCGAACTTCGTACCGCCATATTTACATATTTGTCTCAGCTTCCCACAGTTAGTGTACAGTCGTGGACAAAAAAAAACACTTTTCCCGTTATCTTTTTTTTTCTAGCAAAAAAAATAATGAATGAAATCGGAATATGTGTTATTGAATTACAACTAATAATACATATTTTGACTTTCATCCCCTCTCTCCAGGAAACCGTGCTGAATATCGGGATAAAAAGTACCCTATGTCCTACCTCGTAGTATGAACTCAAATCATGCCAAGTTTCATTTAAATACGTTCAATAGTTTCGGCGTGATACGCGGCCAAGATACAGACAGACAGACAAAAATGAAAAAAAAATTCAGTATCGATTATAGAGAGCCCTCCAATAAATATTTTCAAAATATCTTTAATGTACAGAATTGGACCTGTTACATTTTTATTATAAGTAGGTATAGATGTAGACTGCTTACATACAACTCCTTTAACATTATCCAGTCTTTATAAATCTTAGAATATAACCGTCATGATTCCACGACAACATTTCAAAAAATAATAGCCAAATAATCTGACACTAAGACCGATAGATGCGGACTGCCCAAGAGCGGGATGGTTGGCGCTCCTTGGGGGAGACCTTCGTTCAGCAGTGGACGGCGATAGGTTGATACTATCATCTGAGATATTAGTTAGATAGTGCTCATAAACTCACAAAGCTCACAATCTGCAAGCTTACATAAATAGTAAGCTTACTAAACTCAAAAAGTAGTAACTGTTCATTGCCAACCATATAAAATTTTTAGCTATACTTGACTTTTTCTTACAAGTCAAGCAAATATACGTAGCAAACAAATATACAACTGAGGCTCCGAAGACAATACTACCCATCATAACATTTTTCATCCTTTACACAAAACTTTAAAACATGAACCTCGCAAGCTCAACCTGTCATCCCAAAACAGTCCAGTGGCGGAGAGCTTCAATATGAATAAATTGCATAAATATTTATCGGCGCGGTTTATGCCATCGGCGGCGTCTACAAGGGACACACACAATACAAAACGATACCTTAGAATAATGTAATTGTTTTTGCAGATTGCTTCGGAATGTTATCAGGTTGGCGGACACCGTTAGTGCCATTTTTGAGACGTATCGATTCATATCTCGTTAAGTTTTAGATGGACGACTTTTAAAACATTTTGTTTCTTGCGCGTCTCAGCTGAATAGTTGATGCACATGACGTACGTGAACGGAATTTTAATGTAAATAAAATTTATTCTAAATTTTAAAATTATTAGTTATAGTAGAGACTATTCCAAAAGAAACATTAATGTTGTTTCATTTCGATACAAACTACTTCAAGATTGATGTTTGTGAATTATGTTTTTATCTTTTATCGTCCGTAAAAGAGGTCCAATAGGTCACTATCGCGCAGTTGCAGTTCACGGGTACAATAAGTATAGGCCCATAGGTGATTAAGAAGTTAGAACATAAAACAATAGAAGGTGAGTTAGGTATGCCTTCATTTTAGGAACAATAGGACTTAATACAATTTTTCAATGTGGATATGTTTTGTTGGCGGTAACAATCCCACTTTGTCTTAAATAAAATTTTATGAAAAATTTACTGTTCGAACTTTTTAATAAAATCCATATTTAACTTTGAATTCTCTCTTTTTCCTAAAAAGTGCATGTCTTCATTAACGATAGCGTAACGCAATCAATACTGAACACAATCCAACCATTTCACTCAGATAACGCACTGTGGCCAATAGCCTTCATTGTCTTGTGTTGAATTGAACAAATACATCAGGTACCTCATGTTCTTATTGGTCATTCGAATAAATCAGCTGTTCTATGCGCTTGCGCCGTCCTTCAGCCTCAATACGGCGTCCTGCTGTTAAACCTCACAAATTTACGATCGCTTCTACCTCTACAGATGCCAATCGTTCTCTCAGCGTTATTTCAACAAAATGTGCATGATTTATATGAAACTGCGCATACGCAACGCTAGCATATCTTTTATGGCGTCAAGTTGAAATTGCTCACTGCACAAGTTATATTTGAATTGATCTAGTTGGAATTGTTTAATTTATATCTGAGTTTCTAGTTGCTACACTTTGGTGAGTGTATTAATGTGTTTCAATGTTTAAGTTCTACTATTATAATCTGCTAACATTCCTTAATCATACCACTGGTGTTTTAAAATTATGGAAAAGTGCTGTATTGAAAGGATAACTCGATGTGATATTTGTACTTAGTTAAATTTACGGTGAGGATCTTATAAAAGGTCAATGTCGTGTCTACATTGAGTCTACAGAATACGCTTATACTATATATCAAGGAATCGCAAACTCCCCACGTCAAGGCCCCACGATTTCCAACACGAATAAATATTCCTTTTATTCCAATTTGTCAGCTAAGCCACTCTCAGCGGCGACTTATCTCCGTATTCAACGGTAAGCTCCCGCCAAAACAATACAGCAGTATCGTTAAAAAAACGTGCTTGAATACAGCATTTATCATCGTTGATTAAATACCATTGTTTTGTATCGGCAGAGTCGGGGTCCCCGCGCGTCGTGCTTCTTTTGCGTCTCCCTCCATGTCTCGCATTGTAGCCGAACGGAGACAATAAGTCTGTTAAATTGGCCTCCTATACTTGTTATACATATTATGTGCCCGTCCAGTTCGTGTTTATGTCGCTGTAAACGCGTGCCCGCCATCGTCTTGTAAGCTGTTGCAAACTAAACAAAATTCCACTATAATTTTATTAAAATATTATTAAAATACTAGTCATTTTACAACAGTACTTAACCTCCTATCTGTGTAGTCCGCTAGAATTTGCAGAGTATAGGTTTACTGTGACCATTCGCTTATCATATCACAGTACAAAAAGTTCTCAGAAGACAGAGACGGTATCAAAATAGTCATACGCCCACACAATGTCGCGGTCGCTGAATCACGTACTGCAATTTCCAAATCTAGATTTAGGAACGAACGGGCTGTTGTGTTCTTGAAACTGTATGCATTTCTAAGAAAAACAATTTGTTCTATACGTGACAGACAACGTAGTCAGTGGCGGCGAGCTTCAATGGCTATCGCGCGTGCCACACTGTTTTTCCAGTTTTTCCACTTACTACTTATATGTTAGGTGAGTATGCGGAGCCTAATACAAAAAAAAACTCTTTGGAATGCTTTTATCACACTTAATGATGTTTGTCCAGATGTTAGAATTGAAACAAAAGGTTTTATTTGAAGTGTTTCTGCTCGTGTTATGTTTAAACCATTTACTCTGTAATCAATACAAAATCTCGCCTGAGATGCAGTCCTTATTAAATTGTTGTGAAATATGACATAAATTTCTAATCATGTTATAACATTCTGAATGTCTCATTACAATGTAAATGGCTGACACGACAGAAATGTAATTAGCACTCGCGTGGTTTCTTTCAAAGTTTATTGATATTAATAAATTAATATCAAGTTTGTAATATGTTCACATAAGGAGATCATGCCGTGGCATCTGGCAAAAAAACAGAATGCCGCAGCCGCAATAAAAATGAACTTCGAACAAGTATAACCGCGCTTCATGAAGAAATGGAATAATACAAGCGTGGTATTACCATGCTTAATTAATATATTAATTAGAATCAATTAATTTGTAACAAAGCGGCATGGCGGACCTTTGGACATGGTTGAATAGTTTTTCCGAAGAAATTTTGTTTTTTAAAGACATTCAAGATGATGTCTGCGTAATAATAAACACAGTTCCTGCAATTGCCGACAACTTTTTTTTCCAAAATGATAATTGAATTAATAACTGACCGATGGAATGACTAATAGATCATTAAAAAAAGCTGGATTAATGTTTGATTTTCTTGTTGTTAGATTTCCATGAACAATAATATGTTCTACGGCTTCAAAACGAAGTTGTGAAAGCGAAGCTGGTGCTCGTTGAATACTAATTCAAATATTTGCAACAGATGATGCTTCTCGACGAGTCAAGTAGACATTGATAAATAAACTGCTGTCAATAGTCTGTCTGGGCGGCGGCGAAATTCGAAAATGGTTCGGGTTCATTAATAACCGGAATGGATCGTAAGTCGCGAGCGAGATGATAGTGATACGCTACCTGTGTTCGTGATTAGCCGCCGATACCCGCCGCAACTCTCCGCAATTCTTATGTAACGAATGCATCAAATAGCTGTACAATTTATTACCAAAATCTACTCTGTAGGTAGATGACGTGTAATGAATTCTATTCGCGTATCATGTTTCATGTTTAAAGAAGGTGATATATCAATAGGTTGACTGACTGTAGCGGTGTCAAATTCTCAACGATTTATGTATCGTTTAACTTACGATGACAGATTTTAGGAGTCGTGTAAGCATACATTTTGTGGTTAAAAGCACCACCTTTAATAACGGCTCGTCGGGAACGCGACGCGTCCACCAAGGTCAAAATTTTATTATATTTTTAGTGCCGATTAGCATAAACTTTTGCTTGTCGACGCATTTCGTTTTATTGTGGTATTTTATGTTTAGCGTTATAAATATTGGTAGTTTCTTCCCCGTGGGTATTTGCACGGACGATTAAGGTTCCAGCGTCGGCACTTGTCGACTCATTTATTGATCGTATACTTAGTTTAGAGTGGGCCGTTCTAGATAACAGTATATTAATGGCATTGGGATTAGTCCTTAAGTGTAACATGGTGTTGTTGTATACTAAAATTAGCGCTTTGTGTAAGGTCTGTCAGATCATAAAACCTCTTGATACAAGTTATTTATGACGAATCAGAATGTCACGGCTGAGATGTCGATCGGTCATTAGAATGGAATTCAATAAAGTAAATGGTGTATGGTAAGAGTAAGTGTACGAGTGGCTACCGTGGCGTATCAGATTCGGTAGCGGGCACGCTATCACGTCCATTACTTTATCATCTTTTATCAGCACAGCGGCCCTGTTCTAAGCGTCCCAGATATATCTGTCGATACTTAAATATCATAAGCGGTTATGGTAGTTTTATAGAACCAAAAAAAGTTGAACAACTCCTATCTCATGATCTGTTTGAGTCAGTACTAGAGGTTAGAATTCGAAGATTCCGTATAAAAAATAAGAGATCGTTAAAGAAATACTTTGCATTTTTTGTTTGAGATATGAACACTAATGTTTCTAATGGGGTACGTTTATTTAAAGCTTCTATTTAAATTAACAATAAAGTTCATTTTGGTATGAGGTTAAGTGTTCAATGGTATTAAATTACAATCTACCAGTGACGTTACACATAGTAGATGTACATTCGAATGATTAATTTTCTATTAATATATTTTCTTATTTCAAAGAAATTTGGTATTTAAATAGATTTTATCAAAATACAAAAGCCATATGGAAATCAGGTACAAAAATAATAAAAAAGATATAAAATAAATACCCATTTTCCTTATTTTAAATGAAAATTACTTCTTGTGATTCTAGGGATCAATCTATCTATTAGGAAAACTGTAAGCATTTATTTAAACTTTAAAACTTTCTACAAACTAGGATCATAAATTCAGTAGATATTAGCCAAAGTGACGCTAATTTATGACCATAGTAGGTATTAATTTGAAATTATAAAAAGGGCGGCCATGGCGTGGGTCACCATGCTGTACCTGCTGTTGCCTTCGCAATGAGTATGGTGATCACTACTCTTGGATTCCTTTCTTACTATACTTTGGATGCTTTCCATCAGGCAGATTAGAGTGGCTTTGGCAGGCTCATATTTATTTTACTTAAAAAAAATGGCACGTTCCTAACTGGGTACCTTGAATTGCTTTATTCTCTTAGAAACTAAATTGAAAAGCGTAAAATCGTATTAAAGTCTTTACATCATTAAACAACCGTATCGAAAGGTTAGTCATAACTTCCAAACCCAAGTCTGTTTTTAAATTAATTTATAATAATTATGACCAATCATAATTAAATATTGGTTTAGTAAGTGGCAAGCCTGCGGGGTGCTCCTGGCGCTACTGCAGTCCCCAGACCCCAGGGGACCTCAGAACTGTCCCACGGTCCTTCGGAGCCTCAACAATGTAAGTTTTGAACGAAAAGTTTTATTTTTTTGCTTGGTTCTCTAAACGGAAGTGATTCAAAGATTTTTATCATAGTTTTATAGACATCTTTTGTGAATATACTTTTTGTTTTAATAATATTTATGTTTGTGAATATCAACCTTTTTAGTTTATAATTTCCGCAAGGTGAGATGGGTGCATAAAAACTCCGACAACGGATATCTGTTTTTGTGGAATTTAAAATTTTGTCCACTATTATATATGTAATTGTTTTTTTTTTACTTGTCTGCTGTTATACATTGGATAGCTTTGTTGAAGACTATAAATAAACAAGTAGAATGCGCATAGTGATCAATTAAATGTAAAAATGTCTAAAGTTTAATATCTATGCTGACTAACGGAAGATATATATCTTATATATAAAATTCTCGTGTCACAATGTTAGTTACCATACTCCTCTGAAACGGCTTGACCGATTTTTATGAAATTTGATGTGCATAGCGGGTAGGTCTGAGAATCGACTAACTTCTATTTTTTATACCACAATTTTTTTATGGCAAAACAACGTATGCCGTCTCAGCTAGTATATATATTATATAATATTAAGTCTCTAATTTTAAAAGTAGTTTTGTAAAGATAATATATTTTTTCAATATTTTCTACCTCTTATCCTTATATAACATGTATAATCTTATCTATAGGAAAGTATCCTATAAATCAGATTATACATGTTTATCAATTATATTATTCAATCAATGACAATTATGAATTATAAATAAAACATCCTACCTTACCTTTTTTCGCGTCAATAAAATTTAAAAACCTCGGAACTACTATGCACTTTCAACAGTAACATCTTCGGAAATTCCTAATACCTATTTGTCAGCTTATTTCCATAAATAAACCACCCATTTTCCTAGAACCTCCCACCTCACAGAATACCCATCATCACTCAAAGCTTTTCACTTATAATGATGTTAAAAACGTTACCTAACAGACTCTTGTCCACCCATTGTACTCAATAACGAAAAAAAGACAACTTAAAAAATGACTCCCAATTTATTTGGAGTACAAAAAGTCACAATTCCCATGACACCGGTCGAAGCGTTCTGTTCTCCCATACCTCTTACATATTTCTTTCTCGTTTTTTATATGAACGGCTTTGACATTTGGAAGTCGGGTCACTTATTAAATTAGTCTTTGTATTTAAATGAACGATTAATTTATACGTCGAAATGCTTCTGGGTGGAGATTTGTGAGCCTGTTTATACAGACCTACATGGATAGGTTTTACTGAGACGCGAATGGTTAGGGTCCTTGCATTGTCCGCTTTTTACACGCTTATTGCATGCTATCATTTAGGAATGTTTTCACATGTATTTGTTTAAGATTGTATGGAGGCTTCATTCATCAGTTACTGTAGGTTTTAACTAGGAATAGAAAGTGCTTCAGAGCCTATTTTTTTTTTTATATACCTACATAGTTACAACCTTAAGTACCTATGTGTTACAAAGTTAGGTTTTTTTTGGGAAAACATGAGATATTTTGTTTGAAATGAGTTTCGATTAGATTTTTTAAAACACTCCTTCAAGAGAAAAAACTAGGGTTTGGTTGATTCTTGTTTAATGTTGTGAATCTTTTAAGTAAGAATCCTGTGGGAAAAAACATCTCTGTTTATTTTCGGCTAGAATTTAGCATTTACATACCTATGTAATTTAATGCAGCAATAAGAAACATTACAAATAAACATCTATACTTATAATAAAAATGTAACAGGTCCAATTCTGTACATTTAATTAAAGATATTTAGAAAATTTTTTTTGGAGGGCTCTATAATCGATAGGTACTGTAGCTAAAACTGTATTTTTTTCATTTTTGTCTGTCTGTCTGTATCTTGGCCGCGCATCACGCCGAAACTACTGACTGGATTCAAATGAAACTTGGCATGATTTGAGTTCATACTACGAGGTAGGACATAGGATACTTTTTATCCCGAAATTCAGCACGGTTTCCTGGAAAGAGGGGATGAAAGTCAAAATAGGTACTTAGTTGTAATTCAATAACACATAGATCGATTTCATTCATTATTTTTTTAAAGAAAGAAAAAAATAAAAGATAACGGGAAAAGTCTTTTTTTTGTCCGCGACTGTGCACTGCCTGTGGGAAGCTGAGACAGATAAGTAAATATGGCGGTACGAAGTTCGCCGGGTCAGCTAGTATTAAATAAAAAAGTAAGGAGTAACTTATTTTCGCTAATACAAACAATGTAACTAACTATATTAAATTTGGGAGTACACGGAAGGACAAAACTTTAAAGATTATATTCTTATAGTAAAGGTATGTTGAGGATTCAAGACTAATCCGTTAAGTTTTGTTACGTTTCAGTTTAACCGAAGTCTTCTGTCAAAGTAAATAGACATCAAACTTTCAAATACTCGTGTCCGATCTTACACTAATTCGATTATACATTGCCAAAAATGGAGAACAAATGATTACCCATAATTATACAAACTTTTATGATCTCCAAAAATCAAAGCATCCCTGTACAAACATATCACAGGTAGACTTTATAATCAGCAAAAGGGTGTACGATTTTGTTAAGGAGGTTGTTAACATTTAATATGATACTCGGACATGCGTTATGACACATTATTGGTATAATTTAAAAGGAGTTTTTATACTTCTCAAGTGCCCACAGTAATAAAGTAACAGATATATTATTAAAAGAATTATTGCTACAAATCACGCGATTTCAGACCGAGTGTTTTATTTCGAGGTATTATTTAAAAAATACAACTCATCGGCTTTTTTACCAATAATGACACTTTTTGGCGAATGTAGTACCTATTTTTTTATGTGTAGATATATTTTGTTTTAAAAATAAAAAGTTTAAATATTGATTTAAAGTTATTGGAATAAAAACAAGCAAACCTGGAAAACTGTAGCGCGTAAAAATTATTGAAATATCGATAGCAGCGCCACCTACCGAGTCCAATAGTGTTTTAAAACCATTCAGGAACCCATTAAAATATACATACAAAACTCATTCAAATCGGAAGAGCCGTTTAGCAGGAGTTTAGGCGACAAACACACGTACAAAAGAATTATATTTATGAAGATAATTATTTTATGTAATGTAACATATTCGACGTGGTGAACACATAACGCCATCTAGAGTGTACATGGAAAATCAAAATTGTCCTAAGTCGTACAAATGTTTAATTGATCTTTCCAAATATCCGGCCTAAAATGATCGAAACAAGATACAGAATTCGTCGATCAGAGGTTTATGTGGTAATAAATGCTATAAATTCTCTTCACATAGCTATTTATATTTACCTAGTACATGTACGTAGGTACAATAATATCTATACTACTTCAAACAAGAAGACATTATCTATTATATTATTAATGGGCTACTTACAGTAGCTATATATATGAGTGGGACACTAAATTATCCTCATATTTTTCAATCTAAATACAACATTACTAAACAATGGATATTCTATACAAAATCGCGTGAGAACAATTGTTAGTACCTACCTCCACGTACATTCAACATCCGAATTCTCAGTAACAGAACCTCCTTACTTAAGTAAGTGATGTCCAACATTAATCCTAATGTACCTATCTAAACGTCGTTTGATCTTGACAAAAATATTTGAATGCGTCCAATAAAACTATAGTGTGGAGAAAAAAGTCAGGTCGAATGTGCCACGGTGCTCGTAAGGTACCAGTACAGTTCTGGGAACCACCGACCACTGTCATATCACGACTGTAGGGATGTCCGCTGTGTCAATTTTAAAATATCGATATTTTTAATTTTCATTAAATTATAAAATGTCTTTTGTGAATAAGACAGTCAAGTTCTACTTAAATGTGCATTTGCTATAGGTGTTAGGTACAAGTATTTTTATATAGGTGTACTAATAAAAGGCAAACCAGAATTAAGAAGTTTATGGCATGCCTGATGCCATAACAAATATAATTATTGACCTTGTAGGTACATGTTTTATAATAAATATATCCCACGTCTCTGGCTGTGCCTTTTACCTTCTTACCCAATTTTTAACAAAAAGTACTACGTATTTTACAAATACAAGTAATAATATTAAAAAATAATAAATATTTTGGACACCTTACACAACGCCACATAGTCCCGAGCTAAGCAGAGCTTTTGTTATGGTTACTAGACAACTGATAAAAATACATAAATACTTTTTTTTTGTAAATATATACGTATTATACATAGAAAACACCCAAACTCCGAAACAAATATTTGCAGTTCACACAAACATTTGGTCCGACCCGGGAATCGAACCCGAGACCTCAAACACGGCAGTCGCTTACGTCACCACTTGCGCCACCGAGGCAGTATTTACAAACGATACACCTACATCATCTACTTTACACTACCAATGACTAGTGACTGCTTTATGTTAAAGTACAAAATAAATAAAGTTATCGATATCAAACGAAAGCCTTAGCCTGTTACAGCACTGCGGTGGCATAGAGGCGCAGGCACACGACAGATGATCAGTCATGCGCGAGATGCTGCGCGATAAGCAGCGGTAGCCGCTCATTAATCTACCCACTTCCCCCCCCCCCTTCTCGGCGCCCACCATTTACCAATTAACCGGACACGACGATACATAGATAGTTCCTAGAACTAACAAACAGTTATCCTAAAATATGTAGCAGTGTGTGACAATATGGGAAGATTTATTACATCTATTAGTTCACTCATATTTCATACGTCGTTCTTTTGAGAACAAAATGCTACTTGAATTATGATCTTGAATTGTTCGGATTTGTATAAGAATTGAAAATAACCTAAAACTGTTTAATGATGTGTACAAACGGCAATTGCTACGTAACGGGTATTAGTATTGTTTTGTATTACATAGTAATTAGGACAAAATATTTTTACCAATGAGAGGCCTATGTCCAGCAGTGGATTACTAAAAGATTTAGATGGTGGTGATGGGTATTACATACCTATGAGTTGCCTAATATTCTCCAGTGAAACTGGTTAACCTAACCTGTGAAAGTAACTCAATACTTCCATAGCCATCCTACCAAAACGAAGTTAAATAGGTATCAATACTATAATAATACTAGCTAAACGTTGCTTTGCCATAAAAAAAAATATTTTGTGGTAGGTCACCCTTATCATTAAGGGGTATGAAAAATAGATGTTGGCCGATTCTCAGACCTACTCGATATACACACACATAATTTAAAAAAAATCGGTCCAGCCGTTTCGGAGGAGTTTGATGACAAACAGCGCGACACGAGAATTTTATATATAAGGTGGTTACAGACGTTGTCAGGTACAGGGACGAAACTTAACTTGCAAGAAAAATAGGAAAAAACTATAAGATTAACGTTTTTTTTTATATTTGAGTTTCCTCTGTCCATCTTCCTGTTGATTTCAAGATTACCTTCTTCTTCTCCCGTAAACATATTTCATTGACTTTCGTCACTTATTTTCAAGACAACAATAAAATAAAATTATGACCTCATCTTACAAATAAGTGGCCATACAATATTATTAATATCATACCCGAGAAATGTTGAAAAGGTCTGACACATAACGGTCTCCTGCTTACGGGCGGTGCGTCGCGTAAACCTTAGCAGACCTCGCTGCGAGTAATATGAACAGCATTTGTATCGTAAACCAAATGAATTTAAATCTGGACGAGATACCTTACACTTATTCACTCGGGAGGCTTCAGCCTACTTAACATCAGTAACTTACTGATATTGCTAAGTATAACCGGCATACTTCCCTAATTCAAACTATGTTGGATCATTACATTGTCCAAACGATTTTAATGTTGACCGGTAGCCATCATAATACGGCCGACGCTCCGGCAGTTACAGAAGAGAATTTATCAATCAAGTGGTGAGTTTACGAGTGTTGTCGACTTAATGTCTTAGCAGTAAAACTGTTGGTTTGTATAATGGAATTCATTCGGGACATAATTGAAGGAGTAAGTCGCACTGCGGGCGGCCACTGCCGAATTTACCCTACAACTGTTTTATATTCTGTGTTGACTACCGAATATTACATGTTATGATTATTTAAAATTATAATTATGACTTTCGTGTAATGTAGGAACGGAAAAACTACATAATTTTACTACGTAGCCAAGGCAGCCATATTACTGCGACGACTGACAAGATACCTACATGATGACTTACTAGTCAGTATCAGGCTATCTATACTCCGTTATGCCCTAACATGCAACTACTGTTTTCAGCTGGATCAAGAATACTTTCATTAATCCATCCATCAGCTCACTGTCGTCTACAGCAGCGTCATCTACAATATATCCAATAGTACCCGGTATAGACCTACATACATATCTAAGAAGGTTAGCAAAGAATCATTACAAGATTCTTTGGTCAATGAGCACAGTGAAATGATTGAGTATTTGTTTTAAAACAAGTGCAGGACATTGAATTAAGTGAAAATATAAACAATCTGGAGCAAAGCTTAAACATGCCGGCAAAATTTGGTCTACCAAAAATCTTGGATGGCATTTTCTTATTTCCACCTTAACAAATTATCATACGGTGTTCTTGCATAGTAGCATAGGTTTTAAGCACTTCAATATGATTATCACCCGTCCCATTTCTCATATGGAGCCAGCGCAATGCATGAATATAAATTCAATCTAGCTGTAATTGTCAAGTAGCTATTGTATGAAGAACATTCAAGGGGAATTCTAAAATATGTAATAATAAATCTCTTTATTGTACCAGATTAGTAACAAGGTTAACTTAACTGGGTAAACATAAACTACGGAAGTACAATTGGAGGCAATCTTTTACAGGCACCCGTGGTATGTATGTTACGTATAAGTTACAATACCTATTCCTCCTCCGGTTTCTTTTAGCGGGACTACAAAAACCTTTAAAGTAATTCGCCCTTTAAGCAAAACAAGTCACAGTAAAGTAATGTGACTGCTTATCATAATCTCTTTGTTCTCGACGGATTACTGAATCAGGATTCCGACCCAAAGCAATACAACATTTGTAGATAAAAACGATCACTTGTTTTGAGGGTGTGACAGTGACTGTAATATGTATGCATTAAGTAATATATAAAAGTAAATTATCTGTTGTACTTATGGCTACCATGGTACACCCACTGCCTTATTTAGAATCCGAGGGCCGTGTGTTTAATTATTTTATTTTTTATTTTTATTTAAACTTTATGCATAGATGTTGCAAAGGCGGACTTAATGCCGTAGGCATTTTCTGCCAGTCAACCTTAGGGGGATGCAGACACAAACATGGTAGATGCACAGAGATTTAAAATGTTTTTTTAATGACTCAATTATTAAATATTGCTTATATATACAGAATAATATAATATAAAATATTGATACTACTACCCTACTACTAAACTATAATACTGCTACTATATAACACTTTAACATATATACACAATACATATATATACATACATATACACACATACAAACATTTACATAAATATAACTACATACATACTATAAAAATTTGAATGGGAAAGGCTAAGATTGTGGTGGATCCGAAAAAGTGTCTAAAAAATGTTTCCGCAACAGATATTTAAAACTCTGCCGAGTTTATAATTTACACGACATTAAATTTAGAATTTGGATCGCGATGTAAGATTGCCAAAATATATTTTGTTCATACGTATAAAGTAGTGTTTCACTGAGTACGTAACCCAATCCGGCAACATGTCATCGGCAGAGCCTCTTGTATAAATATTTAAGTTACGTATATGGACCATGCACCGCCCTATCCTTTTTATAATCTAATGTAGATACAATCCAGTCAAACCACCAATTAACACAAGATCTTTCAACTCCTTTACATAATTACCATTAAATATAAAAAGGTCCACAATAAAACATCGAGGAGCTAACACAAATTAATACACATCTCATATTAATAAATACAAGTCAAGTGTGGTCACAATGTACTTAATTTAGACAATTTACCGTTTTTAGGATAGCGACGTGGACACTCGGGTTCCTTCGGTGATTCTCGGAAGTCGTAAACGGGCGGTAAGGCTGCGCGGGCGCTTCGTTTGTACGTATTATCCAGCTTTCTACGTATATGTCGTCGGATGTTTGAATTGCGGTCGCTTACATAAAACCGAGAAGAAAAAAATATAAATAATGGTTTGATTTGTGTAACTGCGAGGTTGTGAGGGTTGTGTCCAAGAAGGTGCCATATGAAGTTTCATGTCGAAAAAGTCACAATTTAATTAAAGCTTGAATATTTTTCGATTGCATGGAAGCAAAGATGTAATACTGATGTTAACATACTTGGTGTGCATATAAAGTTACAGTTCCTCAGAATTCCTTGCTACTTATGTTTGAACAATTTATTCTTATTTTCACACTTCTATCATACTGCAGTCTGATAACAAACTAGGCACAGCATTTACGATGGTAACCGGACAACAGAAACACACTTATAATTTTCGATATATACATTTACATTATAATTAAATTACACCCAAATCCAGAATAATCGAGCTCATCACACAATAATTTGCACTGGATAGGAACCGAACCTACAAGTCTATCGTATTATTATTTACTAGCCTTTGCCGTCGGCTACACCCGCGTGTATATCAAATATCGCATATATCATTTTTGGTGTTAATATACACAAATAATGTGACTTTTTATTGTTAAAATAATTTTCAAAATCGGTTCAGTTGATCCAGAGATTAGCCACTAAAAACTCACAAAGTTTACCTCTTCATGATATTAGTGCTAATAAACATAAATCTGAATAGTATTATTATCCAAACTATTGTTAATAAGATCAAAGATCTGAAGAAGAGTACATATCTAGGAAATTAACATAATACCATAGTAGAGTACATTAAACATGTTCTCGGTTGAAAAATTCCAGCCCTATAATTTCACCTTGCATTTTAAACCATATTTGACATTTTATAAATGAATATAACGAGTTTAAATAACAAAGTTGCTGATTTGAAAAGGTAAATGATCAGACCTCCCAGTGCCTAATTAAGGACGGTGTGGTCTATGCACATTGCGACCTGGTTTGAAAACTGGTTAAAAACTGTTCAATGTAAACACTCTTTGTGATGTAATTAAAAGTAAGTTTTAGTCGCTAGGTATAAGTAGAAACATGATTTGGGATATCTTACAGAAAAGATAAGATCTTTATTTGGATTCTTTGTCAGTAGTACGCTTTAGTTTTCGGTTCCAAGTTCGGCCACGGTGGCCAGTCTCAACGGATACCAGCCAACTACGCAGGAGATATTATATTGCACAAGTGTGTGCGCAAACACAGGTGCACTATCTGTTCCCTTACTGTCATAATCCGATAGGATGGTTATCCGACAAGACCGGGGAGAGATCAGGCGCAGGACAGACGGATTTACGTGCTCTCCGAGTACAAATACTGTAACACTTTTTTTTTTTTAAGGTAATAGATGATAATAAGGAATCAATAATAGCGCCATCTTTTCGTATAGGTTTGCGATAATACTGTAGACTGTAGGTACCAGGCGTGGTCAACTATATTGATTTAACTGCTTGTTCACCATTGATGCGCGAGATGGCGTACTCATACGATACTTACTGGCTTACTGGTGCCATACACAATGGATGTACTTACCACTATAGTGAATAAATCTATTGTGACATCTACGTTCCCTTCCATGTGGAAAACAGCAATTGTAAGGCCAATACCAAAAAGTAACGATGTAACATCAGTGCGGGACCTCCGTCCTATAAGCATCTTACCATGCCTTTCTAAAGTTTTGGAGAAAGTCGTAGCCTTACAATTAACGAAATTTCTGGAGCTTAACAAGATATTACCAGACAAACAATCAGGCTTTAGGAAGTGTAGGGGTATAGCGACTGCGTTGTTGGATGTTACAGATAATATATTAGCGGCACAGGATGGGGGAGAGGGGTCGATTTTGGTATTGTTAGATTTTTCCAGGGCTTTTGATGCCTTAAATACGTCACTATTATTATCAAAGTTGTCTTATTACGGCTTTGAAGATTCTGCAGTGCGTTGGTTTGATTCTTACCTGAATAATCGCTTTCAATACGTTGAGCTTCGTAATGAAGATGGATTAACCTCTTGTTCTGCTGTAAAATCAGTGACGCGGGGAGTACCTCAAGGTTCAGTTTTGGGACCACTTTTATTTATTATATATAGCGCTGACATTGTGAAAGTAATTAAGTATTGTAAATTTCATATCTATGCTGATGATGTTCAAATATATTTATCTTTTAAACCTAACGAAACTTTAAATGCAGTGGATAAAATTAATGAAGATCTAAATAATATATATAACTGGGCTTTGAATAATGATTTATTACTAAATGCGAATAAGACTAAGTTTATGATTTTGGGTTCCAGGGACCAAGTTAAAAAAATAGGTAGGTATATTGAACCCTCAGGTACAAATCAACGGGTCTAGAATTGACCTAGAATTGAATTAAGTTTGTGGGGAGACGATGAGGTGTAGTCAAACCCCAGCTACCTTGAGCTGGTGGAGAGACAATGGTGAGGAATCAATCCCAAGCTACCTTGAGCTTGTGGGGAGATAAGGAGGAAGACTTATATATTCTTTAACATGAACTTTATTTTTTTAGCTAGTAAATATTTGTGTACCTACCTTTAATTTTTATGGTATTATTTTTATTATATTGTAAAAAGACTGTATATCTTTTAAATGTACTTTTTGTGTTTTATAATGAAAAATAAAACTGTGTTACTGTGCCTATGTTGTTTCTCTGAAGTGATCCTTAGGGCTCCCACTCACACACACATCTTTCTTCTCTCTTTTTAAATTTATTTTTTTAATCTCTCTTTAATTTTATTTTTATCTATGTCCCATTGATCTCTTTAAATTAATTAAATAAGGCGCCCTGGGCTCATGCAAGCTATCGCTGGGTTGCCGGTGAGTGACACGCCTGATCAGGTCTAGGGGATCCAACTTGGGAACCGCCTGATAGGTCTAGATGTTACAATACATATGTGTATATCATGTTCCTTTATCCTCGAAGTGCTAGGCATATTACACGCCCACATTTTCTCGAATATAAAATACGATATAATCATACTTCGAGGCCTGTTATTCCGTCAGGAAGAACAAATTAAATAATAAACAAAGAAATATAAATTAAATTAAAAAGCTTTTTAAAAACAAGCTTTTATTGGAATGCCTCCAATGCCTCAAGACGAATCAAACGAGTACAAACTCAATGATGTTGCGATGTTTCTTTACAGAGTTCCTATTGCCATCTTCCAGCTCCAGCTTCAGATCAGCTCCATGTCATTATAATATTGTATTGCCACGCTGTATACATATGCTTGCAAAATTTCCACAAAATCGGTTGAAGATTTCTACTTCAAAATTGAGTTGCAAGATTCCACCCGAACATACAAGCATACATACATTGCAAGTTAATAAAAAGCTTGTAATAATAAACATTTTGGACACCTGACTCACAACGTCATCTAGCCTCAAACTAAGCAGAGTTTGTACTATGAAAGCTAGATTGATTGATTGAGTACTTTAATACTTTTTCTGTAAATACCTACATATATTACACATAGAAAACACCTAAACTTCGAAACAAATATTTGCAGATCATACAAACATTTGATCCGAACCAGGAATCGAACCTGAGACTTCAAGCATAGCAGTCGCATACGCTACCACTGCGCCAGCGAGGCAGTCAAACATAATTTGAACTGACTAGAACTGAAATTATGTTTTAAAGATAAATTATTGTTCATTTTATACACAAACAAATTACTAACTTTTTACACACTAAGCTAAGAAACATTCTGATCTAAATAATAACAATACGTGCTTTGCTTTAAGTGTACGACTCGAGTGACAAATGAGCATAGAAAATAATTGCTCTTCCTAGTAAAATCCACTGCTGCGCCAATAAAATTGCTTACCCGGTGTATCGGTTAAAAAAATCTTAATAAGAACAGCAATAAACTTTGAAACAATGAACTAAAGGTAAAAGTTAACCTCTAGATACTACTAAAGATGCTACTAAGCCGAATTCATTATGAGAGAAAGCTGCTCTGACTCTCTTTTTAAGAGAATATTTCAGCTCGGGTCCTACATCGCCCATCGGCACAAAGGGTATTTTAAATTTCAAGTTACAGAAAATAACATAATTTACTTGTATTAATGAGGTACCGTGTTATAAAGAGTTGAAAGAAAATTATCAATATCTCGGTAACGGAAAAAACAAACAATATAAACGAACGCAATCATGTCCAGTACGCGTTTCTCAAAGGAAAAGAAGAATCAGAATTGACTTCCAGCAAATAGAGGCTAGATATATAGTTTCTAAAAGAGAAGAATTAGAAATATGTTATAAAACAATCTAGCAAATCAATTTTGTTTTAATTCTGTAGTGAGTTACTACAGGAGTAATTTCAGGAGCAGTTGATTGTCACTAGTTACGCCCTGAGAAGATGAAAATTCTAAATTTACGATTACAACTCCAGTCCATACGTTAATTCATATTTCTTGTCAAAATCACTACAGAATACCGGAGGATATCTGTGCCTCGGCGTCCAGACCGGACATATTTCTTTATGCAATGTCAATTAAGCGTGTAGTACTAGAAGAACTCACGGTGCCGTGGGAAACGAACATCCCTAAAGACCACGCTTTAAAAAGAAACAAGTACTTTGACTTAACCAACGAAATAACTAAAAATGGTTATGTCGTTGCGCTGTATGCCGTGGAAGTGGGTGCGAGGGGTATACCAGCTAAATCCCTCTATAACCTGCTTAAAGACCTTGGATTGCCAAGAGCTTCAGTAAGCTCTTTTCTTGAACGAATATCCAAAGCGGCATTGCTAGGCTCACTTCAAATATGGTTAGGTAGAGGGGGTAACACGGCGGACAGTGGAGGTGAGCGTTGACGCGTCGTAAGGAGTGCTCCTTAAACCTAAACCTGGGTCGCAATTCCCAGGCACTGTCGAAGTCACATGTGTTGCCCCCATCTATCACGCGATGGACCCGGCACCCGCACGGTGAATCCATGGAACGCTAAGAAATAGGTCTATGCCCGATGTCCCGCACCTCGGAGAGCACGATAAGCCGTCGTTCCTGGTTGGCATGATCCTCTATGCATAGGCATAGAGGATCAGGCACTAACCTCTCAATAACCATTGCCCTATGGCAATGGTTATTGAGAGGTTAGTGCCTTCAAATATATTGACAACCAGTTCAACCTTCGAATTTAGTTCGGTTTCGGGGTTGCGGAGATCGAAAGCCAGTAACTCCAGCCAAGCCCAAATAGTCTTGGGAATAGTAAAGGCTAAGAAGTTGTTGATATGCATAATGAAGTTTATTCATCAGTTCGTTACTTAAACACCTACCTGGGTACTGATCAATTACTCACATTCCTTATATCAATACACACTCACCCGATCAACTACAACTTGAGTGATAATTATCTCAGATCTAACAAATACAGAAAACAATTAAAGAGTCCGAAATTTGATCAGTTGCATTTTTGACTCTTGAAAAATAAAAAAGGAATGACTCATCTATTTTCAGACCACATAATATAATTTTAAAACTTTTTAACTAAACGCTACAGAACATAATCACCTTTTCCAGGTTCATTAAATTGTAAGTAGAGCTACAGACCGTACTTCGTTTAACTACAAATCGTTCCAAACATACAATACTGTCCATTCAAATAAACGATCCCAGCAATCAATGAAGTCAACGAGGGCTTATGGTAGAGTCTATTTCCATGTCATTAAGCCGAGCGTACCGAGTGTCGAACCGCTTATATTAATATCGTACGGCGGTCAAAAGTTAATCGGGTTTAAGTCGCTCGCACCGCCCACGAAGATTCATCACAATCGTCATTATTCACACACAAATTATGTAATTTCAATAAATGGAGCTTATTGAATAGTGATGAGCGTCGGTAGGCTACAGCGGAACCCCTGCCGAGAGCCTCTACAACGAGGTGTTTAGCCCACCTCACCGTATTCCATCTTCCTAATAAGATATCATACAATGCCGTTTATTCTATTACTGTTTTAAATTAAAGAAGTAGAAAATACGCAATGTAATGATGTTACTGAGCTATATCTAAGCAATGTATGTACCTACTACTGAAAAGTTATTTAGTGTAGAGCTCTCCCAATAATCACTTAGATCCTCTTTGTCTAAAATAAATGCATTATGTTTGAATACATCGTAGGGGTGGCGAAGAGTGTTAATGAATCTTTACATGGTGAAAAAACACAAAAAATTAAATTCCAATCACATACCACACAATTTTAAAAATGTAATAGTAAATACTCAACGAATAATATGTTTAAGCATACTTATATATAGGCAGGGAAACTTTTTATCCAAAGGTAATGTTCAAATTACAATAATCTATATATTAATATATGATCAAGAACTTTGTATCCCTTTTACGAAAATTGTACGAACTGAGGATTATGAAATTTGGTACAGTTAAAGTTCTTACGGAGGAGGAGTGCAGTAAGGTTAAAAAATAAAATTAAATAATTTAAAGGCCGTTTATTTCGACCACTGTGCCACCACTAGTACCTCTAATTTTTGACCTATGACATTGTGAACAAAACGTTAGCCAGTCGACAGTCCATACATAGCCAACTAATTGTTAAGCGATCGTGTAATTTATCATAAAGTCGTTTAGGAAAGTACAATAATAGAGCGTTAAATGGTAAGCGACTCCCCACACATAGGTAATTGATTTATAGGCAAATATTAAATCTGTTCTCACCAGGCTATCGTATGACTAATGACCATGGTTCAGACAGTTTCAAGTTTTGTTTTTCACCATCAATTCATCTCATGCACGTGTCGAGTTTTGATTGACGCATTACTTTGTGCACGACTCCACTTTCGAATTAATTACAAACGTAAATAAACATTCTATACATTTAATTTCAGTGTCACGTTAAAAAATACGTGAATATAGCGTAAGCCTAATTAAAAGGAAAAGGAATCAGTTTAAAACTCAAGGCAATTCATTAAGACACAGGCTTATCAATCACACGTGTATGGTGAATATAAAATGTCAACAAAACGTCGCAGTGCAAGCGCATCACACTTATCAAAACAATACAAAACGCGGGTTGTCGATAATGATCGCGGGTACGACAACCCTCTAACTCCATTTTTTGTGGGTTGACATCGCGCTAATAATACTCATGAGAAAAATGCGCGCCGGACCCCCGTCATCTTCCTTTTGTTTTTAATTTCTACCTCAGTGGCACCGATTTAATTGGGCTCAGCTCGAGCGAGCGCACCTTCGTATTTCACCTCGCCTCGCTCGCTTCATTTGAATATTTAAAGCATTTCGGGTCCCCGACGTATTATTTTCTTTATTTACACAATATTTATATATTTATTTCAGTGCCGGCGTCATTTATTCGGTGACGTGACTTACCGATGTTGCGTCCTTCCCAGTATCGACATAGTTAACGCGGTGAATTCTCTCGCGTTCCATTTAAAAGTTTGGAGTTCTTTCTTTGGTTTGTCTTTTTGTGATAAAGCGTCGCAGCCGCGTGTGGCGAGCGCTGCTCTTCGTTGTTTTCTCGCCAGCCCTTATCTTCGACAAGATTGCTCGTTTTTAAATGAAGTTATATCGTCTCGATTGAACACCAGACCTCGAAGGCGAAGCGAATTTTTAATTAGTTTCCGAAGATAGAGAATTTCAAAGAGGAATGCAGAAGCCGTGTTGGCAGTGCGCGCGGATATCTTAATTGAGACGAACGCACCGTTTCGAACACCGATGGCGATTTGTTAAGTACTGCAAGATTAATTATAATTTAAGGACTTATATCGAAGTCTATAAACCGGTGTATGCTAACTGAAACTGCTGGTATTCGCTAATGAAGAGAATTAATGAAAGCAATTTTTCATATTGCCATATTGATGGATCACGTGTCGCCGCAGAGCACTCTGTGAAGCTCCATCACGTTATTGCTAAGTGAATATTTCACTTGTAATGATACTTGTAGCAAAAAGAATACGATAAACATTTCAATACTTAACAACGGTCTCACAACTTATTAATATTTAATTAAAATAAATTAATTAAAGTGCACACATAAATAAATGGAAAAAATTAAGATGCAGGCACAAGTGCTACTACAGTAAACCCGATACTGCCAGGTTCTCTGTTGATGAATTCACGACACACTTTCGCTGCATCTTCAAGAAGTGTTTCTGGAGTTGTATTCCCATGTTTAACAGCAAGCGACTTACGTCCGTCTAACTCGTACAAGCCACCATCCTTATGGATGAAAGTTACAAAATGATTGTTTACATGTTCCTCTATTTCTCCAGCTTCTTCTTCTGAGCGTGCAATTTCCTTATATGCTTCTAGAATAGCTGTGGAATTCTCGAGTAGCGCTCCTTTGGCACTAGCATCGAGATTTTTAGCTTCAGTCAGATAGTTCTTGAGAAGACCATCATTTATATCGATGGTGTTGATATTATTTGCAACGCTATGCACTAAAGCAATAGTTCCGCATACATTACTAAGCACCTGCTTTAAATGAAACAAATCTTGAGGTGGTTGTACATTTTTCTCTTGAAGTTCTTTCTCTTCCTCAGTGCGATGTTTTTCATAGGCATCCGAAAGAGGGAAAAGCAGCACAACGGCGAGCACAGGTCGCGGAACCCACTGTAAAGCCTCACCTTCTAAACCTATGACGTCAACCATACGCCATTTATCTGACACGCCTAATTTCTGCAAATACTTATTCATAGTGTCCGGGTTGGACTCCATTGGCAATGAAACGGCCATAGTAGATACGTTTATCTATTAATTAATATTTGTACAGTGGGAGCTCTTACGAGATTAAAACTTTTGACAAACTGTTTTTACTTTTGACGTTTAAATGTCAACTTTCTTCTTTATTCAATATCCTCTTTCGTAGTAGAATACCTATTTGGATTCTGCAAGTAGGTATAAAGGTTTTGGTCTGTGATATTTAAGTACAGGTCGTAGTTAATTTTATCTGCAGAAGAGACACTAAAATTCTGTGGGTACTATTCATTTATAATATGCCATAGTCTGCATGCTTACTAAATAATAAAATCATTCACATTCTTCTATTTTTAATCGCGCACTAACTTTCTGGACGTGAGCTTACTCTTACTTACTAATAATATCTTGGACTGCACGGTTGGCCTAATGGTATAAGCGGTCGACACGCCACTTTTTACTGCGCCGAGTGTTGTGGGTTCACACCCCACTTGGGACAACACTTTGTGTGATCAATAAATTGTTGTCCCGAGTCTGTGTGTTCTTTGTGTCCGTTTCATGTATGTTTGTAAAGTTCCCCGCGACACAGGAATTTATATTCCTAAAGCGGAAGTTCCTTTAAAAAAATGTGATTAATCATAATCAAAGAAGACTCGCTTATTCTATCTGGTGCTAACACGAGCTAGCTTTTGTGAGAAACTCTTAGGTAATTTTGTTTGTTTATGTTCAACTGACTTTGCATAAGTCATAAAAAAGAGGGGTTATAGTTTTGACAGACTACTACATATACTGCCAAAACTATTATCCCTATTAGTGTTTGTACGTTCCACCGTAAATCCTAGACTATTCAGCCAATTTAGATGAATGAGTTGTCAATAGATTCGTATTAATGGCCCTGGTGACATAGGCAATATAACGTTTTATGAAAATATTTACATAGTCGGATTATTCATGTTAATACACCTCGTATAATCAAAATATTTCTTTAATGAAGAACAATTTCTTGTTCCTATAATTGTTATAATTCATTATTTATGGACTCATACCTTTTTATACTGAAGTCGAAGTTTTTTTGCGCGAATATTAAAAATGCATTTAATGTTAATCTTCGGCACAAAAAACTACCCTTCCTCTAGCCATGTAGTGTGTAATTATGGAACTATGGCGAGTAATTGCGTTAATAGTTGGCAGTATGCTTTAATACTCTACTTAAACCTTCTTCACACATCATGTAGATATTTGTGATTCGTTATCGTAGGTATATCAGCGGAAATATTATTGGCATGTGTAACTATTATTTATGACTATAAAAACAGGTGTCTTGGTACATCTTTCACTTATCCACTTAGCTGTCGCGTGTCTGTTTCATATTAATGTATTTTATGATATTAATTTCGACATACTAATGATGCTCTTGAATAGCAGACTCATATAATACTTGATAATTTATGTTAGTTTTTAACCGACTTCAAAAAAAGGAGGAGGTTCTCAATTCGACTGTTTTTTTATTTTATGTTTGTTACCTCATAACTTTCGACTGGGTGAACCGATTTTGATGATTCTTTTTTTATTTGAAAGCTGGAGCTTCTCATGTGGTCCTATTTTAATTTGGTTCAGTTCTGACATGTCATCCATGAGAAAAAAATATAAATCATCAATCGAATACCTCAATATCACGACGACTGATTTCGATGATTCTTTTTTTATTTGAAAACTGGTGCTTCCCGTGTGGACCCAATTCAATTTGGTCGTTCTTTAAGTCCGTTTTTTTTCTTAAAATTGTGATTATTAATAAAAAGGTCAACACTCTGTAAGAAACCAGCTAAAAACGTGATCAACGCGGCCATAGAAAGTTTGTGACGTCAGCATGTCGGTGACGCGAACTCATAAGATTTTCTCCTACCAAAATGTGTTCAACGTGGCTAAAGAAGTTTTCACTTCAAAAATGCAGAAAAATGATGATGATTCTACCAAGCTAAGGTAGGTACAAACTCCACCTATTAAAAGATGAAGCAAGAAAAGCAGAAGCAGCTACGACTGATAAAAAGAGAATACAGTAGCACAAACTCTTATTCCTATAGACAGACTAGCTATTGCCCGCGAATTTGCTTGCGTGTAAGTTGATTATATGTATTTAATTAAAACTGTGTAAGTATCTATGAATAATTTATTCATGTTTTTAAACCTATTAATTTATTTATAATCAATAGTCCATTAAAATCAACTTTCATACACACTTTCGACACTTATTTTAACCCCTTTAGGAATAGAATTCCCATTAATGCTGATATAAGTATTCATTTACTTGTAATCAAAAGCCTGAAGACAAAGTTTCAGGCTACTAAATTAAAAAATGACGGACTTCCAGTCTAACCTAGGGATAGAATATCCAGAAACGCTTAAATACGTATCTCATCATCATCATCGCAGTCCACTGCTGGACATAGGCATCTCCAATTGCACGCCACTTGGTTCGATCCTCAGCTCCTCTCATCCAGCTCCTACTAGCCGTCTTGGGCAGATCACTATTCCACCTGGCCTGTGGACGTTCTACACTACGTTTACCGAGACGCGGTCTCCAATCTAGAACCCGTTTACCCCAACGGTTATCAGTTCTGCGGATAAAATGGCCAGCCCACTGTCACTTCAGCTTGCTTTTCCTGTGGGCTATGACCTTGGTTCCCTGCCGGATCACCTCATTCCTGATGCGATCCGTTGAGCATAGCACTCTCCATAGCACGCTGAGCGACGTTGAACTTCGTAAGTGTCAGTGTTTTCGGCACCGTATGTCATGACAGGTAGGACGTACTGATTGAAGACTTTCGTATTTAGGCACTGTGGGCTTGACGATGAAAAGACCCGACGAAGTTCCCCAAACGCTGCCTAACCCGGCTGAATTCTCCTGTTCACCTCGTCCTCGTAGTTGTTTCTACTTAACTACAAAGTCTGCCCGAGGTACCACACATATTTTTGAACAACTTCGAGAACGGCACCGTGTACCACAACCGGTTCCGGTAGAACATGTTCGTACATACGTATCCACTCATTTTTAATCAGTAACCCAAAAATAAAGTTGCATGTTTCTAACTTCAAGAATGACGGACTTCCCTACAAACTTTCAACCCCTATTTCACCCCCTCAAGGGTAAAATATCTAGAAACGCTTAAATACGTATTTGTTCATTTTTAATCAGTACCCCATAAATAAAGTTTCATGTTCCTTACTTAAAATGACGGACTTCCAGACTGACCTATATACGAAATAACAACCCCTATTTTACCCCTTAGGGGTAGAATATCCAGAAACGCTTGAATACGTATCTACTCTTTTTTAATCAGTAGCCCAAAAGTTTCATGTTATTAACTTAAAATTGACGAACTTCCATACAAACTTTCAACCCCTATTTCACCCTCTTAGGGGTAGAATATTCAGAAACGCTTAAATACGTATCTATTCCTTTTTAATCAGTAGCCCAAAAATAAAGTTTCATGTTTCTAACTTCAAAAATGACGTACTTCCATATAAACTTTCAACTCCTATTACACCCCCTTAGCGGTAGAAATGCCGAAATTCCTTTCTTAATGGGTGTCTTCTCAATGAAACAATCATACTCACCAAATTTCATAGCCCTAACTTTAATGGTTTACGCTCGGCGATGATGAATCAGTCAGTCAGGACATGTTATTTTATAAGTATAAATGGGTAAGTAGTGAGTGCATGATTTCATTCTCCATACTAGAACTGCTTAGAGGATTCTCGGTGATTTTAAATTGTGTATCGATGTTTTTATGTAGTAGACAAACTAGCAGATAGGTTAATAAATAGTTAGGTACTGCAAAAAATTTAGTTTGATAATAAAACCGAACTAAACATCACATTTCTTAGTTTTAGTAAGAACACGCTCCCACTATAGGTACCTCGTGCTCGTAGGTACTTACTCAAGAATAGCAGCGATCCGCTAAACATTAGATATGCAGAACACTTTCTAGTTGCAAGGAAAATTAAGTTAGACGAGGTCTAAAGCTTTTCCAGCGATTTAGTCCCTGTTTTAAATTAAAATTAATAATATGTCATTCTTATTCGTATTTTCAATGCAGTTAAAGATGCTGATTCTTATAGTCTCAAACAAAAAGGTCAGGTATTTGCATATATCACAATCTTGCATCAACGCAGCGAAATGCGTATTTTTCATTTGGTCCTAATATAATCATTACTTTATAGGTGACTACGGTAGTTTGGTCAATAAAGAAACTATTAATGACTAGTTAAAACTTAGCGAAGCACACCTCTTCCGCACGCACGCTACATCATGTAGAAAGTTGAATAACTTCCTCATTTAACAATTAGATTTTCATTGTATGATAAGTAGTTTATCAAGTCATTATTTTATACATATTCGAGCAGTATAAGTTACGAGAGTCATCATACAATGAGCTTATTTCACAAACTGCCTACATAATTTTATTAATACGTCCATAAATATTGCATCAGTGTATTGAATGCATTCGCAACGAGGCGACGTTGAATGGGTGTTGTAACATAGGTCGGATCGTCAGAGTGAGGCTTCTCTCTCATTAAGGTGTCAAATTTTGTCAAATATACCGGGGTCCATTAAGGGAGTGGGCGGTTCTATTGAGCAGTTATCGGCTTTGGTGAAGATACACGGTCTTAGTATAAAGGCAATAAGTCCGAAGACAATAATTTAATATTTATTTTATTTTCAAACAATATCGTGACATCGATAATCAAACTAAAATTATATAAAAAAATCCTTCTGTAATTATGTTATTTGTTAAATAAAATATAATTAATCGGACGATAATCCTGGTAATAAGCTCTTAAAAAGCAACTATCAACTTTACGCATAAAAGTTTATAGATCACGTCAAAGTGCTTTGTAATTTGATACGTAGGAATATATAAATATAAGATTGCTTTTTATTATAAAAAAAACTGTTTCTATATAGTATTTTGGATTCATATTAAACAAATCGTCATCCATAGGTCGAATAGGGATTAACACCCTACTTCATTTAATTCTACTTCGTTAAATTTGAACGTGATGTTTTTTTAAGCATTTTTGACCCCCCCCCTCCCCCTTGGTGATACGTGGTGAGGTTTAAGATGAATCCCCCTAAAATCACGTGTATTTATACCAAATTTTTAATCTAATTTTATTCTGAAATTAAGAACCGTGATAAAAACTAGACAGAAAAGTTGCAGGTTGTTTTTGACTGGCATGAAAATAATATTAAAAGAATGGTGTAATACAAGAATCAAATATTGTACTAGTACATAATACACTACGCATATCGCGAATCTCTCTCCGAAGAAATATAAAAAATAAATATACGTGATTTCTTACTACACCTCCCCTCCCCCCTTGTGATATTTAGTGATTTTTACCCCCCCCCCCCCCTTTTAAGCCTCACATGATTAATGGACGGCCCCAATGCAATAGCAAACTTCATGAATGGGCCGGCTCGACCGGGGCGGTACTACCCTCGCACAGAAAATCAACGTAAAATGACAGCGTTCGTGCTGTCGTGTTTCGTTGGTGAGTGCGAGACCGGAGGCCCAAATAGAATAAATAGAAATAGACTAGCAGCAGCATCACTAGACCGCCATGGTGTGGGGCGCCATATTGCATTGTCTGTATTCGCAGTGAGTATGGTGACCGCCACTCTTGGATTCTGCTTATGCTTTCCATCAGGCAGAGTAGAGTCGTTTTGGCAGGCCATACATAAAAAAAACGGACATAAAATTTACTAGAGAAATAATTTATCGTTATATAATATAAATCTGTGAAGTCATTTACTTTACAATCAACTAATGAATTAAAAAATAAGTGATGTTTGGTGATGGAGACAGGCGACCGAACTAAACACCGACATTCTTCCGAAAGATGGTAGAACCGAAATTTGACAATACAAAAAAAAAGACTGACAACACGAAAGTTGCCAACTTTTGTTCGGTGGAGACTCGGCTTTACAGAAACTTTTGTCACCAACACGTGTTGACAACACAAACATTGACAACTTTTGTTCGGTGGAGACCCGGCTTTAGGCATATTTTCCACTTTCTGTCTGTATTAAAACCATTGTTTATGTTTTTAACGTAACTACTTAATCTCATTGCAGCTTAAATTGTGTGTTTCCGTTAAGGCGTGTCTCCTGCGGCTAAAAATAACAAAACAAATAACCAAAACTTGTTAGCGAAAAGTCGCAGGAGACGGACTTTTAAGCGAACATCAAACACGATTACACGAAAAGCAAAAATCTTTTATCTATTCGACAAAATGAATTATAGTATACTTACTTACTTACTTTTATAGTATAAATATGAATAATATAAGTATTAATGTTAGTTCAGTTCAGTTTCATTATACGAGAAGTATACGCTGGGATGTTTTCAGTCCACTTTGGATAACATGTTTGCTTGTTAAAATTAACAAAACAGTTAAGCCACGCCCATATTTTGATAAATATGTGATGTTTGGTGTTTAAAAACATTAAACAGTGTCGCAGGAGACCCGGCTTTATACCTACAGTAATAAACAGGAGTACCTAGTATCCGTAAAAATCCTACTAATATTATTAATGAGAAAGTTTATAAGGATGAGTGTGTGTGTGTTTGTTACTCTTTCACGCAAGAACTATTTGCCGCGATAACTGACATACACGCGGGCGGAGCCGCGTTCAACAGCTAGTTATAAATAAAAATACATACTTACCGTCATATTTTTTCCTACGTTGCGTCATCGCAATGTCAATAGCAAAACACTCTAAGACCGTACGACACCGTAACAAAAAACTATTGACTAACATATCTATTTGTAACTGTTCATGACATCGTCACACCCCCCCGTAAACTATAAGTAAAAACATGCCATGACAAGATCCGCATTATCTCGATATCTTCGAACTTATCCTGCATACGTTATTCGTGTATAACGAGTTCATGGTGATGTCTACTGAATACCTTCAATTATTGACCCAAGAGCGCTTATTATATAGAAATCAATCGGTAAATACAATAATCGTTTCGCATGACAATGCAACTAGTAGATTTCTTATTAGGAGTTATTTATGTAAATATGGTTTAATTAGATTTACTTTCCTGCTTAACCTGTTAAAAATAGGATAATAGATAGGCATCTATTATTCTATTTTTAACCGACTTCCAAAAGGAGGAGGTTCTATGTTCCACTGTATGTATTTTTTTTTTATTACATATTATTGTACTGGCTCGCTGTACGTGTTGGGCAAACTGTAAGTGTAGTGAGCAGCTGATTAAATAAATAAATAAACAATACTGCTAACGATTTTTAAGGAGACTTGTAAAAATAAAAAACAAATTCATGCATCGAACTAAATATTTATTCCGCCCATTTACATATAAATTGATAAGAAATGGCTACGTTTCATCACTAGTTACCACATTTCGTTCAAAACCATAACTACGCTTTGTACTGATTAATTTCATTTGGCGATGTTATCCATCTAATTTATTTTATTCGATTTCTACACCAACTTATCAACAGTACAATCATAAGATAAAACAATGAGAGCTAATTTTACACTAGATGTCGCCACTTCTTACTTTGGTTTATTCCATACAATATATTACGATTACTCGTTCATCTGAAGTAACTGGACATTTTTATTTATAGCAACACTAGTGAAGTAAAAATAGCGACCATTACTTAAATGAATGGATATTAAATATTTATAAAAATATGTGAAGAAGTTTTTGGTACGTTACAAATAAGTTTTACGCTACGAATAGTTTTAAATATAAATTTAACTACTGAGATAACTTTAACATAAGGAATAAAATACATCACACGTAACTGTCTATGCTTTATCTAGTTGAATATCAGTCGAAAATCTTCAGCTTAGGTAACTCAATACTTTTAAACATAACTATAATAAAATATTCAAGATACGAATTTTTTTCTAAGTCGTATCATATTATCTTGCAGCTATGAATGTACAAAATTAAAAATAAAATGTTAACATATTAGTCGAGATGATGAATCGTGGCTACAACTGTATTACACGATTAATCGATAATTCGCGCATAATGGATTTCATATTAAATCGTACTCAAGAAGCCAATAGGAAAGGATAGACGACTCTACAGCTCAAGTAACATCGAGTGAACATAAGTGACCTTGAATACATTTATCTTCCTCTCAATGACCTTAGTCTCCTTTGGTAACCCTAGCTTGTAAGTAGTGCAAATTAGTTTCTTTCAATACTGGTTTTTAATTACACATTTAGTGTTTCGGGGAAGTTGCGCAATTATAGTCTATTCGCTTAGATACGGTCACTTTGATCGCACTGCCGTCCCACGTGCGGCAAGCCGCCACAAAATTAAAGAGCCTGCGGCGTACACCCCCAAGCAAGTATGATTTGTCAGTTTACGCCGTTGTATGAATTAATATATTCGTATTTCACAACAATAACCAAAATAGCGTGCGAGTACACCGGCACTATCTAAACGCAACGATTATACATTAGGACAATGCCGTGGTTTTGACCTAACCAGACACTATGTACCTAGTGCGTAGACGTATTAATTCACGTACGTATCATCATCACCAATACACAATTGCTGGACATAGGGTTCTTCTTAAATAGGAGGTGTTGGACTATCGCGGGACAGACGAGTAGGTAAAGGGCATGGTATAACAATACAGGTATGACATTTCGAAAGCTATCCAGGTTGACGTCACTCACTATCCAGTTACCATTTTATAGCAACATAACATGAAATGATAGAAACATTTTCAGTCACCACTCTATTTAAAAAAATGTAAAATGCAATGCAAAAAAAAAAAACTTCTTAAGGCGCATCTCCACCAAAATTGTTGGCAATTTCAGTGTTACCAACTGTTTGCAATACTTCAAGAAATCGCCAACTTTTGTTTCCATTGTGTCTACACCGAGTCAGCCAACAATTTGAAAAATATTTGAACAAAGCGTCTCGACAGAGCCAATAAAAAACTGCAACAAGCGTGTGCTTTTGACGTTTACCGCTAAAAACGGAAACACGGTTGCCAACATTTGTTGACAATTTTTCTTGCCAACACAAGGAAATTACAGAAATTTTGCCACCTACACGTGTTGACAACACAAAAATTGACAACTTATGTTCGGTGGAGACCCGGCTTTAGTCGTTTACTCTTGACAGACCAGTCGTGGTTGATGATGATACATTTTAGTCGGGCAATGAGGCTCTCGCGATGTGTTCCACCTATCACGGTCCATAGCATCTCGGGAACTCTGGACGATGGAGGGTTGTGTTTTTTTTTTGTGTATTTGCGTGTTTCATGATAAACGTATGTATACGTGTACGTATATCATGAAACACGCAAATATAAGAGTTAGTTTTACTCGTTTCGTTCTTTACTATAAGCTTCTTGAGTAGATATATGAGCCGCGAGGTATCGATATAAACACTGAATATGTTCAACTATATTTATTAAGTAAGACTATAACGGATAGAAAAATCATTAATTTAAAAATTTTTAGAGTAACATAATCTCGTGAGGAACAAATCTTCAAATCCGTCATTGTAATACTTTTACAAGAGTATGTAGTAGTATCAGATGTATTTAGATATTCATCAACATTGTAAATTGAAACAGTTTCAAATAGTGTCATTCATATCCGAGATTGTAGAGCTTTACTTGGCCTTCCATTATTCATTAAAGTCTAGAATCTTCTGTCAATAATACATATTATAATAAACAATATCAACATATAAGATTACACGTTAGACAAAATGTATACCTAAACATAACACGTACACGTCCATAAAAAATAAAACTAAAATAGTACATTATTTTAAAATAGCGTGGTAATTATTCTTAATGAATTAAAAGATATATCGATTAGCAAGCTAATAAACCTTCCTATGAATAGAGCATTTTAAAACTTATATATATTTTGTAAGGGTTGTGTTTTAAATTTTAAAAATAATACTTCGCCATTAAAAGCAACGCAGTTGTGTAAAGTATTTGGTAATATGCCATTAAAATTTAATCCATTACATACAAATAAATATATATTAGAAAAATAAAACAATTTAAAGTGCCTACAACAGCTACCAGTTTTTCAATATTTTTTTTTCCAACTTTTTCCTACATTTATTTAATTTTCAATTATATACTTGAAACTTAAAGTAATAGACATACTTACGAAATAATGTTTTAGAACATTTACATTTAGCTAAATGTGAAATGAAATACACAATAAATAAAGGTTGATGAATATCAAAAATACTTCCAACAGTAATATTGCTGTAAAACTAGATAATACAATTAGTAAAATATAAATCGAACAATACATTTAAGATTACACAAATACAATAACAAATGTACAATGTTATGAAATTGTTCGTTGGAAATGTAAACCTTAACAACTAGAGTATAAGAGCTATAATAAAAAATCTAGCGCGTACAAGTTTGAAAAATATCACTTTGCTAGCGGAGACAAGAAGAATTGTTATCTTGAAGTATAAAATTGAATGTTGCATTTATGTACTTATATGTTATTTGGTATAATATTGCATTGTTTTTACTTTTATACAAAATACAAATATGTAAAGAATAGTTTACATAAAGTACAGTTAGTTGTAGAAATGTGTAGAAAACTTGTAGAAATGTTTGAAATATTTTCCAAATATGTATAACTAAGTCATAAAATACTATAATGAATTATTATGTGCTATTAAATGTTGATGAGAATAAACACAAAATTACGCAGAGATCAGTAATGTTTAAATCATTACTTTGATTTCATTAAATATTCTGAAATATACAAATGTTATTACAATTGATCTATGATTTTGAAAATGCCCATAATTATAAAATATCTTCAGATTTCGATATCTTATGAACTGCTATTATTCATTAGCAAAATACGTCATACAAAAAATGAAAAATAATTTAACAATCATTTTAGTAAAGGGTACAGTTGAGAATAAAAAGGAGTTGAGATCTATTAATTATTTAAAAAAATTGGCTCTTTATAATCTTCATATAATCGTATTTCATAAAATGGTTTTTATTGATAAACATGTTTTTTTTAATGTACTACAAAGTTAAATTACTAAGTAGCAAAAGTAGAGAAAATTATGACTACTGTTACAGTAAAAATTGAAGATTATGAGCTGCTATTAGTAGTGTTCACATAGCTGAAAGTTGATTGCCAACTAAAACTCATTGAGTCGCAAATAAAGAATTCACAATAAAATTAGTTTTATAAAAATATTTTTCTAAAACTAATTAATGGTTACCCAAAAAAATAAAACTGCGCCATCTAATACTTTTCATAGGAATCTTATCGATTAATAATCACAATAAAAAATTTACGTCACAATTTTAATAAAAAGACTTGAAAAATTTAGGAAAAATATTAATAAATAATATTATTATTTATTTTTAATACATGCGTTAATTAAAATAAATAATATATATGTCAATCTATGAGTTATTTATCCTTTTCAATATCATACTTCATTAGAATATAAAAATTAAAACAAAGACCTGTTTAGTCTGTACATTTCAGTAATCTGTAAATTAAATATATCACCTGTTTATATGGCCCCGACATAAGACAAATAAATAAATGCATTGCCAAAGCAATTTTCGTAAAATGTATAAATGATACAAAATAAGAATACGCATACTTTTGTAAACTTCAATAAATGATTTTCTACGAGCACTCTCTTGTTTTCTGTATTGGACTTGTACCAAAAATCGGCTGCATCGTATAGCAGAGAAATTTTCAGCTGGATATATTACTTTGAAGTTATATTCACTAACTATAAGAATTTAGGTATCACGACATGAAAACTCCGTTTTGCGAATGGTTAAAAAATTCAATTCTCAAAATATTCAATATAGTAACAATAATAGTAAAAATTATGAAAAGAATAGGTAAAGTACACTACACACAGAAGGTAGGTATTACATTTAACTTTACGAAACTGCACTTTTTAGCTTAATAGATAAATATAAAGAATCTCAAATAAAAGCGAGAACTTATATTCCACTCAAGGAATGATATGCCTATATGTATAACAATTATATTTAAAAGAAATATTATACATCGTATTTTGTTTCCGTCGCCTTTGCAATCGGCGAGCGCAATGACCTTGAGAGTAATTCATTGCTATAAATGTTTCTGCAGGCGTTACACTTTCCACACTTTTAGGACGTATTACCGTTTACATTTTTATAATTCATCAATCATTAATCTTGCTTCATTTAAGCAGACTTGCAAAAACAATTAATTAATTAATGACTTCATCATAAATTTCTTGTCATGTAGCTAATACTAATCCATTTAGGTTTTAAAAACAATCAACGTTCTGAATACAGTTTTAACTACGATAAGCGACAGAAAACGAAATTGACTTCAATGCGCCTGCATCATTTACAAGTGTATGGTTTGTTATGATTGAAATAGAAGTATGTATAAGGGGTTCATGAATGCCACAGTATTGAGATAACAAACCCTAAGCAATTGAATTTAGCTTCGTCTGTTTTATAAATTTGGTTTAGTGTCATAATTTCAATCTGTTCAGTTTCAAATACAGAAACAAGTTTCAAGTACTATATAATTGAAAATTAAATATACAGGGGGTTCCAAAATTCAACGATAAGCGGGCGCCTAAAGGTAGACCTGCTAATGAGTACATAAGGAAAAAAAAATATATATACCTAGTTTTTTTTTTAGTTACAAGAAAAATTTAGAATTTCTTTGAAAATTTATACCTTTCATGATATTGCTACTATTCACCACAACTCTTGAAAACACCAAATTGCCCGCAGTTTTTACACAAAAAACGTTCAAAATAATTTTTTTCCCTACAATTTTGAAATATTTTTACTCTTAGTGTACTTTGACTCATGGTCTTGTAAAAAAAAGTATGGACACCACTGCGTAATAAATAAATAAAAAATAAAGAAAAAAAAAATCTTGTAACTAAAAAAAAACTAGGTATATATTTTTTATTATTTTTCCATATGTACTCATGAGCAGGTCTACCTTTTGGCGCCCGCTTATCGTTGAATTTTGGGACACATGGTATATGGAAAAAAGTTGGGAAAAATATTACAAGTTTCAAGTAGTTTAGGAAATCTTTCCCATTTTATATTTATTAAATATCATTTACAAATGGATATGTTAGCAAAATTCAGTTCCAAATTTAAAAAAAACAGATTCAGGTACTATGAATAATGAGTGGTTTAGGATCAGATGGCCGTTTGTATTATGAACTTATTATTATTATTTGATCACCGGGTGTCACAATTTGGACTAATAGGCTATCATCTGCTATCACTTTAAAATATCAAAAGGGTCCAATGCATATTAATCACCATGCAAGTAATGTCTCTGTCGCTTATCACTCAACTATATTCAGCAGTCTACTATGAAACTAAATACGTTACATTAGCAATGCGATTCGCCGTTTTCGTGATGGCCAGAGTCGAAAGAGCTAAGATGTCCGAGACCCTTCGGTGGGATCGGAGGCGGTCTCTCGCCTTCGTCTACCCGAAGCGGTTCCGACATCATGGAGATTATTTCCTCGTACCGTAGTGAGTCTACTGTTAAATCGAGATCTAGAAAGGAAAGAAAAATACTAGCATGAATATTTGTCAATATTAAATCTATATACTTAATATATAAAGCTGAAGAGTTTGTTTGTTTGTTTGAAGAATGTTTCAAAAACGGGGGAAAATTTATCACGCTACGGGCAATAGGAGACGCAAACGAGGTTGCGTGGGTCAGCTAGTATGGGATAAGTAGGTTAGGTCAGCTGTCAAACAGAAGAAAAACACTTGCCTTTAAAATTATAATAGAGAAGGATAATATTTAGTCGTGTCTGTAAACTATTAATTAAACTGTGATGCTTCGCGGGAAGCCTTAAGATGTGGGTAGCACAGGACCGCCTGTTTAGGCGAACCTTGGATGTCTTTCGGCTGAGATCTGATGTTGCTTTTCTAGAGTATGTTTCTAAAGTATATATTATTTTCTGAATTATTACTCACTTTCGTGTAATTTTTGTGTATTTTATTGAATACATTTAACACTATTTTACTAGTTTTAAGTCAGCTAATCAGCTTAAAGCCTTATTTACGCCGATGCTCGTAAGGGGAACATTTAATCTAATCTAAGCAACATAAATTTCTACACACACAGATTAACCTAACCCATTATTATAGCCTTAAAATCATCGACTTTCCTTAGTACATAAAGACATTGAAATTATATATACCTTTATGCAAGTGCCTGTGATCATCAGCGTTGGTGTATGGGTGTGTGTCGACACTGACGCCGGAGTCTCTCGCGTCGTCCGCCATCTCCACCGAGCGAGTTCCGCGCCGAGGGATCGCTGGAGGTGCTTCTATCCATGACCGTTTCTCGCCTAGTGTTCATACCAATTATTAATAATAATAATACAAACTTGTGAATTCAGAGGTGCCATACTACGGGTTAGTGCCCGACCAAGTTCCCGAGAATAGTCGTGCTACGTTATAATATATTAGGGTCGATCTATTATCACAGACAGGACTATTGTTGCCAATAAGTCTGATACTGTGGTGATTGATCGATTAGAGTGCCGCGCAATGATTGTCGATATCACCGTTCCTCATGACGAGAATCTCGTCAAATTCTCGAGAAATATTTTGATTTATCTCACGAGATTGTCGATATGTGGAATGTAGATTCGGTGATCATTGTTCCGATAGTTGTATCTCTTGGATTGATAGCCAAGAGCCTCGACCAACACCTTAAGAGGCTCACATTGGACGACTGGATCAAGGGTCTGATGCAGAAGGCAGTCCTCCTAGACACGGCACGTATCGTGAGGAGGTTCCTTTCTTTGGAGCCCTAACCACCGGTTTCTTAGTCCCTGTATCCGAAGTCGGTGGTCTACTATTTTTTATATTTGAAATATGTTTTTTTTTATATGTTTATTTAAAATGTTATTAATATGTTATGTAAATGAAATAAAGAGAATAATAATTACACAGATCTCACACACACGCAACCTGATCCCCAAAGTATGAAGAGGCTGTGGTAATTATTTACTTGTTTTTTTAAATATATTAAACAGTAAACACGTTGCTTATTGTTTGTATATGTGAAGTGCATAATTAATAATCACATAATCAATCACTTATTTTTTAAATATACGGCTATCAATTGCGTATACGGTTGTGCACCGTGGTGAACCAACATGAAATTAAAAGAGCTCAGCGTGTTCAAGCCACGAGATTGGTTAGAAATGGAGAAAAAACGATAAAAAGAATAGATTAGGATCCCCTTACCAGAGACACGCGGAGGCAAGGGCGGGGCGTCCCCGGGCTCACTCCACGAAGCGCGGCTGTGACGACACGAGTCTATATATTCTCCCTCGATGGAGTCTCTGTAAACAAAATACTTAAGTAAGAATTTTTTTTCAAATAATATTTATAATATTTATGTAAAGGTCAACCTTTGATAATGTCATAAGGAAACCGGTCTATTAACTTGTTAACTGAGTTTTGTTTTAATAAAATATTTTAAAAAATTGCACTAAGTGCCGAAAGTTGAGAGTTTAAATTATAATAAATTAAAATTTAATTAAATTTGTATTTAAATTAGAGATTAATAAGTATTTATTTATTAATGTGATACATTTAAACGTTTTATTTGTAGTGTGTGTACTACATTTAAAATTCCAGATTCTCTTAAAAATTGTCTTCAACTTACCGATACTTGTCTAAAGGTGGCCTCGTGGGACTTCTAGGGTCTCCAGACTTGGGTCTTGTTGGTAAAGGTGGCGCCGACTTGATCATAGAAATGTCATCAGGACAATCGCGATTATCGACAGGTAAGCTACACGACATTATACTTTGATGCTCAGCCGGGTCTTCGATCGATTGCTGTAAGTTTCAAACAGATGGGATGGGAAGATTTCAAATAAATTTTAATACTTAAATATTTCAGACATCTAACACAACGCCATATTGTCCCAAACTAAGCAGAGCTTGTATTATGGGTACCTACTAGACAACTGATATAAACATACTTTTTTACATATATACTTTTGTTTTGTAAATACACACATATTATGCATAGAAAACACCCAAACTCCGAAACAAATATTTGCAGATCATACAAACATTCGGTCCGACCCGGGAATCGAACCCGAGGCCTTAAGCACAGCAGTAGTATACGCTACCGCTGCGCCACCGAGGAAGTTGTTTACTAGGGATATACACAGATGGCGCCTATTTTGTTTTTTCAAGTCGTACTTACTGGTTTATCGTAGAGATGTCCTTCGTCGTAGTAGTTATCGCTTTGTTGAATACTTTGAGATCGTTTGTCTAGAGCGGGGACAGGAGGTAATGGTGTGCTGCAAATGCAAATTAAAACATAATAGTGTATAATATAAGAAGAGGCACAGACGGTGTATGTAATCACTTGTCGTGTGAATTATAATAAATTGGCATTGCTAAAAAAACAATAGGTAAAGAACACTGTAAAAATTTGAATACAAACACAAATTGGAAATTAAGAATGCGATAGCAAAAGTAAAAATTAGAACACTGGTCATAGAGGTCGTGTCCACTGACGAGAGAATGATGGTGATATTATAAATACGATCATAGAAAAACTTACTTCACGATGCTCTCAGACAGTTGACGGCGAGCTCTAGCCAAACCAGGTCCTAGGTTTTGACGAAGTTGGTTGAACCTTTCGACAAGCCGCCTGTGAAAACAATAAATCTCTTATTAATATACCAGATTTTGACATAACTGGAAAATGGCAAAATTGAATTAGGAAGAACAGGGACGTATTAGGATTATCAAGGTATGCCACGCTGATTTCAGTAAAAACGGACCGGCTCGACCGGGACGGTACTACCCTCTCACAGTAGTTCAACCAAAATTGACAGCATTCGTTTGTCGTTGATAAGAGCGAGACCGGAAGCTCAATAATGCAGAAGCATCTCAATAAGCCACCGACATTGTTACATTTTCTGCATTCGCAATGAATATGGTGACTACTTTTCTTGGGGTCTGCTCATGCTTTCCATCAGGCGGAGTAGAGTCACTTTTGGCAGGCCCATATATTATATACAAGCTTTTTTCCGCGGCTCCGCCCGAGTGTATGTTGGTTATCGCGATGGAAAGTAGTATATGCCCTTCCTCAGGAATCAAAGTATCTCCATGCCAAATTTCATTAAAATCGATGCTTGGTTTAGCCGTGAAAACGGGACAGACAGGCAGAGTTACTTTCGAATTTATAATATTAGTTTAGATTAAAATAAAAAACAGGGACGTATCAAGGTTTTTGTTGGTACCTGTGCAACGGCTTGACGTCGTCAGGCGCGAGGCGTGCGTGCAAGGCCAAGCCCGCGTCTACGACGGCGCACTGCGAGGCGATGAGGCGGCGGAGGCGAGCCGCGGCAGCCGCCTCGCGAGGCGCCGCACTCCGAGCGAACTCCGACGTCAGGAACGCTTGCTCGTACTTTGTAATCCCTCCCTGCACGTTCGCGTCGATCGTCCCTTGCAACCTCATGGAGAACGGGTTGATGTTCAGGGTCGGGTCCGCCGTGTACTGGGAGATCAAACTGCGCAGTTCTCGTTCCGTCGATTCCATCGTTTCACAGGCGTACTGAAAACGACAACATTTTGTTTATACAAAGGAAAAAATAAGTTTAGATTAAAAGTAGATTAGTAGCCAAGGGCTCTGTAAGGCATCAATTGCAGCCCGAGATATTTATAGAGTATAGATCGAGGGTGCAATTGGTGCTTACACCCGAGCTAACTATTCTGCTTTACATCTCGATTGTGAGGTAAGTAGAAAAAACCGGCAATATAAGAATAAAACATTTTATTTGTTGATCTTCATCACTTGAAGAACTCATGTTTTTTCCTAATTAGCACGTAATTATAAAAAATCACAAAACAAACAATATTAAAGTAAAAGTTTTCTATTCCCGCCTTTTTTTATTAAAAAGAATCAAGTAAAGAACTTTTAATTTTTAGGGTTCCGTGCCAAAGGAAGGAACCCTTATAGATTCGTCATGTCTGTCTGTCTGTCCGTCTGTCCGTCCGTATGTCACAGCCATTTTTTTCCGAAACTATAATGTTAAAACTTGGTAAGTAGATGTATTCTGTGAACGGCATTAAGATTTTTATACATAGAACTGAAACTCAAAAAATTTTTTTTCATCAAACCCGCGTGTGGGGTATCTATGGATAGGTCTTCAAAAATGATATTGAGGTTTCTAATATCATTTTTTTCTAAACTGAATAGATTGCGCGAGAGACACTTCCAAAGTGGTAAAATGTCCCCCCCCCCCTGTAACTTCTAAAATAAGAGCATGATAAATCTAAAAAAAATATATGATGTACATTACCATGCAAACTTCCACTTAAAATTGGTTTGAACGAAATCTAGTAAGTAGTTTTTTTTAATCACTACATAGTATAAAACAAAGTCGCTTTCTCTGTCCCTATGTCCCTTTGTTTGCTTAAATCTTTAAAACTACGCAACGGATTTTGATGCGGGTTTCTTTAATAGATAGAGTGATTCAAGAGGAAGGTTTTTATGTATAATAAATGCATAATATAGTATGGGAACACTGTTAATTTTCGAGGTTTCTAATGTGATGTAGCAAATAAACACATTTATTTGCGCTTACATTACAAACGCTGGTTGCACCCGACGAGATAGATGAAAATAATGTACTACAGTATTGTACACCTTAAAAAGTACTACAAAAAAGTCCGCGACGGTATATGTCTATCTCTTAGGGATAACCCACAACAACCATTTTTTATTCCTTTCTTTTTACGAGAAATAATGGCTTATTTACGAAGTGATTTTAAGCAATACAGAATGAATCCTTATACAATTAAGTAAATTAAATACATTGTGCATTTAATATAGATCAAAATGGCCCTTTACAGTATCTAATTTAAATGAATATATTCGAAGATATTACAGATTTAAAATGCACAAATCGTGTCGTCGGCGGGGGCATCTGAAATCCACCCGTGCGAAGCCGGGGCGGGTCGCTAGTACGTCATAAATCGTAAACTGCAATTTACCTTTGATTCAATCAAAACAAATATAAAAAAAAAATGTTACTTGCTGCTGCGGAACCTTTCATGGGCGAGTCCGACTCGCACTTGGCCGCTTTTTTTTTCAAGAACGAAATTGAGCTTCGCCGTTCGATATTTAAAATTGATGACTATTATACTCATATGAAGACAAGGCTGCAGAGCAAAGCGACCTCTTTGGTCATTGGGCTGAATGCATGATGTCTATTGCCAGTATGATCGTTAGATGTACGCGAACTTTTTGAAAGAAAGAAGTGTTTTTTTTAATTACTTACCGCCCTAGGGCTTTTCTAGCTACATTATTACCCTAGAGCGCTAATTAGTCACCTACAAGCCCCATTTGGAGGTAATAAGAACCTACTTACCGAGAAACATGAGAGATGTAAAGTAAAATATTTAATTCTTCTATTTAATTTTCAAACAACAAAAGTAAGAAAAGGCGAATTGGTAACATTAACAGGCATACTACTGAAAGGTTTTAAGACATTTTACTGTTAAATAGAGGCCCCTTCTAAAACCATAGTGTCTGCGTATAACTCGACCGAGCTATCTTGGCATGCGTGAACTTCGCGCAGAAGGTTGCGCAATAACTTTTTTTTGTTACAAAACGGTGGCATGAGGCGACGTATGGGGGCGGTGGTCTAGGCTAGAGATTGACCATAAGTAAACACAATCGACCCTTTATTTAATCGAATATCGTAATCGATTAGTTTTATTTAGAAGTTATTGATTTTTGTTTATATATGATATTATATTAAATAGATTTACAAATATTAGTGAATTTAGTAGTCAATAAACGAGATTTCGACTTTAATAAAAAAAACTACTAAAATGTTATTATCTCAGTTGATAGACATGATTTACTTAAATATCAGTTATCTATTTAACGTATACTTGAGTAACGACTGTTTGAGAAAATTTAAAACCTCCTTATAAAATTGAAAATAAATATATTTTTATGACTTAATTTCAATCGATTTGAATAAATATCGATTAAACGACACCCTCAGGCACGCGTTATGGACATCCCTTTTTGGTTACTTCGTGCTTATTGGTTACTTCGAGTGTACAAGCGCTAAAGTTCGCAGAGCCTATGTTCACGCATGCCAAGATAGCTCGGCCGAGTTGTACATACAATTTTTATTTAAATTAGCCACAAACCCAGCTGTATAAAATATACAATAACAAAATAAGCTTCAATATTTTGTAGTCAATACTAAATATTGTTACATTTTACAAACAAACATAATACTTACTTCTACGGGCGGTATTTCTTCTACTGACCGGGACACAACCTCGGACCACCGCAGTATTCCTGGTAATGTAGTTTCTGTGACTAACGTAGTCCTTTCGATCCATAAACTCTGCAAACCAAATAATTAAATGTAACTTTCAGAACTAGCTAAAATTCATATTAAAATGTGTTTGGCATAGTAATCTATACTTATAATAAAATACTTATAATAAAAATGTAACAGGTCCAATTCTGTACATTAAAGATATTTTGAAATGTTTTTTTGGAGGGCTCTCTATAATCGATACTGAACCCAAAACTGTATTTTTTTTTATTTTTGTCTTTCTGTCTGTCTGTCCGTTTATCTGGCTGTCTGTCTGTATCTTGGCCGCGCATCACGTCGAAACTACTGAACGGATTTAAATGAAACTTGGCATGATTTGAGTTCATACTACGAGGTAGGACATAGGATACTTTTTATCCCGAAATTCAGCACGGTTTCCTGGAGAGAGGGGATGAAAGTCAAAATATGTACTTGGTTGGAATTCAATAGTCCGATTTCATTCATTATTTTTTTTGCTAGAAAGAAAAGAAATAAAAGATAACGAGAAAAGTGTTTATTTTGTCCGCGACTGTACACTGCCTGTGGGAAGCTGAGACAGATATGTAAATATGGCGGTACGAAGTTCGCCGGGTCAGCTATGTATATAATATATAAAAGAAAGTCGTGTTAGTTACACTATTTTTAACTCAAGAACGACTGAACCGATTTGGCTGAAAATTGGTGGGAAGGTAGCTTAGAACCAGGAGACGGACATAGGATACTTTTTACATACAATTTTTTTTTTTACTTTGCCCTGCGGTTATTATTGTAACGCGGGTAACACCGCGGGGCTCCGCTAGTTTATTAATAAAACAATGATGCAGAACCATCTGTATAGGCCGCCATAGTGTGGGTCACCATGTTGTATTATTGCATTGTCTGCATTCGCAATAAGTATGGTGACCACCACTCATAGATTCTACTTATGCTTTCCATCAAGCAGAGTAGAGTCGTTGGCAAGCTCGTAGATAATAGAAATAACAAATTGAGCTTTGTTTTACCTTAAATTCATTATCTTTATCGATAGGTGGTTTATGTAAAGGTCGATCGCACAAAAATGTATCTACGTCATTGCACGCGTAGAAACGTTTCACTTGATCTGAAGTACCCGACGGCCATGAACGCCGAGACGGTACTGGTTTTACATTGCAGATTTGTATATCTGAAAATAAAAGTAATTGTTATTGTGTAGTTTTCCATGTGAGAAGCCAGTGTCCGATACAAAACAGTCTGTCATTTTTTGTGGCGGGAAATTCTCACACATCCACATTTTAGACTCACATTAAAAAACAAACGCCTGTCACTACGAAGTAAGGAACTCACACATAATAATTAAAACAAAACATTCAGCATTTCACGCACACCTAAACACGTTCAGTGTCATAACAGTGTGATGCGTAGGCCAATTAGGGCTTATACTTTGGCAGAGGGGAACCTGCGTATGGCTACTACCCAACCGTGTTGCTTTATGGTTTAATGTTGGGGGTAATACTGTTTTTGCTTTACTAAACTAAAATTTCTCTAAAAAAACCTATACTCTTATTTTAATGAAACGATTTACAAAATGCTATTTTTGAATGCATGTATGATTACAAATTTTAACAAAAAAAAAACCCACTTCAATCTGGACTAAATTTAAATGGGACCATTCGGGAAGCACCAGCTTTCAAATAAAAAAAGAATCATCAAAATCGGTTCACCCAGTCCAAAGTTATGAGGTAACAAACATAAAAAAAAATAAAAAAAATACAGTCGAATTGAGAACCTCCTTTTTGAAGTCGGTTGATAAAGTCTATTTTTAATCAACTTCAAAAAAGGAGGAGGTTCTCAATTCGACCGTATATGTTTTTTATGTGAGTTTGTGGATAACTTTGTCGTTTATGAACCGATTTTGTTGATTCTTTTTTGATGAATGGAAAGGAGATATCCCAATGGTATTACCATGATAAGGACACCAAGATCTGTTGATGGCATCCAAGAGAAATCAAGTCAAACCTTGAAGTCGGTTTTTGTTTATGTTAAAATTATTAGTGTAACATATCTAATTTTAGTGAACCTTTGACATTAACAAAGTCGTTTCATTTGACAGCACAAAACTTATTTTAGTGATTTTAAGTTTAGAGAATTTTTAAACAACAGTACTAGCACCATTATAGTTCTGAGGGCCTAGTGTAAGTTTATTTCACACTTTTAAAGGTGAGAGCTTTTGATGATGCGAGGCCGAATACAGTCACCATATCGACATACTAGCCCAATATGTTGTATTTACTTAAATGTTCTAAAGTTTATCTATATTAAATGTTAGCATTTTACTTGTTTTTAAGTACAAAACTATAATTAATGTACTTACACTGTCCGTCATTAGCGATAATAGAGTCGTCGGGTGGAGTATTCCGCATGAGTATGTGCGCGGCGACATATTCCGCCTGAAGTCTTTGCGTAAACGCACCAATCCGCTCATAATCATGGCCGCGATACACAAATTGTTTGTTCTGTAAACACATACAAGAATATCACAATGTGTGCGAAGAGATTCTATATTGTAATTTATTGAGCTAAGGCTAAATTTAAAGTACCTTTTTATTGGAAAAGTGGAAAAGTTTTTCAGTTTGTGGTTTATAACTTTGTATTATTGGGCTAGAAAAATACCTTTTCATCCCCCCATCTCGGAAAGAGTATTTTTGCCCTACGATATCTGAGTACAAAAGGGATATTGTCCGCTAGAGGATAACGTAAATTGAATTTAGAACATCGTGTGCACTAAGTTTGTGAATTCAAAACATCATTAAACCTATTTACTTCTACCTCCATGGTGCCGAATTTATCATATAACCTTTTTTAATTTGTTAAAAACTCAGACTCGGAACCTTCTTGGTGTACTTTTTTTTAATTTGCTTTGCCCTCGCCATTTTCTTTTTTGCATTTAGTCATTTCCTCGCTGAGGTGGGATGAAAAGTTACGTGTTGCACTCGAGTGCAAAGATTTTTCACCTATTTCTCTTTTGAATCCCTCGCTTTTGAATCACACGCTGCGCTCATGATACAATTTTAGAATCCTTCGCTTGCTCGGTCATCAAAATTGACCACGCGGTTAAAAAGCAACTTTGCACTCTTGTATAACAATAGTTGATTGTTGTAAAAACGTTGTATGATAAATTCGGCACCATGAAGGCAGAAGTAAATAGTTTTAATGATGTTTTGAATTTACAAACTTAGTGCACACGATGTTCTAAACTCAATTTACTTTATGCTCTAGAGTCAAGCGGATAAAAACGGCTTTTGCACCCAGATATCGAAGGGCAAAAATATTCTTTCCGAGATAGGGGGATGAAAATAACTATTTCTGGTGTTTTGTCTCTCTTTATATTAACTTCTGCGTTTAAGATAAAACATGCTATTTTAAATAAACCAAATCTTTATACATGTTACAACATATCACGATGAATATGAAACAATTCAAACTACATGAAGATTTTATGTTATTTTATGGTTCGATTGAGGTACACGTGATACAAACAAATTACTTTAGGTACCCCTTTTTCAATATATAGCAACTAGTAGTGTTACTTAGTGTTTTTTAACAATTAGTGAATTAACGGTAAAAGAAAATATATAAATATTTAGGACATCTAACACACAAACGCCAAACGTCCAAAGCTAAGCAGAGCTTGTATTATGGCCCTTGACAAGTGATATAAATACATATTATATACTTTTTTTATGAATACATACAAACACCCAAATTCCGAAACAAATATTTGTAAATCATACAAACCTTTGGTCCGACCCGAGAATCGAACCCAAGACCTCATAGAGATCAGCAGTCGCACACGCCAACCGCGAGACCAACGAGGCAGTCCCAACTAGTAGTGATACTTAGTGTTTTCTAACTATCGCCACCGGTAGGGATTAATGGAATGGCGGTAAAAGAAAAACGACTCTACGTTTCTTTCCTTAACAATATAAAAAACATATAAGAATGCTTCTTACTCTAACAAATAAGGGACATCCTTTTCCGTAGAAGCCGACCCTGAAGTACTCAGGTTCTGGTCTGAGCTGCTCCATGACAGAGTCCAGGAACGTGGCATGTGTTCGCAGACAGTGAGATAGACGCGGGTAGTCACACAGCTTCACTTCGTATAAGGTAGCTAGCTCGCGAAGTAACGGAAGACCTTTCTCCCAACACTGCGAAAATTTGTTAATAAGTCAATGACTTTGTCAATGTCAGTTAATTCGTGATTCTGAGATTAAATGCACAATCAAATCTAATAGCTTTTATTTCAAGTAGGCCTTTCACGTCACATTTATAACTTTAGTTGCCTCTCCTATAATTGATACTATTATTCACAAAACCATTTAATTTTTATTAAATATTATAAGATGTGAACCTAATGAATTTAGACTTTTTTCTTTAAATAAAGATTTCTTACAACACACACACGGCAGACTGATCCTTCTATTGTGCTAGGTTAAGCCTCTATTATGGTAAGAAGACTGCTAATAAACATATTCAAAATAAATTACACATAACAGTGTGCTCATAAGACAATTATTTATTGTGGGTAGGAACCGGATGTGTTGGTTTATAGGTGCTTCGTTAACCATAGACCATTACAGGCCTATCAAAATCCACAAGTAGTAAAATTATTTTTAAAGTGATAACTTCGTATGAGAGGGTAAACCGCTTCGTTACGTAACGCGTTACGGCGCCAGTCTGTCTGGCTTCCCTTTCTCTCACGTATACAGCAGCGGTAGGCAGGTTCCTCCGCTCTCACTCTAACCTACAACGCTAGCCGTATTTCGGAAAGTAATAACCTAAGCTTTTTTCAAGTTAAACAATTTCAATATTAAATAGTTCAACTTAGATTAGTTTATCACTTCTATCGGGCGTCCCGAGACGCACTCGTATTTTATTTAATACTAGCTGAACCCCGCGGTGTTACCCGCGGTTAATGTCGTACCGCGGGTAACGGTAAGTAAGTTACTCCTTAGATCATCAGCTATCTGCCAGTGAAAGTCCCGTGAAAGTCGGTCCAGCCCTTACAGGATTACCCGGAACAAACAGACTGACAGTTATTTGCATAGATAACTAGCAGTCAGTATGGGTAAATAAAATAAAGAATAAGCTAGTTTACCTTTCCTCTGTCAAAATACTGCAACACTTGGTTGTATATAGCCTCTTTACGTTTCCATTCTGGTGTCTCTGGATGTTCCGGATCCACTCCCACCAAATCACTCTCCCAACTTAACGTTTCTGCGTACAGCTGTAAAGTAATAATTACATTTGATTTTTATGTAATCAACATAATTAGCATAATTGCAACTACACGGTTTATTTATTTAACATTTAAACAACAAACTAGATGGATGGTAATGTAATCGGTCTTTACCTATGAAATTGCCGTTTTGTATGCAATAAGTGAAAGTACTTATTTTTTCAAACTTTTTTATTTCTGTTATTCGAAGTAATCACCCATGCAATCGACGCATCTTTGCCAACGCGTTGGCAGTTTATTGATGCCCTTCTTGTAAAAATCTGCTGGACGGGAGGCAACAAACTCTTCAAAGGCATTTTGTACTGCCTCTCGGGAATTTAATTTTTTACCCACTAAAAAGTTGTCTAAATGTTGGAAAAAGTAATAGTCGGTAGGTGCAAGGTCTGGTGAGTATGGTGGATAAGGGAGAGCTTCCAACCACAGCTCTTGCAGCTTGGAGACTGTCTGTTGCGCAGTATGGGGTCGCGCGTTGTTGTGAAGGAGCAGTGAGGACGACCGATTGACCAAAGCTGGGTGCAGATGTGCAAGCTTCTCCATCATTCTCTCCAGTTCTTCACAGTACACATCTGCATTAATGCTCATGCCGTTTTGTAAAAAGCTGTGGTGAATCATACCCGCACTAGACCACCAAACAGTGACCATCACCTTTTTAGGGGTCATTTTTGGTTTAGGGCATTGCTTTGGTGCTGAACCAGGGTCTAACCAACTTGCTGAGCGCTTTCGATTGTCGAACAGAATCCATTTTTCGTCGCATGTAACAATTCGTTTCAAAATTCCTTCATTTCTTTGCCTGTTAAGCAGCGCAAGGCAGGTCTCGACGCGTACGTTGCGCTGGCGATCGTTAAGGTCGTGAGGCACCCATCTATCAAGCTTTTTTACCTTGCCAATTTGTCGCAAATGGATCAATATTGTTTTGATGCTTATATTAAAAGCTGCTGCTAGCTCAGCTGTAGATTGAGTTTCGTCAGCTTCCACAATCGCCTGTAATTCGTTATTGTTAACCAAAGTCTCCGGACGACCACGAGCTTCATTTTTCAAGTCAAAATTTCCAGAACGGAACCGGGAAAACCAATAACGGGTTATGCGTTCGTTTGTACAGTTTCTCCGTAAACGTTTTTGATGTTACGTGCCGTTTGTGTCGCGTTGGTGCCACGACGGAACTCATATTCCATAATTACACGAATTTTTAAAGTATCCATTATGACGAAACATTTTTAATTGTAATGAAAATACAACGCTAATCAAAAAACAAAAGACTGAGTTTGTAAATAGAATGTCATGGTTTTAAAACAAAATTAATTTGAATTTAGAATACAGAGCCATTACAAACTTTTTTTTATTTGAAATGACCAGTACTGAAGAAAGGCAATTTCATAGGTAAAGACCTAATATATCAGATTAACTCGGTTTAGTAGCTTCATCTGCATCATTTTTGTTTGTAAGCATGTTTTTCAGTTTTATTACACTATATATTAGTTTAGAGTTGGAGAGAGAGAGAGAAAGTTAGAGAAAAGTTTTACTTGTTTACGCTTCAGTAACAAAATGTGGCAAAAGTCACGAGTAGTAATAGTAAAGTTATAAGTTAAAATAGGTAGGTAGCAAAAATACAAAACGATTAACAAGAAATAAGAAGGTTTCTTACCAAAAGTGTGCAACCAGCTTCAACAAAGTTATCGGACGCGATATGCAAATCGTGTAGTTTGTACACATAACGTAAATACATCTCTTTACGATCGATCTCGTTTTTGTAGAAGTTCTGAAATATAAAAAAAATTGAAGAGTTAGCTGCAGGGTAATATCGTGAAAATTGGCTACACATAGTTCAATTAATTTCTTGTAGCTTAGTTTCATGCCTACTGAATGTTTATACTACTTTATAACTATTATAATAAAATACTTTTTTTTATCGTGTGAATGCCACGCTTCGGGATGCATGAGCCGGCTAGACTGGTGTGATACCACGGCCTCACAGAAAACCGGTGTAAAACAGCGTCTGCGCTGTGTTTCACGGAGTGAGTGAGGATACCGGAAACCCATACCCCTTCCCATCCCCCAAGGGCCAGCAACGCACTTGTGACGCCTCTGGTGTTGTGGGTGTCCATGGGCGGTGGTAATCGCTTACCATTAGGCGGTACGTCTGCTCGTTTGCTCCCAAATCCATCTTATTCTTCGGCCTAGCGTTTTCCCTGCTTAGTGCTGGGGTCAGCTTTCCTACTTAATCTTCTCCACTTTGCCCGATCTTCGGCATCCTCAGGTGTGAGATCGTTCTCTTCCATGTCCGCTTTGACGACGTCCAGCCAGCGCTTTTTGGGCCTGCCGCGTGATCTAGGTCCTTGGACAGTGAGGTCGAGACATCTATTTCCTACATAGTCGGACGGCCTGCGTCTTACATGGCCAAACCATCGGAGTCGACTTTCCTGCAGCTTGTCCGCTACGTCACGGACTCCGAGGCTGCCACGGATGTGTTCGTTACGTATGCGATCTAGTCGCGTAACGCCACACATCCACCGCAACATCTTCATCTCCGCCACGTGAAGCTGCTGGACATGTCTTTCGAGGACAGGCCAGGTCTCGCTGCCGTATAGTAGGACTGGTCAGATGATGCTCTTGTACACAAGGCCCTTCACCGGTATCCTACGGTCGCAGAGGACGCCGGTTAATTCTCGCCATTTTGTCCAAGCAGCGTTTATTTGGGCTTGGACGTCGTTGAGTTCACCGGACTCGTGCAACACGGACCCAAGGTGTTTGAATTTGTTTGTTTTAACAACCAATTCATCTCCTACCTTTATGGGATCGGGGTCCGTGCTGCCGCATGCCATGTACTCGGTCTTCGTAACATTCCCCAGATTCCAAATCCATAAATAAAAAAAATACTGACTAGTAAATTGACTGTAGCCGCCATCCTCTTATCCCTATGTTCAGCGCCCTGCATCACAGCCCTGTAGTCCAGCAGCCTCTCCAGCAGGCGAGTCACGCACGCTACGAAAGCTGCTCCTGCCTCTCGCCATCCCTCCGTCGATACACGTTCCATCAACCTACATACAAACATACTAATTTAGAAATGGTTCAAAGTGTTAAAAGGAGATTCTAACTACGTAACGTCTAAACAACTTCTTTGAATTTTCGACTTTATTAAGAACTAGCTGACCTATGCAACGTCGTTTACGTCTCCTATTGCCCGTAGCGTAAAAAAATCCCCCGTTTTTGTAACATTCTTCATTTGTGCTCCGCTCCTATTGGTCTTAGCGTGATGATTTATAGCCTATAGCCTTCCTCAATAAATGTACTATCCAACACTAAAAGAATTTTTCAAATCGGACCAGCGGTTCCTGAGATTAGCGCCTTTAAACAAACAAACTCTTCAGCTTTATAATATTAGTATAGATAAAACTTCTTATTGTCAATAATAAATTCGGTGAGTATTATTTTCTTATTTAATTAATTCTTAAAAGGAATATCAATTATTTAATTTTAGGTATACCAAATACCAAATCTAAATAAACTTACATGCAAATTGTTGAGATAACATCATTAAGGAAATTATACAATTGTGTACAAAATACCATATTGTGTTTATTTATTTGAGGCTAGTGACACCTTACAGTGAACCTGTTCGTATCAATTACTTGCGTTAAAATAAACACCGTAATTAAATAAAGAAACTGGTTTAACTCGGTCGTAGTGGATGCTAATTACTAATTACATAATAGTAATTAACGTTTTTAGTGTTCAACGTTGAGTAATAGTTACGAATACGTGGGTGTTTGTTACTTACACTGAGCTCAGATGTTCCCTGAGTAGCGTGAACAATGGAATTCAAATTAGTGGTATGGTAGTGATAAATAATATTACAGGTTTAAAATGGTTATAATTAAATTATCTAGTACATACTATGTGTTGGTCATAAAATATCTAATGAAGGTAAGCGAAATAAAGATTGCTAACTGCGTGAATAATAAGTCCGAAGTATTTTGACTTGTGAAACTATGTGTTATAACTATGTGCAAGTAGCTATTACAGTTGACTTGGAGTCCAAGAAGTAAAAGTAGTGTGTATCAACAACCCATAATGTCCCACTGCTGGGCTCGGGTCTCCTCTCAGGAGAGGGTTAAGGCCCTACGCCCCCACGCTGGCCAAGTGCGGGTTGTGGCTACGTAATCTTGCCGCTGGATGTTTTTAAGCCGCCCAAAGGCCTCCAACTAAGCTTCACGATTGTTATCCTATGATAACAACCAGGACCGACTGCTTAACGTGACCTCCGAATCACGGAGACGCTCATGGTAACATGCCACCAGCGCTCACCCATCCAGGTACTGACCGCGCCGTCGTTGCTTACCCTCGGTAATTGTTTCTAATCATCGAGTGCAACTGGGCTATGAGCGCCTTTAGTGTTAAAAGTAGTGTGTAAAACATTTAAAAAGAACAGATAGAGTAGTAGAAGAAGAATTGTGCAGAAAAACAGGTTTTAGATAATCGACAGCAAAAGTAGAGTTTCGTGCTGCAATTGTTCCACAAGATACGAATTTTCCAATACAATATTGTGGGGTCCGAGGTCGAATTGTAATTAGTTATTAAACTTGATTTTGAAGCCCGAAATCGATGAAAGTGGCGCGCAATGGGAGCGGCTTAAGTGATTGTGATGCTTATGAGATTTGATCGTTAAACACCATTTTCAATGTTAGAAAGCTGCGAATTCATATTATATCTATGCAGTTTTGCCTATGTTTTTCTTTGCTCTCTTGGTAGCTTTTACGACACCATCGGGATCAATAAGGTTAGTGACTCCGAATTCATAATCCATGAACATGTAATCGTGTTCGCCGATAATTGTTAAAATTTTCAGAGTTTTCTGTAATAGAATACTTACACAGTATCAAACAACCGCCTGTAGTGGTCGTCGGCCTTGTTGTCGGCTACGAGCGAGTCGAGCTTGTCTACGAGCGCGGCCTCGGTGCGGCGCGCCTCGCCCGTGTGCGCTCGCTCGGCCGCCATAAGCGCTACGAGCGCTCCGAGCGCCGCTCGCCGTAGCTCGCTCACGAGCGTTATTTCGAGAAGCGCGCCTACTGCTCCCGGCACTAGGTGCAGCTGGGCTGGACCTGGTTTATAATTCGATCATTATTATTTAATCTACATTAGTTTATGCTTACCATTTAATGTGAAACGAATTATATTCAAAAAATTACATATTTTTTTTGAATATGTGGATTATAGGTTTGAATTACGAGTATTATAAGTTTCAAAGTGATACATGTATGTTCAAATTAATTTACTGGTTAATAATTAAAAAGTGACTAAGTTCAAATTGATTTTATAGAATGAAAACTGCAACCCTGCAATAATTATGTATCGTATCTATATGTTTATACCTTTACATTTTACTCAAATGAAATTAGTATAATTGATTGGAAAGTAAGAAGTAAATAATAATTGCGTGCAATGACCGAGTCTGTTCCAGGTGGCGAGTACGCGCATGCCCGCAGCGGCTCTCATGCGCGGGCGGTCCGGCCCGCGCCCCGCCCAGCGCTCGGGCTGCAGCGCACCTGACGTCACCAGGGCCACGCCCAACTCCATGTAGCCCGACCACAGCTGGACAACGAAACAATAAGCATACCACTTACAGAAAATGTATAAATTGAACCGACTCCATCACTCTGCAATATTACATTGTTTCATTACAGACATACCACGTAAGCGATTCCCTTGAAAGTAAAATAAAATACTTTTGATTTGTTTGTACTGTTGTTTATTTTCCTTTTATTGCTTTTTTGTATTTTTCTAATAATTACAAGATACCGTAGGGTACTTTTATTAATAATTTTGTGCATCTCTACTATTTTAAAGCACTGAAGATTATTGATAATCCCGCTGTATTCGTTTGAAGTAAAAAAACACAGTCAATATATTATCTATATTACAAACTCATATCTCTCGTCATACTAGATTCACTTAAAATATTTAACATACCTGAGAATCAAATTGAGGTGGTTCATCACCCAAGAATCTTTCTAGCAAAGGCTGAGCTAGATCTTGAAGGGCAGATAATAATACTTTACAACTTTGAACTCGTAACACCATCCAGTCAGTTGGAAATACCTGAAAAATCATATGAGTACGTATATTGCAATACAATAAATAAATTAAAACTATTTTTTATAAACACTTGTGTATCCTTACTTCAAATTTGTGAACACAAGAATTAATATAAATTTTACTGTTTATAGTATTAATCAAAATTCTATATTTTTCCAAATATTACAATGCAAGTAATATATATTATTTCCCTTAGCAATTATCCTTTTTACAAATCTATTTTTAAGATAAAAATATTAGTCTTAATCGTTTTTACTATGATAAGATTCGGAACAAATTAGAATCGAATGTAACAAGTGCAGTCAATACTGATGTTCTATCCCACTCACGTCTTGTTCTATGAGGTGTCGGAAGACCAGGAAGGCTCGCATGAGAAAGTCTTTGAGCGGTTTTCGGTCGTGGGGATGCGGCGCTAAATGGCTCCATAATCGCTGGTAGTGGACAGGCTTTAACAACTCCATCACGCCAAGAAGACCTGCTACCATGGATCCCTGTGAGAGTAAAAAGATATAGAATCAAGAGAAAGTTGAAAGAGTTTTGCAGCCCATATCAATTAACAAGTCTTTCACGCTACAAAGAAGAGTTGAACAGCATCACTATTAGAAGCACAACTTAGGTGGTGATGTAAATGTGAGTGAAAGTGCTATTTGGATTTTATTTTCCATAAGTGGACCTCACAATATAAAAATCAATATAAGAAGCTTGCAGTTTTGAGTAATAACGGCGCATGATTGGTTAGCTCATGGCTGTGCAGCAATGACTCCAAACTTTTTGTTTTATTTTCTTTGGTTCGTTCTCAGCCAAGTCTCTTGATAAAAATAGTACATTGTTCACCGAGGGAGGAAAGGGACCGATTACTAGCGAGGGAGCAGTTTGTGGCCCGAAGGCGCAGCCTAGGGCCGCAATACTCCCGAGGTAGGAATGGGACTTTCACCCGAGTGCTACATAGTGCTTTATACTACACCTGTGAGGAACATTTAAAGACTTGTATTGTAGAAAGTATTTAAATCAAAACGTAAGACACAATTTAGCTTAGAATTTGACCGATATTTCGCGCTTCTTTTGTTTTTTTTTTATTCTTCACAAAAGTATGTCAGTGGCACGGAGATTCCATATTTAAATTATATGAAAACTCCTTGGGCAGGCGCGCGCCATAGATAAGATAACACATGAGAAATGAAAATTCATACAACTTTCTCTCCCGCTAAAACACGTTAGAAATGGATTTTCATACATTTTTTCCTCCCGCTTATTCAGGTCAAGGAAAAGACTAACGTTCTCTTTTCATTTTCAGGGAATAATGACTACTGTTCCGAACAGGTGTAGTATAAAATATTTTGTAAACCCTAGTTATTTATTTTTAAAAGGAGCAACCATGGAGTTTCTTGCCAGATTCTTCTCCATGAAGGGTAGGCTGCACTTGGAACTGGCGACTAGAATTACTCGATTTTTAAAATATTAAATATTGACTATTCATAAGTGCCTGTAAAATAAGTGCATATTTGAATAAAATCTTTTTGAATTTGAATAAATTTAGTTGAGGGATAAAATTGATATGTGTTATAAGTAATTTACTATTTTTTCAATCCACTATCTAGTTAATTACCACTGGTCACCCAACCACGTTGACCAATAGGGTTAACTACTTAAAAACAAAACTCAGCCTTTTATCATATTCTTGTATTTTGTGTGGTCATTACAGTGGCAGTCAAATTTAGTTCTTCAATGCTCTTGTTGTAACTGAATTATAGTACTATATATTTCCATATCTTTTACTGCAGTTAAAAAGTTTCAGGGAGCAGTTATTTTTTTAAACAGTATTGACGTCAATTCTTTGTGACAGCTAATCTAAACGAACACTAGAGAAAACAAAAGAAAATACTTACAAGCACTGGCGAGTTTCCTCCAATTAAATGGAGTACAGTTTCAACCAACACATCCAGAGTATTCAAACATAGGACATCTACGTCCGGATCTAATTCATCGTCATCGATCGGACTGTCGTTGTCTTGTTTCTTCCACAGAAGAGAGACGAGCTCTCCGATCATTTCTGCGCATTGAGCGAGTTCGTCGCGACGGGCGAGGTGTATACGAAGATGGTGGCAAGCCGTAGTAAGGATAATGTTTCTTGCCTCTAAAAACATACGATTATTTCATTACATCATGCTAATGCATCTTTCATTAAAACGAGTATTGTAAAACATCTCGGTAAATATAACTATTACAGCTTTTCATGTTTATTCTCAATTTAAATCAAAGAAACATTGAAACATATTGCTCAATCGAGTAGTGTAAAACAGTGACATCACAAGTTTGTATTTAGAACATTTTTCATACAAAGTGATCGTTTTGACAGATGATAAAAACTTACTAATTTGATTAAGGTCCTGAGCGCACTAGTGACTTTTGTCACCGTGATAATAAATTATTTGTCACTGTCACGTCATCACCTTTTCGTGACTACTCGCACCTGCCGTGACAGTGACGAAACTTTTTTGCATTCGATTCGATTACGCGGAAGACGATTAAAGTATGGAAAGCGCGGGGGAGCGGGAGAGACGAAGTGATATTTAGATGCTACCGTCATCCTCCGCGGACAAAAGTCACCCGATTGTCACGTATCGAAATGCGCGCACGTACATTATGGGTAATGTACACGGTGACAAAAATCACTAGTGCGCGCCCTGTCTTAGGGCACGTCTCCACCGAAATTGTTGGCAATTTCAGTGTATCCAACTGTTTGCACCTCTTCAGAAAATCGCCAACTTTTCTTTCCATTGTGTCTACACCGAGTCGCTAACAATTTGAAAAACATAGCAACTAAGCGTCTCCACAGAGCCAATAATATCTGCGACAAGCTTATTCTTTTGACGTTTACTGCCAAAAACGGAAACACTGTTCTTAACATTTGTTGACAATTTTTATTGCCAACACAAGGAAATTACAGAAACTTTTGTCACCAGCACGTGTTGACAACACAGAAGTTGACAACTTTTGTTCGGTGGAGACTCGGCTTTAAGTATGTCCCGGGCGGCCTTAATTCTTGCTCGCACGAGTGGCGGTTGGTGGTGGAGCGGCGCGTCCAGCACATCTAGACTCAGCGCAACAACATACAAAGTATATCATAGTGTGTGTGTGTGACACCACGACGTTTAGCGCACTAGGTAGCAGCGAGGATTTTCCAAAACACTAGGACGGTGTGATGTAATGGTAAGCTGTTGTCTAGGTTACCTGGGTCTTCTCCGAGCGGTCCCTTGAGTATGTCCCGGGCGGCCTTGAGTCGTGCTCTCGCGAGTGGCGGGTGGTGGTGGTGGTGCGGCGCGTCCAGCACGTGCGCGGCCGCGCGCGCAGCCTCCGCCGCGCCCAGCGCTACGCACACCTCGCGCGTCACTTCCGCCCACGACGACATCAGCGCCACCTGACACAACCGACCACTTCACTTACGACTAGTCGACTACGGTGCAACTGTACACCACAATAGGGTAGTTGACTGTATCGTAAATAAATACCGATGTCACCTTCATTACAAAACATCTCGGAAAATATAATAATTACAGCTTTTTATTTATATTACAAATGTCATTGAAATAAAAATTGAAATATATTGCTCAATTTAAAACAGTGACGTCGCAAGGTGGTTTTTAGTACATTTTCGTTTTGACAGATAATAAAAACGGATTTGACTAAGGAGTCAACTACACTATTATTACACTCTCATCAAATATGTATCATTACATTTCAACCATTTTTATTGTAAATCAGTGCACAACTCACGTTCATACGACGTACATGTTACTCACCTAATTAATCAGTTATCACTAAATATCAGTGTCTATCAATAGCAATCTATCAATCATTCCCAAAGCTGCACAGTTACCAGACTGAAAAAGTATCAATGCACCTACCGACTTCCCCTATGTAATAAGAATAATACGTTATGTGTTTTGTAAACTGAACTTAAAAAAATATATAAAAATGATATATCACTTTTTAAGATTTGTATAAATCTGTTATAATAAAAAGCATTCAATTTTCCACAAAGTAAACTGAATATAAATTAATCTGAATCAATAACGAACTCTTTATTTATATATTTTATAATAACGAACTCTAAAGACAGATGTATTGTATCAAAGTTTGGTCAAGCTTTAAATACACAATCAAATACTACTTTACCTGCGCAGGCGCCAAATGTTCTTTATAAGGATGTTGCGCAAATGCTTTCAGAGCATGTAACGCAGCCCTAACATCCCTTCTAAAGCTGTCTTCATACTGTCCACCCGTTGCTCTTGCAAACAGACTCCTTGATCGAACAGCAAGTCGAAATACCGCGCCCAGGGAACGAAGACATTTGCGGATTGCCTCCTGACCTTCAGCACTCGCAGCCCACTCAGCGCAGTGTTGTACAGAAGATAACAGACCCCTGATAGAATATCAAACTAATTAATACTTTTTTTTTAATGGAATAAGTGGCAAACGAGCAGGCATATCACCTGATGGTAAGCGATTACCGACCCCCATGGACACCCGCAACACCAGAGGCGTCACGAGTGCCGACCTTTGGGGGATGGGGGGAGTGGTTGGGGTATGGGTCTCCGGTGAAACACAGCGCAAGCGCCGGTTTTTTTTTTTTCGTTTTTTTTTTGTTTTTACACCGGTGGCCGTGGTATCACTCCGGTCGAGCCGGCCCATTCATGCCGAAGTGTGGCTCTCCCACGGTTTCTTACTTTTAGAAGGGGCAGATATAATACAAAACACAAATCAAAAACTAGGAATATAACTTTCTTTGGGAGGAAAATAAATAAAACGGACACAAATAACACTTCTGAGTGTTCGTTGTGTCGGTCTTGTTTGTGCGTGACCCAGAAACAACAATTTGTTACACAAAGTGTAGTTCCATGTGAGATTCGAACCCACAACACTCGCCGCAGTAGGTCGGTCTTGTTTGACGTTTTGACGTTTGAGGTTAAATAGTACTATTGAGACGCTTGGATCGGTCGAGCTGGAGCTTCGTAATTGACTGCCGGTTTTAAGTTAATTGAATTGATATTTAGCTAATTTTCCAACGACTCGGTGTTTCGTCGGTGACCGCTATGATGGGCCTGGGTTGGACTCGCGAGTGTTAGTAGTCACGTTCAAAGGGGCGTGATCCGCGATAGCTAATAAGAGTGTATTGTAATTCGAATTCCTTGAAGATTGTACAGCATTCTGGAGCATGTATGTGTGAACGTACCAGGACAGACCAGGCGGTGGGGTACCCCATGAACGGCGCCGAGAACAAGGAAGCCACACAACTCCAGTAAGTGCTTGATGATTTTAGTTTAGATTAAGAAGACGGTGACACAGCCGTGGTTCATTGCTCTTTCCGGTGACATGGTTAGCGATTGAATGGCTTACTGATGGGCCCTAAGACATCTCAAATTTCCCAAGGTGAACGCAACATTGGAGAGAGGATTGAACACTAAGGTTGCTGATTTAGCAATCTGTAGATATTTCGGCATGAATGGGCCGGCTCGACTGGAGTGATACCACGGCCTCACAGAAAACCGGTGTGTGTTGCACCGAGTGAGTGAGGATATCGGAGGCCCATACCCCAACCCCTCCCCACATCCCCCAAAGGTCGGCAACGCACTTGTGACGCCTCTGGTGTTGCGGGTGTCCATGGGCAGCGGTAATCGTTTACCATCAGGTGATACGTCTGCTCGTTTGCTCCCTACTCCATATAAAAAAAAAACGTTATTTCAAGTATGTAATACAGTATAAGACGAGAACAAGTCTGTAATAAAATACAAGCAATAAATTGAATGTCAAAAATCACTTACTTATAAACCAGTGCAGCCGAAAAATGTTCTTCAATATAAACATCGAGTACGGGACGGAAATGTTGGAAGCGAGTCTCATCGAGTAAGCTGCATATCGATATGAGGACTAGAAACACCGTGCCGGAGTGTGGAGTGCTAGAACAAAAGATATATATTTTTCGGACATCTAACACACAACGCCATCTAGTCCCAAGCTAAGCAGACCTTGTGTTATGGACAACTGAAGCAATCAGAAGGAGGTGCCGGAGAAGGCCCGGGAGGACGATGTCCACTCGGACCCAATCCGCCGGCGGCGGAGGCGCGCCTATCAGCGCCTCATGCCGCCCTGAGTGTGGCCGCGGATGGTCGGGACGGGCTTTCCCCTCCATCCGCTCTAGTGGCCTCCCGCGAGGGGGCGACGTACGCGTGTGCCGTACGTCGCCTAATTGAGAGGATACCAGCAGACGGTGCCCGCTTCTGTGCGGGCAGGCGCTGGGAGGGGTCCGGATGTGTTAATAACTGCAGTTCCCGGACAAGCGCAGAGTGGCACACCGTGTGGTTTTAGTCGGTTCGAGTCCGACACACCGCCCCGCCGCAAGCCCCGGTGGGGTGACGGTCCGAGGGGATTTCCACACGTTAAAAAAAAAAAAAAAAAAGGACAACTGAAGCAAATACTTGCTCTTATATATACTACTACTACTATACTCTACACTTTTTTTTTTGTAAATACATACATATTACATATAGTACATAGAAAACTCCGATACCATCAATCAAGCAGGCATATGCATCATGGTTTGTTCCATACTTTTTTTAACCCCCGACCAAAAAGGGGTGTTATAAGTTTCACGTGTCTGTCTGTCTGTCTGTGGCACCGTAGCGCCCGAACGGATGAAGCGATTTCAATTTAGTTTTTTTGTATGAAAGGTGAGTTACGTGCGAGTCTTCTTAGACATGTTTCATGAAAATCAATAGAGCCGTTTAAAAGTTATGGGGGTGAAAGTGGGGCAGAGTAACCGAATGTCTGCAAAAATATCATCGAGTGGGGTGTCAAATGAAAGCGCATAACGTGTTTTTTACTTTTTAAAGGGAACTCGGGTTATTAAGTCGTTTAAATTTTGAGAATTTATAGTTATTTGCCGTTCAAACAACAATACGTGACCATAATTCATTATCGACTATGTAACAGAGTTTGATATAATTTTAGAGAATTATATACCTAGTCAGAGTTTCCGTATCTGCAATTACTGTTTTTTTTCAGTCTGACAAAATAACTCCTTCCTGATGAAAATGTAATGTAAAAAAAAATACCAATCAAGTTGAGAAAAAAAACACCACCTCCTTTTGGAGGTTGGTTAATAAACAGAATTCAAGAGTGTCATCAATGTTACTTTGCACCGACAATGGAGCATGATGGACCACACTATGGCGGCGTAGTGAGGTACTTTTTCCGGTCCCGTTTAAAAGACCCGAGATCAAAGTGGAAAGGAAATAAGTGCGCTGGTAGTGAGTCCAAGCACAAGAAGTAAGAGCGGAACCGTTTAGTTTGAAAGCGTATGTCTTTCACTCTAAAACTCTGACTATATTATATAACTTCTGGACTGGTTCATACCACTATCAAATATATGTGTAAATATATACATACCTATTCCCATCTTCGGTGGAGAACAAAGCAAATAAAGCATCCAGTACGTCTCTTAGGAACTTAATAAGCTCCTCACAGCTGAGCCCGTCACCCAATCTCAATACTCGTAGTAACGTTTCTTGAACTTTCTGTGGGTGCGCGCGCCATTGTAGTAAAGCTAGGAGATCCTCTGTGAAACGAATTTATACGACTGTTATTATATACATTTATGTTAAGAAGAGGGAATTGGTAACACACTATCAACACTGTACCCCCATGTAAAAACCATAATAATATTTATAATTTAAAGAAATAGTTATGATTTTACCATTACTAGTAATTAAAACATGTGTCATTATATATAAAATTATTCTGGTTTAATAAGAAAACCAAGATTTATTTCAGACTCTCGTTATTTAAGTATTAATATTATTTAATTATTTTTGTTTTAGTTCTTTAAACATCGCTGTATACTTAATACAAGATTTTAACAAAAAAAGCCGACTTTAAGAACGACAAAATTGAAATGGGCCCATACAGGAAGCACCAGCTTTCAAATAAACAAGAATCACCAAAATCGATTCACCCAGTCGAAAGTTATGAGGTAAACAAACATAAAAAAATACAGTCGCATCAGAACCTCCACCTTTTAAAGTCAGTTAAAAATAGCATCAAACATTCAAAAATTGTTTTGTACTGGATAGTATATTCATTAATAGACAGAGTTACTTCCTTAGAAAGGACGTCTTAGCCTACTATAGCACGCTTGCCTGACAGGTTTGTTTTTTTTGTGTATTAGTGGGAAAACGAGCAGACGTATCGCCTGATGGTAAGCGATCGCCGCCGCCCATAGACAGCCGTAACACCAAAGGCGTCACAAGTGCGTTGCCGGCCTTTGGGGAAGGGAGGGGGAGTTTGGAGGGGGGGGGGCCTCCGATATCCTCACTCACTCGGTGAAACAGAGCGCAAGCGCTGTTGTTGGCAAGTTATCTTTCTCTTTGCAGTGATATTGTCCTGTACTAATATTAGTATGTCTATATGAATAAAAAATACGTCAAGTGTGTTGCTAAGTGCAAAACTCAAGAAGCACTCAACCATTTAGATTTTTTTTTTATCGTTTTCGTCGTAAAGTACAAGAAAGGTTCTCATGGAGAGAAAAAACGTAAAAATTGCGAGCAAAATAGTCAAAACATCACTTTTATTTTCCCATACAAATTATAGAGTAAAGTAAAACATCTGTCGATAATATCAACAGAACGAGGTCTTTCGGGGCAGTTAGTAATAAACATAAAATTTGAATATACATACCATTTTGAGTTAATTTAGTAGAACACAACAGTGTACTAATAGTACAATTTTCTTTGGAACTTCTTTGGAAAGTTGGCACGATGCCGTTGGACGAAGGAACGCGAACATCATTGACACAGGAAGGAAGTGACAAGTAACTCGCTGAAGTTAATCTGTAAACATTATGACAATCATTAATAGTACTCATCACATCATACAACACAGTTGGCCGTTCATTTTTGATAGTGCTTTTTTGTGTGATATACAAGAACGGCTTCGCACGAAAGTCTTTGAAATTCTCGAATTAATTCTACTATAATATGCATGTATTACACATACTTTCCTCTAGAATTAGTCGTACCTTTTGCTGAAAGCTACATTAAAATCCGTTGAGTAGTTCAAAACACCTAAGCGAACAAACAGCAAAAGCGACTTCATTTTATGCTATATAAAGATTATATAATACTATCTGCTGCCTGCAATCCAGGGAGTCAGCTACCTCCATATCAAATTTTATCAGAATTTGTTCAGACATTTGAGCGTAAAGAAGTAACTAACATACAAACCCACACTCACAAACTTTCGCTTTCATTAGTGTGGCGACAATTATACTCACAATGAAACTGTGAATGTATAAAATAATTAAAATTAATGCTTACTTGGTAGGATCGTCACATTTGTAGACATATAGTTCGTGAGCACCGTCTCGTAACGTAGCGCCACTCGCCTCCATTAGACGTGCAAATGCGAAACCAAACAGCTTTCTTTCAGTTTTGTCTCTTGCTAAAATACAAAGTCATTCTATTCAATTTCAGTAAATATTATAAACAATTTATATTGAAATAGTCTCTTTAAGATTTATTGGGATGATGTGGAAGACCCTACCACAGACAAAATTATTCCACTCTACAACTTGACTTTTTTGTAATGGACAGAATCAAGACAACGAGTAGAAGGATCACTTGTTGTTTAGTCAACCTTTGTGTGCTGCAAATTAGAGGGAGGAGGTTTCTGATTAAATCGGTGAAAAGAAAAATGGCTTAAAATAAATTGCCCGCTGATGCTGTCGCCCACAATCTAATCTTTTTTTTTTTTTTTTTTTTTATGTATGCTCGCCAAAATGATTCTACTCTGCCTGATGGAAAGCACAAGCAGAATCCAAGAGTGGCGGTCACCATACTCACTGCGAATGCAGGCAATGCAGTATGGCGACCCACACCATGGCGGCCTAGTGATGCTGCTGCACCTTTTAGTCTAGTCAACAAGTATGGAACTTGTTGACTAGACTAATTGGGCCTCCGGTCTCGCACTCACCAACGAAACACGACAGCACGATCGCTGTCATTTTACGTTGATTTTCTGTGCGAGGGTAGTACCGCCCCGGTCGAGCCGGCCCGTTCATGCTGAAATCAGCGTGGCTCTACTACCTTTATAATATTACTGTTATTAAACATGAATTGGATTAATGGTTATATTAGGAAGATCAGGATAGTCGGCGTTTTTAAGAGGAGGCCTTCTTTCGGCAGTGGACGGTGATAAGTAATGTTTGTAAACTTACATGAGCAATGTCTGAATTCCAGTCTGACGTGTGCGTTGGTGAAAGTTTCCAGTGGCACGGTTAGGCGCAGGTGTTCGTTCCAAGCGGGACTGTTGTTGTGGTACAGCACTAACGACTCGTATGACGTTGATCCTGTACCACTTGCTCCCCATACGCATTCCTATAGAACAGAGCTCTTAATAAACATATTCTTTTATAATACTACAACATTGATGGATACAAAAGTAGTGATAAAATTATTATAAGACAAAACTATTAAAAAATGTGTTTTTTGAAAAGTATGTGTATAGCAGTAATCTCTTAATCGGCGGTACCGATTTAACTATATTGGAGACTAGCTTTTACATGCGGCTTCACTCACGTTATATAAAGAACCTACATGCAAAATTTCAGGATTCTAGCTTCAGCGGTTTGGGCTGTGCGTTGATCTCTGGGTATGTCAGTCAGTCAGTCACCTTACTCTTTTATATATATAGATAGATATATATATATTACATACAAAACAGTTGCAGCGGCCAGCTGATGTAGCGTTTCTAGAAAGGTCTGTAATCACAGGAGGGACAAAGAGGAGGGAGTACGCAAAGCGTTTCTTACCCAGACGTTTTACTTTAAGCCCTATATAAATAATTTCTTTCCCAACAAGGTTCTGTGTGAAGCAAATACCCAAATTAGAATTATTAGATAATACTAAAATTGTAAATGTTTTTTTTATTTTAATATTCCAGTTTTAACAGTCGCTAATAATTTGCAGCATATTTAAATATCTGAGTACTTAGTCATTGTTCATGGAGCATAACTGAGGGTTTAAAATTATACAACTTACATTTATAACCTGTCCCGTACTATCATGTACAGTGACGGTAGCTAATACATTCTTCGCCGTACTCTTGCCGCCTCTCTCGAACTCAGCTTTCTCCAACGTTAGATAGAGGTCGTTGCGAACGTCCCCTGGCATGATTACATCGGGGAATCCCCTCTTTGCCGTGACTGTGGCGCCGGACGCTACTGCTTCAGTTATACTCCCTGCGTTTGCTAGAAGGCGTAGGGCAACTACAATACCTGTAATAAAAATCGTAGTGATTAGACTATAGTCGAAACATTCTTTAAACCATCTGTCTGATAATAAGCGGTATATTAAAGCGCCCTAATCACGATACAGTTAATACAGTGATAATCAGGTCGTTTTCATTTAATGTATGTAGCATTGCAATAATGGCAACCTTGTGAATGTGTAAATCTTTAAAACTACGCAACGGATTTTGATGCGGGTTTCTTTAATAGATAGAGTGATTCAAGAGGAAGGTTTTTATGTATAATTAATGCATAATATAGTATGGAAACACTGTTCATTTTCGAGTTTTCTAATGTGATGTAGCAAATAAACTCATTTTTTTGCGCTTACATTGCAAACGCTGGTTGCACCCTACGAGATAGATCAAAATAATGTACATACTACAGTATTGTACACCTTAAAAAGTACTACAAAAAAGTCCGCAACGGTATATGGCTATCTCTTAGGGATAACCCACAACAACCATTTTTTATTCCTTTCTTTTTACGAGAAATAATGGCTTATTTACGAAGTGATTTTAAGCAATACAGAATGAATCCTTATACAATTAAGTAAATTAAATACATTGTGCATTTAATAAAGATCAAAATGGTCTCTTGCAGTATCTAATTTAAAAGAATATATTCGAAGATATTCCAGATTTAAAATGCACGAATCGGGTCATCGGCGGGGGCATCTAAAATCCACCCGCACGAAGCCGGGGCGGGTCGCTAGTATATTATAAAGCTGAAGAGTTTGTTTGTTTGTTTGAACGCGCTAATCTCAGGTACCGTTGGTCCGATTTGAACAATTCTTTCAGTGTTCGATTGTACATTTATCGAGGAAGGCTATACCATGTGTCCCAAAATTCAACGATAAGCGGGCGCCAAAAGGTAGACCTGCTCATGACTACATAAGGAAAAATAATAAAAAAAATACCTAGTTTTTTTTTAGTTACAAGAAAAATTTAGAATTTCTTTGAAAATTTACACCCTTCATGATATTTTGAACGACCACGCTTAAATCGCTTCCACTGCTGTTCGCTTAAGATCTTTTAAACTACTCAACGGATTTTAATTCAGTTTCCAACAAATTGGTAGAGTGATTCAAGAAGAAAGTTGTACCTTTATAACACAAACCGCAGCTATTAAAAATAACTATTTTTAATAGTCCCGCGCTGTTGCCCGCGGTTATTGTCGTACCTCGGGTAACGGAGCGGGGCGAAGCTAGTCTAAAAAAAGGAGCCTAAGTTACTCCTTATATCATCAGCGAAATCAGTCCGACCGTCCACATATCAGTAAAAGTCCCGTCAAAATAGGTCCAGCCGTTCCAGAGATTAGCCAGAACAAACAGACTATTTTGGTATATGTACCGTGTACACATACATATGCACATAGTATAAAGCGGTTATTTTAATATTACAAACAGACACTCCAATTGTATTTATTTGTACAGATTGTATAGATGATAAATACTTTTTTTCATGAAACGTGCCTTATCATTACCTCCTCATATCCACATCCATCTACATACATATCATATAAATCGATTCGTTCGTCAACAATCAAAATCGTACCTGCATAACGTTTATATTAATGTAAGTGAGGTTTAACGACACGTGAGTAATTGCATGGTTCGAGAATAACAGGAGGGTGGTCTAATACCGTGACATTCATAACTCATTGTTGACCCTCACGACCTTGACCTTGTACATGTTGTAGTTAGGGTTGCCACCCGTACACTAAAATAGTACTCTATATTTATTTATTATAAACTTTATGCACTTTTCTACATCGGCGGACTTAATACCCAAGGCATTCTCTACCAAACAACCTTAGGTGGTGGAGAAATTTTATAAGGTAGGTGCACATAGGTTTTTATTTAATAAAATTGGAGCCAAGCGAGCAGGCGATCACCTGATAGTAAGCGATTACCGCCGCCCATAGACACCCGCAACACCAGAGGCGTTACGAGTGCGTTGCCGGCCTTTGGGGGAAGGGCCCTCCCCTTCCCCCAAAGGCCCCAAAGGCTTGGGGGGAGGGGTTGGGGTATGGACCTCTGGTATCCTCACTCACTCGGAGAAACACAGCGCTAGCGCTGTTTCACACCGGTTTTCTGTGAGTCCGTGGTATCACTCCGGCCGAGCCGGCCCGTTCATGCCGAAGTGTGGACCTCCGGTCAGGTTACAGATGAAGCAGTAAATGAAAACGTAACTGCATACAAAAACTATGTCATGTAGGCGTACTTTAATAAAAATGTTTATTATACTACACACATCAAAAGTGTCTAGGGATCAAGCATTTTTATGCGGATTTCTTGAGATTGAGATGTGGCTTTGGCCCTGGCCTGCTCAGTCGCCAGACTTGAACCCGATTGAGCATGCATGGGATATGCTACAGAGAAGAGCTCTGCCGAATATGGAGGGTATCCAGTCGCAAGAAGACCTTTTTTTGTTGTTGCAACGAACATGGGCGGCCATTCCACAGCGTGTTTGGATGAACTCATTTTGAGTATGCCAAACCGATGTCTTGTGTTGTGGCAGAATAGGAACACATCGGTTTGCTTACAGAATAGGGACCCTGTTAGTGTGGTATGTGACGGTACATGGCGAAACAAAAATATCAATAATATCGAAAATGTGCGGGTGGATGAAGAACCTTCGACTTCACGGATTCGACGACGGAGGGCGTGCGCCGCTGAGCCAGTCAGCCTGTGACCACGGCCAGTGCAACCTGGTCGAAACGTCAGGCAAAACAGAGGTATGTAGTACCTTGAAATAGTGATCGCGTTAATTCCCGTAAAAATAATAATAATTATATCATGGAACGCGAAAGTTTAAAAGTTAGTATTTCAGTCTTTTTTTCGAACTTTAATGTTAGTGGTTCAAATGTCAAAAATCCCTTTATTAGGAAAATGGCAAATTTCTTTATTAATGCAAAGGTGACTTGGTTTATCGTTACTGTGACAAACGAAAACAGTTTATTTGATGAATCCTTAAAGAAAATTTTAATTAATATCAATCAGGAGAAAAGTTATTGCAAAAATATATGTTGATCCCTAGACACATATGTTGATCCCTAGACACTTTTGATGTGTGTATTTTAAGAAGTCGGTTAAAAACAAGCTCCTGATCTACATAAACTCAGAATATTTGGAGTCAAACAATATTTTAAAAAAATAATATCAGTTGCAAAATGCGCCAAAAAATACGATTTCAATTTTTTTAAATAAATGATATTCTTTTTATAAGTTCATACTCTTTATTTACCTCCTTTAAAATCAGATATACTTCATTTCTTCGAATAAAATATGGCAACCCTAGTTGTAGTTGAGTAAGTAAGTGGCAAAGAAGTATGATTACTTTTAATCCAGTTCGACGATCATGAAGTAATACACGAGTTTTCAGATACGTTCTGAAAACTAGAGCTATTGAAGAAAGTTTATATTTCCTTTGTAGACTTTAAACTTTTTGTATTTTGCGAAAATAATACACTATTTTTAATTGTGTAATAAAAGTTCAGTAATTGAAAGCGTGTAAGCCTTAAATTATTGCTTAGAACTTACAATCAGATAACTGATATGATAGCCTTTATTATGCCTAACATTATTTGAAGTAGGCTACTAATTCAACCGGTTTTACCTGAATATCAGTTTCTACACGGACTGACTGGTATAGACTATCGGATCTCAGCACACCTTAAGGCAAACTGAAAATTTTACTATCTATATACATTAAAATGTTAAGTTTGTTTGTCATCGAAAACTCTCAAAGTTCTTCATCGACTGAAATCCAAGTTTCACACAATATAATAGGTCTTTACCTATGAAATTGCCGTTTTGTATGCAATAAGTGAAAGTACTTATTTTTTCAAACTTTTTTATTTCTGTTATTCGAAGTAATCACATGGGTGATTACTTCGAATAACAGAAATAAAAAAGTTTGAAAAAATAAGTACTTTCACTTATTGCATATAAAACGGCAATTTCATAGGTAAAGACCTATTATAACCGGCTTCAAACATTATTTTATCTATTTTTGTTTCACGTTTCTCTTGAATGCACACACAGTGTGACACAGTAAAGCGTAGCAGGATAGAGCTAGAAGAAGCTAGGGAAGTAGTTGGATGTGGGCAACACAGGACCGGTTGTTGGGAACCTTTAGGGGAGACCTTTATGCTATGAGTAGTAGTGATGATGATGTATAAACAAATAATTATGTACTTCTAAGCTTAAACGTCTGCTAGATCACGCAGGTCAAAGAGTTAAAATAACCTTACCATAATTAGGTTGTCCAGGTAATATGTTGCACTTATTCGTCTGCTTTCTTATTAGCATGTCATGTAACTGATGAAAGTCTTTTTCTTCGCATTGGTACACCTTTAAAAAATAACAAAAAATCTAATTTCAGTAATGCTCAAAATATAAAAAAAATCGGACATCTAACACACAACGCCATCTAGTCCCAAACTAATTAGACCTCGTATTATGGGACAACTGATATAAATTCATATATACTTTTTTTGTAAATACATACATATTATAAATAGAAAACACCCAAACTCCTAAATAAATATTTGCAGGTCATACAAACATTTGGCCCGACCCGGGAGTCGAACCCGAGACTTCAAGCACAGCAGTCACATACACTAACACTGCGCCACCGATGCAGTAAAAAAAAGTCAAAAGTTAAAAAAAATACAATCTTTCAATATTTCTAATAGGTTTATCACAGTGCAATAATGGAGTTCACAGAACATGAAAATAAAACAGATATTAACTAGTAAAATAAACTAGACATAGAAAAAAAACAAAAGTAAGTAAGTAATTTAACTTAGAGCTAAGAATTATTATAATATTCTTACTAGCTGATTCGGCATTCGTTGTTTTGCCATAAAAAAAAATTGGGGTATAAAAAAAAGATATTGGTCGATTCTCAGACCTACCCGATATGCACACCAAATTTCATAAAAATCGGTCCAGCCGTTTCAGAGGAGTATGGTAACTAACATTGTGACACGAGAATTTTATATATAAGATAACATTTAGATAATTATTATAATATTTAATATTCTCTTTCGGAATTTATAATTTTGGGAGCATCTGCTTTTTAACCGACTTCCAAAACTTCGGTGCTAAGCCAAAAAGAATACAAACGAACAATTACAAAAGTCTAAGCGATAGTCACTTGGCACCGACTTCAAGCAGATTCTAGGTACCTAGCACACATTATAATACTACTATTTAAATGAATAAAGAATTAGATGTAGGCAATTTATGAAGAACCAGTTTATTTTACGCTTTTAAGTGTCTTTTTGGCAGATAGTTTTCGTTGGATGTTTTTTGGAAGTCGGTTTTTTTTTAATATAGTAAGCACCCTAAGATTTTTTTTTAAATGCGCCCTTAGGAGTAAAAGAAGAGATGACCGATTACACGTACATCATTTCCAAAGTTAGAAATATAAAAAACAAACACGATCAAAGCCACAACAATAGTTAGTAATTGGGCTTTATCAATCAGTGGGCTTATTATTTAATGAAATGATTTATCGAATTGAAACTATGTCACGGTAATGAGAAGAATAACAGGAGACGAGACCGTCGCGTGTCCAAATTAAGGCCTTAACCTATGATGACACCGTATAGATCAATTGATATATACAGCATTTTTACGTTTTGTATTCTGGCTCCGACAACACAGAGACAAGTTGAATGTGCCACTTTTGCATAATAATCTCCCCTGTACATAAACTACCGGCTTATACGAAAACTGAAATTGGTAAAGAATACTGATTGCTTTATTCTATGTAAGAGGAGTGTGTGGTATTACTGATTTAGATACGTTCTTATTGCTGAAACGCTTTTATTTAACTTTTCATACAAAAGGGATTAACTTGAAAATAAAAGGTCACATTGTAATACAAATCTTACGAGTTTTTGGAACGAAGTTCCTTATGGGGCGTTGCGGAGTACCCTAGCCGGCAAAAAACGTCCACAACGTAAGATTGACGCCTCGGTGTCAAAATGGTAGGGTATGAGAATGATGTGAGGTCTCGGGATCGAATCCCGTGTAGGATCAAATATTTTTTTTGATCTGCAAATATTTGTTTTTTGGGAGTTTGGATGTTTTCTATGGATAATATGTATGTATTTACAAAAAAAATGTCGGAAATGTTTATTTATTTATTTCGTGCGATTTTTTTGACCCCCCCTCCCCCTTGGTGATACGTGGTGAGGTTTCAGATTAACCCCCTCCCCCCGCTAAAATCACGTGTATTATTAGCAAATTATAAATGAAAACTTATAAATGAAAACATACACACATACTTGTATAATGTAAATGAATACATAATGGTACTTTGGTACTTATCTAACAATGTTTCCCAATTTATTAAATACGCACTTGTTATTGTATGAGCACCTTGTCGACTATGATTATTATTAATGATTAATTTCTTTGATATTGACCTGATGATTTGCCGTGCGGCCTGAGTACGCAGCTCAACTATGGTTGAATAGGTCGATGGCTGATCCATGCGTCTTACTCTATTTTACATTTGTGACATTTATTGATTATTTTATATTTGGACATATTACATCTTTTTAAATTTGACTGTGAGTGAAAGTGCTATTTGGATGTTATTTTCAATAAGTGGACCTCACAATATAACAATACAATGTCACAATATAACAATGTAAAAATCTTGCAGCTATCAGTAAGAACGGCGCATGATTGGTTGGCTCATGGCTGTGCAGCAATGACTCCAAACCTTTTATTTTGTTTTCTTTGGTCGACTTCGTTCTCATTCAAGTCTCTTAGTGAAAAAAATATTGTAAACCGTATTATTATTTTTTAAAAGGAGCAACAATGGAGTTTCTTGCCAGATTCTTCTTCATGAAGGGTAGGCTGCACTTGGAACTGGCGACTAGAATCACTCGATTTTTTAATATTAAATATTGACTATTCATAAGTGCCTGTGAAATAAGTGCCTATATGAATAAAATATTTTTGAGTTTGAGATTAGAATATTATCTTTAAGTACAGGTATAAAGAATAATCTAATTTTATTCTGAAATTAAGAACCGTGATAAAAATGTCTAGACAGAAAGGTTGCAGGTTGTTTTTGACTGGCATAAAAATAATATTAAAAGAATGGTGTAATCATGCGAGAATCAAATATTGTACTAGTACATAGTAGGTACACTACGCAGAGAATCTCTCTCGGAAGAAATATAAAAAATAAACACCCCCCTCCCCCCTTATGATATTTAACGATTTTTACCAACCCCTCCCCTTCTTTTAAGCCTCACGTGATTAATGGACGGCCCCTAACAAGTGCGGAGTTACTGTAGACAGAACTTGTTTCAGTAGAGATTACTAGGTGGCAGCACAAGTTTAGTTATAATTTTTATCGTTAAAAAATCATAATAAAAAATGTATACCCGAATAGTTATTTCTTTATACCTCGCATAGAACTTTTATATATTTTTATAAATCATCTATACTTATAATAAAAAAAAACTCCGTTTAAAAAAACCGACTTCAAAAACTAAAAAGTATAAAATAACTTAATTTGTATGTGCTACCTATTCATAGGTTTGAAGTTAGTGCCAAGCCAAATGTAACAGTAGGTACCACACTCGCTATATTTCGAGACGAACGTCAACGACGTCACCGACGCTTCGGTTGTTTTGTTCAACGCGAAGAGCAGCTATCCCGCTCAAGGTCACGCGCGGCGAGTGCGGTACCTACTATTACATTTTGGCTTGGCACCGACTTCAAACCTATGAATTGGTAGCTCATACAAATTAAGTTATTTTATACTTTTTAGTTTTTGAAGTCGGTTTTTTTAAACGAAGTTTTATTTTTATTTTTCGCTTTTTAGTCTTTCTTAAGTCTTTCATCATCATTTCATTTAAAATTTAATGATGTCTACAGAATATGAAGGCATGCAGACAATTGCTCTTAACTTCATTGCAGGCGCTCACGTAAATTTGAGGGTTTCTTTCGATTTCCTTGGGATCCCATCATCAGATCCTGATATGGTGGCCATGGGACCACATGGGGAGCATACCCTTTCGAATACAAAAAAAAAATCAAAATCGGTCCACAATTGACGGGTAATCAATGTACATACATAAAAAAAAAAAAACGTACCGATGAAATTGAGAACCTCCTCCTTTTGGAAGTCGGTTAAAAATGTAACAGGTCCAATTCTGTACATTAAAGATATTTTGAATTTTTTTTTTGGAGGGCTCTCTATAATCGATACTGAAGCCAAAACTGTAATTTTTTTCATTTTTGTCTGTCTGTCTGTCTGTATCTTGGCCGCGCATCACGCCGAAACTCCTGAACATGCGAACATGAGAGGGGATGAAAGTCAAAATATGTACTTAGTTGTAATTCAATAACACATAGTCCGATTTCATTCATTCTTTTTTTGCTGGAAAGAAAAAAAAAAAAAGATAACGGGAAAAGTCTTTTTTTTTTGTCCGCGACTGTACACTGCCTGTGGGAAGCTGAGACAGATATGTAAATATGGCGGTACGAAGTTCGCCGGGTCAGCTAGTTTTAAATAAAATAAAAGTGTTGAGACAATTTTGTGGTTCTTAAAGAGCCTGAACGAAAAATTTAGTATTGCGCCATCCGTAAGTTGTTGTATTTGTTAATATACTCAGATGTTAAAACAATTTTTAAGCGGCTTTATTATTACAGTGTATGTTTATTTAAATAGTAGAAACATTACAAAATATTGTATAAATTTAGTCATTGACATAAAGTATTTATATTTACGTTAATTTTTTATATAGCAGAAGGAAGATAATAATAACCCACAACTAAGACCACCATCTTTACATTAAACAGTTTATGATGTTGATGATGATAGATAGATGTGTGACGCCGCGTCGTTCCCTGGAGGGGATCTGAAATAACATGGCCCTCAGAGCAGGAGAAATCGAGTATAAAGAAACGGCCTGAGATCGGCCGTCGGGCTGGTTTTTTGTGAAATTACCACATACCCGGCTCCTCAGTGCCCGAGGAGCCGGAGATCCGTAGGGATTTTCCGCCTCGTCAACATAAAAAAAGGCATGTTCATGCCTTATTTTACCATGACTAAGAAGCACTAGAAATAATAATGGATTCAATCCACCCTTACTAATTGTTGCCCTGAAACTGGGTGTTCTTTGTGTCGTTTCATAAATCTTTGTGAAGTGACGTCCCCATTGGCACAGGATATATTCCTAGTGTGGGAGTTGTTTTTATCTATTTATGTCTATAAACTTACTTTAAACGTGTATTCCTTTTCAGCGGGATGTTGGCCTGGTTGTCTAAGAAACTCCGAGAGAGATAAAACACCTGCACCTAAAGGCCTTCTCGCCACGGGTCCTTTCCGTTCTCCTGTTCCCGTCCCGCTGCTTCCCGCGCCTGCCCATCGTCCAACGCGTATGACCCACGCGACTAGCCATAGCTCTCGAGTTAAATCTGTAGTAGAAAGGTCCTGTAAAAGAGAGATTTTTCTTTTACATTTGAAACAATTTGTAGGTATTTTATGTAAAAAAGATTTGGTTCAATTAAATATTGCTAATATTTGCGGCAAATTAAAAATCGTACGAAAGTTCAGTTTAAGTGTTAGTTAGCCACTAATTTTAAAAATCTAATCATGATTTGCCGATCCAAATAACAAGTTAAGTTTAAAAAACTATAACCAGACTATTTATGATTTTTTTAATGAGATTTATATAGCCTTTGTTACCCGGGCCAATAATACGAATCTATTGACACCTCATTCATTAAAATCAATTCAGTAGTTTAAGCGCTACGGTGGTACATACATAATGTACGTATATAGACTGCCAAAAGTCGAGTATAAAAACATACAAATTGTACAAAAAAGGAAGGTAATTGTTTACTTATTAATCTTATTATCATAAAAGTTCTGTTACTGAGGTCAAGTCCTCTTCAAAACAGTCCAATTGAAAACGTCTAGAGGAGTACTAAAACTATGAAAATAAATAGATATCTAAATCTTGGTCCTTCCTTTATAGGTTTTATCCCATATATCAATTTTTTTTTTTATTTTTTTTTATGTTTGGCCCGCCAAAATGACTCTACCCTGCCTGATGGAAAGCATAAGCAGAATCCAAGAGTATTGGTCGCCATACTCACTGCGGATGCAGACAATGCAGTATGGCGACCCACACCATGGCGGCCTAGTGATGCTGCTGCATCTTTTAGTCTAGTCAACAAGTATGGAACTTGTTGACTAGACTATTTGGGCCTCCGGTCTCGCACTCACCAACGAAACACGACAGCACGAACGTGGTCATTTTACGTTGATTTTCTGTGCGAGGGTAGTACCGCCCCGGTCGAGCCGGCCCATGCGTGCTGAAATCAGCGTGGCTCTACTACCTTTTAATAAATAATACCATAAAATTACTAAACAGATCATAAAAATTATATTTACGTTAACACGTACATTACTATATTCCGGTTTAGATTGCCTCCGAGGACTCATTCATTACACCAGACGTTGTAATACCTAATAAGTTCAATTTAACACTACAACAATTACAACAATACCTTATCAAGTTTTGAACAATTAGCAATAAACGATATTAAATTATGATTTACCTGGTCTGGTAGTATTGTTTTATTGAATCGATTCATATTTGATATTGTTCCATATGAATTGACGATTTATAAAAGGATAAACAATGATTAATTGTGACACATTACTAATATAAACTATATTTCAATAAATGAGTGATAATACTATGCCTGTAGACTAGGAGCTAGTTTCAAAATTGTATATTAGAAATCCTGACCGCAAATAAAGATAGATGAATAATGATGTATAAAGCCGAGTCTCCACCGAACAAAAGTTGTCAACTTTTGTGTTGTCAACACGTATTGGTGACAAAAGTTTCTGTAATTTCCTTGTGTTGGCAACAAAAATTGTCAACAAATGTTGGGAACCTTGTTTCTGTTTTTGGAGGTAAACATCAAAAGAATACGTTTGTTGCAGTTTTTTATTGGCTCTGTGGAGACGCTTAGCTCGAATGTTTTTAAAATTGTTGGCGACTCGGTGTAGACACAATGGAAACAAAAGTTGGCGATTTTCTAAAGAGTTGCTAACACTTGGAAACACTGAAAATGCCAAAAATTGCTGTGGATACGCGCCTTAAGGAAAAGATGCACATGTTTTCATTTTATGATAAGAGGTTTAGACTACTATACAACGCTAGCCAGACGGTTTGGTGTAGGTTTTCCTTCTCTTTCGTCGATGTTGCTATGCGTAGTACTTAAGCTCCCTTGACCGCCTCTTACGTCACCCACGAGATGAAAAGGAGTGGTGACACTCTGTTCACCACAAGTACACACATGTCAAAAAATACGTAATGGTGCAAATTAATTAACTAATTTTAAGTAAAAAAAATCCGTTCGCTACATCTACTTTGACAATGGCGTTTCAAAACTTTTTTGCAAATTTAACGGAGGTAAAGTAGTGTACTGTTATGATTATGTCCAGTCTCAAAGATATTTCATTAGTTCAGTCTCAGTAGATTGTCTAGATAGCAACCTTAACCCAAATGACGTGTTATAAGGCAGCATGGTAATTCAAATAAAGTTTATATGAAAAAAATACAATAACAATGCTAGTTCTAGATTAGTTATGCCAAGGCTAATATTGCAATCATCATCATATTTATTGCAGTATTAGTGCGTTTAATCGTCAATGATAACATTGAATAAACACTCTTTGTTGTTCTGGCTTACATAATAGACCACTAAAATTGGTAGATTACAAATGTTAAATCCAAGAAATCAAATTTAGATTTAATTTAGAAAGTTTGGATGCATCTACTAGGATCCCCTTTTTTTTTTTTTTTTTTTTTTTTCTCCGTTAATCCCCTCGGATACCACCTCCTGGTGGTATGTCGGACTCGAACCGACTAAAACCGCACGCCGTCTCGGGTACTAGATGCCGGGGAACCAGGTGCGCCCTAGAAAGGAAAACCCTGGAACCCCGACGTACCTCGGGCCACCTATGGTTTATAGATGGCCCCCTCCTGTGTGGGAATCCCAATGTTCCCGTTACTGTCCCCAAGGGCGCGCACGCTCTGCAGCGTCCGCGCCGCCACCCGAGCCTGCTTCTGCTAGGGTGACAGATGGCCTCATCTGTCACCCTACTAGGATCCCCTGGAGATTCATTTGGATTTTTTGTCCACACTGATCGCCTAGGGATTCTTTTATTTTTTTCCATTTTTAATCCCCCAGAGGATTTATTTGGGGAGTTCTCGCCTACATCGATCTCAATTCTCATACTATCTATGGAATTTTATCTCATATTATAATTTTTAAAATAAACCAATACGCAGAATGTTTCCATATTCAATTCGAAGAACAACAAATCTTTTTTTAACCTCATATTGTTTAATTAACATACATGATAAGCAAGGGATCCTAGTAGACGTTGTATTTACTAAAATTAAATGAATACCCTAGCTAGGGGATCAAATTGGTACAAAAGCCCAAAAAGATCTCCCAGGGGATTAGTGTAGACAAAAAACCCAGATAAATCCCCCAGGGGATCAAGTTTACTTTACAATAATTGAAAAGAAAGAAACTAATAGCTTTTTCGGCCTATTTTTACGTTATCTTTGAGAGTATAAACAATCTGATCTAAAACGCAAGGGAAGACAAACATTGATTCGTTTTCAGCCTCTATGGACATTTGAAAAGAAAGGTTTCCCACTTGACTAAGAGTCAATGCACGAGAGTCTTTATCCCAAATACCCTAACCTGATCTGATTCGAAAGTTTTAACTGTGTTCCATTGTGCTTAATCAAAGTATCTATAGCATCCAAAATTTGATTTAGCTTTTATGATAGAAGTATCCAGAGAGTTTACATTTGTATTACATCCTTTAATACTAACATTTTTACAAATACTTGTTAGTTGTTACTTACCGCAAACAAGGTACTATTAGCATGTAATCGATCTACATAATTCGAGAATCCATCTCTTGCTATTCGTATCCTGAATCTTTCAGAGAGTGGTTGAGCCCTTCTTGCATCGTGAAGCCACAATAATAACTCCGCTTCGTCGCCACCAGCCGTATGTCCGAAGTCTCTCATGCTGCACATAAGGTGATGAGACTGGGCGGCAGTAGACGTAAGAGAGGAACCATTAGTTAAGGTGCCAGAGTTGAAACTGCTCCCCGAACCACCTGCGCGTCGTAGTGTCCCTCGCCACTGTAAATAAAAGACAATTACTTTAGTTTATTAGCTCAAAAACATCATGTTAACATGCTGAGATTCGTCATCATCATCCCCTATGATTTAAAGGCCCCCCTAAGGTTCGCCACAACAACCAGTGATATAACATACATAAACAAATCTACTATATAAAAATAAGTCGGGTTTTCCTTCCTGACGCTATAACTCCAGAACGCACGAACCGATTTCCACGGTTTTGCATTCGTTGGAAAGGTCTCGGGCTCCGTGAGGTTTATAGCAAAGAAAATTCAGGAAAATTTTCAACAGAAAAGCGGGAAAGTGTTACATAAAACGAAGCCATCTGGTGGCGAAACGGAGTTCGCCGGGTTTGCTAGTTTTTACTATAAAAACTAGTCTACGGTCCTTAAAATATAGTTTAATCCCTTTGACAGTTGTCTCTAGTGTCATTTTAGAAGTAACGAGGTACATTGTGTATTTTTTTATATTTATACTGAATTATATTTACTTCATTTGCGATAAAACTGGCACGTAAATAATGAAAAAACAGGTGATACATATCCATGACACTTGCTCAAAGTTACTTCCTCGGTTTTAGCTATCTGTCACAGAGATCAATCTATATTTTAAGGACTGCAAGTATATAATTTTTCGTAGGTAAACTATTATTGAGTTAAGTTACAAAATATTTAACGCAATAGAACTATCTTATCTCAGGACATATATTACTAAAAGAAATACCCACAAGTAATAGAAAAGTCCTTATAAGTAGCAGATAGGGAACAATATATTCTACTGTTTTAGAAACAACTGATTGTAATAATCGTTTTGCTATAAATGGGAATAGTGGTTTCATTCTCTAAGAACTGATAAACCGTGAGAGATAAAACCAAGAAATGTCTAAGCATATACTGCCCTCATTAGTGGTAGGTACAAACTGTTTTAGCCCTACTTCTATCAAATCTTAGGTCAAGTTTTGCAAAGAATATGTTACTAATTAAAGTCAACTGCACTATTATCTTGTTTTCCCATTTATTACGCACTAGCTGACCCGGCGAACTTCGTACCGCCATATTTGCATATCTGTCTCAGCTTCCCACAGGCAGTGTACAGTCGCGGACAAAAAAAAACTTTTCCCGTTATCTTTTATTTTTTTTCTATCCAGCAAAAAAGAATGAATCAAATCGGACTATGTGTTATTGAATTACAAATAAGTACATATTTTGACTTTCATCCCCTCTCTCCAGGAAACCGTGCTGAATTTCGGGATAAAAAGTATCCTATGTCCTACCTCGTAGTATGAACTCAAATCATGCCAAGTTTCATTTTAATCCGTTCAGTAGTTTCAGCGTGATGCGCGGCCAAGATACAGACAGACAGACAGACGGACAAAAATGAAAAAAAATACAGTTTTGGCTTCAGTTTCGATAACATAGTGCTCCGCAAAAAAAAATTAAAAATATCTTAAATGTAATCTAAAACAACGTATCTTTTTTAAGGTAATGTTTATATTTTTCGAGATGAATAAATGCTGAAGTGTAAATGGCATACACCTGGCATGGCATTTAGTTTCTATACATTATATTTTTAAATTATTTTACTTTAATAACAAGCCAATTAATAATTCGGTTAATAAAATACTGGAAAATACAATTACAATACTTCCAAATAGTTATAATATCACTAATAGAGTTATTTCAGTGCAATGACGTAATATAGACATTATTTATTCACTTATATGTCAAGGCACAGTAGGTATTTAATTTGTATATTTTCCCCATTATAAAAACCCTTTGACTTGAATTATTGACGTACAATGATTTCAGATAAGGCGAGACTTCTTAAACATGAAGACGTGCGAGATAAAGAAATGCAACGTACTACATACGTACTTTCAAGTTATGAAACCCGACCAGTTCAATTACTCAGCAAAGTGCTGTCCATATTAGGACAGTTAACGTTTATGGTGTAGTTAGCCAGCGCAGATTTTCTGAGTCGGTATAAAATATGCCAGGCCGTATTACTAATACACCAACTGCATCTCAAAGGAAAGAATGAAGGTGGGGTGGATTTGCTGTTTTGTCTTGTATTTAATAAAGGAAATATAGTTAACGATCTTTATGAAATGTTTTATGGCTGTGAAAGTGTAATAATGAAATTGTTCACCCTTCTATTTCGTGGTCATTTTTATCATGTCGAACAGAAAAAACTACCTACGAGTAATAAAGCACATAAAATGGATAAAAAATGGATTATTTTTTGTTCTATTCATTTCCATTTTGACTGCCTCAATGGCGTAGGTGGTAGCGTTCGCAACTGCTGTGCTTGAGGTCTCGGGTTCGATACCCAGGTCGGACTGAAATGTTTGTATGATCTGCAAATATTTGTTTAGGAGTTCAGGTGGCTGAAGGGGAGCAACCCTCGATTTTTCTCTCTTGTTACATGATTTTTGTACGGCGTAGCGGAATAATGGATGAGAAGAGGTATTGAAATTGTATGGAACCGATGCCATACAAAATCAAATAACCAAATTGACCGAGAGAAATAAAAAAAAACCAATTTTGTGGCGCGCTGTTTTTGTACGGCATCGGTTCCATACAATTTCAATACCTCTTCTAATCCATTATTCAGCAACTCCATACATCATCTGACAAGGGAGAAAAAAGAGGGTTGCTAACCCCTCCCCTTCACCTGTACTCAGTTGGACAGCTAACAAGTGACGGCATAGTGCTGAATGTTATTGTTTTATGGCCCTGTACCTATCTTTCTAAAAAGGTTTTTTTTTTTAAAAAAAGGTATCTAAAAAGGTATCCTGGTGGTTCACATGACCCATAAATTTTTGATATGGGCCCATAATCTATTACTTGTATACATACGTTAGCGTGATATTGAAACGAATAAAATAGTTAATAGTACATATATGTTTAGGTAAAATCCTGAACGTTAAAAAATAATTGATACTAGTAGTCCAATAACATCCTCCATGTTGATTAATGCTCTATATATTTAATAAAAATAAAACAAAATTTGACATCTGACCTACAGTCATCTAGCCACAAACTAAGCAGAGTTCGTACTATGTAATCTAAATTAACTGTTAGAATACTTGTATTTTTCTGTAAATACATACATAGTATACATAGAGAACACCCAAGCACCGAAACAAATATGTACTTGCAGATCAAACAAACAATTGGTCCGATCCGGGGATCGAATCCGAGACCTCGGCACAGCAACCACTGGCCATCGATGTAGTTTAAAATGCTATATTAATCCAATTTATGAGCTTTATTTATAACTAGCTTTTGCGCGCTGCTCCGTCCGCGTGTTTGTCGGTTATAGCAGCAAAGAGTAGCCATGTCCTTCCTCAATAATCAAAGTACGTGAGTTTAGAGCAAATACGTACTTAATTTAGATACCAATTAGATTTAATGTTCCCTTTTGTATAACTATTAAAACACATTTAAAATTAACAATAAAAAGTTAAAAAACCTTTTGAAAAACTTTGGGCAGCACATGCATATACATATGTATTGCCAAATACATCTTTTTTGGCATCACCGCAGTCGGGTAAACTAGTTCTTTCTCTTGAAAGTGTGTTAACCCAACAAACGACTAGTAATCGTACTTATTACTTATATATATATATATGTCGGAATGAGGGTATCCGAATAATAAAAGTGTTACAAACATTTGCCACTATCGAACGGTTCCATGAGTCGGTATCTCTGTGTTTTATATCGTGTGTACGAGGCTATATTTATCAGTGGGGGAATTACTAGCCTAGGTGGCGAATTCCACAGGGCACCGCGGTGGAGTGAGCGTTGCCCCAACCCCCTCGTGGGGGTTGCTGATGGTGTTAGGTTAATTCGTATCCGTTTAGTAGTGATTAGTGTTTGGCTTTGGCTGTATCTGTCATTCATGTTCTCGTTTATTCTTGTGTCTCCGACATATATATACTTATATACTTGACTGCCTCGTTGGTCTCGCGGTTGGCGTGTGCGACTGGTGCTCATGACGTCTCGGGTTCGATTCCCGGGTCGGACTAAATGTTTGTATGATCTACAAATATTTGTTTCGAAGTTTGGGTATTCTCTAATATGTATGTATTTACAAAAAAAAAGAAGTATACAGGTGGATACCACAAAGCAAGAGTTTTTTTTAACTAGGTATTAGGTATACCTAGTTAAAAAAAACTCTTGCTAACACACGTTACAAGTCCTCCTACAAAGTTTACATGAAATCGGTTCAGTAGTTTAGCTAAAGGACACTACTTTTCGTTTTTGAAACTTACTACACGATGTGTTCAATGCAACGCTATCATCAACGGGTCAACGACCTTAGGTCTAACTATTCAAATAATTTTCAGTCTAAAATATACCTTATGTCTGAGCAATAAGATCCTCACACACGTAATCACAAAATAGTTAAAAACTGTGGAGGAACGGGTGATATGTCCCTCCAACACAAAGGGAGGATCCTCCGACCAGGCGAGGTGATCATGCCTGGCGGGCCAACTGCCCAACGGTTGATGTTGGGATGTTGTATATATGATTATCGGCACGAGAACTTTAGCTGCGCGATTCAGGATTGGTAGTTTCTTAGTTTCCTTCGTTACTCAGTAGTTCAGTGTAACTTTGGTTGTTGGCGCTGTAGTATGTCACGTTGTTGTTGCGCTGTATGTGGAGGTCGCCACATCACTCCCCTCCAAGACCGGAGGTCGATATCTGAAGAGTCAGCTGTCTGTGCTCTGTTGCGGAACTTGCCAGTGCCAGGAGTGAGTAGTTCCAGTGAGTCGGAACTGAGTGCCGCAAGTTCCAGTGAGTCGGAACTGAATGCCGCTAGTCCCAGTGAGTCGGGGCTGAAGTCCGCAGATCCCAGTGAGTCGGGATGGAATGCGGTGCGCGGTGCTGCGGTGAGGTCCCCAGTGAGTCGGGGCGGTTGCTGCGTAGTGGCTGGCTGCTGCGTAGACGGGAGAGAGATGCTCTGCTTACATGGACCGTAAGTGCAGTGTGCTGTGACTAGACGCTGATGAGGCCGTAGGGGTAACCAGGCTGGAGCGGTTGCTTCCTGCATGTGGTGTGTCCCTGTTGAGGACGATGTTGCTGGCTGGCTGTGAGACTTGCTGTGGAAGTGAATATGATGGTGGCGTGCTGATGCACGAAGCATCGAAGGCTGCTTTCAATCACGTCGGGGTCACCACTGTGGAGGAACGGGTGATATGTCCCTCCAACACAAAGGGAGGATCCTCCGACCAGGCGAGGTGATCATGCCTGGCGGGCCAACTGCCCAACGGTTGATGTTGGGATGTTGTATATATGATTATCGGCGCGAGAACTTTAGCTGCGCGATTCAGGATTGGTAGTTTCTTAGTTTCCTTCGTTACTCCGTAGTTCAGTGTAACTTTGGTTGTTGGCGCTGTAGTATGTCATGTTGTTGTTGCGCTGTATGTGGATGTCGCCACAAAACAATAGGTAGGTTTTGCTTAACCCGGGAGTGTAAAAGGGTCAACCGAAAATATCTTTTCTATCCTTTTCTAATTTCAAACGTAAAAAACTGCATTTGATTTTTGATTAGTGAGTCAGTGTGTCGCAGTACGCGAACCCGTGACGTGTTGCACATTTTGGCAAAGTCTATCGCGTCGTTGCACGTTTGAAGTAGCCGGCGGGCCATGTCGTGTTTGTTTTGATTATTAATAATAGGTATTTTAAAGTGATTAGTGCGAAAAACTGCTTTTATAGTGACAGGACACATTAGTTAGGTTTGTTAGTACTTAGTTGTTATTTAACGATTACTTTGTGTGAGTGTAAATGAAACAATGCCTCGATTTGGTTATACGGCTAGTGAATACTCGGATATGATATTAATTTATGGAGAATGCCGAGGCAAGGGAACGCCGCTCTGACTTTACGTACCTACACTGATATGTAGTTTGCGTACAGCTGCTCGTCATTTTTAAGTAAGTAAACCATAGATCTATTCACAAAGTTCTAAAAATAACAAGCGTAAACCTTTAAATACAAGTAAGTACAGGCTATATTAGATCGACGAGATATACTTTTTGTAAGACATTGCCCGTAAGACATACTTTTTGTTATTACTTATTTGCAAAGCTATTTGTTAGTTACTTACTACTTTGCAAAGTTGCGAAAACATTACATTATTAAAAGATACGATCTGTGTATTCATTGAGAACTGAAAAATTTAAATTATAATTAATTGAATTTCATGTTTGGTGATATTATTGTGAAATATTGTGATTGTGTAAATTTGCCGTTTGACGTTGCCACCATGCCATGCCCCTCAGCTGTACTCGTATGCACGTAGGTTAGTGAACTTAAATTGCAAATGGTGTTCTTATCGGTTTTAATATTTTTAGGCATTTAGTTTGTTTGAAAGTTTCATTTTTTTAATTTCAATTTTCAAATAAATTTAACAATCCCAAAGTCAACAGACATATTTGAATGGCCCGCGGTTTCGTTAAATATCGTTTTGTCATATCCACCCTGTATATGTATTTGTATCAGTTGTCTAGTGCCCATAACACAAACTCTGCTTCGCTTGGGACTAGATAGCGTTGTGTGTTAAATGTCCGAAAATATTTATTTATTATCATGGTTGGTATGGCTAACAATGTTATTTCGCCAAAACAATTCTTTTTGCTTAATTATTCCTTATTTTATACATTTTCTTTAAACCGCATGTTATGGGGATATTTTGCAGGATTTTTGTGGTTGTATTCATTTTATTTATCGGAATTGCAAAAGTGTCTACGTGCCATGAGTCGCAGAACAAACAACAATACAGTAAACAGGATACTTTATTGACTAAAATATAAGAAATTATGACGCGGCATAACCACCACTGTTGTATCATCCGACAAAGCTAAGAAAAGGATAATGTCCTAACTCTAGACAATTAAGGTTTGTTCCTATTGTTTTCATGCAATTAGGTAGGTACTTGTACTTCCCCTTAATTTCGGCGTCTTTAGTCACAGCTCTGAATTGTCTTCATATTGTTATGGTAATGTGAAAAATATCTTAATATATTTAATAATACGTGAAACAAAAATTTGGACCGTTCTTTACGAAAATTGCCTCCGTTCCGCATTAAATTTGGTTAAAGTTATATGGAGGATAGGGTTGCCAACTTTTTTTGCCAGAAAAAAGTATAAAATGGTTTCAATGGGAAAAAAAAGTATTTTGAAGAAAAAAAAAGTATTTTTCATTTTTTTTGTTTTTAATGCCATAAAAACTCTATTTTTGCGTGTTTTGGCACATGCTAACATTTTTTTGCCATATTTAAATGTTTAAAAGCCTGTTTGACAATCAAAATTTAAATAAATAAACAATTGGTTCCTATTTCAATTTATTTACGCTCCATTTCTTTCTTCTCGCCATTTTAGATTCATCACTGAAAAAACTCTTTCAGTGAAAGATGAAGTGGCGGGAGAGATTAAATAAGAAATATTTTCTTACATTGGTAAGCTATCACTTTTAAGTAAATATTGCCATTTGTCAACCGTACTTTTCTTTTAACATAAGTGTACCGTTAAACATATAGTTAAATACCCATGATGAGTGTTTTGTTTTACGCATCACAGTTAAGTTTGGAAATAAAGTATTTTCTTATACTTTATTTGTATGCAAAAGTGTAAAGTATAATTACCAAAAATAAAGTAGAATACGTTATTATAAAGTATGGTTGGCAACCCTAATGGAGGAGGAGTGTAGAAAGCTAAAAAAAAATGATCGGATTTCGACCACTGGGCAACCACTAGTGTACAGTTATTCTGCTATTCGGTGTAGATACAAATGCATTAAAAATATAAAAATGTGTACAGCCATTTATCGTGATAAATTGTAATAAGTTGATTTCTTCATGTTTTAATTTATCATCATGGATCACTTTTTTCAAGTTATTTCACCTACAATGATTAAAATTATGTAGTTAAAAATTGATACCAAAGCTTTTGCGAAATTAAATTATTTATTGCGTAATTTTTGATTAATTTTGTATTGTATTGATGACTGCCTCGTTGGCGCAGTGGTAACGTATGCGACTGATGTACATGAGGTCTCGGGTTCGATTCCCGGGTCCGACCAAATCTTTGTATGACCTACAAATATTTGTTTCGGAGTTTAGGTGTTTTTTATGTATAATATGTATGTATTTACAAAAAAAAAGTATATATGTATTTATATCAGTTGTCTAGTACCCAGAACACAAGCTTTGCTTAGCTTGGGACTAGATGGTGTTGTGTGTTAGATGTCCGAAATATTTATTTTTTTATTTATTATTGTTTCAATCCCTTCCCAATATTCTGTTCTTTCCCACCCTGTGCTCGGAAAGCATACCTATACCAATTATTATGTGCCTATACATTCAAACAAAAACTTTTTTAAGTTGGTCAGTCATCTTTGAGTAATCGAGTAACATTTACGGACAAGGGATATCTCGTCCTTTTCTCAAGTCGTTTGTCAAAAAAAAAGTGAAAGTACCTTTCGTCAACAAAAGAACGTATTTAAATCAGTATTAGTTGCCTTTTATTTGTAAAAGAACAGACCAGTTTGTCTTTATGCCATTAAAATGTTTACTACCATAAATCATGACACTCACCGCGGCTGCCCTTTCAGCGCTTTCGACGTGTACCCTATAAAGCTCTACCAAGCTCATATCTTCGGGATCCACCGCCTCCGCGCCCCGACGTGGTACCAATTCCAGCCCCAGTTTTCTGAAAGAAAATGAATATATATTATCAAACACTACTATACGATAGTTTTGTTATTCATAATTTTCTAAGTTAATCATACTCGTATTATTAGAATACCTTTCCAATAACTTTTTCAACAAATAAAAGTGTACGCAAGTTTATCAAAGAGAAAGAGCCAGCGAAAGTTTCTTGAAATAACTATTATGTAAGAGTGTAAGAGGTTTATGCAATGTATGTAGTGCACCGAGTCTTTACTATTTTTGATAAAAAAGTTAATGGTTTATCTTAATAGTTTTATACTTTACTAGCTGAACCCCGCGGTGTTACCCGCGGTTCATATCGATCCGCGGGTAACGCCGCGGGACAAAGCTAGTCTAAAATAAGTAGCCTACGGTACTCCTTAGATCATCAGCTATCTGTCAGTGAAAGTCCCGTCAAAATCGAACAAAAAAAAAAATGGTAACAGGCATGTGTGCCGGGAGAGGGCACTATGTTCAGGAGGGAGAGGGTTCAAGGGGGTGAACTTGAACACCCCTGGCACAGTTAGTTCACATAAAAACAGCGATTCTATATTTTATATTGGTTTATAGTGCGTGTAGATGTAAATGGACCCCCTGGATGTGATCCTGGCGGCGCCCATGGTAACAAGACACAATAAAGTTTATCGTGTCTTGTTAAGATAAGGGTTTACGAAATACCTATGAACCTAGATATCGGTTTCTTTACAATGTATAAAAAGATAAATAAGACGAGTTGACATCATAAAGACTACTAGATGACACCGGTGTCATTGGACATAATCCGTGCTCTCAGAGCCACTGCAGTCTCTGTCATCTATTGGCCAGCCTGATTTCGACCATCCATCTTTAGGAATGTAATAGTTGTCTGACGGAACATAGGAATAAGATAAATTAATGTACGTAAAATTATGGTCAGTATGTAGAGACTGAGAGTACAGAAGCACGAAGCGGCCCAGGTTTTGTCAGCGTATGTCTGGTCTGTCCTGCGATTGGAGATGCCAATAGGACAGGGTCATCAAATGGCTAGTCAGTTGTTTCATATAATGTGTATATTGTATACGAGTATTATGTATTTAAACTTTTTAGATCTATTTTGTTCTAATTAAATATGAATACATATAAATATCGAAATTTATGGTATCCTTGTTCTTAAAAGCATAAAATAATTTTCAACAGTCAATAATACAATATACATTAGAGTCACAGTTTAAACCTAACTAAAAACCTACAAAATGTATGCAAATAGCGAATGAATGACTAAATACTAATGAGAAACCGGTATTTTGAAATAAATTTCCTTGTATAAAAACCCCTGTAGGTGCATTCTACGCCGTGCGAATAATGTGAATCATCTATACGGGATTCTTGAAATTAAAAAAAAACCTCTTTAGGTTATTAATTTCGTTATAACCTTACCTACAATTGAAAAAGTTAACAGCCATTAATAATAGCATTATATATAATATGTTTTGATGGAATGTGTTCGAAACCATCAACTTGAGATCGTCTGCTAAGTGATGAGTTGATGAATGTTGGAAGATGTAACAGCATCCTGGCCAGTCCTTTTACGAATACAGCTAAAACTATTTATAATTTTTATGTTAAACATTTAAGACTAATTCTACTAATATTATATACGCGAAAGTTTGTAAGTATGGATGGATGGATGGATGTTTGTTACTCTTTCACGCAAAAACTACTGAACGGATTTGGATGAAACTTTACAGTAATATAGCTTATACATCAGAATAACACATAGGCTACTATTTGCCGCGATAACCGACATACACGCGGGCGGAGCCGCGGGCAACCACTAGTGTAAAATAAAATGGCTATGATGGAGTGACATAGTCATAATTGTGGCTAAGTTTCGTAAATAAAAATTTAAAAAATACCAATATAAGGTATTTCGTGCGACGTGATTATTTTTTAAAGTTTGTCTATCAATCTGGAGTCAGCATATATTTGTCAAATGTATTTAAATACTCTTCACATAAGCATCATAAGTTTTTCAATAAATTAGATTTTTTTATGCTATTCTCCCACCTTTTCAGTAGCCCATGCAATTCTTTGTGAAAGTCAACCATCTTGATTTGAAATAAAATAAATCAAATTAAAAAGCTTTTTAAAAACAAGCTTTTACTGGAATGCCACGAGACGAATCAAACGAGTCCAAACTCGATGGTGTTGCGACGTTTCTAAACAGAGTTCCTTTGGCCACCTTCCAGCTCCAGCATCAGATCAGCTCCATGTCATTATAATATTGTATTGTCACGCTGTATACAAAATTTCAGCAAAATCGATTGAAGATATCTGCTTCAAAATTGAGTTGCAAGATTCCACCCGAACATACAAGCATACATCTTAATATATATATTTCTTGTGTGCGTGTGTATGTGACTGAACTCCTCCTAAACGACTGGACCAATTTTGATGAAATTTTTTGTGTGTGTTCAAGGGGATCTGGGAATGGTTTAGATTCACAAAAAAGACTGGACCGATTTTGATGAAATTTTTTGTGTGTGTTCAAGGGGATCTGGGAATGGTTTAGATTCACAAAAACGTAAACGATGTTACGTGGGTCATAAATATGGCGGTACGAAGTTCGCCGGATCAGCTAGTATACGTACATAAATTGCAAGTTAATAAAAAGCTTGTAAAAAGTCAATTCTCATTACAAAAGTTTGTGTAAAAAATCTGTTTTAATCTACTTTTTAAACGACTTCAAAAAAGGAGCGAGTTTCTCAATTCGTTTTTTTTTTAATTTTATATTTGTTACCTCATAACTTTCGACTAGGTGAACCGATTTTGATAATTCTTTTTTTTAAAGCTAGTGCTTCCCGTGTGGTCCCATTTAAATTTGGTCCAGATTGAAGTCGGTTTTTTTTATTAAAATTTGTGATTTACAGCGTTTTGCTACTCAGAAGCTTTAATGTCTTACTGCAGACTTCACCACAATGCTTCTGTGTATGCTTCCAGCTTCATGTAGATATATTTTACCCGTCTAGGGCGAAGCCAATAGTTTTGGCAGTCTATATATATTATGTTTTTATGTTTCATCGTGGCGCCTAAAGTACTGAACCGATTTGAATGAATGAGGTGTCAATAGACTCCTAATAACCCGGATGACATAGTTTTAACGAAATCGTGCTACAGTTTTAAAAGCTTTTTCTTGTTATCAAAGCTTGTTACTACAATGAGGTTTTACTTTTCGTTGTGTCCGTTAAACTTATGTATTCGTACACGAAACACGTCACTAAATCAATACAATCATATCAATATACCTTCTCATTGGCTTCAAAATTATCTTCGGAACTTTAAATACAGTTATCTCACGTTTTGAATTGTTTGCGTGTTCAAATTGCGATATATTTGTTTTCCAGTTATCGGTTATTATCATTTAACATATAGCATTGTTCAGTATGGATTTTTAGAATTAATAAAAATGTCTCTTATTAATTACATTTCTCTACAGATGATCTTTACAAATAACAAAATTGAAGTGTCTGTTTGTAATTTCACAATAATAGTATCTTTACTAAATGCATATAAAAGTTTATACGGTACTTACTTATCCACATCAAAAAGGGCATTTTTTTTTATTTTTTTTTATGTTCGTTCCGGCTAATCTATAGAACGGCTGGTCTGATTTTAACGGGACTTTCACTGGCAGATAGCTAATGATATCTAAAAACAAAAAAAAATAACAAAAAAGCACCGACTTAAAGAACTAGACCAAATTGAAATCGGACCAAACGGGAAGCACCAGCTTACAAACAAGAAAAGAATCATCAAAATCGAAAGTTCTGAGGTAACAAACATAAAAAACGAAATCGTCATATAAGTCAAATTGAGAACCTTTTTTGAAGTCGGTTAAAAATAAGTAACGAAGGCTACTTTTCTTTTATACTAGGTTCGCCCCCCGGTGTAACCTGCAGTTGTTATTGTAATGGTACCTACAACAAAATCAATTGCGAGTAACAACGTGGGGCGCAGCTAGTTCTAATATAAATAAAAACAAAAGCTCTCACTTATAGCCATTACGTGAGCCTTTTAAAAAAATATTGTCAGAATGCACGCATTTAGCTATATTCACATTGTTTGTATCATGTTATCTTTCCTGTGACCAAATATCACACCGGACTACAAATAGTGTCGACGTTTATGGTATATGTTGACCGTGCGTCTCCTGTCTCCTTGTTATCACTGTTCGCTATATATTTTTGTAAATATTAGAATGCCCAATCGACGAAAATTAACTGGAAATGATGGAGGTTATTCATTCAGCAAACCACCTGAGCGGTCCTTGGAAATCCAGTTTTAGTATGCAATTAAAATATTTAGAACTTTTTGACTTACCAGTGTCTTTTAAATGTGTTTTTATTGCTTCAAATTATATTAAGCTAATTACTTTAATTTGAAATAATAACTGATAAGAAGACATTTACATTTATTATAATCTATTTTACAATGGAAAGGAAATAATAGATATTCATTTTAAAGTTGTATATGAGCTTACTATAGGTACAAGTAGTATACATATATTCACTATCACTACATAGTATAAAACAAAGTCGCTTTCTCTGTCCCTATATCCCTATGTATGCTTAAATCTTTAAAACTACGCAACGGATTTTGATGCGGGTATTTAATAGATAGAGTGATTCAAGAGGAAGGTTTTTATACTTTTTATGTATAATAAATGCATAATATAGTATGGAAATACTGTTAATTTTTGAGTTTTCTAATGTGATGTACCAAATAAACACATTTTTTTGCTGGTTGCACCTTACGAGATAGATCAAAATAATATACTACAGTATTGCACACCTTAAAAAGTACTACAAAAAAGTCCGCAACGGTATATGGCTATCTCTTAAGGGATAACCCACAACAAACATTTTTTATTCCTTTCTTTTTACAAAAAATAATTGCTTATTTACGAAGTGATTTTAAGCAATACAGAATGAATCCTTATACAATTAAGGACATTAAATACATTGTGCATTTAATATAGATCAAAATGGCCCTTTCCAGTATCTAATTTAAATGAATATATTCGAAGATATTACAGATTTAAAATGCACGAATCGTGTCGTCGGCGGGGGTATCTGAAATCCACCCGTGCGGAGCCGGGGCGGGTCGCTAGTAAATATATATCTGTTTCTAATCTTTGCTTATTGTATTATACTCTTTACACTTTTGGGCACTGTTTTACCGATTACAGATAATTTGACATATCTTCAATATAAATTGTGTCAAGCCATCTGTCAGATAAGCTATCCGGGACTTATCTGTAACTAGTGAAACATCAATCTAGTATGCAATCTATATTACTAATGCCTCGATTATGACAGTCAATTTTAGAACTTAACATCTAGGGACAAGATTCTAATGATTAATTTGCCTTCAACGGTTCTAATTTCGAAGCTCGTGCAGCTAAATAAAGCTTTGCACAGGATTAAGTACATGTTATAGAAATACTATTTTGATTCACATTAGGGGTGCGTGCAAACAGTCACCTAAACTTTTTCTTTGGACTGAGCTTTCAATCAATTCACAAGCGGTTTGAACAAAACCTAAGATACACTTGCAAAAGGTACAGAATCATAATCGCTTGCGTTAAACTTTAAAGTACAATTATTACGTCGATCCATGATAGCATAATATGAATAAATCATATTGCTAATATGCCATGCCCAAATAGTCAAGTCAACAAGTTACATACTTGTTGACTAGACTAAAAGATGCAGAAGCATCACTAGGCCTCAATAGTGTGGGTCGCCATGATGCATTGTCTGCATTCGCAATGGTATGGTGACCGCTCTTGGATTCTGCTTATGCTTTCCATCAGGCAGAGTAGAGAAAAAAAAAATATAAAAAAATATATATATAAAAGAAAGTAATATAAAAATACGTAAATAAAGCTCTGCACACTGCACCGTATCTAATGATATTCGGCTAGAAATAAGAATGGTATTAGTAAATTAACTAATTGCCTAGCTAGACAACATTACTCATCTCTTACACAACTTTAACTTAACTTTCTGACATTTGTATAGTTTCAATGGACTACTAATGTATTTCAGTATCTATTGACTGTCCGATACCAAAAAATTCAGTGCAACACATTCAAAGATAGTCACGAACAATAGATATTGATTATTATTTTTTGCCCTATTTTATGTAGTACAGTACTCTTAAGAACGTTGTACGTCATAGAAAAGTTAGTACAAAAAGACAAAAGTTTTTTTTAGAAAACTATTATTTTTGCACTAAAATTAGGTGTTTTACGTTTGGAATAAACAAAGGAGGAATAGTATAGTACAGTACAAATAGTATCAATAACTACACATGAAAAGTGTTTCTTTTTGCGGAGTTGTATTATTTACATCCAGATTATTTTATCAAATCAAACATTTCAAGATTGGGTATTTGGTTCGGTCTAATCATTTGCCAGTATAGACTTTTTGATAAAGCTAACCAAAATCAAAGTAGTACAGTTAACCTGTATATTTAGCAAGAAGCAATCAATTGACTGCATGCACGTTTGGCCTAGTGGTTTAGCGGTTAGCACGCCGTTTCCTACTTCGCCAAGTGTCGTGGGTTCAAATCCCACGTAGGACAACACTTTGTGTGATCCACAAATTATTGTTCTGAGTCTGGGTGTTCTTTGTGTCTAAGACTTACAGTCTTAAAGTTGAAAATAACACAGAACGTGTTATTTTCAACTTTAAGACTGTAAGTTAAAATTAAATAACGTTTAATTAAACGTTAGTAATAGGTTAGAAGTGTGGCAAATATATAGGTTTCTTAACACTACCTACAAGGCCGCAAGGGGACCACAATTAAGGTAAATACATAAATTAAAAACAACGCACGTAATACCACAGAAATACCTAAATTATGTGTAAATGCAAAACATACAATATTGGGTGATGTAAATTCCCTCAAAGTAAAATCCTGAAGGAAAAAGTATGTGTAATTAATTATACCTTCATATTCCTTGTGGCTTTTTACCCGACTACGGCGAAGCTACAAAGATGGGTAATAGTTTTAGCAGTGTTTTTTTTTTAAAGACAACTCCCACAATAGGAATATACATCCTGTGTCGCGGGAGACTTTTAGAAACATACACGAAACGGACACAAAGAACATCCAGACTCTGAACAAAAATTTGTGGATCACACAAAGTGCTGTCCCATGTGGGATTTGAACTCACAACACTTGGCCCAGTAGAAAGCGGCGTGGCGACCGCTTAAACCACTAGGCTAACATTGCAGTCGAATGTATGTTTGTATTTTCAAGCGTAGCACGAAAACTACTGACCTCCTAATGAATGAGCTCCTAATAGATTATACCTAGGCTATATAAATTTTATTAAAAGTTTTACGTTGTCAGGTTGTATTTTTTTAACTGTTTTCTTGTAGATATTTGACGATGTGACGATCGGTTGAACAAGTTCATGGTTCGGGACCGTTCGATATGCAACACAGAATAGTGACCAAACCTGTTTTTCGAGCGACACTGGTTGATATCTGGCTAAAGAGGTAGACGCGCTGTCGAAACATGCGATGAAAAACGCAAATATTTTGAATTTCGTCTGCTAACTGTATTTTAACCGATTTTTTTTATAATTACGTACTTTGTTCCTCCCCTATTCTTAAGGAAAATCCTTTTTAATGTCGATAGATGACATTTACTGTGAAGAATGTGACTAATACCTTACTGTGGTATGCTCAAGATTTTTGCAAAAATAAAACTATAATTTGCATTAGACCCTTAGATTCTTTATATGCCCTGAGACTTGCATTTCAGGAAGTTTAATCGTAATTAAAATTACAAACGTCAATGTAAGTTAGGCATGAGGAGTTTACCGATCATCAGCATTTATTCTTGACTTTCAGAAAGCAGTTAACAGTCACTTATATCAACAAGGATATAGGCAGAATACATTTAATTTGGACATTAGTCCTCTCCCAGTAAGCATACAAAAATATTGTTATTCATTTTTATTATATTAAAGTTTCATGTTTATTAGGTTTCTATGTTATTGTTAACATAAAAACCTGATAAACATGAAACTTTAGAACACTTCGTCTTAATACCTACGGTTTTGTAAAATGAACGAAAGAATTAAAATCTGCGAAATCATTCGCAAAACCTCAGAATAACTAATAGTATTAACGTAGCAAAACCTAATAATACTATCTAAGCTGGGAATAATATCTAGAAGATAAATTAATCTAGTAAGATATCTATATATACTTATAAAAGCGAAATACCACTCACTGATTAATCACGAATTCTAAGAAAGTATAAAACCTACAAACTTGAAATTTGGCAGGGAGGTTCCTTACAGGGTGTAGACATCCGCTAAGAACGGATTTTACGATACTCCACCCCTAAGGGGGTAAAACGGGGGCTGGAAGTTTGTACGAAAGTCCTATGTTTTTCAAGAGAGACTTGAAATTTAAAATGTATACTAGATGGTGTGGAGGTGTACTAATAATGTATCTTTTGAGATCAACCCCCTTTTGGGGTTAAAACGCCCGGGGATGGTAGTTTTTAATGAAAGTCCAATGTTATTGAAATTAAAGTAATTATGGCAGAAGGATTTTAAATGGTATTTAAGTATAAGAATTATCATATACTCGTATATATATATACTAGCTGAGCCCTGTGGTGTTACCCACGGCCACGGTACAACAACAACCGCGGTTAACGCCGCGGGGCAAAGCTAGTATTATATATATTTGTTCTATATATATAAAAGAGTAAGGTGATTGACTGACTGATATGCCCAGAAATCAATGCACAGCCCAAACCGCTGAAGCTAGAATCCTGAAATTTGGCATGTAGGTTCTTTATATAACGTAAGTGAGCACTAAGAAAGGAATTTTTGAAACTCCACCCCTAAGGGGGTAAATCAGGGGATGAAAGTCTGCGTGAGCGAAACCGCATGTAAAAGCTAGTTTACCATAATAAGTTTTAGGTTTCATAAGAACACTAACAATGATACGAAAGTATACTAAGTAAAGTATAGGTAGACTTACTAACTATACTAGATGGAAAACCTGATCAGAAATGGACGATCGACTTTTCTAACGACTGAAAAGGTAGTTCTAATAGGCACGAATCACGATTCGTGTGAACATTTAGGAAATTCCTTTTCCAAAATCATACACATATACACACAGATTCTTACGATCATAATTACGAAGTCTATGATAATTTAAGTCTTTTCGATTCCAAAATATTCACTACTATCACACGTATGCGCGTAATATGCGCACAATATTGACGCCTGTAAAATACGCATCACGTGCACGCAAATATTTTCATTTCATTTTTCCTTGACTTTTGGTGTAAGAGTAAGACCATGTTTATCGGTAATGTTCATGATTCTAGGTCAATGGGAAGTTCACATCATAAAGAATTTGGTTTACCTGCAGTATTTTACTGGTCAAAACATAAGTCTGCTTTTTCTGCATCACCCTATGGTTGACTAGTAGACAATGCCGTAGGCATTAAGTCCGCCAATACACCAGATGTGCATGATGTTTAAATATATAAATAAGTCTTCTAAAGCCTTATCTTTTGTTTATGTTATTGACTTAAACCGGGGAAGGGATCGCAGACATAAGTATTTGTTGTAAATTTCACTACAAACAGTTCGCCTAATACCTCCACGACGCATTCCTAAGAACTATATTGATAATCAGAAAGGCGGACAATGAAGCGGTCCCATCGCTGTTCCATTTTACCCGACTATGACGAAATCAAAAGGCATAATATTTTTGGCAGTCTATGTAATCCTACTAAACCGATAAATGGCCGGGCTGTTATATAAATTTTATCAAAGGTTTTTGCGTAGTCCTGTTAAGGTTTTTAAAATTTGTTGTAATATATTTTTAATTTAGTAACGGAAAATAAACTTGATATATCTAAAAGTTTGTCTGATTACCGTGATTTTAGATTCTAGCTGAGTTGTTATTTTAATGTATAGTAAAACTAATTATAAAATAAAAGTATAACAAGCTAAAAGCAACACATCTAGCACTACCAAACAATTAACTCAATTAAACTACATAAAAACATCTTAGGAAGCTGACAATGTAACGATAATGTGAATATTCACGTTCATGGTCAACGACAAATAGAAATAGCTTACCACCTACTTAAATATTCTAAGTTCAATGACCCTAATGGGCTCTTGATATAAAAGCATTTGCTCACTGCATATTTACATAATGTGACGTATTTAATGAAGACTTCCAGTATTTCTCTCTTATATACACACATCAAAAGTGTCTAGGGATCAACATATATTTTTGCAATTGCAATTGCAAACTTTTCTCCTGATTGATATTAATTAAAATTTTCTTTAAGGATTCATCAAATAAAGTGTTTTCGTTTGTCACAGTAACGATAAACCAAGTCACCTTTGCATTAATAAAGAAATTTGCCATTTTCTTAATAAAAGGATTTTTGACATTTGAACCACTAACATTAAAGTTCGAAAAAAAGACTGAAATAACAGTTTTCTTTAAAATTTTATTAGGTAACTTAAACAATTAATAATCCGTGTTTCTACCGCGAACACTAACACAAGAACATCGGTTTGGCATACTCAAAATGAGTTCATCCAAATCACGCTGTGGAATGGCCGCCCATGTTCGTTGCAACAACAAAAAAAGGTCTTCTTGCGACTGGATACCCTCCATATTCGGCAGAGCTCTTCTCTGTAGCATATCCCATGCATGCTCAATCGGGTTCAAGTCTGGCGACTGAGCAGGCCAGGGCCAAAGCCACATCTCAATCTCAAGAAATCCGCATAAAAATGCTTGATCCCTAGACACTTTTGATGTGTGTATGTACTAGCTTTTGCCCGCGGCATTATGTTACAAATTTATCTTTTCGTCGTAGTTTTGTTATTCCTAGTAATATTTATTATTTTTTGCAAAGGACTTTTTTTACTCCTCAGGTCATTATATTTTCTACGGTATGATTTCCGTTTCGGCAATAAAATAACCTTTAGCTTTAGTTTAACTGGTCGACAGCATGCAATCCAAGATACCTAGCTCATCAAATTAAATAGAAGCGAAGAACATGACGTTATTTCTTCCTCTGAAGAATTTGAGCGGCGAACTATGTAAGCAAAAAATTACTGACCAAAGCACCGAAAACCTTTTCAGAGTTAAGAGTTTTGACGGAAGACTGCAATTGCGGTAAAATTTTATTGTGTCTTTTTGCAAAAAATTGAGAAAAATAAATTCGTATGAAAGATGTATCATTGTTTTTTATCAGTTTATACATATATTACATAATAGGGTAAGGCTTACGTAAGATCTTCATATAATAGACCAGCGGACCCACGCAACCTCGTTTGCGTCTCCTATTGCCCGGTAGCGTGATAATTTTCCCCCGTTTTTGAAACATTTTTCATTGGTGCTCCGCTCCTATTGGTCGTAGCGTGATGATATATAGCCTATAGCCTCGATAAATGGGCTATCTAACACTGAAAGTATTTTTCAAATCGGACCAGCGGTTCCTGAGTTAGCGCGTTTTAAACGCGCTAATCTCTTCAGCTTTATAATATTAGTATAGATAAATTAAACCCTGCCTAAATATTTACAAATACTTGGTCAAGTCAATAAAAGCATATTCTATACTGTTAAAAAGAAACCAACACGAAGCTATCGACGTCTTTATTATGCAAACAATTATTACAACAGTTACCAATCGGCAATCATAATCATTAAAACTTTCTAGAAAATCTTGACGAACCATTCCTACAATGTTTGCCTCAGTGGCAAAGGTCAAGCTGTGAGGCCGTGTCTTAGCATAAATACAAAACATACTTAAGCAACATCAGATTTCTTGTCTTCAACATATTTGGTAAAAGCTAGGGGTATAAGAGTTATAACAAAGTAAAGTAAAATGAAACGTGTTTGCAATAATAAAGGCTCCAAATTTGCATAATACACTGGCTGTTATTTTCATTCGCTTGCAAGTTGATAAATTTAAATGTATTGTGAGATTATTTAGTAAAGATTAATGAATCCTTTGTATGCTTTATGATGTCACTGCTGAAATTTAAGTAATAAAATGTTATTAAAAATCTCCCACGCCATCACAATAAGTGTGAAATTCCCATTAATATTATTAATTACATAACAACTGGATTCATATTTTGAAGAATGGATTATTATTTAGTCTTTATCTAAAATAAATTAGGTACATACATATTTCAACGTTGTAAAACTTTTTTAAGCGTAAGCGATTATAAGTTATGGAATCAGGCGTTACTTTGCGGAAATCCATGACATTAAATGCTATGAAATATATTTAGCTTTAATTCCGCGAGACGAATATCCAGGTCTGAAAGCAGGGCGCAAATCCCACCGTCATGCATATGTACACATACAAAACAAGTGAGAAATAATTAGCATGCCATGCAACCAAACCTATACTCGACACGTGTTTCGCCCCTCCACGGGGCATCCTCAGGAAATGTTGACTCGTCGAGCGTTTGAGCTCGAATGCGCGCTAGCGCACCGCTGTCGGCCCTTTATATACCGTTTCATTACCGTATTACCGTGTTCCAACACACTCATCCGGAAACCCTTATCGCAAACATGCAGAATGTTATAGGTATTGTTGCCGCTCAAGGAGTGGCCGGTGTCGATTAAATGTTTTGCGAAATGTGATTTATCTGGATGGCCATTCCTGTGAGCGGCAACATGTTCCCTGTACCTAATTTCGAAACTACGGCCTGTCTGACCCACATAGACCCCGGTGCAATCATTGCATACTAATTTGTAAACTTCGGATTTTTTTGAATTCTCTAATTTATCTTTACCGTTACATAGTTTACGCAAGTTATGATCCGATCGAAAAGCTACGTAAACATTGTGTTTTCTTAGAATATTCGCGATTCTATCTGAAATTGGGCCTATGTAAGTGAGACTCCCGACATTCTTGTTAATTCTTTCGGGGGTACATGCATAAAGTGCTGAGCGAGCCCGGTCATTCTGCTTTTTCTTAATTATATTATCAATAACTAGTTTGGTGTAACCGTTTGAAGTCGCGATTTGATACAATATTTTGAGTTCTTTTGCGTAATTATCCGTGGACAGTGGGAGTGACATTAAACGGTGGACATAGCTGCGGAAGGCTGCTAATTTATGCTGTAGTGGGTGACAGGATGAAGCGGGAATCGTTGTGTCAGTGTGTGTGGGCTTTCGATAAATTTGGAAATCGAGTTTGTTATTGACTCTTGTGATTGTTAGATCCAAAAAATTAAGGGACTGATTTGATTCTAATTTGAATTTAATTTTGGGGTGGTGAGTGTTGAGCCTATTTACGAAAATATCCAATTGACGATTAGTACCTGTCCAACAGATAATTACGTCTTTTTTTTTTTTTTTTTTTTTTTACGTAAACGATTATACCGGCGAACTAAACGGCAATATCTTCATCCAAATGTCCATCAATCTCTTTGGAGTACCTATTCATATTTTAATAACATAACCGCTAGAAAATTAATACGTAAACATTCTTAGTTTTATTCACCGACTGGCGACACTGTATAACTATAAAATTAGATTTTTGAAGTAAAAAAGAATAAACATGGGTTCCACATAGCAGGTAACTTACAAAAATCCAAAGCCTTATTTGTGTTGTTATTGACCACAAATCAGGTGTTCTATATAGTAGTGTTTAACAGTAAAACACATGAATCTTGGAATAGAATTAATTACTTACATAATATTAAGTTGTGCGAAGGCTGAGCTCGTGCAAATTGTTTTGTTTTTGCATGTATAAATAAAACTCATTCATGGAATTTTACCCATGTGGCCAATGGTACTTTAATTACAACCATTCGGGGAAAGAAACTTTGTTTCTTTTTCGTGTTTAGCAGACATTATGCCACGCTGCGTTCATTCATATTTGGAGATATAAATCAACGAAAGTTCAGATCACTTTGACTGTGCTAATAACGAAAACATGTTTTAGAAGTGAAACTTCTAATGCGACTTCCAAAAACTTTAAATAAAAAAAAAAGTGGCCAAGTGCGAGTCGGACTCGCCCATGAAGGGTTCCGCAGCAGCAAGTAACATAATATAATTTTTATTTTTATATTTGTGTTGATTGAATGAAAAGTAAATTGCAGTTTACGATTTATGACGTATTAAAAAAAACTACTTACTAGATGTCGTTCAAACCAATTTTCGTTGGAAGTTTACATAACAATGTACATCATATATTTTTTTTAGATTTATCATTCTCTTATTTTAGAAGTTAAAGGGGGGGGGGGGACACTCATTTTACCACTTTGGAAGTGTCTCTCGCGCAAGCTATTCAGTTTAGAAAAAAATGATGTTAGAAACCTCAATATCATTTTCGAAGACCTATCCATAGATACCCCACACGTATGGGTTTGATGAGAAATTTTTTTTTGAGTTTCAGTTCTAAGTATGGACCCCCAAAATTTTTTGTTTTTTTTTTTATTTTTGTGTAAAAATCTTAAAGCGGTTCACAGAATACATATACTTACCAAGTTTCAACATTATAGGTCTAATAGTTTCGGAAAAAAGTGGCTGTGACATACGGACGGACAGACAGACGGACAGACAGACAGACATGACGAATCTATAAGGGTTCCGTTTTTTGCCTTTGGCACGGAACCCTAAAAAACGACTTCCAAAAACCATCCAACGAAAACTCTCTGCCAAAAAAACACTTAAAAGCGTAAAATAAACTGGTTCTTCATAAATTGCCTATACCTAATTCTTTATTCATTTAAATATTAGTATTATAACGTGTGCTAGGTACCTGGAATCTGTTTGAAGTCGGTGCCAAGTGACTATCGCTTAGACTTTTGTAATTGTTCGTTTGTATTCTTTTTGGCTTAGCACCAACTTTAAACAGATTTTAGGTACCTAGCACACATTATAATACTACTATTTAAATGAATAAAGAATTAGGTATAGGCAATTTATGAAGAACCAGTTTATTTTACGCTTTTAAGTGTTTTTTTGGCAGAGAGTTTTCGTTGGATGTTTTTTGGAAGTCGGTTTTTTTTTTCAGTTTTTAGTGCAAATAATCGTAGGTAAGTAGTAAGTTGAACTATTTCATCAAATTTCATCATTAAGAATACAAACTAAGGTCTATAAGTACGTGTAATATTAAAATCATCATCTTATCCCTAACTGTTGAAGAGTTTAACCTTCTATCGTCAGTTCACCTAAATAACTTGAAAGTATACGATTGAAGATCTTTAGATACGTATGAAATTGAAAGAATTATTCTCCAACTCCTAACCGTTGAGGAGTTGTACCTTCCACCTTCCATCATCAGCTTACCTAAATAATTTGAAAGAATACGACTAAAGGTAATATTATACATATGATATTTAAAGATTTATCCTCCAACTCCTAACCGTTAAGGAGTTGTACATACATCATCAGCTCATCATCATAAAATGATGACTACCAGACGCAAATACCGGTGTAACTTCAGAAAATATACGAAAAACATAGTATGTGCATATAAAAAATGAGGGGTGTTAGAAATCGAACGTCATTATAATGGCAACATTTTTGATTGTCATGTTTTTTGTTTGACGTTTGAGGTTAAAAGATAGAACTTATGAGAGGCTTTGTGTTGGCGGTCGACCGGTGTCGTTTTTGAGAGCCGTTTAATTGAAATTTAGCTGATTGTCCATCAGACTTGGTTTTTTCGTTGTTTACCGTTATGATTGGTCTGGTTTGGGCACGCGAGATTGGTAGTCGCGTCAATTAGGCGCGATCCGCGACAGTTAAAACGGGTGTATTATAAATTAGAACACTTTGGAACCTGTACTACCACTAGGAGTGGTGAACGTGAAGCAGATGGCGCACCAAAGGGGCCCCTCAGAACGCCGATATCAAGGAATTCACATATCTCCAGTAAGTGCTTGATATTACATTAGCTTACAATAAGAACAGGGTGAATCGCCCTGAGGTTGAATTCTTTTGCCAGTGAATTGGCTTAGCGATTGAATGCCTGTACATATGGGCCCTGCACGCATTACAAACTTCACAAGGTGAACGCTACATTGGCGAAAGGATTGAACAAGGGGTTCTCTCGATTTCCTTGGGATCCCATCATCAGATCCTGATATGGTGGCAATGGGACCACCTCGGGAGCATAACCTTTCGAATACAAAAAAAAAATCAAAATCGGTCCACAATTGACGGAGTAATCGGTGAACATACATAAAAAAAAAAACAGACAGTGGAACATAGAACCTCCTCCTTTTTGGAAGTCGGTTAAAAAAGGTGACGTTTAACAGCTGCGTTAAGCGTTTAACGCCACCATGGAGGGAGTATGAAAGCACTGTTGGACATTACGAAGTTTTCAAACGTACTCGTATTTCGAATACTCATCAAGGATCACTATTTATCTCTGCAATAACTATGCTGTATGTTTATTTGAATGTATCATATTTAAATGTTTGTAAGTTTATAAATTTGTATTTCTATCATTTTTTACTGACTTCAAAAAAGGAGGACGTTCTATTTTCCACTTTATGTATATTTTGTAACTTCTTATGCGGCTTCCTAAGGTTGCGTTAAACGTTTAACGGTTGTGTTAAACGCTTAACGCCACCATAGAGGGGGTATGAAAGCACTGTTGCGTTAAACGTTCAACGTTACTGGGGAGGGGGAATATGGAAGAAACAATATGATTTCACTAAAAATCTATTTCTACCCCTTCCTATTTTCATTTCCACATTACGAAGTTTCACTTCTTCCGCGCGGAGGGACTCCATGCACTTTTTTTTATTAGTACCGTCGATTGAAAGAAAAACTACAACACTAACGAGACATAATAAAATAAAATAAAAACGGACTTCAAGAACGACCAAATCGATCGATTTCTTTTGGATGCCATCGTCAGATCTAAGTGTCCTTATCATGGTACCACCGTTGGGATATCTCCTTTCCATTAAAAAAAGAATCATCAAAATCGGTTCATAAATGACAAGTTATCCGAAAACACACATAAAAAAAAACATATATACGGTCGAATTGAGAACCTCCTCCTTTTTTGAAGTCGGTTAAAAATAAAGCCCATGTGTTCATTTAAGCTTTAGCAATAATGTACTAATTATACATAATATACATGAAGAAATAACTCAAATAGTTTTGCCAAATTCAAAATAAAAGAATAAACCCCTTGTTTCAAAATAATATTGTCATGGTCTCTAAATAAAAAAAAATAACGTCTCTTTATAGGAATTGTCTCAAAACAATACTCGGCTTTGCGCTTAGACTTTCCGTGTACAATAATTGATTTTAGTTTCGGTTTACGACGTTATGGTTTTCGCTTTTTACAATAAAAGTGCCAATTTTGTCTCTCTGTCTCTTCACAGGAGGCTTCCTATTGAGAAAGAGAAACAGAGTGAAAATACTTGATGAATGAGAAAGCAATGCATTTTACCTGAACTATCCAGATCTTTTTAACAAAGATAGACAACGTTTTTCCAATATTATTTTTTATAGAACCATGTGTTCTACTGTGTATGTTAAAATAATCGATTCCTCTTTTCTTTTTTCTTTCAAAGTGACAGCAATTTGCAAAGTCACGTACAGTACTTTGCAAATTGCTGTCACGTAGGTACAGGGTTCGTACTTCGTACCCTGACATTTTTAAGCTTTCCATAGATTCTTCTTAAATAGGTACCTTATCTTTAAGGTTTTAGAGGTAAAGGTATATTAAATGAATAGTCATAGTATATGTAAAGTCTTTATAGTATAGATAGGTATTTCAGTCCACAATTTTTTTTTATGTTTAGCCCTGCCAAAATGACTCTGCCTGATGGAAAGCATAAGCAGAATCCAGTGGTGGTCACCATACTGCGAATGCAGACAAGGCAACAATGCAGCATGGTGACTCACACCATGGCGGGCTAGTGATGCTTCTGCATCATTGGGCCTCCGGTCTCGCACTCACCCACGAAACACGTCAGCACGATCGCTGTCATTTTACGTTGATTTTCTGTGCGAGGGTAGTACCGCCCCAGTCGAGCCGGCCCGTTCGAGCTGAAATCAGCGTGGCTCCTACTACCTTGAGACAATAAACCCTATTGAACAGTATTTGGACCTTAAGAAGAATCATATCATTACTGCTTAGTTTAGAGACGGGTTTAGAAGCAGCGTTGACCCAACACTAGGCCAGACCTTAAGAAAAGTAATTTGAATGTAATATGTCGATGGATCTGGTTGTGTGCAAACACAGAAAGCACTAAACATCGAGACTAGGCTTTGATAAATTAGTATTTTAGAACTAATCAAGTATGATTTAGCTCGACCAGTCGAAAAGAGAATGTGGCTAGATTTCATAGTGACAGACAAGAACAGGTAAATCAAGTTTTGCAAAGCCTACCGCATCAAACTTTATCATGTTACGTCGTTACATTAGACAATCATTTCGTAATCCTAGATGAATATTATGCTTTCCTTCCATTTGTTAATATCGCTTCGTCTTAATCACGTCGTTAACAACAATCGTTTGTAAAGTGATTCATTTTTAACCCCCGACGCGAAAAAAGGGGTGTTATAAGTTTGACGTGTCTGTCTGTCTGTGGCACCGTAGCTCGCGAACGGATGAAGCGATTTCAATTTAGTATTTTTTTTGTATGAAAGGTGAGTTACGTGCGAGTGTTCTTAGACATGTTTCATGAAAATCGGTAGAGTCCTTTAAAAGTTATGGGGTGACAGTGGGGAAGAATAACCGAATGTCTGCAAAAATATCATCGAGTGGGGTCTCAAATGAAATCACATAACTTGTTTTTTACTTGTTAAAGGGAACTCAGGTTATTATGTCGGGGTTTTTTTAAATTTTGAGAATTTATAGTTATGTTGAACCAGTACTTAAAGTAAATATTAGTACCTATTATTTTTGGGGATTCATTTTTGTATCTTTTACAAATATTTGTTTCGCAGTTTGGGTGTTTTCTATGTATAATAAATATTACGTATATGTATTTATAAAAAAGTATACATGTATTTATATCAATTGTCTAGTTTCCGTAGTACAACCTCAGCTTAGTTTGGGCCTAAATGGCGTTGTGAGTCAGATGTACGAAAGATATTATTATTCGTACAGATGAGAAAAATAGCCTAAAGGAAAATCTCATACGTGTAATATTTTTCATTTTTTACTGGTGGTCACGTGAATTTCAAATCCCTGCTTCTATGTACGGATTCCAAATGTGTTATAAAAATCCATATACACACATCAAAAGTGTCTAGGGATCAACATATGTGTCTAGGGATCAACATGTATTTTTGCAATAACTTTTCTCCTGATTGATATTAATTAAAATTTTCTTTAAGGATTCATCAAATAAAGTGTTTTCGTTTGTCACAGTAACGATAAACCAAGTCACCTTTGCATTAATAAAGAATTTTGCCATTTTCCTAATAAAAGGATTTTTGACATTTGAACCACTAACATTAAAGTTCGAAAAAAAGACTGAAATAACAGTTTTCTTTAAAATGTTATTAGGTAACTTAAACAATTAATAATCCGTGTTTCTACCGCGAACACTAACACAAGAACATCGGTTTGGCATACTCAAAATGAGTTCATCCAAATCACGCTGTGCAACTGTGTGTCCATGTTCGTTGCAACAACAAAAAAAGGTCTTCTTGCGACTGGATACCCTCCATATTCGGCAGAGCTCTTCTCTGTAGCATATCCCATGCATGCTCAATCGGGTTCAAGTCTGGCGACTGAGCAGGCCAGGGCCAAAGCCACATCTCAATCTCAAGAAATCCGCATTAAAATGCTTGATCCCTAGACACTTTTGATGTGTGTATTATCTTACTTACATGGTAGATTAAACACCGATGATGCTGATTGGTTTAAGATGACATTTTTGATTGTGTTTTATTACCCTTTTTAACCGACTTCAAAAAAGGAGGAGGTTTCTCAATTCGACCGTATATATGTTTTTTTTTATATGTGTTCGCGGATAACTTCGTCGTTTATGAATCGATTTTGATGATTCTTTTTTTAATGGAAAGGAGATGTCCCAACGGTGGTACCATGATAAGGACATTAAGATCAGATAGATGATGGCATCCAAGAGAAATCGAGTCGAAACTTGAAGTCGGTTTTTGTTTTTGTTAAAAATTTACTTGTCAATTATCAATAAAAACATTGATGTTATGTGGTAAATGATAAACCAGTTGTTAAATTTGCCACAAGTCAGTAAATGAGTTATGTATCAAGAAATATATATATGTAATATTATGTTACAGAAATGTAGTTGGTTTTGTTTTAGAAGTCTCATGCAATTGAAAATTTTTGTATGTTTTTTTTTCTTGTTGACTGTTCGTCCCAACTTATCTTACAAAGAACATCATACAAGAACATTTTTTTGAATTTTTGTCTATATTTATCTACTTGTCTGTGTGTTTATGCGGGAAAATCTAAGAACTGGCTTAACCGATTTGGATGTGTTTCTTCTTGTGTGGTAAAATTCACTTAACGTTTAGTGTTTGTTTCATTTCAATTAGTTGACAAATAAAAATTAAGATTAGTTTTAAGAACTATCGTAATAATCTGGTGATAACCGACATAGCCGCCGGAGCCGCCGGCAAAAGCTAATAGGAACATTAATATAACAATTACAATAAAATAAACCACGCCTTAGGAACTTACAGTTTAAAAATAATAAATTGCTTTCAGTGATTTCTTTTTAATAAAAAAGCGGCCAAGTGCGAGTCCGACTCGCCCATGAAGGGTTCCGAAGCAGCAAGTAACATAATATATAAAAGTTCTTGTAGTTCGTTGTAACTTTGATCGATATTATTATTAGTGTATATATATTAGTGTTATATATATTAGTGTATTTTTTTTGCGGTTTACATAAATATGACGTATTAAAAAAACTAACTTACTAGATCTCGTTCAAACCAATTTTCGGTGGAAGTTTGCATAGGAATGTACATCATATGTATTTTTTTTAGTTTTATCATTCTCCTATTTTAGAAGTTACAGGGGGGGGGGGGGACACATTTTACCACTTTGGAAATGTCTCTCGCGCACACTATTCAGTTTAGAAAAAAAATGATATTAGAAACCTCAATCTCATTTTTGAAGACCTATCCATAAATACCCCACACGTATGGGTTTGATGAACTTTTGAGTTTCAGTTCTAAGTATGGGGTATACCCCCAATATTTATTGTTTTTTTTTTCTATTTTTGTATGAAAATCTTAATACGGTTCACAGAATACCTCTACTTACCAAGTTTCAACATTATAGTTTTTATAGTTTCGGAAAAAAGTGACTGTGTGACATACGGACGGACGGACAGACAGACATGACGAATCTATAAGGGTTCCGTTTTTTGCCTTTGGCACGGAACCCTAAAAAATAATATATGTATTTTCTCTTAAAAGCCAAACTTAATCACACTAATATTATAGAGGCGAAAGTTTGTGAATGTGTATGTTTGTTACTTCTTCACGCGCAAACGGCTGCACCAATTTGGATAAAATTTGGTATACAGGAAGCTGACACATTGGATTAACACATAGGCTACTATTTGCCGCGCAAACCGATATACACGCGGGCGGAGCCGCGGGCATCAGCTAGTATCTAATAAATATTGTTCAGAGCTATAATGTTTTTATGTCAGTAATAACTATTTGTATAATCACATTTATCGCTCAATACATTGGACCTCAAAGTATCCATCCGGTTCATGAATCACCACGACTCGCTTTCCAATGCAATGAAAGTATGTATCTTAAAATTAAAAACCTTCGCATCTGAGCGAAAAACTACTCGCAAAAGCCACTCAATAAACTACATAATTCAATCTGCAACAAGCTCACCTATAAATTTGTTACATAATAATTTACTAAAGTACTGAATATGGGCAATCAGGTAAAAGGCAACCCAGCTGTACTAGCTTGTTTTTTTTTATTATCGGAGCGGGCAACAGGTAGACTGTCGCATGTCTGTCCAATGAGAGCGCCGCGACCGCCGCTTGTAAGCAGCGACTGCCAACACTTAACAGCTTGACTGGACCATACCTATAATTACTGAGACATATAATCGCCTCTTTATTAGACTACATGAATAAGGTACTAATGTTTTCTACTACAAGGGATTGAAAGAAACGCAAAAATAAATGTTTATGCTTTGTTGACAATGTGAATTTATAGAGAAACTAAACAATTATGTTTACTTGTCTTCATCTGTCATTCAATAGAAGAAAACAAAAGCAAACATTTAAACTCTCCTCTAAATGCAATGAATCATGTAATAAATTATCAATTTCGCAATGTTATATTAATTATTAATCATATTAACCTCATCATCCATTAGCTAAATGTGTAAAACTCAATACTAGGTTAGTACAACATCTTAATTAATTAACAGAAACAACTGGCCCATTGAAAGTAATCATCAAATTCTTGACGAAAAAATGAACATATGAGAGATTAAAGTACATAATATATCACGGAGAAACCTCACCACGAAGTCAAGAGCCTCGATTCGAACTCGGGTACCCGGGCTACCAGCTACTGTGCATTTCAGCTTAAAGAGCGAGACGGCTAAACAAAGGAGTGTCGTGTATGAGTGAGAAAGATAGAGATGCGCGCACGCAGCACAGTCTGTTCGGTAGTAAAACCTGCGCGACTCACCGTCGTATGCGAGGCCGATCGCATCGTTCGCTCAGTTGTGTCTCCGATCTACGAGCAGCTGGTCCGCTGTGTGGGCCCCCAGTTGCTACTCGTTTTACTATTATCGCTTTATTATATTATATGCCATATCCCTTGAAATACAATGACGGTGAACTACAATAGTAAATTATTTTTAGACATATTATAAGTGAAACTGTGATCAGTGTTTATGTGCAAAGGACTATCAACTTGCGATCGTAAAATTTATACACCGAAGTGGCTGGAAAGTAACAGTTAGGTTTAAAAGGTAAGTGAGTTGTGTCACAAAAGCTTAGTGGAATGGATTGTGTCGAGCTTAACTCATATCGACGACGCGAGGAATGTTGTTTGACAGCATACATGTGCGGGAACAAAAGCCTTGTGCCTAGTCATCCTATTTCTTTTTTGCCCCCGTGATTTGGTGTGGTAATAAATATGACTAGGGATTCCGATGAACGAAGGATTAGTTGACACAATTTAAGATAATGATGTAATGAATTAAACATGTGTCGTGTAATTTTAAGAGAGCTCCCAGGTAGCGAGTCTGTATCTGTTTACCTGAGCGATGGGTAGGGGGAAAGGGACGCCGCCCTATTTGCCGGGAACTGCATTTCAATAGAATGAACAATGAAGTTGTATTTTAGGGATGAACGGGGTTTAACACTTTGGCATTTAAATATTGACCACGTTGTTTTTTAAATCATGAAGCGACTAAAAACATTTTAGAACAATAGAGTGTAAGAAATATAAACAGGCATAGTACAACCAAATTTTACGGTCCACGAATCTCCTATGGAGACGCGTCGTTCAAGGACGCTGTAAATTAAGAAATAAAAACAATTAAACCACTGCCCGTTTAATTTTATTACCCGGACATGTTCGTGTACACACAAAATAACAATTAGATTGAGGGCGTCTGTAGAAAGAAACTTATTTCCTACATAGTATAGGTAACAAACTTTAGTATGTTTCGTAACGTATCTATTTAAATTTAAGTCTACCAATTTGTCATAAAATTACCAAATAGCTGAGGATTGATAGTAAAATTTACACTAAAGTGACATTAATGTAATCACTACTGTCATTATCTGAGGAGACAGGCCAAAAAGGTCAATGCAATATCTTGTTTTAAATTAAAATTTTAAATTACGCGATCTTGGGATATTATTGGTTTTCAGTATGTACCGTTTTAGAATTGATTTAGTGTGACGCCATAAAAGGGGGCATCTTTAACCAGGCTCATATATTATGCTTGTCACGCCATGCGCACTACAGCACCTGCATGTATGATGACGCTCAAGCGCCTGGCGATAACCTCTAAAAATACCTTGAACTTACAATTTATTCAGCATTTATTACTTTTATTATAAAAAATATGCAAGCACTAATTGGCATTACAATCACGTTCAGCTCAACGTCTTTCTCGTCTCCGCAGTTGTTATGTAGACATTTGCATGTTACGACATGAGATGTGTTTTAAGAAATGAATAAAATAAAACCTAATACTGGTCTTTTATCTCCATCATAACGTATTCACCACACGTCTGACTATTAGCCCGCATAACGTTTTACAAAGCGAGGTTGTTTTTATTAAGCCATCAATAATTACAATATGCATTCTTGACCCAAGACTGATAAAACATCAATATATTATCCGAGTACGCAACAATTTATTTACAATGAAGAATTTCATAAAAGCGTGCAATTTAAAGGTCTGTGAAACATGAGCTGAACCACATTTACGTAACCGCAGGAGTACATTAGACACATTTCCGTATGAATAAATCCATGACGAAAGACCAGCATACAACCACAGCGGAAGTTGTGATCGATGGACAAGCTTATCTCTATTCGTACAAGCTCTACACGTAGTACTCACACTATTCAATGGTTTCTTTAATATATCAATAATACCACGTGTTTCCGTAGTGGTTCGATACAAACAATGCGAGGAAGGAATGTCACTGACAATCAACGCAGTGAATGAGACTTAATTATATTAGGCACGAGACAACAGCCGGGCGACTTTACTGAATCGAACCATTCCTTCGCAGCACACTTTAGTCGGAACCGGCGTAAATTGCAACAGAAACGACCAGCCGAACCGTTCACTCGCAATGCTAAATATCAACGTTACCTAATATTCCAATCAATCGTTTCATGTCATTGGACACGCTTTCTTATGAAATGCTTATTGTCCGACCAAGTTGTCGATATGAGAAGTTGGAGATCCTTTCCCACGAGTCATGTGGGTATTGTGTTGACTTTGAACGTGTTTTGTATATTATATTCATCGCAATTAGCTTTCATTCACTAGTGAGAAGACGTGTGTCGTTCTAATGAAATAAGAACGACAGTTATGTACGGTGTATTACATGATCATACATATTAGATTAATTTCTCAATCTTATAATAGATACGAATATCGATTTCGTACTATACTTTAACATTTTAAGTAACACGATGGACTCATAAATGCAAAGCTATTTATATCATCAAAAGATAATAAAACTGAGCAGCATAAAGTGGCAGTGATAAATAGTTGGCGGTAACAACACAGTGGAACAAGGATATGCAGTTAAGAGCGGCAGACAAAAGATTCAGGGACGAAGCTCACCCGCCTATGCATGTCATAAAAGATGGAATGTTCGCCTCCTCTCCCCTCTACGGTCCGAGTTTCAGCCGCAGCGTTAGCAAACAACGCGATAATTCGAAAAAAAACTCGTTTATGCTAAGGACTGATATATGTTAAATAAACAGCTACACAAAAAAATCACTTTGAAATTAATCACAACAAATTGGTAAACTTTTTCAAGAAACAACTTTATAGACTAGCCAAATGCTAGTCTACAAAGTTGTTTTTGATAAAGTTTCTTTGCAAAAATTGATAAAATAAACTTGCCAAAACGAAAACATCTTCCAAAACTAATCGATTGTCGAGATCGCGACGCGACGTGCAAAGTTAGCAACGATTGTCGCCGTTCAAACTGGTTTCCGCGTAAAATTCGCGTTGCCAAGCGATGCATCAGCCAGGGTCGCTTGAGGTAAAGCAGCCCGGGGGCACGGGAGAGGAGGGAGGTTAAAACGCAGGAGGCGCACGAACAGCGGCCGGTCGACGACCCGCCACATGCCCTGCGCCGGCGCAACATTCGCCTCTACCGCAGACGATCCTAACACGATTATGTTAGAAAAAATAGTAAAAAAATAGCAACTTAAAAAAGAGTATCCGTGAAGTTATTATGTTCATTACGGATAATGTGTATTTTATGTAATTTGTACATTAACTAATTTATAACTTAGTTAGATAACATATTGCATTTGTGCACAAGTGATATTAAAATGACCATTAAATGACTGTCATAATTAAAAACTGTTGTCTCGATAACGGTTTCATAACAACGAAATATGAGTTAATACGCCCCCCGCGTTCGACCCAAATAGCACATGTTAAGCGACACCAGGCGCGTAGGAACGGGATCAAGAAGTAGTCAAGGTTGGATCCATTTATCATACGTTGTCTACAAGACCATTTTGTTCCTACTCATTCATTTCTATACCTCAAATTCAAAATCTACATAAAATAGTTCGTAGGAAAAGTCAATACGAGCAGACCACATATTTACTTTGTGTGAACGCAACTTGTGAAGAAAAAGCATAGGTTTATTTGAAAAAAAAAACTCTAGTAGTTGAGGCGTGGGCGAGACATAGCTACATGGTTGAATTATGTCTGAGGTCATTACTTAAGAAAACTAGGGTCGATAGATCATGGTATAATTTATGGATTTAAAAAGTAAAAAAAATACTTATGCCTTAAAATATATCACAACAAAAATAAATGCATGAAAACGTGGCTCCTCACAGCTGTTACACACATTTACCGATCAAAACAATAATAAAGTTTACCGTATAAGTTCTAATTTCGTATGGACGACATGTGACACTTGTCAGCAGTTTAGGACGCGTCGATTTATTTATGTGTATCTTTTGTTGAAGTTCTATTATAGAAACAAAGGGTTATTTTTCAAAGCAAATTGTCTCTATCGTAAAATAGTTCATCTGCAATGCACTTGCCGCTGTATGGTAGTCTTGTAGTTAAATGGTCATAAATTTTCTTAACGCCGACAGCTATTCTGATTCACCTACGTGTCTTGTGATTCAGGGTTGTCTCGGAGTATGAAATAAAAGTATTTAAACGTGTCCTTTTTTGTTTCAGACAACGAAAGTAGAAATATAATTTACAATGGCGGTGTTTGGCTTGGTGTCGTCGGTGGCGGGCTTCGTGAAAGTCCGTTACCTGATTGACAAGGCTGTTATCGACAACATGGTGTTTAGAATGCACTACCGCATCACCTCAGCTATATTGTTCCTGTGCTGCATACTCGTCACCGCCAATAACCTTATTGGTAAGTGTATTTAGTACCTATTCTGTAAAGAAGTTGTAACGCTATAATGATATTTTTCGGCTATAGATCTTCCCACGGCCATCAAAAACGGAATACAAGTTATCGAGTTGAGTTAGAAAACGAAACGAAAGATAAGCAATTTGCAGATAGACATAATATTGGTCAGTGATTTGATTTAAGTTGTATTAGAACGAAAGCTTACAATAAGTTTAACAAGATTTCACTCTTCTTCGACCAAACTGAATTACACATTCGGTTTTAGGTAGTTTAGGTTTTTAATAATAAGCTATAATAATCTGGCCACTGTTTAACATCGGTTATCTAAAACAAGTTTTTGAGATTAATATTTATGTTGTTAGGTACTTAAATGGTATCTTAAAAAGGCAGCGTAAGCCAGCTTCTAAAAACCCCAAACCACCTTATTTGAACAACAGAATATGACCTAGACAGTAACCTACAGACCGGCTAACACCTTTGTGTTAGTAGCCGGTCTGTAGGTCTGTAGTCTAACCAGAAATAACAGTCCTTTCAGACGATCTCGTAACCCCCACAAAAGTGTGAATCATTTTCAGGTCAATGTTCAGAGTAGGAACTCCGTATGTATTGTAACAGTTACCCAAATTGAGACGTCATGACAAATTGGTTGTACAAACATACATATAGACAGCGGTAACCGTACGTGATAAGATTCAATTCAGTGGAGCGAAACAGGTCGGTGAACTTGCATGGTGCTAGATTATGAATACAAGTGTTTCTTGATACTGAAAAGTTGAAGGGTGATATTATATTGACGTAACGTGATAGCAGTAGAATTTAAAATGTTTCGAATGTTAGATTAGATTGTTTGAAAATTGACGATAGAAAGGTTTAATCATCATCATCTAGATCTAGATGCAACTTATCAAGTCTTTTAAAAATTGACACCTAGTTAAAAACAAATTGAATACGTGTTCTACATAGAATTGTATGATAAGTTGATCATCATCAGATACATTTAAGTTACTGCGGCTTATATTAATTATTAAGCATATAAATTTTATATACATATGTACTTATATCTAAAATACAAGTTATTTTAATCAAGTGTACTGCTTTTCGGGAGACAAAAATGAAAACAAAACTCATTTTAAAATCCCTCAGTTCATTTCGTTTTAAAAAAGACAACTCCCGCACTAGGAATAAATCTTGTGTCGCGGGGGGACTTTACATGAAACGGACACAAATAACACCCAGACTCAGAACAATAATTTGTGGATCACACAAAGTGTTGTCCTACGTGGGATTTGAACCCACGACACTTGGCGAAGTAGGAAACGGCGTGGTGACCGTTGAACCACTAGGCCAAACGTGCAGTCAGTTCAGTAGATGTATGATTGCCATATTTTCAACTCAGAGACCACTACAAACGGCCATTTTCCCGTAGTACCTACCTAATAACGTATCTAACCGACTTAACATTTTAGACAACTTGTTTTACAATTATGTATTAGTTTATTTAGAATTCGAAACTCTCTTTGGTACACAATCAAACGTCATAGCGTCAGTTAAAAAATTACACGGTCTAATTGTTACAAATGATCAACGAAACGCCGAGGTTATAAGGTCAAGGTATTTTTTACAATACTCGTAGATATATTTCATAGTCAAAAAACTTGCTCTAATTATTGTCTTTATGATAACACAATTTAAAGATAGAAATATAATATATTCCTACATAGGATTAGTAACCATATCTAATTTGCCTCATAATAATAATAATATGTATTTCCAGTTCTGTAAGAGCATAACTGCACTTCATGAGAAAATTGGCCGCTTTATACATGTATTTATCCACCCAACGTCTGCCTAGTTAATCTCGTAGACAGGCTGGGACTGAGTTGTCAGTGAATGACGCAAATCAAAACCACCACAATATTCCAATACCTATTCATAAAAATAGACTATCGTTAAGTTGCTTTTCTACATAATATTCATATGACACATCGGTCACAGATCAATCCTAAACAAAAACGCATTTGATTACAACGTTACGCATATGAAAGCCGTAAACAGACGTTGAAAGCGTCATTTGGAATACATTAACCCTTATTACTATGCTGATTGATATGCTAACGAGCCTTCTTAGCTGACTGTATTTATAATTGCTAAATATTACTCAGAAATTCCATAGATACATATTGAAATATAGACAAGTTTGCAAATGTAGGTAACTATTAAGTAAACAATAGAGTAGTAATTCTGATTAGAACTTGTGTCACTAATTCCTTGTGAACTGTCGAATGTGTACCAGCGTTTAAAAACAATGTTTACAGTCGTGTTATCGCGTGGCCCTCATTAGACGGGCTGCAAACATAAACAAACGACTACCTAATATTGTTAATAGTCCACTTGTAACTTACACTTAAGGACCATTTACAACTATCATTACGATGTTATGGCTTCGAATTAAGAATGTTGAATGTGCTTTTTATTTCGATAATTGTTCAAATGATACTGAAGTTACATGCAGCAAGTGTGTTAATAGAATCGTTTTGTCCTATTTATATTAGACAATATCCACCAGGAAGTAGTATCAGTAGCGGTTTGATAAATTATACTTTTTATTATATGTTGATAGCGATTCATATTCTAGTACATTAGCTTAGTCTTCTCATAAAATAATTGACATTATTAGGACCAAAACTAAGATTTAGAGAAAAAGTTAATAAAACTGTTTTCAATTTAGCACAGTACCATTCCAAGTCAACCCAGTAAGTTAAAGACACAAATGATAAAATTATTGTTGCTTTGAAAATGTAGCTACTAACTTTATGTATTTGAAAGACATAGAGGAAAATGATTGAATCCTTCCTGTTTAGTTACGTACATTCAACTGAACTGTATCGTCAGAAAGCATGATTAAATACTGCATAGATTTTTGTGTTATGTCACGTTTGCGTGTAACTCATAGACAGTTAGTCAGCAGTAGGTACGTATTGACTTTATATCAACGGTGCAACGTTGCAAGTCGTGACATTTTGCCCTAGATGGAGTCTGAACAATCATATTAGTGCTCAGGTGTTAGTAATCAAAGCACCGTAGTGAGCGATAACACTCGTAAGATTGCTGTAACTATGCACTATGAAAACTACCTTAAAGGTTTCGATTCGACCTGATTGGTAGCAGTTGAATGAGGTCGTTCGACTTTCTGGTTTTCAAGCAGTTACATACTGCGTTAAATTATAGACAAATCTTTGTACCACATATAGATTTAAAACCATAAAGTTGTACGTCTACGTTCTATGTTTTTTTTAATTAATCCAAGTTAATAAATGTACTATATTGTACGTAGGACAGGGACCGACCAATTGAGTGAGCGATTTGCCTTAGGCGCATATTATCAAACTACCCAAGTACCTATTCTACTACTTTTTGATCGAAAAACAGACATTTACTTTTAAAATGATTCGTTGGCATCTCGTACCTACTCTCGCTCTACCGTGGGAGAGCCACGCTTGGCATGAATGGGCCGGCTCGACTGGAGTGATACCACGGCTTCACAGAAAACCGGTGTGAAATAGTGCTTGCGCTGTGTTTCACCGTGTGAGTGAGGATACCGGAGGCCCATACCCCAAACCGCCTCCCACCCCCCTAAAGGCCGGCAACGAACTTGTGACACCTGTGGTGTTGCAGATGTCCATAGGCGGCGGTAATCGCTTACCATCAGGCGATACGTCTGCTCGTTTGCCCGCCTATTCCATAAAAAAAAAACTTAAAAGAAAACAATATAATCATATTTTTAATAGCAAACAAAACCTGTCAACGAATGTCATAAAGTTAACATTATGGGCATTGTTTAACGCTACGACCTAAATATTCGTGCACTCATTCATTTATAATTTATTTTATATGAGTTTCACATACACACATCAAAAGTGTCTAGGGATCAACATATGTGTCTAGGGATCAACATATATTTTTGCAATAACTTTTCTCCTGATTGATATTAATTAAAATTTTCTTTAAGGATACATCAAATAAAGTGTTTTCGTTTGTCACAGTAACGATAAACCAAGTCACCTTTGCATTAATAAAGAAATTTGCCATTTTCCTAATAAAAGGATTTTTGACATTTGAACCACTAACATTAAAGTTCGAAAAAAAGACTGAAATAACAGTTTTAAAAAAATTTTATTAGGTAACTTAAACAATTAATAATCCGTGTTTCTACCGCGAACACTAACAACACAAGAATCGGTTTGGCATACTCAAAATGAGTTCATCCAAATCACGCGGTGGAACGGCCGCCCATGTTCGTTGCAACAACAAAAAAAGGTCTTCTTGCGACTGGATACCCTCCATATTCGGCAGAGCTCTTCTCTGTAGCATATCCCATGCATGCTCAATCGGGTTCAAGTCTGGCGACTGAGCAGGCCAGGGCCAAAGCCACATCTCAATCTCAAGAAATCCGCATAAAAATGCTTGATCCCTAGACACTTTTGATGTGTGTATTTATAAAATATTTGCTGTTCTGTCGTGCTGAAATTATGATAGGATTTTACGGGAATGTGCTTTTAATTAAATTAATTATAATTATGTGTCATGGTACGAGTATAACTTGCTGATTAATCTTAAATTTTATTTTCTAGTTTATTTATTTACTTTAAAGTATGTCATGGGTAACTTTTATGCTTATGAAAGCAAATTATATTCACTGTTTTAACATTTAGTTCATTATGACTCCAAAGTAGTTTGAATTTGTTGCTATTGGATTTTGAACTTTGTTTATATGTTCATAGGTATGTAAAATACCAGCAAACAGTAATAAAGTTACGTAAATTAGATCATTCTCAACCAAAGTACCAATATAATCACGAGCTTAAATCGACTCTGTACAGATACGTTTATTATATGTATGTATATCTATATGACAGTTAAGTTCATAAAGTGCAGTTCACCGTGACCTACAATTCAACTAGCAATCGCAGTAAAATATTGAGGTTATTGATAGTAGCGGGTTTTATAAAACTTTTTGCCCATATGGTACGGTTTACGTAACTCAGGCTTAGCATAACTATATAGATCACACCAGCCTCAAGATACTTATTGCAATTAATTCAAAAGCGCTGAAGTCAAACTGCAGCGATTTCTTGTCAATTATAACAGACTAGCTGACCCACGCAAAGTCGTTTACGTCTCCTATTGCCTGTAGCGTAAAAAAATTGCCCCTGTTTTTGTAACATTCTTCCTTGATGCGCCGCTCCTATTGGTCTTAGCGTGATGATATAAAGCCTATAGCCTTCCTCGATAAATGGGCTATCTAACACTGAAAGAATTTTTCAAATCGGACCAGTAGTTTCTGAGATTAGCGCGTTTTGAACGCGCTAATTAAATAATAAAAAAAATAAAATAAACAAATTCTTCAGCTTTATATATTAGTATAGATTTCAGCTAATATAAAAAACCTATTAGCGTAGAAACTAGTCTCTGATCACTGTTACTTCTAACTTAACTTCTGTTAGAACCCATTAGTCAGGAGGACTACTACTTCTGTATTTACTTCAGCTAGAACAAGAAATTCGGCAGTATTTAACAAATTACTACAATTTATTTCACTTTAAAATCGTAACCTTTATGAGTAATGTATTACGGTTACCAGTTAGGATGAGGCTGTAATACTAATACCCATAGGCTTCCCCTCTTCTATTTATAAAGGAACTAAATATAATTATTTATTTGATAACAGTACAATAGTCAAAACTTTCGGTGTAGGTTGTACTTACAATAATGTGTCGCTGAAGTGGACTTTGGTAAGTTCATTCAATTGTAACGGCTAATTAAAAAGTCAATGTACTAAGAACTCCAATACTTACTTCATTTATTAGCATAGCAGCAAAGACATTGATTCAATAAACAAACATGGTGCATTGACATGGATTGCATCCTTAACCCCGTGACTAATGGATGCAAGAAGTCGCGTGAAATAATTAACAGAACATGTGACTGCTCAATTCGATGTTCTTCATGCTGACTGAGACATAACGGTATCATTATGATACAACATCTTGAAATATTTGTACACTAGCTGACCCACGCAACCTCGTTTACGTCTACTATTACCCGTAGCGTAATAATTTTCCCCCGTTTTTGTAACATTTTTCATTGGTGCTCCACTCCTGTTAGTTTTAGCGTGATGATATATAGTCTATAGCCTTCCTCGATTAATGGGCTATCTAACACTAAAAGAATTTTCCAAGTCGGACCAGTAGTTCCTGAGATTAGCGCGTTCAAACAAACAAACTCTTCGGGTTTATATATTAGTATAGTATAGATTCTCTTATGTTTTTTACAAATCCTTACTAATATTATAAATTCGAAAGTAACTCCGTCTATTAAGCTTTCACGACTAAGCCCCTGAACCGATTTCAATGAAATATAAAATGGAGATCCTTTGATTCTTCAGGAAGAACATTCTAGCGGGCGAAGTCGCGGCCAAAAGCGTGTGTACTCTTCATAAATTTGAAAAAGCAATGATTTTTTAAATAATACCTTTTGTGTATTACTTTTGGTCAGAATTTCTAAAATGTCTTTCTAATGCGTCTCTGCCAACCAGAAGCAGACAATAAAATAATTGTAATATTATTTCGAATAACTCTGTTTTAGTTTTCAGCAGTAACAATTGCAATATTATAATATATTCATTGTTTAACGTTATTTACACATGAACAACACTAATACGCTTAGAATTTCATAGTTACACAGATTTAACGAAACAGCTAAGTGTCACTAAATACTGCAATTACGTTCTTGTTTTTGTGTCGTTACCGCCGAAAACGGAATTTTCAAAACGACATTATGTCCGTGTAATGGATGTTATTTAGCAATCGGGTCACTCCCTACATTGTGACATAAACCATATTGTACCTGTACGTGTATTGACGTTTTTGTATAGTTCAATGTTATTCGAGACGGATATTTAAATGAGATCATGACGAGGCAAGATAGATATATTAGTCAGCTCTCTTTAGGAATACTTACTAACATTTATTAAATAATCCCATTCCTGTTGGTTGGCCATAACCATTTGTTTCTTTAATTTCTAAACAATAAGAGTTTATGAAGTAATAGTTCAGACTATCAGGCATAGCCGTCTCGTCGACGAAGGTGATTTGAATCACGGTCGACAAATTGCGACAGGTTGAGGGGCAGTTGCACTATTACATTCAATATTAGTGTCATCCGCAAACGCTTGGTGCAATGTCAGGGTTATGAGTAACAATATTCATCTAAATATAGTTGTACAGGAATATTTGCTTAATCAAGGTACTTCGTCTCTGTTAGAATAATGTTATACTATTGTATCTTGGACATCAGCGATGATAATGATTTGATATGTAGGTACCTTGCAATTTAATATTATAAACTGAAAGGTAACTAGTATACGTAGAACTTGAATAACCACAAAGCTACACTAAAGGGAAAATAAAAAATGTGTTGCCCGACATTGCAACATAGTGAATCACCGCGACTTACATTTAATCCACGTCAGGTAAAAAACCGCAAAATGAGAATTTGACTAAGTGTCTTGTTGAGTCTTAACTTTCTTGCTATACCTGTGGTTTACTAGTTAGCAATTTATCAGGAAAGCTTTTTACATTGTTCACATCATATTTTAATCAACAATAAGACTTTTTAGTGATTTTGTCCCTTACTTACCAATACAAATATCTACAACTAGCTTTTGCCCGCGGCTCCGCCCAAAGAGTAGCCTATGTCCTTCTTCAAGAATCAAAGTACTTATCTCTATGACAAATTTCATTGAAATCGGTGCAGCGGTTTGGCCGTGAAAACGTGACAGACAGACATAGTTACTTTCGCATTTATAATATAAGTATGGAAGTATGGATAGTACTTTTTCAGAGCACTTTTCAGTAGTTTCGAGATAATTGTTATATTACATGACAATGCATGAAAGAAATTTAACTAAACCCTAAATCACTTTTTGTATTCCAGGCGACCCGATCTCGTGTATTGGCGATGGAGCCAACCCCGGCCACGTCATCAACACCTATTGCTGGATCACTTCAACGTTCACACTTCCCTATAACCCCCACTTGAAGGACATCGCCCACCCTGGTCTCGGCCCGGAAAACGGAGACGGCAAACGTATCCATGCCTATTACCAGTGGGTGCCCTTCATGCTGTTTTTCCAGGTAAATAGTTCAATGATTTTCATTTAACGATAACTGAGTCAATAAATACCAAGAATTATCATGTTTTGCAATATATGTAGGTTCAAATTGTGTTTATTTAAGATAAGTAGACGAACAGTTTTGAAAACAGCAATAATTTATTGAAAAATAACTCTTTAATGATTGTATGTAGTGTTTTAGTTATGCAGAGTCGTATTGCTAACATAATCTATGCATAAGCTTCCAAAGCTTTGAATTAAATACATATTTCTATTACGCATTTATAAAAACACACGAATGACAATGGATTAATGCAAATAAAGTTACTTACAGTAGACTTGTAATCTTACTTGTCATTTTTGTAGTACAAGTTTCAAGTTATTCTTAGTTTGATTTATAATTTTACTAATCGACTACGCACTTCTCAAATAGTATTGAACTATAGAGTACAAAGTATTTATAAAATTGATATTTGTATATGTCTAAGAATTAATTCATAATAATAATTTTTTTAGGGTCTTCTTTTCTACGTGCCCCACTGGATCTGGAAGAACTGGGAAGAAGGCAAAGTCCGCATGATCTCTGATGGCATGCGCGGTACTGCTGCTACCATTGCCGATAACAAGGGCAACCGTCTGGTACGTATAGTTGATGAGACGATATTTTACCAGTATCTCAATAATAAGGTCCGTATAGGTACCTCGTTTCTAAATAAAGTGGTTCAATTGAGATAAGTCGTCGTGATGAACGTCCTTAATAAGACAAATTAAACGGGACTTGAAAAGCTATTATGTATCCTATTATTCTGTCGAGATGATACATCGTAAGGTTAAATCTTAGTGGAAGTATTACATTGTACGTTTTGTTACAGAATCGTCTTGTCCAGTATTTGTATGAAACCAGGCATATGCACAACACTTACTCCTTCGGATATTTCTTCTGCGAGATGTTGAACTTTGCCAATGTGGTACGTTTTTACAAAATGCTATACAGTCGATATCATTATAACGATATTTTAGTATGATATTAATAAATTACTTTATATTTCAGGTCGGAAATATCTTTTTCTTAGACACGTTCCTTGGTGGCGCTTTCCTGACATATGGTTCTGATGTTGTTAGGTTTTCCAACATGAACCAAGATCAACGAACTGATCCTATGGTAAGTGTTCATTCAAAGAAAGACAATCTTAAAAATTTAAAATGTTGTTAAAAATAAGACAATTTAATGTAACTAAGAATATTTAATTCATAATCTGATTTTTTTTATAATAAATCATCAAATATCACTAACAATTATTATTATTTCCAGATCGAAGTATTTCCAAGAGTAACGAAGTGTACATTCCACAAATTCGGTCCCACTGGCACAATCCAGAAACACGATGCCCTCTGCGTTTTAGCGTTAAACATTCTCAATGAGAAGATTTTCATCTTCCTGTGGTTCTGGTAAGTTGATATTAGTACATTTTTTTATTTCGTAGATAAGAAAACACAGCAAACAATTGCGACGCAACTTTGAAAACGATGCAGTTATTAGTAAAACTTTTTACAAAGTCATCGTTATTTATATGCCTATTATTAAAATATAAATTATGTGGAAATGTATCTAATGATAATTATTATATTTAATATTCCAGGTTCATCATCCTAGCCGTGGTATCAGGCTTAGCTCTGTTGTACTCTGCAGCAGTAGTTCTATTGCCCAGTACCCGCGAGACTATTCTCAAACGACGCTTCCGTTTCGGAACACCCCAAGGGGTAGAATCTCTCGTCAGAAAAACTCAGGTTAGTATCACTTACGTGTATCGTTAAGTTTTCTCTTTTAGTTACTAGAATAACCTTCAATATCTGTGAGACATATGGAATTATCAGTTAAGTCGATTATAATTTCAAAGCAATACAAAATGTGTAAACATTTTATTATTGTATGTAAGACACGTTAATAATAAGATAATTAATATTTTCAGGTAGGGGACTTCTTACTTCTGCACCTCTTAGGCCAGAACATGTCAATGCGTGTTTTCGGTGAGGTACTGGACGAGTTGTCACGACAGCTTCAAATGAACTCCAACGCACCTTCAGCCCCATCCACATTGGAGATGGCACCGATATATCCAAATATCGATAAGTACTCTAAGGAGACGGAAACGTAAGTCTTAAGACTGAATAGAAGCATTCCACTCATAGAAATCTAGGAACTTTGTAAGTATGTCTCTAATACGATACTCGAGGAAGCCAGCAGTGAGATTCCTATACAATCTGTTTATTATAAGGTCTCAAGTCTTGCGTTAGAGACTTCTTCCTACGAAGGTTATAGTCTAACGAGGTGAAATGCTCCTTTTTAAATAATTGTAACGCTCATTCGATGTAATGTAAGAAATTCAGTTTCAACGACATAATTGACCATGACATTCCTTATTTTACCTGTTTATATAAGACAACAATTGCCTTTTTGCCATGAGCTTTAAAATTAGTGAATCATTATACAATTTAAAATTAAGTATGAAATTTGTTTATACGTTTCGTATAACTTACAAAGCACTGTTATGATGTGGAACTACTTTCTGAATTAGCACATTATTTTTATTACTATTTCTTTTTACTGTCGTATTTCTTTTACTATCTACATATTCTACATTAGTTTGAAAACTTAGCTTTTAAGTCGAAACTCGCAGATAAACAAACTTGATAATATTTAAAGTACATATACAATAGAAACATTCGATTCTATTTTAGTTATAGCATTTATGTGAAGGTGGTATTTTTGGATAAGCGCGTTATGAGCAGCTATTAACTTGGTCTCAATTTAATTACAGCTTCGATAAGCTGCTCATTATGCAGGTTGTAATCCTTTTATATCACTAGAGGATATTACTTTCTTTATATTTTTTCTTTTGTATAGGCATTTATAAATATAAAGACAATCAACGTGTCCTACGTTAGAATAGTTATAATATTACCATTGTAAGAAAATCCATAATAAAAATAGTATAGTAGTGCTATGACAGCAAAAAATAGGCAGTTATTTTGTAGTAGATATAAAATAATAACAACACGAATAAACATATCGACTATTAAATAATTCTTACAATGTATCAAGTTAAATATTTTAATAATTAGTGTGTATGTGCTTTTTCCATTGATTTAAGTAAACAAAATGTGGTTTAATATGCATGTATGTAAGTAGGGCTGCCATTTTTAAGATAAATAAATAAAATAATGCAACACTATCAAGTAATAGAAAAAAGACATTTGCTGGCTGAATTGTATCTGTTAGCAAAGCATTCGATTTAAGAAATAAATAAGATTTTTATAATACGAATACTTTCTGATTTAATGTTATCTTTTTGGTGAAGAGATGTTGCTTTTAAGATCTTTTTTTTACCTTGAATGAACCATTTATGCGTATGAGTATCTACGTAAATGCGAAACTGCACATAGTTAAATTTTAGATAATGTAAATATCAATTTATGTGATTGATAACAGAAAATATATTTGGTACTGTTATGCAGAGATAGGAAATCATCAAGTGAAGAGTGAATGCAAATTTAAATGTCAAGTTATATTGTAATGAATACATTATACTCATAAATTGTTCCACATGTGCCATTAATTAAGATGTTCAGATGGGGAAAGTTCAACATTCTCAGTGTTTCTCAAGATTAAGATTTTGAGTAGCACATTATAGTAATAATTTTATAACAGACTTTCCTGGAATCTCGAACGGTCTTCCATTACACTATCAAGTTATAAATGGAAAGCAACATTTGCCTGTTAAACTAGTGTAGACTTATCATTCCTGTATTAAATGTTTTGTAGTTATTAAAATATATTTTCTTAGTGTTTCCATGTATCTCTGAGACTGCAATGATGCTTGTGTGTCACATGTTTACATTATATTTGGTATTAAATGACTTTAAATAAAACCGTTCTTTTTATTTCGTTTTCCAACAACAACTTTTGTGTATTTTAATGTCAGCGTTTGCCTTGGAAACACTGGCAACTAATAACCTACTTTTAAAGCTGAATAAAGTCATTAAGGATTTGTAATCATTACAATTTAAAATCATAAACTTGTTAAATATCAATGTTCTTACAGCGATAAAATTGCACAGATCATTGAAAGTGTAATGTAAATATAATTATTTTTAATCGCAGACGACGTAGTAACACGCTAGGAGCGGTTTCAATCGCTAAGAAAACAGACCTGAGATATAATATCAATGATTAGAGATGTATTAAAGTATTTTTTGCAATCAAACAAATGAATGCACTAAATATATTGACATTTAAGAGTTCGATAATGTCAAAGTTAATTATTTCCGTGGTACAATATGTCCGCAACGATAAATTAGAGACCAAGGATGATTGAAAAGAGACTGGAATTAAACACTTCCCGCTACCTAATTATTTTGAAGTGCACTTCTAAATGACGAAAAATTAACCACAGTAAAATAACCCTTAAACTATTTACTTTAGAGTCGATATTAAAAAAGCATTTGTATCATTTCAAAGTACAATTAAATATATTTGTCTTTTTTTTCTAATAAGTTGAGCTACTGAACTTTACTTTACTTTTATATTTGTTTCTTTTTGTCATTTATTCCTGGTCTATTCAATATCACTACGAATTCGCCTTTCGTCTATAGCTATGAATAATACACACATCAAAAGTGTCTAGGGATCAAGCATTTTTATGCGGATTTCTTGAGATTGAGATGTGGCTTTGGCCCTGGCCTGCTCAGTCGCCAGACTTGAACCCGATTGAGCATGCATGGGATATGCTACAGAGAAGAGCTCTGCCGAATATGGAGGGTAACCAGTCGCAAGAAGACCTTTTTTTGTTGTTGCAACGAACATGGGCGGCCATTCTACAGCGTGATTTGGATGAACTCATTTTGAGTATGCCAAACCGATTCTTGTGTTGTTAGTGTTCGCGGTAGAAACACGGATTATTAATTGTTTAAGTTACCTAATAAAATTTTAAAGAAAACTGTTATTTCAGTCTTTTTTTCGAACTTTAATGTTAGTGGTTCAAATGTCAAAACTCCCTTTATTAGGAAAATGGCAAATTTCTTTATTAATGCAAAGGTGACTTGGTTTATCGTTACTGTGACAAACGAAAACACTTTATTTGATGAATCCTTAAAGAAAATTTTAATTAATATCAATCAGGAGAAAAGTTTGCAATTGCAATTGCAAAAATATATGTTGATCCCTAGACACATATGTTGATCCCTAGACACTTTTGATGTGTGTATTATTAGCAGGTAGGTATACATTTTACATCTAATACCTTTAAACAAAAAATATTTACTGACTGCCTCGTTGGTCTCGCGGTTGGCGTGTGCGACTGCTGATCATGAGGTCTCGGGTTCGATTCCCGGGTCGGACCAAATGTTTGTATGATCTACAAATATTTGTTTCGGAGTTTGGGTGTTTTCTATGTATAATGTGTATGTATTTACAAAAAAAAAGTATATATGTATTTGTATCAGTTGTCTAGTACCCATAACACAAGCTCTGCTAAGTATGGGACTAGATGGCGTTGTGTGTTAGATGTCCGAAATATATATTTATTTTATGTATAATATACAAAGTTAATCGGCTCCAACGATGTTTATGAAATTTAGTACGCAGGGGGTTTCAGGGCGATAAATCTATCGATTCATTTTTAGAAAATTTACCAAAAAAAGTATCGAGCAAAGTTCAGTCATTCAGGTACATAACTTCAAACTTAAAATAAAAAATAAATTAAAACGGTAATAAATAAAAACTGAATTATCACTCAAAAAGTCGTTTACTTTAATAATGAAATAAATAACAATTAAAAGAGGACTATCCAGCAATTCACTTTAAAAGCTGTAGATGAAATGAGTTAACTGGTTAAAAGTAACTTTTTGCTATGTTAAACAATACTTCCCGGTAAATAAAATCGATTATAACTTCGAATCGAATCGGCTACGTGTTTGCTGTCAACGCACTACTTATTCAAATATCCAAATTTAAATAACTGATTGGACTTCAGAGAGTGAACGGGTCTCGATATTTGAAAGTTATATCTACGCACGATCAGACAAGTGAAACGTATGAATAATGAAATAAGGCTATATGCAAAATATTATATTTAAACCAAGTTGAATAATCATAATGTTATCAAAAAAAACATAGTGAAAGCTCGTAACGAGTAAACGAAAGCTGATACTCCTGTTCTGTCGACGTTATGCAGAAAATTTTAAATAGGTACTATAGAAATAGGAAGTAGCACTTTACAGAAAGCACCCTCATTTGTAGCAAAAAAGAAACAGTCAAAAAACAGTACACGTCTATATGGGCATAAAAGTGAAAATTCCTTGCCTTTTTACCTTAGTTTTAAGAGTAAGTTAGTCAATAAAGTTAAACTATTTTTTATTTGCTGACATGGATGTATAGATAGTATGTTACCCGCATTATGAGCGAGCGAACACAGTTACGCAAAAATTTCAAAGAATTGAGAATAAATAAGAAATGTAATGTGAAGAGGCTACGCAAAGCTATGAGCAGACGCTCACAACTAGGGTTCCCAACCCTCCCGGATTGCCCGGGAGACTCCGGTAATAATGGTTAACCTCCCGACCTCCCGGAGTGCTATAATTTCTCCGGTTTTTCTAGAAATTAAATGCATTATATTCTAATAACTACAAATTAAATAACCTGAGTTCCCTTTAAAAAGTAAAAAACACGTTATGCGCTTTCATTTGAGACCCCACTCGATGATATTTTTGCAGACATTCGGTTACTCTTCCCCACTTTCACCCCCATAACATTTAAACGGCTCAACCGATTTTCATGAAACATGTCTAAGAACACTCGCACGTAACTCACCTTTCATACAAAAAAAGTAAATTGAAATTGCTTCATCCGTTCGGGAGCTACGGTGCCACAGACAGACACGTGAAACTTGTAACACCCGTCTCTTTGGTCGGGGGTTAAAAATTAATTTAATGACTGATCTGAAAACGAAGCTACAAAGCAGATAAGCTGACCAATTTTATAGCAAATCTGCCATGGACTTATTAAAGTAGTATTATGAACCGCAAAAACAAATTTCAAATGAGTTCAATAACTTTTTTACGCGATTTTTGACATATTTACAAAATTGAAGATTTTCAATACCAAGCAATGAAAATTTTATCTTGAAAAGAGCTAATTACACACATTACCAGACTCCAGAAATTAATAATTTTCAATTTAACCCCCCCGAATTCTCCCGGGTTGGTCCTTTCGAGAGTTGGCAACCCTACTCACAACTAACAGAATCAGGTGTAAATATTTTCGTACTCACGTATTTCGCTGGAAACGTAGCTGGATGAAAAACAATAAATATGCCGAGTTGCTCGCGTGTCAAAAATATGTAAGTAATATTGAAAAAACCGATAATCAAAGTATTAAATAATTAAGAGATAAAACTGTTATAATCTAATCTACTTAAACAGTTGCATTTACATTGCGTATCTATATTCGTATATTAGTACTTATTATTACCTATGGAATTATAAAACCAAGCAATGAACTTCATTGTTTACAAGAAAATTTTTGCATTATGATATTTGATAAATGTCAAGTATTGAAAATCTGACAGTTCTCTTTATTGAGGTAAAGCTGTCTTTCATGTAAGAATGTACAGTGCTGCCTTTGTACCTACTTACTTAAATTATGAATAGTGAATTTATATTTAATAAATCCTGTTTAATTGGTATGTGTTTAATACAAGGGGTTCATCGAGAACCCGTAGATAGCCCGGGGACTGACGGAGTACCAGGAGTTTCCTTTCTGGGTAACAATTAGTTCCCTGGGTTTGGTTCACGAGACCTCGTGCTTTTTAGTCGGTACCAGACGGACATAATTAAGCCGGAGGCCAAACCTGAGGGGATTGCCATATGTAGGTTTTGCAACAATCGATTTAGAACAGAATGCATTTCGGACAGAGAAGTATACCTTTTGTGGCGAAATGAAAATTCTGTTTTGCACTAATAAATCATGCCATTAATATATATCTTACCTATTCCCCCAGTCCAGTTTCGCGACAAGTTTCAACTTCAGAGCTCGAGTTTGGTCCTGAGTGAGCGTGCCCGCCAGAAGTGCTCTACGACCACTTAACAACTCTCTCATGACTTTCGCTACTGCGCTGAATCTGTAGGTTTCCCGCTCCTGAAAGTAGTAATTTTGTTATAAGTCATTTTTGACTACTACTGCTTATGGTACGGTACAGAGGGGATATGGTAATTGAGTACACGAGTCACCTGAAGGTTAATGTTTACTGCCCTTGGACACCTGCCACACAATGCATCTCCATCTGTCGAGGAGTTGTGGTACATAGGGTCGGCTCCGTCCACTAGGATCTCCTTAGGGATTCATTTCAAGTTGCGTCCACACCGATCCCTTGGGGATCTTTTTGGATTTCATATGCATTTTGATTCCCTAAAAGATTTATTTGGTTTTTGGATATTTCCCTTGCTTAAACCAATGGGGGATTTATTTGGATTCTTTGTCCTAATAGACGGATTTGGGATCCTGGTAGACCGAACCGAACTCAGGTCGAGCCGGACCCAACATGCCACCTATGGCTATGAAGCTGTTTAAACCTTAAGAAGCGCTCCTAACACATATCCATCTCTTTTTAAACTACTTAAAAGTAATTCCTTAAACATATTTCAAAAATGTCGCAAGGCTAACAAGGTCAGTTCACAAAAAAAGCTATGCATAGAAAATGACTAATAATGAATCATGAATAAACACGAATAGTACAAAAGATATTTTACAATACATTATTTAACATTTAAATTACGAATATTTGTTTAGAAACGATGATCCACCACCAAACCATGCCTTCCGGCTTAAAAATATTACTTCAAACTTAGAGGGGTATAACTTTTACTTACGACATATAGTTTTTTCCACAAACGAGCCCATTCTCTGAGAACACAAGCAATTTCCCGGACCAATGGATCATCTTTGAGTTCCGCTATAGCTGTAGCACCTGTGCCTTTCACGATACATGGTCGGATGGACACCACACACGACGGGAATATACCCCACGCCGAGCGGTTCTTTGAGCTGAAGCCTCTGTACCAAGCTGCAAGGTTAAAATATGTTATAAAGCACTTATTAACTTAGGTAAAAAATATTTTCCCTAGTTTGCTTGGAGATGGATTAGGAAAATGGAATGTCACCTTCCCTATTCATCCCGTGGATGTCGTAAGGCCGACTAAGGGAGAAGACTTGTTACGAAGAAATAATGTTCCAGAAAAAGTCTCGACAAAGGCTAAACGTCTTGACAGTTCTAGTTAGTTTCTTGGGGCACAGAACAATGAACCTTACATTTATATACATAGCGTCGAATATAGACTGATTGTCCCACGGTTGGCTTGTTTACATTCGACGGCGTGTTCCTGGAACCAGTTATTGAACTTTCTCGAATGTACCTACTAGTAATAGCGGCATGTAATATTAAAAGGCCGTAGTTCAGTTTGATCTACAGTGCGACATATATCTAACCAGCTGTTGCCCGCGGCTCCGCCCGCGTGTATGTCGATTATCACTGCAAATAATAGCCTATGTGTTATTCTGATGTATAAGCTATATTACTGTAAAGTTTCATCGTTTAGTAGTTTTTGCGTGAAGAAGTAACAAACATACACACAAACTTTCGCCTTTATATATTAGTGTGATGTGATGTGATGATTGATATCAGTGATTAACCCAGCGACTATTAATTATTATGAATAATAGTGGTTTTAAGATTGTTTTGAATAGTCTATTTTATTTGCCAGAAGGTTTAGTTCTCAAATTCGTCCAACCCCAACACGTAACACTATGCAAAACATTAGCACTGCTTCCATGGGGTCGTAATTCCGAGTATGGGAGAAAAACTATGCAAGACTACAGCACTGCAAAGAGAATGGTAACTTGAAACATCCTGTATCTACCATTCCGCCTGCCTATCGTGGTCTATCTAGTAGGCCAAAAACCTTGTTTCTAAAGTATGTTGATGATGAGGAGACTGTCGCACACTCTATGTAAATACTAGCTTTTACCCGCGGCTCCGCTAGTGTGTATGTCGGATGTCGTGGTAAAATGTAATTTGTGTTATTCTGATGAGAGCAATATTATAATGTAATCTATTCAAATAAATAAAATTGAATTGTCTGTTTGTGATTTCAAATTTTCAGATTGTAATTTCAAACAGCTTTTCACTAAAAGCAAATGAAAGTGTACACGATACTTTTTTTATCTGTCTGTTTGTTCCGGCTAATCACTGGAGTGGCTGGACCGATTTTGACGGGACTTTCACTGATAGGTAGCTGATGATATAAGGAGTAGAGAAGGAGTATAGTATATATTATAGTATAGCATAGTAGTTTTTTAGACTAGCTTCGCCACGGTTATTATCACGGTTGTACCGCGGGTAACACCGCGGGGTTCAGCTAGTTTCACCTAAATCCGTTCAGTAATTTTTGCGTGACAGAGTGACATAAACTGGTAATATAATAAAAGCAATTTAGCATGGTTTTCAAACACTGTTTTATCGCATGTCGCAGTTATAATTACATTAATAAAATGGGTTAATGTCAATTGAGACTCAATTTGAGTGTGATGATAAAAGACAGCAAATCATACAATTCGTAATGAACATTCAAGGTTTAAATGTTCAACTGACAATTTGCATATAGAGTCTGAAATATTGATTGATTCTTGTCATTGTATCTAAAATATTTGAATACTAGCCGACCCGTGCCCACTTCGTTAAAACGCGTATACCGTACGCGTATCGCGTAAACCGCCCGCTTTTCTTCGACTTGATTTACAAATACAATTATTTTTAACTAATAAGAAAATAAAAATAATAAATTAAAAAAAAACTGAATTTTTTGTTCAATCATAATAAAATATGGCCCATGTCACTCCTGAATAGTGTCGCTTTCTGTAATTGATTTTTTTTTTTACTCAGGGTCAGTGCAAGTACGGATCAGTACTTCCGAAGATAACCCCCTACAACCATACAAATTAAGTAAGAAACTTTACCTCTTTATAATATTAGTAAAGATTTGTCAATGAAACCCTAAAACAATCAAAAAGTGTTTTTAACCGACTTCAAAAATGGAGGAGGTTCTCAATTTGACCGTATATATGTTTTTTTTTTTTATGTGTGTTCGCGGATAACTTCGTCGTTTATGAATTGATTTTGATGATTCTTTTTTTAATGGAAAGGAGATATCCCAACGGTGTACCATGATAAGGGCATTAAGATCTGATGATGGCATCCAAGAGAAATCGAGTCGAACCTTGAAGTCGGTTTTTGTTTTTGTTAAAATTTTACTTGTTTTTAAAAACACCCTTAACACACAGTCAAGTCAAAAGTCTACAGGTACATGAGGATAGGTACATGAAACAGACATAAAGAACACCTAGCCTCAGAACAACAATTTATGGATCACAGAAAGTGTTGTGGCGTGGCGACCACTTCAACTACTACGCCATCCATGCACACACAGTGCACTTTTGATATCATTTTCAACTTTTTTTTACTGACCATGCCAACTACAATCAGACCTCTATGATCCAATTACTAGGCAATACTGAGGTTCCGTATAAAGACTGTTGTTAGACTTCTTTCATCTGACAACCCATAACAATTACCACAGATTCCTGTAGTAACCGGCACTGACAGCTGAACATACTCTTCGAGGCATGGAAGAGATAATAAAATATCAAAGTGTATTTACCTCCATTTTCTTCTAGGATTTGTACTGTTTCGCCTATCTCCAATGGTAAACCCGATCTGACATCTCCCTTCCAGTTGTAAACAGCTGAAATCAAGAAATAGATTTAAAATTATATTTTGTTGACACTTGGCTTATAAAGTAGGAAAAAGTTAAGTGTACCTAATCTACACTATGTGCGAAAAGAGCGTGACCGGCAAAATTTAATGAAAATCTTAGAAATATTAAACGATAAATTGTAATCAATTAAGTATTTTATTGCTGTTGCTCTAAATTAATACGGCGTCCACTCTCCATTATTGTCCATAATCGCTTGGCATCTTCGCGGCATACTTTCCGTCAATTTTTCAGCATAGCTAGCAGGCCTCCACGCGGACTTCGGTTCACGAGTAAGGTCACTACATTTTTTGCCCTTAGTTTAAGCTTCATCTACGCCCAAAAAATTTCAATTGGATTGGCATCAGGGGACTGTGAGGGCCAATCCAATACGTTAATACCATGTTCCGCGTTCCAAGTGGTGCAGAGCCGACTTCGGTCTTTAGGATCATTATTCTCTTGCAGAATCCAGAAATCATTTTGGTGTGGAAACATCTACTTAGCCGACGGCACTAATGCTTTTTCGTAAATTTTCGTCATCTTTTCAGCATCCAAAGTACCGGTAAACAAGTGCAAATTTTAGAAACCCTTTTTTGAGAAGCATCCCCAAACATGCACCTTTGAAGGGTGTTTCACGGTTCGTACCATTAGTCTATTGTCAGCCGTAGTCCAAGCTCGAGTCGAGTAACCGGTTACCCAAAATAAAGCTACATCAGAAAAAATTATATTGTCCCAATGATGGTCTTTGTTTTCGCACGCCCAATGCAGCCTTTTTTAAATATGCGTTTCAGAAAGGAGAGTTCTCTTTACATTGCTTCGATATTTCACGCCCTTTACAATTAAACGCTTTTTGATAGTCTCAAATGATATGATTAAACCCTTTTTCTTCAACTTTTCTTGCCCAGAGCGAAGTGATAATAAAGGATTCCTGGCAAACAGCTACACAATCCGTTTATCCTCTGCAACAGAAGTCTTTTACGATTTGCCACGATCTGGTAAGTCATCGACGGTTTTAGTTTGTGAATATCTCATTACCCACTTGCTCACGAAGGCCTTGGACTTTTCATATAATGGGCGGCCTAGTCGCGGGATATTTTGGGGCCTTTTGGATGAGTACAGAGAACACAGCTTCAAATCGGGAAGCGTATGCGGCACTCATTGTAAAAAATAATATTTTAACAAGGAAAACTGGAGGAAAAACTTATGTTTTTTACAATGCTGTTTAGGCAAAGTATTGTTCTATTCAGTCTAATATTTATTTTTATAAATTGCATTCCAAAATTTAAAAATGTGCCGGTCACGTTCTTTCCGCACACACTGTACTTCAAACAAGTCACTTGGGAAAGGATTATTGATTATCAAGTACCATAAAAATATATTAGATAATACAAATTTTCAGATAACAATACCCATATTTTTCACTAAAAACAAATTGAAGATAAATATAAATAGTGGAAGTGACAGCCCTATTACAATCTAGGTAGTTATCTTTTAGCAACCAAAGCAGCAATGCAAAGTAAATAATTTTTCATCCCATTTGTTACAGTTTTTTTGAATAATCATTGTTCTATTTTTAACCGACTTCAAAAAAAGGAGGAGGTTTCTCAATTCGACCGTATATATATATATTTTTTTTATGTGTGTTCGGGGATAACTTCGTCGTTTATGAACCGATTTTGATGATTCTTTTTTTAATGGAAAGTAGATGTCCCGACGGTGGTACCATGATAAGGAAACTAGGATCTGATGATGGCATCCCAGAGAAATCGAGGGTAACCCTCATTTTTTTCAGGCACGTACTATGTTTTTCGTATATTTTCTGAAGTTACGCCGGTATTTGCGTCTGGTAGTCATCATTTAATGATGATGAGCTGATGATGAAAGGTAAAACTCCGTAACGGTTAGGAGTTGGAGGATAAATCTTTAAATGTCATATGTATATGTGTTACCTTTAGTCGTATTCTTTCAAGTTATTTAGGTAAGTTGATGATGGAAGGTACAACTCCTTAACGGTTAGGAGTTGCGAGGATAATTCTTTCAATTTCATACGTATCTATAGACCTTTAGTTGTATACTTTTAAGTTATTTAGGTGAGCTGATGTCACAGGCGCTATGATGACTAACCCCTTAATGTATTTTGCTTTAAGTAACTCGCCTGCTTCTATTTCATCACGACATTTAAGCTTGGACACTATTCCTATTGCCCCGTAGACCACGTTCTCGGTAACAGAAATCTTGCATCTCAGCATAATTTTGGAAACTGATCATACTCAGTTTTAATATGTGTTCAAACCACTAAAGTTATTCGCATCAGCAGAAATTATATGAAATAGTTCAACTTACTGATAACCTATGCTTGTTTGCACTAAAAATTGAAAAATAAAAACTTTTCATAAAAAAAAAACCGACTTCCAAAAAACCATCCGACGAAAACTCCCTGCCAAAAAACACTAAAAAGCGTAAAATAAACTAGCTCTTTATAAATTGCTATGTGCCAATTCTTGTCTATACCTAATTCTTTATTCATTTAAATAGTAGTATTATTGTGTATGCTAGGTACCTAAAATCTGTTTGAAGTCGGCGCCAAGCCAAATGTAATAGTAGTTTCCACACTCGCTTTATTTCGAGACAATAATACTACTATTTAAATGAATAAAGAATTAGGTATAGACAAGAATTGGCACACCAATTTATGAAGAGCCAGTTTATTTTACGCTTTTTAGTGTTTTTTGGCAGGGAGTTTTCGTCGGATGGTTTTTTGGAAGTCGGTTTTTTTTTTATATAAAGTTTTAATTTTCATGTTTGCACCGTCTTCTACAGTCCTAGGAACATAATGCAAACTAAGAATACATTTTATTCATATTTGAAAATGTTAAGTAGGTTTTTTTACACTTAAAAAAGTCCAGGAATTCTGCGCTGCTTAAGCTCAAATTTTGACATGGTTTACAACCCACAAAAAAGATTGTTTTTAACTATTTTTCACTTTAGTTTCATTTATCATTTTACAACAATGCAAACACAATGTGGCACAGCAAAGCACATATGTCCGCTCATAACTTCCAAATGTCTTCACCAAATTGGATGTTCCTTTTTTATATGTTTGTTACTGTCAGGACAAGGTTTGTATGGAAGTAAATAATACAGAAACCAGAAGGGTTCTATTTTCTTAGTCTGCAACGATACACTATACGTGGATACCCGAGGCGAACATAAATATTAAGATTTAAGTGATAACATTAACATTGAATTAATATGTAAGGTATGTATTTATTTTAATATAAAATAATTAGTAATATAGTAAGCTAGTAAAAATTCTTCTTCTTCCTAGCCTTTATTATTCCCAATATTTGGGGTCGGCTACTAGTTCAACCGGTTTTACCTGAATATCAGTTTTTACACTTGACTGGCATCAGACCTCTGCAACCCAGAGGGTGAACTTAATTCGAAGGTTGAACAAGTTGTCAGAATATTTGCGGGCACTGACTTCTCAATAACGATTGACATTGATGTTCATGACAACTGGGACCAACGGCTTAATGTGCTCTCCGAGATAGGGAGTATGGAAGATGGCGGGAAACACCGCCATCTTCCATACTCCGGGCTGCTGTTAAGAATTTCTTGTGGGAAAAACCCAACAGCAGTCTGACCCGGGAATCAAACCCGAGACCTCTTGATCTGCAGTCGCTTACGCTAACCACTAGACCAATGAGGCAGTGAAAATTGAATAGAAAAATCATCAATTTAAGTAGGAGGTACATCACTTAAAGTTAAAACACAGATAAACATACATAGACACAGTTTAATTTTTAATACTTTCAATTCAATCAATTTTATATATTTTCAATTTACTGTTACAAGTCTGTATCTCTATTTACTTAATTATTCATCACATTATCAATTGAGAATATCTAATCAACTTTCAGTATTAGCATAAACTTAAAAATAGTCGAAAAGAAAAATATCACTAAGCATTTCTGCTAAAAAATAAAGGTATGAATGGTCAATCATTATGTAAAGCATATTACATAAATTTTCACATTACATTACATTTATTTGCATTTTGAACAAATGTAAGATTGTTTTATATAACTTGTCATGTAAGACATAGGGTTTTTTAAATGAAGTAATATAGAAATAATCTTTTGCAGTTATGCTTTTGGAGAGAGTATTCGAGTATTTACAAAACGTCCATAGAACAACGAAAATAAAACAAGACAAGGACGAGAAGAATTTGTCACTTAGTTTATAAACAAAGCACAACAAAGGAAAGAAAACAGGGTTTATAGATTTAATTAATATGAATCAAGTGACCACGACTACGACTGATCTTTCTTTCTATATCACAGTGTGAGAAATAGTTAAAATTCATAACATGTTATTACGTTTCCGCTGTAATTGGCAGGATGTATCTGTAGCGCGTAAGATTGATTAAAAAAATTACAACTTACCGACTGCTAGCTTGGATGACTTCAATGAAATCCACATTTTGGTGCCCTGCACTGCCAAATTCGTCGACTTTCGTAAACAGCACTCACTAAATCATTGCTACAATTGTTATTTTCATCCGAAAAAAGATAATCAATTCTGATTAAAATCCTGCGTTCGATCGTCTTAGTCGCTTTGTGGTCTTTGACAATTTGCTAGTGATGCCTAGCTTGTTTTGATATACATGTACCAAACCTGGAGCATATAGATCTGGAAGGGCAGCCGAACGGGCGGAAAGCGTGATCGGAGTAGAGAGAGAGAGAGAGGCTGGTATATATGCTCTAAGGTACCAAATGATTGATACTTAAATTAAATTAGAGTTTGTGGGAGAAAAGTAAACAAAACTGTCTAGTGATTGTAAAACTAAACAAAAACTGTTAAATAATAATAAAAAGAATAAACGGGATTTTATGTATATTTTGATAGACATTTTATGTAAAATTAGCACCTACTCTACTGTTTTAAGCTACAGCGCATAGGTTTCCTATCATGTAGTGTTTATGGAGGACGGTAGATGATAAGGGTCGCTGGATCACAGGGTCAGTGGCGTAGCCTCTTGAGTACAAGTGTTCTGTTGGCGTAGCTGAAATTCCATGAGTACAATGCTGAATCCACTCGTGATATAGTCAGCTTTGACTACTTTTGAACCACGCCGTACTACTCAGTTTCCCAAGTGGTGGCAACATTACCTTATATTACTTCACACATCTGTCAGGTCTATGGTCAGGTCAGGATTGTGGTCACACCATGTCTATGGGTCACCAGGGTTGCCAATCTGTGGGGAATTCCCCAAACTGCGGGGAATCTCAAGTTGATTGGGGATTAATTGGGGATTGGCATTATGTAGGGAAAATGCGGGGAAAATTTATTCTCGTCGGTAAATATTTATTATTCATCATCATTTATTTTCGATATTGATTTTTTAAAAATTATTATCCCTTTGTCAGTTGCCTATGACCAGGGATTCCCTTTTTGAAGTGAAAATTTCTTTAGCTGCGTTGAGCACTTTTTGGTATAGAAAAATCTTGAGTTCCCCTCAACGTGTCATCGGCATACTGACGTCACAAAACTTTGGCCGCGTTGAGCACTTTTTGGTAAGGGAAAATCTTATGAGTTCGAGTCACTGCGTCACCGACATGCTAATGTTTGATGTTGATTAGTTTGATGTTATATTATGACATTATGAAATTTCGAATTTTACACAATAATTTTACAAATAATATTCTAACTTAAAAGTTTTCACTTCTATCGACAGTCCTTATGACTGCCAATTTTTTTCCTATTTAATAAACGTTTTGTGACCTACATGTAATAGGGATCAGTCACAAAACGTTTAATAAATTGTTATTTCGTTGTTGCTGATACTGCCTTTTTGAAATGTATCGGTCGAGCGCAAATTTAATGATCTTAAAAATTTAAAAACTGAAAACCGCAATCGACTAAATACAGATACTGGTTGTACTAGCATTTATGGCTGCAAGGGAAGGAATTAAAAAACTATGCGGCAGTGTCAAGTTTTACACTTCGAACCAAATGCTTTCGACAAAAATATGGAAAATTTTATGAAAAGTAATCATACAATATTATCTAAATAATTTAATGGAGTTCAATTTCTTATAAAAGTTTTGAGGGGAATCAGCGGATTTTTGTCCCCCTTTGGGAATTTTGATTTCATCCGGATTTTTGGGGAATTGGATAAATTAGCATTGGCAACCCTCTGGGTCACACAATTTCCAAATGCCAAGCCAAATGTTGAAGTTAGTTGACATCTGTCATTCCTGCATTTCGTATACTTCGTGTTTTGTTTTGATTGCTGGCTGGGCCGGTTCTTCTCGTTCTTCAGTTTACTTACTTTGCTTTTGATAAGTGCTTGTAGCAAAACGCTCTTAATCGAGAGTTGAAGTTGAAAGTGTGAATATTAAATATAAGTTTTAAATAATGTCGGGTTTTATACCGTTAAACCAAAGTACTCCAGATCAGCAGAGATATCGAGAGCCTATACGAAATCGTCAAAGATACCAAAGCTATCATTATAATAATTCTCCTTACCATCAAAGACACAACAATAGATGGAGTAATAATACCCCGAGTAGCTATAGTGTAAGTATATTTACATGTTGCTTGCTTGAGTGATACACTTTTAGACATAATACTTATGAAGTAGATGTATAAAAGACTCCTTTTAATTAACACGTGACAAAGTATTGAATCTCCAATTTCAAAGGACGTTTTGCAGCTATGTACCTATAATATCATCATCATCATGTGCTTCACCTATGATATGCATTTTAAATATCAAATTGTGTAAAACAACTTAATCAAAATAGTGTTATAACTTAAGGAAACCACTTCTAGAACCTCATAAGTTGATAATTTTGAAACCTAGCAAGAGGTATTATTTGTAGGTTTTTAATTTGCCATAGGTACAACTTGTAATATTTTCATTAGATATGCTAAAGCACATTGGATTTTGGTTTCCTCTTAGGCTCCTCGCAGACTATAGACTTTTTATCGGCCGATAGTTTTATTGGGCTGTTAATCAGTATGAACATGTATGACAGTGCGCACACTACACTGATTTGCTATCAAATAGAACAAAAGCAAACCCGATCAAACTATTGGCCAACTAAAAAGTTTATAGTCTGCGGGAGCTCTTAGTATGAGCCCCCACTACGAGTGAACCTTTTAAAGAGTGAAACAGATGTCTTATAGCTATACTAAAATTATAAAGCTAAAGAGTTTGTTTGTTTAGTTGAAGACACTAACCTCAGAAAAATGGAATCCCGCTTGGAAAATTCTTTGAGTATTACATACATAGCCTAGTTATCTAGGAAAGCTATAGGGCCTATATCATCACTCTGCGACCAAAAGGAGTGGAGTATGAATGAATAGTATTTCAAAAATAGGGAAAAAATATTCCTTCAAAAGTTTTAAATGAGTCTGAAACTGTGTCAAACTTTTAAGGTTAGTTCACTGTAAAAAAAAAATTGTAAACAAATTTGTGCAAGCTATATTAGGTCACGCTATGAGCATTAGGAGATGCAAATGAAGTTCCACGTGTTTACTAGTAGTATTATATTGGAATATGAAGACAAGAATAATTGCTCACCAATAACCCTTAAAAATATTTTTGAATGAATATTTGGCATTATTGTTTAATTAAAAACAATTATAAAATAAAGTTCATTTGGATAAACCTTATTCTCTTTACATTTTTTTTTTTTGCCAATGCCTGCGGTTGTGACTCCAGTAATACTGTGTACAATATAGTAGGTAAAGTAGAATATTTATATTATTTTTTTTTAATTTTAGAGCAATTCAAGTAACAACAGTCAATATGGACAAGATAATAGCAAGAATATTGATGCATATTTACACCCATCCATGTTACAAGACCCGTGGGAGAGTCTGCGGGAAAGGAATCAAGGCAGTGGCAGTAGTAAATAGTGTATTGTATATAAGCAACTATGGACAATAAGAAACATTTTCTAAATATTTGTAAATAACTAAATTTATGTAATGTTAAAATAATAGGGTATACTAAATAGATTGTTTTCATTATTTAAAAATCACCTTTCTATATTCCTTTATTGTTATTAAATATAACTAGCTAAAATTCAAAATTTAAAAAACCCCGTTCTCAACCACTTAATCGAGTAATCATACTCCAATGATATTTTTGCATACATTCTGTTATTCTTCCCCACTTTCACCCCCATAACTTTTAAACGACTCTACCGATTTTAATGAAACACGGCTAAGAACACTCGCACGTAACTCACCTTTCATACAAAAAAAACTAAATTGAAATCGCATCATCCGTTCGCGAGCTACGGTGCCACAGACAGACAGACAAGTCAAACTTATAACACTCCTCTTTTTGCGTCGGGGGTTAAAAATACTTTAAATATCACCCGAAAACAAAATCATACCATAAATAACAGTGGCATAGTAGTTTAAACGGTCGCCACGTCGCTTTCCATTCCGCCAAGGGTTCAAATCCCACATGGGACTACAATTTGTGTGATCCACAAAATTGTTGTTCTGTGTGTGTTTGTGTGTTTTTTGTGTCCGTTTAAATTCTTTGTAAAGTTCCCTGCGACTCAGGATGTTTATACCTAATGTTGTCTTTTTTTTGTTCAAAAAAAAAAACTATGTTGATGATTAACGGTAACAGTCAGGGTATCCTGTAAACTGTGAATGTTGCCTTTTCAATGTATTATTAAATTACTATGTGTTACTTCTGCGACTAACATACACGCAGATTGAGCAACATAAACAACAGGTCCTCTTCACAGATAGTTACCATTTTTGTAGAATAGTACGAAATCAGAAACATTAAAGTTTTAACCGGAAGGTGGATACCAGCTATCAACATCTTGGAAACCTGTCATCAGCAGGTGCAAACACCACCGTGGGAATGAATCAAAGTGTGCAGATGTTGCAAGTGTAATGTGTAGGTAGGAGTACCAACAGTACAAACAATTTACGCGACCAAGTGCTGGATAGTTACACCGTACCGTACCACGTAGAACATCGCTAAGCTCACATCAGTCTGCTGATGACCACGAGTGGTATAAATCTTGGCAAACGTCGGGAAAGAGGATTTAAATAATTTCATGACGAGTAAATCCTGCTGTACAACAAAAACTGTATGTAGATGATCATGAGTCAGTGACCGCGGGAGCCACGCTTCGGCGGATTGGCTCGACCGGAGTCTACCACGGCGGTGTGAAATAGCGCTTGAGCTGTGTTTCACAGAGTGAGTGAGGATACCGGAGGCCCATTATCCAAACCCTTCCCCCCATCCCCAAAGACCGGCAACGCACTTGTGACGTCTCTGGTGTTGCGGGTGTGCATGGAGGGCGGTAATCGCTTACCATCAGGTGATACGTCTGCTCGTTTGCCCCCTATTTCATAAAAAAGAAAGTGATAGACTATCTCACTATCCCAAAAAGTCTGTGGATGAAAAGGTTCACTCTCAATCAGTACAATAATTAAAATGTTATGTAGCCTTTGCAAACATCTCTAAGTGTTACACGCACACAAACCAATCAGAAGCTTACATGAGAGAGACAGACACAACCCAAACTCAGTCTCTCTCTCTCTACTCCAATCACGCTTTCCGCCCGTTCGGCTGCCCCTATAAGTATATATGCTCTAAGTGTAATTGACATCACTAGATACGTCATTTTGAATTGACGACATTTTCCTCTGTCACTTCTGTCAGATTCAGATCAGTTTGCGTTGAATGTGCTTGATCTTTTTATTTATTTTTTCGAAAGACTGTCGCTCTTTCACTACCTCCATATTTTTTTATTAATAAGTTCATCACGACAATTTGAACTGAGAAAATAGTTGATATTTTTCGGCTGGTTGCAATCTCATCAAAAGAAGAAGAATAATCCAAAGTAAAACAAAATAACTCAAAACGGTTGCATATGCTAAGTTTATAATATACCAATACTAGACCACTGCATGGACACCGTTTATCTAAAGTTGAAAGTGTATGATATTACTATAATAAACTAAAGCATTCTATATAAGTATACAGTAGCGAGCAAGATTACAATAATGTCAGATTTTATACCACTAAATCATCTGGAGTACCCAGATGCTCAGAGACATAGAGAACCTGTACAAAATCGTGGAAGATACCAAAACCATTATTTTAATCACTCTCAACACACTCAAAGACGAAATTTAAACGGCAATAGATGGAGTAATAATTCACCTAGTAGTTATAATGTAAGTATATTATTATGTTGCTTGCTACACCTAATTTTTATGGATTTCTATACGTTTAGACATAAGACCTTTTAGAACATGGAATGTCACTACCTCTCTGCATCCTATGGGTGTCGTAATAGGTGCCTAAGAGAGAAAATTATGCAGGACATCACTGGAAATAGAAGGAACCTTGTAATAAATCCTATACCAATCCGTCTGGCCAGCGTGGTAAAGTGGCCAAAACCTCCTTCCTAAGGAGAGCCCAATGTCCAGCAGTGGACTTTCAAAGGCTGTTGGTGATGATGATACCTGCCTTTGAAGTATAATATGTACTAGCTGGTGCCCACATGTATGTCCTTCTTCAAGAATTAAAGTACCTCCATGCTAAATTTCACTGAAAATTGTGCAGGGATCTATCTGTGAAAACAGATAAAAAGAGGGACTTTCGAATTAATAATATTACTTTGGAACTATGAATATTTCGGACATCTAACACAACGCCATCTAGTCCCAAGCTAAGCAGAGCTTGTTTTATGGGTACTAGACAACTGATACAAATGCATATATACTTTTTTATTTAGTAAATACATACATATTATACACAGAAATATCAAAACTCTGAAACAAATATTTGCAGATCGTACAAACATTTGGTCCTACCCGGGAATCGAACCCGAGACCTCAAGCAGTGTAAGCATGTTTATAGCATTTTATTAAAATGACTTGTGACTTCATATTGGCTCTGCAATTTCAAATAAAATAAAAAAATACTTGAAATCGGAAGGGTAGTGTTCAAGAAAGAGAATAAGTTAATATTTTTAAAACCTTTTAACCTGATTACCAGCTGGGCGATTATTACAGGGCCGGCTCAACCGGAGTTATACCACGGCCTCACAGACAACCGGTGTGAAATAGTGTTTGCCGGCTTGCGCTGTGTTTCACCGAGTGAGTGAGGATACCTGAAGCCCATACCCCAACCCCTCCCCATCCCCCAAAAGGCCAGCAACACACTTCTCACGCCTCTGGTGTTGCGACTGTCCTTGGGCGGCGGTAATCGCTTACCATCAGGCAATACGTCTGCTTGTTTGCCACCTATTCTATAAAAAAAAAACTTAGTAACATTCTTTCGGTAGTTTTTTAATAAATCATGTGTTTTATAATTTCAGAGCAATTTAAGTAACAACAGTCAACATGGACAAGATAATAGGACCAACATTGATGCATATTTACACCCATCGATGTTACAAGACCCCTGGGAGAGTCTGCGGCAAGAAAGGAGTCAGTGCAGTGGCGGTAGGACGTAGTGTGCTGTATTGTAAATAAGTGACTATGGACTGTAAGGAAACATTTCATAACTATTTATGACTAAATTATGTCTAAGCAAATTAAATACATATTTAAGAAAAACTACACTTTTCATAAAATTTCTGTCATGCCACCCAGGTCATTATCACGAATCCATTGACACCTTATTCATTAAAAGCGGTTCAGTGTCTACTTCAGGTGCTACGGTTCACCTTATAATATTGGAACATACAAATGTACATGAATTGCCAAAACTATTTGGATTGCCGTCACCACAAATAAAAAAGTGTCAAATGTATGTTATTAAAATGTATTAAACATAAATAAAATCTTAAATTGTGAATTTTTACATTTTATTTTAGGGAAAATTAGCCGTCAGACATCTGGTAACATATGGACATGCCATGAGTTTATTATGGGTATTATGCATCTAATTTCTAAAAGTAAATATTAATTACTTATTGATATTCCTAAACTAAATTTCTCCCATGTTTTGGCCCATGTGAAGGTCGGTTATTGCGGCGATTCTTCAAACTAATAAAACTTTTTTATTTATGAACTGCTTTAAATGGAACAAACACTAAATGTTAGGTGGAGTAAGTGGAGATTTGCGTGCACAAACGTACAGACATAGAAATAATTGTTTTGACTTCTATTGCATTCATAAGCCCCCTATTGTTTGAGGTTTCGGGTTCAGGTTTTTCGATTCCCTGGTTGGACCAAATGTTTGTATTATCTGCAAAGATTTGTTTCGGAGTTTGTTGTTGGTTTCTATGTATGTATTTACAAAACAAAAGTAAATATTATGTATTTAGATTAGTTGTCTAGTACCCATAACACAAGCTCTGCTTAGCTTGGGACTAGATGGCGTTGTGTGTTTTAGATCTCCAAATATTTATTTTATTTTTATTATATACTAGCTTTTCCGCGCGGCTCCGCCGGCGTGTTTGTCGGTTATCGCAGCAAAGAATAGCCTCTGTCCTTCCTCAAGAATCGAGGTATCTCCATGCCAAACTTAATTGTAATCGGTTCAGCGGTTTGGCCGTGGAAACAGTACAGACAGACAGAGTTACTTTCGCATTTATAATATAGGTATGGATCTTCCATATACAGACAACGACCAGTTACGATTTTATTAAATGTATTGATTATAGAACTAAGCAAAGCCTGTACTATGAAAGCTGGATTGACTTATAGAATACTTTAAAGGTACACCATACTGCCTATCGTCCAATCGGCATGACGCTGCCGATTAGATCAGTTAGAAGTGATGATGAACTTGATGGCATAATCAAATTTCAATTCTTTTGGCTGGATCATGCTGATTGGGTCATTCTGATTGGAACGTGTATGGGGGTCGGCGTATTTGATTACAGTAGGACAAGGATTTGGCCGGTGGTACACACACGCGCTTATTCAACATGTCGCAAAATACAGCCGTTTATTTCTTTATATCAAAGTGAACCGTGTTTATGGAAAGTGAAGATTTTTCATTCATTCATTAATAATTACGATAATCATTTGGCGTAATCCTCAATTCCTTCAATAAATTTATATGAGTAAACTGTTTTCTTTTCATTGACCACTGTTTGCACCACTCTTCCCGAAATTTTCTTTTTTTGTTTCTTTACTACGAGTAAAATGCCCAAAACGGCTAAAACATCGTCGTCTGTCACTGCCAGTCACTGGTGAACCTTCACCTGAACGTCGCTGCCGATTGGAACGAATGAACCAACATATGAACGAACTGTGAATTGGATCAAGCCTGAATCGACAGGCAATTGGATGATAGGCAGTATGGTGTATGGCCACCTTTAGACTTATTTTTTTGTAAATAAATACTACATATTGTACTTAGAAAATACACAAACTCCAAAACAAAGATTTGAGAATCGTATAAGCATTTGATCGGACCCGGGAACGAACCCGAGTCCTCGAGCACAACAATCACGTACGCTACCACTGCGCCAACGATGCAGTCAAATCTATAATGTGACTGTAAATCAGAGACATCTTTTATTTTAAGCTTCTGATTTTCGTTTAGATTTTCCCTTTTCCCCAATGAGTCGATCTTCTCATTGGGGAAAAAAATTAAATAAATAAATTATCATCAAAGAAGTGGAATGAACTGTCGCCTGCGATATTCCCGGACCAATACGACCTTCAAATTCTCAAGAAAAGAGCGTACCTACTCCTTTTTTAAAAGGCCGGCAACGCACTTGTGACGCCTCTGGTGTTGCGGGTGTCCATGGGCGGCGGCGGTATCGCTTACCATCAGGCGTTACGTCTGCTTGTTTACCCCCTATCCTATAAAAAAAGAAGTAAATATCAAACAGGAAGGGTTAGTTGTGTGGTGTTATCATGAGGGTATTAGGAATAAAGTAGACTTTAACTCGTATTGAGGAAAATGATAAATAAATCCAATAACATTTCCAACACTTATTCAGCCCGCCATTGTACATGTGTGCATAAAGTTTAAATAAATAAATAAATATATCTGATATATATCAAACTGGTTTCGTTGATATATATCAATGCTACCTGAAATTAGATTGGATATCGAATCCTTCTCATGATGATAGCGGATGATATAATTCAAAATGTCGTTTATGTCCTATAATCCAGTCCAGACTCAGAATCGATAGATGACCTATCTTTGTCTTCCTTGCAGTCAAACTAAGCACTACGAGTATTATGAATACCGCATTTTTTGATGATTTTTTTAATTATTTGATAATATTTAACAGTTTATTACGAATGACTGATGACAGATTTGGTAACTAAAAGACTTATGATTATATTATAAAGTTATTATTATTATTTGCAATATTTTAAAACATTAACATCATAATCGTTTTTTTTTTTTTGATAACTTCAGTATGTTTATGTAACACATATGCAAATAGTATTCATAAATAATACAATAAAAAAAGAATATGGCTTACGAAATTGATATATATCAAACTTGATATATATCGGATATATATCATAAATATCCGGGTATACATATCCCCGAAATTGTTCACTAATGCAATGGAGGACTTCTTCAAGACGCTGCACTGGAAAGGACGTGGCATCTACATCAATGGCGAATACATCTCTCACTTGCGATTTGCAGACGACATCGTCATCATGGCAGAGACGCTGCAGGACCTACAACAGATGCTGAACGACCTGACTGACTCTTCTGTGCGCATCGGCCTACAGATGAACTTGGACAAGACCAAGGTCATGTTCAATGAACACGTACTACCGGAACCGGTTGCGGTGCACGGTGCCGTTCTCGAAGTTGTTCAAAAATACGTGTACCTCGGGCAGACTTTGCAGTTAGGGAGAAACAACTTTGAGGACGAGGTGAACAGGAGAATTCAGCTGGGTTGGGCAGCGTTTGGGAAGCTTCGTCGGGTCTTCTCATCGTCGATCCCACAATGCCTAAAGACGAAAGTCTTCAATGAGTGCGTCCTACCCGTAATGACATACGGAGCCGAAACGTGGACACTTACGGTACGGCTGGTCCACAAGTTCAAAGTCGCTCAGCGTGCTATGGAGAGGGCTATGCTCGGCGTTTCTCTAAGGGACCGTATCAGAAACGAGGTGATCCGGCAGAGAACCAGAGTCATCGACATAGCCCACAGGATTAGCAAGCTGAAGTGGCAGTGGGCTGGCCATATTTGCCGTAGAACCGATAACCGTTGGGGTAAACGGGTTCTTGAGTGGAGACCGCGTCTCGGCAAACGTAGTGTAGGACGTCCACAGGCCAGGTGGAGTGATGATTTGCGCAAGACGGCTGGCAAGAGCTGGATGCGAGAAGCCGAGGATCGAACTAAGTGGCGTGCAATTGGAGAGGCCTATGTCCAGCAGTGGACTGCAATAGGCTGATGATGATCCGGTATTTTGATATTTATTATAAATATCGGATATTTTCGAACCCTGGATAAAAGGCAATGTTTATTTAGTTACATATTTCCTGTTGTTTCTCGTAATTTTCTCTTTAAGTATTGAACCAACGCTCACAGAATTTTCTTGATTTACGATCGTGGCGTCTTCCACATACAACAGCAAAACATATTATTACAGCGGCGTCATCTTCCGACGAGACACCGAACTATTAATCCTGTCTAGTAACTACTAATCCTGTGACGCGGTATAGAAGTTCCCGGTCGATGTACCAGAACCGTGGCTCACCAGGCTTTATCACCTCGCCTGGTCGAAGGATATTCCCTTTGTATTGGAGGAACATGACTGCCGTTCCTCGACACTAGATTCACGTAGTTAAATAAGCAGTTCACGCAAGAACATCTATTTATACTTTTGATCAGCGCCTTAGTCAAAGAATGTAGCAAACGACGTGTACAATATCAATGAAACTTTATCGGCAGGTACCTACTTAAACTTTTATATTCGGTTTTACTTCCACCACCACCACTTATTGATAAGTCGAGGTGACGATGTGTTAGTAATTAGGTAATATCTATCACAACTAAAGATGGTGGACGTTGAGACAGCGTTAGGCCTTGCGCGCTCTAGTGATTTTTGTCACCGTGACTGTTGCGTGACTGTCACCGCGTACATTACCCATAATGAAGGTGCGCGCATTTGGATACGTGACAATTGGGTGACTTTTTGTCCGTCGCGATGGCTGTAGCCAAAATGTCTCTTCGTCTCTCCCCCTTCTCCCCTCTGTCACCTCAAGTGCGCGCAGTCACAAAGTCACCGTGACAAAGATTTTTTTGTCACCGTTGTTACAGCTACCAACGTAACTTTATGCGGTGGTGGTGACACTCCGCATTCTGAATCCGACACCTTCGTCATATATTCTTGCAATGAATATCTGAATCAGAACACGTCACGGCATAAATGCATATCTTTATTAACATATTTACTTATTTGTAGGTAATAAATTTATGTATTGGACGTTTTCGACATGTAACTGACATCAACATGCATGTTATCATAAACAAGCGGTCAATAGGTACAATAACTACATGCCTATTGTATCTACTTATTGCATCCAAACTAGAAAGGTCAATCGATAGTATATTAACGCACTGATAGTATTTTATCGTTTTGTAATATGTACCTATATTCTTATTTTAAAACATGCCATAGCTTCGAACTGTTGTGAACAAACCGGTTGTGATTTATATTCCGTCCTTAATTTATGAAGGTGACATTTCAAATATATATAAGAGGTTCATGTACTACGACGAAATTGAGTTAAAGATGAAGACCTGGATTAACGTGTTTTTGGTGTTTTACGCGATTTTGGCGTTGGCATTATGTGAGTACATTTACGTTTTTCACTTAGTGAATGATAATAATAAGAACTGTCACATAATTATTGAATAGGGGAGCGTAGGCCATAATGCTATTCTTTGTTACGTGTTCTAAATAAAAAAATAAAGGTTTAATCTTAGATTACATAATACATTATCTAAGGAAAAGGGTATAATATAAACATCAGTAGGTACAGTCGACCAAATTGAATCATTACCCACTTTGCCAATTATTCCTTTGTAATCATAAATGTAGTTAGGTTCTCTTATTTATTTGCACATAGTACGTTTTAGATATAAACAAAAATGCGTCATTACGGGTTAGATGTCAATGCAATTTAAACCTTTGTCACCACTGAACAAGATATATTTTTGATACAGCAGTCTTATTTGAATTTCAAATAATATAATCGTTTATAATCCAAACTCTTTTCATTGCGGAGAAAAAGTATTATAATTTTTAAAATGAAATGACATTATGTGTGAGATGTCAAGTAGTAGTCAATCTGAAAATATTAAAATAAAAATCTAAGAATATATTTATATCTATAAACGAATCGTATAATGGCCAATTTGGTAGAACAAACAGCTCGGATTGTAGTGCTCAGTGAGCAAGGTTGCGGCGTTAGAGAAATATCACGTGAGTTAAATATAAGTCGTAACACGGTCAGAACCTGGATCAGACGGCACGCTGAAGAGGATATCCTTGAAGACCGACGACGACATAATCATGGGGTTCGTCGAATCACAAACCAACAGAACGGAAATGCAACACCATAACGAAGAACATCCTTTTACTCGTACCGGCTATTTTGCAGCACGTTACGACGTTTGTCTAGAAACAATTAGAAATAATTTGCACCGCACTGGGCTGCATTACAGACATCATGCTAAGAAAGTTCATTTCACGGATGCACACAAAACTGCGAGATTGAATTTTGCACGTAATTATTTAGATTTCGACTGGACAAACACCATCTTTACAGACGAAAAATCATTTCGCTCTTCTCAACATGGTCGCTTTACTTTGTGGCGTTACGATAACACGCGATACACAGAGGACCACGTAGTGCCCAACCAATCATCTGGCCATATTTCAGCTAACATGTGGGCATGGATGGATGCTGGAAACATAGGCGAACTTGTTCCTATTTCTCCTCGTCATAACGCTATCAACTATGTCGATTTATTGGAAGAATCAATGTTACCGACTTTGCGAACAGTTTACCCCCGTGAAGATGTACCAGTATTCTCCTATGTTCAAGATAACTGTCGAGTGCATACTGCCAGAATTGTCTCAAATTGGTTTACGGAGCATGAAGATGAATTTACCCTCATTCCATGGCCGTCTGGGTCACCAGATCTTAACCCAATAGAAAATTTATGGGGTTTGATGGTTCAAATGTGGGATAACAGGAACGAGAGGACTAAAGAAGCAATCGAGCTGCATTGTAACGAAATCTGGGATTTCATGAGGACAAGTGACATTTGCAGTCGTCTAATCGGGTCTAAACGTAATCGATTATTAGACGTTATTGAAAACCATGGCGCTTACACTCGGTTTTAGGTTTAACCAGTAATCCTACAGACCCAAACCATTGGAACCATTATAACCCACAAATTAACTATTGAGAAGTTTTCTTTTTTATTCGCTTTACGAAGTGAATGCCATTTTTAAAAATTTAATAATATAAAATAAACAAAATAAAGTTCATATGTTAGTCTCTAATTTTACTGTTTTATTTTATTAATATGTATGACTAGCTGTCTCGACAGACTTCGTTCTGTCAAATAAATGCTTTTCTATTTTTGTTCTACACCTACCCTACGCTACCTTTACGGTACCTCTACCCTCCTACCTCAAGTCTACCCATTATTCGAAATAAAGTCAATTCTATGTCTCAAACAAACAGACAATCAAATCTTTCCTAATATACCTATAGATAAGGACGTTCACTGGCTAACAAACTTTTTCGTGCAATACTTATCATAGTCCATAGTATACGTCTATGTCTATGTCATGGCTTTGTCAGTGTCTAGTAGAATGATAACGGTTCGTTACGTATGAAATGTATGTTCAAGCTAATTTCAACCTAATGGTATAGAATAATTGTAGGAAAATGACTTTAAGGGGGGTCATGATTCAATTTGGTCGACTGTACAGTATTTAGCTCAGGACTAACATGTAATATATAACAATGTAGGTACTCTGTGCATGTAATGTAGTACTTATATAAATTTACAACGTGGCTTTTACATTAACAGTAACAGACATTATTATTATTAATAACATTTTTCTCCATTGATAAGCAGATGATTTAATAATTAATTTTTAATTTCACTTGAAAATAGTAGGTACTAATAATGGCAAATTAATGATATAATTACAAACGTTTACTTATAACAATAAAAACATAAAAGATAGCGATCATCCTGTATTGAGGTAACTATGTTTTTTGTTTATCTTATTACTTTACTTAGATAGGTAGGTACCTACACGTTGTCTGAGGTAACATTAAAAGTCATCAATAATATATAAAAATCAATGCCACTTTTCGTTGTAATTTTATAACTCAAGAACGGGCTCTCCTATTCAAACCAAATGTTTAGGCCTCTGACTAGTTAGTAGATGGTTTATGTGGAGTTTGCACAAAATCGGTCGAGCGGTTCTTCATTATTTGCAGCGATAACCGACATACACGCGGGCAACAGCTAGTAGGGTATAAAATAGGGATTACAAATGAACTTAGCAAAACCGCGGGCAAAAGGTATTTTTTTAAAGGACAAATCCTGCACTAGGAAAATATCCTGTGTCGTGGAGGACTTTACAGATATTTATGGACTAGACAAAGAGGCACCCAGACGCAGAATAAAAATTTATGAATTGCACAAAGCATTGTTCCATGTAGACATCGAAAATACAAAACTCATGACACAACATTCACAAGTTAGAAGCGAGAAGTCTAAGCCTCCTAGCCAAGTTGACATTCTACAAACGTAAACGTTAAAAGAAAACTTACAAATGTATGAGAATAACTCTAAACGCTAATTGACGTGGTTATAACATCATTTTAGCCAATAATACAAGAGAATAGAGTCGTTAGCGATTGCAGAAAGAGAATCGACGCGAAACACTTGCATCTTAGCTAAGGGGGCTATTTTCTGTCTAGGTACATATACTAATATAATAAAGCTGAATAGTTTCTTTGTTCAGCGAACGCGTTAATTACAGGAACTACTGGTCCGAAGATAGGATATCATCCCGCTACGACTAATAAAAGAGGAGTATCAATGAAAAATGATTAAAAAACGGGGATACATAATTTCTTCTCAAAGCATCCATTGCGTGCGCTGCCTAAGTGGTTAAAGTTTCTTGAAAATAATGTACGAAAGAATTGTTCCTCTTTAAAAGTTCTATAAAAAAAAGTCCGCGAGAGAATGTGTCTACCTTTTAAGGAGCGCGTCCCTAAAAACGCGCGAAAAGGCACTTGCAGTTTTCGAAACACAAACAACTCAATTCATTATGTGACACTAAAAAAAAAATCTCAGTAGTTTAATAAATCAGTCTACCAATCTACCGAGTGACATTTATAAAATAATTCTTTATTTTTGTGAAAAAAAGCCTTAACAAAGATCAAAATCATCGAAATCGACCTTTTTAATTAGCACACTCTGTCCTATTTCATGCTCTATTTTAAATGTTTTTTTTTCCTTATTTCGCGAGAAAGAAGTATGGAGAAAAGATTTACCGTTTTAGTTTTTTATTAATTCTCACCAAAAAGCCATAATCTAAGGCTAAACATCATTCATTTTTAGCGACAAAAGTTCCATACATTTTAGTACGTAGATATCGTCTCCCGTAAATTGCAATAAATAAGTTTTATCGCGCTAAAAAAATTCAGTGTCCTCCGAATATTCAAGGCGACACCACGTCCGTTTGTAGTTCTCACTGAGCTCCATAATACGTAAATGACAAGTTTTAGGGTGGGTTTCTAGTGAGTGTGGAATTGTAACTGTTAATTTGTATTCTTGAATTTCATTTCATTTTTTTTAAAGAATAATTTCAAAGAAAAATATTAGTATTTTTTATTAACACAGAACTTATTTTTATAAGTTTTTTTAAATTGCTATGTATGTATATATCTAACTATATTTGTTAAGACGGAATCTTGCAACTCAATTTTGCAGATATCTTCAACCGATTGTGTTGAATTTTTGTAGGCATATGTATATAGCGTGACAATGCTATTAACAATGATATTATGATGACATGGAGCTGATCTGATATTGAAGCTGGAAGGTGGTCATAGGAACTTTGTAACGACGGAACCTATCGAGTTTGGAGTCGTTTGATTTGTCTTCTCGAGTACTTTGAAGACACTTTGACAGACCAAGGCACTTTGAGAAATTGTTTTTAAAAAAAGTAAAAAAAAAATTTTTTTATGATTTCTGTTAGAATTGAATAACTACTACTGAAATAATGAAAGACCTTAAAATTACAGTTTTATTTTTGACTGCATGGTTGGTCTAGTGGTTTAAGTGGTGGTTGCAGTTCCCGGATTCCTCCCTTCACAGGCGCAGAGTGGCACACCGTGTGGTTTTAGTCGGTTCGAGTCCGACACACCGCCCCGCCGCAAGCCCCGGTGGGGTGACGGTCCGAGGGGATTTCCACACGTTAAAAAAAAAAAAAAAAAGTGGTTTAAGTGGTTGCCTCGCCGCTTCCTACTGTATCAGGTGTTGTGGTTTCAAGTCCCACATGGGACAATACTGTGTGATCCACGAATTGTTGTTCTGAGTCTGGGTGTCCATTGTGTCCGTTTCATGTATGTTTGTAAAGTCCCCCGCGACACAAGATTTATTGGATATATACGGGAGTTGTCTTTTTTGAAAAAAAAAACTAGCTGAGCCCCACAGTCTCACCCGCGATACTACATCAACCGCGGTTACTCCTTATATCATCAGCTACCTATCAGTAAAAATCCCGTCAAAATCGCTCCAGCCGTTCCAGAGATTAGCCGGCACAAACAAACAGACAGACAGACAAAAATTGTAAAAAGGGTCCCATCTACACTATACGTCATTTCCATTATTATTCATCCCTTAAGTTCGAATTTAATCAATTGGTGAATTGTAAAACAATAGATGCCCTATCCCTTACATTATCTGATATCTGTAATCTATATAAATAAAAGAGGAAGGTAACTGACTGACTGATTGACTGACATACCCAGAGATCAACGCACAGCCCAAACCGCTGAAGCTAGAATTCTGAAATTTTGCATATAGGTTCTTTATATAACGTAAGTGAGCACTAAGAAAGGAATTTTTGAAATTCCACCCCTAAGGGGGTAAAACAGGGGATGAAAGTCTGCGTGGGCGAAGCCGCGTGTAAAAGCTAGTATTATATATTTAAGGAAGTTTCCATTTCTAAGTTTTACACTCTTAATATTAATTTTAAGACAAATAGTTTGTTTTTTAACCGTCTTAAAAAAAGAAGGAGTTTATAAATTAACTGTATTTTTTTATTTTTTTACCCGACCACGGCAAAGCCAAAGGAGGGTTATGATTTTGACAGGCTATGTATGTATGTTCATCTGTTCCCTCATAGCTCCTTAACTACGTGAAGCGTCTTGATCGTCCGCTGCTTATAGGCTGTATGACGCGTCACTCAATTTAATGTGGCGCCCTCTAGCCGACTTAAAGTACTATATTAAAAAAATAATTTGAGATAAATATGCCGTGTTTGGTATCATCGGAAAGGGTGTTACTTGTACATTTCAAATATATATATAGGTATTATTAGCATTTGCTGGTGACTTTGTTCGTATTTTTTTCATTTTTTTTATATTTCTATGTTAGGTATTTAAAATATACTTTGCATATAAATCATTATTATCACTACACCAAAACATTTTAAATAAAAAAAAAGTAAAAACTTAAATTAAAATAGAAACGTACCATAACTCTTAAAAACGCGTGACTACGGCATTTCAAAACTTGTTTCATACTTTTTCAGCGTCGTTTTTTGTCAAAAAGTGAAAAAAGTGGGGCGTACATCTATGTAGTAAAATTTAGTCAATATGAGCAATAAAAGCGATCAAAAATTATATTTTCAAGAAACATTAACATTATGTTCCACTAATATAACATATATCATACAAATTTTATTTCATAACATAGCATTAAAATCCGTTGATTACTATAAAAGATCTAAGCTGACAGATAGCGCGAGCGACTTAATTTTATACTGTGTAAAAACATATTATTTGTCCATGAAATGAATTAAAAATGAATACACTTGAACCCCATTCTCGGCCGTTGACGAGTTACATAAAGCCCGCGGGCTCTCCGATATGACTAAGATACATTGCGTGCTTTGTAGGACATTCTAAACATTCTTCAAAGGCGAACAGTTAATGAATATGTAACTAGAAGAAGAAACCGAAAGTAAATTTATTAGTTGCCAGGGTTAGTATGCAACAGTGCCCGATGCGTTTGTGTGCATGTAAAATATGAATGTGGGTGTTCAATCACAAATTCCCACGCTCAAGGACTACAGTCTTAACGTTGGCTCACTACGACCTTTTATAAGGGAAACTATAGGTAGGTACTCTTTGCGCTGTAGCATGGTGCATGGTGGTTTAATTTAATTTACTGCAGTTTATGGTTTAATTTAATTTACTACAGTTATTAATCTATACTAATATTATAAACGCGAAAGTTTGTAAGTATGGATGAATGGATGGATGTTTGTTACTCTTTCACGCAAAAACTACTAAACGGATTTGGATAAAACTTTACGGTATTATAGCTTATACATCAGAATAACACATAGGCAACTTTTTGCCGCGATAACCGACATATACGCGGGCGGAGCCGCGGGCAACAACTAGTGATTTAATATATTGCGAATGTGGTACAGCTGAAATACTAAGTCATAATTTGTAAATCGCGGCAACTTTCAAGAGTGAAACGAAATGTTACTGAACCATGCCACGCACCATGCTACAGTTACGCTACGGGCAATAGAAGACGCAGATGGGGCTGCGTGGGACAGCTAGTCTGTTATATGCCTACTTAAGCACCATAAAATTACCAACATTTGTAGCGTTACTCTTCCTACATCTATACAGAATAAGAGAACTTAATAAAATCATTGTTTGTTTTTTTCAGCCGATTGTCCTCCCGAAGAATATAATCCTGGTCCAAACTGCGGGCTAGAGCCTTCGTGTGCTTCTAGAAGTTCACATTCTTACCCGAAGCACACATGTGACTGCTGGTGTCTCCCGGGCACGTATAGGAAAATAGAGACTAATAAGTGTGTATCACTAAGTGGCTGTGTTTAATAATTGTTATGAATAATAAATGTTAATTCTAAGGAAACCATTCTAATTTATTACCCGACTGCGAAAGGAGGGTTGTGTTTTTCGAGTGTATGTATGTATCTATATTTCATTGGCACGCCCTAGAGCCTAAACGGCTTGTCGTATTTTTATGCCAGTGGTTTTCAATAGATTCGTCTTAGTCGTGAGAGTGACAGGGGTACATCAAATTAAAAAAAAAAAAAAAAATTTTTGGCGCCAAAAAGTAATATTAAAAAATATATTATATTTTCAAAATACATCGAGTGTGGTATCAAAATAAAGATTTTTTTACGGTGATTACGAATATATATAAAAGTTATATGTTTTAATTGTTACATATTGACGCAGTCGGGTTTTTTATTTTAAATAATTTGTACTTGACGCAGACTTTCATCCCCTGATTTACCCCCTTAGGGGTGGAATTTCAAAATTTCCTTTCTTAGTGCTCACTTACGTTATATTAAGAACCTACATGCAAAATTTCAGGATTCTAGCTTCAGCGGTTTGGGCTGTGCGTTGATCTCTGGGTATGTCAGTCAGTCAGTCGGTCACCTTCCTCTTTTATATACCTATATAGATAGATTGTACACATACATTAAATGAAATGGGTGAAGAATCCCATTTACTTATATAATCTGTTAATCTTAATTTTATTCAAGTATAGCTATGTACACTCTGTACAGCTTGTTATAAGGTTCTGGAATCTAATGAAGATCTATTTTGGACATGAATCGTATGTAAAGGTACGTATAAGATCCTATCTAATAAATAACTAACCACTTGTTTCAGTTTTAAGGTAGAAAATAACACAACTGTTGCTTAACGTTAAATAAAGTTAATTAATAAGGGGGTTAATACTTGGTTCATATAGAATATAGGTATATACACACATCAAAAGTGTCTAGGGATCAACATATATTTTTGCAATAACTTTTCTCCTGATTGATATTAATTAAAATTTTCTTTAAGGATTCATCAAATAAAGTGTTTTCGTTTGTCACAGTAACGATAAACCAAGTCACCTTTGCATTAATAAAGAAATTTGCCATTTTCCTAATAAAAGGATTTTTGACATTTGAACCACTAACATTAAAGTTCGAAAAAAAGACTGAAATAACAGTTTTCTTTAAAATTTTATTAGGTAACTTAAACAATTAATAATCCGTGTTTCTACCGCGAACACTAACACAAGAACATCGGTTTGGCATACTGAAAATGAGTTCATCCAAATCACGCTGTGGAATGGCCGCCCATGTTCGTTGCAACAACAAAAAAAGGTCTTCTTGCGACTGGATACCCTCCATATTCGGCAGAGCTCTTCTCTGTAGCATATCCCATGCATGCTCAATCGGGTTCAAGTCTGGCGACTGAGCAGGCCAGGGCCAAAGCCACATCTCAATCTCAAGAAATCCGCATAAAAATGCTTGATCCCTAGACACTTTTGATGTGTGTATTATCTAGGCAAGTACACCATGCTCAATAGAGATGCTAGAAAATTGCTTTTAATCGACAATAACAAAAAAATATAATTCAATTACTTTAAAACAAATTACTACAGTTTACACTAAAATTATGTACTACACTTTACTACACTAGGCAGCCATAGTGTGAGTAGCCATACTACATTTTCTGCATTCGCAGTGACTATGGTGGCCCCCACTCTTAGATTCTACTCTAGCTTTCCATCAGGCTGAGTAGAGTCACTTTTGGTAGGTTCAATTAAAAAATAAAACAACCCTCAGATCAGACAAACAACCTTGTTTCTATGATGTGAGATTAAAGCACTCAGTACGGATACATAGGCACGCACTATATTTGTAAGTTAACGACTAACTAAAATACTGCAAAAAATAGTACATATATGAAAGTTTGTGTAGTATCAGCAAAAGTATGATTTCCGACTAAACTTTCAGGTGATTTGTTGAATAATGATGTATCCGACTTTTTGAATGACATATTTGCTTTACGAGATAACAATCACTATGTGATTTTTAGGGTTCCGTGCCAAAGGCAAAAAACGGAACCCTTATAGATTCGTCATGTCTGTCTGTCTGTCTGTCGGTCTGTCCGTCCGTCTGTCTGTCTGTCCGTCCGTATGTCACAGCCACTTTATTCCGAAAGTATAAGGACTAGACTGTTGAAACTTCGTAAGTAGATGTATTCTGTGAACCGCATTAAGATTTTTACACAAAAAAAAAAACAATAAATTTTGGGGGTCCCCATACTTAGAACTGAAACTCAAATTTTTTTTTCATCAAACCCATACGGGTATCTATGGATAGGTCTTCAAAAATGATATTGAGGTTTCTAATATCATTTTTTTCTAAGCTGAATACTTTGCGCGAGAGACACTTCCAAAGTGGTAAAATGTGTCCCCTCCCCCCTGTAACTTTTAAATAAGAGAATGATAAAATTAAAATAAATATATGATGTACGTTACCCTGCAAACTTCCACCGAAAATTGGTTTGAACGAGATCTAGTAAGTAGTTTTTTTTTAATACGTCATAAATCGTAAACCGCAATTTATCGATCAAAGTTACAACGAACTACAAGAACTTTTATATTATGTTACTTGTTGCTACGGAACTCTTCATGCGCGAGTCCGACTCGCACTTGGCCACTTTTTTTTTAATTTTACGTTCAAACTTTTATATTTGAAAAGTGATTTATTTTTAAAGACAATACCCGCATTAGGAATATACATCCTGTGTCGCAGGGGACTTTACAAACTAGTATGAAACGGAGAGAAAGAACACCCAGTATCAGAACAACAATTTGTGGATCACACAAAGTGTTGTCCCATGTTATGTGGGATTTGTACCCACGGCACTTGAAGCAGCAGAAGCGACGCGGCGACCGCTTAAACCGCTAGGCCAACGTGCAGTTATTTATCAAACAACAGTTTTAAAACGAAAACAGTCATCATTTAGTTATCACGTGCTATAGTAAAATAAACATTTATCCCTAGCATGATGATTATCCAAATTCCAGTCTCGCATAAATTTGAATAGAGGTAAAATATCATCGGTAACGTGTTGGAGGGACCGTAATAAATATAAGTGCGCAAATTGTATTACTAATGTAGTTACGGAGCGTGACGATTGTAGGTAATCTGAATAATTAGAATGACTTAAAAGATAATATCAAAGATTTCCAATACTTAATGTTTTCCTTATGCATTCATTAACATTAGACACCTACGTGCTGATAAATCTAGTGTAACATGTGTTATGTAGCCTTCGGGACTAAATGTCTAAACATTTCGGTTAAACTAATTTCCTTTCAGTAATAACTATGAAAGGCGATCAACACATTACTCGTGCCTGCCTGGTTCTTCTTAACCCTTAATTTGGCAAGCAAAAATTTTTCATCATATGACCTTCACTCAAATTATATTGTCAATAGACATCTCAGAATTAAGAAAAAAAAATCGAGGTTCCCGGTTCTCATGGGAAAATGGTGTTGATTATACTTAACAAAAATCCATGTTCAAAGAATAACGCAGAGTTTTCAGTGTTAAGCATACTCAACAATATATGTTTAAGGTATGAAAAGAGTTATTTATTCTAAAGCAGAAAAAGTATGAAAATGCGAATTAATTCGGAGCGGAGCGAAAATGCGGAGTTTCGCAAGTGGGGTATGAGTCTCAAGGATGAAAAGAAATACCAGATTTTGAAAAACCCATTTCCGCTGCTTTTGGGGGTTTTATTGGCGACGTTTTCCTGCGTTGATTCGTTTATATGGATAACTATCTCGTCTATGCTGAACCTACTCTCTTCTCAAGCTTTGCTTTGCATTGCTTGAAGGTACAAGAGCCAGAATACGGTTAGACCTAGAATTCTGAAAATAAAGCAGTTTTTGCAGAAAAACGAGCAAGGCACATAATTAATTTTGACACCGGTTAGTTTTAACAGAAAACAGTGTTAAATTTGTTATAAAAATATTCAAATAAAAGGTCAGTCTGAACAAAAAAGCAGTTAAAAATATATATCCATGCTCGTGCTGAACGTGCAGAATTGTTGAGAATACTTAACATACACAAAACAAAGTAAATTAATCGTCACCCAACATTGTTAATCATACTTAACACTCATGTTTACTAAGCTGTTAAATCCTTATTGCGCTGATTACAGACATGAAAAATGTCTTAAAATATTGAATAAACTTTAGAAAGCTTGATTACATCTCACTTCAATACAAATTTGACTAATTAACTAAAATAAATAAGCGTTTACCTTCAGTATCCACAGCGCGAACGGTTTTGTCGCCATTTTCTGACCAAAATGACATAGTTTAATGTTGCCAACCGGATGAAATATTTTTTCTATCAAACTAGGTTATATTTGCTATAGTTGACTTGATAAAAAGTAGACGGCTAGTTAATAAATTACATAGATAGATTTTCGCAAAGTAAGTGTTGAGTATACTCTACCTTGTCAAATTAAGGGTTAAATACATTGCAACGTACACTACCCGAACAACGGAGGATTATTTGGCGATGCCTTTATACCTATCCTCATTGCAAATCAAAACTGATGCACTTTATATCGTGGATTATTTTCTCGACATTTTTTAGACTGAAATATGTAGATATATTGTTTATTTGTTGATCGTTTGTTTACTTGTTACGATTTCATATTTTAACTAATCGATGAAGTTATAATCGTCAAATATTACATAGAGTACTTTTCAGAATAAAACCAGGAGGATAATAGTTTAAATGATAATCTACATAAACGAAAGTAAAGCTGACAGATGACTTTATTATGAATGCACCTAAACAGAATCAAGGAAGTTAATATTAACGGGCAGAGATGCGACTGCTGCGAGAATATTCTCACACAGTATTCGAAAATCTGCCAAAAGAGATAAGCCATATCAAAGAACCGAATATTAATTTAAAATCATGTTTGATCATTCAAGGGGTTCTCGAGAGAAAACAGCGCATTGTGTGACTTGTCAGGACCAGATAGGTCGCTTGGGTGACCGGGGAATGTTGGAAATAATCATCTACACAATTACACCCCTTGCTTTGGCATTTGCACATAACATTAGCTCAAGTAAGACACTTATAATTGTGCTACGTTTATGCTTTATTAATTATATTGATGATTTACTATATGAACAATGTAGCCAATGTAGGTTATTTGCTTAGTCACACAAAGATAATGTAACTACGTTGTTACGACAAACTGTTACAAATATCTGACAAACTACTAACGTCGCGGCAAATGTGATATGATATGTGGGGCAGGACGCCTTTCTAAGGGCAATCTTAGGCACAACTATTAGAAGCTATCGAATATTAATATTGCTATTAGAATGCAATCGTGAATTCAAATCATCCAGATCCAAGATGCCAAAATGACTGAATGAATGCCAAGAGTGGTCGTCACCATACTCACAGCGAATGCAGACAATGCAACCATGCAGCATGGTTACCCACACCATGGTGACCTAGTGATGCTTCTGCATCATTGGGCCCCCCAATGATGCAGAAGCATGCAGAATCGTGACTCTAAACCAACTATGTAGGTTTAGAGTCACCTACACTAAACGCAGTGGTAGCGTATGCGACTGCTGTGCTTGAGGTCTCGATTGAGGGTTCGATTCCCGGGTCAGACGAAATGTTTGTATGTTCTGCAAATAATTGTTTCGGAGTTTGGGTGTTTTCTATGTATAATATTATGTAGGTATGTATTTACAAGAAAAAAGTATATATGTATTTATATCAGTTGTCTAGTACCTACCCACAACACAAGCTCTGCTTAGCTTGGAAATAGATAGCGTTGTGTGTTAGATGTCCGATTTTTTTTTACATATGTATATGAGCCTGCCAAAGTGACTCTATTCAGTCGATGGAAAGAATGAGCAAAACTCGAGAGTAGTGGTCATCATACTCATTAAGAATGCAGACAATACAACAATGCAGCATGAAGATACCATGGCGGCCTATTGAGATGCTGCTGCATCTCTGGCATATTTACACTAACTCAAAAATATTTCATCAAAATCTATCTCCTCTTTTAGAGGAGCTTAAGGACCTCCTCATATAGTGTACAAATATACCTACATAATATACATAATTATAAATTCGAAGTAACTTTGTCTGTATGTTTATCACGCTTTCACGGTTAAACCGTTACACCGATTTTAATGAAATTTAGCATGGAGATACTTTGATTCTTGAGGAAGGACATAGGGTACTTTTTACTGCGATACACGCGGACGGAGCCGCAGGTAAAAGCTAATAAGTACATAATATATACATTACACTTACAAAATAATTGTATACATCAAGTAAAATAAATTAGTCTTACGTGGTTAATGGTGTTCATTGATGACAAACAATTCCAGAATGGCTTTATAAATGTGGCGATTTAAGCCTTCATAGTGCAGCTATACAACCTCCACGTCATAATACTGGCAGGTGGAAAGTTCTGTTTGAAATGAATATTCTTTATTTGATTTATATAATTTAAAACGTTGACTTTTTGAATGCTGAAGAAAAAAGAAGATTCATGTCAGCGGTCGTGGAGTCAAGACCTCCACGGCAGTGGCAGTGAATTATAATTGATTATATTCCGATATTATAAATTGTTATCTCGCAGTAAAAGCACATAAGTTTAATCGTGTCGTTATTTCCCGAAGTTCTGGTACATTGGTCCTCTGAGCTACACTAAACCCCGCTGTATGATAAGCAACGACCAAGAAGTTCAACATTTCAACCTCAGATTAATAAAATCTGAGATTTCAACATTAGGTACGTCATTTGATCTTAACCCTAAACCAAATTTATGACTGGACTGTTCAGAATTATCTCTGCAGCTAATTTTGTTTAGTGTTTACTTATTTTAGGGAGAAGCATGTCAATTGTCGTATTAAGAACAAAAGGCACATTACGTCAATTGAAACGCGAACAATTATGATAATACCATTTTCATTGCCCTATTCTTCAGAGTAGCTACTCAAAGTCTTTACACTCAATTCAATCCATATTGATAGATATGTCACTCATTTGCATTTGGCAATACTTACTATAAGACATATTAAAATCTCGGAGACTATTTTACGGTGTTCATGCATGTCCAACGCGACACCACACCATAACTGCCGCAAGTATCAGAAAACAAAAGACAATTAGTTGTTTCTGCTGGTCATTTGAGATGAATGTAAAAAAACAATAAAAACGCGTTATAGTTAAACAAATTAGCGGTGGCGGTGACTGATATACGCAGGCAAGAAGTTATATAAACTCAGATGTTTCAGTGATAATGCATTCTCATTTATCTGTGTGTGCCGTCAACATGCGGTCGTCTGCTATTTTATTAGTGTTTTTGGTTTTTCTCAAACACTCTTGCGGTGAGTATTATTTATTAATTAGATACGGTCTTAGACATATACAATTAAAATATTCTTAACATGGGTTTTTTAATGTTTTTGTCGTAACATTTTGCTTTATTCGTTTTTTGGTTGCCTGTGCTGTGTCCGAGGGCAAAGATCTTTACTATACCTGTTATTGTTGTATATTCATATGAAGAAGTTTTTATTCAGGATACATATCGTCATAAATAAATGTTTTTCATATAATATAAGATATGCTCTTGCTAACAGGTAAATGCTAATAATATTACTAAGTAATAATTAATATTAGGTATTTTTTTTTTCATTTGGTATACCTAGTATGCCAAAAATCTCCTTTCGTAGGGGAGGCTTATGTCCAGCAGTGGACTATTAAAAGTTGTCGTTGATGATGATATATTAAAACTCAGCCTGTATTTGTGCAATGGCAGCCTACCAGGTGGTACACAGATATGACGAAGTAGATGCATATGTCGTTAAAGGTTATCTAACTAATGACTACAATAGGTCAATCCGTCCATACTAATATTATAAATTCGAAAATACCTCTGTCTATCTGTTTGTTACGGTTTCACGGCTAAACCCAAAAGAAGCAGAAGTGTGGGTCATCATGTAGCTGGCGATGCTTCTGCATCATTGGGCCTCCCGTCTCGCACTCACCAACGAAACACGACACCACGAACGCTGTCATTTACAACTACGTGCTACAAATACAATATAACATTCGAGCAACGGGCCTGTTGGCCTAGTGGTTAGTGGCTCTGACTGCTAACCTGTAGGTCGTGGGTTCGATAATGACCGAAGATAAATAATCATCACTACATAGTATAAAACAAAGTCGCTTTCTCTGTCCCTATGTCCCTTTGTGTGCTTAAATCTTTAAAACTACGTTACGGATTTTGATGTGGGTTTCTTTAATAGATAGACTGATTCAAGAGGAAGGTTTTTATGTATAATAAATGCATAGTATAGTATGGTAACACTGTTATTTTTCGAGGTTTCTAATGTGATATAGCAAATAAACACACTTTTTGCGCTTACATTGCAAACGCTGGTTGCACCCTACGAGATAGATCAAAAAATTCCTTCCATTTTACGAGAAATAATGGCTTATTTACGAAGCGATTTTAAGCAATACAGAATGAATCCTTATACAATTAAGTAAATTAAATACATTGTGCATTCAATATAGATCAAAATGGCCCTTTACAGTATCTAAGTTAAATGAATATATTCGAAGATATTACAGATTTAAAATGCACGAATCGTGTCGTCGGTGGGGGCATCTGAAATCCACCCGTGCTAATCCGGGGCGGGTCGCTAGTTTTGTGATAAGTTCTATAGACACGGGACATACCAGACGGGTGTGATAATGTATTCAGAACTTTTTTTAAAGATGTCACCAATACTAGGATATATATTGACTGCCTCGTTGGTCTCGCGGTTCGTGTGTGCGACTGCTGATCATGAGGTCTTGGGTTCGATTCCCGGGTCGGACCAAATGTTTGTATGATCTACAAATTTTTGTTTCGGAGTTTGGGTGTTTTCTATGTATAATATGTATGTATTTACAAAAAAGAAAGTATAATTACATGTATTTGTATCAGTAGTCTAGTACCCATAACACAAGCTCTGCTTAGCTTGGGACTAGATGGCGTTGTGTGTTAGATGTCCGGAATATTTATTTATTTTATTTATCTTGTGTCGTGGGGGACTTTACAAACATACATAAGCACTCAGAAATACAATTTGTGTATCACACAAAGTGCTGTCCCATTTGGGGCTTGAACCCACAACACTTAGAGCAGTAAAAAACGGCGGGGTGACTGCTTAAGCTACTACGCCATACGTACAATCAACTATACTAGTTGTTGGCAATGAGATTGGTGCTATGGTGGTATTTGTCGCCATGGTGCATCCAAGTGAACTGCCAAGAGATAATTTTGTGCATAATTACGTGGGTGGTTTGAAAATTTCCCGACCTTGATCATACAATACATTTTTTCTTTCCCCTTGAACTCTACTCACTTTTCCCAGCGATGCACAATGCAAATGAAAAGATGCACAACTACATTTACTAGTTTTTATTAATGAGTGCTGCCATCTTCATGATGAGGTTGGAATTTTTTCAGACCATCTAGTAAGCTTTCTTATCAATATATATAAAAATCAATGCCACTTTTCGTTGTAATTTTATAACTCAAGAACGGGCTCACCTATCAAAACCAAATGCTTAGGCTTTGTTCGGACTATTTAGTAGATGGTTTATGTGAAGTTTGCACAAAATCGGTCGAGTGGTTCTTCATTTATCACTTACAAATGAACGGGTAATACGAGACATGAATGACGACGTTGCGTGGGTCAGCTAGTTATTTATATATCTTATGTTAAGTCTTCTATTATTATTTTAATACCGTTACTAATTTTATAAAAATTAACTCTTTTCAGCTACGTGCCCATCTGGAGAGTACAACCCTGGTCCTGATTGTGCTTTCGAAGAGATTTGCGGTCTACCCACAAGTCACACCGCAAGATACCACTATTGCGACTGCTGGTGTATGCCACCACTCATAAGAGACACTGTATCGAATCTATGTGTGTCAGAATGTCCTGAAGTATTGCCGCCATAGATAGTTTCTTTATTGATTTATATTCTAAGCTATTGTGCCAAAAAAACCATAGATGTGTGTGTATATGACAATAAGAAAGATGGAAGGAAATGTTTACGACTAATAAAATAATATAAGTTGTATTACTTAAGTTCTACATAATGTAACTTAAGTGTTCTTTATCATATTATTACATATTTCTAATATACATAATACTTAACTTCTGAGTCAACTCAATCATACTTAAGTAGTCATGATGAATAATATAAGACGGACGCATAATCTTTTACATAAAATTATAATAATAACACATCATTTGTCATATCCGGTCAACAAAGTTGTACGAATGTATATGTATGAATATTGTATTCCCTTAGGCCACGGTCTCGAAGTCAGCGGGCGCGAAGTATAGCGCTGCTGCCGCCACCCCGCTCCCGCTGTCTTCCATTCCTCGGCCTAATCGGCAACCCCTACCAGAGTTGTCTGAATACCAAATAAAAAGTAGTCATCATTTTTAATCGACTTAAAGAAAGAGGAGGCTCTATGTTCCACTGTCAGTGTTTTTTTTTGTATAAAAATAACATGTAGGTAATGCAAGTTCCTTAAAAAGGAAGGTTTGATATAGATTGTATATATATTAAATATATGTTTATCATAATCGGAAAATCGTATTTATGATAGTTTTTCATAATATTTTCGTGACTTAAAAAACATCGAGCGAGCATTTACTGAGCTACATAGAAACCATGATAATTAAATCAAAAAACCTATTCGAATGAAATTTATACATCAAAATAAATCTGAGTAGGTACCAAGAACTTTTTCCAAAGGAGCTAAATCTCATGGAGGTAGGAAATGGTCCCTTTCGAAGTCTTATTGATGGAGTCTCAGCTAAAGGATATCCACATCTAAGACTTCCTCAATGTCGACTTGCACCTGCGCCCACGCACGGCACTTAAGCTAGCCATGAACGGTAGGGTATAGGTATACCTCTGACAGGTTTGCCTGCACTGTTACACCCAGGTTAGCTTGAACTGAGAAGATAACATACCTGCATAGTTTTGTAAGATACGTACTTCAGTTGACGTGTAAAGTTCAACTATGCCTATAGGCAAACCTGTTAGGAATACCCTTAAATGTATGGCTACCTTTACAAACTGTATTGTAAATTCTGAAAAGAGGTGGCAGACAAATTTTGTGTTCCAGCCTATTCAAAATAGGTACTTACCAAACCAACCAAACCAGTCGTATCTGCTAAGTACCCTTGTCAATATGTAAGAAAGTGCACCGTATCTATCACCTCTGTAACCTGTTTTCCATTATGGGTTTTAGTTCCATATTTGTGGCGTGAGAGGCATGTACTTCTTATTTGGTTCACGATTAAAATATGCCAGTTGATTGATCAGCATTGACGGCATAAGGGAAAATTTGTTTTTACACACCATACATAGTGAGTGAGACACTTCCACGCATACCTCATGTTTTACATATTTATGATGAATCTTAAAATATATGTAATGATTAACTTGCAGATGTATAGTATAATGCCTAGGTCATATTCTTCTTTATTTGTTTTTGTATCACTTTTTCTACTTTTTGTAATTTTGGGGGTTCTTTTCTTAAAAGGATTTCTAAAAGTTCATGACTGCACGGTTGGCCTAGTGGTTTAGGCGGTCGCCACGCCGCTTGCCAATTCGCCAAGTGTTGTGGGTTCAAATCCTACACGGGACAACACTTTGTGTTATCCACAAATTGTTGTTCTGAGTTTGGGTGTTAATTGTGTCCGTTTTATGTATGTCTGTAAAGTCCCCCGCGACACAGGATGTTTATTCCTAATGCGGGAGATGTCTTTTAAAAAAAAAAAAAAAATTCTTGTAACCCTTACGATCATTACATTTTTTTGAAGTTGTTAATAAATAAGTTTGCTAATTAACCCGAGGTCATCAAAAGATTAAATTAAATGTTTACGTGGAATGAAATATTTACAGTCCAAATACAGTTGAAAACGGTGCATAAACTTTCTAAGACCGATTCCCGAGAGCGATAAACTATCTACGTAAAAGTTTGTTTGCTCACGAAACCTTCGGAGCGTGAGACAGGCTGTAATTGAATTCGTATCAGATACTTAATACAACATCCAATTCCAATTATCAGTAGTTAACCACGAAGATAGTAAAGTTTTTTTTTATATATAAGCCTGCTAAAGTGACTCTACTCTGCCTGATGGAAAGCATGAGCAGAGTCCAAGAGTCACCATACTCACATTGCGAATGCAGACAATGCATCGTGGTATACCACATCAAACAATTTTAGCAGTCTGAAATAAGTCACACTTCGAATCTATGTAAAAAGAATCTGAAATAAGTCAAATGCTCAGACTATAGACTTATGTAAACTATGAATAAAGACATGTTTTTATTGTTTCTTTTTTAAGTCTTATGCTTAATAGTTCAACGGATAATGACATTGATATATGTATATTAAGATATATTGTACACAAAAACTACCTAAGTGAAATTTAAATAACGGACCTATTTCATCAATTTGAGGAATTAAAAATGATGTGGGTGTCTACATCATTTTTAATTCTCAGAAACTCGAAACTGTGTACCTGTCGAGAACCACAACTTACCGATGATGATGAACTGATGATAAAGACTACTACAAACCACCAAAAGTAGTAAATAGTGAGTATATCAAGGGTTACCATTCAATAATTTAACACTGTATACATGTTGAAGCACGAGAAGAATTCCTCAATATTACCGTCCCGGCAATTGATGAGCAGTTAACGTTACACTAACGTTAAAGTCGACCTACTTAGGGTTGTACCTTTATAATAACTGTTTAATGAAGAGGCTATTACAATTTATCAGAATTTGGACAACTTAAAGACAGTCATGCAGCTGCGCATACAGCCGTTAAAGTTTTATCAATCCTTTCAAAATTGATGTAATTAGGATGTGTTACCGACTATTGAACCGATTTCAAAAAAAGGATCAGGTTCTCAATTCGACTGCATTTTTTTTTATGTTTGTTACCTCATAACTTTCGACTGGGTGAACCGATTTTGATGATTCTTGTTTTATTTGAAAGCTGGTGCTTCCCGTGTGGTCCCATTTAATGTTTTTCTTTTGTAAAATTTAAAAACTTTTTTAAAATTTGTATAAAAGTATTATGTATACCATGTGTCCCAAAATTCAACGATAAGCGGGCGCCAAAAGGTAGACCTGCTCATGAGTACATAAGGAAAAATAATAAAAAAATATACCTAGTTTTTTTTTAAGTTACAAGAAAAATTTTGAATTTCTTTGAAAATTTACACCCTTCATTTTTTTTATTTTTATTTATTACGTAGTGGTGTCCATACTTTTTTTTTACAAGACCATGAGTCAAAGTACACTAAGAGTAAAAATATTTCAAAATTGTAGGGAAAAAAAATATTTTGAACGTTTTTTGTGTAAAAACTGCGGGCAATTTGGTGTTTTTAAGAGTTGTGGTGAATAGTAGCAATATCATGAAAGGTATAAATTTTCAAAGAAATTCTAAATTTTTCTTGTAACTAAAAAAAAACTAGGTATACATTTTTTTTTTCCTTATGTACTCATTAGCAGGTCTACCTTTAGGCGCCCGCTTATCGTTGAATTTTGGGACACCCTGTATATAATTTTTTAATGCATTTGAATATTTTGCATTTACTTTGTCAACAGCCTTTATCAGTCCACTGCTGGTCATAGCCTTTTACTTAGAAAGGAGGTTTGTCCTACTATACCACGCTGGCCAGACGGGTTGGTATAGAGTTTGTTTCAAGTGTTCCTTCTCTTTGCATTTATGTTGTTCTTTTTGCTTCTTTACTCGCCTCTTACGTCACCCATGGGATGAATGGGGGTTGACACTCTATATTCTTTTGCCGTCACCACACGAAGATTTAATGTTGATAAATACTATTTACTAATAACTATGTTCTATTTTAACACGCTTTTATTAGCTTCACCTGTATTTAGGTATGTATGTATGTAACAAAATCTTTTGACTCCATTTTCACCTACTCCTAGGAGTTTGATTAACTTAAAAATTTGCACAGGGGTCAAGGGCCGATGACAATACAATAATTTGAAAAAAAAACAAAAAAAATATGTTTTTTTCTAAAAAAAAAATAGTTTTAAAAAACTAAACAAACGAACATTTGTAAATACACCAAAGTAAAAAGTAGAAAATAAATTAAAAAAAAAAAATCTACTTTTTAGTTCGATGGCTATTAAAGCGTGTTTTTTAGTTTTTTAAACTATAATTTTTGTATTCATATTTAGGTTAAAACGAAATCATAAGCGCCCACTGTCTTATCTTTAACCTCGATGAAAAAATATGTCACTGTCTGTATACAATGTTTACAAACAAAATAAATGATATTATTAAATATAATTATGTACATCTCCCGATACATGCCCCGATAAGTAATTAGAATTACACAAAGAATCGAACAGCCCGTGAATAACATAATATGAAAACTCTTTGACGTAATATTACCTAAATATCCATTTAAAATAGGCTGTCCCGAAATAATAACTTTACTTAATATTAACACTAAGGGGATTGCAGTACTTTGAATTTATTAAATAATTTATTTTAAAGACAACTCCCGCACTAAGAACACATCCTGTGTCCCGACTTTGACTTTGTTCAAACAAACATGAAACGGACTCAAAGAACGCCCAGACTCATAACAATAATTCGCAGATCAGACAAAGTGCTGTTCCATGTGGGATTTGAACCCACAACACGCAGGTTTAAATCTCACTCTGTTGTCGCCACGCCCCTCCAGGAGCGACAACTTAAACTCCACTAGAAACGCCATACGTGCAGTAGGTATATATTAGATCGAGTCGAGTATATCATACATATATAGAAGAAATACTAGAAACTTGATGCTTTGACTTATTTAGACGCATTTGTATGGATAAAGAGACCTGATTCTCATTATACGCATGAATATGACTCACACATAGTGATCTCAATCTTAAGACCTTGTTCTAATTCATGAATTTTCTAGATTATTCTCCTCCGTATTTGTATTACGTAATCATTACTTGACCAATCTTAAAACATCTTAGGCTTATTCTAAACCATTATTTTACCATTAATACGATTGTCAGATGACGCAATTGTATTAGAAATTTACATAAGCAGCGTCTACATTTTTCATAGCAATGAACGTAGGAGTAAAACATCTTTTTCTGTCATCTACTTCTTAAGTAAAAATAAAACTGACACATGTATCACCCAGTTCATAAGTGAACGGCAATTCCTCACCCAAAAGCTTGTTGGTAGAGAACGTACAGGGCATTAAGTCCGCCGATGTGCATAGTGCTGAAAGATGTGAGATAAACAAACATATTATCTTATATATAAAATTCTCGTGTCACAATGTTAGTTACCATACTCCTGTGAAACGGCTAGATCGATTTTTATGAAATTTGGTGTGCATATCGGGTAGGTCTGAGAATCGACCAATATCTATTTTTTATACCCCAATTTTCTTTTTTTTTATGGCAAAACAACGTTTGCGGGATCAGCTAGTATAAATATATAATGAGCAATAAGATTTAAGAAACTATTCATAAAGTTAGGCTGTGGTCCAAATGGTATGATCACCTTACCTGTCCCCGTACAAGATAATAATATAACAAAATTTCGGACATCTGACACACAACGCCTAACCAAATATTTGCAGATCATAAAAACATTTGGTCCGACCCGGAAAACGTACCCGAGACCTCAAGCACAGCAGTCGCATACGCTACCACTGCAGCACCGAGGCACTTATCGATTCACTTTCTACAAACGCTAACGCCTCTTTCTCTTGTATTATTGACTAATGCACTCAGATCTGGTCATTCCTATACATTTGTTAGTTTTTCAATATCGTTTACGTTTATAGAATGTCAACTTGGCTCAGCCCCCTTGCCAAATCAGAGAACGCTTCCTCCGCAATAGGAGGACATTCATTATTTTGAACTTAATTTAACGCCTGCCCAATTATACACAACTTGTTGCTGTTGTTAGAAATAAATTGTGAAATATCACTCAATCCAGGGGTACATATGCAACTATTATTCAAAATGAACTGAATGCTACAAGGTTTCTTTATAAAACCTAATTTTCAAGTCTATTAAAAAGTCAATCAACAGTTATCAAGATGGATGAAACGAAATTGGTTTGGAATTGCCCAATTATCGAGGCACACCTAGACGTAATTGCTCTATCGTAACAGTGCAAAATGTGTCATTTTATTGTATGTACTATAAACATTCAGTTTTATTCTAATACATTGTACAATTACTGAATTCGCATAAACTATCAGTACTAATGTATATTTATGTAATTAAATAGCCTGTATTTTAATTTCTTTGAAAATTTTACTTAAAATTTGGTTTTGCTCGTTTCGCTTCCAACATACTTCAGATCATACAAATCATTTTTGTATGATCTTAACTTAATAATATCTTTTTCATCCCACCAGCTCGTAAAGAGTATTTTTGACCTTCGATAACTGAGTGCAAAAGCCGTTTTTATCCTCTAGAGGAATAAAGTAAATTGAATTTAGAACATCGCTCGAGTGCACTAAGTTTGTGAATTCAAAACATCATTAAACCTACTTACTTCTACCTCCATGGTGCCGAATTTATCATACAATATTTTTTAATTTGTTAAAAAGTTAGACTCGGAACCTTCTTGGTGTAGTTTTTTTTTATTTGCTCTGGCCGCGCAATTTTCTTGTTAAGTAACTATAGCAACGTAACTTTCAATTTTTCTTAATTTATCTATACATCCATACAAATAAATAAATTTGAAATGTCTGTTTGTAATATTAAAATAATCGCTTTTTACGATATGCATATGTATGTATACACGGTACATATACTAAAATTTTATTTTTTTACAATTTCTGTTACATTGTCTGTCTGTCAGTCGGTATGTGGACTGATTTTGACGGGACTTTCATTGGCAGATAGCTGATAATCTAAGGAGTAACTTAGGCTACTTTTTTAGACTAGCTTTGTCCCTCGGTGTAACTCGCGGTACGACAAAAATCACGGGTAAACCGCGGGGTTGAGCGAGTACCTAAGTATTTTTGAAATAATTTAAAAATAAATCTGTAATACTTACTTATCATAATGTAGTTCCTAATAAATATTAATACCTAAACTGAAATTAAAGTATCTTGTGATTGTTAATGCTTTTTTTGCATTTAGTTGTTTCCTCGCTGAGGTGGAATGAAAAGTTACGTGTTGCACGTATTACGAGTGCAAAGATTTTTCACGTCGTGCTGTTTTGATTCCCTCGCTGACGCTCAGGATTCTAATTTTTGAATTCTTCGCTTGCTCGGTCATCAAAATTGAGCACGCGGTTAAAAAGCAACTTTGCACTCTTGTATAACAAACAACTATTTTTTCTTTAAAAAAGACAACTCCCGCTCTAGGAAAAAATCCTGTGTCGCGGGGGAATTTACAAACATACATACATACAAAGAGCACCCAGACTCAGAACAACACTTAGACTTAGAAAATCCCACATAGGACAACACTTTGTGTGATCCACAAATTGTTGTCCTATGTGGGATTTGAACCCACAACACTTGGCGAAGTAGGAAACGGCGTGGTGACCGCTAAGCCCCTAGGCCAAACGTGCAGCAAATTTGTTATGAGTCAAATAAGATGGGCATACTAACGAGAGACTACAACGATAGATATAAATCAACACAGAAAATCAACGTAAAATGACAGCCTTCGTGCTGTCGTGTTTCGTTGGTGAGTGCGAGACCGGAGGCCCAATTAGTCTAGTCAACAAGTTCCATACTTGTTGACTAGACTAAAAGATGCAGCAGCATCACTAGGCCGCCATAGTGTGGGTCGCCATACTGCATTGTCTGCATTCGCAATGAGTATGGTGACCACCACTCTTGGATTCTGCTTATGTTTTCCATCAGGCAGAGTAGAGTCATTTTGGCGAGCCAAATATATATATAAAAAAAAAAAAAAAACTATCACACACTTCTTTAGAACTCATGCTCTTTTGATTATTTAAGGAAGAAAAATCTGTTACAAACTCATTTATTGAAGTGAGTTTCAGATTTTGACTGTTCGGCAAGCGAAGGAAGAGGCGAAGTGTTTAGTCCAAGAGCGGACGAGTATGTTCTCATAAGGTTATAATTTTATCTTTTCTTCGGATCAAAGCACTGAGAAAAACCTTTATATTTCAGGGGATTTGCAGAGTCACTTATTATAACTTGTTAAACAGTCTGAGTGTAGACCTTTTAACTTCCTTTTTAACTTTTTTGTACTTCAGTGTGCACCTTGCTTACGTGAAATTTGCTAACAACCTTTTTCCATGTCTCAAACCCGCCTAAATATACAAATCACTGTGAATTTCAATTGGGTTAGGGTCGGTAAAGGACGGGTTAGGTCACTGACTACATTAGTATACTCTTTGTAAAGGGTTAATGGCCACTGTAGCTGTGATCTAGAACTTAAGTATCTATTTTAGTACTATCAAAAGCCCCATGAATGTGGAGTAACTTAATGGATGTAAACTTACCAAATTGAAGCTTTGTTTTTGCTTTCGGTGTTAGCCCCGCTCCGGCTTGGCAGGGTTATCGTCGGGGGTTCGATTCCCATCCAGGACAAATATTGTATGATAAGCACGATCATTTATTCTGTATATGGGTGTAACATATCTTTAGTATGTATTTAGAAATATATAAGTACCAGTTTTTGCTCGCGGCTCCGCCCGCGTGTTTGTCGGTTATCGCGGCAAATAGTAGCCTATGTGTTATTCTGATGTACAAGCTATATTATTGTACAGTTTCATCCAAATCCGTTCAGTAGTTTTTGCGTGAAAGAGTAACAAACATCCATCCATCCATCCATTCATACTTACAAACTTTCACGTTTATAATATTAGTAGGATCTTTATTAGCAATCTGTTTTGTACACAGTACAGGCTCTGAATAGATTGGGATCAGATCGCACATGTTCACGACAATTATTTTTGTGTTTTCTTGATGTTGAATATCGTGAAAATAACAAAAAAGTATTAATCGCAAACATTTACTTACAGTGCCTCTTAAAAAAAAGATAGAAACATAAATTTAACTACCTTTGCTTTATTTAATGATTAAGATAAGCCGTGCGTTTAGAAATACATCAAATTATACATCACACTAACAGCCTTTATTAGTCTACTGCTGAACATAGACCTCTCCATAGTTTTTTTTTTGGGTCTACTGGGTTTTAGGTTGGTATTTAAAAAGAGGCTGCCCAAACGATCGGTATTTCAAAATATGAGAACATTGGTGTAGATCAATGTCTTATTAGTTAATTGCATTACAAGTTCACATAAAATCACATACGATTGGCTAGATAAAGTTAGGTTAAGAGCCAATAGGTTAACATCAGTGCACCTCGTGCGGTATCTTTCAGTAGAAAATCCCCGCCGCCATTACTAGTGGTGAGATCTACTACTATTCGGGGTTACCAGCTTTTATTTCAGTAACATTTAATTTTGCTTACTGAATCGACTAAAACTAAACCACAATTACTTATTTATTTATATATTTAATCTTCCTGCAATTTACATTGCGTAAGACGGACTTAATGCTTATGATATATGTATACTTATGATTTTAGATGAATTATTTAAAGGTATTCTAACACTATAAGGTTTGAGTTTTCCATTTCTTTGCAGTGACGTTCTCCTACGTAGCTTGCTCCCTTAGCCGGCTCTTACAAAACACACAGCATGAATAGGGGAGGTGAGTGGTGACACTGCTTTTTCCTAATCCGTCACAACACATATAATGTCCTAGAAACGCGAAAGTTTGTAAGTATGGATGGATGGATGGATGTTTGTTACTCTTTCAAGCAAAAAGTACTAAACGGATTTGGATGAAACTTTACAGTAATATAGCTTATACATCAGAATAACACATAGGCTACTATTTGCCGCGATAACCGACATATACGCGGGCGGAGCCGCGGGCAACAACTAGTAATAATAGAATATAGTGACCTACACTATGGGCTCCCACACATAACTGCGATGCGATGCGATGCCACGTGAAGTTCTTGCGTTGCGAATTCGCAGTTATGTGTGAGAGCCCTTGGGCGGCTTATGGATATGCTTCTCCGTTCATGTTGAAATCAGTGTGGCTCTACTACCTATGTTCTTACGGTATCGGGAACCTTGTTCTTGCAAATCACTACATAGTATAAAACAAAGTCCTCTGCCGCGTCTGTGTGTCTGTCTGTTCGCGATAAACACAAAAACTACTGCACGGATTTTGATGCGGTTTTCACCTATAGATACAGTAATTCTTAAGGAAGGTTTTCGTATATAATTTGTTGAATTTTGAGTGCATTGGAGTAAAATATAACGATATTTGTTGAATATGTCGGAAAAAAAAATCTTCTTGGGGTAATATAGGCTTTATTATATTTTCCGTAAAGAGCCCGTGCGAAGCCGGGACGTGTTGCTAGTCAGGCTCGGTTCCAGGGGGGGGGGTCACAGGGGACACGACCCCCCCCAAAACCATACACATGTAAATTTTTCCTACTGCTGCTCTAGCAACCTGTTTTTTTTTCTCCTCAGTTTCTATAATTGTTCAATCGAGATAAGAAATTAAAGGATAGGAATTGTTTAACACCTATAAATTAAAACTAATATAATGTGGATCACTAAACTTTGCCCTCCAAGGCTGTTGTGATTCAGGCCTGCTCTGCCATAAAGACTCAGATGACACTACTAGTCTGGACCGGAGTTTCTAGGAAGAGTGCTAGACAGACACGCTCTTCCCAAGGGTCCAGGACAGTCCTTCGATCCCTCAGACGCAATCGGACCGGCAATTCTGGTCCAACGAGTGTGAGGTATTGGAGAAAGAACTGGATCGAGCTGTATGGCGGCTGGCTTCCCGATTCCCGCAACACCGCTCCTGGACCTGATGGTGTTCCAGGTCGGGCGCTGGTGATCACTCTGTCGGTGCTGGGAGTCAAAATGAGGCAAATTTTCACTAAATTGGGGTGTTGACAGTTAGCCTCGGCAACGCTTTCGGCATCCTTCCCTGGCGCACGATTAGGGCGCCCCTTGAATATCACGGGGTGCCGCCTTACCTGCGTGCCGTCATAGAGGCCTATCTGCGCGACAGGGCAGTGAAGTTTGTCGATCGGAACGGAGTAGCAAATCGAAGGGAGGTGTGTTGTGGGTTTCCCCAGGACTCTGTATTGGGCCCACTGTTATGGAACCTCGCATACGAGGCGGGCCTTCGCACTAGTCTGCCCTCTGGCCTCAGTGTCGCCTGCTATGTAGACGATACCGCAATACTGGCTAGAGGGTCACGCTTCGGGGAGGTGTTTCTGCTCACCGAGCAAGGGGTGGCTTGTGTCGTGGATAAGACTTGTGAGCTGCGTACGTAATGTACGCAGTAACGTACGTAAGCGCCAGGAATCACCCAGCTCATGCCTCCGGGTGGATGACACTGAAGTCCAGGTGAGCCAGTACATGAAGTACCTAGGCCTCATCCTGGACAGTCGGTAGAGCTTCGAAGAGCATTTCGGGCGACTAGTCCCCCGAGTTCGAGGGGTAGCAGAAGCGCTACATCGTCTGCTACTCAATCTCGGGGGACCGCGGGAAGAAGTTTACTGACTCTATATGGGCGTCATGCGACCCATAGTCCTCTATGGGGCACCGTCGAGTTCCTCCCGATGTAAGGCTCAACTCGGGAGTCTGCAGCGGTTGATGGCCACACGGATCGTACGAGGCTACCGTACGATCCCGTACGAGGCGGCGACGATCCTGGCGCGATCTCCACCCTTCGACATTCTAACCGACATGGACACAATGGTCTACAACGAAATTCCTTCTGTTGGTCGTAATGGCGAAGAGACAGCGCCGGATCATGAGCCCGGAATGCTTCGGTAGAACGCACTTACGCCTGCCCTTCGGGCTTGGTGAGAGATGACGAAGGGGGCGCGGTAGAAGCCGCTAGCTCCCCAACCGTCGGTTAAGGGTCGTTGTGGCCACATCCAGGGGAGATGTGGTCACTGCAAACGACCCGAGACCGGCACTGCGTAGAGCTGTGAGAGGCTCAACAGCAACCTGCCCCGGGGGTGAATCTGGTTACCCCGGGATGTACCTCACTCGTGAGGTGCAGCAGGGGGTACTCGAGAAGCCGCTAATGCGTTTCTGGAGCTCCTGTTGACTGCCCAGTTAGGCCGCATTAGTCGGGAGTCTCGCACATGGCCTTCGTGTCCCCCCTCTCCCCCCAAGCAGCTAGCTCCTCTAAATATTCATCCAGTGATTGTCCCAGACAGACGTCTCAAATATTATCATCCCAATACATTTACCAATAAAAACAAAATATATCCAATTGTTTTCAATGTGTGCAATAAAATTGTGTCTTATGCAATAAAGTCTAATTTACTCGACTTGAATTGATTATTAGTGACCCCCCCCAAAATACCAGGCTGAAACCGCGCCTGTTGCTAGTATACCATATTCGAGAGCCATCAGTTAGATGGTATTAGATATGTGTCAGGTTTTACTTAATGTGCAACTTTATTTTCTTAGTTCGTCGATGAGGTCGTTTTACACACAGGTACCGCACTACCGCACGACTGGAAAAGATGTGTGCATATGATTGTTTTATGACGCAACCATAAAAATTGTATAAAAAACGGCTTTAATTAATTTCTTTAAATTTTTTAATTACTAAGTTGATAAAGAGATATTCAGAAAACAATCCCTTATACTATACTCAATCAAGTATCAGTTATTAGGGTGTGCACTCGGTATCCACGTCGTAGCCATGATCATGGCAACGTGACAAGTGGCGCTCCCTATCGCCCTTCGCAGAACATTACACATTACATGTTATAATGGGTAAGTAAGTATTTCCTTCCCGATTCAATAAAATTTAAGGCTAAGAATTAAATAACGAGAACGTCTTTTATTTCTAGTTCTAACCGACTGACCATTTTTGTACTACTACTTTTCATAAACATTTTTTACGTAACAATATAAACAAAACATGTACCTGTACAGGACGAGGTGAGCGGAAGAATCCAGTTGGGTTGGGCAGCGTTTGGGTAGCTATATCGAGTCTTCTCATCGTCAATCCCACAGTCCCGCATTTTTCACACTTACGGTACGGCTGGTCCACAAGCTCAAATTCTCTCAGCGTGCTAGTCACTCTGGCTACAGCAGTATGCTGCGATAGGTGCATTTGGCATCGCATAGGGCAATTGCTTGTTTTCTTTTATCGTACGTCTGTTAAAACCATATACTGTCCTGTGTATGTCAGAATAAATAATTTCCTTTCTTTATTTCTAAGGTTAGAACTATACTAGTATACTACTATACTTTTTGTAAACGGCCAAGTCATCAACATAATCCACCGGATTAACCAGCTAAAGTGACTGTGGGCACATATTAGACACAAAAAGCCGTACTAAGTAGTAATAAGTTTATTTTATTATAAACTTATTACTACGCTTAAATCAATGTTTTTGAACCGAAAGCAAACTGTACCATATTTTTCCTATTTTATAGGAACTTACTTTATTTAGTGTGGAAATCGATTAATTATTGTCATCGCGACATCTACTATCAGTATATCGAATTATTGACGTTGTCTTGGTAACAATGGTAAGTATACAGTACACTTTGTCAATGAATAAAGAAAATGAAGCGTTCCGCCTACCTTTAAATAAACATAACATGTTTATTTATGGGTAGGCAGCTGTATATTATAATACCGATTGACCTTGCAAGTACAAGATCTGGATAAAGTCTGAACGATGAACCTTGGACACCTTTTTTTGACAATCTGAATATATTAAGTAAAGTCCGACCGGGAGTTTCTGACGGAAATAATACATTTCTTAGTCTTGGTTCTATCTACATGAATATAAATATTAATGCCTGTATCTCCAAAGCCGGTTGAGAATCTCGAGGGAGGTATAGGCCTAGCCAAAAGGCGTCCACTACTACCCTCGCCTCTTAACTGGAATATGATGATCTTCAAAGAAGTTTGTCAGAGCTGTCACCTACACTATCTAACCGTAATTTTCTTCCACTTTTCTGATTTATCTTAGATGAAAAATTGAAGATATCTAGTATAAAATGATGGGAAACTTGGTAATCAATCCATAATGTCCCACTGCCGGGCTAGGGTCTCCTCTCGGGAGAGGATTAAGACCATACGTCTGCACGCTGGCCGAGTGTGGGTTGGGGACTGGCAAGGACAACGTCGTGGCTACCTAATCTTGCCGTTGGATGTTTTTAAACCACCCAAAGGCCTCCAACTAAGCTTCACGACTGTTATCCTATGATAACACCCGGGACTCGACTGAGGCGGTACTACCCTCGCACAGAAAATCAACGTAAAATGACAGCGTTCGTGCTGTCGTGTATCATTTTGGAGTGCGAGACAACAAGTTCCATACTTGTTGACTAGACTAAAAGATGCAGAAGCATCACTAGGCCGCCATGGTGTGGGTCACCATGCTGCATTGTCTGCATTCGCAATGAGTATGGTGACCAGCACTCTTGGATTTTGCTTACGCTTTCCATCAGGCAGACTAGAGTCATTTTGGCGGGCCATACATAAAAAAAAACAGGTATTAGAGTCACGCTGATTTCAGCACGAACGGGCCGGCTCGACTGAGGCGGTACTACCCTCGCACAGAAAATCAACGTAAAATGACAGCGTTCGTGCTGTCGTGTTTTGTTGGTGAGTGCGAGACTGGAGGCCCAATGAGGCAGAAGCATCACTAGGCCGCCATGGTCTGGGTCACCATGTTGAATTGTTGCATTGTCTCCATTCGCAATGAGTATGGTGACCACCACTCTTGGATTTTGCTTTTGCTTACCAGGTAGAGTAAAGTCATTTTGGCAGGACCATGCATAAAAACAAATTGAAGTTCAATTTCATATTATTTAATTCTATGTTACGCTTAAACTGCTGTGTACGGACATGCTTGTTTAAGCGTAATTAGATTTTTTGTTAAACATGTTATTTAAAGTTTTAGCTAATGTCTCAGATTTTATTCACATCACATCACACTAATATATTATACTAGCTGTGCCCGCGACTCCGTCCGCGTGGAATAGTGACTTTAGGCAGCAGTTTTTGGACATATCTTTTGGTTTATAAACACCGTCATTTGGGTATTTAGAATAATCGAATTTAAAGTAATGCTTCTCTATACACGACATTAGACGTATAGCCATCGGGGATCAAAGCATACAGGTTGCTAGGATTGCTAACACGTGACAGAGCTACATAAAGCTGATCGTGTGAAAAACAGTTAATACTTAGATCTACACCCACAACTTTTAGAGTACCTATGACCTTGGGCTTTATTTATTGTCACCGCGAAACATTGGCTCACTGGAAACTGGCCTCGTTTAAAACTAAACGGAAAGTGGTTTGGGATGAGAGGAATCCGAGGAATAAAAACACTATCACCTTTACCGCACCCTGTTAAAATCTTTGGTCACTTTTAATCTGGTACCGTTGCAACGTTTTGGCATTATGGGTACGCCGACTTTTAAATTTATTTTATGAGCTGGTAGTCCAGCAGCACTGAGGGATCACGCGGTAATGCATGAGATTCACGATCGATGGACAAACGTGCCTCACGCTGTTCCCTGTTCTACCTAATTCGAGTGGCCATCATTCGAGAATGATGCGAACTGAATTGACTGAACTGAAGATTCTCGCTGAGCCGAAGTTTCTGTAGCACGAAAGCTAGCCTGACGTTCCTAAGATGCAGTGAGAGCCTCATGATCTTCTTCAGATTCCTGTGATCGAACTAATCTCATCCTTTTAGCATTCCTGCTGCACTGGGTGAGGTTGGATCTTTTTCAAGGCATTCTTACAATATACTAACACAACATAGTTTAGTAAACACGTACTTATCATAAACAACTAAATTATAAATACACACATCAAAAGTGTCTAGGGATCAAGCATTTTTATGCGGATTTCTTGAGATTGAGATGTGGCTTTGTAATAAATTTATGATTTTATAAATTTATATGGATCCTTTTCTGGTGCATTTCATAATTTGAATCAGGAACTGTCAATCAAGTTCGAGTAAAAGATGAAAATCAGCTGTCAATATTTTCCCTATAAAAACATACAACGCATTGAAGACATTATTAGTGCTACTGTTTCCCTACTACTGATTAAAACCAACGTTATTATGGAGCGGCGACGTCATTTAAGCAGGGAAGAAATGCTCAGAGCCGTGGGAATGATAGAAGCTGGTTCCCGGCAACGTACTGAGGCTTTACCTCTGAATACAAGTCAGAGTGTTATCAGTCGACTTTGGACACGTTACCGAAGCACTGGTACCGTGGCTGAGCGCCATGGAGGACGGTATCGCTGCACCACACGGAGACAAGACCGATACATTCAAATCTTAACTCGAAGAGCTCCAACAATAACCGCCATGATGTTAGCCGTGAGGCTTCATCACTCTTCAGGGAACTTAATTAGCGACCAAACAGTCAGAAACCGCTTGCATGAAGTGAACCTTCATTCCCGAAGACCGCTACGGGTACCACCTATAGCAATGCACAATCGTAGGATTCGATATCAATGGGCTCTTGAACACAGAAATTGGGCAGAAGAACAATGGCGTTTCGTGTGCTTTTCTGATGAGCCTCGTTTTGGTATGTGACCGGATACAAGACGTATACGACACTGGAGAACCCCTGGACGCCAACAGCGATTAAAATCCTGCCAGGAAGTCCATCCTTATAGTGGTGGAACCATCATGGTATGGGCGGGTATTTGGATCGGCGGAAGAACTGAGTTGATTTGGATCAGAGGCAACCTCAACGCTCAAATTTATGCTGAGACGATTGTATCAGACGTCATCGTTCCTCTACAAGTGCAAATCGGTCCCTTATTTCAGTTAATGCATGATAATGCACGACCGCACACCGCAGGAGTTGTAAGACAGACTCTCGCCGCAGCTAACATCAATGTCCTGCCCTGGCCTGCTCAGTCGCCAGACTTGAACCCGATTGAGCATGCATGGGATATGCTACAGAGAAGAGCTCTGCCGAATATGGAGGATATCCAGTCGCAAGAAGACCTTTTTTGTTGTTGCAACGAACATGGGCGGCCATTCCACAGCGTGATTTGGATGAACTCATTTTGAGTATGCCAAACCGATGTTCTTGTGTTGTTAGTGTTCGCGGTAGAAACACGGATTATTAATTGTTTAAGTTACCTAATAAAATTTTAAAGAAAACTGTTATTTCAGTCTTTTTTTCGAACTTTAATGTTAGTGGTTCAAATGTCAAAAATCCCTTTATTAGGAAAATGGCAAATTTCTTTATTAATGCAAAGGTGACTTGGTTTATCGTTACTGTGACAAACGAAAACACTTTATTTGATGAATCCTTAAAGAAAATTTTAATTAATATCAATCAGGAGAAAAGTTATTGCAAAAATATATGTTGATCCCTAGACACTTTTGATGTGTGTACTTACAGATTATTACACAATTTCATTTATTACAGTTTAATAACTATTAAGACGTGTCAACCCAATCTACTAACTATCGAAAACAACTAAAGGTGTTAACTGTAAGTACTTCCGGTTTTTTAGAAAAATAACCAAAGCAAGTCAAGAAAAAAAACCTATCTTATATGTATCACTGACCTTTTTTTTTACGTGTGGAAATCCCCTCACCCCACAGGGGTTTGCGGCAGGGCGGTGTGTCGGACTCGAACCGACTAAAACCACACGGTGTGCCACTCTGCGCCTGAGACGGGAGGGACCTGGAATCTGCTGTTATTAACACATCAAGATCCCTCCCAGCGCCTGTCCGCACAGAAGCGGGCACCGGCGGCGGATTGGGTCGCTACCGGCCATGGAGCGTATGACGGCCGGTAGCGAGAGATGTCCTCCGATGACTGCAGTGAGGGCCCGAAGCTGCGGCGCCCAAGCGGGGCAGACAGCCAGCGTGTGCTGGGCCGAGTCCTCGCTGCAGTGGTGGCAGGCGGGACTCAATTCCCTCCTGGCGACCCCAAAGCAATCGTGCCCGGTAAGGACCTGCGTCAGTCGGAAGGAAAGGGTCCCGTGCTGCCGCCCTACCCACTCCAGGATGACCGGCTGGAGAGCCTCCACGGCGGCAAAGCCAGCACGTGGAGTCTCCAGCCGGAACGACCATCTAGCCAACGTGTCTCGACGGGCGGCTTCACGCCACTCTTATACCTCTTCGGGCGGAGGGCGAATGCCACTTTTCGCCCGATATTCAGCCACTCGTCGATAAACTTCAGCGAGCACTTCCGCCTCCAAATCCCACGGTGGTGTTCCTGCCAGGGCGCATGCCGCCTCTCTCGACACCGTGCGGTATCCGCGTATGGCTCTGACTGCCAATACCCTCTGAGGCCGCCAGAGGTGGGCCTTATTTAGAGCAGTCAGAGCCGCCACGCACACCGGTGCACCATACAGCGACATCGACCGGACAACTCCCGTGTACAGGAGTCGCGTTGCGACGCTGGCTCCACCCAAGTTGGGCAAAAGTCACCCAAGAGCGGAGGCAGCGTCGACCAGCTTTGGACCAAGCTGTCGGAAGTGCTCGTCGAAGAGTCATCTACCGTCGAGGATCAGGCCCAGATACCTCATCTGGGCCCGACGATACCTCTAAAATGGGACCACACGGGAAGCACCAGCTTTCAAATAAAAAAAGAATCAACAAAATCGGTTCACTCGGTCGAAAGTTATGAGGTACAAACATTAAAAAAAAAAAAAGTCGAATTGAGAACCTTCTCCTTTTTGAAGTCGGCTAATAAAACTAAATAAAATGTTTTTTAAACATAAAAATTAGGAATTATTTTAAACTAAATAAGGAAATATAAGGTTTATTAAAGAATCAAGAACTTGAAATCAAACTAACCTATACAAAATAAACATACTACTCTTATATGTATTTACAAATCCTATAAACCCTAAAGAAATAATATGTTCTTATCACAAACGACTAAATTGTAAGTACTTTCAGATTTTTACACATAAAATTAAGAAATAAAAAAATCAAGAAAATAAAATAATGTTCTCGGCGCGCTTTATATACCGGCGCGGCCGCGCAGGCGTTTACAATCTACAAACGTCCAGCTGCGTGATTCTTTAAATTGGCATAACTTTTTAATTTATGAACTAATTGACATGAAACAAACACTAAATGTTAAGTGAAGCTTACCAAAATATATTAGTGAAAACCACATTTCAATCGGATAAGCTGTTTCTGAGATTAACGTGCACAAATGCACATACAAACAGATAAACAGACAAAAATTCTAAAAATCATTGTTTTGGGTTCTATTGCGTTCATAAAGCCCCCCTATAATAGTTTTCCTGAGATATCTTCCATGTACAGACAGCGACCAGTTACGATTTTATTATATGTATTGATGATATTGATAAAGGCGAAAGTTTGGGAGTGTGTAAGTTTGTTACTTCTTCACGCAAAAACTACTAAACGGATTTGGATGAATCTTTACAGTAATATAGCTCATACATCCGAATAACACAGAGACTACTATTTGCCGCGATAACCGACATACACGCGGGCGGAGTCGCGGGCAACAGCTAGTAAATAATAATAGATCTTTACCTATGAAATTGCCGTTTTGTATGCAATAAGTGAAAGTACTTATTTTTTCAAACTTTTTTTTATTTCTGTTATTCGAAGTAATCACCCATGCAATCAACGCATCTTTGCCAACGCATTGGCAGTTTATTGATGCCCTTCTTGTAAAAATCAGCTGGACGGGAGGCAACAAACTCTTCAAAGGCATTTTGTACTGCCTCTCGGGAATTGAAAGTTTTACGCACTAAAAAGTTGTCTAAATTTTGGAAAAAGTAATAGTCGGTAGGTGCAAGGTATGGTGAGTATCGCGGATGAGGGAGAGCTTCCAACCCCAGCTCTTGCAGCTTGGAGACTGTCTGTTGCGCAGTATGGGGTCGCGCGTTGTCGTGAAGCAGCTGCAAGAGCTGGGGTTGGAAGCTCTCCCTCATCTGCCATACTCACCAGACCTTGCACCTACCGACTATTACTTTTTCAAAATTTAGACAACTTTTTAGTGGGTAAAAATTTCAATTCCCGAGAGGCAGTACAAAATGCATTTGAAGAGTTTGTTGCCTCCCGTCCAGCTGATTTTTTCAAGAAGGGCATCAATAAACTGCCAATGCGTTGGCAAAGATGCGTCGATTGCATGGGTGATTACTTCGAATAACAGAAATAAAAAGTTTGAAAAAATAAGTACTTTCACTTATTGCATACAAAACGGCAATTTCATAGGTAAAGACCTATTATACAAGTTTAAAGTAAATTAATGTAAGTAAGAACGTTTATGAGACCAACATATCGCATCACAAAGCGTGATGAAAAAACTGTCGTAGCTTTTAGGTAATAAAACAGCTCCTCGTGTATGTCAGTTATCGCCGTAAAAGGTAGCCTATGTGCTTCCTCAAGAATCAAAATTTCATTGAAATCGGTGCAGCGGTTTAGCCTTGAAAGCGTGACAGACAGAGTTCTATTTGAATTTATAATATTAAAAACCATGAATATGGATACAGGCAGCTCTACCTTTCTACGAGAAATCAGAATCAAGAACCGAAACAAACTTAATTAACGGTTATCTTCATACCCAGGGCCTTCTCTGTTTCTTGTATGTAGGTGGTGCTCTGAGAAATCATTTAGTCCTATACCGGTCACATCTTTTCACTACTTGGCGGTACTTCTTAGATTTTTTTTGTCTAGAACAACCCATCTCTTGATGAAATTGTTACCTTCGGTATTTCCAGACGGGCAGACGGTAACACAATGTTGACTTTAACTGCAAGTGTCCAGGCACTGCATCACTACCGCTTTCCATCAATATGCTCCCTAAAGTGTCTGTTTGTACAATGTAAATGTACAACAATAACCACGAGGCTCAGCTAGTATAATCTATAAAGGGGCTTATTTACTTCTACAGGAAGGTACGCAGGGTACAAGCTCTACTTCCAAAGCCATCCAGGATGTGTCTCTCTCCGGCTCCAGAATACATTCCAGTACCCTGTGCTGGCAGATGATGCATTTCTTCGGCTGATGTGCAGACTGTCAGAGAGTTTCGTCCAGGATATCCTTGTATCTAATAATTACACGGCTTTAATAAATATAATAAAACATATACCTAATGACAATGAATTCTAAATAGAACATTCAAATAAGTTCAATACAGTGTATACTGAAGCTCGAATGTCTTTTTACTTGTACAAAAATCTTGCAACTCTCGATATTAAATACGTGACAGTAGAATATCGGGATCCCATATTGAAAATACGTCATGCTCCTTTAACATTGTCATACCGTAACACTAATCAAATGAAATGTATTTCTTGAACTGATAACATTGAGAGATTCGTATGATTTCTTCGAAAAATTTATTCAATAGAATTTCCTCTTACAGAAACTGTGTTATCAGTTTGAGGAACGAGCAAATTGTATTTACTAATAAAATCCACAAAATGTTAGTAGAAATTAATTAATTCGGCGGTAAGTAGAAAAGTGATCCGTTTCTTGTTTACAAAGCCCGCTTTTGGGAGCCTGCATCCATCCTCGTGTGGTTTAGACAGGGTCTTTGTGCGGTCACCGGATGTAACCCTCACCGTACCATTGTAGCTTATTGTGGTCCAAAATACCTTTGACTTTTAGCCCTTGTATGTAATTATTACGACACCCGCAATGATTGACCCATTTTATAATTATTAGGACAAGTTATTAGTATTTTATATATCTGTAATCTGCCTAGCTCCAGTAATTATTTTGTACAGATTTCTACGATATTTAGTCATTAGTCTAAGCCGAGCAATCTATAGATTATAGGATCTACAATAAACGAGACTAATATTTGAATAAGGTAAAAATATTAATTCCTAGTATTGCCAATTAGTACGTGACTGCCAACCAGTGGCTTGCAACAGGCAGAATTGATTTATTCATAGAAGTAACCATCATTGTTATATATCATTCGCTTTTTTTATCATCATTTTACGTTTCTAAAGTCGATTCAAAATAAAAAGTATGTAAGTAGTTCAGTAGGGCATGATACCTTCTCCCGTTGCATGTTAAGTGATTTTCTACATTGTATGTGTCTGACCTATATTTTCCCGATATACTGTTAAGGACACCTTTAGCGTTGACGCGACACTTAAAGGGGTGATGTCAGAAAGCGATTAATAGGTCGTCTGGCCACGTCTGGGGTGCACCGCGATGGTCTAGCAACCGGAAGCGGCTCGCACCGAATAATCGCATCGATCGCCAAAAAACTAACCCACATACGCACTGGCAGCGTAGCCGGAATTATTAATCGCGAGGAGTAAGGGGGCAAGGAGGGCGCTGAGGGTGGGTGCGGCTGGCGCGCAGGCGCGGGCGTGCCGCGGGCACTTCGCGAGAAAGGCTCGCGCGCTCCGGCCGCGTCCTGACGCCAGGCGGCGTCGCGATGCGCGAGCAGCCGGCCCCGCGGCCGCTCCCGCAATCGCCGCGCTAACTTGTACCCATGCAGTGGCGAAAACTTACCAGGTTGAAGTCTTCGCCGGGCGGACAGTCGCGCGCTCGGAGGATGCTCTGCTGCGGCCGCAGGAAGGTATGCGATCCGATCGATAGCGCGCGCCGAAACCGTCGCCCCTCCCGGCCCGGACGCCGACGCCGTTCGACGACCCCGCTCACTAATGCTTCTCTAAATCATGATTTTTCTCATTTTTCAATATTCCTTTCCTTCACATTACCAGCGTGATTCAGTTTCCATTCATGTTTCTGTCACCAAATTGCTGTAATTTAGTTCCAACCGATCTATTTAAGTACTCCGGTTTCGGCGACTAAAAGTGCACCTTTTAATATAATGTATTTTTATATTTATGACGATGTTACAAATTATGTACACCTAGATAATTACACTTTTAAGGTCATAAAAGATTTTATATCAAAAAGTTCATATTTTCTAAGTAATTAATGAAGTTTTGTTGATGGGCGGGTAGTTAATCAATCTATAGGTCATGTGAATGTAGGTCATCTAATCGATCACTATTCAAGGTAATCGAATATTGTACAGTGATAATAGGATAGACACCATTGTAGTAGTCTACTTAAAAATAACGTGTTCTAATAAATTGTGACTACTGATATCAATATGTTATACGTAGTAGTAATACGTAAAGTATATATTTTAAATTAGATTAAAATAATCGTTTATCTTGAGGGGTTGAAATAATTGTCGCGTTGTCTCGCTTAAGGTTCTCGCAGCATCTCGCCATCTTGTCTGAAGGCACTACTTACTACTAAAAGTTGCAATAGCGACACTGTAGATATAACCTATTAGTGAAACTATTATGTTCATAGAGTAAGAATCTGGTTTATTAGTTATCTAAATAAGTTTTTGGTGAGAATCTGTTGTTGTATTGATATATATATCGGTTAACCATCAATTTGTTACAATGATATTTGTTTGACTGCACGGTTGGCCTAGTGGTTTAAGCGGTCGCCACGCTGCTTTCTACTGCGCCAAGCGTCATGGGTTCAAATCCACGTGGTTCAACACTTTGTGTGATTCGCAAATTGTTGTTCTGAGTCTAGGTGTTCTTTGTATCCGTTTCATGTGTTTGTATCGTCCACTGCGACACAGGATTATACCTAATGCGGGAATTGTTCCTTAAAATTCATATTTTAAATCTGGGAGCACGGTCGTGCCCCTGCCAAGACGAGCCAAGAGAAGGGCACTACCTACCTTTACACTACTTTTACCTTTTGGTATGTAAATTAAGTTTAGTATATAAACAACAAAAAATTTCATAAACAAATTACTTTTGCCTCCCAACCCCAAAAATTGGGGGGTGAGAGTTTGTATGAGACGTTCACTAATTTTTATGCTAGAGGTTTTATTTTTGGTATTCGGACTTTTTCGAAAGAAGAAAGAAGATGTACAAGAAATACACCTCAAAAAAGAAAAAAAAATACTGCCTTATGCAACTTACAAAAAGTAATGATATTTTCATGTAAAATGTTGCCAAGACGACTGCTTATGGCTTACCCTGTAAAAAAGATCTCATGTAAGGCTTTACATGAGATCTTTTTTAGATTTAGATTAGATTTAGATTCAGAAGCATGGCTTTGCTTCTGAATCTGTACACCCTAACTCTACCAACCCTAACTTCACAAACTCTACATCTCAGTAAAATTGTATGGCTTGTCTGTTTTGTTACTTCATAAACTAAATATTCGCATAACACATTACTTCAGAAACTAGATATTTGCAAACACAAAAGGCGTTCGTTTTGCCTTCGTGACCACAGCGAAACGGCGAAGCCATACATTTTTACTGAGATGTGAAGTTAGGGTTGGTAGAGTTAGGGCGTGTAGATTTAGAAGCATGGCTCTACATGAAATCTGATATCTTTTTCACAGGGTAAGCCATGTTTAGTCGTCTTGGCAACATTTTACATGAAAATGTTTTTGGTGGAATAATCCCATTTCTTATACCTTTTGAACAATGTACTATAATAACCAATTAACAAATGCAAGTGCAATGCAATACTAGGACTGCCTCGGTAGCACAGTGATAGCGTATATGCAAGCACTGAGCTTACTGTTTTGGATTCGATTCCCAGGTTAGACCAAATGTTTGTATGACCTGCAAATATTTGTTTCGGAATTTGGGTGGAATCTAATATGATTTTTGAATATGTATGTATTTAAAAAAATGTTTATATATTAGTTGTTTAATACCCATGATACAAGCCCTGCTTAGTTTGGGACCAGATGGCGTAGTGTATCAAATGTCTAAAATACACACATCAAAAGTGTCTAGGGATCAACATATGTGTCTAGGGATCAACATATATTTTTGCAATAACTTCTCTCCTGATTGATATTAATTAAAATTTTCTTTAAGGATTCATCAAATAAAGTGTTTTCGTTTGTCACAGTAACGATAAACCAAGTCACCTTTGCATTAATAAAGAAATTTGCCATTTTCCTAATAAAGGGATTTTTGACATTTGAACCACTAACATTAAAGTTCGAAAAAAAGACTGAAATAACAGTTTTCTTTAAAATTTTATTAGGTAACTTAAACAATTAATAATCCGTGTTTCTACCGCGAACACTAACAACACAAGAATCGGTTTGGCATACTCAAAATGAGTTCATCCAAATCACGCTGTGGAATGGCCGCCCATGTTCGTTGCAACAACAAAAAAAGGTCTTCTTGCGACTGGATACCCTCCATATTCGGCAGAGCTCTTCTCTGTAGCATATCCCATGCATGCTCAATCGGGTTCAAGTCTGGCGACTGAGCAGGCCAGGGCCAAAGCCACATCTCAATCTCAAGAAATCCGCATAAAAATGCTTGATCCCTAGACACTTTTGATGTGTGTATTATTACTTTACTTACTTAACTTAAATCAAATATGGCGCGGTAAAAACTGTCACTTGAGTTCTAAGTTAATTATATAGATGTCGTATTATTTGATTTCTGAGTATTTCTTGTTAAGCTACTGGTTATAAATAATGTGTTGATTTATTTGGATAGTTCAAACTGGATTAATAAGATAAAACCTTTTTCATCACAATCATCATCATTAACAGCCTGTAATAGTCCACTGCTGGACATAGGCCTTTCTTTAGCAAGAAGGTTTTGGGTTGGTATAGGGTTATTTCCACACGTAAAAAAAGGGATTGTTTCAAGTTTTTTTTAAATGGAATAGGTGGCAAACGAGCAGACGTATCACCTGATGGTAAGCGATTACCACCGCCCATGGACACCCGCAACACCAGAGGCGTCACAAGTGCGTTGCTGGCCTTTGGGGGATGCGGAGGGGGATGGGGGGAGGTGCTAGGTGAGGTCCTGCTTAGTTTGCTCCTTCAAGCCCCGTTTAGCTTACAGATTTGTGAATATTTTTTATAATGATTTTAATTATAACATTACACATAGAGCATTTTAGACTATAGAGCTTGTACGTGCCTATAGATACAATGGTTTATTTTAAAAGACTTATCAATAGTTTTACCCATTCTTATCTTTGATCCCGCATGTTTCTAATGATTTAGGATTTAATGCAAGTCCACAAAGCCGATTCAATGTATATAAGCAATCGAGTACTGATACACTAACGCAAATAAACATACAACATACAATATTACATGAAATTACATATATTTACAGAGTTTTGTGGTAAAATAAATAAGAAATTTAAATGTTTTATATAAAATACTACTAAAACTTAAACAACCAAATTATGGACATTTGTATGATGATAATTATATGTAGCCGTTCGCATAATTTTAATTTATTTAACATAACAATTTAAATGAAAGAAGTAGTTGTACGTCTTTTGGCTTAGATGGTGATGGTGATGACAGATTTAGATTGACTTTCTTTACTTTTCTACACATACAATTCATGCTTTTGAATAATGAAATTCCTGCGAACGCGAAATATACTTCAAAAGTGATTTTAAAAATTCTCTTCACGTACTCGCAAAATAAATAAATGTACATCTCATTGACATTTCAACTGCTAAGTATAAACCAAGTATCAACATATCCTTACCGGATATTTTTCATAGCTGCTCATTGCTGCTACAGTCAAAGCGGTTTTAAAAAAAGTATCTTCATAGGTATACTTTTTTCTTCTAAGTTAGTAATAATACATATATTACATATCTTCTACATTGTCAAAATCTCTAGACATGAAACACATTCATCATCAACAACTTTGAGCAGTCGACTGCGGACATAGACTTCTGTTGTGATGTCGTCCTTACTTTTTAGTATGTTTAGTGTAACATCACTAGAGGGTGTCATGGACGGACTTCCTCTGTCGAACAGAGAGATTGATTCCGGACTGCGGGGCGACTACACTCTATGAACTGTAATAAATAAATTAATCCTGAAGACGTCTTTCAATCAAGCCTAGGATAATAACAACTTCTAACAAACTATTCGGCCATTGCACTGATGTTTTCATGCTTAGTTTGTTCCTTGGTCGCCTCTTACGAGACCCACTTACGGGATGATGACACTCCGTATTAATAATCTCTTACCAAACGGATATCATATACTCATATTCTTTTGTAAATTAGCATCAGTCTTTGAGGATAACATATTGTAGTCCAATCAAAACTCACTCACTCCATTCACTCTAATCCATTTTAAGTTATATAACTTAAAATCTTTATAATATGATAAAGAAAAACATCCAACAAACAACGGAAACGGCAAGATCACGTAGCCACAACGTTGTCTTGTCAGTCCTCAACCCGCACCTGGCCATCGTGGGGACGTATGGCCTTAACCCTGTCCTGAGAGGAACCCGAGCCCAGCAGTGGGACGTTATGGGTTGTTGATGATGATATGATAAAGATTTATAAACAATCTAAATATTTACATGGATTTATGCTTATAGTTTAAAAACAATTTTCATTGAAATATTTACTCATTCAAATGATAATTGAATCGGAAAACTCTTTGTTGGCATGAAACCTTTGATTTAACAATTTCCATTCTTACCACAAAAGTTGAAAGAAACTTTTACAAATAAAATAATTTTATACTTAAACGGTTATGTTAGAGAAATATGGACAAAAATTCGTGTCGATCAAACATCGTGTTTGACTTTTATTCGTCGCGTTTTATAGTAGCTTCGTTGTAATGAACCATGTCACGAATCACGGGAAATATTTCCATAGTATTTTAGATTTTAAAAATACTGAGTGATCTAGATACGAGTAGTATCTCATTTGTCAATTTATCAAAGACAGTTCATGAAAACAATAGTGAAACCATTTATCTATATTATACAACCATTTATTATTTTTAAATAGCAAACTGTGATCCTTGTAGGGTCTTGGTGAGGTATATATGACCTACCTCAGCCACCATTGATTCCCAATCGAAGTTGTCAAATTTTAATATTGTTACTAAATCTCATTTTTATTGTATTTCGGTTTTTGTGAGAAAATAAAAGAGGTGACCGATAGCTCCGTGTCAGGAGCGATCGGTTACGGCTTATTTGCAAAATTGAAAACTGTTATAAATATAGTTCTTAAATATCTATGTTTAACTTAAGCGATGAAAAAATTGCCTTTTGAGTAAATTTTATTCAACTCAAAGCATGAAATTTAATCAAAAAACTCAAGGGATGAAAATTACATGGTTTTATACGAATTATTATCATAATTACGAATCTTTACTTCAACAATCCAAAAATAGCTGGCTAGCTAAAAACAAAAAAAAAAAAATACATACTACTTATAAGTCGTTTGATGCTTATGTGTTCTCTAAATATACAGATTAGGATATTCTTTTCAGTAGATGTTGACAAAAGGGCCAATTTTCTTGAGCGAGTGTAATATGCGAGTAATACTTTCATCTCCTAGGTAAGAAGTTTTTGGGAGTGTCAATTGCAGTTTTGTTAAATACAGCAATGTTTTTAAAAGTGACGAGAAAAATGAAATGGAAAATATTCAAGATGAAGTGTGAGAAGATTTAAGCAAATGTGTTTTTCCGCTACACCAATCATCATGAAATTATGTATACACTTGACAAAAGATCCCCCAAAGACCTAGAATGTCTTTTGTATACTCAGAAAAAGAACAGCAATCCCGAAAGACTTAACCTTTATTACAAGTAGATACACAAGAATAAAAGCGGCCAAGTGCGAGTCGGATTCGCCCATGAAGGGTTCCGTAGCAGCAAGTAACATTTTTTTTTATATTTGTTTTGATTGAATCAAACGTAAATTGCAGTTTACGATTTATGATGTATTAAAAAAAAACTACTTACTAGATTTCATTCAAACCAATTTTAAGTGGAAGTTTGCATGGTAATGTACATCATATATTTTTTTTAGATTTATCATGCTCTTATTTTAGAAGTTACAGGGGGGGTACACACATTTTACCACTTTGGAATTGTCTCTCGCGCAATATACTCAGTTTAGAAAAAAATGATATTAGAAACCTCAATATCATTTTTGAAGACCTATCCATAGATATATGCATGGGTTTGATGAAAAAAAAAATTTTGAGTTTCAGTTCTATGTATGGGGACCCCGAAATTTATTGCTTTTTTCTTATTTTTGTGTGAAAATCTAAATGCGGTTCACAGAATACATCTACTTACCAAGTTTCAACATTATAGGTCTTTTAGTTTCGGAAAAAAGTGGCTGTGACATACGGACGGACAGACGGACAGACGGACAGACAGACAGACATGACGAATCTATAAGGGTTCCTTCCTTTGGCACGGAACCCTAAAAATGAAGATTCTCATAGCATTGAATACTTACCCAAAACAAGCAGATCTATACTAATATGTAAAGCTGAAGAGTTTGTTTGAACGCGCTAATCTCAGGAACCGCTGGTCCGATTTGAAAAATTGTTTCAGTGTTGGATAGTACATTTATCGAGGAAGGCTATAGGCTATATCATTACGCTAAAACCAATAGGAGCGGAGCACCAATGAAGAATGTTTCAAAAACGGGGGGAAATTTATCACGCTACGGGCAATAGGAGACGCAAACGAGGTTGCGTGGGTCAGCTAGTGAGTAAATAAAAGTTAAGTCTCATTCCTAATAAATAATCGTAATCATTATTTCAAATCCAAATCGCAAATAAATAAAATATAATAGTAGCTGTTATATAAATGAAACAATTACTATTAGTTTGTTTCCATAATAGAATTGATAGCGTTGGAAAGTACGACGATGTTTCAATCATATAGTATCCGAATCTTCCGATTTGTTTCCAAATCATCAATCATGATTTTTTTATATAAGTGATTATAGGCACATAAATGAATTTAAAAAAACTAGAGATGGGACGTTCTTGTCTTAATATACATATAGGTACCTATATAAATACACTATTTCAACCTCCGGCCGGGTTTACCCGGCCATTATTACAAATCTATTTATAAATACATATATACACCTAATTTTATCAATTTAGTTCAGTAGTTTAGGCGCTACGGTGGAACATAGAAACACATTCAAAACCGTAACCCTCGCTTTCGGCTTCGCCGTGGTAGGGTGATAAATACTGCATTCAGATGAATATTGCTTCTAAAATCATATGAACGTTGTCTATTATTACGTCAATAACTTTCATTCATAAATTTTTAAGTAAATTAGTAATATCTACTTTAAGTAAAAACAGAAGAACCAAGTGAAAAAATCGTAACTTATTATAAAGTACAGAATATCAACGTAAAATGACAGAATTCGTGCTGTCACGTTTTGTTGGTGAGTGCGAGACCGGAGGCCCAATGATGCAGAAGCATCACCCCAAATAAAAAAACTATCCGGTAGGCTAAGCTCAGCGGCTTTTGCTGTAAAAAAGATTCGGCATTTAACTGATGTTGATACAGCTAGAATAGTTTACTTCAGTTACTTTCATAGCATAATGAGTTACGGTATCCTACTCTGGGGTAACTGTGCAGATATTAATGCCATATTTGTTTTACAAAAACGCGTTTCTCTCCGTTCCAAATTTAAAGAGATAAATATTCTGACTGTATCTTCACAATATATATACGAAAATTTAGTTTATGTTCAAAAAAATATATCAAAGTTTCCTAAAATCAGTGATGTTCATTCTGTAAATACCAGAAACAAACATAATCTTAGTGTTCACGTCACTCGTCTCCACAGAGTAGGCAACTCGTTCATGGGACAATGTATACGCTTTTACAATAAACTCCCTATTGATATTAGGAATTTGCCATTAAAGAAATTTAAGAATACCATAAAATCTAAGCTATCCGCAAAGGGGTATTATACCATAGCAGAATATCTTGATAATAAAACCGCCTGGGATTGAGCTGCCCATTCTGCACATGCTGTTTATTTTGAATGTTTAAATTTATTTTGATGTGACGATAATTTATAGTTTGAAACAAATTCATTTTAAATTATTGCTATTGTTGTCATTTTTTTTTAAATTATTATCTTTACTGATTATTGTAATTGTATATTGTTTTAAACTTTCATGGTCAGAAACATTAAAATAGAAATCTACGGGATTGCTACCATGTACGTTTTTGTTTGTGAGTATATTGTGTATGATCATGGCGCTTGCAACAGCGTGACTCAAATTGTAATTATCGTATTCCTTTTATTGAAATAATGTCATTTGCATATTGTCTGGACTTTAAAAGAGACCGTGATCCCTGAGTTTGTTTCGTCCTTTCTTCTCAGGGCTAGTCCAGTTAGGAAAGGCCGAACTCATCTGCTCAAAAAAAGTATAACTTGCAAAAGTGTTCATGTAACCTAATTGCAGAATAAATGATTTCATTTCATTTCACTAGGCTAGCATTTTGAGGGTCACCATGCTGCTTTGTTGCATTGTCTGCATTCGCAATGAGTTTCGTGACCACCACTGTTGGATTCTGTTTATGCTTTCCATCAGGCAGAGTAGAGTCATTTTGGCTAGCCCATACATAAAAACAAAGTTTTTTTTCGTTGTAATCCTTTAATATTTACCCTAAGTTTAAGTCAGCATTATCCAGCTGGATGCTAATCAATGATTTATTCATGAAAAGAAAAACTTGACGAGTTGTTTGAGTAAGTTCAATTTTCTTTATGTGTATTACACTTGTTCCCATTTAGTTAAATGTTCACATCATCATTCAACATTCGTTGGCATTTTTCATGTTGATGGCATAATATACAAAACACACAATTTTTCACGGAACAACCTTGAGATATTATGTTCAAGATTGTGCGTTTTTCGTTCTGAAAAGGTATAGTTTAACGTGTTTTGCTGCAAGTTTTAATGTAATTTCAAATCGATGATTATAGTATAAATTCACAGTCGTATCTATAATTAAGTTGTAAACCATAGTTTTTTGAAACCACCAGGTATAAAAATGACGAGATTGCGTATTTTTCGTTAAAATTACTAGTAGGTACCTGAAAGACTGATCTTTCCACGGTATTTTTTTTTTTTGTTTTTTTTTTTTTTTTTTTTTTTATGTTAGGCCCGCCATAATGACTCTACTCTGCCTGATGGAAAGCATAAGCAAAATCCAAGAGTGGTGGTCACTATGCTCACTGCGAATGCAGACAATGCAGCATGGTGACCCACACCATGGCGGCCTAGTGATGCTGCTGCATCTTTTAGTCTAGTCAACAAGTATAGAACTTGTTGACTAGACTAATTGGGCCTCCGGTCTCGCACTCACCAACGAAACACGACAGCACGCTGTCATTTTACGTTGATTTTCTGTGGGAAAATTTTCTATAAATGCCCCAGCTAGATCGATTTATCGCTATATATACTAAATTTAATGACAATAGTTGGAACCGTTTCCGATATTATATATAGGTATATATTTACAAGAATTTCTCGTTCAAAGGTATTAGATAAATTAAACCTTTTTTGTTCTCTATACTTGTGCGGAGAGAAGTTTGCGAAATTTATTTATTTAAATCCCACCCAACGTTATCGTATATTATTTGCATAATGTAAACTTTTAATAACAATATAGTTAGTTTTACTTTTGTTAAAATAACAGTTTTATTAACAGTAACGTGAACTGTCAGGGTTTCTGGCACATCGATGATATAGTTGCAACTGGATTAGTAGACTATGGCAATATTTTCGACTATGTAATGTAAAGACAACATAACTAATAATAAATAAGTACTTAAGTGCATAACGAAAGAGTGTAAACATACTTTACTCAATGTAAGTAAAAGTCATCCTCGTACATATTTCACAGAATCTTTACGGCATTTTGTCGTTCACACAAAACAATATCCTTCTCGTTTAGCATTCAAAGCGACTTGAGAAAGTCAGAGATAATCTACATCAACTTCGTATATATTCTACTTTACTTCATTCATACCATTTATAAAGAAATGATGCTTCGAGCTAGGCGTGGTTAAAGACCTTATCACATACGACACTTTAAACGCGTCAGTAATACGTTATTTATGTGGTGAATTTGTGTCTTGCGGTTATTTTTCAATGTATCTGCTCGTATTGGTATACTTTTAGTATCTGCAACATTTTAGGTCGGCTTATTTTGCCAATATGGCAGGTGTATCGAAATTGAACCCTATATAGTTGTTCTGATGTTTTCTTTTTCCAATTTTCATATTTTACGCGTGACATTAAGGTTTCTACAGGGAGATTTATAACTAAGTACATACTTTTCTTTAGTTGATTGCGGTAAAATACTAAAGAGTCATTAAAGGTTCAGGCCATCCAATTTGCTTTTTTATCACATTATTAACTGCTGGATATAGGCCTCTCCAATTGCTCGCCTTATTTATTTAGTTATTATACTAGCTGTTGCCCGCGGCTCCGCTCCCCGTATAATTATATCGGTTATCGCGGCAAATAGTAGCCTTTGTGTTATTCTGATGTATAAGCTATATTACTGTAAAGTTTCATCCAAATCCGTTCAGTAGTTTTTGCGTGAAGAAGTAACAAACATACACACTCACAAACTTTCACTATTATATATTAGAGTAAAGTATGATTATTGAGATATTAATGTGATTTGGATATAGTTTCTACTTCTCTGATTTTATTACAATTTAGGTATTCTTGAATTTTTACCGTTATATTACTCAAATAGTGATAATTATAACCATTCAAATAAACCCTACCAGTATTTTGTTGAACTTTCGTTTATCATTCAAACTGACTTGAGAAAGTCAGTTTGAACGATATATACTAATGTGGTACTTCATAGAGGGCCACTCCTCTCCTCCACAACTAACTTCACCGCACAATCAACTTTCACCCCAGGAACTTATTGAGATTTTAAGTACCACATGTGGTCAGACCCTAAGCTTAAATTACAACAACCATCAAACTATGTGTTTTGAATAAATAACAACAAACTTTCTATCAGTTGTTAGAACTACTACACACTACAACTATTTGTGAATGAAACTTGATCATGAAGTGTCTTATTCATTTAAAGGGGTCATTTACATAGTAATTACGTCAAGGACATTACCCCAAACGCCGAAACGGTATAGCACTTCACAAGGCTTGAGAAGTAGGTGTGACTTAAACTTACCGAATGATATCATTGTATATTCGTAATATTAGAGCAAATTACTATTCACTTTTCACTTGGCTATGATAATTTTCTTCTTATTATTATAAGTGATACGTAATTATTAAAAAAAAAACAACTTATTATTCAAATTCAAGGAATATGAAAATATCATGCTTAAGGAATTATTTTTCATTATTTAATGGTGTTTGTTAATATTTATTATGAGCATTGTAATATGTATTGTTCTATAGTTTGCTTTAGTGAGATTATGTTTACGTATGATTGATTAGGTATACCACACAGGGATCTCCCTTATGATTCAGAATATAAAATATTAATTCTTCTATTCAAATGAGATTAGAAATTAACTAAGCAAATACTGTCTACCAACCAACATGAAAAACAATAACCATGAGTAATAATAATAACAAAAAATTTCGGACAATATTATATTTGATAAAGTATTTTTTTAGTTGACTACGGTAAAACCGAAAGGAAGAATAATTGTTTTGGTAGTCTATGTGTCTCTCTATGGTCCACCGTAGCGTCTAAACCACTGAACCGATTTTAATCATTGAGGTTTCAGTAGATTTGTAATAATGGCACAGGTGACATAGACTATATAAATTACATCAAAAGATTTTACGTAGTCGGGTTATAGATTTAAAAACCCTTGTTATCTTATAATAGGCTCCTGGAACGATTGTAAGAAACCCGCCTAAGACAACCATGTGGTACCAAAGGGTATAAGTGTAACTTCGCCTGAGAATCTAACTTGAAATAGAATAATATGCGTTGGCACTTCCGAACACGCATTCATAAGAGGGAGGATATTTTTATGGGGCCGTGTAAGTAACGGTCGAACATTATGAATTTATGGCCCTGGTCCAAAAGCGGGGATATTATGGCTTGAACCCGGAAAAGCCTAATTTTACTGTCAGCCTCAGATGGGTTTATGAGTTTCATTGTGTAGAGCATAAGTAATTAAAATCTTTTTTTTCTTTTCCATGTGAAAAAAGGTTTTATAAAATGTCATATCACGCATAAATTTCATCTGAAATGTTGGTTAGGGGAATATCGTTGACATTATGTAGAATTTCTGGTTAGTCGTATCCAACTTATGTTATAAACACGAAAGTTTGTCTATTTGTTTGTCATGACTTCAAACCTTAGCCCTTAACCAATAATAGTAAAATATTGTATTTATGTTGTCGCGGGTAGAGAAAAAGATACAGGATACTATTTGCCCACAAAAAAGTTTGTTCCCAAAAATATTATTTTCTGATTTTGTGATACAACCTGAAATATACAAACTTCAACAAAAGCTGATAACACATGACGCAATGTGCAAAATTGGCAGTTCCGTTGATGTGATAACAACGGTCGACTAAAGTGCTTTGTAAGGCTTAGCTGCTATCACTGCTATCAGCAAACAAAACTGCAGCCCATGATATCACACTTGGCTTATAACTACTGTAACGAATACACGCTCTTATGTGACATATCTAGCGCCATCTAGTGAATACGATCTAAAGTACTTTTTAACTTTTAGTTCTATATCGCGCAATAAAAATAGTCATTAGCATATATAGGATTTGACTGCCTCGTTGGCGCAGTAGTAGCGTACGCGACTACTGTGCACGAGGTCTCGGGTTCGATTACCGGATCGGACCAAATGTTTGTATGATCTGCAAATATTTGTTTCGGTGTTTGGGTGTTTTCTATGTATAATATATATGTATTTACAAAAAAAGTATATATGTATTTATATCAGTCGTCTAGTACCCATAACACAAGCTTTGCTTAGCTTGAGACTAGATGGCGTTGTGTGTTTAGATGTCCGAAATATTTATTTATTTTCCGCATGTCACGGTTACTTCTAAAGTTCGGAGGGTCGTTTTGTCTTGTAGGGTCGTAATTAGATACCATTCTTTAATGCATATACAAGAGAGATGTATATACGTTTAACTGACCAGACGGGATAGTTTATTTCAAGCTTTCCTTCTGTGATTATGTCCTGCGTTGTATGTCCTCTTTTTTATGTTTGAGCCTGCCAAATTGACTCTACTCTGCCTGATGGAAAGCATAAGCAGAATCCAAGAGTGGTGCCTTAGTCGCCTCTTACGATACCTACAGGATGGTTAAGTGTGGTTACACTCCTTATTCTTAATACGCCACTGCATGGCGAAGAGGACGTTATGAATATATATATTTGTAATGCTAGACTACATCCGTGGCGCAGTGGTAGTGTATGCGACTGCTGTGCTCGAGGTCGAACCAAATGTTTGTATGATCTGCAAATATTTGTTTCAGAGTTTGGGTGTTTTCTATGTATATGTATGTAGGGGCGGCTGAATGAAAAAACACCTTTGGAATTCGTTCTTCTTTATTTTTATCACCACAAGCAATTATTACACGTCTTAGCACCTTAACCGCCATTTGCAAGAGAGCGAGCTAGTGTTGCCATTACACAGATAAAAATTAATACTACTCGATACTTTCTTTTTTTTCTACATCTCGGCCATTCTGCTCCTTTGTCAGTCTGGCCCTAGACTGACCTTACACTGAATTACTAAATTTAACTATGATAACGACTTACTTCTGAATCAATACAAAAATGAATTTTAAAATTAAAAGTACAACTTCATCGCTATTCTAACTTCACCTTTTTTTTTTTTTTTACAATGCTACAACACCATATGCTCTCCTTAACATAACAACAACTATCACTCTTTGTTTCTTATCTTACTTATTCTAAAACACAAATAAATTGTTTTTTTTTTTTTTTTAACCATCTTTAAATAAGTAGGTACTTTATATTAAAAGTTAACAAAATACTCAACTTCTGAAAAGTAACAAGTTATCATTTCTCAAATTAATTTAAAGTCTAAAGCTAGCTTACTATCTTGTTTAATTTTCCTGTTATTAAATTACTTACAAAACTATTAGTTGCCATTTAATTATTTATCTTACTAGTACAGCAAAAGCTCTTCTCCAGCTTAACAATAACTTATAATAATACAATATTTTCTGTTTAGTAATAAACTCTGGTATTAGTATTTGTTTTTTAATTAAACAACTAAACTACACTATTTCACTCATATGATAACAACAAAATAAATCACTATATCTAAACATTATACCATGACTTTTTTAACTTTTGATACAATAGTTTGGTTTCATAGTGTATGCACCATCGCTCAACATACTGACATCTTCAAGAGGTTTGCATCAAAGAAGCTGATAGATACCTTAAGTTCATAAAAGTAAAATGTTATTCAAAATCTACTTTTTCTTTCTTCATACCATTATCATCTTTTCAAATTCAATTTAATTTAGAATAAAAACTGACTTTAAATATTAAATAATAAACTACTATTAACCGCACTTAAATATAATTGAATTAAGGCCATCTCTTTATATAGTCAACACCTGAAGTGGTTCTTACTGGCCCTTCCTTACTTCTGTCAATCTTTTCTACCTCATATCGATCCTTGCCAAGCTCTTTCACTATTTTATATGGTCCAAAAAATTTCTGTTTCAACTTTAATGCGTTTCCAAACTGGGTTCTCTGTATAGCTACGATGTCACCTTGTTTATATTTCTCTCCTTCCTTACGCTTCTCATTAAATGTTTTCTTATTTTCTTCTTGAATACGTAAAATCTGCGCTTTAGCCTCTCTTCTTAAGTTGTCTCTTTGTTCCATAAACTCCTTTCTGCTTTCTTCTTCTAAGAATTCTAAAATTGTTATACTTTCTTTTAATTTCATTTTGGTTCCTGTCAGTAGTTCAAAGGGTGAGGTATTAATTGATCTTTGGTAGGTGCTGTTGATTACTCTCTGTAGTTTGCTTACATATTTATACCAATGTGCAGGTTCTTCAATACACATTTTAGACAGAGTGGATATAATTATCCGGTTCATTCTCTCTACCTGCCCGTTTCCACGAGGTATACCAGTCGTTATTGTGATGTGTTGGATCTCTTCTTCTTGACAATATTGTCTAAACTCACCTCCTGTAAAAGCTGTTCCTCGGTCTGTCACCAAGCGCTGGGGGTTCCCAAAGTCTTTCTGATGTAATTTTAATTTTTCAACTGTCTCTTTCGCTGTCAAAGTTTTCACAGGGTATTTATTTATTTATTTATTTATTTATTTAAGCCCTTTAAACCTATACATATAATAGTTTTAAACATATCTTTTTGTTAGTTTCCTTAGTATACATTCTTATTAATATGTTAATGAGTTAGTTTTCGTTTTTTCCTTGTATAGTCCCTTTTCGGGTATAGGCCTCCTCCATATCTTTCCACTTCAGTCAGAATTGGAGGGTAGTGGTCGTAATCCCCACGGGGACCAGCCGGGTTGGGGACGTTGTAGTTTTTATTTTATTTTAGTTCTTGCATTTTGTTGTTGTAGTTTTTATTTTGTTGTAGTTTTTATTTTATTGTAGTTCTTATATTTTGTTGTTGTGGCTCCGGATTTTAATTGTTACTTTTTTGTTTTGTTTAACAGGTCGAATGCATTTATCTTGCTGAATTTGGAGTTAGGCGTTTTGATGATATTGTCGTTTCTCTGTTTTTCTTCTTGATCAGGTGAAGGAGAAGTTCTTTTTCGTTTTTCTGTGTTTTTGTTACTCTTTATTATTAGCTTGTCATACCTTATAAAGGCAGTATTTCCTTTCTCTTGCTCTTCTTTTTGTTTAGCCTTTAGGTCCTTTCGGAGTTCTAAAACTTCTTTGGGGAAGTCTTCTGTAATGTGCACATTTTTTGGTAATAGTTTTTTGTTCTTTAATAGCTCAATTTTCCTCCATTCGAGTGTAACCGATATGAGAACCGGTCTGTTATTGTTTTCGATCTTTTTACCTAATCTCTGGACCTTACTTATTTCCCATATATCCCACTTGGCTTTGTCTGTTTTTCCACTTACTATGTTTAGGGTCTCCAAAACATCTTCCAGAAGTTGTTTATTGTCATTTTCTGTTTCTGGCATGCCATGAATTATAAGGTTCTTCTTTCTCCCTTCTCGCTCTAGAATATGGATTTTCGATTTGAGTGTATCTACTTCTTGTTTTAATATTTTGTTCTCTTTAATAAACGGATCTAATTTTTCTTCTATCTTTGATGTTATATTATCAGTAATTTTTTGTGTTAGCTCTTTTGTTTGAAGCTCCATTTGTTGATTGAGTTGTTGGGTGAGCTTTTCAAATAATAAAGTTATTTGTTTCTCCATTTCGTCACCTTTGTTAAGAAGTATAGATTTTCTACTATTTCTTTTTTCTTTTTATAAAGTGGCAACCCTCAGCACTGTTGTGAAGTTGGTTCTTTGATGTTTGTATATTTGACAGTGACGGATGAATGACTGATACAAACAGGATATAGGTTTTTTTTTTCAAGTGACAACGCGCAATTTGTATATATGTAGTTATAGTGGTATCTACCTTGGCGATGATGGATTTTCGTGTTTTTGTTCGTAGTTCGATGTGTTTCTAAGAATCTGTATCTTGGAACTTCGATCCGACACTTTGTGAACACCACGGGGTCGCACTTTTGTTTGGGGCTTGTGTTTTCGTGAGAAATTTTAATAAAATAGCGACACTAACAGAAACATGCACTCGCTTGACAGTTGTTAAACCGTTTCACAGGGTATATCCAAACAAATTTTGTGAATCCGTCTATAACAGTAAGAATGTGATTGTACATTTTTCTAGTTTCATCAAGTGGTCCCAAATGATCACAGTGCAGGGTGTGGAGAGGTAGGTCACCTTTGTCTATTGGATTTAAAAATCCCTCTTTTTTTCCTGTCTTTCTGCATGCCAGTAAACATGGAACACACATAGTTATTGTTTTCTCAATTTTTTCATCTAACTTAGAAATGAAATAATCATTCTCTATAATTTCTTTAACTTTCTTCTTGCCAAAATGCCCAATACCATGAGCTTTCTTTATAATTTCCATGTCCATTATCTCTGGTATAACTAGTTTCTTCTCTACTCCTTTGTAAATGATTTCATTTTCCAAAAAATAGTCTTGATACTCTTTCTCCTTTAGCACTTCTCTTATAGCTTTTAGTTGAATATCGTCTTCCTGTGCTTTCTTTATTCTTGACTGCAACTCTAAATTAACAAAACAAATGTGTCTACTGAGTGAATCAACATGCTGCATCTTATCACCTGTCCTATGTTCTATTTTAAAGTCAAAGTCCTGTAAAAACAATATCCATCGTGCCACCTTAGCTGAAACATCCTTCTTATTAAGCGTCTTCTGGAAAGCTTCGCAGTCAGTCACTATCTTGAACTGTATACCTAAAAGGTATCTTCTGAACTTTTTGACACCTTCTATCACTGCTAATGCCTCAAGTTCATAACTACTGCACTTCTGCTGATCTTCTGTAGTCTTTCTACTTAGGAAATGTACTGGATGCCATCCGCCATCTATTGGATCTTTTTGTAACAAAATTGCAGAGTAACCATGTTTAGATGCATCGGTGTGCAATTCTGTTTCTAAATGCAAATCAAAAATTTTTAAAACAGGTTCACTACATAACTTTAGTTTTAAATTCTCAAATGCTATCTTTTGTTCTTCATTGAAACAAAAGTTACCTGCTTTAATTAAGTCTGTGAGGGGTTTTGCTATCCTTGCATAATCTTTAATAAATTTTCTAAAATAAGAAGTTAAACCAATGAAGCTATGAACTTCCTTCAAATTCTTCGGTTCTGGAAAATTTAAAACAGCTTTTGTTTTCTCTGTTGAAGGTTTGACCGTTCCATTCTCAACAATGTGCCCTAAATATTCAACTGATGTTTGGAGTAGCTGTGTTTTATTCCAATTTATTTCAAGTCCATATTCAGCTGCAACATTCAACACCTCCCTTAGTCGCTGTATTCCCTCGTTCTCATTTTCTGCTAGAATTATGACGTCATCGATGAAGATTAAGACTATGCCCTTTCTTATAAAATCAGAAAAAATTATGTTTATGTAACGAGTAAAGTATTTCGGGCAATTACTGAGTCCAAATGGTGCTCTAAGAAACTCATACTGTCCTTCAGGGTTACTAGTGACAAATGCTGTGTACTTTACGGAACTATCTTCTATTGGCAAATGAAAGAAACCATTCCTTAAATCCAGAGTGCTAAACACTTTTGCTCTACTTAATTTATCTATGTGGTCATTTATCACTGGCAGAGGATGTTCATCTTTTATCATCTTTTGATTAATCCGCCGGTAATCCACACATACTCTTGTTTTTCCATCTTTCTTCTTTACTAACACTAAAGGACTTGCATACTCTGAGTAACTTGTTTGTATGATACCTTGGGATAACCATTCTTCAATCTGCTCATTCACCACTTTCTCCTCTGTCAAAGCCAATCGTCTTGGACGTTGCGAGACTGGTACATCATCTTTTAGAACTATTTTCAACTTGATTGGGGCCTCCTTCACCTTCAACGGCTTATAGTTTTCAATAATTTCCTTAACTAAGGGATTAATTGACAAAGCATTTTGTTCATCTAGGTTGGAAAGCATACACAACTGGTATTGACTATCATAAGAGTTTGGCCTCACTTCAACTTTACCTTTGTCAACAATGAGTATAGTGTTACTTAAAAAAGGTTGACCTAGAATAACCTGATAGGGAATGGCACAACTGGGTACAACATGAAAAGATGTAGTATATAAATGGTCATCTATCAAAATATTGGTGGTGAACTTACCCTTAGAAACCACCCTTGAAGATCCCAGCCCAGTGAGAGATGTCATATCGCTCACGAAGTCGTAAACATTGCCTGAAATTTGCTTATACCAATCGTCGCTTATTAAGTTTACCTCACTTCCCGTATCTATTAAACATGGCACCGTTCTATTACTAATTTTAACATTTTTTATAGATTTATTTGTCGAAATATCATGTTTAAAGCCATTGTTTACACTAAGAATCGTGTTTTGGTTATGTTGTATCACCGAACTGTCAATGTCACCAACTTCACTCGAGTCCGAAGCGCCATCTGTCGACTTTTGTACTATCATAGTTTTGCGTGCCGGATCCACACTGCTAGACATTGCTGTTGTCGTTTTACACTGCGTACCTATATGACCGTACAAATTACAACGAAAACACTTAATGCCCTTGGAACACTCACTAGCAAGATGTCCTAATTGACCGCACTTGAAACAACGTTTCGTTCCCGTAGTCACAGGTTTTACACTCGAACGTTGTCGGACAACTTCCTGCTTCTTACATTTGTTTTTAAATGTTTCGTACAATGTCAGCTTTTCTTTTAGCACGGAGTATGAAGTGACACCATAAAGCAGCAGTTTGTTTGATTCGTAGTCATGTATCCCGTCGATTATATACTGGATCGACACATAGTCCGGAAACTTAGCCCTTTTTCCTAGCTCCTTCATTGCTAACATGTACTGGTAGTATGTTTCATCGCTTCTTTTCTTTCTCGAGCTCATTATTTCGTGCATTTGCTTTGCATTAATGCTCTCTGGGAATTCTCGTAATATGGCTGTTTTTAACTCTTCGTAAGTCTTGAAGGTTTTTTCACTTCTCAGCCACAGCTCTGCTGTTCCAGCAAGTGATCTTCTCGCTATAATTAACTTTTGAGTCGCCGTCCACCCGAAAATATCAGCATTATCTTCGATATCTTGCGTCCATTTTGTTGCGCTGTACGTCATGTCGTCGCCGGTAAATTTAGGTATTGAATCGCCTATTGTAACCCCATAGTTCGTGGTATTGCCGGTCTTTCCGTCGTCTCCTGGTTGGTTTGTCATCGTTGATTGTTGTAGTGTATTAAAATAAAACTTTTTTGCGTCTTCACTACCGCGTGGTTAATGTCGTCGTTACGCCGCCGGTAATCGTCGTTTTTCGTAGAAATAAAACTATTAAACATTCAGCCCAAATGCTCGTATATCCCGGGCGAGAGATTGTAGGGGCGTCTGAATGAAAAAACACCTTTGGAATTCGTTCTTCTTTATTTTTATCACCACAAGCAATTATTACACGTCTTAGCACCTTAACCGCCATTTGCAAGAGAGCGAGCTAGTGTTGCCATTACACAGATAAAAATTAATACTACTCGATACTTTCTTTTTTTTCTACATGTATTTATAAAAAATATATTTATATCAGTTGTCTAGTATCCATAATACAAGCTCTGCTTCGTTTGGGACTAGATGGCGTTGTGTGTTAGATGTCCGAAAAAAATATTTATTTTTAAACTGGCACAATCTCAGAGCCAATATACAATAGTAAATAATTTTAGAGTTATTGTTGAACTTTGAACATATCGATGCATAACAAACCCAGTCTGCCTGACATACATAAATTGGTCGATGAACTCTCAGAACGAGTTCAAGGAATACAGACATAGCCAACTTATATTTATTTCATCTGGCAACTCAGGCCGAATATTACTTGTGTTGGCAATAAATATTTCAGGAGACCTGATAACCTACTTCTAAGATGGGTTATATTTTATAGATATTTATCTCTGGCGGTCTGCCATAATGTAGTCTGGAGACAGACTATGAGTCGAAAGTCAAAATAACTTGTCTTGAATAAGGTAGTAGAGCCACGTTGATTTCAGCATGAACGGGCCGGCTCGACCGGGGCGGTAATACCCTCGCACAGAAAATCAACGTAAAATGACAGCCTTCACGCTGTCGTGTTTCGTTGGTGAGTGCGAGACCGGAGGCCCAATGATGCAGAAGCATCACTAGCCCGCTATGGTGTGGGTCACCATGCTGCATTCTCGCATTGTCTGCATTGACAGTGAGTATGGTGACCACCACTCTTGGATTCTGCTTATGATTTCCATCAGGCAGAGTAGAGTCATTTTGGCAGCGTCAAAGATAAAAAAAAGACACAAAGTGGAAGAGTATATCTATTCTATTGTAGCCAAATAAGCGTAAAATTTAGTATTTTTATCGGACCGCACTCGGAATCCGTCTTATTTCGTGCTGATATCTTCTTACTACTATTGATTATTACCGTAAGTAGCACTTAATAATTACGCCGAAAAGTGCCCGCAATTTTTTAAATTACTATTATATATATTTTCTATATACATTGCTGTTTTAAGAATGATATTTTATTTACCAACAACATAAACTATTTTTTTTTATGAATATTAATTACCAACTTTTTATAAAAAAAAAATCTGACACTTTTTGACTAGCGACCTGTTACCAATGTATTGTCCTATTCAAAAATGAATGTACATATTTGAGTTTGAGTATCTATATGATGAACGTATAGATTCTGCAGCCGGATCTTAGACCATAAAGTCATTTAATTAATAAAATATCGTGTTTGTTATCGATCTGCACTGATTTTCATGTTTTTTTTTTGTGTATATATTTGTTAGGTCTGAGAATAGGTCATAGTCTATCAAGCTTAATATTAAAAATATAGAGCCCTACTATCTGTATAACTATTTTTATTTTGTTTTCTTACATTAGATCTGAGTTGAAAGTTTCAGGTGTGTAAATTTAGATTGTAAATGTATTTTTGTTGTTTTTGATTTACGAACATATAATATTGTTTGTTTTTGAGATATAATAAAAAAGGTAGTATATTATTTCAATATTTTACCATGTCTAATTCACTTTGATTTGTATCACCAAAACAAAAAGATTAAATCGTGGATATGGAAATACAGTGCAATTATTAATCCATTAAAACTAGGTTAGTTTTGTTTTCTAATATGCTTTTTTTTCATTGAAAGTTTACATAGAAACTATCAGTTTTTGATTTGCTGTAGAAAACTATGTATTTCTATATTGTTTTTATTAATTATTTGTTATACTACAAGCGGTCAAAAAAAGTTATAATTAAACTGTTGGTAAGCAGTTATCATTACTAATTGTACCTACCTATATTCATCTGGCGTTTTATTTGTGACATTATTCTACGCATTTTGTATGTAATTTTCGTCTGTATTAAACTTATTTTTTAACCGACTTCCAAAAGGAGGAGGTTTTTAATTTCATCGGTAATTTTATTTTGGTAATTTAATTTTTAATAGTGAATGAAAGTGATAACTTTTTATGTGAGGGTCAACCGCTTCGTTACGTAACGCGTTACGGAGCCAGTCTGTCTGGCTTCCCTTTCTCTCACGCATACGGCAGCGGTAAGCAGACTCCTCCTCTTGTAATCTTTGTTCTGGTTATATAAATGAAAGATGGTATACTTTACAATAATATATTTAAAAGAAGTGCTCCGAAGGCTCAACAATGTTTTGTTGATTCGTCTCAGAGTTCACAAAATTTGTCCCGCGTACGATAAGAAAACATGACTATGATGGCCGCCGGCTCTCTCAGCGGCTCGGTTTCCTGAGGGCTAAGGGGTCTGCCCTTCGTCGGTGACGCGGCGCAGTGACGTTACCCGACGCTCTGGCTGCAGACACAACACGCCGTCTGCTATGCCGTGTACAGGAGAAACTCCGTACTCTTCCCACTAGTACCGTGGAAACCCGTACCCGTAACTTGGAACTCGTATCGTGGACCTGAATATTTCGGATCACATATACACTTAAACAGTTAACAATTACACTTTAAATATCTTAACGACGACGGCTCGCTAGTGGCTGGCAGTAGGTAAAACGTAGTAAGAAATCATCCGCAAATGAACATACTCGAAAATTTATATAATGCATAAATAGTGTTGTACCTAGCAACTCGACTATTACTTTGCATACGCCTAAATGAAGTAATCGATCACTCTAACCCACACCGCTAGCCTTAAATAGTTCAACTTAGATTAGCTTCAGTTATTTCTTCTGTAGGGCGTCCCGAAATGCACACGTTTTTTTTGCTATAACTATAACGATATAAAATGCTGACAACTGCCATTAAAATTTGCACACCTGAGAAAGGTAATAAATCAGCGTAGCTATTATATGTATTATGACAGCTTTGTACCTACCTGTTTTATGCAAATAAATGATTCGATTTGTATCATGTGCATTCCAAAACTATGTGGCTTATATTTCAATAGAATTCATCTGAACTCTACTTAGAAACACATATATAAAAGCTGACCCGTGCAACTTCATCAGCGTTTCTTTTCAATCATGCTCGACTTATATTGGTCTAAGACTCTAAGCTTAATGTTAACTATCCTATCATAAGCACGTCAGCAAAACATACATTAAAATAAATTAAATATAAAAGCTTTTTAAAAACAAGCTTTTACCGGAATGCCTCAGGATGAATCAAACGAGTCCAAACTCGATGATGTTGCGACATTTCTTTACAGAGTTCCTATGGCCACCTTTCAACTCCAGCATCAGATCAGCTCCATGTCATTATAATATTGTACTGTCACGCTGTATACATATGCTTGCAAAATTTCAGCAAAATCGGTTGAAGATATCTGCTTCAAAATTGAGTTTGCAAGATTCTACCCGAGCATACAAGCATACATACATACATTGCAAGTTAGCAAAAATCTTGTAAAATCGTGAAAATCGGTTAGATAGTTTCGGAGTTCATCGTGAATAACAACGTGACACGAGAATTAGGTCTATATAACAATTTTTTATAAAGAACGTACCTATGTCATATGACATTAAGTAGACCTGATACATACTATTCCAATTTTATGTATCAGTAATAAAATTGACTTTAATTGGTGCATGCATGTATATTAATGAATGTCATAAAATTAATCAGGAAGATCTACGGAGCTACGTGCTACGAACATTTTCGTAGCACTATCGTAACGAGCTACGTTGTAAGTCTTGTTCAGAGCCAGGTATAAAATATTAATAAGACTATAAAGTATTCTTTTCCCAGAAACTAATTAATTTGTTCTAGATACTGATTTGCTTTGATCATTTTTGTACAAAATGTTTTATAATTAAAAGTGCTTACATCGTACTGGTAACTTTTTTAACAACATTTTTGTGGCTTCATAAGAAAGCTTAAATGTAATGTTTTCAGCGGGAGCCTTTGTTAAAAACACAATGTATTTGTTGTTTAATGAAGCTCATTGTTTGCTCTAAAGAAGTTTTTTTTGTAAAATATATGTCCTCCAATGCCTTTTTGTAGTATTTACGCAATTTGGGAAATATTTTGATATTCCCAAATTAATATTTTGACAATAAGATATGGATCTGAAACTCCGTATTTTTTTGCTTATAATTTATTTGAAGCACATGGTCGATTTGGAAGTCAGCCGTTGATCTGATGATGTTACTTCTAAATTCATAGCCTTAATTTCCCATGACCCTTTTCACAAATCTCATTTCCTCAAGGGTTAATTACCAATACGGAGCTCAAATTTTTTGCTATACTTTAAAGTAAGAAGACAAAAAAAAAACTTTTTACCTAAAAAGTGCTTAAAACAGTATATATAGAGATTTTTTTACCAGCCAAAACCTGGAACTCACTACCAGCACACGTGTTTCGCTCCCAATATGATCTTGGGTCGTCTTAACGGGGCGTGAAAAAGGAAATTGAATCGATGCAAAACACACGCATCTGGGCCAAGGGGGCAGATTCAATATCAATCACTATTTTCACAGAAAATTTGATACAAAAAGAATTTATTTTTAGCCCCAAATCTAGAAGGAACGTTTCATAAATTTAATGTTTATAGTCATAATTTGACAAAATCTGTTTGAAGATGTGATGTGGTGTGCAGCAGTATTTGTACTAGATTTAGCAACTAAGTATACTATATTCTCAGAAAAAAATGTTGAAGAACTTTCTAAGCCGTAATGAACCCTTTTTATGGTTAAAATATATAATATTATAATCATCAAAAAATAATCTAATTTGTACTTGCTTCTATAGGTAAAGGTAATATTCGTAATTGTAGATACCCGAAGTTGTTTGAAACAGCAGGTTTTGTCCTAGATTTGGCAACTTAGTATACTATATTCTCAGAAAAAAAGCTGGAGAACTTCCCAGGCAGTAACTAACCCTTTTTATGGTTAAAATACATAATATTGTAATCATTAAAAAAATAATCTAATTTGTACTTGCTTCTATAGGTAAAGATAATATTCGTAATTATAGGAACCCAAATTGTTTGAAAAGGCAGGATTTATACTAGAGTTGGCCATTTAGTATACTATATTCTCAGAAAAAAATGTTGAAGAACTTTCCAAGCCGTAACTAACCCTATTTATGGATAAAAGACAACTCCCGTACTTAAAATGCTTTCTGTGTCGCTTTGTTACCGAGTCACTGTCGGGGGACTTTACAAACATTTACATAAATTTTTGTCCCTTGTGGAAATCGAACCCACTATACTGGGCGTGGTTTAATGGTTAAGCGACCGTTTTAAGTGTTATATGTACAGTTGTTAATATTGGGTACTATTTATTGTTAATGCGCGAAGACAGTATAAGGGGTATATAGTGATGAATATACTTCAAATAACACACAGTTCAATAAGCTTCTTTTGCCATAATAGTGTGTAATATGAAATGATATTTATATGGATCTGGTATGAAAGAGAAAATCGAATATATCGAGTTATATTAGTCCATATTATGACAGAAGCAGTTATGAGGGCTGTCGACAGATGTGAAAACTTGGAACTATAAAAAAAACAGTTATTAGTTTTGGATAATCAAATAAATAATTTGATCTGAAATTAAAATTTGTGTTGTCTAAAGACGCGTATTAATAAGGGTACATGTCGTGTGCATCACCTGTCGACGTGTGTTGTGTGTATAGTCCATTCGCTTAGATACGGTCATCTTGTCGCACGTGCGGCAAGCCGTCCCAAAATCAAAGGGCCGACCTGCGGCGTACACCCACAAGCAAGTATAATTTGTCAGTTTACGCCGTCGTATGAATTAATATATTAGTATTTCACAACAAAAACCACAATTGCGTGCGGGTGCACTGACAATCTCTCAACGAATGGATTATACTGGGTGCGCGCGCTCCAATATGTATATTTATAGATATCTATGCATTCATAGCTGTCTCAAACGTTAAAACGTTACGTGGGCAAGTCGATGACGAAGTTTTCACTTCAAGAAACATAGACGACCTATAAGTAAGAATAATGACTAATAGGGTTATTTACTCATGGTCTTCAAATGTTCTTGGTATCGATTTTCAGAGAAACGTGTGCGTAAAGCTCATGAAGCGTGATAAATAAACACTAAATCATGGTTTTATTTACTTTTTAACATATAAAAGTCAAACAGTTTTCAATCTAAACATTGCGTGACTAAATATATGGACTGTCTAAACTAAATGAAAAATCAGGTGCCAGTTACATAAAAGCTTTTAAAAATAGACTCACAAAATTCTATCAATACCGCCATTTGCCACTTGAGACCGACAAATTTATTTACTACATGCATTTTAATCTTTATTGCGCTGAGATAAAGCTTATTTTCATTCGGGCTTGCAGTAAAGGCTTTGCTCCAGTTGTCGACGTTTCAGCTCTCGACCGTCTAGAGCACTTCAGAGTTCGAGTTGGCACCAAATTTTAGGTTTCAACGCTTCTCATTAGGCGCCGCTCACAGAGAGAAGGGAGTGGAGGGTGCGAGGGACGGGTGGAACGTCAGAACGGGAGGACTATTGTACTTTAAGACGAGGCATTTTGTTCCTCATCTCTTTATATCTATGTAGAGTTTCTCTGTACTCACATTACACGAAGTCTCACTTACGGATATTGCCGTTGGTTTGTGTGGGATTCTATGAAAAGAAGACTAACAGATTAACGCACATACCTTAACACAAACTCATAAATAAACTTAAAAATCATGAGCTTAATTAAAGTTTTATATTACATTGTAACACTAGCACTGTTTACGAGTAGAATAAAAACACGCAGTAGGCAAATTAAAGCAATAAGTTATAACATTATTAACGACTGCTTAATCTAATTCTACGTCAGAGTGAGGGTATACAAATATTGTTTGATAAATCTCTGGTTCAGACACGTTGTATATTTTGATGCAAGATAATTAGTTAGCCCCCCACGGTCCTTTTATACTCGTGGCGGTCGGCGGCTACGCTTAAAAGCTCCGGTCAGCGTTTCAATTATCAACCAATTAATGGAGTCATTTTGTGTATGTTTTTATAATTATGAGCTAGAATTTTTGGTTTTGAGCAGTTATGCGTAGCAAACAGTAAGCTGTAACAACAATTTACGTATAAAGGTGGTGGGATAATATATTAAAATTAACTGAATGTGACTATTTGTCTTGGTATAAGATACAAATTATTAAATGAAAATGTATAGTAAACGCTATTTCGAACTAAGTGTTTCCAAATTACAGTCAGTTAAAGCTTACCCTATAAACCTATGCTGTATGTCTTCACATCTAATCTTCATCACAATTAATTGCAGTGGTTCTATATGTTCATTTTATTTGCAACCGTAGTTTACTACACATCAATAGAAAGAACTATTAAATATTTTTCTGTTTTATTCTTCTCTTTCAAAGCAGAGCAGGTGACATGACCTTTCACAATTACATTGTAGCGGAAATCTTGTTTTAAATTACCGTACAAGCGTAAAGGTCAAGTGGGAACCTTTATCTCAGCATGTATTCATAAAATTGTATGAAGAAGACTGGTAGTAATTGAGTTTAGAGGCGGTGATGTCATTATACCCAGCTGGTGAGAGGTGGGCGGGCCGTTCATAACAGTTACACGTAACATAATTCAGTGATCATTTAAAGAAATCATTGTAAGGATTTATTCGGTGTAGTTTTATTGCATTTAGGAAAGTAAATTTGATACGATATTGACTTTAGGTGAAGTTTATCATGACTACGATACATTTATTTGTTTCTCTTTTTGAACAAATATGGCTCTCAGAAGGTTATTATCCTTTCAGTACTTATTGTCTTTAATATAGGAAAAGCACATAAAGCTAAAATTGTTATTATAATATGTATTGTAAAGTTTTGTTTTTGTATGATAGTCAATTTGTTGTTATAATAGTCAATAAAACAGAACAAGCCATTTAAAACGGTCAAAACTTTTTCGCCAGATAGTACCTGATTTTTATTATTATTATGTTTTTTTAATAACTATATTAAAAAAAGTAATAATATTAAAAATCGTACTAACCTGTCAAAGCTACTCTAAACTACATAAGGGCCCGTATTCACCGCAATTTCGCTGTCCACACGTATTTTCTACCAATCATTGATCACCTGCACTTCACACCTGCACTCGCTCTAATCAAAGTGAATACGGGCCTTAATAGAAAGTAAAGTGGAGTAAGTAAGTAAAGTAAAACACTTGCGCTGGTAGTGAGTGCCGAACCACGCTTATCACCTAAGGTTTTTAATAATAGCCTACGACCAAAGACATAGACTTACCAAATATACAAAATAAAATTCATACAAAACGTTCAAGCCATTTCGAAGGAGTTTGATAACAAACACTGTGACACTAGATTTTATTTATTTACTTTATGCACTAAGTATGTAATGCCCAGGGCATTCTCTTCCAGTTAATCTTACTCAAATTTTATTCGTGTATTAAGATTATGCATTCCATTTTTCTTTAATTTTTCTGACGGTTTGAAGGGAAAGCTAAGATGAGCCTTAGAGTATTAAAGCGTGTGGGCCTAAGTATACGTGACCGGAAGGGACGTGTAAGCGACACTAATATGCTTTGATACTCTACAAGCTAACTTATGCTTTATTTATAAGTGGCTGGCTATGACATTTTAATTTAAAGAAATAAGTCCGCAAAGATTGAGTATGATAGTTATACAATAAATATAAGTGTTGTAAACATATTCTATCTAGTACATTATAAAAACATCTTTATTTTTTTTAAAAGAGGGTGAAAGAGAAGAACATATTCTCGTACTGATAAATTGCATATTTGATTGAACTTGTTTAATGAGAAACTCAAAAGGCAAAGCTTTAAAATTAAAAGTACTAGCAATACATCAATTTTCTAAGCTCAGATATCTTTTTTCTTTCTTTCTCTAGATAATGGCTAGGTTCCATATAAAAAATAAATGAAACTAAAAAAAACAAAATTTAAAAAATTTAAAGCGACTCATTTTTCACCTTCGCAGTGATAGCTAGTCAAAGGAGGCCAAGAGTCATCCTTTCGCTAGACGAAGCAAGCTGACGATAATATGCACGTTAAAACCAGTTGGAAAAATGAGTTTCTGTAGTTTCTGAAAAAGAGGAAAATCTGGAACAGCAAAGTTTTAAAAGCAAAACGTTTTAATTTTACTATTTATTTAAAGACCGCATTCCACATTAGGAATATACACCCTGTGTCGATGTGGGACTTAACGAACATACATCAAACGGAAACAAATAACACCCAGACTCAGAACAATAATTTGCGGATCACACAAAGTGTTTTCCCATGCGGAATTTGTACCCACAACACTTGACGACCGCTTAAAACACTGGGCCAACTGTGCAGTGAAGTTCAGATCCATTTCATGGACACCTTTTATAGTCTAGAATCGAAATATAACACGAGAATGTCAGTAACGCTATAAAAAGAAAAAAGCTTGGCATATAAAAGATACCACGCATTCTCAATTACAGAGAACAAACTACACCTCTCTGCAAATAATTTCCTGTTTATTTTAATCTGTAATTAGAATTTTTCTCTTCGTCGTCTACGTTCTCGTTCCTCCAACATCATTAAGGTACCTTAATGAAGTAGTAGTAAATAATTCTACAATAGTTTTCATAAAATAGTGAACAACATGAATTACACGAATAGTCGATGTCATTTACTAAATAAATAATCTCAAACCATTGATATACAAAAAACCCTCTCAAACGTTCAAAGAGATATGCAAAGGCCTTATGTTCTATGCAATAACAAAGAAAGTTTAAAGTTAAAATCAAAAATTACTGAAATTGACAGTATATCGAATCCTTTAAAGTAGCCTCATTTCATGTCACACCAAGATGTACGGTGTAATATGGTGGAAAAGTTTTTAATGGCATGTACGTGGTACTGAAGTGAAGTGCCCCTAATAGCACCTTTAGATATAAAGACTTGGGAACATTTTCCGCTTAAAATTTTCGGTATGTAACAGGGTCTTTTAGTGTCAAAGTTCATGTAATATTTTTTTTCTATAAATATTTGTGCAGTATGAAAATCTTTATAATGGCTTATTACAGTTTTCCGCTTTAGTCTTTGAAAATATACACGTTGAATTACTTTACCAACTTTTATCCGACTACGGCGAAGCCAAAAGGAAGAGTAATAGTTTTGACAGTCTGTTTGTATGTTCTAATGTAGTGCCTAAACTACTGAATGAATGAGGTGTCAATAGATTCGTAATAATAACCCGAGTTTTTTAGGTTATAGTTTTTAATTTTTTCTTGTTTTAAGGTACGTTTGCACTAGGCAAAGGAGTAGATGGGTAACCGGATGGTAATTGACTATCATCGCCCATGGACACCTAAAATCCAACAGACACAAGTGAAGACAAGGGGGGGGAATCAGACAATTGGTGTCTTGGACAGGTCCCGGATAAAATCACTCAGACGGTGAAATACTTATTTAACAACACAAATCGGTTGTCTCATCTAATCCACAACATTAGCCCAATAGATCTCCTTTTGACGTAACAACGTCTAATAAATCGATGAACGCCGGCTGCATGCACGAAAAAGGATGACTCATCGTCCCGTTACGCTTATTGTCCCGTTGTCACGTTAAACTATCGTCCGTAAAACGACTTTACCGACAACAAATTTTTTTTAAAGACATTTCTTGCTTTAGGAATGAATTCTGTGTCACTGGGACTTGATAAACATTCAGGAAATGGTTATTAAGACCACCGAAACTCAGGACAACAATTTATGGATTACATAAAGTGTTATCCCATATGGGGTTAGAACCCACAGCACTTTGGCGCTGTAGAAAGCGTTGTGGTGACCACTCAAAAATTAAATCAACCCACTCATCGTAGATGAAGTCAACGTGGGCTTAAAGCACAATTTTCAACTGATAGTTTTCTATTTCAGCCAAAATTTAACACAAACTCCCACAACATTGTATAACTATAACAAACTCAAAACGTTTGAATAATCCATTGAGTGAAAATAAACTATAGAATTAATTGATACGGTGACTCATAAAGCCTTACCCTCTATGCCTTAGGGTGAGTGTAGGCGTCTAGTACGAGTAATCCTGAATATCTAAGGTTTCTTACATATGCACCCATTGTTCTAACAAATATCAACGTAGGAGGCAATGAATTTCCATTCCTAGAAAGAATTTCAATTATCTTAGTTGGTGATGTCAGTTTGGAAGGATGAGAATAATTTTAAGAAAATATCGCGTAGGAGGTAGTAATTTTAGATTAAATGAGAATAGAGTTTATCGACCTAAATTTTTTTTGCTGTTGTTAGGATATATTTCAAAAGATTCATTTACTAATCATCTTGTAATCATTGATTCTCTTACCTGAATACCTGAAAAAGTTTATAAAACATATAATTAATGGTTTGCCTTATTGAGATATCATATTTTTGTGTGTTTATGTTGCAAATATTAAACTTTTTGCAAATATGACTGCCTCGTTGATCTCGCGGTTGACGTGTGCGACTGCTGATCATGAGGTCTCGGGTTCGATTCCCGGGTCGGAACAAATGTTTGTATGATCTACAGATATTTGTTTCGGAGTTTGGATGTTTTCTAACTATAATATGTATGTAGTTACAAAAAAAAAGTATATATGTATTTGTATCAGTTGTCTAGTACCCATAACACAAGCTCTGCTTATCTTGGGACTAGATAGCGTTATGTGTTAGATGTCCGAAATATTTATTTATTATATAGAAACGTAGCACTAATGAGTCAGTCTTTACGTTGCTCGTGACTATGGCAATATGTAACATGATTCACTACAACTTCTGAATCACAGTAAACCTAATACGTAGTGTAATACCAATACACAATATTCAATACAATTCTCCTGGTAAGAGCTTCGTATAATAATTAATGTGATTGTTTTCATTTAAAGTTCTTCATTTTAGTTTGAAATAAGCATACTTACTATACGTATAAGTAAAATAAATATAACGTAAAAATAACCTTAACATTTCTATGGATTTTCTAAAAGAAACAATTTATTCGTGGTAGTGGCCGCATACACTATAGAATATATATTTTGTATTTTTGTTATATTGGAGTATTAAATTTAATATACGAGCAGGGATAATAGCAGGAGGTTTGCTTGATAATAAAATAATAATAATCAGCAAAAAGGGCTTACAATACGTCGCTGTCAACTCTTTTGCAGAAAAAAAAGGGTGTTTACAACTTACTTAAAAGCCCTAAAAGCTGAAGTTTTGCATTCAAAGATCATTGTTATCTCAGATTCAACATAAAAGCTCCAAAACCGAAAGCTTCAATAACATGCTAGGTTTTATATTTTAATAACGCAAACCTCAACAAACTTAGCTCGTTTTCGCATACCACGCAAAAACATGTGACATAGCATTTTATTTTTATTTTATATTTTACTGTAGTACCTATTGTGTAAAAAATCTGTTGGTGTTTGCCGTTTTTGTTTCAACACTTTTTTTTTTGGTTTCAACAAACCTTTTTATTTTAATGAGCATGGGAAATATTTGAGGAATGTTTATGTGTCTGGTATTTTTTTTTTGTTATGGTATAGGGGGCAAACGAGCAGACGTATCACCTGATGGTAAGCGATTACCGCCGCCCATGGACACCCGCAACACCAGAGGCGTCACAAGAGCGTTGCCGGCCTTTGGGGGACGGGGAAAGGGATGTGGGGAGGGGTTGGGGTATGGGCCTGCGGTATCCTCACTCACTCGGTGAAATAAAGCGCAAGCGCTACTATTTCACTCCGGTTTTCTGTGAGGCGGTGGTATCACTCCGGTCGAGCCGGACCATTCATGCCGAAGCGTGGCTCTCCCACGGTAGGGTTTGGTATAGGGTTTTGTACTCATGAAAGCAATGTATAATAAATTTTATTAGTATATTTACTTTTTAGTAAATATCACATAATCTTTTCAAGTTACTTGGATACTAGGAAAATTCATATAAATTTGAATCAACCATCTCCTCAACGATTGAAAAAAGGTGAATTTCTTCAAACAGTTATACTTATTACTTCAGAAAGACGCATAAATACAACTTACTAAGATTCTTTTTTATGTCAGGGTATCATTTAATTAAATTACGTCGAATACTTACTCATTTTATTTAAGTTACTTAATGAGTTTTGGGAATACAGTAATCAAAACTTTCAATATATTCTTAAAGACATTATTAAAATGTATTTTATTTGAACATCATACCCAATCATTAGTAGATAGCCAAATTCTCGTTAGTGATAACTTTGAAATCATTTTGTGTCGAGAATGGTTTTTTTAAATATTTGACTTTTAGTAATACTTAGTATTCTCGAAGTATTAGAATAATAAAGATTCTTCGTAAAATAGTTGATTTAGTTCAGGTAAAATACAAATGCTTTAGAATAAGTTCTAACCTAAGGACTGGTTTTTTAACCGACTTCAAAAAGGGAGGAAATTCTCAATTCGAATGATTTTTTTTTATGTTTGTTACCTCAGAACTTTCGACTGGGTCAACCGATTTTTATGATTCTTTTTTATTTGAAAGCTGGTGCTTCCCGTGTGGTCTAGTTTTTAAAGTCTTTTTTGAAAAAAAATTGTATTATTAGAAGTTTTAGGTCAGTACCAGTTCTCAAGCAATATACAATTGAATACATATATCACACACTAGCTGACCCACGCAACGTCGTCAAACGTCTCCTATTGCCCGTAGCCTAAAAAAATCCCCCATTTTTGGAACATTCTTCATTGGTGCTCCGCTCCTATTCGTCTTAGCGTGATAATATATAGCCTTCTTCGATAAATGTACTATCCAACACTGAAATAATTTTTCAAGTCGGACCAGCGGTTCCTGAGATGAGCGAGTTCAAACAAACAAACAAACTCTTCAGCTTTATCATATTAGTGTAGATCAATAGTATATCACATATTAATAGCTTTTAACAGTCTAGTGATGGACAGAGGCTTTCTTCTGTCCATCACTAAAGAGAGAAGTCTTTAAAAAGGAACTTTATGCCTATATACCACGCTGGCCAAAACGATTTGGTTTAGGGTTTGCATCAAGTTTCCCTGATGTTGTCTGTGTTGTTTATCACATATGGGACGAATAGGGAAGGTGGCAGGCCTTATTCTTAATCCGTTACCATACCTACTTACATAATAGATAGAAAACTTGGAACATCAAAGAAAGCCCGGAAACCCACTTGTGACGCCTCTGGTGTTGCGGGTTTCCATGGGCGGAGGAAATGGATGTCAGGGAAAAAGGGATATTCTTTATATGGATGAATTGATGAGTGTAAGCAAAACTTCAAGTAGTTCAGAGTCGTATATGTACTTGCGATTTTTACTACCTGTTGTTGTAAATGCGTTGTGTTATTCGCGGTTTATCAGATTTTGATCATCTCGCGGAACACAACACTTTTTCGGCATTAAAAGTAGCCTATATGTTAATACAGAGTGTCAGATACATTCATTGCTAATTTTACCAAACTTGATCCAGCCAATTGAGTGTGAAATAGCAAAAAAACGTACAAACTGATATACACGAAATTTGTCTTTATAATATTAATGTGATTACGTGAATATAATTCACAGACTAAAATTTAATAAAAAAAAGCGGCCAAGTGCAAGTCGGACTCGCCCATGAAGGGTTCCGCAGCAGCAAATAACTTTTTTTTAATATTTGTTTTGATTGAATGAAAGGTAAATTGCAGTTTACGATTTATGACGTATTAAAAAAAATACTGCTAACTAGATTTCGTTCAAACCAATTTTAGGTGGAAGTTTGCATGGTAATGTACATCATATATTTTTTTTAGATTTATCATGCTCTTATTTTAGAAGTTACAGGGGGGGGGACACATTTTACCACTTTGGAAGTGTCTCTCGCGCAATCTATTCAGTTTAGAAAAAAAAATATTAGAAACCTCAATATCATTTTTGAAGATCTAGCTATAGATACCGCATGGGTTTGATGAAAAAAAATTTTTTGAGTTTCAGTTCTATGTATGGGGACCCCCAAAATTTATTGTTTTTTTCTTATTTTTGTGTGAAAATCTTAATGCGGTTCACAGAATACATCTACTTACTAAGTTTCAACATTATAGGTCTTTTAGTTTCGGAAAAAAGTGGCTGTGACATACGGACGGACAGACGGACAGACAGACAGACAGACATGACGAATCTATAAGGGTTCCTTCCTTTGGCACGGAACCCTAAAAACGTTGTTGTATCTTAGATTATAAAATATAATTTCTCTAAATAGTTTTAAGTAGTTCCGGTTAATAATATATTGGACTTTCAAATGAGTTATCTTAAGTTATTTATCATTTTTTTTTCTTTATTTAAAAGACAACTCCCGCACTAGGAATAAATCTTGTGTTGCGGGGGACTTTACAAACATACATGAAACGGACACAAAGAACACCCAGACTCAGAACAACAATTTGTGGATCACACAAAGTGTTGTCCTACGTGGGATCTGAACCCACGACACTTGGCGAAGTAGGAAACGGCGTGGTGACCGTTAAACCACTAGGCCAAACATGCAGTCAAATCTTATTATCTTATTATTATATCTAAATATTTGAAACCCAATCGCTAACATAGTTCTTACGCGAAAATTAGATCTGTAAATAAAGTTTGAAGTTCTATGAATTTAAGATGATGAGAATAGGTGTCTATTTACAATGAGATTCTATGCATTTCACTTGATATGTATGAACATGGCACGACATCATCCTTTGAAATAATACGTTTTTTATGATGACTGCAATATTTAATATGTACCTTTAGTATTTTACCACCGTAAAGATCGTAAAAATATAGAACAAAATTTTAAGTGTGTTGTTGTTGAACCGTCTGCTTGTTTGTGAATTTTAAAATGGTTAATACTTTTGGTGCTACTCGGAAAAGGGAAACCCAACAACCCAAAAATCACGATAATCAATCCAGCTATTCGTGAGCTATGTGGTGTTACTAACACGATCTTGTTTCCTTATATCAAAATTACGCATTCGTATTCCCGTGAAAAAATTATTACTCCTTGTTATATGAGATGTCTTTGATATTAAATCTTCAGCAATAGAAGTATCTATCTTAATATATTGTGTAAGTATAATATTCACGTTAAAGTTAACACAAACTTGAGATTACATAAACTTAGGGATCATAAAAGCTCTTCGTGCAAAGGCATTCCTCTGACGTTAGCGTATTGTTTATAAGAGAACCTTTTGATATGTAAATATGTATACGTTACGAATAAATTAACCGTTCAAAGCGAATGTGTTTCGTGTGAAATAATTACTCAGACGCTCGTCGTAGTGCCAAAGTACTTTGTTTGTTTTTAGAAAATAGTCAATTTATTGGCAGAACGGTATTCGTTGCTTTTAATCTCTTTTATAATTGTTTTTGACACAATATTTCAGTCTCACCCTTGCCTCATGACATTTATAACTGTTATTGATCACGTGAGTCACGTTGTAAACTAATTTGTAGACACGCGAGGCAATGACTCCATCCAAATACATTTTTATTTAAAAAAACTTTTTGAGACAGAAATATTTCTTTTTCCGAAATCGAAAGTGCCCACAAAACATTTACAAAGATTATATATAGCTACAGCAATAAACTTTTCAGCTGCTGGAATGATATGGTAAAATTAATTATGAAATTAATTTCAATGTTTACGGTAATTTTTTACTTAATTAATTGTTACCGCTAGTTTTGTCATTACAAGCTTTAAATTTATCAAAATGAGTTGTGATTAATTCACATTTAAATAGTGAAATATTTATACAAAACTCTCTACATGCTTTAATTACCATTTTTACTTGACTATAGTAAGGCCAAAAGGAAGTGTAATAATTTTGGCAGTTTATCTATGTTTGTATGTTCCACCGTGGTGCTTAAACTACTGAACCGATTTTAATGAATTATGTAGTAGGTAGGGTCACGTCACTGATTTCAACACAAACGGGCTGGCTTGACCGGGGCGGTACTACCTTCGCACAGAAGATCAACTTTAAACGACAGTGTTCGTACTGTCGTGTTTCTTTGGAGTGTGCGAGACCGGGGGTCCAATGATGCAGAAGCATCACTAGGCCGCCATAGTGTGGGTCAGTATGGTGACTATCACTCCTGGATTCTGCTTATGCTTTCCATCATGCAGAGTAGCGTCATTCTGGCAGGGCCATGCGTAAAAAAAAAGATGATAGATTCGTAATTATGAGCCGACATAGGCTATTTAAATTTTATCAAAAGGTTTTAAGTGGTAGGGTTATAGTTTTTAAACGTTTTTTATAAAATACATGATTTATATAATGATATTTTATTAGCACTATGTTTTTTTATGTAATAAAAAGGGGCAAACGAGCAGACGTATCGCCTGATGGTAAGCGATTACCGCCGCCCATGGACACCCGCAACACCAGAGGCGTCACAAGTGCGTTGCCAGCCTTTGGCGCAGGCGCTGTTTTACACCGGTTTTCTGTAAGGCCGTGGTATCACTCCGGTATCTATTTTTGAAGGATGTTGTTTCTTGTATCATAGTTTAAGATCAAGCGTTGCAACTACTTTTTGAGTTTTTGAAACTTATAACAAATGAAGTTAACATTTTTATAAAGATAATTGTGTATTTTACCCATATTTATACCAGTGTTTAAAATAGTCGTCTGGAATTCATGAACCAGTCATCTGTGATATAGGTCAGATCTCAGAAAGGTCATGGCATAGCGTCGTAAGCTTCTATTATCAGCTATGACGTCACGAGTGTCACCATCACTGTAAATGGGTCCAAGTTGATCGGTGGCGCCGTCTGGACACCCACAACTGGGTTGAATATTGTAACAGGGATTTAGTGTTTAAAATTAATGAGAATGATTGACTTTCTTGTCAATCTCTACGTAATAATAAGTTCGATAGCTAGTTTCATAATTATCATCAACAGCCTCTAATAGTAACTGTTAGATATAGACCTTTTGTTAGAAAGGAGGTTTTAACCTACTATAACATACTGGCTAGACGTTTTTAGTTTTAGTTTTACTTCCATGTGTAGTGATGTTGTCCTGCTTAATTTGCGCTCTTATTCCATAGAGGTATTATAGATAGATAAGGGGAGCCATCCCTCAGTTAGAAAGAGAGAGACGATCGCGGTAACCATCTGTCTCTTTCTGCTCGTGCATGCGGAACGGTTAATTGTTGTGATTGGATTATCATTATTAGTCCTTTACTGCGCATGTGTCAGTAGAGAAAGACAGACGGGGTACCGAGATCCTCTCTCTCTTTCTAACCGTTGGACGTTTACACTTGTAAATCGTATGTCCTTTCCCACTCTATCTATAACAGCTTTATGTATAAGTCGCCAGTTGATGATGATGATAACACCTACGGAGAACAGGCGTGGTGACACGCCGTATTCTTAACACGTCACCACATGGAGACTTAGTTGCATTGGTTCAATACCTTCGTGTCAGGAAGTAGGGAGTGAGGGATAGTCAAGGGGATGTTTTAGTTCCTTTAAATTAGGAGTCCCATCTGTTCCTTCGTGTGTTATAACCTGTTATAATAAAATTTGTGCATATAATAAAATATAGTTATGATGTTAATAAAACACAACATAACAATATACTTAAATTGTTAACAAACAAATTTTAAGCATGAAATGTTAGGATACGATAATCATGTCAATCACTATTATCGGTTATATGCGTTAATGGCGAAATTCTGTAATATACGTCAATATTGGATAGGTAAGTTATATGGTTATAGTAACAGCATTCAGTATGTAGTTTTTTTTTTAGTTTTTTTTTTTAAAAGACAACTCCCGCACTATGAATAGATCCTGTGTCGCGGGGGACTTTACAAACATACATGAAACGGACACAAAGAACATCCAGACTCAGAACAATAATTTGTGGATCACACAAAGTGTTGTCCTACGCGAAATTTGAACCCACGACACTTGGCGAAGTAGGAAACGGCGTGGTGACCGTTAAACCTCTAGGTCAAACGTGCAGTCATCAGTACTACAGTAATATGACACGAAAGCGGACAAATGTGAAAAAATCTAAATCATTTACTGGACGTTCTGTGTCCAATAAAGTATGGATAGAAGTATTAGCAGTTAAATAACAAATAAGAATCGAAATTGGGACAACGAACGAACAAATAGATCGAAATATTGGGTCAGACCTACGGTGTTTTAAATGCCTATATTTTAACGACTGTAATCCTAATCTCACTGTGTAATAAACAAGCCTATTGCCATAAACTAGGCATAAATGTAATTCGAAATAAATATATCTACTTGGATATTTCTAGTCTATATACATATTATTATGTATTACAGATAAAGTATACCCCGACACATAACAATAATTAAGATATATTTTTCTATTTAACAAATATTTTTTTATCGTGCCAAATCTTACACAAGAAAGTTCTCGAATCCATTCTTGAGAAGTAATATATTTTATAAAGTGAATTTCTTCAAAAAGGGATTTCGAATTGATATCTCTCGTAAGGTTTCTTTTAAACAGATTAAATAAACCTTAAGTTAAATCCATATTGTAAGTACTATTGAAAAGCCCTTATATCGGACTCTCTAATCTTGGTCTCTTGTCTTCAAACAACCTCGACATGATTACTTTGTTCCACTACGTATTACAGTAAGGCGTAGATCCAGTGACATTATTAATAATGGTGGCTGTCTGTTGTCTAGACGGAAGCCTTGAGGCTTGCAGATATTACTTACTGCAATGTTCATGTAAAAATGAAGGATTTTATCATGCGATGCTACCCCTTTTTGGTTGAAAATTAATGACATAGTTTGAAGACAGTTATATTGATATGAATAGCTTAGTTTAAGGCAAGGTACAGTTTCATATTAGAAAATTAATTCTGTGAATTTTGTATCACCCATGGTGGTTGAAGATAGAGAATGACTTAATCCGCCTATTACTAATACTACTAGATCTAAATTGACGTAACTAAGTATTAAAAGACTACAAATCAAGCAACATACGGTTACATTTGGCCTCTTGCTAATTGTACTGAGCAATGTAATATACAAAAAACTTTTCAGTTCCACTTACATACCTTAAATATAAGGAATAAGTTTTTATGAGTATTGTCTTTTATTGTTTTTATCTTCTTCTTCTTCTTCAAGTGCCGCTCCTACAGGAGGTTGGCCGTCAGCTCGGCGAAATGTGTCCTGTCCTGAGTCAAGCGGAATAGCTCTTCGACATTTGCGATATTCGTCCATTCACGGATGTTGCGGAGCCAAGACTTTCTTCTTCTTCCAACTCGTCGCCTTCCACAAACTTTCCCCATCATAATGAGCTGGAGCAGATGGTAACGCTTATTTCGCAGCACGTGGCCCAGGTATGCCACTTTCCTCTGCTTTATAATGGATAAAAGTTCGCGATTTCTCCCGACAAGTTGGAGCACTCTAGTGTTCGGCACTCTTTTGGTCCAGCTAATGCGGAGTATTCTACGGTAGCACCACATCTCAAATGCTTCGAGGCGCTTTTGAGAATTGGCTTTCAGAGTCCAAGCTTCGCTACCATAGAACAATACTGGCCACACATAGCAATGGAGAATGCGGACTCGGAGCTTGATATTAAGTTTACGGCCGCATAGTACCTTCTCCATCTTCTTAAATGATGCTCGGGCAATTTCTATCCGGGCACGAATTTCTTGATCACACTCCCATTCTTCATTTACCCAAACACCAAGGTACTTGTATTGTCGGACGCGTTCTAGATCCGAGCCTGACAGTGTGATTCTGGGATATAGGTCTCCGTTATTTGATACGACCAAAAATTTGGTCTTCGAAGCATTCATTTTCAGCACGGCCTTTTGACTGCATTCCTGTACTCTGTCTAGTAAAAGTTGTAGGTCTTGCTCATTAGATGCTATCAGTACGGTGTCATCTGCGTATCTGAGATTATTAACAGCTTTACCGTTTATCTTGACACCAATCTCCAGGCCTTCTAAGGCTTCTCTTATAATAGCTTCTAAGTAGATGTTGAAAAGTAACGGTGATAGAAGGCAGCCCTGTCGAACCCCCCGGCAAACATCAACTTGATCGGTCTCTGTGTTTTGAACCTTAATGGTGGCCTTTTGGTTCCAGTAAAGATTTTTTATTATGCTCAGGTCTTTATCATCTAGGTTGGCATCCTTCAAACACTTCATAAGGGTGTCGTGTTTAACGCGATCAAAATCCTTCTCATAGTCAATGAAACATAGGATGACATCTGTTTGCATATCTTTGCATTTTCGTACAAGAACATCGAGACCGAAAAGTGCCTTGCGAGTTCCCATTCCAGAGCGAAATCCAAACTGGCTCTCACCTAGTTGTTCATCACATTTAGGTCGTATCCTATTGTGTATTATAGACAAGAACATTTTCGTGACGTGACTCATCAGACTAATTGTGTGGTACTCAGAACATTTCCGTGGATTAACTTTTTTAGGTATTGTTATAAAGGTAGACAACAGCCAGTCCTCGGGTATTTCCCCCAAATCATAAATTTGCTGAAAGAGTTTGGTCAAGGCATCCATGTAGTCTTCTTCCAGAAGCTTCAGAACCTCCACTGGCACCCTATCTGGTCCCATGGCTTTACCGGTTTTAGCTGATTTAAGAGCATGCATGACCTCCGACCTCAACAAAGGTGGACCAGGACGCCAAGTTGACGCTTCTGGAGTTGTCTTCAAATAATTTTAAAACATAGTCATGCCAAGTCCGCTTTTTGCTATCAACATCGAGAAGAAGTCTCCCACCTTCATCAAAAAGCATGTCAGGATTAGTTTTCTTTCGCAGACCAGCCAGGAGTTTTATTTCCTTGTGTAGGTTAAAGTTATCGTGTTTGCGTAATAGGTCTTCTACTTTGTCACACCATTCTTGAAAAAATGCCTCCCGTGCTATCCGTATCCGGTTGCGTATGACTCCATCGAGTTCTTTATATTTCTCCGGATCGTTTTTATTTAGTCTACGCTCATTCATCAGTATCAGAATATCTGTGGTCATCCAATGTTGTTTTGGTATGAGTTGATCTGATTGCAGATATCTGTCGCAGATGTTGTTGACGGTTGTTTTTAGTGTGGACCACAATTGTTTGGGTGTTGATGGCTCGGCTAAGCTATTGCGAGCCCATTCGTTGATGTCATTATGAACCTTTGCTCTAATTTTGGTATTCTGCATTTTCTTAATATCAACAGGATAACTTTTGCGGGTGATAATTGTTTTTATAGAAGATTCCAATAATTTACTAATAATAAACTAATTAATAACAGCATGTGAAAATATTATAATATCACATGGCGGATTAGTTTATTATTAGTAAATTAGTGATAACACTTGCATTTTGACTTGACATCGTCTAATAAATCGATGAACGCTGGCTGCACGCACGAAAAAAGATGACTCATTGTCCCGTTACGCTCATTGTACGCTCATCAATGTTTTGTTAGGCGTTGTCATGTTAAACTATCGTCCGTAAGTCGACTTTACAGACAACCAATTTTTATAAACTTCTTTATCCTGTTATATGGGTCTTAAAATAGTTCTCGGAAAAAAAATTACTTTTATTAACTCATAAAATGAAACTACAACATATATTTACGTTTCGATTATAAAAACTATGATATAATTTTATATCTAAGGTAAGAATAAAGTAAAAAAGTATAAATGTGAAACTTCCTAAGTGAAAAACGTAATAAATCGATTCCACCTAAAACCTTTGCAAAGTAATAAGTTTCTAAGTTGTAAAAAATCATGTTGCAAGTTTATGACGTTCCAAGGAACTTATCCCATGGCATTTTATTTCTAACTTTTGTGGAATTTTCACTCCAACATTTCATGTGTAGGGGATCTTTTATGGGGGCGCCGTATATTTTTGCCATCACTGTTTACTTCCTACCTCAGAGTACGATATAAGGCCTTTTTTAGGAGAAACTCAACATAATTCCAGAAAAGCTTGTTGTTTAACAGTTCGAAGGTGAAGTACAGAGTATTTCAATGGTCACATGAAGTCAAATTATGACCTGTTTCTTTGGAATAAAGCGTGACTATGTTTTGATCATTCGACTAGAACAGATTTGTCAAGATATATATACCTAAAATATTTCTATCTCTATCAAGATCTATATATAATTTTATGTTATTATAAAATGTTTGCAATGAAGATAAATAAAAAAAACGCGAAGCAAAACTTTGTGCCCCTTTTTACGAAAATTATACGAACGAAGGAGCATGACAACATGGTAGGAAAGTAACAATTAAAGTTTATGCGGATGAAGAGTGCAGAAAGCTAAAAAAAGCAAAAAAGAAAAGAAATAGATTATGGTAGAATTTCGAACACTGGGTGAACACTAGTTTAACTAGAAGTAAAGCACAAAACACACACACTTTGAGAAATAAATAATGGCGTAGATACAAAAGTAGATGACGAAGCTCTAAATTGATCTGCCACAACTTGTTTCTCTACACGTGATTAGGTACATTCCAGTTTACTCTGCGATACTTATAAACCATTATTACATACATAATTACATCTTACGTGTGTAAGCGTTTTAGTTAAAATTAATGTAGCGAAATATAAACTAGATTTTTCTTCGTATTCAATTATCTGTTTGAAATAATATAATCGGTTTTGAGATAAGGTTTCATAAAACTCATGCCCTTTCCTGACCTCTGACTACAAGATTGAAATTTAATGTAAAGCTGATATTTAGATTTTTAGTTCGTGAAGTAATCAAACATTGATTCAAAAAATGAACTCGTTTTTCTTTGATCTCGTGCCAAGCTAACCTAACGAGTTCGTTGACTATCTCAACTTTTATATTCGTGAATTTATGTACCTGCTTTTATAATGGTATGTTAATGCATTTTTTTAACAATTGTGAAGAAATATGACTCTTGGGTATATATTTTTTTATCAGTATTATGAGTGACATTAAAAAAATACGTAGAATTTTTTATTCACTTGCTTAGCACACGAGGAAATACGTAGAATGTTGCTATTTCCACTTTTAGCGTAGCACAAAATAAAGAAAGAGAAAAATAATCGTATTTGATGTTTCTCGCTTGTGTATATACTATATTATATGTATAAACTATATTTATAAAAGTTTAATACTGCTAGACCTATAATTTTGGAGCTAACTAGTAGGAGACATCATTCGAAAACGGATTTTGTAACAGCTTCTCCTTTAAGCGGAGTCTCCACCGAACAAAAGTTGGCAACTTTTGTGTTGTCAACAACAAATGTTGGGAACCGTGTCTCTGTTTTTGGCGGTAAACATCAATAGAATACGCTTGTTGCAGATATTTATTGGCTCTGTGGAGACGCTTACGCAAGCTTTTTCAAATTGTTGGCGACTCGGTGTAGACACAAAGGAAACAAAAGTTGGCGATTTTCTGAAGAGTTAAATTGTTCGGTGAAACTAAACAATTTCGGTGGATACGCGCCTTTAGATGCTCAAAGTTGACTCAAAGTTCTCGAAAGTCTTGAACTTTGCAGCATGTCACAAGTAATGTACTTGACACATCTCACATTTAGCTATCAGATCCCAAACTAGACAGATAAAAAAAAAGCGGCCAAGTGCGAGTCGGACTCGCCCATGAAGGGTTCCGCAGCAGCAAGTAACATGATATATTTTTTATTTTATTTGTGATGATTGAATGAAATGTAAATTGCAGTTTACGATTTATGACGTATTAAAAAAAATGAATGGTTAACGGGTTTGATGAAAAAAAAAATTGTGTGAAAATCTTAATGCGGTTCACAGAAGAAAGAAGTTTTCTCCGTGGGAGAGCCACGCTTCGGCATGAATGGGCCGGCTCGACCGGAGTGGCCACGGCCTCACAGAAAACCGGTGTGAAACAGCGCTTACGCTGTGTTTCACCGAGTGAGTGAGGATACCGGAGGCCCACCCCCCCAATCCCCCCTATGATGGCGCAGTTGAAACAGATGCTACCCCAGGAAGGTACCAACTGCGCTTGCGTTGGAGAATCCCTCTCTGCACGTCCACACACAGAACACATCGCGCCTGAGCGTGGACGCCCAGGCTGCCCCTCGTATTCTGGGGGGGGCAAAACTACGCTTAATCATGCTCGGGATAAGAGCAGTAACACCATGGCACCCCCTACCACGCTGGTCGTGGACTTCTGCAATATCAGGGGATTACATAGCAACCTTAACGCTGTCCATCACCACCTCGAGACAGCAAAGCCCGCCTTGCTCTTCTTGACCGAGACGCAGATAGCGTCTCCAGCGGACACTTCCTACCTAACTTACCCTGGGTACGGACTTGAACACTCCTTCATCTCTAAGGCCGGAGTGTGCGTGTACGTTAGAGACGATGTCAGCTCTCGTCACCTCAGCAACCTTGAAGGTAGGGACCTCTCCATCTTATGGCTCCGTGTAGACAGCGACGACCATCCCCGCGTCTATGCGTGCCTCTATAGGTCCCATAGTGGTGATGCCGAAACTGACCGACTCATTGAGCACATCCAGATGGCTTCAGACTTCGTGCAGCAGCAGATCCCCTCCGCAGAGATCATCGTACTTGGCGATTTTAACGCCCACCACGCCGACTGGCTCAGTTCCAGTAAAACGGATCATGCGGGGAGATCTGTTCACGACTTCGCCCTGGCATATGGCCTGACACAACTGGTTGCCACGCCCACGCGAGTCCCAGATTTGAAGGACCAGAATCCTTCACTGTTGGATCTTCTGCTGACTTCTCATCCGGACGGTTACCGCGTATCCGTTAACGCTCCACTTGGCTCCTCAGACCATTGCCTTGTCCGGAGTAAAGTGCCTATCACACCCTTGCTGCGATCACGAGTCGCACGCAGCCGTCGTGTGTGGCACTATAGGTCAGCAGATTGGGATGGGATGCGGTCCTTCTTTGCGTCCTACCCTTGGAGACAGTTGTGCTTCTCGCCGGATAATCCCAACGCCGCTGCTGATTTTGTTGCCGATGTTGTGCTACAGGGTATGGAGCTCTTCATCCCATCCACTGTGGTCCCCATTGGTGGCAAATGTCGGCCCTGGTTTGGTCCATCTTCCAGAAAAGCTTCTCGCATAAAGCAGGAGGCTTACCAAGCCTGGGCTGAGGCGGTGGCGCTACGGGATCAAAATACCAGCGCTCTGAAAAAGGAGTACAACTTTGCCTCCAGATCCCTCAAAAGAGACATTGCAAGGGCGAAGTCGGAGCACATTGCCAGGATTGGCGAGAGGCTTGAGCGTCTTCCTTCGGGAACTCGGGCATTCTGGTCTCTTGCCAAGGCTATCGAAGGCAACTTTTGCAAGCCATCCTTTCCACCTCTGCACATAGGAAATAATCCGTTGACCTATGACGCAAAGGAGAAAGCCGATCTTCTGGCAAAACACTTTGCGTCCAACTCGACCTTGGATGACGGGGAACAAGAGCCGCCTACCATACCGGGGTGCGAGAGCTGTATGCTGGAAATCCAGTTCCACCAACGCTCAGTGCGCTTAGCACTTTTATCCCTTGATATCCATAAGTCGAGTGGCCCGGATGGAATCCCTCCTATTGTGTTGAAGATGTGCGCTCCTGAGTTGGCACCGGTCTTAACGCGTCTTTTTCGGCTCTCCTACTCTTCTGGCGTAGTCCCGACATCATGGAAGGCAGCATTGGTCCACCCGATCCCTAAAAAAGGCGACCGCTCAAATCCATCTAACTACAGGCCGATAGCCATAACTTCCCTCTTCTCGAAAATAATGGAGTCCATCATCAATCATCAACTCCTGCGGTACCTAGAGGATCATCATCTGCTTAGTGACCAGCAATACGGTTTCCGTAAGGGTCGATCAGCTGATGATCTTCTGGCGTACCTGACACATCGCTGGGCACAGGCGATTGAGACTAAGGGGGAAGCCTTGGCAGTTGGTTTGGACATTGCGAAAGCCTTCGATCGGGTCTGGCACAAAGCGCTTCTTTCGAAGCTCCCTTCCTATGGGCTTCCCGAGAAACTATGCGAATGGGTCACCAGCTTTTTAGCAGGTAGAAGCATAAAGGTCGTAGTCGACGGTGAATGCTCTGACTCTATACCTGTGAATGCTGGTGTCCCGCAAGGTTGTGTGCTATCGCCTACTCTGTTCCTCCTGCATATCAATGACATGCTGCAAACTAGCGGCATTCATTGCTATGCGGATGACAGTACAGGCGATGCTCTCTACACCGGCCGCGCTAATATTTCTCGGGAAAACGTCATTGAGAGTCGAAACAAACTTGTGTCCCAAATTGAGACGTCTTTAGAAAAGGTCTCAGACTGGGGTAGACTCAATTTAGTCCACTTTAACCCCACCAAGACACAAATTTGCGCGTTCACCGCTAAAAAACTGCCGTGGGTCGTATGCCCTCGGTTTCAAGACACTCCCCTATCAGCCTCAGCCAACATTGGAATACTTGGTGTCGAGATATCGAGCGAAGTCCAGTTCCGTGGCCATTTGGTGGATAAGGCCAAATTGGCCTCGAAGAAGCTTGGCGTGCTCAACAGATCGAGACAGTATTTCACTCCGGCCCACCGCTTTCTTCTATATAAGGCGCAGGTTCGGCCACATATGGAATACTGTCCTCATCTTTGGGCGGGGGCACCCCAGTACCAGTTCCTCCCTCTGGACCGCATTCAACGGAGAGCGACTCGAATCGTCGACTGCCAGGAATCTTCAATTCGGCTGGACTCTTTGGCGCTGCGTAGAGATGTGGCTTCGCTTTGCATCTTCTACCGCATTTACTATGGGGAGTGCTCCGAGGAATTGTTCGGGCTGATTCCTGCCGCCTCTTTCCGCCATCGTCCTACGCGACAGCAATTTCATCCCCATCACTTAGATGGTTGGCAGTCCACAACTGTGCGGTTCTCTAGGAACTTTCTGCCTCGCACAACAAAACTGTGGAATGAACTGTCGCCTGCGGTATTCCCGGACCAATACGACCTTCAAACCTTCAAGAAAAGAGCGTACTCCTTCTTAAAAGGCCGGCAACGCACTTGTGACGCCTCTGGTGTTGCAGGTGTCCATGGGCGGCGGTAATCACTTACCATCAGGTGATACATCTGCTCGTTTGCCCCTTATTCAATAAAAAAAAAAAAAAAAAAGAATACATCTACACACATCAAAAGTGTCTAGGGATCAAGCATTTTTATGCGGATTTCTTGAGATTGAGATGTGGCATTGGCCCTGGCCTGCTCAGTCGCCAGACTTGAACCCGATTGAGCATGCATGGGATATGCTACAGAGAAGAGCTCTGCCGAATATGGAGGGTATCCAGTCGCAAGAAGACCTTTTTTTGTTGTTGCAACGAACATGGGCGGCCATTCCACAGCGTGATTTGGATGAACTCATTTTGAGTATGCCAAACCGATGTTCTTGTGTTAGTGTTCGCGGTAGAAACACGGATTATTAATTGTTTAAGTTACCTAATAAAATTTTAAAGAAAACTGTTATTTCAGTCTTTTTTTCGAACTTTAATGTTAGTGGTTCAAATGTCAAAAATCCTTTTATTAGGAAAATGGCAAATTTCTTTATTAATGCAAAGGTGACTTGGTTTATCGTTACTGTGACAAACGAAAACACTTTATTTGATGAATCCTTAAAGAAATTTTTAATAAATATTAATCAGGAGAAAAGTTATTGCAAAAATATATGTTGATCCCTAGACACATATGTTGATCCCTAGACACTTTTGATGTGTGTACTTACCAAGTTTCAACAGTATAGTTCTTATAGTTTCGGAATCAAGTGGCTGTGACATACGTATGGACAGACAGACAGACGGACAGACGGATGGACGGACAGACAGACAGACAGACAGACATGACGAATCTATAAGGGTTCCGTTTTTTGCCTTTGGCACGGAACCCTAAAAATAGTATCATTTTGGTGTATTTATGGATAGGTCTTTAAAAATGATATTGAGGTTTCTAATATCATTTTTTCTAAACTGACTAGTTTGCGCGAGAGACACTTATAGGTAAAATGTGTCCCCCCTGTAACTTTTAAAATAAGAGAATGATAAAACTAAAAAAAATATATGATGTACATTTCCATGCAAACTTTCAACGAAAATTGGTTTGAACGAGATCAAGTAAGTAGTTTTTTTAATACGTCATAAAACGTAAACCGCAATTTATCGATCAAAGTTATAACGCACTACAAGAACTTTTACATTATATTACTTGCTGCTACGGGACCCTTCATGCGCGAGTCCGACTCGCACTTGGCCGTTTCTCCAAGTAAATGTACTATCATTTTATCCCTTATCCAAATAAAAAAATATCCAATGTTTATGTTACATAAATATTTTAATCGAAAAATACCACGGGCGAACTGTTTCTTTAATGTCAACGATTATAAGCAGAGATTGGTAAATTGAGTTAATTTATATATGCATTTCGTGAGTGGCCGTATTGTCTTTGGCTGATCTGAGTCATTACAGAGTATGGGGCTTCCCCGTAGATTATTTTCACGCTTCGATGTCTTCTTCTTCTTCTTTTGATGAAATGGCAACCAGCCGGATCTCTCGGATCAGCTATTTCTGCCAATGTCAAGTGTTTAGTCTTCAAATTATAAGTCTTCAAGTCTTTAAGTCTTCGTCGTGATGAAATTAATGCTTAAAAATATAAAAAACGTGGATGAGATGAAATGGGGACCGTCTTCCGAAAAAACAAAAAACGATCCCCACGCTTCGATGTCATAAACATGGATAAGAAATTTGCATAATCACCTAATGTCTTTGCAGACTGTTTAATAATTAATGGCGATAAATGCTTTTGGTCTGACAATTTACATTTTCATATAAAGGTTATGTTTGTTTGGATTTGAATACACTGATAATATAATTTTGGTGTAATAGCTTACAAAAAGATAGATGAATGTTATAAAGTTTCATGTACGAAAGTTGACGGATATTAAAATGAAAAGAACGACCAATGAAAAGATGAATGGACTGAGTTAAACAGGATTTGGCTAGAAAACGAGTAGGTATTGAATTTGCGGGTGATAGAGAAGAATAGAAGACTCATGAAGAAGATGATGAGCTCACAAGTGATTATATAAAGAAGAGCTTGCAAGAAGTTACGAATTCAAACAAGAAAATGGGAAAAGACGAAAGAATTAAACTTATACATATTACACGAAGATCGTTAATAAGAGTTATTATATCAGAAGGCAGTAGTAGAAGGTAGTAGAGCCACGCTGATTTCAGCACGAACGGGCCGGCTCGACCGGGGCGGTACTACCCTCGCACAGAAAATCAACGTAAAATGACAGCAGCAGTGCTGGCGTGTTTCGTTGGTGAGTGCGAGACCGGAGGTCCAAATAGTCAAGTCAACAAGTTCTATACTTGTTGACTAGACTAAAAGATGCAGCAGCATCACTAGGCTGCCATAGTGTGGGTCGCCATACTGCATTGTCTGCATTCGCAATGAGTATGGTGACCTCCACTCTTGGATTCTGCTTTCCATCAGGCAGAGTAGAGTCATTTTGGCGGGCCAAACGTAAAAAAAAAAAAAAAAAGGCAGAGCTTTGAAATTAGCAAGATCTGGGTTTAGAGTCTATACAGAACTCTAACTAACTTGAACCATTACGCTTAAGGATTTAGATCACTTGGAGGGGTTGTAAATACTACTAACGAGTAATATCAATAACGCCATGCTTTTGCCTATTACTTGTGTAAAAACGTCTTTAATTTAGTTTTCTTATCATATTTAATCTTTCCGATAAACAGGTTAAAATATGGAAATAGCATTATCTGCGCCTTTTAGATTTAATCAGGGCCTTGCATCTTCTAAGGTTTAACTTAAAACTAAAATATGACTACGAGCAATCTTTATTTCTATGTATTTTCCGTAAGTGGAAGAATAAATCAACTGCAATAGAAAGAATGGATTTATCAGACGGGCATTACTTAGCAAATATCATTTACGATTCCTCTCCTGTGCCAAATGTCGTATGAAATTAAAATTAAAGTTAAATTCGTATGATTTTAAAATATGTCACTATGACTCTTATCTGTGGCGTAAGATTGTAACTATTTCTATTATTTTAAAAAGGAATTTTCAAAAGTTGTGTTTCGAAATGTATGCCTCTGTAAGAAGAAATCTGTACCTACATAAGAATTATGTATTATTTAACCCCCGACGCAAAAAGAGGGGTGTTATAAGTTTGACGTGTCTGTCTGTTTGTCTGTCTGTCTGTGGCACCGTAGCTCGCGAAAGGATGAAGCGATTTCAATTTAGTTTTTTTTGTATGAAAGGTGAGTTATGTGCAAGTGTTCTTAGACATGTTTCATAAAAATCGGTTGATTCGTTTAAAAGTTATGGGGGTGAAAGTGGGGAAGAATAACAGAATGTCTGCAAAAATATCATTAGCGTATGATTACTCTATTAAGTGCTTGAGTAAGGGGTTTTTTAAATTTTGAATTTAATATTATGTTAACACGTAACAATAAAAATGTAACTGACCCTTACAATATACCTTAATATTTTGTATTGGAGCTGACCAACCCCTTGTGTAGTTTAATAATCACAAATATTCACAAAAACAAACGACTTCAATTTAGACCAAATTTAAATGAGACCACACGAAAAGCACCAGCTTTCAAATAAAAAAAGAATCATCAAAATCGGTTCAACCAGTCGAAAGTTATGAGGTAACAATAATTAAAAAAAAAAAACGGTCGAATTGACAACCTCCTTTTTTTGAAGTCAGTTGAAAATAAATAATGGTTCACATAAACAAACTGTTTCTAGACGCAAAATAACTGATATAGATCATACAAGTAAATTGCCCTAGCCCATAACTTGCCCACTTAAAGCGCTGCGGTACCGCCATTATTTTTATAAATTCTTATTCTAATAAAAACTCTAACAACATATTTATACAGTAATCCTCCCTTTTAGAACTTAACACAACACTTTGCACTCAACGAACACAACTAAACCTGTTATGTTAGGACGTCGTTTTAAGGCGCCCATACAAAATACCAAGAATCTATAACGACGTTTTCTTTAAAGCAAACACTCCATTACGCCTTCCAATACGCTAACGACGACCATTATCATACCTAAATATATAGCTAACGTCCACTATGCACCCTTGAGTGCAGCGTCGAAGGTTGCCAAAGTGCATTGACACCGGCTACCCAACCGATTTTGGTAGTGCCCGTAAAACGGCGCTTCGTGAACGTCAGGCAGCCTTTCTACTCCCGCTAGGTTATAAATGGGTGGTAGTATTCAGCAACAGGTGTTGCTCTGCGCGTTACGTAAGGCAGACGGCGCGCGCATCCCATTGAGCCAGTAGTACGGCGTTATCGATTAGGAGTACGCCAGAACATCGATCTGGAGCCCGTTCTGTGTTCACGTCTTTTAAATATACGCCTTGAATTTCTCTGGTGTATTTTTTTAACTAATTACGTGTTGGACATTGTTCAATTTGTTGAGACTTTTTATTGACTTTATTTATGTCTGTTTGAATTCATTTTTACTGTGATTTTACGAATTTCAATAGTACCTTTAATTTTTGTGATGTATATCTGTGTTTGAAAACGCATGCGTATTTTTAATCTATCATTGTAGAAAGGTCAAAACACGTGGTCACTTAGGGCGTAGTCGCACTTTCGTTCGTACTTACAACTTTGAATATGTTGAAGTCGATGGGAGTGGTCGCGAATAAAAAGTTTATAGTTGCGGTTTAAATAGCTATTGATATATAGTATGTAAAAGGCTAGCTATGAATTATGGTCAGAAGCCGTCGGTCATACTTCATTCACGTGTAGCATTATGATTAACAAATTGTGTTCATTCATGTTCGTACTTTGTATGGGTAACAAGATTTTATTGTTCCAATTTCTAGTTACGATTATACCTGAATATTAGTTTAAGAAAAACTGATTTTCGAAATCAGTATCTTAAGGCTTAGAACCATGTGCACGTTTATCTAAATCACCAATTATATTTTAGTGTTTACCTGGTATACAATGCAGGTAATCTCGAATATTCTTGTTGAAGTCTTTTAAAGATTTGAGTGGCTCGGTAGCATCTGATCTTGGTTTGCTATTAATTGTGTATATTTAATTATAACATTTTATTTTTGGAATCATAGATACTTTTCTTATATTTAAAAGTTAGACCTTAAAAATGCCACAAAAATAATAAGACAAGTAAGATTCTTAAGTTTTTATTACTAAATTAACTTCGTTTCAAAATTAATAATTTTCATCGGAGTTTTTAACATAGAACATAGTAGTTAGTTGTCATAATAATGGTCGTTTATCGGATTGGTAACCACAGTGTTGAGCTTATTGAATCTATAATCCTTTCATAATAAGAATTGAAGAATTTTAATGATAAACTCGTAAATCTATGCAACAAGCTTTAAAAGAATTTAGAATTTATATACTGTCCTTGTGCTTGAAGGGTTAAAAATGATTGATAAATAAAAATGCAATTAATATGATTATTTCAGTGACATTTTGCGTTTTAATAGCAATTAGAACGTTAATGTATTAATTAATAAGCAAGGGGATATATTTCCTGATAAACATCATTTATCATAGCAAAATAAATCAGTGCAATTAAACCCAGCTTCGTTCAGTTATAACTTACAATATTAATACCTCTTTACAAATGATGTTGTGTTGTAGTTCGGTAAGCAACTAATGACCTATAATTTATAGTGATATAAGTTATTATCAATTGGATACGCTACAATGTCAATAAATACTGTTAATGACTCGAGAATTCATGACAAATGTGGCATATTAATGATATCGTTATTATCATAATGTATGTTCATTATACCAACTCCTGTAATTAGGTAGTATTTTTTTTATTATTTGAGTATTGTTGTTGATAAAAACGGTTGACAGTTCTGTAGTAGGTAGACCTTGAAAGAGATGGAAGTTTTATTACAACATTAGCTTACCTTTGATTAGGGGTACATAAGTAACCTGTACATTACCCGACTGCCTCGATGGCGCAGTGTTCGATTCCCGGGTCGGACCAAATGTTTTTATGATCTACAAATATTTGTTTCAGAGTTTGAGTGTTTTTAAATGTATAACATATATGTATTTACCAAAAAAATTACAATAAATATATGTATTGATATCAGTTGTCTAGTACCCATAACACAAGCTCTGCTTAGCTTGGGACTAGATGGCGTTGTGTGTTAGATGTCCGACATATTTATTTATTTATTGGAATTAAACTTTATAGACTGTTTGTTTTTGATTTTTTATTATGACAAATAATCCGGCTCCTACTATAATCAGGTGAGTTGTTTGTGGTTGAAGTGTAGTCAGAAGTACCTTCTGCTTCTACGTCCCTCAATAAGTCAGCACAATGCATCTGTTGAATTGGTTTTGATGAGTTGTCAAGCGGTCTTCTTCGTCCAAGATGATGAAGAGTTTCCATAACTCATGGGTTTCGAAATTACGATTATACCATGCGCCAATGAAAGTGTATTTATCATTTGAGATATCTATGGGCACGCTTGATAGATTTACTAACTGAAAGTGATTAGATACTTACGTGAATGTTACCGACCAATAGCAGGATGCTATTGGCCGGTAACATGGATTGTAACGGTAACGATGGATTTTTTTACTAAAAAAGGCCCTAAATAAGGCAACTCCAATAAATTATACTCTAAATCTTTAATAAGAAACACACACTAGTGATTTTTCCAGTAGTAGTTTTAGATTCAAATGGAAGAGTTATTTGTGGTGTATTTTATAGAATAAAACCTTTTAGCAGTGGGAATTCTTAGATGAATGATAATATTAATTTTCAAATTCATGCTTATCCTGGCACGATATGTATATTTACACTGTAAAGCAGTAAATTGTGTCTCTATTAGCCTTTTTAAGAGTGATACGATGCAATAGCTTAAAGTGTTCTGCAAGTAGACAATAAATGAATGACATCAAAATGTGACAGAATGGACAATGTGTCAGATGTTTAAACGAGCGCACTGATCTGGGCAGTGAGCAACATGATATATCTGTAAGAGTTACAGCCGACGGTGATTAAAACTCCACACTACTCTGCACAGTCAGTTAGTTAAAACTATTATAGTTAGTTTATGGGGCACGTTACTGGTTTTCTACATTGTAGGTTCTTTGTGTAAAATTATAATACCGTTTAATTGTGTATCTGTGAGATCAACTGGATGTATATCGTATCTTGTTATCGACGAGAATGTCAGAGCGATGGTCCTTTTTCAGAATTTTTAACCGAATTCAAAGAAGGAGGAGGTTCTCAATTCGACTGTTTTTTTTTTATGTTTGTTACCTCATAACTTTGACTGAGTGAACCGATTTTGATAATTCTTTTTTTATATGAAAGCTGGTGTGTTCCTAGTGGTCCCATTTCAATTTGGTTCAGATTAAAGTCGGTGTTTTTGTTAACATTTGTGATTATAGAATACAGTATCAACAGTTAGGCCATCGGTGTTGGAAACCTTAAAGTGAAACTGTGACAGATTGATAATGTTCTAATTATATTTGAAGTAGAAGATTCTTTGCCTTATTAACATGTTTTCTAAATGTTTAAAATGGTATTTTCAAAGGCAATGAACAGGTTTACAGTATAGTCTATTGTTTCTCGTCAAGAGTACATATTTTTCATTATCTCTGTATTAGATTTAATGTCATGTATGAAATAATTTTATTTCTTGTATTATACTTTTAAAACCTCATTCTCACTTTGGAGATTATGATAATTTTAAAAGTAACTTGAGACATCAGTCTAAAACACTATTTATACGATCCTTTTAAAATGTCTGAAATAAGTACCTCTAAGATTTAGAATCACTTATACACATGTATAATGAAAATCACGACATTCAAGTACCTATATAATTAGAATTTATTTACTCTTATTTAATAATTTCACACTAAAACAGAGTTTTACTATTTAAGTGAGATTTTAGAATGTACAAAGCACCATGAAAAGTTTGATGTCAAAGTCACATGAAATATAAAAGCGGCAGGAGTGGCAAGCCTCATTAAAGATGGATCGTCTAACATAATAATGTATTCAGTCGATAGTTAAGTCTATTTGTGAACCTTCCAAGAAAAGTACACATACATTGATTTGGCTTAAAGTTGTTGAAAAGGGTTGCTGGTTGGTTATTCGGCGACAAGTTTTATATACCTCGAGAGAGTTATGCTTCGGCACTTACCATTATTATCAATCCGTTGCAGTCTACTGCTGGGCATAGGGCCTCTCCCAAGGCACACCACAGAACCCGGTCTGTTGCTTTTTTCATCCAATCGCCGCTTTTATGCAAGTCGTCATGCAATCTGGCCTGAGTTAACAATGCCTAAGATTATTCAAGCCACATAGATATTGCATGTCATGACAGCCAAGCAAAGTCTGTTAAGGAAAACATTTATTAAACGAAGATTTGTTTTCGGTAGTGCAGATTAGATGCAATATTGAATGGCAGGTTATTACCACGTATGGGCTGGCTCAATAGGAGTAATACAAAGGCCTTATAAAAACTAGTGATAAGCAATTATTTCGTTGCTTTTAACAGAGTGAGGTTATCAGAGGTTCAACTCTTCACTTGTTTCTTTTGAGTTCCAGGTGTTCATATCCGGTGGTGATCATTCATGAGACAAATTTCCTTGTTCAGCAAAAACATTAGAACATCATGGTTTTTTAGAATGTAATATTGTATATTGAATTTAGACTGATGTATTAAAATATATGATCTAAACTAATTTGCATAGAAAACTTTTCTATAAAGAAGAATTTTATTTTTTTACAAACGTGTATTCCATGGGTGTTCTACTTGTTCCGGACATGATAGCAGACCCGCTAAATAAGTCGAAACTCTAAAATCTTAAGAACTTAAAAGTGTTTATGAGTTCTTAGTCTTTGATTAAGATTCAAAGTTCTAATGAAGCGTAAGATTAGATTTTCAGACCACATTATTAGTACAGATATGGCATGACATGACAGCAAGTCTATTACGGAAAATATGAAAATATTTGTTAAACGAATATTTGTCTTCAGTAGCGTAGATTAGATGCAATATTGAATGGCAGGTTATTATTACGTCCTGAGTTGCAGTTGCAGTGCATGGTTAGGCAGCCAGCTGGGGTACGATGGCCACGTAATTGCTTTGCAAACAGCTCAGCTTAGAACAGTCGCATTCGATGGATAAAAAGATTTCATCGCTTTTTATTTCTGTTTCTCTTTGTTTTGTTTTTTGTATCACTTCTGTTCGCTGTTAAGGTTCGGATGGAATGAATTGATAAAACATTTGGTGATATGAAATTGGTGTCTGCATGGCAGTCCGTTTCGAAGTCGTTAACGTTTCTGTAACGACTTTTTAAACTGTTTGAATGAAGCTTAATGAGTTTTGGTTATTGTTTTAAATTCTATAATCAAGTGTTGAATAGGTTATTATTTTAATATAAATGGTAAATGTAATTTGAAAGAGGACAACGTCGAGTGGTGGTGGCCATGCCTACTTTAAATTTAAACTTGTAAATACGTCCCACTGTTCAATGGAAATGATTAAATCACTGACCATATTCTGGACATTGTCCTACACCATGCTGGCCAGACGGGTTGGTACAGGGTTGGTTACAAGTTTTTCTTCTCTTTGCAGTGCTGTTTATTTGTAATGATTTGACGCTTTTAAGAGTGCTGTTTTTTATAATAATAATATAAAACAAATAAGCATATGGGTCAACTGATGTAAAGTAAATATCATCGTCCATGAATGCTTGCAGCTCAGGAATTACAAGCGCGGCGGTTTAGGAAGGAGTACGCTGTATTTCGAACGTTTTGAAGGTTGTATCGATCGGAAAATAACGCAGGTTATATTTAATTATACATATTGGTTCCATAAACGTTATCATTGGTTTTAATCAAATAAAATAGTTATTTTAAACTATTAATGTCGAATAGAAGCTAATTTACATTAAGTGATTAAGGGTTAGTTTCACCAGTTCATGATAAAGTTTTGCGTTTTGCACAACTTTTTACTTACAAAGGTCATGTAAAATCAAACAAAGCAGATTTTATAATGGAACATTTTTATTTTAGATTTTCAAGGATGCTGTAAATGAATTTCGGTACACTTTAGATTACATAGTGGATAAGGTCAGAAGTCAATGGTAGTCAGATGTCAGGAGTAATTTATACTGTCCCAAATGTATTATGAATTTACGGAACAGTAATTGAAGTTTATTTTCGTAGGTAAATTAGATGATTATTTTTGTAGCCGCTTTTTAAGGAATTAACTTTTAGCCAGCTGTAATTGGATGTAATTTTGTGAGTTGATGTTTTACTATTTTTAAATTGGTTATAGATAAGTAACTTCATTGCATCTTCTGTTTTAGAGCCCCCGCAGACTACAAACTTTTTAGTCGGCCGATAGTTTGGTTAGTTTTTTAATCAGTATGAAGATGTATAAGAGTGCGCACATTATGACGATTCGCTATCGGCCAACAAATAAGACAACAAGTAAAATTTTAACAAAATAAAAACTGCCTTCAAGGTTCGACTCGATTTCTCTTGGATCCCATCATCAGATCTTAGTGTCCTTATTATGGTACCACCGTTGCGATATCTCCTTTCCATTAAAAAGGAATCATCAAAATCTGTTCATAAACGACGAAGTTATCCGGGAACACACATAAAAATAAAAAATCATATATACGGTCGAATTGAGAAACCTCCTCCTTTTTTTGAAGTCGGTTAAAAACCAACCTGATCAAACTATTGGCCGATTTAAATGTTTATAGTCTCTTAGCTCTTAGCTTAATTAATTGTTCTTTATTTCTTAATTTTCACACTTCTGGCCAGTGTGGTACAGTACGCCAAAACCTGTATCTAGCAGTGGACTATTAAATGTTGTTGATAATTAATCTTAGGTTAGAATTTTTCTTCAAAACTCAAGTGGAGCCAAGCGGGAGGTATATCTATTCCAATTAATATAATTATGTATTATATTTTTATCAGCACGCTTTTACGGGCTCTGACTAATTTGGAATCACACGACCGAAAATGAGATGTATAAGTTTATTATTCATAATAAAAATATAATTAATAAATAACAAAATTTTGTGTGAAAAACATAAAACACGTTTATTGCAGTATTTAAGTTCAAAAGACACACATCTTAAAACATTTGAAATATGTTATTAAAATTATGTATTTAATAACACATTAAAACATTTTAGTAAAATAAACAATACCATGAAACTGTCAGAATCTTCTAAAGCATTGCCTTTGTATTCAAAATTGACGTATTTAAATTGTGTATACGGAATCGTGAAGTGTTACATTTTTGTTTACCTACGAGCATTCATGTGAAAGTATTCTTACACAATTTGTTTCATTGTACATTAAACACAAACAAATTGTGTGCCGGTACATAAACACAAAAAATTGCACAAAGGAATATTTTAAGAATAAACGTCTACGGAACACGTAGCACCATCTACGAACTTCGTAGACATTTACATTCTACGAGGGAATAACACTAACGACCAGTGTAGTAGGAATCCCGATATAAGGAGGATTGGTACTGTGTGGGATGAGTCCAGTCACCCTGCGGTATTCAGAGGTTTGCAACTGCAGTACAGTGACCTCATGCGTACGCGAGCGGGGCACGGGGGGGATATGGAACTGGGTCAGGGCTACCTTTCCTCTTGGCGCCCCACCTCTCACACTTGATCGACCGCCAAAATTTTAACGCTCATTGAAATGAAAATCAGAGTCAAAAGAATACAATGACTAAGACAAATCACTTTTTGATTATAGGAATTATACTCTATTAGATGGCCTGTTTGAAAATTTAGGACACTGTTTTAGATAAAGGACGAAAACATGTAAATATATATTATTCACAGGATAATATAATATTAGAGTTATTGGTTAGAATAGCATTGTATTGAGGGAAATCTAAAATCCAAACTTTTATCTCTTATTCTCATTCCTATTTCCATACTACGAGCATACAGGCTACGATAACATAATTATTTGTTCTATTTCTTAAAATACTGTTTTGCCTGTACGAATAGTGTAGTGCTTTGAGCAGCTCGCCACGCCCGCGCCACTTTTTACTACACATGGGACAACACTTTGTGTCATCTACAAATTGGTGTTCCGAGTCTGGTTGTTCTTTATATCCATTTCATGTAAGTTTGTAAAGTCTACCGCGATACAAGATATATTCTTATTGCGGGAGATGTCGTTAAGATATATATATATCTTTAATTATATTATAATGTAAGCGATACATAAATCATAGTAGTATTCCTTTGCAGTTTTGTATCCCTTTCATTATTTTTAATGATACATATAATCGGTTACATTTGGCAGGTACAAACCTTTTTGTCTATTCGAAGTCCCGTTCAAATTACTTCGATAATGGTCACCAGATGTGGTTGAGTAATTTAATCGGAATGTTCAATTGAATTCCTCTGATAAGTAATGTTTATAGTGACTTATCTCTACTTTACTGTCTAAGTATATAAAGTACAACTCAACATCAGGAAATTTGTTTCCGGGTTTTTTGTTGATTAAAGATACTATTGATATAAACAGCTATAATTTAAACATTACATTACTAGCATTTTCACCGTAAACCAATAAATAACAACTATAAAATGTACATTCAGTTTAAAAAGCTTGCCTTAAGTGCAATTGTTTTTTAATTTTATAAAACGATTTGTGTGACTTATACTTAATGCATAATGCAAACAGTGCAAATATTCAGAAATAAATATATCTATTATACAATGAGATATGTACTATTATTTCAATCACACATTAATTGCTCACTATAATTAGTGAGCAATTAAGGCCAAAAATTTTTCTTCGAATTTTTTTTTAAATTTGAAATTCAAATTAAATAAAAAAAAAACATTTCAAATAAAATGTAATCATTTGTGAAATTTTTGGCCTGCTAAAGTAACTCTACTCTGCCTGATGGAAGACATGAGCAGAATTCGAGAGTAGTGGTCACCATATTCATTTCAAACGCAGATAATGCAACAATGCTGCATGGTGCTTTACACTATGGCGGCCTATTGAGATGTTCCTGCATCATTGGGCCTCCAAAATTGAGTAAACATGCTTTAAAGGTTTTTAAAATTTTGTATACGACCTCCTTAGGTCAAATTACCTAGGTTGGTTTTATCTATGTCGATAGGTATCACTGATCTATTTTTGTAAGACTATTGATTACAAAATTCTTTTTTTCTAAGGCTTCAAAACCTTTGTCATCCCTAAAGCTTTTATTCCAAGCTTTTTAATCTCTATCTACCTTACAATGTCTTTTTCCCATCTGTCACCATTGCTCCGTCATTTCACAATTTGTATTGAAATAGGATGTGACATTATTACTTACGACGGAAGCGCTCCGGCGACGAGAATGTCGGCCGTACTTGTTTGTGGACTCGTAATGTTCGAATGTCGGATGAAATCGAATGTCGTCGGTTCGATACATATGCCGCGTTTCGCAACCGTCTTGAATATTGGCTGACTTATATGGGGGTATTCTTGGAATGTAATATTGCCATGTAATTGTTTTATTTGCGAAGAATAAATTCCGACTTATTTATATTAAGAATAGTTACGGTTCAGTAAGTTAGAGGCATTCTCGCATCTGGCTTTGGTAGTCAGTTGCAGTTATAGTCGACCTTGACCCAATCTCATTAATTCTTATAGTCAATATCCTCCTTATTAATTGACCTTCCCTACTCAACTAAGCACCGTTTCTTTCATTATACTTCTAATTATCGTATACTAATTTCGAAGTTCCGTGGTCACGGCTTTCTCCCTATTAAGTGACTCGGATATAAAATTATAGAATAGAATAGAATATACTTTATTGTACACCAAAAACAAATTATTACACTTACGATTTCAAGAAGACATGTACAATGGGCGGCCTTATTACTAAAAGCAATCTCTTCCAGGCAACCTTTGGATGGACATATTGACCGGAGAGAGAAATGAACGAAATATGGGGTAGTGAAGGTGTTTTAAAGTTATGAAGGTGTTAAATAATAAAATAAATATATATATTTATACATACACATATACCTATACATAAATACACACACACATATACACAACATAAATATATGCAATATATATCCACAAATAAGAAGCATTTGCCGATGCGTGTGTAGATGATTTCTATGCTATTATGCGCAAGAAGACAGCGTCTGTGGTGCTGCGTTTGCGTGGTAGTAGCAATGCGATTTTGAAAATGATAGCAGAAAGAATGGACTCCGCCAGACTCTGTCGTTTCACTGAACTCCATGTTAGGAGAGGAAACTGATTGTGTCTATGTGGTTTTGTTGCTGCTTTGTTTCTGTAGTTTTGTTGCTACTTAAACCTATGAATTTTGATTTTAATTGTGTGATTTTTGAATCAATTTTGATTTTAGTCATGTTTTTATTTTGATTTTAATTGTGATTTTATTTTGATTTCTTATTGTGATTTTATTTTGATTTTTAGTGCGATTTTATTGTGATTTTTATTGTGATTTAATTGTAATTTTATTTTATTTCTGATTTCGATTTTATTTTGACTTTTGATGTTTTTAATGTTAATTTTATTTGATTTTTATTTTATTGTATGCATGCAAATATGGATTGTACATGGTCTGAAATAAATGGATTATATATATATATTTAGTCATGTACAGCTCGTCGTACAAGTCAGTACCTACTTATGGATCTAAGTAGTGATCTTTAACCATATTCTTAAATGACGTTAGTGTTTGGGCACGTCTAATGGATATCGGCAAGGAGTTCCATAATCTGACAGCCTGTACCGTAAAGGATTTGTCATAGAATATGGTAGTGTGGTTAGGTACCGTAAGCTCCAAAGTTTCCGACGACCTTAAGGATCTTATATGTGTGTCACGGAGGAATACAAAGCGTTCCTTTAAGTAAGGTGGAGTTAATGGATTGAATAAGATACCATAAAGTATAGAAAAAATATGAGAATTCCGTCGAAATCGAATTGGGAGCCACTTGAGCAATTTGCGAAATTCAGACACATGATCATATTTGCGTAAACCAAATATAAATCTAATATAGAAGTTTTGAAGGCGCTCAAGTTTATCAAGCTGCTCCTCAGTGATATCGAGATAACTGACATCAGCGTAATCGAGTATAGGAAGGAGCAGGGATTCAGCTAGCGCAATTTTAGTAACTGTGGGTAGAAAGTTTCGAAGTCTTCGCAGTGAACCCGCCGATGCAAACACTTTCCTACTAACTTCACGCAATTGGGGGCCCCAAGATAATGTACTATCGATCAGAATTCCTTGTCAAAATGAAGGTATTTTAGATAAAAAAATATTTTAAAGAAATATATCACGGTTACCTGGAAGAGATTGCCGTTGAGCAATAAAGCCGCCAGTTGTACTACCGACCTACCTAGCTTTTAGTTAAGTACTTAGTTATCTGGTGTACAATAAAGCGATTCATTGTTATTATATGTATATCATATGCATGTTTATTCCTAATCGTCCATTTATTATATACTATTTATATTTTAATTTTTTATTTACTATGAAAAATTTTGAATTTTATTTTGCTCTTATCCCATCATTTTTCGACATCGCCTGAAGTAACGGTCAAAAACTTGTACATTAATGAATTTCCTTAGTAGTCGAACCCATTACCGCTATGTAAGTCATCAATCGTGTATATAAATATTTATATCTTAATGGTCACCGATTAGGCGTTAAAGTAGGTCGCGTTGTTTATAAAATAATTTCACACTCAGTTAAATTATTATTCATTATGTTTTGTTGACGAAGCTTAGGTTTTATTAGTGTATGTAATTACTGTTTGTAAACGCGTAACATTACGTGCTCATTGAAGTTTTATATTTTAAACGGATTTAATGAATTTATGTATTGTAAGTTTGAACAGGTGACGTATAATAGGACTAATTATTTCATTAATTAAGTAGTACCTGTGACGTAATACTTATCAACAGTCCACTGCTAACATAGGTATCTTCCATTGCACGCCACTCTGATTAATTTTAGGCTTCTCGCTTCTAGCTCCTATCAGCCATCTTGCGAAAGTCGTCACATAGCAATATTTCCTTTTAACTAAATGACTAAATAGAGGTTGTCTTGTTGAAATTTTAAAGAAATGTGCTATTAACATTTTGCATTTCCAATTTATCTGCTGTGTTAAACCTAATTAGGACTATTACGTAATAAAAAGTTTGTCGAATCTGTTCTCACCGATTTTGACGTGTAGACATTTAAGCGCTATAGTGTTGTTACGTTTTCTAAATACGAATAAATAAATAAATATTTCGGAAATTTAACACACAACGCTATCTAGTCCCAAGCTAAGCAGAGCTTGTGTTATGGGTACTAGACAACTGATATAAATACATACAAACTTTTTTTTGTAAATACATTATACATAGAAAACACCCAAACTCCGAAACAAATATTTGCAGATCCTACAAACAGCACAGCCGTCAAGATATAGTTAAAATAAAGAACTAAAACACGTTAACAAACATCTGTTTTTATATAAACATTTAAACAAACATACCTACTGGTGAATGTATAGTGTTAAAAAATTTGGTGTTAGGGCAGTATAACGTAAAGCAATATTGCTTATATTGATGGGTTGATGAATGTTAACAACAGGTCGAAAAGGTCGTATAGCTAAATACGAGCTGACTGTTGTCGGGCACTCTGAGCCTTCAACATATTTATTATTAGTTTTGCTTTTGTTGTATAGATTGATAGATAGATAGGTGGCTTCTCCGTATCTATGTTTATAATTTTAACACTATTTTTTAACTTAGGAATTTGTGTTAGCAGCTAAGGCGCTTTTTGTTTTGTGAGCACCCACTAAGTAAGATTTTTTGGAAACTTAACATCTAAGGAGGTAAAATGAGAGATTAACGGTTGAATAATTCTTAAGTTTCAAAGTTAGGAATACGAACTAAACAACAGTCACGCGATCGAAACCAGGAGCAGTAACTAGATTAAGGAAAGAGCTACTAAAATACAAAAAAAAATTTACTAAATATTGTATAACACTACTTGAGATGCTTGCCGTCATTATCTGAACGTTTATGGTAATTTATTACAAAAAACTGTTTAAAGGATTTGTGCCTCCCTTCTCTAACGTACTGTGGTCCCGATATTATGGTAATTTGTTCATTATCATCACTAGAGCTTGTGGACAAATTTCTAGTACGTCGACACTTTATGCGGATATCATAATTCTATTAAAAAATGTAATGCTTTAAATGCATGAACTATCACAGTTTGATTGAAGGTCCGTTTTAACAGGGAAGTAATTAGAGCATCGAGTTATTATTAAAATGAGAGTTTATGAACAAAACTTATTTATTACTTGACTGCACGGTTGGCCTGGCGGTGTAGGCGGTCGCCCGCCACATTCTACTGCGCCAAGTGTTAAGTGTTCAAATCCCACATGGGACAACACTTTGTGTGATCCACAATTTGCTGTTCTGAGTTTGAGTATACCTTGTATTCGTTTCATATATCTTTGTAAAGTCCTCCGCGACATAGGATGTATATTCCTAATGCGGGAGTTGTTTTTTTTAAAGTAAAGAGATTAGATCTGTGTCTTTGGGGTCCTCTTGGATCTATTATTTAAAAAAAAAGCGTATTGTTAAATATTTATTTAAATGACTGCTTAATTTAAAAAACATGTGTAACACTAATACTTCTAAATTAACTTCATTGAAATTTCATTTCATCATGAATGAAATTTCATTAAAATCGGTGCAGTGGTTTAGCTATGAAAGCTAGAAGACAGACAGACAGAGTTACTTTGGCATTTATAATAATAGGTCTTTACCTATGAAATTATCGTTTTGTATGCAATAAGTGAAAGTACTTATTTTTTCAAACTTTTTTATTTCTGTTATTCGAAGTAATCACCCATGCAATCATTGGCAACGCATTGGCAGTTTATTGATGTCCTTCTTGTGAAAATCAGCTGGACGGGAGGCAACAAACTCTTCAAAGGCATTTTTACTGCCTCTCGGGAATTGAATTTTTTACCCACTAAAAAGTTGTCTAAATTTTGGAAAAAGTAATAGTCGGTAAGTGCAAGGTCTGGTGAGTATGGCGGATGAGGGAGAGCTTCCAACCCCAGTTCTTGCAGCTTGGAGACTGTCTGTTGCGCAGTATGGGGTCGCGCGTTGTCATGAAGGAGCAGTGGGGACGACCGATTGACCAAAGCTGGTTGCAGATGTGCAAGCTTCTCCATCATTCTCTCCAGTTCTTCACAGTACACATCTGCATTAATGCTCATGCCGTTTTGTAAAAAGCTGTGGTGAATCACACCCAAACTAGACCACCAAACAGTGACCATCACCTTTTTAGGGGTCATTTTTGGTTTAGGGCATTGCTTTGGTGCTGAACCAGGGTCTAACCAACTTGCTGAGCGCTTTCGATTGTCGAACAGAATCCATTTTTCGTCGCACGTAACAATTCGTTTCAAAATTCCTTCATTTCTTTGCCTGTTGAGCAGCGCAAGGCAGGTCTCGACGCGTACGTTGCGCTGGCGATCGTTAAGGTCGTGGGGCACCCATCTATCAAGCTTTTTTACCTTGCCAATTAGTCGCAAATTGATCAATATTGTTTTGATGCTTACATTAAAAGCTGCTGCTAGCTCAGCTGTAGATTGAGTTTCGTCAGCTTCCACAATCGCCTTTAATTCATTATTGTTAACCAAAGTCTCCGGACGACCACGAGCTTCATTTTTCAAGTCAAAATTTCCAGAACGGAACCTGGAAAACCAATAACGGGTTGTGCGTTCGTTTGTACAGTTCTCTCGGTAAACGTTTTTGATGTAACGTGCCGTTTGTGTCGCGTTGGTGCCACGACGGAACTCATATTCCATAATTACACGACTTTTTAAAGTATCCATTATGACGAAAAATGTTCAAATGTAATGAAAATACAACGCTAATCAAAAAACAAAAGACTGAGTTTGTAAATAGAATGTCATGGTTTTAAAACAAAATTAATTTGAATTTAGAATACAGAGCCATTACAAACTTTTTTTTATTTGAAATGACCAGTACTGAAGAAAGGCAATTTCATAGGTAAAGACCTAATAATACACACATCAAAAGTGTCTAGGGATCAACATATGTGTCTAGGGATCAACATATATTTTTGCAATAACTTTTCTCCTGATTGATATTAATTAAAATTTTCTTTAAGGATTCATCAAATAAAGTGTTTTCGTTTGTCACAGTAACGATAAACCAAGTCACCTTTGCATTAATAAAGAAATTTGCCATTTTCCTAATAAAGGGATTTTTGTCATTTGAACCACTAACATTAAAGTTCGAAAAAAAGACTGAAATAACAGTTTTCTTTAAAATTTTATTAGGTAACTTAAACAATTAATAATCCGTGTTTCTACCGCGAACACTAACAACACAAGAACATCGGTTCGGCATACTCAAAATGAGTTCATCCAAACACGCTGTGGAATGGCCGCCCATGTTCGTTGCAATAACAAAAAAAGGTCTTCTTGCGACTGGATACCCTCCATATTCGGCAGAGCTCTTCTCTGTAGCATATCCCATGCATGCTTAATCGGGTTCAAGTCTGGCGACTGAGCAGGCCAGGGCCCTTTGGCCCAAGATGATTGAGATTGAGATGTGGCTTTCCACATCTCAATCTCAAGAAATCCGCATAAAAATGCTTGATCCCTAGACAGTTTTGATGTGTGTATATTAGTACCTATGGGTTAAACTAGGACAAAGGTAATTAATACAACTTTGTGTAATTTAAAACGTCTGATTAAAAATATCAGGATTATGTAAAAACTAATGCCAAAATTTGTATATAATTTATATACAGGTTTTAGACTGACTACTGTCCTTAAAGCAAGTAGTAAAGCATATGTTTTTGTGTGCGCAGGAGAATGGGCGCGCGGCACCGGACCTGACTGCGTCACCGGGCCGCGCGCCTCCCGGCCCTCCTCAGCCGCCGCGGGCCAACCACGCGCCTCCCTGCGTGCTGCAGCCAGACTTCCGAAAGGTAAGTTCTACTACTTATAGTCACTAACCCATCCGAGTATCAGGTGTTCTATTCCTCATTAGGAAACGAATTCCGAAATCTATAGGAATTGAATAGAAATTAATTTAATTAATCTGGCAAGCATGTTAAAACTTTTTCTAAAGACAGGCCCATATCCAGCAGTGGGCTGTTAAAAGTTGTTTTTATTCTTTATTACTAACATATAAAAGAAGAGAATATGTTACAATTAATTTAGTAATTAGATAGCTACTTGAGCTTATGGCTTGATTCATCAGCATCATCTTAGTCAAAAGCCATCCACTACTGCATATAGGGCTCCTTCAAGTTTCGCCCCAACAATCGGTCCTGTGCTGCCCGCATCCAAATAAAACCGTGGCTTTTATTACTGTAGGAAAATTAAATTTATGAAAGTCTATAGAAAGGCTCAGGACGCACCACGTTAGAGATCTTTGATATTCAGAATATAACCGAATTGTATTTATTTTCTTATACAGGTATCAGGAGTGAGTAATGAAATATTCAGGCAGATTGAAATGGTTGAAAATGATCACGATTCGACCACCGCCGCGGCGCTCGAGGTGAGTACTATTTTATTATCAGAAAAAAATATTATTTTCCGATAACAGAATGCCTAGTAAAAGTTTTCCTTTAAACGCGATTACACGCTTACGTTTGCGATTACAATTACTATGCCTTTTTCATTACTCATATGATGTTAGTGATTTTACCACCACCATACCAAAGGGCTTGATTTGATTTTTACGAAGAACTTCGACTGTAATACCTACTAATAGTACTAATATTAGATCAAACAGTCATTAAGATCTCCAGTCAAGCGATTTCATATCTATGATATTTCATTATTATTCTAGAACTATTTGAACGTAGTTGATTAAGTTTTGCTCCCACCACAGTATCGGTTAGACTCGTTTTAAATGTCAAGTCTGTACATTATCTATCGAACTGTAAATATATTCTTAAGGTCAGTGGTTTCGTTGTTATAATAATATATTGAATAAATACTTGTGTGGGTTGATAGGAATCCTAAACTTCAGCGATTCTAAACTTTAATAAATAGAAAATAGGTTTATAAGTTGCAATAAAATGATACATGTATGAAATAATAACTAACAGTAGGGTTACTCGGCATTATAGCTATCCATGGTTATGTAACGAATAACTATTAGAAAGTTTTTAAGCTATGACTTATACAGCCAACAGTGTTAAATTAGAAGAATTAAGAAACTTGTGTCAGTATTAAAGAATAAAACTTCAATTTTAAATAAAGGATAGAATTATTGGAGACATTGTAGTCTGTGATCTGTAATCTTCTACTTATTTTTTTTTGTAGATGCACATTTAAATCGGACCAGTGTATATATGTATATCAGTAGTAATTAATCCTTAGTGTACATGAAATCTCATTATTGATTATGCAAAAGTTCCAAAACCACACGAAAAAAGTACATAAAAATCTGCAGATTATTGAAAATTGCAGAGAAGTGGAGGACAAGTTCGGTGAAGCGAAGAAACAAAATCACTACTCTGTATATGTACTTCTATGTAACCACAGCTCTGTGTAATTCCGAAAATGTCCAAGAATTTTACCGGCCTGATAAATTATTATTTTTCCTTTATCATAAGTTTACGAAGCGTATCAAATTTGTTTGGTTGTATTCCAGGCGGTTGAGCGTCGCGGCGAGATGATCGTGAGGATACTTGAAGTGAGACAAGTGGGCCGCAACAATATTGAAGCCGCCAAAAAATTCTTCGCATTACAGGTACAGTTTGCGTTCGAGGTAGAGATTCAGTCAACTGTGTAAATTATCCTTTGGGTTGGAGTTCAATATAATCGGGTATCCCCTATCTATAAAACTTGATTATACTAGAATATTGGTAAAATACATACAGGTATACTCGTATATAAAGCACATTCGTTAGAAAAAGTTAATTCCCTGAAGTTTACTATTACATAGATTAAAAAAAACGTAACCCTCCTTTGGCTTTGCCGGAGTCGGTTAATAAAAGGTTTAGATGCTGAGATACGTATTTGTATAAACATAGTGTATTACTACGTCAACTAAATGTCATAGAAAGTGAGTGCATTAACATTCTAAGCTATAACTTTAAATTTGAATGTCAAATTTTTTATATTATTTCGAGGTTATTCAACTTTGAATAATCCATTACTAACAATTGCAATCGTTAACGAAAATAATATGATAATTTAACGATAACTTCAAAGTACATTCGTGTTTGTAAAATATGAAATAAGCCTGGAAGTTTGAACTTGTGGCGACATCCCAACTTGTGTGACAAATAACATATACACGACATCCCAACATCTACCGTTGGGCAGTGGCCCACCAGGCATGATCACCTCGCCTGGTCGGAGGATCCTCCCTTTGTGTTGGAGGGACATGACACCCGTTCCTTCAAAAACTAATAAAAAAACATTTTCAATATCAACATTCGTTTTTTCAAAAGTGCAACGTACTTTTTAAGTTATTTAAAATGGGCGATTGGTAGACTGTGTTCTGATTTCAAAGACCGTCTTCTCAGGTAATTTTCTCGCTCCATTGACCCGAATAGGCTGTTTGCAACCAAGTATGGGACCGGGGATGAAAGAACGGTACTCTACTGTGCTACTATTGTTCAACCGCGGCTGGCCTACATCGCAGAGAATGTGAACGCAATTTAGACTAGCATTGTTGGGATGTACAGTACGGTTCATACCACTGTACTGTGATATTGAGGCTATAGATTATGCGGGTTATTCAATTTGTGGTTCCCTTGAATTGCAAGCGGTTCTGCTTGGTATAACACTGCACTATTGTGATTGTAAAGCATGAAATTGGGTTACGAATGCCATTCGAAAATGGTATAAGGAAATATACAATAGATTTTCGAATACGGTTAAAAATTATTAGCAAACTGCATTTTGGAATCAATATAGACTGCACGTTTGGCCTAGTGGTTTAACGGCCACCACGCCGTTTCCTACTTCGCCAAGTGTCGTGGGTTCAAATCCCACGTAGGACAACACTTTGTGTGATCCACAAATTGTTGTTCTGAGTCTGGGTGTTCTTTATGTCCGTTTCATGTATGTTTGTAAAGTCCCCCGCGACACAGGATTTATTCCTAGTGCGGCAGTTGTCTTTTAAAAAAAAAAGAATAAAAAGTAAGCATTTATCTTAAATCCACATCAATCAATCAGACTATTGCTAAACATAAGTCATTTCCAAGGCACACTATAGCGTTTTTCTCCTCAAACTTATTTTATTTTAAGACGAGAAATATGATTACCAAGATTCGTCACTTGCAATTATGTTACAGGATTCACGCCACATAGTCCAACTAGTGGAAATTGTCAAACGTCCAGGTCAAACACTGGGCTTATACATCAGGGAAGGAGACGGAGGTACAAGGACGGACGGAGTTTTCATATCTCGGATAGCACTCGAGTCAGCAGTGTATAACAGCGGATGTTTGAAAGTCGGGGACGAGATTTTGGCTGTTAACTTAGTGGATGTCCGACGAATGTCACTAGATGACGTCGTAATTATCATGTCAATACCAAGAAGGTTGCTACTGTGTACGCGGCAAAGAAAAGGTCAGTTATTATTAAAGGAGGTTTAATATTAAATATATAGTAGTTCGGATCGATGAAACAACTAACTAAACTGGTTAATGAATGAGTTACTTCTCAAATATTAAAACTGGCTTAAACTGAAATAAATTAGGGTTCGTCACTGTTTTTCTAGAAACAAAAATGTTAACTAACACATAAATGTAGCTACATACATTTTTAAGTACGTTGTGTTTTTAGTCAAAAATCTATTTACTACCCAAATACATTCGGAACGTAAAATAACCATTTATTTCGTTCGGTTAAAAAGATTCTGTTGACTTAAGAAATATATTTTATGTTGAGGGGCAAAGACCGTTGGTAAAGGTAAAGTCAATTATTCAAAAGTTAACAAGAGGATTCGAGGATTCGGAGTAGCTAAGTTGGATTCAAAATACATTATTTTAAAATTGACATTAAATTATGTTTGACAGGAAAATCGGGGCCAGGATCACCATCACTACCACGATCGGAGCACAAACCGCCACCGGTCGTCGTTCTGAAGAGAGACTGTCGCGATGATGATGACAGGGATCGAGATCGAGTCGATGGCCTTTATTCCCAGTAAGAATCAATTCCGACTTAAAGATTTATTTAAGACTAGCTTTTACACGCGGCTTCGCTCACGCAGACTTTCATCCCCTGATTTACCCCCTTAGGGGTTGAATTTCAAAAATTCCTGTCTTAGTGCTCACTTACGTTATAATTATGAAGAACCTACATGCAAAATTTCAGGATTCTAGCTTCAGCAGTTTGGGCTGTGCGTTGATCTCTGGGTATGTCAATCAGTCAGTCAGTCACATTACTCTTTTATATATAGAAGATTTGTATTTTTTTAGCTATTGTTGACACGTGTTTTCATATGTGTAAGTCGGTAACCTTAAAAATCCTTAAAGTAAAAGATATCACGCTGTCAGGATTGAAAACATTCGGATATCTTTGAGATACATATAGATCAAACACGAGATTAATACTAGACATGGATGTTTTATTCTATAATTAAAATAAATGTAACAATGTAAATATACTATTTTAAATTAATGAAAACAAATTATGCATTTTATATACAATCATATTAAACGCACCATCCGTATGATTCGGTACAGACACGGAACTCTACGATCAGCGGGCCCCGGCGGTGGCATTCGACCTGTTGGAGATGGCAGAGAAGAAAGAAGTCGACTACAACTTGGAGCTCTGTCTCCTGATTCAAATGCTCTCGATCTGTACTACAATCCAAGACCACCGTCAGATCATTCAACTTGGAGGTACTTCACCTAAAACAAACATTATTTCAAAAATGATAATGAACGTATTTTACAGGAGAACAATGAACTGAGAATTCCATTTTCTTTTTACAGTTACCACCCACCACCACCAGTAATAACAGAACAGCCGAAATCGCAAGCTACGCATTTCGTCCCATACGAAAGATCTTATCCAAACACGCTGGACAGTTTAGCGGAAAAAGTACATTCTTTTTATCCAGCTGATAGTGGAAGGTATGAACGAGTTATTTTTGTTTTAAAATTATAAGTAGAATTATTGGGTTTAAAACTAACAATTGTTTTAGCACTCGATTCGGTGGTCGAGTACCTCGGTCAGGTTCAGAGCAACAGTTACCACGAGCAGAAACTCATTCAGACTTTGGTAGACATTCTTTGCTCAGGTCAAGTTTGAAAGCTTCTGCTGCGACAGGAGGTAAATATTATTTACGTCTTATTCCGTTTATACTGATGAGCCATCTATCAGACAATGTATTTTTTTTTATTTCCAGCCACCAGCTTAAGATATAATCAACGGTACGGTGGCGTGGGCATGACAGGGTCTGGACTCGGTGGCACTGGACTAACGGATACAAGCTTAACAGGAACTACTATAGGACCAGGATTACCAAGTGGTTTATCAACAACGGGACTCAGTGGGCTTACTGGTTCAAGTTTAGTTGGTTCTGGGTTAACGAGTTCTGGCTTGTCATCTGGATTAACTGGTACAGGATTGGGATCTGCACTTGGTGGTACATATGGAACTACAGGATTAGGTTTACCTTCATACAGTACTAAATTTGGAACGGCAAGGCGAAATAGGAGTTTGGACTATTCATCAGATACAGAAGCTACGGCACCGACAAGAACTCCATATTACTCAGGACTAACCGGTTACCGAAGTAGCACTTTGGGGAGAGATATTGGATCTAAGTTTAATTCTCTGCCAAGAGATGTGAGGGGAACTGGACAGAGGTGAGTGACAATTCTTTTTGCCTCTATATGGTGGGTTGTAGTACATAAAATTATTGACCTTGTCAATAGGTTGGGCCTCAGTAGACGTGCAGGAAGTGTCCTCCAAGATGAGCCAGAACCTCTGTCTTCTCGTTTGGATCTTCGTTCTTCCAGAGGTCAGTCATTACAAAATTAAGAATAGTTATGTGTATTCTAATAACACATATTTCCTAACAGATCGCTTTTTAATCAGGTCATTTACCGTCCTCTCCTTCAGTATTTACTTCAGATGAATATAGAGCGTGGCTGTCTCGTGCTCCGTCAACCAGTGCACTTTACGAGACGCTTCGTCCGAGACTTCCAACACATTACTCTGCAGAAAATATACATGATGCACTCAAAAATGTAAGCATTTTCCTCAATAATTTCAAAAAACTATGATATAGAACCTTATTAAGCTCCTCTAACAAAACATATCTGCTGGCCTGCACTGAACTGCACGGTTGGCCTAGTGGTTTAGGCGGTCGCCACGCCGCTTGCCAATTCGCCAAGTGTTGTGGGTTCAAATCCTACACGGGACAACACTTTGTGTGATGCAAAAATTGTTGTTCTGAGTTTGGGTGTTATTTGTGTCCGTTTCATGTATAGGTCTGTAAAGTCCCCCGCGACACAGGATGTTTAGGTATTCCTAATGCGGGAGTTGTCTTTTTAAAAAAAAAAAAAAAACTGCTTTTATAGTTGGAGAGTGGCAGTCGATTTGGATCATCGCTTGGACTGGCTGGACGTCGGGTTGAACGACCAAGGCATTTGCCATCCCGTTCATTATCGTCTCAGCAATTGAGTGCAACGCAACAACTTGGTTCGGGTGCTGGAGGTTCACCGTCAGCTAGACGAGTCCGACAATTACTAGAACTTGGGTCAAGGTTTAACTGTCCCAATCCTAGCCCAGTACCTACACCTGGTTCGCGGCATCAGCGCCATATTGAAATTAATCCTAGTGGTAAGTTTTAGTGATACCCAATCATTTAAATTACCTGCACCTTGAACAGTTACGTCCTAAGATCTTTAATAGTAATGAATGCCAGCTCAACCACTGTGGATCTGTTATTTTATTATCCACTCGTCTGTGTCACAGCTGAATTTTCAAGTCGACCGTAGCCTACGTTCTGTTAATGTACTTGTATTAATCTTATGTATAATACTTTAAATTCTAAACATACGATTAACATTATCTAAAAACATTTTATTTCAGAGTTCCTAAAATATAAAGTGGAAAAACCAACTACTGGCGGTCTTTCTGCATCAATGACTGGCTTATCGCGATTATCTGGCGGTGTGTCGGGTATGCTGTGGGTGCACTTATTAGCAGGACGAGGTTTACGCCCGTCAGCTTCAGGATCATCACCTGGGTCTCCACCGTCTGGACCATTAGCTCCTGCACAGCCACCGGTTGTACCCAGGGATTTGTATTGCGTGCTTGAGTGTGATCGCGTTCATAAAGCTCGGACTGTTGTGAGTTATTTATGAGTCTTCAATAATTTTTTACTGTGTGTATATATTTTGGGTATAACTTAACTGATAGTATCAATTTGTACACTCTAGTTTCGTAATTTACTTACCTCCTGTTTTCTCTGCCTCATCGAATATGGATTGGCAGAAATATTCCTAAGTCATGAAGTACTAAGTCATGATTTAAAATAAAGGATAAATTTAATCAGTTTTCTATTAAAGAAATAATGGAGTTCTTGTAAATAAACTTAGAATTGGTTTATCAATAGAGAAAAAAACAGTCAAATAAGAAAATGCATTACTAGAGATCAAAGCCCACAAAAAAGCATTAAAAGAATCACATTGAAATCGGCAGAAATAGTAAAGTTTTTGTGACACAGGTACATTTTGTCTTTTAGGTTCGCACTGGTGAACTTCAGTTTGACTGGGATGAATCCTTTGAGTTGGATCTCGTCGATAACAGACAGTTGGACGTGTTGGTTTATTCATGGGACCCTCAGCATAGGCACAAATTATGCTACCGTGGCGCCGTTACTCTACCAGATCTACTCACAAGGTCCTCTGCTCATCAACTAGCAATTAAGGTAAAATTTGTTGCTAATACCATGAATATACCCTTAAAAGTAGTACAAAAATAAACTACTTAATATGTTATTTTATTTAGAGGAAATCACCTTCTTCCTAGCCTTTAGCCTTGGGGAATAATCCCAAGATTTTAGGGTCGGCTACTAGTTCAGCTGGTTTTATCTTAATATCAATTTTTACACGGAGCGACTGGCATCGGACTTCCGCAACCCTGAGGGTGAACTTAATTCGAAGGTTGAACTAGTTGTCAGTAAATTTGAGGGCACTGACTTCCCAATAACGATTGCCATAGATGTTCATGACAACCGGGACCGAATGCTTAACGTGCTCTTTGAAACACCGCCATCTTTTCATACTCCGGGCTGCTATTAAGAATTTTTTGTAAGAAATACCTAACAGCAGTCCGACTCGGGAATCGAACCCGAGACCTCTTGATCTGCAGTGACTAAACAAGGCTGCTTTAGGTAAAGGAATATAATATCGCTGAATCCATATTAAAATTCAACCAAATATATAAAATATATAATATTTTAACTAATGCACATATGTAATATCTGTCTACTAATGCACTCTAAAAGGTTTCTCTCTTATATCGAAGTAACTGCGATCTCAATTCAATCACATGTAATGTCTAACTAATTTTTAGATGGAACCTCGTGGTACTCTGTACGTACGTGTCCGGCACACGGAACCCCACGACTTGTTCCGAAGGCGTCCCGCAGCCGCTCGTGGTGCACCACTCTTCGGTGCTGAGCTAGAAGCAGTGGTGTCGAGAGAACCGCGACCACCACACGCACCACCTGTTCCACTTATAGTGAGGCGTTGTGTCGAAGAAATTGAGAGGCGTGGCTTGGATATCATTGGTATGAATAGCTTTTCTCGTAATTAGATGGAATTCTGTTATTTATTATTGAATTTCTTTAAAATAAACTTCCTTCATTAAAAAAACGGTAATAGCAAGGAAAATATTGAACTCATAGGAACACTTGGTGAGGTAAATAAAGACGTCCCTAATATAAATATCAGATTACCTAATCATTATAGTGTATGTACACATACAGAATACATATAATAAACTTTAAGGTTTAATAACATAACTAAAAAAAAAAATAGTTCTAAATTTATACTCCTCTTAGTGTTTGCTCCGTGACTGCGACAGACCACCAACTTTTGAACTGGACGGTTTAATACTCATTACAAATAATGAGTATTAAACCGTCCAGTTCCAGAAATGAAATTAACCGTTTTATATGTCTTTGTACTACAGGTCTTTACCGTTTATGTGGCTCGGCAAGCAAAAAGCGCATATTGCGGGAAGCATTTGAAAGGAACGCACGCGGAGTGGAATTGGCACCGGATTCGGTTCCTGATATCAACGTCATCACTGGTCTGTTGAAGGATTACCTACGGGAGCTACCACAACCCTTGTTTAGTCGCTGCTTGTATCAGATGACGCTGGATGCTCTAGGTTTGTACTAAATAGTTAAGTTAAGCCCACAGACTAATCATTATTACTTTCTTTATGATGATGTATTAATCTTAAGAACACATCAGACATTTGATTTTAAAGCATTTTCCTTTCCATAAATGACAAGAGATTATTATAAATACTTCCCAAAAAAGTATGATTTACCGGTATTTATTGCCTCAACCTATGTACACTTCTCAATTTATTACAGTTTCAAATCTTCATACCTTTGATAACTCAATTCTGAGAAAAGTGACCTAATCTTAATACTAAAGTGACAAATATCTTAATAAATTAAATTAAACAGCTTTTTAAAAACAAGCTTTTACTGGAATGCTTCGAGACGAATCAAACGAGTTCAAACTCGATGATGTTGCGACGTTCCTTTACAGAGTTCCTATGGCCACCTTCCAGCTCCAGCATCAGATCAGCTCCATGTCATTATCATATTGTATTGTCACGCTGTATACATACGCTTGCAAAATCGCAGCAAAATCGGTTGAAGATATCTGCTTCAAAATTGGCTTGCAAGATTCCACCCGAACCTACGAGCATACGTACATACATTGCAAGTTAATAAAAAGCTTGTAAAAATCTATATCTATACTAATATTATAAACGCGAAAGTTTGTAAGTATGGATGGATGGATGGATGTTTGTTACTCTTTCACGCAAAAACTACTGAACGGATTTGGATGAAACTTTACAGTAATATAGCTTATACTTCAGAATAACACATAGGCTACTATTTGCCGCGATAACCGACATATACGCGGCCGGATCCGCGGGCAACAACTAGTAATCAATAATTATGATAGGGTTGGATAGGTCTCTTATGAGGATATAACTTATAAATATTACAAATTTAATTATTAACTTTATTGCAGGAGTATGTCTCCCGGACGACAGAGAAGGCAACGCTCGTCTAATGGCATCAATAGTCGAGTGCCTGCCTCGAGCTGCAAGAGCCACTCTGGTCTTCTTACTCGACCATTTGGCTCTCGTTGTTGCTGCCCAAGATCGCAACAAGATGTCTCCTCAGCATCTTGCAGTGGCGCTAGCCCCTCCTCTGATGCTGCAGTCACAACCACCTACGGAATTGGACTACCAGAGGCCCATACACGTCTTACAGTGCCTGCTGCAGATCTGGCCACCGCCAAAACGTTCAGGTAATGTCACCTCCCGTTTCGTTTTAAGGCTACCGTTATATTTCTCCTAAGTTCAATTACAGATAAGGTTGTAGTTATAAAAGCTAAGTGAAAACAAAGTTATAATAATAACAAATGACATAACTGCTATATTTGTATCGGCATACTTGACTTGATATGAACTTGTCTGTTTATGTAATGAACCTTCAAATGTTACACAGTTGGTTGCTTATTTAAATGAAGCATTCCGATGCTAATGACAAAAAAACCGAATTTACAAATATACATACTTTATGTGTCATATTTTCACCACTAGATTGTAGTGTCACGTAGTATTCACATTAACAGATCCCGAGTACACAAAGTAAACAACACGCTAATACTCTGCACGAAGCTACTTTTCCCAATTCTAATCGCCATAATAAAGTCAGTTCTGATATTTTTTTGCATAATACTTTCTTAGTAATCCTTTAAACACTAGACAATTACACTGAATGTCTAAAAGGCTAAGCGGTACCTTAACGCATGTATGTTTGTAGACAGTTCGGCGCGGCGAGCCAGCAACCGGGCCGCGTGGAAACAGAGTCAGTGCGTCGCCAGTGGTCTCACTCATACTCCCCCAAGGTGATCATTATCTCTATCTCTTTGTCGATACCTGTAACATTATCAACTAACTACATTCTCGTAGTATAAAAAAAAAAACAAAAAACTGACTTATATCCATCTTTCCCTTAGGACATCCTCTCTACACTTATTTTTTATTGTTTTAAAAGGGGTCAACTAAAGAATTAGACATTATTTAACGTTTAAGTGTAACAGAGTAAATTCTTAAATAATGTACACATGTATGTATTTTATCACAAGTATGTGGTAATAACTTATATATTAAAAAAACCGCTACTCAAGCACTTAATCGTGTAATCATACGCCAATGATATTTTTGCAGACATTTTGTTATTCTTCCCCACTTTCACCCCCATAACTTTTTAAAGACTTAACCGATTTTCATGAAACATGTCTAAGAACACTCGCACGTAACTCACCTTTCATACAAAAAAACTAAATTAAAATCGCTTTATCCGTTCGCGAGCTACGGTGCCACAGACAGACAGACACGTCAAACTTATAAGACCCCTCTTTTTGGGTCAGGGGTTAAAAAAAAAAATTTAAAGTTGGTTTATAAAAATTTAGCGTCGAGTTCAAGTAATAATTGTTTATATTTTGAGATATGGATGCAGAATAAAGTTATATCATATCATATTGAAACAAAATATTTCAATGAGATAATCTTTTTTTCATATTACTTTAAAAACTAATATTTTAATGAGAAATATTTAAGTATTTCCACAGAGGTCAAAACAAATAAGTTTAAAATGTTAATTGTAGGCCGAGTTCCGCCCTCAGTCAGTCCATATCGGCCTCCAGCGGCAGCATCAGCAGCATCTCCGCCGCCAGCTCTCTCGGGTCGGCCCGTGCCCGACCGCTCGCCGCCCGCACATGTAATCATACCATTCTATTTTCAGTAACTTAAATAAATATATAATTTTAGTGAATTAAAAATATGTTAATTAAGACATTAATGGCGATGATATTCAAGAGGCCACCGAGAAAAACATATTATTAATAACTTCTTACTTAAAATTAGACGAAACGATTTCCAACCGCTTTCATCATAAACCTATAGTGTTACAAATCATGTTTATATCTCATTTGTTATCTTGTAGGTTCTCTCATCAGTCAGGGCCGGCCAATATCGTCCGCAGTCGCCGCTTCGAGGCCCACTACCCGCTCCTCCTCGATCCCGTCAGGTGACGGTGTCATCGCCCGGCTCACCCAGCAGTAGTTCGGGCAGTCACAGCCCTGCGGACACGATTAAGCACGGAGGATCCGTGTCGTCTATTCTGCGGCAGCCTGAGCGAGCTGTATCGCCAAGATCGTCACCGAGAGCTTCGCCGCGTGCGTCCCCGCGGGCGTCTCCTAGAGATTCGCCGCGTACCAGTACACCACGCGAACGTGATTACGCATCCCGTGAATCGTCCCGCGAGCACACACCACGCGATTCCACTCCGCGTGAATCTGGCTCTCGCGAGTCTCCGCGCTCCGTTATCCCCGGCACGTCAGCAGGACTCGCTGTTACGCTCAACTCGGCGGTGGGAGGCGTCGGTGGCGGCGGCCTGAGCCCCCGCTACAGCTCCACCAACCCGTTCCTGCAGCAGTACGATGCCGAGGAGGAGGCAGAGGCGTGGCGTGCCGCTGACATATTTTCCTCGCCCTCCACGCACGCATAGTGCTCGTAGCGAATTGAGATTTTCTAGTCAATTTTTTTAATCGAATCGAAAGTGTGCTACGATTCCGCTGTATATTATGTTGTTTATTCGACGAGCGTGGTGCGCGTTCGTGTAATGTTTGTTATATATAGAGCGAGTTACGATGTATATTACTGTGAGAATGTATACATGCTGACGCGCGAGGCGCTTCGCCTCGCCGGCCGCCGGCGTCCTGCCCCGTAGTCAATATAGTGTTTATCGTATTGTATTGTACATTGTATATAATAAACGTATATGTAGGTACGCTCCAGTTTTGTACCGTTCGGGTGAGACGGCGGCGGGCGGCCCGCGGCGCTACACACATCATCCCACATATCAGAGACTTGTGTACGCAACTGATACGCAATAGTAGCATTGTCATAACTATTAGCCATCCTTACACAACGACAACACGTAAAAATATCTCGTTAGAGCCAATTTTACGGTACATATAATTATCAGGTTACACATATTTAAGTATCGATGATGCACACAAGTCAGTAGCTCGAGTAGGGAGAGTGTATCATAGATCAGACGTACGGACTGTCTTGAGACTGAGGCCATATCAGAGTAGCTCGTAGAACTCGAAGGACATCCGTCGTAGAACGAGCGATTATTGTCACATCGGAAAAATCTAGAAAAGAAAAACCCTGTTGTGAATGTTAAACATAACTATGCAAATAATACACGTTCTTTAATAAATAATAAATATATAAATTAAAAAGTATTAGTAAAGCATTTTTACAAGTCGCTAATTCTATGAAGGAATGGCATTTGAACCGTTTGTATCGGTCGCATTCTCAAGATCAGAGGTACTGTGTTCGAAGTTTGAATTGCTTAAAACTTACAATTGGAATTCGAACATAATACCTCAGTTCTTTTTATAGCGTCTGCTAGACATATAAGAGTGGATGAAATCGACCAATGACAGCACTGATCCTATTTTCACTGCCATGATTGGTCCATTTGTAATAAGAAGCATATTGATTATATACACTTGTTTATATGTCTGTCGGAGGCTACACGGTTACTTTTGCTTTTGAGCGACACTTCAAGACGAAATTTTGTTATCGAGTATTAACTGTTTATAAAAATAGCATTGCACAAATAACACGACTGATATGGGACACAAAATGTTTTTGATACTTTTTACTTTTTGTACCTGTTCCTCGTTTGTAATAATGATACTAGGGCTTCGTTGGAAAACCTCGCCTTGCTGTACCTCTTTATAATAAAATTATATTCATATTCGTACACGAACTTCATAGACACTTCTAATACGTTAAACTCTCGCTGGGGTCTCTATCGCATATGATCATACATTAACTGTAGGGGAATTCGTGTACGAATAAAGACCACATCTTTTATGAAGGCTGAGCATCGATGACAATATGTAGCGATAATTTAAATAGATCGTACGGTTGTAAGTATCGAACGATTGCCTTCATGAAGATCTTGGATCGGTCCCAACTGTCGGACACTCAATGTTTTAGATATTAACTACGTGTAAATCAATAATTTTTATTGCAAATTATATAAATATTAGGGGATAGGAGGGTATTGATCACAAGTTTAGTAATCGTTGGAATGATCGCCGAGGTCATATTGATCAGTTGGAAAGCTTAGTCTAATAAATTATAAGTTCAATGTTCGGTGGAATGTTGTATAAATTATCTGAGTATATTTTGTCCTTTTTAAAGGATCTAGTTGTGAAAATTGTCCGTCAGTGGGGACTGATACGTTTAGTTCATCCACTGCGCCTTACTCGTTCTAGTAAAATTATGAGCTTATCTAAATTTATTTAAAGTATACACACATTGTAATCATAATAAATTGTAATCGAAAAGTATAGGTATAATACCTATTATTTAATACTTTAGGGTTTGATACGATTCATAATAAAGTTGTAATGTTCACGTTTGTTTATGACTAAGGCGCAGTGTTCGAATGTGTATAGCTGTATGTGTGCGTATATGATATGCATTTCGTCTTTCGTGTTACTTTTTGTCACTCATAAAAAATACACAAAGAAAAAAAAGATCTGTCCTTGTGTCGCCTAGATAAAGACCCAAATATATGGATTTGTTGTTTAATCAAGTCACTAAAGGTTGCATGATATTAAAAAATATAGCCACCAACCTTTATTGATTCATAACATGATGCTTCATGAAGTCTCGTAATGGCATAATACTTATTTGTAAAGTCTTATAAAAATATTTAATAAGAGTAATGTCATATAACTTGTTTAAAATAAAGGTTATTGGAAAGTATCTAAAATTGCAAGAAATAGATTAGGTTTAACATGGTTGGTGTACTTTAATAGAAATCTCACATAATAACTTGTTGAAAGGCTCATGATTGCATGAAAGTCCCATTAAGTCTCACTATAGCGACAGGTTTATCGTACTTTGATGTAACCACGTAGGTTGTAGCAGCAAGTACAGAAGTGATACGTAGCTTGGTAATACGAAATGTATATAATGTGTGCACGTTCTAAATGTTGTGAGTGACTTGAAGTGTCGCTCGACAGTCCGGTAGCAGTCGTAGTGTGTAGTGACAACGGCGCACGGCTTCAGTTGGCTTCTTCGGGGCAATAATTCTGAGAGATTACACTTGGGTTATATTACATTGTAATATGGTTATTACATGTCTTTGTAATTTTAGCACTTGTTAGAATCCATCTATATATAAATTAATTTATTAAAAATAAAACTTATTATACACGACTTAGATATTTTACCTATTCATCGTCTATTTGGTCTACCCGCCCATGATATATTATAGCATATTATAATATATATTATATAAAGATTTTAATAGATATATACTAAATTGAAAATGAAAATAATTTGATTATTAGATCATGCAACTATTTTAAAGTCATTCATCAATGATTTAGATAACTGATATTGATTTTATAGTTATAAATAAATACTTTAGTTAATTCTATTCAGAAAAAGTACTTATAATTGGGCCTACGTACAAACTCTATATGATTACCTACATATGGGGAAGTTAAGAATACCATGTTTTTCTATATCTCGATGGTCCCTATTAATAATGTCGGATCTGCAAAAATACTACTTTTAAGTAGAGCATTGTATATACTGTTTTCACGATAATTAAACAATCAAAGATCTGTAGATGTTCAAAATTTCATCGGCCAGTACGAGTCGGACTAGCGCAGGAAGGGTTCCGTACCATTATCTATACATTTCAAGCGTCTACCTGTGGCCGTTTTCAACATCGAGCAAAAACGAAAAAAAAAATCACGTTTTTTGTATGGGAGCCCCCTTAAGTATTAATTTTATTCTGTTTTTAGTATTTATTGTTATAGCAGCAACATAAATACATCATCTCTCAAAATTTCAACTGTCTATCTATCACGGTTCATGAGATACAACCTGGGGACAGACGGACAGTGAAGTCTTAGTAATAGGGTCCCGTTTTACCTTTACGGTACGGAACCCTAAAAAATTTGAACATCCATAGTTCTTTGATTGTTTTTTTATCGTTTAAACAATATTTCAACCGCTCTACTGAATGGCAGTCTTTTTGGAGATCCGGCATAAGTAATAGGGACCATCGATCTATACTAAAGAAAACTTGTCTATTGTTAGATTTTATAATGTTACAGTATATTAATAAATAGCCTGGTGTTTCTCTCTCAAAGTTGGTGCCGCTATAAGTTTGCGTTGCGGGACCGTGGGTCCCTCTGATGATATCAGTATTTCGAGAATTTGGTAAAAGTAGCGTTACATACGTGTACTTAAAGTAAAATTGACGCCGTTCGTATATGTACCGGGCGGCTGAAACACACACGAAAATAAATAATACGACGTTACATTGGTTTCATTTATTGATCCTAATTTATGTCTTATATCATTTTCTCCTAAAATTATGAAAAAAATAATAAGTTGATATGTACGCTTTAAAAATTCTTGACTGATTGATTAAGCTCAAATTTTCACACCACTTTAGGCTACAGAGATGATTGAACCCCAATGTGCCACATTCGCTGTGGCACATTGCGTGCTGGCATGCGTGGCTGGTTATAGCTTATAAAGACGATTAAATGCTTGGTGTAACAGTGGTTTAACTGAATAATATCTTAACCATGGAAACTGATTTCTACAAGATTTGTTTAATATACATATATATAGAAATAATCCAAGAGCAGGTAATTAAAGAGGGAAACCTTACACCTTATTGCAAGTCATATTAAAACACTGCCGGCGACGACTCGCTTTACTAGTTTTGTCGCTGAGCGACAAGAGCTTTCAAAGATAATAGACCAAGAGCCCACGACAGCCAGACCTTCGTTATTTTATAAAGGCTGAAAGTTATTCTGTGAATGACCCCTATATAGGTAAGAACGACCAGCGACTATAAAGTTTGGGTTGTGGTTACTTTGGCAGATAACAGGTAGTAAAGGTGTATAAAATAGTACCTAACTTTCGTTAAAGTATAAAGCTCAATTTTTTTTATATTTTCTTCCGGATAGCTTTAGAAATCTCGTCATCCATTGCCGGACACTTATGACAGTTGCTACCCCCTGCCAGACACCCCTAAACTTTAATAAATTATAGTTACACTTTCGTTATGGTATAAAAGCTAAATTTTTAACCGACTTCCAGAAGGAGGAGGGTCTATGTTCCACTGTATGTACTTTTTATTTATTTTATTTTATGTATGTTCACGATTACTCCTTCAATTGTGGACCGATTTTGATTTTTTTTTGTATTCTAAAGGGTATGCTCCCAATGTGGTCCCACTGCCACGATTACTGGATCTGATAATGGGATCCCAGGGAAATTGAGGCAAACCCTCATTTTTTTCAGGCACGTACTATGTTTTTTGTATATTTTCTGAAGTTACTATAGTATTTGCGTCTGGTAAACATCATTTCATGATGATGAGCTGATGGTGTAATATACAAGTCATTAACGGTTAGGAGTTGGAGGATAATAGTGGCAATGGATGACGAGATTTCTAAAACTATCCGGAAGAAAATATAAAAAAATTGAGCTTTATACTTTAACGAAAGTTAGGTACTATTTTATACACCTTTACTACCTGTTATCTGCCAAAGTAACCACAACCCAAACTCCATAGTCGCTGCTTGTTCTTACCTATATAGGGGTCATGCACAGAAAAACTTTCAGCCTTTATAAAATAACGAAGGTCTGGCTGTCGTGGGCTCTTGCTCTATAAACTCGCTCAGCGATGCTCGCTCGCTTGATCATTTCTATACAGTGCGGCTTTGAAAGTAGGTATACGTATGGATAACAAAAAATCTTCACAATCTCATTGTTGTCTAGTTCAGACGACGACGATGATGTATTTTTTACGATAGTGTTTTTACGATAAGGATATTGTCGGACACATTCAATAAAAAAACTTATTCATAGTGTCTTGGAACTTAGAACAAACTTTAAAGTCGGTTGGAAACAAGTGTTGTGTACGTGTCTCGCGCGCGCAGGTTTGCACAGGACTGAGCCAGCCACCGCGGACGAGTGGCGCGAGTAATCGCTCATCGCACTTGCACACTCGCTTATAAGCCCAGCGACAAAACTATAGAAACTACACACTCGCTTCCCGCTGATCGCCAACTCGTTTATAGTTTCTAGTTCTACTCGTTTCTTGTTCATCGTCGGCGGTCGAACCCCTGCCTAAGAGTCCAACTGTCTGTAATATACTCTTAGATGAAAGAATCTATTACATTTTTAACCGACTTCAAAAAAAGGAGGAGGTTTCTCAATTTGACGTATATTTTTTTTATGTGTGTTCGGGGATAAGTTAGTCGTTTATGAACCGATTTTGATGATTCTTCTTTTGTTGGAAAGAAGATGTTCCGACGGTGGTACCATGACAAGGAAACTAGGATCTGATGATGGCATCCCAGAGAAATCGAGGGGAACCCTCATTTTTTTCAGGCACGTACTATGTTTTTCGTATATTTTCTGAAGCTACTTCGGTATTTGCGTCTGATAGTCATCATTTAATGATGAAGAGCTGATGATGAAAGGTACAACTCCTTAACGGTTAGGAGTTGGAGGATAAATCTTTAAATGTCATATGTATGTATGTTACCTTTAGCCGCATTCTTTTAATTAATCGACTTCAAAAAAAGGAGGAGGTTTCTCAATTCGACCGTATATTTTTTTTTATGTGTGTTCGGGGATAAGTTTGTCGTTTATGAACCGATTTTGATGATTCTTCTTTTGTTGGAAAAAAAATGTTCCGACGGTGGTACCATGACAAGGAAACTAGGATCTGATAATGGCATCCCAGAGAAATCGAGGGGAACCCTCATTTTTTTCAGGCACGTACTATATTTTTCGTATATTTTCTGAAGCTACTTCGGTATTTGCGTCTGATAGTCATCATTTAATGATGATGAGCTGATGATGAAAGGTACAACTCCTAAACGGTTAGGAGTTGGAGGATAAATCTTTAAATGTCATATGTATGTATGTTACCTTTAGCCGTATTCTTTTAATTTATTTAGTTAAGCTGATGATGAAAGGTACAACTCCTCAACGGTTAGGAGTTAGAGGATAATTCTTTCAATTTCATACGTATCTATAGACCTTTAGTTGTATACTTTTAAGTTATTTAGGTGAGCTGATGACACATGCGCTATGATGACTAACCCCTTAATGTATTTTGCTTTAAGTAACTCGCCTGCTTCTATTTCATCACGACATTTAAGCTTGGACACGATTCCTATTGCCCCGTAGACCACGTTCTCGGTAACAGAAATCTTGCATCTCAACATAATTTTGGAAACTGAGCATACTCAGTTTTAATACGTGTTCAAACCACTAAAGTTATTCGCATCAGCAGAAATTATATGAAATAGTTCAACTTACTGATAACCTATGATTGTTTGCACTAAAAATGGAAAAATAAAAACTTTTTATAAAAAAAAAACGACTTCCAAAAACCATCCAACGAAAACTCCCTGCCAAAAAACACTAAAAAGCGTAAATATATGTAGATTTATTTTTTAAGTCAATGACACAATATACTAAATAGACCGACCCTCCCCTGGCCCAAACTGTACACCGATAAAAGCTAGAAAAATTCACTTAAATCTAGATGGCGCGCAAAAATAAGGTACTAGAAATAGTTTAACAAACTCTATCACCATTTTATTGATATGCTTGAATTATAGTAATTATTTTATTATTTTTCGAATATAAATCTTACTTTCTAATGCTTGTTTAAAAAAAATATTTTTCAATTGCGTAACTATAAGTTATCACCTATTTTTAGGAGATGTCGTTGCAATCGATTTAAATAAACTTGAATATAATGACCTATTTACTACGCTAGATGTCACATTTATAAGTTATTGATATGACATATAGAAGCTGGATGCGCGATGATAGCGCCACCAAGTGGCTACAATTACGTCGGACTTTGATTTGTCAAATGGTTAGTTGTCTTACGAAGAGTAAGTAAACAAACAAATTATTTCAACGATATATCGTAAAGGGGCGTCCATTAATTACGTGAGGCATTTTTGAGAATTTTTCGACCTCCCCTCCCGCCTTGGTGAGATATCGTAAGATTTTCATCAACTCCCTCCCGCGTCCCCAAATCTCACGCGAGATTCTTCAAATTTATGTTTTGGCTGTAAACGTGTTGGATTATTGAACTGGTTCTATTACTTCGATCACTGACGAAATATATACTTAGACTTACACCGCATGAACTTAGAGTTGTACGCGGATATATAATAAGCCTAATGTTCACTAGATGTCACTAAGTGTATCAAATCGTAAATTTGAAAGATATTTTCTGAGCTTCTACTCCGATACGAATCCGAGAGTAAACTGTCAAGTTTATTTGTTTTTGTATTAGTGAAAATGTCCCACTAGATGTCGTTTTCCACATAATTACATTAGTAATTTATGTGATATTTTATTAAATCGTCCAAGAGCACACAAATAAATAAAATTGAAATGTCTGTTTATAATTTCAAATAAACAGCTTCTTCATAAATGCTTCTCAGTAAATACGGTACATGAATATATATTTTTTTATTAATTTTTGTATGAAACTTTTTAAATTTTCACATAAAACTCTGTATGTAGGTCTAGCTACTTAATTGTGTTATAATAATCAAAATTTGTTGAAAAAATCCATATATTATATATGTTATATTAGGTTATATTATTCAGTGATGAAAGCTCAGTAGGCTGAAGCCTAGGGCGGCTTCGTTTAGGGGGCGGCAAATTAAATGATTTAAAAAAACTACATTTCTGGAATAGAAATGGAGAAATTAAGTCTTGGCAGTTTAACAAGAAGAAATAATGTATTAATGTTTAAGAAAAATGTTGTTTGAGAAATTCTATATGCTTGTTAAAATACATCTTTGTAAATATCTGTTTATAAGACATCTCAATAGCAGTTAAATTTTACAATTTAAATTAGTAATTTTAACTAAACATTTTCTTAATTACCACTGAAGGTGGCATGAGTTGCTAGAATGCACTGCTGCGTCCGTTTCAGCGGCTGGCGGCAAATTAGGTCCAAGTAGAAATTTTCATCCTTGGTCCTTTCCGCCACCTCTTTCTGTGCAATGTCATCTTCGCAGAAGATAAAACTCTGTTGCTATCCACTATGGAGCATAACATGGTTGGCAGCGACAGATATCCTCCCATAACTGCATTCTATATCCAACGCTGCGATGCTCAAGTAATGGCACAGTGAATCGGCACAATACACTGGACAGGCAGGATTCAACTCACTTCTAGTAACCGCGTGCAGGTATTTCCGAAGCAACTGTGACCGGAAAGAACCTGCGTTACGCGGAACAAATCTCACATGGATATTCCTGACAACGCGCATTCTGCCTCCGTAGACATTATGTAATAAACGCGTGTGGCTCAAACCAACAACACTCTCTACTGTCTACTCTCTACTCTCCTGTGGCGCACCCTACTCTAGGCGGTCAGTGCTACCGTCTACACCGGGTACCGTAAAGTGTTATTAACCGGAGAATTCTGCGGTACATCTTGTCGCAACACTCAGTTTACCTAAATTCGGCAAAAGCTTTCGAGCAAACTATTGAAAGTGTGTGTGTGAAACTGTCGTCAACCTACTGTTAAGGAACAGGCCTAGATTATTTGGGATTAATACAGTACGAGAACTGAATTGAACACGATTGAGGCGTCTTAAAGTGGCCTCAGATATTCATCTTGGAACGACACGTATATTTTATTATGTCACAATAATGATATCTATGTCGATTACTGAAAGAAAAATAATGTAACAGCTCATAATCTTCACTTTTTAAATATTTAAGTAAAACTTAATCTTTATTAAGTTAATTTTTTTTTTTCGTGGGTAGGTGTTGAAAAGTTCACACGCATTTGTAAAAGCTCCTTGAATATTTTAATAATTTACTTAGTATTTGCAAGGCCTTCATTGTTTACATGTGTTCACTGAAGTTTCTAAGCCACCTGCCAGCTTTTTTTTGCACAAATATAAACATCTGCAAACCAACTCTTACAAGTTCATCAAGTTCCTCAAGTAATTTTATTGTTCTGAGTATACAAAATGTACCTATTTCTTATTTCACGCAAAATTCAATTCACTATGATTGAAATACTAATATACAATCGAATCGAATCGTCAATTGTCAAGAAGTTTCAATTCGGCTGGAATCTCTGGCGCTGCACGCGCTGTGTGGAGACGTGGCTCCGTTACGCATCTGCTATCGTATTTACAATGGGGAGTATTCCGAGCAATTGATTGAATTGATCCCTGCCTCCTTTTTTTGCCATCATCCTACGCTTTCATCATCATCATCATTTAGGTGTCAACTGTGCGCTTTTCGAGAAAATTTCTGCCCTACACAACAAAACTGTGGAATGAACTGTCGACTGCGGTATTCCGGGACCAATACGACCTTCAATCAATCTTCAAGAAAAGAGCATACTTCTCCTTAAAAGCCTTGTGACACCTCTGGTGTTGCGGGTATTCATGGGCAGCGGTAAATAATAAATAAATAAGTTGCCGTTCATGAGTGCATTGTTTCTCGTTGTTTACTGCGTGTTTTGGTGATAATGATGGTTTTGGAGAAAATTATTTGCTATCTCCAACGGCTAACTGGATAAAATCACCATCTTCATCCTCACAGTTTTTTGTTATGGGGACTCTTTAAGAAATTAACTAAATTACTCCTAAATATGGTCCTTAGCAACTTTGCTGTTGGATTTTTGTTGCTTTTGCCGAAATTGCGCAAACAAATTTTCTATTACATCCTGATTCAATTTTTAACCGACTTCAAAAAAAGGAGGAGGTTTCTCAATTCGACAGTACATATGTTTTTTTTATGTGTGTTCGCGGATAACTTCGTCGTTTATGAACCGATTTTGATGATTCTTTTTTTAATGGAAAGGATATGTCCCAACGGTGATACCATGATAAGGACATTACGATCTGATAATGGCATCCAAGAGACATCAAGTCGAACATTGAAGTTGGTTTTTGTTTTAGTTAATTGTGTAATTTTTCAAATAATTTTTGCCCGTCTTTATCGCATTTAATGCATGTGTTACTTTTTTTAAACAATGCGTGTTTCTATGGCATCTCATATTTTTTTATTACTGTTCAATGGGCCTATCTGTCAATTTTGTAAGTGATCGATTCAAGTTTTAAGTTTTGTCTATTTCGTATGGTTTGGTAACATCTTGAAACGAAATTTGCTCATTGCCGTTAACATAGTTATTGTTTAAAAAATGATTTTGAATACTTTTAATTAAATGTGGTACATCAAAAAACGCAAATAATTTTACAAAACGTTGCAAAAGAAAAAGGGAAAGTTACTAGATATTCCTGATTTCTTGCATGTATTTTGGTTTTTCGTAGCCCGACAGCAAAAAACAGCTTTTAGCAGAAGCCCACTTATTATCAAATAGTTTATTTATAGTATAGCTTTTAAAAGAGTTGTAACAATTCTGCTTTTACTGCTGATGGAATATTATAAGTTACACATTATTGCGATTTCATCGAAAGTGATTTCACAAGCTTTATCTTTAATTAATGCATTTCGAATTTCTGTTATTCTTTTTTTAAATAGATCAGGGCAAAACAATCGGATTTTGCTAGCCACTTTCGGAGTTTCGGATTGTGGTTGGAGCGGCAAGTACTACACCTTGCCGCCTTAGAAAAAAATACACTTTAGATTTGTAAAATAATGACAAGCTGAATTTATTTTCGTCTTCTGTCCAATTCATATCCTTTATTTTCGTAGCTGCATCAATGTCAATTCTCTAGAAACCTCTTCTGAACTCTTTAGATTTTAAAATGCTGTCATCAGATTTTGGATTTTGCCGTAATTTAAATAATAGGATAAAAAAATTGTTAGAAAACTGTTTAAAGTGTATGTCTATGAAATAATATTTATTTGTTAATCTCCTGACTGATTTAATGTGATTATATTGTTACTTGTTGTACAAATTAAAATATGTATAATAAAAACTTGAGAGGTGTCAAAGAACACCCGGATGGAACGAAGTTTATATATATATTATATTTGATATGCTCCTACTAATAAAAATGCGCATAAAATACTCAAATTATTTTAGTAATAATCAAGCTTTACAAAATATACTATAAAACAATATATTTTATGTAAATAAATGCAAAAACCCAACATCACGTGGTGTTCCAAGGCGGTCACCTATCCAAGTACTAACCACGCCCGATGTTGCTTAACGTCGATGATCGGACGAGAACCGGTGTATTCAACATGGTATGGACGTTGGCAATCAGTTTGTTATATTTAACGGTGAGTATCCAGCACTATGACGTCAATTCAATGTTAAAAGTGTGGTTACAATTTTTGGCACGAAAAGTGTCGTTACTTTTTTTTCCGTCTAGCCCCCTTTCGCAACGCGTGATAAGGAACTTCGTTCCAAAATAAAGATTATACTTTGCAGTTCAATCATTTATTTTATATTAAAATGACATATAATGACCTAAAATTTATTGATTATGCCATATCAGACAGGAAATAAAATCGCTCAACATTATTATCTACACCATAGATTTACATGATTGAATAGAATATATTTAAATTAGGGGGCTTCCATTAATTACGTAAGGTGTTTTAGGGGGGAGGGGATTGAGCTAAATCTTTTCAAATCTCACTTAGGGGGGTCTTGGCAAATATCACGTAATTATTGTGTAAAATTGCGTGAAAAATTATTTCCGAATAAAATATGGCCAAATCTGACACAATAGTGTTTGTCGTATTCGTCCGAACTCCGCAGAGCAGCGAAGTAGCATTCGATTTTGCTTTGCTAGTCTTCAATCGAAGTAATAGAACCAGTTCAATAATCCAACACGTTTACAGCCAAAACATAAATTTGAAGAATCTCGCGTGAGATTTGGGGACGCGGGAGGGAGTTGATGAAAATCTTACGATATCTCACCAAGGCGGGAGGGGAGGTCGAAAAATTCTCAAAAATGCCTCACGTAATTAATGGACGCCCCTTTACGATATATCGTTGAAATAATTTGTTTGTTTACTTACTCTTCGTAAGACAACTAACCATTTGACAAATCAAAGTCCGACGTAATTGTAGCCACTTGGTGGCGCTATCATCGCGCATCCAGCTTCTATATGTCATATCAATAACTTATAAATGTGACATCTAGCGTAGTAAATAGGTCATTATATTCAAGTTTATTTAAATCGATTGCAACGACATCTCCTAAAAATAGGTGATAACTTATAGTTACGCAATTGAAAAATATTTTTTTTAAACAAGCATTAGAAAGTAAGATTTATATTCGAAAAATAATAAAATAATTACTATAATTCAAGCATATCAATAAAATGGTGATAGAGTTTGTTAAACTATTTCTAGTACCTTATTTTTGCGCGCCATCTAGATTTAAGTGAATTTTTCTAGCTTTTATCGGTGTACAGTTTGGGCCAGGGGAGGGTCGGTCTATTTAGTATATTGTGTCATTGCTTCGATTGAAGACTAGCAAAGCAAAATCGAATGCTACTTCGCTGCTCTGCGGAGTTCGGACGAATACGACAAACACTATTGTGTCAGATTTGGCCATATTTTATTCGGAAATAATTTTTCACGCAATTTTACACAATAATTACGTGATATTTGCCAAGACCCCCCTAAGTGAGATTTGAAAAGATTTAGCTCAATCCCCTCCCCCCTAAAACACCTTACGTAATTAATGGAAGCCCCCTAATTTAAATATATTCTATTCAATCATGTAAATCTATGGTGTAGATAATAATGTTGAGCGATTTTATTTCCTGTCTGATATGGCATAATCAATAAATTTTAGGTCATTATATGTCATTTTAATATAAAATAAATGATTGAACTGCAAAGTATAATCTTTATTTTGGAACGAAGTTCCTTATCACGCGTTGCGAAAGGGGGCTAGACGGAAAAAAAAGTAACGACACTTTTCGTGCCAAAAATTGTAACCACACTTTTAACATTGAATTGACGTCATAGTGCTGGATACTCACCGTTAAATATAACAAACTGATTGCCAACGTCCATACCATGTTGAATACACCGGTTCTCGTCCGATCATCGACGTTAAGCAACATCGGGCGTGGTTAGTACTTGGATAGGTGACCGCCTTGGAACACCACGTGATGTTGGGTTTTTGCATTTATTTACATAAAATATATTGTTTTATAGTATATTTTGTAAAGCTTGATTATTACTAAAATAATTTGAGTATTTTATGCGCATTTTTATTAGTAGGAGCATATCAAATATAATATATATATAAACTTCGTTCCATCCGGGTGTTCTTTGACACCTCTCAAGTTTTTATTATACATATTTTAATTTGTACAACAAGTAACAATATAATCACATTAAATCAGTCAGGAGATTAACAAATAAATATTATTTCATAGACATACACTTTAAACAGTTTTCTAACAATTTTTTTATCCTATTATTTAAATTACGGCAAAATCCAAAATCTGATGACAGCATTTTAAAATCTAAAGAGTTCAGAAGAGGTTTCTAGAGAATTGACATTGATGCAGCTACGAAAATAAAGGATATGAATTGGACAGAAGACGAAAATAAATTCAGCTTGTCATTATTTTACAAATCTAAAGTGTATTTTTTTCTAAGGCGGCAAGGTGTAGTACTTGCCGCTCCAACCACAATCCGAAACTCCGAAAGTGGCTAGCAAAATCCGATTGTTTTGCCCTGATCTATTTAAAAAAAGAATAACAGAAATTCGAAATGCATTAATTAAAGATAAAGCTTGTGAAATCACTTTCGATGAAATCGCAATAATGTGTAACTTATAATATTCCATCAGCAGTAAAAGCAGAATTGTTACAACTCTTTTAAAAGCTATACTATAAATAAACTATTTGATAATAAGTGGGCTTCTGCTAAAAGCTGTTTTTTGCTGTCGGGCTACGAAAAACCAAAATACATGCAAGAAATCAGGAATATCTAGTAACTTTCCCTTTTTCTTTTGCAACGTTTTGTAAAATTATTTGCGTTTTTTGATGTACCACATTTAATTAAAAGTATTCAAAATCATTTTTTAAACAATAACTATGTTAACGGCAATGAGCAAATTTCGTTTCAAGATGTTACCAAACCATACGAAATAGACAAAACTTAAAACTTGAATCGATCACTTACAAAATTGACAGATAGGCCCATTGAACAGTAATAAAAAAATATGAGATGCCATAGAAACACGCATTGTTTAAAAAAAGTAACACATGCATTAAATGCGATAAAGACGGGCAAAAATTATTTGAAAAATTACACAATTAACTAAAACAAAAACCAACTTCAATGTTCGACTTGATGTCTCTTGGATGCCATTATCAGATCGTAATGTCCTTATCATGGTATCACCGTTGGGACATATCCTTTCCATTAAAAAAAGAATCATCAAAATCGGTTCATAAACGACGAAGTTATCCGCGAACACACATAAAAAAAACATATGTACTGTCGAATTGAGAAACCTCCTCCTTTTTTTGAAGTCGGTTAAAAATTGAATCAGGATGTAATAGAAAATTTGTTTGCGCAATTTCGGCAAAAGCAACAAAAATCCAACAGCAAAGTTGCTAAGGACCATATTTAGGAGTAATTTAGTTAATTTCTTAAAGAGTCCCCATAACAAAAAACTGTGAGGATGAAGATGGTGATTTTATCCAGTTAGCCGTTGGAGATAGCAAATAATTTTCTCCAAAACCATCATTATCACCAAAACACGCAGTAAACAACGAGAAACAATGCACTCATGAACGGCAACTTATTTATTTATTATTTACCGCTGCCCATGAATACCCGCAACACCAGAGGTGTCACAAGGCTTTTAAGGAGAAGTATGCTCTTTTCTTGAAGATTGATTGAAGGTCGTATTGGTCCCGGAATACCGCAGTCGACAGTTCATTCCACAGTTTTGTTGTGTAGGGCAGAAATTTTCTCGAAAAGCGCACAGTTGACACCTAAATGATGATGATGATGAAAGCGTAGGATGATGGCAAAAAAAGGAGGCAGGGATCAATTCAATCAATTGCTCGGAATACTCCCCATTGTAAATACGATAGCAGATGCGTAACGGAGCCACGTCTCCACACAGCGCGTGCAGCGCCAGAGATTCCAGCCGAATTGAAACTTCTTGACAATTGACGATTCGATTCGATTGTATATTAGTATTTCAATCATAGTGAATTGAATTTTGCGTGAAATAAGAAATAGGTACATTTTGTATACTCAGAACAATAAAATTACTTGAGGAACTTGATGAACTTGTAAGAGTTGGTTTGCAGATGTTTATATTTGTGCAAAAAAAAGCTGGCAGGTGGCTTAGAAACTTCAGTGAACACATGTAAACAATGAAGGCCTTGCAAATACTAAGTAAATTATTAAAATATTCAAGGAGCTTTTACAAATGCGTGTGAACTTTTCAACACCTACCCACGAAAAAAAAAAATTAACTTAATAAAGATTAAGTTTTACTTAAATATTTAAAAAGTGAAGATTATGAGCTGTTACATTATTTTTCTTTCAGTAATCGACATAGATATCATTATTGTGACATAATAAAATATACGTGTCGTTCCAAGATGAATATCTGAGGCCACTTTAAGACGCCTCAATCGTGTTCAATTCAGTTCTCGTACTGTATTAATCCCAAATAATCTAGGCCTGTTCCTTAACAGTAGGTTGACGACAGTTTCACACACACACTTTCAATAGTTTGCTCGAAAGCTTTTGCCGAATTTAGGTAAACTGAGTGTTGCGACAAGATGTACCGCAGAATTCTCCGGTTAATAACACTTTACGGTACCCGGTGTAGACGGTAGCACTGACCGCCTAGAGTAGGGTGCGCCACAGGAGAGTAGAGAGTAGACAGTAGAGAGTGTTGTTGGTTTGAGCCACACGCGTTTATTACATAATGTCTACGGAGGCAGAATGCGCGTTGTCAGGAATATCCATGTGAGATTTGTTCCGCGTAACGCAGGTTCTTTCCGGTCACAGTTGCTTCGGAAATACCTGCACGCGGTTACTAGAAGTGAGTTGAATCCTGCCTGTCCAGTGTATTGTGCCGATTCACTGTGCCATTACTTGAGCATCGCAGCGTTGGATATAGAATGCAGTTATGGGAGGATATCTGTCGCTGCCAACCATGTTATGCTCCATAGTGGATAGCAACAGAGTTTTATCTTCTGCGAAGATGACATTGCACAGAAAGAGGTGGCGGAAAGGACCAAGGATGAAAATTTCTACTTGGACCTAATTTGCCGCCAGCCGCTGAAACGGACGCAGCAGTGCATTCTAGCAACTCATGCCACCTTCAGTGGTAATTAAGAAAATGTTTAGTTAAAATTACTAATTTAAATTGTAAAATTTAACTGCTATTGAGATGTCTTATAAACAGATATTTACAAAGATGTATTTTAACAAGCATATAGAATTTCTCAAACAACATTTTTCTTAAACATTAATACATTATTTCTTCTTGTTAAACTGCCAAGACTTAATTTCTCCATTTCTATTCCAGAAATGTAGTTTTTTTAAATCATTTAATTTGCCGCCCCCTAAACGAAGCCGCCCTAGGCTTCAGCCTACTGAGCTTTCATCACTGAATAATATAACCTAATATAACATATATAATATATGGATTTTTTCAACAAATTTTGATTATTATAACACAATTAAGTAGCTAGACCTACATACAGAGTTTTATGTGAAAATTTAAAAAGTTTCATACAAAAATTAATAAAAAAATATATATTCATGTACCGTATTTACTGAGAAGCATTTATGAAGAAGCTGTTTATTTGAAATTATAAACAGACATTTCAATTTTATTTATTTGTGTGCTCTTGGACGATTTAATAAAATATCACATAAATTACTAATGTAATTATGTGGAAAACGACATCTAGTGGGACATTTTCACTAATACAAAAACAAATAAACTTGACAGTTTACTCTCGGATTCGTATCGGAGTAGAAGCTCAGAAAATATCTTTCAAATTTACGATTTGATACACTTAGTGACATCTAGTGAACATTAGGCTTATTATATATCCGCGTACAACTCTAAGTTCATGCGGTGTAAGTCTAAGTATATATTTCGTCAGTGTTTAAGTTAAATTATTCAATATTAATTAAAAATTATGTTATATGAACAAATAAGTTATTACTTTGATAATACTTAATGCATTCTTCGCCTATCAACCATATAGTAATATAAAAATAAATTGCGAAGATAACAGCAGATGAGACACATTTGATAAAATAGGTACTTAACAAACGTATAATGAATTAGATAAGTCAAGTCAAAAATTAAATATTAATACGTATTAAATACGACCAGATTACACTCTATTATATAGGCAAATCAAAGTTTATTTATATTAAAATTTACATTAAATTACAAAAGAAAATACAGGTAACCATATGTATGACTGTGCTCTACACCAGGGCTGTCCAGACCAGATATGATGCTGGGCCAATACAAATTACTAAATAGATTGGAGGGCCGCACAATTTTTTTTTAATATTTAAATTTATTACCATGTAACTGTTATATTAAATTGTATTAGTGCTTCATTAATTTATCTTTTACAATCCTTTCAATATCATCATTAATATTAGTTGTTGACAGGCGCAGTGCATGTGTGAGTGAACTATGTGACTGTGAAGATCTATATTTAGATTTTATAAAATTCATCATAGAATACGCACTTGCACAAAGATAGGTACACTGCCCATCATCGATCCATTTTAAGCCAAGATCGGTTAATTTGGGGAAACGCTCGCCAAGGATCCTAAAAAAATCTATTCCAGACTCTGTTCTGCCCTTGTAAAAGGGGTATGATTGTAAGTCACATAATTCCAATTTGATAATCAGTCTTTACATTTTCAATTGCAATTGTTAATGAATGAGTGAAAATTGATATATCACTCTCTAATTCTTTAAAATCTGTAAAACGCTGTTCATATTCCACAATTACATCATCAATATACTTCAGGTGATCTTTGATGATACATCCTTCAAAATTTTACATATCTGTGTAATGTTCTTTGCAACTCGGAAATAAAGAAAATCATTCTGCTCTGGTGACGTTTTGAACAATTTTAGTTTACTTCTAAAACCATTGACGTATCCATACAAGTTGGCAATATTATGTCCTTTGCCTTGTAACTTTAAATTTAATTCGTTCAAGTGTTGTGTCATATCAGTTAAAAATGCAAGATCAGCCAGGAATAGAGGATCTTGCATACAATTTTGAAGTTCAGAAATGTCTGATTTTATTTCATTTCTTAGAAATACAGGTATTTCTTCCCTCCTTCACAGACATAATGAGGTTTGCTATTTTGCAATAGAGTTCTGTTTACTATGACTATGAAATTAAATAATTGACAAAAGAAATAAATGAAGGAGTAAGCTCAAATTACAACCACTACGATTACTAATTAGTTACTACCATAGATTGTTACTACCAATGACTACGTAACACTCGTCGCGTCAAATGACAACTAATAAATAAACGACAATCAACGCTACTGTTTCATTCCCGATTGCGCTGGCTTTGGCGGGAAAGCTCGCCCGACTGATAACGGGGAACCAGAGGAACCGATACGCAGTCTAATAACAGTTAGTTATTTATTTTTAGGTATTACCAAATAAATTAAATCATTTCTAACAAAAAAAAATGAAAGATTTATGCTTCCGTATTGGAATTGGAATTGGAATATAACACCAATAGAAAAGTTAAAGGAAATTCTAGGGAGTCTCAATGTGTGATTAATGAAGAAAATTTACAAAATATTTACGTTCGGTAAATCCCTTTGAAACAAGAAAACAATGTCTTTTGTAGGCAACAAATTGAAAAAGTATTGAGCACTTTTAAATTTGACGAAGCAAACTCTTTCTTATATTCCTTTGATATAGCATTATCCAGATGAAAAATAAGGCAAAACTGCCGAGTCACTGAACTGAAACTAAAAGGGTTCATGAAAAATACTCTTGCACGGCCTGAGCAGTATATTAATTTTGTTAAGGTTACTATTATTTTTAAAAGAAATATTACATTTATTTACCATTACGTATAAGGGTTTGTCCACATCATCATCTACAGCTTTTAACAGTCAGTCAGTTAGTTGTAACAGTCCACTGCTGGACATAGGCCTTTCGTTAAAAAGAAGGTTTTGGTCTACAATACCTCGCTCTCGAGATGGGATGATATAGTTCGTTTCAAGTTATTTTTACCCGACTGCGAAAGAAGGAGGGTTATGTTTTTCGAGTGTATGTATGTATATTTCTTTGGCACGCCCTAGAGCCTAAACGGCTTGTCGTATTTTTATGTGAGTGGTGTCAATAGGTGCCAAAAAGTATTCTCAAAAGAAAAATGTTTTTCAAAATATATCGAGTGTAGTATCAAAATAAAGAATTTTTAACGATGATTACGTAGGTATGTATATAACTAATATGTTTTATTTGAAAAAAAATTAAAGACGGCAGATATTGATTTTTACTAATAAATAATTTTAATTGTTTTGCAGTGTTGTTGTCTTATTTTTTATATTTTTTTTTATGGAATAGGCGGGCAAACGAGTAGACGTATCGCCTGATGGTAAGCGATTACCGCCGCCCATGGACACCTGCGATCACCAGAGGCGTCACAAGTGCGTTGCCGGCCTTTGGGGGATAGGGGGGGATGAAGGCGGGGGATGGGGGCGATAGGGGAAGAGGTATGGGCCTCAGGTATCCTCACTCACTCGGTGAAACACAACGCAAGCACTATTTCATACCGGTGTTATGTGAGGCCGTGGTATCACTCCGATCGAGCCGGCCCATTCATGCCGAATCTTGGCTCTCCCACGATAAAACGGTTTGCTCTCTTAGTCATCTTTTACGACACCCATGGGATTAATAGGGGTGGTGACCGTTTGTAATCTTAATCCATTACTACACGGAGAGTCGATACTTAACCTCATCGGTGGAAAACATGAAAAGATTACTTTAACAGGCTTTCTTTGAGGCCGTACTATCATTTCGGTGGAACTGTTTAATTTTGTTTCGTTGCATGGCTGTCTCACTTTATACTCGTGTTAAGTTTTGTATGTGTGGATTTTGTGCAATTTTAAATATTTATTTAAAATTGCACAGACTGCACATATAGCGTAGTGATTTGAGCGGTCGTCTTTCTAGTACGCCAAGGTAGTAGAGACATGCTAATTTTAGCACGAACGGGCCGGCTCAACTGGGGCTGTACTACCCTCACAGAAGACCAACCTAAAATCACAGTAACCGTGCTCTCGTGTTTCGTTGGTGATGGGAGACCGGAGGCCCTATGATGCAAAAGCATCTCAATAGACCGCTGAACTGAGTGTCACCATGCTGCATTGTTGCATTCGCAATGAGTATGGTTACCACCACTCTTAGATTCTACTCATGCTTTCCATCAGGCAGAATGGAGTCACTTTGGCAGGCTCATGCATAAAAAAAGTGTTGTGGGTCCAATACCCACATGAGTCAATATTTTGTGAGATCCATAAATTGTTGTTCAAATTGTTTAGTTTGAGTGTTCTTTATGTTAGGTTTAAGTTATTTTTGTAAAACCGTTCGTGAAACAGGGTTCATTCCTAGTGGGGAGTTGTCTTTATATATTTAGCATTACATACATACATTTTCTTTAAAAACAAAATACAACGTGTTTAAGTATTCATAACGAAGTTAACCCCACCGCATAAAACACACTTACTTGTATTATATGTCAATATTAAATTGTACTCAATAGGATTACAGTTGGTTTCGAGCCATAAAAACTCGGAGGTTTCTAGGCCAGTTGACTGCGGACGAAATTTAATTTGTGCGCAATGCTCTGAAGGATAGTGTTGCGTGAATTGACAAGCTTTATTTGACTTTTAACCTCAGACTGTAATTTTTTATAATTCATCCAAATTATCTTGAATAGATACCAAAATCGGGTGATTACTTCTACTTTTTAACTTCGACTAACAGCCTTATTCATAAGCGCTATTTAACTTTCAGCAACGGTTTTGGGTTATTTTCAATTTTGAACGTACAGTCTTAAAGTTGAAAATAACACAGAACCTAAGCGTAAGCGTCTATTTATCAATTTTTATTTGGTGACGAATACTGATAGGTACTACATTAATTTCAGTGACTAAATCCTTCGCCGTTAGTCTGTACAAGAAAAAAATGTTTAAACGTGATTTAATTTGCATTAAGTACACTGTTTATTAGAAAGAAAAATTAAAAGTACTAAAGTTCTTTGTCTTATTAACCGACTTCAAAAAAGGAGGAGGTTATCAATTCGACTGTATTTTTTATTTTTTTTTATTTGTTACCTCATAACTTTCGACTGGGTGAACCGATTTTAATGATTCTTTTTTATTTGAAAGCTGGTGCTTCCCGTGTGGGCCCATTTCAATTTGGTAAAGATTGAAGTCGTTTTTTTTTTAATTTGTGATTATGCATATTTGCAACAAAAAATTTAAAGAGACTGATTTGATTTACGGTATTTTGTTTAAGTAAATTTGGATAGCGACGTATCAGTCATGGTCTGCAATAAGATTCGATTAATTTAGCTTTTTACGCCGAAGTAGTTTGATGGTACTTTTGTTTTGATTCCTAATGTGAAATATTAGAACTTTTTAGTATATAAAATTTGCGCATACCTAAAATATGAGTGTTTTACAATACATTAAAAAGTTATACCTTAGAAATAAAAAAATACGAATATGCTTAAGTATCTAGTTTGAAAATTCAAGTTTCTCATATGATTTACATTACTATTAGTAAACTACAAGTGTAACCTTAAAATTATGAAAATAAATTCTCCTCAATATCTTTGTTTTGATTCTTTCTAACCAATATTTTTTTTATTATAACAGGTTTTGTTTTTTTAAACTTTCGTAAATTAACAGAATGTGTTTTTTCTTCAATTAATTTAAAATTTCAAGTCTCTGTAGACTTCAGATTTAATACATGTTTTACAGTTAGATGAACAGTAAAAGTTTCAACTTATTGCACTTCTTCAGTAGTAAACTAAAGTTTTTTACTTACAATTTCTCGAAGTAGTTCTTCGAGTTGTGCGGTAAGTTCTTCAGTGTTTATGACTGCAGTAATGAAACCGTTGTACAGACGCAGATGCACAAAAATGGCTCTATTTGCGATGAAACTATGTTATTATTCTTGGAAAACTATATTTACTAGTGGTTGCTACGAGACGAATATCTGATCTATTTAATTATATCTGTGCTTTAAGACGCTGACGGCATCCAACGACCTTGAGCAATGGACACGCCCCTTACAATGTTCGATAAAGCAGCGCCGCGGTTGCGATGCGGTTCGTTATTGGTACTACTACAGAGTCCGAGAACCACTAATCCACTTTGAGTTTGTACTCTGCTAAAACCAACATAATGGCGCTTTGTAGTTTCACCACACTTTACACAGGGCTTTAGAATATTTCAGATAGGTCAAAATAAAAATGCTATCGTAATGGTATGATAAAAAAAAACAAATTTTAAATAAGAAAATAATGGTTCAACTAATCAAATTTTGTGCAGCATATAAAAATAGCAAAAATGTCATGCGCAAAATGGGCGCATTCCTTACAAAAATATTATAATGAGGATTATTAATGTGTTTACTTTCTATCTATCTACTGCCTCGTTGGTCTCGCGGTTGGCGTGTGCGACTGCTGATCATGAGGTCTCGGGTTCGATTCCCGGGTCGGACCAAATGTTTGTATTATCTACAAATATTTGTTTCGGAGTTTGGGTGTTTTCTATGTATAATATGTATGTATTTACAAAAAAAAAGTATATATGTATTTGTATCAGTTGTCTAATACCCCATAACACAAGCTCTGCTTATCTTGGGACTAGATGGCGTTGTGTGTTAGATGTCCGAAATATTTATTTATTTATTTATTTATTTATCTATGAAATAATAGAAAATATGTGATATAATATTTATTTTATTTTGTATTGTTATAGATAAAAAAATACAATTAGGTAAGCAAGTAAGTACCTAAAACAAAAAAAATAAAAATAATCACATTATGTATTATAATTACATTATTTTATTGTGATTAACGAGATCACGATTATCACGAGATTGAAATCAAACTTCAAACAGATTTTAGGTACCTAGCACACATTATAATACTACTATTTAAAATGAATAAAGAATTAGGTATAGGCAATTTATGAAGAACCAGTTTATTTTACGCTTTTAAGTGTTTTTTGGGCAGAGAGTTTTCGTTGGATGTTTTTTGGAAGTCGGTTTTTTTTTTATAAAAAGTTTTTATTTTTCAGTTTTTAGTGCAAACAATCGTAGGTAAGTAGTAAGTTGAACTATTTCATCAAATTTCATCATCAAGAATACAAATGAAGGTCTAAACGTACGTGTAATATTGAAATCATCCTCTAATTCCTAACTGTTGAAGAGTTTAACCTTCTATCATCAGTTCACCTAAATAACTTGAAAGTATACGACTGAAGGTCTTTAGATACGTATGAAATTGAAAGAATTATCCTCCAACTCCTAACCGTTGAGGAGTTGTACCTTCCACCTTCCATCATCAGCTTACCTAAATAATTTGAAAGAATACGACTAAAGGTAACATATATACATCTGATATTTAAAGATTTATCCTCCAACTCCTAACCGTTAAGGAGTTGTACCTTACATCATCAGCTCATCATCATAAAATGATAACTACCAGACGCAAATACGAGTGTAACTTCAGAAAATATACGAAAAACATAGTATGTGCCTATAAAAAATGAGAGTTTCCCTCGATTTCCCTGGGACCCCATCATCAGCTCCTGATATGCTGGCAATGGGACCACCTCGAAAGCATACCCTTTCGAATAGAAAAAAAAAAAAATTAAATCGGTCCACAACTGACGGAGTAATCGGGTAACATACATAAAAAAAAAAATTAAAAAAAAAACATACAGTGGAACATAGAACCTCCTCCTTTTTGGAAGTCGGTTAATTAATTAGGAACTATCTATTTACACTATTCGTCTGTAGAAAATGATTCACTTATACCAAATTATACACTAAATAGACGACTAATATATCGGGTCAGCGCGCGAATCGAGCGACATAGGTCCGTCTAGCAGCGCGCCTCAACGCTCACTGCCGATGTCCATAGGAATGACAGAGAAAGAGCGCTTGGAATAGAAGGGCGTAAGTGCTAAACCACAAAATTCGTTATTATGGTAAAAGTTGCAATTTTATTAAAAATCTAACTCAACCATTTTCTTTAGTTACATATGATAGACAATTTTACTTAATTTCATTTACATTACTTAAAGCACAACTGTGTAAAGTCAGAATTCAAGTATTTTCGGAGGCTACTTTGGTTTTTTTTTCTATCGAGTGAAGTTTTTCAAATCGTGTTTTGGAAATAACCACTATGTTAGGAACATGTTCAATTATAAAGACATTGATTTTGGTAATGATATGAGCGATAGGTTTTATGCAAAGCGATCTTTATTTAGCTCTATTTTGGTTTTCAGCCCCTTAAATATCAAACTCGATTACAAACTAATGTTAGGAAAAACTTTGCAATAATATGGATGCTTGAAAAAAAAAAAGAATCTATTCCAAATCTATTTATTTTTAAAATAGAAATCTACGGGATTGCTACCATGTACCTTTTTGTTTGTGAGTATCCGATATTTCGGCGCTGTTGCAAGCGCCATGATCACGGAGTAACTTTTTTTTTTTTTTTTTTTATGTTTGGCCTGCCAAAATGACTCTGCTCTGCCTGATGGAAAACATAAGCAGAATCCAAGAGTGGTGGTCACCATACTCATTGCGAATGCAGACAGTGCAGTATGGCGACCGACACTATGGCGGCCTAGTGATGCTACTGCATCTTTTAGTCCAGTCAACAAGTATGAAACTTGTTGACTAGACTAATTGGGCCCCCGGTCTCGCACTCACCAACGAAACACGACAGCACGAACGCTGTCATTTTACGATGATTTTCTGTGCGAGGGTAGTACCGCCCCGGTCGAGCCGGCCCGTTCCTGCTGAAATCAGCGTGAAATCTATTTTAATGTTAATGACCATGAAAGTTTAAAACAATATACAATTTATTTTTATTCCAATTTTGGTCATTGAAATTGAAATGTGTATCAAATTTCACTTTACTCAGTTCAATAGATTTGTAGCAAATTGGATGTGACAGATAGACTAATTGTTGAACAAGCGATCCTTTGAGGGCGCTGTTTTTTTATTCGGACGTTAAAATATTAAAACCTGACTATGTATTATGTATTTTTTTACGATTTCTCTAGTCTATGATGCATTAGATGAATCTTTGTTATCTAATAGTTAATGTGGCGACTTCCACATACAGCGCAACAGAAATATACTACAGCGCCATCTACCGAAGTTACACTGAACTACGAAGTTACGAAGGAAGCTAAGAAACTACCAATCCTGAATCGCGCAGTGAAAGTTTTCGCGCCGATTATCATATATACAACATCCCAACATCAACCGTTGGGCAGTTGGCCCGCCAGGCATGATCACCTCGCCTGGTCGGAGGATCCTCCCTTTGTATTGGAGGGACATGACACCCGTTCCTCCACAGTTAATAATATATATTTTTTCTGGTATAGAGATCAAATGCGCATACGAGCTACTCATGAATCTTTAAAGTTCCTCAATAGATTCATGAGTAATGGTGAATCTTCGGTAGCCTCACTCCCTCGGTGCCCAATAACAAAGCAGTTCCTTAACACCGGTTCTCTCTAAGCCGTAGTATCACGGCACTCCTAACGCGTAAAGAATTATCTACTCCAATAAAATAAGGGATAAATATATTATTGAGAGAGCAAATCTATTACCTATAAAAAACGTAATTTGTGAAATTCATTACGTGATGTTCCCATCGCAACCGTTTAATGAGTATAGCCATGTGTGACGTTGTTAAAAAGTTTGTAGCTTAAAGAGATTATGAAAAACAAGTCTACATATTAAGTTGCGCAATGAATTCATTTCTTGTGTTATTCATTTCTACTTCGCACTTCATTAAAACAATAGTTATTTGTTATACAAGAGTGCAAAGTTTATTTTTAACCGCGTGCTCAATTTTGATGACCGAGCAAGCGAAGGATTCTAAAATTGAATCACGAGCGTAGCGAGTGATTCACAAATTAGAATCCTGAGCGTCAGCGAGGGAATCAAAAGAGCACGAGGTGAAAAATCTTTGCACTCGAGGGCAACACGTAACTTTTCATTCCACCTCAGCGAGGAAACAACTAAATGCAAAAAAAGCATTAACAATCACAAGATACTTTTATTTCAGTTTAGGTTTATATTTATTAGGTACTACATTATGATAGGTAAGTATTACAGATTTATTCTTAAATTATTTCAAAAATACTTAGGTACTCGTTCAAGCCCGCGGTGTTACCCGCGATTTTTGTCGTACCGCGAATTACACCGCGGGACAAACCTAGTCTAAAAAAAGTAGCCTTAGTTACTCCTTAGATTATCAGCTATCTGTCAGTGAAAGTCCCGTCAAAATCAGTCCAGCCGTTCCAGAGATTACCCGGAACAAACAGACAGACAGACCGACTGACAAACAATGTAACAGAAATTGTAAAAAAATAATATTTTAGTATATGTACCGTGTATAGACATATACACATACATATACATTTAGTAAAAAGCGATTATTTGAATATTACAAACAGACATTTCAATTTTATTTATTTCTATGGATGTATAGATAAATTAGGAAATGGGAAAGTTACGTTGCTCTATAGCAACGTAACTTTCAATTACTAACTACTAATAAAAGTAACTATTTACAAGAACAATAATTAAAACGAAAGAAAAACAGAAATAAAAATCACTTACTAAACTATCAGCTGGTTTAGTTGCATCCATGTCCTCTCGGAAAATTGGCGATGGGCGATGACCGTTCACTGCACGCACCGGCTACGCGGCTGGTGGGTATCAAAAACATATTATAATACTAGACGTAGGATATAGGCAGGAGTGCTGGATAGCGGTCTGGGTTTCGATAAATGCCTATCCTATTTTTACAAATTTAAACAGACGTTTTGAAAAAAATTATATAATTTGGCTTAGAAACTTTAGTATTTGATTCCTAAGCTGATTTAAAAAAACTAGGTTTGTATTGGTAAGAATTACATTGTATAATGTAGGAGTATAAATTATTTTTCTAACTGCTTTGTTCTATCAAAAAATGGTTGTCTGTAAAGTCTATTTACGGACGATAGTTTAACGTGATAACGTCATAACGAAACATTGATGAAATGATGAGAGATAGATGCGAGGTAACGCCGCATGAGTAATATTTTTTTCGTGCGTCCATCGAATTATAAGACGTTGTCACGTCAAAAACAAAAAAAAACTAATGAACCTAGGGGGCAGTAGATCTAAAACTACATTGTTAGTAATAAAGAAAACTGACCCTGTCAAATCATTACTAAGAGATTTTTAAATAATTATCTATGTGGTGACATCCCTATGCATCCCATGGGTGTCTTAAGTGAGAAAACTACGCAGTACAACATCACTGCAAAGAGAGAAAAACATGGCATATATCCTAAGCCACTCTGTCTAGCCAGCGTGGTATAGTATATAGTAGCCCAAAGTCACCTATCTAAGGAGAGGTCCATCCACTGTTGATTGGCAGTGGACTAAAAAAGGCTATAGATAATTTATGATGATAAAACCTCGTCAATATTAAACATGAATTTCGTTTATGTTTGGAATATAATAATTATTAATAATATGAAAAAATCACTGAATTGTATATACTCATAATTCATTAATCTCTTCAACAGACATCTCTCTGGATTTGACTGATTTACACATCATCGTTTTGCCGTTTATCTAAATCATATGATTTATACAGATATATCACTCATTTCAAATTTTTGACCTATCTTGTTAAGTATTTTTAATTGGAGTAAAAGTTCGTTCAAATTTCGTAATGTTATCACAAAGACAATTTTTACAAATAGTACACCGCAAGTGCTTAATTAGGTACTACTATTATTACTACTACTAATTAGGCATTAGAAATATAAAGATAAATAAAAGTTTAAGGTGTGCACTAATTTTTAAAATAACTTTCTGCTCTACAGTGTAATGCAATCTCATCTGACAGATGCATTTAATGTTTAAGAGCCATGCTACAGCACAAATTACGGGCCGACTCGACCGGAGTGATGTTACCTTACAAAGCACAGGTGTTAAAAAATCAATTTATATAATTACTATGGACGCAAACATTTCTGCAAGCTACAAAGATAAATAAATTTATAAAACTTCTTTGTAAGTAGAGTATTATTGCAATTGAATATGACACATTATCTACTTAACATAAAAATAAATTGCATAGTAATATGAATATATCTATAGCGTACAAAGAAGGCGAAATTGCAAAAAGAATAACAACTATTTTGACGTTCACTTTAACTACACACATCAAAAGTGTCTAGGGATCAACATATGTGTCTAGGGATCAACATATATTGTTGCAATAACTTTTCTCCTGATTGATATTAATTAAAATAAATTCATCAAATAAAGTGTTTTCGTTTGTCACAGTAACGATAAACCAAGTCACCTTTGCATTAATAAAGAAATTTGCCATTTTCCTAATAAAGGGATTTTTGACATTTGAACCACTAACATTAAAGTTCGAAAAAAAGACTGAAATAACAGTTTTCTTTAAAATTTTATTAGGTAACTTAAACAATTAATAATCCGTGTTTCTACCGCGAACACTAACAACACAAGAACATCGGTTTGGCATACTCAAAATGAGTTCATCCAAACACGCTGTGGAATGGCCGCCCATGTTCGTTGCAACAACAAAAAAAGGTCTTCTTGCGACTGGATACCCTCCATATTCGGCAGAGCTCTTCTCTGTAGCATATCCCATGCATGCTCAATCGGGTTCAAGTCTGGCGACTGAGCAGGCCAGGGCCAAAGCCACATCTCAATCTCAAGAAATCCGCATAAAAATGCTTGATCCCTAGACACTTTTGATGTGTGTATATACGTACACTGTCGTTACTATTTACTATAAAATAAAACTACGAAACACGAAAATACAAATTACATAGAAAACTACAAATATTAAATATTTCAGTCAAGTTTAGGCTAAATTTTGTTGAAATTCGTGCGGTGCGGTGCGTTAACTGTCATCAAACAACATTCAAAACATAATGAATGTGGATGCTTCGCAGATGGAACGTAATTTATGCCCATATTAGTTGTCCTGAAACTAACACTAAATGAAAGTAGCATATGAGACTACAGAATATTGCAGCTTTTTATGACACATAACAAAAGTAAATATTGTGCTCCGCCAAAATATTTAATTTTGTGACATAAAGAGGTTTCCCATAATTGATCCTGATGCAGGATTGGCAGCAATTTTAAAATGAATAGGATTAGTTCATTAAAATCCACCATAATATATTTTGTAAAAAAATATTAAAGTTGAACTCAGGTCTCTATTCAAACTTAGATCTAAGTTAAATCATCAATTCGATACGATCTGGTTAAGTAGTATGTTTGTATAGGTTCAAAGCAATGCGGTCAAGAGTCAAACAGTATTATTGAACTTCGAAAAGCATTAGTGCAACATCAGTCAAGTCCAATAGTTCACTCCGTAATGTGAAACGAAAGTTGGTCCTCGTCGTTCGTCATTCGTTCCTCCGATCGGCACATTACTTAAGCTTCCTATACACCATGCCAGCGGATAAACCCTCAAAATCATCATTAAACTGCTGTCGTATGTCGTTGGATACCACAGGGGAACATTTAAGGATGCCAGTGGTTTGTTTGCGCGGCAAGGCCGGAGGCATAGCAAAATAGTAAGGTAATGCCCGCCGGTTATGTCGCCGGCGTGGTATGTAGGAGACCTTACAATAATGATTCTACTTTACAAATAAATCCAGGACTTAGAAATTCAAGTTTATCCGTAATAAACTGCCTTACGAATACTTTAGTAGGCAGTTATAAAACGTTATAAATATCCTTAGACGTGCCAAGAAATTCATTTGAATAGATATTTTGTACGTGAGATAAAGAGAACTGTGAATATTAGATATTAATTTCCTTGTACTTACAAACTCGTAGACATTTTATTTGTTTTTACCCGACTGCGAAAGGAGGGTTATGTATTTCGAGTGTATGTAAGTATATTTCTTTGGCACGCCCTAGAGCCTAAACGGCTTGTCGTATTTTTATGTGAGTGGTGTCAATAGATTCGTCTTAGTCGTGAGAGTGACACTGTGAATATAAAAAAAAAACAAGGATTTTTGGCGCTAAAAAGTAATATAAAAAAAAAATGTTTTCAAAATACATCGAGTGTGGTATCAAAATAAAGATTTTTTTACGGTGATTATGAATATATTTAAAAACTTATATGTTTTTATAAATGGAATACATATTTATTAGATATAATATACCGAATATTTTTTACCAAATTATTTTTTAGCTTTTAGTACATTTCTTCAATCAAACCGTTTAAATAAAAATAAAAAAAATACATATTTTTTATGTTGTGATATGTCACCGGTATATCTAGACATTTATTTTTAATATTTACAATTTTTAATTTAGGGCCTGTTGCTGCTTATGATTATGTTGACATTGAAACACTAGCCAATAGTGTATTAGATATAAACTAATAATATATAAATTATGTTTGTTAATTATATTTTATTTAACATAATTTGATGCGTGACACGGAACAATAATTTCAATGATGCTGAAACGTAATTGAGAACAGACTGTTGAGTTGAGATTGGTTACTGAGACTAGTTTCAGCTAAGTAGAACTTAAAACGCATTCTATAATAAGATTGACGTATGAGATTTGATGTGAGCTTAAAACTAGTTTCAGCTGATCAGAGTTCAACGAATACGGATACGATACGAATATTTAAAATACGGACCTTAGTGTGATCTACAATTTGTTGTTCTGAGAGTGGGATGAAATATCTTCAGGAACAATCATTTGTGGACTTAAAGTGTTTTTTTAAATTATAATTTAAGAAATAATAGTCATTACATTAAAAAACAATAGTCTTCTGACTTATTAACCGACTTCAAAAAAAGGAGGAGGTTTCTCAATTCGACCATATATATACATATATTTTTTATGTGTGTTCGCGGATAACTTCGTCGTTTATGAACCGATTTTGATGATTCTTCTTTTGTTGGAAAGGAGATGTTTTGACGGTAGTACCATGACAAGGAAACTAGGATCTGATGATGGCATCCCAGAGAAATCGAGGGAAACCCTCATTTTTTTCAGGCACGTACTATGTTTTTCATATATTTTCCTAAGCTACTCCGGTATTTGCGTCTGGTAGTCATCATTTAATGATGATGAGCTGATGATGAAAGGTACAACTCCTTAACTGTTAGCAGTTGGAGGATAAATCTTTAAATGTCATATGTATGTATGTTACCTTTAGTCGTATTCTTTCAAGTTATTTAGGTAAGCTGATGATGGAAAGTACAACTCCTCAACGGTTAGGAGTTGGAGGATAATTCTTTCAATTTCATACGTATCTATAGACCTTCAGTTATATACTTTTAAGTTATTTAGGTGAGCTGATGACACAGGCCCTATGATGACTAACCCCTTAATGTATTTTGCTTTAAGTAATTCGCCTGCTTCTATTTCATCACAACATTAAGCTTGGACACGATTTCTATTGCCCCGTAGACCACGTTCTCGGTAACAGAAATCTTGCATCTTAACATATTTTGGAAATTGAGCATATTCAGTTTTAATACGTGTTCAAACCACTAAAGTTATTCGCATCACCAGAAATTATATTAAATAGTTCAACTTACTGATAACCTACGATTGTTTGCACTAAAAATGGAAAAATAAAAACTTTTTATAAAAAAAAAACGACTTCCAAAAACCATCCAACGTCAACTCTCTGCCAAAAAACACTAAAAAGCGTAAAATAAACTGACTCTTCATAAATTGCTATGTGCCAATTCTTGTCTATACCTAATACTTTAATCATTTAAATAGTAGTATTATTATGTGTGCTAGGTACCTAAATCTGTTTGAAGTCGGCGCCAAGCCAAAATGTAATAGCGCGACGCGACGTCGTTGATGGTCGTCTTGAAATATAGCGAGTGTGGTAACTACTATTACATTTGGCTTGGGGCCGACTTCAAACAGATTTTAGATACCTAGCACACATAATAATACTACTAGTTAAATGATCAAAGTATTAGGTATAGACAAGACTTGGCACATAGCAATTTATGAAGAGTCAGTTTATTTTACGCTTTTTAGTGTTTTTTGGCAGAGAGTTTTCGTTGGATGGTTTTTGGAAGTCGGTTCTTTTTAGAAAAGGTTTTTTTTTATTCTCTAGAAGCCTCATTTCTATTTTGCATCGATAAATCATTTTCCAGCAGCTTTATACTCTTTTCCTCTAGTTCCTAAAATTCGTATCTAATGTCATTTGCTGTTTTTCGTATTTTTATGGTTTTGAGGTGGAGGCATGCTGTGAAGATGCTGAAGCTTCTTGTGAAGATGTAAAAAGTTCTTGTGAATATGTAGAAGCTTCTTCATCACGAATGGTTGAGTTCTTTGTTGCTTTTGTCCACAAATTGTTGTTCTGAGTCTGGGTATTTCTTTGTGTCCATTTCATCTATATTTGTAAAGTCCACTGCAATACAGAATCTATTAACGGGAATTATCTTTAAAAATTTTCAAATGGGATCGATAAGTTAGAATTTCAAATTCATGGATGCGCTGTAGAAAACTTTCATCGTTATTAATTGTTCTCTTCAGAGGGCATTAAAATTGGAAGCAAGAAAAGACAATGCGACCTAAATCACAGAATTCAAATCAAAAGTTCATATGAGAATTTATTATTCAGATGGTAATAATAGATAGATGCTGGGAAAACGTAAATTACTTTTTGATATCACCGAAAATATTTGTGGTGGCTTTTGAAACGTATTGCTAAGTATTTAGATCACTATTCTTCGCTTTTAATTCTCAGAAATGTATTTCTATTAGAAATAAGCACACTTGTAGTTAATGATATCACGGTCTTTGGACGAAAGTATTTATTATTGAGTTAGCCCACAATAAGCATAATATTGTTATGGATATATAAGTAAGTCACGGAGTGCTGATACGGTCTCGATTAAAAACTAGTAAAAACTGGCCAAGTGGGAGTCGGACACGAATGGTTCCGTTATTGGAGACTATATTATAAACTAGTTGTTGCCCGCGGCTCCACCCGCGTATAGGTCGGTTATCGCGGCAAATAGTAGCCTATGTGTTATTCTGATGTATAAGCTATGTTCCTGTAAAGTTTCATCCAAATCCGTTCAGTAGATTTTGCGTGAAAGAGTAACAAACATCCTTCCATCCATTCATCCATCCATCCATACTTACAAACTTTCGCGTTTATAATATTAGTATAGAAGATGTTTATGTTTCACCTATCCATATCGATACATAAATGCACAACTCCATTTATCAAGAGTCGATGTAAACTTTTTTAAGAGAATTTAGATAATTAAGTTAAAATAACTCGTGTCCAATAGATAATTGTTATTGTTTGATTTTGAAAATTTCACATATATTTTACTTATTATTTCGATATTTTGTACGAAGCTTTCCAAGGGCATCTATAACTCCTGAACTAAGTTGTCAAATCCGTTATAGTTTTTCTTCAAAGTTCAAGATATGGACACTACGGACTACCATAATATTTTTTTTCCAAACTAGTAATTTAGCTTTTAGAGGAGCGGGTATTTTATGTATGAATCTGGCAAATTGACTCTGCCTGATGGAAAGCATGAGCAGAATCCAAGTAGTCGCTGCGCCGCGGCGCCGTTAGTGCAGCACCGATGGAGCCGTCCATTTGTCCTGAAATCAGCGTGGCTCTACTACCTTGAAAAACTTTTTAAACTTTTTCTGGTTAAAGCAATAACTAAAAAAAATTAGAGGTGGAAAGAAAGAAAAAAAAAGAATAGATGTGATACTGAATGGCAAACTTTAATCTATTTCATTAGTGCATTCAGTATTTAATGACCAATTTCGACGCGTGTTGTCAATGTCAGGATGGCCGAGCGGTCTAAGGCGCCAGACTCAAGGCAACTTGCCCGTGCAAAACGGGTGATATGGGCGTTCTGGTCCTCTCTGAGGGCGTGGGTTCGAATCCCACTTCTGACAGATTTTTTGTTTTTTTTTTGAATATTTTAAAAACGACCACAATGCAAAAAGTGCACTTTTAAATGAAAACAATATACTTGGTACCTATACAGTTAAATATTGTATAAGATATAAAAATTCAATTAATATTACGCAATCAATATAATTACTCGTTGTAGTTAATAGGCAATGAAATTTGATAACTATGAAAAAATAATATTTTTATATAAAAACTGATGATATTGAAGCGCCTTTTATTTTATTGATTCTCATCTTTAACTAGATAGGGTCATATTTATAAAAAAAAACATAATAATTAAGCGTTTGTAGCGGGTTATTCGAACCCTCAAAATTACCCTAATTGCCACTTTTTTATTATCCGACTAGGGCGAAGCTGAAAGGAAGGGTAGCAGTTTTGGCAATCTATGTATGTTTGTATGTTCCACCGTAGCGTCTTAGCTACTTAACTAATGTTTGTGATTTTATTAAAAGTTTTACTCAAACTCAAAAAGATTTTATTTATATAGGCACTTATTTTACAGGCACTTATGAAAAGTCAATATTAAATAATTAAAAATCGAGTGATTCTAGTCGCCAAGTTTATGAGGTCGGGTTATAGTTTTTAAACTTTTTCTTGTTCAATAACTTGTTGAAATGTATTTGTGCTTCATATTACAGAATTTGTATCAAATTTTTCTTATATTTGCAGTGAATAAATATTATTTATAAATATAAAATCCGAAGATACATAGACTGTGTTACAAGTAATATACCTAAGCGTTAACTAGAGACAATAAACCGAACTACTTAGGAGTACTTACTATAAATATGAGAAATGTATCACAAAATAATTTCTGGTTCAAAACGACTACAATCTGAACAAGTAACAAAACACATAACAATGGAGAATAAACATTCACCTTTGAGTACATTTCGTCAATTCGACCGACCGAATAAAAGTTTATTTTTTGTGCCGTGAAAACATTACCTTTATCTAGATAAAAAGAATGTTTGCACTATACGTTGTCAGGATCACATAAAAAGATATAAATATTTCTCTTGTGCAAAATTACACGATGACCGATTGATCAATGAATCTTTAGGCGAAAGACGTTGGCCACTAACATGCCTATTATCAAAAAAGTTTAGAAGACTTGTAAAGCATGAAAGCAAGTCAACTGTGAAGCTATTACAAAGTGCTTTCAAAGGAATTCCTTAACATTGATGAAATAACCTTCAGTTATTTTCTTGTATACACCCATTAAGGTACCCCAAAACGTTTGTTTTAATTTATAAATTCTATAAATACTAGTTTAAAAAGTAACCTAAAGTAAGTACCTCTGAAAATAAAAAAAAGTAAACATATCTTGCATAATCATTATTATGTAAAAGAACCAGTGTGCATACACTCTATACCATAATTCTCTAATCTTCGAAAGTTAAGGAGAAAATCCTAACTCGTTAATATTTGAAATGATTTTCCGAAGAGGTGCGAGAACATCACTGAAACAATCAGTGTGATATGTCGTTTATGTTCCGATGACATTCTCATCATGGCGACTAGTCCGACTCCAGAATAAATCGCAAATGATTTCGCCACATGTAACCAGCTACGCCTTCGGATGGGTCAAGATAATCAGATTTAATCTTCTGGACTGGTTTAACGATTCTAGCTTTGTATTTGAGAAGTTTTTACACCGAAGACTGACTAATGCGAGATATATTGCCATAAATTAAACAGAGTGACTGAAGACTCATAGAGTAGTGCCTTCGTAAAGTCGATTTTACGTCCGCAATGATTAATAGGCTGTTTCTTGTTATTAAAATAACTTTGAAAATGTAATAATATTCTTATTTGATTAATGATGGTTGTACCAGCTAATATTTCGAGGAAAGTTGTAGGCTACATATTTCGATGAGGTATTGTATTGTATTAAAATTATTGGCCAACTGCGGTGAGTGTTGTGGCGAATCGTACTTAGATGAACACTGTGTGATACATAAATTGTTGTTCTGAATATGGTTCTGGGTTCTTAATGGTGGTTCTTTACGTTTTATTTATAAATGTTTGTAAAGTCACGGTATGTCTTCCAAAAGCGAGAGTTGCTCTTTTAAAAACAAGTCTTAACAAATGCTTAACAAGTAAAATTTTAACAAAATAAAAACCAACTTCAAGGTTCGACTCGATTTCTCTTGTATTCCATTATCAGATCTTAGTTTCCTTATCATGGTACCACCGTTGGAATATCTCCTTTCCATTAAAAAAATAATCATCACATCAAAATCGGTTCGTAAACGACGAAGTTATCCGCGAACACACATTAAAAAAAACGGTTGAATTCAGAAAACTCTTCCTTTTTTTGAAGTCGGTTAAAAAAGATAGGAGGAGTGAGTTAAACAAACTAGTAATTTTAGTACAATAGCTCAGACAATCAGTACAACAAATAAGACTTTAATTTTCGTTAAATTGTTAGGCTTTGATATCACTTAGGTACATGTTTTATATATAAATAACTAGGTTAAACATGAATATATGAAAATGAAAGTTTGCTGATTCAATTTAGGTTTCACTAGATTCAAAGACTTTAGACATCGTTGTGTGACAAGGGATGACAGAGGAGATGAGAGTTTGAGAAAGGGGAACACGGGTAGCCGCAGACGCCCGTGGTCAATTGTTACATAATGTAATCTATTATGTTGACAAAATGTGGAACACTATTTATTAGTAGATTATTTTTTTAAACATTGGTACTAATTCATATACATATTAATACATAAATTCTAAAGTAACTCTGTCTGTCGGTTATGCTTTCACTCCTAAACCGGTGAACCGATTTGTAAAGTAATCTGTAGTAAGTCTGAAAATAATCATAGGGCTAGTTTTACCAATGCCTGACAAAGTTTGATATGGTTATTATATTATAGTTATATTGATATTAGACTGCCGCGTGTGTCTAGTGATTAGCGTAAGCAACTGCAGATCAAGAGGTCTCGGGTTTGAATCCCGGGTCAGACTGCTGTTAGGTTTTTCTAACAAGAAATACTTAATATCAACCCGGAGAATGGAAGATGGGGGAGTTTCCCGCCCATGCCTCGGAGAGCATGTTAAGCCGTCGGTCCTGGTTGTCATGAACACCTACACCAACCGTTATTGGGAAGTCAATGCCCTCAAATATACTGACAATTAGTTCACCCTTCAAATTCAGTTTACCCTTAAGGTTGCGGAGGTCCGATGCCAGTCGCTCCGTGGAGAAACTGATATTCAGGTAAATCCGGTTGAACTAGTGCCGACCCCAAATAATCTTGGGAATTTGACAGGTAGGAAGATGATGAAACTTTAATTGGTATAAAAATAGGAACACGGTATTAGTGACACGATTAATCTCTCACGATTCTTGACTATTCGAGAGAGCACTTTAAGCCTATACAATCAAAAATAAATCCTTGAACAAGTGCCCCTTGTCACTGTTACGTGACATTAACTGACTGGCGGTTTCAGCTTTCAAAATTAATCGTATTCAAACTATTGTAATGGAAATCATCTCACCTTTGCAATAATGTCAGTCATAATAACTTTTACTCATGATATTTCTATGCGTGGGTAAACTCATTGAGAAATGTATTATTGTTTATTAAAACTTTTGTGACTGATGTTATTAGTGTACGTCTGATCTAATATTGTTTTGAATATTGTGAATACGTGTTCACTGCATTAGGTTTATCAGATTTAGATTGTAGAGAGTCAATATTTTTACGTTTATACTACACTTTTATATGTTGATATTTGAAATGCATTACTTACTCTATTCATCTGTTAAGGCAATTTCGCTTTAAGTTAATCACCTTTCCCTATTTATACAATTCCTTTTGATTCATTTTACTTCCAATTTTCTTGATTTTAATTCTCATCGGATGTAGTTAAGAAAGAACTAAAATTCGAGTTAACAACAATGTATGTGTCTGTTAAAGCTTTTCTATCTGGAAAGACACGGCATTAGCCTCTTTAGTCTTGAGAATAGGTAAGTACCTAAACTGAACTGAGTATGACAATTATAGCACTAAGAAGGTAAAGCTGTATTTTTTCATTGATGAGAAACAACTTTGAAGTTACATAGCACAGTCAACAAACTCGACACATTAGAACCACTATAGTGAATTTTAAGGATATGCGTGTGCTTTTTAATAGGAAAACCTTTATTTAATATATGTAGTTACAACACGTTGTGCTGGTTAGCTAAACTGATAATACAATTTTATAAAAATAAAAATCAAAAGAAAAACTCATACAAGCGAAAAATGATCTCATATTTTATCAAATACGAATCTTGAGGCAATAATCGTCTTGTACCTTTAATATAATAAATTGGGTGGTCCTCCGCCCCGATACAAATAGTAGCCTTTATAAGGGACCAAGGGTACACCTCAACATATACTTATATAGTTGTATCATACCGGGCTTTACAAGTGGCCCAAATTTATTCCCTTTTTCGTCCCGACGCGAACCTACTTCATTTACAATTTTTCCATCTAGTTTTATATCAATTTATTGCAAAAAAAGGTTTTGAATTTGAAAATTTCTGATATGTCCTCGAGAGTAAATTCAATTGCAATTAGATATATATCATTACATGCACAAATATAAGTGATAAACTAAATCCATAGAAGTAAGTTTATAAAATGAATCGATTATTCAAAAACATGATTGCGCGCTCAACTTTCTCGTCACTAGAGCCCGTTCAAAATAGAAATAAAAAGCAGAAATTCAACAGTTTCTCTTTATTGTAGTAAGTGGTTCTCTCTTGCAGCTTGGAGACTGTCTGAACTGACAACATCATTTGGTACAGTTCGCAACAGAGAGTCTCCAAGTTGCAAGAGCTGGGGTTGGAAGCTCTCCCTCATCCGCCATACTCACCAGACCTTGCACCTACCGACTATTACTTTTTCCAAAATTTAGACAACTTTTTAGTGGGTAAAAAATTCAATTCCCGAGAGGCAGTACAAAATGCCTTTGAAGAGTTTGTTGCCTCCCGTCCATCTGATTTTTACAAGAAGGGCATCAATAAACTGCCAATGCGTTGGCAAAGATGCGTCGATTGCATGGGTGATTACTTCGAATAACAGAAATAAAAAAGTTTGAAAAAATAAGTACTTTCACTTATTGCATACAAAACGGCAATTTCATAGGTAAAGACCTATTAAAATGAAGGTTTTTCCAACATTTAATTAGTATTTTTAACCGACTTTAAAAAAGAAGGAGGTTCTCAATTTAAATGTATTTCTTATTTTTTTTACATCAGAATTATTTATTTATTTATTTATTTATTTATTATAAACTTTATGCACTTTTGTACATCGGCGGACTTAATGCCCAAGGCATTCTCTACCAGTCAACCTTAGGGTGGTGGAGAAATTTTATAAGGTAGGTGCACATAGGTTACAGATGAAGCAGTAAACGAAAAGGTAACAGTTAACTGCATACAAAAACTTATGAACAAATATATACGAATGCAATACATACATCATAAATACTAATAAATATATATGATATACAATATATATGGACATATATAAAATACACTTACACATATCAATGACACAATATACTAAATAGACCGACCCTCCCCTGGCCCAAACTGTACACCGATAAAAGCTAGAAAAATTCACTTAAATCTAGATGGCGCGCAAAAATAAGGTACTAGAAATAGTTTAACAAACTCTATCACCATTTTATTGATATGCTTGAATTATAGTAATTATTTTATTATTTTTCGAATATAAATCTTACTTTCTAATGCTTGTTTAAAAAAAATATTTTTCAATTGCGTAACTATAAGTTATCACCTATTTTTAGGAGATGTCGTTGCAATCGATTTAAATAAACTTGAATATAATGACCTATTTACTACGCTAGATGTCACATTTATAAGTTATTGATATGACATATAGAAGCTGGATGCGCGATGATAGCGCCACCAAGTGGCTACAATTACGTCGGACTTTGATTTGTCAAATGGTTAGTTGTCTTACGAAGAGTAAGTAAACAAACAAATTATTTCAACGATATATCGTAAAGGGGCGTCCATTAATTACGTGAGGCATTTTTGAGAATTTTTCGACCTCCCCTCCCGCCTTGGTGAGATATCGTAAGATTTTCATCAACTCCCTCCCGCGTCCCCAAATCTCACGCGAGATTCTTCAAATTTATGTTTTGGCTGTAAACGTGTTGGATTATTGAACTGGTTCTATTACTTCGATTGAAGACTAGCAAAGCAAAATCGAATGCTACTTCGCTGCTCTGCGGAGTTCGGACGAATACGACAAACACTATTGTGTCAGATTTGGCCATATTTTATTCGGAAATAATTTTTCACGCAATTTTACACAATAATTACGTGATATTTGCCAAGACCCCCCTAAGTGAGATTTGAAAAGATTTAGCTCAATCCCCTCCCCCCTAAAACACCTTACGTAATTAATGGAAGCCCCCTAATTTAAATATATTCTATTCAATCATGTAAATCTATGGTGTAGATAATAATGTTGAGCGATTTTATTTCCTGTCTGATATGGCATAATCAATAAATTTTAGGTCATTATATGTCATTTTAATATAAAATAAATGATTGAACTGCAAAGTATAATCTTTATTTTGGAACGAAGTTCCTTATCACGCGTTGCGAAAGGGGGCTAGACGGAAAAAAAAGTAACGACACTTTTCGTGCCAAAAATTGTAACCACACTTTTAACATTGAATTGACGTCATAGTGCTGGATACTCACCGTTAAATATAACAAACTGATTGCCAACGTCCATACCATGTTGAATACACCGGTTCTCGTCCGATCATCGACGTTAAGCAACATCGGGCGTGGTTAGTACTTGGATAGGTGACCGCCTTGGAACACCACGTGATGTTGGGTTTTTGCATTTATTTACATAAAATATATTGTTTTATAGTATATTTTGTAAAGCTTGATTATTACTAAAATAATTTGAGTATTTTATGCGCATTTTTATTAGTAGGAGCATATCAAATATAATATATATATAAACTTCGTTCCATCCGGGTGTTCTTTGACACCTCTCAAGTTTTTATTATACATATTTTAATTTGTACAACAAGTAACAATATAATCACATTAAATCAGTCAGGAGATTAACAAATAAATATTATTTCATAGACATACACTTTAAACAGTTTTCTAACAATTTTTTTATCCTATTATTTAAATTACGGCAAAATCCAAAATCTGATGACAGCATTTTAAAATCTAAAGAGTTCAGAAGAGGTTTCTAGAGAATTGACATTGATGCAGCTACGAAAATAAAGGATATGAATTGGACAGAAGACGAAAATAAATTCAGCTTGTCATTATTTTACAAATCTAAAGTGTATTTTTTTCTAAGGCGGCAAGGTGTAGTACTTGCCGCTCCAACCACAATCCGAAACTCCGAAAGTGGCTAGCAAAATCCGATTGTTTTGCCCTGATCTATTTAAAAAAAGAATAACAGAAATTCGAAATGCATTAATTAAAGATAAAGCTTGTGAAATCACTTTCGATGAAATCGCAATAATGTGTAACTTATAATATTCCATCAGCAGTAAAAGCAGAATTGTTACAACTCTTTTAAAAGCTATACTATAAATAAACTATTTGATAATAAGTGGGCTTCTGCTAAAAGCTGTTTTTTGCTGTCGGGCTACGAAAAACCAAAATACATGCAAGAAATCAGGAATATCTAGTAACTTTCCCTTTTTCTTTTGCAACGTTTTGTAAAATTATTTGCGTTTTTTGATGTACCACATTTAATTAAAAGTATTCAAAATCATTTTTTAAACAATAACTATGTTAACGGCAATGAGCAAATTTCGTTTCAAGATGTTACCAAACCATACGAAATAGACAAAACTTAAAACTTGAATCGATCACTTACAAAATTGACAGATAGGCCCATTGAACAGTAATAAAAAAATATGAGATGCCATAGAAACACGCATTGTTTAAAAAAAGTAACACATGCATTAAATGCGATAAAGACGGGCAAAAATTATTTGAAAAATTACACAATTAACTAAAACAAAAACCAACTTCAATGTTCGACTTGATGTCTCTTGGATGCCATTATCAGATCGTAATGTCCTTATCATGGTATCACCGTTGGGACATATCCTTTCCATTAAAAAAAGAATCATCAAAATCGGTTCATAAACGACGAAGTTATCCGCGAACACACATAAAAAAAACATATGTACTGTCGAATTGAGAAACCTCCTCCTTTTTTTGAAGTCGGTTAAAAATTGAATCAGGATGTAATAGAAAATTTGTTTGCGCAATTTCGGCAAAAGCAACAAAAATCCAACAGCAAAGTTGCTAAGGACCATATTTAGGAGTAATTTAGTTAATTTCTTAAAGAGTCCCCATAACAAAAAACTGTGAGGATGAAGATGGTGATTTTATCCAGTTAGCCGTTGGAGATAGCAAATAATTTTCTCCAAAACCATCATTATCACCAAAACACGCAGTAAACAACGAGAAACAATGCACTCATGAACGGCAACTTATTTATTTATTATTTACCGCTGCCCATGAATACCCGCAACACCAGAGGTGTCACAAGGCTTTTAAGGAGAAGTATGCTCTTTTCTTGAAGATTGATTGAAGGTCGTATTGGTCCCGGAATACCGCAGTCGACAGTTCATTCCACAGTTTTGTTGTGTAGGGCAGAAATTTTCTCGAAAAGCGCACAGTTGACACCTAAATGATGATGATGATGAAAGCGTAGGATGATGGCAAAAAAAGGAGGCAGGGATCAATTCAATCAATTGCTCGGAATACTCCCCATTGTAAATACGATAGCAGATGCGTAACGGAGCCACGTCTCCACACAGCGCGTGCAGCGCCAGAGATTCCAGCCGAATTGAAACTTCTTGACAATTGACGATTCGATTCGATTGTATATTAGTATTTCAATCATAGTGAATTGAATTTTGCGTGAAATAAGAAATAGGTACATTTTGTATACTCAGAACAATAAAATTACTTGAGGAACTTGATGAACTTGTAAGAGTTGGTTTGCAGATGTTTATATTTGTGCAAAAAAAAGCTGGCAGGTGGCTTAGAAACTTCAGTGAACACATGTAAACAATGAAGGCCTTGCAAATACTAAGTAAATTATTAAAATATTCAAGGAGCTTTTACAAATGCGTGTGAACTTTTCAACACCTACCCACGAAAAAAAAAAATTAACTTAATAAAGATTAAGTTTTACTTAAATATTTAAAAAGTGAAGATTATGAGCTGTTACATTATTTTTCTTTCAGTAATCGACATAGATATCATTATTGTGACATAATAAAATATACGTGTCGTTCCAAGATGAATATCTGAGGCCACTTTAAGACGCCTCAATCGTGTTCAATTCAGTTCTCGTACTGTATTAATCCCAAATAATCTAGGCCTGTTCCTTAACAGTAGGTTGACGACAGTTTCACACACACACTTTCAATAGTTTGCTCGAAAGCTTTTGCCGAATTTAGGTAAACTGAGTGTTGCGACAAGATGTACCGCAGAATTCTCCGGTTAATAACACTTTACGGTACCCGGTGTAGACGGTAGCACTGACCGCCTAGAGTAGGGTGCGCCACAGGAGAGTAGAGAGTAGACAGTAGAGAGTGTTGTTGGTTTGAGCCACACGCGTTTATTACATAATGTCTACGGAGGCAGAATGCGCGTTGTCAGGAATATCCATGTGAGATTTGTTCCGCGTAACGCAGGTTCTTTCCGGTCACAGTTGCTTCGGAAATACCTGCACGCGGTTACTAGAAGTGAGTTGAATCCTGCCTGTCCAGTGTATTGTGCCGATTCACTGTGCCATTACTTGAGCATCGCAGCGTTGGATATAGAATGCAGTTATGGGAGGATATCTGTCGCTGCCAACCATGTTATGCTCCATAGTGGATAGCAACAGAGTTTTATCTTCTGCGAAGATGACATTGCACAGAAAGAGGTGGCGGAAAGGACCAAGGATGAAAATTTCTACTTGGACCTAATTTGCCGCCAGCCGCTGAAACGGACGCAGCAGTGCATTCTAGCAACTCATGCCACCTTCAGTGGTAATTAAGAAAATGTTTAGTTAAAATTACTAATTTAAATTGTAAAATTTAACTGCTATTGAGATGTCTTATAAACAGATATTTACAAAGATGTATTTTAACAAGCATATAGAATTTCTCAAACAACATTTTTCTTAAACATTAATACATTATTTCTTCTTGTTAAACTGCCAAGACTTAATTTCTCCATTTCTATTCCAGAAATGTAGTTTTTTTAAATCACTTAATTTGCCGCCCCCTAAACGAAGCCGCCCTAGGCTTCAGCCTACTGAGCTTTCATCACTGAATAATATAACCTAATATAACATATATAATATATGGATTTTTTCAACAAATTTTGATTATTATAACACAATTAAGTAGCTAGACCTACATACAGAGTTTTATGTGAAAATTTAAAAAGTTTCATACAAAAATTAATAAAAAAATATATATTCATGTACCGTATTTACTGAGAAGCATTTATGAAGAAGCTGTTTATTTGAAATTATAAACAGACATTTCAATTTTATTTATTTGTGTGCTCTTGGACGATTTAATAAAATATCACATAAATTACTAATGTAATTATGTGGAAAACGACATCTAGTGGGACATTTTCACTAATACAAAAACAAATAAACTTGACAGTTTACTCTCGGATTCGTATCGGAGTAGAAGCTCAGAAAATATCTTTCAAATTTACGATTTGATACACTTAGTGACATCTAGTGAACATTAGGCTTATTATATATCCGCGTACAACTCTAAGTTCATGCGGTGTAAGTCTAAGTATATATTTCGTCAGTGCACATATTTATATTTTACTAAATTCGTACACTAAGACAGCTTGAGTTTAAGATATATTATCGATTATATGATTCCGCCATTTCGTTGAAAAGGAGATTATGTACTTTCTTTTTGAATGTTAAACGGTTTGTGGCCATCCTGACTTCGAGCGAGAGCGCATTCCAGAGTAGTACTGCTTGGACAAAGAACGAAGAGTTCACGAAGTCAGAGTTGTGGGAGGGACATGAGAGAAGCAGATTATTAACTGACCGAAGATTTCTGTCGTGGTTAGAGCACAGGTAACGGAAGTACGGAGTAAGGTACGTAGGTGAGAATGGCGATTTTAGAAATGAAAATAGAGAAGTAAGTGCTCGCTGATTGCGGCGCAGGCGAACAGGCAACCAGTTTAATTGGGTGCGCAAAGCAGACACATGGTCATACTTCCGAAGATTAAAGATGTATCGAATGCAATTATTGAGAAAACGGTCTAGTTTATTGAGGAGATCTGCATTCAGGTCGAAATAACATACATCACCATAGTCGATTATGGGTATTATTAAGGACTGCATAAGAGTAGTTTTGGTTTTAGGAGGCAGGAAGTTCTTGAGACGGTATAAAATTCGCAGGTTTCCAGTCACTTTTTGGCTGACGTGAGTAACTTGGGCTCGCCAATCAAGGGTCGAGTCAATGAGTAAGCCCAGATCCTTGACTACCGAGCTGAATGGAATGACCGATCCGTTAAAGATAATCGGTGAGACTGAGGCAGTATCCAGTCTACTCACTATACGTTTGCTGCCTACTATGATCGCCTGACACTTGGTGGGGTTAACCGATAGTCCAAATCGCATAGACCACGACTTTATGACTTCCAAGTCACGGTTGACTTCGTCAATAGCCTGTGTCACGTCTTCCACTCTCGCCTGCGAGTACACCTGCAGATCGTCAGCATACAGGTGATACGAACCATGAAGTTGTTGAGTTATGAGGTTAATGAAAATAGAGAATAAGAGGGGAGATAGTATGCCGCCTTGAGGGACGCCAGCGTAGAGGTCACACCAATTCGATGTCGAGTCATCAACACGAACACATTGCTGTCGTCCCTGAAGATATGTTGAGAAACATTCCAGTGCCTCTGAAGGAACCATAAGATGTGTAAGGATAGCTAAAAGGATTTCATGGGTGACGGTGTTGAAGGCATTAGAGAAGTCAATTAATACCAGTACGGTAACTTTGGTGTCTTCCATACCCTTCCTTATATCTCCAGTCACTTTCAGAAGAGCGGATTAAACTAAAACCGGATTGTAAGGGGCTTAGAAGCTGGTTTCTGTTCACATATTGTGAGAGCTGCTTATGAACACAGGCTTCGAGAACTTTAGATAGAAAGGGAAGAATAGAAATTGGTCGAAAGTGTTCAGCAAGTGAAGGATTATTAATTTTTGGAAGAGGGATGATGTAAGCCTTGCGCCACAGAGAAGGAAAGGTTCCAGAGTCAAGAGAGAAATTGATTAAATGAGTAATCGCTAAAAGAACACAGTCCAGTATGGTGACTATCATACGTCGGCTAATGCCATCACATCCCACAGCGTTAGAATGTATAGATAAGACAGTCTTCTTGATATCCTCAGGAGGCACCGGAGAAAACGCAAATGAGTCAATAGTAGGACTGGTGAGACCAGAAATGTAGTTCAGCGTTTGACACTTGGTTTGAACATCCAGCGTAGTTGTAGATGAAAAATAACGGTTGATATCATTGATCGGAGCGTGAACGTCATATAGTTTGTTTATGGTCTCATTAAAAATCCACGTCGGTAGCAGTTGCCATATTCGTCCAATCTATCTTTGTAGCATCTGCTTGTAGTTTTTCGATGTCCAAACTTCGAAAACTGCGAATCTTTACAATTTTAGGAGGTAATTTAGGAGGCTTTAGCATGTAAGAAAGGAAGATTAAATCGTGACGGGAAAAACCAGGAGCTGGGAGTTGACCGTGGGATGAGGCAAGGTGTGGGGTAGAAGTGAGAATTAGATCAAGCCAGGTGTCTTGGTGGTCAATATTATGGTGAGTGGCTTGAAGAGGCAGGACATGGAGGCTGGTAGCTTGGATGATTTCAAGGAGATTGCGTGTACGGGGAGAGGTGAGGGTTAGAAGGTCAGTGTTGAAATCTCCCATGATGATGTGATGTGAATGTTCGGACCCTAAAGATTCCAGAACTGTTTCCAGACTGGAGAAATAGTTAACAGTAGGGGGGCAATAAACTACTCCTAGAATAACGTTTACTCCCTTTACACAAACCTGGAGGAAGAGAAATTCTGCACTGGGGGTAAGATCAGAAGAGGAAGAGGCTACAATTTTGTGAGGTAAGAAGCTGCGGAGGTAAACAGCAACGCCACCACCTCTTTTATCCAAACGGTCATTACGAATGAGGTCAAAACCAGAAAGAGCGTATGAAGTGGACAGTAAGTAGGGTTTAAGCCAGGTCTCAGAAACCAGGATGGCATGAACATTGCTGTCAAAGAAAGAATCGGTTAAATCATCATAATGGCTGGGGATACTTTGTGCATTTATATGACAAACATTTAGATAAGGACGTGATTGCATGTGAAATATTTGTCGCAACTGATCACCCAGCGTCTCTGTCACTGAACTGTAACTATTATCTTCTGAGGTGTCATCGGCAGAAAAAAATACATCATCATCGCTCATTAGTGTACCTATATAATTAATAAAAAAATAAGATAAAAATATTAAAATAATAAAAAAGGACCCAAAAAAATACGTAATAATATAAATGCAATTTATGAAAAATAACCTGAAGCTAGCAGATCACATTTCTGCACCACCCGCCAGCAGGCACACACAAAATTAATACTACTCGTAATACATTGTATATAGATTTGATTATAACAATAACAATGGCAGACATTTGTACTTAAACCAAATAAAAGGAAAACAGACACTCATCGTCAATATCTAGTTTACGTTTCTGAACGAACACGAACGAGAAAAAATAAAAGAAAAAAATAAAACGTAACTGTAACTGACAGATGACAGATTGGTGTAGTTGTGACAAATAAAAAGTAAATAAATCAAGAACTTGTATGTAAACACAATGTATACAATATAAAATAGTCTTGAATACAACCAATATAATCCCAAACCAATTGTGAGCAAGTTAAACCATTACAAGGGTGACAATCGAATACTGAAATTGTTACTGTCGCCGTGAACTTTTAGTGGCTGCGCTGGAACTCGGTTTGGGCGGGGATTTAGTTTTAGGATACTTAAGTAGAAGAGGCTCCAGATCGTCCGGTGATGTTACTTTATGCCGGCTGTTATCAGAAGGCTTTATGATTATAGTGCCATCCTGTGTCCAACAGGCCGACATGCCGAAATGTTGCCTGGCCATGCTAAAAGCCGTCTGTCGAGTTTTTGTTAAGAATTCTCTCACCGAGATGCCAGACCCTTTCAACGTCGTCTTCTTCTTCCAGACAGCAGGTCGAGTCTCCACTGCAGAAAATCTGACCAGCACCGGTCGATGACGCTCCTTGGATGGTACGCCAATGCGGTAACAGGTTTTGATGTCGGATGTAGTGAGATTTTTCAGACCCATCTTTTGGCTAAGGATATCAAGCAAGGTCTTACCGCATTCCTCCTCGGTAGCTTCAGGCACTCCAAGAAACACAAGTGCCTTGCGACGATAACGTGTCTCAATTGCATCAACCATTCTGGCACACTCGTTGATCTGCTTGCGTATCAAACCCAGCATGTTAAACATGAGCTCTCGGAATGCTCTAAACTCCTCGGAGACTCGTGCCACGGTTTCCTTTGAGTTCCCTCCAGAGTGCAGTTGTGCCTCCAGTTGAGCCATTCTTTTAGCGAAGCTCTCTTCTAAGGTGCTCTGAGCCACTTGGATGTCAGCAAGTTGAGACATGATTACTTGAGGATAGCAGTGACACTTAAATAGGTTTTTTTTTTTGTTGAAACAAGTTAAAGTTGTGCAAATAAGCTGGCAGGTGGTTAAACACTCAAACAAACATATGGATGGTATAACAACTGTAAGTGCAATAGGCAATTTTCACTGACTCACTTTATTTAGGGGTGATTTAAATAAAATTAATTTTTCAAATAAGAGCTCTTTAAAACTATGTGTTGACGTTTTAACACCTACCCACATTTTTTTTTTTTACCCAATTATCAACTGGGTGAACCGAATTTGATATATTTTTTTTATTTGAAAGCTCCGTTACGATTTGGTCCAGTTCTTGAACTAAAAACTTCTTTAGCGGCGTTGTGTTCTTTTTTGGAATGGGTAAAAAATGAAAAACTCTCGTCATAAAACGTAACCTCAGAATAGAGCACGAGCACTTTGTAGAGCTCGCACCGCCGCCCCTGGCCTGCATCTGCTAGGGTGACTGGTGGCCTCACCTGTCACTCTCAGACACATGACCTGATCGAATATTCGTAAGACGGAGGCGTGGCGTAGGAGAGGAAGTAATATCCCCCTCTCTTTCTACCGCGCAGCAAAAATGTGGCCTGCTCCTGCTGTTTCCTTTAAGCGGCACAGGGCGCTTGCGCGAGTGTACGTGTGTGTAAACCCGGCTTCGCTCGGTTTATATGTTTATCCTTTATAGCATTAACCTATTTTTTTATAACATCACAATAAGCATTTCTGTAGTTATCGGTTCTCAAGGAATATTAAAGGCAAAGCAAGGCATAGAATCGTATAGCATCATTCATTGTGTTTAATAAATAAAGGAAATTAAAAATATTAAATTTAATAAATAAAAAATGCACAACGTTAATGTTCAAGTTTTAACTTCTGCCGGCACTCCCGGAGTGCAACCCGTTGTTTTTTTTTTTCATTGTAGAAATCGACTATCTGAGAAAGGATTTCCTATAGAGGTTAAGATCAGGCATTGCTTCATATCATGTTTAAATAATATTTGCAAGAAGTGGAATAAAATTGCAATTTTTTTACTTAAAAAAATCTGATCCTTTAGGCTTTTCTTCATAATAATGAGTAACCACCATTATTATACTATTACACCTATAGTTATTGAGTCTTCATAGATAGACATTTGAAACATACGTCGCAGATAGGTGCCTACTCTTGTTTAATAAAATTAATAAAGCTTTCCCTTAATACGGACATACATTTTTCACCTAAAATACAACTAATTTGTAATACTTTATTCTTCGATTAGTTTAGTAGGTCACGATATGTTTCTTCACACGCCGAATCTAACTGAAATTATCAATTTTATGACATTTTGAGTTTATGTTTCAAAATCTTAAGTATTTTAAATAATAGATAATTAAAGCCTACAAAATTTGGGTTATGGTGGATAACTTTATGAAGTACATATATTATTTTGATTAATCAATCATAAATAAAAACGCGTGGTGTCGTGGGATACCAGATAGGATATTATGATTTTTATCGATAAAAAAAAATAAAAAATAAACTGGTCACTTGTGCTGCCACCTAGTAATATCTACTGAAACAAGTTCTGTCTAGAGTTACTTCCTTCTTGTTACATACAACTTACAGATGGCGCTATACAAAATTTTTCGTTCACGAAATCTTACGCTTTATTTATTTAACGTTACGAACGTTTTTTGTAATTTCAAGTTTTATGCGAGGTATAAAGAAAATAACTATTCAGGTATACCTACATTTTTTAATATAATTTTTTATCGATTAAAATAAAAAACAATAACTAAATAAACTGGTCACCTAGTAATCTCTACTAAAACAAATTCTGCCTAGAGTTACTCCGTACTTGTTACATACAACTAACAGATGGCGCTATATAAAATTTTTCGTTCACGAAATCTTACGCTTTTTTATTTAACGTTACGGACGGACGTTTTTTGCTGGCTAGGGTACCCTTCCGCAACGCCAACTTTTTTATACATATATGGAACTTCGTTCCAAAAATGTATAAAAAGTATCAAAAATATATGTGCGTTTAGTTTGTAAATTTCTGCATAAGTATTGTTATTTTTTGGTTCTTAATTGAATATTTTAAATTTCAATTCAAAATCTTTATTATTAAGCGAGGTACATTTTGTGATCTTATAATACTGCTTGTCTCATCTTAGTAGCCTTTTCCAGACATTGTAAATTTTAGAGAAGATGACCATGTTACACAATTGTTACATAGGTATTAAGTTATGAAATGTTAGAATTAAATCAAGAGAATGAATTAATAACCACAACTAAAATATAAGAAATAAAGTACTTTATGAACAATTTTAAAATCCTGAAAAAATGAAAAGGTCATTGTAGACATTCCACATCGAACAAAAAAAAAACTTTATCAAATATACACATATGCCCTAAACCTTTCTAAAACTAGTTAGTTGTTGTTATATGTACGTACATTGTATGTAAACAATACTAACTCATGTAGCGTTTTACTGAATGATACATTTATTCAAATAATTGAATGCCCAATCAGCAGAAAAGCAAGATCACATTTCAATTCCAAGCTTCATTTCCTCGTGGATCGTAGGTCTTTCACACCTCGAAGTATTGTATCATCATCATCATTAACAGCGTTTAATAGTCCACTGTTGGGCGTAGGCCTCTAATTAAAAGAGGTTCTATTACTACTATAATGTTACCTGTTATATTAGAAGTCGCATTTCGATTAGGGGTTTTTTATTTGAGAAATTAAGAAAAAAACTAGCTAGATTTATCGTCCCCGAAACCCCCTTTTTTATCGTGCGGAAATCCCCTCGGATAGCACCTGGTGGTATGTAGGACTCGAACCAACTGAAACCGCACGCCGTCTCGGGTACTAAAAGCGGGGGAATCAGGTGCACCCTAGGAAGGTAAACCCTGGAACCCCGATGTTCCTCGGGCCACCCACGTGTTGTAAGTAGCCCCCAACTGTGGAAACCCCCATTGTTCTCGTTACTATCCCCCGGGGCTCCTCCGGGCGGAGCGCAGCGTCCACGCTTCCACACGAGCCTGCTTCTGCTAGGGTGATAGATGGCCTCATCTGTCACCCTCAGGCTTGCGCTTATGGAGGACGGAGATCGTTCTGAGATCTCCGACGTTCAAGTCGCCTGCGGTACCTGGCCCGTTCCCGGGCCTGGCGGGTCGGTAGCGTTCTAAACCTCTCCCGGTCCCGCTCCGCCGTCTCCTTGGCAAGCATAACTTGCTCGCAGAAGGAAACGGCGGAGTGCCACGCGCTCTCGCTCCGCAACATGGCCGCAATCATATTACCGAGCGCGAGAGCCCCCACCCCGATGGCCGCCACGAGATCCCCCTGCATTCTAAATTTCTTGAAAATCGTTGAAGCCGTTTACCAGATTTAGATTATATAATATATACAAGAATTGCTCATTTAAGATATAATAATTTTTTTTCAAAATAGCTACTCATTGTTAATATTACTTGAAGTCGTTACAACTTTTTTCAAAAAGGATTTATTATTGTCAACATATTTGACTCACATATATTCAAAATACTCATAAATAATAAATAAACCAATCAATTCCAAAGAATAAAAATCCTTACTAAACCATTCGAAAATGAAAACAGAGAACGTATTCGAATTCACGAAATTGATAACTAATGGATTCCGCAAATCCCGCCATTGTTTCGACGTTCGGATACACGGGCACATGGAGTAATAATATCCGCTTGAGGCAAGCTCCAGACCACATGCGAGTATTGAGATGTGGCATTTGCTTTTATAAAGTTTCAGTTTGGGTACTTTCATAAATATTGGTCTAGTGGTTATTGAGTCTGACGGCTAACCTGGAGTTTATGGTTTGCATTTCCACCCAGGATAAGTGACGATGATGATGTTCTCCTAGCCGACTACGGCCACGGCGGTCAGTCTCAACGGAGACCAGCCAACTACGCAGGAGATATTATAGTGCACAAGTGTGTGGGCAAACACAGGTGCACTCTCTGTTCCCTCTCTCTCATAATCCGATGGGACGGTTAACCGATACGATCGGGGAGAGATCAGGCGCAGGACTGACAACTTTACATGCTCTCCGAGGCACGGGGATTCAGACCCAACTTCCAATTTCCGAGCTGCTCTTAAGTATTTCTACAATCAGAAAACTCAATAACACTTTTGGCCCGACCCGGGATTCGAACCCGAGACCTCTTGATCGGCAGTCGCTTACGTCTACCGTTAGACCAATGAGGCAGTTAAATATAATACCGTTCAGGATAAATAATGTGTGATGAACGTAACGTTGTCCCGCCAGTCCCCAACCCGCACCTGGCCAGCGTGGGGCCATATGGTCTTAACCCTCTTCTGAGAGGAGACCCGAGCCCAGCAGTGGGACTTATGGGTTGATGATGATGAACATCATCATTCGTTGTAATCTGTCTATAATAATTATGTATTTAGAAATCCATACTATAATAATATACTATAAATTCGAAAGTAACTACAACTGAACCAACTTGAACGAATTTCGGTATAGAAGTAGATTAGACCTTGGAGAAGGACATAGGCTACTTTTTGTCGCGATAGCTGACATGTAACGTGTGATATGGAACTTTGTACTCGTAGGTACTCCCTTAAAGGTTTGTAAAAGTTTTTAGACTGACAAATACTCTATACTTCTATATCTTTTAAACTAATATTATAAACGCGAAAGTTTGTAAGTATGGATGGATGGATGTTTGTTACTCTTTTACGCAAAAACTACTGAACGAATTTGGATAAAACTTTACAGTAATATAGCATATACATCAGAATAACACATAGGTTACTATTTGCCGCGATAACCGACATATACGCGGGCGGAGCCGCGGGCAGCACCTAGTAATGTATATGTGTGTGTTCGTGTGTGTGCATGTGCCTGCGTTTGTAATCTATTTGATTGGTGTAACTTTACAGCTCTCACAAAAATAAGGTTACAAGTGATATAAATATTTGTAACCTTACCGTAATATTTTCTTTAATACGGCATAAATAATATTGGTAATACAATAAGCATCACGACTACACATGTTTTGACTTTCTTACTAACTAAACAATTCGCAATTTCCCTTTGAAGGTCAGTTGGTAGAAACTATTTTCATTTCGGACTAACCTTATAAGTGTGGCTTAACTTGCTGGCTTGAAAGTAATATCGTGTACAGTGGTACACGATATCTCTCTCAACAGATGCTCACTCGTATTATTATATGTAGTTAGAAACGTAAAGGTAGGAGAAAACAAGTTTCAAAGGAATTGATATCAAATAAAAATATTATATTTTGTATTGTGTGTAAATGGTTTTAGTGTCTAGTAATATAAGTCGTATATACTTTAATGTTTTTTTATGTGTTGACGCGTTAGTTCTGAATGATAAATGCATGAGCACTTTGTGCCATGAGATTTCGGCTAACAATTGGGTAACGTATTGGTTGCTAAGTTAGCAAGGTTTCTCTAGCATTACTATACAAATAATATGCATCCATTATTTATTTATTTATACAACTTTATTGGACACGACTAAAGTATTAAAAAAATTACAGACATAACCACATGAAAAACTACAATTGGTATAACAATAGGCGATCTTATCGCTCACGGCGATGTCTTCCAGACAACCTTTGTACGGATATTGTGCAATATGATTTTGGGTAGTCTAAGGTGTACCTGAGCTAGAAATAATCTAAGTAATAATCAATACATAAACTTAATACATGTGTCTACAGTAAACACACCAGTACATAATATGAATACATACATTCATACATGATAACATACATATATATAAACATACACATAAATGTCATAAATACTCATATTGCGTAACACACACCATCAATAGCCCCAGAAGCCTTTACATTGTCAAGTAGTAATCTGTGACTTGCTTCTTGAAAACTTTCTTTCATAAGTATTATAGAATCGCAAGGTAATTGAATGCAATATCGCTAGTCAAGTAGTTCAATCCCAGAAAAACATTCAAACATAGAAGTAAATAAAGTTACACAGGAATTAATGTGCCCACGCAATAAGTTTAGTTACCTGTGTGAGTGGACTGACTCTCCTGAGTCAGTCCACTCTGTTCGAAATGTGACCATCACGTGACGTGTACTGTGACCACGACAAGGGAAATCTTTTCAATACTTCAGGTAATTTTAGCGTTAAAATAAGGCTATTTATTCTTTCTAAATTTTTTTTTTTTTAAGAATTAGATTAAGTATTATTTGAAAATATAAAGTTTTGCAAGGTTACAGTTTCAAGGTCTATCTATTATAAAGTAAAAATATGCTTTTATTAAAAAGTCGGTAGACATAAACAACAAATCGTTTGAATAATTTAAAACATTTTAATTCAAATTTTTTGGGACTATGAATTTGTAAGATAGTGTCAAGACGCATTAAATAAGATCTTTGGTTGTACTTAATTGTGTTATAGAAAACAGACTACCACATTTGATACGAAATATACCAACTAAGGTACTAATATAGATGCTCAAAATTATTATCTGGCGTTCAATTTCGGGGACGTTGGGGCGTACGTTGAGGTAGATACGCATTCAAACATCATTCTATATCAGTGACTGTTCGTTTCCTATCTCGGGCCCGGATCCGACCGAGTTCAATACAGAGACATTTTCGTTTAGGGGAAATATTCCTCTACAATGTATGTTTATGTGTCCTATTTTTGTAACATTAAAATGTCAAACCTCACGTTGCTCTTATTTTAATTCCTACTTTAGCTCTTAGAAATGAATTTATTGTATTTCCAAGTTATGTACTTTTTGTCTGATTAATTTTGTTGCGGGTTCCTCAGATCAAATAAAAAAGGTAGATAACGCACCGCCTTGTTCTTGTTGAAGCAGAAAAAAGGATCGTAGTTCCAAGTAAACACACGCGTTACGCACTCACTATGCTATAAACTACGTTACTTTTCGTCAGTATCGTAACGTACTTTTTTCTGCTTCAAGAAGAACAAGGCGGTGCGTTATCTACCTTTTTTTATTTGATCTGAGGCGGGTTCAAATGTACATAGTTTAATTTTCCCTGGGAAGTCCCGAGTGTCATAGCTCGGTGTGTTTGTAGGCCATTGTTGTTGATCCTTAAACAGACAGAAGTTAGAATGCTGGGTGGGATTAGTCCCAAATCTCTTAAGTTCATTAGGACGAATACTAACCGTAAGATTTCATTTATTCCTTTTTTAACCGACTTCCAAAAGGAGGAGGTTCTCAATTTCATCGGTTTTTTTTAAATGTTTAATTTATGTATGTACACGGATTACTCCGTCAATTTGTGGACCGATTTTAATTTTTTTTTTGTATATGAAAGGGTATGCTCCCCATGTGGTCCCATGGCCACTATATTAGGATCTGATGATGGGATCCTAAGGAAATCGAAGGAAACCCTCAAATTTACGTAAGCGCCTGCAATGAAGTTAAAGCAAAGGTTCTCAATTCGACCGTATATATGTTTTTTTTAGGTGTTTGCGGATAACTTGTCGTTTATGATCCGATTTTGATGATTCTTTTTTTCATGGAAAGAAGATATCCCATGTGGTACCATGATAAGGACACTAAGATCTGATGATGGCATCCAAAAGAAATCGATCGATTTGGTCATTCTTGAAGACGGTTTTTATTTTATTTTATTATGTCTCGTTAGTGTTGTAGTTTTTCTTTCAATCGACGGTACTAATAAAAAAAGTGCATGGAGTCTCTCCGCGCGGAAGAAGTGAAACTTCGTAATGTGGAAATGAAAAAAAACTTCGTTTAAAAAAACCGACTTCAAAAACTGAAAAGAATAAAATAACTTAATTTGTATGTGCTACCTATTCATAGGTTTGAATTCGGCGCCAAGCCAAATGTAATAATAGGTACCACACTCGCTATATTTCGAGACGAACGTCAACGACGTCACCGACGCTTCGGTTGTTTTGTCTTACGCGAAGAACAGCTATCCCGCTCAAGGTCACGCGCGGCGAGTGCGGTACCTACTATTACATTTTGGCTCGGCACCGACTTCAAACCTATGAATAGGTAGCACATACGAATTAAGTTATTTTATACTTTTTAGTTTTTGAAGTCGGTTTTTTAAACGAAGTTTTTTTTTTACAACGAAAGTTTTAAAATGGAGTTCTTCTTATTTTCTTGTAAAAGCATCCAATAAAAAAATAGTAATTTACTAAGTTTAACTGCACATTCATTTCATTTACAACCTAAATTTTTCAACTTGAAACTAAGCTGCGTGAGTTTAAGCTTGTTAAATAAATCCTATTATATTTGGTGTCTACTTATCAGGTAAATATAAGTAATTGAACACTTTTTTAAATGAAAGTGAGAAATGTATAACCATTTTTCGAACGTTCTTATCTTACACCTGAAACTCAAAGATTTATGAAAGCCTGGCGTTTGAAACTAATCTTGTATCATCTTACGATTTATCTTTCGTTTTTCTTTCATTCTTATTTTGATGGGCTTTGAAATTAAAGATTTGAGGTTTTCTAAAGAATTTTTTTATTACTACTTGAGCTATTACTTAATAATACAAATTATCAGCAGTAAATTTAAATTATATTTCACAGCTTCATTCTTTGCGATTTAGGTATCACAAGTTGTAGTTGAGCCCCCACGCTGCAGCCTTGCACGGTATTTTAGAGTAGGGTATTGAAAATACTCCTACTGGCAACACTCCCCGCCACACGCCGTCCGGGAGCCGGCCATTTTCACTTCATTCTGTGTTGCCGTGCTCAAGCCTTCGCGCGTACTGTTAATTTTTGAACAATTATTTCCTTAAATTTGTTACTATACGGTTTAATCATAATGTCAAAGACATCTCGCAAACGTAATGACGACGGTTACGAAGAAATACGTAGAAAAATACAAAAGCTGGAAGAGCGTTTGGATTTGGCTAAATACAAACGTCGTAGCCGATTTATTTCTTCTAGGAGTAATACATCAGGTTAGTTACACAATTGATTACATTCCATTATATAACAATGAAAGTGCAACATTTCTTTTTCAAATAATTATATCCATCTACCCGCTATACCTACTTAATTTCTTTCTAAAATATGAATGTGCTATTTACACTGTTAGATCTTACGTAAATTATACGTATTAATTGATAAAAAACAAGTGATGCGAGACGCCACATGGGCTTTCTCTTTCACATAATACGCTTGGGGTAGTATCTCCTCAAATATCGTCTTTTTTGTGATACGAGACGATCTACTCGAGATACCTACTTATTTTATTTCTAAAATATGAATATGTGCTACTTACAATTTTAGATCTTACGTAAATTATACGTATTATTTGACAAAACAAGTGATGCGAGACGCCATTTGGGCTTTCTCTTTCACATATTACGCTTCGGGTAGTATATCCTCAAATATCGTCTGTTTTTGTGATACTAGACGATCTACCCGCAATACCTACTTATTTTCTTTCTAAAATATGAATATGTGCTATTTTTACTGTTAGATCTTACGTAAATTATACGTATTATTTGACAAAGAACAAGTGATGCGAGACGCCACTTGGGCTTTCTCTTTCACATAATACGCTTGGGGTAGTACACCCTCAAAATACGAGACGCCACCTGGGCTATCTCTTTCACATAGATAATGGTTTAGCGCTTATACCAGACGATATAAGCGCAGCCTATTCTAAAATCATACATGTATTTCGTGATGCGAGACGCCATCTGGGCTATCTCTGTCACATGATTGCTTGGGATAGTATACCCTCAAATATCGTCTGTGTTTGTGATACGTGACGCCACCTGGGCTATCTCTTTCACGTAATAGCTTAGCGCTTATACCAGACGAGATAAGCGCAGCCTATCGTTTAAAATCATGCCTGTATTTCGTGATGCGAGACGCCATCTTGGCTATCTCTGTCACATGATTGCTTGCGCTTAGTCTAATTGGGGTTAAGTCTACCCTCTCATTAAACTAAAAACTTTGCATATTCTGATGATAGTCAATCATTATTTAAGACTACTATAATGATTCGACTATGACATGTCGGCGGACGACAGTGACAGCCTCCGCTACAGATACAGCGTGGGTCGCAATCGCCGACCGCTCTAGGGTGCCAGTGCCAGCCGCGTCGCCTCCGGCCGGGCTGAGCGGTGCTCCGTTCTCGATTATCGAACCAGAGGAGCAAGAACTCGAGATAAACTTGCTCTCTTAAGAGGCGCACCAAAAATTGAAACCAACTTTGGAAAGGCCACACACAAGGACCTGCTGAGACAATGGTTAAAAGAGACTTTTCTCTAATGTCCTAACAGCTTGGTATTGCCATAGGAGCTTTAAACCAAGCTATTGAATTACTAATTTGTGAAGCAAATCATGCTAAAATACTGAAACACGTAAGTGCATGTAGATTTGTATGTGACAGTCACCATGATAGCACAAAAACACGTCGCGGGTTTGTGGTCTCCCCTATTAACGCCGATATGAAGGAGACTATTTCTGAAGCCAAACGTGACAAATACCTATTCAGTAAAAACTTCTCAGCTTAAAACAGCTAGTCTATAAAAATGTCTGGTACGGACTTAAAACAACATAGAAATCAATCACAGATTTCAAAGAACTCAAATGACCGCCGCTTAAACTGGAAAACCCTGCCCCAGAAGACGGGGCCCAAACCCCGAGCAGGGAAGCCACGTCAATTCCAGGGTCGATTAGCAGCGGACAGAGGATCTCAACAGCGGGGGACGGTGGACCAGTCGGCGGCGAGGACCCACAGGAGGCGCTAGATTTCAAGGTAACATACGCTGGCCATCTGAAATACTTTGTCGGCAAATGGATGCATATTGATAATGCAGTGAATCCTTAAAAAAAAAAAAAAAAAAAAGTATTAAACGGAGACATTTTCAGACACCTTTTTAACCGGGTGTATATCATCATCTTCCTAGCCTTTATTAATCCCAAGATTTTGGGGTCGGCTACTAGTTCAACCGGTTTACCTGAATATCAGTTTTTCCACGGAGCGACTGGCATCGGCCATCGGTTTCGAAGGTTGAACTACTTGTCAGTATATTTGAGGGCACTGACTTCCCAATAACGATTGCAATAGATGTTTATGAAAACCGGGACCAACAGCTTAACGTGCTCTCCGAGGCACGGGCGGGAAACACCGCCATCTTCCATACTCCGGCCTGCTATTAAGAATTTCTTGTAAGAACAACCCAACAGCAGTCGGACCCGGTACTCTAACACGGGACCTCTTGATCTGCGGTCGCTTACGCTAGCCACTGGGTCAACGAGGCAGTGTCGGGTGTATAATATAAGTATATATAAAGTAATGATAATTAATCACATGGGTTTTGGAAGGATTATGAAAAACATTTACGTCTTAATCGACGAGAATGACGTCATCGTCCATTTTATTCAAGTGTAGGTACTTATTCCATCGGCTAGACAGAGTCAACCAATGGCCTACGTAACTATCGGCTTGAACAATTTTGTTCAAGTCCCTCAAGTCTACTAACTCTATTGACTAGTTCGTTTATTTTAGCTTTTAACTCTGCAATCTTCTTATCTTTTTTGTCATTTTCCTTTCGCAAAGCTTTCACTTGCTCAGACAAAGATGATTCAGACGCATGAGACCTACGCCTAGCAAATGCCAGCTGCGGCGCAAGGTTTGGTAGCAAGTTATGCTTTTGATAAAACTCTGTTTTCTTAAACTCTTCTAGCTCATCTTTTGTTAACAGACAAGTGACCAGTTTATCTGGATCGTTCGCTGTGATACTCGCGAGCACAACCTTCAGTTTACCAACATAACCCTCCTGAACGGTTTCTTTCAATCCTTCGATTAAATTATGATTACTTTCCAGAAAAATGCAATATTCTTATTCTCTATAGCGGAACACAATTCTTCTACCATCGTTCGGAAAAGAATGCTGACTTTGGAGTTCCAATATTTTCTATCGTTTATCTTTTCGTAGACTTTCCATAAGAACAAGGTTTTAATGTAGTAGCTGGCGATGTCAGTCATTTCAAGGGCATCTCGCACTAAGTCTAAGTAAGACTAAGTCTGTGCCAAAGATTTGTCCGATTATAAAGTTTTGTAAAGAATCGGTAATGTAACAGCCATTTCATGTATAAACAGAATGGGTAACATACAGTACCCTCATCTAAATGAAATTAGTAGTAACATACGGGAGTGGTGTGAAAGATGAGGACTGATAGTTTTTGCATCATATATCAACACTAAAGATAATTTTAAGGCTGATTTACTGTCGCGTAATAAATTCATAGACACTGAGTGGGAACTCTGTGATTCGGCCTTCAAAAAGATTGTCGAATGCTCTGGTGAGCCAGATATTGACATGTTCGCTAGTAGATGTAACGCGAAGTGTTCTAGGTATATTTCGGAGAAGAACGACCCCAGTGCCTGGGCTGTCGATGCATTTACCACTTCATGGTCGAATATATATTTATATGCCTTCCCTCCGTTCTCATTGATATTAAAAATGTTATAAAAAAATTATTTGTGATAGTACGGAAGATGTAGTGGATGTGTAGTTGATTAGTCAGGGTTCCTAGATAGGCAGTAAATAATTAATGATCAAACGAACTTACCTGTACGTGAAGTTCGATCATAATTATATGATCAGCTTCATTCGAAGCGATTTAGGTATCACAAGTTGTAGTTGAGCCCCCACGCTGCAGCCTTGCACGGTATTTTAGAGTAGGGTATTGAAAATACTCCTACTGGCAACACTCCCCGCCACACGCCGTCCGGGAGCCGGCCATTTTCACTTCATTTAGTTCAAAGCTAATCTTTAGTTCACATTAAAGGGATGGGAATGTATGTTAATACGCTTGGGAGGGTTACTATAAATCGCTTCGAATGAAGCTGATCATATAATTATGATCGAACTTCACGTACAGGTAAGTTCGTTTGATCATTAATTATATTTCACAGCTTCATTCTTTGCGATTTAGGTATCACAAGTTGTAGGATGTTCAGAGCAATGAATAGGTAAAACAATGTGAACTAAACAACTGTTTTATTTATTTAATCATAGCTGTTAATCTGTTACGCTCGATTCATGTAAATTAATTTTTGCTACTACTTAGAACTGATACTGCAAATTGGTTAGAATCATTGATGACTTCGCGATTATAATATCTATCAAAAGTAGAAGATGACTTAGTCCAACCTGCAGTTTTTCTTATAAAGTCGAGGTTGATGCCAAATAGCTTCGCGGCCGAGGTCGCCGCATGTCGAATACTGTGTGCGCAGAAGGCAGAAGTGTCCATACCACTAAGCTGTAAAGTGTCTTTGATCTAATGACTTAGCCTTTCAGATGATACTTTTGAATGTGGTCTCCTGTAGCTAATGAATAAATTATCTTCAGTGGAAGGGGCACGTAATGTGCTTGTAATATATGCAACTAATGTTTTAGCAGGACAAATTTCAGACCTTTTATTATAAAAAGGTAATTTTAGTAACGGCTGAAATGAATTTACTTTAAATGTCTTTATGAGGTCAGGAGTTTTAATGACTACTACTTCGTTACCTGCTACAATATTTAGGTTACATAACTTAATCAAGGAAAACGTTAGTACTCGATGTGTGGTCACCAAGGCTAACAATGTCAAAGTCTTCTTTGAGAGTGTTCTTAGATTGAGACTATCATGGAGCTATTTTTTGGATCAATAATTAATAACCATATTCGGGACCCAGATGGAGTCATACCTCGGGGCTGGTGGTCTCAATCTGAATACAACTTTCATAAAGCGTTTCAATCTATAATTTTCTGATAAAGCCGAGTAATAATGCAAGTGCAGATCTATAAGTGTTAATTATGCCATATTTTGGGTCAAAAAATCACTAACATTGATTGATAATCCTAAATAATCAACATTATGTTCTTTACAATAATCTAGCCAAGCTTTAATACATCCTTCATATTTTTTGTACGTATTGTGTGATAGAGAGGCTAAAATAATATTAATCGAATTGGGAGTTATCGATTTTTGCAATAAATATTTTTGCAATTTCACAGCAATCATGATAAGGCTGTTGCTCAGATTTGAATTAGTCACTTTTAAGACCGAAATGTAGGGAATCTGAAACTATCATCTTATGAACTATAGGGAACTATGGTTGTGTCGGCCAATACGGCACATCCACTACATCTTCCGTACTATCACAAATAATTTTTTATAACATTTTTAATATCAATGAGAACGGAGGGAAGGCATATAAATATATATTCGACCATGAAGTGGTAAATGCATCGACAGCCCAGGCACTGGGGTCGTTCTTCTCCGAAATATACCTAGAACACTTCGCGTTACATCTACTAGCGAACATGTCAATATCTGGCTCACCAGAGCATTCGACAATCTTTTTGAAGGCCGAATCACAGAGTTCCCACTCAGTGTCTATGAATTTATTACGCGACAGTAAATCAGCCTTAAAATTATCTTTAGTGTTGATATATGATGCAAAAACTATCAGTCCTCATCTTTCACACCACTCCCGTATGTTACTACTAATTTCATTTAGATGAGGGTACTGTATGTTACCCATTCTGTTTATACATGAAATGGCTGTTACATTACCGATTCTTTACAAAACTTTATAATCGGACAAATCTTTGGCACAGACTTAGTCTTACTTAGACTTAGTGCGAGATGCCCTTGAAATGACTGACATCGCCAGCTACTACATTAAAACCTTGTTCTTATGGAAAGTCTACGAAAAGATAAACGATAGAAAATATTGGAACTCCAAAGTCAGCATTCTTTTCCGAACGATGGTAGAAGAATTGTGTTCCGCTATAGAGAATAAGAATATTGCATTTTTCTGGAAAGTAATCATAATTTAATCGAAGGATTGAAAGAAACCGTTCAGGAGGGTTATGTTGGTAAACTGAAGGTTGTGCTCGCGAGTATCACAGCGAACGATCCAGATAAACTGGTCACTTGTCTGTTAACAAAAGATGAGCTAGAAGAGTTTAAGAAAACAGAGTTTTATCAAAAGCATAACTTGCTACCAAACCTTGCGCCGCAGCTGGCATTTGCTAGGCGTAGGTCTCATGCGTCTGAATCATCTTTGTCTGAGCAAGTGAAAGCTTTGCGAAAGGAAAATGACAAAAAAGATAAGAAGATTGCAGAGTTAAAAGCTAAAATAAACGAACTAGTCAATAGAGTTAGTAGACTTGAGGGACTTGAACAAAATTGTTCAAGCCGATAGTTACGTAGGCCATTGGTTGACTCTGTCTAGCCGATGGAATAAGTACCTACACTTGAATAAAATGGACGATGACGTCATTCTCGTCGATTAAGACGTAAATGTTTTTCATAATCCTTCCAAAACCCATGTGATTAATTATCATTACTTTATATATACTTATATTATACACCCGACACTGCCTCGTTGACCCAGTGGCTAGCGTAAGCGACCGCAGATCAAGAGGTCCCGTGTTAGAGTACCGGGTCCGACTGCTGTTGGGTTGTTCTTACAAGAAATTCTTAATAGCAGGCCGGAGTATGGAAGATGGCGGTGTTTCCCGCCCGTGCCTCGGAGAGCACGTTAAGCTGTTGGTCCCGGTTTTCATAAACATCTATTGCAATCGTTATTGGGAAGTCAGTGCCCTCAAATATACTGACAAGTAGTTCAACCTTCGAAACCGATGGCCGATGCCAGTCGCTCCGTGGAAAAACTGATATTCAGGTAAACCGGTTGAACTAGTAGCCGACCCCAAAATCTTGGGATTAATAAAGGCTAGGAAGATGATGATATACACCCGGTTAAAAAGGTGTCTGAAAATGTCTCCGTTTAATACTTTTTTTTTTTTTTTTTTTAAGGATTCACTGCATTATCAATATGCATCCATTTGCCGACAAAGTATTTCAGATGGCCAGCGTATGTTACCTTGAAATCTAGCGCCTCCTGTGGGTCCTCGCCGCCGACTGGTCCACCGTCCCCCGCTGTTGAGATCCTCTGTCCGCTGCTAATCGACCCTGGAATTGACGTGGCTTCCCTGCTCGGGGTTTGGGCCCCGTCTTCTGGGGCAGGGTTTTCCAGTTTAAGCGGCGGTCATTTGAGTTCTTTGAAATCTGTGATTGATTTCTATGTTGTTTTAAGTCCGTACCAGACATTTTTATAGACTAGCTGTTTTAAGCTGAGAAGTTTTTACTGAATAGGTATTTGTCACGTTTGGCTTCAGAAATAGTCTCCTTCATATCGGCGTTAATAGGGGAGACCACAAACCCGCGACGTGTTTTTGTGCTATCATGGTGACTGTCACATACAAATCTACATGCACTTACGTGTTTCAGTATTTTAGCATGATTTGCTTCACAAATTAGTAATTCAATAGCTTGGTTTAAAGCTCCTATGGCAATACCAAGCTGTTAGGACATTAGAGAAAAGTCTCTTTTAACCATTGTCTCAGCAGGTCCTTGTGTGTGGCCTTTCCAAAGTTGGTTTCAATTTTTGGTGCGCCTCTTAAGAGAGCAAGTTTATCTCGAGTTCTTGCTCCTCTGGTTCGATAATCGAGAACGGAGCACCGCTCAGCCCGGCCGGAGGCGACGCGGCTGGCACTGGCACCCTAGAGCGGTCGGCGATTGCGACCCACGCTGTATCTGTAGCGGAGGCTGTCACTGTCGTCCGCCGACATGTCATAGTCGAATCATTATAGTAGTCTTAAATAATGATTGACTATCATCAGAATATGCAAAGTTTTTAGTTTAATGAGAGGGTAGACTTAACCCTGTAACATCGTTTTTTTAGTTTTCAATGTTTAACAATTTTTGTTTCAGCGCCCTCTCGTTCATTGTAGTTCGAACTACAATTGGATGTTGTGCGCGATCGAAGTACCGGGCTGTTGGTACACCTAGGTGGCACTAGGGGGCGTATTTTATGAAGGATATTTTTGTTGACATTATGACACTTAGAAATAGTGAGACATTATCATATGTGTATCATACGATTACTACTTCTTAAATTTGATCTCAAATAAGCAAGGAGTATGGAAGTTGTACGTCCTGTTCGCACATCCAGAAATGGAGTAGGGGAATCATCTAGAATGTTCGATAGGATGTCTATATAGCGGGGTGTATGGCATATTTCTTTTTATTTCTTAAACCTTCTCTCGTTAACTCTGAGGAAGCTTTGCTTACAGTGTACATTAATATTCTTGTTGGTAGTGTTTGTGAGTGTTCAAGTCCCACTGTCTGTGGTAAGTTAACCTCAAAAAGGTTTTTCCTTATTATCTTAATGTATGTAGAATATGTTCTCAGGCTATTTAATTTTGTTTATAGGGTCGTTAGATTACCGCAGAAAGACAACCTACATCTTGCCTGTCTTGTGGTTCAAGATTTGTGCTGAGGACGGTTGACTATTGGCAGCTCACAGCTCACTCCTCAAGACCTATCTGCCCTACCTTGAGGGAAGTTCATATAATATATATATGGAAATTAATTAATACTTTTTTACCTAGCACCCACAAGTTGGATCACTGGTGGACGTCTCTTTAAGCTACCTTGAGCTGGAGAGAGTCTACGGCTGACTACCTTGAGTCAGAGAGGTGACCAGAGGGTGGCGATCCTGTGCAGACCAGTCTACAGGCTTAAAGTGTGAAAGAAAAGACTGTATAATTTTATTTTTTTATTTTTAAGACTACCTCTTAAGTTTATTTGTAAATTTATATTTGGTTTCACTTATGTAAGATAGCAGGAACTAGAGTAAAAGTTTGTATAAATCGTAAGTTGTCTCATTGAAGTCTTCCTTGGACCCTCCGCACCCTCACTATAAAATTTTATCTAAATTCTTACGGCGCCCTGAGGTATCATCTTCTATCCTGAGTCGAAACCGGTGAGTTTCCACCTGACAAGTTCAGGGGTTACAAATTGGCGACCAACGTTTGGCTAACTTTTCGAACCTTGAGGGTGTGCTGAGTGTAGTTCCCGGGAGAACTTTGGATGAGACGCTTACTATCCGTCCGAGACTACCCAGGACGTTAATTGGTTTTGTGAAGTGCAGTTCACATGTAATAATTATCTCATTGCATTTTTCAGCACATTATTACCATCTCTGCGGTGTTGGAAAAGCATTGAACAAAATTCAAAATTAAATCAAAATTTTAACTGCACAAATTTTGGTAAGTCTTTTTGAATTTATTTTGGCAAGAACATTTTTTCTTTTTTTTCTTTTTTTCTTTTCCTGTTGTTTTAATAAGTTCTTGTGTGTGTTCCCTAAGGGATCAGCACATACATATAGCTTTTATTTTGTTCAGGTTTTCCTTGAATAACTTTATTTTTACTTTTTATATTCCTACCTACTTACAACTTAAGTAAATAAATGTGAGATTAACTTCATTTTAATTCTATAAGAGGGTTTGCATGATATAATTAAAGGGATATTGTGCTTCCCTTTATCTTGTTTGTAATTTTAACATAATAATTTAACCTTTTAGTGTATCAATTTAAATTTCAACCTAGGACACTTTACATAAATAAAAGTAGGGTATACTTTTATCTATAGTAAAGAAAACTTGAATTTTTTTTGTTCATTGAATGTGGATTGTTAGTAACTACTTTATAGTTGTGGAAACATGAAGCAAACATAATTAATGTATTGGAATTGAATTTATAATTAACTTAGAGTTAGAAAGGGGATCAAAAAAAAGTTTTCTTTTGTTACCCCACATATTAGGTAAAACTGCTTGGAATAATTGTAAACTTGTAATTAAAAGTAACATTTGAGAATAATTTTTTAGGTTATTGTGTTAATATAATAACACATTATTTTTATACCATTCAGCTAGATCTTATTGTAAGACTGAATCTTTTATTTTTTTCACTAAGAAGAACTTAGTGCTTTGTTTTAACTTTGTTAACTTGACATTAATTTTAATTTTGAATTTTAAAACATTGTGTTAATAAAGTAACACATTATTTATATAACATTCAGCCTAATCTTTTAGTAGGACTGAATCTTTTATTTCTCACTAAGAAGAACTTAGTGCTTTATATATAATTTTTTTTAAATTGTCAACAAATTTATTTTTGAATTTTAAAACATCATGGCCCAGCTGATTAAAATGTATTAATTATCTGAAGAAGGATGAAATTATTAACGAATTGTCTCCCGTGGGTGTTTCAGCGAATCCCGATAACACGGAGTTCAGTTTAAGGAGTGAGCTGCGCACTGCGTTGCGGCGTATACGGCGTGGCAGCATTAAAGCCAGCACTTTCGTCCCTGCTTCTGCTGCTTCTGAGCTGTCTTTCTGGGAGCCGAAGGTCCTTGAACTGGAAGGAGTCCTTTCTTCAGGTGATTTTTTCTATTAAGGCTAGTTGCCGACGAGTGACACGCCTGATCAGGATTCTGGGGACTGCAAGGTTTGAACCCTCCTTTCTTGTAGGATTATGGGTTACAACTTGTTCCCCCCTGACAGGTCTAGTTGTTACAAATTGGTACCTAAGTGTAGAGGACGGACTGTACGATGCTACCCAAAGCAAAAACTATTGCTGGGTTGCCGACGAGTGACACGCCTGATCAGGATTCTGGGGACTGCAAGGTTTGAATCCTCCTTTCTTGTAGGACTATGGGTTACAACTTGTTCCCCCCTGACAGGTCTAGTTGTTACAAATTGGTACCTAAGTGTAGTGGCTGCTAAACGCTCGCTTTTGGTTTGTGATCTGTCCGATATCTAAGTGTAGTGAGCAGGAACAACCTTGTGTTCCTTCTACTCACTGTATCGGACCACTCTCCAAATCGAACGTCAGATAGGGAGATAACAATTTCGCATCGAACAGTTCCTCTTCGACACACACCTTATACTCGGGTGCTCATATATGTGTGCATTTTTCCTTGAAATGGGGTGTGATGTCATTAGAGTAGTTTCATTAGGAGTTAAGTTTTTTCTTTCTTATACTACCTATATTTTAGTTTAAATTTTCTTCTTATAAACTCTGTGTGTCCTAACATTTGAGGGCATCACAGCTTTTTCTTAGTTTGTTGTTGTTTTGGTTATTCCCTTCGTCCTCTACTCAGGGAACACTGTGGGGAGGGGGTGGTGTAACATCGTTTTTTTAGTTTTCAATGTTTAACAATTTTTGTTTCAGCGCCCTCTCGTTCATTGTAGTTCGAACTACAATTGGATGTTGTGCGCGATCGAAGTACCGGGCTGTTGGTACACCTAGGTGGCACTAGGGGGCGTATTTTATGAAGGATATTTTTGTTGACATTATGACACTTAGAAATAGTGAGACATTATCATATGTGTATCATACGATTCTCACTACTTCTTAAATTTGATCTCAAATAAGCAAGGAGTATGGAAGTTGTACGTCCTGTTCGCACATCCAGAAATGGAGTAGGGGAATCATCTAGAATGTTCGATAGGATGTCTATATAGCGGGGTGTATGGCATATTTCTTTTTATTTCTTAAACCTTCTCTCGTTAACTCTGAGGAAGCTTTGCTTACAGTGTACATTAATATTCTTGTTGGTAGTGTTTGTGAGTGTTCAAGTCCCACTGTCTGTGGTAAGTTAACCTCAAAAAGGTTTTTCCTTATTATCTTAATGTATGTAGAATATATTCTCAGGCTATTTAATTTTGTTTATAGGGTCGTTAGATTACCGCAGAAAGACAACCTACATCTTGCCTGTCTTGTGGTTCAAGATTTGTGCTGAGGACGGTTGACTATTGGCAGCTCACAGCTCACTCCTCAAGACCTATCTGCCCTACCTTGAGGGAAGTTCATATAATATATATATGGAAATTAATTAATACTTTTTTACCTAGCACCCACAAGTTGGATCACTGGTGGACGTCTCTTTAAGCTACCTTGAGCTGGAGAGAGTCTACGGCTGACTACCTTGAGTCAGAGAGGTGACCAGAGGGTGGCGATCCTGTGCAGACCAGTCTACAGGCTTAAAGTGTGAAAGAAAAGACTGTATAATTTTATTTTTTTATTTTTTAAGACTACCTCTTAAGTTTATTTGTAATTTTATATTTGGTTTCACTTATGTAAGATAGCAGGAACTAGAGTAAAAGTTTGTATAAATCGTAAGTTGTCTCATTGAAGTCTTCCTTGGACCCTCCGCACCCTCACTATAAAATTTTATCTAAATTCTTACGGCGCCCTGAGGTATCATCTTCTATCCTGAGTCGAAACCGGTGAGTTTCCACCTGACAAGTTCAGGGGTTACAAACCCCAATTAGACTAAGCGCAAGCAATCATGTGACAGAGATAGCCCAGATGGCGTCTCGCATCACGAAATACAGGCATGATTTTAAACGATAGGCTGCGCTTATCTCGTCTGGTATAAGCGCTAAGCTATTACGTGAAAGAGATAGCCCAGGTGGCGTCACGTATCACAAACACAGACGATATTTGAGGGTATACTATCCCAAGCAATCATGTGACAGAGATAGCCCAGATGGCGTCTCGCATCACGAAATACATGTATGATTTTAGAATAGGCTGCGCTTATATCGTCTGGTATAAGCGCTAAACCATTATCTATGTGAAAGAGATAGCCCAGGTGGCGTCTCGTATTTTGAGGGTGTACTACCCCAAGCGTATTATGTGAAAGAGAAAGCCCAAGTGGCGTCTCGCATCACTTGTTCTTTGTCAAATAATACGTATAATTTACGTAAGATCTAACAGTAAAAATAGCACATATTCATATTTTAGAAAGAAAATAAGTAGGTATTGCGGGTAGATCGTCTAGTATCACAAAAACAGACGATATTTGAGGATATACTACCCGAAGCGTAATATGTGAAAGAGAAAGCCCAAATGGCGTCTCGCATCACTTGTTTTGTCAAATAATACGTATAATTTACGTAAGATCTAAAATTGTAAGTAGCACATATTCATATTTTAGAAATAAAATAAGTAGGTATCTCGAGTAGATCGTCTCGTATCACAAAAAAGACGATATTTGAGGAGATACTACCCCAAGCGTATTATGTGAAAGAGAAAGCCCATGTGGCGTCTCGCATCACTTGTTTTTTATCAATTAATACGTATAATTTACGTAAGATCTAACAGTGTAAATAGCACATTCATATTTTAGAAAGAAATTAAGTAGGTATAGCGGGTAGATGGATATAATTATGTGAAAAAGAAATGTTGCACTTTCATTGTTATATAATGGAATGTAATCAATTGTGTAACTAACCTGATGTATTACTCCTAGAAGAAATAAATCGGCTACGACGTTTGTATTTAGCCAAATCCAAACGCTCTTCCAGCTTTTGTATTTTTCTACGTATTTCTTCGTAACCGTCGTCATTACGTTTGCGAGATGTCTTTGACATTGTGATTAAACCGTATAGTAACAAATTTAAGGAAATAATTGTCCAAAAATTAACAGTACGTGCGAAGGCTTGAGCACGGAAACACAGAATGAAGTGAAAATGGCCGGCTCCCGGACGGCGTGTGGCGGGGAGTGTTGCCAGTAGGAGTATTTTCAATACCCTACTCTAAAATACCGTGCAAGGCTGCAGCGTGGGGGCTCAACTACAACTTGTGATACCTAAATCGCAAAGAATGAAGCTGTGAAATATAACTAAAGAGAGTTGCAGTAATATATTTTATATTAACTACTACACATTAAACAATCTTGAAAGAACTCGTATGTCTATCAATTCGATTATTACTATCAAATAAACTAAATCGATATGTATTTAAAAGTTTGAAATACCAGTCAAAATTAAATCCCCGGCTTAAAGAATTCATGTAACGAGACGACGAATAAACGTAAAAAGCTTTTAATAAGAAGAGTTGATCTCTCGCAGATAGTATCAGCAATACGCTCCCACGAGCCAGGCAGTTAGTCTGCTCAACGCTCTAATTGCTCAGTACCCGGATATCGACTTATTCCATACCAATTTAAGTACATTTTTTAAATTCTGTGTGCTTTTCCTTAGTAGTAGGCTTTAATATTAGTATTGATAAGCATCAATTATGCTATTGTTAACATTATATGATTATTATTGTACTGGCTCACTGTACGTGTTGGGCAAACTGTAAGTGCAGTGAGCAGCTGATTGTATAAATAAATAAATAAATAGCACTTCCATATGTACTTGGTACGTATTTGGTGTCATACGTTCCATACGTATATATTAGGTTCTCTAAAATATAGATGTGGCAATAACATATTCAACTACCAAGGAACTTAATAAAAAAAACAAGTTTACCCGTGCTGCAATTAAATGAACTAAAGTTTTTGTCGTTTTATAGTAACGTGAATTGTGGGAGATATTATACTTATGTATTTAACAATTGCCGCCAATTGTACTTCTCTAATTTAAAGCTTAGCTTTGAATGCATCTGGTGTACAATAAAGAGATATATTATTATATTATTATTATTTTTGAAAGGGGTAAAATATCTTACGTTTTTATCAATCTGGCAGGGCATATATTAGTTGATAAACTAGTTGCCCACAGTGTACTTAATATATTAACATTTAATACAGTTTAAGCAAAGTTTTCATGTAGAATCATAAATATTCACGTAAGTACTCCTATGCGGCTGATAAGCTAGAAAAATATTTTCATTTGATATTACTTAATTATTCAGTATTTGTGAATAATTTTGGAAATTTTTCTATATGATCCAAAATATAAATAATAAATTATCGTGTTCATAGCATTGTTATATTTACTATTATCTCTTTTACTGCGTTAGTGGAAACAATTATTTATTGGGAACTTTGAATATGGTTGCATTCATTATTTGTGTTATATAAACGAAACACGTTATCCACGTACGTATTATATAATATTTATGTCTTTCATGTAGACATTCAGAATGTACCTTCATCAAACAGATTATCTATTCTTTTTTGGCTTTAAAGTCAAAGTTATGTACAATCGTTGTTTGTCGTTTAGATGCGAAACACGAAGCCGATTGCACGGTTCGTTACTTCGTATTTTCTACACATCCAGTTTGTTTGTAGTACCTTTGATTTTATGATTTATCAAACGAACGGTACAAACTGGTTGGATCAGAATTGAGTTTCGTGAGATAGGTCGACAAATGTTTGGAAAATACTAAAGTAAATTGAGTTCAATCTGTTTTTTGTCGTAACTAATGCCTTGGGGATAGCTGTTTGGGTCATTACTCCATATTTTAGTTGTGTTTTATCTAGGATATATTTGTGTTAAGATGAACGTGAGACTATGAAATGCAAAGAAGATGAGATGAGATAAATTATTTCTGCGGAGACAATACAATATTTCTAAGAAAGGTACAAGTACTTGTAGAGTAAATAACACTGATAACTTTACTAAACACTTCTTATATAAGACTAGTTGAGTCCACGGCTCCGCCCGCATGTGTGATTGTTATCGCGGTAAATAGTAGTCTATGTTACCTACTCGCTAATAATGTAGCCTTCTATTGGTGGCTTAGGCGTGAAAGCGTTACAAACTCACATTCACATTTATAATATTAGTGACGGTAGTAGGTTTTGGCGGTAAAGGCTGTTAAAATGACAGTGACGTTTGAATATTAAAAAGTGACCAGTGCAGTAAATGTTTTAGAGAAACATTATACACTAAAATACACTTTTTTTTATCGTATGGGCCTGTCAAAGTGACTCTACTCTGACTGGTGAAACGCATAAGCAGAATCCAAGAGTGGTGTTCACCATATTCATTGCGAATGCAGACAATGCAACAATGCAGCATGTTGACCCATACCATGGCGGCCTAGTGATGCTTCTGCATCATTGAGCCTCGGCACTCACCAACGAAACACGACAGCACGAATGCTATCATTTTAGGTTGATCTTATGTGCGAGTGCCTTAAACTTAACTGTTGTACACTTGAAATCAGAAGTAGTATTAAATTGACAATATCACAATGTTGCTAATTCTTTTGTTCATAAACTCTCTAAATTAAACTAACAACCACTAAAAGTGAGTTTTGGCCCGGCAATTGACATTCTATATGTAACAAAATAAGACATGTTATACTAATAATCACAAATTTTAACAAAAACCATGGTGTGGGTCACCATGTTGCATTGTCTGCATTCACACTGAGCATGGTGACCACCACTCTTGGATTCTGCTTATGCTTTCCATCAGGCAGAGTAGACTCATTTTGGCGGGCCAAAAAAAAAAAAAACAAATTGTCAAACATAGCATTTTAGACATCAATTTACACAGACAGACAGACATCAATTTAGAAAATAAGAGAATTAAAGATAATTTTAGAACAAAAATAGTTAAATAATTCTTTTTTAATAGACTAAGAGAGAAAATTACACACCAAACCCTACTTTAACAACTTTGATATAAAACAATCACATAAAACAAACAATAAATTATTTAGTCTACTTATCAGACATAATATTTAAGATAAATTTATTTTACAAGAATTAACTACTTTTGTCTCTTGTTTATTTGTGCTACTCGGGAAAAAGAAATTCGTAAAATCGAGGTTATCTTTATCCCAGCATAAATAAACAAGAAAAAAAAAATACATACAGTGGAACATAGAACCTCCTCCTTTTTATTGAAGTGAAAAATACACTTACATTCACTTTCTCGATTCATAGAATCATTCCTTAGTCATTCCAAAGGTTACAAAATAAATACAACTAATATTGGTTGAACTTTTATTTAAGTTAGCTGGGCCCTGCGGTGATTGCACTGAACCTGCACGGTGGTTTCAGCGGTCGCGGTCAGACAAACAGAAATAGGTTCGAAAATATTGTGGTTTTGAGTACTGTTACTTTACCAAAGACACCTTTCATTAGTTTTTTTTATTACCTCTAATGTACAGACATCGACCTCTTACAATTTTATTACCCGACTGCGAAAGAAGGGTTATGTTTTTCGAGTGTATGTACGTATGTATGTAAATTTCTTTGGCACGCCCTAGAGCCTAAACGGCTTGTCGTATTTTTATGTGAGTGGTGTCAATAGATTCGTCTTAGTCGTGATAGTGACTCTGGGTACATCAAAAAAAAAAGGATTTTTGTCGCCAAAAAAGTAATATAAAAAAATAATGTTTTCAAAATACATCGAGTGTGGTATCAAAATTTTTTTTTTTTACGGTGATTACGAATATTGTTCCGTACTCTCGCCAATGCAGCGTTCACCTTGGGAAGTTTGCAATGTCTATAGGGCCCATGATATAGGCATTCGATCGCTAAGCTTGTTCACTGGCGAGAGCATTAAACTTCACGGCGTTTCACCGTGTTCTTATTCTAAGCTAATGTAATATCAAGCACTTACTGGAGATGCGTGAAGTCCTTGATATCGGCGGTCTGAGGGGCGCCCCTTTGCTGGTACTCTCTCTGCGTTCACACATTCTTAAACTCCTCAGTTGCTGTACAGGCTCCCACGTATTATAATTATAACACACCCGTTTTAACTGTCACGGATCGCGTCTAATTGACGTGACTACTAAAACTCGCGAGTCCAAACCAGACCAATCATAACGGTAACCAACGAAACACCGAATTATATAATATAATAATAATATTTCGGACATCTAACACACAACGCCATCTAGTCCCAAGCTAAGCAGAGCTTGTGTTATGGGTACTAGACAACTGATACAAATACATATATACTTTTTTTTTAAATACATACATATTATACATTGAAAACACCCAAACTCCGAAACAAATATTTGTAGATCATACAAACATTTGGTCCGACCCGGGAATCGAACCCGAGACCTCATGATCAGCAGTCGCACATGACAACCGCGAGACCAAGGAGGCAATTAACCATTGGATGGACAATCAGCAAAATTTTACTTAAACGGCAATCCCGACGAACCTTGTTCGACCGTTTTCCAAAGGCTTCTCGTTAATACTATCTTGTCACTTCAAAACGTCAAACAAGAAAAAATTACAATCAATAATGTTGCCATTATAATGACGTCCGATTTCTAACAAATATATATATTATAAAACTTATATGTTTTTATTGTTAAATATTGACGCAGTCGGGTTATTTATTTTTTATAATTTGTAGGTACTTGTTAAATGTAAAGACTTAAATGTACCTAATTGTTTCCCATTCCAATAGAATAAAATTCGTTTATTTCTGGTTTCCACACTATTAATCTCTTTATTACATCCTACCTGGTACATATTCCCTAACGAACAATAAACGTGTTTATTGCCCTATAAATGCCTACGGTAACGCGGTCGTAATAAATTAACACTTATTGGACCGGTGTGGAAATTTTAGGAATGAGTAATAAAAGAACGTAACGATAGAATGTCGATAATATAAGTGTCTAATTACTTCCAGGTGAATGACGAGTTAGGACGTCCGTCAGGACACAAAGGGAAGTTTCTAGAACTTCCCTTTGTGTTGGACTAAAGGATTTCAATTTTAGCAACAGTCTGGTAAGGACAGCTTGCAACCCACCGAGCTGCCGCTTTCAGTAGACTAAATTCCAGCTGTTTGAAGATGTAACTTAAGCAATAAAATATAAATTATAAAGTAATTATTATTTATTTATATTTATTAAAAATATTTATTATTTATTTAATTTCCTTTTTCTGTTATTAGTTGAATTAACAGGCTCGTTTAACTAAAAAGTTGTCTAAATTTTGGAAAAAGTAATCTAAAGTAAAAAAATTTAGACAACTTTTTAGTGGGTAAAAAATTCAATTCCCGAGAGGCAGTACAAAATGCCTTTGAAGAGTTTGTTGCCTCCCGTCCAGCTGATTTTTACAAGAAACATCAATAAACTGCCAATGCGTTGGCAAAGATGCGTCGATTGCATGGGTGATTACTTCGAATAACAGAAATAAAAAAGTTTGAAAAAATAAGTACTTTCACTTATTGCATACAAAACGGCAATTCATAGGTAAATACTTATTATTACTAGCGGCCGCTTGCGACTTCGCACGCGTGGAGCTAGTTATTTGCAAATAATTTTTAATTATATTCGGAAAAGCTAGATACATTATAAGTACACCTCCACACCATCTATAGAGCATACATTTTAAATTTCAAGTCTCTTACTTCAAAAGCATAGGACTTTCATACAAACTTTCAACCCCTGTTTTGCCCCCTTAGAGGTGGAGTTTCGTAAAATCGGGGCTTAGCGGATGTCTACAACCTATAAGGAACCTAAACTGCCTCGTTGGTCTCGCGGTTAGCGTGTGCGACTGCTGATCATGAGGTCTCGGGTTCGATTCCCGAGTCGGACCAAATGTTTGTATGATCTACAAATATTTGTTTCGGAGTTTGGGTATTTTCTATGTATAATATGTATGTATTTACAAAAAAAAGTATATAATATGTATTTGTATCAGTTGTCTAGTACCCATAACACAAGCTCTGCTTAGCTTGGGACTACATGGCGTTGTGTGTTAGTTGTCCAAAATTTATTATTATTTATAACTGCCAAATTTCAAGTTTGTAGGTGTTATAGTTTCTGAGATTTCGTGATTAATAAGTGAGTGGTATTTCGCTTTTATATATATAGATTTTCCGTTCACGCTGTTGCTCACGATGAACTCCGAAACTATGTAACCGATTTTCACGGTTTTTTAAATGTAACTGCTGGCATGCCCAAGATAGGATTTATCTATTCAGAGTCAGCCATTTATTTTATATTTATTACATCCCTAATAGTGGAATAGGACATATTATCTCAATATGTTTCACCGCTACCAATTGCATAACAATATTTTAAATAATAAAATGTAGTAGGAATAATCGCATCAGTTAATCAAAGCAATTCTTTCAGAAGGTTATTAATGTCACATAATTTACCTCGATTTTGCGTCCCTTTTTAAATTTTCAGACTCAAGGACGTGACATACCGAACCAAAATGAATTTAAGAGATTAATGTATCAACTTAATGGAATAAATTTAAAAAGATCTCTCGAAGACTGGGGTGGAGCTGTTTTCATTTTGTTTTGTAAATTATAAATTTGTGCTTAGTAAATCATCACACTAATAAATAAAGGCGAAAGTTTGTGTGTATGTTTGTTACTTCTTCACACAAAAACTACTGAACGGATTTGGATGAAACTTTACAGTTATATAGCTTATACATCAGAATAACACATAGGCTACTATTTGCCGCGATAACCGACATACACGCGGGCGGAGCCGCGGGCAACAGCTAGTTATAAATAAACATTTGTAAACACCAATTATTTGCGAATGAGCTACATTTCTAATTCTTTTAAAATAAGTATATTATCTATACTTTATAATAGTATAATGTGGAGTAATTTAGTAATAGCTAAATAAGTATCCATACTAATCTTTACATGTAATAAAATGTAGTCGATTCCACTGTCTGTTCGATTAGCTCTTTTAAACTATTCTATTTAAATGAAGTTTTCAGCGACATATATATAGAGTGATTCAAGAAAAAGGTTTATAAGTCATATTTTTCATACATTCCCTTCTGATTTGGGACCACTTGCTGTGAAAAAGAAGTATGCCAAATCCATATATATATAAAAGCGAAATACCACTCACTTATTAATCACGAAATCTCAGAAACTATAATACCTACAGACTTGAAATTTGGCAGGTAGGTTCCGGATGTAGACATCGACATAGAACGGATTTTACGAAACTCCACCTCTAAGGGGGCAAAACGGGGGTTGGAAGTTTTTGAAGTAAGAGACTTGAAATTGAAAATGTATGCTCTATAGATGGTGTGGAGGTGTACTAATAATGAATCTAGCTTTTCCCAATATAATTGAAAATTATTTGCAAATAACTAGCTCCACGCGTACGAAGTCGCAAGCGGCCACTAGTATATTTATATGTGTAAACATGCATATTATAGTAGGTAGAGGGAATCGGAGACTTTCAATGTCTTCCGTGCGGAAGAGGTTCGGGTCGATAGTATTATAAATTCAAAAATAACTTAGTCTCTCTGTCTGACACGTTCACGGGTAAAGCGCTGCACCGATTTCAATGAAATTCAGCATGAAGATACTTTGACTCTTGAAGAAGGATATAGGCTACTTTTACCGTAATAACCAAGATACAAGTAGGTGGAGCCACGAGCAAAAGCTTGTGTTAATATAAATACAGATATTAAATTAATAAACCAATCTTATCTGACTTGATGCATATAGAAAGAAGTCTATTGAAAATGTTGAAGCTTAATTTAGACCATAATTATCAAACGATTTAATTTCAAAGCGTAATCGCGTGGAAGATATTCTCTTGCATATTTAGCCTTGATATTATTAGAAAGGTGACCGATGTCTGGGTCTGAGGGCAGTAATGTTAAATATATATTTTAAAATTTCAGCAAAATACGATATTTATCTATAATAAAGGTTAGGTAATATTAGGTAGGCGCTTTAAAAAATCGAAATGGTTACAAAAAAAAAATTAAACGATACACACATAGTGGCAAATGTCAAGGGTATAATGGAAGTTGAGAATCATCTTCCAAAAGGGCCCGAAATAGAACAATTTACTTTGTCTCTCAAAAAGAAAATCTAATAACAAAAAGGAAAATAACCAAGTTATTCAGGGTTACAAATCACAAAAGAAATCGAGTTATTTTTTCTTGAGATCCCTAACTATATGTTAGAAACTCACATTTCCATGAAATATTTTGGTGATAACAACTTTATGTTTTCAATGATATACCTGTTAAAAAGCTTAATGTGTTCTGTTTATCAAATACTACTACTAAAGTCACCCGCGTTACAACAACAACCGCGGTTAACGCCACGGGACAAAGTAAAAAAAAAACGATGTAAAAAGTATCTATACCTATACGGCTATACCGACATCAAAAAAAGCTATTAAATTGTACAGTCTAGCATATAATGTTTAAATTGATACTTGTTTAAGCTAAGGCCTTATGGGACTGACATACCCTAATAGGGTAAAAGTCCCGTTAAAATAAATAAAGAGAAAAAAAAAGTATCCTATGTCCGTTTCCTGGTTCTAGGTTCAGCCGATCTTGAGTTATAAATAGTGTAGCTAACACGACTTTCTTTTATATATATAGAAGATTTAATTTTAGTGAACACTACCATCTCCATTACGCAGGACATTCAGCTTATAAACTCGAAAAAGTACACTGGTGTGTGCAACGTAGATTTCCTGCGGTAGTAGATTATTACCGTTTGTCATTTTGGGACTCTTTATTGTTTCATTATGTATCTCGTGAACGTTGAAAAAGAAAAATAAATTAAATATTTGGATTTATCTCACATGTGGAATGTAGATTTAGTGATCACTGTCCCGATAGTCGTATCTGTTCACGGATTGATTGCCAAGAGTCTCGAGCAACACCTTAAGAGTCTCACGTTAGATGCCTGAATCAAGGGTCTGATGCAGAAGACAATTCTCCTAGACAGAGGTTGGTGTTTTTGGAGCCCTAACCGGTTTCTTGGTCCCTGTATCCGAAGTCGGTGGTCTACGATACTATACGACGCAAAAAAATATAGTTCGTTTAAACATAAAATTATAGTTATACTTAAATTTCAATTACAAGGATTACAAGGCTAAAATAGTCCGGTCAATTTAGACATTCGAAGGTGCATAAAATCCCAACAAGCTGAAAATCAGTAAAATTGTTCAAAACATAATTATAAATAATATTTGAAAGTTCCCCATCATTCCCATGTATGGATTTTTTTTATTCAAGGTCAAAGGTCAAAAAAATAGTTTTTTGGGATTTTTAACAAAACGGTAAGTTGTATCATAAAAGTACTGGACAAAATTGTAGATCATAAAATTATCTAAAAAAATTATCAATACTTTTTTTTCTACGAGCCTCCGTTTCTGAGATATAACGATTCAAAAAGTTTTTTTTTGTTTTAAAAAGACAACTCCCGCACTAGGAATAAATCCTGTGTCGCGGGGGACTTTACAAACATACATGAAACGGACACAAAGAACACCCAGACTCAGAACAACAATTTGTGGATCACACAAAGCGTTGTCCTACGTGAGATTTGAACCCACGAGACTTGGAACGGAACGGTAGGAAACGGCGTGGTGACCGTTAAAGCTCTAGGCCATACGAGCAGTCGAAACAACTTTTATAACTTTTTGAATGGTTATATCTCAGAAACGATGGCTCGTAGAAAAAAAATGTTGATACACTTTTTAGATAATTTTATGATTTACAATTTTGTCCAAGGTACTTTTATGATAAAACTTACCGTTTTGCTGAAAATCGCGAAAAACTCAATTTTTTGACCTTTGACCTTGAATAAAAAGAATTCCATACACGGGAATGATGGGGAACTTTTAAATATTATTTATAATTATTTTTTGAACAATTTTACTGATTTTCAGCTTGTTGGGATTTTATGTACCTTCACTCTCATTTTTTGGTCTGGATTAACCGGACTAAGATGTAAGACGACGTTTAGAGCAACTACTATTTTTTACTGCTATTGAATCTCAAAATAAACCTATAAAAGTGACTCTTTGAAGGACGACAAAATTAAAATAGGACAACATTATGTATTTTCAGTGCGGTTGCTAATTAATAATGTATTAGGGATTTGCGTTCAGGTAGAAACAATGTGCTTATGCTACAACACGCCTCAATCTTGTTTTGTTAGGCAATAAAATAAGAGGCAACGTAAACGAGACACATAATAGACTTTTAAAAATTAAATTTGTCTGAAGCTATCGCTATGACACAAAATACAAGAGTAATTAAGTTTGGCTTCATTTTTAAGAAAATGACAAAACTCGCATTAGAAATGTATCTTGTGTCGGGTAAATTGGAAATTGTAACTTTACAAACATACACGAAATGTTCGAAAAGAAAACAAGGACTTAACAATTTGGGAATCACACAAAGTGTTTTCCCATGTGGATTTTGAACCCATACCACTCATCGCAGTAGACCACTTACACTACTACTTTTTTATTGAATAGGGGGCAAACGAGCAGACGCATCGCCTGATGGTAAGCGATTACCGCTGCCCATGGACACCCGCAACACCAGAGGTGTCACAAGTGCGTTCCCGGCCTTTGGGGGATGGGGAGAGGGATGGGGGAGTGGTTGGGGTATGGGCATCCGGTATACTTACTCACTCGGTGAAACACAGCGCAAGCGCTGTTTAACACCGGTTTTCTGGGAGGCCGTAGTATCATTCCGGTCGAGCCGGCCCATTCATGCCGAAGCGTGGCTCTCCCACGTTGACTTTATATTTACGAGACTAATGAAAAACCACAAATGGTAGGTAAGGTAGTCGTCAACTCGACTAATCTGGAATACTATTATAGTCCTATACGTTACCAAGCTCAGACCCACTTTTTGACTGAATTATGAAAATGTATTTTCGATGGCTTGATTAGTAACTATCGATAATTCGATTAGCCAACCAACGATTCTGAGAGCTAATAGACTCAGACGGCGCGTGACTGCTCTTGAGTAAAGCATTATATAGTATGCTTTATCATTACTAAAAGACAACGACCTTAAAAAGATTCCATTTACTAATGAAATATGTAAAAAAATAGACAGAATTTACTAGGTAAACTACTCTTACACGTTGTACAGTGTCTCCTCAATGGAAGCTTTCAAAAAATCATGTCACAGGTTTTCGGTGAAATTCAAAAATTGCGTCATATGTCAAAGTTCCGGGGATGAAGTGATTTATGGTCATGTTGAATAATTCATAGCGTCCCAATCTCGTCGCACATCGAACAACCAGTCCGTGATAATTCAGTTTGCGTGTCAAGCCTTAACTTAGACCCGATTAATAGATACTATTGATTAGAAAGAACTGAAGTTTGACTATGACGCATATATCTGTTATTATGACTGCCTCGTTGGTCTTGCGGTTGAAGTGTGCGACTGCTGATCATGAAGTCTCAGGTTCGATTCCCGGGTTGGACCAATATGTTTGTATGATCTACAAATATTTGTTTCGGAGTTTGGGTATTTTCTATGCATATTATGTATGTATTTACAAAAAAAAGTATATATGTATTTGTATTATCTATTTATTAAGTTAAATTAATTTGAACAATTAAAATGAGTTTAATTTCTTTAAATGTTAATTTATATCAAATAAATTTGAATCACGTAATGTTTATTGCAAATGTTCATTATTTAGTCTAAATCTATATCTACATAATACAATGTGCCTGTGGCAATAAGTCCGCCTTGTGCAATATGTTTGCGGGAAGTTTGTATAAATAAATAAATACAAGACACAACGAGCCCTGAACTCAAATATAACTCATTTTTTGTGATGTACCCGCCACACGCAAAGCGAATATTCTATTAAAAATAACTTCAAGCGTTCCAATTACTCGAATAAAAATCTCAAGAAAAGGTTTTGGAGGTACGAATAATTTATTACACGGTAGTAATTGGTGTAGAATTTCGTTGAATCCAAATGTATTTTAATAAGTGGTTATGTTCTATATGTATTTAGGTGGTTGTTGTCGGGTAAATTCATTGCAGAGTACAGCACTAGCTCTACTTATTTTCGGATCAAACTGCTGAGTATGAGATTTAAAAAAAAAATACAAACATAAATATGAAAGGTGATCATTGAATTTACGAAAAAAATGCTGGTGTTATTTTTTCCAAAACATGTAGAATACGAGCAGTTAAATATATCTTATGAACATCGTCGATGGTGTACTTATTAAGATCATCAATAGATTTTAATACTCTACTGCAAGACATGAGTCTTTCTGTAGAAAGGAGTTCTTAGCTTATTATACCACACTGGCCAGATGGATAGGTACAGGGTCCGGGCCTATTGCATCCAGGCGATAAGGCCGCCAATTGTACTTTCCTAGTTTATTAAATAGATAATATAAATAAAATAAATGCACTAGTCACCCCTACGAATTCCGAAGATTCCTCTCGATTTCTCTTGGATGCCATCATCAGAACTTAGTGTCCTTATCATGGTACCACCGTTGGGATATCTCCTTTCCATTATATAAAAGAATCATCAAAATCTGTTCATAAACGACGAAGTCATTGGCGAACACACATAAAAAAATACGGTCGAATTGAGAACCTGCTCCTTTTTTTTTATTTTTTATAAGACAACTCCCGCACTAGGAGTAAATCCTGTGTCGCGGGGGACTTTACAAACAGAAATGAAACGGACACAAACAACACCCAGACTCAAAACAACAATTTGTGGATCACACAAAGTGTTGTCCTACTTGGGATTTGAACCCACGACACTTGGCGAAGTAGGAAACGGCGTGGTAACCGTTAAACCACTAGGCCAAACATGCAGTTGTTTGAAGTCGGTTGATAAAGTAAGTTATTGAAAATAAAAAATACATTGTTCTTTTAACGGTACTGATCCAAACCATGTTTTCGGTTTACTAAAACCAAAGATATAGCGATACTTAATTTAGAATCATTTGTTTTTTGGAAAACTTCAACGAGGTTCAGAGAGATTTATACTTTGGGTTTTTCTTTCAATTAGAAATGAGGTGATCCGCAAGCGAATAAAAAAACATACTCCGTATAGCATCGGCAGAGAAAATGAAGGTGGTACTATTTAAATACACTGAAATTAAAAATTAAAGTGACCGTCTCTTTGAATTACGTTGATTTTATTTCTTATAAAAATCTCTGGAAATCGAAACCCAGAATAACAAGTTGTGAATCACATAAAGTCTCCCTTATGTGAATCGAACCCACACCACAACTCGCAGTTCGCAGCGGCGCGGTGACCAGATTTCAAAGCAGAACATCTATAAAGAAAGTGTTTTACTAATTTTGCTTTTACTGTGTTAGAGAGCTCTTACGCTAATGCAAACTTTACGCCATACCTCTTATTTAGGCGTTATTGCTTTTGCAGCGATGCAATTTCGATAAATATATTGGTATCACGAAAGACTTACGTTGGATTTACATCGTTTTACTGCACGAAATCGTGTCTCTGAATATGTTGACGAGACATGCAAGGGATCGTGGCGTACTACTTAAGATATTTCCTTTGGGATTATTATTGGAACATGTATAAAGTGATCGATTATGCTTGAAGGCCTGAATGAAATTAACTGCAAATGACAAAGCGTTTTAAAGGAGATGAACATAGCAACTGGCATGGACACACACATGACAAATTTATCAATACCCGACATGTTAAGGTAATTTTTTACAATATTCACCTTTAAGGAGGCCTATAGGCACCATCGAATGTCCTTAAGCTGAGACGATCCACCTGCAACTAGTATAATTACATCACTAGCATTTTATAGTAATCAATAAAGGCAAACCAGTTTTATGGTTAACGAAAATTCATGTATTTCAAAATACAATCAAAGCGTTCTGCAATACCATAAATGTTCACTTCCTTTATATTAGCTTGTACCTATATCAACAAAGAGGTCGGAATATATTGCATACTTTCATTGCGTAACAGCCATATTTTGTGCCACGTAATTGGAGGTGAAACCATTTGTAGTTACTGGAAATGCTACGAGTATCCATACTGCTGAGAATTATTCCGACAAAAAGCTAATAACAGGTGGCGTTTAACGAATGTTACTGACTTTGGAATTTATAAACCTTGAACTGATGTAACACTAATTCGAAAAAATACTGATATATTCCACGTATACAAATTCCTGAACAGTTTTGTCTTGATAACTGAAAGTGACATTAAAAAAAAAAACAAAATGGTGACATTGAAGGGTTGTCGCCTTGAGATTTTTTGAGGGTTGTTTGTTTTTTGGATTTTATACTTAAATCGTCTTGTATGTATACGAGATGATTAAAAAATGCTCCTTAATATTTCTTTTGTAAAACTTAAGATTTCGTAGCCTCAGCTACGCTCGTAGTACCTTTGTAGTTGCATTGTAGAATGCCTCTACGCGTAAAACCTAAAAACTGCATCACTATCTAAACGTGTAGTAGCTTTGCCTGGAGATTGACACTCTGTTCCAGATACATTATTCATGTCGCACATTTATTAGTCATAAAGTATTACATCACGTGTGCATTACTTTTTGGACGGTTCCTTTGAGTTCAAACGGGTATTTTTAATAGTGGGGGTGTTTGTTTATAAGATAGATCACAAACACTAATCTATACATCTATACAAATAAATAAAATTGGAGTGTCTGTTTGTAATATTAAAATAACCGCTTTTTACTAAATGCATATGAATGTATACACGGTACATATAGCAAGATAACATTTTTTACAATTTTTGTCTGTCTGTCTGTTTGTTCCAGTTAATCTCTGTAATGGCTGGACCAATTTCGACGGGACTTTCACTGATCGGTAGCTGATGATAAGGAGTAACTTAGGAAACTTTTTAGACTAGCTTCACCCCGCGGCTTTGCCCGCGGTTATTGTCGTACCGCGAGTAACACCGCGGGGTTCAGCTAGTTATTTTAATAAATTAGTTAAATATATGCATGTAAATATACATGTGAATGTAAGTTTTAGTACTTGAATTAATCTTTGAATATATTTTGTGTGTATACGTATTATATTTCATTTCATTTTAAATTTCGAAATATAACATATTTGTTCTAAACACTTTTGTTCCAGTCGTGAACATGATTCATAAAAGTTAGGGATACCGTTTAAATAAAGATCGCAAAATCGCATAAACCATCTCAGTTGCGCTTGCAAAGGAAATTCGATAACACACAGCCAGGCTTTAGAACATCCGAGTCGTGAAACTAATATTGGCTTGAGTTACAATCGGATACGAACATTATGGAGCATAGGATATTACTATTTTTTATTATAAAGAAGCTATCTATTTTTGTACAATAAATAGCAGAAGCCCTTGTTCTAAGCATGATATATAAAAACATGATAAATATTCTCATGTGTTCAGTCATTGCTTACATATTTGTAAGCATGGAATTATGTGATATCAAGAAGCGAGGGGATTGGGTAGCCTCATCAGTGAATTAAGTTATCTGTGAGACGGTGGTAGCACTCCGATCGACCCAGATCTACTTTAGCAGACACATAGTAGGGAGAAGCCATACGCTGGCTATCCCCTCTGTCAAAGTATAACCACAAAATGGGCCTACCCATTACATTGTTCGAACACAGAATAAAATAAATAATAAATAAAATAAATAAATATTTCGGATATCTAACACACAACGCCGTCTAGTCCCAAGCTAAGCAGAGCTTGTGTTATGGGTACTAGACAACTGATACAAATACATATATACTTTTTTTTTGTAAATACATACATATTATACATAGAAAACACCCAAACTCCGAAACAAATATTTGTAGATCATACAAACATTTGGTCCGACCCGGGAATCGAACCCGAGACCTCATGATGAGCAGTCGCACACGCCAACCGCGAGACCAACGAGGCAGTCGAGGCAGAATGTATTCATATGTGTGCAAAATTCTGAATGTTTTGTTTTAATTGATATGTGTGAGTTTGTAGTGACAGGTGATTGTTTATGTATGTGACTTAAAAATTTGTATGTGGAAAAATTTGCCCGGCCCGCAAAACTTGACGCTATTGTGGCTATTCCCTCCGGTCCGCTGGCCTCTGTTGCAATTTAGGTAGAATACATACATATTTCTCCTACTTGGAAATAAGACGTTAAAATAAAAACTATTTATTATATTGTGAGCCGTATTGGGGTTTTTGGGGTCACATTTTTGGGGTTTGAAAATCAATGTTTACATTTACAAATTTACTTCAAAGTTCGTCTTTACAAGTTATTGAAATTAAAAAGCTCTTCAATCATTCACTATTGTTAGGATGATGCTAAGTTGCGGCTTTTTGCGTACTTTGTTGTATAGTGGTAGGACGGGTCGCAAGGCGTGGCGATAGGCTAGCTAAAATTTATGTCAACAGTCGTAACTATAAATAAATAAAAATGAAAAACGAAAAATGTATTTATTGACACAGAATAGAAACACATTGACAGATGCAGATATTTTACAATTATTAGATCTTTTAATGGAATGTGTTACACAAAATGTACAGAAACTGCATTCCAAACTAGGCAAAAACCTGTATTTTGGAAATAAATATATCGGACATATAACACACAACGCCATCTAGTCCCAAGCTAAGCAGAGCTTGTGCTATGGGTACTAGACAACTGATATAAATACATATATACTTTTTTGTAAATACATACATATTATACACAGAAAACACCCAAACTCCGAAACAAATATTTTCACATCATACTGTCTGATCATACAAACATTTGGTCCGACCCGGGAATCGAACCCGAGACCTCATGCACAGCAGAGTCGCGTACGCTACTACTGCGCCAATTATGATAATGATAATGTCTGTGCAAACTTATTTTCATGTAATATTTTCTGAGGAGATAGAAAACCTCACAAACAAGGTCTCTAGCCTTGAATGTATAAAGAAACAAACAGATTCCTTGTAAATTTTATTACTTGTTCTTTGATCTAGTAGAAATAATTGATTTCCGCTTACTACGGTCCTGACAAAGCTCATTTCCTTCCTTCACATTTATCAATCGCTGCATGTAGGCTCGTTGGTTCCTGGTGCTCTTCACATGTATCTTCAATCAATCGTCAATTGTCTCTGACTACCGCTATGAGAAATAGGCGTGACTTTATATATGTTTGATCCAGTAGGCGACCCTACAATAACAACATTTTAATATTTTAAACTGAAAATAGCATTAATGTTTAATAGAAGTAGAAGGAACAAAGCGGACATTACAGTTAATTGCATTACTTTTACTTATTCTAAGTTTAACTCTGGTTACATTACTAATAGAACAATACAATCAATACTCTCTTGCCTTCAATATCCTTTGTGTGGCAACTTAATATTTTTGTTTGTTAAAAATACCAAAATGCCCTAAATAGAATCACTAAAGTTATATTTACACGCGTAATAAGAAAGCCTTGATGTTCTATATTACTGCTCAGGGGTGATGAGACCACGCTCACTGGAACATAAATGATTTAAAAGACAATATACCTAAATTGGAATTGTATGTTCTAATAAAACCTAATAAGGGTCGCAACAGACTGGCTTCACGTTTGCTCAGTTAAAATATTCCTGAATAGGCGGGGTAACTTCAGTATATTTTAAATCTTTTGTCAGTTGATATCGGTAAGCGGTATAACGAAAAATTCAATATGAATGCAAATAGAATTAATACATCCCTCAGAATAATAATAACAAAGCCTTGTTTATTCCATAATAAAAAAATACATAGTTAAATATTTAATACATTTTTGAATAAAAATCACTTGTACTTATTCCACTATTTTATTTTTGTTTACACCTGACCGGTTTCGCCTTATGGCATCATCAAAGGTAAGGCGAAACCGGTCAGGTGTAAACAAAAATAAAATAGTGGAATAAGTACAAGTGATTTTAATTCAAAAATGTATTATAACAAGTTCCATCAAGTGCCGACAATCGAGAGTATAAATTAAATATTTAATACATTTGAGAAATTAAAATAAATTTAAATTTACAATACTAAAAAAATCAATACGAATTGAAATATTTAAATAAAAAATTCATTGTTACATGAAAAATACAAATCACTATTATTATGGACCTCTCTACAGAGTAAAATGTAACCTTTAAAAGATAAATACGTACAGGAAATTCAAGGGAAACCAATAGGTTTTATTTAACGAAGTAGCGTTACATACTCGAGTAAGTAATTACTCGAGTATGTTACGCTGCTTCGTGTAACCAAACCAAATGTGTAAACATACAAAAAACAATTAGCAAAACTATGACCAGATGAACTTGATAATCACAAATTTTAACAAAAAAAAAACCGACTTCAATCTGGACCAACTTTAAATGGGACCATACGGGAATATTGAGTTATTCGTTAATTTGTCGCGTATATACATAATGCAAATTGAAGACTTATGTGGTTTCCTCATGGATGACATGTCAGAACTGGACCAAATTTAAATGGGACCATTCGGGAAGCACCAGCTTTCAAATAAAAAAATAATCATCAAAATCGGTTCACCCAGTCCAAAGTTATGAGGTAACAAACATAAAAAAAAAAATACAGTCGAATTGAGAACCTCCTCCTTTCTGAAGTCGGTTGAAAATGCGACTTTATATACCTACAAACACTGGTCAGAGGATTGGTAGTTTTGTAAGCATTTAGGAAAAAATCGATTGTCTGTAAAGTCGGTTTACAGACGATAGTTGAACGTGACAACGTCATAAGAACGCCGAACGCGGAGGCCGATTGTGCCTCTTTGTCGCTCGTTCCGCGCTCTCGCTTGCACTTCAAGCCTTAAATGGAACGCCTCAAAGTAAAGTAACGCCGCATGAGTCCTGTTTTTTCGTGCGTGCAGCCGGCTCCATCGAATTATAAGACGTTGACACGTCAAAAACTTTCTGGAAAAGTAGTCCGGAACAATGGTTTCAAGCTTCGATCAATAATATTGACCGAAGGTTTCAAGCCATAGTTTCGATTATTGTCTTCTCTGGAGATACACCTCGTATAATGTAGTTTAATGATGAATGTGCAACAGAAATTTTCATAAGTCTTCCAAATTTAAGTTTTCAGTAAGAATAAAGATTTTAATAAAGCTTACCTATACGAAACCTTATGCCGTACTATCATACAGCTATATAACACGTTGATAGGCAACACGGCTGTTTACTGAATTATTTATATTCAATCTCGTCCGTAAGCTGACTTTTGTGCAATTTATGCGCAATTATTTTTGGGTTATCATGAGAATACAATATTATTTGATATCAGAAACAACGATATTTAGGTACAACTAAATACAAAGGTGTATGATGCCATCGTTAACTTGAAATTATTTAAATACATTCATTCTAAATATATGAAAGGGACTTTATTTTTAATAACTCTGTGTATGTCAATATACAAAGTTAGAAAAATTTATTAACAAACTCCAAAAAGGGAAGTTCTAAAGTCGATTTTGTTTTTTTAAAGTAAAACCTTCATCATTTGTAACCAATCTGGAAAATAATTCTTTATTTAAAATTTATTGATTAGCCTTATGATAGGTAAACAAAATTGTAAATAAGTCTACTCCTTAGAGTCAAGTTTACAAAATGAATAACACAGTTTATTTCAACTTCATAATAGAGATACAATGAGGTCGGTTATACTTTTTTTACGGTATATGGGGCAAATGAGAAGACGGATCGCCTGATGGTAAGCGAATACCGCCGCTCATAGAGACCCGCAACACCCGAGGCGTCCCAAGTGCGTCAAACACTCAACAACCCTTTAATATTTTTTATAAAATAACGATAAGCTTCAGCCTACTTCTGCCTCATTTTAAATTTCAGGACACTAACACTTACGTAGCTGTTTATAACCTGTAATGGGTTCCTGTCAACCCTAAGAGATCTTGAGACATAAATATAATTGATGGTGTCGGCGCCTGAAGAACCCCTAATGGTCCTTAAAAGGAAATCAATGTAGTTCACTAACAACCGCATTGAATACTTTCATTTACACTACTTTTAAAGTGTCAAATCACATTTCATTATTACAAACTTTACTGGATACCTAACATTTTGATGAAAGTCGAATTCATTTAGTTAATTTAAAATGTCAACTTTTATTGTCATTTGTTTATTGTGTTAGCACTTATTTCCTTATTAGATTTAAAAAAAAAATTAAACCAAAACTCATCCTGAAATTGGCTGAAACCATGGCCTCATATAAACCGTTATGTAGTAGTTCCTAATTTGCTTTGCATCAAAGGTTAGGTACTCAAAGGAAAACAATGTATTTATTGACTCTTGAATTCTTGACTAGATCCTTGAAAATATCCATGGCCAGCAGTTGACATTTACCATCTAGTGACTAGTTTGCTATTTTCCATTTTAAAAACTATCCTAATAACCATCTAAGTGTCAGCCGGTTTTCATGTCACAAAAAAATATCGAGTTAAAATCAATTTTACGTTCGTTTACAGGAATACAGCTTGTATTTATTGTTACGATTTGTTAACTGACATAGTTCTTTATTCACAAAATATATACTAACTAGCTGTGCCCGCGACTCCGTCCGCGTGGAATAGTGACTTTGGGCAGCTCAGATTTTGGACATATCTTTTGGCTTATAAACACCGTCATTTGGGTATTTTGAAAATTCTAATTTAAAGTAATGCTTCTCTATATAGGACATTAGACGTATAGCCATCGGGGTTCAAAGCATACAGGTTGCTAGGAATAGGATTGCTAACACGTGACAGAGCTACATAAAGCAGACCGTGTGAAAAACAGTTAATACTTCTAGCGTCTGACCTTGGGCTTTGATTATTGTCGTCGCGAAACATAGGCTAACTGGACTCGTTTAAAACTAAACCGATAATTGTTTGGGATGAGTGGAATCCGAGGAATAAAAACACTATCACCTAAAGGTGATAGCGGTAAACCGCACCCTGTTAAAATCTCTGCTTCTGATGTGGGGGGACAGGGACAGGTGTTATGTCCCACCAACACAAAGGAAGGGTCCTCCGACCAGGCGAGGTCATCATGCCTGGTGGGCCACTGCCCAACGGTTGATGTTGGGATGTTGTATATATGTTAATCGGCGCGAGAACTTCTATATCTTACTCCGTAGTTCGACGTACCTTCAGTAGATGGCGCTGGAGTATGTTTTTCTTGTTGCGCTGTATGTGGAAGTCGCCACCACGGCCACACTATCAGGTTTCGTTGTAAATTGGTCAATTTTAAACTGGTACCGTTGCAAAATTTTGGCGGGCTTAAATTTCTAAGGAGTATTATGGGTACGCTAACTTTTAAATTTATTTTATGAGCTAGTAGCTAGTAGCCTAGTTATCAGTAGCACAGAGGGATTCCAAAAACTCTACTGGCTAGCTGGTAGATTCTTCACCATCCATAACTCTGTTAATGGGGATATAGTCTACATTATCCCCCGAAAGCAAAGCTCAAAATTTCAGCGTTTATTGCTGCTGCTTTGTCGTTTCGTGGAGTCAAAATAGCTCTTTCGCAAAGCCAGGAATTTTGACGAATTGGTATTCGCGTTGCGTTGATATACACGGATAATGTGAGGTCTAGCATTGATGAAACTTTGTAGCATAGGTTTTCGTTTAGAACAACTTTTCCTTGTTCCTGCGGATACACACCCTTACTTACCTCAAGTAGCAAATCCGAAAACTCTTGAACATTTTCGTTGCCTCCGATTTGCGCTCGCATATTAATTATCAAATGCAAAGGGATAATGTAATGCCACAGTCGAGAACTCTTTAGACAGGCTCTAACTTCATCAGCCCTTGTTACATGTGGTATTACAGGGAGAGTCTGACGAAAATCGCCACAGAAAAGTATAGTGATGCCATCCATAGGTTGGCCATTTTGCTTGACATTGCGCAACGTTACACTATTAAATAAACGTATATTGTCTAAATATTGTTTAGACTAAGGATGCTCATCATTTAGTAAAGCTTTTATAGGCTGGGGGCTCATGAAAAATTTCAAAGAGCACTTTGCCACCTGAACATCATATTGCATTTGGTTCTTTTCTCCATTTTAGAGCTTTACAAAACTGACAACACATCACCATATCTTTGTCTATGTTCATCCTCACTTTCAAGAATTCTAACATTATTGTGTCGCTCTCGATCAGCTGTTAATCGAGATTGACGATCTAAACTATGTTTCAGCTCCCTAGACTGCAAAGTTCGAGCTCTTTGAGAGCTCAGGCGGGTTTCCTTGTCAGTGAAAGTTTCAGACTCACGCAATAGTACATGAGCTTCACGATCGGCAGTGAGACGTACTTCACGTGCTTCAGATGTCTCCTGAGACCGGGCATTTGCTGTCCGAACCCTCTGAGATCTCAGGCGAGATTGCCTATCAGTGAAAGTCTCAGACTCACACACACGATAGTGCCTCACGCAGACAAATGTTCCAGAGCCAAAGACCATTATTCAAGAACGATGTGAACTCAATCGAGATTCTCGCTGAGCAGAAGTTTCTGTAGCGCGAAACCTGGCCTGATGTTCCTGAGATGGAGTGAGTCTTGCCTCATGATCTTCTTCAGATTCCTGTGATTATTTTATACTTTTTAGTTTTTGAAGTCGGTTTATTTTAAACGAAGGTTTATCTTCCAACTCCTAACCGTTAAGAAGTTTTATCTTCCATCATCAGCTCATCATCATGAACTGATGACTACCAAATGTAAATACTGTAATAGCTTTAAAAAATATATGAAAAACATAGTACGTGCCTAACAAATTTGAGGGTTTCCTTCGATTTCCTTGGGATCCCATCATCAGATTCTGATATGATAGCAATGGGATCACATGGGGAGTATATCCTTTCGAAAACAAAAATTTTCGAATTTTCAAAATCGGTCCACAATTGACGCAGTAATCAAGGTATATACATAAAACAAAAAAAAAACCGATGTAATTGAGAACCTCCACCTTTTGGAACTCGGTTAAAAATTGATTTTTTTTAAACCTAAAAATTGGGAAATATTTTAAATTATTTTTAGGTTTAAAAATAAGTAAATTTAAATAAGGTTTATAAAAAAAATCAAGAACTTTAAATCAAACTAATAACTAACCTGTACAAAATATACATACTATAAGGTATTTACAAATTCTATAAACCCTAAACAAATGTTCACATTTTTATACATAAAATTAAGAAATAAAGAAAATCAAGAAAAGATATAACCTATACTAAATACACACAATATGTATTTACAAACCCTAAAATAAAATATAAACAAAATTATATAAAACTAGCTGACCCACGCAACGTCGTTTGCGTCTCCTATTGCCCGTAGCGTAATTGTTGCCCCCCGTTTTTAAAACATTCTTCATTGGTACTTCGCTCCTATTGGTCATAGCGTGATGATATAGATAAACTCGATAAACTTCCTCGATAAACGGGCTATCTAACACTGAAAGAACTTTTCAAATTGGACCAGTAGTTCCTGAGATTAGCGCGTTCAAACAAACAAACTCTACAGCTTACATATATTAGTATAGATGACCCACGCAACGTCGTTTGCTTCTCCTATTGCCCGTAGCTTAATAATTTTCCCCCGTTTTTGAAACATTCTTCATTGGTACTCCGCTCCTATTGGTCATAGCGTGATGATATAGATAAACTCGATAAACTTCGTCGATAAACGGGTTATCTAACACTGAAAGAACTTTTTCAAATTGGACAAGTAGTTCCTGAGATTAGCGCGTTCAAACAAACAAACTCTTCAGCTTTATATATTAGTATAGATGACCCACGCAACGTCGTTTGCGTCTCCTATTGCCCGTAGCGTAATAATTTACCCCCGTTTTTGAAACATTCTTCATTGGTACTCCGCTCCTATTGGTCATAGCGTGATGATATAGATAAACTCGATAAACTTCCTCGATAAACGGGCTATCTAACACTGAAAGAACTTTTTCAAAGTGGACCAGTAGTTCCTGAGATTAGCGCGTTCAAACAAACAAAAACTCTTCAGCTTTATATATTAGTATAGATGTATTTATTATACTCTTCTAAGATCTAATACTCATAATCAACAACACATTTATTTGGATAAAGACTAATATTAGGTATTATGTTGATAAAAACTCTTTGGCAAATAACTCAATAATAGTTACCAACTCTTAGCGTCTTATACTCGTGATAACTTCTAAACGAAATGTCCGAATGGGATGAAACAAAAAGTATTTTACTTCCACATAAATACCCTTGATAACATAATGCTTTATTTAGATAAGGATTAATATTACGATACACATTTAAAGTAGTTTCTTTCTTCAGACGATTTAATAATTTTTTTGAACACAAAAGCGGTTATTGTGACTAAACCATGATAGTTAGATATATGCTCTCGCGGACTTTTTTGTAGATCTTAATGGGATCCACAAACCCGTAATACATTATTTTGTTCTATTGTCAATACTTTTTGCAGCGCACGCAAAAATAGGTTTTCGATTTCACACCTTGGGTTACAAAATCGCAATTTTCTTACAGATCTCTATTTTTTATGAAAATAAAATATAGCCTATAGCCTTCCTCGATAGATGGACTATCCAACACTGAAAGAATTTTTCAAATCGGACCAGTAGATCCTGAGATTAGCGCGTTCAAACAAACAAACAAACAAACTCTGCAGCTTTATAATATTAGTATAGATATGCAGAATAATTGAATGCTACAGGCAGCTGTGGCGCGGCTCTCGGCGCGCTTTACATACCCGCGAGGCCGCGCAGGCGTCAACAATCTACAAACGTCCAGCTACGTGTTTCTTTAAATGGGCATAACTTTTTTATTTATGAACCGATTGACATGAAACAAACACTAAATGTTAAGTGAAGCTTACCACAATATATTAGTGAAAACCACATCTAAATCGGATAAGCTGTCTCTGAGATTAGCGTGCACAAACGCACAGACAAACAGACAATAAGATAAACAGACAAACAGACAAAAATTCTAAAAACTATTGTTTTGGGTTCTATTGCGTTCATAAAGCCCCCTACAATAGTTTTCCTGAGATATCTTCCATGTACAGACAGCGACCAGTTACGATTTTATTATATGTATTGATTTATTACTGTAATTATGCATACCACTTAATAACTAGTGGACAATCAGCGGTAAAAGTTAAGTGGTGAATTAATTAAAATGTCGACCTAGATAGTCGGAGCGACAGGTCAAGTATCTGACTCTCGTGGATTGACAACTCACCTCCCGAGGGTGTATAGTATATATTACTTCTTCAAATTTAGTTTAGAATCGATATTCATGAGAGCAAATTAATTAATTTTAGAACTTTAATCGCGTTTACACATGATACGGCGGAAACAATTTGTGCCGTTAATTAGAAAATGTTGGTTCTTTATAAATATAAAGCGTTTGTTGACTTCTTGGTCATATTTCATTAATTTTATAATTGTGGATGCTAGTGAGAATAAATATAAATACATATTTCGGACATCTAGCACACAACGTCATCTAGTCCCAAGCTAAGCAGAGCTTTTGTTATGGCTTATGTTATAATTTTTTGTAAATAAATACATACTATACATAGAAAACACCCAAACTCCGAAACAAATATTTGTAGATCATACAAACATTTGGTCCGACCCGGGAATCGAACCCGAGACCTCATGATCAGCAGTCGCACACGCCAACCGCGAGACCAACGAGGCAGTCAAAAATATATGGATGCTTATTGTAATTATGTATCCTCTGAATGAATTGTAATAAAATTTTACATAGAGGTGGATTGCAGTCTTGTAGAGCATTTAATTATTAGCATAACATTAACAAAAACTACATTATCGCGACCAAAATAAATAATATCATACTGACTGTAAGAGTTATCTCATGATTGAAAATCATCATTAAATTACTTATATCTCTTTAATACCTGAAGTCAGCTTCAGTTCAAGTATATTTGAATTTAATAAATCAATCAAGTCAGTGCTCAAACATATTGACAACTCGTTTAAACTTCGAATTTCATTTACGCTCAGGGTTGCAGAGAGGTCTGATGCTATTCGCTATGTGTAACAAGCTAAAATTCAAAATTTAAAAAACCTCCTACTCAAGCACTTAATTGAGTAATCATACGCCAATGATATTTTTGCAGACATTCTCTTATTCTTCCCCACTTTCACCCCCATAACTTTTAAACGACTCAACCGATTTTCATAAAATATGACTAAGAACACTTGCACGTAACTCACCTTTCATACAAAAAAAACTAAATTGAAATCGCTTCATCCGTTCGCGAGCTACGGTGCCACAAACAGACAGACAGACACGTCAAACTTATAACACCCCTCTTTTTGCGTCGGGGGTTAAAAATTGATATTCAGATAAAAGCGGTTGAAATAGTACCCGATCTCAAATAATATTGGAAATAATAAAAGCTAGGAAAAAGAAGTATAAAAAATCATAAAACAATATATAACAGTAATTTAATGTATGTTCTCTTTTTTACATGAAAAAGTAATTATGTACTTAATTCTCTTACAATAAACATCCTGATTGATCCTAATAACATTGCAAATGCGAAACTTTATGAGGATTGATGTATGGGTGCTTGTTACTCTTTCACTCAAAAACAACTGAACGAATTTAGAGAAAACTTTACAATCTATCTATCTATATATACTTATAGACAGCATGACTTGAGGAGGGTTACCGGTGAGCACTGTACTCGCTCGGTGACCGACGGCAGATACATCGTTCCAAGAGCGTACAACTACTATGGTGACAGAACTATAAAAAAACGATTGCCTTATAGTCTAAACAGTCTGCCGAAGGACATCAGGGATGAACCAAAAAAAATATTTTTAAGAAGAAACTCAAGAAACATTTATTAGATTCTCTTTAATAAGATTTTGTTGTAGGTACCAATGCTTAAATAATATATATATATTTATTTATAATATATATACATAATTATACATACATAATTTCCTAATTAGTTGTAAAGAGGTGTTTTGTTTTTGTATTCTAAATTGTTAGCTTTCTTTGTTCTTAAGAATTATTATTTTATAAGTTAATAATTGTACGGAGACTCGATCCCCCAGACAAACCATCTACCAGGTTTTGGGGGACATATGTGTAACTCAGTTTGTATTATTTTTAATTAATAATAAATAATAAAAAAAAATGTAACAGGTCCAATTCTGTTAAAGATATTTTGAAAAAAATGTTTGGAGGGCTCTCTATTATCGATACTGAAGCCAATTCTGTAATTTTTTTCATTTTTGTCTGTCTGTCTGTCTGTCTGTATCTTGGCCGCGCATCACGCCGAAACTACTGAATGGATTCAAATGAAACTTGGCATGATTTGAGTTCATACTACGAGGTGGGATATAGGATACTTTTTATCCCGATATTCAGCACGGTTTCCTGGGGGGGAGGGGATGAAAGTCAAAATATGTACATAGTTGTAATTCAATAACACATGGTTCGATTTCATTGATTCTTTTTTTGCTAGGAAGAAAAAAAATAAAAGATAACGGGAAAAATCTTTTTTTTTTGTCCGCGACTGTACACTGCCTGTGGGAAGCTGAGACAGATATGTAAATATGGCGGTACGAAGTTCGCCGGGTCAGCTAGTAATACAATATAGCTTACACATTAGAATAACACATATGCTATCATTTACTGCGATAACCGACATACACAGGGCTGAGCCACGATTAAAATCTGGTACTTAATAAGAGTTATTGATAGTCGTACATAACCAACTTATACATATCTTGTACGGTGTTAGTAAACATGATTACTTGATACAATACTCGCATTGAGTCATAAATTGCGACCATAAAGCAAGAAAGCTGTAAACCTAAGAGATAAAGACGATTGAATGTATCTACCTAGTTCTAGCATATTTAGTCATAAATGAAATAATACGTTTTATTCTTTTCATAATATCGTACAATAAATAAATAATCGTATGATACAATTTCAAGGTAGTAGAGCCAAGCTGATTTCAGCACGAACGTGCTCGCTCGACCGGGGCGGTACTACCCTCGCACAGAAAATCAACTTAAAATGACAGCGTTCGTGCTGTCGTGTTTCGTTGGTGAGTGTGAAACCGGAGTCCAATGATGCAGAAGCATCACTAGGTCGCCTTGGTGTGGGTCACCATGCTGCATTGTTGCATTGGCTGTTTTTGCAATGAGTATCGTGACCGCCACTCTTGGATTCTGCTTATGCTTTCCGTTTGGTAGAGTAGTTATTTTAGCAGGATCATTCATAAAAATATAAATTTGTTCGGCATAAAACCTTTATGTGTCTATTTATTACTTATGTGATTCCGTTTTGGCTCTTTTAGTTTACTTAGAAATGATTAAAATTCCTGCCATCATCAGCATTATCTAATACCTTTAAGCGAGCAATTCTTGTATAAATATAACTTGCTATAGAATAGTGACTTTGGGTAACATTATGCAACCTTTCATCCCCCCTCCCCCCCTTAAACCCTTTACAACCTTTCTTTCGCATCAAAAAGTAGCCATCTCTTTTCTCAGGCTCTAGACTGTGTACTAAATTTCATTTAAATACGTAAGGCGTGAAAGCGTGACAGACAGAGTTATTTTCGCATTTATAATATTAGTAAGGATAATCTGAATATCGGACACGGCTCCAACGATTTTCAAGATTTAGTGAGCAGGGGTTTCGGAGGCGAAAAATCGATCTAAAAAATTTTGAAAATTTACCAAAAATATGTATGTATATATGTAATTGAATATTGTGTTGGAATTTAATACATAATTAATTTGGTATGATTTTAAAGTTTGTAATTAAAGTTGAACGCATAATTATAATATACTAGCTGACCTACGCAACCTCGTTTGCGTCCAAACTACCATCCCCCGTTTTAACCCCAAAAGGGGGTTGATTTCTAAAGATACATTATTAGTACACCTCCACACCATCTATAGAGCATACATTTTAAGTTTCAAGTGTCTTACTTCAAAAACATAGGACTTTCATACAAACTTTCAACCCCCGTTTTACCCCCTTAGGGGTGGAGTTTCGTAAAATCCGTTCTTAGCGGATGTCTACACCCTATAAGGAATCTACCTTCTAAATTTCAAGTTTGTAGGTGTTATAGTTTCTGAGATTTCGTGATTAATAAGTGAGTGGTATTTCGCTTTTATATATATAGATTTTACTTAAATTTGTATGTTTGTTTTTTTGCATATCTTTTTTATAAACGAACCTTTGAAGTTACTCTTTTCTACCTGATAGAAATCATGAGCAGAATCCAAGGGTGGTGCTCATACTCATTGCAAATGCATTTGTAACCGACTTGTGTTTATTAAACTATATTTTATTACTTTTAATATTAAGGCTTCGTCTCATTTGGTTTTCCCTTTGTCTTATTTTATTTTAAAAAATGAACAACATTATTCTTAACATTTTATATAGGTATTTGTAATTTCGTAGTTCTCATAATAATATTAAGTCATATATTATTGAATTACCAAAAAGGACGCTTACTAAAGTAGATTAAAAAGGATCAAACGAACATACAGGTGAAAAATCTCACTTATTAAAATCGATTTAGTGATTTAGACTCTACGGTGGAAGATAAAAAATATATTACTGCCAAAACTGTTACCTTTCCTTTGTCTTTGCCTTTGTCGAATAACTAAACCATTGTAGAATTTTAAGACTCGTCGTTACATAATTTGAAAAAAATATTCAAAATATACTTTTCTATACAACTAATAGTTTTTTTTTGCACCCGCGGCTCCGCCCGCGTGTTTGTCGGCAAATAGTAGCATATGAGTTATTCTGATGTATATGCTATATATATCCGTTCAGTAGATTTTGCGTAAAAGAATAACAAACACCCACATACTTACAAACTTTCGCATTTATAATATAATAGTAGGAATTATAGTAGGATTACAAATGAATGTAAAAAAGAATTGAAAAATAAATAAGCTCACATCACATTGTTTGTTTCAAATAAAATGTTTTTGACTTTGCGAACTCATTGAAGTACAAATTAGATTTTCTGACGTTATTTGTTAAATAAAAATATTAGATGCTAAGGGAACAATATTAGATTTCCAGTTTCGCATATTTTAATAACAAGTATTGTATTAATTTTGTAGACACAATGAGCCTCGCGTATAGTATTTCACGTTAATTAACACCAGCTTTAATAGCTAGTATTGGTTGCTCAAAAACTGTCTAGAATTCGTGTACACTTTGGGCTTGGGCACCCGGACCTCTCTCTCACTCGACAAATAATATAATAACAAATAAATAAATATTTCAGTCATCTAACGCACAACGACATCTAGTCCCAAGCTAAGCAAAGCTTGTATAATGGGTACTAGACAACTGATATACATACACATATACTTTTTTTGTTGTAAATACATACATATTATACATAGAAAACACCCAAATTCCGAAACAAATATCTGCAGATCATACAAACATTTGGTCCGACCCGGTAATCGAACCCGAGACCTCAAGCACAGCAGTCGCATACACTAGCACTGCGCCACCGAGGCAGACAAAGCACAAGAGAAGAGTTATTAAAGAGCTGTTTTCTGTGTCACAGCATGGTTTTTTACCATTACGGTGAACCATACATTTATTTAATTCCTGTGAAACTTTTGTGAAGTTGAAATGAACTCGGCATAGTTAACTTTATTTTATTGCTAAGGACTTATACGGTTCAACATTGCTAGTTTCCCAAGAGTCCCAAGACGAACATTAATCATATTAGTACGCTAACTTCTGATAACAGTTTCGTCCAAGCGAGTTCAGACAATCTTCTGACCGAGTACACTCGAGCACACATTGCTCTCTGACATGATTTATTATCTTATATACACATTGTAGTAACCACGTTGTACATCGCATTACCGATAGTATTTGGTTAATCAGTGGATAAAGCGCTATGTACACTCATATTGAAAAGCGTTTGCTTAAGAAGTCCTATAGATCAATATGTATTTTAAAATATATAAGTTTACATATTGGTGCAAATACCACACATACGTTCTTTTCCAGAACACGGCAACGCACGCTTCGGCTTGTGGCAACCATTCTACGCGAATACCCATCAACTTTGAAGACACTAAGCAGTATTTCAATACAAATATCATTTTATAATAGTTTCTATAACTTCTAATGAGATTTTCTTCTTACAGCTCCGTAAAAACATTATCTAATGCCACTCCACAGTTTTTGAATGTTAGATTAGCTTATTTTGTATGAAGTACTCTAACCAGTTATATCATGCAAAGCTATTTACAAATATAGCTTGTAGTCACTTACTTTTAAAAAGATCGCATTTAACTTAACTTTTATTATTTTAACTTTTTTCAGAAAACTATACAAATAAAAAACATTTCCCAAAAAGATTTCCCAAAGTATGTATTTATATCTTCAAAGATTTTTAAAAAAATCTTTTTTTCTCCGCTCAATATTCTCGTCTGACTGATCTTTTTCATAAGTAATATTTCTTTTCATAAAAGCCTTTGTTCTTATTACAGTTACAATCCAGTCAAACGGCCCTCAGTATTCTTTTGTTACATATAGCCTCTTGTACCGGGTAGCGGTACTGTGGTTATAACCCTTTTAACACAGTAAAGACAATTGAAACACAAATGCTTGCCATTATTTTTACGTAACCATTAATTTTATTCTTCTACAGACGTGGCGTGAACAGGTTGTAATGTGCTAAGAAGTGTTGAGATTGTTAATAGAAAGAGCAACTCTCTGCTCTATCCAATCATTAAGCTGTTTTCGTTTTAATCGTCATAGTATTGGTCACTTATTTAGAACAATGGGTGGACTTTTATTTGAAGTTATTATCCCTTCAGCGATGCAATTAATATTACTCCAATCTCATGTACTCTCCAATATCGCAAGTTAATAGAAGTTTAACTTGCTACACTAAATTCAAAGTAGTAGAGCAAAGTTGTGATTTCAGCACAAACGGGCTGACTCGACCGGGGCGGTATTACTCAGAAAGCCAATCTAAAATGACAGCATTCGCATGTCGTATTTCGTTGGTGAGTGCGAGATCGGTATCCCAGTGATGCAGAAGCATCTCAATAGGCCGCCATAGTGTGGGCCTCCAGTGCCTCCATGCTGCACTGTTGTATTGTCTGCATCCGTAATGAGTATGGTCACCACTATTCCGGTCAAAACCGGTGTGAAACAGTGATAATATCTAGAGATTATTCTCTAAAAAAGGTAAAAAGGTACAGTTTCATGTACAACATATTCGACAGGTTGTCGGAATTGATAACCTTTAACTGTTTTTTTTTATGCAATAGGGGTGGAACGAGCAGACATATCGCCTGATGGTAAGCAATTACCGCCGCCCATGGACACCCGCAACACCAGACGCGTCACAAGTGCATTGCCGGCCTTTGGGGGATAGGGAGAGGCATGGGGGGAGGGGTTGAGGTATGGGTCTCCGGTATCCTCACTCACTCGGTGAAACACAGCGCGGGCCAGTGCCCAGTGCAAACAAACAGAAAACCGGTGTAAAACAATTTTTACCCCAGTTTTCTGTTTGTTTTCGTATCTAGGATTATGTGTTTAATTATATGTGTGAAAATTATTATTCGTGGTTTCCTGAGATTATTAATCTTAGTTTCATAGCAATTTCTCTCATTGTTCATTTTTCTCAATTTCACATTGTAGTTTATAAAAGAAAAAACAGGTAGTAAAGAATATTTACTAAGCAAGAATAATGTGATATTTATGTCTTGGCTTATCATTTTATTCTTTTTTTAATGATTTTTGTACCCTACTTTCTTATAACAACAGAAATCACTTAACAGACTAAAGTATTAAGACGTTAATGTAATCAAATTGGAAGGAGCTTTTTTGCGTATTATAAGTTTGAATTGTAAATTAGACAGAATCATACGCCTATGCTTTTACACGAACTTGTATTGACGTCAGTTGCGCACTAACACTCTAATTAGTTTAAATGCGTTTGATCACAGAAATGGTGTTAAGCGAAAATAACGCATTTTGGACAAGTTGTATAGAGCCTTTAAGTCTTTGCCTTGTTTTTGAAGAGTCAAAGACAAGCAATTGTACTTTATTATAGAATTAAAGGCACATGTATACGAAAAATTGGTCGAAAAAACAACAAAATCAATCCCGCTGCAGATACAAAGTAATTTAGGCTTTGAAATATAAATTTTTACAGACAACCGTATATGCTGGAGTTACGAGTTGAACTATTGCCCGTCAGTTGCCCGTACTCGTGTGGGGCGAATCACGCTAGCTTTAGCGAAGCACGCACAGATCCGCCCGTCGGATCTGCCCGACAGGCAGATCTGTGCGTGTATGGCTAGCATTATGTTATGTTTTTTATATGTTATATTTGAAAACTAGAACAATTTCTCAAGTTTAAGTTTCATTTGTTTCGGAGTTTGACTTTCATTTGTTTCGAAGTTTGAGTGTTTTCTATGCATAATATTGCAGGTATTTACAATAAAAAGTATATGTGTATTAGTATTTATATCTAGTTCCTATAGCACAAGCTCTGCTAGTTTGAGACAAGATGGCGTTGATATTATTATTACTGTATCATACAATAAAAGAGTCTCCTTACAGGAAATAATAAATAAATAAATAAAAATAAATAAAAATCATTTAGTTATAGTAAACTACTCGATACGTTATAAAATATATTACACTACATTATTCATGTTATATTTTAATTTTGCAAAAAATAATAAATTTAAAAAATTACTATGACATTCCACATACACGATCAAAATATTTAAAACAAGTTTTAACAAAAAAAAACCGACTTCAATCTGGACCAAATTTAAATGGGACCATTCGGGAAGCACCAGCCTTCAAATAAAAAAAGAATCATCAAAATCGGTTCACCCAGTCCAAAGTTATGAGGTAACAAACATAAAAAAATAAATTAAAAAAAAACAGTCGAATTGAGAACCTTCTCCTTTTTGAAGTCGGTTGATAATTTACATTGCTGTAATTATATTTGTATTCCATTATTGTAAAAGTTTAATACAAAACAAAGGCTCATCAGGAGTTTTTTTTTTTTTATGGAATAGGCTGGCAAACGAGCAGACGTATCGCCTGATGTTAAGCGATTACCGCCGCCCATGGACACCTGCAACACCAAAGCGTCACAAGTGCGGTGCCGGCCTTTTGGGGATGGGGGAGGGAGGTAGGGGTAGGGGATTGGGGTATGGGCCTCCGGTGTCCTCACTCACTCGGTGAAACACAGCGCAAGCACTATTTCACACCGGTTTTCTGTGAGGCCGTGGTATCACTCCGGTCGAGCCGGCCCATTCATCCAACTGTAAAGAAGTATTGTATCGAAGTGAACACTCATCCTAATTATATAACATTTTGTGGCCAGCATGAAACTATCCTTAGCTTCACAGATTGTACCTAAACGTTATTTAATTTTTAAAAACGAATCTTAAATGAAATTTAGTGTATATTTAATTATCGATAGTGATATTATCGATAGTGATATTCATCATCATTACTTAAAATATATATTCTCAATACACCAAGTTTATTAACGATGAAAAAGTAAAGTGACGTTTGCTGTCAATTTTGACAGCTGTCACTTATTTTCCGAGGTTTTAAAAAGCTACCATTAATTTTTTTAAGCAGTTTTTGTCTAATTCGTCAGCCAAAAAACTTGTAACTGCATGAAAAAACAAATATTGTTGAGAGATAGAGTTGGTATAAAATGCCGCAATCGACGTGCGGACAAGCGTGTTCGCGTTTAATTATTCAACATATACTTGTACCGCGTATCAGCCTTGTTTCTCTCTTATTTCAAACATACATAAAACAGGGGTAGTTGTAAAGAGCTCCCTGAAACTAGAATATTCTATAGAGCTGAATGATGTAACGAGTTCCACACGAATACTTCTTTGCAATTAATGATATACTTTTCAAGTAGGGCAAGAAATAATCACAGTTGGGTCGGGGACTTAATTCTTTGTATAACCTTTGGTGATGTCATCGATTTTATGTCTATATTTTTGAGATATACATTTTTGAATTTGGTTATGATTTGGAATCTAAAAATACTTATGTACTACCCAAATTTATTTATTTTCCTATTTTTAAAAGCGGTAGTAGTATTTTAATTTCACGTATATAATACCTTTTCCAGCCAGGTCAGCTATTTTCGTTAGGGTATTAAGACAGCATTTGATTATTTCAGTGGCTTCCTTTATTAGATTTATATAAATACAAAACTAAATTATGTACATAATATCAAAAACGGTCCAGCCGTTCCGAAGATTAGCCGGAACAAACAAACAGAAAAATAAATGAAATTTCTTTTTTCATCCACGATCCACACTACCGCGTTATATAATACATATTGTTTTTATTTCTCCTTGTTATCTACTTTTTAACCAACTTCAAAAGAAGGAGGAGGTTCTCAATTTAACTGTTTTATTTTATGTTTGTTACCTCATAACTTTCGACTGGGTGAACCGATTTTGATGATTCTTTTTTATTTGAAAGCTGGTGCTTCCCATGTCGTCTCATTTCAATTTGGTCCAGTTCTGACATATCATCCATGAGAAAACCATATAAGTGTTCAATTTGCATTAAGTATGTGCGCGATAAATTAACGAATAACTCAATATCACGCCAACCGATTTCGATGATTATTTTTTTATTTAAAAGCTGGTGTTTTCCGTATGGGCCCATTTCAATTTAGTCGTTCTTTAAGTCAGTTTTTTTTTGTTAAAATTTTGTATTATTAATACACTAGATACTATACCAATACAATACCACCAATATTTTTTCCAATCATGTTTCGGAAGTTGAGTGTTTTCTATATATAATATGTATCTATTTACAAAACTAGGTATGTAAATCTTCTATCACTCAATCTAGCTTTCATAGTACAAGCTCCGCTTAGCTTGAGGCTAGATGACGTTATGTGTCAGGTGTCCAAAATACACACATCAAAAGTGTCTAGGGATCAACATATGTGTCTAGGGATCAACATATATTTTTGCAATAACTTTTCTCCTGATTGATATTAATTAAAATTTTCTTTAAGGATTCATCAAATAAAGTGTTTTCGTTTGTCACAGTAACGATAAACCAAGTCACCTTTGCATTAGTAAAGAAATTTGCCATTTTCCTAATAAAAGGATTTTTGACATTTGAACCACTAACATTAAAGTTCGAAAAAAAGACTGAAATAACAGTTTTCTTTAAAATTTTATTAGGTAACTTAAACAATTAATAATCCGTGTTTCTACCGCGAACACTAACACAAGAACATCGGTTTGGCATACTCAAAATGAGTTCATCCAAATCACGCTGTGGAATGGCCGCCCATGTTCGTTGCAACAACAAAAAAAGGTCTTCTTGCGACTGGATACCCTCCATATTCGGCAGAGCTCTTCTCTGTAGCATATCCCATGCATGCTCAATCGGGTTCAAGTCTGGCGACTGAGCAGGCCAGGGCCAAAGCCACATCTCAATCTCAAGAAATCCGCATAAAAATGCTTGATCCCTAGACACTTTTGATGTGTGTATGTTTTTATTTATAACTCTCTGGAACTCGGCCTGAGGAAGGGAGGGTTCAATAATAACTACTATTCTTAAAATGGATTGTATGATATCCAAAAAAAGATTAATTTAACAGCTCTTAAGGATTGTATTTACATTTTGATCACAAATCGAGGTATTTATATTGTATTTTTACGTAACATAATCAATTATACATCATCGGATAGCTTATTTAATGGACATTCTAATGGTACAAAAATCATTTATAGCCTCAATACATTTTTTTTTGGAAAACGTCATTTTAATGAGAGTCGGAAGTTTTGACGGGAGTACTTCCAAAACGGTGAACACAGAGGTACCAACAGTTGCCAACAGTTGCTTCACAGTTGACGGGATAAAGTAAACTATCACTAACTACAAAATCTGGTTATTTAAACAATGGTCATGAAATTAATGAGATATAATACCCATACATAAAATAACTTTCACTTAATTCATTAATTAAGTTAATGACATATTCTATTAACTTATTGGCGTTTAATATAAACAAAGAAATTGATTAAATTTCAGTTGAAATTATTTTTTGCAACTGTTGCATATTATGGAAACAAAGTATTTCCTAAATTATCGGTGAAATTCTAACATTGCAAAAGTCAATAATGACTACTTTTCAAGAGATAATGGAATATAATATTAAAACATATTTTGGTATTTCAGAGCAATAATATACCTTTTATATAACTAAATTTAGTAGCAGTAGCTCACGAAAAAGTACTTCTAACAAAATGAATATTTGATTTAATTTTAAAACAATTCAAGATTTAATCTTAATCGTTCTCTGAAACTTTTATTTTAGGAATATCGCTGAACTTTAATGGAAAGACTAGACGTAATAAATATTTCGAACGATATTTACTAACCAAACGAAACAGCTTTATTTTTGACTCGCAATATTGGCAGTTTAGGAATGGTTATAAATTTTAATGTGCTTTGTTAGCACATAAATTGCACTGGCGACTGGTGTCTTGTGCATGCTGGGAAATCATGAAAAAGCAAGGGATGTTTTGAAATCTAAGAAACAGCTTTTGTTTTCATGAAAACGTGTCTACAGAATACTGTAGCGCTTTATAAAAAAATGTTAACATAGAATTTACATAAATGATTATCGTATCCATAATCTTTCTTTTTAAAAGCTTTTATTTAGTTTCACCTGTCCGGATGTTTGTCTGTAATCAAATCTTGCAAGTAAAATTTGATCCACTTCCTGTTTTCCGATTGAGCTGAAATTTTATATATACCTTTAGTTCTGATGAGAATGCAATTATCTATAATCGGTATTATTATTAATCCAAAATGCCCGCCGTAACAAAATGGAGGCGTACATATTTCTGAACAACCCACCCGATATGGGTATCAAATGTTTTGTTGAATTTTTTTTTAACAAGAATTAAAAGTTTGTTTTTAAAAAATATTTTTAAATTAATCACTTGTTACTTTGTTATCTCTTTTTTTATAGAATAGGTGGCAAACGAGCAGACGGATCACCTGATTGTAAGTGATCTGAATTGGTGTATTAAAATTATTTTTTGTTACAAAATAAACTTATGTTTTATTTAGTGAATCAAATGTTCTGAACTACCGAGTAATTATAAATTACACATCACTTAGACAATTATGTCAATACAATTCTAAATACCCCAAACACACCACACTATGGTTAACAGGTTGTTTAGTAGAATGTATTGAGTAGTAGAAACTATGAATATACATGGATCTTAATGTGGTCAAATTTGTTTTTTTATAAAATAACAGATGAACAGAATCACTTCACATCTGTGAAGAAGAACGTATTAAAAAGGATTTGTTTATAAACGCCAAGCGCACATTGTCAAAAAAATTCCGGTTAAGCCAAGAGAAGTGTACGTGTGAGAAAACCTGACTAAAAAAACTGTAGATATCAAAGTTTAGCAATCATATCAGATGAACAAAATCCATTCTTCCATACTTTCTAATATATAAAATTCTTTTGTCGCGGTGTCGCGGCTGGACCGATTTTTATGTAAAAATGCCTTGTTAAAATCTTAATAATAATGTAAAACACCAAGCGAATGCCAAAAACGTTTCCTACTTATAAAAAAGGGTCAACGATAAATAAAGAATTTGATTGCTTTGAGCAGCAAGATACGAACATGACACTATTGAACACTTATTGTATAATACTTTTAACATTATTAGCTGGGAACGTTTCACATCTGGGTGCAATAAACTCAAAGTTTTAAAGTGATACGTTAGAGAGATGTAAAAAAGGAGCTCTACCTGCTTCCTTGAGGGCGTTAAGGATAGAAAGACAGGGCGTAGGCTGGACACTTAGTTTTGTGGAACGGTAGTGAACCTGAGGCAGTCAGTGCACATCGGGGTGAAAAGTAAGGTAAAGAAAGATACCATTCGGGTGAGTTTCTATCTTCTATAATTACTTGTAGGATAATGAGCTTATTTTACTACCTTAATAGGCAGTTATTTCTCGGTCTGAGTAACGTAGTAACTGTTCGGTTATTTGATATGATCTTACAATTATTTAAGCGTTAAACAGTACAATTGATTCTATTTTGGTACCATGTGTGAGGATGTATAAGTTGGCCCCCTTATGAAGTCCACGGCATGAGATATTTGATTTATGATCGAGTAGAGCTTGGCGGCTGATCACCGCTTGGTTCTGCTACACAATCGTACCTCGGAGATCTATCTACGTGGTTTCTTCATATTGAGGTTGGCGGGTTGTGAATTATTCGAGTGTGCTTAAGTGCTGGGAGTTTTAATGGCCGGCTACACGGAGTATCTATAGACAAGTTGAGCATTATCACCGTTGCGCCAGTAGGAGAACTGGATCCGAGTTCCAGCCTGAGGTTTAGGGCATTTTTAAATGCCACGGTATCAAATATACCGGCCCAGTGTAGCATGAGGGCTGAATGCGCCTTCTGCCAGCTGTTATAGTGTTTGATTCTGCAGTACAGATTTCCTATGATAAATGAGCATTAAAACACCAGCGTCTTGATTGCACACTGATAGGTTATGAGAGTGTTCAGTAAGAATCAATTGTAATGTGTTTATTCGTCCATGATCTTTCCCTTTGCTCCGCGTTAGGCCTTTAAAGCTGGTGGAAGAATTGCGGTCAGGAGACGAATTCTACAGAGCAGTACGGCTGGAGGGGTACTGTTCCTTCCCCCTAAACGGGGTTGCCAGTCGCGTAATTAAAGATAAAACCTTGTTCGATAGACAATTACATACTTTACTCAGGCTAGGATGGGCTAGGTTCGAAGAGGCACCATCACACCGTATGGGCCCATTTCAATTTGGTCGTTCTTGAAGTTGGATTTTTTTTTGTTAAAATTTTGTATTATTTTAATGGCATGTCGACTTTTGCCGGGCCTGCTGTCTGTCTGTTACACTTTTCAGCTAAACTGGTTCACCAATTTCAATAAAATCTGGCACGGAGATACTTTAATTCTTGAGGAAAGAGTATATAAGCGAGCAAAAGCTAGTATATTATACAACTGCATTTTTTTTATTCTAAGTAATGCCAATGGGTCTTCTGGAAATGGAAATTCTGTAGTTTTTTTTTTTTTTTGTCAAATCAAATCAATAAGGTTCTGGTACCGTATCACAGTTTTGTGTTTATTACCCTAACTAACAGAATCAACATAATATTAAATGCAGCATTTATATAGCATTAATTTGAGATTTAATTCTTATGAGCTTTTGGTAACAAAACGGCATACATGTTTAAGCGTTTTCAAATAACTGTCGGATTGAGGTTGAAAAATCGGATTTTAATGTTTGTTTCGGGAGAGCTGCGAGGAAAAGCTGCTAAAAATAACATACGTAGTGCTTTCTAGAGCTTTTTGTTTTTCATTTTAACTTGTGTTGCGTCAATATTCTGTTAATTTAAATGTAAATATTGTTTTTACCCAACTGTGCCAGAAGAATAGTTATGTTTCAAAAGTGTGTGCTTATTAATCTTAAGTCTATCTCAAATTAATAATAAGATTATAAAAAAATGACAGAAATAGTTATGTCTACAAAAATAAGTCTGAATGTTACTTTTTATTATATTACAAATCATTAATTAGTTTTATTCTCTGCGTTTGAATATTGCATTGGTTTTATTTTACCACGAAAATCACTTTCGCGATAGGTACCTATTTATAGTATTCATATTTCATTTGTCCTTCATTCGTTTCTAAAAAATGGGCTTTATAAGTAAATAAGTATACTAAACAAGTAAAACTTATTAAAAGCTCCATGATATTATGATAGCTTAGCGAATACGTTAAAACTACTCATTTTATACCTAAACTAATCCCTACCACATACCCATTTCTATATCTCCTGTACCTACACCAGGATTAACTGAAGTGACCCACGAAACTCCTAACACAACTATTTCGTTTCAAAATGGAATGTATTTAACTAAATGTGAAATAGCAAAGTATTTTGTAACTTGTTTTTTTTAAAAGTCAACTCCCGTTTTAGGAGTATACATGTTGTGTCGTGGGAGACTTTAAAAACATACATAAAACGGACACAAAAATACCCAGACTCAGAATAACAATAATTTGTGAATCACACAAAGTTTTGTCCCATGTGGGATTTGACCCACAACACTTGGCGCAGGAGAAAGCGGCGTGACAACCGCTTGAACAACTAGGCCACCTGTGCAGTCTAGTTAACTATTCAACTTTGACGGACTGTTTTTATCTCAAGTATATATTCAACTGTAAAACACTACATTTTTGTCTGAGACATTTTGCCTATTAACCGCAGTTATATAATACTTTCAAGAAGTGTCGTGTTTCCAGTTGTAAACAGAGCCGTCAAAACAGGTCAACTCTTCTATTTTATAAAGTTGGCAAGGCCCAATTAGCGCTGCTGTCATGTTGCGCCCTTGTCTAAAAAAGAATACCAACTAATACCGACTGAGAATGGGAAAGTTTTTTTTTAATATTTGTAACTGATTTTTGCCAGATCTCTCCACCAGCGTGCAGTCGTGCCAAGGTGCAATCTATCTCCATACCGAAATTTGCACAATTTGGTTCAGCGATTTGATGAAAACTCAACAAACAGAGTAACATTATCTCAGTCTCGAAAAAAAGCCGTGAATCGGAACCGCAAAGGATATGTGAATAAAAGAAATGAAATGAATTGACAAATTTACATTCGTACCAGCCACAGAACAAATGAATATTTCCTTTGAGTAAATTGTAGTCCTTGCTTCGTTTTCAGCACGTAATTATCGCACAGTTCGGCATAGCAATATTTTTTTACGCAGCTACGTTCCCGACGAAAGTTATACGTATATTAAAGCGTTCAGTTGATGCCAGCAGACCTATTAGAGGTATCGGCGCTTAACTTCGGCGCTCCTACCCCGCCTACATAACAATTCTACTTGTTCTGACTTCTGTGGTCCAGCCAAGGAGTAGGCCAAGTTTAGAAGTCAATGTTCCTATAAAAAATATTTTCTAACAAAACTAAATAAGATGAGCATGATGGAAGAGTCCTATTCCAAAAATGGATGTCTTTTGACAGATTGATTGAATGGTTTTACAGAAAATTTCAAGTGGTAACCTCTGATATTAATATAGGTATGGTTTAAAAAGTTATAATATGTTAACTGTCGCATTTCTCATTGCGTTCTATCTTATATTTCAGGAGCTATAAGCTCAATAATAAACAATATAGCTAATAAAGTACTGTGGCTACAATTGCCACGACCATTCTCGCTAATTATAGTAATTTGTCTGTCTTAATATACAGCTGTTGACACATTACAAAGCATTTCCTTCCATGTTGATAAACATAAATTTAAAAAAGCATGATTTAATTACATGTGGTTTCATTTACGCAAGTATTTTAGGGTTGCCCAAATAATTTCAAATCCAACGGGAGTCCTATTTTAGACCGAATTTTTGTAGTTTTGATATTCTATCTATATTTGTATGTTCCAAAGTAGCGCATCAGCTACAAACCGATTTTAATGAATGAGGTGTCAATAGGTTCATAATAATAGGCCGGGTGACTATACAAATAATTTTTACGTACTCGAGTTACACTTTTTAAACTGTTTCATATTTATGTTTGTTAAAATAAAATTCTATCACTTGTTTAATGATTGGGAAAACGGGATTCTCACTTAAATTAGTTAATTCATGATACACTTGTTTAGAATTCATTAATACCGACCTTAATTCGCCTACAATTGTAAATTAATGGGTTAAGCCTCTTGACCGATGGGACTCAACTCACAAAAGTGTTCAATAAAATATGTATGAAATGCATTCTTATCATATTTTAATTATTTTATAAACAACAAAAGCTTTTCTTTTGACCAAATTATTAAAATTCAATTCAATCTGTTTTGGAGAAAGTGAAGGAATTTTCAAGGAAATTGTTTTTCCAGGGATTAGGATGAATTGTCATTGAAGAAACTAAACATTAAACATTCTTTTGCAGCAAACACACCAATAAATTATAAAAACGACCGATCGGTCAGCGTTATTAAATAACATCAAATACATAAATCAGGCGAACATTGTTTTAAAGCTCATACTGGGAACAGACATTGTTTTAAGTTATGATAGTCTCCCTACGTTATCCTTTTATTTGTCAATAGTTATAGTAAAATAAGGTTTTTGAACCTACATGACAATAATTATTTTGCTTCAAAACTTTTGGTTTAAAAAATAACCTGCGTCCTGTGGGAGAGCCTCGCTTCAGCATGAATGGGCCGGCTCGACCGGAGTGATACCACGGCCTCACAGAAAACCGGTGTGAAATAGTGCTTGCGCTGTGTTTCAACCCCTACCTCCCCCCCCCATCCTCAAAAGGCCGGCAACGCACTTGTGACGCTTCTGGTGTTGCAGTTGTCCATGGGCGGCGGTAATCGCTTACCATCAGGCGATACGTCTGCTCGTTTGCCCGCCTATTTCATAAAAAAAAATGTTTAAATGAGAACAACTGACTTCGTAAATACTTTTGATAAAATTTATATAGCTATGTCACCTGAGTCCTTATTTAAGAGTCTATTGACACCTGATCCATAAAAATCAGTTTAGTACAAATATACATGAACTGCCAAAATTATTACCTTTCCTTTTGTATTTGCTGTAGTCGGTTAAAAAATGCGTTTGTATTCAAGAACATCTGAAAAACAATGTATACAATTATATCAAGAAATCACTGTGAAAGACGTAATATATTTTCTATATTCCAAACGCCCTTAATAGGTTTTATTTCCATAATTGTTTACCTAGTTGTATACTAATGAACATAAATTCAAGAGGGATTATTTATTTCGGGTGAAATTGATAAAATAAATAAAAGAGTGTTCTACGAGTAAGTATCTACCAATTTCATAACGAATTCATGTAATGAAATCACAAACATATTAGTATGCATTCTAGAATGAAAATCAGTTGTACTTATTCCACTATTTTAATTACATATACACCTGACCAGTTTCGCCTTATGGCATCCTCAAAGGTTAAATTGTATGGAACCGTACAAAAATAGTGCGCCACAAAGTTGTTTTTTTTTATTTCCCGGCGATTCTCTCGGTAAATGTGGTTATTTGATTTTCTACGGCATCGGTTCCATACAATTTCAATACCTCTTCTATTCCATTTTTCCGCAACGCCGTACAAAAATCATGTGACAAGAGAGAAAAATCGAGAGTTGCTACTCCGTCCCTTTCACCAGTACTCATTTGGACAGCTTACAAGTGACGGCATAGTGCTGAATGTTATTGTTTTATGCCCCTATATATTTCTAAAAAAATCTCCTGGTGGTTCACATGACCAGTAAATTTTCGACACGGCCCTGTAGCATATATCGATGAAATGAAGTTATTAAATCCGTATTGTGTATGTTGTCTACTCCTGTTATAAACTTCCAGAGATATTACGCTCCTATCGAATCGTTTAGGTTTGAATTGATTGATTCAAGACGAATCTTGAGAAGTTCGTATTATGAGTTGGCTAAGTCAACAACATACTTTAGCATTAGTGAAACTGTTAGCAACTTCATTTTTTTATATGAGTAGATAGTTATAAAGTATAACGTTTATAGAATTTATGTCATGCCGTGCCATAAAAATATTTTCGTAAAAAAACCTATTTAATTTAAGTTTTTCGTATCCATGAGCTTGTAGCTTTTCTAATAAATTACGTAGACAAAGTTTATGTATAATAAGTAGTTTAGTAGTAAATTAAAAGACAAAAAACATTTGAAATAAAAAATCAATCGTAATAAAAATAGTAGCAGAAATTTAATTCTTTTGTTTAGTGTAATAATTAAATCGGTTTCGAGTCTTGAAAAATAGTAGCATAGATGTACCTAAGGGGTGTATTTCACTTAGGATTTAAGTTTGATTTTCAAAGAGTTTTTGTTTTTGAGTATTCTAGTGATAAAGAGCGTGCTAACAACCGTGATTCGGAGAACACATTAAGCCATCTGGGTTCTCGGTTTTCATGAACATCTATGGCAATCGTTATTGGGAGTCAGTGCTCTCAAATATACTGATAATTAGGTCAACCTTCGAATTCAGTTTGCTCTCAGGATTGCGGAGGTCCGATGCCAGTCGCTCCGAGGAAAAACTGATATTCAGGTAAATCCGGTTCAACTAGTAGCCGACCCCAAATAACCGGCGACATTGTTTCAATGGTTATAAAGAACAAGTTCAAGGATCATGGCTAATACCAAGTTGTCTTTGAAAATATACGACAGAAATTATTCATGATAATGAACACAGTTTTATATACAGTGGAAGTTTCATTTTATTATTTTGTGTCAATGGAGTGACCTCGATATAAAACATTTAAGTTTTGTTAAGTTCAGTTCTAGGAAAACAAAATATTTAGCTTTTGTGTCTAGTGTTAGTCTAAAATTTTCCACGAAGACTTCGTTTTTTTTTTTCATACAGTAATGTACACTTTCAAGTAATCTTGAATAAATTAGGAGTATATAAGTCCATCTAATGTTTTATACATGTCTAGGAAACTGAAATATTTCTTATGCATATTTGAATTGATGATTTTGCCATGAATTTCTTTGGCATTCATTAAATTATCTAAGTTATTAGTATGCTTACTACTTATTGTATTTCTCTTGTGATTTTCAATTGTTTACATTAAGTTGTATAGTTCATTCGTTTAGATATTGTTGGTGCACCCGCACGCAATTGTGGTTATTGTTGTGAAATAGGAATATATTAATTCATGCAACGGCGTAAGCTGACAAATCGCAATTGCTTGTGGGTGTACTCCTAAGGCGGGCCCTTTAATTATGTGGCAGTTTGCCGCACGTGCTACGGCGGCGCGATTAAGATGACCGTATCTAAGCGAATGGACTATAATCATTATTCTGTATCATAAGGTCTCGTTTTTTTGAGGAGAAATAAAAAAAGATGTTATTATTATCGCATATCATAACATGTTGTGTATGATATTAAAATCAGATACGTATCTAATGTTAGGCAACACTCATCATCTAAGAAAAAAATAATATTATAAGAGAGATACTGCAATTAAGAGAAATAGCTTTGCCCGGAGGGGACGGGAACAACAATTTGTCACTGTTTTGTTACATTGGAGGCGCTATATCTTATTTTTTTATATTTCTGAACTTAATGGCCGTTGGAGTCCGTGCTATCATTTATTACAATTTATAAGAGGCCTCTAGGTTTGAAAAAGTTTCTCGTTTATTTTCTTTCATGTAATTATATAACTTAACGTACTAGCGAACAATTGCCTCTTAAGGGGTAAAAACTGTGGTGTTCGTGTATGTTCTTTTCAATACATAGAGAGCTTAATGTCATATTTGTAAGCATTAATAAAATAACAAATGTGAGGCAGCTTCCAAAGGTGCTCGACACTAGATTTAAAAATCTGATGTACCTATTTTTATTCTCTCAAACATTTTGGTTTAGTTGAATTTTTTTACACGTGCGAGCATGACTAATATAGATTACATTACAAAAGTTTTTTTTATAGTATACGTGGCGAACGAGCAAACGTATCGCCTGATGGTAAGAGATTACCGTCGCCCATGGACACCAGAGGCGTCACAAGTGCGTTGCCGGCCTTTGGGAGATGGGGAAGGGCATGGGAGGAGGGGTTGGGGTATGAGCCTACGGTATCCTCACTCACTCGGTGAAACACAGCTTAAGCGCTGTTTCACATCGGTTAATTCCACTGGTTGTAATATTTGTACACTCTTATATAAAAATATCTAAGCATGTTTACTTGTCATACGAACCTGTATAAACAATTCTATGTAACTCACATTTAGGTAAGGCTGTGGCAACGTAAAATAAATGCAGGGTTGCCCGAAAACCTTGAACTTTTTCCAAAATTTGAAAGAAGTATAAACGGCTTCACTGATTGCTGGAGCATGTATTCCATATTTATTATAAAAAATAGTTAGAGTATATGAATTACGACTTTATGATAACGATGTTGCATACTCGTACAGATTACTAATTAAATTGTCATTTTCTCAATATCTTAACGTCAAAGTAACGATAGAATCTTGGGACTATTTTTTCCACTATATTTCTTCTTTAGAGGTGCTACTTATGTTTTTGTCCTTTTCAAGCTATATAATTTTTTTTTTGTTTTTTTTTTTATGGAATAGACCGGCAAACGAGCAGACGTATCGCCTGATGGTAAGCGATTACCGCCGCCCATGGACACCCGCAACACCAGAGGCATCACAAGTGCGTTACCGGCCTTTGGGGGATGGGGGGGGGAGATAGGGGGAGGGGTTGGGGTATGGGCCTCCGGTATCCTCACTCACTCGGTGAAACACAGCGCAAGCACTATTTCACACCGGTTTTCTGTGAGGCCGTGGTATCACTCCGGTCGAGCCGGCCCATTCATGCCGAAGCGTGGCTCTCCCAGGGTGAATGGTCATTATCCACATCTACTTTTATTAATTATAACCTGTTTATTATTCCTTAAAAGTATTATTTTGTGCTATCTCTTATTCACTGTTTTTTACTACACTTTGCCTTTTTACTTAAACATTATTGTTAAAAATCTATATTCGAATGTCAATAACTTTTTACAACGATCAATCTTAAACAACATTTCTTCTTAAAATAATAATTAACTGTTTTAACAAGTTAAAGGTGTTTTCCTTAATACTGATTATGCTTGACGCTTTCAGGCAACCCTGAACGGGTACGATGAAAAATGATGATTTATTATGAACTTGTCGAACGTCCAATGGCCTAATGGTGTTGCCCAAATTATTAATGGCGTTGCACAGTACTGTGCGAGGTCATGACTCACTATAACGAGCCTCGGTCGTCAATTTCCAACGGGGGTAATTTAAGTTATTGTTAGTTTGACACCGTTTACATGAATTTCACGCCTACAGGCAGTAGCTGTGGATTAGTTTAAAAGTGTTTTAAATGTGTTTTTATTTAATAGTGTGCTTACCTGAGCAATGTTATGTATTATACCAGATGGAATAGGTAAAATAAACTTACTGAAAAGTATATGAAATGTAATATTGGGTGAAACAGTCAGAAATGGTGAGGTAACGAAACGAATTAGGTAGTTGAAAAGATGATGTAGTAACAGGAATTAAGATAAGATTGGGAGGTTCGGCTATATTAGATTGATAATCAACAATAAGTTACTAAAATAATTTATTAGGTGCCTGTGAGTGCGGAGGCAATGTAAGTAGTCTCCGGAAGACACTTAATCATCAAATTGACATCATCCTCCTTTAAAGTATTCGTAACCACCAGAATAGAGGCTAATGAAATTATATTGTCTGTGTTTGCATCGGATGAGAATGAGACATGAATGTATCCGTATGTCAATTTATATGACTAAGTAAGTTATTTCGAATTGTGTATCTAGGATTTAAGCGTCAGTACTCCGATTGTCACTCACGGTTGCAGTTTTAAACTCCTCTACTCAGACACTTCAGTCTCACTACAGACTGAATCTATTTTTAACCGACTTCCAAAAGGAGGAGGTTCTCAATTTGATTGGAATGTTTTTTTTTCATAACTGTTTAACTTAACTGGACGGGTAAATAAAAAATCATGAATCTAAGATAAACCAAGGAAGAATGAAAGGATTTTAAAATGTTTTCCCTAGTAGCCCGATCAAAATATTTTGTTAGTAGTCGTTTTGTTTTGATGTTAGAGCATTTTTAATCCTTCAAAACCTGACTTTTAATCAATCTTACTAAATAACAAGACGTTTAAAAATAACAAAGAATCGTGCCTGCACAGTTTTGTGGTTCAATTGGTTACATCATTAACTATAAGTTCGTTAAATTTCGTCCTACGTTATTGTCACACATTTAGTGACCGGATCATTGTTACGAGATTTATTTGTTTTTTAGTTTGTTCAGTATTTCATAATGACATGATGATCACATTCACTCTCACTTCACTACAACAAATTCTTATTCTTCTTCTTCGCCGAATTGTAATTATAACCCCACTGAGATAAGAATAAAATAGAATAAATTTCATTATACGCCAGTTAATACAGTTCACAAACAAGAGCACATCAATTGAATGACCACATGGTCATCCAATTGATACGGCATTATGTCATTCAATATAAAAAGCCGCCATTTGTACATATAAATGGCGGCTTTTTAGCTAATAAAAAACAGTTTCTCCCAGGCAACCTTACAACACGTAAAAAAGTTGTTGAGAAAAGTTTGTGGCTGTCGTCTAGGGATTTTAGGATTCACACCGGTAAGTAGATGTATAATAAAAAAGGAAAAGGAAAATTATTATTTTTATAAAACATTGGTCATTGGCCATGAAAAAAATGTAAAAGAACAAGTTAGTACAGTTCTTTAACTATTTGTCGAATTTTTTTTTTTTTTTTTTTATTGAATAAGGGGCAAACGAGCAGACGTATCACCTGATGGTAAGTGATTACCGCCGCCCATGGACACCTGCAACACCAGAGGCGTCACAAGTGCGTTGCCGGCCTTTTAAGAAGGAGTACGCTCTTTTCTTGAAGGTTTGAAGGTCGTATTGGTCCGGGAATACCGCAGGCGACAGTTCATTCCACAGTTTTGTATTATTATTATTTATTAAAATTTTATTTACAACAACTAGTATCACGTGTTTGAATAATAGTTAAAAGTGACGCGTATTTTAAGGTTAATGCCTGACTTCGTATGAAGGTTTTAATTGTACAATTAAGGAGTGTTTCAGGTTGTAATTATAAAATATAGATAAAGGTTACATGAGCCTCATTAAGTAAGCGGGTGTGTGTTCAGTATTTCTGTTTAATGAGTTAAAATTGAACGTAAAATTTGCTGTAATTAATACATTTAAAGTAAAAATTGTGGACAACATGAAAGGGAAGAAACAGCAGGAATATTTAATAATGTGCCTGCCTTAAATAGACACATATATATATATATATATATAAAAGCGAAATACCACTCACTTATTAATCAGGAAATCTCAGAAACTATACCTTACACCTACAAACTTGAAATTTAGCAGATAGGTTCCTTATAGGGTGTAGACATCCGCTAAGAACGGATTTTACGAAACTCCACCCCTAAGGGGGTAAAACGGGGGTTGGGCGTTTGTATGAAAGTCCTATGTTTTTGAAGTAAGAGACTTGAAAATTAAAATGTATGCTCTATAGACGGTGTGGAGGTGTAGGTACTAGTAATGTATCTTTAGAAATCAACTCCCTTTTGGGGTTAAAACGGGGGATGGTAGTTTGGACGCAAACGAGGTTGCTTGGGTCAGCTAGTATGTATAGAAAGGTTACTGAACTATAGTTACTGAACTGCAGTGTACTAATGTACCTATTGACTATAGATATCTAACATATATACCATGTTGTCTACTCCTGTTATAAACTTCCAGAGATATTACGCTCCTATCGAATCGTTTAGGTTTGAATTGATTGATTCAAGACGAATCTTGAGAAGTTCGTATTATGAGTTGGCTAAGTCAACAACATACTTTAGCATTAGTGAAACTGTTAGCAACTTCATTTTTTTATATGAGTAGATAGTTATAAAGTATAACGTTTATAGAATTTATGTCATGCCGTGCCATAAAAATATTTTCGTAAAAAAACCTATTTAATTTAAGTTTTTCGTATCCATGAGCTTGTAGCTTTTCTAATAAATTACGTAGACAAAGTTTATGTATAATAAGTAGTTTAGTAGTAAATTAAAAGACAAAAAACATTTGAAATAAAAAATCAATCGTAATAAAAATAGTAGCAGAAATTTAATTCTTTTGTTTAGTGTAATAATTAAATCGGTTTCGAGTCTTGAAAAATAGTAGCATAGATGTACCTAAGGGGTGTATTTCACTTAGGATTTAAGTTTGATTTTCAAAGAGTTTTTGTTTTTGAGTATTCTAGTGATAAAGAGCGTGCTAACAACCGTGATTCGGAGAACACATTAAGCCATCTGGGTTCTCGGTTTTCATGAACATCTATGGCAATCGTTATTGGGAGTCAGTGCTCTCAAATATACTGATAATTAGGTCAACCTTCGAATTCAGTTTGCTCTCAGGATTGCGGAGGTCCGATGCCAGTCGCTCCGAGGAAAAACTGATATTCAGGTAAATCCGGTTCAACTAGTAGCCGACCCCAAATAACCGGCGACATTGTTTCAATGGTTATAAAGAACAAGTTCAAGGATCATGGCTAATACCAAGTTGTCTTTGAAAATATACGACAGAAATTATTCATGATAATGAACACAGTTTTATATACAGTGGAAGTTTCATTTTATTATTTTGTGTCAATGGAGTGACCTCGATATAAAACATTTAAGTTTTGTTAAGTTCAGTTCTAGGAAAACAAAATATTTAGCTTTTGTGTCTAGTGTTAGTCTAAAATTTTCCACGAAGACTTCGTTTTTTTTTTTCATACAGTAATGTACACTTTCAAGTAATCTTGAATAAATTAGGAGTATATAAGTCCATCTAATGTTTTATACATGTCTAGGAAACTGAAATATTTCTTATGCATATTTGAATTGATGATTTTGCCATGAATTTCTTTGGCATTCATAAAATTATCTAAGTTATTAGTATGCTTACTACTTATTGTATTTCTCTTGTGATTTTCAATTGTTTACATTAAGTTGTATAGTTCATTCGTTTAGATATTGTTGGTGCACCCGCACGCAATTGTGGTTATTGTTGTGAAATAGGAATATATTAATTCATGCAACGGCGTAAGCTGACAAATCGCAATTGCTTGTGGGTGTACTCCTAAGGCGGGCCCTTTAATTATGTGGCAGTTTGCCGCACGTGCTACGGCGGCGCGATTAAGATGACCGTATCTAAGCGAATGGACTATAATCATTATTCTGTATCATAAGGTCTCGTTTTTTTGAGGAGAAATAAAAAAAGATGTTATTATTATCGCATATCATAACATGTTGTGTATGATATTAAAATCAGATACGTATCTAATGTTAGGCAACACTCATCATCTAAGAAAAAAATAATATTATAAGAGAGATACTGCAATTAAGAGAAATAGCTTTGCCCGGAGGGGACGGGAACAACAATTTGTCACTGTTTTGTTACATTGGAGGCGCTATATCTTATTTTTTTATATTTCTGAACTTAATGGCCGTTGGAGTCCGTGCTATCATTTATTACAATTTATAAGAGGCCTCTAGGTTTGAAAAAGTTTCTCGTTTATTTTCTTTCATGTAATTATATAACTTAACGTACTAGCGAACAATTGCCTCTTAAGGGGTAAAAACTGTGGTGTTCGTGTATGTTCTTTTCAATACATAGAGAGCTTAATGTCATATTTGTAAGCATTAATAAAATAACAAATGTGAGGCAGCTTCCAAAGGTGCTCGACACTAGATTTAAAAATCTGATGTACCTATTTTTATTCTCTCAAACATTTTGGTTTAGTTGAATTTTTTTACACGTGCGAGCATGACTAATATAGATTACATTACAAAAGTTTTTTTTATAGTATACGTGGCGAACGAGCAAACGTATCGCCTGATGGTAAGAGATTACCGTCGCCCATGGACACCAGAGGCGTCACAAGTGCGTTGCCGGCCTTTGGGAGATGGGGAAGGGCATGGGAGGAGGGGTTGGGGTATGAGCCTACGGTATCCTCACTCACTCGGTGAAACACAGCTTAAGCGCTGTTTCACATCGGTTAATTCCACTGGTTGTAATATTTGTACACTCTTATATAAAAATATCTAAGCATGTTTACTTGTCATACGAACCTGTATAAACAATTCTATGTAACTCACATTTAGGTAAGGCTGTGGCAACGTAAAATAAATGCAGGGTTGCCCGAAAACCTTGAACTTTTTCCAAAATTTGAAAGAAGTATAAACGGCTTCACTGATTGCTGGAGCATGTATTCCATATTTATTATAAAAAATAGTTAGAGTATATGAATTACGACTTTATGATAACGATGTTGCATACTCGTACAGATTACTAATTAAATTGTCATTTTCTCAATATCTTAACGTCAAAGTAACGATAGAATCTTGGGACTATTTTTTCCACTATATTTCTTCTTTAGAGGTGCTACTTATGTTTTTGTCCTTTTCAAGCTATATAATTTTTTTTTTGTTTTTTTTTTTATGGAATAGACCGGCAAACGAGCAGACGTATCGCCTGATGGTAAGCGATTACCGCCGCCCATGGACACCCGCAACACCAGAGGCATCACAAGTGCGTTACCGGCCTTTGGGGGATGGGGGGGGGAGATAGGGGGAGGGGTTGGGGTATGGGCCTCCGGTATCCTCACTCACTCGGTGAAACACAGCGCAAGCACTATTTCACACCGGTTTTCTGTGAGGCCGTGGTATCACTCCGGTCGAGCCGGCCCATTCATGCCGAAGCGTGGCTCTCCCAGGGTGAATGGTCATTATCCACATCTACTTTTATTAATTATAACCTGTTTATTATTCCTTAAAAGTATTATTTTGTGCTATCTCTTATTCACTGTTTTTTACTACACTTTGCCTTTTTACTTAAACATTATTGTTAAAAATCTATATTCGAATGTCAATAACTTTTTACAACGATCAATCTTAAACAACATTTCTTCTTAAAATAATAATTAACTGTTTTAACAAGTTAAAGGTGTTTTCCTTAATACTGATTATGCTTGACGCTTTCAGGCAACCCTGAACGGGTACGATGAAAAATGATGATTTATTATGAACTTGTCGAACGTCCAATGGCCTAATGGTGTTGCCCAAATTATTAATGGCGTTGCACAGTACTGTGCGAGGTCATGACTCACTATAACGAGCCTCGGTCGTCAATTTCCAACGGGGGTAATTTAAGTTATTGTTAGTTTGACACCGTTTACATGAATTTCACGCCTACAGGCAGTAGCTGTGGATTAGTTTAAAAGTGTTTTAAATGTGTTTTTATTTAATAGTGTGCTTACCTGAGCAATGTTATGTATTATACCAGATGGAATAGGTAAAATAAACTTACTGAAAAGTATATGAAATGTAATATTGGGTGAAACAGTCAGAAATGGTGAGGTAACGAAACGAATTAGGTAGTTGAAAAGATGATGTAGTAACAGGAATTAAGATAAGATTGGGAGGTTCGGCTATATTAGATTGATAATCAACAATAAGTTACTAAAATAATTTATTAGGTGCCTGTGAGTGCGGAGGCAATGTAAGTAGTCTCCGGAAGACACTTAATCATCAAATTGACATCATCCTCCTTTAAAGTATTCGTAACCACCAGAATAGAGGCTAATGAAATTATATTGTCTGTGTTTGCATCGGATGAGAATGAGACATGAATGTATCCGTATGTCAATTTATATGACTAAGTAAGTTATTTCGAATTGTGTATCTAGGATTTAAGCGTCAGTACTCCGATTGTCACTCACGGTTGCAGTTTTAAACTCCTCTACTCAGACACTTCAGTCTCACTACAGACTGAATCTATTTTTAACCGACTTCCAAAAGGAGGAGGTTCTCAATTTGATTGGAATGTTTTTTTTTCATAACTGTTTAACTTAACTGGACGGGTAAATAAAAAATCATGAATCTAAGATAAACCAAGGAAGAATGAAAGGATTTTAAAATGTTTTCCCTAGTAGCCCGATCAAAATATTTTGTTAGTAGTCGTTTTGTTTTGATGTTAGAGCATTTTTAATCCTTCAAAACCTGACTTTTAATCAATCTTACTAAATAACAAGACGTTTAAAAATAACAAAGAATCGTGCCTGCACAGTTTTGTGGTTCAATTGGTTACATCATTAACTATAAGTTCGTTAAATTTCGTCCTACGTTATTGTCACACATTTAGTGACCGGATCATTGTTACGAGATTTATTTGTTTTTTAGTTTGTTCAGTATTTCATAATGACATGATGATCACATTCACTCTCACTTCACTACAACAAATTCTTATTCTTCTTCTTCGCCGAATTGTAATTATAACCCCACTGAGATAAGAATAAAATAGAATAAATTTCATTATACGCCAGTTAATACAGTTCACAAACAAGAGCACATCAATTGAATGACCACATGGTCATCCAATTGATACGGCATTATGTTATTCAATATAAAAAGCCGCCATTTGTACATATAAATGGCGGCTTTTTAGCTAATAAAAAACAGTTTCTCCCAGGCAACCTTACAACACGTAAAAAAGTTGTTGAGAAAAGTTTGTGGCTGTCGTCTAGGGATTTTAGGATTCACACCGGTAAGTAGATGTATAATAAAAAAGGAAAAGGAAAATTATTATTTTTATAAAACATTGGTCATTGGCCATGAAAAAAATGTAAAAGAACAAGTTAGTACAGTTCTTTAACTATTTGTCGAATTTTTTTTTTTTTTTTTTTATTGAATAAGGGGCAAACGAGCAGACGTATCACCTGATGGTAAGTGATTACCGCCGCCCATGGACACCTGCAACACCAGAGGCGTCACAAGTGCGTTGCCGGCCTTTTAAGAAGGAGTACGCTCTTTTCTTGAAGGTTTGAAGGTCGTATTGGTCCGGGAATACCGCAGGCGACAGTTCATTCCACAGTTTTGTATTATTATTATTTATTAAAATTTTATTTACAACAACTAGTATCACGTGTTTGAATAATAGTTAAAAGTGACGCGTATTTTAAGGTTAATGCCTGACTTCGTATGAAGGTTTTAATTGTACAATTAAGGAGTGTTTCAGGTTGTAATTATAAAATATAGATAAAGGTTACATGAGCCTCATTAAGTAAGCGGGTGTGTGTTCAGTATTTCTGTTTAATGAGTTAAAATTGAACGTAAAATTTGCTGTAATTAATACATTTAAAGTAAAAATTGTGGACAACATGAAAGGGAAGAAACAGCAGGAATATTTAATAATGTGCCTGCCTTAAATAGACACATATATATATATATATATATAAAAGCGAAATACCACTCACTTATTAATCAGGAAATCTCAGAAACTATACCTTACACCTACAAACTTGAAATTTAGCAGATAGGTTCCTTATAGGGTGTAGACATCCGCTAAGAACGGATTTTACGAAACTCCACCCCTAAGGGGGTAAAACGGGGGTTGGGCGTTTGTATGAAAGTCCTATGTTTTTGAAGTAAGAGACTTGAAAATTAAAATGTATGCTCTATAGACGGTGTGGAGGTGTAGGTACTAGTAATGTATCTTTAGAAATCAACTCCCTTTTGGGGTTAAAACGGGGGATGGTAGTTTGGACGCAAACGAGGTTGCTTGGGTCAGCTAGTATGTATATAAAGGTTACTGAACTATAGTTACTGAACTGCAGTGTACTAATGTACCTATTGACTATAGATATCTAACATATATACCATGACATATATAGTTGATAAATGTAGAATACACTATTTATGTGACACAGATTTTCAAATTTTTTGGTTCAATTTTTTTTAATATCAATTGATACCAGAACTTAAATTAGCTCTTAAATAGCTATACAGTCACTTAATTGACTGACAACGAAGTGGTATGACAATAATTACTTGGTCATACATTGTCAGCACATATACCATATCAAATTGCAAAAAGGAGGCACTAAATGTACACTATTGTACTTTTTATGTAAATATGTACAATATTTACATAAAAATTACATCAATATTTGAAGTCCCTGACTCCTGAGCTAGGCTCTTGACCCGTGTTACAGAAGTCAGTGTCTTCTCCTATTATAAGAAACACATAAGTCTTATGCAAATTGGTGCAGTGATATGTGATAAAAGTGCGTAGTATGGTGCGTATGGTGGTGTATTATGGGTATGTAGTGCATGGTGCGTAGTATGTGAGTTTGTGGTATGTATAAGTATATGTTATGTTAGTATATAGATGTATGTGTAAATATGTGTATGTAACTGTTAATACGATGAATTCTTAGTCTTCTATAATAATAGTCTTTCAGTTTGGTCTTAGTCTACAGTGTAGACTATGGCCAAACTGCTTGGTGTAGACTCTACACCAAGCAACCAATTTTTTAATTTAATATTAGCTTAGTGATTAGATAAGGGATCAATGTTTGTTAATTTATTTATTATCTTATATATAAAATTCTCGTGTCACAATGTTAGTTACCATACTCCTCTGAAACGGCTGGACCGATTTTTATGAAATTTGGTGTGCATATCGGGTAGGTATGAGAATCGACCAACATCTATATTTTATACCCCAAGTTTTTTTTGAAAAAACGTTTGCGCTTTCAGCTAGTATTATATAAGAAAGTGGACATAAAGGAATATCGATGAAGTATATCTGTAATGTCTTGCCCAACCCATAGTTGCCTATTAGGGATTGTCAAAGTGACAACTACCACAAGTCACAACTAACTCCAGTGCACGTGTTTCTCTCTCACTACGATCCCTGCTGCTTTAAGCGGAGCGTGAAAATGCATCTCACTAGGCCGCCAAATTGAAGGTCATTATTATGTATTGTCTGCATTCGCAAGGAAAATGGCGACTACCAATCTTGGATTATACTTATGCTTTCTAAAAGGCAGAGTAGAGTCATTTTGGCAGGCTCACATAAACAAAAGAAAGGACAAAACGTCAGGACCACTATTTAAGATTACTTCGGTAGTCGAATATTTTAGCGAATTCACGTGAGAATGGACACATTAATCAAATAGAACAATAATTATTTTCCCTGAAGATAATACATTAATAAACTGTCATAGTGCTTTGTTTACGATGCCTAAGGACGTAGGCTATTTATCAGAAAGTACGAGAACTTTCAATCAGATAAATATATATTTATGTAAAAATTTATCTCAATCTATCGCTGTAGCTGCTTTTGTTGGAATTATATTAATCTTCGCTCCAGTCAGCGTCTTTTAATCTTTCCAGGTCGTAGGTATTCATTCATTTGGACCATAATTCCGCTGAGTTAAGGATTTTTATCAGATATTATGGATTTATAGTTTAAAGACGAGTCAAAGTCTAGAAAGTTTAAATGATTGTGTAATCGATTGTTTACATTCAGACATTATATAAAAAGACTAACTTTGTGTGTATGTGATCTTCTATTGGTAAAAGTAGTTTCAGAATCGGTTCAGTAGATTGAGTGATTATCTACACACATCAAAAGTGTCTAGGGATCAACATATGTGTCTAGGGATCAACATATATTTTTGCAATAACTTTTCTCCTGATTGATATTAATTAAAATTTTCTTTAAGGATTCATCAAATAAAGTGTTTTCGTTTGTCACAGTAACGATAAACCAAGTCACCTTTGCATTAATAAAGAAATTTGCCATTTTCCTAATAAAAGGATTTTTGACATTTGAACCACTAACATTAAAGTTCGAAAAAAAGACTGAAATAACAGTTTTCTTTAAAATTTTATTAGGTAACTTAAACAATTACTAATCCGTGTTTCTACCGCGAACACTAACACAAGAACATCGGTTTGGCATACTTAAAATGAGTTCATCGTTCGTGTTCGTTGCAACAACAAAAAAAGGTCTTCTTGCGACTGGATACCCTCCATAGGTAGGTAGTAGAGCCACGCTGATTTCAGCACGAACGGGCCGGCTCGACCGGGGCGGTACTACCCTCGCACAGAAAATCAACGTAAAATGACAGCGTTTGTGCTGTCGTGTTTCGTTGGTGAGTGCGAGACCGGAGGCCCAATTAGTCTAGTCAACAAGTTCCATACTTGTTGACTAGACTAAAAGATGCACAAGCATCACTAGGCCGCCATAGTGTGGGTCGCCATACTGCATTGTTGTATTCGCAGTGAGTATGGTGGCCACCACTCGTGGATTCTGCTTATGCTTTCCATCAGGCAGAGTAGAGTCATTTTGGCAGGCCAAACATATAAAAAAAAAAAAAAAAAAAAAAATTCGGCAGAGCTCTTCTCTGTAGCATATCCCATGCATGCTCAATCGGGTTCAAGTCTGGCGACTGAGCAGGCCAGGGCCAAAGCCACATCTCAATCTCAAGAAATCCGCATAAAAATGCTTGATCCCTAGACACTTTTGATGTGTGTATATCTATACATATAATAAAACTGTAGAAAAGTTCAATTCTGTACATTGAATAAAAACTAAAAAAAATATAACTAGGGGTCTTCATACAAGCCACACAAGCCAAAAAAAATAATTTTGAAATTTTTGTCTGTCTGTCTGTTGTCCGGCTTTAACGCAAAAACTACTGGACGGATTGTGATGAAACTTTTTTTATTATATAACTATCCATCCTCGGCAACATATAGGCTATAATTTATTTTGAAGATCGGAATATCAGATATAAATTTTTGTCTGTCTGTCTGTTGTTCGGCTTTCATACAAATACTACTGGACAGGCACATACTTTGTGATTATCAACGTCTCCTTGCCATAGAATAACTTAAATATCGGGTCTAGAGTTTAAAGCCAGCGCCATCTATTGATTACCTGTCAAAGTTTAATAAAACATATCTATAATAGCACATAGTACATGGCCTATGCTGTGCATTAAATACCAACTCTCCGTGCATGCAGAACGGTCAGTGTATAAATCGGTACCCAAAAGCCATGATTTAACAAACTATAACAGGCGAGAATGTCTACCCCAAGTACCGCCGACGTTCTCAGCAACAAGGAGTATTTGCTGCAGAAATTAGATTTCGTGGCCAACATCCGATGATGGTTAGTCCCCTATAAACTCATCAACTTTACCTCTTTATAATATTAGTATGCAAGATGAGTCAAACTTTAAAGATTCAAATGATTTTGTCATCGAGTGATTATACGAAGGCATTAAATTGAGATTTATGATATATTCTAACTACATATTTACTGTAAATTCATGTGTATCGTAGAAATAAAACACATTATTAGCAGTAATGCCAGAATGTTTAGGCTATAAGCACTTAGTCAGACCCTTAATATCAAAATACTGATGTGCCCACCAATTCTCTTCGGTTATACATAAAGTAAACAGTTATATGTATATAAAGTAAGCAAGAATCAGGAATAGAGACACTACACGGGTACACACAAGGAAAGCCATTTTTCGATTATATTCATATGCATATATGAAAACTTAGCTATATTCCCAGTACTTTACAAGACTGCGACGAGCCTAATCTGATATTTTATTGGCGTTTTCAACTCGCACAAAACACCTTAATCCAACTTTATCGCTAGCTACAGTACACACAAACACATATATTAGACCCCATCCATCAAGTGGACAGAATAAAGTCATAAATGCATGAAAAGTAGGCCGTGTGAGGGTGGACTTCAATACCCCTCATTACTGACGACCCGCGCGGCCTTCGCATGAGAGCATTACAGGGGACATTTATGTCATACCGTTCCGGGAACGAGCCGCAAGGGAATTTAAGAAACTTGCCTAGTCGATATTCGGTATCGGTGTTAATGTTGGCAATCCGTGAAGACGATTATTAGTTAACAATGCTTTCAGAGTACTTATTTCAAGGATTAATAAATAATTTTATTTTAGTAGTTCTGCAAACAGATAAAGGTTTGGATGTTTTCTATGGAAATACGTGTCCATTTTGAAAAAGAATTTATAATATAGAATTAAGAAGATATGGACGAACATCAGGTGTGGACAAACAGTTTATTAGATCAATTTTGGCAATTTAATTGCAGATAAAATCAATGTTCTTGTAAATTTTTTTTTTAAACCGTTTAATATAATTATAGTTATTTAGTTTCACTACATAGTTATAAGTATTAGTATTTTCTACATTTCAAGTTGAAAAATACTAAATCGTGTCGTACCGAACATTATAAATCACTATTTGCAACTTTAGATGGCCACCGTGCTTAGCTATCCCTTTTCCCATCACATCTAAGCAAAAGATCCAGCGATATAAGAGACGGGTGATGAGCGCTACGAGTAGTACAATAATACGTTCGGCTTATTTGCAGTATAGGAAAATCATTTCTCGGTACAAGGGATATTTACGAAACGTAGCATTAAGGATTTTCATAGATACGTTTTTATTCCATCAAACACAACATGAAAAAATAAAGATCTATTTATAGAATTTCATTTTGTGCTGGCCTTTGTAAATAAAATTGTAGCTGAAGCATAAATGTAGATGTTATATTAGTATCTATTTTAGAGGAGATTGGATTTAATGAAAATTTTATTAAAAAATAAGGCAAACCTATGTGAATTGTTTAAGTTAAAAAATTATGCAATTAAATTAATCAGCTTATTTTTTTGTACTGTAATCCTCATTCAATCTAGGATAGCAACATTTCTCAAGTGATGAGTTTATTTTTATTTGTTTTTATTCTTGATTGCACACATTATATAAGATATAGGGAAATTGAATATACAAAGGCGAGCTTAATTTAAAGCAGTCTTCTTTCAGCAATTCCTGAGTGAATAGAGGATAGCAGAGAAACATAAAGGCAACGTCATGCGTACCTACTTGCCGAGCTGGATGCGAGAAGCCGAGGATCAAACCAAGTGGCGAGCAATTGGAGAGGCCTATGTCCAGCAGTGGACTGCGATAGGCTGATGATGATGATGCGTACTTGGGAGTGGCTAGTGAAACGTATATAATCAATGGTTTTGATGGAATCATGTTCTTTAAAAAAAAGGTTCAGTGGTTTTCAAAGAGGCTATGGTATCGTATTGTTTCCAATTATCTGGCTTAATATATGTTGTGAAGTATAGCTCATTCATAAAATACAATATAATCGTAATAACAGTGTGACTTAGTTTAAAGTTATATCGGATTAACAAAACCTGTTTAGATTAAGAATATATACTGAAAATCCCTCACACAAGTAAATTGAATAATCAAATCTACAAATAATACTCCAGTGAGCTAATGGATCTTAAAAGCCAATTAAGTGCAAGTCTAGAAGAACTTTAAATGGAATGTTCGTGTTGCAGGTAGAGTGTAATATTTTGGTCAACAGTAGTGTTGTGACACACTTCGTTTCCCCTGAGATGCGGAAAACGGGAGACAATGTGACGGGGAATGGTTCGCTTTAATTTTTTTTTCTTTTTTAAGTATTCGCGCTACAAGCGGTACGTTATATTTTAGAAACGAGACGCTCTTAGTGTCTCGTGATATGGAAAATAGGGATATAGGTTTTCGTGGAACACTTTTATTTAAGTGAACACCTTGATCATTGAAGCTTATATTTTTTGGTATAATATTTATTTTCTCATAAAAATACCTTCTGTATGAATTGTAAATTATATCTTTACCGGTAAAAAAAATGCTACATTAATACTAGTTACAGTTTGAACGTTTCTATTACAGTAAATAATTTAAACAAATATTCAAAGTGAAGAGTAAGCTTAAATATGGTTTTACTGAAGTTAGTTTACTATTTCTATAAAATATTTAAAATGTTTTATTGTTTTGTTTAAGATCATTTGGTTTGTACAAAGTTACAAAATATACTCAAATATATTCAAAAATAAATTTAAAAGACTGCATTAAATTGTTCTCCTAGAAGCTATTGATATCCTCTCCAATTGCACGCCACTTGTTTCGATCCTCGGCTTCTCGCATTTTAATCTTATCGATAATATTTAGATATTAGTACATTACTAATTTCTAGTTAGTGCGCTCATATGTCATAGGTATATTCTGGTCTATTAATATTGTAGATGTAATTTTGTGCTTAGCTGTGTTTAAGTGATAATTATATAATAATTTTCATTTTAAATCCTAATAATAAGAATCAATTAAGAAGTGCATTAACTTGAAACAAAATTCTGCTTTTTATTTTATTACATTCTGTATTCTCATAAAATAATATTTATTGTAATAGTAATTAATAGAACAAATTATTAGGAATAAATGCAAATTTATGTTCATAAAGAGTAATAAACAATTCATTTGGCTTCATAGATGATGTTAACTTAAAAATAAGCTTCCAAGAAAAAAACACTACTAGTGCACTTACACAGCTGATTAGATTGGTTGATATAAAGAGGAAAGAGATATTTGAGAGAGTAACTTTAAAGATAAAATTATGGAATAACAAAAGCGGAAAAGGGTTCACTAACGTGGCTTGAATACGTAAAAAATGAGCAGCAAACGGAACGTAAAACAAGTGAATAAGGCCGTTAATAAAAAACTAAAAAGGCTGTTATGGGTAGACGATACAAAGTACACCTATCTACTATTTGCAAATTAGTGTTGACCTGAAAGGGAATAATGAAAAGGGTATATGACCTAAGGTTATATGAAAAGTTCAATTATAATAGATGATATACATTCTAGAATTAAACTCACTTTTACTCATTCCACTAATTAAATAGTGGAATTAGGAGAAGTGAGCTTAATTCTAGAATGTATCTTAACAAATTCCACCAAGTGCCGACAATCGAGAGTATAAAGTAATTAGATGGTAGATGAAGTTTATGAGGATGGAAAGAAAAGAAGTATGTTGCTGAGGGTTTCCTTTCATATGAAATAATTGCCACCGTAGGTCACCATGCTATATTGTTCGCATTCATAGTGAAGATGGTGACAGCCACTCATGCTTTCCATCAGGCTGAGAAGAGTCATATTGACAGCTAAACTATATAAAAAAAAAACATTATATGTTGAACGTGTATTTGTTTTTCTTTACATTCTGCATAATAAAAACTTGAGGCACGCGTCGTCTTATTTTTATTTTTTTGCTTCACCTTCTCAGCTAAAATCTAGAACTTGACATAATGTAGTTAGGCTAGTTACTTCAGCTTAAAAAACTATCACTATAGAGTCAGCAATATTGCTTTCCAATAAAAACAAAAAAAAAACACAATTAAGTTGTTAATGTATTGATTCGATATAAGGAATCGAAGAGCATTATTAATAAATAAATAAATTGGTAGAAAGATGCCTAACGATTGAATGATTTTGTTTAGATTTAATAACAATATATCCCGTTTATAAATAGAAACGAATTAGTTTCTCGTATTCCTACTTTGAAACTGTTTGGTATGTACAGTATTAGGTAAGTTAAGAACGTAGAACTTTTGGCACACTGCCATGCAATAACGTCTTAACTCCTCTGGAGTCCAGTTTGCTTTAATAGACCTAAGTCTTGGTGCAAAGTTGCCAAACAGTTATTTTAGTAGCCATTACCAGAATATTTGAAGCTGCTTGCTTAAACATTCATGCTACCTTTGTGTGGATTCAAAATTATTCGATTGCCTTTTTATCACTTTCAAGAACTCAAAATTGTAAGACATTTGAACGTAGTTACAGTTTTATTCTGCAAATTTAAAACGTAAATTCAATATTAGAATATTGTTTTTATTTACTTTTTAACCGACTTCCAAAAGCAGGTTCTCAATTTCATCGGTATTTTTTTATTTTTTTTTACTCTTTAGAGTAATGGTCAATATCGTCATCTTAAATTAGTACTTTAATACCTTGCTATTAAACTGTTTTATTATAAACTAGCTGTTGCCCGCGGCTCCGCCCACGTGAATGTCAATTTTCGCGGCAAATAGTAACCTGTATAAGCTATATTACTGTAAAGTTTCATCCAAATCCGTTCAGTAGTTTTAGCGTGAAAGAGTAACAAACACACACACTCACACACATTTTGTGTTTTGTTTCTGGTAAATTATCATAACTATTAAGTTATATGTTTGTTTATATTAAAAATTATAACTCCTAATTCAAGTATTTTAAAGTTAAAATTGATCTTTTACATTTTTATTATACGATAAAAAAGTAATCATATAACGTACCTATTGTAAAGTATCTTTTAGAAACTGTTTAAGAACTACCAGATGTGGATGTTGTGTTAGTTACATTGAGATGATAATTTTAGGAACTGGTCACACACACTTTTTTGGAAATATAAATACAACGTAGATTATTTATATATTATTTATTAACTTTATGCACTAAGAATGTACATCGGCGGACTTAATGCCCAGAGCATTCTCTTCCAGTCGACCTTCGGGTGGTGGAGAAATCTTATAAGGCAGGTGTGTGAAATCTTATATACATAAGGAGTCCGTTCAAATTTACAATAATCACATCATATTCAACGTTATACATACAAACATACATATATAAGTAGATATACATATACAGATTACGTATACATAAATACAACATTTATACACTAAATAATGCTTAAAAAAACCGACTTAAAAACTAAAAAGTATCAAATAACTTGTATATGCTACCTATTCATAGGTTTGAAGTCGGTGCCAAGCCAAATGTAATAGTAGGTACCACACTCGCTATATTTCGAGACGAACGTTAACGACGTCACCGACGCTTCGGTTGTTTTGTTCTACGCGAAGAGCAGCTATCCCGCTCAAGGTCACGCCATATCAGGAGATATGGTGGCCATGGGACCACATGAGGAGCATACCCTTTCGAATACAAAAATAATTTTCAAAATCTGTCCATAAATTAACGGAGGAGTAATCCGTGTACATACATACATTAAGAAAAAAAATCGATGAAATTGCGAACCTCCTCCTTTTGGTAGTCGTTTAAAAAGGACGGTAAGCTATAGATTAGAAAATTCTGCCAGTTCATTGAGAAAGAGCTCATGTACTTTATTTTTGAATGTATATCGGTTAGTGGACATACTGATTTCGAGCGGGAGCGCATTCCAGAGTATTACTGCTCGAACAGAGAAGGAACAGTTCACGAAGTCGGAGTAATGAGACGGACATGAGAGAAGCAGATTATTGACTGAGCTAGGATTTCTATCGTGATTAGAGCACAGGTATCGGAAATACGGAGCAAGGTAGGTAGGTAAGGATGGCGAGTTGAGAAATGAAAATAGGAAGGTAAGTGCTCGCTGATTGCACTGTAGGCGAATAAGTAACCATTTTAACTGGGAACGCAAAGCAGACACATGGTCATACTTTCGAATATTGAAAATAAATCGAATGCAGTTATTAAGAAGACGGTCAAGCTTGTTAAGGAGGTCTGCATTCAGGTCGAAGTAACACACATCACCATAGTACATTCAGGGTTCCGCAAACTTTTTGGGTTCAAGGTACATCTAGGAAGATTAAAAATTTTGGAGGTACACCATAATTTAAAAATATTTTTAAGTAATAAAAAACAATGTTTCTTATTAGTCACAAAACTATATTTTTATTTTACACTTTAATTGAGCATAGGCGGTCTCATCTCTCGTCAATCGTCTTGAGGCGTTCCCTTTTTTGTTTTTTACTGTGGTAAGAGTTAAAAATCCTAATCCATAACTTAAACTCCATAAATAACACATAACTTAAAAAAATTCTTATCTAGTTTTATGGTTAGGCATATTTAGACAAAATAAAAAGATCTCAGAAATTACAGAATAAAAAATAAAAAGTCCTCAGAAATCAGAACAGACTTGTCTATAAGTAAATTCTGAAAGCTGCAGCACTTTGAATAGGGAGGGAAGAATAGAAATAGGGTGAAAATGTTCAGGAAGAGAAGAATAGAAATGGAGCGAAAATATTCAGGAAGGGTAGAATAAAAATAAACTTCGTACCGCCATATTTACATATCTGTCTCAGCTGGTCTCAGCTTCCTACAGGCAGTGTACAGTCGCGGACAAAGAAAAAGACTTTTCCCGTTATTAAAAAAAAATTAAATTAAAAAATTAAAAAAAAAATCTATGTCCTACCTCGTAGTATGAACTCAACTCGTGCCAAGTTTCATTTTAATCCATTCAGTAGTTTCAGCGTGATGCGCGGCCAAGATACAGATAGACGTCGCGGACAAAAAAAAATACTTTGCCCGCTATCTTTTAATTTTTCTTATACACAAACCTTGTCCTAACAATAAGGTCCTACACATAAAAAAAGAATCATTTAATTTGGTGCAGCCGATCGGAAGTTATGCGCATACTAACATTTCGGCGATACATTTTTATATAAATAGATATGTTGATACTGAATTTTAAAAATATTATCTAATATCTTTACCATTTTTATTTGCATTCTAAGCAGTGACAACCAACAAAATATGTCGATACAATGACAATTTCTGAATGAACCAACAATAACAACCATCAAAATAATAATATTAAAATACGCGATAATAATATATAAATAATATGTGGTGCCTATTTAAAACCCTTAATTTCATTCGTGTAATAATATATGATGCCTATTTAAAACCCTTAATTTAATAAGTGCTTCAATTTGACAGTCAAAAGTTTGACAGGAAAGTTGGTAGAACAGTTTTTATGGGCAAAAGGAAATTGTTGTTTTTATTATCTTCCCCGCAATTTGATCCCTTCCCTGAACCACGGCAAACATTTCAAAACCTAAATCAGCTAAATCGGCCCGGCGGTTCTCGAGTTTTAGCGAGACAAACGAACAGCAATTCATTTTTAGGGTTCCGTGCGAAAGGCAAAAAACGGAACCCTTATAGATTCGTCATGTCTGTCTGTCTGTCCGTCCGTATGTCACAGCCACTTTTTTCCGAAACTATAAAACCTATAATGTTGAAACTTGGTAAGAAGATGTATTCTGTGAACCGCATTAAGATTTTCACACAAAAATAGAAAAAAAACAATAAATTATGGGGGTCCCCATACTTAGAACTGAAACTCAAAAATTTTTTTTTCATCAAACCCATACGTGTGGGTGTGGGTAGGTCTTCGAAAATGATATTGAGGTTTCTAATATTATACTTTTCTAAACTGATTAGTTTGCGCGAGAGACACTTCCAAAGTGGTAAAATGTCCCCCCCCCCCCTGTTACTTCTAAAATAAGAGAATGATAAATCTAAAAAAAATATATGATGTACATTACCATGCAAACTTCCAACGAAAATTGGTTTGAACGAAATCTAGTAATTAGTTTTTTTTTAATACGTCATAAATCGTAAACTGCAATTTACCTTTCATTCAATCAACACAAATATAAAAATAAAATAAAAATTGTATTATGCTACTTGCTGCTGCGGAACCCTTCATGGGCGAGGCCGACTCGCACTTGGCCGCTTTTTATATGATATAAGAGAAGAAGAAGATATACAAATTGTTTTGTCAACTTTGCAAGTTTTTTCTAGTAATCTATTACTGTAAAAACAGCAAATTAAATACAGTCTACTGAAAAGTCGTCTTCCTTCATACATTTGGACCTTGCTCCTTTACAATGACCATTTAACGTTATTATGGTATTTTAGTTTTTGGTTCAGAATCGATAAGAGCGTCCTCCCAAAAAAATTCTAAATTTCTCTAATGTACAGAATTAATGTTTTTTTTTATTATACCTACTTTAAAAATTAATCATATATGGATTACTCGTATATAGGATAGGTACATCCTACTGTGAAGTTAGTGTTACTTAATTCCAATAGATGTCGTTGTTAAGTTTAGAAACAATTTTCAATAAAATTTCATTGCTTCAGTAACGATTAGAGAGCCCTCCCGTTAAAACATCTAAATTTCTTTAATGTACAGAATTGATCTGTTACATCACATTTTTATTATACGTTCAAAAGAAAATCATATTACGTACCTATTGTAAAGTTAGTTACTTGATTCCAAGAGATGTCGCTGTTTTAAGCAAAGAAACAGACAAACTCAACGTCTACAGATTTATTATACGGGATATATGTATAAATAGATCACGGAACAATATTTAAAGTACTTGCTGTCTAGCAAAAAAAGAATGAATGAAATCACGTGTCATTGAATTACAACCAAGTACATATTTTGACTTTCATCCGCTCTCTCCAGGAAACCGTGCTGAATTTATGGATTAATGGAAACCCAACTATGACAAAAAACGACGCTGAAAAAGTATGAAACAAGTTTCAAAAGCCGTAGTCACGCGTTGTTAAAGTGTTATGGACTATGGTACATTAAACTACATGGATTACAGCTTTTAAAACGTAGTAATGTATCGTCGTCCATAACACTTTAACAACGCGTGACTACGGCTTTTGAAACTTGTTTCACACTTTTTCAGTGTCGTTTTTTGTTGCAGTTGGGTTTTAGTTTTTACTTGTTTTTATTTAAAATGTTTTGGTGCCCCTTATAGGTACCATAGAAATATCACAAAAATCGAATAAATACGGATAAAGTCACAAGAAAATGCTAATAATATATATATTTTTGAAATGTACAAGTAACGCCCTATCGAATGATACCAAACACGGCATATTCATCTCAATTTTTTTTTTAATACAGTACTTTATGTCGGCTAGAGGGCGCCACATTAGATTCAGTGACACGTCATATATCCTATAACCAGCGGACAATCAAGACGCTTCAAACGATACCTCATTTGTCCAGTTCTAATAAGTAGTTAAGGAGCTATGAGGGAACAGATGAACATACATACATACATGCATACTTACATACATACATACATAACCTGTCAAAATCATAACCCTCCTTTGGCTTTGCCGTAGTCGGGTAAAAAGCATCAGTGTCCTTGTCACTACATCGTATAGGAAAATGTATACAAGAAAAAGTCGTTACTACAAGTTTTCACAACGAAAAGGTTTTCTTCGAGGTAGTAGAGCCGCGCTGATTTCAGCACGAACGGGCCGGCGCGACCGGGGCGGTACTACCCTCGCACAGAAAATCAACGTAAAATGACAGCGTGCTGTCGCGTTTCGTTGGTGAGTGCGAGACCGGAGGCCCAATGATGCAGAAGCATCACTAGCCCGCCATGGTGCACCGGGTCACCATGCTGCATTGTTGCATTGTCTGCACGAGCAGTGAGTATGGTTACCACCACTCTTGGATTCTGCTTATGCTTTCCATCAGGCAGAGTAGAGTCATTTCGGCAGGGCCAAACATAAAAAAAAGTAAAATATTTAAACAAATCGCAGAACTGTCGAAAATATATACATTATTTACGATAAGCATTTTAAAATACCAAGACATCGTAATCCACTTATGTAAAAAAGAACTGTGTAGTTCATTTAACATTAAATGTAATATAATCCGACTTTTAGTAAAAATATTATTAATTCATACAGAATTTCGTCAAAACAGATTTCAAAATTGTGTCGTGTGAAAATGTTTCGTAAACGCCAGACCTAAGTGACATATTATCGATAAAAATAAAAAGAAAAACAGAAATTAAAAAAGGGAGAGAAACCAATTGTAATTGAGAAGTTTACGACCAACCATTTGAAGAAAATGTGGTGAGACTCTGAATAAAGGCAAAGTTTTATTTCTTTTTTACCCGACTACGGCAAAGCCAAAGGAAGGTTATATTATAATCTATAACGCGTTATTAAACTTTTTTTTAAATAACAGCGTCAATAAATCTAATGATAAAATATATTTGTCTATTAAATGTTCTACTATCTGTGGATATTCGTTTTAAATTCAAGCCACGGTAATTTAAAATATCCACAAGATCTATAATAAGATTCCGTTAGCCACTCAAATTTTAATATAGTCATGTTCCGCATTTGAAGTCTGCGCACGTGTAAGGGCCTCGATAATAGCATAATTTGTGGCGTTGAGCGCTAAATCAAAGTGGACCGTGGCATAAGGTGTACCGAACCTTAGATCTTTAGTCCGTTTATCATCCGTTTTATACATATGATACATTTATACTATTTTGGTAAAGGTAGGGTTTAAGAAATAAAGGTTAGTAAGTATGAACAGTTTTAAGAATGATTTTTTTTATACTTTCGGGTCGCTACTGTACTGATAAAGTTAACAAGCAGTCCTCTATCTGAGGCGAGCGGTTTTACAAGTGGCGACACTCTTGCCTGCAACACAATTTTGTTACAAATACGAGAGGGCTTGAATTTATTTCAGAGCAGAGACTTGTGAATATACGACTTACAAAACCTATATTAAAAAGAACCCTCCTGAATTCAAACGACAAGATTGAGTCGTCAAATACTACGATATCTTTTTAGATATCTTCTAGTTTTCCTCAGTACTTTTTTTACTCGTTTTTGAGTGTTTTGAAGTGTTTTTTTAGGTTAAAGTGAAAATATTACTTAAACAATTATTTTTATTTGAATGATTTAATCATCCGCCTTGTTACGTTTCAAAACGGTTTTCGAGGAAATAAAATGTTCCAGAATATTACAAAAAAGTATCAAAAATAAAGATAATGATGGTATATGATACCTACAGTAGCATAAAATTGAGCGGCATCACATATTGACGTAAATAGCGCTGATGTACTTTTATTCATTAGATAAACACTTCAAAGTTATCGACTTGAATATGTCTAGTTAAAAAGGCTTATATGAAATAAAAACAAACATTTTCAAACTGCAAATCCACCACTATATCATTTCACTATCTTCGCTTTGTATCTATTATAACAATCATAAATTAAATTTACATTTTTATGTGTAAAATTTTGTCTCAGCACGATCCTACTGTGAGAAATGTCATCAAAATATACACATAAAACTTTTCTTAGACGGTGTATGTTTATACACGATATATTAGTCTAGTATTCTAAAATTTACATTTGGGTTATAAACACAAATATACGGTATCACATTTTCAAGCTAACAAAATAACACTGTAAACTAACTTGGCTTTTATTTACATAGAAATCTTGAACATATCTACTTCTCGTCCAATTTGTTGGCTTTCTCTTACATTTGAAAAATAAAACTCGAAATAATAGGTAACGTATTCTTTTTCAGCTGAGAAGTTATTTAAAACAAACTATAAAGATAAATTGTAGACTGTGGCCATAAGAATTCATATTATACATAACTATATGCAACTAATGATCCTTTGTACATATATTATTTTAAGTACCTAATTGATGATGTAACCCTAGCCATTTCGGGCACGTCACCAGTGGCCAGTGTCAACGTAGACCAGGTGCAGGAGATGTTATAGAACACAAGTGTGTGCGTAAAATGATGCGACGGCTATTCAATACGACCAGGGGAGATCAGGCTTAGGACCGACGGCTTTATGTGCTTTCCGAGGGGTTATCATCCCAACTTCGCTACTCGGGGTTGTTATTAAACATTTCTATAACCATAAAAATGAACAACGCTTTTTGCTCCGAGCGTTAATCAGACAGATACACAGCTAAGTCATTATGACACACTAGTTGTTGCCCGCGGCTCCGTCCGCGTATATGTCGGTTATCGCGGTAAATAGTAGCCTATATGTTATCAGAATAACATATAGGCTACTATTTAATACATCACAATGTATAAACTTTATTAATGTAAGGTTTCATCTAATTCCGTTCAGTAGTTTTTGCGTGAAAGAGTAACAAACATCCATCCACCCATCCATACTAACAAACTTTCGCGTTTATCTTATTAGTAGGATTTGAATAAGTGCAAACAACAACTTTATTTTATCATCTATATACATATGTCAGAGCGTAAGCGTAAGCCTTGCTGACGTCACTGCTTATCTCAGTAGTAACACTTATGATTTTAAGCAATAGAAACCACCACTCAATTCATTATTATTTAACAAATGAACGTTAGATTGAAGCTACTGTTAAAAATTATGGATTGGCACAAACGCGTCGATCCATAACTTCCAGTTTCCAAAATGCGTAGAGCCTATGAGAAGAATACTGGCAAAGAAACTCATGGCCACTCTTTTAAAAGTCACATCTTAAATTATTAGTTACAAATGTTTAATAGTTAATTACAACAATTTAGATGCCTAGTTACTTAGCTTATTTTACAGTTCGTCCTTTCTGGTACAATGCTCGTACTAAAGTGATCTGTTGGTTCCGTCCTTTCCATACGAAACCAACCGACATACATTAAATCATAATGGCGCCGAATGTCGGAAGTCGCTAACTTTACAAAACAATAAAAGCGTCACGCCCTATTCTAATGACATGATAAATCCAAAATTAAATAATTAGAATTACTGCGAATAACCTCACATTATTATAATTTAAATGCAATAGCGGATGCGAGCCTAACTTGTTAGGCTCGTCATTCACAATTATTTGAAATCAATTATTTAAACATTACTTACAGACAATCGTTATTTAATTAAATAGGAGACTATTTATTATAATTATTGTTAGATAGTAACAAGCTTACATTTCAAATTAAGAGTAACAAACAGTATTCCGTTTGGAAATGTTATAATCAAATAACCCTTTTTACAGGACAACATAAATAATTGTAGTTACAAAATATTAAGATATTAATTGTCACAACATAACATTTTGTTTCTGACTTTATAATTGATAGTTAAGTTTTATTGAGACGCTCAAAATCATAAGTAGATGTTTTCGCGCCGACGTTATATATAAAAGCGAAATACCACTCACTGATTAATCACGAAATCTCACAAACTATAACACCTAGAAACTTGAAAGGGTGTAGATATCCGCTAAGAATGGATTTTACGATATTCCACTCCTAAGAGGGTAAAACAGGGGTTGGAAGTTTGTATGAAAGTCCCATGTTTTTGAAGTAAGAGACTTGAATTTAAAATGTATGCTCTTATAGGTGCAAAGGTAAGTATACTAATAATGTATCTTTAGAAATCAACCCCCTTTTGGAGTTAAAACGGGGGATGTTAGTTTGTATGAAAGTCCAATATTAGTGAAGTTAAAATAATTATGGCAGAAGGATTTCGAATTGTATTTAAGTATAAGAATGATTGAAAACAACTACTTACTATTTCGAATCGAATCGAATTGTATTTAAGTATAAGAATGATTGAAAACAACTACTTACTATTGGATATAAGGAGGGATATTTTATTCAAAAAAATATGTGTAAATAACTAAATCCACGCGTACGAAGTCGCAGGCGGCCGCTAGTTAATAGTTATTTGTTATACAAGAGTGCAAAGTTGCTTTTTAACCGCGTGCTCAATTTTGATGACCGAGCAAGCGAAGGATTCTAAAATTAAAAAAAAAATTAGAATCCTGAGCGTCAGCGAGGGAATCAAAAGAGCACGAGGTGAAAAATCGTTGCACTCGAGTGCAACAAGTAACTTTTCATTCCACCTCAGCGAGGAAACAACTAAATGCAAAAAAAGCATTAACAATCACAAGATACTTTTATTTCAGTTTAGGTAATAATATTTATCAGGTACTACATTATGATAGGTAAGTATTACAGATTTATTTTTAAATTATTTCAAAAATACTTAGGTACTCGCTCAACTCCGCGGTGTTACCCGCGATTTTTGTCGTACCGCGAGTTACACCGCGGGACAAAGCTAGTCTAAGAAAAGTAGCCTTGTTACTCCTTAGATTATCAGCTATCTGCCAGTGAAAGTCCCGTCAAAATCAGTCCAGCCGTTCCAGAGATTACCCAGAACAAACAGACAGACAGACCGACTGACAGACAGACAATGTAACAGAAATTGTAAAAAAATAATATTTTAGTATATACATTAGAGATGAAACGGATAAATGTTATGCCGGATACCGAATACCGAATATCCGGCCAACCTTGAAGCCGGATAGCCGAATATCCGGCCGAACATAGTCGAATGTCGACGCGTTCCACGAGTGAATCACTAAGCGATCGGGTGGATTCAGTGCATTGTGTTCTTGAATTGATTGCAAATACGATCTTAAGAAGTTATGAGTACGCTCTTTTCTTGAAGGTTCGAAGGTCGTATATCCGGGAATACCGCAGGCGACAGTTTCTCCTATCTCCTTTTATACGACTTTAAGTATTGCTTAAATGACGTAGCGACAGAAAACGACACAAGTCAATGTAACGATCAAGGAAAAAACGCAATTGCGTGTAAAATTGATTCTTATCTGAATTCAGTACGCATTGGTCGCGATCGTGATCCTTATATTTGGTGGTCAGCTAATGCTGTACAATATCCAAACTGAACTAAAATAAAAAATTACGAAGTTTACTAGAGTTTACCTTTCAGCGCCCTGTGGCAGTGTATATAGCGAATTTTTTTTTCGGGAGCTGGCCTTATATAAGAGGACAAGCAAAACCGTCTATTACCTTTTAACGCAGAGAAATTGGTATTTATTTATCACAATTTGCCCTTAGTGCAGTTTGAGTATTTTTTTAGGTAAAAATCAGGATTCTTTATGTTAAATAAAGTGCCTTCAATCTTTATGTCGTATTTATTTGAAATCCGGTATCCGGCCGGATACTTGTTTCTTATCCGGTATTCGGCCGGATTTAAAATTTGAGCCGGATAGGCCGGTTACCGGATAGTTACCGAATATCCGTTTCATCTCTAAATACATACATATGCATTTCGTAAAAAGTGATTATTTTAATATTACAAACAGACATTTCAATTTTATTTATTTGTATGGATGTATAGATAAATCAAGAAAAATAAAGTTACGTTGTTATAGTTACTTAAGAAGAAAATGGTGCGGCCAGAGCAAATAAAAAAAAACTACACTACACCCAGAATGTTCCGAGTCTAAGTTTTTAACAAATTAAAAAATATTGTATGATTAATTCGGCGCCATCCGCGCCATGAAGGAAGAAGTAAATAGGTTTAATAATGTTTTGAATTCACAAACTTAGTGCACCCGAGCGATGTTCTAAATTCAATTTACTTTATTCTCTAGAGGATAAAAACGGCTTTTACACTCAGATATCGAACGGCAAAAATACTCTTTACGAGCTGGTGGGATGAAAATATAATTTATTCCTATTATAGATATTTTTATCCATTTATTAGAGTATTGTTTGTGAAAAAAGGCGTAACTTACAAAGAAGTTTAAAGTTGTAGAAGACTTTTAAGAATAAATAAGTTTTGATAGAAACATAATCTAGGCCATTTCAGATAATAATCACCACAGAATGAATGATATAATATTACTAAAGGTACTTTAATTTTTAACATTTTGGAGAAATACTAAATATAATAAGTATCTCAAAAAAAAAAATTCAGCTATATATTATTACTAGCTGACCTACGCAACCTCGTTTGCGTCCAAACTACCATCCCCCGTTTTAACCCCAAAAGGGGGTTGATGTCTAAAGATACATTATTAGTACACCTTCACACCATCTATAGACCATACATTTTAAATTTCAAGTCTCTTACTTCAAAAACATAGGACTTTCATACAAACTTCCAACCCCCGTTTTACCCCCTTATGGGTAGAGTTTTGTAAAATCCGTTCTTAGCGGATGTCTACACCCTATAAGGAACCTACCTGCTAAATTTCAAGTTTGTAGGTGTTATAGTTTCTGAGATTTCGTGATTAATAAGCGAGTGGTATTTCGCTTTTATATATTATAGATATAATCTATACATCTATCCTATATCCTATAGCGTTATTTGCATTTAACTTCTACACACGTACATGTACAAGCACGATGTAATATATGGAGGCATAATAATAGCGTATATCACGAACAGGAAGCTGACCACGGGCCGGGGGACATACTTGATTTAATATGGACATTGTGTCTGATATAGCACGCTCGTGTGGGGTTGCGAAGGTATTATCGGGTTTAATGAGGTTCTTAAGTCGTTATTATGAAAATCTTCATCATATGTCGCATAATGTTCTTCGCTAACCCTCTTACTGGCTTCTAACAGCTAACGACCTGTTACACTATTGCATTGTTTCTTTATCTACAGTATATTCATCTTTTATGCTTTGATCATTAGGACACCCACGATTTTACCAATTCGTGTCGAGACAGGACTCGAATCTTGTCCCTTTTCAGGGTTACGAAATACTGAAATTTACATAGAAAATGCACAATTCGTAAAGGCACTTTCTTGAATAAAATTATATTATCTATACTAATATTATAAAGCTGCAGAGTTTGTTTGTTTGTTTGTTTGTTTGAACGCGCTAATCTCAGGATCTACTGGTCCGATTTGAAAAATTCTTTCAGTGTTGGATAGTCCATCTATCGAGGAAGGCTATAGGCTATATTTTAAGTATGTTATGTCAATTTAGTTATTATACATAAACTAGCTGACCCAGCGAACTTCGTACCGCCATATTTACTTATCTCTCTCAACTTCCCATTATCTTTTAATTTTTCTTGTAGGTACACAAACCTTGTCCTAACAATAACTAACAATAACGAACACATCAAAAAGAATTATTTTATTTGGTGTAGCCGATTGGAAGTTATGCGCGTACATACATTTCTGCGATTCATTTATATATATATAGATTGTAAGTGTGTGTCAAAAACAAAATATTATTACAATATAAAGCCCATCTAAAAGTTGCCAGGAAGTGATTGCAGACTGCGATTGCCCATTGTACCAATGTTTTTTTTATTTCTATCCTACATTTATGTTTCCCAGTTATGGTGTGCGAAAAAGAGTACCTATCTATTTAAGTAATCCATAGCAATTATAATCTACCTCGAGGACTAGTTATATAAATCAAATGATAATCCTTGCTTCAAAGAGGTGTACGATTCTCTTATAACTGATAGCTTTGTATGAAATGAACTTATCATTATAAATAAAGTTATATTATTCGGCCCTGTATTAACGTGGCTTGAGTAACCATCCTTCCGATCTTAATCGATTTGCAAATAGGGAAGATTTTTGAGGTATATCCTAAAAACCACATCGTTCGTTATCGATTTTGTTTAGAAAAGCAATTAAAACAATTTTGTGGAATTTGAATTAACGTTAACGTTTTGATTACTAAGTCTTTATTGAACTTTTAATAAAAACTCGAAATGAGTTTCGAATCTAGATATTTTCTTTCTTTTTCCTTGAGAGAATTTCAACAACAAAAGTAATGAACGTGCGGAACTTGTGTTTCTGTCCGAGTCTTTCGTCAGTTCGAGTGACGCCTAGGTGGAGGAAGACGTGAAACGTGTTTGTAAAATTTTAAATTAGTTTACACATTATGCCCAAACATTTAGTCTAACGTCCTTCGGCATCTATTACTACATCATTAATTAGATTATTCCAAGTGTATGTACCTAAATAGTAGTATTTGTAGAGATAACCACTCATGCGCGCTCTACAGGCACTCAATTTGATGGCGAACAGAATTGACTTGTTCTCATGCTCACTGCATGAATTCACTCAAGTCGCTTACTGAGTTATGTGTACTTATTATTCTTGTTTACTACATTATTGCATTAGGTTAATGGCCTATAATAATAGTTGTGTGTGTCAACGATAAAAAATATAACTTAAATAAATGTTAATCGATTTATGTAGTATTAATAATTCAAAAGTAGCTCTGTCCGTTGCACTTCCACGGCTTAAACGCTTTTACGATTTCATTGAAATATGGCATGGAAATACCATATTTCAATTATTCTGATTCATGAAGAAGAACATAGGCTATTCTTTATTGCGATATCGAACATACAAGTTAGCAACCAAAATTAGTACACAATATTCTATTTAACTATCTGTGTTATAAGCCGAGGAAAACTTTAGGTTAGTAAAAAGTAGTAGTACTTAGTAGGAAGTAGAGCCACGCTGATTTCACAGAATAGGCCGGCTCGACCGGGGCGGTACTACCCTCGCACAGAAGATCAACATAAAATGACAGCGTTCGTGCTGTCGTGTTTCGTTGGTGAGTGCAAGATCGGAGGTACAATGATTCAGAAGCATTACTAGGCCGCCATGGTGTGGGTCACCATGCTGCATTGTTGCATTGTCTGCATTCGCAATGAGTATGGTGACCACCACTCTTGGATTCTGCTTATTCTTTCCATCAGGCAGAGTAGAATCATTTTGGCAGGGCTATACATAAAATAAAGATAAAATTTTAACAAAAAACGACTTCAAGGTTCGACTCGATTTCTCTTAGATGCCATCATCAGATCTTGGTGTCTTTATCATGGTACCACCGTTGGGATATCTCCTTTCTAGTAAAAAAAGAATCATCAAAATCGGTTCATAAACGACGAAGCTATTTCGGACATCTTTTCGGACAGCTATTAACACACAACGCCATCTAGTCCCAAGCTAAGCAGAGCTTGTGTTATGGGTACTAGACAACTGATACAAATACATATATACTTTTTAAGTATCTGCTAAGCTATCAGCAAACACACATAAAAAAAAAAACATAAATACAGACGAATTGAGAACCTCCTCCTTTTTTGAAGTCGGTTAAAAAGATCTAGCATTAAACTGGTTAAAAAAATACTAACCCTTTAAAATGCAACAATAACAGGCATAAAATCTTTACACGGCGCGGCGTAAATAATACAGGATTTTGTAATATACTTTTTACTGCCTGATGAATGTTGCTTCAACCCAAGAGTGATTGAAAAAGGCCAGGGAGAAGATTAGAAAATTATTGGAAGAATCTTATCCTAAGATGAGATCGGTAATCTTATAAGTTGCACATATATTACGCGAACATCGATTGTAATAAAGTTAATCATAAAAATGATAAATATATTTTTAATGTACGAATGTATTTAAAATTGTAATTAATTTGAATATTATACTTTCCCTGTGGAAACGATCAATAATATAGAGTGACCCACCCAATTTGTCTCACGAGTGTCGCAAAGTTACGTTCAGTTTTGTAGTCATCTGTCACAATCGGAGTCCAGTTTACACCGTTTTAATAGTTACTTCATCATTTCATTAATATAATTTTTTAACCGCAGTTGCCATCCATTCAGGGAACCACTCTCCTTTTAGAAATATTTTTATTATACGTGCTTCTGTCCTTATATACCTAATATAGTATAGTACTACATCCATTATGGTAATCGGTCACGTAAGTAACTCTTTTGTCATGGTCGTTGAACATTTCTCGGTCGGGTTTTGTCCGAATTGATATGAAGGACTTTGAAAACTATTGAATTTATGAATCCAAAGAAATTGGTTTTCACGAACGCCTAAAGGTTTTGTTTGAAATTTAAGTATTTTTTTGTATCGCCCTGCCAAAATGACTCTGCTCTGCCTGATGGAAAGCATAAGCAGAATCCAAGAGTGGTTATCACCATACTAATTGCGAATGCAGACCATGCAACAATGCAGCATGGTGACTCACACCATGGCGGGCTAGTGATGCTTCTGCATCAGTGGGCCTCCGGTCTTGCACTCACCAACGAATCACGACAGCATGAACGCTGTCATTTTACGTTGATTTTCTGTGCGAGGGTGGTTCCGCCCCAGTCGAGTCGGCCCGTTTGGGCTGCAATCAGCGTGGCTCTACTACCTTTGAAGATGTATTGTTAACACCAATTATAATTTATTTTAGCAATTTGACATGTCTTTAAAGCAAGTATAAAATTACGAACTACCTACAACTTTTAAAGTTCTTAAATAATTTTTGAAATACGGTTAGGTGAGTCGTAGGTTTTTTTTGTATTAGTAAGTCGATGTTGTTGTTATAAATAACGTCATAAAGGGCTTATATCTAGACTTGGATTTTTATTATGTTACTAATGTTTTTAAAAGCATTCAGGCTACAGATGCAGTCACAATTCAAAAGTACAAGTCTAATCAAAATAATAGAGAATTTTAGATAAGTAGTTAAGTTTCAACAGTTTGAACTACATAGAACTATACTTTAATAAATTGCAGTATAGAAATGGATTTTGATGAGATGAGATGAGTGAAAGATGAGATGAGATGAGGATGAGAAATGATGATGGGTGAAATTATTGTCAACTTATTATTAAGGTATACTAGACTACAAAAAATATAGATAAATACTAACAAGTCTATCACTTTAAATATACTAATAGAATGCCTAATTATAATCACCCCGAGTCCTAGCTTTCACAAGGGGCTACCTTTTATGTGAAAATCAAATTTATGTAGAACGGGACGGCCCGCGGGGTATCACTAAAACGGAAATTAAATTGTCTACCGTAAAAGTGGAAATAACATTTTTGATGCGACAGGAGATACGTTCACACTGAAGTAATTTCTTTTTGTTTGTGTGTCGGGGGATTACCGTTTTTACGACGCCATTTTATGTTAGATTCTGATATGGGCTGTCATTATTAATGGGTTATTTTAGAACCGTTTATAAAATATATCACTTCTGTAATTGGATATGTCATTTATTAAACTTATGCTGATATTACTCGGTGGGTCGTAAAGCGATTAATAAATTAAGAGGTTAAAGTAACTGAAAATATAATATTAAGAAATCTTTCAAAGTTTTTAACCTGCCTGTGACCACGGCCAGTGCAACCTGGTCGAAACGTCAGGCAAAACAGAGGTATGTAATAAGTGATCGCGTTAATTCCCGTAAAAATAATAATTTTTAAATCTTTCAAAGATTGACACCAGACAATAATTTCATATTTCCGTCTTTTTAATTGTAGACTAGAATTATTGGCTTCCGTCATTTTTCTTAAATGTAATTTTATTAGCTGCACTTGTAACTCAGCGATGTTGTAAATATACCTTAGTAATGCTGTTTTACCTACTTGTAATGTTGATGAACAAGCATTCCTATTACTTAACAAAGAATAATACATTCGGACGTTGTCATTCCATGACATACAACCCAAAGTCTAAACTAGAATTTGAACTTTAATAAGCTCGGAAATAGAGTACTAAAATTGCAAATACTTTTACGAGATATTACGTAAAATATATTTTGATTTGCAACGTAGTTGAATAAAGAAAACCAATGAAGTGAACATTCCGACTACCATCAACAACTTTGGCGCAACAACCCTTTGATTCTAACAACTTTAGGTAACGATGCATATTTCTTATGAGATTTAAATTAACAATGGTTTGCTGTAATAAATCTGATACTAAATCAAAGCTGTAAAGTATATCTAGTTATACATATTTTATATTTTTATTTTTTTATTTTTATACATATATACTTTTTTTTGTAAATACATACATATTATAGATAGAAAACACCCAAACCCCGAAACAAATATTTGCAGTTCATTCAAACTTTTGCAGATCATACGAACAATTGGTCCGACCCGGGAATCGAACTCGAGACCTCAAGCACAGCAGTCGCACACGCTACCACTGCCCTACAGAGGCAGTTAGGCTTACAAATATTCGGAGCTAATATATAGAATTCATGTGAAATCCGAGGGACTTGTAAATATTTATTTATTTATTTATAATAACTTTATGCACATTTGTACATTGGCGGACTTAATGCCCAAGGCATTCTCTTCCAGTCAACCTTAGGGTGGTGTAGAAATCTAGTAAGGTAGGTGGTGCACAGAGGTTACATAATCAATCAAAACAAACAAAACACATAAAAATAGACATAGTAAATACATGAACGAAGATTTCTGTCGTGATTCGAGGATAGATAACGGTAGTATTGAGCAAGGTATGTAGGAGAAAATGGTGAGTTGAGAAATGAAAACCATTTTAGTTGGGAACAATAGGCTGACACATGGTCGCACTCCCTAAGATTAAAAATGTATCGAATGCAGTTATTAAGAAGGCGGTCTAGTTTATTGAGGAGATCTGCATTCAGGTCGAAATAACATACATCACCATAGACAATTATTGGAATTATTAAGGATTGCATTAGCGTTGTTTTAGTGGTAGTTGGCAAGAAGTTTTTGAGACGATATAACGTTCGCATGTTTCCCGTTACCCTCTGGCTGAAATAGGTAACTTGAGCTTGCAGATCAAGGGTCGAGTCGATGAGTAAGCCTAGATCTTTAACTACGGGGCTGAACGGAATGACTGAGCCACTGAACACAATTGGTAAGATTGAAGCAGTATCGATTCTGCTTATCATGCGTAGCAAACGCATCGTCTACTATCATCGCCTGGCATTTAGTTGGGTTAACCGACAAGCCAAATCTCGTCGACCATAACCTTAAGGTCTCTAAGTCCCTGTTGACTTCGTCGATAACTTGCGTTATATCCTCCAATCTTGCCTGTGAATACACTCGCAGATCGTCAGCATACAGGTGATACGCACTCCGAAGTTGTTGAGTTATGAGGTTAATAAATATTGAAAATAAGAGAGGCGATAGAATATCGCCTTGAGGGACGCCAGCGCGGAGGTCGCACCAACTCGATGTACCTAGAGTCATCAACACGAACACACTGCTGTCGCCCCTGAAGATAAGTGGAGAACTATTCCAGTGCCTCGGAAGGTACCATAAGATATGTATGTAAGTAAATATCACCTACCCTAATGAATTCCATGCGTGTAAAATTAAATATGACTAAAATTAAGCGGATAAATTTAGTTTTAATTCTTTTTTCTGTCCCCAACAACTAAGCTACGCTCAAATTGTATTTTGAATTATACTGATCTAAATTATCTATTAGTTTCTGTCTATGTTAACTCATTTTATTATTGTAAACAAAAGACATTCACAAATCAATGTTCTCCCGAAGATTTGAAATCAGGGCAAGAGATGAAACTTAAGACCGTTCTGCTTACAGCTAACCCGTACTGGGGTATTAAGTAAGAATAGGATCAAGGGGTTTAAGTTTGCGGATTTTTAAGACCTTGATACCAGACGTGATGAGTTAAAAGCCCGACCAACTGTAGCAATAAGCTATAACCGAAGTAACGGTGTGCTCACACATCGACAAAACGATCAAATCTTCGGCTATAAAGTTGGGTAAATACTTAACCCACATGCGAGTATATGAAATAATCACTTGGATAATTGACGCTCTGCGTCTGGCCAGGTTAAACGAGGGACTGACGGCTAAACGTTGTTAAGAATTGTTTAATCGAATTAAGAATTTCTTGTAAAAAAACCCTACAACCTACAACAGTCCGACCGAATCTAACCCGAGACCTCCCGCTTGGCCGTTGCTAGACCGACGAGACAGTTACTAGACACTTATTACAGTGATTAAGATTACACAAAAGAGGGAACTTAAAGAAGGTATTTTCATGTCAACTTAAATGTATGCTCAATACAAAAGAGTATAACAACACAGTAAGGTTTTAATAGATTTATTCATATTGTTATTACGATACAAAATGCTTATGTTAAGTGTTAGAAAAGATTAAGCGAATCTCCGAATAAATCTCCTAATAGGGTAGAAATCACGGCACAATAGTGAAATGGAAGTCATTTGTAAGGCAAATGTAACAAAGTGTGTTATAGATATAACCCGCGGGTGTGTTCTAAGCTTAAAAGGGTCACTTTTGTCTCGCGTACTATTTGATGTTTTTGTCACAAAAGCGTTGCGGTTGAAAAGCTGTTGCGTCACCCCATTTAGTGCTCGTGTTTTGTAAAGAGTCGTTAGAATATATTTATATGTTTTGTTTTCACCTTTTATGACAATTAGGTTTTAACATTTCTAGTTTTTAGTAAAATTTGGTAGAGCTTGAACAATTATAATGATTGCTTACGTTTCAACATATCTGATGAACTGGAATACTGCGGACATTATGAGTTTCTTTAAAAATAAGAATGTCGTTACTTGCTAGAAGATATATAAATAAATATAACGATTTAATATTCAAATGAATCAATCCCTAGTATCTTTGAAGTAAGTTTATAAGATTTTTAAGTATTAATGTTTAGATACAAACTCGCCGTACTGTTATATTTTTCAGTTATATATCTAATAACTTCAAGCGAGCACATTTTGTACATAATCTGAATTTCATACATGAAATTTAGCTGCAGAGGGTTTAGCGGGCTATAAATCGAGCTAGCTAGGATTCATTTTTATAAATTTAACAATATAATACCGAGCAAAACTCGGTCATCCAGGCACTACTAAAGAAAATAATTTTCTAAAGTAGCTTAAAAACTACACCGTATAAGTTATTTCTACGTAAACAATTGGTATCAATTGCATAAAATACTCGGTAAAGTTCAAGTGACGCACATATTGCAATGAAGTTGTAATTACTTAATGTACCAAAACATACGGTTTAAAGCTCAAAAATTATCTTGATTACATGTCATCAAACTCTAAACTTTGCACATAAAATAACCTCTATACAATTACAATATTCTCAAATATAAAGTGATTCAATACGTTTGAGAAGACTTTCTGTTTTGTCTCATGTTTTTGTTATTGCAAGACAATCGATATTATTAAAGCCTCAATCATTAAAAATTTTTTATATAATAGGGGGCAAACGAGCAGACGTATCGCCTGGTGATAAGTGATTACCGCCGCTCATGGCCACCCGCAACACCAGAGGCGTCATAAGTGCGTTGTCAGCCTTTAGGGGATAAGGAAGGGGATGGGGAGAGGGGTTGGGGTATGGGCCTCCTGTATCCTCACTCACTCAGTGAAACACAGCGCAAGCGCTGTTTCACACCGGTTTTCTGTGAGGCCGTGGTATCACTCCGGTCGAGCCGGTCCATGCATGCAGAAGCGTGGCTCTCCCACGATATCTGTGTGTAATAATCTGTGAACTAAAATTTAAAAGCTTAAGTTCCCTCGTTTAACACATTTTGTTTAAATCTCTGCTAAATTTCTCCACTAGTCTCTTCTCTGAAATTGGCTTGAAATAGTTACGCGCTATTATAAGACTTCCTATTGTGTCTCTGCTTGATTCAATGACGTGGTCCGATTGGACAAAATATAACAATAATAATGCATATACACTGTTGAATGACCAAACAAACTTAATTCCATCACCACTTCTAAGTATGATTGCGGGTAGTTCGGCACAGATGTCGTTGTGACATTGTATCGATCGTGATTATAGCGTCATCGAAACGGTATATAAAGGGCCGACAGCGGTGCGCTAGCGCGCATTCGAGCTCAAACGCTCGACGAGTCAACATCTCCTGAGGATTCCCCGTGGAGGGGCGAAACACGTGTCGAGTATAGGTTTGGTTGCATGGCATGCTAATTATTTCTCACTTGTTTTGTATGTGTACATATGCATAATACCCATATTTGCATGTGAGTATGCATGACGGTGGGATTTGTGCCCTGCTTTCAGACCTGGATATTTGTCTCGCGGAATTAAAGCTAAATATATTTCATAGCATTTAATGTCATGGATTTTCGCAAAGTAACGCCTGATTCCATAACTTATCAAATCTAAGGTAAAGTTGCTGATTAAAAAATCTAGGAGAATTTCTTACATCCAAACGAATTATCTAATTAGTAACTAAAGGATCGCAGAAAATATTATCGTTATTAATGTATACGCTCGTTTTACGATGTTTAATCAACTTGTTTTCAAGTTAAATCATAATGTTTGTGAACCCTAAGGAATCTCAATTAGATCAAATCTATAGATTGCATATATATAATTTAATATGTGCTATATATCGTGAGATACGCTAAAGCTGTCACTTTTTTTTTTTTTTTTTTTTTTTCTTATGTATGGCTCGCCAAAATGACTCTACTCTGCCTGATGGAAAGCATAAGCAGAATCCAAGAGTGTCGGTCACCATACTCACTGCGAATGCAGACAATGCAGTATGGCGACCCACACCATGGCGGCCTAGTGATGCTTCTGCATCTTTTAGTCTAGTCAACAAGTATGGAACTTGTTGACTAGACTATTTGGGCCTCCGGTCTCGCACTCACCAACGAAACACGACAGCACGATCGCTGTCATTTTACGTTGATTTTCTGTGCGAGGGTAGTACCGCCCCGGTCGAGCCGGCCCATTCATGCTGAAATCAGCGTGGCTCTACTACCTATAAACCACTTATTTACTTACTAGGGTTAGTGACCTAGACTAAGCGGCTTAGTGTCGAATCTTCATCGTATATATATATTTAAGTTCCTGTCGCCATCCAAAGAAGGTAAATAAGTCAAAGTTTTATACGCGGACGAATTCTAGTTTGCCTTTGTTGTTGCATAAAATAAAAGGCAAAACGAAGCGGTAAGTCTAGCTACATAACTACGATTTGGGTATCTCAATTTCGATTGGAGTTTAAAGGTATTATCATAAAATTTAATAAGGTCAAATAATTAGATGTAAACCTTAATATTTTTAATTCCTCTGTACGTGCGTTTGTCACATAACTCCTCGATAACAATTCGAATTTAAAAAGTTGACATGGTTGACATGGACAGTAATGTGTACATGATGAGAAAATGAGGTTAAGTAATAAAGGTATTTAAATAGAAAGAGATTTTCTTATTTCAATGAAGCGAGTGTAGTTAATGTAGGAAATAAATATTTTAACTTAATTGAACCAGCTTTAAGAACACCGACAAATAACATAATTCTTGGTTGCTAACGTAATACTTGAATACACTTTGAATGTATGTATATAAGAATAGTTGTACTAGTCCTTCAGATAATTTCTAGTAAATTGTAAGGCTATGAGATTTTGTTACTGACTAAACACTGAGATGTCAGACTGTGTTACTAGTTGACCTGAACCTGTAGTAAAAAGTAATGTGCAGAAGTCAGACACGGCATGAATATGTAATACTGTTGTGTTATAATGGATATACTGAATCTCTTCATCCTCTTTATTTTCCCTAATGTTGTATTTTTATTCGATTTTTCTCATAATAACGTGATTCGGTAATAATTGACTAGTAAATTGAATTTTTAGAGAATAGGGTATTTTTAGACTAATGTGAACTATCTGCCAGATAACTACAAATTTCGGTTTCACAGGGTGTCACCAGTTCCTTATAAAGTCGTAGATAGTTATGTCATATCACATTATTGGACTGCATGGTTGGCCTAGTGGTTTAAGCGGTCGCCACGCTGCTTTCTACTGCGCCAAGTATTGTGGGTTCAAATCCCACATAGGACAATATTTTGTGTGATCCACAAATTATTGTTGTTCTGAGTTTGGGTGTTCTTTGTGTTTGTTTCATGTATGCTTGAAAAGTCCCCTGCGACTGCGACACAGGATGAATTTATTTTTTATAGCCTCGGCTGGATGCGAGTAGCCGAGGATCGAACTAAGTGGCGTGCAATTGGAGAGGCCTATGTCCAGCAGTGGACTGCGATAGGCTGATGATGAAGCGGCCTCGGCTGGCAAACGAGCAGACGTATCGCCTGATGGTAAGCGATTACAGCCGCCCATGGACACTCGCAACACCAGAGGCGTCGCAAGTTCGTTGCCGGTCTTTGGGGGATGGGGAGGGGGGATAGGGGTAGGAGATGGGGTATGGGCCTCCGGTATCCTCACTCACTCGGTGAAACACAGCGCAAGCGCTATTTCACACCCGCTTTCTGTGAGGCCGTGGTATCACTCCGGTCGAGCTGGCCCATTCATGCCGAAGCGTGGCTCTCCCACGGTAATAATTCCTAATGAGGGAATTGTCTTTTAAAAATAAAAACAAAATATTAAAATATAAATATACCTAAAACTGACATATCTCTCTATTTTAAAGCCAATTTCGCCACGTGCTAATAAATTACCTGATTAGACTATTCTGAGTTTAGATATATAACTTAATCTATATCATCCTTTAGTAGTCCTGGATTTTTTTTTATTTAATTAACTAATTATGAATAATTTAACATTTATAGTACGGAAAGATATAATTAGCAACGATAGAGACTATTTATTAGTCAATAGCGTACCTAAGGGAGTGCCACCACAACAATAAGTGTATATTTTAAAACATTCAATTTAGTAAAATATTAGCCTTACCCTACTTCCTACTAGATTTTCTACGTTTTAAGAGTATCATCATCATTAACAGCCTTTAACAGTTCTCTGCTCAATAAAGGCTTCTTGACCATTTCACACTAGTTTATCACACCGTAGTGTAGTACGCCGAAACTCCTTGCTACGGCTCTAGAGTAGTGGGCCGAAACCCCCTTGCTTCGGAGAGCCGTATCGGTTCCGGTTTTGGCCTACTACATCACGCTGTAATAAAATAGTGTGAAACTGCCAGAAGCATATTATGGTGATGGTCATTATTTGTTTTACATCGGGCCCTAGTGCCATAATAATATGATCTACAAAACATCTAAAATTTAGAACTTTTAAGAGTAATTGTATTTGCGACATTGGTAATTGAAAGAATAAGCTGTATGACTTTTATGTTATCGAGTTGTTATATCTTACTCCCCCGAATACTGACATGCAGTAGGAACCTAAATAATTCAAAGGATAATTAGTAGAATTACATAATCTCTTCTTAACTCCGTAGATAGGTATTTATAGGAGCTTTATTCCAATACTTGTCGACTGACAAGCTTAGTATACTTACTAAGCTTATTCAGTGCCCTTATGGATCGGCAGTTAGAAAATAGTATGATGAAACAGACTGCATTAATAAAAGTGTAATTAATCTTTTGAACCAAGATTTGCTTCTTTAGTTCTGTGTCAACATAAATTTTGAGACGTTCATTAATTTTGTTATTTAATAGAGATATGCGTCTTGTTACGTACATCATTTATGAAGATTTTTCTACATTAAAATTGTCAACATTTTTGTCAGTGTGTCATGAATTCGAGAACAAGAGGCGAAATGAAATAGCTTTATTGTAGACCAAGAAAATTGAATTGAAGTAGCACTTTAGCGAATTAAAAAATGAAATGGGATATGTGACGGTTGTTAGTAGTATTTCGTTTCGTTTATCTATATGTATAGTGAAAATATTTATTTATAATTATATTTTTGAGACTTAGTGTTTTCTATTTTTATCAAAGGCGATTCTAAACGTTAATGTCATAACTACTTTTTGTGGTACACAAGGAAAACGAGGTCTTAGATAAACTTGATATGGTGTCACAGGTACCTGTGGCACCTACAAACAGGTACCTATTCGTTAGCCGAAGTGGTTACCGAATAAGTATTCGATAGCCACTTTGGCTAACGAATAGGTACCTGTAGCACCAGAATCACAAGTGGATTTTCGGCGTCTGCATATCCTATTATAAATGGGAGTGGTATTCAGTATTCACTTAGCTCTTTTTTCCTCATTAAAAAATCCTTTTCTACTTTGTTTTTCAGAAACTGACGCGGCTTGAGAGTATATATGCTTAATAATTCAAAAATGAGATTGACACAATACAATACGATACAAACAAAATAGTTTAATTTGAGCTTACAAATGTCAACCAAGGGCTTTATAAGTCGCCGTTGTTCTAAAAATAGGTAAAGAAAATAAGGACAACGCTTTCAACTATCCTAAAATAACGAACACAACTTAAATTTAGAAACCGAAAGACAAGAGAAATTATAATTGGTTGTTTGAACTCAAAGACAGGTTTAAGCAAGTCGTCAGTCAAAGTAACGGAGCCCTTTGTTAGACGAGGTTAACAATAAATTAAACTGCTTCTATCAAGTTAAGAACAATTGTAGGGGCTCTAGTTCGCTTCGAAAACTTGTGAAAGACAAAGGAGACAATTTAGGAATAAAATGAGGCTGTATTTTAGACTTCTGCTGAATATCTTTGGTTTAGAAGTCGGAGTTGCGGTTCGTGTCTGCAAAATTCTAAATTATTCTAGCTTGTAAAGCGATTACTATGTGTTTATCTATTTAACGAGTTGTATATGCCTTTATAACATATATTTGAGTCTAAATGCGTCAACTAATAGACCCTTCATAGCTCAAACCCCTTGTAGTATATAAAGCCTCTGTAAAACTCTAGTTTACATCTGAGGGCTCCCACACATAACTGCGAATTCGCAAGGCATCGCAAATATCTGCGAGCTCGCACGACTGTTTGCTTTTATTACTGTTTTTGCGTTATCGATCAAGATGGAAAAAAAAACTGTAAGTGGAAGAGGTTTGTTTTTTAAGATATGCGTTTTTTTTTAGTTTTTTCCCTGATCTCTCAACTTTCAAAAATTAAAAAAAAATGTATGTATAAATTTTTCAGAACATGTACAATTATTGTACATACTAATAGGTAGAAAATTTTATAACTAATCCAAAAATATATTTATATTAGGAGGTATTCCTAAAAAAATATCGAGAAAACTAGGGGGTGCTTGCTGAAAGACCAATCGTCAAAAACGTCAGATGCGCTGATAGGCTATGACTCAAATTATTCAAAAGTGTTCAAATTCATATTATTCAGAATGAACACTCAGTAGAAGCCATAGAATCAACAACTTTTCTCGACTTAAACATCGAGAAATATTGTGGAAGTGTGTGTGTTATTGTGTGCAGCATTTCAATTTTTTTTTATATAATTTGATTAGTTGTCTTTGCTTTATGAATTTAAAAGTTCATCTAAGGATTAATAAAACAGTCTGTTTTACAGCAATATACCTTTATAGCATGGGTATACTAACCTACACTAAAAGAATACATTTACACTATACATTTATGTCTATTCATTCAAGAGAAACTTTAATTATTAGACTTTCTTATGTGAATCTCAATACTTGGATAAAAGGCCGGGCGTGCTCCCATTGTCAGACCGTTGCTTTATGAATCTAAGATTGATGGCCAACTATTAAATATACCGAAAGCCCGGTTTGATATTTATTATATCTGATAAATACAAGAATGAGGCAGTTCTATCACTTAATGTTCGTCGATAATTCAGAGGCAGGAATCTATTAATCATTATTTGTATAACGTACCAAGTCATTCTGTATTGTTTTTGTTGTATAAAAGTGTGTATTGACAGTGAACTATTAGGTATATAGGAGTAGAATAAGCAAAATTCATTTAGGAATTTAAATAGTAAAAAGTTTTTGTAGGTTAACATGATATTTGTGTGTAACATCCACCAGTTACTGAAAATTATGGAAAGCCCCTTATTAAATTAAAGATTGATTATGTTTGATCTGTATAAAGCAATAAGTAGTTATTAATATGCTTCACAAAATAAGGAGAAAAGGAGCTTGCTACTTTAATGACCGGTGCCATTCAAGTAGTCATTGTTAATTCTTGTGTTGTCACTGTCCCTCTAAGGTAAATTACCTTAGGACTAGAGGATTTTATAAAAAAAAAACCGTGTCATGATGACTATTTCGTTCCAGTATTTGATGAAGTATTTATATAAGTAATAAAGCCATGGACTAATATATCTTATAACTTTGCCACTATAATGACAATTTTTTTTTTACTTTTGTAAAATACCTTACTCCTATGAATACTCTATTGACCGGATTTAAAAAACGACTTTCTATTGAAATACTGAAAGATTTCAAATTAAAATTCCATTTAACTTTTATTAATCAAAGCACTCCGAAAACAGAACCTCTCAAATAAAAATTGAAACATAAAAAAGTATTAATAATTCGCGAATGTATCGGGACACTTTATTCTAATCATCTTTTGTTTTATTTTCCTATTATATATAGATTCCTATATATAGATAGAGTTAAATTTATTTAAATATAGAATACATCTACTTACCAAGTTTCAACAGTATAGTTCTTATAGTTTCGGAAAAAAGTGGTTGTGACAGACAGAGAGACAGACGGACGGACAGACAGACAGACATACATGACGAATCTATAAGGGTTCCGTTTTTTGCCTTTCGCACGGCACCCTAAAACAGTTGATCTCTTTTATACACGTATGTTTACTGAAAAAAATATTATTAAGATTAGGAATATGTACTTCTGACGATCATAAATATTTCATTTGGGTTCTTAGCACTCATTTTTGGTGTAGTCATTAGTAGAACTTCAAAAGCAAAGGACAAATACATTACAACCAATTTCAATGCCAGTATGTGTTAAATTAGTAGCGTAGTCGCTTCAATCAACGTGAGGTTAACCAAATGGACAGTGTGTGTGGTTAGTCGGCTCATGTCAATCTATATAAATATAGTCACTATATAGGTATTGAATGACTAATCAGGCTACATAATTAATTGGGTGAAATTCATAAGTAATACTCAGCGATTATATTGTGACTATTTTTTTTCTATAGGATTTAGAATCACAGCTTCATATTTAAGAAACTTCATTTGTTTTCAGAGCTGGTTTCTTGTATGTCAGGCATCAAAGTAGCACTAAGGATCCATCTTTAGAAGAAGAACCTTAGGAATTTTCTTATAATATTTATAGACTAAACGAAAAAAGTACAGTCGAGTTAAAAACCTCCTTTTTTTAAGTCGATTAAAAAAGTCAAGTGTTGTGCGAAAACCGAATATGACGAAATCGCCAAGATGAAGGATATTAGAAGTGCTGTATGGGACTGACATGGCAGTGTGTAGAAGAGGTCAGTGTCAAGTACTCATGAGTTCATACTGTTAACAACTGTATTAACAACTTTAATCAAAAATTGATAGAAAAGCAATATAAAAGTTCTTTTATAATGCTATTTTTAATTTCATTTAAAACTAACAAAATTATTACATAAATCGTAGCATGGTAAATTACGAAACATTTCAAGTTTGAACTTGCAATAATATAGTTTCTTTGGATTTATTTGGATTTCTTTTCAAGTGTGATTTATTAATCTACCAGACTAGAATTTTATATAATTTACAAATTTACTCGTAAACATAAAGATTAAAAAATATTTGAATAATTCTTTCAGGGACTTGCAATTATAGAAATAATCCCAACATTTTATTATACATTATAATACTTAATACGTAGGGTATAGTTTGGATAGCCGAATTTATCTGACACAGTTCACATAAATCATAAATATTCGTTTAAAAAAGAAACAAATATGTATATTTCACAGTTCGTTTCTTTTTCATACTGATTCATTTCTTTTTCATTAAAAAGAATTCTCTTAAAATATGTTAACATATTTTTTCTAAAACTATGTGTCTTTTATCTTTTTTATTGTATCTGTTTCATACGTATAAAAGAAATGCGTGAGTTAAAATTGCGTCTCTGGGTTGAGCAGCTCGAGAATTTACACGGAAACACTCACCCCGAAAGCTTTCATCTAACAAAAGAAGTCGAGGACGGTTAACTCAGCGCTGCGGTGACCGCGTTTTATTAAAACATAAGAGTCTACTACGTTGTAGGGAGCGAAAAAGATATGTGAGTTAGTCCTTTGTTTTGGTGAGGTTTGTTTATTTTTTTAGGAGTGTCGAGTTAAACTAAACAAAATAGTATTTATAGGAATAAATGTCTCACAGGAAACTAATTCCTTCCTTGCTTTTCACCAAGTGTGTGAGTGAGTTTGTATGTTTTCTATATTTTGTTTGTACGTATAAAGTATCTAGTATTCATAGTACAAGCTCTGCTTAGTTTGGGGTTAGATGGCACGGTGTGTCAAATGTCTGAAAAAACACTAACGTTAAAGTCGCCTATAACATTTTTTTTATGTATCGCTCGCCAAAATGACTCTACTCTGCCTGATGGAAAGCATAAGCAGAATCCAAGAGTGGTGATCACCATACTCATTGCGAATGCAGACAATGCAACAATGCAGCATGGTGACCCATACTATGGCGGCCTATTGATGCTTCTGCATCATTGGGCCTCCTTATTCTACTACTTTGTCACTCAATTCCTGTCTTACAGAATGATTACTGACCTTTAATATATTTTGTAGCACAGATATCCATTCTGTGCTTTTAAAAGTTGTATAAGTTGATTTTATAATAAAAAATATTTTAGCATTTTAAGAGTTACTAGCCTTTGCTCCCAAAAAAGTAGTATTTTTTCTATTTTTCCGTTACTTTCCTATCTATAATGTAATCAGAGATTAAGAACTATTTAATGTAATTGACTCTTGTGTACCGATTTTTTTCCCAATGAACCAATTTCAGATTCTTTTAGACTACAGAAATGTAAGAAGCCGCGAGCACTCGACAACGGCAGTCTTCTATGCAAAATATCATGTTCATAAGCTTTAAATGAGGAGCATAGAGAAAAATAAAAGTTGTTTCCTTTTCATGTAATGTACGTTTGTGCCTTTAAATGCCTTTTTTTGTTTATTTATTATAGTTAAGTTGTACTACCGCAACTGTTTCTAACTTTTTAAATATCAGATTTCTATACTTAGTTTCGAATTTTAGTGGGCTGCACGTCTAAGGCATAAGCTGCAAAAATTTTGATTTAAAGACCTAGCTGCTAAGCTCTGCAGTAATGAATCAGTCAGCCAGAACAGTTAATTTAATTGTATTAATTATTTTCAAATCTCAAAAGAACAAAAACATTTTTCATCAGCACGACTTTTTACCTAGATGAGTAAAGTATCTGAATAGATTTATATCTAAGAAAATTTAATTTCATCACTATTTATCATTGAAATAATATATATTTTTATGAAAACCACTTGATCATCGTTTTAAATTAAGTGGAATCGTGATATTAACATAGGAAAGGCTCTATTATCCTTGTCAGTTTAGCTAAGCCCTGTGGTTTTTGTGTTATAATTCCTAACAGTTGTTTCGCCGGCTGAAAGTAAATTCGGGAAGGCCTCGAGACAAGAATAACAATGTCTAGAAAAGTGAGAAGTTTCTGACAAGACAGAGAATTAACGAGACCGATGCTTCAGTGCCGGGGACGAATTTAGATAAGTGCGCCGCCTGTCAATATCATTAATTCGGAGTTTTAAAGTTTCGACGGAGTGGTCCGCGGGTACCTAAATTATTTTGCAATTTAAATGAGCTTTGTTACATAAAGAATTTATTTTAAACTAAATATAGATTGTCATTTATCTTGTATTGATGGCTCTCATAGCCCTCGGTGATTAGAAACAATCACCGAAGGTAGGCAACGACGGCGCGGTCATTACCTGGATGGGTGACCGCTAGTAGCACTATACCATGAGCGTCTCCGTGATTTGGAGGTCACGTTAAGCAGTCGGTCCCTGTTGTTATCGTAGGATATCAGCCGTGAAGCTTAGTTGGAGGCCTTTGGGCGGCTTAAAAACATCCAACGGCAAGATTACGTAGCCACAACGTTGTCTTGCCAGTCCCCAACCCGTACTTGGCCAGCGTGGGGACATATGGCCTTAACCCTCTTCTGAGAGGAGACCTGAGCCCAGCAGTGGAACGTTATGGGTTGTTGATGACATATCTTGTGTTGAGCAATTAGGCAACTTATATTAAAGGTATGAATTTTTAAGAGCGAGGGTCAGAGTTAGATAGTTATATAGCAAAGACGCGCACTTATAGTGGTATGTGTATGAGTGTGTGTATCTTACAACGTTTAATATGATAACAAATAAGTGAGACCAAAAATTACAAAACCATGTAACATTCATGTGTAAGCCTCCACATGAGGTTACTTGAAGTAAAGTAAAAGGTCAAACTTGGCTTTATTATATAACCCAAAGATATAAGTAGGGCAGTAGAAAACTTTTTGGCGACACAAACAAAACTCGTATAGTCTGTACAAGGGCTGTGGCCCCCGCCGCGTAGAAAGTCAGCCGAAACTTTAATGGGGTATGAGTACAGTCGATTGCTCAAATCTTATGAGCTGCCAAAATTGAAATGCTCCCTCAGTTATTTCGTAATAACATGCAAATTACCTCATTTGAGGGTGTTATGTTCAACCACAGCGAGAATGGAGCTTTAGGTAATGATGTTAACTTGTAAAAATAAATTAGCTTATTTTTACGTAAAATTGTAGCCACAAAAGTCGGATGAGGGAATTACTAACAGATAGTAACCGTAAGTTTCTTGGATTAGATTAGCATCTATGTTTTAATTATTAAGAGAATCTCGAAAGCTAAGTTTTTGGATTAGTAGAAGTTCAAAATTATATATGAATCCAATCAAGTACAATCTTCTAAAATTAATCAACATATAAAACGATTTCACCTTTATTTAAATCAAATATACTGATTAATTTCCGAAAGTTTGTACTGTGTAAATGTTTATTATTTATTTAGTCGTGATTTTGATGTTTGGTAAACACTAACAACCTTTTTTATAAATATTATATAACTTTGAGTAGCGCGATATTTGTCAATAATGTATTTTTATTTTATTTTTCATAATCTGCTCGTTCATCGATTGAAGTTCGCCGGGTCAGTTAGCTATCAGCTAAAGAAGCCTGTAGTAGGTATTGGCTAAATAGTGAACAAAGTGTTTAGATTTAATAATTTTTTTTATTCGAAGTGTTGACGAGTAAATTTGCAAAACACATAGGTAATAAAAAGATGTTAATTCTCTAAGAACCATTTGGAAGCTTCAACATGTGAATGAAATAGTGTTATGTGATCGTGCGTGAGGTCACAACCTAGGGACTTAGTTTAAGACAATTTTTTATATTTTAATACAATGCAACTATACTGGACTGTATCTCTTTGCTAAGGAGAGGCCTATGTCCAGCAGTGGACTATTAAAGGCTGTTGATGATTGCTACTGTACCTACTGTTTTATGTACCTAAACTTAATAAACACACACATTTACTTATGAAATATATGTGACTGTAAGAATCTTTAGAATTTATAAGTCAATAGCGTTCCCAATCCTCTAACATATTGTAAATCCAAATCAGATTTCCTCATACTCGTAAATCATGGTAACAAAATATAGTCTGTAGAGACCGGAGAGCAAAACACTGATTGGAGCTGATTCGTTACTCTGTGCCGACACCAGCCCTTGTTAATCTTAACGAACGTCGCGTTGGGAGGCAGCTCGATAACTTTGTTTAACAGCACTGTGCACGAGAGGCACAGTATCTCAGCTTTAACTTTATTCATGGAACCTTTTGGAATGTTAATTATCTGAATTCAAAATAGACACAGTTGGAAATGTAAATTAAAGAAGTAGAAAACTTTAGGTACTTCAAATTGATTGGTTTTGTTTCTTTAAATGGACAATCTTGGAATGTGGAACAAAAGTAGTTAGTATTAAATCCCTCTGAATCGGGACAGTTAATGGAACGTAGTTACTTTTTTTAAAAACTATTGTTGGACATTAATTTACTAACATATACATACATCTGTTCAATGGTACCTCCGTGAAATAATAACAAACATCCATATATTCATCATCACAAACTTTCGCGTTTATAAAAATTTATAGAGTTTATTCAATCTATGCCTCAAGTAATTCCCTGTTTTTTTTAAAGACAACTCCCGCATTAGGAATATACATCCTGTGACGCGGAAAACTTTACAAACATACATGGAACGGACACAAAGAACACCCAGACACAGAACAACAATTTGTTGATCACACAAAGTGTTGTCCCATCTAGGATTTGAACACACAACATTTGGCGCAGTAGAAAGCGGCGTGGTAACGTCTTAAATCACTAGGCCAACAATGCAGTCAGACATACGTTTACAGTGCAGTGCAGGCTGGCTATGAGCACTGCCGTGCAGTCAATATCATAATATTCATAAAAGTTTCGCTTCTTTTACCACTATATCAATTGCCACATAGTGGATCAAATACTCGCTGTCTTTTAAATATTGAGATTTACAGTTGAGGGCTGTGTGCAATGTAAAGCCTGCTGGAACAGAACTCGCAAATAAAATGGATAATAAAACTTATTGCAATTGCATTATACCCAATGCCGAAAGGTAACAAGTGATGTAAACATAGAATGTTTGAATTTAATGTAATGCATAGATATGTATAAAGTTACAGTTCCTTTATTTATATTTTAATTACTCAGTAGTTTTGTTTTCTTGATAAATTATTTGTATTTTCAAACATTTTGCATTCAGACTGTATGTAAAATGTTCAAGTCTACGATATTATTAGAAAATATTAGAGTTGACTAATCCTTTCAAGTGTTGAGGTTGACGATAATCTCAAATTATTCTAACTACTGGAATGCTTAAATTCCGTCAAAGTAATGTACATTATACGTAGAAACTTTCTATGTCGACAGGACAAATAAATTTACCAGGAGTGGCTTACATTACCTGATGTCCTCCTGCCGGGTATTTTTCCTTCTAACAGAAGCCTCAGGAATTCATGTTGCGGGCCCCTATGTATGTGTCCTAAGAAGGCCACATTCCTTTTCGCTATAACAGCCATCAGTTCTCTCTTGCACTTGGCTCGCTCCAGCACCTGGATGGATGTAAAACTAGTCCACGGTATTTTAAACATCTTCCGCAGTAACCACATCTCGAAGGCTTGCAGTCGGTTACAGATGTATTTCTTTAAGACCCACGTCTCACACCCATACAACAGTGTGGACCAAACGTAGCATTTCATGACGCGGTGCCTCAAAGGAAATGGGATTTTTGGAAAAATACCCGGCATGTCATCTATTCACTTCCTTCGACCGCGAAGGAAGTGGATAGATGACATCGTGGTCTGGACCGGACTGCGGTATCGCCAACTAAAGGAGGGCGCTCATGATCGCGTGGTGTACCGTCTGCTGACCTCCAAACTTCATTTTGAGGATGGCACCCCATGATGATGATGGCTTAAATGAATACCTATAGTAAAAAATCAGAAAGCAGTCATGAGGACTGCCAACAGAAGTAAGAACTCAAAACTATAAACAAACAGTTGTTTCAGCTGACCTGAAATAAGGCTCTTTGCTCTTTAAATAAAATGCGCGATAAAACAAAGTAAAAAAATATAGCTCATGGAAAACGTTCGGTGACGATGACGTAAGTTCCATGATTTTTGATCACCCAAAAAGTGCTCAACGCGCCTAAAGACGTTTTCAATTCAATATGAATAATAACGTCACATTTCTCACACACATCAGCCCTGATCCCTAACTATTCTATGAATATGGTGACCAGACTTAAATAATACCTACAAATTATAAATAAATAACACTCATCATAACAAAAATGTTCCTGCTCTCCCTTTTCCTCATGAAGGACCTGTTATCCTTCCCTAGGTCAACAAGCACTCACATATTGTCTTAAAAGCACTTTTATTTGTAATGTAACGACAGTATTACAATGTTTTCTTAGCTTGCAACTTCCGTGATATTTGATTGCTTCTTCGTAAGTTATCGCATCGTTAAAGGAGCATCTGCCACTACAAGATAAAAAAAATCATGGAGATAATATTAGTCCGCTCATAGGTATGAAATTTTAAGGGTACTCGTAACTTGAGACAGCACCTTTGTAAGTGTTTGTAATGATTTATACATTGTTAGAGTAGAGAGAAAGCTATAGTAATACATTTGAAAATCAAGTAATTATTTATGTAACTAAGATCTGGAGTGGCTATCACGTTGCACTGGTGAGCCCCCTACAAGGTGGTCCGAGGACCTGGTGAAGTTTTGGGGAAACCCATGGCTGCGGGCAGCACAGTACCGCTTGTTGTTCAGGCCTATGCCTAGCAGTAGACGTCTCATGGCTAAGATAATGATGATTATTAATATTATGTCTAATATTCCTTTCGTTGGGGAGTGAATCTTCGGCACATACACACAGCCCCTAAAGTTACAAAATAACGAATAAACTCGAACGATTTGAACAAACTATGTATTTGATTACCGCTTTTAAAAAGAAGTTCATCCATACCTTCCCTCTAACACTTTTCGTATTACCGAGATCAATAAATTTGCTACACGTAGCTTTATGGAACAAGACATTTGGCAAAACTAAACTGTCTTATAACACGCAGCAAAAGTTGCGAATATTATAAATTGATTGTTCTTTTGTTATTACTTTTTCTAGACAAAAACTAAAGTAATTGCCAAAAATAAGACTACCTAATATTTTCTAAAAATAGTTCGTTCCACTTTTCATGAATTTGTTTTGCCATGTTTTTTAGAGTGGTTTCGGCAATCGATGTAAATAGAATAATGCAGGCAATCTTCATCCAAACTTTCATTACAGAACATCATATTAGATGTTTTTATAATTTTTTACAATAATAACGCGTCAGCATAATGTCATCGCTTAAAAAGAAAAAGCTGTAACTTACCTTACCAAGATATATAGTTACGTAGATATAAGTTGGTATAAAAATGGATATACTCAAGCCTTTTTGTGGCTATGTCAAGTGTTGTTCCCTTCCTAAGTAAATAAAAATAAAATACTCTTAAGAATTTAAATATTTAAGTATTTATATTCTTCCCTCATCCAATAAACTTGAGAGTTTTGTTGAATAAATAATTCAGAAGGCGTTGGAGAGTAAGTCAAACTTTTATCCTCAATAGCAGTTTTTTTCTACCAAGGCATAGATATTAGCGGCCAGTCAATGCTGAACCTCAAGGGATTATGTTTCAAAATAACAATTATTAAGAATTGATACTTTTGATATGTCTATGTAAGTTGGCCTTCAATGAAATGGTAGTCCTTTTTCGGTCACGTTTTTTTTAATATAACACTTTGCAAGGCGGCGGTCTGAGGATCAAAATACTTTTTAAGATTTGTACGAAAATCATGGCTTTCGAAATGAAAGGACTTCCGATCGTGGTTCAACCCCTTTTTATATTACGAACATCTCTATAGATTCTGAGCTCGCAAAGGAAAAAATGGAGTCACATTACATTTAAAGTAGAAGTAGCATTTTTAAAAATAATCAGTTTATTTGACAATTTATTATACAGCTGTAGTTTTTACACATTAATTCTAACATAGTTTTTAGGTCACTAATCGCAATTTCAAGCACAGGCTTCTTAATTGTTTGTATGTATTAATGTTAGTAATACATTTCTTTATTGAACAACAGATTAATTACGAAGGTAACTTAATACTAAGGAAGCACAAGTGGCGGCCTTATCGCTCAAAGGCAATCTCTTACAGACAATCACGGTAGTTGTTAGTGGACTATCGTGGTAGATACAGCCATGGAAGTTAGTAGATAATACTAGGCGTTCAAGGAAAGATCTCATCTACTAAAATAACTCTATTAACTAAATGCTATGAAATATATTTAGCTTTAATTCCGCGAGACAAATATCCAGGTTTGAAAGCAGGGCACAAATCCCACCGTCATGCATATGTACACATACAAAACAAGTGAGAAATAATTAGCACGCCATGCAACCAAACCTATACTCGACACGTGTTTCGCCCCTCCACGGGGCATCCTCAGGAGATGTTGACTCGTCGAGCGTTTGAGCTCGAATACGCGCTAGCGCACCGCTGTCGGCCCTTTATATACCGTTTCGATGACGCTATAATCACGATCGATACAATGTCACAACGACATCTGTGCCGAACTACCCGCAATCATACTTAGAAGTGGTGATGGAATTAAGTTTGTTTGGTCATTCAACAGTGTATATGCATTATTATTGTTATATTTTGATATTTCTAACTGTTCCAACACACTCATCCGGAAACCCTTATCGCAAACATGCAGAATGTTATAGGTATTGTTGCCGCTCAAGGAGTGGCCGGTGTCGATTAAATGTTTTGCGAAATGTGATTTATCTGGATGGCCATTCCTGTGAGCGGCAACATGTTCCCTGTACCTAATTTCGAAACTACGGCCTGTCTGACCCACATAGACCCCGGTGCAATCATTGCATACTAATTTGTAAACTCCGGATTTTTTTGAATTCTCTAATTTATCTTTACCGTTACATAGTTTACGCAAGTTATAATCCGATCGAAAAGCTACGTAAACATTGTGTTTTCTTAGAATATTCGCTCTTCTATCTGAAATTGGGCCTATGTAAGTGAGACTCCCGACATTCTTGTTAATTCTTTCGGGGGTACATGCATAAAGTGCTGAGCGAGCCCGGTCATTCTGCTTTTTCTTAATTATATTATCAATAACTTGTTTGGTGTAACCGTTTGAAGTCGCGATTTGATACAATATTTTGAGTTCTTTTGCGTAATTATCCGTGGACAGTGGGAGTGACATTAAACGGTGGACATAGCTGCGGAAGGCTGCTAGTTTATGCTGTAGTGGGTGACAGGATGAAGCGGGAATCGTTGTGTCAGTGTGTGTGGGCTTTCGATAAATTTGGAAATCGAGTTTGTTATTGACTCTTGTGATTGTTAGATCCAAAAAATTAAGGGACTGATTTGATTCTAATTCTAATTTGAATTTAATTTTGGGGTGGTGAGTGTTGAGCCTATTTACGAAAATATCCAATTGACGATTAGTACCTGTCCAACAGATAATTACGTCATCCACATATCTATAATAAAACAGAATGTTGGGCTCGCCCACCACATATTTACATTCGAAGTAGTCCATAAATATTTCCGCCATTAATGGACTTAAAGGTGATCCCATTGCTAGACCCTCTTTTTGGCGGTAGTATTCGTTATTGAATCGAAAGTAATTTTGTTCCATGCAAATACGTGTGAGGTTAAGTAGGTCATTTATTTCTCCTGGATGTAAACGTTGCCTCTCCAAAAGGTACCCCAAAATACGTAGGCACTCTTCAAATGGAATATTTGTAAATAAACTATCTACATCTAGTGATAATAATTTCGAATTGTGGGGGGTGTTAATATTTTGTATTTTTTTAGTTAAATCTAAACTATTTTTTAAACTGTACTGTGGTTTAAAAGATGCCTTTGCCTTAAGTAAATTGTTTAGATATTTGGCTAAATCGTATGTCGGGGCACCAATGTAAGAGACAACGGGGCGAATTGGGATGTTGTCTTTATGAGTTTTTGGTAAACCATACAAAAAAGGAGATCGTGGGTTCATTGGAATTTTATATTTTAACTGGCCTGGAGAAATGTACGACGTGTTATTAATTGCATTCTTTATTTCTATAGTGAATTTTTTAGTAGGGTCGGTAGTAAGACGTTCAAAATCTTCCCCCTGGATAACGTCGTTAACCCTCTGGTGGTATGCAGTTTTATCCAAAATGACTACTGTATTGCCTTTGTCGGCTTTAGTAATTATTAAATCATTTTGAGTAATTGTGTTTTGTAATGACCTATGTACTTGTATTTCGGAATAATTTTGGGTAATGGTGGTTGCGGACGCTGTCTTTATCTGAAATGCCACCTGATGTTTAACGGCGCTATCCATTTTACTTCTAACACAAGCCATTTCTGAATCTACCATTAAAGTTTCGAGCGATTTCTGGGATAACCGTGGCCTGATGTTGTATTTGAGGCCTTTCTCTAGTAAAGAAATCTCTGAATTGGAAAATTGGATATTTGTATAATTTTTAACGCGTGGGTAGAAAGAATGAACCGCATCTGAATGATTATTTTCTAAGTTGGTGATATTATTATTATTATTTTGGCTATCCCGAGTTAATCGCTCCAACTTCCTACGCTGTGTTAAATATTTTTCATGCGCTACTTGGGAGGCGAAGTCCCGGGCTTTGTTATCTAAAATATCAAACTCCACACTATGCAGTTTGTAACTTAACTCTGAGTACAGAACTTTGAGGTGGAGCTTGATATTGTCCCTAACTGAAAACCAATGCCTGCATTCTTCATTCAACCACACTTGTTTTGCCTTCACCAAAGCTAAACCACTTGACCGGCTGTGTGTGTTAGTATGTATATTAATATAATGGGGAAATACTTTTAAGTGTTTACACTGCTGATTGAACCAAACGTTTTGGGCTGCTAAGCGATGCAGTTTTGTCAACTTGATGTATAGTTTTGCCTGCTCAGCTATACTTGCTGACTTAAGATAAGTTATGGAATCAGGCGTTACTTTGCGGAAATCCATGACATTAAATGCTATGAAATATATTTAGCTTTAATTCCGCGAGACAAATTTTTGTCTCGCGGAATTAAAGCATGTCATGGATGCCTTTGCGGAAAGCATGTCATGGATTTCCGCAAAGTAACGCCTGATTCCATAACTTATCTATTCACTACTCTCTCTCTCTCTGTCCCCGAGAGACTAGAAAGCTACTACTAATAACTAATAATACGTTGTCTTTGACATGACTAAGTAAGCATTTGTCTAAAATAAATTAAGTAAAATACAGTAAATAGCGTTCAATCAATCACTAGCAGTCAGAACTTTGAGAAGTTCTTGTGATTTTAAAATAAAAACATAAACGCTAAGTTGTGACCGCCAGGAAACGAGTTTTGTAATAGAAAAAGTTTTCTTAGAAATAATTACGGAAATATCAAACATTCAAAACTGAGTTAGATCTACAAAAGTTAGTATTTATGTTAGGTATTATGTTTTATTTGTAAATTGTTTTTATAACATTCAGATACAAACTCAGAAATTGAAATTGGTTAGTATGTTTAAATTGTCTTGAAAAACAAACAAGGAATACATACACATGGGTCGTGAAAACCATCTCACTAGCCTACCATAGTGTGGGTCACCATACTATATTATACATTCGCAATGAAGATGTGACCAATCTTGATCCTACTTAAGTTTTCCACCAGGCAGAGTAGAGTCATTTTGGTAGCTAATACATATAAAATAAAACTCAAGTAAATAAAAAGTAGTTTGACACAAATCCTTAACGTTATTGTTGATCAATACAACCACGTCTTACTTGTATTTGAAGGTACCTCATATAGTTCATATTTGAAAACTGACCACAAACTTATTCAGTTCATCTATCAGCCTATCAACATACACTTTGAACGATGTAGGCAATGTCAATCAACTATACCAAAGCAAACAACCAAGCGCGTAATCTGTTCAGAATTTAATAGCCCATTTTACTTCATTTGTTTACCGACCAATATTTAAACAGACCAGGGACAATTTTAAGGAATACGTGACTTATACGATGTCGATGAGTAATAAATTATATTATATCTGATTGATTGTATCGAATGGACGACAGAGGTCAAGGGGGGTAAATAGACGTAGTTTTTTTAAATATTGAATTTGCTATGTTAAAAGTTAAAGTTAATGAACGACCCTTATCTCTATTAATAGTGTTTGGAAATCAAGGTCTAGAAGATTCTTACTCTCCGAATTCATCTTTTAAAAAAAAATTACTTGTGACCTAATTGCAGAATAAAAAATATTTCGTTTTATTTCATTTCTTAAACATTTATGATTGCGTGCATGTTTTAGCCCATCGTAACTTAAAGATACTATTTTTTTAGTCCTAAAATTATCATGTATATAAAATGGTGATGTTTTCCCATTTATTTTTTCAACAAATTCAAATAAAAATAAGTACCTCAGGATCTGGGGATAGATGTTAGCTAAAGTAGCATTGCTTTCGACGTAACATTCTGTTCAAAATAAGTTATCCAGGCATCTACTACCTGATTGAAACTAAAGTGAGTACAAGTTTTAACATCTTTGAATATCTTTAATAATAACTTCTGAAATTTTAAACAATTCTTTTATAATATTCGCTTGAAGAATTTCGAAAAGCAATTTAAAAATATCATTAAGAAAACCCTATCAGGTATTAGTTGTAAAGTTTATGTCTATATTAATCTTATGTTATAGTTCAATTTTGACAAAATAGTTGATGGAGGTGTTGGTATATTAGATTTCAGTCTTGTCTCAGAAACTCATCTTAGATATATGTATCTTTAAGAATAGTTTCAGTTGTATCTAGGATAAGTTTTGTCCGAATTTCTGTAATAAGTTATAACTTTTGTAATAAATCTTTCATTTTATTGAATATTTTGGTTAGATCCTTTCGACGATTGACGATGACGATTTATTCGAATGACAGGCGTTAACGCACGCATTTCGGTGACGCGTGGTAATGTAATAGTAGGTACCGCACTCGACCTTGAGCGGGATAGCTGCTCTTCGCATAGAACAAAACAACCGAAGCGTCGGTGACGTCGTTGACATTCGTCTCGAAATATAGCGAGTGTGGTACTAAGTGCACAAAATTTTGTTAGAAAGTTATTGAGAGTGAAATATAATATGTACACCGTTTCTGGAAACGAAATACCTAGTAGCCAATTTTCTTTTTCATCATCAGCCTATCGCAGTCCACTGCTGGACATAGGCCTCTCCAATTGCGCGCCACTTGGTTCGATCCTCGGCTTCTCGCATCCAGCTCATGCCAGCCGTCTTGCGCAGATCATCACTCCACCTGGCCTGTGGACGTCCTACACTACGTTTGCCGAGACGCGGTCTCCACTCAAGAACCCGTTTACCCCAACGGTAATCAGTTCTGCGGCTAATATGGCCAGCCGGTAGTACATGTTCATTGAACATGACCTTGGTTTTGTCCAAGTTCATCCGTAGGCCGATGCGCACAGAAGAGTCAGCCAGGTCGTTCAGCATCTGTTGTAGGTCCTGCAGCGTCTCTGCCATAATGACGATGTCGTCCGCGAATCGCAAGTGAGAGATGTATTCGCCATTGATATTTATGCCACGTCCTTTCCAGTGTAGCGTCTTGAACAAATCCTCCATTGCATTTGTGAACAATTTCGGGGAAATAACATCCCCTTGTCTCACTCCTCGATGCTATGGTATGGGCCTTGTTTGCTGATTCTGTACTTGGACGGACATGGTGGCGGCTTCGTAGAGACATCTCATCACTTGGATGTATCGCCAATCCACTTGGCAACGCTGCAGGGACTCCAGAACAGACCAGATCTCGATCGAGTCAAAGGCCTTCTCATAGTCCACGAATGCTAGACACAGGGGCTGATTATACTCCTCTGTCTTCTGTATAATTTGCCGCACTGTGTGGATGTGGTCTATGGTGCCATATCCGCTCCGAAATCCAGCTTGCTCCGGTGGTTGAAATTCGTCGAGTCTTCGCGCAAGACGGTTCGTGATGACTCTTGAGAACAGCTTGTAGACGTGGCTTAAAAGCGAAATGGGTCGATAGTTCTTCAACCTGGTCTTGTCACCTTTCTAGAAGAACAAGATGACCACACTTCTGCTCCACGCCTCTGGAGTTCTCCCTTCGAACAGGACAGCGTTAAAAAGCTTTTGGAGCTCCCTCAGTACGGGCTTACCTCCAGCCTTTAACAGTTCTGTGGTAATGCCGTCCTCTCCAGGGGCTTTTCCATTTTTAAGCTGTCCAAGAGCCATCTCGATTTCGTCAATGCTGACTTCTGGCAGATCTTCGGTGTAGTGGCGTGTTGATGTGGCTCTAGAGTCCTCATTTTCGGGATCAGGTCGAGATGCATGCGAAGCGTACAAACCGCCATAGAAACGTTCCACTTCCGAAAGGACGGCCGGCTTGGAAGTAACGACTTCTCCACTTGCTGTAGTCAACTTCGTCAGGTGGCTTCTTCCGAGAGATTGTACAAACACCTTTGACCCCCGATTCTGCTCGATCGCTCTTTCGATCGAAAGAGTATTGGAGCATCGGAGGTCGTGTCGTACTAGTTTGCTGATCTCTCGGTTTAGAGTCCGTTTTGCCGACGAAGTAAGAAGTGGGTTTTCACGTCGTTCCTTCATTAGCCCTAGGGTCCTTTCCGAAAGCTTAGATTTCCTGCCCTTACGCTGCATTTTACAAAATCTCGTACCTTCTTCCCTGAGGATTCGAACCACATTTTCAAGGTTCTGGTTTACGCCTGTTGTGGTTTCCATAGCAGCAAATCGGTTTTCCAGATTTGACTGGAACTTGTCAGATCCCATTGCGGTTTGGAGCAGAGTTGGTCGGAGCCTGGATTTCATCAATTGTACACGTTCAGCTTTAAAGTTGATATTTAGAGAGCCCCGGACAAGTCGGTGATCACTACCGGTATTAAACCTATTGATCACTGAGACGTCTCTGAATATGTGCTTTCTGTCCGTCATGATGAAATCGATCTCATTTTTAGTCATAGCGTCGGGGCTTCGCCACGTCCACTTCCTTTGGGGCCGTTTCTTAAAGAACGAGTTCATCAAGAACAACCCCTCTCGTTCGAGAAAGTAGACGAGCATTTGCCCTTTGCCTTTTTTTTACATTTTTATATATGTCAAATAGTTCATAATATTATAAACTTATAATAAAGTTTATCCATCTGCACATATTTATTTATTTCGCAAAAACGAAAATACGTTAATTTGAGGAATATAAAAGAAAACCAAGTTCATAATGTGCTTCATCCTTATTTCAAAATACTTATTAAATTCACAGTTCAAAAAGCCATTCCGATTTTACTTCAGACGTAATATAAATAATTTAAAACGAACGTTACTTAACCAATCTTCTAAAACGACTGTATCATAATCAACATCGCAATTCCAGTGGAAGAATCAATGCAATCTATTCTCCAATTCATATTTCAATTTTGAAGAGCCAGAATTAAAAATTTTAAATTTAAAAAACGCTTTAAATTAACAATATGAAGGCATTATTACTTTCCTCCAATGATTGGTCGAAGATTTCATCAGATTATTTCATTTAAAGATACTTGCTAAGACTTTTACCCGCTTCTCCGCTCGTGTGTATGTTGGATATCGCAGTAAAAAGTAACCTATTTTAATATATTAAGTACTAGTGGTTGCCCGCGGCTCCGCCCGCGTGTAAGTCGGTTATCGCTGCAAATAGTAGCCTATGTGTTATTCTGATGTATAAGCTATATTACTGTAAAGTTTCATCCAAATCCGTTAGTTTTTGCGTGAAAGAGGAACAAACATCCATCCATCTATATTTACAACTGTCGCGTTTATAATATTAGTATATAGATATATTTTAAGCGTTAATTCCCGTAAAATTATTATTATTATAACCTATTTGTTATTCTGATATATGAGATTTATAACTGTAAAGTTCCAACTAAATCTGTTAAGTCGTTTTTGCGTGAAAAAACAATTTGTAATATTAGTAGGATTTAAACCATTATTGATAGTCTTCGTAATAATATTGCTAGTTTAATGATTAAAATAAGAAACTATGAGTACGTAATTGCATCCGAGAGCCAGCTTGGCACATATGAGTTGAATTGATCGGAGTGCTACCAAAGCTTTACAGATATCACCCAGGATCCTAGACGCCCAACCTCCACTCCCCTATCTCTGGGGGCCTAGAAGGGAAGGGAGCACTAAAAAGTAAAGCAAAAGACTAGGAGGAAAGTCTCAAGATTTCCATTCAACCTCCAATCCCAGTCCCATCACTGAGGGCAAAAGGGACAAGGAAGAACTCAAAAGGACAGCAACACAGGAGAAGAAATCAAGGTTTGTGGTGACTATGGATGACGGTAGACGCTTGCCATTAGTTGGGCTGTCTGTTCGTTTACGTCTTGTAAAAAAAATTGTATGATGTTATGTTTACCTTAATGTAATCTTGAAGATTTACTTCGAAATAATTTTTTATACACACTTATTTTTAAGCTGTTGCTCAGAAACTAAATCGAATAGAAAAGTGTTACCGTGTTACTGTAAAGTTAGTGCGTTTTCTTACAACTGACTAAAATAGTTTGACTGCACGTTTGGCCTAGTGGTTTAACGGTCACCACGCCGTTCCCTACTTCGCCAAGTGTCGTGGGTTCAAATCCCACGTAGGACAACACTTTGTGTGATCCACAAATTGTTGTTCTGAGTCTGGGTGTTCTTTGTGTCCGTTTCATGTATGTTTGTAAAGTCCCCCGTGACACAGGATTTATTCCTAGTGCGGGAGTTGTCTTTAAAAAGAAAAAAAATTATTGAGGTTTCTAATAGTTTTACAGTACTTTTTGTTGGACATTAAACTCAAATAACATAAAGTATTCATTTCTATTAGATATATCTTACTGAAAAGCATAAAGCCGGGTCTCCTGCGACACTGTTTTATGTTTTTAAACACCAAACGTCAAATATTTATCAAAATATGGGCGTGGCCTAACTGTTTTGTTAATTTTAACAAGCAAATATGTTATCCAAAGCGGACTGAAAACATCCCAGCGTATAATGAAACTGAACTGAACTAACATTAATACTTATATTACTCATATTTATACGCGTATATCAATTAAGCGTGTAGTACTAGTAGAACTCACGGTGCCGTGGGAAACGAACATCCCTAAAGACCACGCTTTAAAAAGAAACAAGTACTTTGACTTAACCAACGAAATAACTAAAAATGGTTATGTCGTTGCGCTGTATGCCGTGGAAGTGGGTGCGAGGGGTATACCAGCTAAATCCCTCTATAACCTGCTTAAAGACCTTGGATTGCCAAGAGCTTCAGTAAGCTCTTTTCTTGAACGAATATCCAAAGCGGCATTGCTAGGCTCACTTCAAATATGGTTAGGTAGAGGGGGTAACACGGCGGACAGTGGAGGTGAGCGTTGACGCGTCGTAAGGAGTGCTCCTTAAACCTAAACCTGGGTCGCAATTCCCAGGCACTGTCGAAGTCGCATGTGTTGCCCCCATCTATCACGCGATGGACCCGGCACCCGCACGGTGAATCCATGGAACGCTAAGAAATAGGTCTTTTCAAACCCTACAGCCCGGATAGACGGGATGACGCTGGAAAGACAGATGACAACAGGAAAGACTGTGGACTGCTGGAAAGACAGCCGAGAGCAATGGCCTAGCAAGCCATGCTCGGGATAAATATCGCTAAAAGTCCGGTAAAGAAAAATACCCCTGGGACAGTCCGAGAGGGGGGGCGGAAGAACTGTCCACCGAGAGATTACACCGACAACCCTGGCGAGATAATGGATTTGAGATGCCCCACGTGCGGGAAACAGTACAAGAAAAGAGCCTGGTTCCTAAAACATTTGAAAACACACGATGGCAATGATGCAAGACAGACGTCTGTAAGTTCGTCATTTGCTGCTACGGATAGAGTTGACCCTCATATATCTCAAGGCAGGCCAGAGAGTGACCCGAACCAGGAGCCCATCCACATCTGGGCCCGTCTTAGCATTCCCTCCCAAAAAGAGACCACTTGGAAAGCACACAACCAGAACTTGGCAGTTCTCCTAGAACATCCTGGAGCAAAACAAGACCTAAATAGTCAAGTCGAAACTTTCCAAAAAGTAATATATACATATTTCCATGAGCACTATCCACCCTCAACACACTATGCTCATAAAGGAAATGAAAACAGATTTAAGACTAAACTGAGAAAGAGAAAGAGAGACCTTGTCAAACGACTACGGAATGCTAAAGCCATGGGCGATATCCACCTGAGCCACCAACTGGCCAGGGCTTTAAGATCAATACTAAAACTAATTCAAGGAGTATCAGTACAAATTGCTTACGAAACTGATAACTTAAACAGAGCAAAGCATGAAGTAGAGTTCGATAGAAACCCTTACCAATATTCCAGAAATATTTTCAAAGAGAAGCGCGAACAACTGCTTCTAACGGCCGACCAGATCTACGAACACTATAAAACTACGTACGAGGTGCAAACACATAAGAAGACCTATCATGAACCAAGTGCACAAAACCCAGCAAGCCCTCGTTTTAAATTTGATTGTAACCCGCCAACCTTAGAAGACATAGAAATCCAAATTAGGAGGAAAAATTCAAAATCAGCTCCAGGGCCTGATGGTATACCATATATAGTATATAAAAAATGTCCATCAGTGCGTAAACACCTTCTAAGTATATTCAGCAAGATCTGGTCGAACAAGGAAATACCAGCAACCTTTGGCAAAGCTAATTTTGTCCTCATTCCTAAGAAAAGTGAAGTAGTAGATCCCAGGGACACTAGACCCATAGCCCTAACCAATACAATTTCTAAAATATTTTTCTCCTGTCTTCAATTAAAAATAATACAGTATATGTCCAACAATAATTACTTCAGACCAAATTACCAGAAAGGGTTCATGCCCGGAATCTCTGGATGTCTGGAACATAACTCATTACTTGCGGAAAGTCTCAAAGATGCTAGGAAAAATGAAAGGCAAATAACAGTCTGTTGGATAGATTTAGAAAATGCCTTTGGCTCAGTACAGCACGAGCTTATGTTATTTGCTTTGAAATGGTATAACTTCCCGCCAACAGTTTGTGAAATAATTGCATCATACTACAGTAAATTAAAATTTGTAATCACAGCAAAAGAGGGACATACGAAACCCCTCGAATACAGAGTAGGGTTGTTCCAAGGTTGCTGCTTATCGCCAGTAGTATTTAATACAGTTATAAATATATTAATAGATAATATCGCAACATGCGAAAAGAGGTGGGGCTATCGGTTTAAGGTCAATGGAAAATATACGGAATCCATCTTAGCGTTCGCAGACGACCTTGCGATCATTACACGTAATCCAAAGCAGTGCCAAGAACTACTGCGTAAGGTAGATGACTTCTGTACCTGGACGGAGGGAATGAGGACAAAACCTAGCAAATGCTATTGCCTTTGTCTGGGCCGGCGAGGCACCAGGTATACCTCATATGACCCCGGGATTACTATTGGTGGGGAAAGTGTTTCAATAATATCAGAAACCGTGCCCTTTAAATTCCTTGGAAGAAAGATAGACTACAAAGGTCGTACTCCATCTATAAACGTAATAGTCGATGACTTCGTAAAAGACATTGACAAGGTAGACCAACAGCCAATTAGTAACGTAAAAAAAGCTTAGATTTACGACAACTACTTAACATCACGTCTCAACTGGCCGTTTCTAGTATATGATATAAACCAGAACCACATAAGAACACTGGACGCGAAAGTCACTAAGACATTGAAGTTGTGGCTCGGGCTAGCACCATCTGCAGACCCGTCAACGTTGTACAGGGGCTCGAATAATTTTGGAATGAAATTAAAAAAACCTTCGGAACTCTACAAACACCTAAGAGTTACCAAAATGCATGTCTTGTCAAAATCCCAAGACGAAATCGTTAGATCCCTTCCAAAAGACAAAAATTCATCAGAGCTAGAGTCACGGCTCCAATTCCACAAAAAATTCATGGTGGGTACGCAGTCCAGTAGAGTTGGATTGGGAAATACTAGAAGACAGACCGACAAAGAGATAACAAAATCTTTCATACAACAAGATGAAAACGAGACCTACAAGGTGCACGCAATGAACCTAGAAATGCAGAATGAATGGTTAACTCTAGGAGAATTTTGTATCCCACCAGCTTTGAAATGGCGCACACTTTTATATGATTGGTCACCCGCCCTGTTAAAATTCTACCTCAACGCCTTTCAATTAACCCTCCCCGATCAAAGCAACCTAGTAAGGTGGGGAAAAGCTACAGAAAAGGCTTGTACGATGTGCAATGCGGCAATAGGTACAGCCAGGCACTTACTGACAGGTTGTAAGGCGCTATTAGACCGGGGTCATTATTCACGTCACCATGATAGGGTATTACTCATCATACGCGAAGCTATAAGTTTATCACTGGCGAGAGCGAAAAAAGGAACAACAACAAACATAAAAACTAACATCGCGTTTGTAAAGGAAGGCTCAACAAAAAAGATTTCACTCACACAAAAGCCGTACTCAATTATAAATACCGCCAGTGACTGGACATTATTAGTGGACACGTATGAAAATCACTACAGAATACCGGAGGATATCTGTGCCTCGGCGTCCAGACCGGACATATTTCTTTATGCAATGTCAATTAAGCGTGTAGTACTAGTAGAACTCACGGTGCCGTGGGAAACGAACATCCCTAAAGACCACGCTTTAAAAAGAAACAAGTACTTTGACTTAACCAACGAAATAACTAAAAATGGTTATGTCGTTGCGCTGTATGCCGTGGAAGTGGGTGCGAGGGGTATACCAGCTAAATCCCTCTATAACCTGCTTAAAGACCTTGGATTGCCAAGAGCTTCAGTAAGCTCTTTTCTTGAACGAATATCCAAAGCGGCATTGCTAGGCTCACTTCAAATATGGTTAGGTAGAGGGGGTAACACGGCGGACAGTGGAGGTGAGCGTTGACGCGTCGTAAGGAGTGCTCCTTAAACCTAAACCTGGGTCGCAATTCCCAGGCACTGTCGAAGTCGCATGTGTTGCCCCCATCTATCACGCGATGGACCCGGCACCCGCACGGTGAATCCATGGAACGCTAAGAAATAGGTCTAAAAGTAAGTAAGTAAGTGTACTATAAGTCATTTTGTCGAGTAGATAAAAGATTTTTTGCTTTTCGTGTAAACGTGTTTGATCTTCGTTTAAAAGTCCGTCTCCTGCGAATTTCGCTAACATGTTTAGTTAACAAGTTTTGTTAATTTGTTTTGTTAATTTTAGCCGCAGGAGACACGCCTTTTAGCACCGAGTTGCTGCAAACGAGTAAAAGTATTTCAAAAGATAAATTGTATTCCATTAATTACGAGTGGAGATGCCGCCGATAGCAGTGTAAACGCACACAATGTTAAATTCATAAATATTATCTTTTATATATCTCTAGAATAATAGATCTTGTTTATTAATGAAATTAAAGTAAGCACCTAATCTATTTTAACTTAATATATTATATTTAGAAATGTTTTGGAAATGAAGTAAATATGAAGGCGACATACTTATTGTGCTGTCATCCTTTGTATTTTGGTCATTGGGTCAGATCTTACGGGATGAAAAGGGCTGATATCGGTATTCATAACCCTGCACCTCACGGACCTCATTTTATTTTCGCCCATCTCAAAATAATATAAATTATAAGTTCGTACCTTATTAAGTAACCAATCAACTTATTAAGTAAAACTGATAGTATAAATAAGAAAAAAAGAGCAATAAAAATCACCAGATCTAAAGAAATAAAAAAAAAGCTTCACTGATTCACCGTTGTTGCAAAGCATTACAAAATATTTCTAATTATTCAATACTAACTACAAAAATTACTTATCTTTAAATTAAACTTGATGGCTGCATCTGTTAGAGATTAGTTAAAAATATGTATATTTATTTTAATAATCATATTAAAGAGATGATTCAGAAAAACAAAAAAAAAACATAAACGGTGATAAAATGTGGACTAGGAATCGCGTTTAGGTTTGATACCGTCTCTGGACTCTCTAGTTAATTTGTATTACTAAATTAATATAACAACAAAAGTGAGGTAGGTTTGTGATGGTAAGAAATTTACTTTACATTATAATTGAACTAATTTTCTTGTTGTATTTAATGTAATTAATATGCGACTTCTTTTCTATACTTATAATAAAAATGTAACAGGTCAAATTCTGTACATTGAAGATATTTTGAAAATTTTTTTGGAGGGCACTCTGTTATCGATACTGAAACGAAAACTATTTTTTTTTTCGTTTTTGTCTGTCTGTCTGTCTGTCTGTATCTTGGCCGCGCATCACGCCGAAACTACTGAATGGATTCAAATGAAACTTGGCATGATTTGAGTTCATACTCCGAGGTAGGACATAGGATACTTTTTATTCCGAAATTCCGGACGGTTTCCTTGGGAGGGGAGATGAAAGTCAAAATGTGTAATTAATTGTAATTCATTAACGAGTAGTCCGATTGCAATAATTCTTTTTTTGTTAGAAAGAAGATACTCTGAAGATTGTAGCATAAAGTATTTAATTTGGAAGTATTAAATATTGGAAAAAAAATATAAAGAATTTATCATTACGAAAAACAACATGTAGTGACATCTATTGCCAGCTATGCGTAATTAATAACACTTTGATTAATATATCGTGGAATAATCGTAGAACGTATTACGTATAATTCGGTGTAGCATTAAGTATTTGATTTATCGCAACCTCTCTATCCATAGGAAAAAGAATATCTATATCTCTCTGTAGACGTCGAATCTGTGTGTTTGGTTGTGCCCGCATGACTTAAATATTCAAAATAATCGTGGGAACGTTTTATGCACAAGCATTGTGATTAATGTGGTATATAGTTAGTATTTGATAGGTAGGTATTTGTTTTATGTTCTCTCTTTCCATAGAAAGGGTTGTTTCAAATTTTTTTGAAAAATTTCTTTGCTTAAAACAGCGACATCTTTTGGAATCAAGTAACTAACTTTACAATAGGTACGTAATATGATTACTGTTTTTAACGTATAATAAAAATGTAACAGTTCAGTTCTGTACATTAAAGAAATTTAGATGATTTTTTGGGAGGGCTCTCTAATCGATACTAAAGCAATTACATTTTCTTGAAAATTGTTTCTGTGCTCACTGATGAACTGTGTTTAAAACAGCGACATCTTTTGGAATCAAGTAACTACCTTTACAATAGGTACGTAATATGATTACTTTTAAACGCATAAGAAAAGTGTATAAGATCAATTCTGTACATTAAAGAAATTTAGATTTTTTGGGAGGATGCTCTTATTGATACTGAACCAAAAACTAGAATGCCATAAACGTTAAATGGTCATTTATAATTATGATATTTATTTTAAGTTTAAAATATTTGAAAGAGGAGTAAACATATAACATAATAGTTCATCATAATTTACCAGAAAATGATACAAAACATCTTTATGATAGGTACCCGAAAGGCAGCGCGGGCGCGTGGCCTGCGCCCTGCCACATAATAACTAATACATAGTACTGCCCTGCGTATGTTACCAGACACGTTCAAATTGTTTAAAAAGCAGTACCCGCGCGGTCGGTCGGCTCCCTACGCGACACACGCACCCAAATCGACTTAAAAACTCAGTAGTAGTTCTTGATTGTAAATTCGGATAAAAAGTTATTTTTGGAACTATTTAGTTGATTTTTGTTCTACCTACTATAAATATTACTTGGTATTATAATATTTCTGCTGTATTTTTAACCGACTTCCAAAAGGAGGAGGTTCTCAATTTCATCGTTTTTTTTTTGTTTTTTTTTTATGTATGTACACGGATTATTCCGTCAATTTGTGGACCGAATTTGGAAATTCTTTTTGTATTCGAAAGGGTATGCTCCCCATGTGGTCCCATGGCCACCATATCAGGATCTGATAATGGGATCCTAAGGAAATCGAAGGAAACCCTCAAATTTATGTAAGCGCCTGCAATGAAGTTAAAGCAATTGTCTGCATGCCTTCATATTCTGTAGACATCATTTAATTTCATAATATATAAAACGGGTCTTAACGTTATCAGAGTTAACCTCAGTTAGTCAGTTTATCTCAAATCACTTGAATTATAGTAACCTATAGAAGATAGTCCATTTGAGATTTTATTACAAAAAAATACCTGAAGTCCTTTCGATTTTATACAGCATGTATGTTACCTTTAGTCGTATTCTTTCAAGTTATTTAGGTGAAATGATAACGAGAGACTTGAGAAAGACTAAAAAGTGAAAAATAAAAAAAACTTCGTTTAAAAAAACCGAACCGAAAAAACTAAAAAGTACCAAATAACTTAATTTGTATGTGCTACCTATTCATAGGTTTAAAGTCAGTGCCAAGCCAAAATGTAATAGTAGGTACCGCACTCGCCGCGCGTGACCTTGAGCGGGATAGCTGTTCTTCGCGTAGAACAAAACAACTGAAGCGTCGGTGACGTCGTTGACGTTCGTCTCGAAATGTAGCGAGTGTGATACCTACTATTACATTTGGCTTGGCACTGACTTCAAACCTAGGTAGCACATACAAATTAAGTTAACTGATACTTTTTAGTTTTTGAAGTCAGTTTTTTTAAACGAAGTTTTTTATAGGATTTCGTCAGGTTATAGCATAGGTATAAGCAGGCGATTATTGTTGTACCTAAATAATTAGCAAATAGTCTTTTGTAGATACTAATTGGTTTTCTCGGTATTTTTAGAATTTGTAAGGAATAGCATAGGTACCTAGGTACCTATAATTTACTTTTTTATAGGATTTTGTTAGGTTATTGGTATAGGCATAGGTAAGCAGATGTTTTTCGTTGCAAATATTTAATTACTTAGCCTTATTTGTTGGTGTTTTAATTTCTTTTAGTAAGTTATAGATACCTTCCATTTTTTTCGTTGAATTAGTTGTAGATACTTAATTAATTTAGTTTTATTTACGCTTTGAAAATAAGCTTCATTCGTTATGTCTAATTTTTCATTTAACTGTAGTGATAAATTTAACATTGTTTTTCGTATTCGATTTTATCACATCACACTAATTTATAAAAGCGAATGTTTGTGAGGGTGTATGTTTGTTACTTCATCACGCAAAAAGCACTGGACGGAATTGGATGAAACTTTACAGTAATATAGCTTACTAGCTGTTGCCCGCAGCTTTGCTCGCGTGGAAGTTGATTATTTACAATATATTTAATTAAAACTGTGTAAGTATGTATGAATAATTTATTCATGTTTTTAAACGTACCTATTTATTTATTTTTAATCAATAGCCCATTAAAAAGGATTTCATACTAACGTTCGACCCTTATTTTTACCCCTTTAGAAATAGAATTCCCATAAATGATGATATAGGTATTAATTTATTTGTACTTAAAAGCCTAAGGACAAAGTTTCAGGCTACTAAATTAAAAATGACTGACTTCCAAACTAATCTACTTACGACATTTCAACACCTAATTCATCCCTTGGGGGTAGAAATATCATTTATGGGATTTCCTTTTGAGGGCGCTCTGGTTCCCTGATTTCTAGAACCCGAGACGGTGTGCGGTTTTTAGTCGGTTTGAGTCCGACATAACCACCAGTTGGTGATATCCGAGGGAATTTCCGCACAAAAAAAGAGGTAGATATAATATCCAGAGACACTTAGTATCTACGCGTTTTTAACTAATAAATAATTTTAAGATAATTATTCATGTTTCTAACTTAAAAAAGACGGACTTCCATACAAACTTTCAACCCCTATTTTACCCTCTTACGGGTAGAATATTGGGAAACGCTTAAATACGTATCTCCTATTTTTTTATCAATAGCCCTAAAATAAATTTTCATGTTTCTAACTTCAAAATTGATGGACTTCTAGACTAACCCGCTTACGAAATGTCAACGCCTGTTTCATCCCTTCAGCGTAGAATATCGAGAAAGGCCTAAATACGTATCTATTCATTTTTAATCAGTAGCCCAAACCAAAAGAAAAGTTTCATGTTTCTAATTTAAAAATGACGAAGTTCCAAACAAAGTTCAACCCCTATTTCACCCCCTTAGGGGTAGAATATTAGGAAACGTTGAAATACATATCTACAAATTTTTATAAGTAATCCAAAAATAAAGTTTCATATTTCTTAAATAGCCCTAAAATAAACTTTCATGTTTTTAACTTCAAAAATGACGGACTTCCAGACTAACCTACATACAAAACGTCAACCCCTATTTCACCCTTAAGGAGTAGAATATCCGTTCTATCTATCAGAAACGCTTAAATACGTGTTTACTCATTTTTAATCAGTAGCCCAAAAATAAAGTTTCATGTTTCTAACTTAAAAAATGACGGACTTCCATACAAACTTTCAACCCCTATTTCACCCCCTTGGGGGTAGAAATTCCAAAATTCCTTCCTTAATGGGTATCTACTTAATGAAACGATCATACTCACCAAATTTTGTATTCTCAAGTTTAATAGTTTCCGCTCGGCGATGATGAATCAGTCAGTCAGTCAGTCAGGACATGTTATTTTATAAGTATAGAAGATACATCAGATTAACACATAGGTTACTGTTTGCCGCGATAACCGACATAGACGCGGGCGGAGCCGCGGGCAACAGCTAGTCTTTAATAAATGATTTACATGTATCAATCAACTAGCAAATGAATTAATGTCCTGATTTATTTTAGGTTTATGAATTGGCATGACTATTCTACTCTAGTAGGTTCTAAACACAATTCAATTAAATAAACCTTTATCGTTTAAAATGATAAATATTATAGATATACATTAAACCTACACAATATTAAACAATTGAAATAATTATACAACGATGTTATACCGATTGAATACAGCTTTATAATGTCTACTATTTCGTACGAAAATTAAAACACTCTTATGATGGAAATTTTCTAGGTGCAATTTAATACTATACTTTACGTAACTTGACATATGTAAACATGAATCTTATCTTCAAAAAATGCTGTAACATGCATATATTAAAATGCGATAATTAACTTAAAATAAAATTCTCAAGAAGCCATTTTATAAATATTGTTTTATAGGCCTAAAATCAATGTTTAGCTTATTTCCCGAATGTGAAAAAAACTGTTGGTGGCAGGACACCTATGTTCAATAACGATCGTTCAAATATTGAGTTATTTGATAGTTATTGGGATAGACACTGTCACATACAATAATAACATCATTCAATTTAGAAGAAATACTTTTTGCCTTGTCAAATTTTGAAAGCTTTTTCGTTCAATGGATTTGTATAGAATCCACCGTTGATCAATTATTTTACGAGCGAAATGCCTCCCTTAGAGGTATCGTGTATCCGCGGTATTGGGCGGGCGGGAGATACTTGGAGAGCCGCACCTTCCGCCCGCGCCACAGTCTGCGCTCAGCCGCGGTTGAAGCCCTACGCTCTTGTCGTTTATCGTCGCGAACGCCCGCCGAAACGAAACTATCAAATATATCTGTTTTTCGTGAATTAATTACTAACATTCACGTGTATGAATTAAAGTTACTTTATTTTTAGTGCTTAAAAGTGTTCGTGTTTCTGTTTATTTGCCCGTGATATTATTATTTTATTATAGCTGACTCGTGTTCTAAGCGGCGGTTTTATAATTGAGCTTTGTTGAATTAAGGTAAGTGGTTTTTTACTGAACAATATAGAACATTTTGCGTAAATTTTGTATTGTATTTAGGTTTTAATATCCGCTATAATTATGTCTTCATAGGTTTCACTTCTTACGTCTATAGTCCTGTATTGATGCGTATGAAAAACTTTTAATCAATGAATGTGGTAATAAATTAGATTCTAATTAATTTAACAACTGCCGAAACCTATTTTCTTTATATAATAGCTATTGTTATGATAACTAGTTACGTTTCTTTGTCGTACAAGTAAAATGAAGGATAAAATAGATTTTGATAATACTAAGTGTAATAATAGTGAATAGGAATGAAAATTCCTATTCACTATTGTTATTTTAGACTATTCACATTTTTAAAAGTAAAATTTGGATTTTCGAAGGCAAACCTCTTGGAAACCGCTATGATTCGAATTTTGGCCCAGATCATTATTCGTACCAAGGTATGTCGATTGCATTCCATTTGACACAGGTATATTGTTATTTTCCCTCTTATAGTTAGCTCTTGTCAAGAATAATACTACAACCGAATAAATATAAATTCAAAATTTAAAAAACCCCCTACTCAAGCACTTAATCGAGTAATCATACGCCAATGATATTTTTGCAGACATTCGGTTATTCTTCCCCACTTTCACCCCCCATAACTTTTAAACGACTCAACCGATTTTCATGAAACATGTCTAAGAACACTCTCACGTAACTCACCTTTCATACAAAAAAACTAAATTGAAATCGCTTAACCCGTTTGCGAGCTACGGTGCCACAGACAGACAGACACGTCAAACTTATACACCGCTCGTTTTGCGTCGGGGGTTAAAAAGATCTTATTAGGGGCATCATTTTAAGATACACTCAGCCAATAGTCCTGTCCTTCCTTGAAACCTGTTTCAGGTTTCAGGATACTTCATTACACCCTTCATTCTAGTACGTACTACTTGGATATCTGTCAGTGAAGTTTAGAATTGTAGTTTCAAATAAATGAATAGTTTAACTGTTCTCAACCCGGATCATCTATCTCCGTCTTAATCTAGTCAAACCGACTTCAATTAGTTTTGTACTCTAGTCTTATAGGTACTTGTTGACATTACAATTGAAATTATACCTATATGTAGGTATCAAATGAAATTAGGGCACATTTTTAAATAGAAATGGGTCAAATATTGTCACAGAGAGTTTGAATTCAATTGTTTAGATTGAAAAGCTCATATTTCTTCAATTGTACATTACAAGCATTGTACTGTTCAAACAGCTACTTTCACTTAGGATTTTAGACTATTTTTTAAAAGTTTTGTGTACTAAAGTGACAGATGTGTCAGTCTGAAAAGTAGATAGTCGCATTAAGATGTATTATTCCGTCTCCCAAATGATGAAAACATTATGTACCTAGATACGTTCGATGACTCAAGTCCTACCTACCTGAAATTCAATACGAAGACTCTTGTCGTGAGTGACGTATTAGTCACACTATATAGATAATCTATACTTATCTATATATATATATATACTTATAATAAAAATGTAACAGGTCCAATTCTGTACATTAAAGATATTTTGAAAATATTTTTTGGAGGACTCTCTATTATCGATACTGAAGCCAAAACTGTTTTTTTTTTTCATTTTTATCTGTCTGTCTGTCTGTATCTTGGCCGCGCATCACGCCGAAACTACTGAATGGATTCAAATGAAACTTGGCATGATTTGAGTTCATACTACGAGGTAGGACATAGGATACTTTTTATCCCGAAATTCAGCACGGTTTCTTGGAGAGAGGGGATGAAAGTCAAAATATGTACTTAGTTGTAATTCAATAACACATAGTCCGATTCATTCATTCTTTTTTTTCTGGAAAGAAAAAAAATAAAAGATAACGGGCAAAGTGTTTTTTGGTCCGCGACTGTACACTGCTTGTGGGAAGCTGAGACAGATATGTAAATATGGCGGTAGGAAGTTCGCCGGGTAAGCTAGTTGCTAATAAGTTGGTACTTGATAGTAGGATTTAAGAAACTACTTGTAGTGACAAACGTGCTACTTAATAATATACTAAGAATTGTTTAAATGTTTGTAAATGAAGCGTGAGATTCACGATTGGCACAATATAAAAACGTGTAGGTATGTTATAGTAATAGTAGAATTTAATCTTACATAATGTTTAGAAGATAAGATAGAAGCTAATAAATACCATGTAATGTTTTTAATTTATAATGTGATATGAATCTTTGTTATTTTTAGGATAAGGTTTAAAACTAAAGGTGCTCCCACACAGCAATTATATAAGGTTATAAAACATTGTGTAACACGATAACATTTTATAACATTTGCTACAACATGTTATATGTTGCAAGCTCTCCCACACAGTTTAAACTTGTTGTATATTCGCGGCAAATAGTTTATACATCTCTGATGTATAAACTATTTGCCGCCTTTATTAAACAGCTAGGCTACTATTTGCCGCGATAATCGATATACACGCGGGTGGAGCTGTTTTAAAACATTGTGTAACACGATAACATTTTATAACATTTGTTTAAACATGTTACATGATGTTGTATAACATCAGTAACATTTTATAACTTTTGTTAAAAACAACTTGTTAAAAAATGTTATCCAACATTCTTTAACATTATATAACTGCTGTGTGGGAGCACCTTAAGAATTTGCTAAACTAAGCCCGTGTCGATATATGGTTAGTTTTAAGATTGTACCTAGTTTTAATATTTAAACTCTGCATTTTTATAATCTTGTGTTAAGCAAGGCTGATTGCTGATTTTAGAACTTTTATGATAACAACTATTCGTCGTACTAATATGATTCAATTTTTTAATTATTGTTTAAACTTGAGACTTTCCACAACGTATAATCAAATAATTATATTATATAAATAAAGAGTATATCTAAAAAACTATGGGGAGGTTCTTTCCAACAGTAGAGTCTTAAATGCTATTAATAGTGACAGAGTATACCTACTGTTACCTATATATATGTAAGTAAGTAAGTAAGCACATGATTGTACACACAGACCAATTAGTACACATCATTTGAATATATTTGCGTAGTAGTTATTATTCGGTTGACTCGAAGTAGTGACCTAGCTATTTTAGATTTACAAAACATCATGTGTAAGTGACAAGATAAATACCGGGCACCCGGTACGGTACTACCTTCGCATAGGAGACCAACCTTAAATGACAGAATTCGTACTGTCGTGTTTCATTGGTGAGTGCGAGACCGGAGGCACAATGATACAGAAGCATCTCAATAGGCCGCCATAGTATGGGTCACCATGCTGCATTATTGCATAATCTGCATTAGCAATGAGTATGGTGATCTTGGATTCTGCTCATGCTTTCATCAGGCAGTGTAGAATCACTTTGGCATGCTCATACATAAAAAAAGATTTTCTGTAGAAAGAAACGTTTAAGATCGATTCACAGTTGAAATTCGCTCTAATCATAGACAGTTTGCAACTGGGGTCGTGGAAGACAGAAAAAGTTAATTATATGAAACTCTTATTGTTACCTACTTAATGGTTTGTGCGAATGTTGATTTGCAATATCGCTTTATTTTTACTACAACTTTGTGATGAACTACAATTATTTGACGTTTGTATACTATTGGTATTTAGCCGTGCCTGGTAATGAAAGTATTATTATTTTCAAATTTGTTGCAAAGAGTTTATCGACAGCACGGTTGGCCTATTCGTTTAGGTGGCCACCACGCCGCTTCTACTGCGCCAAGTGTTGTGGGTTCCAACTCCTCATGAGACAATTGTTGTTCTGAGTCTGGGTGTTTCATGTGTCTGTTTCATGTATGTTTGTAAAGTCCCCCGCGACACAGTAATAATCGTAGTGCGGGAGTTGTCTTCAAAAGAAAGTAAAAATGCTTTTTAAGTTAAGACTGAGTTACCATTCATATTTCCTGAAAGAAAATGGCAAACGACTGTTCATTTTGATCTGTGACTTTCACGATGATACGTTTATAAAAATACCAAAAGGTTGAAAACAAGCAGTTTTCGTAGTATAGGAGACGAAATATGTAATAATCTAATTAAAGCGTAATGTAATTACGTTCATGTCGTAGACATATTAACTTAAAACAAGTATTTAATTGATGATACTTGTGCCGTATAAATAAGACTACAACAACGCCTAAAGTGAACGCCTAAACGCCTTGAGTGATATCAATAAATAAATAGTTTTTCAATTGCCGCCTCCCCTAGCTACTAGTTTGACTTTTCAAACTTGAAATGAAACTATTCCATTACTACTTTTCTATTTAGAATCCCTACGGAGTGATATCATAATGAATTATTCAACGTGTCTGAATGTGGCGACACGATAACACTATTTTATGTTATATACCTAGTTAGGTTACTATTTTTTTAAATAGGCTTATATTAATCTAAAATACATAAAATACATAGAATTAGAAAGGATTTTTAAGATATCAAACTCATTAAAAAAAAGAATGTAAGCTGCTTTGTTTCGTCTGAACTAATCTTAAATAAATAGTTCTTATCCAATACTTCATATATATAACTTACTATTTATACTTACAATAAAAAAGGAGACAAGTAAGATTTTAACAAAAACATTAACAGACTTCAAGGTTCGACTCGATTTCTCTTGGATGACATCATCAGATTTGATGTCCTTATCATGATATCACCGTTGGGATATCCGCTTTCCGTTTAAAAGAAGAATCATCAAAACCGTTTCATAAACGACGAAGTTATCCGCACATACACACATAAAAAAAACAAAAAAAAACATAAACGGTCAAAGCTCCGGCTTAGGTCTATTATTTTAATGACTGAAAAAAAAACATCAAAGGAATATAATACAAAGCAGTTAATTTGGTAAGAAAATCTGCAAAAGAACGTGCGTAAGACGTCATTATTTTAATGCTAGATATTTGACGAAATAGGGTCACGAGTGTCACGACTGACTGAACATGTAAAGAAATATGATTGTATTGTACTTGAAAACGTTGTGAGCTTTGTGAACTATTATTTTATAAGAAATAATACAATCAATACGACACGATACAAGTTAAAAACCTTTTAGAAAAACGTGTAGTAAATCTTTACCCAACCCGTCTTGCCAGTGTGGTATACCTAGTCAAAAGACTTCCTTCAAAGAAGCAGCCTATAGATATTCAACAGTGGATAATTAAAAACTGTTGACAATGATGAAACCTGACACTTGTGTCTCTTGTATTTAAAAAAATAAACAAATTAAAATGTCTAACAAACTGCTAAAATAGGTATGGATGTAATATAATTTATTTATATTAATATTTTACTTTAAGGGGAGGCCTATTTCCAACAATGCATTATTATTATAGTGTTCACGATATGTTCCTAAACAGATATCATAGATAAATTAAATCGACACAAACAAAGTAATATATTAGACGATATGAATGGATTAACATTTGTATTTTTATCGCGATATACTTACTACGAGTATACGTAAGTTTGTGATACAAATAAGATATATACAACTGTTTAACATTAATAAAATAAAAATTAAAACGTTAAACATTTCACTTCACTATCTACTTTTCAAGATAACAGATGTTGCTACTAATCAGTTTCTTACGTAACTTTCTTGGTAAACACTAGTAAAATGAATGAATGAAAAAAAAAAACAAGAAATGGAATGTGTATTAAATGTAACAACCATTATTCTTATCATATTTGGCAATTCAGATACAATTTTCGGCTTAGTACTATTGTGAAGATATATTTCGTTAAATAATATTCAAGTGCTAATATTTGTGTCGTGAAATTAAAAAGATCGGCTTAAAGGATATTACATTTATACAACAATGTAATAAAACAAATGAAATTAAGTAGTATTATAATTTTGGTCTCACAAGTGAACAATTTTACCACTATATGATTGGCCCAATAAGTCTAGTCAACAAGTTCCATACTTTTGACTAGACTAAAAGATGCAGCAGCATCACTAGGCCGCCATAGTGTGGGTCTCCATACTGCATTGTCTGCATTCGCAATGAGTATGGTGACCACCACTCTTGGATTCTGCTTATGCTTTCCATCAGGCAGAGTAGAGTCATTTTGGCGGGCCAAACATAAAAAAAAAAAAAAAATTGTTTACGCTTCAACATATCTGATGACTGAAAATTAGACCGGCTCTCTGTCAGCACCGGTTTACGTAGTAGCTACGGACCTCCCAGTCCCCAACCCGCACTCGGCCAGCGTGGGGACGTATGGCCTTAACCCTCTCCTGAGAGGAGACCCGACCCCAGCAGTGGGACATTATGGGTTGATGATGAAGTGGACAATTTGGACCCAAGACCGGGATACCGGACTGGGCAGCGGCCGGCAATACGTAAGCAGACAATTTGGCATTGACATTTTTTCAAGAAAAAATACTTCAATGAAACAAATCGAAATACTTAAAATTTAATTTCATTACACGTTCACGGATATATATTTTAGAATACTTATCAGTCACGACCAATATTATGACAGATGACACAATTGGAAGTGTTCCCGATGTTATCAGTAAACAGAGAAAAGTAAACTAGCGTGGTGACGTAACGGACCAGATGCCCAAACGCAGGCTCGCCATGTACATATTTATTATTAATAGCTCGTTTTAAATATGGATGAACATTTGAGAACCAAATCCCGGCTTATTTTATGAAATGAAGCTTATAAATTCTTAGTAACGAGTGGTAGTAATTGGAGTCAATGGTAGCGATTAAATCCTTCAAAGACTTTGTTTTTTAATATTAATACCGAGCTAATCGGCACGTATAGAGAATTATTCTATTAATTTTATTGTTGTCGTTTTAGAATAAATAGTAATGAATGTCTTTTTTTTAAATTTTTAGCCTTTCTCTTTGTATCTACGGTAAAGTAAATAGACTGTTTGCATTTGACCATTGGCTGTCGAAAACATGTAAAGCATTTTTATGAAACATAAATGTATGTTTTTTGGGTAATTTAATTGTGCTCTCTGTTGTATTATAACAAATCTTTTGACATACTAGACAATTATACTTTGATAGGTCCATTTTAACATTACAATTTTAATTTGGAACGCACATTGTTTAAATAATTTAGTTTTAGTATTGATTAAAACATATAAGTACATCTACCACACCTTTAGATATTATGCATTTCATGTTTCAATCTTCAGTGGAATATGTATATTAAATATATTTAGTATAATAAATATTTATTAATAATCATTGGCATATTAATAAATGGAAGATAATGTGAATTTACAGCGAACTGAATATTTTATTTGACGGCGACGAATAAAATATAAATACGTAGTTTATTTTGGTAAACCGATAACTCTTTTCATTTTTTCTCTATATTTTATTTGAGTGAATAAAAATACCCAGCTCTCATCACTTTGTAATTATTTTCCAATCTGGCAGCAGATGAAAGGGTTTTAAACCGACTTCAAAAAAAGGAGGAGGTTCTCAATTCGACTGTTTCTTTTTTTTTTCAATGTTTGTTACCTCATAACTTTCGAGTGGGTGAACCGATTTTGATGATTCTTTTTTTATTTGAAAGCTGGTGCTTCCCCTGTGGTCCTATTTCAATTTGGTCTAGTTCTGATATGTCATCCATGAGAAAACCATATAAGTCTTCAATTTGCATTAAGTATGTGTGCGACAAATTGACGAATAACTCAATATCACGCCAACCAACTTCGGTGATTCTTTTTTCATTTGAAAGCTGGTGCTTCCCGTGTGGGCCCATTTCAATTTGGTCGTTTTGAAGTCGGTTTTTGTTTTGTTAAAATTTTATATTAATAGTAGTAACTTTTAGCGGGCATAATTTCCATGTTATGCTAAATGAACTATAAAGTAAAAACTTGTTTATTGCTATGCGACTTATGCGAGCGATATTAGTACAGTGTAGTGATATTTACTTGCAGGGGTTGACCAAAATAACACACTGTGGTGAAAATCAGTAATTTTATTTCTAACACAAAGAAGCCAAATCTAAAATAGCGTATTTTAAAACAGTATGTGAGGTCATAGCCCACAGGATTAGCAAGCTGAAGTGGCAGTGGGCTGGTCATTTTTGTCGTAGAACTGATAACCGTTGGGGCAAACGAATTCTTGAGTGGAGACCGCGTCCCGGCAAACGTAGTGTAGGATATCCTCAGGCCAGGTGGAGTGATGATTTACGCAAGAGGGCTGGTAGGTGCTGGATGCGAGAAGCCGAGAATTGAACCAAGTGGCGTGCAATCGGAGAGGCCTATGTCCAGCAGTGGACTACGATAGGCTGATGATGACGATGTCTAAACTGAGACTAATAAATGCTCCAAAAAGTAATGTGAATTCTATCAAAACCACTAAAACTGCTTTGATCTCTAGCTTAACAGAGCTACTATTAGATGAATGAGCCAGCCAAAGTTTGTAAAATTTATGAATAATCATTATTTATTTTTTCATATTTTAGACGGAACTCTCTATACTTAGATTAATCCGAGTGGGCTGTGTAGTGATGGCGATTGAGTAGCTGTTTATTCTGATTGAAGTTTATTTAGATTTCCGCGTTTACGATGACTGACTGGTACGGTAAACACGAATGTGTGAATATACAGGTATATATTTATTTTAGCATCAAGTGGGCAGAGCTGCTGACTGAAATGTACATATTTTAGTGAATTGGTTACCTATTTTCCGTTACCTACTAAATAGAATTTGAGATAAATTATTTGATTGAAATGCTTATTGTTGGAGATTTGTATATAAGTTATTATGTGTGTATTATGTCGCTGTTTAAGTAAGTATATGTAAAATTACTTTAATGCATTGTTATAGATAGGGGACTGAACAGATGGCGTAGGGATTCAAGCGTCCGTTGCTTTCCTACTACACCAAGTGTTGTAGATTCAAACCCCATATGGGACGACACTTTGTGCGATCCAGAAATTGTTGTTCTGAGTCTGGGTGTTCATTGTGTCCGTTTTATATACCTATGTTTGTGAAATACCCGCGACAAGTTATATATTACTAGTGCAGGTGTTGTCTTTTAATAAATAAAAAAATCAAATCAAAATACGTGCATAAATGCCAATGCTCAATGATGCAGAAGCATTTTAATAGGCCGCCATAGTGTGTGGTCACCATGCTACATTGTTGCGTTGTCCACACTCTCAATGAATATGGACTCTTGGATTCTGCTCATGTTTTCAATGCATACTATGGTCACTTTGGCAAGCTCAAATAAAAAAACTTAAAAAAAACAACAAATTATTGATGTATACCCGTTTTCTGGAAGACTCTGCTATCATTCCATTATGTCAAACCATGGCTTGCTCAAGATTGTCGCTATATGTGACTTTACATGAAGAAAGATAAAACAAAGTATACTTAACTAACAGTTAAAACTGTTCACAAGAATTGAGTTGTACATACTGCTCACGGCTATAATTTGTACTTCTCAATTTAATTGAGAACTTGGTTGGGATATTTATCTTTGCCCCATGAACATTATTCCACTTCAAATGCTTGTCTTTAAATATCTTTTGTATATTGAAGACAGAATATAAATAATTCTGTGGTTCTCTGATTTGTTGAACTTCTGTCCATTGTTTGATGAGAAGAAATTATTATGATAACGTTGTCTTTATGATCTACTAGCAGTTGGCCGCGGCTCCGCCCGCGTTTATGTCGATTATCACGGAAAATAGTAGCCTATGTGTTATTCTGGCGTATTAGCTATATTACTGTAAAGTTTCATCCAAATCCGTTCAGTAGTTTTTGCGTGAAAGAGTAACAAACACTCACACACAGACTTTCGCATTTATAATACAAGTTGTCGCCAGCGGCTCCGCCCGCGTATATGTCGGTTATCGCAGCAAATAGTAACCTATATGTTAATCTGATGTATAAGCTATATTACTGTAAAGTTTCATCCAAATCCGTTACGTAGTTTTTGCGTGTAGAAGTACACACAAACTTTCGTCTTTATATATTAGTGTGATTAGTAGGATATACTTGTATTCAACTAAGTGTTTTTTATGTATTTCACTCTGGCAATGATTTTTTTCAAGCTTTTATTTAACTTGCAATGTATGTATGTATGCTTGTATGTTCGGGTGGAATCTTGCACCTCAATTTTGAAGCAGACATCTTGAACCGATTTTGCTGAAATTTTGCAAGCATATATATACAGCATGACAATACAATATTATAATAACATGGAGCTCTAATGCTGGAGCTGGAAGGTAGCTATAGGAACTCTGTAAAGAAACGTCGCAAAATCATCGAGTTTGGACTCGTTTGATTAGTCGCGAGACATTTTAGTAAAAGCTTGTTTTTTAAAAGCTTTTTAATATTATTTATTTGCAATCAGTCTGTTTTAGTAGATCTTCGTGTCAAAAATGATTCGTTAATTTTAAAAACTTTTCAACAATAAAGCATTAATTTAATACAATGTGTGTACGTACATGTTTATACATAGATGATATGTACTCTTTATGGTACACCATAACTTGAAAACATACAAAGTAGAATACAAAATATTTTTTGTTGTTTTATTTTGGGTTAATTTTTTATTTTATTTTACGGAGAATATACGGAGTTTCCAATCCCAATTAAAATTATATTATGATTCATCAATAATCATAAAACATCATTAACATTATCAATCGTCATAAAACTTCATATAAATACTGCCAGGGCGAGAGGAAAATTCAGTAAGTACATATTACAATGAAGGGAAGTATAGGTCTTGAGAGACAGAAAAATAAATTTTCTTTCATAAAATCCTTTTGAAGTATCGTAATTTTCCCAGAAAAATACAATCTATATACCTACTATATTGTGAAGAAGGATCCAGTAAAATATTATTGTAGAAGTTGCCGTGACCAACAGCCATGGGTAAAATAATCGTTGGCGAAATATGGAAAATGTCATTCTGTCGTCTCTGCATATCCCAAAAGAGAATAGAGCATGAATTTATTTGTGTGTATTGGATACTTTTTTACTTTCAGAATATACCTATTCTAAAATTTCCTTTATAATTTGCTACTGTTAACCGTACTCAGACAGATTTCGTGATAGATGTGTGAGTAAAAACTCTATCGTACAGTTATCCTGTTAATCTTCTTGTGTCCTGTAAAACCCCTAAAACCAAGTACATCTCCTTAGGCATATTATTTCACTTGATAACACCGAAATACTATAATTGCTACAGTTTCGTGACTTGAAATTGTGCGGAGTTATTTTTGCAAGGTCGTCAGCATCTTCTTCCGGCCCTTTTATAACGTCAACACTCCTGGCCAATGTAATTATTCTTTGATGAAATAAAGGAAGTAGGAAAATTGGATCGAAAAATGACAAGTGCGATGGACTTAGGCCAGAAACAGAAATTCCAAAACACCCAGATGGCTATTTATATGCCCATCCTGGTATTAGATAGGAACTCTTTTAGAAACTTTATTTTAGACATGGACGTTCATTATTTTATATAATCTACACAAATTTATCCCAAGCCGTTACCATTAGATTGCATAAAGATTAAGTAAACTTGTTTCCATTGTAATTTTGCAAGTCCTACGAGATAGAAATGTACTTCAGTACCATCAAACGAAGACACGTTGGACTAAAAACTATCTGCCAATCCTGAATCACGCAATGAAAGTTCACGCGCTGATTATAAAATATAATAATGTGATTAAAACTGTCAAATTTATATTCTAGATAGTCGTTAATTGATAGTGAATTAAGCTTACAATATTATTTGTTGGCATACATTTTTTTGTTTATTCGCTTCAGCCCAAATAATTTTATAATACATTACTTTCAATGTAAATGAGTTGAAAAGGATTGCAATTCACAACTAAGAAATACTTACCTTGGTACTCATTTAATTTTACATAAATTTTAACTAGACCGTATTATGAAATAGTGATTAAAATGCTTTGCGCATTTTTAGCCAACAATACTAAAAATACTTGAGGAAAAATTTGTTTAAGTATATCTTTTATTAATTTACGATTCTTTTCTTATTACAAATGTTTGAATTATGCAAAGTGAGGTTATTCGCATTCCTTTTAAATTAAGTTTAAGAAACAATAAAACGGCTGCGTTATCTAAAAGAAAGATTGAAAAAGCCTATCAAAAAGCCTGGGGATTACATTTACCGTAGCGGGGAACTTTTTTCAGTGACTCATTGGTTCGGGCAACAGCCAAGATTGGGCGATCCTAAACAAACTGGTAAGGATAGCAAAATACAAAACGAAGTCCTGACATTCTTTTGTAAAAAGTTGTTACAATTTATCTTGAATTTCGCGAATTGTCGTTTCGAAAACGGTGTGTACGTGATCCGATTACTTTTCTAACTATAAATCTGAGACTTTGAAAATACAAGGATTGTTTTATAACCGTTCCTAATGTTGTGTTTGATATATTTTTTTTCAGTCATCTTTTTTGTTACGTAAATATTTGGTTACATGAATTTGCAGTGTCTGTTTAATTTTATGTACCTATAACCAACTATTGTCTATGATTCCAACACCTATTATGAACAATATGAATATCATTTCTAGCTGTTCAGGGATATTGCGTATTAGCAACAAGATTCATAATTAGTTTAGATATGATTTAGGTGTTCCTACTAATATAGCATGTGTAGGTATTTAATTAGACTAATGAACATTGTTACAATTAAAACCAACCGTTTTTAACATGTGTACCTACATGTGTTTGGCACGTGATTTTTGACCTTGAAAAATATTCGTTTGATTCAAGATAAAAAATCACGGAGATAAGTAATTATTTGTATAAATAAACTAATTAACCGTGGGAGAGCCACGCTTCGGCATGAATGGGCCGGCTCGACCGGAGTGATACCACGGCCTCACAGAAAACCGGTGTGAAATAGTGCTTGCGCTGTGTTTCACCGAGTGAGTGAGGATACCGGAGGCCCATACCCCAACCCCTCCCCCTATCTCCCCCCCCCATCCCCTCCCCCTATCTCCCCCCTCCCATCCCCCAAAGGCCGGTAACGCACTTGTGACGCCCCTGGTGTTGCGGGTGTCCATGGGCGGCGGTAATCGCTTACCATCAGGCGATACGTCTGCTCGTTTGCCGGTCTATTCCATAAAAAAAAAAAAAAAAAAAATTCAAACGAACCATTTGAGGTTGTATTCAAGCTTAGTTCATTACTGAAAGTACAGTCAGGTATTAAAACATAAAAAATCTAGAAAGCATTTTATTAACATTAGCAACGCGAGGATTTATCATAAAATTAACACGATACAGTAAAAAAATAAGACGCATGAATTTATTTGATGAAACGTAAATCAACTACGCGAAGCTTTTTGTTAGTATGTAAACATTATGTATTTTTAACGCTTCTATTTGAAACACCCAGTTGTTTTAAGAGTGTGTTTTGTCTCAAAGAATAACATTAATCTAAAAGTTATGTACAGTCATCGAGGAAATATAGTATGCCAAATTTAAAAATAGGTTTCATTAGCATTTTACACAATAATAGTATATTCGACTAAGAAGTTCTGCTCAAACAACATCATCAACATTAGCTTATTGCAGTCCAATGCTGGACAAAGGCCTCACCCATTGCACGCCACTCTGGTTGATTTTGGACTTCTCGCATCCAGCTTCTGCCAGCCATCTTGTAAACAAACAATCAATAAATAAATAAATATTTCTGACATCTAAGACACAACGCCATGTAGTCCCAAGATAAGCATAGCTTGTGTTAAGGGTAATAGACAACTGATACAAATATACATTTTTTTTTGTAAATACATAGATATTATACACAGAAAACTCCCAAACTCCCAAACAAATATTTGTAGATCATACAAACATTTGGTCCGACCCGGGAATCGAACCCGAGACCTCATGATCAGCAGTTGCACACGCCAACCGCGAGACCACCGAGGCAGTCAATCAAGAACATATTTATGTTGTCTTAGAACTCACTAGAAAATATAATGTAGAAATAAAATAATATACTCGGACGTTTATACATACTATGGACTAGAAACCTACATTAAATAATATATATTTTTTAAATTACTTTTGTGGGTCGTAAATTTGCCAATCATTTAAATATGTCGTAAAAATTTATTTGAATTTGTTACAAAACTCACGTTTATTATTAACTAGCTGACCCGGCGAACTTCGTACCGCCATATTTACATACCTGTCTCAGCTTCCCACTGGCAGTGTACAGTCGCGGACAAAAAAATACTTTTCCCTTTATTTTTTTTCTTTCTAGCAAAAAAAAGAATAAATGGAATCGGACTATGTGTTATTGAATTACAACCAAGTACATATTTTGACTTTCATCCCTTCTCTCCAGGAAACCGTGCTGAATTTCGGGATAAAAAGTATCCTATGTCCTACCTCGTAGTATGAACTAAAATCATGCCAAGTTTCATTTGAATCCGTTCAGTAGTTTCAGCGTGATGCGCGGCCAAGATACAGACAGACAGACAGACGGACAGACAGACAGACGGACAGACAGACAGACAGACAAAAATGAAATAAATTACAGTTTTGGCTTCAGTATCGATAATAGAGAGCCCTCCAATAAAAAAAAAATCAAAATATCTTTAATGTACAGAATTGGACCTGTTACATTCTTATTATAAGTAAGTATAGATGGCTCTACGTTTAGACAACGCAGCGCGGGTGATCTACTCTCGTATTTGTAGTGGTTTAAACTAAAGAAATCTTGAATAGAACAGGTACGTTACAAAATTCGACTCAATAAAATACTGTGTGACGATGGGTGTTCTTGTTCATTTGTTTTCTTTTTTTATTAAAAGACAACTCCTGCATTAGGAATATACATCCTGTGTCGCGGTGGACTTTACAAACATACATGAAACGGACACAAAGAACACCCAGACTCAGAACAACAATTTATGGATCACACAAAGTGCTGTGCTATGTGGGATTTGAACCCACAACACTTGGCGCAGTAGGAAGCGGCGTGGCGACCGCTTAAACCACTAGGCCAACCGTGCAGTCATTGTTGTCCGAGTGATATTAAAATTATGCATGGTTTCATATAAAACTCGACTTCGATAATTGTATCGAAAAGTAATATGCTCAAAATTGTTCTGCATTAAGAGAATTAGCGCACATTTGGAAAACGCACATTGAATGCAGCGCAATTATCATCAACTACAAAGTGCGTATTATTAAATTACAGGTTTACTTAAATAGGTGTTAAACAATCATAAGTACCTTCATGACCGGTATTATTTGTGAGAAATTTTATAAAAATGAATGCTAGCTAGATGGATTTTTACATACATGCATACTAAATTTCAAGAAAATCGTTGGGGCCGTTTTCGAAAATCAGATAATATATACCTATGTATACAAGAATTGCTCATTTAAATCTATTAGATAGATAGATATACCGACATTATAATATTATAAAATAGATGTCCACAATAGGAGATACAGAAAAATAACAAGAAATGAAGAAACATGACACGCTGACAATACGTACAATCTGATGGAAATTTGAATTGCACGAATCGAATGTACATAAAAACTATAGTTCTATTCGTTGTTAGTAACTTAAACATATTCAAATATTATGCTATAAATGCCATGAAAGCATATTCGCAGTGTTTAACAGGCCCAATCGCCGTGCTAAACGTCCTATATGCAAATTTCTTAATAATTTCCTTTTGTGACGTGGCGTAAATTACCGAATAGCACGTAATATTTTCTTGTGACGTTAATTAAACTGCAGTTTTTTGTTATACATAAATTTGTGCTAAGCTCGTTTTTTTAACATGTATGTACGAGTATATACTGCGGCTTTTAGAGTTTTCAAATCAATACTTATGTTATAAACTAGCTTTTGCATGCGGCTTCGCTCACGCAGACTTTCATCCCCCTATTTTCCCCCTTAGGGGTGGAATTTAAAAAAAATATTTTTCAGTTCTCACTTGCGTAATATAAATAACCTACATGCAAAATTTCAGGATTCTAGGTTCAGCGGTTTGGGCTGTGCGGTGATCTTTGGGTATGTCGGTCATCTTCCTCTTTTATATATATAATAATAAATATACATCTTCCTCTTTTATATATTTATATATAGAAGAAGATAAATGACTCTGTCTGTCACACTTTCACGGCCAAACCGCTGCACCGATTTCAATCAAATTTGACATGGAGATACTTTCTTGGACTCTTGAGGAAGGACGTATGCTACTCTTTACTGCGTCAACCGACAAACAAGCAGCCGGAGACGCGGGCAAAAGCTAGTTCGTAAATGCAATGTAATGGTTAATTGAATTAAATCACTTGTTCAATGAATCACAATGATTGGACTGCAAGCAGGCTTTTTATATGTCTGTTTGCAGCTAAAAGATATAAATTTATCGATGATGAGTTAATAGGTAAAGCTGAAAAAAAAACTATTAACAGATTTGGAGCAATTGGAATACAAGTTACAATACAAGTAATACAATAAATACGTAGGGTTGTCAATTTAGGGCTATTGACTACATGAGTGTTCGTGTAAGGGGGCAGTGATATAAAATAATATGTGACAACTTTAAACCTACCTGTGTCTACACTGTCAATAGTACAGTGGAAATTACACAAATACTAAATATAGGTATATATCGATTACTGACTTATGTAATTCTTACCCTTTTCATTTTGAAGGAGTTTCCATTAGCCAAAAAAGCGCTTGTGTCTTTTGAATTGCAGATATTCATGAGCAGCAAGATGGCTCTATTACTCGTTTGGCCAGTATTCTAAATTCTATAGATGGGTTAATCACTATTGTTGCTAGGTTAAATAGCAGATTAAATCTAGTAATGGACAGTAATAACATTACGGGTGTATTGTAGCTCTAAAGAGATAATACAGATAATGAGATAAAGTAACACGAGATCTTGTTTCGTAGCTACACCGCTAATGTATATTATAGTGTAAACTTAGAAATGTTTAGACCTATATATATGAAGCACGTGAACAACCAATTAAAACTTTATACAAAGCTTTACACGGCAGACACACATGATATTTTATATTTATTTGTATAGATTAGTTTGAGTTAAAAGTTACCATCAAAAATGAAGTGGACCTCAAGGTTGTCTTAAATAAACTGAAAATAGAAACTATCAAGGCTTTATAGATCGACTCAAATGAATTGAATTTAGAGCTTGAAGTACAGAATATAAATGTGAAAACTAATGTCTATTCCAACCAATATCGATGTTTAGGCATACGCATATAAAATAACGCCTTCTGTGTAAAAGATTTCAACGTTTTCATTTAACTAAAACGGTATCCTAGCAAAGTGGATAGACCTGCTATTTAGTTAATGAAATTACTTTACCGCGTTGTAAAGATTAATTATACCGATAATGCTACTTTCAAGCTACTTCACTACATGTGGTTAGTCGTGACGTCATTACGATGGCAAAAACTTTTGCTATTATGAGGGAACTTACAGCAATGGAGTGAGATTAAATGACTAATAAAAGATGAAAAATAAAGTAACTGAATTAAGTCGCATATAATTCATTATCATAGTTGTGATCAATATATTTCTATAAAATGTTTTATTGGTATTATTCATCGCTTCAAAAGCGTTAAAAGTTCTTCACAGATTCATTTCAAATTTTGATACATACAATTTGCTTTAAGGATTGCTTTCATGTACACTTCGTGTCAGTTTAATTTCCCATCAAAAAAGCCACAATATTGGCTATTCTGTTCTTGCGTCACTACACTAAAATTATCTTCGATTCTCTTATTTTAGTTAAGTGATTTCCGGTATGCTATTTTATGATAAAATATTTAAAAAAAAAACTTTTAGAGAATATCTAAAACATTTAGAATGCCGTTTGACAGGACGAAACTCATTTTAAGTAAATATTAGTTCAATATTGAGAGGGGTTACAACAGAATTGGCAAAGCATACTAAGGTACAACTAGTGTTTAATAAATTATTCGTTAAATTTACGGACACAATTCTTCTGTTTCTTGAGTCTGAATTGAGGTGCGTTTAATATTCAAGATATACAAATGTTTTTACAAAAGAAGATAGTTATATAGTGTATACTCTGAAAAAATACACACATCAAAAGTGTCTAGGGATCAAGCATTTTTATGCGGATTTCTTGAGATTGAGATGTGGCTTTGGCCCTGGCCTGCTCAGTCGCCAGACTTGAACCCGATTGAGCATGCATGGGATATGCTACAGAGAAGAGCTCTGCCGAATATGGAGGCTATCCAGTCGCCAGAAGACCTTTTTTTGTTGTTGCAACGAACATGGGCGGCCATTCCACAGCGTGATTTGGATGAACTCATTTTGAGTATGCCAAACCGATTCTTGTGTTGTTAGTGTTCGCGGTAGAAACACGGATTATTAATTGTTTAAGTTACCTAATAAAATTTTAAAGAAAACTGTTATTTCAGTCTTTTTTTCGAACTTTAATGTTAGTGGTTAAAATGTCAAAAATCCCTTTATTAGGAAAATGGCAAATTTCTTTATTAATGCAAAGGTGACTTGGTTTATCGTTACTGTGACAAACGAAAACACTTTATTTGATGAATCCTTAAAGAAAATTTTAATTAATATCAATCAGGAGAAAAGTTATTGCAAAAATATATGTTGATCCCTAGACACATATGTTGATCCCTAGACACTTTTGATGTGTGTATTTAAAAACTTATGAAGTTTTACATCAGACACATCAATGCCAAAACAATTAGGTTGTGCTATATAACAATAAAAATAAACTTATTTCCGATAGTAATTTAATTTTAAAATGAAAATGGAAAACAGTAGGAATATCGAATTATGATCGAGTATTTTTTTCGTTTGATATCGTTATTAGAGTTTATGATTGGGTCTTTTATAGATTAAAAATTCTGATTTGCATATTTTCATACACAATAGTTTTCGTCTGAACAGCATTTGCATTATGCTTCTGTAGAATTTAAAAGTAGTATGAAGTGACTCCAATTCCAGCCAATTCTATTCGATTCTGAATTCGATTGACTGCACGAATGGCTTAGTTCTTAATGTTTCCTAGTGCACGGAGAGTTGTAGGCTCGACCCCCACGTAAACAACTCTTTGCGTAATCTACAAATTGTTTTGTTGAGTCTGATTGTTTTTATTTTCGTTTCGTATACATTTGTAAAGATCCTGTGACATAGGATATTTATTTTTAATTATAGTGAAACTTGGATACATGGGTTCTGGAAATGTGAGAAACCTCAAGTATTGATATTACCGGAAATTTAAAACCTTTTTAATTAAGAACTGATATCTTATATTGTTACCTTCTAGTTCATCAAATCCTTACTTTTATTCCCTCGATTAAAACATATATAAAAATAAATTCTAAAGTAAAAAATCATCAATCTATTTAGGTTACAGGGCGAATCAAAGAAATATATCTACAAACATAAAACCTAAATAATACCAAAAAGTACTTTTGTAAAAGAATAAATTATTTTATTGAATATTCCGAACCAAACATCTACTTTATGAGCACCATACACCATTAAAATATCCCTATTTCGTAACATAGGAGCGCCTTTGTATATCAGTAATCAATACAACACACATCTACATTCATATGCAAATGAAATCTACGTCGAGATTTATAGCTACCATTGAAATTATGATAAACAACTGATGAACTTGAACACTTCTCAGATAATATACAACCCACTTATAAATAGGTATAACTATTTTATGGTTAAAATTCCGCTTCAGAATGGACTTATTAACAGTCTTAAGAAGACTCAGATGGAACAGCTACATAAACCTTTAGTTTTTTAATGTATAGGCCTGCCAAAGTGACTCTGCCTGATAGAAAGCATAAGCAGAATCCAAGTGTGGTGGTTACCATTCTCATTGCGAATGCAGAAAATGCAACAATGCAGTATGGTGACCCACACCATGGCGGCCTAGTGATGTTATAGCATCATTGGGCATCCTGTCTCGCACTCACCAACGCAACTCGACAGCACGAATGCTGTCATTTTAGGTTGATCTTCTATGCGTAGGTAGTACCACTCCGGTCGAGCCGGCCAGTTCTGTCTGAAATCTGCCTGGATCTTTTACCTTAAAATGTGTAATATTTATACTTGTCTTTTACTATGACTCAACTAATTTCAGTGGGCAAAGAGGTAAATGAGAGCCCAGCGAGACCAGCGATTGATTTCAGATTAAAATGTCAAAAATTGCGAAGTACATTACAGTGTAGTGTATATACAAAATATTTTGACCTGATCCCTTACTTATAGGTATACAAATTTTAACCTATTTTAAAATCAAGTTAAAATACTAAGAAATGAAAAAATGAAAATATTTATATACAAGCGTCAAAAAATTCCTCAACACAATCGCCTACTGATAGCGCTCCTAAAAGACTGGGAGCATTGCCACGTTGAATGACACTATTGTTTTTATTATGTACTAGCTGTTGCCCGCGGCTCCGCCCGCGCGTATGTCGATTATCGCGGCAAATAGAAGAAGCACCGCTAGACCGATTTTGTGCAAACTTCACATAAACCATCTACTAAATAGTCCGAACAAAGCCTAAACATTTGGTTTGGCTAGGTGGCCCGTTCTGGAGTTATAAAATTACAACGAAAGTGGCATTGATTTTATATATATTGTTTATTGTGTTCACTTTTTTCTTTTCTTCGATTATATTGATTTATTTTCAATGATAACATTATGGTTTCAAAACAATATTTGAAAACAAATTGCATTTGTAGTTAATGGGGGCTCAAAAATAGTGGTAATATAAATTAAAGTGCTGCAGTATCAAAACAATGTAATATCTAGAGTTGTGAGTAGGTACTGGTTTAGTTTACCAAAGGAATAAATAATTGTCAAAGTGTTCGTCAAGTAACTAATTCGATTAATAGATTTTCAAAAGCTATATTTCATAATCAATCATTCAATAGTCTTTAACAGTCAATACTGGACATAGACGTCTTCTTCGAAAGGAGATTCTGGCCCACTATACCATATTGACCAGATGGGTTAGTTTCAAGATTTCCTTCATTTTACAATAGCAGTAGGTATGTTATATATACGTTAGCTTATTATAATAATAATTATTTTTACGGGAATTAACGCGATCACTTATTTATAGGTATTACATACCTCTGATTTACCTGACGTTTCGACAAGGTTGCACTGGCCGTGGTCACAGGCTGACTGACTCAGCGGCGGAAAAAATGTTAGCTTATTAGATGGATATGCTAGTATTGTATAAATGATTCATCAGAATAGTTATGTTAAAGTATCAAGTTCTTTAAGTTGATGCTATATAAATTATTTATTGGAATAATTCTCATTAAATGTCACACGACTCCAAGGGCGGAGCTTAAGATTGTTTTTGAAAGAGGCTCACGAGCCCGTAGCCCCGTAGGACGGGCATTCGTTTCTTACTTTTCAGCAGAGTAACAAGTGTAATAACTTAGTAAAGAATAATAAAGATTGTAAATAATGATTGTATTAAAAAGCGGCCAAGGGCGAGTCGGACTCGCCCATGAAGGGTTTCGCAGCAGCAAGTAACATATTTTTTTTATATTTGTTTTGATTGAATGAAAGGTAAATTGCAGTTTACGATTTATGACATATTAAAAAAAAACTACTTACTAGATTTCGTTCAAACCAATTTTCGGTGAATGTTTGCATGGTAATGTACATCATATATTTTTTTTAGATTTATCATGATCTTGTTTTAGAACTTACAGGGGGGACACACATTTTACCACTTTGGAAGTGTCTCTCGCGCAATCTATTCAGTTTAGAAAAAAATGATATTAGAAACCTCAATATCATTTTTGAAGACCTATCCATAGATGGATATCCACACGCATGGATTTGATGAAAAAAAATATTTTCAGTTTTAGTTCTATGTATGGAGACCCCCAAAATTTATTGTTTTTTTCTTATTTTTGTGTGAAAATCTTAATGCGGTTTACAGAATACATCTACTTACCTAGTTTCAACATTATAGGTCTTATAGTTTCGGAAAAAAGTGGCTGTGACATACGGACGAACAGACGGACAGACAGACAGGCAGACATGACGAATCTATAAGGGTTCCGTCTTTTGCCTTTGCCACGGAACCCTAAAAAGGTCTGCTAAAGCATATAATACAAGGCTTCAGCCTTGTATTATATGCTTTAGCAGACCTTTACATCTATACATCGATACATCTTGAAAACGTTTTTTATTGAATTGTTGAATCCTGACTGTACCCAACACATAGTAGGCTCTTACCACAAACACAGGATGTACAGGGTTAGTATCACTCCGTATTTTAATCTATCACCACACGCGCTATGTACATTTAATTGAATAAGTTGGTATATATTTTAGACTGTATGTGTATTGAACGAAATTGATAGATATTTTTATACAGCCTTTATTTTATCGTACATAAATATTTATTTAAACAATGAGCACTTGAGATTCAAGCACTTCAATCTAAGTACTCAATTGAAGTATTATTGAAGATGTAAGCCATTGAAATAAATCTAATTTGAAAAGAATAAAAGTTAAAGGGATATTTTATTTGGTTGAATGAAATGACTTAACTTTCTTCGTTTTTAAGCCCCGACGCAGAAAGAGGGGTGTTATAAGTTTGACGTGTCTGTCTGTCTGTGGCACCGTAGCTCGCGAACGGATGAAGCGATATTAATTTAATTTTTTTGTATTAAAGGTGAGTTACGTGCGAGTGTTCTTAGACATGTTTCATGAAAATCGGTTGAGTCGTTTAAAAGTTATGGGGGTAAAAATGGGGAAGGATAACAGAATGTCTGCAAAAATATCATTGGCGTATGATTACTCGATTAAGTGCTTGAGTAGGGGGTTTTTTAAATGCAAGAAGTTATATATGTTGAATATTGTTGATTGATAAGATTTTATGTTACTCGATCTATCAATCAAAGAAATATACAAACAAACATAACATGGATACAATTGTAGTGCACAAATAGTATTTTTGTAATGAAATTAAAAAGACATGTTTATGAAGGAGCAATAAATAAACTAGGTGGAGTTTCAAATGCATGCTTAAATCACAACCAAATTATTGATAAAAATTACTGACCATGGGTTATAGTCACTTATTCCCACAATTAGCCTCGCATAATAGGCTTGACTGGTGGAGAAGGTAAATAAGTTGGTTTGGCTTTCGTGAGCGGGCAACGTCACATCCGTTACACTTAAAATTTTCTTACTACATATTCATCATAGATAGAGATTAGAGTGAGAGAGCCACGCTTCGGAATGAATGGGCTGGCTTGACCGGAGTGATACCACGGCCGCACAGAAAACCGGTGTGAAATTGCACTTGCGTTGTGTTTCACCGAGTGAATGAGGATATCGGAGGCCCCAACACCTTCCCTATCCCCCTACCTATCCCCCACAGGCCGGCAACGCACTTGTGACGCCTCAGGTGTTGCGGGTGTCCATGGGCGGCGTGAATCGCTTACCATCAGGTGGTACGTCTGCTCGTTTGCCCCCTATTCCATGAAAAAAAGATAACTTACACCCAGACACAGCAAATCGTGATCGTGTTGATTAAGCACATAATTGTTTGATTGATAACAGTCTTGAATGGACATGTCCGTGTGGTGACAAATTAAGAACACAGAGTGTCACCAGCCCTATTCTATTCATCCCATGGGTGTCGTAAGTGGTAACTAAGGGACAAACTACCAGGCCAACAGCACTGCACAACAGGAAAACTTGAAACAAGTCCAATACCAACCCGTCTGGTCAGCGTGATAATAATACATATATTAGGCCTAAACTTCCTTTTTAAGGAGAGGCCGTTGTCGTGCAGTAGAATATTAAGGACTGTTAATGATGATGACTGTTATAAAATCATCATCATTTCAGCCAAAAGCCAGGGATGAATGCGCAGCACAGAACCGATTGTTGTGGAGAACCTTGGGGGCCTACGTCTAACAGTGAATGAGATAAAACTCGACTTCAATCTGGACCAAATTGAAATGGGACCACACGGGAAGCACCAGCAAATAAAAAAAGAATCATCAAAGTCGGTTCACCCAGTCAAAAATTATGAGGTAGCAAACATTAAAAAAAACAGTCGAATTGATAACCACCTCCTTCTTTTTTGAAGTCAGTTAAAAATATAAGTAACATGGCTTCACATATCATCACAGCATTAGGGAACATCACTGACATCACGGATAGCTAAACTATTTGAACTGATATTTTAGGGATAATAATAATAGGTAGGAATCACGCAATCGGAAGTTCGTAAATATGTATCACAACTACTAACCTTTTTTTTTGAATTACTTTATCAATGTACTATTTCATTCCTAGATTTCACTTTATTAATGAACAACAAGCATCGTTTTTTTACGTCTTGAATTTATTTTCCGTGCTAATTCATTATAACTTTAATTTTTTGGTTGGCTTGCACTGTAGAGCAGTTCAAGTGGCTCGGTGAACCAATTTAACTCCCATCGACCTGAATTTCATTCAATTATTTTATTTTGAGTGATTTTAACTAAAATTTTAAAAGTTGTAAGGTACGATGTATATAAATGCAAATTTATTTATCAAACTACATATACACTGAGCTGATAGTGTAGATAAAGGATAGGAAAGAAATAATACTTTTATGTTAACAAGTAAATCATAAGTTATTTTAAAATCATTTAGAAACAATCAAAATATTACCTAAGGATGCATAATTTAGGTTTTCCATAGAGTAATGATAACATGAATATAGAAACGACAAAAAACCGTCTGTTTGCAATTTATACACTCTATTGCTGGCACTTGATGGAACTTGTTATAATACATTCTAACAATAAAATCACTTGTACTTATTCCACTATCATCATTTTGATGATGATAGTGGAATAAGTTTTAAAGGTTAACGTCTGTTTGGTTTTTGCTCCTTTTCTAGTATTGTCCCAAAATGTTGGTAGTTGTGTTATTATTCGTAGTATAGTAGATTTGCCCCTTTTTGTAGATTCTTACCCTTTTGTAGTTTTTTACCCATTTTATGAGACTATCTTACAATCATGTGTCACCAACGTAGTGGCAACTATTGTAGTTACGTAGTAACATGTGACAATCGGAAATGTTCAGCCGAATTTGGCATCCGGATATTCTTCATCTTGCCTCGAGGTCATCGGTCACCAACTATCTGATTGATCTCCAACATTAACAATAAATAAGGAGTCTATTTTGAGACAATTTGATTGTTATTCCTGCTAATAGAATTTCGGTATCATATAATTACTTATAAGTTTCACGAAATAAGGTCAGATATAAATAAACAATTCAGTTAGTTTGGCTCAACGGGAAGCTGAATTAATTAAATTATTTATTAAAGCCGACATACGTATGGTTACGTACTGTTATAATTTGATTTAGCCTTACGTACATTATAAGAGATATAAAATATATAATTATGGAACGAGTCTTTGAATTACGTCTTACAACAATTTAATACACCGCTGCATTATTTATTAAAACAAGAATATAAGTAAGACCCATATGACTGATTGGCTGGAAGAACGCTTTCGAACTAAACGGTTCAGCTATTCCTTCCTGTTCTCCTAACCTGGAACTGACTACCAGCGAACGTGTTTCCCTTCCTTTATGCGGGGCCTAAAAACATTTAACTAGACCGCCATAGTGTGCATTATCCACGTTCGTAATGAGGATGGTGGCCACCACTCTCTCGTTCCACTCATGCTTTCCATCAGGCTGGGAGAAGTTTTTTTGGGAACCATTTATATAAAAAAATAGAATAGCCCTGGGACGTTCGCCGATATACAAAAGTGCAAAAAGTTTTGTGACTAAGTAAATCAACAAAATAATTTACTGACATACCTGTAACTATATAAAAGCATTCTTATACCTCTAAGACATTTAGTAAGTAGTTCTCGTTGTATAGTTTACCGGGAACGGGAAAATTAAAGTAGTTTTTACAAACTCTGTTTAAAACAAAACTAAAAATATTTTTCATTCGGAAACTATACGTCACGCAATAAACTATTTCCGTCTTATAAAATTCAAGCTTTAAAGATTCTCCGGTTGCGTTAGTTACTCGAAAGAAATCGTCAGGAATAATATGATTTGCTTAATGTTCACCTAAATAATACTACACATAAAAAAAGTTATTTACGTAGTGGAGTGTATATAATCAAGATTAAAGGAAATGTGTTAAGTACTTGTAAACACGCGTGAACTGTATTAAACAATTAAGTTATAAGGAGGGAAAATTATATTATTAGAATGTCTGTTCATATTTGTAACGAGAATTTATTAAACTTATTGTCAGGCGACCCGTCATCATTGGCTTCCTATATTTTAAAATAAATTCGAAACTAACTTTGTCTGTCTGTATGTAACATTATCATGAATAAACCGCTGAACCGATTTGGATGGATTTCGGTATGGAGATAGATGGGAGCTCGGAGAAGTACATATACTACTTTCTGTCGCGATAACCGACACTCACACGCGGGCAGAGCCACGAGCAGAAGCTAAGCTAGTAGAAATGATATTTTTAATAAATTACGTAATATTTTTTCAGTGTTAAATAATATAAAATAATATAAAGAGTTTTATATTTTATTTGAAAAATATTAATGTTTCATAACGATACATGTATGGTTTTCGTTGTTTCAGGTACGTTGAATTCAACTGCGGGAGCAAAGACTTTTAGCTGTGCTGCAATTTATTTGAAATATTGTTAAAAAGTATAAATAACGATTATTAAAAAAATATAAATAACCATTTTAGGAAAGATTATAGCAAAGACTTTTAGCCGTGCTGCAATTTATTTGAAATATTATTAAAAAGTATAAATAACGATTATTAAAAAAATATAAATAACCATTTTAGGAAAGATAATAGGCGGTTATGATTTGCACCATTGCATCAAACTTTTTTTTTAATATTTGGCTCTGCCAAAATAACTCTACTCTGCCTGATGGAAAGCATAAGGAGAATCCAAGAGTGGTGGTCACCATACTCACTGCGAACACAAACAATGCAATAATGCAGCATGGGTACCCACACTAGGGAGGCCTAGTGATGCTTCTGTATCATTGCGCACTCACCAACGAAACACGACAGCACGATCGCTGTCATTTTACGTTGATTTTCTGTCTGAGGGTAGTACCGCCCCGGTCGAGCCGGCCCGTTCGTGCTGAAATCAGCGTGGCTCTACCACCTTGGGGATTGACTAAACTGATATCAAACCACCTAAATCGTGATAAAAGTGATTGATTTTGTAGCTTTAGAAATAAAATTTAACTGATTTACAATAACCTAATATAATATGACTGGTAGACATTGTTTTTGGTACCCTTTGTACTGTTTGTACATTCTACATTAAATTTGTCATTTTATTTTAACTCTCTTGTAAATCCGTAATACGGTGTACAAAAATAAATATACAATTAATTTGAGACCCTCCTCTCCTTTTTTAAACTTTCTGTCTATCAGATGCTCATTAACTTTAAACTTTAGCTATTATGTGTTTAGATTGCAAAGTCTAGCTTGAATTTCTTAGCAATTATATTGAATCGGATCGCATCGCAATTACACGTAATTATCAAACATCTGAGTAAACTATCAGTTGACTCATATTATCGTATAATTTTATAGTGTATTTCGTCGACAATACACTTCAATTATTTTGTTGGTAATCATAATATGAATCCCATGTTTTAACTAAATATATTTGACCGGTCTGACCGGTCAAATATTTGATCCAACATAATATGCGTCTCTTATTTCTGCTTCTGAGAATCTACCATAAAAAAATCCAATATGTAGATATTTGTCGAAATCTGTACATAAAATGCGTAATATTAATATGCAATGAATAAAGAGTACTTAGTGAAATATATATGTATATATTAGCCAACATAATTTTTAATGAAACCTAAACTTAGAAAAGTTCTTCAGCGCTATAATTGATGACGGGGTTGACGATGTGGTAATATTGGTCACCTCGCTAATTGCCATCGTGACAAAACTGACCGCATCTATTCAATATTCTAATAGTACCACTATTGAAAGCATGTATATAGTTAGTATTCGTTCATCTTATATGTATAAAGTCTATCTCTAAATCTACATGATACAGGTCTTTGACGTTACAAATATTATAGTTTAAAATATCACGTACATAGTTTTCTCCTTCGGTTTTTTTTATGGAATAGGGGGTAAACGAGCAGACGTATCGTCTGATTGTAAGCGATTACCGCCGCCCATGGACACCCGCAACACAAGAGGCGTCAATAGTGCGTTGCCAGCCTTTGGGGGATAGGGAGGAGGATGCGGGAGAGGTTGGGGTATGGGTCTCCGGTATCCTCACTCACTCGGTGAAACACAGCGCAAGTGTGTTTCGGTGCTTTGTGTCTCATCATATGCAGTCAAATTAAAACTTTATGATATGGTTGTATGCTTTTATTTGCAATGACCGTTAAGTGCCTGCGACTAGAAAAGTAAATGTGAGCTTGTATTATTTTTTACGCCTACACTAAGTTAACACTACATCTAACAAATATCTACAACGTATAACTAGTCAGTTAGATTGTATTTTTAGGTGAAAATGTGTCCCGCACGACCTATAATGTTAATAGCGATTAGTATAACTCGTATGTTTGTATAAATAATTTACTTATGTAACGTGAATATACACAATCCATTTATAGTTCAATTTTGTTCAGAGTGAAAATTCTCCAACGTTTCGGTATATTGTATTCAAAATACAAATAATGGTGTTATATTTTTTCTCGGTGCTAGTACATTGGTTTTACAGGAAAATGCGATTGTTTTTTTTATGTTTCGGATTAACCACTTATGTTTATGAATGAATTTCATAAGTGGTAAGTGCTTAAGTGTATTTATGTAGGACATGTAGGTACTTTTTTACTCAGCGTATTGAAAAACAAAATGTACAAGTAAAATTTTAACAAAATATAAAACGGCTTCAAGGTGCGACTCGTTTTCCTTTGGATGCAATCATCAGATCTTAGTGTCCTTACCATGGGATATCTCCTTTCCGTTAAAAAAAGAATCATTAAAATCGGTTCATAAACAACGAAGTTATCCGCGAACACACATTAAAAAAAACGGTCGTATTGAGTACCTCCACCTTTTTTGAAGTCGGTTAAAAATAAAAAACAATTCCAGAAAAATAGTATGTTTGCCCGACTATTGACTATTTCCGTCACTAAACACAAAAAAATCATAATGTTGACATATAATGAAATAGTAAAACATATAATAACTACATACCATGTGTCCCAAAATTCAACGATAAGCGGGCGCCAAAAGGTAGACCTGCTAATGAGTACATAAGGAAAAATAATTAAAAAATATACCTAGTTTTTTTTTTAGTTACATAAAAAATTTAGAATTTCTTTGAAAATTTACACCCTTCATTTTTTATTTATTTATTTATTACGTATTGGTGTCCATATTTTTTTTTTACAAGACCATGAGTCAAAGTACACTAAGAGTAAAAATATTTCAAAATTGTAGTGGAAAAAACTATTTTGAACGTTTTTAGGGTTCCGTGCCAAAGGCAAAAAACGGAACCCTTATAGATTCGTCATGTCCGTCCGTATGTCACAGCCACTTTTTTCCGAAACTATTAGACCTATAATGTTGAAACTTGGTAAGTATATGTATTCTGTGAACCGCTTTAAGATTTTTACACAAAAATAAAAAAAAACAATAAATTTTGGGGGTCCCCATACATAGAACTGAAACTCAAAAAAAATTTTTTCATAAAACCAATACGTGTGGGGTATCTATGGATAGGTCTTCGAAAATTATACTGAGGTTTCTAATATCATTTTTTTCTAAACTGAATAGGTTGCGCGAGAGACACTTCCAAAGTGGTAAAATGAGTGTCCCCCCTTTAACCCCTTTAACTTCTAAAATAAAAGAATGATAAATCTAAAAAAAATATATGATGTACATTACCATGTAAACTTCCAACGAAAATTGGTTTGAACGAAATCTAGTAAGTAGTTTTTTTTTAATACGTCATAAATCGTAAACTGCAATTTACCTTTCATTCAATCAACACAAATATCAAAATAAAATAAAAAATATATTATGTTACTTGCTGCCGCGGAACCCTTCATGGGCGAGTCCGACTCGCACTTGGCCGCTTTTTTGTGTAAAAACTGCGGGCAATTTGGTGTTTTTAAGAGTTGTGGTGAATAGTAGCAATATCATGAAAGGTATAAATTTTCAAAGAAATTCTAAATTTTTCTTGTAACAAAAAAAAAGTAGGTATATTTTTTTTCCTTATGTACTCATTAGCAGGTCTACCTTTAGGCGCCCGCTTATCGTTGAATTTTGGGACACATGGTATACATGTATCTCTTAAAAGATAAAGAGTAGTTATTATCAATGAGACGTTAAACAATATAATTACCTTCCAATAAAATCGTTTAAGTCATGTTATGGTACATTTGTGTCATGGCCACCGTGACTTAACCATAATTATCTATTTCACGGACCATTGCTCATTAGATAACAATATAAATCTAAATTTAGATTTATAATCAATTTAAAGCTATCAAGTTATCAATTCAAAGAGTGTTAGTTTCTACGCAGACTGGTGTGTAAGAGGAACAGATTATATACAAAACTGTATTCAGAATTCACAGAAACTTGAGCCGGCTACAATATTTGTTTATTTTATTATGTATGTATGCACATAAACGTCATTTAGATTTATATTTGTCCGGTTTCTTGATTCATTTATATTTCTGTGCATACAACTAACAAATAATCCGTCAGACTCGTGAAGATAGAATGATGATCGGTATAATTAACATGTGCTGCATCCTATACAACAATCTATCGTCCATATGTATTTCCTTAAGGATTTTTGCGCTACATATTATATGGCATATTATCCATAATTATCACAAAATGTACTTATAATTTAATTTGCAATCGACTTCACTAAATTGGATTACTCATTTTTTTTGTGTTTGTTATTGTTATAACAACTACATTAAAACAAGAATTATCTAATTTGGTACATTCGATCGACAGTTATGCGCGTACATTCATTTTTGTGATTCATTATATATATATAGATTACAGGATTTATAAGCATTTGTATACTTATCTACACGAGGCCACAAATAAAATTTTATATTTAGAATACTGCACCACTATTTTGAACCATCAGCGACATAAAGAAATATATAACCCTAAGAAGAACCTTTAAGAACTCTAAAAATCGAAGAAGTGATCATAAATTTGGATAAAACAGTTGAAAAATGGCTAGTAACAGATATACTGAATCAGTTTTCCTGGCTTACTAGTTGCTCCTGTAGTTTGAAGCTCATCTGAAAGTTTTACGATTACTCTGCGCTTCTCCGAGCCCTAAGCTAATATTATATAGCACTCACATATCGACCTCTATAAATCGTATGAAATTTGGTGTTTGACTTCTGTAACCTAAGACCATCTGGTTCGAACATAGAATTACCAACATAAGTAATTTATTTTATCATCTTCGTCGATGGTCTTTAACATCCTCTCCGTAAAGAGGAGGTCTTAGCCTAATACTATTAATGTAGATTATTACTTTTGTATCGTTCGTAATTTTCATCATACAACATCATACAACAAATATTTCTCACCAATCGTGCGATAAGTTTGCCTGAACAAATAATGGAATTGATTTAATATATACATTCGTTTCTAGGTGAACTTTAAACCCTGATCAACCACTAACTGTGATTTGGAATTCTAAAGCTGTGTTCAACTCAAGGACTTTGTGTAATCGTATCAGACACAAAAGGCTTCTTCAGACAAGTTAAACTGACAGATCTTCAGCGCAATTCAAATAGTACTTTGAGAAACAACAAAAGGGGAAAATAAACAGAAGAAATTCAAAGCTAATATACTAAACATCTTACGCCTTTTTGGTTGTGTTCAATCGTATTACTAACGCTTGCTTAGGTGAGAGCCGCCTTTGTCGATCCACTCAGCTGAACACGAAAACTTAGGGTACTAACACACGAAATGACGTCAGCAAAACTAAGTGTTAAGTAGGTATTTGTACTTCAACTACAATGATAGGATCTTCACAGCAAATGAATAAGCCTGACTGACCAACATTCGTCTGAATAAGCCCTTACTTACAGAAATTGTCTTAAGTTATAAGCAACAGTGTTCTGCTCTTAAGACAACTCTATTTTAAGTTTGAAGATTATCTTCTGTATCTAATAGTAACGGTTTCTTGCTTATTTGGGAAATTAGGATCCCAAGAGCATTTTGTACACAATGTAAACAATAATAGCAAAATCTTTTTTTTTGCTAATCGTCAACTCTTCTTTGCATGAGCCATTCCCATTATTTGGGATCGGCTCTCCTGGTTTACCAGGACAATTTATCCTGGGTTGTCGAAACATTTTTTTGGACAAGCTCCAAGTCCTTGGCTACCGAGGACCACCATATGGCTAGTGGGCGCCCTCTACTTTTCCTATTACTTGATAGTCCTAGGGCTCCTAGGCCCTGTTTTAGTTACTCGTCATCTAATTCTTTATATCTAAATGAGATAGATTTACTACTTAGATTTGAGAGTCTAACATACCTGTATAATGTGTTGGTTCCTTTACTTTTCCCTCACACGTTGTATATAAGAGGTAGGACCGTGACAAACTCAGTGAGTGTATGACAATATTTACTTGTAATTTATCTTTCTTCTACGTCAGCTGTGACAATTTATGTAGAATATTTTATTATACTGCTTAGAATATGTTCGAATGAACAGCATATTTCTAATAATCATCAACATAAACAGTCTTTCGCAGGTTATTGCTGGAAATAGGCAGCTCCTTAAAAATGAGGTCTATTAAACGACACTGACGGGTCAGATTGCATTGACTGGTGGTTTTCCTCCTCTTTGCAGTGTTGTTGTCCTGCTTAGTTTACTTCCTGTTAGAAGTTCAAGAAGTAAGGCAGCAGCAAATAAACTATATATCTTCAATAAATCAAAACTGTTTTATACCTTCACAATTTTTACACCCTTACAGAGCTTGACACAGACAAAAAACATATTATAATAGTTTCCTTTTACTAGCTTTTTATTAACTTGCAATGTATGTACGTATGCTTGTATACTCGGGTGGAATCTTGCAACTCAATTTTGAAGCAGATATCTTTAACCGATTTTGCAAAAAAATTGTAACCATATGTATACAGCGTGTCAATACAATATTTTAATGACATAGAGCTGATCTGATGCTGAAGCTTGAATGGGGCCATGGGAACTCTGTAAAGAAACGTTGCAACATTATCGAGTTTGGACTTGTTTGATTCGCTTCGAGGCATTCCAGTAAAAGCTTGTTTTTAAAAAGCTTTTTAATTTAATTAATTTAATTTTAGTACGAATACTAGAGGTGGAGCATTATCTTTACTACGACATCCACGCCACGGGATGAACAGGGGTGATGAAAACTCCATACTCTTTATCCGTCACCACATCACTACAACTTTTAATTATATTTATGCTAAAAATAAACAATCAACGATAGTTCATTAGCTAACTAATTAAACATAAATCTAATTAAAAATGTGAGTTTTATCAAATTATATAAATAATAATGCGTACCTAGTAGTCTTATCAAACTAATCATAACATTATGTTCACATGTAAAGCCATGTTACTAAGCTGATAGTTAAATAACTAAAACTTTAAAATTTTTTCTTATGAAAATTTAACGGTAAACAGACAGTTGACCTAGTGGTTTAAGTGGTCGCCACGCCGTTTCTACTGCGCCAAGTGTTGTGGGTTCAAATTCTACATGTGTAACAACACTTTGTGTGATCGACAAATCGTTTTTCTGAGTCTGGGTGTTCTTTGTGTCCGTTTCATGTATATTTTTTAAAGTCTCCCGCGACACAGGATGTGTTGTAAAAAAAGCAAAAGCAAAAAAAGCAAAAGCAAAAAAAGCAAAATGTAGAAATCATTACAAAAAAAAGTCGAATGTGCTTTTTTTAGACTAACAGCAGAACATGCAGTGGTTTATAGACGCTTCCGCCCGGAAACGGAACTTTCATTTCCTTGGAAAATTTACAAAAAGCTATTTCATGCCGGTTTGTTATGGCTGTGATTGTGAAAACTCTCCTTTATTTTTATGTAACACTACTAAGACGTACTTACGGATATTGATAATACTAGAGTAAACAAAAAAGAGTTAAAAAACTATAGCCTGACTACATAAATACTTTTGAAAAAAATTATAACGCCTATGTCGCCCCCAGGTCACTTTTATGAATTTATTGCAACATTTAGTGCAAAAAGTTTAAAAATAAATGAATATCTTTGAAACAGTTCTTAAATTTACCCTTCTTTTATGTCTTATTTATTCAAAACAGTAAATAAAAAATAACTGTAAACACCTACATTTATTACTTTTTCTTATAATGAGAAATTTTAGTTGTGAATTTTAATTAATAAAGATATTACTCAAGTGCTTTATTTTTTGTACTTATCACATAATACACGACGATATTTTCGAAGGAAAAGGCATATTTCACACCTAGGTACATATTATCGAATATATTTTAATCCCATTTACGTAATAGAGGGTAAGCTTATTGAAGTTAACCGGTCAATTTAGGAATTAGGTGAAGAAATGAAAAAATGTAATATTCATTTGTTTTAAACCTACTCAATTATAAGTAATAGTCAAATAACAGACTAAAAACTAAGTGATTAATATGCTTATCAAGAGATTGGAATATGGTGGGAATGGGAATATCCTATGATATAATATGTTAGATGTCTTACACCCCGTTCACAATTGTCGTGTGTCGTGTCCGAATATTAATCGGAGGTTCCAGTGGCAGAACATTTTATATGAAGCTATTCACACTTGTCGTTGACCGATTTTGTGAAGTCCACGACAATAAAGGTCGGGTGTTTTGCCAGCCCTCTACGCCCGGAAAAAAATCGTGTTGGATCTCGCTCGCCTATAAAGAATGGCACTGTTCACATTTGTCGTGTGCCATGCCGACTGCTGGCTTCCCCGCTACCCCTTGTTCCGTCCGTGCGTACGTCACTGCGGTCGCACGCACACACAGCAGAGTTGTTTTGTTTTTATTGTAGGTACGGTTTGTGGACGACAACCGATTATTAACCGCAGCGTAGGTTGAACAGAGGCGCCGACACCCGATTAATATTAGGGCACGACACACGACAAGTGGGAACGAGCTCTTAATCGGCAGTAGCATACGATAACTGCTAGACCAACAATGCAGTTATCGATTGTAATATATATTGGGAGAACGAAGAAAGTATAGGTATGCTTGAACATAATATGTGCTTTATATGGATCCATTCAAGTAATTTATGAACGGTGCAGGGATAATTAACAACCCTATACGCCACTACCATAAGTTATACTTTCACGTAAACTAATACTGACGCATATTGACTTGAGATCCCTCAACTTGACATGGGTACATGATTATTAAGCTCTTGTACACTGATGTTAATTAACATATAACTTTAAAAATAATAATAATTGGGAAGTTTATATGGAATCTGATGTCGAAAATATATCTAATTTCTCGAAAGACAGATCTATATCCATTCAAAAAAAAATTGAAGTGTCTGTTTATAATTTCAAATTAACAGATTTTCACTAAAAGCCTGTAAAAATGTAAGGCACTTACATCTAGAAATCATTTTAATAAAAAAATGTTTGTCTGTCGTCTAATCTCTGGAACAGCTAAACCGATCTTGACGGGACTTTCACTGACAGATAGCTAACGATATAAGGAGTACTTTTTTGAAGTGAAAACTTCTTTAGACGAGTAGAGCACTTTTTGGGTGAACAAAAATCATGGAACTCGCGTCATCGTCACCGAACGCTTTCCTCGAGCTATATTTTTTTACTTCTCTTTATCGCACATTTTATTTAAAGAGCGAAGAGGTTCATTTCAGGTGAGCTTTGTGATTTTTTAGACTAGCTTCGCTCGCGGCGTTTCCTGCGTAAAATGTTTTGTTTTTACGTTTTGCTTTCAACAACAACAACCGCGAGTAACAACTCGAGGCTTAGCTAGCACACTTATAAAAACGTTAAGCTGCTTTGTGTATTAAATATTTAATTATGTAATTTTTATTAAGGAATAAACAAGGCTATATTATACTTATTATGGCTTACCTAAAAAATGTTAGAAGTTAGGTCTTAACTTTATATGTAAATAGATTTCTCTTTAATACACAAATAAACACATACATTTATTATAATAACAGATAAAAGTCATTAACAAAACAGATGTAGTAAACTATACACGAATATAATATTAAATGCATAATATTATACACAAACCTACTAAGAGGCGTGCGTTTGAAATCATGATCATTAATAGCAAACTAGTATTTGTGTGTTTGTTCAAATGCGTGTTTGTATTATCGTGGCAAACACTAGCACGGTGATGTAATGTTAGTAGACTAACACGTTGTTAACATGCGCAATCTGTTAATTGCTACGTGAATATTTAGTTTAAGACGTCTATTAAAATTTATTTCGTGTTCTGATCTGATGGCTCCCTGCATTTGTAGTGTCTTGGTGTGCAACTAAATTTTTTTAAGTTTAATAAAAATCTGCCTTACAGTTCTAAAAATTGTGAAGTATTTACGCGATACATACATCTAATACTATACTTACTATTATTCCAATTGTTGGATCAAATTTAAAACGGGTTTTTTAACAAACTTGTGACGCCTCTGATGTTACGGGTGTCCATGGACAGCGGTTATCGCTTACCATAAGGCAATGCGTCTGCTCGTTTGCCCCCTATCCGATAAAAAAAGCAAATAGTACAGATTATCGTGCTTGCTATAAAATTAGTTTTACTGGTTGTAAATCAAACCCGTGACCGTGTGATACGTATGTTCATTTGTCCCGTACAAATCTGGATGTAATTTATATATAATCCACAGTAATATTATAAATTCGAAAGAAATTCTGTCTGTCTGTTTGTAACGCTTTCACGGCTAAAGCGCTGCCCCGATTTCAATTAAATCTGTCGTGGAAATCACATGACATTTAAAGTACATACCTTGATTCTCGAGGAAGGACGAAGGCTATTATTTACTGCGATAACCGATATACACGCAGATATGGAGCTAGTATATTTATGTTTAGAAATAATCAGTCAACTTATCATGGGTCTGGTCCTGAGTACAGGCTTGTGGCGACTTCCACATACAGTGCAACATAACAGACTACAGCGCCATCTACCGAAGATACACTGAACTACGAAGTAACGCACAACACGGAGTAACTACCAATCTTGAATCGCGCAATAGAAGTTCGCGCGGCGATTGTCATATATACAACATCCCAACATAAACCGTTGGGCCGCGGCCCGCCAGGCATGATCACCTCGCCTGGTCGGAGGCTCCTCCCTTTGTGTTAGAGGGACATGACACCCGTTACTCCACAGGCTCTACCTAGTTTGAGATAAGACGGCTATATGTGAGATCTGTGAGGTTAATATATTATTATTATACAGAAAAACAAAGTCTTTGATATATAAATATGACCGAGAATACAATAGCTTAAAGTTTGGTAGCTCTTGGATTCTGCTTATGCTTTCCATCAGGCAGAGTAAAGTCATTTTGATAGGGCAATACATAAAAAAAAAGTAGTCAGTGGCCCGGAGCTAATAATATTGTATATGTATCTGTTAATAGTCATCAACGTCTCCAAAATAAAATTACTACTAAGGCTAATGATATCTTGACGCTATCATCAAGATTTCATTAGCTTTAGTTATATAAACAAAATTTAATTCAGAGTTTCTAATTTTCATCCAAAACTTCTGATTCCAATCTTAAGTAGATCCAATAGTTTACAGAGACGTTGCACAAGGTAGGTACTTCGCATATGTTTACTTAACAGTTCGACCGCCAAGCGCCACCTGACACAGTCAGGGAAGAGAACAAACATTGGGAGACCACGTTTGCTTAGTTCAAAGTTTGGAACGGGCAGAGTGCAAAGGACTATATAGAGCTGTGATATAAACATGTATAATATAATAAGCTCATGAGTCAATGTAGACAGTAGAATATGGAATTACATTAATTGTGTTATAGATATATATTTTTTTGCACATGTTACAGAACTACAAGAGAGTACATAAAATGTCAGATATGTAGTGTACAACCCACCGGACTAAAATACACCTAGTCCGCAGCCTCGTCTTCTCCATTGCTCTGTACAGCGCAGAGACGTGGACTTTCAAAGCCGCAGTTAGGCAGAAAATCGACGATTTTAAGATGTGGTGCTGGTGTCATATGCTGCGAGTACCGTGGACGGCCCACCGCACCAACATATCTATTCTCAAGCAAATTAAGATAGAAAACACCCAACGTCTATCCACAACCTGCCTACAACGAATACTGCAGTACTTTGGTCATATCGCACGCAGGGACACCAGCAATTTAGAACGTCTAATGGTGACTAGTAAAATCGAAGGGAAAAGACCTAGAGGTAGAAGTCCCAGGCGATGGTCGGACCATATATCGGAGGAACTTAAAATACCTGTCAGCGACGCACTCCACCAAGCTACAGAGCGAAACCGATGGAGACAACTGGTTGACGGAATCAGATGGAGTCACTATCCTCAGCAGTGAGGGAGCGACTAAAAAGAGAGAGAGAGAGTAGCGTACAAAGGGCGACCTAATTGGCAAAATCAATCTCTTCCAGTTCCAGGCAACCTTATGATGATTCTAAATGTTTCGGAGAAACAGTTGACTGTGCATTGAGTTTTGAAAAGTGTAATGTAATTTGTATTAAACCACCTTTTAAACCACACAATCGCTGGGTATGCGTTTATTTGCCATTTATAAGTAAGAATTTATGGTTTTATTAATTTGAAGTTCAGAGAAACTAATTTCAAAGATATTTTAAACAACTACAAGCGGCGAGTCTCGAGCCTGGTAAAGTTAATTAAAGTTATTGAATTTTGTTAGTTTTGTAAATTAGTTTAGTCGTATGAAGGCTGTTTAAGATAACACCCATAATACCCATAATATTATAAAATAGTGCGCAACTTTGTACATGCGTACGTTCGATTGCAATTTCATACACAAAAACTTAATTTTCTTGTTAAAGTCTGACGAACTACGTGTACTAAGCATAAAATATGAAACAAGTTAAATTTTAACAAAAAAAAACCGGCTTCAAGAACTGGTCCAAATTGAAATGTGACCACACGGGAAGCACCAGCTTTAAAAAAAACATCAAATCAGTTCACCCAGTCGAAAGTTCTGAGGTAATAAACATAAAAAATAGAGTCGAATTGAGAACCTCCTCCTTTTTTGAAGTCGGTTAAAAATGTAGATGCATTTATTTTTACGAATGACAGGATACAGCGGTAATCCCACAAAGATTTATATTTTTAACCGACTTCCAAAAGGAGGAGGTTCTCAATTTCATCGGTTTTTTTTTATAGTCATTTATAGCGATAAATGATTATATAAATATAAATATTTAATGAGTTGCAGGCTTTTAATGATAAAATAACTTCACTCTTACTTCATAAATAATTTTGACTTACTGGAACAAGTTAAGTAACGTCTATCACTCTGTTTGATATACTTATTTCAAAACTATGTTCTATTTATGTATATTAAAATCTACGAAATGAAATCAAAGAATTGTAGTGTAAGGATTGTAGTCTGTAGGGACAAAACGTACTTTACATACCTTTTCATACTAGGTATATGTAAATTATAGCTTATGTAGTGGAAACAAATAAACTTGTTTATAGAGTTGCCACTAGACGTTAAGTCAGTCGTGACTTAACCTAGTTTAAATTAACTGAAAATACCTTTCGTTTAATTAATTAACCCAGTTAGTAATTGTTTCCAAATTACATATTCATTCCTATTACCCCCTTCTTATATAACTCCCATATTTACTTTAGTAAAACATGATTAAAAATTTGAAGTACCTCGTTACTTCCTTACATAATTATCAGTACCTAACTACTAATATAAAAAAAAAGTTTTATATACAACCGGTTTCTTTAAACGTCGGTCTATTTCGGAAAAATAAACAAGAATTCCGCCTTGCGGCCGACTACCAGCGTTGGATTACAAAGGCCGAGGTAGATAAACAAATGTTCTTCATTCTACATTAAAAGTCGTTGTTGTAATTCTTGCGCACGTTTTTACGAGAAAATGTTACATGGTTCCTTGGCAACGTGAACTATAAATTGTATTACAAAAATACATAATTATATCTTGATTTAAAGACTGTATGTACAATACAGTCTTTAAAGTTGGGAGTTGAAACTGAAAACTTTGATTATAGTACCAACTAAACAGAAGAATTGCCTGACGGTAAAAGACTTACACCCATGGACCATGTGTCCATATCAAGTCACATAAGTCCATTATTGCCATAAGGTGCCTCTGGTAGTTGGCCGGTCTTGGAGTTCAGACCTCCAGTGACCTCACTGACTCGGTAAAAAATAATGGAGGAATTGCTCATTAAAGAAATAAAATTGGGAAGTTAAGCCGCATAAATTCAAACTACACACATCAAAAGTGTCTAGGGATCAAGCATTTTTATACGGATTTCTTGAGATTGAGATGTGGCTTTGGCCCTGGCCTGCTCAGTCGCCAGACTTGAACCCGATTGAGCATGCATGGGATATGCTACAGAGAAGAGCTCTGCCGAATATGGAGGGTATCCAGTCGCAAGAAGACCTTTTTTTGTTGTTGCAACGAACATGGGCGGCCATTCCACAGCGTGATTTGGATGCACTCATTTTGAGTATGCCAAACCGATGTTCTTGTGTTAGTGTTCGCGGTAGAAACACGGATTATTAATTGTTTAAGTTACCTAATAAAATTTTAAAGAAAACTGTTATTTCAGTCTTTTTTTCGAACTTTAATGTTAGTGGTTCAAATGTCAAAAATCCTTTTATTAGGAAAATGGCAAATTTCTTTATTAATGCAAAGGTGACTTGGTTTATCGTTACTGTGACAAACGAAAACACTTTATTTGATGAATCCTTAAAGAAAATTTTAATTAATATCAATCAGGAGAAAAGTTATTGCAAAAATATATGTTGATCCCTAGACACATATGTTGATCCCTAGACACTTTTGATGTGTGTATATGCCAATTATCTTCGTTTGCGTCTCTTTTATCATGCTCGGCTTAACATTTAAAATAACATGAAAGGTGAATTATTATTATTATATGTTTATTATATTATATCTATTATATAATAGATAACGTACATGAAGTACTATAGATCTGAAAATGAGGCATGTACTATGTGTATAATCTATGGCCTAAACTAACAAATTCATTCAGAGTATATGATGTTGACACGTTTCTTTACAGAGTTCCTATGACCACCTTCCAGCTCCAGCATCAGATCAGCTCCATTTCAGTTATAATACAATAGTATTGTCATGCTGTAAACACATGCTTGCAAAATTTCAGTAAAATCGGTTGAAGATATCTGCTTCAAAATTGAGTTGCAAGATTCCACCTAAACATACATACTACATACATACATTGCAAGTTAATAAAAAGCTTGTAAAAAAGGACACTTCTGTGGTTTGTTTAGGCATTTCTTTCCAGAGTGAGTCTTAGGAAATGCCGGCCTATTCTAGCTGTAACGTCTGACGTGTAAAAATATCTGAAAATATTTACTTACAAATAAATATCATTTCATTTCATTATCTAAACCGTAAATGTTGCTATTGTGGATCTTTTACATCTAAAATATCTTAAGTATAGGCTTCCAATGGACTAAATAACGTTTATCTCAAAACATACAAAAGTATGTTGAGTATACCTACGCTTTAAAACAAAAAAATATAATAGGTACTCTAATTCTTAAAATTTTATGTAGGTACTTAAAAAGTGAGCACGCAGCTTAAAACCATAAAACACAAACTTTTAATACCATTAAAGCCCTGTAAAATGCCTGGTCATTTTACTAAGACGGTTTACATTTTTTAACCCTTGATTTATGAGTCACAGCCTTTGACCGGCTACCAAAATCGAAAATAAATTACCTACAACCATTAAAGAACAATTGCCGAAAAAGTTTAATGTTCTTTTAAACCACACAATCGCTGGGTATGCGTTTATTTGCCATTTATAAGTAAGAATTTATGGTTTTATTAATTTGAAGTTCAGAGAAACTAATTTCAAAGATATTTTAAACAACTACAAGCGGCGAGTCTCGAGCCTGGTAAAGTTAATTAAAGTTATTGAATTTTGTTAGTTTTGTAAATTAGTTTAGTCCTATGAAGGCTGTTTAAGATAACACCCATAATACCCATAATATTATAAAATAGTGCGCAACTTTGTACATGGGTACGTCCGATTTCAAGATTGTGTTTGTTACACTACACTAAAACTGGTATGCGGATTTAAGTATTTTTTTGTGCGGTTATATATAATATGTCAGCGCAACTACAACGATTAGTCTAGAAAACCTAGAATAATTAAGTTAAATCATTTGATTGTTCCAAAATTAGTTTATAAACCACCAGTTGATTACTTTAAAGTTTATTATGATGTAAAATGAATGTCATTATAATTTCAATACTTAACCTAAAATCTTACAAACGCGTGCACGTATGCCGCGCCTATAAATACGGCCGCACTGTGAGCGGTCGGGTCAGTTACACTCGAGCCGTCGTTCTTAATTGTTGTAATTAGGTAATTATTAAACATCTGTGACTAATAATTTAAGATGTGACTTTTAAAAGAGTGGCTATGAGTTTCTTTGCCAGTATTCTTCCCATAAGGCTCTACGCATTTTGGAAACTGGAAATTATGGATCAACATATGACCTTGACAATACAGTATACCTGTGGAGTCTGTGTCGATCTATGATTTTTACTGTAGCTTCATTAATTCAATAAACTATTTGGAATTCAATATTGTCTATGGTTGTGTAAATAAGCCCTACCTACCTACGTGTGTAATAATGAATTGATTGAAAGCGATTTCTATTGCTACAAATCATGAGTGCCACTAATAAGATAAGCAAGTGACGTCGGCGAGGCTGACGTTTCCCTTTCTAAAAATCATTACCTTTGGTTTTTCGTTGTAAAATAATATTGTCGCTGCCAAGCATTTATTTTATGAGCAGACAGCGAACAACAAGGGTTCCACACAGGAGATGGTTATCTACAAGCCGTAGATGACCCCACGTACGTCAGGGTTCCAGCTATTTCCTTGCTAGAGTACTTCTGGTCTTCCGACTACTAGTTTGCACCTAAGGTAATTGGGATAATCGATTACATGTATGTTGACAAAGAACTACTACTACTATGACTATCGTTATAAGTTCACGTTGCGTAGCATATTCAACTTGTATTTAATACAACACTATTTTTCTTTTTATTTTATGTATGGCGCGCCAAAATGACTCTACTCTGCCTGATGGAAAGCATAAGCAGAATCCAAGAGTGCACCATGGCGGCCTAGTGATGCTTCTGCATCTTTTAGTCTAGTCAACAAGTATGGAACTTGTTGGCTAGACTTGGGACTAACCAACCAAAAGCCTTTACCAATATGTTCTCATTACGTTTGAGCAAAACTACAGTTGCTGAAGTAGAGTCATATAATTTCCAAACTAAGTTTATGAAGATATCTACAAGCGAAATTAGTTATGAACTACACGATAACCTTGTTAACTATGGTTACCCATGGGCTTACACATAGTCAAAACTTACTGGTATACGAGCTACTTCAATGTACAAATACTTTAGGTAAATACGAATAAAGTTATTGGAGTTATGCGATTCCCCTAGCCAAGTTCCTGCCTAGCAAGTAAGCGTGTTTCGAGTCGAATCCCTTTTTACAATTGCAAATACCTCTAGTTTCTCCTATTGCCTTTACCACTTGAATTAACTTTGAACATGAATTAACTTTGAACATGAATTAACTTTGAAATCATGTCATTGCCGTAGGTACACTGGATTCGTTTTTTAATAACGTTTGCTTTGTAGAATGTTAACTTGGGTAAGGGGCTGGGTTTATTAAAGTACAAAGGATCTAAGAAGGCTTTGGATTCTGCTCACACTTTCCATCAGGCAGAGTAGAGTCAACATGGCAGGCTCATATACAAAGAAAAATATGTGAAAAGATAATAAGATATGTGTGTACAGTGTTATCAATCATTTCTCAAGATATCTGTTATCTGTCAATCACTTTATGTGAAAATTTATTTCATTATTGATCATAATTGTAGTTCGTATTAACCATTAAGAAAAGTGATTTCTTAAAACGTCCATACTTACATAATTTGTAAGGTCCGTAATTGCAATTATCACGAGGGAAGGGGGGAATTTCAAGTGATTATTCCACTACTTATTTAAAACAGTACAGATTTTGTACTGTGGTGAATACCTTCTTTTTTCTAGCCTTATTAGTACCAAGATTATTTGGGGTCAGCTACTGGTTCAACCAGTTTTACCTGAATATCAGATTTTTCGAGGAGCAATTGGCATCGGACCTCCGCAACCCTGAGGGCGAACTGAATTTGAAGGTTGAACTAGTTTTTAACGTACTTCAGGACACTGACTTTCCAATAATTATTATCATAGATGTCCATGACAATTGGGACCGACGGCTTAACGTGCTCTCTGAGTCACGGGCGTGTAACACCGCCAAACTTCTATACTGCGGGCTGTTATTAAGAATACCAACTTGTATAAACACCACTTCAAGTATTTTTCCCTTGTTTATGTTACCAAGTACATATAAGAGTTTTAATCTTCATCTTTACTGGTTTAGGTACTCACAAATAACCCACGTCTATATTATCTTTTCTAAATAAAGATATTTTGAAGGACTAATCTACGATTCAATTATAACTTCTTATACAACACCTAGTTTAGACCTTAGTCACGTAGTCGTATAACTCGAACACAACAGGTCGACGTTCAATACCTAGAATTTCTATAACATTTCATATCTCCAGCTTCATCGTAACACTATGTAGGACTAGCTATATGGGTATCAATATTCATTTTATCGGGTGCTATGTATTGATAAAATAAATATAGAAAACTCGAGAGTGTGTTTGAATTCACAATGTGAATTTGAAAATGTAACAACTACTTTACAAAAACCTTGCAAACTTCTTATATACTACTATTATTCCTATATCTAGTAGCATAGTCTATATATAATACTAGCAGAGCTCCTCGGTGTTACCAGTGGTTATTGTTGGAACTTTACATCAAAAACGGGTAACGCCGCGGGGCGAAGCTAGTCGAAAAAAGTAGTCTATGTTACTCTTTATATCATCAGTTATCTGTTAGTGAATGTCCCGTCAAAATTGGACCAACTGTTCCAGAAATTAGCCGGAACAAAGAGACAGACAGACGTACAAAAATTAAAAAAAAAATTGTAGCGCCTATACTTTCATTTCATATGCATTTAGTAAAAAGCTGTTAATTTGAAATTTGTAATTTCAAACATACGATTCAACTTTCAGACTGCCTCGTTGGTCTCGCGGTTGGCGTGTGCGACTGCTGATCATGAGGTCTCGGGTTCGATTCCCGGGTCGGACCAAATGTTTGTGTGATCTACAAATATTTGTTTCGGAGTCTGGGTGTTTTCTATGTATAATATGTATGTATTTACAAAAAAAAAAAGTATATATGTATTTGTATCAGTTGTCTAGTACCCATAACACAAGCTCTGCTTAGCTTGGGACTAGATGGCGTTGTGTGTTAGATGTCCAAAATATTTATTTTATTTATTTATTTATTTATTTCTATAGATTAGATGATTTTATTTTCAACCATAGCATCTCTAATTACAGTCACTTTGAGATTACCCAAACTTTGTTACGTAACATAACAAGTTCCGTAAGACCCTTAGGTAAAACTTAAACTTGCTTGTAAACGTTTACAATTTCAATGCGGTTTGGTTTAGAAACGCTCTAGAAATTTATCGTAAATTAGGAGGAGCATAAATGTGTCGTTTCTATTTCTGTTTTTATACACTGTTTAAATTCGTTCACTATGATTCATTACTGCGAACGCACAGAATTAACAGATTTTAGTGTGGTATTTTTTCTGTAGTTATTTTAGCTAAACCAAAGTCAACAACTGGCAGAGTTTAGACTGTTTAAACTTAGGTTGTATCCATCTTATACCTTTAAACTTAGGTTGTATACATCTTATACCTTTTAACTTAGGTTGTATACATCTTATACCTTTCAACTTAGGGTGTATACATGTTATACCTTTAAACTTAAGTCGTATACAATTTATACCTTTTAAACTTAGGTTGTATACATCTTATGCCTTTAAACTTAGGTTATATACTTCTTATACCTTTAAACAAGCAATTCTTGTATTCTTTTTTTTATGGAATAGGGTGCAAATGAGCAGACGTATCACCTGATAGTAAACGATTACCGCCGCACATGGACACCCGCAACACCAGAGTCATCACAAGCGCGTTGCCGGCCTTTGGGGAATGGGGAGAGGGATTGGGGTATGGGCCTCCGATATCACACGGTGATACACTGCGCAAGCGCTATTTCACACCGGATTTCTGTGAGGCCGTGGTATCAATCCGGTCGAGCCGGCCCATTCATGCCGAAGCTTGGCTGTCCCCCTCCCATATATATAATTTGAATCTCGGAAACGGCTTCGACGATTATTATGAAATTTAGTATGAAGGGGGTTTGTGAACGATAAATCGATCTAGCTAGGATTCAGTTTTAGAAAATTTACTAAAAAATACGGTTATTAGTTGCCTCAGGTCTAAGAAATAAATGCCTGTTACAATATAAAACTGATTCGCTAGATTAGATAGACGCCGAGAAAATTATAAATATAAATCCTTTGTTAATAACAGAATAATACTAATGAAAAGACGACGTGCCTATAAGAAAAGGACCTAACATTATTCGGAATAGAGTCTTTTATTACGCGATCGTGGCAAGGAAACAGGCACTCTGATAGTTGAGATAGATAGATAGAAAGATAGATAACTCTTTATTTGTACACCGTTTTACATATTTACAAGAGAGTACATAAGATGACCAATATTTAATTTAATGTACAAAGGGCGGCCTTTTTGCCAAAAGCAATCTCTTCCAAGCAACCTTAGGATGGATCAAAATGTGTCGGAGAGACAGTAGCAGTTGACGGTGCAATTAATTTTAAGACTGAATTAAGTTGTTATGAATATAATCGGGCACATACACATATATCCCCATATATCCACTTATTAAACACACATACATACATACAACATATATATATATATACAATAATAAATACACACATATATACATACACATATGTAATATACACTAATTACCACAATCATTTAATTATATCATATAAGAAAATGAAAAACCTTTACGTCACACCCTCATACGCGACTGAATAAGTTATGACGTGACTGAACCAGTCTAGTCCAAATACAAATTGAAGTCGCTCAAGCCTATCAAGTTGTGCTTCGGTGAGATTCAGATAGCTGACATCGGCATAGTCGAGAATTGGGAGGAGAAGAGCTTGTGCAAGTGCAGCCCTAGTTGCGATCGGTAGAAAGTTACGCAGTCTGCGCAAAGACCCGGCTGAAGCAAATATCTTTCGACTGATTTCCTATATGTGTGTACCCCAAGATAAAGTTTTGAGGAGCGGGTAATAGAATGTAACGATATGTGATTTATCCCTCATCCCTTTTTCTTGAACTACAAGTCGCTAGTAGTTAGGTACTGGTCTCACAATGAATCTACTTCTTTTATTTCGTCACAAATCTCAAGATAAATTAATAGGGCTATTATCTCTTATCGTGAACTAACACTATTGAACTAACAAGAATCGTAAAGTAAGCAAATTTGTTTAAAGCTGTGTTTACCGGCACTAAGTTTACATAATGTTATCTTAGGTGTTGCTATCACTAAGGCTTTAAATAAATAAATGTGTAGAAAGCCACTTGAAATAGGCAACAAGAAGTACATAATATGATAAGAATATCTTATTTTCGTTATTATTCACGTGCGTGCAACTCGTGTGGGGGATGCCCCACTAGTTTTTCACACGAAGGCGACCCATTTTCAAGTAACTTCAACTGTCGTTTGATGTTTAACAAAATTTTTTAATCATAAGTATATCTGAAATATATATTTTTTTAAATCAAATGTAAAGCATGCTTGATAAATTATGAAATAATTTTGATCTTGAGAATGATATGATAATAATAAGCTCTAAAAGTTTAGATAGATAATAAACTCTAAAAAGATTTTATTTTATTTTTATTTTATTAATTTGGGACAAAAACAGTTATACATTATAGTTTTTACATACATCTAACAGATTGTGTTTATAACGTATAACACACACGTCCACGAGGTGATAAAAGGTGTAGGGTAAAGTAACGGACGTGCATTATACAAAAAGAAAAAGAGGGTGGGGTGAGATTAAATTTTTAAAACAATTCCAACAAATGCATGATACATGGTAGAAAGGTATTGCCGAATTTTGGTCGAATTTAGATTTGGCTGGATCCATATGCAACGCAGGCCATCCCGGTTTCTTCATAGAGTAGGCCGTATGATGCTGACTGTCAATGTGGTTTTAAGAGCAAACACCACATAGATACCCCCTGGCTCGTACGTCCCATTTTTTAGTCGGAGGTCTGAAAAGGTTTTTCCCCCATTACCAAAAAAGATGTGGTTGAATATAAATACGTTAATAGCCACAAAAATAAAACAGCGATTGCATTTTAAAATGAATAGGCACAAAATATCTAAAGTTGAACATTCATATTTATACCTACATTTGGCCGAGTCCTATTAAAAATTGATCTAGCTCACCGCCGAATCCCGAATGAATCATTGGATAGATTTTAAATGACAGTCGTAGACCAAAGCCTTTCTAAGATTTCATTCAGTGAGTTCAAGCGAGGTAGGCTAATTTTAGAAATGGATGGTGTGTTTTATGAGCACTTTTACAAAATTGTCAACAGTTCTACAAATCACCAAAAAATGGGCAAAGTTAGAGTCTGGATTTGGAATTCAAAAAAATTTACAGGAGCAATAGAAAAATAATTGTTTTTAAAATGTTCATAGGATCAAAGTTTTATCAATATTGATTTGCATACTGTACACCTACTAATTGCATATTAATACTGTAGTGTGTGTTACCGTACGTAACCCTCAGTGTTACGGAGGTCCAATGCCAGTCGCTACGACGTGATATTCAGGTAAAGCCAGTTTAACTAGTAGCCGGCCCCAAATAATCTTGGGAATAAAAGGCTATATAGGAACATAATTTTCACTGTTGCATGCTTATCAAGCTTTTGCTTTTGTGCGACAAGGATTGTATTTGTTCTTACATACATGATTCGAAATCGTGTGGCTTTATGTTCTATAATATTTAACAGTTAATGCAAAGAGGTATATGTAGTTTTATTATCGAAAATTTGCTAGCTGCGTTGTAGTGGAAATACAAAAATAGTGTAAGATTTAGTTTAGAATTCTAAAACTGTATAAATAGCGTTGGGGAGTTATTTGAAGAAGCACATAAAATACACAAACATTCAGTTAAGTTTCCGCAAAATTGGTAAACATATTTATTATTTTATGTTTAAGACGATGTATATTTTTCTCGATTCAATGTAATTAAATTCTGTAGGTGCTTTTGGTAAATTGGTGGGCGTACTAGTACTGACGATATAAATGAAGTCTTCATACGCACCACATATCAAATACAATTGGATTAATTGCTATTATTAATTATATCACTAACTAGTTTAATTGACATTGTTTAGTCTGTTTTTGGTTTCACTTGTGATGATGTAACAATAACGTTTCTGTTCTAACAAAATTATAAATCCGGTTAAATGAACGTTTAAAATTACACACTTTGAATAATGTATTTTGTGAATTAGTTCCTCTTCGATTCGAATCATCTATTTATGTGTCTGCTTTTGGTATCCAAGACTAGCGTGGAGTTGCTAACTTTTAAACTTTCGCGTTCCATGATATAATTATTATTATTTTTTTACGGGAATTAACGCGATTACTTATTTCAACCAGGTTGCACTGGCCATGGTCACAGGCTGACTGTCAGCCTGTGACCACGGCCATGACAGGCAAAACAGAGGTATGTAGTACCTTGAAATAAGTGATCGCGTTAATTCCCGTAAAAAAATTATTATTATTATTATAGCGTGGAGTTCTCATTTTCAAGTGTATACCCGAGTCCATGGCTTAGTTGGTTTGATTCCGACATGCGGCTCTAGCACCGTGAGCCCCAGTGAGACGATAGCCAGAAATGAAACTTTCAACTTTCTAGACCAGACTTTACCGTTGGAGAACCACGCTTCGGCATGAATGGGTCGGCTCGACCAAAGTGATACCACGGCCTCACAGAAAACCGATGTGAAATAGTGCTTGCGCTGTGCTTCACCGAGTGAGTGAGGATACCGGTGGCCCGTACCCCAATCCCCTACCTCCCCCCCATCCCCAAAAGGCCGGCAACGCACTCGTGTCGCTTCTGGTGTTGCCGGTGTCCATGGGCGGCGGTAATCGCTTACAGGCGATACGTCTGCTCGTTTGCCCGCCTATTCCTTAAAAAAAAACAAAATAACTCAAACTTAGCAGTTCTATGTGTCTTCTTAAATTTTACAACATTTTAAGTTTAATAGTAACTCTACCTACATCTTTTACAAAATCAAAAATATTACACATAGCTTTATAAAACAGCAGGTAAAATTTATTAAATTACTTCATAAATTTCTGTACGCTTTCCTTCACGGTATTACAGACTGTTCATCATAATCCCACCTATATCTACACATGTTCTTATATGAATAGCTCGCATTGTTTGCGAGATCGCTAGCGGTGTAATTATTTCAAAACTAGGTCATACGGTTTACCATGTAATACGTAAACCAACATACAAAATCATTAGATAAGAGAATTAATCAATGTTATCAAGATTCCTTCAAATCTCACGGTTGACAGGTGAAGCTCTTTAATGAGGAACATAACATTATTGTAGTATTGCATTCTTTAACATGCATTCGGTAGAACAACTTATTACCCGACTGTGAAAGAAGGAGGGTATGTGTGTATTTATATTTCTTTGGCACGCCCTAGAGCCTAAACGGCTTGTCGTATTTTTATGTGAGTGGTGTCAATAGATTCGTCTTAGTCGTGAGACCGTGAGAGTGACACTGGGTAGGTATATCAAAATTAAAAAGAATAAAATTAAGGATTATTGGCGCCAAAATGTAATCTAAAAAAAGGTTTCAAAATACATCGAGTGTGGTATTAAAATTTTTTTTTTTTAACGGTGATTACGAATATATATAAAACTTATTTGTTTTATTAAAAAAAAACTGAATTTAAGAAAGTTGACAAATTTCTAAGGGTTTCTTATTTTTAATAATTTTACTAGTTTAGTAACTCAACATATAAATAATTAAAAATTAAATTATTATTGTTTGTTTTTAAGTCTCCTAGCATGATATAACGTACCCGTTCTCGGTGGAGTATCACCATTTCCATCCATCCCATGGGTGTCTTAAGCGGCGACTAAGGGAGCAAACTGCAAAGAGAAGGAAAACTTTAAAGATTTTTCATTTAAATAAATATTCAGCCATATAAACTCGTCAATGTCAGTATAGTGTACACAGGCATTTATTCCAGTCAAATCTTTGGGTGTTTCAAAACTGTGTGTGGAAGTACACCTTCCACACATAGTTTTAAAACAAATAATACGACAGATTATAATGTATTACTAATGTACAATAAGGCTAATAATGTTGTAATTACACAGTCGGCATTGTTTAGACCAGCGATAACGCTAATATTGTTAGACATCCATTAGAAACAGATCTCAATGCATTTAGAGAAGTGGTAAATTATGGTACATCACTGATAATGCTAAATAGAATGGTAGAATTGACACCAGTACGCATTTAAAGGATTAGAGGGTGAGGAGGATTAAAAATTCTAAATACTACTTTAGATTGTAAGTAATCGAATGAAATACCTAAACATATAGGTACTTACGTATTGCTATATGTATGTCGTTAGATTCATTTTAAACCCAACAAAGACAATAGGTCAAAGCGTATTAAAAAGGTATTTCAAACTGTTGCAGCTACTCGCATTGAAAAATATAGAAATTTCAGAGCAGATCACGCTGTTTCGTTATTCTCAGCAAGTAAACCAATATCCTGAAGTATTATGGTTCATAAATTTATAATTATAATGATCGTTGGTTAATGAACTTTAAAAACATGCAAATTAAGATAAACTATACAAATATATAAATCTAAGCGTATGTTTATTTGCTTGAACGCTCTAATTTTAGGAACTACTGGTCCGATTTGAAAAATTCTTTCAGTGATAGATAGCCCATTTATTGAGGAAGGCTATAGGTTATATATCATCACACTTAGACCAATCGGAGCGGAGCACCAATGAAGAATGTTACAAAAATGGGGAAAAATTATTACGCTACGGGCAATAGGAGACGTAAACAAGGTTGCGTGGGTCAGCTAGTATTTTATATTCACGATAGCTTTATATTTACCGAGCAAACAGTATTGTTTGAACTTGAAATCACTATCTCAGTCAAAAGACGTCCACCACTGGATATAGGCCTCCTGAACTTGATATGTCCAATTAACATTACTTTTGTGCAAAATAGCAATGCCTTACTAAGCTGTGCTGTACGGTACACACAAGCTTTGGTATAATAATGCGAGAAATTTTCATGTCATTCTATTATTATATATATTCTATTATATACTCTTACTAGCTGACCCGGTGAACTTCGTACCGCCATATTTACATATGTCCCAGCTTCCCACAGGCAGTGTACAGTCGCGTAAAAAGAATACTTTTCCCGTTATCTTCTTCTTGTACACAAACCTTGTCCTAACAATAACACACATACGCGTACATACATTTCGGTGATTCATTTTTATATATATATAAAATAAACTTTTCTAAGAGTTCGACTTCGTATTTGGACAAGTTATCCTTGAAGTGAAAGATGAGTATGGATATACCGTACATGCCTTAAGTTAGTTTGTGTATATAAGGACACAGCTCTCCTGTTGGTATTGGTAATATAGATATATACACATACATGTACGTATATATAGTTATAAGTGTAAAGCTGTGTGAAAGCTGGAAATCACAAGTAACTGTCTATTGTTATTTACGTGTCTCCACGTGGGAGAGAATTGCGGCGATATTATCATCGTGTGACGTATTTCTATTTACTGGGCGATTTCGTTACTAGTTGTGACGATACGCTGAAGGAAAATTTTGGTCGTTCTTGGAGATTGAAACGCGGATCCGTCGCGATTATCTCGCCTGTAGAGACGGCCCCTTATTCAGCTGACATGAAAACCCGTATTCTTCATCAGACAAAGGGTATAATAATAAAAAATATATGAAACTGTATATATAACTAAAAATATTAAAATGAAAGTGGCAATAAAGTAAAATCTTATTAGTCACACTCACAGAACAACTAGAAATGCCTTTGACGTAATTTCGTAAGTAATCTTTTGTCGCCGGGACGCACACAAACGATTAATAATATTATAGACACATAACTAAGTCTATTCTAATTCGTCCAAGGAATTTAATGAATATAATATTAAACTACAACCTTATGCTCTTGGCATTAAGTAGAGTTTTACATGCAATTTTGTGTTTAGAGGTGGATCTTCGTCTTTATGACCCAGCCACAGTAGAGATGTGGTCCTGTCGATTATAATAATTTAATTTGCTTAATTTCTTTAAGAAATAGTTCTTACTTTTAAATATCGATATCCTAATTTTTTATATTAAAGTCACTGTCTTAGAAATGGATTGAGTGAAATTGTACTAGTTTCTTGTTAATATAAAAATAAGACATTTGTTTTGTCAAAACATAAGTACATATTGTACATCTAATTTTGGATTTTGACGTTTCATACTTATCAACACGACACAACTTTCTATAGACGTAACACACATAATCTTAATGATTTTTCTGTAGAACCCTGTAATTAACAGTAATTATGAGGTTATTTTTATATCATCACAAGATGTACATTTTTTATATCTAAATAAATGCAAAAAACAATGGACTTCGATAGACGTCGGACGGCCCGAAAATGTTAATCTTCAAAATATGTTTTAAGTTTTAAAATAAATATTTCTATTATTCCTATTCCATTTCATTAAAAAGCTTTCCAAAAAAAAAATCATATTAAAAATTTTTTTGCAGTCGGTTAAAAATCATAATATAAAACCAATCAACTCTTTCTACTTAAGAAAAACACAAACCAATATCATCGACATCTACAATTTTGCGGTATCGAATGCATTATAAATATTTGGGCACACTCCTATGCCTTACACTAAATCTGTTCGGGTGAAATAAATCGAAATATTCACGCAGGAAATGCAGTTCATTGCGTACTCTTGTGGAAATAATGTAGTTAGTAATCGAATTTAATACGCAATGTGTGATTGTTTTATTGTTTTTTCCCGTTGAAAGTAAAACGCGAATGCGACCCTTCAGTTAATGCCAGTAGACAAAATAGAGGTATTTGGACTAATTTCGCGGCGCGCCTGCCCCGCCTACATAACATTTCTACCTATATTTTTGTTCTGTGGTCACACTAATATGTCAATCCGATGTGTGTGTGCAATCAAAAATAAAACTTGATGTTTTGTACTCCACTGTAGATAATCAATATGTTTTTCATCCTACCAGCTCGTAAAGATTATTTTTGCCCTTCGATTTCTGAGTGCAAAAGTCCTTTTTATTCGCTAGAGGATAAAGTAAAATTGAATTTAGAACATCGTGTGCACTAAGCTTGTGAAGTCAAAACATCATTAATCCTATTTACTTCTACCTCCATGGTGTCGAATTTATCATACATTTTTTTTTATTTGTTAATAACTCAGACTCGGAACCTTCTTGATGTACTTTTTTCTGATTTGCTTTGCCAGCGCCATTTTATTTTCAGGTCATTTAGTCATTTCCTCGCTGAGGTGGGATGAAAAGTTACGTGATGCACTCGAGTGCAATTTCTTTTTACCTAGTGCTCTTTTGATTCCCTCGCTAACGCTCAGGATTCAAATTTTTTAATCGCTCGCTGCGCTCGTGATTCAATTTTAGAATCCTTCGCTTGCTCGGTCATCAAAATTGAGCACGCGGTTAAAAAGCAACTTTGCACTCTTGTATAACAAATAACTATTGTTTTAAAAGTTTTTCATACAACAACATTTTCAACACTTTTTTGTAATTTTTCCTGTATTGTATAAAAGTGATTTTATCTAACACATCTCCAATATATCACTGCTATCACGTTAGTACGTAATAAATTTCACGTTAACTCACAGGGCGTGACATAAGATAATCCATGAATTATTAAAACTTAGTACTACTCTCCAGCTGAATTATTCACCACGTAAAACTGGCTATAATCATATTGTCTGTCTTTCCATATCTCATCTGAGTTGTCACACAGCAAATGACGTTTGAATTGAGGCATTCATATTAATTAAATAAGATACTAATAGGTCTTTACCTATGAATTTGCCGTTTTGTATGGAATAAGTGAAAGTACTTATTTTTTCAAACTTTTTTTTTCTGTTATTCGAAGTAATCACCCATGCAATCGACGCATATTTGCCAACGCATTGACAGTTTATTGATGCCCTTCTTGTAAAAATCAGCTGGACGGGAGGCAACAAACTCTTCAAAGGCATTTTGTACTGCCTCTCGGGAATTGAATTTTTTACCCACTAAAAAGTTGTCTAAATTTTGGAAAAAGTAATAGTGTCGGTAGGTGCAAGGTCTGGTGAGTATGGCGGATGAGGGAGAGCTTCCAACCCCAGCTCTTGCAGCTGCTTTACGACAACGCGCGTCCCCATACTGCGCAACAGACAGTCTCCAAGCTGCAAGAGCTGGGGTTGGAAGCTCTCCCTCATCCGCCATACTCACCAGACCTTGCACCTACTGACTATTACTTTTCCAAAAGTTAGACAACTCTTTGAAGAGTTTGTTGCCTCCCGTCCAGCTGATTTTTACAAGAAGGGCATCAATAAACTCCCAATGCGTTGACAAAGATGCGTCGATTGCATGGGTGATTACTTACTCGAATAACAGAAATAAAAAAGTTTGAAAAAATAAGTACTTTCACTTATTGCATACAAAACGGCAATTTCATATATCTTAAAGAGATTACATAGATGTAAAATTTTGAATTTCACTTAACTGAAAAATGTAAGTTTTCTATATTTAAAAATGTTTTTCTTTTTGGTTTATAATGTTTATAGCTCCATCCTATCAACGAACAGAGGATTAGCAATTAAATCGTAATTGAGATTACAAGTTTTTATTGAATTTGTATTTTTTTAAAAACTAGTTACAATATTTCATGATATATCTGTTTTGACTTAAAAAACAAAAAATGTAATGTGATTCCTTAAAACTGTTGCTTATAATATTACATAGTATTTTTAATGCCTTTATGATATAACTAAAGGAGTGAAATACGTATTATTGAACTAGATAAGCATTTGCCGAGCCAACCCCGAGCCAGCCGAGACAAGCTTTCTATAGAGGTTTCGAGGCAGATCGTTGCACACTTCTAAAACCACTTAATATAAATGAATTCAAGTGAAGCTACGAACAAACAATTCTAACTTCATCGTTCATGGTTACTTAACTGAGTTCAATTCTCTCATTTTCATGTTTCATTTTATAAAATAAAAAATGTATTTTTTAAATTATAAAAATCAATTAAATAACTAGCTTTAGTATAACAATCTAAGTGAATGACTTCGACCTCATCTTAAACATATAAAAATGTCAGAGGTTTCATAATTTTTAGTTAAAGTGATTATAAAATATTGATTCACGGAGCAGATTCAGTAATTAACAGTGAGTAGTAGTGGGAGACATATATGGGCTCACACTTATATCTCGAATAGAAAACGTACAATTTATATACGAGTTGGCAAGTTTTGCAACCGAATAAAATGAGATACTCATTAGTACTTCTTTACTAATGGGTATCTCGTTTCGGTTTGTAGTGTAAGCTTTGTGGAATAGTTTAAACAAGTCGATAAAATCGCATGTAAAGGGAAGTGGCGGAGTTACAAAATTCTGTCATTTTGTAAAAATTTAAAGAAGAATTTCTTTTCCTTAACAATTAAATAAATATATTTCGAAATATGAGTATTGACTAAAACAATTAAACGGGTGAGATAGGCAGTACTTTGTACCTTTTATCCAATTACCCATAATTAAATTAATATAGATAACAATTCATTTTAATACAGCAGACACTACATGAAATTTTTTACAAAATATCCAAGAAGAATTTCCTTCAGACATCATAATATTGAAAGAGCACGTCCTGTCGGAGATGATATTTTATATAGTTTGCTTTATTGCAAAATGAAAGACCCGGTTTTGTAAGTAAAAGGTCTGGGTGAAGGGTAGGGTCGAGTTATGTAAAAGTGACGATAAACTCGACCGCGACGGTTACACTTTATGTAAGTAAATGCAGAGAAACTGAGTACTTTTGCCAAAGGTGCTGCTATAGTAATACTAATAACGCTTCTTAATACAACTGGAGAACTTCCATCCTTATAATTTGGATAATAGACACTCCAGATATACGTATGTTTTCTATGTATAATATGTGTGTATTTACAAAAATAAAGTATATAAGTATTTATATCAGTTGTTTAGTACCCATAATACAAGCTCTGCTTAGTTGGGACTAGGGACTAGATGGCGTTGTGTGTGACATGTCCAAAAATATTTATTTATTTATTCCAGAAGTTTATATGAATCGCATAAACAGTACGATGATGGTAAATTCGCGGAAATACAACTAATAAAACTATCGCAACCGCAACCATCTGCTTATTTTTACCTGACTTTAGTGAAGCCAAAGGAGAGTAATAGTTTCGGGAGTCCATGTATATTTGTATTCTAAACCGTAACGTCTAAACTACTAAACCGATTTATATTAAAGAGGTGCCAATAGACTCTTAAAAAAGGCCGGATAACATGGGCTATTTAAGCTTCATCAAAAGTTTTGACGTCGTTGTGTTACAGTTTTTTTGTACCTGCTATACGAGTATTATTAAAAAAAAATACTCGAACCGCTAGCGTAGGTGCTATTTAGGGGGCTACTAGTATCTAAGAACAATAAAGGTTGACGTTGACTGATGATTAATGCGACCTATGCTCATTACAAAGAGGTTTTTTACCATAGCAATCAACTAAACCCGTTATTAGTATGACCTGTTAGAAATTTAGAAGCGTGATGTGCTAAAAATCACGAAATATACAAATAAACATTTTAAGAGGTTTGTGTTATGTGCAATGCTAAAACACTACGGTACTCTTTATAATATGGGTCAAAGTAAATCAATTTAATAAATGTTCCCTGGGCTTGTTTACAAAAAACAAAATATGTTTTTGCATTGTCATTGTGATGGGAAATACGGAGACATAATGAGTAAAAAAATCTTGAATAACGTACAGCTGGATAATTTATGATTCCACCGAAACGGGAAAAGTTTAACGGGCGAAGACGGCTGGTGGACGTTAATAGGTTAATACTCGATTATTTATGAAGTTTGGCGTATTTTTAGTTTGCATATTTTTTAAAATATTTTTACCTTAAAAGTATGATATTACTATTTACAGTGGTATTAATCATTTTTACTAAAACTATGAGTCTTAGAAATGGTCAGTGTGTGAGAGCAACAATACTTTACTGATAAATCCATATTTTATGAGAAGCTAAGCTCTACCACATAAGGTTCGTATTAAACCTAAATAATAGAACATTTTGTTCGTCTTCGTTCTTAACAACGCAGCGAGTGTAACGTAGTAATTTGTTTTAACTATTTATTATTATTTATGATTATATATATTAATACATATGTTTTATGTATGGGCCTGCCAAAGCGACTCTACTCTGCCTGATGGAACGCATAAGAAGAATCTAAGAGTGGTGGTCACCGTACTCATTGCGAATGCAGACAATGCAACAATACAGCATGGTGACCCACACCATGGCGGCCTAGTGATGCTTCTGCATTATTAGACCTCCTCTCGCACTAGCCAACGAAACACGACAGCACGAATTTTGACATTATAGATTAATCTTCTGTGCGAGGGCTTGGCTCTACTACCTATGAATACATATGTGGGCCTGCCAAAATTACCCTTCACGCCCCGCTTGAAAAGAAAAAAAACACGTGGGCTTTTAGCGAAATTTATGTTTTAACTGATTGGCACAAGAACGAAAGCCAAACCGTTTAGTTCCAGAGCGTATGCCTACCACTCTAAAACCGTAACTTCTACAAGTCATATATATTTCAGTCACGTAAACTTAAGAAGGGTATACCCAGGGGTATACCCTTCTTTTACTTTGTTTTACTTACCCTAAGATAACTTGACTTAATCAATATTCTTAAGAAGTTTTTCAGTTACGCTTGGGTGTAAAAATCTCCGAAAAAATAAATTCTTGCTAGTCATGGCAATCTATATATATTATATAAAAGCGAAATACCACTCACTTATTAATCACGAAATCTCAGAAACTATAACACCTACAAACTTGAAATTTAGCAGGTAGGTTCCTTATAGGGTGTAGACATACGCTAAGAACGGATTTTACGAAACTCCACCCCTAAGGGGGTAAAACGGGGATTGGAAGTTTGTATGAAAGTCCTATGTTTTTGAAGTAAGAGACTTGAAATTTAAAATGTATGCTCTATAGATGGTGTGGAGGTGTACTAATAATGTATCTTTAGAAGTCAAACACCTTTTGGGGTTAAAACGGGGATGGTAGTTTGGACGCAAACGAGGTTGCGTACGTCAGCTAGTGATATTATATATTCTGAAAGCATTAAGGAGTCTAAGAGCTTGTTAAGTTTAAAAATGCCAACACCATATTATTGTCAAAAAAAATTCGTTTAAAATTTTTATATAAGTTGACGTTGAAGAAATTACATTTTAAGTGTCTGAAAGAGCTATTTAAAAAATCAATTCATTCAAAAACACTACACTGTTTTTAAATTATTTTAATTTATTTTCGTTAACTTAACATTATATTTATAATTGTTATATAAATAAATTTATTCACACACATATTAAATCCAAGTAAGCTGATACTTTTATTACACCATCCAATTTTCAGATCCTTTATTAATATTTGAGTGCCTGAAGCCACAACAACACAGCACAGCTGTAAACGAACCCTTCAACTTTCAGAAGTGTCTGTGTTTCAAAATGTACAAGTTAAATGAATAAATCATTTTCATTTCAAATCAAGCATGACATTTAAAGATGATATATACTCGTATATGTATTTGTGAACATACTCACACATTGTAACACTTTTTTTTTGAAGATAGAAATAATAATACAGATTTGTAAATAGCGCCCTCTGTTAGACTCGTTATGCACTAATACTATAGTTGCCGTCCATCCAGTATATTGATTTAATTGCTTGTTCGCGGATTGTGCGAGAGAGGGCGTAATTTTAAGAGTTAAATTAATATACTGTATGATACGTTTAGTAAGTAGCATAGAGCGTTGTCAATGCTCTAGTTTGAAGTAGATGTTTGTTGAACATATGTGTCAATGTCAAAGAAGCTGTCATATAGAAATCATAGTGGGGAGTTTCTGGAACAATCTATGAGAAGATGTGTTTAAGGAGATGTTTGGAGTCTCGAGGCCTTTTCTGCTTAGAACTCAATAGGAGTAGTGTGACTGTCTGTCTTTAAGTTGTTAATTGCTTTGTGTAGCCAGAACCCACGTAAGTGGTAAGTTGAGAAGATTTTCTTTCAAGACTTTTCATGTCTTTTATATAATTCATAACATACTTAGGAGGTCTATTTGTTATAGGGTTCTAGGTTTCCAGTTCTAAAATACCACTGCAATGGTACCACCTTAAGGAAGCCGTTGAGGGGTGTCCCATCTGAGATGCCGCTCAACGTTGCGTCTCAGGGTAGGGTGGAGAGATTTTCCATCAATCTGCCTGACCTGAAATGCGTGGCCACTTCACCGGTGATCGTGTGATATTTCTGCTGGCATACGGAGGATGACCTGAATCTCGTCAGGCCGTCTACCGTACCACTACGGAAAGGTCACGTTTAATATTTATTTTTTATTTTTTTATTTAATCATCATTCAACCAGAGGTCCAACTCTCGGGCTACTTTGGGCTTGAGTGGATGACCTGAGGACCAGGAGTCCTGATGAATGTAGGATATTTCAAGACTAACTATCATTATTACTCTTTTAATATATATTAAAATGTATACCTACCCACTATGATTTTTAAGGGTATAAGTTTTGCTGTATTGTAAAGAAACTGTAAATTTCTTTTATTATGTTATTAATTTGAAATATATACTGTAATTAGGTTCAATGTTGTTTCCTCTGAAGAGATCCTTTAGGAACCCACAAACACACATATTACTTGTCTTTTTTAAATTATATTTTTCTCTTGAATCTCTTTAAATTAAATTTATATTTTAATAAGGCGCCCTGGGTACTCATGCATTATTTTACCGATTGGGTCAGCTGGTGGGTAATGCCCGTCAGGCCTAGGAGATCCACCTTGGGAACCGTCCGACAGGTCTTGGTGTTACAACATTAGTCAATATCTGAAGTGAATGTAAATTTAGGACTCGCTCCAATGTTTCCCGAGTTGACGCGACATAAATTGAATTATATTTAACTTATCGCAGAGGAAAGTTGAAATTGTTTAACCACCATGTTTATGTTAAATATAGACTCTGCATACTAAGTTATAAAGTACTTACAACGTATGGTAAAGTGTGGATGGTATGGCAGTCACATTAATGACCTTTAATAGTCCATTGGTCTCTGATTAGAAAGGAAGTTTTGGCTCACTATACCTCGGTGGTTTTCTATAAATGTCATACTAATACAGTAGCACATTGTTATTACAATCTAGTCTATTGACTAATGAGTAATTTTACTTTGATCTAAATTAATAAAACAAAACTATAATAAGATTGTGTCCATCAACACTTTTCTTATTGTCTGAGGACACTCTGTTCGTGTGTTCTTATATTACACTGCACTAAATGGTAGTATTTTGTTCACTTTGCACTGTCACTTAACTAACTCAAAGGGGTTTATCCTTTTAAGTCTCCTTATAACGTCCGTATTGTCAAGAAGAATAATAGCCTCAACGTTTACGTGATGATGAAGTTGGCACCATGGTCAGACGAGATGATATAGGTTTTGTTACAAGTTTTCTTTCTCTTTCCAGTGCTGTTATCGTGCCTTGTTTACTCCCTTAGTCAGCTTTTATGATATTACAGGATAAATAGAAGTGGTGAAACTCCTTAACATCAGTCCGTCAAAACACAGATGTGATGATGTTCTCCTAGCCGATTGCGGCCAACTGAGACCAGTCAAACAACCCAAAAGATATTATAGTGCACATGTGTGTGAACACTGTTTGTTCTCTCACTCTCATAATCCGATTGGACGGTTATCCGACACGACCGGGGAGAGATCAGGCCGAGGACCGACGCCTTTATATGCTCACCGAGGCACAGGAACTAAGACCCCAACTTCCAAACTCTGAACTGTTATTAAGTATTTCTATAATCAGAAAAACTCAATAACACTTTTTGGTCCAACCCGGGATTAGAACCCAAGACCTTTTAGCGAGAATTGTTAGTGGGGCGTAAGCGGGGAGACTAATTAAACACTTATGTTTTCACGAGCACTATAATGTTCCAGAAAGTTACAAACGAGACACAGCAGGATACATAAAGACACACATGGAGAATAGAAAAAGCTAATAGTACATAAGCAAGTAGCAGAAGTAAACAACGATTAAAAGGAAATACATTAAATACTGCGCGGTGCGTATACATAAAGGTTCGCGGCGAGTAACGTGCGCGCAGCCTCCCGGCGTCGGTTCGCATTCTCGACTGGCGAGGCGGGGAAAACCGAGCGCGCACGATGGTGCGTTCGGGTATCCTCGGCGCAGCGACGCCGGCGGCGGTCAGCGTCATTCGTGAGACGATATAATATGCTGCCGCCACATCAGCCCCCCCGGAGACCGTTAAGGTCGAAAAAAATCGGGGAATCGCACACGGCGTCCGGATCTAGTTCGGTGTAGGGCATCTGGCGTAACCGGTGTTGCCGGTTTGATTCCTTCTTGGTCTTTTGGCGTGAGATCGACGAGCAGGTAAGCTGGCTTCAGTCTGTCAATGGTTACCGTCATCTCTTTACCCTGTACGTCAATCTTGAAGGTTTTCTCGTCTCGCTTTATCACTTTGTACGGCCCTGTATAAGGAGCTTCGAGTGATCGTCGCACAGCATCTTTTCGCAAGAACACGTATTCTGCAGTTGCAAGCGTCTTAGGTACATAAAAAGTCTTCTGGCCATGATTACTTGCAGGTGTTGGAGAGAGGCTCGACATATGGGAGCGCAGTTGAGATGCGAAATCAGTAGCGTCGACGGTTCGCGTAAGTGACGGTCTCATGAACTCTCCTGGCAACCGTAAAGGTTCGCCGTAAACAAGTTCTGCCGCTGACGACCCTATATCCTCCTTCCAGGCTGCGCGTATTCCCAGAAGAACTATGGGAAGGACTTCAGACCACTTCTCGTTCGCATGGCACATTATCGCTGCTTTTAGTTGTCTGTGAAACCTCTCAACCATTCCGTTTGCAGCTGGATGGTATGCTGTGGTTTTTGAGTGGTTAAAACCGATCAATGTTGCAAGTTCTTTGAACAGATGTGCTTGGAACTGTCTTCCCCTATCTGTTGTTATTGTCTCCGGACAACTAAAGCGTGATATCCAACCGGTAACGAATGCATTCGCTACCGTGTCAGCCTTGATATCTTGGAGAGGAATTACCTCTGGCCAACGCGTAAATCTGTCGACTGCCGTAAGACAGTATTTGTATTCGTTCGACGGTGGCAGAGGTCCTACTAGGTCGATATGTACATGGCTGAATCTGTTCGTTGAAGGAACAAATGAATGTACTGGGGATTGAGTGTGTCGGGCAATCTTAGACCTTTGGCATGGTATACAGGTCTGCGTCCAATTCTTGCAGTCTTTCTTTATGTTAGGCCAAACATATTTTTGAGTCATCAATTTTACTGTAGCCTTACTTCCTGGGTGACTTAGTCCATGTATACAGTCGAAAGCTTGTCTAGGGAAAGATGGTGTCAGGTAAGGTCGAGGTGATGAACCAGAAATGTCGCAGTATATCTCTTTACTGGAACCAGAAATTTCTACTTTCTGCAAGTTCAGCGAAGAGGTACCTTGTAGAAGTTGGCGGAGCTCGTCGTCTTCCTGCTGTGAACGGGCTAGGGCATCAAAGTCTATTGCACTTGTAATAGCTTCGGTACGAGAAAGAGCATCCGCGACTACGTTGTCTTTACCAGAGATATGTTGAATATTCGTAGTGAACTGCGACACGAAATCGAAATATCGAAATTGCCTAGGTGAGCAACTGTCTGAAGCCGTCTTAAAAGCTGACACGATTGGCTTGTGGTCCGTAAGAATGGTAAACGTCTTACCTTCAAGCATGTGTCGGAAGTATTTCACAGCTTCGTATATAGCCAACAGCTCTCTGTCGAACGGGCTGTACTTTTTCTGAGCTGGACTGAGTTTTTTCGAGAAGAACCCAAGTGGTTTCAACCAGATTCTTCTTTTTGCTGTAGTACGCCGCCGATTACATGATCTGAAGCGTCGGTACACAGTATTAAATCTGCAGATGGATTTGGGTGGGTTAAAAGAGTAGCTTCTGCTAAGCTGGTTTTACAGGCGGTGAATGCTTCTTCGAGTTCTTGTGACCATTGTATAGGTGTATTGGGTTTTATGTTTGTACCAGACAAGAGTTTGTGCAGTGGGGCTTGTAGTCTGGCTGCCTTAGGTAAGAAACGCCTATAAAAATTTATCATACCTAGGAATCTACGGAGTTCTCGGATGGTCCTAGGGTGTGGAAAATTCTGTATGGCGCTTACCTTTTCAGGAAGGGGCTTCGTACCAGCAGACGATACGCTGTAGCCTAAAAATTCGACTTCCGACTCACCAAACACGCTCTTAGAAGTGTTTATAACCACTCCATGGTCTTGTAGTCGTTTGAAAACCACTTCCAGGTGTTCCAGGTGCTCACTGGTCGTTCGGGAGGCCAGTAAAATATCATCTATATAGGGAAAACAGAAATCCAGGTCTTTGAGAATTTCATCCATGAACCGTTGAAATGTTTGAGCCGCGTTGCGTAGGCCGAAGCTCATAAATGGGAACTCAAACATTCCAAATGGGGTTGTGATCGCAGTTTTTGCTACATCCTCTGGATTTATGGCTACCTGATTATATGCCCTAATCAGGTCGATTTTACTGAATACGGTACAGCCAAGAAGATTGTGAGAGAAATCTCCGATGTGCCGAACCGGGTATCGGTCAGGTATGGTGCGAGCGTTCAAGGCACGGTAGTCGCCACATGGTCTCCATTCGTTATTTTTCTTTGGGACCAGGTGTAGCGGAGATGACCAGGGGCTATCAGACCTTCTAGCAATACCTGTTCTAACCATTTCTTCGAACTCTTTCATCGCTATACGGAGTCGGTCCGGTGCTAATCGGCGAGGGCGGCTAAATACAGGTGGGCCTGGTGTAGTGCGGATATAATGGAGCGTGCCATGCTTCATCTTGCGCGTAGACAGGTCTCCAGCAGGACGAGTGATGTCTGGAAACTGTGAGAGCAAGTCATGGTAAAGCGACGAACCAGAGACAGATTTTATTTGGCATATTGCAGATGATGCAGGCCTAGCAAAAGCGCTTAGCGAGTTTAGGCTGTCCACCAAGCGATGGTGTCTAGCATCAACAAGCAGGTTATAATGCGATAGAAAGTCTATTCCTATAATAGGTTTGGTGACGTCAGCTATCACGAAACGCCATACGAATGCACGCCTGAGTCCAAAATCTAGCGATAGATTAATCCAACCGTATGTATTTATCGTAGAACCGTTAGCAGCAAATAGTTTATAGTCTGTTTTAACGCACTGCCTGTCGCGGATAAGTTTCACTGGATAAACACATAGATCGGACCCGGTATCTACTAAGTATTGCACTTTTGACTTACGGTCTGTTGTAAAAACACGGCCACTCACAACACTAACGCAGTCGCATGTTGCCGCCTTCATTGACTGCTCTGTCCATTTCCCTTATGGAACGTACACGGTTCGCGGCACTTCGTTGACGCATCGCCGAAGCGTCGGTGGTATCAGCAGTGCCCCGGGCCAGCACTTGAGTGGCTCCGGGACCGTTGACGCCAGCGCGGTGATTGGGCTCGACCCCGTGACCGAGAACGGGATCGATCTGCTGATAGCGCGGCCACTTGCCGCGTGAGGTCATCGATGCGGCGTGTCAGTGTCTCGATTGCAGCCGAGGGACACGAAGCCGCCGATGTCGATGGTGGGGCGGCTGCAACAGCCACCTGAGCGTTGGGCTGGACAGCAATTTCGTGGATTTTGTCCACAATCTGCGCCACGGTGTCTAAGGGGAGGTCCACTTGCGCTGCCATAATCGCTTGTATGTGGGCAGGTAATCTGCTTGTCCACAAAGACCGTATAAAGTCATCTGGAACCTCCGATCCAGCCAGGCTACGCAGATGTCGCAGAAATTGGGATGGCTTCCGATCTCCCAGCTCCTCCAAAGTTAACAGCTGTCTCACGCGCTGTTCTTGTGAAGCCGAAAGACGACAAATAAGCTCCGATTTTATTTTGTCGTATTTATTTTCTAATGGCGGTTTGTTAATAACATCTTTCACTTCACTCACGTATTTTAAGTCTAAGTTCGCGATAACATAATAGAATTTCGTGATATCGGCCGTTATATTCGATAGTACGAACTGACTATCCAATTGGGTGAACCATAGCGCCGGTTCATTTTCCCAAAATGGTGGCATTTTTACACTAACGCGGCACACCTCACCCGATTCGTCTTTAGCACTAGTGTTAGGCATTTTCACGCGTATAATACACTGCGAGTGTTCTCGGGGTCACCACTTTAGCGAGAATTGTTAGTGGGGCGTAAGCGGGGAGACTAATTAAACACTTATGTTTTCACGAGCACTATAATGTTCCAGAAAGTTACAAACGAGACACAGCAGAAGGATACATAAAGACACACATGGAGAATAGAAAAAGCTTTTTTTTTTTTTTTTTTTTTTTTTTTTTTTTTTTTTTTTTTTTTTTTTATGTTTGGCCCGCCAAAATGACTCTACTCTGCCTGATGGAAAGCATAAGCAGAATCCAAGAGTGGTGGTCACCATACTCATTGCGAATGCAGACAATGCAGTATGGAGACCCACACTATGGCGGCCTAGTGATGCTGCTGCATCTTTTAGTCTAGTCAACAAGTATGGTACTTGTTGACTAGACTAATTGGGCTAATAGTACATAAGCAAGTAGCGGAAGTAAACAACGATTAAAAGGAAATACATTAAATACTGCGCGGTGCGTATACATAAAGGTTCGCGGCGAGTAACGTGCGCGCAGCCTCCCGGCGTCGGTTCGCATTCTCGACTGGCGAGGCGGGGAAAACGGTGCGTTCGGGTATCCTCGGCGCAGCGGCGCCGGCGGCGGTCAGCGTCATTCGTGAGACGATATAATATGCTGCCGCCACAACCTCATGATCAGCAGAAGCATATGCCAACCGCCAGACTAACCACGCAGGAAATGTATAATAATAATAAGCCTCTTATCCTGAACTGCTTTCTTCTTTCTTTGTATTGTGGTTGTCTCTTTAGTTATAAAATATCTCTGAGTTCAGTGTGCCTCTTGGCAAAGGCCTCCTCTAACAATTTCCATTGTACTCTGTCTCTAGCAACCCTCCATTTTGGGCCTGCCTGTCAATTTTAGTTCATCTTCTCATCTGTTGTCCTCCTCTGTTCCTTCTCCCATCTCTAGGGTACCAGTCTGTTATGATGTCGCTCCACTTCTCCTGTGTACCGCGCAGCATGTGCCCAGTCCATCTCCACTTCAAACTATCTATTCTAGTAAGTACGTAAGCAGGAAATGTATTACCATTCGAAGTAAGAAAACGGAACGAGACTACTAGTCGCATACCTTGTATTATCTGACCTGTAAATATCAATAAAACTTAACAAATAAAAGACTAAAATAATACTGTTTAATATCTATCCGCAATTGGTATTCAACAATATCTATTTTTTATTTTCATATTAATATAAACTCGCAAGGCTATAAGCATAAATTCTAGATTATGGCTTCCTCAGTGACAATTTAGGCCATTCTGTAGGTGTAAAACCAAAAGTCATGTAATAGCAAAAGTTTTGTAATAAAACTTTACAGCCGGTGAATGTTACGGTGTTCCTATGGCTTCGAGGTTCTTTACGTTTAACGTGGTAATTTATCGCCTACCAGCTATTTCTACTCGCTTTAAAGTTATTTTTGTATACCTCGGGAATAGTATTCTTTTCTGGATTTCTGGATGATCACATATGTACACTACATATACAGATAATCTTTATAGGTATACAATTTGTGAATAATTCTCTCCACTTTGAACCATATTAAATTGCATGCTCTATTCACCTGTAACTAGTCAGACAATTGGAAGGAGACCTCGCTATATTTATAAAATTGAAATTATATTGTCGTGACTGTTCGTGAATATGCTATAAAAATAAATAAATAAATGTATTAATTCATACAGCGGCGTAAACTGACAAATCATACTTACTTGTGTGTGTACCCCGCAGGCGGCTTGTTTGATATTGTTTCGGCGTTCCTTTGACAATAAGCCGCACGTACGGCAGCGACGCGAATGAACTATAATAAAAGGCTGCTGAAGTGATAAACCGATCTGATGTCAAAAATTCAAACATGGGTTTGTTTGTTCGTTATGCTTTCAGTCCTAAAATATTTTCTCAATATAAAGCTACATCAATGAGTAAATTAACATAGGCTATTTTTTATTTTGACAGCTGGCATATACAATGATTATGTGGAGGACAGGGTGTCATGTCCCTCCAACACAAAGGGAGGATCCTCCGACCAGGCGACGTGATCATGCCTGGCGGGCCAACTGCCCAACGGTTGATGTTGGGATGTTGTATATATGATTATCGGCGCGAGAACTTTCACTGCGCGATTCAGGATTGGTAGTTTCTTAGTTTCTTTCGTTAATCCGTAGTTCGACGTATTTTCGGTAGATGGCGATGTAGTATGTTATGTTGTTGCGCTGTATGTGGAGGTCGCCACATCACTCCCCTCCAAGACCGGAGGTTGATATATTGATGAGTCAGCTGTCTGTGCTCTGTTGCGGAGCTTGCCAGTGCCAGGAGTGAGCAGTTCCTGTGAGTCGGAACTGAGTGCCGCAAGTTCCAGTGAGTCGGAACTGAATGCCGCTAGTCCCAGTGAGTCGGGGCTGAAGTCCGCAGATCCCAGTGAGTCGGGATGGTATGCGGTATGCGGTGCGCGGTGCTGCGGTGAGGTCCCCAGTGAGTCGGGGCGGTTGCTGCGTAGTGATTGGCTGCTGCATAGACGGGAGAGATATGCTCTGCTTACATGGACCGTAGGTGCAGTGTGCTGTGCCTAGACGCTGATGAGGCCGTAGGGGTAACCGGGCTGGAGCGGTCGCTTCCTGCGTATGGTGTATCCCTGTTGAGGCCGCGGTTGCTGTCTGGCTGTGAGACTTGCTGTGGGAGTGAATATGATGGTGGCGTGCTGATGCTACTTCGAAGGCTGCTTCCAATCACGTCGGGGTCACCACTGTGGGGGAACGGGGTGTGATCGTGTCCCTCCAACACAAAGGGAGGATCCTCCAACCAGGCGAGGTGATCATGCCTGGCGGGCCAACTGCCCAACGGTTGATGTTGGGATGTTGTATATATGATTATCGGCGCGAGAACTTTCACTGCGCGATTCAGGATTAGTAGTTTCTTAGTTTCCTTCGTTACTCCGTAGTTCGACGTATCTTCGGTAGATGGCGATGTAGTATGTTATGTTGTTGCGCTGTATGTGGAGGTCGCCACAATTACAACGGCCCAATCAAGAGGCTAAGTGAGGAAATGGTCCAGTAAAACAATATACGAAGGTGAAGCCACGGGCTGAGAGATGGTTGACAAAATTAAAGTTCTTGTAAACTAAATCTAATTTTGCGCTATTTTTTAACGTGGCACAAAATGCTTCAAATTCTAGTTATCACAACTAATACATTCAGTATCTGGGAGACCAGTATTTTTTTTGTAACTTTTCTAAAAGTGAATCTTAGCCAGATCGATTTATCGCCCCTGAAACTGAAACCCTTAATACTAAATTTCATGAAAATCGTTGGAGCCGTTTCCGAAATTCAGATTATACATATATTACATTTTAGTGTACATATTTTGTGATTCTTCTATATTCATTTTGTTTTTACTTAAAAATATTTGTGAGAAAGAAATGAGTAAAGTATAAGTACCCTGAGTGAAGAAAAGTATCGTAAGTCATAAAAATATGCCAAAGTCACGAATGTCAACGCCCAAAGCCTATTAATAAAGTCTGCGGTACTATTTATAGCTTGAAAGTTGGCTTGTAAAATTGATTCGAAAATTGAGGGCCCACAAACTCTGTGATTTTAAATTCAATTTGGGACTAGCTGCGCACCGCTCTCGCAGGTATTGATAAATATTTAATAAATATTTTTCGGACATCATAAATATTTTTCGGACATCTTATAGGCTTATAGGCCTACCACACGCGCAAGCATCACTACAGTTATAACTGCGCAGGTAAAACTGTCGATATACATTTGTTTGGCGCGTGATACAGTTTTACCAACCACACGCACGGTGTTCCGTGTACAAGCCGGGCCTGCGCAGGGAAAACTGTGGTGATACTTGCGCGTGTGGTGTGCTTAGTTACTCCTTATAACATTAGCTAGCCAGTGAAAGTCCCGTCATTCCAGAACAAACAGACAGAACAAAGATTTTAAAATTGTATTTTTATTAAAACTTGTTTTTCAGACTTTTGGCTTCCATGATGTTATCCGTAGGGCAATAAAAAAAGCGTTTGCACAATTGCTCAGGTGTTAAACTTTTGATCGAATGCTTTAAGGCAAAAATCCTCACCCAGTGAGGGATTAACAAGTATACCAGTAATGTGAAAAAGTAAATACAGACTAATAATATAAATTCGTAAGTAATTCTGTCTGTTTGTCTGTTAACTTCGACTATTATACAATTGCTCCGATTCCATGAGACTTGGCATGGAGGTACTTAGGAATGACATAGGCTTCTCATTACCACGAAAACCCAAATACAAGCGCGTAAAATATAAAGTTTATAGTAGGTAATTTAAAAATATCTTCTAATACTGTTCAGGTTATTTTTATTACTTACATTACTTTTGAGTAAGCTTACCATATTATTAATTTTAAACTGCATTGTTGCATCTCAAGTCTAACTAAAACCTTGTTCCGAAAATGAAACGACCCGCGGAGGAACACAGAAACTTCATGATGGCGATACAACGCAGCGTAAAGATACCCCAGATCAATATAAATGTGCGGCAACAGGTGCGTGGGATGGTGCGTTTCACTTACGTACACTTTTGTAAACAGAGGTTAATTCCAACTATTGAAACACTGGTACTTACGTCACTTTTCCACGTCTGGAATTACTTTTTAACCGACTTCCTATTCAAAAGTTTTGTAATTAAACTGGTTAACTGTCATGGTTTTTTTTCCTTATTTCCTACTTTGAAAATGACGAAGTTATATACATGGTTGTATGGATTGTTCCTTGTTTTATACCGTTAGTTTGGAAGTTTTCAAAAATTCTTTCGTAGTCGGTGCTTAACTATATAAATAATAATCACAAATTTTAACCAAAAAAAAGACTTCAATTTGGACCAAATTGAAATGGGACCACACGTGAAGCACCAGCTTTCAAATAAAAGAAGAATCATCAAAATCGAAAGTTATGAGGTAACAAACATAAAAAAAAATTGTGTTCGTTATTATTGGGACAGGGTTTGTTTAGAGGAAATTTATAAGATAACCGCAATGGCAATTTTTTTCCGCGATTATACACTACCTGTGGGAAGCTGAGTCGGGCATAATTACTAAAACAAGTTTTTCAGAATTTTTTAAAATATTTACGAAAGAACAATATGGCGGTTCGAAGTTCGCCGGTTTAAATATAAAGCCGGTTAATATAAAGCATCAGCTTTAAAATAGAAATCTACGGGATTGCTACCATGTACCTTTTTGTTTGTGAGTATCCGATATTTCGGCGCTGTTGCAAGTGCCATGATCACGGAGTAACAGGTACATGGTAGCAATCCCGTAGATTTCTATTTTAATGTTAATGACCATGAAATTTTAAAGCATCAGCTGTCAAAATTTCAAGTTTCTAGCTCCAAGAACGAAGGCTCTGAGTTGATAAATTTGTTAGAGCAAGTAATTTTACGAATTTAAAAATATATAACATGCTACGTGTTCCGAATGCGTCAAGAAAAATCCCACAATTTACATAGCTTTCCGCAATTTTTATTTGAAAAGTAATTTTGAACGAGCTGTAGGTAATTTTATTTGAATAAATTACAGGGATTTGAATATAAAGAAGCAACAGGGCGGATAATCTACGCATAGCTACTATACAAACGTTGGTAAAATGAGAAAGAGAAGATCGATATTAGCGCTTCGCAACAGGTGAGCGAGGTTCGCCGTTGTGTGCCTAATGTACACTGTTCACTCGGACACTGTTCTAATACTAGTGGTCTAGTTAATCTGTAATATAAAATTATATTTGCCTCTGAAAGGAATATATTTTAATATTGATTAGTAGGCGCTCATAGCCCAGTTGCACTCGGTGATTAGTAACAATCACCATGAGCGTCTCCGTGATTCGGACGTCATGTTAAGCAGACGGTCCCGGTTGATATCGTAGGATAACAGTCGTGAAGCTTAGTTGGAGGCCTTTGGGCGGCTTAAAAACATCCAACGGCAAGATAACGTAGCCAGTCACAACGTTGTCTTTCCAGTCCCCAACCCGCACTTGGCCAGCGTGGGGACGTATGGCCTTAACCCTCTCCTGAGAGGAGACCCGAGCCCAGCAGTGGGAGGTTATGGGTTGTTGATGATGATGTTGATTAGTATGTTAATACAACAAATACACGTTACTTTACTTAAAATATACTTAAAATTTCTCTGTTAATTGTATTATGAATTCGAAAGTAACTCTGTCTGTCTGTTACGCTTTTACGACTAAACCGCTGCACCGATTTCAATTAAATTTGGTATGCACCTATACTTTAATTCTTGAGGAGGAACATATACTACTTTTTACTGCTGTAACCTAGATTCACGCAGGCAGAACCGCGGGCAAAAGCTAGTTCACTGTAATTCACGTTTGCATTGCTTATTTTTATGTAACTGGAACAAATTACTTGGAGAGGGGTGCTGATAGGCGCGACACAGATTTATACTAGGTACTGCTGTTATCGTCGTTTCAAATTGATTGTATTGTAGTTTATGATTCCAAAATTTAAAAAAAAATATTATTATTGTAATAGTGAATACTCATCAGGATGTAATAAGGTGTATATTATAGTGTAAGGGGGCAAAATAACAGACAGGTTACCGGCGTCCATAGACATTCAAGAGTCACAATCACAAGAGTATTTGAGTCACTTCTTCCCTGAGTCTCCTCATCGGGAATCGGAATGAGTGAAGAGTTTGATCTCCTAACCTCAGTCTGTGAAAATAAATTATTTACACCGGTTTTTCGTAAAGCCGTGTTATCACTACGGTCGAGTCATATTGCTTCCCCACGTACAAAGGTACTGCAATAACCGATAATTTAAAAGGTTAGTTATTTTAAAATAGGTAGTCTGAACACCTGTCCTTTCCACTAGGCAAGCGTGCGGGTGGAACACCTATCACGAGTTTAATATTACTTTATATTGTAGTTCGGAAGGAATAGGCTTCATTTTTTTTTTTGGGTTTTACCCTCTATCCGCTCTAGTGGCCACCCGCGAGGGGGCGACGTACGCGTGTGCCGTACGTCGCCTAAATTGAGTTTACCAGCAGACGGTGCCTGCTTCATTGCGGGCAAGTGCTAGGAGGGGTGTTAATAACTGCAGTTCCCGGATTCCTCCCATCACAGGCACAAAGTAGCACACCGTGTGGTTTTAGTCGGTTCGAGTCCGACACACCGCCCCGCCGCACCGGGGTGACGGTCCGAGGGGATTTCCACACGTTAAAAAAAGGGGGTGTTTATTTTATGACCTGGTTTATTTTTATTTATTTTTATTAAATTAATTAAAGCATGATATAGTAAACCAAAACCTCTTTTCTAAGCTAAGTTCAGTACTACTAGGGGTTATTGATGAAGAATGGTTTAGTGTAGTAGTATTTTTGTAAAGTACTACTTTTTATGAAAATTTTGGTTAAAAAACACGTCTGTGATATATTTAATCGTACAAAATAATTTCACTGTTGTACACGGTTAATGTAAGTTTCAAGACACACGACATTCATAAGATTTTGGCAATATTAGACAAAACTTTGTAGGTAGTAGAGCCACGCTGATTTCAGCACGAACGGGCCGGCTCGACCGGGGCGGTACTACCCTCGCACAGAAGATCAACGTAAAATGACAGCCTTCTTGCTGTCGTGTTTCGTTGGTGATTGCGCGACCGGAGGCCCAATGTTGCAGAAGCATCACTAGGCCGCCATGGTTTTGGTGACCATGCTGCAATGTTGCATTGTCTGCATTCGCAATGAGTATGGTGACCACCACTCTTAGATTCTGGTTATGCTTTCCATCAGGCAGAGTAGAGTAATTTTGGCGGGCCAAACATAAAAAAAACTGATGCCAAATATAAATGATGATCCTTTTCTCACACTTTACTACCAAAATGCACCTACTTCCTGCCCTCTCTGCATCACCCAATGGTTGATTGGTAGAGAATGCCGTAGGCATTAAGTCCGCCAATTGGTGCATTGTTGTGCATGATGTATAAATAAATAAATGAATGATCGAAAACTAATCTAGTTTAATTCTAGTTGTCTTAAAAAAAACATTAAAAAATGTTAATTTCAAAGTGGAAGACGGAATTTGTTAATTACAAATAATGGAGGGTACTCTATTGGGCTAAAGTGGAGTTTAATGCCCTTTCAACACTTATAATAAAAAATCAATGAAGTTTGAAAAAGTTTTCACACTCGGGTATATTTATTGGTATTTTTTAATAAACGTTTATTGCTATACTGCGAAACGGATAAGGCGATTGTAAAATATAATTTACCTAAATGTTTTGCATATACAAGTTTATATTTACAGTGTATTTAAGGAATATGCTTTGAGCGTCCATTAAGTCAAAAAATATTAACCTGCTATTAAAAGTAATATTTCACGCTAAAAAGGCGAGTGGTCACGCGAGCCCCGCCCACAAACTAGCAACTGGTATATATTAATTTCAGTTTCCTTTCAACCTTCTGATAAAGATCATTTAATTTGGTTTTAAATGTTGATCGCTTTGTTGCCCTGTATGTACGTATTTACTTTTAAATAGTATGATTTGTATCTAACTAAGTAAGAATTAGTTCATACCTTTAAACGAGCAATTCTTGTATATATGTTAGTCATTGTGATTAAATAGCTATTATACATAATAACTGATCATTTTATATCAAGGTTGCGGAGGTCCGATGCCAGACGCTCCGTTTAAAAAACTGATATTCAGGTAAAACTAGTTCAAGTAGTAGCCGACCCCAAATCTTGGGAATAAAGGCTAGAAAAATAATGATGAGTATCACACTTTTTCGTTTAAATTATTCAAATTGGTTAACTTATCTGCTCCATTATCCTTTAGAAATCAGAGAAAGAAACGTAGAACATTAATTACTCGTATAGGATTTTATTATACTGCTTTACTTTGCTTAATTACCTTCCAAAGCAATATCTAGAATTGTTTCTAGGTCGCAAAAGCTACTTTAAAATTAATAAGTAAGTCATCACTTCAAATAACCAAAATAATGAGTTCATTATTATTTTTACGGGAATTAACGCGATCACTATTTCAAGGTACTACATACCTCTGTTTTGCCTGACGTTTCGACCAGGTTGCACTGGCCGTGGTCACAGGCTGACTGGCTCAGCGGCGCACGCCCTCCGTCGTCGAATCCGTGAAGTCGAAGGTTCTTCATCCACCCGCACATTTTCGATATTATTGATATTTTTGTTTCGCCATGTACCGTCACATACCACACTAACAGGGTCCCTATTCTGTAAGCAAACCGATGTGTTCCTATTCTGGTGTTTATCCGACTGCGCAGAAAAGCGAGGTGGTATGTTTTTTAACACTGGATTCCACGCTGTAGATAATTTAAAACCATCTTCCCGATTTAAATTATCTACAGCGTGGAATCCAGTGTTAAAAAACATACCACCTCGCTTTTCTGCGCAGTCGGATAAACACCAGAATAGGAACACATCGGTTTGCTTACAGAATAGGGACCCTGTTAGTGTGGTATGTGACGGTACATGGCGAAACAAAAATATCAATAATATCGAAAATGTGCGGGTGGATGAAGAACCTTCGACTTCACGGATTCGACGACGGAGGGCGTGCGCCGCTGAGCCAGTCAGCCTGTGACCACGGCCAGTGCAACCTGGTCGAAACGTCAGGCAAAACAGAGGTATGTAGTACCTTGAAATAGTGATCGCGTTAATTCCCGTAAAAATAATAATAATTATATCATGGAACGCGAAAGTTTAAAAGTTAGTATAATGAGTTCATTTAATTCTAAGTTACATTTAATGTGCTCACTCAATACTATTAATGTAATATTGTATCATCCAAAATGGGTGACTGTTATTTCTATTGAAATAACGTTTGTTGTCAAAGAATAGAACATGTATGTCTTTATTTATGGGCCTGCCATACTGACTCTTCTCTGACTGATGGAAAGAATAAGTAGAATCCAAGAGTGGTGGTCACCATACTCATTGCCAATGCAGGCAACGCAACAATGCAGAATGGTGACCCACACCATAGCGGCCTAGTGATGCTTCTGCATTATTGGGTCTCCGGTCTCGCACTCACCAACGAAACACGACAGCACGAATGCTGTTATTTTAGGTTAATCTTCTGTGCGAGGATAGTACCGCCCTGGTTGAGCCGGCCCGATCGTGCTGAAATCAGCGTGGCTCTACTACCTTGTAAATGCTTATGTAGGTATTTGCTTGTTATCTTTGCTTTTATTTAATTTCAATCTACATCTTCGGAAGAAAAGAAATGTACAAGATCAAGGTACAACCATAAAACAGCTTAATATATAAGGTTTTGTAGTGAAAAGTTGGCTGAATTTAAATTTCATACACATCGACAATGCAGCATGGTGACCCACACTATACGGCCTAGTAACATGCTTATCACGCCCCGCTTAAAGGAGTCAGGATTATGTGAAAGGGAAGCATGTGCGGTGGTGGTAGTGAGTTCCAGGTTTTGAATTTATTGGCACATTATTTTTTTTATTATTGAATCGTTTATGAATATATGTGTATAAATGAATTCAAATGTGTTTCTTGATCTTACTAAGCAATATTTTATACACTCTGTATACAAAACAATTACTCCATAACACATACGTTGTCACATTTTACTTTATGGCTTTAAAACTCTTTTTATTTCATTATTATATTCAGCTCTAGAAAATCTATATATATAAAAGAGGTGAGTGACATAGAGAGAGATCAACGCACAGCCCAAACCGCTGAACCTAGAATCCTGAAATTTTGCATGTAGGTTCTTTATATAACGTAAGTGAGAACTAAGAAAGAAGTTTTTAAAATCCCACCCCTAAGGGGGTAAATCAGGGGATGAAAGTCTGCGTGAATGAAGCCGCGTGCAAGCAAAGGCTTGTATTTAATATAAAAATCTGTTGCTGTTCGTTTATCTCGCTGAAACTCGAGAACGGCTGGGCCGATTTAGCTGATTTTAGTTTTGAAATGTTTGTCGTAGTCCAGGGAAGGTTTAAACGGTGAAAAATTAAAAATAGCTTGAAAATCTAAATCTAACGTGTACGAAGTAGCGGGCACAATTAGTATTTTATAAATTTTCAACAAAGTAATATGTCATATTAACTACGCTACATAGAGAAGTGACTGTGTTGAATATTAAATCCTCTTTCAATTTTACACCAGACTTTATTGTGATCCATACTAATATTATAAATTCCAAAGTGACTGTCTGGCACTAAAATCTGTGCATTTTCAAGATGACTATGACGTGGAAAATTTAACTTCTTCAATAGTAAAGAGCTTCGTTTGTCCTTCCATAACATAGTCAGTAATATTCAAATCAGCTATTATGTATGTAGTGTACGTTACTAATGGGAGACCTATTTTCAACAACTTAGTAATAAAATTAGCAGCCGGTTAACTGGACTCGGTACTATTATACACAAGCACTCATCAACCACGTTGATTTAGTCAAATTTTTCACCCTCTTTGTGATAGAACTAAATGCGCGTATTTTCTAACGCTAATAACGTTTTTTCTAATGTGAATAGGACACCATTACCACTATACAAGAGTTTTTGATGTAAAGTCAAGCTACAGAGTTCAAATTCCTGGTATGCTGTCAGGTCGTGAAAATGTGAGCAATAGCGCTGGTAGTAGAACTTCTCCAGTTTTTTTAGCAATCCCTAATCCATTAGCATATTATATCCATTACCTCCTTTTCTTAATTTATCTTTTCCATATATCTACACATAATTTTGCCATCTTTAATTCCCAAGATGGTCGGTTGACGGCAATAGACTTGCTCTAAGTGGAACTAAATTATAGTTGGCAAAAGTTTTGTGCCTAATATCCCTATTCCTGCTCCTTTTGGAATACAGACAGGTATATTGTAAAAATGAATGGTTTTATGCACACAATACTAATCTAATTTATTAATGTTTGAACCCATGTTTTTGATGTTTGAAAAACAAAGAGCCCTTCAGAACAAGGGATAGTGGATAAAATCAAATTTAATGTTTTTACTACTACTTATTTTTTTTAAAGACAACTCCCGCATTGGGTACATTCTTCCTGTGTCGCGGGGGACTTAACAAATATACATAAAACGGACACAAAGAACACCCAGACTCAGAACTATAATTCGCAGATCACACTAAGTATTATCCTGAGGAAAAATTTAGCTTACAAAACTTTGCATAGTAGGTAAGTGGTACAGTTATATTTATCAATGTATTTTCTTTTTATACAAAAAAAAACAGTGACTTTTGTTCCTGACCTGATTGTACGGGAAAAGTAATAAGAGATATTGAAAAAAACGGCTACCTTTTAAATATTCAATGGATTTTTTATTCTGCTTTTTCCCTCTTCATGAATAATGCATTGTTAAAAGTAATTAATAGAACGAAAAGAATGGAAACGAAAAGAAAATAAACGAAAAGGCTTTTCGAACTATGAATATCTAACAGGACGTAGTCTTTGAGCTCTCGAATGTACGTAAAGGTTGATTAAAGTGAAAACTTCTGGAACTTCATTTGTGTAAAAAGGCGTTCACAGTCTTTATATTTCGCAAATCTTTACTTGTTTAAAATATTTTAGAATATTATTAAACAAACTACTGTCTAGAAATGAATTAAGTTTATCTTGAATAATGGAATCTAACACATCAATCAATAAACTGAGATACGTATATTTTTAGAAATAAATATACATACTATCTGATTCATTAATAATTAAGAAAGTTTTGTGTTTTTTTATTTATGGAATAGGCGGGCAAACGAGCCGCCGTATCGCCTGATGGTAAGCAATTACCGCCATGGACACCCGCAATACCAGAGGCGTCACAAGTGCGTTGCCGGCCTTTGGGGGAGGGGGGAGATAGAGGGAGAGATTGGGGTATGGGCCTCCGGTATCCTCACTCACTCGGTGAAACAGCGCAATCACTATTTCACATCGGTTTTCTGTGAGGCCGTGATATCACTCCGGTTAAACCGGCCCATTCATGCTGAAGCGTAGTTCTCCCACGGTATATTTCGTCATATCATATTTAGGATATTTAATGTTTTCGTTGTAGGTACAAATATTTCTTACCTTTCCAAATCAATTACATAATTTTGCTACACTTTATGTACTGCTGATTCAATACCTATACTGCTATCCTAACCTACCTATAAATACAGAGTGACATAACCGCTATTCATCCCGCATGTAATAAGAGGTGATTAAGAGAGCAACCTACCCAACAGCACTGGAAAGAGAAGAAAAACTTGATACAAGCTTGATACTAAACGGTCTAGGCAGCAGCGGCAGTACCAGTGTGGTACAGCATGCAAAAAACCATATTTTTTTTATTATTGCATTGGGGGCAAACGAGCAGACGTATCCATTTACGACGGCTTTTAAGAAGAAGTACGCTCTTTTCTTTAAAGTTTGAAGGTTGTATTGGTCCGAGAATACTGCAGGCGATAGTTCATTCCACAGTTTTGTTGTGCGAGGCAGAAAGTTCCTAGAAAACAGAACAGTTGTGGACTGCCAGTCATCTAGATGAGGGGGGTGAAACTGCTGTCGCGCAGGACGATCATCTTCTCTATCGACATCTATCTTAGAAGAGGTCTAATATTCAACAAATATCATTAAATAATATTTTGCCAAGAACGGAACGAAAACCATTGTTGTAAAAACCTACAAGTAAGTAGGTACAATACGTAGATAACAAACAAAATGTTTTATAACTGGCCTAAAACAAAAAAGGTAATATTATTGTGCTCTTGTTCAGAGACAAATAACTCCGCGAATAGAACAATGGCGGTTTACATTTTCATTTTAAAATACACAGGGATTAATACGAACCTGTGGGCCATTGTTTTCTGTTATTAAAATTTTGCGTATATCCTCGTATATTTGGCTGGCGTTTCGTATCCTCGTATTTTTGGACAAGTGAATTTTCATATTTGGTATATAACCTTTGTACGTTTTTTTAACTTTGTTTGAAACTAGTTTTGCCTACGGCTATACATGCGGTTGTATCGAACTTGCCAACCTATTTTTCCGGGATAAATAGTAACTTATGTCCTATTTTAGACTATTATCCGTCTCTGTACTAAATTCATCATCCAATCATAATCCGATTCTGTTAGTGCATGATGGAATAACAAACAACCATTCATTGATCTATTCAATGATTCAGATTTATTACAGTTTTGAAGCTCGTTGAAATACATGAAGTGCCTAATCCGTTTGAGCTGTGTTTTAACATTGTTTGTTTCAATAAAAACATTTCTAGCTATCATTGTATTCTCTTTTACACCATTCCTGAGATAATCTTCTTAACACATAGACCACTGTTTATTTTACTTTATATATTATGTAGTTCACAGCACTAATGGCTCATGGTAGATTTATGTATATGTGCATGTCATCATCTATCCGTTTGGTGATGGATTAAGTATATAACGTGGTACCACTCCTATTCATTTCGTGGGTTTCGTAAGAACCGACTAAGGAAGCAAAGGAAGCATGACAACAGTACTACAAAGAGAATTTGAGACAAACCCGTCTGGCTAACGTGGGACAGTAGGACAAAGCCTCCTTTCTAAGGGAGGTCTTTCGACTGCCTCGGTGACGTAGTGATAGAGCGTTTTCACATTATCCGATCCGATATCGGTGTCGGATAATGTGAAGTTATCGGAGGAAGTTAAATGTATGAAATACGTATTTGTCTTTCATATTGTTTGGCCCGATATCGGATATCGTAGCCGACACATACATACATTTTACTTCCTCCGATATCGTATTGGCGCCCGACACCGATATCGTATCGGCGCCCGACACCGATATCGTATCGGCGCCCGACACCGATATCGTATCGGATAATGTGAAAACGCTCATAGCGTACGCGACTGCTGTGCTTGAGATCTCGGGTTCGGTTCCCGGATCAGACCAAGTGTTTGTATGATCTGCAAATATTTGTTTCGGAGTTTAGGTGTTTTCTATGTATAATATGTAAGTATTTATCAAAAAAAATATAATAAATGTATTTATGTCAGTTGTCTAGTATCCACAACACAAGCTCTGCTTAGCTTGGGACGAGATGACGTTGTGTGTTAGATGTCCGAAAATATTTATTTATTTATGTCCGGCAATGGACTACTAAAAACTATTGACAAAATTTATCTGACGCAATAATATATGAGCCGGTCTATGGTCATACGGAGATAGGAAAATGTTAGTGACGTTACGGTTTCAACAACTCTGTTTTTATGCCCGTGTCGCAGTCCAGCCAAACACGCAACAGAACAATAATAAATTTACCCATTTGTTAGTATTTTGCAAAAGAAAGATAGATAAGAAAAGCTTTGATTTTATTTTAGAATAAAGCCGGGTCTCCTGCGACACTGATTTATGTTCTTAAACACCAAACATCACATATTTATCAAAATATGGGCGTGGCCTAACTGTTTTGTTATTTTTAACAAGCAAACGCGTTATCCGAAGCGGACGGAAAACATCCCGGTGTTCGCCTGCAAGGGGGGGGAGGGCGATTTCATTTGCTAACATAGGGTTGTGCATTTACCACATAACGTTCTTCATTTTAGTCGTTGCGGAGGTAAAGATTAATCGTTTTGATTTACAAATCGGATGTTATCGACTTGCTAAACAGTGATCATTTTCGTTATAATTAAGTAGCTGATACTTATTCAAAATTCTTATTTATTTTCATTTTATGCTTCTTGTATAAGAAATTGAACTGAACTTACATCATACTAATATTATTCATATTTATACTATAAAGGACAATTTAAATAATATTAAAAGGTTATCTAATATCAGCATTATGAGCCATTCAATTATGGTAAGAAATAAAAATAAATTATGGAATTTCCTAGTGTAGAAAAGTACTCAATACTTTGAAGTATCGATACTTCCGTTTCGATACTTTTATGAGTATGATACTTTTTATTCGATGCTACTCATGAGTACAGTATCGATACTTTCTAATCGACACCGTATCCCTATGTTTGATGTTCGTATGTGACGTTTGTTTGAAGTCGCAGGAGACGGCAATTGTCTGCTAACATGGTTTGCAAAAACATTTCTCTAGTTTGTTTTGTTATTTTTAGGAGCAGGAGACACGCCTTAACTATAGCGAGATTGTTTTGCGGAGCGAATAAGCTCTCGCGATGGGTAAAAAGTTGAGTGTTTTCATCTGACTCCTCTGCGCGTAATCGGAAAATCTTTTAATAGTTTTTAGTATGATGAAAAATATACACTTGCATTTTAAATAAAAAACCGTTTTTTGCGATAATGCCACACCTTGAACAACAATATACAGATATGTTCATAACATGTTATATTTAATATACATAACACAAGGTGTATCTATAGCAAAGACAATTAGAAAAACCAAAAAAAAAACATTGCAAAAATCAACTTTTCGGCAAACAAAACTATCAATCTTTTGATGCGGTTTCTTTGGGAAAGTTATTCAGATTGATAAGCTAAAGTCATGGTTTTGTTAATTGTTTTTGCTGGAGACACACCTTGTATAATATAACTAGCTTACTCACGCAACCTCGTTTACGTCTCCTATTGCCCGTAGCGTAATAAATTTCCCCCGTTTTTGTAACATTCTTCATTGGTGCTCAGCTCCTATTGGTCTTAGCGTGATGATATATACCCTATAGCCTTTCTCGATAAATGAGCTATCTAACACTGTAAGAATTTTTCAAATCGGACCAGTACTTTTTTTTTTTTATGGTATACACCGGCAAACGAGCAGACGTATCGCCTGATGGTAAGCGATTACCGCCGCCCATGTACACCCGCAACACCAGAGGCGTCACAAGTGCGTTACCGGACTTTGGGGGATGGGGGGGGGAGATAGGGGGAGGGGTTGGTGTATAGGCCTCCAGTATCCTCACTCACTCGGTGAAACACAGCGCAAGCACTATTTCACACCGGTTTTCTGTGAGGCCGTGGTATCACTCCGGTCGAGCCGGCCCATTCATGATTCAGTTCCTGAGATTAGCACGTTCAAACAAACAAACAAACTCTTCAGCTTTATAATATTAGTATAGATTTGGCTAAGTTATCCAAACAGTACAAGAGTTAGACAGTAAGAACTTATTAATGAATTTATAGCAAGATAACATATTGACTGCCTCGGTAGCGCAGTGGTAGCGTATGCGACTGCTGTGCTATGAACGAGTATAAGCAGTACAAACGGTGCTTACTCAGATAAAGACACAGAATTTAGAGAGCACTCTTCAATTTTATTTATGTAGAAGCAACTACAAAGTTACTAGTTGTATTGCAATATATGTATACACACATAATACACCTGGAAAACCTAACTGTATGTATAGTCAAAAAATAATATTAGAATTAAATAGAACAAAAATGATAATGAGAATTCACCTTATTATGTTAAATAGCTTTGGAAATATATGATTGCTAGCTGACCTATGCAACCTCGTTTGCGTCCAAACTACCATCCCCCGTTTTAACCCCAAAAGGGGGTTGATTTCTAAAGATACGTTATTAGTACACCTGCACACCATCCATAGAGCATACATTTTAAATTTCAAGTCTCTTACTTCACAAACATAGGACTTTCATACAAACTTCCAACCCCCGTTTTACCCCCTTAGGAGTGGAGTTTCGTAAAATCCGTTCTTAGCGGATGTCTATACCCTGTAAGGAACCTACTCGCTAAATTTCAAGTTTGTAGGTGTTATAGCTTCTGAGATTTCGTGATTAATAAGTGAGTGGTATTTCGCTTTTATATATATATATATATATATATATATATAGATTACGTACTTTTATTAACTTTTAAAGAAACATAGCGCCCGAAAAATAATAATAAAATATTTGGTATACTTAATATTGATTTGTCGAGAAAGTGCAGTTATAAATAATAATAATACCTAATCTTCCAACCGACTTATGTAGACGATGCCATAGCAGTTCTGAAACCATCCAACACATCACAGGCGCTTGTAAATCTATTGTACAAACTGATTACAAACACAGACATGATCAAGTTGCTGCAATTATCCACCAAAATCTGGCTCATAAATATTTATTCATTCCCAATAAAACTGCTTATTATAAATATAAACCCAGTACAGTTCTTGAAAATAATGCATTTTAAATTTATTGGGATAGGACAATAATTACCGACAAAACCATACATTACAATAGACCTGACATAACAATTCTAGATAAAGTTAACAGGATAGTTTTTATTGTAGACATAGCAGTATGTAACACACACAATCTTCTTACGACGCACACAGAAAAAGTTACAAAATATATAGACTTAGCTACTGAAATCAAAAGACAATGGCAGGTAGATAGAGTTAAAATTGTACCCATTATCATATCCACAACTGGTGTGGTTCCCAAGACTCTGCAAAATAGCCTCAACACACTGCAAATGCCGAAATCCACTCTAATGCTGATTCAAAAAGCAGTTCTTTTAAATACATGCCGTCTCACACGAAAATTTCTCGCATCATCGTCATCCTAATCTCACACCATTTCCCCCCTGGCACACTTGGCTAAGGCCCGTGTGTTAGATTTAGCATCCCCTTTAAAATAAAAGGGAGACCAAAAAAGGTATAAAAACATAATAATAATAATAAATCACTTTATTGTACACCAGATTACTTACAAAGGTAACTTAAAGCTAAGAGGTACAATAGGCGGCCTTATCGCCCGAAGGCAATCTCTTACAGGCAACCATGGGATGGAAAGAAAGACGTGGAAAGTAAAGGGTAGTGCCTGGTGTTATTAATAGTTGATAGGAAAAGCAGTATGTATACATAGGTATTATATAAAGTAATGAGAACAACTAGTGTGGATGATTAAATAGATACATAGAAATATTAATAGATAACTATAATATTAATTAATATATATTCCACATTTACTCAAGTGAAGTTTTGTTAATTACAGGTCATGTAGTCTCAGGTAATATTCCTTCACCTGTTTCTTAAAAGCAGCTAATGTCTGAGCACGTCTTATCGTTATTGGTAGCGCGTTCCACAACCGAACTGCTTGTACAGTGAAGGAGTGGTCGAGGAATTTGGTACTATGTCCTGGCATTTTCAATTTCAGGTTCTCCGACGATCTCAACAATTTGGAGTGTGTGTCATGTAGAAAGGTGAACCGGGATTTAAGATAATATGGAGTAAGAGGATTGAATAAAATGTTATAAAGAAGAGAAAGAATATGAGCATTCCGGCGAAGGCGGATGGGTAACCACATAAGCTGTTTACGATAATCGGAGACATGATCATATTTGCGTAATCCAAATATAAATCTTATACATAAATTTTGGAGTCTCTCAAGCTTATTCAATTGGTCTTCAGTGAGATCTAGATAACTGGAATCAGCATAATCGAGGATGGGAAAAAGAAGGGATTGTGTAAGAGCAATCTTGGTGGGTATAGGGAGAAAATTGCGTAATCTTCGCAAAGACCCTGCAGCAGCAAACATTTTGCGACTCTTGCGAGAAAAAAAAAAAAAAATATGCTATTAAATTAAAACGTATATATATAACAATAGGATTTCAGTATATTTTGACCTAGGATAATAAAAAGTCTATACCAATCAGAGTTCCAGTAACACTGGTCAATGAAATAAAACAAGACATTTAAAACAGTCTAGCTTCAACTGCCAAACGATCTCAAGTTATTATTATTCCTTAATATACATACACAATGAACAACATTCTTTGCGTTTAATCATAAAACCCTAACAAAACCTTTTAATCCGTAACTAATCCAAATATTCGGTACATCGTTCATACAGTTTCAAATTTAATCTCGCGAAATTGTTCGTGTATTACAGGATTACTGGCTTACATGACGATATAGAAAAAGTTCTACTGCTGACGTCAATGCTATATACCGCACTGTTGCGTGTAGAAATTTAATTAAAAACAGCACCGTAATCGCTTTAAAAGTGAGGATACCACGAATTATTCTTAGTATCCTTTGTTTTTATATAAAACTGCTCTCTGCAGTATTACCCGCGTTTTTTGTTGTATCTTCACCAACCGTGAGTAGCACCACGGCGCAGCAAGTCTAAAATAAAATTATTGTAAGTTGCTCCTTACATCGGCTATCTGCCAGTGAAAGTCCCGTCAAAATCGGTCTCGGCGTTCCAGAGATTAATCGGAAATAACAGACAGACATTTTATTTTAAATTAGAGCTTACATAGAAGGTTCTATTTAAGTAACACTAGTGTAAAACAAAGGTCATCATCATCTTCCTAGCCTTTATTATTTCCAAGATTTGGGATCGGTTACTAGTTCGACCGGTTTTACCTGAATATCAGTTTTTACTCGGAGCGACTGGCATCGGACCTCCGCACCCTGAGGGTGAACTGAATTCGAAGTTTGAACTAGTTGTCAGTATATTTGAGGGCACTGACATCCCAATAACGATTGCCATAGATGTGCATGACAACTGGGACCGATGACTTAACGTGCTCTCCGAGGCACGGGCGGGAAACACCGCTATCTTCCATACTCCGGGCTGCTATTAAGAATTTCTTATAAGAAAAACCTAACAGCAGTCCGACCCGGGAATCGCACCCGAGACCTCTTGATCTACAGTCGCTTACGCTAACCACTAGACCAACGTGGCAGCAGTGTAAAACTAAGGTAATGCAATTTCATTACACATGAAATTACATAGTAAAATTTAGTTCAGAAAATTTAATCGCTGCCTGCCTGAACTAGGGTAAACCTGTATCTCAGGCGAAAACTGTTGTAAAGCTTTCACACAGAGAGAGTTAAGGAGAACATTTAGTCGTTAACTGCAGAAATGTGTTACAAAGCATACGTTACGAGGTGTGTAATTGGTAAAAATGTGGTCAGTAACTGCAGGGAGATGAAAAAGGGTGTAGGGATTGTACTCTTGTACTTGGGTTACTTGGAATATAACACAATTTACCTACCGCATTAATTCACTGATTATTCAAAGCTGCTGCCCGCCCGTTTATATATCGGTTTTCACGGCAAATAGTAGCCTATGTGTTATTCTCATCTATAAGCTATATTATTGTATAGAGTGATAATTTTTTTAAGGTAAAATAAAAAATAAGATCTATATCTACTTTTTAACCGACTTCTAAAAGGAAGAGGTTCTCAATTTGATTGGTAGTTTTTTTTTTGCAATACACTTTAGGTTTTTTGAAGTTTTCAACCTGTATTTATAACTAGCTGACCCGTGCCCACTTCCTTGGGCCGTAAACATTTTTTTCTCCGACTTACTTTGCAAATTCAACTACCACAAAAAAATCTTTCCACTTTTCGGGTTATTATTAAGTATAATTAGTTAGCCTATGTCACTCCCAAATAACGTAGCCTTCTATTGGTAAAAGAATTTTCAAAATCGGTTCAGTAGATCATGAGATTACCCCCTACAACGTCACTAACTCACAAACTGTACCTCTTATATAATAATAATAATATAGTGTAGATTACTGAACTAAATATTACATTTGACGTAGGTAGCAATCCTATTCTGGTTATCCTAAACTGGTGTTGTAAAAATAAACACTGAACACCAGGGGTTGAACGGTGATTCAACGTTTTTGAGCGTTGAAGACTCGGGGTTCGACGCTCAAGTTGCGTGCCCAATCGTCGAAGCGCTACAATTTTTACTAGAGGTACGAGTATTAATAATCATTTAAGTAATGATAACGTATTATTTATTAAAGCAGACGTATCGCCTGATGGTAAGCGAATACCGCCGCCCATGGACACCTGCAACACCAGAAGCATCACAAGTGCGTTGCCGGCCTTTTGGGGATGGGGGGGAGGTAGGGGCAGGGGATTGGGGTATGGGCCTCCGGTGGCCTCACAAACACAGCGGAAGTACTATTTCACACCGGGTTTCTGTGAGGCCGTGGTATCACTCCGGTCGAGTCCATTCATGCCGAAGCGTGGCTCTCCCACGGTATATAGAAATAAAAATAATATATTCGATTCAAATCTGAATATATTTTTATTCGTGTGTTTGCATGTCCTATAATTACATTTACAAAAACTGATCTGAATAAAAGAAAAAATTCAAACCTTTATGTACATATTAATTTTTCTACGTGTTTGTAAAAAAGTATAGTACTAAGGACCAATTTCACCAAATCCTGATAAATTTTCAAATATTTGCCTGCCATATAACACTATTTCTACAGCCACTTTTATCTGTTACAACATGGTTACAACAGATAAACAGTTGCTGATAAATATATACGTATATCTGACTTATGTCACTCTCGCTTCTACTTCTTTTGATGAAATGGCAACCAGCCGGATCTCTCGGATCAGCTATTTCTGCCAATGTCAAGTGTTTATAGTCTTCATATCATAATAATTCTTCAAGTCTTTAAGTCTTCGTCGTGATGAAATTAATGATAAAAAATATAAAAATGTGGATGAGATAAAGTGGGGACCGTCTTCCGAAAAAACAAAAAACGATCTCCCGTCACTCTATCTGTCTCTAAGACTTTTGAAACTGAAAAATGTGTTTATCTGGCAGATAAGTCCAAAATACTCTATCGGAAACGTATCAGTAAGTGTTGAAACTGACCCTAAATCTTTCAAAAATAAAAAAATTAAGTAAATAAAATGTCTGAAATGCCACGAAGTTTTTCCACTATAGAATGGTGAGGGGCGACGAATAAAAATGATAGGTATATATTTTGTTCTCCTCTAAGCAATCATAGGAATACTTCGTCCTGAATAAAATGAAATTGCCTCAATAAACACAGAAAGGTTATCCAGACAGGGATCTGTACACGTAAGAATTGTGTATGAAACAAAATATTTTGTTTACTAGAATAGGGCTTATGATTTCTATTGACAAAATGCAGACATATAAGATTGAGTTCCATAAAAGTATGTGTATAGAAAGTTCAATTGGCTCTCTCTCATACCTTTCATAAGTTACGTAGATGATATAATTTGTGTGGGAAAAGAGATGCCTGTATCTATACAGACAGTGATTGTTACTGTTTATCGGAACGGTCATCCAGGTATGTAATATGTAAGGAATGAATACACGAGGTATGATATCAGTATTAGGTAAGTTAAAATTGTTTTTATACCTATTGCGAATATAAAGTACCCAACATCATAATAACACTACCTACTGAATGTTCTATTTTAAAAATTGCCAATCTAACTGCACTCAATGAACGATTTAAAAAACGGCTAACGATTCACATTTCATTAGCTCTGTTAGTTGTTGGATAGTTAGGAGTTGGACGTGTTCAACAACTTTAGTTCGGAACTTTATTTTACTCTAGTGGTTGCCCGCGGCTCCGCCCGCGTATATGTCGGTTATCGCGGTAAATAGTAGCCTATGTGTTATTCTGATGTATAAGCTATATTACCGTTAAGTTTCATCCAAATTCGTTCAGTAGTTATTACGTGAAATAGTAACAAACATCCATCCATCCATCCATACTACAAACTTTCGCGTTTATAATATTAGTATAGATTCAGTAAGCGAAATGTTAAGTTCTTTGGAATTGGAATAATATAACGATATTGCGTATATGAAGCTTACGTATCGTTTTTTTACTTTCAGTTGAGACAAAATATTATGAGAAAAGGCGTATCTATTCTTGGAGATATTATAAAGTAGATTTCAAATTATAATCGAAACATATCAAAAACAAAATTATGTAACATCTAGATTGATGTGTTGTACACATGACCCAGTATATATTTTAAATTTCAAAGTAACTGTGTCTATCCATCTATTACCTTTTCACGGCTAAACTGCTGCACCGATTTCAATGAAATTTGTCATGGAGATACTTTGATTCTTAAGGTAGAACTAAAGACTAAGGCTACTCTTTACCGCGATTATCGGCATACACGCCGCGTACAAAATCTAGTCATTAAATGGATTTAAAAGTTACAAAATAGTACTGTTTCTATTATATTTAAATATAATTTCGTCGTTATTTATCTTGTAACCAGTCCGAATAGTTCAGTTGGCTTTGAGCTGAGAACTTGAATATTTTATAACTTTCACAATCTTGAAAATACTACTTGGAGGTTATTTAAAGATCTCTTTACATAAGTCGCTCGGAGGTTCGGAGAGTCAGATTTACTGCAAACAGTTCAAGTTACAGGAATAGCCTACTTGAACTTTTATTTACAGGCTCTGATGCACCCATATAAGCAGACTTCCTTCTTTACTGCCTTGCTTAATTGCTTTCAATATTTACCTTCACTTTCAATACACTCTCCATTTTTTCACCCAATTAGTTAATTACCGATTAACGGCTAAAGACTCACGCCTTGCTAAATAAGTATAATACCACCTCACCTATATATATAGGAGGAGGATAGAAGAATATGGGGATAAGTGTATGTATGTGTGTGTGGAGGAACGAGTGTTATGTCCCTCCAACACAAAGGGAGGATCCTCCGACCAGGCGAGGTGATCATGCCTGGCGGGCCAACTGCACAACGGTTGATGTTGGGATAGTGTATATATATTAATTGGCGCGAGAACTTTCATTGCGCGATTCAGGATTGGTAGTTTCTTCGTTTCCTTCGTTACTCCGTAGTTCGACGTATCTTCGGTAGATGGTGCTGTATGTGGAAGTCGCCACATGTGCATTAAATTACAATAAATATCAACTAATGTCTAATATAAGTAAAGGTAATCCTAAAACATTAATGGATGCACCCAAAAAAAAAACATCTACATTAGGAATATATAGCACTTTACAAACATACAAGAAACGGACACAAATAACACCCAGACTCAGAATAACAGTTTGTGGATCACACAAAGTGTTGTCTCATGTGGGATTTGAACCCACAACACAGTGCGCAGTGGAAAGCGGCGTGGCGACCGCTTATCCGCCATCCGTTCAGTCTAGCACTATTCTACTATGCCACTTAGTTACAATCCACGATATTCACGAAGATTTGATAGTCACGTAAATGTATTATGATTGAATTATATTGAATTTTTTAGAATATTTAAGAAGTATTTCGGTACCAAATATAACACACACTTAACTATTACGTACAGGGAAAAAGACAAATGTAGATATACTCCAGATATTAAACAGACACAACATTATACACCCACATTATTACATCATAAATACATATCGTATTTCTATTTCAGACGAACGACATAAAAGTCTATGAATACATACACGAGATGATAAGAATTTATTGTTCCAATGAATAAATTCACCCAATGATACGAATTATATTCAATTCCATACAACCATACACATTGGAATTATTCCAACAACCCATATTTCATAAGTGTTGGTTACTTGATGGCCACGAATATACGGAAAACAGGGTAGCACATTATATTTGTAAGTGTTAGATGAGATGGAGGAAAGTGATTTAAACACTCTTTGATTCATCCATAAAGAAAAAAGAGAAATATTTGTTTTTCCTTTAGATCAGTTTGAATATATTATTTAGGTTGTACCTCTAAATACTGTACAGTTGTTTATTTAAACACTCCTCGATTTATCCAAACAGAATTTTTTTAAGGACATGAAAGAAGAAAATGTGCAATTCCTTTAGATCAGTATGTATAATTATTTCAGTTGTACTTATAAATGCTGTAGGGGCTTGTAGCTCATTTGTAACCAAGTAGATTTACACATTGAAAAGCTAAGCAATCCTACCCAGGTCAGTCTTTGTATGGATGACCATTCTTATCATATTGAGACCCCTCCGTACGTCGGAGAGCCTTTTTAACCGACTTCCAAAAGGAGGAGGTTCTTTCACCGGTATTTTTTTTTGTTTTTTTTTTAATGTATGTTAAGCTGTAGATAGCTTTATGAACATCTTTCCTCCACCTAACAGCTAAAAAGTCCGACAAGAGTTTCGATATTGCCTAGTACTTGGGTTGTGGAAGTCTGATGGGGGCGGTTTTCGAATCGAAATCAAATTATCGGGCTTTTCAATTTCCGTAAATATGATTATATTATAACGTATTAGCATTTGCCAGTTGCTCCGCCCGTGTATATGCAGGTCATTGTAGGTTATCGCGGTAAACAGTAGTTTATTCTCTTCTTCTAAAAGGTCCAATTTATCTCTCTATATTTACTTAATTTTATCCAAATTCAGCTATTTGGCCGTGAAAGCGTGACAGACAGACAGAATTACTTTCGAATTAAAATATTAGTGTGAATAGGACCGCATAGTTTAAAAGTTAGAAAATAGTTACTACAAATATTAATTAATGAGACTAGACGAGATCGTTTGCTTCGTGCTGATTCAAGATTTTACTTTGCATATTTTATAATACCATTCAATAATACATTAAGTTTATTCATTTTTAATGGAATAACAAAAATAACTAAACTAAGAATTCAAAAATATGGACTGTCAGTAACTCGAAACAAATTTAATTCTGAATTTATATTTTTCGAGAGTAAGCCGGCTGTACTATGTGAATTTTCATATTACTCCGGCGAGCTGGAAATGAAATGGAAACAACTTCAATCCACGCTTAAATCTAGTGTATGTCCTTGACAATTCAGAATAACGGAGTTATTTGACATCAAAGTTTTTTGTTTACATTTTATTAGTTCAACCTTTAATGCGTTATACCTTAGAATAATAACGCATAGAAAGATAGTCTTCATACAAGCGCCCTGTCAAAAATGAAGCACTGAACCGATTCACATAGGTGTGACGATTACGTAGGTACGCGCGGCGATACGCACACATGCAAACGGTTAATGTTGCAAAACATTTCTATTTTGACCTAATTATTTACAAAATACTGTGAAATATTAAAAACTTACCTGTGAAAAGTGATGTTATTACACTTCTTTTGTTTTTCAGATGCGTTGTGACACAATTTAATTGCACAAGCCGTCATAATTGTTTTTTTTTTCGCGAGACACGTTCGGCGTACTTTGACCTTGAACACTACGAAGCGGCCCGGCGTTTGGAGCCATATATGGCTCCATTTGAGGTGCTTCAAAACGGACGCGTGGACTCGGTTTCTATGCGTTATTATTCTAAGCGTTATACATAATGTCAAAACAACGTCTATAACGAAGAAATAATGCCTAAGGCAAGTTTTGTTTCTGTTCAACCATAAGAACAAGAAAACAAATATATCCACAAAAAAAATGAAAATAAATATTTCAATTCTGGAACGAGTCATGAAAAATATTCAACTGATCGAGTTTATTATCTGACTTCTTGTGTTCGATACACGCACGTACTATGGAAGAATTTAATTCAAGGTTTGTCTTACTTTTTGGAATAAAGACAAAAAACTATAACGTGGTGACATTTTAGTTTACTACAAAGTAAAACTTAGTTACTTAGTTTATAATTGTTTATAATTGTTTATTACTGTTTAGTATTAATCAATTAAATATGATATGGCAGCCAATGACGTTGTACTTTATTTTACACTAGCGACCCGCCCCGGCTTCGCAGTGGTGGATTTCAGATGCCCCCGCCGACGACACGATTCGTGCATTGCCTGCATTTTAAATCTGTAATATCTTCGAATATATTCATTTAAATTAGATACTGTAAAGGGCCATTTTGATCTATATTAAATGCACAATGTATTTAATTTACTTAATTGTATAAAGATTCATTCTGTATTGCTTAAAATCGCTTCGTAAATAAGCTATTATTTCTTGTAAAAATAAAGGATTAAAAAATGGTTATTGTGGGATATCCCTAAGAGATAGACATATATCGTCGCGGACTTTTTTGTAGACCTTTTTAAGGTGTACAATACTGTAGTACATTGTTTTGATCTATCTCGTAGGGAACAACCGGAAAAAAATGAGTTTATTTGCTACATCACATTAGAGACCTCGAAAATTAACAGTGTTTTCATACTATATTATGCATTTATTATACATGAAAACCTTCCTCTTGAATCACTCTATCTATCAAAGAAACCCGCATCAAAATCCGTTGCGTAGTTTTAAAGATTTAAGCATACATAGGGACACAGGGACAGAGAAAGCGACTGTATTTTATACTATGTAGTGTTATTATGAAGAGCGTATTAAATTAATCCAATTTCCTTCTGACTTCCTTCAATAAATTCGCTTTGCCTAAGATATCACATCAACATATGAAATAAAACGAACTATACATCATAATACGATAATACATCAGGAATATATTATCGCAAAAAAAAACAATTGTTTACCTTGGATGCAAAGTATCTTCATGTTGTTCTACGTATCATTATCTTAAAAGGGATTATCTCCTCGTAACAAGATAACGTTAAGAATGTAAACAGATAATTGGAACACATAGAATACACAGTTAATTAACTGTCAACACAATAGAAATCAAATATTGGCCTCAAAGCTCTCTTTGAGATAAGACGGTAAAACCAATGAACAAATAAATTCGGGTAGGTATTAAATAGGGCACTCTGTATTGAAAAGGTCACAGCCCAAGGTAGAGATTTCAAACCTTGGTAAATTAATTTTAACTAACGTCTTTTAAATATATATGTATTTGGTATGAGCGTGATATAGTAGATGAAAACCTACTTTCTGATGCCTATCTAACAGTGAATTATTAAAGGTTGTTACCGAGAATGATGAAATACATTTTGTATTTGCATTATTATGTGTGTTGTTGTGGAATATTTTCAGATCAGTAAAGGTACACTGAACTGCTTGGCAAAGTGGGGCTGTGTGTGCCCATAGTATTTCTGCTTAAACCAAATCTGTTGCCAAGACCTCTTTTTATTTTGCGTTTCAAACACAATATGCCAGCTATAATTAGCGTCAAGGTTGTTTTGTGCACATATCCAAATGCTAAAAAAAATATATCATGTGTTAAAAGTCAAGAATATGACGTCTGTAGCTTAAAATCTTGTGTGTTTTCTTTTCTGTCACGGTACATGTTAGGTATGAAAAATATACAGTTCATGTCACGTACACAAATTACAATTATGATATGAAATTCAATGTTATCTCGCTCTAAATCCGGGTGACAAATATTAATTATTTAACAAATGCAAATCGGATTGTGTTGTTGAGTAGTCTCTTAACTAGAGCACTGCTATGCCGAAATGTACTTGAATTTTAGATTAAATTTTGATTACGCGTAGTTATATGAATATTCAACGTTATTGTGCACAAGCACATTCTGGTTGGTTTTAAAATTTAGGTCATTAACATATTAAATGAAACGTCAGGTATTTGTCTTGTGGTTTAAAGCCAACTAGACAAAATGTTATATGTGTTGTTTTCTGAGTATAATTTGAGTAAATAAATAAATATATTGGACATCTGACACTCAAAGCCATCCAGCCTCAAACTAAGCAGATTCTGTACTACGACAGCTAGATTGACTACTTATTTGTAACTTTATGCCCAAATACATGGATCGGCGAACTTAATGCCTAACTAAGACATTTTCTGCTAGTTGACCGATTGGGCAATGTAGAGAAAACATGAGATAATTCCACGAACTGGAATTCTGGAACTGGAATTGGACGAACATTATTTTTTTATTACAAATAGATCTGGGGGTCTGGGGGCACGGTCGTGCCCCCGCCAAGACGAGCCAAGCGTAGCGCAAGGGCACTACCTACCTTTTCTCGAAGCGTTTCGTCGTTTTTTTGAACCCCCATAACTTTGGTTTCCGATATACCAGATCGTTCAAATTTTCAGGATATGATGTTACCAATAGACTTATGAAATGTACAAAGTTTCAATTGCATAGCTCTGATAGTTTAGATTTTATTGATACCAAAAAAACACCGATTTCGTCACTGACACACTGATGATCATCAAAACTGTTAGGGTACTTCCTGAAGTGCTAGAAAGCTGAAATTTGGTATGTAAACTAAGTTGAGTACACAAACAACAAAAAAAATCATAAACCTATTACTTTTGCCCCCCAACCCCCAAATTTGGGGGGTGAAAGTTTGTATGAGACTTTCACAAATTTTATGCTCGAGGTTTTATTTTTAGTACACGAACTTTCTCGAAAGAAGAAAGAAGATGTACAAGAAATACAGCCCAAAAAAAGGAAAAAAAAGGAGACTTACAAAAAGAAATGAAATCCCACCAAAAACATTTTCATGTAAAATGTTGCCAAGACGACTGGATAATGGCTTACCCTGTGAAAAAGATATCAGATCTCATGTAGAGCCAAGGTTCTGTATCTAAACGCCCTTACTCTACCAACCCTAACTTCATAAACTCTACATCTCAGTATAAATGTATGGCTTGGCTGTTTCGTTACTTCAGAAACTAAATAGGTATTCGTATAACACATTACTTCAGAAACTAGATATTCGCAAACACAAAAGGCGTTCGTTTCCCCTTCGTGACAGTATGATAGCGAAACGGCGAAGCCATACATTTTTACTGAGATGTAGAGTTTATGAAGTTAGGGTTGGTAAAGTAAGGGCGTTTAGATACAGAACCTTGGCTCTACATGACATCTGATATCTTTTTCACAGGGTAAGCCATATGCAGTCGTCTTGGCAACATTTTACATGAAAATGTTTTTGGTGGGATATATATATTTTAAATATACTTTTTTTGTAAATACTTTCATATTATTCATAGAAAACACCCAAACTCTTAAACAAATGGTCGCAGATCATACAAACATTTGGTCCGATATAGGTATTTACAAAAAAGTATACATTGTTATCTGTCAGTCTAACTTTCATAGTAGGTACTAGCTCTACTTAGTTTAAAACAAGATTTTATTGTGTCTGAAAATATATTTTTTTTATTCGCTCCAAAAACTTTCAAACTTTAAAATATTAACAAAGAGAAGAAGTACCGTTACGTTACGTTACGCCGAAATGTTATAGGTCAGAACAGCGAGCCGAGCCGTTCCCTGCGAGCGGCGCGTGCTCCACTCGGTTGTCGGTATTTTCGCAAGCTCGCCATGAATGTTACGTTACGCCGAAATGTTTTAGGTCAGTCGGCACCTCGTCTCAACCAAAGCTCACACAGGTCATCTATTTACAGTCAAACATTGTCTCACTAACAGATTTTTTACTCTATCCTTATATGTCCCTACTGAGGAAGGTTATTACTTTGTGTTTTAAACAATTAATTTCACAAGCTTTAACTTATTTACTTTTGTAAATAAGTTAAAGCCAACAACCACAAGTTAAACCAACGTTATCTTCGATTCCAGTCAGTCTCAATGATTAATTCCATAGTCTTCTTATATTACTAACGCTCCATAACAAAAGTGCTCGACGAAGCGAACTTTTTGATTAGTACTTCTTTTGAATTCCCAACAATGTACGCTGAGAACCTACCCACGCTATAATTTCTATAAATCTCCTGAGAAATCTGTAATAATTCAGTTATTTTTTTTGAACCAAATTACTTTTTTAAATTATTTTTTTAAAAACATATTTACTAATCTATATTATACCAGCTGACCCACGCAACCTCGTTTGTGTCTCCTATTGCCCGTAGCGTGATAATTTCCCCCCGTTTTTTAAACATTCTTCATTGCTGCTCCGCTCCTATTGGTCTTAGCGTGATGATATATAGCCTTAAGCCTTCCTCGATAAATGGACTATCCAACACTAAAAGAATTTTTCAAATTGGACCCGCGGTTCCTGAGATTAGCGCGTTCAAACAAACAAACAAACTCTTCAGCTTTATATAATAGTATAGATTACACGTATTAGTATAGATATTATGTATATAAAAGCAAAGAGCAACAAGAGTTAGGGAGTACGCATACACAAGCGTTTCCCTCTGTCAAAGAATAAACCCAAATGGGCCTACACATTACGCTGTTATGACACAGATCGTATTTATGTGTCTATGAAATTGTGAACTAGATAGTAGAGACACGCTGATTTCAGCACGAACGGGCCGGCCCGACGAGGCGATACTACCCTCGCACAGAAGAGTAATGTAAAATGACAGCATTCGTGCTGTCGTGTTTCGTTGGTGAATGCGGAGGCCTAATGATGCCGAAGCATCACTAGGCCACTATGGTGTGGTTCATCATGCTGCATTGTTGCATTGTCTGCATTCGCAATGAGTATGGCGACCACCACTCTTAGATTCTGCTTATGCTTCCCATTAGGCAGAGTAGAGTCACTTTGGTAGGCCCAAAAAAAAATCTTTTAATTGTTATGTGTGAGTTCGCAGTGACAGGTGATTGTTTTTGTATATGAGTCTAAAATATGTATGTATGTGAGGTTTACCCCCAAGTTATGTATTGGGAAAAGACGCTACGACTTCTCCCTTCCGGTTCACTGGCCTGTGTTGCTAAAGAACGCTATGAGTAAAGAAGTACAGAATTGAATAAAACGAAGGGTCAAGTGTATAATTAGTTGTAAGCACATACCTTCATCAAGCAATCTGAATCTTCTATATATATAAAAGAGTAAGGTGACTGACTGACATACCCAGAGATCAACGCACAGCCCAAACCGCTGAAGCTAGAATCCTGAAATTTTGCATGTAGGTTTTTTATATAACGTAAGTGAGCGTTAAGAAAGAAATTTTTAAAATTCCACCCCTAAGGAGGTGAATCAGGGGATGAAAATCAGCGTGAGCGAAGCCGCGTGTAAAAGCTTGTATAATATAAGCTTACTGATAAGTTTTATCTCAATCCGTTCAGTAGTTTATAGCATATCAAAGATCCATATATCCTCACAAACTTTAGCATTTCCAATATGATTAGTAGGATATACATATTTAGGTATTTAGATCCCGGTAGTCAAATAAAGAACTTCAATTAACAAGATCGTTCCTTTGTTGACAGAATGCGGTGGCGTGATACCAGAAGTGCGGGCTGAGTTCTAAAGCGGGGTGCGATGAGCGCTCCGGAGCCGGCGGTGCTCAACGCACTGAAGGGCTTCACGGAAAACAGCGATAAGTGGCCCGGACCTCGAGCTGTCAAGATATACGTTGCCTCTGTTTTCAATGGTACCTTACTTAACCTAATATTCTAAATGCTGTTTGTATTATAAAGTACTATCAAAACGAGGTAATGAAAACGAGACAATAATGCTGCATGCCGCTTCCTACTCTGCGCTGAGTTTTCTGGATTCGATCCTCATATGGGACCTTGTATGATCCAGAAATTGTTGTTCAGAGTCTGTATTTTATTTTTATCCATTTCATGTACGGTACACATATACGCCCCCCGATACATTATACACCCCCCGATACGCCCCGCGATACGTTCCTGATGTGGAAGTTGTCTCATTAGAAATTAATTTCAACTGCATAAGATTATTCTTTCGACCAAGTCTTATCTCTTACAAGTGGTTGAAAGGTCCATTAAATTAGTCCTAGCATTATTTTCAGTATATGCTAGTATCTATGTATATTTTAAAATGGTATGGATTTTGCAGTATAATACGAAAATATATTCTCCAAGAAAATATACACCTTCAATTAGCTGTAGACTTTGTTATAGTTATTTTACTGTACTCACCAGTTCATTTTAAAGTTTTATACAGTTATCTTCTATAAAAATAAATTAAATTGAAGTGTCTGTTTATACTTTTGAATTAATAGCTTTTCACTAAATGGAAACGAAAGTATATACGGTACTTACACTAAAAATCAATTTTAGTATTTCTTTGTCTGTCTGTCTGTTTGTTCCAGCTAATCACTGGAACGGCTAAACCGGTTTTGACAGGACTTTGACTGATAGGCAGCTGATGATGTAAGGAATAAATTATGCTACTCTTTTTAGACTAGCTTCGCCCCGCGGCGTTACCCTGTTGTACCGCAGGTAACACCGCAGGGTTCAGGTAGTCTGTCATATAATACTATTTAACAGATACAGGTTGCAGATATGTATATTGTCATCTGATGGATATCTTACTATCAGAGACTTGTTTAGCCGAAATCTTTAATTATCGGTAAATGTATTAGATGTCCGAAATATTTATTTTTTTATTTTTATTTATTTTATATAAAGTTAAAATAGTCTATCAGGTATTTTATCGTCTAGTAGTGAAACTGGGTGTCAGTAAGTTTTACATGCTCGTACTTAATAATCAATATATATAATTTATTCCCTACGTCAACAACTTTGATCGACATCTTTTTCTACCGATTAATAATTCACTTGTTTGTTGACACCTAACTAATCCATAACACTCTTCTGTCACCAGTGAGTCCGTAAACCCACAACGTCCAAATTACATGGTCTTATTACAGATCAATACTCTTCAAAAATAACCATAATTGATTGACATTTACCCGTATAACCTTTTAAATAAATATCAATACAAACGCTTGAAATTCAAGTGTCTGTTTGTAATTCCTAACTAAAAGCTGATAACATATGCATATGAAAGTATATACAGAATGGCTGAACCGATTTTGACGCGATTTTCACTGACAAATAGTTGATGATATAAGGAATAATTAGGCTACTTTAATTAGACTATCTTCGCTCTGCAGTGTTATCCGTGATTGTTAATGAAAGGGTTCAACAACCGCCCAGGGTATTCCTTTTTAGGGTGCACCTGGTTCTCCGGCTTCTAGTACCCAAAACTGCGTGCGGTTTTTAGTCGGTTTGAGTCAGCAGAATAGCCACCAGCATATGGTATAAGGGGCAAAAAAGGGTATAATAACCGCGGGTCTCAGCTAGTTGTCAATAAGCTTGATAAACCTGCCTACATTAAATGCTATGAAATATATTTAGCTTTAATTCCGCGAGACAAATATCCAGGTCTGAAAGCAGGGCACAAATCCCACCGTCATGCATATGTACACATACAAAACAAGTGAGAAATAATTAGCATGCCATGCAACCAAACCTATACTCGACACGTGTTTCGCCCCTCCACGGGGCATCCTCAGGAGATGTTGACTCGTCGAGCGTTTGAGCTCGAATGCGCGCTAGCGCACCGCTGTCGGCCCTTTATATACCGTTTAGATGACGCTATAATCACGATCGATACAATGTCACAACGACATCTGTGCCGAACTACCCGCAATCATACTTAGAAGTGGTGATGGAATTAAGTTTGTTTGGTCATTCAACAGTGTATATGCATTATTATTGTTATATTTTGATATTTCTAACTGTTCCAACACACTCATCCGGAAACCCTTATCGCAAACATGCAGAATGTTATAGGTATTGTTGCCGCTCAAGGAGTGGCCGGTGTCGATTAAATGTTTTGCGAAATGTGATTTATCTGGATGGCCATTCCTGTGAGCGGCAACATGTTCCCTGTACCTAATTTCGAAACTACGGCCTGTCTGACCCACATAGACCCCGGTGCAATCATTGCATACTAATTTGTAAACTCCGGATTTTTTTGAATTCTCTAATTTATCTTTACAGTTACATAGTTTACGCAAGTTATGATCCGATCGAAAAGCTACGTAAACATTGTGTTTTCTTAGAATATTCGCGATTCTATCTGAAATTGGGCCTATGTAAGTGAGACTCCCGACATTCTTGTTAATTCTTTCGGGGGTACATGCATAAAGTGCTGAGCGAGCCCGGTCATTCTGCTTTTTCTTAATTATATTATCAATAACTTGTTTGGTGTAACCGTTTGAAGTCGCGATTTGATACAATATTTTGAGTTCTTTTGCGTAATTATCCGTGGACAGTGGGAGTGACATTAAACGGTGGACATAGCTGCGGAAGGCTGCTAATTTATGCTGTAGTGGGTGACAGGATGAAGCGGGAATCGTTGTGTCAGTGTGTGTGGGCTTTCGATAAATTTGGAAATCGAGTTTGTTATTGACTCTTGTGATTGTTAGATCCAAAAAATTAAGGGACTGATTTGATTCTAATTCTAATTTGAATTTAATTTTGGGGTGGTGAGTGTTGAGCCTATTTACGAAAATATCCAATTGACGATTAGTACCTGTCCAACAGATAATTACGTCATCCACATATCTATAATAAAACAGAATGTTGGGCTCGCCCACCACATATTTACATTCGAAGTAGTCCATAAATATTTCCGCCATTAATGGACTTAAAGGTGATCCCATTGCTAGACCCTCTTTTTGGCGGTAGTATTCGTTATTGAATCGAAAGTAATTTTGTTCCATGCAAATACGTGTGAGGTTAAGTAGGTCATTTATTTCTCCTGGATGTAAACGTTGCCTCTCCAAAAGGTACCCCAAAATACGTAGGCACTCTTCAAATGGAATATTTGTAAATAAACTATCTACATCTAGTGATAATAATTTCGAATTGTGGGGGGTGTTAATATTTTGTATTTTTTTAGTTAAATCTAAACTATTTTTTAAACTGTACTGTGGTTTAAAAGATGCCTTTGCCTTAAGTAAATTGTTTAGATATTTGGCTAAATCGTATGTCGGGGCACCAATGTAAGAGACAACGGGGCGAATTGGGATGTTGTCTTTATGAGTTTTTGGTAAACCATACAAAAAAGGAGATCGTGGGTTCATTGGAATTTTATATTTTAACTGGCCTGGAGAAATGTACGACGTGTTATTAATTGCATTCTTTATTTCTAGAGTGAATTTTTTAGTAGGGTCGGTAGTAAGACGTTCAAAATCTTCCCCCTGGATAACGTCGTTAACCCTCTGGTGGTATGCAGTTTTATCCAAAATGACTACTGTATTGCCTTTGTCGGCTTTAGTAATTATTAAATCATTTTGAGTAATTGTGTTTTGTAATGACCTATGTACTTGTATTTCGGAATAATTTTGGGTAATGGTGGTTGCGGACGCTGTCTTTATCTGAAATGCCACCTGATGTTTAACGGCGCTATCCATTTTACTTCTAACACAAGCCATTTCTGAATCTACCATTAAAGTTTCGAGCGATTTCTGGGATAACCGTGGCCTGATGTTATATTTGAGGCCTTTCTCTAGTAAAGAAATCTCTGAATTGGAAAATTGGGTATTTGTATAATTTTTAACGCGTGGGTAGAAAGAATGAACCGCATCTGAATGATTATTTTCTAAGTTGGTGATATTATTATTATTATTTTGGCTATCCCGAGTTAATCGCTCCAACTTCCTACGCTGTGTTAAATATTTTTCATGCGCTACTTGGGAGGCGAAGTCCCGGGCTTTGTTATCTAAAATATCAAACTCCACACTATGCAGTTTGTAACTTAACTCTGAGTACAGAACTTTGAGGTGGAGCTTGATATTGTCCCTAACTGAAAACCAATGCCTGCATTCCTCATTCAACCACACTTGTTTTGCCTTCACCAAAGCTAAACCACTTGACCGGCTGTGTGTGTTAGTATGTATATTAATATAATGGGGAAATACTTTTAAGTGTTTACACTGCTGATTGAACCAAACGTTTTGGGCTGCTAAGCGATGCAGTTTTGTCAACTTGATGTATAGTTTTGCCTGCTCAGCTATACTTGCTGACTTAAGATAAGTTATGGAATCAGGCGTTACTTTGCGGAAATCCATGACATTAAATGCTATGAAATATATTTAGCTTTAATTCCGCGAGACAAATATCCAGGTCTGAAAGCAGGGCACAAATCCCACCGTCATGCATATGTACACATACAAAACAAGTGAGAAATAATTAGCATGCCATGCAACCAAACCTATACTCGACACGTGTTTCGCCCCTCCACGGGGCATCCTCAGGAGATGTTGACTCGTCGAGCGTTTGAGCTCGAATGCGCGCTAGCGCACCGCTGTCGGCCCTTTATATACCGTTTAGATGACGCTATAATCACGATCGATACAATGTCACAACGACATCTGTGCCGAACTACCCGCAATCATACTTAGAAGTGGTGATGGAATTAAGTTTGTTTGGTCATTCAACAGTGTATATGCATTATTATTGTTATATTTTGATATTTCTAACTGTTCCAACACACTCATCCGGAAACCCTTATCGCAAACATGCAGAATGTTATAGGTATTGTTGCCGCTCAAGGAGTGGCCGGTGTCGATTAAATGTTTTGCGAAATGTGATTTATCTGGATGGCCATTCCTGTGAGCGGCAACATGTTCCCTGTACCTAATTTCGAAACTACGGCCTGTCTGACCCACATAGACCCCGGTGCAATCATTGCATACTAATTTGTAAACTCCGGATTTTTTTGAATTCTCTAATTTATCTGTACAGTTACATAGTTTACGCAAGTTATGATCCGATCGAAAAGCTACGTAAACATTGTGTTTTCTTAGAATATTCGCGATTCTATCTGAAATTGGGCCTATGTAAGTGAGACTCCCGACATTCTTGTTAATTCTTTCGGGGGTACATGCATAAAGTGCTGAGCGAGCCCGGTCATTCTGCTTTTTCTTAATTATATTATCAATAACTTGTTTGGTGTAACCGTTTGAAGTCGCGATTTGATACAATATTTTGAGTTCTTTTGCGTAATTATCCGTGGACAGTGGGAGTGACATTAAACGGTGGACATAGCTGCGGAAGGCTGCTAATTTATGCTGTAGTGGGTGACAGGATGAAGCGGGAATCGTTGTGTCAGTGTGTGTGGGCTTTCGATAAATTTGGAAATCGAGTTTGTTATTGACTCTTGTGATTGTTAGATCCAAAAAATTAAGGGACTGATTTGATTCTAATTCTAATTTGAATTTAATTTTGGGGTGGTGAGTGTTGAGCCTATTTACGAAAATATCCAATTGACGATTAGTACCTGTCCAACAGATAATTACGTCATCCACATATCTATAATAAAACAGAATGTTGGGCTCGCCCACCACATATTTACATTCGAAGTAGTCCATAAATATTTCCGCCATTAATGGACTTAAAGGTGATCCCATTGCTAGACCCTCTTTTTGGCGGTAGTATTCGTTATTGAATCGAAAGTAATTTTGTTCCATGCAAATACGTGTGAGGTTAAGTAGGTCATTTATTTCTCCTGGATGTAAACGTTGCCTCTCCAAAAGGTACCCCAAAATACGTAGGCACTCTTCAAATGGAATATTTGTAAATAAACTATCTACATCTAGTGATAATAATTTCGAATTGTGGGGGGTGTTAATATTTTGTATTTTTTTAGTTAAATCTAAACTATTTTTTAAACTGTACTGTGGTTTAAAAGATGCCTTTGCCTTTAGTAAATTGTTTAGATATTTGGCTAAATCGTATGTCGGGGCACCAATGTAAGAGACAACGGGGCGAATTGGGATGTTGTCTTTATGAGTTTTTGGTAAACCATACAAAAAAGGAGATCGTGGGTTCATTGGAATTTTATGTTTTAACTGGCCTGGAGAAATGTACGACGTGTTATTAATTGCATTCTTTATTTCTAGAGTGAATTTTTTAGTAGGGTCGGTAGTAAGACGTTCAAAATCTTCCCCCTGGATAACGTCGTTAACCCTCTGGTGGTATGCAGTTTTATCCAAAATGACTACTGTATTGCCTTTGTCGGCTTTAGTAATTATTAAATCATTTTGAGTAATTGTGTTTTGTAATGACCTATGTACTTGTATTTCGGAATAATTTTGGGTAATGGTGGTTGCGGACGCTGTCTTTATCTGAAATGCCACCTGATGTTTAACGGCGCTATCCATTTTACTTCTAACACAAGCCATTTCTGAATCTACCATTAAAGTTTCGAGCGATTTCTGGGATAACCGTGGCCTGATGTTATATTTGAGGTTGAGGTTTCAGATAAAGACAGCGTCCGCAACCACCATTACCCAAAATTATTCCGAAATACAAGTACATAGGTCATTACAAAACACAATTACTCAAAATGATTTAATAATTACTAAAGCCGACAAAGGCAATACAGTAGTCATTTTGGATAAAACTGCATACCACCAGAGGGTTAACGACGTTATCCAGGGGGAAGATTTTGAACGTCTTACTACCGACCCTACTAAAAAATTCACTCTAGAAATAAAGAATGCAATTAATAACACGTCGTACATTTCTCCAGGCCAGTTAAAATATAAAATTCCAATGAACCCACGATCTCCTTTTTTGTATGGTTTACCAAAAACTCATAAAGACAACATCCCAATTCGCCCCGTTGTCTCTTACATTGGTGCCCCGACATACGATTTAGCCAAATATCTAAACAATTTACTAAAGGCAAAGGCATCTTTTAAACCACAGTACAGTTTAAAAAATAGTTTAGATTTAACTAAAAAAATACAAAATATTAACACCCCCCACAATTCGAAATTATTATCACTAGATGTAGATAGTTTATTTACAAATATTCCATTTGAAGAGTGCCTACGTATTTTGGGGTACCTTTTGGAGAGGCAACGTTTACATCCAGGAGAAATAAATGACCTACTTAACCTCACACGTATTTGCATGGAACAAAATTACTTTCGATTCAATAACGAATACTACCGCCAAAAAGAGGGTCTAGCAATGGGATCACCTTTAAGTCCATTAATGGCGGAAATATTTATGGACTACTTCGAATGTAAATATGTGGTGGGCGAGCCCAACATTCTGTTTTATTATAGATATGTGGATGACGTAATTATCTGTTGGACAGGTACTAATCGTCAATTGGATATTTTCGTAAATAGGCTCAACACTCACCACCCCAAAATTAAATTCAAATTAGAATTAGAATCAAATCAGTCCCTTAATTTTTTGGATCTAACAATCACAAGAGTCAATAACAAACTCGATTTCCAAATTTATCGAAAGCCCACACACACTGACACAACGATTCCCGCTTCATCCTGTCACCCACTACAGCATAAATTAGCAGCCTTCCGCAGCTATGTCCACCGTTTAATGTCACTCCCACTGTCCACGGATAATTACGCAAAAGAACTCAAAATATTGTATCAAATCGCGACTTCAAACGGTTACACCAAACAAGTTATTGATAATATAATTAAGAAAAAGCAGAATGACCGGGCTCGCTCAGCACTTTATGCATGTACCCCCGAAAGAATTAACAAGAATGTCGGGAGTCTCACTTACATAGGCCCAATTTCAGATAGAATCGCGAATATTCTAAGAAAACACAATGTTTACGTAGCTTTTCGATCGGATCATAACTTGCGTAAACTATGTAACTGTAAAGATAAATTAGAGAATTCAAAAAAATCCGGAGTTTACAAATTAGTATGCAATGATTGCACCGGGGTCTATGTGGGTCAGACAGGCCGTAGTTTCGAAATTAGGTACAGGGAACATGTTGCCGCTCACAGGAATGGCCATCCAGATAAATCACATTTCGCAAAACATTTAATCGACACCGGCCACTCCTTGAGCGGCAACAATACCTATAACATTCTGCATGTTTGCGATAAGGGTTTCCGGATGAGTGTGTTGGAACAGTTAGAAATATCAAAATATAACAATAATAATGCATATACACTGTTGAATGACCAAACAAACTTAATTCCATCACCACTTCTAAGTATGATTGCGGGTAGTTCGGCACAGATGTCGTTGTGACATTGTATCGATCGTGATTATAGCGTCATCTAAACGGTATATAAAGGGCCGACAGCGGTGCGCTAGCGCGCATTCGAGCTCAAACGCTCGACGAGTCAACATCTCCTGAGGATGCCCCGTGGAGGGGCGAAACACGTGTCGAGTATAGGTTTGGTTGCATGGCATGCTAATTATTTCTCACTTGTTTTGTATGTGTACATATGCATGACGGTGGGATTTGTGCCCTGCTTTCAGACCTGGATATTTGTCTCGCGGAATTAAAGCTAAATATATTTCATAGCATTTAATGTCATGGATTTCCGCAAAGTAACGCCTGATTCCATAACTCAAACCTGCCTACATCTAAACTTTAATATTTTTTCTACTACTATGTGTTCTAATACATGTGTTCTTTACAGAATTCCGAGAAGAAAGGCGTCAAATCCTGGAGCTGGTTGGGCCTGAATTACAGTCCACTTACGATGATCGACACATTGAGGTACATGAAAACACTTACTTCAGATTGACCAATTCTAATAATATTATCACATAAACTCTTTTAATCCTTAGCAAGAATTTTATTATCTTCTAAGGCGATTTATATTAAGGTATGAAATGAATGTTAAAAACATTTATTTTAAAAGAAAAAGTTATTACTATCAAGCAAATTTTTCGTGAGTGGCTTCATTTTGATGAGGGCCCACCTTTCTTTCACCATAAAAAATAATTTTGGTTGTGGGAACTAACAGGGCTAGCAGGGAAAAAAAAACTTTTGAGCGTGTGCCGTGATAACGTCCCACGCAATTTGTAGGACAATGTGGCTGTTAAATGATATAAATATTAATTAACATTATTACATAAAGGTAACAAATATTCGTCCTAAAAAATGCATGGTTTGATCCTTCCAACATATATCGATAGCGAGGTCATAAAAAATGATACTAACCAGCTGATTTTTTAACAGTTGCTTAGTTAATATTGATATAATTTAACAGACATATTGTTCTACAAATTGCGTGGTACGTTATCCCGGTCCTACGCTCTTAAGTTTTTTTTTCCCTGCTAGCCCTGTTAGTTCCCACAATCGATTTTTTTAAGGTGAAAAGTGGGCCCTCATCAAATTGAAGCCACTCACGAAAAATTTGCTTGATAGTAATAAATTGTAAAATTTGTTCCTGGGAACCCGGACTATTAGGTACTCCAAGCATTTAAATAATATTAAATGATAAAATTTTAACAAAATAAAAAACCGACTTCAAGTACGACCAAATCGATCAATTTCTCTTGGATGCCACCATCAGATCTTAGTGTCCTTATCTCCTTTCCATTAAAAAGAATCATCAAAATCAGTTTTTGAGAGACGCAGACGCAGATAGTCAGCTTGTAATATATATTAACAATTGTAATTCATGTATAAAATAACGAAATACCACTTTCATGTATCACCCACACCTCACAAAATACTAGTTACACAAATTGTATCCACAGAGTTTCATTAAAGCAAAACATTTACTTAGGTCTAATCTCGACCTTTACTTCACTTCTCCGATTCCTCAATTTTGCGGGTCTTTCAGCTTTATCAACATTACTTGTATATTAAGTGACCTTTATTGGTAACCCCAAACCCTAATATTAAACTACAACATGGTAATATCTTCCTTATATATTATGCGAATGCCTGAGGACGTGAGCGTGTGAAGCTTTATAAAGTTTACCGCGAAATAGGCTACAATAGCTGTAGAGTTTTGGAGCTGTCCAAAACTCTATATCGTATTACAACTGACAAAGTTTAGTACACACAGTTTCCATTGAACTCCACAAGCAAATGCTTGCGAATGTTTCGAACATGGTTGTAGTGAAACTTCTAGACGATATCGCCGGCACCTGGAGCTATGATACAGGGTCACGTTGACAACTGAAAGAAAAATATTTTATTATATATTTTTGGACCGTGTTGATGCCATACATCAGAGCTTCAATTTATTTCTGGAGCTCTAACAACTCATTCGCCAGTAAAAACATAAGACACTACAGCCGTGTCATAGTTATGTATTTGCAATTGGATGGATTTCAAACATAAAACTTTATATATATATATTACTAGCTGATCCGGCAAACGTTGTTTTGCCATTTAAAAAATGGGGTATGAAAAATAGATGTTGGTCGATTCTCAGACCTACCCGATATGTACACCAAATTTCATAAAAATCGGTCCAGCCGTTTCAGAGGAGTATGGTAACTAACATTGTGACACGAGAATTTTATATATAAGATTAAAAACTATTTGCAACATAATTTCTCATAATTTAGTACCTAGAACCTTACCGCTCGAAGCTTACTTTGTATGATATAGCACTGTTAATAGCCCTCGTAACTCACAAAAGTGTATTAGCCGGCAGAATATAAAAGACCGTGTAGTTTCAGCTTTCGACCCGCCATGTGCTACTTAAACATTGTAAGATGTTTTGTGCATACACATTATTTCAATATGTAGAATATACAAAGGAAATAATATTGAGGTATTAAGGTCTACACTTTTTATTTTGTATGGGTTTGCCAAAGTGGTTCTACTCTACCTGATGGAAAGCATGAGCAGAATCCAAGAGTATTCACTAAACACAAATAAAAGATTGAACGCTCACCATTAAACCTGAAATAATTCCATATTCAGGATTGATTGGCAGAAAATCCTATTGAACATTTATAACCTGTTTTTTAGATTGTTCTATTTATACACATTTTTTTTTTTAACATTTTTTTTTAACTTTCGCGTTCCATCATATAATAATAATTATTTTTACGGGAATTAACGCGATCACTTAGTTAAAGGTTCCTTACTCCCACTTAGTCAAATACCTCTGATTTGCCTGACGTTTCAACCAGGTTGCACTGGCCGTGGTCACAGTCAGCCTGTGACCACGGCCAGTGCAACCTGGTCGAAACTATCAGTTTATGCAAATACCTACTTATTACTAATAAAAAAACTGACTTCAAGAACTGGACCAAATTAAAATACGAACACACGGCAAGCATCAGCTTTTAAATAAAAATAGAATAATCAAAATCGGTTCACCCAGTGGAAAGTTCTGAGGTAACAAACATAAAATAAAATACAGTCTAAATGAGAACCTCCTCCTTTTTTGAAGTTGGTTAAAAATTTAGCCCTTACGGGAAGGCCGAAAGATGTGTAACATTGTAATTCTTTCGGGGCAACTATAATTAACATAAAAAGTGGCCAAGTGCGAGTCGGACTCGCCCATGAAGGGTTCCGAAGCAGCAAGTAACATAATGTATGACGTATTAAAAAAAACTACGTACTAGATCTCGTTCAAACCGATTTTCGGTGGAAATTTGCATGGTAATGTACATCATATTTTTTTTTAGTTTTATCATTCTCTTATTTTAGGAGTTACAGGGGGGGGGACATTTTACCACTTTGGAAGTGTCCCTCGCGCAAACTATTCAGTTGAGAAAAAATGATATTAGAAACCTCAATATAATTTTTGAAGACCTATCCAAAGATACCTACTAAACTATTCAGTTTAGAAACACGTATGGGTTTAATGAATTTTTTTTGAGTTTAAGTTCTATGTATTTTGTGTGAATTTATTGTTTTTTTTTTATTTTTGTGTGAAAATCTTAATGCGGTTCACAGAATACATCTACTTACCAAGTTTCAACAGTATAGTTCTTACAGTTTCGTAATAAAATGGCTGTGACATACGGATGGACAGACCGACAGACAGACGGACAGACAGACATGACGAATCTATAAGGGTTCAGTTTTTTTCCTTTGGCACGGAACCCTAAAAAGTACAGACAAATTGTTTCGATCAAATTTATCGAGACTGTAACCTATAATTAAACTTTCAAAGCGGTTACATATACAGCACCACAGGTGTACTTCATGATCACATAACTTTTGATATAAGCCGATTATGTCATGTTAATTAATTATTTCCATATCTTAATTACCTATGAAATTCGCTTTCATTATAACAATAGTCGGTGGATTGATATAATTATAAGAGATGTAGGTTATATACATTTGTAGTATGTTAAATTGCTTTATTTTAATTTATAATAGTTTGTGGTAAATTTAGTGATGACTGATAGATTTTCCTATCAGTAATAATACGTCACCAAAATTATCGCTACAATTTTACCAAACTGATGTCCATCTTGCAAAAGAAAAAGGAAACGTGGATAGAATTGTGTGTTGGCTATTTTTAAGAATGTTGAATTTGAATTTTACCGTGGGAGAGCCACGCTTCGGCATGAATGGCTCGACCGGAGTGATACCAGGGCCTCACAGAAAACCGATGTAAAATAGTGCATGCGCTGTGTTTCACCGTGAGAGTGAGGATACCGGAGGCCAATACCATCCCCCCTAAGGCCGGCAACGCACTTGTGACGCCTCTGGTGTTGCAGGTGTCCATGGGCGGCGGTATTCGCTTACCATCAGAGGCGATAAGATTGCTCGTTTGCCCGCCTATTCCATAAAAATATATATATATATACATATATTTAGAATAAGTCTAAAGTTATTTTTATTATAATTTAAGATTTTACTTTTTTAAAGAAAAAAAGTTACTAACAAACAAAAACAACTATACTGGCAATATTGGTTAACTGGGGCTTCTGTAGACTTCCTGCTTAAAAGTATGCAACTTCTTAAATTATTAACTTTCCCTAACAAGTATTGACGGTACCAAATATATGATCTAGAAGTAGGTTAGTGACGTAAGCGTTGCCGCCTTCAGCTAACACAGCCTTCCTGTCGCGTCGTGACCTTAACAAATAGTTTAAAAACAAATAGTAAACGAAACAAATATTTTCCTAACAAACATCTCTGAACAAATTTTAGTAGATCAGACGCTCGTAAATGAAACATTTTAAAAGTTTGTGTAGGTTTTCATAGAATAGCGATAGCGACTTATATTTTTTCTATCAACTTTTAGTAATTTAATAGAAATGAGAAAAAATACAATTAAAGAAACTGTTGGAATGTATACTTTAAAATTAAGTTTCAAGCCAGTTACCTATACCAAAAATGCGAAAGCTTTTTATTTTATTTCAGGGATAAATGGAATAAGGGAATAGACTAAGAAATAGTGTCTTTATACAAATAAATTGTTGACCAAATTCTAAAATTACGAAAAAATCCGTCGATGGTTTAGCTTTTTTTTTATATACTTCATATTACTGAGGTAAATATGTATCTATCAATATTACGAAACCTTTCTACGTAATTTTCCAAAAACAGACGCTTAATTTAAAGTATTTTCACACATATCAACCAACCTATGGCATAAAAAACAAAATAAGAAATAAAGAAAATGGAACATCCAAATCGTAGGCTTTTATTATCTTGATAATGAAAAAAAAAAACTTCGTTTAAAAAAACCGACTTCAAAAACTAAAAAGTATAAAATAACTTAATTTGTATGTGCTACCTATTCATAGGTTTGAAGTCAGTGCCAAGACAAATGTAATAGTAGGTACCACACTCGCTATATTTCGAGACGAACGTCAACAACGTCACCGACGCTTCGGTTGTTTTGTTCAACGCCAAGAGCAGCTATCCCGCTCAAGGTCCGGTCAATAATAGGTACCGCACTCGCCGCGCGTGGCGAGTGCGGTACCTATTATTACATTTTGGCTTGGCACCGACTTCAAACCTATGAGTAGGTAGCACATACAAATTAAGTTATTTTATACTTTTTAGTTTTTGAAGTCGGTTTTTTTAAACGAAGTTTTTTTTTTAATTTTCGCTTTTTAGTCTTTCTCAAGTCTCTCATCATCATTTCAATAAAATTTAATGATGTCTACAGAATATGAAGGCATGCAGACAATTGCTCGTAACTTCATTGCAGGCGCTCACGTAAAACTGAGGGTTTCCTTCGATTTCCTTAGGATCCCATCATCAGATCCTGATATGGTGGCCGTGGGACCACATGGGGAGCATACCCTTTCGAATACAAAAATAATTTTCAAAATCGGTCGACATCGATCGATGTACATACATAAAAAAAAACGATGAAATTGAGAACCTCCTCCTTTTGGAAGTCGGTTAAATAGGAAGCTAGACATAACTGCCACTGTCCTATTGTAGTTAAAACTACTACACTATCCAAACTTCTTTACATACCTATTATAAAAATGAAGTCGCATCCGCTATCTGTTCGCTTAAGGCGTTTGCCCACGGCGACTTTTTGCAGCGCTGCAGCAGCGAGGCAGTCGCGCGTTATCAGCAATACAGCCGCGATGCGGTCGCAAGCTGCTTGCCCTCGCCCACATAACCACGATTCAGTCGCGCTGCAAACGCCACCCTCCCTCCATTCTTCCCCCGATGACGTCCGACGCGCTCGCGCATTGTATCGATATAGTCGCGATGCTGTAGCGCGTAAGTAGCGATGCTGCACCGTGGGCGAGCGCCCTTAGATCTTTTCAACTCGACGGATTTTAATGCAGTTTTCAGCGATAGATACAGTTATTTAAGAGGAAGGTTTACATGTGTCACACAATCATATTATAGTAGAGAAAATCCGACAATTTAGAAGCTTCCATGAGAAGCCGGGGGGGGGAGGGGCGGTCGCTTGTAGTTAATAAATCATAATCAGATTATGGATAAAAATATTTGGCATTTTATTATAATTTCTTTATTATTTACAATCATTCCTTCGAAATGACTAGGATATTTTGTAAATAAAGACGAAATTCTTAAGACATTTTATCTAGCAAATATTCCTTTGAATAACTTAAAACGATTTGCCTGAATACCTAGAAGAATATTTTCTTGTAAAATATCTAAGTTAAGAAGGAAAATAAAATAACTACGAGTATAATACATTTTTCGGACATCTAACACCCAACGCCATCTAGTCCCAAACTAAGCAGAGATTGTATTATGACTACTAGACAACTGATGACTGCCTCTGTGGCGCAGTGGTAGTGTATGCGACTGCTGTGCTTGAGGTTCTCGGGTTCGATTCGGACCAATTGTTTGTATGATCTGCAAGTATTTGTTTCAGAGTTTTGGGTGTTTTCTATGTATAATATGTCTGTATTTACAAAAAAAGTATATATGTATTTATATCAGTTGTCTAGTACCCATAACACAAGCTCTGCTTAGCTTGGGACTAGATGGCGATGTGTATTAGATGTCCGAAATATTTATTTATTTATATAAACACTTATATACTTTTTTTATTCATACATAATACACAGAAAACACCCAAACTCCGAAACGAATAATTGCAGATCATACAAACCTTTGGTCCGACCCGGGAATCGAACTCGAGACCTCAAGCACAGAAGTCGCATACCCTACAGCTGCGCGACCGAGGCAGTTTTCAACTTTATTTTACTTTGAAATAACTTTAAAGTATAAATTGTTTTATGGCGAAATAAGAAACTGCAGACTTTGAGTCCCTAATCATTTCGTTCAAAGGAATATCCCTTTTGTTATATTGTTCTTTCTAATCTTATAAGGATTCATAAATATCTTGGATGTTTAATACGATCTTTATGATTATGTAATAACTCAAGAAAAAGACATCTCGATGTCAGAAATATTTATTATTATTATTTATTAACTGAATATATTTGTTCCAATAATGAAGCCGAAACTTGAATCAAGTTTTCATTGCAATCCGAAATTATAATATTTTTGTTCATTTATTCCAAATCAATGTCAAAATATCGTTATTAAATAAAATCCTTCATGAAGTTTTTTGAAATCTTCTCATATGCACTATTCTGTGTGTTAGATTTCGAACGTCATTGTAATGGCAACATTTTTCGATTGTCATTTTTTTTCGTGTTTGACGTTTTGACGTTTGAGGTTAATCGAGTACTAGAAAGACGCGTGTTGTGAACGGTCGACGATTGTTGTTTGAGAACCGTAATTAATTGATATTAAGCTAATTGTATTGTCCTTTGCAGTGGTCCAGTCCTGTGTAAACAAAACGGTAAATCACTAAAGGGACCGGGTCGATACCCGGTCCCTTTAGTGATTTACCGTTTTGTTAGGTCTGGTTGGACTCGCGAGTTTTGTAGGCGTGTTCCGCGATAGCTGAAGCGAGTGAGTTGTAATTTGAATATCCGTGATAGCTGATACGAGTTTGTTGTAATTCGAATACCTTGTAAGTTGTACAGCACTTGGGAGTTTATAATTGTGTGACGACGCAGAGAAGAAACTACCCAAGAGATCTGTTGGAACGCCGAGAACAGGAAGCCACACAACTCCAGTAAGTGCTTGATGATTTTAGTTTAGATTAAGAACACGGTGGATCGCCGTGGTTCATTTCTCTTGCCATTGGACTAGTAGCGAGTTAATGCTTATACTCATGGGTCCTATAGGTATTACAAGTATCACAAAGTGATCGCTCCATTGGTGAGAGGACTGAACACCGTGAATATGTACACATCTAATTACCACATTAACTAATTTTATACATGTAAAGTGTTCTGCAATTTTCACTCTCGCATTGCTAGTTCTGCAACAAGTTTTCAGTCCGCTGTTGGAAAACAGCTAGTTAATTTACTTTGTGTCCATATTTACTTTGTATAGCCAATTATTTTGAATAAAATTATGCAAACTGAAAGTAATTAATTAGCTTAAAATCATTTATTTACATATTATTGAATGGAACTTGAGAGTCTTTTTAGAACGACTATGCTATCTATATATTTAAAAATTAATCCCTATTTCCCTTGGTAACGGCATCATATTATTATTAAAACGGCTGGACCAATTTAAAAAAATATTTAAGTGTTAACTGGCCCATTTATCGAAGAAGGCTATGTAACATCACGTTATGACTAATAGGAGATGACTTTTTGACTGCCTCTGTGGCGCAGTGGTAGCGTATGCGACTGCTGTGCTTGAGCTCTCGGGTTCGATTCCCGGGTTGGACCAAATGTTTGTATGATCTGCAAATATTTGTTTCGGAGTTTGGGAGTTTTCTGTATATAATATGTATGCATTTGCAAAAAAAGTATATATGTGTATTTATATCAGTTGTCTAGTACCCATAACACAAGCTCTGCTTATCTTGGGACTAGGGAAAGGTAGTAGAGCCACGCTGATTTCAGCACGAACGGGCCGGCTCGACCGGGGCGGTACTACCCTCGCACAGAAAATCAACGTAAAATGACAGCAGCAGTGCTGTCGTGTTTCGTTGGTGAGTGCGAGACCGGAGGCCCAATTAGTCTAGTCAACAAGTTCCATACTTGTTGACTAGACTAATAGATGCAGCAGCATCACTAGGCCGCCATGGTGTGGGTCGCCATGCTTCATTGTCTGCATTCGCAGTGAGCATGGTGACCACCACTCTTGGATTCTGCTTATGCTTTCCATCAGGCAGAGTAGAGTCATTTTGGCGGGCCAAACAAAAAAAAAAAAAAAAAAAAAAAAAAAAAAAAAAAAAAAAAAAAAAAAGATGGCGTTGTGTGTAAAAAGAATATAGGAGACGAATATCAATGTAAAGAGACGCAAACAAAGTTGCGTGTGTCAATTACTTTTGTATAATTCACGAATATACCACTAATAAAAAAAACTTCGTTTAAAAAACCGACTTCAATCTGGACCAAATTTAAATGGGACCATTCGGGAAGCACCAGCTTTCAAATAAAAAAAGAATCATCAAAATCGGTTCACCCAGTCTAAAGTTATGAGGTAACAAACATAAAAAAAATACAGTCGAATTGAGAACCTCCTCCTTTTTGAAGTCGGTTGAAAAAGGATTTGAAACAAGACTGACGACCTATTTTTAACGCAAAAATTTCTTACTACATAAAGCTACAATGAATCGGTGCCTACTTTAGCTTTCTGTGGTGCCTACTAATCTCGTAATAGAAAAATTTGGGCCAATTATTATTCATAAAAATCCAGAGGTACCAAATAATAATTTCAGATGAGATACGTTTGTGCTGACTGTAATAACAGGGTATATACGACATGACGTCACACATGTTAAAGTGTGATTCAATTAACAACGAGACAACAGAGGACTGTTTACAATGCTTGGAGAGGTCTCTCATATTGCAAGAGGCATCATTTTAACATAGATAAAACCGCGCCAGCTTCCCCGAAGGAGAAGGCAGGGGCATAATCACAAATTTTAACAAAAAAAAGACTTCAAGAAGTGGACCAAATTAAAATTGGACCACACGGGAAGCACCAGCTATCAAATAAAATAAGAATCATCGAAATCGGTTGGCGTGACATTGAGTTATTCGTCAATTTGTCGCGCACATACTTATTGCAAATTGAAGAATTATATGGTTTGCTCATGGATGACATTGTCAGAACTGGACCAAATTGAAATGGAACCACACGGGCACACAGCACCAGCTTTCAAATCACATCACACTAATATATAAAGGCGAAAGTTTGTGTGTATGTTTGTTACTTCTTCACGCAAAAACTACTAGACGGATTTGGATGAAACTTTACAGTAATATAGCTTATACATCAGAATAACACATACAGTGCCCTCCAAAAGTTAGTTGAAATTAATTCACCTTAACAATGATGTCACATAATTTCTAAACTAAGCAGTTTCAATAAATGAATTGTTTACTACTTATGTTCGGATACACTATTAATACGCACCAAAGAGAATTCTCAAAAATTAATTTTGTTTTTTTTTTATAATCCACGTTCATGTGCACAACTACTTAAATTGAGTGCGCCAAAAGTCAGTTGAAGTAGAAGTTATTAGTTATTTTTTTAACAATTTCTGATACTCTCGCGGTTTTAAATTAATTTATTAATATTGTTAGGGTAGTGTGGGTAGTTTAAACTTAATAATAAGATATTGTTAGTTGATTTGATTGGGTTTGAATTAAAAATGGCTTCGAGGCGAAAATTAACTATTGAAGAAAGAACAAAGATTGTGTGTGAATACAAAAAATCGAAAAACTTTATTGCTGTGGGAAAATAATTTAAAGTTAGTCCTGAAGGTGTGCTAAAAATAATTAAGAAGAGTTTAGATTATCCTAGTCTTGCAGGTAGGCCACATTCTAGGCGTCCTAAGGCTACTACTTCTGTTGATGATCGACAAATAGTGCGGCAGTCTAACATTAATCCCAAGATTGTGATACGAGAAATCAAAGATCAGTTACAGGAAGTAGAAACCTCGGTTTCTGAAACTACTATCAGGCGATGCCTGCATGATGGTAATTTACGAGGTCACGTTGCTAGAAAGAAACCTCTTTTAACATCGATCCATAAAAACGAAGGTTGGAATGCTCCCGTAAATATTCAAATAAGCCAATGGACTTTTGGAAGAGAGTAGTTTTTAGGGATGAATCAAAGTTCGAACTATTTGGAAATCGACGTCGGCAAACTATTGGCGCAAAAGTAATGTTAACGCTTACGACGACAAATACTTGTAGCCCGCTGTGAAACACGGCGGTGAGAGTGTGATAGTTTGGGGGTGTTTTTCTTGGTATGGTGTGGGCCGACTGCAAATAATTGAAGGCAGGATAACAGCACAAATCTATTGTAATATGCTGCGTGACAATTTAAAACAATCTCCTGAAACAATGGGGTTGGGTCGGATTTTCAAGTTCCAACAAGATAACGATCCAAAGCATACAGCAAGGATAACCAAAGAATGTTTTGAAGATAACAAAGTGGACTTACTGGAATAAACTTCAATATCACCCAACTTTAACCCCATTGAAAATTTGTAGGAAGAATTAGACTGCAGAACCGCTGTTTCCATAAGACGCAACAGGATTTTGTTTGAAAATAATATTGTTTAAACATGATCGACTATACCGATCAAAACATTATAAAAGTTAAGACATTGTCAAATACACTCCATCATCCACATCCTTAAAATAATTTTTCAACAATTTCAACTAACTTTTGGCACCGTAAATTCACTGTTAATCGACATAAATTTTAATTATTAAAGTTGTTACGGTTCTCTTAATAATAGAAATATTCAAAATTGATTATATTTTAATTAATAGTTCTAGAAACCATGATGTTATTTGGTTTTATTATAATTTCCTTACATTAATTACGTTATTGATCATTTCAACTAACTTTTGGAGGGCACCGTATATACAATAACCGACATATACGCGGGCGGAGCCGCGGGCAACAACTAGTAAAAAATAATCATCAAAATCAGTTCACCCAGTCAAAAGTAATGAGTAACAAACATAAAAAGAAAGAAAAAACCAGTCGAAATGATGACCTCCTCCATTTTTGAAGTCGGTTAAAAATAATGACGTTTTAATTGATTATCAAATAATTTTCAATAAGGCAGCTGTATTAGTTTTCCCAAAAAAAAATATTTAGAACAACTTGTAACAAATATTATTAAGTGCCATAAATGTGGTAAAAAAAAAGAATCCCTAAGCTACACTTTACGAGATAACACAATCGGCATTCCAAGTAATATAATTTTCCTCATAATGACGTGCACTACCATTCGAGAAAGCTTAGCAAATTGAGTTTTACGATCACTTGTTGCTTAAGTAATACTCTTAGGATTCACCAAAAATAAATATTTATGCTCCCTTTAACCCTTTATTATCTTTTTATTCAATCAACTATAGGTTTATGTGATAATTTTATTATGGACTAAATTAGAATACTAGAACTCAATTACTTAGGCCTTTATACGATGAAATCCTTGGCTAGAAGAATTGTTTTTCTTAAGCTTTGTACATCCCTTATAGTGCTTAGCGGGTCCTGGTGTAAAATTCAATTAACTAGTAATCTTATTTTATTTTTTAATTTACAATTTTAAGGAAATCACAGCTAGGACAACAACTCTAATAACTATAAATTCTCAAAATTAAAAAAAAACCCGATATAATAACATGAGTTCCCTTTAAAAAGTAAAAAACACGTTATGCGCTTTCATTTGACTTGATTGACTTGATGATTTTTTGCAGACATTCGGTTACTCTTCCCCACTTTCACCCCCATTACTTTTAAACGGCTTAACCGATTTTCATAAAACATGTCTAAGAACACTTGCACATAACTCACCTTTCGTACAAAAATAAATAAACTGAAATCGCTTCATCCGTTCGGGAGCTACGGTGCCACAGACAGACAGACACGTGAAACTTATAACACCCCTCTTTTTGGTCGGGGGTTAAAAAAAGGAAAAACATGATGGGGTCCAATTGAAAGTTTCCATATAAATAGAAATATTTAAAGATTTGCTAGCAACTCTCTTATCAGTGTAAATATCATCTGAAAAATAGCAAAACCTATTTGCGAAAATTTGTTTTAACTGGTAATAACTACGAATAATATCATAATAATTAAATAATAGAAATTTTGATATCATATTCTAATCAATATGAACCTTAAAACTTTATGTATATTTTTCTTTACACTATACCACTTTAACGAAACAAGTATTTCACAAAGCAGTCTTTTTAAAAATAAAACTGTAGTCCTTCATTGCTCCGGACACAGTATAAGTGCGATATGGTGGTTTCACCAAAAAAACCATGCATGAAAGTCATTTTTTAACCGACTTATTATTATTTTTAGTTAAGTTTGAACTTAGCGACGGTTTCCGTACCGAGTTCATAACTTGTGTAGCGGCAACCAAGACGAAATTTCCAGTATATAATCCGCCTTAAAATATATTTTATTACCAACTTTGATTACACTTAATAAGATTTAAATGTCACTGACATTTCAATAGAAACCGAGTTTCACTTAGAAACTTGGAATAGTGCGGTTAGTATTTAAACTTCCTAACGCTTCGGCTTCAAGGCGTTCTTGGAATGTGCTACACTACAAACTCTTCAAACGAAGTTCCTCGTAGGACAAATTCTCGCTGTTTGTAATGTTGGTTGATTTAAATAAAAAGAATAAATTGTTATTTTCCACTTGTATTCCTTAAATTGTTACAATAGCCTGCGTACACCAGTTAAGCTAAGTAGGAAGAGAGGGTGTGGAGGGCCACACATAGAAACTTCAGTTTCAATTTGACAGTTGTCAGTTGACTGATAGTTGCGTTCCATTACACTGTTCTTACATTCGATTAATACGTATTTTACGTACAAGATTCATTTACTTTAAGTTTATAAGATTCTCCCTGACACACTCTGTCTTCTCTCTCTAGCTCTCTATCTAGCTCAAGAATCTGTTAACATACAAGAAAAATATTGAAAAATTATAACCTGACTAATGACATTTAATAAAATATATAGTCTGTGAAACCTATCCATATGTGAAAAAAACAATTGACACCTCATTCACTAAAATCGGTTCAGTGGTTTAGGATGATAATATTGAACATATGGACATATTATATAGACGGCTCATAAGGCCTAAATCTATTACTCTTCCTCTCGGCTTCCCGTAGTCGGGTAGTAACTATTCTGTTGGTTTCTGTACGCTACAAAAACTCAAACACACTTAAATTCTCCCTGAGAATTTCGAAACAAAATACTGGATTATATACATTTTGGCAGTACATGCAACTATAAAAATATATTTATATTTGTTTAGATCGATTTCGTGGACATGCACTACGGCACAGACGGCGGAGATGAAACAAATCCGGCTCTATTACGTCACTATCTTGAAGAAATACGATGTTGTAATCAAATATCGAAAGCTGGCTATTTCCTGGTAAGTCGTAATATTCGTAAATTCGCCAATCACATTCATTTATTTACTTTGAGAAAATATGTGAACGGAGAAAAATTAAAATATTCTGTTTGAAATTCAAATTTTTTGGAAAACATTTCTTTTACACTTCAGATAAAAGATTCAGAGAACTGAGATAATATATTATTAAATCATACTAATATTATAAATGTGAATGTAAGTTTGTTAGTTACGCTTTCACGCGAAAGCTACTAAACCGAGCATCATGAAACATTGTACTTACACATATTTTTGGAAGTGTTAGAAGTAACATAGGAAACTTTTTATTTGATGCGAGCGAAGCCGCGGGCGAAGATAATATTAAATATTCTTGAAAAGTTAGGTCATCTTCCTAGCCTTTATTATTCCCAAGATTTTAGGGTCGGCTACTAGTTCAACCGGTTTTACCTGAATATCGGTTTTTACACGGAGCGACTGGCATTGGACTTCCGCAACCATTGAACTAATATTCAGGTTTAAGATCATTTATTTCTCATAAAGAATAAAAATACAAATTCACTTACATGAGAAGATACAAAATATATAACACTTAACTTACTGCGATACAGAAAAGAAGAACTCACGTTATTTATACAAAATAAAAATCACAACAATCCATTTCAAAACATAGTGAGGGTACATTAAAAATCATACATGCATTTCGAAACATTTGTAGAACCGTGCCAGCAGTAAATACAAAGATTTAGTGAACCTAGAAGCGACAGATTGGTTTGCACAAAATAACAACTTAGCATTGTCACATATTCTGGTAATTGAAAAGTTTTAGTGTAAGTATTGGTTAATTTATGTATAACAATATATGAATACATAATATTAAAATTTTAAAATATTATTCCTCAATGTCCGCAACCCGTTCTTATGAGCGATAATATTTAACAGGAGTTATTAGCATTAACCACCTTCATTATTGATACAATGTTTTTACTAAAAGGCTAGTATAATAAGCACAACAGGAATTTTTTTTAGACATCTGAAAATAAAAATATATTCTACCGTCGTCCCTAAATTACAAAGTGCTGAAGGACGACTTTCTGCTAATTATTTTAATTGGAGAAGGTAATTTGAGTTTAATAGTCCCTCTTTAAAATTTTTACATAATTTTTAATTACTAGTGGTGCGAACAATTTAAAACTTTTAATGGAAATGTATATTTTATAAAGAGGTTCTTCTTCAGTTGAATTTTTAAAAAATGGAGTATTTAGCCGGAATGGCGTCAGGGGAATAAATATTCTGGTAAATAGTTACTTAAAGAAGGTCAAAGATATGAAGTCCATCCTGAAAATCAAACCGTTTAAAAACAGAATAGAGTGAAAACGAGTATATGGATCATCCGGGGGAAAGTGATTACCACCGCTCAAGGAAACCTGTGGCTTTAAAACAAGAAACTCCTCTAGAGTTTATTTCTATTTACACAGAAAAAAAAATATTTTTCGAACTTGTTTTTTTTTTGTCAATAGTGCCTCATCGGTGGAGACCCGTCATCGTACCAGCCAGTCCTTCCCTTCAAGATCCCAGAAGCGATATTTGACGAACTGATCAAGTCTGATTCACCACAATCTGCCCTCGTTCGAGCATGCTACAGGTTAAACGGCGATGGAAGTTATCATCTTGAAGGAGATGACAAATGGTATGCAACACTTAGTAGTTAACCTCTGCGTGACCACAACAGTTAGCTTTTGTATTATATTGTTAGAACAGGTATTAAGCATACTATCGGAGGACAGTACGAGAAGAGTAGGTATATTTGACGACAATCGATAAGGTTTAGCGGAATGAAATTGAGGATAAGCAATAGCTATTTACTGTAGGAATATATTATGAAATACGTTCATGTGTGTTGTTTTAAATCATAATTTGCTGTATGTGTGTGTGCAAGCGTTGTCTCCTAGTGACAAGATTGATTTAATATCCTTTAACTAACCATATGTCTGTTAAATATATGTTACGAATTGTAAAACCTTTTTTGCGATCTTAATACGAAAATTGATCCTTCCAATATACAAATCAAGTACAGACATCTATACTATACAAATATATATTTAAGATATCAAGTTCACAAGCTCTAATATATACAAATTACTTACAATAGTAGTAATATATACTTAGTATAATTAAATATATTTCCTATTAGAATTAGAATTTTTTATTCAATTACCCCAAAAAGTTTCATTATCATCAATTTCGTCTTCATGTTTCATCTATTTAGACCGTAACAATTTACGACCGTTGCCTGAGGACGACGTTACTCAGTGGGATCGTAAAATAAATAATTTATCGTTCAGCCAAAGAGGTTCGTACCATATAAATATACTACCTCTGAGTACGTCCCGCAGATTATCTTTTATTGTGCCGACAAGGGAACTCAAAAGATGAGGTTATAAAGAAGCAATAGAGAGTCGGGAAAATGGGCTATTCTAGAAATCGCCATCGTATACTGGAACACAGAACGATCTAGATAGGTGTGTTATTGTGAATTCTGTCCTAGTGTTCCATATTTGAATTTTATCTTTGAGGTCTTATCTTGGTAAAAATAAATATTAAAGAGGTTCTTTTGTTACATTATGTGTGATATATACAACCTACACGAGAAATATTATGTATTCGAAGAAAGTAGGAAAATCGTCAAGCAATTCTGTTGTTGCTTATCTTCTACTATAGACTGGCATCACATTTGTGACTCTATAAAAATTCAAATTTTTTAAATTGTATAGTATAGTGGCGCAGCGTCGCCATGGCAACTCTCACCACGCCAATTTTCGCCACGCTAAAAATCAGGTTTACCCCTCGCCTATAAATGTTTCACATCAATAATATTGTCTCTCGTCTCACACAGGGCCGTTTGATTTCATATTTTACTGCAAGGTGGTAGTTGTTTAAGCGGACGTCGCGCCGCTTACCTCGGCATCAAGTGCTGATTGTTCAAACCCCCATAAGAAAACAGTTTGTGTGATCCATAAATCATGAATGGATCGGCTCGACCGGAGTGATACCACGGCCTCACAGAAAACCGGTTTGAAATAGTGCTCGCGCTGTGTTTCACCGAGTGAATGAGGATACCGGAGGCCCATACCCCACCCTCCCCCTATCTCCGCCGGCAACGCACTTGTGACGCTTCTGGTGTTGCAGGTGTCCATGGGCGGTAATCGCTTACCATCAGGCGATACGTCTGCTCGCTTGCCCACCTATTCCATTAAAAAAAAATGTTCTGAGTATGGGTGTTCTATGTTCGTTTTATTGTTTGTAAAGTCCAACACCACACAGGGTGCATATTGTATCTGGAATACAGATTTCTAATCTAGTCCAGGCAAAGATCATTTGCACCTAAAACTAAAAAGGAAAAACCATGTACTATGTAAAATACTATTTAATGAATAAATATAATTATTGATAGACGGAAATTGTCTTTTAAAAAAACAGGTAAAGCCCGTACTATAAGAACCAGACTGCTAATTAACATACAATATATATCATCATCACTGGATCCGTCTGCTCATTTGCTCTCGTATTCCATAAAAAAGTTAATTCTTATTTAATATCCGTTTGGCTACAAACTTTAAAACAAAATCGTACCTACGGATTTATGAGACATTTGTTGCAAAAATCTCTACTATTTTTTTCTTCTTGGTGGTAATTTATTTGCCCGTTTATATCTTCTACAATTGACCCAAAATTTCTTAAAAGAAAATAGAATATATTTTGAAAGCGATTATTTTGCGAGTATTCTGACACGTAGCGAGGCCCTTAAATGATCGTAGCTAGTAAAGTACAATTGTACCCACAATATGTCATCTGATAAGGTGGTACTTCCTGTGTGTGCAATAGACTTGAATGCCAATGATTACCAAACCTGAGCATAGATAAGACCTTTGTATGATGTCTATTTTTAACTTTGAATTCAACCGTTCAAATCAAACCTCAACATTATTTTAAAACAGTAAACTTCCTATAGCTATAATTCTATAATCCTACTCCTACTAATATTATAAATGCGAAAGTTTGTAAGAATGTGTGTTTGTTGCTCTTTCACGCAAAAAATACTGAACGAATTTTCATGAGACTTTTGCAGTAATATAGCTTAGACATCGGAATAACATAATAAGTAAAATTTATATAAATTTTTAAAATTTAAATATCGACATAAACGCGGGCGGAGCCGCGGGCAAAAGCTAGTATACTATATGTTGGGCTCGAATGTGAAAATAATTTCCGGTTAAGGATATCGACTCAGACCTGTTCAAGAATAAAAGATGAAACCGATTAACTTAGTTTAAACTACCCAATCTATTACTTAAATAAGTAATATCCCTTTCCTTTCTTTTATTTCTACTTGTTCTTTACAATATAGTTCCTAATGAACTATATTAGTAAAGAAGAAGTAGAAATTATATTAACATGCTACGTTCTTTATTCCCATCTGCCTCTGATATTTTGCTTTTTAACTGAATTACTTCACTGTCTTTTAAATTATCATTAAAAATCAATAATCTTACAATAATATCATTACCACTTGTTACTTTCAACAGGTTCAGCAATTTACTTGACCGTGAAGAACAACGAAGCCGACTCTTCGAAGTACAAAAGGCTTTCAACGCCATAGCGCTTGAAGCCTTGCCAAAATGCGACGAAGTTTCTGACCTCCTTCGAAGCCCTGTGGAGATTCAATGTGAATTAGCCTTGGGTAATCAAATATTTTATTTTTAATGTTCAGTCATTAACTGACTACGAATAATTCTTAAGTTGCCTTTTTTTTTCATTCTTTTTTTTTTTTAAACTTTTACCCACAGCGTATGCCAGTCAAGTTCCCTTTTGTAACTAGGTACTTGTGGTTCAGATATAAATTGTAATTGTATAAGCTATTTTAAGTCAGTACCATAAATATTGATCCTCACATAAATTTCGTACAAAAATGAATACCTAAATATATTTGTATCTAAATTATTTATATAACAATTAAAATTTCAGTTTTTAATTATTATTTGTCTAGAATCAATCATTCTACTTATATTTCATATTAGCAAAGTTAAATTTTAACAATTTATACGAGTTGTATGGGAAACGTAACTATATCTCAAAAAATTCTTAGAATTAGTAGTATTATTTGTAATCGCTTTTGAAATCAAATATTAAAAACGTAATGCACAGTCTTTGCACTTTTCAATAATGAAATAGAATGAAATAGAATGAAATCTCTTATTTTGCTACGAACAAAAGTAAAAGTTTTTAAAAATGGTCAGGTCATTCCCGGCTTCATTATACTTTATAATACTTTTCATTGAATCACGAAGTTTATTGAGTACCCTGATCTATAAAGAGACCAAAACACATTTCTGTCTCTAAAGAGTCACGTAACCGTATTCTTTCATGATTGAAAAGAATCGGTCGTGAAATAATTTAACGTCGCCACGCTCTCAGAGTTGTGGGCTTGCTTTTCCATTTAAATTTTCAAATACTACTCGCAATAGTTTAGATATTTCATTTTCCGTACCAACGAAATTGCTGACACCGCTGACCTGTTTCTACAAAAATAAAAACATTCTGAAACTTTGAAATGAAGAAAAATCAATATCCATTGAATCGTTCAAACATTACTATACACAAAGAAGTAACAAACTTTGTCCCATAACGATTCAGTGTTTTGTTAATCAACTTAATTGTCTAAAGACTTTTGCGATCCTCGATAAAAATTTAACAGAATGGTTATTTAAAATAGCTCACATTTATTTTCTGTATTAAATTTTAATGTGTACCTATATAAATATGGTTAAAAAAGCTTAAAAACAGTAAAGTCGGCTACAAACTAACAGACATATAGATGAATATAATAAAAACGTGTTAAAAGTTGGTATGTCCCTCACACTTAGAAACTAGTGACACGTATAGTATACCTAAATGTTTTTGAACTTATGATTGATTTTCAACTTATAGTCTAAGAGCCGATGAAGATTGACTTACACCCATCTGACAACCAGATAAGACATATTAAAAAAAATGAACACCCCTAAAATAGTTTCCCTATCGCAAAGCTGTCAAGAATATTATTTTTTTATAATTTATTGATTGTTTTTTTTCAGGCAAGATATTTTGGTATAACCGTTAGATTATTTATTAAATAACCTTTATTTTGCTAGCGATTTCGATTCGTTATTAGCTCGGTGTATTTACTTGTTCATACCTGTTGCCAGGGAGCTATCTAGAAATTAGTTAGCAAGCCTATTTAGACATAATAATGTCTATATATAAAAAAATAATATTTGGGACTAAACTAAGTTGTTTATCAATATAGTGAAAGGGATAAAAAGAATGTGTTAATTTTGAAAATAGTCAAGACTGTTTTGCGATAGGCAAGCCATCATAGATGTGTTCATAAATTAAGACAATAAAAAAAAAAAGATCTGGTTATCAGATGGGTGTAAGTCGATCTTCACCGGCTCTTGTACTATTACCTCAAACCGAATTTACGAACCCTTTATGTTACTTTGGTTTGTACATCTCAAATGTACAGTACAAATTTTTTTATTACCAAATATTAATACCGAAATTCCTAGAAATTTCTGGAGCTACATGACACGACTACCGAATCCTAAAAAGGTAACGGCATAGATCTTGAAATAAGGATCGTAGCGTAGCGATCCAATTACATGAAAACAACAGCAGAACCCCGCTTTGAAATCGTTGTGTTTTATTTTGTTTGGAATAGGTATTACTAACATAAAGTCACCTCACTCGAGTTACACACTCGCATAACTCTTTCTGTTCACCCTATTGTGAAAAACAATATGTTGTGCTCGAGTTTTGTGCAACGGTTCGGTTTTATTCATTTATCAAATCGTTTGAATTGATTTATGAATGAATTAAGGCAGAGATGAATAAGAGACATTTACATTTAAAATGGAAATCATTTCAAATACAAATACGATAAAATTATGAGGAAATATTATTTGAGGAAATATATATGTTCATATTTGTGGTGTAAGGATTCCGTATAAAACGTAAAATGTTCCGTATAAAGTAAAGAGTTAATTTATTTATTCTCAGTCCTGTGGCCTTTGGCCACTTAGCCTAGTTAAGAGAGAAACGTCAACACAAATAACACTAACTGTAAATAATATAAAACTGTACTTCTACAACAGAGACTTCTTGCAGTACAACAGACATACTGACATAATTGTTAACTACAAGCAAGTCTTCGGTGCTGTTAAGTCCTCAAAGAAGAGGAGAATTAAAATGTGTCACTATACAACTTATAATATGTGTAATAAAGTAAAATTATTTATAAAAAACCCGACTGCGTCAATATCTGTCATCTTTATTAAATTTAGTTTATTTAAATAAAACATATAAGTGATATATATCTTCGTAATCACCGTTAAAAATTCCTTATTTTTGTTTTTTTTTTTAATTTTGATATACCCAGTTTCACTCTCACGACGAAGATGAATATATTGACACCACTTACATAAAAATACGTCAAGCCGTTTAAGCTCACGGGCGTGCCAAAGAAATATACATACATACATACATACACTCGAAAAAGATAACCGTCCTTCTTTCGCAGTCAGGTAAAAATAGCCTGAAACTTATGCCACTGTAAATGAACCATAATACTTTTTGTGAAAAAGCCTAGTTTTTTGTTTCTTCGTAAACACAGATTTGAGAGAGTTGGTTACTTTTTGAGAATGGTGTTTTTTAAGATGAAGGAAGTACAGTCAGTATTACGAAGTATAAACATAAAGGTTATAGAATATTTAAGTTTTTAAAGTCGTAAAAGATAACAAACTTCCTTTGCTATTACCGACAGTTTTGTCCGTGTGAACGTAGATTTCGCTAATCAACTCCACTACCCCGCGAGAGCAGGCCTTTTTCGAGATGAATGGTACTTTATGCTGTTTTCACTTGCGTGAAAGCATAACAAATAAACAAACTAGCTTTTGTATTTATTATATTACTTAGAATCAGGACTTCTATTGTACAAAATCTTAAACGTTTAGATTTATTTCCCCTCAATCATCTTTATTCTCTGTATTAATATTAGTCGTAAAACAAATCTGAAATTAAACTTAATGTACATGTGTATTGTGTGTACATGTGTTTTTGCATTTTCTACATATTAAATTTTCACCTAATTACACTAATATTTTTCAGGACTTTATAATGAGAGTACTGTACTAACAATCATGTTTATTCCAGAACTCCTGTCAAATGGTAACCATCCTAAAGGAATGATAGCGGTGTTTAGAGACTTACCAGAATCTGAACCAGATGATTCAAAGCTATCAATTTTAGCACACACAAGGTTAAAAGACCTGAAACAAAAAATACAAGATACATTACCAGACACCCATGTTATAACTTTAGAGTAAGTATGGTATTTCAAGCATTAGCATCACAGATCTCGAGGTAAACATAACAGTAATATGCACATGTTTAGAAGTTGCTGAAAAATATACTGTCTATGTTATACGTAGGATGACAGCATTATTTAACATACAATATGTAACTACGATGGCCTACAGGGCAACTTACGTGTTCGTGACACTTAGCATGTAAGTCAAAATTCTCCCATTTGTAAAGTTTTACACCTAAGCCTGGTTTAAGTCGTGTTTAAATTCCCTGACACAGCAATTTATCACATGCTTCCTTATAATGATGATCCTCACCTGAAAGAATCCAAATACTACACAAAGTTGCTACAAAAAGTCACCATATATCCTACAAGCCCACATTTATGTCCTGATTATGTTATGTTGATGGATTTATGTCCATCATAATTAATATATAGTGAAGAAAACTGTTCTCAGCGTGAAATGTCTAAGATAACAATACAACTATAAAAATGCTGGGCAATAACAAAAAATATAACAATCAAAGTTCTTGTTTATCACTTCGTATTGTGAACCATTCTTTTGTCACAAAAAAATGATCCTATTTTCTTTGTACACAATACATGATATAAGTTATTCCGGCTTCAGAGAAAATAAGATTTTGACTTTCAAAATAAGGAAAGGGATTAATATTTTATACTTTTCTGCAGATAAAACTAATTTTACAAGAGTTTTTGTTTCTAAATTTAAAAAAAATTGAGAAACTTCGATGACGACGGAACTAAAATTTGTATTTTAAATATATATTCGAATCGAATATTAATTTGAAAATTGAAAAGTTTACTCAAAACAATAAGACTTATGAATAAACACTTAATCTTTAAAGTTTCATTTTGAAAGCTTTATAATTTAATATTATAAACTTTATTTTGACTTCAGTAAAGTGAAAACATTAATTTATTATAATTAATTAAGAAAAGGGTGACAGAGACAGCGCGCAAAACTAATTTATGAAAATAAAAATCCATTATGAACTTCAATATTAAAAGCAGAAAGGTCTCTTCTAATTTATGTAATGAAACTTTAAGAAATCTGAGTAATTTCATAGCTTAATATTTTTTAGATCTTCATCAGCAGAGTCGTCAAGAACAGATGCAGCATCTGACAATGACGAAAAGTTAGCTCCGTTTAGGGATAAAGTGCAAATTGTGGTCAGTTCACTACTTGACGACAGCCTTAGCACTGAACCCGATCAGGGCAAGGGAAGAAAAAAGACTGTACAGGTAACCGATAACAAAACAACATACAACAATCTGAAAAAAAATAAGCAGAATTTTTGGTTAATAAATCTCATTTGACACTAAGCTTATCAATTTCTCAAAGTCGTAAAATTCAATATCGATAATTTTCATTTTAAGGGCTCAAATGTTCACTAAAATATTCTGTGAGTTAACATACGACAACTTTTTGCTCATGAATAACTCATTAATTTTCATTTCAACTTGCAGGAAGTATTTCTGGAGCACATTACTCATCTTAGGATATGTATAGAGCATAATCGTCTGTATAAGGTTAATGTTAAGCAAATTGAAGAAACAGCCAAAAGTATTTTACATAACGCTAAGGAAAATTATGAAAATCGAACACGACATCCACCAACATTAATATATGGGCCCGATGCTTCAGGAAAAACCACCCTGTTGACACATTTATATTTCCATTGTGAAGAAATATTCCCAAAACCTGTTTTGAGAATAGTACGATTTTCTGCTTCTACACCAAGATCGGCCTATAACTTGGAACTTTTAAGGGTTATGTGTCAGCAAATATCAATAATTTTGAACATTCCAGAGGGGTATTTACCAAAAGATGCAAGTTTTGATCCCCTTTATATTAATAATTGGTTTCAAAGTTTGCTAAGAAAATGTGAAGACATGGAAAATGAAATTCTGTTGATTTTTATCGATAATGTGCATAGAGTTAATCCTTTGGAGTGTGATATTGTGACTGGTCTATCTTGGCTGCCAATGTCGTTGCCAAGAAATGTGTTCTTAGTTTGTACGAGTGCCGTATCCTTGGAGCAATTGCAGTTAACACCGGCACAAAAAGAAAAATTTAAAGTTCAAAACTGCTATCATTTATTGGACGCAATAGAGGAGACCCCAGAGAATAATAGCTACGGAGACTACATTGATAGTGCCTTCGATAACTTAGAAGTTGTATTCGGCTCTAAAGCGTTTAGTAAGTTAGCAAGTAAGTAGTGATTCAATATTTTATTCCATTTATGTCCCTGTAAAGAGTTAGAACAAAACTTTATGTTACTTTGTAAATGAAATGTTTTATTTAGCTTACAAAAGTTTACGCCTTCAGACTTGATTAAAGAATTTTATTTCTTAGGCTACATAACGTGTTCGGAGTTTGGTCTCACGGAGTTGGAGCTCTTAGAACTATTGATGCCAACCAGCAACAGTGACGCTGTCATTACGCTCAAAGACGCCAATTTCAACTTTTCCACAATTTGTGTTGCAAAATGTATGATGAGTAAGTATATTTAATATGTTTATATTTTTGTATACTAACCTGGCTTGTGGCTTTATAGTTTTTATGGTAAAACTGTCATCTGTGACATACAAAGATATAGTTGATAAAACCTTAACGCTTGTTAAAAATAGGTGTATGTAGAAAAATCTATTTAGTTAAAGTAGCATAAATATTTCGTATTATTATGGCTCTAAAACGCATTAGAATATTGTCCAAATAGACTGACCCATCATACCTTTAACCATGGCGTAAAGTTAAACATCTTTGAACGAGATTATGTTTTAATATAAACAGAAATAACTTATTAATATGTTTTTTTCTAATACACAATGACATTATTTTATACTTCTTTCCCAGATAACTTAATATCAGAAAACGTAGTGTCTGGTCGTTACACATGGAGGTGGCGTGCTGCAGCAGCAAGTTCGAGGGCTCGAAGACGTTACGTGAGGTCCCAGGCTGCTTTGAGGGACGCCCATTCAGATCTTGCTGCGTTACACTTCGCCAACTTCCTCCAAGACGCCGATGACACTGATACTTCTGAAGCTCAAGAACCTGGTAAGTGCTAGAATTTTGAAAGACAAGAAAAAATACTATTATATGAAAATACCCCAAAATAAAACATTTCCAAAGGAATAATAATATAAAACATATTACGCAATCGTTTTATTAAATCTATACTAATATATATATATAGCTGAAGAGTTTGTTTGTTTGTTTGAACGCGCTAATCTCAGGAACCGCTGGTCCGATTTGAAAAAATATTTCAGTGTTGGATAGTACATTTATCGAGGAAGGCTATATATCATCACGCTACGACCAATAGGAGCGGAGCACCAATGAAAAATGATTCAAAATCGGGGGAAAATTATCACGCTATGGGCAATAGGTGACGCAAACGAGGTTGCGTGGGTCGGCTAGTATGGTTATACAATTCATAGATGCTCACATCATTGAATTTAATTACATTTCGCAATTAATGCACATTTTCTAATATAAATATTATCGCTATCACGAATTTGATAAATAAGCGTTAGGGACATAGCTCGTCTATCCAACTGGGTTGTACTGAACATACCTAACTACATATTGATTAGCATATCATATCTGAGTAGTATATAATGGATTATACAGGTACTTCTCGTATTATGACTTCTAAAAAGTGTTAAATGTGCATTACCAATAATAAATAATTAAAATTACTAACATTTGTACAGAGTGAGACAAAAAATCAACATTCGAGTTAATCAAAGTATACACGCATATTTAGTGTTAGCTTAGCCAAAGTTTCTTTTTGAAACTCCTTTTAGAACATGAATTTCAAATATTCTTGAAAAGATAAGATCTTAATCTGACTAAGCGACTTTCGCATCCAATCTTTACTATCTCATTACACATAAGTCAAGAAAAATATAAGACGGAACATCAAATAAAAGGATTCCTACAAAAATACGTATCACTACATATATTCAATGTAAAACTGGAGTCACACTTGATTAAATTTTCTTAACATTATAGTACAAAGTAGAAGCTTTCAAATCAATAATATAATGGAACTAAACATTTTTGTAAAACCAATGACAAAATAATTTCGTCAGTGGTAAAACTAAAACATTTTCTATTATCAGTTTCGGCAGCATATTGGATATCCCTCTTTATTTATCGTACAACAGACTTTTAGGTAATCACCATCATCGATAATCATTTTAACCTGTTTTTCTTCTTACCATTGTTGTAGGTTGTGTAGATGACGATGATGCCCTCTTGGACTCGACTCCTTTTCATTCAGCAAGTAGAACGGCGGCAGCTTTTACTCAACGACACGTAGAAGAATCTTGGTTACATTTACTGCTAGCTGGGGACTTCTCAAAATTGAAGGATTTGACTGTCTGTAACTTTGACTTTTTACTCGCTGCGGTAAGTGATATAATATAAAATTTTGAAGTTTTACATTCTATGATATATAATTATTAGCTATTTGGAGAAAAAAATCGCCTGGTGTTTCTGCATCGGTGAAATTAGCGATATAAACCATCCCATATAATATCTATTAATACAGGGAATTCATAAGGTATTAAGTGATTATACTTGCGGTAAATTAACGCGTAGAATGTACTTTAGTAGTATTGCATCAATATTATTTTTAGAACGTATTAGGAACTGATATCTGATTTTTGACTACGTGACATCAAATCATATTCAAAACAGTTTTTACCAAGGGAGCTAACTCCGTTCCTAATGTAACTAACGAAATACTTTCAGATACAATAATCACATCTTTATTTTTATGTAGTTCATAATAAAAGAAGTTAACCTACCTTTACTAATAAAAGAAAAATAAATAAATCTTTCGTTTTATTTATAAATGTATGTTTGGTAAATTTCAAATCGATTTGTGCAAAACTTTGTTATGATTTTTTTTCTTATAATATTCTAAAAACAATTATTTTAATATTAAAATGTAGTCGTTCGTCTGAAATCACGTGTGAATGTTTTTCTGCTTTTAACTTTAACAAATAATCAATACTCGTTAGCTACAAAAATATACAAATTAATTAACAGTTATAATCAATAATTAACTTAAATTAGAGTCATTATAATACATTTTTGATAAACTTCATGTCAACCACAATGCTGTATTAGTACCTATTAATAATTGGTAGATTCGTTTTACAGATACGTGACTATATAATTAAAGTAGTTAAATCAAATTCGTGAACCATAATTAGGTTGATTTGGGGTATTCATTTTGAACATGTAAGACAAGTGTATTATAAATTATGCCTATAAACTTTTTAATTATGGAACAGAATAGGGTATTCTTAGCCTATATTAGAAAGATTAAGTGCCAGTTTAAACACTTGCTGATGAATTTTTTGATAGATATTTTTAAGTAATCTACCAGATAACTACAGTTTTCGGTATCAAAAATCTCGGATAGAGACGAGTATATCAGATAACCATAAATATTTCAGCAACCTTCAAAATAGTTAAACAGTGTTTTGTTAAAAAATGTTAAATGGCAAATAATAATAATAATGTTCTTCTAGCCAATAACTGCCACGGCGGCCAGTCTCAACGGAGACCAGCCAACTACGCAGGATATATTACAGTGCACAAGTGTGTGCGCAAACACAGGTGCACTCTCTGTTCCTTCTCTCTCATAATTCAATGGGACGGTTAACCGACACGACCGGGGAGAGATTAGGTGCAGGACCGACAGCTTTACGTGCTCTCCGAGGCACGGGGTTTCAGACCCCAACTTCCAAACTCCGAGCTGGTATTAAGTGTTATAGAATCAGAAAAACTCAATAACACTTTTGGCCCGACCCGGGATTCGAACCCAAGACCTATTGATCTACAGTCGCATACGTCAACCGCTAGACCAACGAGGCACGACCAAATGGGAAATAACTGTGTATATGGCAGATTTGTGAAACCGAAATCTGTAGTGTTTGACAGAAAAGTTGACATTAGTATATCAGGGGCTTTATCAATAAGTAGTGAAACTAGCCCATAATGTTCTATCTATATCTAGTACACCATCATCATAATAAATGGTGTATATAATAGTTATGACACAAAAGAAAAACAAATCTACAAAGCGTAATACTTACTTAGACATGTTGATCAATGTACTGTCTGGTTGAGCGATAATTGTACTATATTGCTCGAACAAAACGTTCGCATCGCCTTCATTTATTATCCGCTTACAAGGCAGATTATCTATTATGGACATACATCAACATCGCATATTATAAGCTTTTGTTGATTCTTTTTTTTCTCTAATATAACCCAAATGAGTGGGATTTATGCTCTGACAAGAAAGTATGTGATAAAATAATAGCAATTTTGTTAACTTATACATGAAATGAGCTTGTTACTTGTAACATGGATGCTCGGGTGTGGTGATGGATTAGGAACATGGAGTATTACCACTCCTGTTTATCCAATGGGTGTCGTAACGCCGTGGTACCTTTTCGGCCCATGCATGTCGAAGTATGACTCTCTCACGTAAGCTCGTACAGTTAGAGATGTTTAAAAGAGAAAGGAAAAGAAAAAAATCGAATACTTTTAAATTATAACTATTTTAGATAGTATTTCGTACGTTTATAACTTTTTAGCTCAAAACTAATAAATTTGTTTTTTCACTCAGGTACAAACTGTAACGATATCGTATCTACGATGTATACTAGAACATGTTCGCTGTTATATTCTGGATCGTGATGTCGAATTGGTATACGGAGCTGTAAGGAAATCCAGCGATATCCTCACCAGAGATCCGATGCAGCTGGGGGCTCAGGTAAGAATGACTTATATTTTTTTCTTTCTAATCACTACTTAAGAAATGAAATGTTACATGAAATATATAATACATTCTACAAGTCGGAGCACCATTCCCATATTAAGGGGTCCTGGAAGAAATTGCTTTTTAGCGATAAGGCCTCCATTTGTACATGGTCATTCAATTTAATACTCTTATATGTAAATTGAATTAGCTGGTGTACAATATATTCTATTCTATTGTATTCTTAGTAAATAGAAATTAACGCAATTACACTTCCAAACACTATTCCTAATATTTTAGATATGCTCTGTGACCTATGACACAGTAGATGTTAATTACAAATCTTTCTGTTAAATCATACCCATTTTCTGAAATATGCACTGAAATATTACTGGAGAGCAAAGAAATTAAAATTAGAGACAAACCGAATACCAAAGTAGTAGTAAAAGATTGAATCGTCTACGGAGTAACGATGAAACATTTATTTTATTTACTTAAAATAAAATAAATGTTTCATCGTTATTCCGTATTCTATTCATCACTCAACGCCATCTAGTCCCAAGCTAAGCAGAGCTTGTGTTATGGGTACTAGACAACTGATATAAATATATAAATATACTTTTTTTATTTTGTAAATACATTCATATTATATATAGAAAACACCCAAACTCCGAAACAAATATTTGCAGATCATACAAATATTTAGTCCGACCCGGGAATCGAACCCGATACCTCTTGCACAGCAGTCGCACGCGCTACCACTTCGCCACAGAGGCAGGAATTGATAATAAACATTACAAAACCCTAAAACGAACTTATATTTTTTTACTAAAAAAAAAACAAAGTAAGTAATATTATTTTAAACACCATTAATTTATAACGTAGGTACCTAAACGATATCTATTGACGTATCAAATATCAATCAATAAAGCGGCCTCGATGTCAGCACACCCACAAAGCCCTTCAACGGGTCCCAGAAAGCCTTTGTTCCTGTCAAACTTTGGAAATTGGCTTAACGCGTACTCATAAATTGAATAGCCATAAAGTATGTTCGTCAATATTCGCGTTAAAAGAACGGTTTCGTGACAGATGACAACAAATGTAATACAAATACTTATACTATTCTTATCGTATATCTGATGTTAGAAACAACAGATTTTATTACCAGAAGTTGTTTGTTTTTGTCAGTTTATTTACCGACTCTGTCTTCTCGATATCATGGAGACATATACTGGTTTTATATTGAACTAGCTTTTACACGCAGACTTTCATCTCCTGATTTACCCCCTTAGGGATGGAATTTCAAAAATTCCTTTCTTTGTGCTCACTTACGTTATATAAAGAACCTACATACAAAATTTCAGGATTCTAGCTTCAGCGGTTTGGGCTATGCATTGATCTCTGGGTATGTCAGTTAGTCAGTCAGTCAGTCACCTTACTCTTTTATATATATAGAAAACCAAAACTCGTACGCATCGAGTGACTGAAGTAAAATAAAAAAAAAACTGTCCTACCCACCAACACACCATATGGTTGCAATGTTTTTTTATTTATTTTTTGTGTTTTGATTTAGATTTTATCAATACTTCATTGTCCAAATAATATTATCGAATTAAGAATCAAAGTGGCTTGAAATGGGATGAGCCTATGTCCAGATGTTAACTGTGATAGGCTGATGATGACGATGACAGAAATTCCCACATATATGTTACTCAAATTGTAATTATATAGTAACATACCATTATTACTTGTTCGTAGATAATAGCGTGGCTGCGGCCGGCAGTGGCACGCCGAGGCGTTCTTGCTACTCTCGTCACAGCTGCCATGGCGTGGTGTGACGGATACGACAAACCATTGCTGGTACCACTGAACGGATGGTAAGAGTTTCTCTCTTATATAATATCATTCTAAATTATGCGTAAACTGAAACAATAGTGCTTAGTTCATTTTTCTTTTATGTATGCTGATTGATTGTGTGTGAAAATAATTTAGCATGGGCACTATATACTACACTAAAAAGATTACATTTATTAAACGATCTTAGAACAAATTAAGATCGGCCTGTAATTATACATATTATTATGTTGAATTTAGTTTCATGTTATTAACATGACTCCCCTTGGTCATTTATTGTGAGATTACTATTGTCTATTGTATTATTATAGGGAAGGACAAATGATAGCGATTTAAACTTTCTTTCATTATTGATGAGTGTTACTAACGAGTTAATATTTGTCAATGTTTAATTCAGTTGGAGTGAAGTTTTGTTTTCTTAAATATAATTTATGAGGTTATGAAACTTCTTGTTTAGCAACTACCCAGATTGATCGTGTTTGTTCTGTTTCTATTGATTAATATTAGTCAACATTAGCTTTAAACTGCACTGTTTTTCTAGTGGTTTAAGCAGTCGCCAAGCCACTTTCTACTGCGTTGAGTGTTTTGGGTTCAAAGCTCACATGGGACACTTCTTTGTGTCCATTTCATATATATTTGTGGCAATGCATTTGTTACTCTTGATGGTGTATATGGAGGACTGTAGACATTTATATCTACTATTAGGTGACCCATTTGCTCATTTACCTCTTATACCATAGCAAAAAATTGTTCTCAACCATTTGGGAACTACAATGAGTCTGTGGCGACTTCCTCATACAACGCAACAGCAACATGCTACAGCGTCATCGACCAAAGTTACACCGAACTACGGTGTGACGTTACGACACGGAGTACACAACAGTACCAATCCTGAATCGCGCAGTGAAAAGTTCTCGCGCCGATTAGTATATATACAACTTCCCAACATCAACTGTTAGGGCAGTTGGCCCGCCAGGCATGATCACCTCGCCTGGTCGTAGGATCCTTCCTTTGTGTTGGAGGGACTCGTGACCCGTTCCTCCACAGTGGTGACCTCGACGTGATCTGACAAAAACGAACCGAAACCGAACCGAACAAACGAACCGAAACCGAACCGACAAACGAACCGAAACCGAACCGATAAAACGAACCGAACAACGAACTGAAACCGAATCGAACAACGAACAGAAACCGAACCGAAAAACAAACCGAAAACCGAACAACGAACCGAACAACGAACCGAAAAACCGAATCTAAAAACCGAAACCCCTTTCCTCATATCGACCTCCGGTCTTGGAGGGGAGTAATGTGGCGACTTCCACATACAACGCAACAGCAACATGCTACAGCGTCATCGACCAAAGATACACCAAACTACGGTGTGACGTTACGACACGTGGGACACAACAGTACCAATCCTGAATCGCGCAGTGAAAAGTTCTCGCGCCGATTAGTATATATAAATCCTCCCTTTGTGTTGGAGGGACTTGTGACCCGTTCCTCCATAAGTCAATTTCTAAAAACATAAGTTTTCGCTCTGATGCTCCCACTTTTTTTTCAGTTTTTGTATAGATATTTTTTTTATGTTTGTTACCTCATAACTTTCGACTGGGTAAAACGATTTTGATGATGCTTTCTTTATTTGAAATCTGGTGCTTCCCATGTGGTCCCATTTTAATTTGGTCCAGTTCTGACATGTTATCCATGAGAAAATCATATAAATCTTCAATTTGCATTATGTATGTGCGCGACAAATTGACGAATTCAATTTGGTTGTTGTTGAAGTCGGTTTTTTTTTTGTAATAATTTTGTATCATTAATATCTTAGATTGCCATTAGACATCCCTTGTGTTTTGTTTTCTCCGGCAGTTAACAACCTTCGTTTTTTAGTTGTTGTAGTATGGGCCAATGATCATCCGACAAGTTCAGCAAATAATCTAATTGAATTGAAGTTTTGACTTCAACATACAAGCATATATTATGTATCCTGATAACAATTGTTAATATTTATAATAGTTTGTACTTAATATGCAGTATATTAAGTACAAACTATTATAAATATTAACGTCTGCTATTTGTTTTTTTAAGTACATTCATTTGCAAATCTGTTATCTGAAATTCAATGTTCACCCGTAGTACTTAAGTATATGTATAGAACCAAATAATGGAAATTACAACTAAAATTTTAACAAAAACAAAAACCGACTTCAATGTTGCCTTGATTTCTCTTGGATGCCATCATCAGATCTTAATGTCCTCATCATGGTACCACCGTTGGGATATCTCCTTTTCATTAAAAAAAGAATCATCAAAATCGGTTCATAAACGACTAAGTTATCCGCGAACAAACATAAAAAAAAACATATATACGATCGAATTGAGAACCTCCTCCTTTTTTAAAGTCCGTTAAAAATAAGAGCTAACATTTACCAATAAATTAATTAACTTTCATTACGATCATCAAAATCTTCTGTGGTACAGCCACGCTTCGGCATGCGTGGGCCTGCTTGACCGGAGTGATACCACGGCCTCACAGAAAACCGGTGTGAAACAGCGCTTGCTCTGTGTTTCACCGAGTGAGTGAGGATACCGGAGGCCCATACCCCAACCCTTTCCCCCATCCCACTCCCCGTCCCCCGAAGGCTGACAACACACTTGTGAAGCATCTGGCGTTGCGGGTGTGCATGGGCGGTAATCGCTTACCATCAGGGGATACGTCTCCTCGTTTACCCCAAACTCCATAAAAAAACACTTAGAATCTAAAGAAGTGGCAATATAAATTTTTCTTCGATTCATTTGAATCCTTCAACAGTGCAATACCATGATTTTCGTACTATGAATATTTAGATTCAGTTTTCAAGAGCTTACGGCCTATCTCATTTTAATTATCATTAGGCACTAACATACACCTCTCACGAGAAACGTAAGCACTATCTGTTACACAGCGCATTAAGTTCAGACCGATACCTATCTATCTATTCTAATAGTAATATTCAATTTCGTATATTGGGCACTCTAGCTAAATTGGTGAGCCAACCACACCTGGTCACACGTATGACCCAAATGTTCTGAGAGTTTCAAGTTCTTGAATGTTTCAACTTTTATTGAATAGATTAAACTTTGTACAAATTGATGTTAATATATAGTACGGTTGCATAGTAAACTAATAAGTTTTACCTAAACAACTATATTTTTTTAATGGTTGGATGTTTATTTAAAGATCTCTTTATCCATAAATCTGAGAATCGTAGCTGGAACTCTTGTTTTTAGTACCTACTGACAACTTTAGGCTGTTAATTAAATTCGTATATTTCCCTTGCATTTTATTTTTTACTTAACCTATTAAGTATTCAATCATTAATTTTGATTGTTTTTGAACTGACATAGGCTTTTCAAATGTGTAAAGATTTAGAATTCAATGAAACACCTTTATAATGAAAAAGCTAAAAAGTAAAATTTTAACATAATAAAAACCGACTTCAAGGTTCGACACGATTTCTCTTGGATGCCATCATCAGATCTTAGTGTCCTTATCATGGTACCACCGTTAGGATATCTCCGTTCCATTAAAAAGAATCATTAAAATCGGTTCATAAACGACGAAGTTATCCGTGAACATACATAAAAAAAACATAAATACGGTCGAATTGAGAACCTCCTCCTTTTTTGAAGTCGGTTAAGAAACAAACTTGTACTTTGTTAAATATGTTTCTTTAACTGTTTGTGCGTATAGATATTAAATAAATACATTAATATACACTTGTACAAAGAATACGTTACATAACAATAAGATAGGCAATGTATTTACAATATATACATTGCAAATGGGACACGAAATATAATAAAATTATATTACCCGTCATCTGCTACATACCATCTCGGAAATATCTCCTTTGGTTTTTCATTTTACTTCATATCGTATCCGCATATGAAATAAACGAATCACGTCTTATTCCTAACTCACTTACGTATCGCGAGGCGAATAATCTTATAAAGATGTGATCTTATATTTGTGAGATTGCACCGATGGGAATAAGAGAGTTCGGTCTCAAACAGGTAGTACCTAAAGCCGCAATAAAATAAATTATTCCTTTAAAATCCAGACGACATAAAAGCACAGAAATAATTATTAATGGTACTGTCGTACAGAAGTTTCACTCTCGAACAAAAGTCAAGTTTAGGCATAAAAAGTTTTCAACTTTGTCACCTTGCACGCGAATTTGAATCTTGTCGTGTGACTCGAGCGTTCATATTCGGTTAGACACCGCTCGATTTACTACAAGCCCACGGGGCTGCCGCTTGCTGCACATTTAGGTAAATATTAAAATTAATAGGGTATTTGCCTATTTTTCAAAAAGTGTTTCAATTTAATTATTGATCAATTTTAAGCTTTAAAAAAAATATTTGAGTAAAAAAAAACGGCTAACAATGGTAAAACTTAGAAACATAATTCAAATTAAATATTTTCCCGCCCAAAACACAATCACCGTCAAGTGGTCGTGTGACGTCATTTTTCCCAGACATTAGTGTAGGTTAGAATTTCTGTCGTCTTTCTTTCATTTCAATATGAGTTTAAAATTATATTACCAGTATTGCGTAGTGCCTTTTTGTGAAAATACCACAAAAAGAACACCTACGAAATTGTTCGGGATTATCGGCTAAATATCTTGCCACCATAATCGTGTCTATCCGTAGCAAATTCAAACTATTAGCTTTCGTGAAATTTTTCTGTATTGTTAGACCTTTTATAATATTTATGCCGAAATAATATAGTTAATAACATATTTCAGCATAAAAAGTTTTTTATGTTATTGACAAGTCGATACATTTGATTGGCATTTGCGGTCACGTGACATATAGATTAAAAATCATGATTTTTATTTTAAGAAAATATTGAAAATATGTAATTATTTTTAGAAATAAAAATGCTATTAAAACTTCCTGGCATCTAAACTAGCTATATGCAAAACATCGTATTTTTTTAGTGCCACAGGCAAGTACCCTATTATAAATCTTCCGGAATTTTCAAAAATGATAATATAGATTCATTGTTCTTCCTTTTATTGAAACACCCGTCAACAGAATAGTACCTTTTGTACGAATAATTAGTTCGTTTTGAAGTAATTTTTCGCAGTAAGTACCTACACTTAATATTCAACTTATTTACGCGCGACGCGGCTAGCGCGCGAGCCGAACGCAGAGTGGCAACCATTGCCACATAGTACTTCCCGGGAGGCGCTCGGCGAAATACACCTAAACTGAGAAGTGAAACCCCCCTGGTGTAACCAGTAATATAATATGAATAATCAGTAAATATGAGGCTTATGTCATATTATTATGCCTTGCCTATGCCTATGCCATGCATAAGTGAGGATGGAAAAAATAATGAAGGGTAAACTTTTCTGGTTACTGTTCTGTATTTCTTTAGGTAAAATGGTCATCAATTACATCTCTTCAAAAGGATTTCTGTACCATATTGGTGCTAATAACAAAAATATTTGAATTTGAATACACAACATAATGTTCTTATTATTAGTAAAGCATGAAAATAAAATAATTGTTACATACGTTAACGTTGAATGTTTTCAAGCCATTTTACCCCTCTTTAGTTATTAGTATGTTAGAAGCGCACTACACGAAAATCAGTGTAGGTATATCTGCAATTGATTCCTAAATGACATTCGAAGCTTAAATGAATATGAAGTCAGATATTGGTGAAATAAACCCATACTCGCTTTATTTATTTGTTCAAAGTAAACCTAACATCAATAATTAAGCTATAATCTGTAATGAGAATGGTGATAGTATCCTATAATGTCGTACCTATTATGTAGCTCAGAATGACCGACATTTCCACTTCTACCTTCTGTGCCATGAATTAAGTTGTTAATCGTTTTGCTTATCCATTCCATTAAGTTTTTCGTAACAAATATTCTCTGGGGCAAACTGAATTGAGCTGCCGTACCTACACAGACGATTATCTTTAATGAAAAACTCAGGAGAAATAATTGGGTTGGAATGAAAAAAAATGGTCCTATTTTATCTTTTGTGATAGAACTAAGTTTCATTTTATCAAGTTCTTTTTATACTGGAACAGGAAAAATTATGCTTAAGTATTACAAGTTATATTATGCGAGCTTAATTTTTTTTTTTTTTTTTTTTTTTTTTTTTATGTTTGGCCTGCCAAAATGACTCTACTCTGCCTGATGGAAAGCATTAGCAGAATCCACGAGTGGTGGCCACCATACTCATTGCGAATGCAGCAATGCAGTATGGCGACCCACACTATGGCGGCCTAGTGATGCTTGTGCATCTTTTAGTCTAGTCAACAAGTATGGAACTTGTTGACTAGACTAATTGGGCCTCCGGTCTCGCACTCACCAACGAAACACGACAGCACAAACGCTGTCATTTTACGTTGATTTTCTGTGCGAGGGTAGTACCGCCCCGGTCGAGCCGGCCCATTCGTGCTGAAATCAGCGTGGCTCTACTACCTATACTGTACTTATCTGTCCTTAATCTAAATGAGACACTTATTTGTAAGTAGCAAAGTTAAGTCTTTCATAATAACAATTTGGGTACACTGTAAAGACAATTTAACTAATCTATATCTATACTAATATTATAAACGTGAAAGTTTGTAAGTATGGATGGATGGATGGACGGATGGATGTTTGTTACTCTTTCACGCAAAAACTACTGAACGGATTTAAATGAAACTTTACAGTAATATAGCTTATACATCAGAATAACACATAGGCTACTATTTGTTGCGATAACCGCCATATACGCGGGCGGAGCCGCGGGCAACAACTAGTGTGGTATATTATTTCTTCTGATATTGAGTATTAAAGTATGAGAAATTGCACAGCAAAACATTGTATAGACATAATCACAACACTCTGTTGCAAAACTTCCCAATAGGTACACGGCAAGATAAATATATATAATAACAGCATTGGACAACGATTATTTGAATTCTCTTAACTAAGTTTTACTTACCCACAGGCTTCAACCACCGATAGCGTCAACAGTCCGTGTGGTATCAGTAGGTGGTTCAACTCTTGGAGCCAGCGCAAGACTACTCCAGTTAGCGCCCTCTGGACAACATCTGGTTCTAGCACCATCAGCCGGAGACCCCCAACTGTGGCATGTCATGTCTAATTCCAGAGTACATGTTTTCAAAGGTCAGTATTGCATATATTTTCAATGTAAACGGCTGAGGCATCTAATGTAAGTTTCAGGATTTAACGATAAAAGATACATTTTGACGTCAACCTACTCTATTCCTAACACAAACGTCTTACTACGGCCATAGCAAATTTACCGCTGCAATTTAATTTAATTTCGGCATGAATGGGCGACTCAACCGGAGTGATACCACGGCCTCACAGAAAACCGGTGTGAAATAGTGCTTGCGCTGTGTTTAACCGAGTGAGTGGGGATACCGGAGGCCCATACCCCAATCCCCTACATCTAAACCCCCCTCCCTCCCCATCCCCAAAAGGCCGGCAACGCACTTGTGACGCTTCTGCAGGTGTCCATGGGTGGCGGTAATCGCTTACCATCAGGCGATACGTCTGCTCGTTTGCCCGCCTATTCCATAAAAAAAATAGAAATTAATAAAAATATTAGTTATAGATAACTCCCGTCTATTTCAAAACAAAAAATAACTATTATAATACATATACCTGTACTACAGCCAGCCTTCAAAACTTTAATAGGTTTTTTAAATCCATCGCCGCAGACTAAATAAGAGACTCTGTTAATGCCAACAAATTATATTATGTATACAAACTTGAATATTCTCTTTTGAAATACACACATCAAAAGTGTCTAGGGATCAAGCATTTTTATGCGGATTTCTTGAGATTGAGATGTGGCTTTGTCCCTGGCCTGCTCAGTCGCCAGACTTGAACCCGATTGAGCATGCATGGGATATGCTACAGAGAAGAGCTCTGCCGAATATGGAGGGTATCCAGTCGCAAGAAGACCTTTTTTTGTTGTTGCAACGAACATGGGCGGCCATTCCACAGCGTGATTTGGATGAACTCATTTTGAGTATGCCAAACCGATTCTTGTGTTGTTAGTGTTCGCGGTAGAAACACGGATTATTAATTGTTTAAGTTACCTAATAAAATTTTAAAGAAAACTGTTATTTCAGTCTTTTTTCGAACTTTAATGTTAGTGGTTCAAATGTCAAAAATCCCTTTATTAGGAAAATGGCAAATTTCTTTATTAATGCAAAGGTGACTTGGTTTATCGTTACTGTGACAAACGAAAACACTTTATTTGATGAATCCTTAAAGAAAATTTTAATTAATATCAATCAGGAGAAAAGTTATTGCAAAAATATATGTTGATCCCTAGACACATATGTTGATCCCTAGACACTTTTGATGTGTGTATTTTATTTATTTTATTCAATAAGCTGTCAACTATTGATAATGGTAGTGGGCTTCATATTGATTCTATTTCTTAATGGTCTCATTCAAATATGTTATAAAGGTAGTAGAGCCACGCGACCGGGTGGTACTACCCTCGCACAGAAAATCAACGTAAAATGACAGCGATCGTGCTGTCGTGTTTCGTTGGTGAGTGCGAGACCGGAGGCCCTAATAGTCTAGTCAACTAGTTCCATACTTTTTGAATAGACTAAAAGATGCAGAAGCATCACTAGCCCGCCATGGCACACCATGGCGGGCCCACAGGTCGCCATGCTGCATTGTCTACATTCGCAATGAGTATGGTGACAACCACTCTTGGATTCTGCTTATGCTTTCCATCAGGCAGAGTAGAGTCATTTTGGCGGGCAAATACATTAAAAAAAATATCAAAAAATACATAGAAATTGACACCTCACTCGCCCAGTTGGCAAAATGTGAATTTTTCCCTGCCCATAGGTATACTCAATTTTGGTAGGACTCGGCAGATCCTCATATCTAGTGCCAATATAAAGTTATAAACAAAGTTTTATTGATGTGGTTATTTTACCTGAAATATTTAGACTCAGCGGCGGTTTTTTAAAGTAAAGTTGGGTAGGTAAGCCAATCCATCTCCTTCCAGAGACGCAGATGTCATTGTAAGCCTGTAAGCGGTTTCTATGAGCGAATTTGTATCAATGTTGTTAACTATTATGTTATTACATTTTAAAACTATAATATAATCACATTGTATTTCAAAAAAGCTTTAATCTTCGAGATATATGAGATCCCTCAGCGATGATAAATGCTTGCATATATAATACGACATATATCGTGGGAGAGCCACGCTTCGGCATGCCGGTCGGCTCGACCGGAGTGATACCGGTGTTACGGGTGTCCATGGGCGGCGCTGATCGCTTACCATCAGGCAATACGTCCGCTCGTTTGCCCCCCTATTCTATAAAAAAAATACGACTTCAAAAATATTATCATTTGAAATAAAAAAATAAACAAACCTTGCAACGAATAAATTTATTCAAACATTTAACTTCAAGATCAAATCCCTTCAATCTTACTCGAGTTATAAATTTAACTCTATGCGTTTAAATAATAGGTCTTTACCTATGAAATTGCCGTTTTGTATGCAATAAGTGAAAGTACTTATTTTTTCAAACTTTTTTATTTCTGTTATTCGAAGTAATCACCCATGCAATCGACGCATCTTTGCCAACGCATTAGCAGTTTATTGATGCTCTTCTTGTAAAAATCAGCTGGACGGGAGGCAACAAACTCTTCAAAGGCATTTTGTACTGCCTCTCGGGAATTGAATTTTTTACCCACTAAAAAGTTGTCTAAATTTTGGAAAAAGTAATAGTCGGTAGGTGCAAGGTCTGGTGAGTATGGCGGATGAGGGAGAGCTTCCAACACCAGCTCTTGCAGCTTGGAGACTGGCTGCTGCGCAGTATGGGGTCGCACCATCACCTTTTTAGAACGGCAATTTCATAGGTAAAGACCTAATATAAATGTATTTTTGTATATTAAATATCATTGTTCATAGTCGACTGCCATGAATTTTAAAATATTATAAAACTACTTATTGCAGTAATATAATATAGCCGACTTCAATTGTTACGCATGACAAATGATAAATAATGTTTGATGGATTTTAAATGCTATAAAATGAAAGCTTTCGACCTATTCGATAAAGAATTTTTATGCCTTAGGTTTGAATTTACGTCGCAACGTTTGTAAAGCAATAAAAAAAAAACTATAGTTGTACTCAAAATTCGTCTCGTTTAAAAAAAAACTAAATTTGGAATGCCAAACTTTATGAATGATAAAAATTAAGGATGTCGAATACAGCTTATTATAATCAAACACGATTAGGCACATTGAAGAGGAACATATTTTTTTAAGTTAACGTTGAATCTTGTTACAATACAAAATGAGTATTTATATTTACAAAAATATTCTCAATGCAATAAGTGTAATATTATTGACGAAGTATAAAGTTGTAAGTAATTCAAAGGATCGGCTGTCCTAAAAGTGTGTTTAGTAATTTATCAGATTAGACTAGGCTTCTTGAGAAACGTTGTGATCAAGTTACCTTGAACATTCCTTCCCTCAAAAGTATGCTTTACCTATCTCGATTTAGAGTTGAATCTAATTTGCAAGGCCTTGTCAGTACATCTAAATGAAATAATATAAATCTGGGGGCACGGTCGTGCCCCCGCCAAGACGAGCCAAGCGAAGCGGAAGGGCACTACCTACCTTTTCTCGAAGTGTTTCGTCTTTTTTTGAACCCTCATAACTTTGGTTCCCGATATACCAGATCGTTCAAATGCTCAGAATATGATGTTACTAATAGACTAATGAAACATACTAAGTTTCAATTACATAGCTCTAATACTTTAGATTTTATTGATACCTAAAAAACACCGATTTCGTCACTGACACACTGATGATCATCAAAACTGTTAGGGTACTTCCTGAAGTGCTAGAAAGCTGAATTTTGGTATGTAAACTAAGTTTAGTATACAAACAACAAAAAAAATCATAAACCTATTACTTTTGCCCCCCAAAATGTATGGCTTGGCTGTTTCGTCACCTCAGAAACTAAATATTCGTATAACACATTACTTCAGAAACTATATATTTGCAAACACAAAAGACGTTCGTTTCCCCTTCGTGATGGTATGGTAGCGAAACGGCGAAGCCATACATTTTTACTGAGATATAGAGTTTGTGAAGTTAGGGTTGGTAGAGTTAGAACGTGTAGATTCGGAACCTTGGCTCTACATGAGATCTGATATCTTTTTCACAGGGTACGCCATATGCAGTCATCTTGGCAACATTTTACATAAAATTGTTTTTGGTGGGATAGAGTACATTTCGATGCTTGTCATTCGATTGACATATACTTGACACATGCCAGATCTTTTAAACTTTTAGATATTCTATATGCCGCTGATGTGTCTAATGGCCGCCTCTTGAACAGCCTAGATTAATTTATCATATCGTAACTTTTAACTGATCAGTTTCAGTTCCAAAAGTCGCTTGAATAAGCAGGAGCCAGCCAATAATAGTCGTAATAATAACAGCACTCTTTAGCGACTTCAAAACCTCTGCATTAGGTTCATATTTGGGTTATGCAAGTATATAACCATTTCTCAGAGTATCGTTCTAAACTCAAGTGGCTACCAATATGCTTTCGCCGGAATCTTCATATTGTTTCTCTTTTATACAGTGTTCTGTTCCATCCTCACACACCATCTTATCTCAAAGAACGTTTTCAGTTCTTGCGAAATACACATTGTAAGGACCTGAGGTTATCGGAGGCCAAGACGAGCCAATCGTAGCGCAAGGGCACTACCTACCTTTTCTCGAAGCGTTTCGTCGTTTTTTTGAACCCCCATAACTTTGGTTCCCAATATACCAGGTCGTTCAAATATTCAGGATATGATGTTACCAATAACCTAATGAAACGCACAAAGTTTCAATTGCACAGCTCTGATACTTTAGATTTTATTGATACCTAAAAAAACACCGATTTCGTCACTGACACACTGATAATCATCAAAACTGTTAGGGTACTTCCTAAAGTGCTAGAAAGCTGAAATTTGGTATGTAAACTAAGTTTAGTATACAAACAACAAAAACATTCATAAACCGATTACTTTTACCCCGCAACCCGCAAATTTGGGGGGTGAAAGTTTGTATGAAAGTTTCACAAATGTTTATGCTAGAAGTTTTATTTTTGGTACACGGACTTTTTCGAAAGAAGAAAGAAGATGTACAAGAAATACAGCCCAAAAATAGTAAAAAAAAACTGCCTCAAGCAACTTACAAAAAGAAATGAAATCCCACCAAAACATTTTCATGTAAAATGCGGGCAGGACGTACTGATTAAAAGCCTTGGCTTTCAGTGATTGCGGGATCGACGACTCGAAGATATGACAAAGCTTCCCATACGCTGCCCAGCCTAGACGAATTCTTCTATCGGCCTCCCGATCGAAGTTGTGCTGGCCGAGTTGAATAGTTTGGCTAAGATAGACGTATTTTTGCACAACCTCGATAATAACGCCATTAACGGCCACTGGGAGGTACATGCATATTATGCATGACTTTGGTTTTGTCAATGTTCATCCGGAGTCCCACTTGTCTCCATCGTCCAAACCGTTCAGCATTTCCTCGATATCTTGCAAAGACTCTGCCAAGACCACAACATCGTCTGCAAATCGCAAGTGTGAGATGTATTGACCGTTAATGTTGATTCCCCGTCCGTTCCAATCGAGTGTTTTGAAGACATCTTCCAATGCATTGGTAAACAGTTTCGGAGAAATTACGTCTCCTTGTCTAACCCCACGATGCAAAGGAATTGGTCTTGTGCTCTGTTCTTGTACTTGGACGGTCATCGTTGCGGCTTCATACAGACATCTCAGCACTTGGATATATCGGCAGTCGACCAGGCACCTCTGCATGGAATCCAGAACAGCCCAGGTCTCGATGGTGTCGAAGGCTTTCTCGTAATCCACATGCAGAGAGGTTGGTTGTATTCCTCTGTCTTCTGAATAATTTGCCTTAATGTATGTATGTGGTCCATGGTGCTGAAGCCCTTTCGAAACCCAGCCTGCTCCACGGGCTGGAAGTCGTCGAATTTTTGGGCAAGACGATTTGAAATGACCCTCGAAAACAACTTATACACATGACTCAGGAGTGATATTGGGCGGTAGTTCTTCAGTAGGTTTTTGTCTCCTTTTTTGAAGAATAGTACTACCACGCTCCTGCTTCATGCCTCCGGTGTAGTATGTAGGACGGAATTAAATAATTTTGAGAGCTCTGCTAATATTGGAATTCCTCCGGCTTTTAGAAGCTCTATTGTAACTCCGTCTTCACCCGGAGCTTTGTTGTTGCTAAGTTTTTCGAGCGCCATTCCAACCTCGCCCAGATCGATGTCGGGAAGCTCGTCTGTGAGGTGGCGTGTTAGTCTGGCACGCGGGTCATCCGCGATGTGGGTATCAGGTGGGCAGGTTCGTGAGGTATAAAGGTCCTCATAAAATCTCTCGACTTCAGCGAGAATCTCTGTTTTAGAGGTGACGGTGGTGCCTTGTGCTGTTTGGAGCTTGGACAGGTGACAACAGGAGGCCTTAGGCTTGACAAAGACTTTTGAGCCTCTTTTCCGCGCAATCGCATCCTCGCTGGGTCGCGTATTCGCCTGATGAATATCTCGTTTTATCAGTCCCTTTATCTGCCTATTTAGTACCTTTCTTGTTGTGTTATTACTGTTTCTCGTCTTATCCTCATAAGATCCAGAGTCTCGCTAGTGAGCTTCGACTTGCGTCCAGGGCTCTTCGGTGGAAAGTGATTATAACCCACCTCGCGGATAACACGTACCAGGTTATTGGCGGCGTCGTCTACGTCCTGCGCGGTTTCCAGCATAGCGAATCGGTTTCGGAGTTCCAATTGAAAATTTTCACCTCGACCTGTGGCAGAGATGGTCTAAGAGTCGACTTCATCAGGCGCGCCCGTTCTGTTTTAATGGATAAGTTCAAGGTACCTCTTACGAGTCGATGATCGCTACCGGTATTAAACCTGTTGATCGCAGAGACATCCCTGAAAATATGACGCTTGTTTGTGATGATGAAGTCGATCTCGTTCTTTGTCACATTATCGGGACTTCGCTAGGTCCACTTCCTTTGGGGCTTCTTCTGCAAGAAAATGTTCATCAGATGGAGCTCCTGTGCTTCGAGGAAGTTTACCAGCCTTTGCCCCCTGTGGTTTCTACATCCATACCCAAACGGTCCTATTCTGGATTCGCCATGTTCTTGTACTCCCGTTTTCGCATTGAAATCGCCCATGACAACTATATGAGAAGTGTTGGTACTAGACATAGCCATGACTATGTCTTCGTACATGGCTTCGACCTCGTCGTCAGGATGAGACGTCGTGGGAGCATGCACTTGTACAAGTGTCAAGGAATACCTTTTGGATAATTTTAAGACAAGGTACGCTACCCTTGACGACACACTGCCAACTTCTTCCACGTTGCTCCTGAGCGATTTATGGACCATAAAACCGACGCCACCTTGGGATGGTTGTTCTCCTTCTCGGAAGTAGAGGAGGTGGCCGGGATCTAGGGCTACTGTATCCTCCCCCTGTCTTCGGACTATAGTCCCAGAATGTGCCAATTTATACGACTCACCTCCGCTTCCAATTCTGCTAGGCGATCGTCCAGCCGCAGAGTGCGTCCGTTGTACGTCGCCAAATACAGTCGCCGGTGGTATTCTACCGTAACCCGGGGATTCTTAGCACCCCCTGTCGTACCCTTACCGTGGCCGGTACCGTGGCCAGGAATAGTACGACTACCGGGAACTGGGGGCCGTGGTATAAGGTTGACAGTCATATAACTCTCCACTCAGTTTGCCGACAAATCTTTTACTGTGCAAGCAGTAAGACTGTGGAACAGCTTGCCGGAGACCATCCGAAAAGCTAAAACCTTGTCAGTTTTTAAAAACCTGGTGAAGAATTATTATCTGTCATTATGAATAATTTCATTTTACATAATATGTATTAAAATCTCTATATGTGTAGGTATATATTTTTGTATGTATATGTGTACGTTTGCATCTAACTTTTAACTGCCTCGTTGGTCTCGCGGTTGGCGTGTGCGACTGCTGATCATGAGGTCTCGGGTTCGATTCCCGGGTCGGACCAAATGTTTGTATGATCTACAAATATTTGTTTCGGAGTTTGGGTGTTTTCTATGTATAATATGTATGTATTTACAAAAAAAAAAAGTATATATGTATTTGTATCAGTTGTCTAGTACCCATAACACAAGCTCTGCTTAGCTTGGGACTAGATGGCGTTGTCAAAAAAAAAAAAAAACTATTTTTTATAAAATTTATTTATTGTTTGAATATTCACGTAATGGTGTGTTACTGCAGTATAAACTGCCTCAAATCATAAAAACTCAATATCCCCACTAAGGTTGTCTAGAAGAAATCGCCGTAAGCGATAAGACCGCCTATTATTACATACCTACATCTTTGTTAACCATCTTTTGTTATGTTTTTTTTTTGTCATTTTATGTACACAATAAAGGTATAAATAAGTAAATTAAAATCTTTCAATATCTAAGATGTATAAATTCGCAATGCAAATCAGTCAGAAACTGAGATGGTATTACACTCTGCTCAAGCTGCTTTTGTAAAGACCTAAGAAAAACACGTTCATACTTGTATTACTACGTACTAAAATTTCGTATAGAGCGCTAATAAAAAAAACTAGTAAATCTAAAATATTAACATTACCATTGAAGTGGTTAAAAAACGACAGGAACAACAGGGTCCCAATTGCTAAAGCTCTCAAGGCTCTCTTGCTAAACAGTTGTCTTGTCTTGCATGGCGGAAACAAATTCCATGTATAGATATCTCAATTTCCCATGTAGATAGGAAACTAGCCAATCGCCTCTCAACGCCGCAATGAATCTATTTCCTGCATCGATTTCTACGGCTGCCTCGGAAATTGTTGTCCTACACGAATAAAGAATATTTGATTCTCAGAGCAATCTTTTCTTTAAGGCTTTTCTATTGTCTATTTTAGTAAAATTAATATTGCTTTAAGCGTTTTGAGCTGTTATAAAAACAGAGCTTTTTTTTTGTTTTTTTGAACCGACTAAAAACCGCACACTGAAAGCCGGGGAACCAGGTGCACCCTCGGAAAGGAAATCCCTGGAACCCTGACGTACCTCGGGAAACCCACTACTTGTAGGTGACCCCCTCCAGTGCAGGAACTCTAATATCTATTCACAATAGGGCGCGAGCACTTTATAGAACTCGCGCCGCCGCTTGGGCCTGCTTCTGCTAGTAAAAACAGATAAAAAAAGACCTGTTGCTTTATCACGTTGAAACTACTCGCTTACTGATAGCACCTCATTATCATATTTTATTAACTTCTAGCTGACCAGGCGAACTTAGTACCGCCACATTTTTTTCTAAATATTTTCTACATTTCCGATAATTCTAGGAATAGAAATACGCCACCATCTACCAGATAATCTAGAAATAGAAAAAAGGCGCCACCTACCGGATATCTGTGCAACTTAGATGCCAAACCGCCATCTATTAGGATATTATAGAACTAACAATGAAAAACTAACAAAAATACACATTAAAGTCGTATAATTAACAAATAAATAGATCATGGAACAATATTTAAAGTACTTTCTTTCTAGCAAAAAAAGAATGAATGAAATCGGACTATGTGTTATTGAATTACAATTAAGTACGTATTTAAACTTTCATTCCCTCTCTCCAGGAAACCGTGCTGAATTTCGGGATAAAAAGTACATATGTGCTACCTCGTAGTATGAACTCAAATCATGCCAATTTTGAATCCATTCAGTAATTTCGGCGTGATGCGCGGTCGAGATACAGACAGATAGACAGACGGACAGACAGACAAAAATGAAAAAAATACAGTTTAGGCTTCAGTATCGATTATAGAGAGCCCTCCAAAAAAAAATTTCAAAAACTCTTTAATGTACAGAATTGGACCTGTTACATTTCTATTATAAGTATAGATAAGTATAGATTGTGCGAAAAATAAACTAGTTTTCAACAAGAGTGAATAGTTCTAGTCATTGACCGTATTACACATCACTTTACCGCTAACCCTAATGACGTGATGATTCATTTCGTCGAAAAGGCAAGATAAACTTTCTAAAGTAATCGAACACATAAATGTATTTATTTCCCTAAAAGCTTAGATTATTAATAATCAAATCCTAAAAGGTTATCATTCCACTAAGTAGAGTAGAAACGTGTTTAACCAATACAATACCTCTCTCGCATCACTATATGAATATACATATTGGAACATTTGTAATTATCTCGAGTCTAAAGCTTTTGGTACATTATTATTGAAAACTCACTCGTTTTGAAACCTTCTATCAACGATTTCCAATTCAATTTGTTTGCTGGTACCTTTTCCGGTTCTAATTAAATTTATAATCGAATTACATAAATATAAAACTCAGACGCTTTGTATTTTATTCCACAAAGCTTAATGTATACGAGTAATGCGGTATTTTCAGTATAAGTAAAGTTTTCTGTTATACTGTTGAGAATGATTAATTTTTTAACGATTTATGTAAGCGATTAAGTTGAAAAGGAATTTAACTTAAAGCGGATCATAGAAATAAGCAATTTTATTAACCAGCTGTAAAAGATATCACTGAGCCAGTCGTGAATAAATTTATTTGAAGGTAATCTTCGTAACTAATGGACTCCCAGGATAATTTGCACATTTATCCTGGAATTCAATTTGATTTATGAGAATTAATAAATGAAATCTGTAAGACGTTTTGGCAGTTTGTATTTTGAAAATATTCTACCTGTATTTAAACGTGATGTGTAAAATGATCTAAGATGCATCAACATTGATAGGTGCTGTGGCGTAAGAGTACCACTACATTAAGACTTACTTAGACTTACGTGCTCGATTCAGTGTAATTATTTCTAAGTAAATCTATGTATATTATTAAAAAATTCTAATCTACTTTTGAGATTAAGATAAAGGAAAGTTAAATGAGAACAAGGTAATGCATATATGGTCATAAAATAAAATTAGTTTTGGATAGAGACACAGTGCTAAGGGTCAATAAATCTGATATCGCGAACCCATATTTTTGGTGTTTGATTGAAAAAAACACTATGACTTCAACTAGCCAAAGTTTACTGTTTCTTTACATAGCATTAAATGAATTCACTTCCGCTGTATGGTCCTTTTAAACTATAGTAGTATATATAACAGTTTTCAGTTATTCTTGAGGCAGGTTTATATGTGTAATAAATGCATATTACAGTGCCGATAATCCTAGAATTTCAAAGACTTCCGAGTGAAGCCGGGCAGTGTCGCTAGTAAAAAAATAAATTAGCATTCCTAACAATATTCTAAAAAGTAATGATATAATATATTATATATTTACAAAGGTACGACTAACAGGGTTAGGCATTGTAATATTCACCAACTTAACTATGAAACATTTTATAATTATTAAATAACCGAAGTAATAGAACTGACTGAACAGTTTAGCAGCGTTTAGTAAAAGAGCTTTGTATGTAAAAGCTATTCGGAAATTATTGGAAATATCGGTTTTAAACAAAAGACTTCATTTAAAATTTTCTGCTGGTGTTGTCTATTTTCAGCTATCTTGTAAATTAAAAAGTAATCTTTTAGCAGCGCCACCATTTTATTTTTCACTACTTTTTTAGCTTTTCGATACTACAGCTGTACACTTTAATTAACATAATAACGTTCTTCATTTCTAAAGATTACAATAGTGTGAGAGAAACAAACACTTCTATGCTAATAAATAAAATTGGACTGTCTGTTTGTAATATCAAAATAACCACTTTTTACTAAATGCATATTATATGTATGTTTACACGGTACACATACCAATTTTTTTTCCATGTTTGTGTACGTCTGTCTGTTTGTTCCGGCTAATCTCTGTAACGGCTGGATCGATTTTGACGGGACTTTCACAGGCAGTTAGCTGATGTAAAAAGAAGTAACTTAGGCTACTTTTTTAGACTAGCTTTGACCCGTGGTGTTACCCGCGTTTGTAAAGGTAAAACAATAACCGCAGTTATACAACCGCGGGACTCAGCTAGTTATGAAATAACCGTCATTGATCGGGGAAAATTAATATTACTCTCAACGGGGCATTAATCTGGAAAGGTAACTGCGCGAATCCAATTCGAAATAAGCAGGAAACTGCCACTCGAATCCCTTGGGTAGGTTGGTGATCATAATTTATCTTCGGGTTTGCTCCAAATACCCTTTCGGTAGTAGATGGAATACAGCGGACTCAATACAAATTCCTTATTTAAATGCCTCTTACAATACGATCGCAATACGAATTCTGTATCTCAGAATTTAGGTTCTTATAAATCTTCTAACAGTAGCAGTGATTTTATTTTTCAAATCAGTGTTACTGATAGCCTTGCAGTAAAATAAAGGCCTTTTATTCCAAATCACTATATTATGTCAGCAACAGACTGAGCCTGTAGCAAATATTACAAAGCCTCTGCCGAGAACATCAATATTTTTGTATGGTTATAATGTGTATTTGAGTCATTTATTTGCAATATGTAGAAAAAGTTCTAATCAAGAATATATTTTACATCTCTCATGTTCGGTAAGTAGGTTCTATTACCTACAAATGAGGCTTTAAGGTGACTAATTAGCGCTCTAGGGTAATAATGTAGCTAGAAAAGCCCTAGGGCGGTAAGTAATTAAATTAAAAAACTTCTTTCTTTCAAAAAGTTCGCGTACATCTAACCATCATACTGGCAATAGACATCATGCATTCAGCCCAATGACCAAAGAGGCCGCTTTGCTATTCAGCCTTTTCTTCGTGTGAGTATAATAGTCATCAATTTTAAATATCGAACGGCGAAGCTCAATTTCGTTCTTGAAAAAAAAAAAGTTCTTTACTTGATTCTTTTTAATGAAAAAATGCGGGAATAGAAAACTTTTACTTTAAATATTGTTTGTTAAAATGTTTTATTCTTATAATGCCGGTTTTTTTCTACTTTCCTCACAATCGAGATGTAAAGCAGAATAGTTAGCTCAGGTGTAAGCACCAATTGCACCCTCGAACTATCAATAAATATCTCGGGCTGCAATTTTGATGCCTCACAGCCCTTGGCTACTAATCTACTATTGCTATCCAGAATTACTCAGATAGTTTTTAAAAGAGGAGATCGTTTGCTTAATATGATTTTAGCCGACTTCTGTATTGTTGGATTCGTATTAAATTAAATAATATTATTTTAAAACGTTCAGTAAACAATGTTCTTTAACGAAAATAACGTCTCTATGTATCATTCATAATGATTTACATTACGAAACAGGAGTTTAAAATACAAGTAATCATTTTAATATAATATTTCGTAATGTAATATAATTGTTTAGTTTAAAACTAGCCAAAAGTTTGCTGACATCTATGTATACGAGTACATTCTATCATATTTCACCCAATTAAATAAATAAACATAATTATAGAGACGGCATAATTCATGTACTTCAGAAATTCAATTAAAACTGTTTATTAAAATTTATGACTGCCAAATGGAGGGACCACGACACGCTATTTATTGACCTCATTAAAATTTTGTGGCCGTGACTTATCCAAAAAAAACTCAAGAAAGTATGTGTTCCCGCAATCCTGACGCACGTTTGGCTACCGTACTATGAATTCGGTGTACTTCAACTGTTTAATAAAGGTTGTGTTTTAATTATGCTTTCATACTTATATAGTTCCATAAGTTGAAATAAAATTTTATTTTATCTATTGTTTAGGTCACTCGGGAAGAATTCTGTGCATGTGCGTAACACGGGAATCGCAGTACCTTTTGACTGGCTCCGAGGACACAAGTGTCATCGTGTGGGACCTCCACACTTTAGCTGTCAAGACAAAAATCTTGTAAGTCAATCTATTATATCTTGTATATAAATATACTTGACGGGCTGTTAAGTAATCTAATTGTTGGGAAAGATGTGATAGGTAGGTAATTTGTACGATGTCCGGGCGTAGTTTAGTTGTGTTTAGATATCTACCTGGTTACCATTATACGGGCACTATTAATCTAATTTCGGATCAAACAGCCTCTTCTGGTTTTGTTCGTAGACCCCAGCTAAGATCTCGGGGTAACTTTTTCATGTCTATGGCCTGTTTATATAGTAGTCCGCGCCACCTGCAACCATAGGTCGGTCACTGGGTTGGGCTCTGGTGGGCCCTTTGGCAGTTCAAGGATGATAAGTGCAGGTTTGGGCGTAACTTACGGGATGACCCTCTAGGACGCACGGGGCTTATCCAGTGTGGTGACCTGTGCTTAGCGAGGTCGAGCTTCTAGGGGTGTAGATCCAAAGGCGAGCCCGTTTGCCAGCGCTAGGTCGGGGGTCAAACAGCCGTGAGTGATGTGTGTCAAGTAATAAAAAAATACAAATTTATTTTAGGTAGTATTTTTATTATAAAGATGAATGGTATTTCAAAAGGAGTAGTAAGTACTACTACTATACTAATAGCCATAACAGCTTACACCCTATGCTAAAAACCTGTCAGCCTTAAGCAGTCCACTGCTGGACATAGGCCCTTCCTAGAAAGGCCCTAGAATGGAAGTTTGAGCCTACTATACCTACTATACTATACTATGCTATGCTATGCTATGCTATGCTTTGCTATGCTATGCTATGCTACGCTACACTACACTACACTACACTACACTACACTACACTGTCTATATATATACCTACTATTAAATTATCCTGCATAGATAGCTGGCCCGCCAGGCATGATCACCTCGCCTGGTCCGTTCCTCCACAGTTTGTTATAAACAAAAACTGTAAACTAGATTTCTTGGTTAATTGGGATATACTTATCTATTTATACAACTTCATTGCACACCACTACAGTATAACCTTTTTCAGACATATATACGGAGAGCAACATTAGGTATTAATAAGTGCAAACTATCGAAGATCAGAATCAAAGTTAAGCATAACACTCGGCAGTCGATTCCAAGCTAGTCAGAACCTGTACAATGAAAACCGATCTACAGACTATTGATAAACAAAATATATATCTTAAATACATATATATTATAGATAAATTATACTCAGTCAGAGGACCAATGATTGTGTTTTTCACACAGTCATTTGTTCTGGTTGGGAATCGAACCCGACGACCTCTGGCTAAGCAGTCAGGGTCACTAACCACTGTACCAGTTGTAGATCATAAAAATATATAAACTTTAAGGTACATTTATACTTAAGGCTAGTTTTAAACAACGTCATTTGTAATTCGTAGAGAACACATAGCGCCAGTACTGTGTGTGGCTGCCATCGTGAACAGGTCATTAGTGATCAGCGGGGGAGAGGATTCCGCTGTTATTGTGACGTCACTCGTGGATGGCGCTCTCGTAAGTATCTAAGTGTTATCCAATTTGTTATAATGGGTGATTATATCACTTTAACTAAACATAATATAATATATGTTTCGTAACATCGTTATGCCGAATTCAGGAAGGTCTATTGTATTTTAAGTAATTGATGTACGTGAAATAAGATCGTTGACATAGTACGTTTGTGCATAATTACTATATCATGTGTTTCAAGAACAGTTCCTACAAACTGGTACGAATTATTTTTGCAACAAGAAAAGTCATATAATCCAAATGAATATAAATTTAATCAATATCACAATTCAATTAAAACCTTCGTGTTTTTTAATGAAATTAAAAACTCGCTTGAATTAAAATTAAATGCAAACGACTGCAATAATTCAAATGGATATTAAAAAATTTAATTAATTAATAAAAAACAAACTAATAGAATATATAAAATAAACTTACTTTTACATACGTAACTAGTTGTAACATTTCGCAGGTAACAAAATTAGATCATCACCGAGGATCCGTGACAGGAATTAAAGTAATTCAGGATGGAGAAATTCTAGTCACATGCTCCCAAGACGGCACAGTTTGTACTTGGAATGTAGATAACTTCACACTGCTAAGCACTGTGTCAGCTGGTGTGCCAATACAAGCCATGGAAATAACAGACGACAATGTGTTCCTCATAACACTGCAAGGAGAAAATGAGTTGCATATCAGAACTTTTATAACTGGAACGCATCTGCATATTTTGAAGAGGCATAAGAACAGGGTATGTATGTAGAAGTTGACGTTTTTCAAACCTTGTTTAAAAAAAGGAGAATCTAACTTAACGAGTGTTTTTTACATGTTACTCTTTTAGAAAACTGATTTTAAATAGTATTTCATAATAATATTAATTTTTGAATTTGTTTCTAGTTTTTACTACTTACTAGGTTCGTACGTAAGGAGTGACAATATTAAATGATGAATTAGATATTGTACATCTATATTTACTAATAAAAAAGCGGCTAAGTGCAAGTCGGACTCATCCATGAAGCGTTCCGTAGCAGCAAGGAACATAATATAAAAGTTTATCATTCTCTTATTTTAGAAGTTACAGGGGAGGGGGGACATTTTACTACTATGGAAGTGTCTCTCGCGCAAAAAGCTTTTCAGTTTAGAAAAAAATGATATTAGAAACCTCATTTTTTTAATACCTATCCATAGATACCCATGCATAGGTTTGATAAAGAAAAGTTTTTGAGTTTCAGTTCTAAGTAAGGGGAAACCCCCAAAATGTATTGTTTTTTTTTTCTATTTTTGTGTGAAAATCTTAATGCGGTTCACAGAATACATCTACTTAGAAAGTTTCAACAGTGTAGTTCTTATAGTTTCGGAAAAAAGTGGCTGTAATATACGATGTAACACCTAGAGCGGACAGACAGTCAGACATGACGAATCCATAAGGGTTCCGTTTTTTGCCATTTGGCTACGGCACTCTAAAAACGCCAGAGTAAATAAAAATAGGTAATTAAAATTACTATTAAATTTGAGTATTATCAATGAGTACATAATTCATTTTAAATGATTCAATAATCCGATTCTAACGAAACTCTTCTGTATTCCGAATGTATTCCGAAAGTTTTAAAATATTAATTTATTCTTCAAACTTACCAGGTGTTGTATACAATGGAATCGGTGTATTTTATTTAGACTAGTGCCCAAGATCAAGTGAAAAACTTTCTGGGATCGTTATCTCAAAAAGTTTATTTAATTTTCTGACTAATATCGTATCCCTTTAATATATTTAATCTATTCAAAAATTTTCATTGCTCTGTATGTACAGGAAAAACATTCAAATAGCATTACTTTAAATCAATTTAAAGCCAGTTTTCGTTGATAAGTAAATAAATGTCACGGACTAATTAACTTTGCAAACAAACAGCAGTTCTATTGTTACTTAAAACAGGAAAGCTTTTGTTTGAAAGCCCACGGACTAAACACGTACAATAGAAAACTCCTTTTGAACTAAGAACCGTTTATACAGTTTCACAATCGAATTATGAGAAGACAAAGTTGCATAAACATGAATTAATTTATTTATCCCACTAACTTTGAAGCTCAATACTAAACAGAGAGAATATAAACGTACTCGGGCTATATCTTCCATCTTTCCAATTTAGAATATTTCTTACTTGCAATTTTTAATGTAAAACGTAGCAAAATGAAAAAGTTTTCACAACGGAGACCCCTGTTGTGCCCCGCAATAAGTTTATCTTTAAAACTTTGTTCAGCAATATGTCCCCATTATCTCGAACTCTGCGAGATACGAGAATATATTTTAATAAGATTGAAAGTGTTTCTTACTAAAGATAAATTCCAAGCGTAGGGTATCTCGAACTTTTGGTACAACTTTCTTCTGCGATAGACACGGGAGTGCATAAACTATCCAAACTAATTTACTACTTTATCAACTTATTTAAAAGGTTACAAAATGTGTGTTTATACTATATTTCATTTATTGTTAAAACATTTAAACATTTACTAACTTGGTATGCAAGAACATTTAGGAAGACGATAAAGTCAGTCAAAATTTTAAACAAAAGAAATCCTATACAATGCCGTAACTCTTTGTATAATGAGTTCTAATAAAACCTACTTTCTTCCATGTGTCAAGAAGATCCTTGACATTCTCCCTAACATTCGACCGCCGTAATTGAGGTTCACTAAATTGGTTAAGCTTTTACTTCATTCGTTAAAGAAAATAGATTACCAACGATTTCTATTAAGTGCTCTTAGACCCCGTTTTCTTATTACATTGGGTGGAAACGTGCCGCTAACAGTCGCTATAAGGTTACATTGATATTGAACTATAGAAACTTTGCTCTTTTATAGATTTTCAATTTAGATACTTCTTTCAACCGATAAAAAGGAGGTTCCAGGTTTCGAACTGATTTGAGTGATGATTTTTTATGAAGTGGGATATCCTTCCCGTTTCATCCCATTTGAATTGGTAAAAATGGTTGTCTGTAAAGTCTGTTTACGGACGATAGTTTAACGTGACAACGTCATAACGAAACATTGATGAAATGATCTCGCTTGCACTTCACGCCTTAAATGGAACGCCTCAGAGCCACATGACGTCAGGTAACGCCGCATGAGTCATGTTTTCTCGTGCGTGCAGCCGGCTCCTATAAGACTATCCCGTAATATCCCGGCTCTAAGACGTTGTCACGTCAAAATGAAAAAATGAATATTACAAATTGTGATTAAATATTATAATTAACCATAACGTAGGAGCATTGAAGTTGTCGATACGCTTTTTAATTATATTTTAATGTGCTTAAGTCTTATCACATCACACCAACTATTATTAGTCCACTGCTGGACTTAGGCCTCTCGTCCTTAGGTTTTGCTTCTTTTTTTTTACAGTACTCTTGGCGTATGTAGTTTGCTCCCTTAGTCACCTTTTACGATAACCACGGAATGATTAGGGGGAAGTGACATACCGTATTATTTTATTTTTAACCAACTTCAAAAAAGGAGGAGGTTGTCAATTCGACTGTACTTTTTTTTTACCACCAAATTTAAATGGTACCATTTTTTTTTTGTCGGTTTTTTTTGTTAAAATTTGTTTATAATTTATTGATTTATGTTACTTTATAGAATTGATATATAACGTGGTTAGATTCATTTTCTATAAAATTTAGTAACAAAATTATAATTACAACTACTATTGCGGGTATAAACACTTTTAAATTGCGTTTTGGTAAAATTCACTCAATGACTATTATTATGGGAAAACCACAAAGCCCCTTTGATCCTGCTATTCACAAACGCGTTCATTATTTATCCGTTTCAAGAGTCTCTTGAAGTCTACCAATAACGAATGTAAAGAGGAGCTATCGATGATGTTGTCTACCTCAAAGGATTACTTTTTCGTAGCAAACATAAGAGATTTGATATCAGTTTTTCATCATACTTTATTGTTAAGATAAATAATTTATTTCGTCTTATTTCTGTTAACTTAAACGACTTTAATCCTAAGTATTTGATTTCTAATGTCTTACATACGTAATGCGGTATACGTATTGTAAGTACTTATACCTACCTCGCTGCTTATTTCAACATGACAGACCGGCTTGATAATTTTCTACTTCCATAGTAATTAGTATATTAATGTAGATCTTAACAGTATTTTCTGCTGCAAGTTGTAAATTTCAAATATTTCAACAATTGTTAGACTTTAATCTAAAACTGTTTGTATTATTGTACGAGTATGAGTACGAGTACGAGTGTACGAGTACACAAATAAAGTTAAGTTGGAAAAACAACACTTTTACTACAAATACTACCAAATAATACTAACAACAAATCTGCTGACAAAGTCATGAGGTGGGCGGGATGGTAGAACCCTTCATTGGGGATTAGTATTTTCCTGGAGTTTGGGTTCATACAATCAATTTGTCAATTTTTTTTTCTACATTTTACTAAGCACTTTTAACAATAATGATAATCAAAACTGCAACTTACCTTTCCCTGCATCCTGATAAAATTATTGGTATATCTTAGGTGAAATGTTTCTCCGTGGCACATGATTCCTCACGCGCTGCAGTGGCTTGCTCCGATCAGCGTATATACTTGTACAGTTTGCATAGCGCCCAACTACTTCGTACATTGGCGGTGGCTCATGACTTGGCAGCGTTGGCGATCGCTGATAAGGATCACTTCCTGTTAGCTGCAGGTGAGAAAAGGACGAATGCGAATATAATCGATAAATGGACCCTCACCTATAAAAATCCTTTATTTTGTTAAAGTAATTTGACAACCTAAATTTAAAAAAAAACGTTAATATTAGAGTTTTAAAATCAAAATTAAAAATGGTCAGGATGATAAAAAAATATCTATGCATTCTATCTTATATGACTTTTCACTAGGTATGTTTTTGCCAATATTTTACCCCTACAACGCAAAAGCGTATTGTGACATTTTTGCTGACTGTCTACTCATTTCAGGCGGCAACAGAGTAACAATATATTCCTTTCATACGGAGGACAACCTGACGAATTTCCGACCTACTAAACAGACTAAAAGGCGCCAAACAAAATCCACAACAAACGTTTCAATGCTACAGGTAAACTCCTACATATTTTCATTTGAAATTATTCCATCCTAAAGTTTTCTTGTTTTCATTTTGTGAACGTATATTTAAAAAAAAGACATTTAACTATTACTTTCTATCATACTTACTTTATTTATGTTTCTAAGTCAAGTGATTTCCTGTTCCCACCAGGCAGAACAAAGTGAACTAATACCGATCAGCTGCCTCGAAGTATCTCGAGACGGTCAGCTAGCAGCCAGTGGTTGTGCTCGTGGCCTTGTTAGGGTCTGGCAGCTGTCAACCCATCGTCTACAGACTACCCTAAACGGACACATAGGACATGTGACCTGTGTTACATTTTCGCCAAATAATTTACTTGTTTTGAGCGGGTCTGAGGATAGAACAATCGTAGTTTGGCAGTTAGCGGACAATTCGCCATCACTGACTTATAAGGTGAGTAAAGATCTATACTAGTAAAATAAATGTGAAAGTTTGGATACAGGGGTGGATTGACGTTTGTTACCCAATTACGCTACAAAGGCTAGTTCAAATAAATAGCACATAGACTGCTATTGATACTGGAAAATAATAGGGCCAAATTTGACGTAACCGCGCGCGAAGTCAGAAGTATTGCCCCATAAGTTAAAAACAAACACAAATATATCATACACGGATAGAGTAGCTCGCAAATCTTTATTTTTCCGAGTCACGGACGATATCCATATCAGAGTTAAACGCATTCACTGTGAATGGTGTCCAATGACTATAATATATCCCAGAAGGAACAAAAATCCAATTCAAGGGACAGTATAACTTTAATCATCTTTTTTTCTGAATTCTTGATCTATAGAATCTGTAGTTATCTAAACTCAGTTTATACATCGGTTCATCGTATACGCAGGGTCACTCTGCAGCCTTGCAAACACTATTGATGATGTCAGATGGTCGACGGGCAATGTCAGGAGATCGGTCCCGAAATGTCCACGTATGGCTCGTTGACTCCGGTATTGTGCTCCATTCTACCGCCGCACCCACCGCCAGCCTCGACGTCACACTCAATATGAAGTTTGCCGTAAGTAATATTTCAATCAACCTATCGCCGTCCACTGCTGAACGAAGACCTCTTCTAGGAGTAGCAACTATCCCAGTCTCTTCGCATCCAAGTGATATACAAGTTCGAAACTTTGTAATATAATTATGAAGCTTTTGTAGGAGGTTAAGAACCATAACCAACCATAACCAGAACTTCTGAATATTATTCATTTATTGAATATAAGTCACAAGGAAGGTAAGTGCGTCTTGCCTAGCAGATGATCACAGGTCAAGTGAAGTGGGCGAGTGAATGCTGAACGATTATACTATCGGATTGACAACACAACATATCGATTATAACTATTCGATTAATATCTATTTATAATGTATTTATTTTTGCATTATATTTAAATATTCAACACGCCCCCTCAAAAATTAATCTATCGATTCTGTTTACAATTAATTACATAGTTATCTACATTGATCACACATAACTTCCAAGTGATTGGCTGGGGAAAATAATGAAGTAATGGTTCAACATTTGTTGCAAAGGATTAGGGAAACCCAGCGAAAACCTAATCAAACCATTTGACATTACAATTAATTTTACTTGAAATACTTTAATGAAATTCTCAAATACATGACATACTTATTCTAAGCCTATTTCAGCTCTATGTGTTTTAAATGCTAACGAAGGTAGCAGTTTTGTGAGCACATCGGCTAACTGTTTACCTGTGGGAATATAATTTAATTTTATGACATTTTTCTCAACCTGTTCTCGGGTAAAATGATATTTTATATATCAATATGCCTCGACTGCTTTTAATTAATTAGCTTATTCGCTATACTAATGCAGCCGTTATTATCCTCAAAAAAAACTATCGGATCTTTTAAATTCATGTGAATACTTATAGCTAGAGACTTAAGCCATAATGCTTCATTAAACGCCTCAAACAAGGCCATATATTCAGCTTCAGTGGAAGAAGCTGCTACTGATGTTTGTCTCTTTGTATTCCATGTAACAGTACAATTTTCAAATAATTTAAATGTAGTAACTCTTTCTATCTGTCATATTATTTCCTTCCCAATATGAGTCGACATAGCCACTAAGAATATGATTATAGTTACACTTTTTATATACTAATTTTAGATCAATTGAACCTTTTAAATATCTAAGCACACTTTTCAGGCATTGCCATAAATATTTATTATTTTATTAGTATTTCGACTCAATATATTAACAGCAGTGCTCAAGTCTGGTCTCGTACATAACATTACATACATTAAACAACCAATGAGATTACAACATGGTGCGTTATAATTACAATCTAAATTTAACGCTTTATAATTCGGTTTGATTTCCATAGGCGTATTTGTAGGATTACATTCAGACATTTAATATTTATTTAAGATTGTCTTAATATACATGCACTTTGGTCTAGTGTTATTTTATCATTACACTATGTAATTGTAATACCTAGAAATAATTTAATATCACCTAAGTCAGTCATAGCAAATTTACACTTTAAATACTATTTTATATCTGTCATAGTATGGATTTCAGCACATGCTATAACCAAATCATCGACATATTTATACATATACTCCCATTATTTAAAACATATATGCATCGATCAACTGATGAATTTTCGAAGCCCTTTTCTTTAAGTGATTGTTCAAATAGTTCGAAACAACATCTAGCTGCCTGTTTCAGGCAATACAGTACTCTATTTAATTTACAAGCATAATTATTTTTACTTTATAAACCCTCGGGAACATTATAGGCCATTTAAAAACGCAGTTTTGACGTCTTTGATGTACAAGTAAGTTATACTGCTTAGCAAAACTAATAATGAATCTGAAACTGTAAATCCTGGCAACAGGAGCAAAAGTTTCATTATAACCAAAGCTGACTTGACTGCAACCCCTTGCTACAAGACGGGCTTTGTATCTAAGAGGTTCTCCATATCATTATGTTTTATGGAGAAAACCCATTTGCAATCTAAAATGTTTTTATTAATAGGCCTAGGGACTAAGGTCCACGTGTTGTTAGTTAAAATATAATTAAGTTCATCTTTAATAGCCTGCTCCCACTGAGCTTTATCTTCTCGAGTTTTAATTTCACTATAAAAATTAGGAGCTTGACATATAATAGATTGTGCATATACTAAGCAATCGCCATCTATTTCTTTAGACAAGGGCATTACCTTTAAGCTTATTACTTCTACGTAAAGTATGTTCTGTGTGTTTATTGGTTATTATTGGGGGAGATATGTGTACATTCAGTTTCACGATCTGACTGAGCAGACTCGCTTATCTGAATTTCTGTGGGATTATTGAGACCTTGATCAGATTTTAAACTATCTGATTTAGAACTGTCAAAATGTTGACCCTCTACTGACACTGATTTTTGAACCTAGTTCAATGATATCAGTTTTGTCACTGGAAGTTTTAAGATCACTCCCTTCAAGCCTTAATTTAGGCCTGGATATCATAAAATTCGTCTCATCTATAACATCATCCCTTACAGTAACATATTTATTACTTTCAGTACTCCAAACTTTATAACCGTTTGGTTCATATCCCACCAATATACCTTTCCACGATTTATCATCAAATTGATTCTTGTTTGTTTTATTATGAACATAGACCGTAGATCCATAAGCTCTTAGGTATTTAATTTGTGGTTTCCTATTATGCCACATTTAAAATGGTGTTTGAGAGTGTTTCAAAGCTTTAGTAGGTGTTAAATTTACTAACAGCTGTCAATACAGCTTCACCCCAGAAACTTTTTTTTTTTTAAATTAGCACCGCTCAACATGGTGCGAGCTTTTTCAGTTACAGTTCTAATCATACGCTCTGAAACACCATTTAACTGTGAAGTTCTATGAACAGTTAAATGATAAGTTATTCCTTTTTACACACAGTAATCTTTCATGTCGGTAGATAAATATTCTCCACCATTATCGAAATACAGATTAAGTAACCAATAGTTAAAATTAGCTTCGTTTGCGATAATATCTTTAAAAACTGAGAATACATCTGACTTATATAATATCAGGTATACGGTACAGTAATGAGTATAATATCAACAAATATCACAAAATAATTTTAATTATCTACGGTCGAAGGATTGATAGCCACATACGTCGGAATGCACAATATATAATGGTCGTTTCACATAACTTTTATCTTTAATATTAATAAAAGTTTAGCATTTATACATGCCTTACATAACATATCAATTGTAAATATTGTTTCAATTTTATTTACATTATCAACCATGTTGTGAAAATCTATAGAGATTAAATTGTTTAAAAACTTACCATTAATTAACGTCTTACCATACCATCCTTGCATATAATATGAGCTCCATCTTGATCAAAATTAATCGTCATTCCAGCTCTCTGTATCTTAGAAACGGACAGTAAGTTATATGCAACCTCGGGGCAGAATAATACATCCTCCAAAATTCCATTAATACCCCATGTCACGGCCATAAAAGCAAATCTAGGCTGTTCATCAGCAGTAGTTGGTTCGATAACTACCGACTGAACAGTCCTGCTTCTCTCGGAAACTTCACTCTTATTCACTCTCTTGAAATAAAAATAATCATTAGTAACATGTCCTTTACGTCCACAATGATAGCATTTTAGAAAGTGTGTCTTCCTCTTTGCCTTCTAATTATAAATTTTATGCGGGTAGTTGTTTATTGAATATGTAATATGTATTTTCGATTCTTTTTCTTTTAAATACCTCGTTTTTATTTTCTGTCTGTAAAACTTTCATACTAGTATCACTAATACAATATAAATAATTTTAATTTCTTCTGACTTGGCTCCGGCAGCCAATATTTCCGTAATCAAATCTTCAAAAATAGTAAAATGTTTTATTAGTGGTGTATCACCTTATAATTTCAAAGACAATAACTGTTTTTTTTTTTTTAAGGCCAATTGTGTTGCGAAACTTTTTCGTTCGGAAAGGGTATCTAAATTTAAAAAAAATATTTAGCCGTTATTTCTTTCTTAACAAAACCAAGATAAGAATCTTCTAAATATTCAACAAAAATACTATTAGCAATACAATTCTTTTTGACCCACTCTTGATTCCGCGTTGCGGGTAGGTACTACCTCATCAGTTACACTTTTAACATCTATTTCCCTCAAAAACGCGCGTACTCTAAATTTCCAGATAATATACTTCTCGCCATTAAACGGTTTTATATTACGCTTTAATTTTCATTTTTCATTACAAACAATTTCAAAAAGAATACTTAGCTTTTTCACGATGTGGGTAGAACACTGTTGGCTAGTTTAAATTACGAACACCTTTAATATAATAACTTTTAGCAAAACATACTGTGCCCATAACCTGTAGGAGGTTAAGAACCAAAACACATTGATACTTCTGAATATTATTCATTTATTGAATATAAGTCACAAGGAAGGTAAGTGCGTCTTGCCTAGCAGATGATCACAGGTCAAGTGAAGTGGGCGAGTGAATGCTGAACGATTATACTATCGGATTGACAACACAACATATCGATTATAACTATTCGATTAATATCTATTTATAATGTATTTATTTTTGCATTATATTTAAATATTCAACAGCTTTAACTTAATATTCACCACATCTAGTCATCTAATTACAACGCGATCGTGTTTAAACTTCAAATAATTAATAGACTCATTAGAGTCTTACTTTATATTATTATAAAGTTTGTAGTACCATAATTAAGTATAATTTATTTTACACATAAAGCAAGTACCTAGTATAAATTTATCGAAATATGTATTATTTAGGTAGATTCCAGGGCACGCAAATTTTGGAATTCATTTCTTCTTTAAACATGTTCTTGAAGATTTAAAATTTAGATTAAAACACTTTTAGAAATTTTGCCATCTTACTTTAATTTTGGTCTCATCAATAGGTATTATCAGATGGTGATAATTCAGTTCGTATCTGGACATTAGCCGGCGGAGACAGTGGCGAAGAGAAGAGATCGGTATCTCACGCAGAAAGAATAACATGTTTTGCTTTAACTGCTGACTCGCAACATGTTGTAACTGGATCAATGGACATGTCTTTAAAAGTTTGGAAGTTAGATGGAGGAAAGTTGTCGCAGGTTAGTACATTATTTTTCATACCAACATTGAAGAAAAGCCTTCAAAGGCAGATTCCGTAAAATTGAAACATGATTTAAAAGATTTATTTTCAGTTCAGTTGAATTAAATTTAACAATTATTTTACATATAAGTAGGTATAAAACAAGATTAAAATTAAACTACTGTTATCCTTAAACAGGTTTTGGTCGGTCACTCAGACATAGTTACTTGCGTAGCCGTGTCTATCACTAATAAGACGCAAGTGGTATCAGGTTCTTGGGACTGTAACCTCATTGTGTGGGACATCAACACAGGATCAGACTTGCACCTGCTGTCCGGACATCTCGGCAAAGTGTCCTGCGTCAAAGTCACTGGCGATGGAACTATAGCTGTGTCTAGTAAGTTACAATAGTACTTTCACATACAAACATATGGTCACACCTTCTTCTCAGAGGGATAGGCAGAGACAATTGATCTCCACTTACTACGGTCCTGACATACCTCTCACATACATAATACTATTTTCACAGTAAACATGAAACATTACTAGAATAATTATTTTATCTATACTCCATACAGATTATTAAAATTGAAGTGTTCGTTTGTAATTTTAAATTAACAGCTTTTCACTAAATGCTAATGTAAGTATATACGATACTTACATCAAAATATCTTTTTTTTTGTCTGTCTCTCTGTTTGTTTCGGATAATCTCTGGAATAGCTGGACCGATTTTGACGGAACTTTCACTAATATGTAGCTGATGATATAAGGAATTACTTAGGCTATTTTTTTAAGAAAAGCTTCACCCCGCGGCGTTACCCGCGGTTATTGTCGTACCAATGACACCAGTAACACCGCGGGGTTCAGGTAGTTCGAAAATAAACTTACATACTTGTTTTCATCTTCACCTAATACCTACAAGAGCCCTTTTTCATGATTAAAAAGTAATATTTCTCTTATAGGTCGTGTTGATAAATTTAATCATAGTTCCACCCAAAATTTTCCATTTAATTACGAACATATTACATACACATTAATTAAGAACATACACAATAATACTTTCCCAAAAGTGACTAGTACTGCTAGCGCTTTGTTTACCACCACTTGATGTATTTACCAGGTGCTGAAGACAAGACCCTTATTATCTGGGAAACAAAAAGAGGTCTAGCTTTGACATCCTTGTCGCTGCATGTGCCACTACTCGGCTTTCAAATCACAAGCGATTGTGCAAGAATCGTCGTACATCTTTTGGATAGGGGTAAGTTGATGAATATACAGATTCTTGCACTACTAGAAAACTACAAACTGCCTTCAAATTACAAGCTATTGTGTAAGAATCGTCGTACATCTTTTGGATAGGGGAAAGTTGATGAATAGACAGATTCTTGCACTACTAGAAAACTACAAACTTTAAGTCCAAAACTTTATTACAGTACGAAATCTTTCTTTACGTAAATATTTCACGAGTTTGTATGTACTCTACTCGTGTATAAAAGGTTAAGGACCACTGCTCCTATTGAAAAAGTAAAAAGTAAATTGTGAGTCAGGCTACCAATGTAAATAAATAGGTACACGTTGTTAAAGTAGTGAGACTGACGGGTGACAATCGAACTGAGTTAGCCTATTAGGATGAGACGGGTCAACGTCTATCGGGGATCACGGACTAATGGACAATTTCAATTGCCTACTTTCCTGATTATAGCCAAGTATCGTAACACTTTTGTGGTTATTAGTGGGCAAGAGACCGAAAGACCCATTCGTCCTCCCCTCAAAGTCTGGTAATATCCAAGTGGATCTTCCACCCGTCCGTCAATAAAACGAAAAAGCCGCTAGTGTAAAATATATTGCAACAAAAAATACTAGTCTATATTAACAAAAAATAACAGGTTTCTAACGTTTAGCTTAGGGGAGAGAGACTATTATGTATGGATTCAACAATTTTTTTAATTTAGGCCGGGTCTAGACTCAATTTCTACATCTACCCTTATGATGAATAAGTAATCAATAAATCTTACAAAGACTGAATGTTGAATCTTGAATGAATATTTCCTAGGTTGCCTCCCAATGATCTGTTTACACAATACTCCTGCTACGTATGTCAAGATTCCAACTTATGCAGCACCTACCAAAGATGTGGATGGTGAGTCTGTTGTTTATATTATTGACTCTTAAATTCTCTGTAATTATAAGCGTACACTTGATTTAGGGCGACCATGTAAAAGATGCATTTCAGGCAATTCAAAGGTATACAATACCTGTATAATGGTATATTGCCCGATAAAGGTTTAATTAATGAAAATCGCGTTAATTTGTCCGCTGACGACAAGGCTCTTTAGAAAGAACCTTTCGGCTTAGTATACCACGTTGGCCAGACGGGTTATTAAAAGTTAATATACAAAATCTGTTACATAGTAACGTTAATTCCTGTATACGTACATGATTATTTTGTTTACACTACTTATTATAAATTTGATATGGTCATAATAATCATTAGATGCTTTAAAATGCATGATACACATACAATACGTGAACTGAATACTTAACAGTAATAAGGTTACTGATAAGAATAAATCGTTTGCTGTATAGAACTTCGGCCGTTGGCACCGAAGCGACCGATGAGAAGATTATTAAAGAAGGAAGTATCTTTAGACACGTACACTTGGCAGAAGAAATATGGACATCTTACTTCTGCAGCTATGATGGCTCAAGTGGACGAACGATTAAAGAGGAGGTATGCGCAGGCAACATTTATAATTTCTTTTGTTTATTAGCGAGTATTAGCTTAAGAAGATAAGTGCGAGTGCTTATTAGTAATAAAGGTATATTTTTTGTGTAAATAATTCTTTGCCGTTGCCAAAAATACATTATTTACTAACTTTGCCACAAGTTAAGTTATGATATCACATAAATAAAAATAAAAAATAGTACTAATAGTATTACAAATATTTGTATTCAGATCATTCAAATATCAAATTCAATTTGGTTATAATATTCTTTCACGTCAATCGGTTCAATAGGTAAGAACCGATTTTATTTGCCCAGATTTCGTAATTTCGGTACAAAAATGTCTGGAAAAACACTTTAGTAAAAAATAGATTTTCATTTACACTTGTACGACATTTAATTAATACGACGTATAATGTTTTCAAGGTTCTCGGTATCAGCTTCAATGGAGGAAATCTCAAAAATACAGGAGGCAAAAAACAAAGATTTAGGTTCCCAGGTAATATTATAGTCATATAAATTACTACATATTAACGTATCATATAACATATTATATTATTATATGTGACGCATCTTTTGGCTCGCCGTAGTATCCACCGAACCGTTCGAGCCAAATGAAGTCTGTTCAACAAAGGAGACTGTGGCTACATTTAGCAAGTCTAGCAATTCTTAATTATAAAAGAATTAACGTAATGTTAAATTTAAAGAATTTATTGAGGAGTTTATTTCATAGCTTCTTTCCAGCTAAAATACCAAGAGCTACCTCTTAAGCCAAGATGCAAGTGTTTCGAGTAAATTCTCTTCCTACACTCGTAAACGCCTCTATTTACTAGTATTGTTGACTAACATTTGGTTTGGCCACGTGACTTTGGGATGACGTCATTCTTATACGTTTGTTACTTTTCTAATAACATTAACGTTTCTGGAATGCCAATTTCACCAAGGGGCTTGGCTCAGTCGCTCTTTGGGGAATACAGTTCCCTAACAATACCGTAAAAAAATTACTGACACTCGGCCCTTTTTATATTAATGGCTTTTCATTTTTAAATTTATTTCTTACACTTAAATGTTTTGTCTAAATTTTTTATAGTTTACATATAACCCATTTGAACTCCGTTTTCTATGAAATAAAAATCTATTGTCGTAATATGGCAGGTAAGCTTAGGACCAGAAGAGGCGGCTATAGCACAATCACAACACTTCGATCAGCTCGAAGCTTTGTGGAACAAGATATCTCCGCCACGACGACGATCTAACAAGGTAAGAATTTTGATATTACGCCGTATCCTTCGAAGTTGTGCTGCACTTTATTTATTTTTATAGGTATAAAAGTTCGCCTGGACTGTTTTTAATGTCTTTTTATATTTTCATTGACCAATATACCTACAGTAATCTGTCACTGCACAGATTTTTGTGCCATGGCAAATCGACATACATAAAAAAATACTGGATCCATACTGTGCAATGTAGCCGTTTTTACATAACTTTAAACGTCGCATTTTATATTTTTAATTCACAAACATAAAACACAAGAACAAACACATTGTGTCCAACTGCCAATCGTCGTGGTTTCGGTTCCCACCGAGCACATACAATTGTTTGATGAGCAGGTTTTTTTTCTCCTGGCTTTAATTTTTCTGTCAAGAAACATATTTATCCCACCAAAGACATTTTCATGTAAAATGTTGCCAAGACGACTGCATATGGCTTACCCTGTGAAAAAGATATCAGATCTCATGTAGAGCCAAGGTTCTGAATCTACACGCCCTAACTTCATAAACTCTTCATCTCAGTAAAAATGTATGGCTTCGCCGTTTCGCTACCACACCGTCACAAAGGGGAAACGAACACCTTTTGTGTTTGCAAATATCTAGTTTCTGAAGTAATGTGTTATACGAATATTTAGTTTCTGAAGTGACGAAACAGCCAAGCCATACATTTTTACTGAGATGTAGAGTTTATGAAGTTAGGGTTGGTAGAGTTAGGGCGTGTAGATTCAGAACCTTGGCTCTACATGAGATCTGATATCTTTTTCACAGGGTAAGCCATATGCAGTCGTCTTGGCAACATTTTACATGAAAATGTTTTTGGTGGGATTTCATTTCTTTTTGTAAGTTGCTTAAGGCAGTTTTTTTCTTTTTTTGGGCTGCATTTCTTGTACATCTTCTTTCTTCTTTTGAAAAAGTACGTGTACCAAAACTAAAACCTCTAGCATAAACATTTGTGAAAATCTCAAACAAACTTCCACCCCCCTAATTTGGGGGTTGGGGGGCGAAAGTAATAGGTTTATGAATTTTTTTGTTGTTTGTATACTAAACTTAGTTTACATACCAAATTTCAGCTTTCTAGCACTTCAGGAAGTAACAGTTAACAGTTTTGATGATCATCAGTGTGTCAGTGACGAAATCGGTGTTTTTTAGGTATCAATAAAATCTAAAGTATCAGAGCTATGCAATTGGAACTTTGTATGTTTTATTAGTCTATTGGTCACATCATATCCTGAGAATTTGAACTATCTGGTATATCGGTAACCAAAGTTATGAGGGTTCAAAAAAACGACGAAACGCTTCGAGAATAGGTAGGTAGTGCCCTTGCGCTTCGCTTGGCTCGTCTTGGCGGGGGCACGACCGTGCCCCCAGATTAGCAGTCTGGTTAGTATCATAGGCTCTGCTCAATTTATGATCAGACAGGTGTGTGTGAAATTATTGTTATTAAAGTATACAGGAACCTGTGCCTGTGTATTAATAATAAACAGGTTTTTCCTGCCATAGGACTTCATAGTAATCTTGAAACCTTTAATCCTACTATACCTATGAAGTCGACTACAGTGTGAAGGTTGTTATATTAAATATATTTTATATTATAAAGCTGAAGAGTTTGTTTGTTTGTTTGAATGTGCTAATCTCAGGAACTACTGTTCCGATTTGAAAAAATCTTTCAGTGTTAGATAGGCCATATATCGAGGTAGGCTATAGGCTATAATATATCATCACGCTAAGACCAATAGGAGCAATATAGTTATAGAGATATGCGGTTTTCTAGTCCCTAACAACTAACTTTGTTACAGTCTCTTTCAAAACAAAGTTCGTTAATCGAAAGTCGTTTTGATTCGTCGGACGAGGAGCACACGCCAGTGGAAGAACAAGGTAACTTCGTTTAACTTTCTCACTTATTACTTACACTATCTTATCTCTTTTGTCATAAACTATGTAACAATCTCGTTTTAGTTGCTTTCTTATCTCTGTGGTGTAATTGACGTTCGTTATCGCTTCGAACTTCGCGTGAATCATTCGAGCGAATCGACATTTATCATAATCTCATTTTGATTTTTTTATTGCCTCCTGCTTTGAAAATAATATTACGATGTTGTTTATGTGTATAAAGTATCGTATAATAGGATTTATTTTAAAGATTGCCGTAGGTTGCATCGTCATTGGGCGTTTTTTGATAAATTGGTAATGCTAAAAGAAATGGTAGTATAGAAGTTATTAGGAACTTCTTAATCGATAGTAAGATTAATAACTACCTGATTTGAAAATGCTTGTGATAAGTGAATGTTCCCGTTCATTTTGTTGCCAAAATATGACATGGTTGCACAATAAACAAAATCTATTGATCATCGTGCAGGGGGTTTTTATTGTTTGTAAACTCTTGTCGGAACTGCACTTGGGCTCAGGTAAATTGTGATTGTGGTGATTAAGTACGCATAGCCTGATAGAGATCGTGATTATGCTGAATTTATAATTATACTAGCTTACCCAAGCAACATCGTTTGCGTACAAACTACCATCCCCCGTTTTAACCCCAAAAGGGGGTTAATTTCTAAAGATATATTATTAGTACACCTCCACACCGGAGGACTTAGGACTTTCATACAAACGTCCAACCCCCGTTTTACCCCCTTAGGGGTTGAGTTTCGTATAATCCGTTCTTAGCGGATGTCTACACCCTATAAGGAACCTACCTGCAAAATTTCAAGTTTGTGGGTGTTATAATTTCTGATATTTTGTGATTAATAAGTGAGTGGTATTTCGCTTTTATTTAAATAGATTTCGAATTGGGCTATGATAGTGTGTGTATTAAAGTATATATTTTTTTACAGAGCACATGGTCGAGTAAGGCTACTCAATATATTTCTACAATAAATCTATTTTAAGCTGTCTATAATTGAACATTTCTGAAGAGCTGGTCTCTTTGTATAATAATTAAATTGAACGATGTTATGTTACATGTGTTTATAACTTTTATGGGTTTAAATTGGATTGTTTATATTTAAGTTTTTGAAGAATTTAATTATGAATAATTTGTTTAAGTTTATTCTAATTATACTTCATAGGTTTAAAAGGACGTAAGTTAAGCGATGATTTTTTCCGAAACTTGTCGTTGTAGCAAAGAACATTGTTGCTAATATTGCATAACACACACTTGTGAAATGTTATAATATTCCAAACAGATTAAAGTTACTGTAATTACCTTTGAGCAGTTTATACTCAATATATATATTGTGATCTTTTAGAGTTGTTTATAATATTTCTGGGCCGGTTCCTTCAAATACTGATTTTCGTTTACATTTTCTATGTCACATAGTCCAGGATCCCCGGAACAAATTTTACAAGTTATTACTATCAAGCTATTTTTCGTGAGAGGCTTCAATTTGACGAGGGGCCCACCTTTCACCTTACAAAATTTTTCGATTGTGGTAGCTAAAAGGGCTAGCAGGGAAAAAAACTTTTGAGCGTAGGGCCGGGATAACGTATCACGCAATTTGTAGGACAATGTAGCTGTTAAATTATATAAATATCACTCAGCGACTCACGAAAAATTTGCTTGATAGTAATAACTTGTAAAATTTGTTTCGGGGATCCCGGACTAACACGAACGTACTACACAAAACTTTAACGTAATTTTTATCAGTTTCAATTCGTTCAAATTATTTAATAAGTTTTTTTATATTTACTAAAACGCCTATGAAGATTCCAAGTAAACAGTGAGGTACCAACATCTGTAATTGTTACGGCCAGAGATATCTGTCTCGTAATTAATATAGACACTGGCTAGCTAAGATAGATATAGTTAAACTATTACCACTGTGTCCTCCTGAGATGGGAAGCGAATAAGTTTTTATACACCTGTAATTTTAACTTCTAGGTTTTTTTTTGTTTTTATAAGACTCTTTAGTCTGATAGATTCATGAGTAAATCTCATGCACACTTCTTGATAGACTTCGCATTCCTATTGATCTCTCTTTCATATGTATTTGTTATAGCTGCCAGCTTTTGATAAGACACACTCCAAAGCATGGTTCCTTTCCTCTATGATCTCGGGTCCTTCAAGCCGCCATAGTGTGGGTTACCATGCTGTATTGTCCGCTTTCACAATGGGAACGTTGAACAACACTCTTGGATTCTATTCACGCTTTCGATCAGGCTGAGTAGTCATTTTCAGCTAATTATTAAAAAAAAATCGTATGCTGACAGTAATGCTCAAACTTCTAAAGAATAATCATTATTAATAAAAACATCAATATACTAATTTATCTAGTTTTTAACTTTACCTGAACCATAAGAGTTTCCGAATAAATGTTTGTTTGCTGTGAAAATAAACACTCTCTATTTAAAAACTTTTTCTACCAGAGCCAAAAAAAAAATTTTGATTTGGCACGTTTGCCAAATCAAATTTTCTATAAAAGAACTATTTGAATAGCCTGATTTTTTTAAAGAATATTTGTATGTGGTTAAGAAAGCAACTAGTAAATAAAAACATGTTAAACCTGAGAACTGGCCCTGTCGTAGTCTACTTTGTTATCGAATCACGCTATGAAATTGTGACTGCACATTCTAAAATGTACTTAGTATCTATGCAGATAGGTAGTAAAATAGCGCTACGTAAATAAGATTAAAAATAGAATCTAAATAGGTTAATTTTGCATTTATTTCTTACATATTTAATGAAAATGTACTAATTCTACTGCTGTTTTGTTTGGAGTTCTATTAGTTTATTTATGAATTGTTCTGCTGGACAAGCAATTTTAAGTTAAGTAACAAATATTGTTATCAGGTATACATTTTAAAAAATATGGTAAATTAATGAAAATAATTTTATCTCGTATCACAAATTATTTATTTCTTTATTAGTTTAATAAACTGTTTTATCACAATAAATAATAATTATCAATTTAATTAGAAAAATAATAAACATTGTTTTTTTATTTGTTCTGTTTGTTGTCTAATAAGTTTAATAGTATTTAATAAAAATATAGTTGTAGCTTAAGATACTCTTAGTTAATTATATAGGTATAGAAGTAATCTCCCCGATTTATGTATTGAACTAGTGTTTTCCAACTGTGATCCCTTATAAAGACTTCTACATAAGTACACGTAGTATTCAAACTACTTTAATAACCTTTATAAATAGTTAGTATTAATAAACGTCTGTTACTCTATTTATCGAAATGTTTTCTAACGAACTAAATTTAAAATATAAAACTCAAACCTCTATTATAATTTTTTACTTGAACAACAGAAAATATTGTTTGTGTCACTTTATCGACATCTCAAAATAAATAATAGTTTAGATAAACTAAAATAACACGCTTTTATAAATAAACCAAACTAAAAAGTAGAAAATAATTTTAATATAAAAAGGCGTGGGGTGCTCTATGAATATGGCGTGGCCCACGCTTTCTTTACATTAAAATTATTTTCAACTTTTTAGTTTGGTTTATTTATCAAAGCGATTTTTTTTTTGTTTTTTTAAACTATTATTTCATTTTTTTCAAATTATTATATTGTCAATGGTCCTCGATAGGTCTACTAAGTTTAAATGAAATCTGACTGTTTATAGTAGGTCGAAATCAAGTCCAAAGAAGTCGGTTACAATAACCATACAGGTGAAACTAATAAAAAACGTGTAAAAAAACGTATTCTGAGCACACGTAATTATTGTTTCATTTAATTCAAAACAAACTGTTAAATACACTCTGTAACGCAATAACAATTATGTTACAGAGTGGATTTTACACTCTGTTTTCTCTTTACAAAAATATACACATCGTTTCTTCTTTCGTGTTTGTATTGCAAGTGATTTTTCATTTTTGTGTTTTTTAATTCCATGAGATCTTAATTTTAATAATAGACTATTGTGTTGGTTATATAGCTTAGCCTTTAGTTTAAATATTAAAGCAAGTTTAAGAGTAGCAAAGATTTGTGCTGTGTAGAATTTCTAAAATTTTAATGTTGATATCTACTAGTCGTTACAATGTATGTATAAATTAGAAAATGCAATAATATTTCATAAGTAGATGCACTTACTTGTAGTTGATAGGCTGAATTATCTTCTAAACAAAACTTCTGCCGACAGAGCTAGCACGATTTAAGCTTTTTCACTGTCACAAACCAGCTAAGAGTATTTCTTAGGAGAATTCGAAAAAATACACTTAAGGACAGCAAAATCTACATCACAACGAAATCACCTATGTTTTTTTGGAACGTAAAGCTGCAGACTTCAGTACATTGTACTAAATTGAAATACTCTTGTCCTTAAGTGTAAATAATAATTGCAATAAGTTTTAATACTACATATAATCGTTAAACACTGTCACCTTGTTAACTATTTATATAGAGTTTTATATATTTATCGTTTCTTATTCCTCACATGTGTGAGTTTTATTTTTGACCTGTCGTGGCATTATATCTGAAAATATATCCTCTGTGTTTCTTAAATGTGTTTTTATTGCCATAATATATTTCCTCTAGATCTTATTCCATTCCTAAAACATACCTCCTAGCAATCATTTAAAGGTAGTAGAGCCACGCTGATTTCAGCACAAACGGGCCGACTTGACCGTAGCGGTACTACCCTCGCACGGAAGATCAACCTACAATGACAGCGTTCGTGCTGTAGTGTTTCGTTGGTGAGTGCGAGATAGGAGGCCCAATGATACATACCTAAGCTTTACTAGGCTACCATGGTGTGGGTCACCATACTGCATTGTTGCATTGTCTGGATTCGTAATGAGTATGGTAACCACCAATCACCGCTGTGGTCACTTTCAGGGCCGTAGCATAAGCTGAGCTATGGCCCTTTAGTCACACAGCCAGATTATTTCACTGTTTTATATTGTTTGTTTGTTTTGTAGTCTTGTCAAATGTCTTATTTGTCTCTTTTTTATGTTGATTTTTTGTGAATCTGACTAATAAATGTATTTCTTTCTTTCTCTTTTTCACCATTTTTGGATTCTGGTTATGCTTTCCATCAGACACATTGGCACAGTCCGTGCCGTGACACACGGCAGTGAGGCTTGGGTCAACGGTCGACCATTGTCGTTTTTGGGTGCCGTTCAATAATATAAATTTCGCTGATTGTCCATACAGACTCGGTGTTTTCGTTGTTTACCGTTATGGTTGGTCTGATTTGGACACGCGAGATTAGAAGTCGCGTCGATTAGGCGCGATCCGCGACAGTTAAAACGGGTGTATTATAATTAGAATACTTGGGAACCTGTACAGCCACTTAGGAGTGATGAATGTGTGACGACGCAGAGAGAGCACCAAGAGGGCCCCTTAGAACGCCGATATCAAGGAATTCACACATCTCCAGTAAGTGCTTGAGATTACATTAGCTTAGAATAAGAACAGGGTGAAGCGCCCTGAAGTTGAATTCTTTCGCCAGTGAACTGGCTTAGCGATTGAATGCCTGTACTATGGGCCCTATAGACATTACAAATTTTACAAGGTGAACGCTATATTGGCGAAAGGATTAAACATTGTGTTCAACCGTGTGCCGTGACAACTCGTATAATACCCATTTGACTACCGAGAGGGCTAACAAAATACTAGTAATATGTGTGACCTATGATTCTAATGTTATGTTAAGTAACAATCAATCAGTAAAATGTAACTACTCGACTACTCAAGGAGCTATTAGAATAGCTCGCTTTATTTTGCTATTGGGTCTCGTCCGTCAGTCTGCATCATTTAAGGCTTAAAAAGTCAAGACAGAGTAGAATCGGACATATCTCTCTAGATTCTGGAAGATTTTGTCTTCATTTTATGTAATACGAGCAGACGTATTGCCTGATGGTAAGCAATTTGGCCGTTGACTGCACGTTTGGCCTAGTGGTTTAATGGTCACCACGCCGTTTCCTACTTCGCCAAGTGTCGTGGGTTCAAATCCCACCTAGGACAACACTTTGTGTGATCCACAAATTGTTGTTCTGAGTCGGGGTGTTCTTTGTGTCCGTTTCATGTATGTTTGTAAAGTCCCCCGCGACACAGGATTTATTCCTAGTGCGGGAGTTGTCTTTTTAAAAAAAAAAAAATTACCGCCGCCCATGGACACCCGCAACACCAGAGGCGTCACAAGTGCGTTGCTGGCCTTTGGAGGATGGGGGGAGGGGTTGGGGTATGGGCCTTTGGTATCCTCACTCACTCGGTGAAACACAGCGCAAGCTGTTTCACACCGGTTTTCTGTAAAGCCGTGGCTCCGGTCGAGCCAAAACGTGGCTCTTCCACGGTAAAAATGTATGTATCTCCGTTTGTACTATTTGAATCCTCATTTCTTGTACTTCATATAAAGACATGTCGATTTGTGATAATTCAAGTGTATTCAATTTAATTTAACTTATGACATTCTGTTAATATAATATTTGCACACCGCAAAATGTGGTAGGACCTAGCCTACCTCTAAAATAAGCATAAGATCTGTAACTAACCTATGTTTCCGCAAATAAATGATTGATTGATTGATTGCAATGCGGCCAGTTGAGGTCACCCTCAGATTAGCAAGAGGAATGATTAAAGTATGGTCACTGAGCAAAAGCTGCACTAGAATTACTTATCACCAGTTGCACTATTTATTTATTTACAACATCACGCACTTGTGTACTAGTACTTCATGCATAGGGCATTCTCTACCAGCCAACCTTTCGGGGAAGTTGAGATCTAGTAAGGCAGGCGCTTACAGTTGTACTAAGCAACAGAAACAAGAACAATTGATATACCTAACAGATATACCATACATATGCATACAAATATATAAACACACAAAAATAAAAAGTTTATAATCGTACACTATAGCTAAAAGACTACAAGGAAAGTGTTCTATTGATTAGATAACTCCACCATCTGAAGAAGGCAGAGTTACCTAATCGGAGTTACCTGCTATTACTTGCAAGGATCTGAGGATTCCTCTATTTTAAAAATATTTCTTTAATGGCATGTCATTCCACGCACCTTTAAAGTAAAACCGTTACTAAACGAAAAATTTCACGAATTGAGTTATCAGTGCCATCTATCTAAAATACACGTAAACTGTAAAATAAACTGGTCCTTTTTGTCAAATGTCGTACATAACGCCATTTAGCGGTAAATTAAAGCGTTACTAAACCGAGTTATGATTGGCTCACTTAAAACAATATAGTGTCTATACCAATAAGAACATGATCGTAGAAGAGTGATGACGGAAGCTTAAAGCAACAATGTTATTATTTGGATAAACACGGCTGCAAGTCACAAAAAAAGCAAGTTTTTGATATTTTTTAATAGGTATAGTGTTTCAATTTGTATAGACACAGTTTTCGTGTTAAGAAATTACGCAATTCATAATTCAATTTTATTGATAAAATGTTACAGTTTGTATAGTCACAGTTTACCTTTATTTTTTTAGAGATTAATCCTATGACGTTTATCTCTAAAGAGTAACCATTCCTTTAGTTACAGTTTTTCGATAAGTAAAGAGTAAATTAAATCATGTGCTTAATTACAATAGTGGAACATTTATGTTAGTCACAGTTTATTTTTTTAGGCAACGTAAATTTTGCATTAATATTTTAGAAGTAAAAGTTCATTCGGGCGTTCTGGTCTCTCGCCAAGGCCATCAAAGGGAATTTCTGCATGTATATTCCTATGAGTAGAGGTACAGAAATCCACCTCTACTTATAGAAAATAATTGCACGGTTGGCCTGGTGGTTTAAGCGGTCGACCCGCACATTCTACTATGCCAAGGGTTGAGGGTTCAAATCCCACATGGGACATCACTTTGTCTGATCCACAATAGTTGTTTTAAGTCTGGGTTTTCTCTGTGCCCATTTCATGTATGTTTGTAAAGTCCCCGCGACACAGGATGTAAATTTCTAAGGCGGGAGTTGTGTTTATAAAAGAAAAGAAAAATTCGCTGGCCTACGACGCAAAGGAGAAAGCCGATCTTTTGGCCAAGCATTTTGCGTCCAATTCGATCTTGGATGACGGGGAACAGGAGCCGCCTACCATACTGCGGTGCGAGAGCCATATGCTGGATATCCAGTTCCACCAACGCTCAGTGCGTTTAGCACTTCTATACCTTGTTATCCATAAGTCGAGTGGCCCTGATGGAATCCCTTCTAATGTGTTGAAGATGTGTGCTCCAAAGTTGGCACCAGTTTTAACGCATCTTTTCCGGCTCCCCTACTCCTCTGGCGTGATCCCCACATCATCGAAAACAACATTGGTCCACCCGATCCCTAAAAAAGGCAATTGCTCAAATCCGTCCAACTACAGGCCGGTAACCATAACTTCCCTCTTCTCGAAAATAATGGAGAAAATCCATCATTAACTATCAACTCCTGCGGTACCTAGAGGGTCATCATCTGCTTAGTGACCAGCAGTACGTCTCAGCCTTAGCAGTTAGTTTGGACATTGCGAAGGCCTTCGATCGGGTCTGGCACAAAGTGCTTCTTTCGAAGCTCCCTTCCTATGGTCCTGAGAAACTATGCGAATGGGTCACTAGCTTTTTAGCAGATAAAAGCATAAAGGTCGTAGTCGACGGTGAGTGCTCTAACTCCTTATCTGTGCTGGTGTCCCGCAAGGCTGTGTGCTATCGCCTACTTTGTTCCTCCTCCATATCAATGACATGTTGCAAATTAACAGCATTCATTGCTATGCCGATACAGTACACAGTACGGGCGCTGCTCTCTACGCCGGCACCAATAATATTTCTCAGGAAAACGTCATTGAGAGTCGAAACAAACTTGTGTCTGAAATTGAGACCAGTTTGGAAAAGGTATCAGATTGGGGTAGACTTAATTAAGTCCAATTTAACCCCACAGAGACAGAAATTTGAAGATATATTTCCTCGTTTTGAAGACACTCCCCTACCTGTCTAAGCCAGTTTGGTGTCGACTTATCGAATGAAGTCCAGTTTAGTAGCCATTTAGAGGGTAAGGCCAAGGTGGCCTCGAAGAAGCTTGGCGTGTTCAATAGATCGAGACGGTATTTCACTCCAGCTTACCTCCTTCCACTTTTTAAGGCGCAGGATCGGCCACATGTGGAATACTGTTCTCATCTTTGGGCAGGGGTATCCCAGTACCAGCTCCTCCCTCTAGACCGCATCCAACGGTGAGTGACTCGAATTGTCGATTGCCAAGATGTTTCTAATCGGCTGGATCCTCTGGCGCTACGTAGAGATGTGGCCTCGCTATGCATCTTCTACCGCATCTACTCTAGGGAGTGCTCCGAGGAATTTTGGACTGATCCATGCCGCCTCTTTCCGCCATCGACCTACGAGTCAGGAGTTTTATCCCCGTCATCTAGATGGTTGGCAGTCCATAACTGTGCGCTTCTCCTGAAACTTTCTGCCTCGCATAACAAAACTGTGGAATGAACTGTCGCCAGCGGTATTCCTGGACCAATACGACCTTCAAACCTTCAAAAAAAGCCCGTACTCACTCTTAAAAGGATCCTCAACAAGGCCAACTTTAAGATTTTTAACTTTCATGATAATAGTATTATTGAATTAATAAATTTCAATAGTTTTCTATTTAGTAACATTAGTTGCACTGTAATTTCTTAGTAATATGCCATAATGAACAATAAAAATTAATGGTAAAGTGTTACTATAATAATATAAATCAAAATAAGTAAAGCTGTATTAAAAAAATATTACATTTTTAAATCACATCTCATAATGTATACAGACATCGATCATAGAAACTCATTAACTATCTTAAAGAATCCTGAACTCAGATTTTATTGAGAAAAAACAGTGATTAATTTCTAATTTTGGCTCTCCTGTAAAATTTAGAAATTTCGTTTAGTATCGGTTTTACTTTAAAGGTTCGAATATATCTATACTTACTTATAATAAAAATGTAACAGGTCAAATTCTGTACATTGAAGATATTTTGAAAAAAAATTTTGGAGGGCTCTCTATTATCGATACAGAAGCCAAAACTGTAATTTTTTTCATTTTTGTCTGTCTGTCTGTCTGTCTATCTGTCTGTCTGTCTGTCTGTATCTTGGCCGCGCATCACGCCGAAACTACTGAACGGATTCAAATGAAACTTGGCATGATTTGAGTTCATACTACGAGGTAGGACATAGGATACTTTTTATCCCGAAATTCAGCACGGTTCCCGGGATGAAAGTCAAAATATGTACTTAGTTGTAATTCAATAACACATAGTCTGATTTCATTCATTCTTTTTTTGCTAGAAAGAAAAAAATAAAAGATAACGGGAAAAGTGTTTTTTTTTTTGTCCGCGACTGTACACAACCTGTGGGAAGCTGAGACAGATATGTAAATATGGCGGTACGAAATTCGCCGGGTCAGCTAGTATAAAATAAAAATCTGTACATAATCTAATCTAATCAATCTCTAATACATGTGTAGTATATAGCTATTCATATGTCTGTATATTACACATTTATCTCTTCATTGTATGATTATCTAAATCCTGACTAAGTATCGTTAGGATATTGATCAAAACACAGAAACTTATGTTTATACATTATGTTTTTTTTTTAAATACGAGTACAAACAGAATGAGAAATAGTTAATGACACATTTTCCTTATAAAAGATATTTACATCGATTTGTTTATTCGTGGTACAATGTAATTTCACACAAATGCTCGATCGCCATTTCACAAATGATTACTCAATTTTAGCACACCAATCTTATCGCTTTTAGATAATAACTCTTATCGTATCGGTTTTAATGTATCCCTTAATTTAGTTAATTTCAAGAGGTCAAGGAAGACAGTTTCATTATAAAATTGAGTGTAAAAAAATTGTCGAAAATTGTTTAACATATTTACGAAGAAAACCTTAGCTACTACTTACTTAGCTACTAAAAAATATTAGCTACCGTAAGGTAGTAATAAAATGATAAGTGACAATTATCTGAAGCGATAAACAAAAACTAATTATACTGTGACGTGTTTCATGACAATCAAAATCATGTACATTTTTATAAATTATTTCAAGTGATTAGTGAAAAAATAACATGGATGATTTAAATTCAGTGTTATTTGTGCATTACCAAGTGGACAGCGACGACGAATCAGAATACTCATCATGGAGCACTGTTTTTTTTATTATAAGTACCGTTGGGATGGCGCTATCCACGGTAGCTCTCATAATACTGATCTTGACCGCGGTGCTGTTCGTGGAATGGAGGTCGAGCTACAAAAACCAACTTCTAATACAGTTCATGTTAGCTAGATACATTTACACATTCATAAGATACCTTCAGGACGTTCAAAACAAGTTCAATGTCCTATCAGCGATTTATGGATGGATTACATTTAACGCTTTTGTAATTATATATACAGAAATGGCACTCATCGTCTGGATGTTTCTCTTCAGTCGACAAATGTACATAAGTCTGGTTAAAGTGTTTGATACCGAAGTTGCAAGTATTTGGAAAATATCATTCTGGGGATGGATTTCACCGGTTTCTGTTTCACTCCTCTTTTACCTATTGCATCAATTGCTAACAGAAAATAACGACATGCTTTTTTGTACTCTGCTAATTACTATTAAGTGGCCAATAATAATTATCAATGGATTTCTTTTAGTATCAACACTGATATCGGTATTGTCCAATAAAAAAAGAGACAGAAATAATATTAAAATTATTGTGGTAATGATGTTTATGATATTTATATTTTGTTTCCAACAATTGTTAAAAGATATTGTCACATTAGTTCATATAGTGACGGGTGAGGTCAACATTATTGCTTTAACAATTTTGAACAGTAATTTACTAACATTGTATCAATGTGCGTTTGCTATATTATTCTGGTTGTTTGGAAATGAGAATACGCGAAAGCTATGGAAATTTCAGAGTAAAGATATTGCCAGTAAGCCACCATTAAACGTAAGATACAGTACTTGAAGATATAGTAATACAACAGACCGAAATAAATTTCTAGAAAAACTTAGAGTTGAACTTTTTGTAGTTAAGCCGTCAAAGTACAGCTAAGTAGTAGTTTTTCATTTCACAAATAATCGGCATAAATACAGAATTCGATTATAAGTGATAAGACTGTAAAAGAGAACAAAAAAAGAAAGGTACATTTTATGTAAAAATTTAAAAAGTGATAAGTAATTTATTGTAAAACTAATCCCTATATATAACAATTTTTAGAAATTTTCATTAATCGGGTCAGTAGTATTTACTTTTTTTTGTTATTCTTACTTTGTCGATTATCTTTTTAGTCTGAATATTCTGTTTCATTATATGACAAACTAACACTTCATCAACAGCCTTTAACAGTCCACTGCTGGGCATAGGCAGTGGACTGTAAAGCCAACACTTATGTAATAGAATTTACTTTTCAAATATTACTGTCTTTTTGTTCAACATCTGGTGCTATCTCGGCTTACATTGTGTATATATGATTATATAAGGATTAACCTCAAGTTAATAAGCTGAAAATGTATTTAACGAGAAGCCAAATTGGTTTGTAATTACCGCTAGAAACGAGCAGAGGGCCTAGTGTGAGTATATTTAATATCAACTTGATCGTCACAGTGATGGTGTTCGGGGTTATGATTGGTGAAGAGTTCAATGCGGACAAATCGCAACATGGAGCGCGGTCACCGTCCAGAGCGAGTTGATATAAAATAAGGTTGCATTCGTTTCCCTGAAATTCAAATAAAAGGGACTGGTCAAGCTAAAAGCATATAGACGCTATAACGAACTTAGAACCGCAAGGCTTGGTTCAAATACCTAATTTCAACTTGAAAATCATACATTAATTAGATTAAACTATTTAAAATAGTAAGTAATGTAACAAATAAACTTTAATAATTCACATTTGACGAAGTTCTCACTACAAAATTCTCAAAACAATGTTTTACAGTGACTTTTGTGGGTCTTTTACTGTGCTATCTTAGTCAAATGATTATAAATTTTGTTCATTAGAAAGAACAACTATATATATAAAAAAAAATAAAAAAATATGTAATAATTAAGTTGATCGTTAGTCTTGCGGTTGACGTATGCGAATGCCGAACAATAGGTCTCGGGTTCGAATCCCGGGTCGGGCCAAAAGTGTTATTGAGTTTTTCTGATTATAGAAATACTTAATAACAGCTCAGAGTTTGGAAGTTGGGGTCTGAACCCCCGTGCCTCGGAGAGCACGTAAAGCTGTCAGTCCTGCGCTTGATCTCTCCCCGGTCGTGTCGGTTAACCGTCCCATCGGATTCTGAGAGAGAGGAAACAGAGAGTGCACCTGTGTTTGCGCACACACTTGTGCATTATAATATCTCCGGCGTAGTTGGCTGGTCTCCGTTGAGACAGGCCGTCGTGGCTGTTATCGGCTAGGAGAACATTATTATTAAGTTGAGTCCGAGCATCACAGTTATATAAACTGTGATGCTCGGACTCAACGTAGATTGTTAATGAAATACCAGAGTGAGATTACGGGATATAAAAATAATGACTATGCGTAAAATACGACAAATGCACAACACTATTCTTCTTTATGGTGTTGGACAGTATTCTGATCAAAGGCGTGAATTATAGTTTTGTAAAATATGTAGTAAGAAACAAACTCACCTTCGCATTTATTCGGTCTCGGGTTCGATTCCCGGGTCTACTGTAGTCAACAGCTGTCATTCCCTGCCACAAACCAAATAATCGCTTTGCTAATAGACGGATATCTTGCTTCCCTAGCTGATACGTGAAAGCCTTTGTATTGCCCTTGTTGTCTATATACCCATTTGTAAATCATATGTTTATAAGGCGCTCATAGTCCAGTTGCACTCGGTGATTAGAAACAATCACCGAGGGTAAGCATAGACAGTGCGCTCAGTACCTGGATGGGTGACCACTGGTGGAATGATAGCGTCTCCGCGATTCCAAGGTCATGTTAAGCAGTCGGTCCCGGTTGATATCATAGGATAACAGTCGTCAAACTTATCTGGAGGATTTTGGGCGGCTTAAAAAGATACAACGGCAAGATAATGTTGCCACGACGTTGTCTTGCCAGTCCCTAACCCGCGCCCGACCAGCATACGAGGGAGGTATGGCCTTAACCTCCCTCGCTCCTGAGAGGAGGCTCGAGCTCAGAAGTGGGACATTGTGGGCTGTTGATGATGTTTTTAAGATATGCAAAGCCGAACTAAAACGCATTGAGTATTTTCAATCATATTTGTATATTTTAGGATGATGAGTTACGATATCTACTTAGATTTTGTGAATTAAAGTGATGGTCCCTTTGGTCTCAAAGAATAACAGAACCTATATAATGTCTGAAAAAAACAAAAACCTTCTACCTATATTTACTGACTACCTTTGGATTGTGTTCTATTTCTGTCTTAATAATATTTGAAACATAATTGAATTTTGCTATCTGGGGTGTATGGAACCCTTCGGTTGTTTTTGTTTTGATCAGAGATTAAGTAGGGCGGAATGAAACGGCCAATCCAGCCAGTGATTGAATTTGACAGTAAGTGACATTTGGATTGTTTCATTCTAGTTTTTCTAAAAAGTGGGACGATTAATGTTAGATATTATTACTACATCAAAGACACAAAATGTTATTTACATGTTAAAATTCGTATTTATGCTAACTATTTTAAAGTTGCAGCATCAAAGAATCAGCTTTATATTCTACTAGGCTTAAAAAATAATTGGCCTGTAAGGAACAAATTGATAGGTGTATGCAAAAAATATTTTCAAGTTTTCTGTGAGGCCATCATCCTTTCACTCCGGTTGAACCTACCTATTTGTGTCCCGATTCATGCTTCTCCCACAATCACATATTGCGTTATCGATAAAATTGTAAAATTATGAGTATAAAAATGTCTGTTTCTGCTGCCGTGAATAATTTTGCTAGCGTAAACCTTGCAAGATTTCTGTAGTAGGTATGTTCAAAATATTTGTAAAATTTGATGTATATTATTATTTGTGTTTAAGTATATTAACAATAAAAAATAACATTTATTTGCAAGCAATCGAATTGAACATTATTTAATCACTGATAAATGATCAGTGAAATTGAATAATGTGCATCCTAATGCTAATTGCTAATGTGCGCCTCTGGTGTTGCGGGTTTCCATGGGCGGTGGTAATCGCTTAACATCAGGCGATACGTCTGCTCGTTTGCACCGTATTTAACAAAAAAAACTTTTTTTTAAACAAAATATTCACCTGAACCTTAAGCTTTACCTACTGAAGTTCGTATATGACTGATTTTCACAATTCTCTTTCTAACGAACAATAGTGTCTAGGTAAACCTTTTATATATTATCTTGCTCAGTTATAATCTAAGCCTAACTTAAAGTGGAACAAGTGTAAAAAAAGCCTGCCAATGAAAAAAGCGAAACGTTCCATCAATATTTACCCACTACCGGCGGCGTTCAATCCATCAACCGATCAATTGTGTTCTTTCGCAAGTGTAGTTGAAGCCTAATTGAATTCTGTCATGTGGAGCGTCTGCGGAGGGTTGTTTACATATTGATCAGAGATTAAGTGCAGCCTGATCGAGCGCCCACTTCAATCACTGAATATACCCACTCTCTGCTGATATATCATCTACAGCGCACTCTACAAAAATGTAGATAAGTTTACTTTAAATACTAATATTTGCGATGAAAAAGATTCCGTGCTAATATTAAACATTGCAAATATTTGCCTCTATATATATCGATTGTACCAATAAATAAAACCAGCCCCTCTACCCAAATTGTATTCTACAAATGTAAACGTTAAAAAAATCTGACAAACTTATGAGAATGCACAAGTCTCGACGCTAAGTCATGTGGTTATAACAATATATTAGCCAATTATTCCAGACCAGACGACTCAGAACAGACGTCTCTGGAGAAGAAGGATGAGGAGAGCCGACCCCGATTACAAACGGGAAAAGGCCAGACGAAGAAGAAGAAGTTTAACCAATTATGCAAGAGAATAAGAGACGATAGCGACTGTAGAAAGAGAATCAACGTGAAACTCGCAACTTGTCTAAGGAGGCTGGATTTTCGGTCTAGTTGTTATTGACCCTGACTGCTAATTTATGCCATTTAAAGAGCATGTATGATACATGCAGTCCACTGCTGAACATATGCCTCTCCCACTGCGTTAACTAACTAATTATTTTATTACTTTTAGAAAACTCCTTTATATTTAGAAGTGTGTTAATAAGAATTTACAATAACAATACAGTTTTCTAAATTAGTTGAAGAAATTATTAGCCAAACATTATTATCCTTAAGTATCACTAAACTTGATAATAAATGTATATCTCAAGTACTCTACTTGTTTATAGATAAAAATAGCCATCGATCCCCATACAACCTATAGTTACTCTTATAAGTGGACGTGTCTGACGATTACAATCATTTGATATTTAAGCAATAAGTCGGTGAGTGTACACAACAGTAATGAAATATTACGAATTTCAATTCAAAAACAAGCTCCATATTTAGATTACAAATAAACCCTTACCCAATGAAACCAAGACAGATTAAAACAGCCGCATTTTACGCTGTGAGGCACTAATATCTAAAGGATTTAAGGAAAATATAAGAAGTTATTTTGATGTGAGAAGTGAAATAACTAATATGACGCAAATTGATCATGTCGCCTCACTGTGTAAACTAGACATGAATAAGATAATAGAGCCATACAACTCAACATTGAACCAAGTCATATTTATAGTTATATCTTCAGGAATGGCTGTATCAGTTATAGCTATGTTACTACTGATTTTGACCGCTATACTATTTGTTGAATGGCGGAACACCTACAAAAATCAGTTGTTGATTCAATTTGTGTTTGCAAGATTCTTGTACACTGTTGTAAGATTCTTTTCTTCGTTTTTAACATTGGATGTAGTACTATTCGCTTATTCTGAAATGGCGCTCATCAGTTGGATGTTTGTCTTTAGTAGACAAATGTACTTAAGTCTTGTCAAAGTATTTGATACTGAAAAGAAGAATATTTGGAAAGTGTCCTGCTATGTATGGATCCCGCCGGGTGTAATTTCCTTCCTACTTTATTGGTACACGAAGAAATTTTATAATAGTATAGTTTATTGTGCTATTTTAATAGTCTTAACGTGGCCAGTACTAGTAGCTAATGGGGTTCTGTTGATCATAATACTTAAGTCTGTCCTTAAGAATAAAAAGAATTTCAAAAAGAATTTAAAAATTATTTTAGTAACTTTGGCGATGGTTATAATATTTTGTCTTCAACAGATTTATAAAGATATTTATGTACTTATTTCCATAATAGTGGGCAAAGTATGTGGTATTCGACTTGTTATGGTAATTAGTGACGTTTTAACAATGTACCAATGTGCGTGTTCTATTTTATTTTGGTTGTTTGGGAACCAAAATACGAGGGAATTGTGGAAGTTTAAGAAAAAAGATGATAAATCTGTATTAGATTCTGTGAGTAATGTTAAACTGTAGATAAATTAATCTAATCGAAATTAAAAAAATCGATTGTGGGGGAAATTCTTCAATTATTTACCACCTCTATTCTCTAACATTTAAATAAGCATTAAATCTACTAATTTAATCTAATTGCTTACATAAAATTAAGTAATATGGTTCTGGAATATTTAGACACACAAAAATGGGTACTATATTTAATTGAGTCTCAAACTCTGACACATTGTCACTATCACGACTTGCATTCTAAGTTTTTCCGAGGCAATTATTTAAAACAAATACATTGTTGGTACTGGCTGCAAAACATTTCGTGAATTCTACAAAACCCACGATAATGCATCAATATTATAAACGTGAAAGTGAGATTGATTATTCAATCACTATACTAATAGTCCTAAACTACTTAAACAATTATCATGAATGGCACACATGTTGTGAGACAGAGATAATCGGTTGTAAAAACCGCGCCTAGTCTGCTAGCTGAAAAATATATTTGAATATAAATACGATACGATGATACAATACATTTTAACTTTTTTTCTACATAGTCTCCTTGAACTCTGCACACTTCTCCGAGCGATGCACAATGCAAATGCAAAGAGGCACTACTACGTTCATTACTTTTATATTAACGAGTGCTGCTATCTTAGCGTTGAGGTCAAAAACTTTTCAAGCCAATTAGAACATGACATAACATGATAACTTGACTGCCCACATGGCCTAGGGATTTAAGCGCTGAATGTTGTGCGTTGAATCCCCACACGGAACAGCATTTTGTGTGTTCCACAACTTGTTGTTCTGAGTTTGGGTGTTATTTGTGTCTGTTTCATGAACGTGTGTAAATTCCTAGGAGTTCAGGATATATTTCTAGCGAGTGAAAGAAATAAATAATAAAAATACTACGTACATGCAAATTCACCATCAAATTGACTATTTTATGATTTATGTTTTGCATACTTGTTTCATGATACATACATACTTTAGTGTATTTTAGTGAAATGTTATCAATAGACTGTGTGAGGCTTCATATACATAAGCAATAGATATATTGTCAACGGCCGATATAAATGTGACTATCAGCATTCCCTAACACTAAGTGCTAAATGCAAACATTACTATTGGTAATGGTACAGGCTTAATTATGCCAATAGATAGATAATTGCCACCGAGTGATGCTGACGGGTGCAATTACCTCCGCCGTTGACAACGTGTAACTTATATACATGACAGACATCTTGGCTATGCAAAGAAAATAATTAGCTTTTTACATAAAATAAGAATTATGTTAAATTTCTTTCTTATTCTTATTGTAACATATTTATATTTCTATATAAGTTTAGTTATAAGCATAACTTTTATAATCATTTGTAAATTATTGGTGAATTACACAAATGTAAAAATAATAAGTTTTTTTATCCCCAAGTAAATTAAGATGAAACAAATAATTCAAACCTTGTTAATCCTCGTGCATATGTGTAAACAGACAATCCCAATATGGATTGCCACTTCATCTGACGAGTTATTCGCTTTTGTTGGGCCGATGATTCAATAAAACTTATATTTGTAACAATGGGGGTGTATTGGTGAAATACGTCCATTTAATTATATCTCTGTTGTAATAGGATCGTTTAGGCAAACATCTTTTTGATTAGAGGACTCAGTGTGTATTACCAGTGTGAAGCTTATGAGTATCTAAGAAACAGGCTTAAGCAACTACTGAACAAAAAGTTATTCCATAAACAATGGCATATATAGGACTTATGTTGAATGTCACATTTCGATACATGTTTATGTGAAGACTTACCCAAAATCCGTTAAAGAACTAATTCGACACGAATCCTTTTTTTTTATAAAAATTATGTTAGTGGGTGCAAAACCTTTTTCTTGTAAATGCAACATTCCGTACATGATTATTAAAGCCAACTGCGGCGTAGTATTTTATATAAATTGATGAAGATATTATATAATACGAGTACAACAAATAATATTCAGAAATGTATCGCAATTATGGATATCAAGAGATTTATAAATATTTTTATTATTATTATTTGCTTTACTCCATTCTACAACTTTAGAATTCCTACGAAGTTTGTTAAATGTAGTTATAAATTATTTAATCCCCTAGCTTTTTAGCCTCCGTCCACGTGTATGTCGGTTACACAGGTGGGCGGTTATCACAGTTAAGAGTAGCCTAGGTCCTTCCTCAAGAATCAAGGTATCTCCATGCCAAATTTCATTGAAATCGGTGCAGGTTTTAGCCGCGAAATCGTTACAGACAGACAGAGTTACTTTTGAATATATAATATAAGTGTTTATTGTATTACTTTAATTTGACTACTAATGAAAGGTATATAGTTGAGCCCCGCGGTGCTACCCGCGGTACAACAATAACCGCGGGTAACGCCACGGGGCAAAGTCTAAAAAAAGTAGCTTAAGTTACTCACTAGAACAGACAAATTGTAAAAATTTATATTTTTGTATATTCATGTATTGTGTATTCACACATAATAATATGCATTAAGTAAAAAACCATTATTTTAATATTACAAACAGACACTCCAATTTTATTTACTTGTATAGATTTAGACCATTTTGATTACATCATCATCATCATCATATCAGCCGTAAGAAGTCCACTGCTGAACGTAGGCCTCCCCCATTGATTTCAACTTCGACCGGTCGGTAGCAGCCTGCATCCAACGAGTCCCCGCGATCTTAACTAGGTCGTCCGTCCACCTTGCGGGAGGCCTTCCTACGCTGCGCTTGCCGTCACATGGTCGCCACTCAAGAACCTTTCTGCCCCATCGGCCCTCGGTTCTCCGAGCTATGTGCCCTGCCCATTGCCACTTCAGCTTGCTGACTTGCTCTGCTATGTCGGTAACTTTAGTTCGTCTACGGATCTCCTCATTTCTGATTCGATCTCGTAGAGAGACCCCAAGCATAGCCCGTTCCATAGCTCGCTGTGTGACCCTGAGCTTCCTTATGAGGCCCATAGTAAGAGACCACGTCTCGGCACCGTAGGTCATCACTGGTAGCACGCACTGATTAAAGACCTTGGTCTTTAAGGACTGTGGTATTTTGGACGAGAAAACGCTGCGTAATTTCCCGAACGCAGCCCAGCCGAGTTGGATTCGTCGATTGACCTCTTTCTCGAAGTTGAATTTGCCTAGTTGGACCGTTTGTCCCAGATAGACATAGTCATCAACAACTTCGAGAGCCGAGCCTCCCAGTAATACGGGTCTGGGCGAAACATGGACATTTGACATGACTTTCGTCTTGTCCATGTTCATCCCAAGGCCCACCCGGTGGGACACTCTATTGAGGCCTCCGAGCATCGTGCTGAGTTCCCCTAAAGTCTTTGCCATGACTACGATGTCGTCGGCAAACCGAAGGTGAGTGATGCATTCGCCATTAATATTGATGCCGAATCCTTTCCAATCCAGTACCTTCAAGGCGTCTTCCATTGCATTGGTAAAAGAGTTTAGGCGAGATAACATCACCCTGCCTAACTCCCCTCCGCAACGTGTTGGCGTTTTTATACACGCCATTTCAGCACTTTGATATACCGATAGTCAATTTAGCATCTCTGAAGAGACTGCAGCACTGCCCAAGTCTCGATCGAATCGAAGGCTTTCTCATAATCCACAAACGCTAAGCATAGTGGCAAATTATACTCCTCGGTCTTCTGTATAATTTGCCGCAGCGTATGAATGTGGTCTATGGTACTATAGCCTATACGGAAACCGGCTTGTTCGGGAGGCTGGAAGTCATCAAACCTGCGTGCGAGACGGTTCGTGATCACCCTCGAAAATAGCTTATAAACATGGCTCAGAAGCGAGATGGGCCTGTAGTTCTTCAATAAGGCTTTATCGCCTTTCTTCAAGAAAAGAACCACCACGCCTCTGTTCCAAGCTTCGGGCGTAGTACCGTCGAGCAGGACGGAATGCCTCTGAAGGACTTTCAGTATCGGTGTTCCACCCGCTTTCAGAAGCTCCGATGTAATTCCGTCCTTACCCGCCGCCTTGTTGTTCTTGAACTGTTTGAGGGCCATCCTAATCTCATACAGACTGATGTCCGGGATGTCTTCTGTATAGTGTCGGGTTAATTTGGCTCTTGGATCTTTATCCAAATCGTCAACAGGCTTAGCAATCGAGATATATAACTGTCCATAGAACCTTTCGATCTCCCTCAGTACCTCTGGCTTAGTAGACGCTACACTGCCGTCTTCCGTCTTCAGCTTCGTCAACTGGCTTTGCCCAATAGACAAGTCTCTTGCGAACACTTTGGAACCCTAGCCGCTCTATCGTATCTTTAATATGGTTAGTATCAAAGACACGGATGTCGTGCCGCAAGGACTTAGAGATCCGGCTATTGAGCTGCCGATATGCTTTATCGTCCTCGGAAGTCTGCAGCGCCAATGAGCGTCGTTCTGCCATAAGGTCGAGGGTGTGATCTGATAGTTTTTGAGGTCTATCTTTCCGGCGGGGTCTAAAAAAGACTTTCCCTACCTTGTAGACAGTTTCTACCAGCCTGTTGTTGACCTCGTCCACAGAAACGCAATCGTCAAGGCCAGAGAAGCGATTTGCGAGCTCGAGTTGAAAGTTCTCGGGGTTTTGTATATGGGCTGCAGTAGGTCGGAGCGTGGACTTCATTAGTCGTGACCTTTCCAGTTGGACATTGATGTTCAATGTGCCTCTAACCATTCTGTGATCGCTCCCGGTTTTCACCCTGTGGATCACGGAGACATAATTGAATATTCGTCTCTTTGTAGACATAATGAAGTCGATCTCATTCCTCGTGGAACCGTCGGGACTCATCCAGGTCCATTTTCTATGAGGTGGCTTCTTGAAGAAGGAGTTCATCATAAAAAGTTCTTCCTTCTCCAGAAATTCGGCCAACCTCTGGCCCCTGGGATTCCTCCGCCCACATCCAAATTGCCCCACTCTCAACTCATCATCGCCCCTCCTACCCAGTTTCGCATTAAAATCCCCCATAACAACAGTGAAGTATGTTTTGGAAGTATGTATGGCCCTACTGATGTCCTCATACATAGCTTCCACTTCGTCGTCCGGGTGCGCCGAGGTCGGTGCGTAAACCTGTATTACCTTCAACGAGTATCTCTTTGATACTCTGAGTATCAGGTACGCAACCCTGCTTGACACACTCGTGATACATACCACGTTGCCATCTTCTCATCTGTCCTCAATGTGCGCGTATTATATGTCACCAGCGACAACCCACGTCGGTATTCCGTTGTGCAATTGCCTGAGGTCGTTTGACGGTAGCATCTCGCCCGGAGATTCTTAGCACCCCCAACTCCAGTGCTCGACCGACGCCCGTCAACGTCAATCTTGCAGCTGGAGCCCCCGGGCACTAGGGGCCGTGCTTCTTTGTCCATAATCATATAGGGGGGTTTGGACCGTAACCCGCCGCGCTGGTCCAGTGCGTGTTGGTGGATCGCCAGAGCCTTCTTCGTTATTCAGCAGAGTGCGCCACGGGCAGGCGAGGTTGGCTTGGGTCCCGTAGGATGTTAGTGGGACACCTTACACTCCCCCCCCCCCTTACATTTTGATTACATTTGAGAGAATTTTCATAAGTTTTATAAATTAATAATAAGTCACTCACACTTAATGCTTCACATTTAACTAATTGCTTAATATTTACATTCGCTTCGGCCAACAGACAGTCATCATTGCTTCATCGATAAGATTTATCTATAAATTTTACTAAGATTTTACCCAACTTCCACCGCTATTCAAGCAACTCCTGTTTTATTTAACACCTAGGTAGTGTAGGTAAGAACAGAATATTTTTGTAACATTGTGGGTTATAACTAACGAACCTGATAAGAGCTGCTGATAACATATTGTAATTATTTCAGAAGCTGAGTGTTTACGAGCCAGCAGTTATATGATTAACTATAATACTTGTGGCATAAAGGATTAAACAATTGTTTTATTGAAGACAATTCTTAAGGATATTGAAATAAGTTCGAGTTTCAGTAACATTTGGGTCTGTAATATGGACAGACGATGGTAGTTGAAGTTTTTCATAATTGGATGATGCAATTTCAAATTATAACGTACTAGCTGTTGCCCGCGGCTCTGCCCACGTGTTTGTCGGTTATCGCGGCAAATAGTAACCACTGTGTTATTCTGATATATAAGCTATATTACTGTAAAGTTTCATCCAAATCCGTTCAGTAGTTTTTGCGTGAAGAAGTAAAAAACATACACACTCACAAACTTTCGCCTTTATATATTAGTGCGATTACTTTTTTTTCAAAACTGATGAAACTACAAATCACCTAATGGTCGAAATTCCACCGGTTTGAATGACACTTTTAATTGACCATTCTAACTTTACCTGCCTTTGCCTACACAATATTCCGTATTACAACAGGTCGTATAATTATTTATTCTTTTGAAGTAGTTTTGAAATTTTAAATAAAGGTAGCTTCATATTTCTCCATATTGAGATCAATGTAGAAACGTGAAAAAATGTTTTTCTGTGTGGTACTGAGAAATAATTAAAACAACCTTAATACCAATTTCGAAAACACGAGTTTCAAAAATCTCAAAGGAGTTTGAATGTCATTTGATCTTGTTTTTTTATGTATAATATGTATGTATTTACAAAAAAAAAGAAGTATATATGTATTTATATCAGTTGTCTAGTACCCATAACACAAGCTCTGCTTAGGTTGGGACTAGATGGCGTTGTGTGTTAGACGTCTGAAATATCTATTATGTATTTATTTATTATTGCACTTTGAGCGATAAGGCTGCCAATTGTACTGCCAATTGATCTGCTAAGATCTAACTACACTGACACGCAACGTTTGCCGTCGAAACACTAAGAAGAAGATTGTACTGACCTAGCATTAAGTCATTTATTTAGTTATCTGGTGTACAAGAAAGAGATTTGTTATTATTATTATATATATAACTAATCTCATTACAAATTCTTGTCACTTACACCACCTTACACCACTCGGTATGTACACGGTGAGGACTACACCGAGACGGAACTGACAGGTTTCGCCAGGCCTTGGTTGAATGTCAAGTAACGTGACAGCGTTGACAGTGCGGCCTACCCTTACAATTTAATATACTTCTGAATAAAATACGTTACTATGAGGCATTATACTTTTATAAACTAGCCGTACGTATGATATACTCTTTCTTTAATTCTTTAATATGCTGCCACTGTTAGTAAATTGTCGCTGCCAAAATTAGATAAAAACTTTCTATAAAACATTTTGTACATCTCATTTATTTATTTATTTAAACACATGGATTAAGATTTTTTTTAAAGAACTATCATCCGACTATTTAAAAATCTTTGATAAAATTATATAGACTACGTCACTTGGGCCATAATTACGAAGCTATTGACACCTTATCCATGAAAATTGGTTCAGTAGTTTAGACGCTACGGTGAAACATACAAATACTGTAACAAATATTACTCTTTCTTTTCGCTTCGAGGCAATCGGGTAAAATGAGTCCATATACTATACAAAGATACCGATCCGTCGGCAAAGCGCTAAAATTCGTCATTAAAATCGAGTAAGAGCTATGCTATGCTTCAGTATAAAAGGCCAGCTCGACCGGAGTAGATAAATAGGTAGATAGAAAACTCTTTATTTGTACACCGTATTACAGAGTAATACTACGGCCTTGTTAACCAATGTTAGCACATCTGTTGTTGATTTTCATCGAGTGAGTAAGATTATAGGAGCCTCAATCTTATGTGAAAAGTATCCTTGGGCGTACGTACGTAGTTACTATCAGGAGACCCGAGTGCTCCTTGCTCCCATTTATCATAAAAAATCATAGTAACTGGTATCATAGTAAAATGTTCACACTGGCACTTCTACAACAAGCTACAAAGTACCATAGTGCATTAAATAAAATCATACTGCGACAGAACAAACAGTCTTACACGCATCGTAGTGATTCTAACATTACATTTTCTTGGTACAAAGCTCCAGTATTGTAGCTCGTGCTTATATTCCATAAAGGGGCTACTTATTGGCGTTAGAGTACTTCTTATGCACGCAGTACTCTTAAAGCCGAGTCTCCACCGAACAAAAGTTGATAACTTTTGTGTTGTCAACACGTGTTGGTGACAAAAGTTTCTGTAATTTCCTTGTGTTGGCAACAAAAATTGTCAACAAATTTTGGGGTTCCCAACAAACTAATACGTGTCGGAAGGCAGTAATCACAGATACAGCCAATCTGGACTAAAGCCAAACACTAATCACTACTAAACGGATACGAATTAACTTAAACACCATCAGCAACCCCCACGAGGGGGTTGGGGCAACGCTCACTCCTCCGCGGTGCCCTGTGGAATTCGCCACCTAGGCTAGTAATTCCCCCACTGGTGAATACCGCCTCGTACACGCGATATAAAACACAGAGATACAATAATTCACAAATCAACTATTAGAAAACTACTACTACTCCATGTCACAATCAAGAAATATGGTCGTCGCGAGATCTGAAGAGAAACTGTATCCTGTTGCCAATCGCGCCGCTTTATATAGACTCCATTACTACCTCGCCCGACTCACGGAACCGTTCGATACTTTTATTATTCGGATACCCTCATTCTGACATACTTATAACAGTGTTTCTGTTTTTGGCGCTAAACATCAAAAGAATACGCTTGTTACAAATATTTATTGGCTCTGTGGAGACGCTTAGTTGGAATGTTTTTCAAATTGTTCGCGACTCGATGTAGACACAATGGAAACAAAAGTTGGCGATTTTCTGAAGAATTACAAACAGTTTGAAACACTGAAATTGCCAACAATTTCGGTGGATACGCGCCTTAACGTCCTGAGTTTTAAGAATACCATTATATTATGCTACTATATGCATACTACCTACGCTAATAAAATCATGTTAAAATATAAGGTAGAAGAATAAAAACAAAGACATTACATTGGTTTAATAAATACTACCATACCGTTATATACATTAACATTTATAATTATGTTGCCTAATGATAAGTAGTGAAATGAAGGGAGGACACAAACTATGTACGACGAGTGCTAAATTATTGTTAACTAATAAATTGACGGTTCAACTGTGCGAGTTACTAAAGCTCTTAAATTATGCTCAGTGTGTCATAATTTTTACCCGACTGCGAATGGAGGGTTATGTTTTTCGAGTACGAGAGCACTCGTGAGAGTGACACTGGGTACATCAAAAAAAAAAAGGATTTTTGGCGCCAAAAAGTAATATAAAAAAATGTTTTCAAAATACATTGAGTGTGGTATCAAAATAAAGATTTTTTTACGGTGATTACGAATATATATACTTAAATGTTTTTATTGTTAAATATTGACGCAGTCGGGTTTTTTATTTTTCCTGCTTTCCATCCAAAGCCAAAGCCAAAGCTGCTTATGCTTTCCATCAGGCAGAGTAGAGTCATTTTGGCGGGCAATACATAAAAAAAAAAAAAAAAAAAATGTACTTGTTTTATGAATATAATGGTGTATAATGGAGCTGTCCTTTTATCCATTTTTGATTACTACGTAAAAATGAAATCATAAGCATACACTACCATCCACTCTATCCTTCAAAAAACGACACGCTCCTAATACAATTTGCTAGAAGCGTGCTCGTACATGAAACTATCATTACTTAAGTTGCAAGTTTCATCCACAGCGAAGACAGTCATTTTAACTTCTTAATTGCTTCTAATTCTTAACTGCACTTGTTGAACTAAGCTCTCGTATTTTATTAACGACAATCCAGTATTCTTCAATTAAAAGTTTAAAACAAAACTGGTTAAGTAACAGGGATTCAAACTCTTTTCTTGGGTGTACCTTGAGCACCGACCAAAAGACCTGATGAATATGTAGTTAGTCCCACCATACCATATCAATATAATATATATATGCATACTCAATTCCAGTTCGATAAGCCAACATACAAATTTTAACAAACTTATATAATTTCCGAATAACAAAAATATTTTTCCAAATAAATGTGTAAGTACACATGAATTTAAACACATTTATACTAAAGCTTTATAGCTATACTATATATATACTGCACATTTACATCTACAAAATAAAAGTGACGTAGTAATACGAATTTATCTCAAGATAAAATGCACAGTATAAAATCTCATAAGCCCGTAAGACGGATAACGCTGAGTCGAGATCAATCTCGGAGCTAATGAGAAGCGCGGAAAAGACGTCGCTTATTACGCACACGACAGAGAAAAATCGCAAGCTAGACACCAATTCATATAAATACCTATGTAAACGACTACTTCATGCCACCGCCTCGGCATTGCGGGGTCACCAAGCTTCTCATTTATCTAGCTTGCGATAAATTGCGAAGCGAAAGAGTAAAGGTATATGAAATTGTGACACAACATGTTACTTAAAATGAGTACGGTCAGGTTCAACGGAAGCCCAGCGGCGCAAAGGGAAAATGATAAGTATATGAAAGAATCTCATTTTGTACCCTCGCGTATACTGCATGTTGCGATAAGTCGTTGGGACTATGAAATGAAATAGTTAAAATTTTACAAAACAAAAATACGAATCATGAGTTTTATGATCTATAAATAAATAAAACTGTTGAGTTTGTTTGTCAATCTTTGAGGTAATTATTTTGGAATCTTTAAAAGTTTTGGTCCAACCTTCTCATCTATAATGGTGATTTGCAGACCATATTGGTCTGACAAATCACGGGTGACAATAGACCTGATGGTAAGTGTTCTCATAATGTAATTCATCTCCCTTTAACACCTACAAGTGCGTTTTCAATCTTTGAGCTGCCTCTAAATTTAGGGAGTTGGGGGATTACTAAGACAGGTAACTAATTGTCATTATTATTTTACTATAATAATAAGGAATCTTTCATACACCAAAAAATACTGTTAATAAAGACTGCGAATTGATTAACAGACGCTGACTATAAAAACAAAAGCTACTATACATAAAAACTTTACGGCCGCTTGTCAAAGAAATGCTTTTATATTACGATTATTTTTAAGTGAACCGAGCTAATCTCGACCCCATTGCGTGACTGCTCATAATGAAGCTGACCACAACATAGTAACAATAAAGATACAACATTAAGACACGTCCCTACACTCGTATAATTCGTATAAACAAACCAGGCTTCAGAACCACTGTATCTCGTGCCTGCTTATTAATTTATTCCTTTCTAACTAAAACACTGTGTGCATGAATATTAACTGGACCAAATATTTTTTTAATTCAAAATATTTAAGTACTTTGAAACAATACAATTGATTTTTTCTTACCTCACTTAAAATTCCCACTTAGTGCTAATATTTTTATGCATATCTATTGGCTGTTAAATATGTATATGATTTACCAATAACTATGTCATAGTGTCCACTTGAATACCTCATTTCTATTGTTATTTATATTTTCATTGCAAACATTTGTTATTAGATATTTAGAATGAATTATTAATTATTAAACACATTTAAAACAACGCGAATATAGTATCATCAAAAGCTGTAGATACAGTGTTAAAACTTGGACAACGGTAAACTCCAAAGTTTTAGGTTAACGTTAATATTTAACGACTTCGACGAGCTAGCAGGGTTTTCTTTATTATATTTACTTTAAAATGATTCAACAGTCGCGTAGAATGGTAATAACAAAATGTATATAATAATTACCGTGGGAGAGCCACGCTTCGGCATGAATGGGCCGGCTCGACCGGAGTGATACCACGGCCTCACAGAAAACCGGTGTGAAATAGTGCTTGCGCTGTGTTTCACCGAGTGAGTGAGGATACCGGAGGCCCATACCCCAACCCCCCTCCCCCTATCTCCCCCCCCCATCCCCCAAAGGCCGGTAACGCACTTGTGACGCCTCAGTGTTGCGGGTGTCCATGGGCGGCGGTAATCGCTTACCATCAGGCGATACGTCTGCTCGTTTGCCGGCCTATTCCATAAAAAAAAAAAAAAAAAAAAAATATATTCTTTTACATATGCAAAGCCAAGGTGGAAATATTGCACATTTCAAAATCTCCTTCTAGGAAATAGAAACAGTGAATGACAACCTTAAAAAAAGAACGACTAAAACATTCGCTACCACGTGCAGAGCAACGAGAGAGAGAGACGAGCTGCTCCAAAATCTGAAAAAACAGTCTGGGTTTGAGAAAGTATATAGGTGCATATGTATCTATCATATCTTTATAATGCGACACTCACCGCATGTGCGTCCCGTAAGTATACATGTTCAAAGAAAAAAATACTGCATAAATAAAACCGGTCAGCGCCATATGTTGAGCTGTTTTGCAACTACGAGGTACACTAACGCCCTCTATTATTTAAATACTTTTTGAACAATATTAAATGAGAAACTGGCAAAATATATATATATATGTCGGAGACACAAGAATAAACGAGAACATGAATCACAGATACAGCCAATCTGGACTATAGCCAAACACTAATCACTACTAAACGGATACGAATTAACTTAAACACCATCAGCAACCCCCCATGAGGGGATTGGGGCAACGCTCACCCCTCCGCGATGCCCTGTGGAATTCGCCACCTAGGCTAGTAATTCCCCCACTGATAAATATCGCCTCATACACACAATATAAAACACAGAGATACAATAAATCGCAAATCAAATAATAGATATGGTCGTCGCGAGATCTGAAGAGAACTGTGTCCTGTTGCCGATCGCGCCGCTTTATATAGAGTGTTCCGTAGTGTTCGATAGTGGCAAATGTTTGTATCACTTTTATTATTTGGATACCCTCACTCCGACACGGCCGTCCTGACGTATTACACGTCCTCGTGTGATGTTGAAGGCATCATCATCATTATCCGCAGAAAAGAAAGAGATTTGTGTTGTTCGGCCACTCCTGACCAAGGACATTGGGTACATTATTACATTTTATCTTCTGTGGAACAACTTCATTTAGGACATTCTCATAAAATAATAGGCTTTTCGTTATCAAATCTGAATGCTAATAGACTTCTCGCTACATACTAAATTAATAACATCAGTAAGTAGTATCGCAACAGTCACCTCACCGTTTATCGCGTTACACATTTTTGGATTATTAACAATATCTAGATGGCCTCTTATTCACTTTTCCATGGCCACCTCCCTTTCAGTGGCCACCTCGCCTTTCAGTGGCCACCTCGCCTTTCAGTGGCCACCTCGCCTTTCAGTGGCCACCTCGCCTTTCAGTGGCCACCTCGCCTTTCAGTGGCCACCTCGCCTTTCACAAAACTTAACTAAACTTTAACAACCATCACGCTGTTAGGATATCTCATAGTCTCATTATAGAGACTACTCGCCACACAATTACAACTCAATTTCATTCCATTGCATCAGCATTAATTAACCCTTGATTATCATCATCAACATCAATAGGGACTTGATCTACAGGGATTTTCCTCACTATTATCAATGCCAGACAAATCTACCTCCTCGGGTATATCACTTAAAGGAAACTCTCGTATACGAATGCAAGCGCATTTGTAGATTCTGTTACTAGTTAAAGATTTCAAAGTATAACGATCGCCATCGAGCAACTCTACAATTTTAAACGGTCCTTTATATTTACGATTTAACTTTGTCTAATTTCTTTCTTAACTTTGAATCAAAAGTAAGTCACTGAGATCAAACTTTACTAATTTACACTTTCCCTATCAACTGTCACATACGTGTACACACTGTATCACTCTCACTCTGCCATATCTGACCTCACTGTCTATTCTGTCTCAATAAAACAGTACACTACTGAACAGCAAAAGAAAACAGTAACATCGTTATTAAAATCAAAACAACATAAAATAATAATTTTAGTAATTGACTACTGCTGCAAATTCTCAAAGCAATCCAAATAAATAGTATCGTAGGTGTGACCACCTGTGACCACCACAAATGTAACAGTTAGTCATCCCTTGTGACTACCACACGTATATCTGCCAACTACATAGACATGCCAGCTACAATCACCCGCTGCTGGTGAGATAGCTGACACCAAATAGAAGTCCGACCAGTTTTTTTTATCTTTACTGAAAATATCGACATTTCATCACAAAATAAAAAAAACGGTAATTATAATTCGAGTCACAACTATCTCAAATTGGTCAAAATAATAATTAAAAAAATGTTAATAGCTACAATCAAAGATGAATCCGCCTCAAACTAAAAATCACATCACAATCATAAATTTAAAATTGAATAAATAAAAAAACCCCTTATGCAGCATCAGGTCGAAGTTATCAATTACACAATTGTCATTTAACGATTATACTGGCACGTTTTGCAGACATTCGGTTATTCTTCCCCACTTTTACCCCCATAACTTTTTAAACGACTCAACCGATTTTCATGAAACATGTCTAAGAACACTCGCACGTAAGACAGACAGACACGTCAAACTTATAACACCCCTCTTTTTGCGTCGGGGGTTAAAAATAAGAAATAAATTTAAACAATAAACAAACAGCATGTGCAAAATCGGCAGCTCAATCCCAGGCAGCTCCATTTCTGACATATTTCTGCTATGGTATAATACTACACTCTAAATTTCCTAAATCGACTACCTTTGTACCGATGCCACCAATAGAAACGACCTTATTATTTTTACTTTTCGAAAATTGCTGCTTAAAACCCTAATGCAAGCAGATCTCTTCCATAATTATGTCGTTTGAAATACAGTAATCGTGTACTACATGAAATAATAACTGCACTGAATAAACCTGGGTTAAAACTGTACATAGAATTTCGATGTTACAATAAGTGCGGGCATTACCTACCCTCAATAATGTTACTGAACAATATTGTCCATTTTTGAATTAAAATCACTTTTACTTATTCCACTATTTTATTTTTGTTTACACAAAAATCAACAATCAATCAAACAATCGAGAGTATAAATTACACAATATTGTCGTTTGCCTAGAAATTCATCTGACAGAACTTATCTTATTAAAGAGCACTCAGCACAAAATAAAAATGGTACGACTCACCGGATTGTTGGAGTTGTCCGTACATACCGGTTACTTCCCAGTTACCGATGCGTTGCTTTTACTACCGCACGCTGCCGCTGTTGTAGGCCGCACGTCTCACAAACCGTTCGTACGCGAATGGCTATACCGACACTTTGACACTATGTGAGCGTTCTCGCTTACAAAAATTTAACAAATGGCACCTCATACGATTTTCGAGCGGAGGGTAGTTCGACAGCTCGCCGCGACTGATGATCCGTTACACTCTCAAACGTTATGGGCAAATGAGATTCATATCGCACTTCTGATGTCGGAGACACAAGAATAAACGAGAACATGAATCACAGATACAGCCAATCTGGACTATAGCCAAACACTAATCACTACTAAACGGATACGAATTAACTTAAACACCATCAGCAACCCCCCATGAGGGGATTGGGGCAACGCTCACCCCTCCGCGATGCCCTGTGGAATTCGCCACCTAGGCTAGTAATTCCCCCACTGATAAATATCGCCTCATACACACAATATAAAACACAGAGATACAATAAATCGCAAATCAAATAATAGATATGGTCGTCGCGAGATCTGAAGAGAACTGTGTCCTGTTGCTGATCGCGCCGCTTTATATAGAGTGTTCCGTAGTGTTCGATAGTGGCAAATGTTTGTATCACTTTTATTATTTGGATACCCTCACTCCGACATATATATATAATTGCATAAGTTGATAAAAAATGCTACGCAATAACTTTACCGCGGCAGTCCCCGAGTGCCACACGTATTTTTCATTTTAAAAACGATTACATAAAGCAGTATACTGTAGAATTCTGTTGAAGTTAACGTTTCTATTGGATTTTGAAGTCTCTTAAAAATAACTATAAAATAATATATGTCTCAATAATTATCATTTTATATTTTCTTGTTACTTGATTATATCGTTACTGCGAAGGTAAAGCTGCACTAGCTCACTATAGTACGGTATAAATCCAATTTACCAACAACCAAATATTAGTTATAATCAATCAATCAGTTAATTTGAACCCATTATAAGGCTCGATACAACTCTTGATTAATTTCAAGTAAATATTTAGTGCTTCTCACGCTTGTAATTACTTTCATTATATGATATTATTAGGTTTGCAAGTAGAAATATCTTAAAAATATACACGATTGCTTTAAAGAACACTTAATAAGTTTCACAACAAAATAACCGTAAGTTATTAATGACAAATACACACTGCATAAATACATTAGAACTAGTAGACAAGAGGAGCTCGACCGCTCACCAGATTATCGACCTCACATTGCGTTACACCTTCTTTTATATAAAATTTGAAGGTAGATCAACGACTCTGAGGGGAGGTAGCTTATACGGCTTCTCCTGACAGGGCATCGTCCTCGATGCAGATGTTTACAGACACCACTGTGACCTGGTGCGTCTACCGTTGCTGCGGTTTCATCGTCCGGGGTGGCATCTGAAAGTGATATGTTCATCAAAATATAAATAACCGTAGTTAGCCTTTCATGACCGTTTACATTCACTTATTTCATCCTTTACATTCAACAATCAACTTTTGATCGGCACATGTAAACCCTTACATTCATCATTCTAATAATAGAGACGTCTCTCTTTGTGTATTGATGCTCAGTGTCTTTTCTTGTCTGGAGAAAGCCGCTAAGCAGACTGCGATTAGTACCGCATCTGAAACATGACCCGACGAACAGGCTATAGACTTATCATCATTGATCGGTCTATGTTGCAACTTCGGATACCACCAAGTGCTAATATGGCAACGAACGCCAGGTGACGCTTCGCCCAGGTGATGCGACATACGCTAGTGAGTAACACTCACTTCACCAAAATAAATGCGACAAACGCTAGGCGACGCTTCGCCAAGGTGATGCGACATACGCAGTGAGTAAAACTCACTTCACCAAAGTCAATGCGACGAACGCTAGGCGACGCTTCGCCAAGGTGATGTGACATACGCAGTGAGCAAAACTCACTTCATCAAAATAAATGCAACTAACGCTAGGCGACGCTTCGCCAAGGTGATGCGACATACGCAGTGAGTAAAACTCACTTCATCAAAATAAATGCGACTAACGCTAGGCGACGCTTCGCCAAGGTGATGCGACATACGCAGTAAGTAAAACTCACTTCATCAAAATAAATGCGACTAACGCTAGGCGACGCTTCGCCAAGGTGATCCTGCCTTACGACTGCAAGCTTGCACTCAAGGCATCGCAAGTGAAGTCGACACCGTATAGCATAATGTAAGTAAGTACTACAAGCGACAGAGCATGAATGAATGCATTCGATTATTTTAATACAGACGCTATGCCCCGCGATAGAGGCACAAAAAGTTCGCAATCACGACTCCTTGACACGTAACATAGGCACACTGTTCGCATATTACGCTCACCATGACAACCCGTGTCATTCGTGATGTGACACCATAGTGTGCCACACCATTCAGGCAGAGGCACCCAAGTTCGCATATCACACAGACTTTAACACTCACCTCCAAAAGGTGGATGCATGTCTCAGATGTCCATTCACCCTTCCACGGCACTAAATATTGAGCGTTGGCATATGTAGTCTTACCGTACGCTCCTCGTATCAGTCGTAGCTCGTATCGACCGTTCGGCATGACCGTGACGACTCAACATGGCCCTCGCATTCCAGGATCCAACTTGTCCTTGGATTGCGCGTACTTGACAACGCACACCATACGTTTGGTCGTCTTCCGTCGGACCAGCGAAGAACCATCTGAAATATTTCTTACAAGGACACGGACAGCTGGAGTGGCGCTCCCATGACCCATCAAAAGACTCTAGAGCAGACGTTCGGATCGTCAGTTATAAGTATTGTGCTCTAAAAACAATAGCCCATGGAGAACCACGAGATTTGTATCAACCGCAAAACGAATTATCTTAACCACTTGTTATATTTTAAGAAGTTCGACAGAACAATTAAAAGTTCTCTCAAAAGTTTACTTCACCACCACACTTAAGATTTAAACAAACTAGGCGTTTATACAAGGTTGGAAGTGTTACTTGATAACAATAGTCGCTGTAGGTTAGGCACAAAGTTTGCTTGCCATCCAGACTGCAATAATTTACTCCTTGAACTTGCATACAAGCACTAACTGCTTGAACTTTACATAGGCTCGGTCTAACCTGACCATTACTGATTGTTCTGCCTAGGTGGTATTCTGTGATGAGAAACTTACACTATTTGTAAGTTGATAGATAACCCAGCACTATTCAAGGTATCCAGAACCTATCATAATGTCTTCTCATTTCGTTCAGTAAGAAACGCTTAACTTATTCTGCATAGGTGGGGTAATTAAAGGAATTATTTTTCAATACGTCAAACAAAATATTTTCAATATCAATCTGTGACAGAAACAGATTTGTAATTTAAATTTTGACCAACTACGACAGTCACTCTTAAATGTCTTAAAACAATTTCATAGACGCGCCAAATACTCGAGATCGTCGCGTCCGATCGCTTCAAATTGCACACATGATTTACTTCTGTACACCACACATCAAAATCATGTAAACACAGATTAACTCAATATGAAAATGTGATTTGACCTTAACTGTGTAGCGTTAATTACACTCACAAGCTTTTCTGTAATATCATTCATTACCGTGTCGGCACACTGCATTGTCGGTGCACTGCATTGTGCCCGTACAAGCTGGCATGATGTTTTCTAGTTAGTGATCGTCACACACGAATGCACCGAAACATTAAGTAGGTACCCGCGTTATTTTTTTTTTATTTGAAGAACCAGCTTTAAATATATTTCAGAGCAATAAAATGTTTCAAAATCATTTAATAACTCTAATTTAACTCTAATTGTTACTCGATAACTCGACTAACTCATTCGGCTTAAGTTTCGAATTAGTAGCTGAAGCACAGATCTGCGGGCCTACTATGCCTCGTATTACTATTACTAAAGTGAGCTCCTCACTTAACCCTTTTGACTGTGTGTAACCTAAGAATGGATTCGCGTGTATAATCGGTGTATGTTTGATATTTATCGGAATTAGTGTTCATAACCTCGTATAGGATATTCGCAACAAGCGGCGTCATAGGACAAGGGTTTAAATTCCTTCTTAAATTTGCTCCAACTGCGATCGTTGCTAATCCATTCATTAAGCCGGATTCCGGCGTTACCTTTTAGAAAATGAGATTTAGTAACTTAGCGCGGTCAACCTCTTCACACCAAGTATCTATGTCATAAACGCTTGGATCATAATTCGAAAAGTAAAATGTTTGGTTAGATCTCACCATCGTGCTGATTGAGCGTATCGCGTTTACGATACGATCCGTTGCGCCAGCATCAGAGTTCACAGTAGCACTCAGAGAAGGCCCTGGCGACACTGGTGTCGGTAGACTCTCGATGCTCTGGTGAAGTCGAAGTAACTTCAGGTAACTGCTGCGGTGGCCCCGGAGAAACGCTACCACTTCGCTCATGCGATTGCGACGGGTACAGTTCCTCAAAAGATGTCAATCGATCTAGAATTGTTTGCAGGGATTCGGTTAGTATATTACGGTTAGGACTACACGAATATCGGATACAAGAGGAGCTCGACCGCTCACCAGATTATCGACCTCACACTGCGTTACACCTCCTTTTAAATAAAATTTGAAGGTAGATCAACGACTCTGAGGGGAGGTAGCTTATAATATTATAAGGTATTCATTTAGCTCAACTAAGTAGGTTAGCTCCACTGTGCAAACTCGGAACATTTACCACACAAGGGACTCTTAAAGTGTTCCAAAGTGGCGCCGTGCAAATATATTCCAGGTAAGCACTTAAGATTATGAACATAAAAGTATACCTACGTATTCCGTCTGCAGTTATATTTTTATGTGAAGCTTGCCTCGTATTATTCTTAATATTCCTACTACCTACATAAGAGTGATGATATAGAAATGACTGTGTGTTACATATTTATATCTAAATTTTCTTAGTTATCTAGTAAGAATCTACTAACTAATAATTTTTCATTGTAATCAATAATCTACCAATCCTCGTCAACTGCTAAACGAAGGCGCCACTGCTATGGAGCGCCAACTATTCGATCTCGGGCAGTCTGCGTCCATCCACTACTAGCCATTTTCTTCAAGTCGCCTATACTATGTTTGCCTAATCGTGGTATTCACGACAGCGCGTGTTGGTTCCAGATGAAGATATGATATATACATATAAGAAGCTAATATTCAATAAGTTTTGCTGGACAACAGTTGACAGTCAGCAGAGTCTGTTTTGTCATCAATTACTTTCAAAATAATAAATTTATAAAAAATATATCGGTCTAAAAATAATTCAAAGACAATCTAGAAGCGAATTTCCTCCAACTAACCAAAGGAAAATAATAAGAACCACATTCTAACTTAATTTTGTTTTATCTTCGATTCTTGCAAACTTGTATTTTCTTCTTACTGTAAACAAAAATGGTCCTACATTTTGTGCTCATTAAGAAGAATATACTGAGAAACTGCTATCACTCTTCACGCCTGGAAGAGTAACACTTAGGGTGCTCGCCCACGGCGACTTTTTGCAGCGCTGCTGCGCTTACGAAACGCGCGATAGCATCGCTACCAACGCGCTGTAGTCGCGTTTGCATGGCGCTACTAACGCGCTACAGCATCTGAATCGTGGTTATGTGGGCGAGGGCACGCAGCTTGCGACCGCATTGCGGCTGTATTGCTGTGAACGTGCGACAGCCTCGCTGCTGCAGTGCTGCAAAAAGTCGCCGTGGGCGAGCGCCCTTATGTATTCTAATTATAGAGCTGGGGTTGGAAGCTCTCCCTCATTCGCCATACTCACCAGACGTTGCACCTACCGACTATTACTTTTTCCAACTTTTTAGTGGGTAAAAAATTCAATTCCCGAGAGGCAGTACAAAATGCCTTTGAAGAGTTTGTTGCCTCCCGTCCAGCAGATTTTTACAAGAAGGGCATCAATAAACTGCCAATGCGTTGGCAAAGATGCGTCGATTGCATGGGTGATTACTTCGAATGACAGAAATAAAAAAGTTTGAAAAAATAAGTACTTTCACTTATTGCATACAAAACGGCAATTTCATAGGTTAGACCTATTATGATAATTTTTACTTTTTTCTACAAAAGGTAAAATGAATTAATATATTTTACCAGATTTCTTACCTCTTTTATCAAATACGAGCTTTTGCACGCAGCTTCGCTCACGCTGACTTTCATCCCCTGATTTACCCCCTTGGGGGTGGAGTTTAGTAAAATCCGTTCTTAGCGGATGTCTACACCCTATAAGGGATAAGGATTTCGTGATTAATAAGTGAGTGGTATTTCGCTTTTATATAATATATAGATGTATATTTGGATTGGTATTTCGAATTCTATGGTTTTTAGTCTAATTTAACATACTTTTTTGTATTTAGTACTTACCTATGATAAAATATCATGTCAAAATATCTCGTTTTTTATGTTAACATTATAACCATTTATAAATATGTTTTGAAGTTAAGGCAAAAACGTCGGACAAGCGCGCATGTCTGTCTCGCTCCCTAGTCTTTGATCTTCGTTTTGAAGTAGCGCGTGCGGTACGGAGATATGAATGTGTGCGGTGCAGATATGATAGTATGCGTTTAGCTCCGCCCAGACGCTCAAGGTTATTGAGGCTACTATACGCCTTAAAAATTTAATTACTTGAACACGTGAAAAATCTTCTTTTCAATCTTATTAATTGTTCTTGTCTAAAATAAATACCTGATATTAATACGTATATTCTCATTGTATGTTCAAACTGTGGATGACAGGGTTACAAATAGACCCGATTTAATATTTTATCATTTACTTTTACTTTAACAAATTGTTATTTAATAAAAGACAAATTACAGTTCATAATCACAATACAAATTTCAAAGTCTGCAATCATCATTATCACATCAACAACCTTTAACAGTCCGCTGCTGGATATAGACCCCTTCTTACCAAGGAGATTAGGGCCTACTATACCACGCTGGCCAGACGAGTTGGTACAGGGTTTGTTTTAAGTGTTGCTTTTCTTTCCAATACTATCTTCATGCGAAATTTGCTTCCTTAGTCGCATGATGAATAGGGGTAATGACACTCCGTATTCCGTCTCCACGCGCACAGAAAATCAACAATGTATACGTGCTATACATTGACATTGTTTTAATAATAAAATTGTTCGTTCTATAAGTATACGAAAAAAAAACCAGCTAGCATATGTTCTCTGGGCCTTTCTTTACACTTGTTACTGACCGCAGTGACCGCCGGTAGTCCTGGGTAAAGCCGGAATATATTATGCAAACCAGGACGGGACAGTCAGGCGCCCACATTCATATTTAAAGCAAAACAAGGGAAGACCCGTAGTCGGACAGTTGGCGAAATTTACTTCTTTTGTGTCTAGTTTTATGTTTAAATGTTCTGAATTAAATATAAACCTCAAGCATGTAGGCTAAAAAGTCGTGTTATATTTAACTGTTTTTAAGACCTGCTTGATTTTTCTTACAATCTAAATATACTAACATTACAATGATATAAAGTTTATGAATTTCTGTGATTGTAGGGGGTAATCTCAAAATGTACTGAACCAATTTCGAAATTTTTTTTACCTATAGGTAACCACATTATTTGTGAGTGACATAGGCTACACATGAATTGACCCGAAAAATTATTAGGTACTGCGATATGGATAAATAGAAATATAGCAATAAATTAAAACTGTCATAATATACCCGTACCCATTTCAAGGAACCTTTCATACAATATTAAATACAACCTTATTATTACGAGGCACTTTGAGAAAGGGATTTCTCGTAGGTAATATTTTTTTAGGGAGCTGTAGAAGACACGCTGCAGAGGCAAGGGCGGCTTAACTCTATTTTCTTGCTTTGAGTAAAGGAAAACTTGAGGAAGCTGAGTGATGTACATCTTCAGGAAAGATAATATTTCTCAATTTAAGGTATATACGGCGAGAGTGCCATATTCTATTTAAAATATGGGACAGATTTAGCCTTAATGTATTCTGCTTTGCTATTTTCTTAGAATTGACCCGAAAAATTATTAGGTACTGCGATATCTGACATACACATGGGAGGAGCCGAGGGCAAAAGCTTGTGTGAGGGTTTGAATTTAATTAGAATAAAAATCTCTTTCTAGGTTTAAAAATACGAAAATCATTTTGCAGTCAGTTTGTCACTAGCTACCGATTTCTAACGGAACTAGAGATATAGGAACATATTTTTAAATTTATATATACGATTCATTATTTAAAATTATCGGTAACAATGAATATTTTCTAAAATGTAGTAATATCATTCAATAAAAGTCTCTCTATAGTTAAGTCTTCACATGTAAATTCTTCTAAGTGTATTTAGTACTTTGTATGTAAAGTATTTAACTTGACGTAATGAGATTATGATATGGGTTGGCTTCTAGGGCGAAACACCACTTAAAACTTGAAGTGTGATTATTAAACTTTCGTGCCAAAGGGTAGCCTCAATAAGTAATCTATTTTTAGAGTTGTTTAAGAAACTTAAGTAAGACATTAAACATAAATCGTTAAACATTTTCATAGTAAATTACTGGATTCTAGAAGAAATCGCTGTGAGTGATAACACTACTGATTGTTACGTCTATATCCTTGTAAATCATCCTTTGTTATGACTGTGTCATTTCCATTATATAATTATATGAATATTTTTATTATATAAGAACATGTAAAATAGACATAAAACTCTTTGGATAAATAGAAATATAGCAATAAATTAAAACTGTCATAATATACCCGTACCCATTTCAAGGAACCTTTCATACAATATTAAATACAACCTTATTATTACGAGGCACTTTGAGAAAGGGATTTCTCGTAGGTAATATTTTTTTAGGGAGCTGTAGAAGACACGCTGCAGAGGCAAGGGCGGCTTAACTCTATTTTCTTGCTTTGAGTAAAGGAAAACTTGAGGAAGCTGAGTGATGTACATCTTCAGGAAAGATAATATTTCTCAATTTAAGGTATATACGGCGAGAGTGCCATATTCTATTTAAAATATGGGACAGATTTAGCCTTAATGTATTCTGCTTTGCTATTTTCTTAGGATATACGTCGTATTAGAGAGAATCTATATATATTTCAGAGTTACTTAGTAGATCTTTTGACATAAAATAGAGCGTAAAGATAATCCTGACCTTTTCAATAAAAGCTTTATTTTGATCATAATAAACACAAAGAGATATTCATATTACAGTTTTTTGACAAGAATATCTTCAAGATCGGTGAATGGGAATGTGACTCGAAATGTAAAGGTAGTAGAGTCAGGTTGATTTCAGCACGAACGGACCGGCTCGACCCAGGCGGCACCAACCTCGCACAGAAGATCAACCTAAAATGACAGCATTCGTGCTGGCATGTTTCGTTGGTGATTGCGAGACCGGGGGCCCAACGATACAGAAGCATCATTCGACGTAACAGTTGCATTGTCTACATTCGCAATGAGTATGGTGAACACCACTCTCAGATTCTGCTTATGCTTTCCATCAGGCAGAGTAGAGTCACTTTGGCAGGCCCATACATAAAAAATGATGTTACGGTAAGACTATGTTAAAACTTACGTAGCGCGATCTTTTTTTAAGAGTACCTAATATGAAGATTGATGGACATATTTACTTAAAACTTGAAATAGAATGTGAAATTATATACTTGCTCAAAAGAGCGTTCATAAAAAACCATTAATAACTTAATAACAGAAAAACTATAAAATGATATGACAATAAAAGCTTAATTAATATTTTAGATGCCATCAGGAATTCAGGTGGTGAGAGCCATTAAATATGCCATTTCTGTTAGCCACTATAACTGCATCATAAAAATAACCAAACCATCTGCATTTTATGTTAATCCCCACTTTTAATGCAAAGAATATAAAAGTAATATACGTATTCTATAGACTAATATTCCATAAAGTAAAATTACTTGTGGAGTTATTGTTCTGAAAGTATTTAAAACTTTTACCCCTTAAACTTTTAATGCAGATTTTGGAGCTTTTCAAAAGAACACCAGCCGTGTTTCGGCACAGATTTACCGGCTCTACCGCATTCAAGTCAATTGTTTCTTTACTTTTGATCGATTATGTTGCCAGATGAACATTGTTTAGTATACAACCAAGGTAAGAAAACGCATGATACTATAAAAATTAAAAAAAATGATATCATCGTCATCTTCCTAGCCTTTATTATTCCCAGGATTTGGGGTCGGCTACCAGTTCAACCGGTTTTACCTGAATATCAGTTTTAACACGGAGCGACTGGCATCGGACCTCCGCAACCCGGAGGGCAAACTGAATTCGATGATTGAACTAGTTGTCAGTATATTTGAGGACACTGACTTCCCAATAACGATTGCCATAGGTGTTCAGATATTGACCGACGGCTTAACGTGCTCTCCGAGGCACTGGCGGGAAACACCGCAATCTTCCATACTCCGGGCTGCTATTAACAATTTCTTGTAAGAAAAACTCAACAGCAGTCCGACCCGGGAATCGAACCTGAGATCTCTTGATCTGCAGTCACTTACGCTAACCATTAGACCAACGAGGCAGTTAAAAAAACAGATATCATAGAGAAATAAAAGTATACAATGTATTTTATTGAAAAAAGTTTATTTTTTTTGGAATAGCAGGTAGTAGAGCCACGCTGATTTCAGCACGAACGGGCCAGCTCGACCGGGGCGGTACTACCCTCGCACAGAAAATCAACGTAAAATGACAGCGTTCGTGCTGTCGTGTTTCGTTGGTGAGTGCGAGACCGGAGGCCCAATTAGTCTAGTCAACAAGTTCCATACTTGTTGACTAGACTAAAAGATGCAGCAGCATCACTAGGCCGCCATAGTGTGGGTCGCCATACTGCATTGTCTGCATTCGCAATGAGTATGGTGACCACCACTCTTGGATTCCGCTTATGTTTTCCATCAGGCAGAGTAGAGTCATTTTGGCGAGCCAAACATAAAAAAAAAAAAAAAAAAAGTAGAAGAATCCCCTAAATAGTAAGAATTTACCGCCTCCGTAAGTGCATTTGAGCGCTTTCTCCCTCTGTGAGAGTGTAAGGGAAGGGTTCGGTTCTCCGACAACCTCAGTCGCTTAGTGAAAAGCAATAAAGATTTACTGCGGTTGAGATATAGATTGTGAAATTCTACAAACATCAATCGTTGCTTTTAAATAATACTTTATAATACACTTTGAACCTTCACTCGACATAGTATACGAGTTAGAATGAAAATTAATCAGTATAAGTACTATAGCCATCTCAAAATCGCAAAAAAAATAGTAGATATACAAGTAACCCTTTTACAATATTTTGATCAATACAATACAAAAGGTTGTGTTTCCAAGCTAACCCACATTACCTGTCAGAAACAGCTGCGCCCACAATGTTTGTAATTCATAAACTACCGAGGCGATCCAACACGATTTCAATTTCTGACACAATTTCAATTACGCAGGGAAGACAAAAGCTGTTATCATTCACTGACAGACGAGGAGAATCGATGTACGCGTACCCATAGAGGATATTGCTTTTGCGTACACAGGTAGATATCTATAGCAATATTTTTATAAATATCTAGATCCTGCACACATTTCTACCTGAACTGGATTCTAGTAAGCGTCCAAAAAAATATCAACGTTAGTCTGTTTCAGTGTTTAGTGTTGCGCTAGTTATTCATTTTCTGTTTAAATGATTATGTTCTAATATTTTGTAAGTACTTAAGGGACGAGTTTCACGTGTAAAACGTGCTTTGAGTAAGTATTATACTTTCTTGTACTTACATCCAAAAAGTTTATAAAAACTTTTTATAACAAAAAAAAACCGACTTCCAAAAAACATCCAACGAAAACTCTCTGCCAAAAAAACACTTAAAAGCGTAAAATAAACTGATTCTTCATAAATTGCCTATACCTAATTCTTTATTCATTTAAATAGTAGTATTATAATGTGTGCTAGGTACCTAGAATCTGTTTGAAGTCGGTGCCAAGTGACTATCGCTTAGACTTTTGTAATTGTTCGTTTGTATTCTTTTTGGCTTAGCACCGACTTCAAACAGATTTTTGACTGCACGTTTGGCCTAGTGGTTTAACGGTCACCACGCCGTTTCCTACTTCGCCAAGTGTCGTGGGTTCAAATCCCACGTAGGACAACACTTTGTGTGATCCACAAATTGTTGTTCTGAGTCTGGGTGTTCTTTGTGTCCGTTACATGTATGTTTGTAAAGTCCCCCGCGACACAGGATTTATTCCTAGTGCGGGAGTTGTCTTTTAAAAAAAAAAAAAAAAAAAAAAAAAAAAAAAAAAAAAAAAAAAAAAAAAATTATCCTCCAACTCCTAACCGTTGAGGAGTTGTACCTTCCACCTTCCATCATCAGCTTACCTAAATAATTTGAAAGTATACGACTAAAGGTAACATATATACATCTGATATTTAAAGATTTATACTCCAACTCCTAACCGTTAAGGAGTTGTACCTTACATCATCAGCTCATCATCATAAAATGATGACTACCAGACGCAAATACGGGTGTAACTTCAGAAAATATACGAAAAACATAGTATGTGCCTATAAAAAATGAGAGTTTCCCTCGATTTCCCTGGGATCCCATCATCAGATCCTGATATGCTGGCAATGGGACCACCTCGGAAGCATACCCTTTCGAATACAAAAAAAAATTTTTAAATCGGTCCACAACTGACGGAGTAATCGGGTAACATACATAAAAAAAAAAAAAAACTTACAGTGGAACATAGAACCTCCTCCTTTTTGGAAGTCGGTTAAAAATATATCATAACTGTCGCAAGATCAAGGCAAAATTCCAAACGAAAAGAAAGAAAATGAAGTAGTCTTATACGTTTTATGAATTGAAACATGGCTAAAACAGCGTGCAATATAAATTTACTAGCTAAACTTATATAACTCTGATTTTCTTGATAGCTTGTAACTATCTTCTGTTCATCGTTGTATATCATGGCGAAGACAATGATTTGTTTACGAGCTTTTTATTGAACATTAGCGAGTTATTGCAAGTATTTATGACCAACATTGGAACTGTCGACTTAATTCCTCGTTAATGATGTAATAAGATCAAAGTTAATGTTTGTTTGCGACGGCAAGGTGAAATAAGATTGGTGATTTCATTACTCAAAGTACAGATCTGTTGCTAGTGCCGTTCTTTGGCCGTACCAATATGACTGTACTCTGCCTGATTGAAAGCATAAGCAGAATCCAAGAGTGGTGGTCACCATACTCATTGCGAATGCAGACAATGCAACAATGCGACATGGTGACCCACACTATGGCGGCCTGGTGATGCTTCTGCATAATTGGGCCTCCGGTCTCGCACTCACCAACGAAACACGACAGCACGAACGCTGTCATTTCACGTTGATTTTCTATGCGAGGGTAGTACAGCCCCGGTCGAGCCGGCCCGTTCGTGCTGAAATCAGCGTGGCTCTACTACTTTGTGATATATGAAGTCTCAATCGATGTTTTTTTTATTAAGAGTCGGCCAAAATGACTCTACTCTGCTTGATGGAAAGCATAGGTAGAACTCAAGAGTGGCGATCACCATACTCATTGAAAATGCAAACAACGTAGCATGGTTACCTACACTATGGCGGCCAAGTGAGCTTTTCATCGCCCTGATTAAAGGACCGATATTATTTGGTTTAAGCTGGGGAAAATGAATTGCAGTTATCGCATTGGAAGCCTGCAGCTATAACTTATATTTAAAACGGACTACTAAGAAATCTGAACAATAAAACAGACCCATAAAATAAAAGTAACTTTATAGTTTCACCCACATTGTAGGCAGCCCACATAAAAAGCGTTCTCGCTTAAAACTTGGCTCTCAGCGTACTATGGACAAATTTTGTGCAGCTATTTAACGGTCTTACATTTAAACCGGGACTTCTTGTGCCCTCGGTGTTTTAAACTTACACTTTTTTTGCTACTAGCCGATTACTTAGTCGGTAAAGTTTGCAAATGCCATGGTATAAACGTTAAACTGAATGGTCACATTATTAGAAGATTAACAGTTAAAGATTTAAAAGTTAAAGAACGTTAGTTTAAATATTACAGTTTTTGAATTAAATGCTATTTTCTTAATGTATCAATCAATATCTACTAATATTTTAAATTCGAAAGTGTTCTATTTCGAAATGTTTATCTGTCGATCTGTCTGTATGTTCGTTTCGTTTGTAACGCTTTCACGGCTAAATCACTGAACCGATTTGGTTTAATTACGATATAAAGATAGATTTGACCTTGGAGAGGGACAGACTATTTTTTTGAAGGACGAAGCCGCGGACAAGAGTTAGTCTTAAATTAAAATAGTTATGAAATCTTAACTTATTCTCTTAAATAGAAAATATTGACAATAATAATAAAATACTGACTTGAATTTACATTTTAACTCAATATTTTTTTTTCTTCCATAAACTACTAAAAATTTGGTAACTATTACATAAAAACAACTATCAACCACATGCATGCAGTATGTATATATCTATGTAAACGTGTATGGAAAGGCAAAAATGCTTAACAAGCAAGTCCTCTATTACTGATAAAGCGTAAAGAGATTCCACAATCTTGTTTTCTATGTCAATTTTCTATCCAACCACATAATCCCAGTAGCGAGATAGTGCAGAGGAAAATAAGGAAAGTTTCCGATTCCGTATATAACCGCAACAGCGTCCTGTACAAAAGTTTTAATTGATTGGGATCCTGCAATTATCACGGGGTGATACGCTTTGTCGTGTGCGTGACTGAATTTGGGTCACTTCAGGCAAACTCGAATTAAAATCACGAAAACGGTTAAGGTACTTTAACTTTTACACATCGAGTAAACAGGGTTAGTTTAAGAGAGGGATACCAAAATAAACGCGCTATGACGTCAAAAACCACTTACTGTTTCACGTTTTAATTTTGTTCGGGATAATTCTCATAAAATTCAATTTGCGGAGAAACCTTAGCACGTCAAGCTAAGCGATCTATAAAGCTCGTTGTTTTGCAGTATTATTATTTGGCAAAAGTAACATATTTACGGGATCTTTTGACCGTTAAACAATAGCAGGTCAAAGAGTACCTTAAAAACTTAAAAATGCCGTATTATTAGTAGCAGGTACGAACTAAGTGAAGTCTAACGCGTATAGATATCAAAATTCTTTCCACGTCACTGAGAATCGTAGCTAGGTAATACCTTAAGTATAATAGTAACTTTAACTGCTAAGAATGGTTTCCACGTACCTTTTATAGAACACTAGCTTTTGCACGTGGCTCCGTCCGCGTGTATGTTGGTTATCGCGATAAAAAGTAGCCTATATAAGGACATAGACTACTTTTTGTAAAAGGCTCCAGAGTCCAATCTATCTCTAAACCGAAATTCATTCAAATTTTTTCAGCGGCTTAACCGTGAAAGTGTAACAGTCAGACAGACTGAGAGACAGACAGCAGACAGAGTTACTTTAGAATTTATAGTATTCATATGGAAGTATGGATAAATTGTATTCTTAAATCAAGTCAAAAACCTTTTGTTACTTTGTTTCCAAACACATAATACACGCCATTTTTATTAAGTTTCCTTCAAGTTAATCACCAATAATCCACATAGAATACACACTTCGTTCAAATGCCATCGCAATCAATTCACTGAACAACTTCTGAACTTCACCCGAAGTTTAGAACTATGCCCGTAACTATAAATAATTGTCACTGAAACAGTTTTAATCCCCGTTACCTTGTTAAAATATTATGGGGTTCCCCGAAGTTTGAAGGAGAAGCGATAAACAAAAATACCCTTGAGAGCTACCCGCTTATTTGGGTAAAAGTTTTTGTTTGTTGGAAGTTGAAGCCGTCATGAGTTTTCGCATTCTTTTTTGTTTTGACGTAATCTGATAAGTGGTTTAGAAACGCATTGAAAGTTAAGAAAGGAATGAAAAATGAATGGATATTTATGAGCATGTCAATAGTTTTACTCGTCACTTATTTCCATTTAACTTTTTAACTACTCTCGTTGGAAAGCAAGCCTGGGACTTTCAAAAATATTTTTCTTTTCTTTTTTTTTCATGACAACTTCCTCATTAGAAATATACATCCTGTGTCGCGGGCAACTTTTTTTATGGAATAGGAGGCAAACGTTTTGCCTGATGGTAAGCGATTACCTTAGCGTAGACACCCGCAACACCAGAGGTGTCACAAGTGCGTTGGCGGCCTTTTAAGAAGGAGTACGCTCTTTTCTTAAAGGTTTGAAGGTCGTATTGTCCCGGAAATACAGCAGGAGACAGTTCATTCTACAGTTTTGTTGTGCGAAGCAGAAAGTTTCGGTAAAAGCGCACAGTTGTGGACCAGCCATCTAAATGATGGGGATGAAACTGCTATCGCGTAGGACTATGGCCGAAAGAATCGGCAGGGATCAGTTCGAACCAATCCACGGAGCACTCCCCATAGTAAGCACTTTACAAACATACAATTTGTGGCTCACACAAAGTTTTGTCCCATGAGAAATTTGAACCCACAACACTCGGCGCAGTAGAAAACGGCGTAGCGACCGGATATTGACTGCTGTGTAAAGACACAGCAGTCAGCAGCACCTACTAAGTCCGACAACAATACCCTTCGCCCACAACTGTGATCTCGAGTGGACGTGTGTCAGTCAAGAGTAAATTTAATTATTTTTAAAATTCTATTCCCGTGCACAGTATTATCGCTTTTATTAATGCGCATTGCGGCCGGCGAGATAAGCGCGCGCCTTGTAAACAAAAACAGATGCTTGTATTACTGACATCTGTTCTTTGTTATCCACTTTTGGCTAATATAATATTGATAATTCGGCGTACACCTCCCAAAACACCGACTAATGAAGAAGCGCTAGAACCCGACGTCTCTTCTCGTGTGATGACCCAATCCGGGTCAACCCCTAATCTAACCTCGATCGACAGCGAGAACGTCACCACTAGGGCCAAACGTAAACGGGATGATGAGCATGTCTGCATGAGGGAGATCCGTCAACTGCTGTCTAGGGCCGCGGTACAGTCTGACTCCAAGTTCGCAGCATTGCAGGCGTCAATATCGGCAATAAGCTCACAGAATGAGGAAATCAAAACTAGCATTGCATTTATATCCGGGCAGTACGATGACATGATCGTCAGAGTGAACCAACTTGAGTCTGAACGTCGGTTGGACCGTTGCCTTATACAACGTCTGGAAGCAACGGTTGAAAGCTTAGAGAGACATATATACTCTTCCAGCATCACAATAAAAAATGTGCCCAAAAAAACAGGTGAAAGCAAGGATGATCTGTGTGAGCTAGTTAGAGCAACGGCTACTACCTTAAACACCCCAATCCAAAAGCAGGACATCAAAGATGTTTTCCGTATAAACAGGAAAGATGACCCGTTATCGTCACAAGTAATTGTGGAGTTCTCAAGCGTCTCCACCAAGGAAACCATAATAAAAGGAGTAAGACAATTTAACATAAAAAACAGGGAGTGTAAATTAAACACAACTCACTTAAAACTTGATGTTCCTGTAAAACCAATCTATGTTGCTGAAAGGTTAACATTGAGGACTCAGCACTTGTATTATCTCGCTCGTACATTTGCAAGGGACAATGCCTTTAAGTACTGTTGGACGTCATTTGGGAGAATATATCTACGACAAGCCGAAGGTAAAAAACAAATTCTAATACGCAATGAACACGACCTGAATAACCTTCAACTAAATAAGTGACTAGACATTTTTTCTTGTTCTTTTCATTTTGTTGATATTTTGTTATGTATCTACTACACTTTGCATTCACTTCAAGTCAACCTTACACACCAAACACTATACCACATTAACAAACACATATACATCAAAACCATTAAAAATCATTTAACATTTTATAATACATCGCAAGATAAAGGGAATTATAGTACATATTGTAGTATTTCGTCTAAGGTCTGTCGTCACATATTAAGTTTTAATATGGGTTACAATATTGTTGCAACATTGTATCATCAACAAATACAATGACTCACTCAATAATAAATACTTCCTTGGAATTAGATAATATAAGCATTGCTACTGCTTATAATTGTGACACGAAAATTTGTAATTCTCTCATTAGTAATAACAATAAATCACTGAACATTTTCTCCTTGAACATTCGTAGTATATATAAAAATTTAGATAGTTTATTAGTATTGTTACAGAGGCTATCATTCGAAAATGACATTATTATTTTAACGGAATGTTGGTTACACGCAAATAAAGATGTCCCATCTCTTGATAACTATAACACATATATTTCTCACAACTACCTTAACCGGAGCGACGGTATCGTAATTTATGTGAAAAAATCGATCAACTGTTCTGTAGTGGAGCCAAACTGTACCGGCGCCAGCTTTTTATCATTACATATTTTACCCGATATATTTATATTAGCTTCATATAGATCCCCGTCTATACTATGCATAGTCCTAGACTCTTTGGAACATATTTTGCGCCCAATAAATTCTAATAAAAATGTTATAGTAATCGGGGACATAAACATTGACATCAAGAGTGGTAACACAGACAGACACAGCACATTGTACTTGAACTTAATGGCAGAACTTGGTTTGCTGCCTGCACATACTTATCCTACCAGAGAGCTTAACTGCCTCGACCACATCATGATGAAAACTATATATCCTGCGACTGTATGCGTCATTGATTCTTCTATAACGGACTACTCCCCGGTGATGGTTTCACTGAGCATGTCCAAAAATAAAACGACCAAAAACTTTAGTATCAATAAATTAGACATAAAAAAATGTATTAATGAGATAGAAGCTCTCGATTTCTCATTTATTACATGTATTTCTGATGCTAACGAAGCAGCTACAGTTTTTGTAGATAAACTTTCGAACATTATTAAAGCGAATACTAAAGTTTACCAAACAACTAATAAAAAAAGAATTTTAAAACCATGGATTACGAGTGGGCTTCTACGTTGTATTAGACATAGGGATAGACTCCATAAACAACACAAAAAGTATCCTATTAATTACACTTTAGAAATCACCTACAAACGATATCGGAACTATTGCAACTCACTGTTAAGAAAACTAAAAATAACTTATGAAAAGTCTTTACTTCGTAACGCCAAAACTCCCAAAGAATCATGGAAAGCAATAAAGTCCATCATAAACTCTTCCGAAGATAAAACAGTTGCCGATGACTTATTGACTTCAAATAATATTGATACAATTAATAAATATTTTGCAGAAGTAGGTAAGCAACTTGCTGATTCCATAACTGTCACGCATACCCCTGATTACAATTTTGTAATCCCGCGCAACCTTAATTCTATTGTACTCTTACCACCAGATGAAGCAGAAATAGAAGCATTAATAATAAATCTAAAAAATAACTGCGCCACTGGCTGGGACTCTATTCCAGTTCAGGTACTCAAGCAATGCAAAAATACAGTAGTACCTCCTCTCACTTACCTTTTTGGACTTTGCTATGCTCAGACTGTCTTCCCGGAAGTGTTTAAGAGAGCTCTCATTACGCCTGTGCACAAGGGTGGGAATCGGGACGAGATGTCGAATTATAGGCCAATCTCAGTACTGTCTTCGCTTTCAAAACTTTTAGAAAAAACACTTAATAGTAGACTCGTAAAATTTCTTGAAAACAAGAATATTTTAGCATCAACACAATTTGGATTTAGAGCATCTAAAAGCACGGATGATGCAGTCAGTCAGCTCACAGATTTTATATGTACTAAAGTTGATGGAAATCAAAAATGTATAGGTGTTTTTTTTGACTTAGCCAAAGCATTCGATACAGTCCCGATTCCTGCACTCGTGAACAAGCTGGACGTCATTGGCGTAAGAGGAACAGCCCTAAAAATATTTGAAAGCTTCTTATGTGACCGTAAACAACATGTAAAGATTGGTAATCAAATTAGCTCCATGGCAAATGTTGTCTACGGCGTCCCCCAAGGCAGTATCCTCGGACCAAGTCTCTTCCTGGTTTACATCAACGACCTATGTCTTCAAACACTCTGGAACGGTAAAACATTCACGTACGCTGACGATACTGCCGTGGTATTCCATGGAGAGACCTGGGAGGAGGTACGTCAAATTGCTGAAAAAGGCCTCCATCAACTTAGCCAATGGCTAAATGCCAACCTTCTTACTCTCAATATCTTAAAAACATCATTTTTGCAATTCTCTTTTTCTAAAACTAACCTTAACAATTTTAATATTAAAGTTCATTCTTGTGGTTATCCTAACAGTACTAACTGCTCTTGCCTTTCTATTACAAAAGTCACACAGGTCAAATACTTAGGTATAATCATAGATGAGAGACTATCTTGGGAACCCCATATATCTCTCACTACTGGTCGCACTAGAAAGTTAATCTGGGTTTTCAAAAAACTTAGACATGTCGCGGAATTTCCTTTGTTTCGTGATATATATTACGCCTTAGCTCAATCCATACTCGGATACTGTGTAGGGGTCTGGGGTGGCGCTTGTAAAACCCATTTGATACAACTGGAAAGAGCTCAGAGGTCTTTACTGAAGGTAATGACTTTTAAACCCTACAGATATCCGACTAAACAGCTACATGAATATTGCGAACTACTAACAATTAGACAATTGTATATATTCCAAATTATAACAAAACGACATAGACTTACTCCCTACAAGGCAAAAGAGTATAATATGAAACGTGTAATTAATAATGTGTGCTTACCTTTCAAATGTCGGACGGCTTCGGCTAGAAGACAGCAATCGTACAGGTCATCTTACTTATACAATAAAATAAATAAATAAATAAAATAATAAATATTTCGGACATCTAACACACATCGCCATCTAGTCCCATGCTAAGCAGAGCTTGTGTTATGGGTACTAGACAACTGATACAAATACATATATACTTTTTTTTTGTAAATACATACATATTATACATAGAAAACACCCAAACTCCGAAACAAATATTTGTAGATCATACAAACATTTGTTCCGACCCAGGAATCGAACCCAAGACCTCATGATCAGCAGTCGCACACGTCAACCGCTAGACCAACGAGGCAGTCAAATATAATAAATAAAAAAAATATAATAAAATAATAAACATGCATCCTCTTACTGTTAGAGAATTTAAAATCAAAATTAAGAACTGGTTGCTACAATTAAACTACGATCAAACAGAAATGCTATTGCTTGCCAATTAACACTCCCTATATCTCACAAATCAGATCCATATTGAACAATCTATCAAACACACACACACACACACACACACACACACACATACACACATACACACCACACATACACATACATACACACGCACGCACGCTTTCACACTCAAACATAAATAACTTAATCTATTAATTACTTTGTGAATTTCTCTTATTCACTATGTGTATCAACCAAAATTGGGAGAGGGCACTGACTTCTGTAACACAGGTTTTTACCTAGCTCAGAAGTCAGGGACTTCATAGGAATTATGTAAAAAAGTTAGTGAATAAATATTTTATTATTATTATTATTACAATAAAGATTGTTGTCGGACTTAGTAGGTAGTTATTTCATTGATTGACGTTATATTACATAAATACTAAATCATGTGAGTTATTTTACACAAAAATAATACGACTACACAATGCTCAAGTATTCTCAAGTCAAACCGCAGACACTTAAAACCCTTTACTTGAAAGAATTAAAAGTGATCCTTTAAAATTCTAGTACAGCTTTCTAAGGCAGTTACAAAATTCGTGTGTACTAAGCGAATTTAACTGTTACCACCGAGCCGAGTGGATTAAATTCTTAATTCGCAACCGTTTTCGCAACCGTTTCTCAGTTTCATTATTCATTACGTGCTGCGGATACGAAATATCCGTATTTCAAGGTTCTTGCAAAAATACGAGGATATTTTAGAATTATTTGTGGAGGCTGGTGGAATAAATGAGAGACTCTAAACGTTGACTTTATTAAGGTTCCATTGTAGCATTTACATTGATATCTACACTAATATAATAATTCCGAAGTGGTTGGTTTAATTGTTGGTTGAATTTGGTAATCTCTAAAGTTATAAGTCGGATTTATTTTGTCGGATCTATTTGCAATTAATGCTATTAATTACAAATAGATCCGATGAGATCCGATAATTTATGAGAAACCTTAATAAACGTATGTATTATCATCCGTATCCTATGCCATACAGCAACATGGGTCTCCGAATGGAGACGAGTAGCCATAGCCTCTTTTTCCGATACAGAATAGTCTGTAATTTCTTGCGTAGGGAAATCTTCACATATACTATAATGTTAGACTCACAAACAAAAACAAACGCCGATCACTACGAACTCACACATAAAAATTAAAACATATATTCAGAATTTTACACACACATAAATTACATTCTGTATTATAACAGGGTCACGGTAAGGCCCTATTGGGCATATATATTGACAGAGGGAATGACCTTGTATGGCTACTCAGTACCATGTTCCTCTATATACTACGCCTTTAGGAGCAGAACAGCAAATCGTAAGCACATTATGATAAATATTTTGTATGTTTTCCCACTCTTTTGTTTTTTTTTTGAACTAATGTGAGTTAAACTGTGAATCGTGGGTCACTTGGCTATAGATTTCATTGTTCTCCTCGTCTATAATTTAACACGCTCCTATTAAATTTTAATAAAATAACTAGGTATGTTGTGTGTGTATTTAATTATGTTGTTTTTATCTTAAATTACAAAGTATTGATAGTAGTTTTAATAATAATCACAAATTTTAACAAAAAAAACTGACTTCAGGAACTGGACCAAATTGAAATGGGAACACAAATAAAAAAATAATCATCATAATCGGTTCACCCAGTCGAAAGTTATGAGATAACAAACATTAAAAAATACAGTCGAATTGATAACATCCTCCTTTTTTGAAGTCGGTTAAAAAGTGAAAACCATTTAAATATCTATTCTTGGAAATTCTGATTAGACCTTAATAAATTAATATATAGTACTAAGCTAAATAACTTCATATTTACATTTTATATAAAAAAACTACATTATAAAACAATTACCCTGTATCGGAAAATGAATAACACTTAATACCAGTAATCACAATCTGAAAATTATTTCCAAAAATGTACTTACTCTAATGAATTTTTGGCATAAATTTGACATACTTACAAAAACTTTATTTTAATATATAAATCTCAATACCCAGACAAGTTTTTAAGAATTTAGTATATAAACCTCGGAGCAAATTGTTGTAAAAAGTATTTCGGTCACGTAAAAATTTATCCGAACTTTTGAAGTGAGCAACGAAAAACGCTTGCTTGATTTAAATATTTTCTTTATCTTTATTATTAATCAAAAATCTAGAATTTTCTTTTCGAGCTTTATTGAATTTCATATTTGTATCAAACAAAAAATAATTTGCCAGTGTTGAAATGTGTAATTGCCTATAAGTCATCATCATCTTATCGCAGTCCACTGCTGGACATAGGCCTCTCCAATAGCGTGCCACTTGGTTCGATCCTCGGCTTCTCGCATCCAGCTCCTGCCAGCCATCTTGCGCATATCATCACTCCACCTGGCCTGTGGACGTCCTACACTACGTTGCCGAGACGCGGTCTTACTTAATCCACTATTTTATTTTTGTTTTCACTTGACCGGTTTCGCCATAATAGTCATTCCTACTATTTGTTTATGTCAAAATAGTTTTCGAAACGAAACGAATTAAAATGAAGAGAAATACTCTAATTTAATCTTTTATTCACCAATGTATATCAATGTTTACCAACATCAATTTTTAAAATGTCTTCGTATACATCTTTTTTATTACCTTTGTAGAAAATAATTAAAACCTTAATCCTCCTAATGAGATCCTAAACTGCTTGATTTTTAAACGACTTGTAATTAAAACCATCCATTTCAAAGTACCACTCTAGAATCGCACCTGGCGTAATATATCTATCAATTTAATGGCTCCCACCAATCGATTACCACTGAGGGCTCGAATTAATTCGTATAATTTATAACATTAATCTAATTCTCTGCTTTTCGCATATAATATAGGATTCTGCATTTTGTGCCAGGTGCAAATAGTGACTAAGTCAAATTACTGTGAAAATGTGTTTGTTACTTTCTTGTTTCTTACTGAACACATTTAAAAAAAATGCTAAAAAAATTAAATATTTATAGATCCTTCAAGCCATCCTAGCCTTTATTATTCCCAAGATCATTTAGGGTCAAATACTAGTTTAACCAGCTTTACCTGAATATTAGTTATTCTACGGAGCGACTGGCACCCGACCTTGGCATCCCTGTCAGTATATTTGAGGGTACTAACTTCCATTGGTCCATCCATAGATGTTCATGACAACCGCGACCGACGTCTTAACGTGCTCTCTGAGGCACGGGCGTGAAACACCCCAACACATAGGCACTCAGGGCTTTTATTAAAATTTCCTTGGGACAAAAGCCCAACAACCTTTTTGACCCGACCTGGGAATCAAGCCCGAGACCTCTTATTAGGAATTTTCAATTTATTAAAAATATATTGCAGAGATTATAAATAATATTGAATTTGACTGCACGTTTGACCTAGTGGTTTAACGGTCACCACGCCGTTTCCTACTTCGCCAAGTGTCGTGGGTTCAAATCCCACGTAGGACAACACTTTGTGTGATCCACAAATTGTTGTTCTGAGTCTGGGTGTAATTTGTGTCCGTTTCATGTATGTTTGTAAAGTCCCCTGCGACACAGGATTTATTCCTAGTGCGGGAGTTGTCTTTTAAAAAAAAAACCGTTTACCCCAACGGTTATCAGTTCTGCGGCTAATAGGGCTAATTTTTAAAGTTAAATATTATTATCTAATATTCTATTTAATAATTAGCCCTATTAGCCGCAGAACTGATAACCGTTGGGGTAAACGGGTTGTTGAGTGGAGACTGCGTCTCGGCAAACGTAGTATAGGACGTCCACAGGCCAGGTGGCGTGATGATCTGTGCAAAACGGCTGGCAAGAGCTGGATGCGAGAAGCCCAGGGTTCGAACCAAGTGGCATGCAATTGGAGAGGCCTATGTCAAGCAGTGGACTGTGATAGGCTGATGATGATGATATTCTATTTAACAGAATACAATAATTTTCTATAATTATGGGATGATACTAACAGTTTTAACTATTATGTTTTTTACTTTAGAGAAACTTTCAGCATTTGTAAATAATTACACCACATTTAAGACGACATTTGATGTCAAATACCTACCATTTAATTTTAATTGGCTTGTTAATGATCTATCTTTGTATACATTAATTGGCTGATAAAATAGTAAATTTAGTGTTTAATATAATATTGATGAAAATTAGTAAACGGCTTCAATTAGCCGTTATATATTAGAGAAAATTACTCATGAGTTTCATAGTCTCTATTAAATCATATACAGGTGCTACAAAAAAGCCCTACATTACGTTTAGAAATATAAACATTCTTTATTCCGCTACTTATCACTGTAATAAAACATTTTATATGAACTCCTAAAAATCCTTTCACAATTCTCGTCATTTCTTTGGAGCGGAACCCGAATGAATGTAGGCATGTAAATATTGTATTTTCAACAAATGCAGGATTACGAAGACCAGTAACTCACAGCCGTATTCGAATTGAGCAATGTAGGATGATCAAGGCCCGTAGTCATGGAAGAATAGGTGTGGTAGTGTTTTTTTAACGATACTATGAATATGGGCTTGTGTATATATTTCTAAACGTTTTGTTTTCCGTCTGTATGTCAAGACTCTTTTTCTCAGGAACGCGTGTAGGTATCAAGCTGAAATAGATATCAAATACTCAGGTCTACTCTCCCTTGGAGCTGTGAAAAAATCAAACTCAATCAAAAAATACAGCCAACGTAATCAAAAGATACATCCGTTTATACTTCAAATTTTCGACACTCGCAAGGGAATCAAAACCTACAGGGTACTTCCCGTGAACTCAGAATCTTGAAATTTGGTACAAAGCATAGATATAGCATATAGCACATAAAGGAAAAATGGTGAAAAGCAAAAATTTTTAGTTACACCATAATAATATACCTACAAGTTTGTACGGAATCCTCGGTGCGCGAGTCCGACTCACACTTGGCCGGTTTTTTGTTATGACAGCGGTCAATTGAGTAGACGGGTTGCCTGATGGAAGATGACTGTCGCAACCCCCGAACGCCTGAAGGTATGTACAAATGTATTACAACAATATAAATGTTTTGAGTCGCTGTACGATGGAGTGACCTGCAGAAGTGTTTTTCTAATTTACAAATTGAACCTGAATCTGAGTATAAATAAAAGTTTTGCAAATAAATATAATCGATTTATATATATCGATATAAGCGATTCTTTACTAGCTGTGTACTTCGTACACGTGACATTTGGATGTTCAAGTTATTTTTAAATTTTCATCGTTTATACCTATCCTGGACTACAACAAACATTTCAAAATCAAAATCAGCTAAATCGGCTCATCCGTTCCCGAGTTTTAGCGAGACAAACAAACAGCAATAGATTTTTATATATAAAGAAGACTAGAACTTAAAGGCTGACTTCATAACTATCACCTCGTGGTTCTATTCTGGCCTCTGTCATAACCGAAAATTTATATAGGTCGTTACCCGAGGCAATAGTATGAATCTGTTGACAGTGTTGACACCTCATTCATTAAATTCGGTTGAACAGTTAGGGCGCTACAATGGAGTATACAAACACGAATTATCAAATCTATCATCCTTCCTTTTGACCGTAGTCGGGTAAAAAAAGTTGCAATTATTCACATTTGTAGTAGATTTTCTGTTAAGTAAAAAAGCGTTAAATAAACTCACTCAAGATAAACTTTTCAAGGTGTCGGTTCACTGAGTAAATGTCGTGAAGTGATTTAAACCGAATAAATAAAATGACTCGTGAGTTCTGAACTCTATTTCAATTGTAGGAAATTGAATTTGTCTCCCCTTCCTAGAAATACTTGATATCCGGTGACTGACTTCTCATTCCCGTATTTTACTTTCTTAGGCTTTTCAAAGTGATTTTTATAGATGATATTTTATGTTGGTCTTACAAAAACCAAATACCTGATATTTCCATACTTACATACAAATTTTATAAATCCGAACGTGACTCGGTTTGTTTGTCTGTTACGCCCCAGCTAAACCCATTTAATGAAACTTGGTATTGGTATAACATTAAACCGCCATAACCAACATTTTTTTTAAAGACAACTCCCACGTTATGAATAAACATGTGTCGCGGGGGACTTTACAAACATACATGAAACGGACACAAAGAACACGCAGACTCAGAACTACAATTTGTGGATCACACAACCGTGTAGTCGTATAAGCAGCAGTCGTATATATTATATAAGCAGGCGGAGCCCCGGACAAAAGTTAGTCTTAGATAATAAAATGAATATTAGCCAGACTGTCTGATCCAAAATTAGGCAGAGATATTGCTATGGTAACCAGACTACTAATACCTATAGCCTTGTATATTTCAAAATCCATACTTAACAGAAACAAATTACAGCTTATTGCTCTAATGTCTAATCTATAGATTTAAGTTTTTCCTGCATGTTTTATATTTTTTGCTTATTTGTTAATATGTATGTTAATATGTACGTATGTAACGGGAAGTCAAGTGAATGTAACGTGAGATGACCGATTGTTACTTACCTAATTATTTGCACCCACTGTCCTCGTAGGACCCAACTACAAAAATGAGTTTGCTAATATGTGGTAAATGCCGCTGGTGTCACAATTGCTATATTCATTGTATTAACTACATATTTGAAAATTATGTATTGTGTCATGGTTTATTTACCTCAATAAATATTTAAAAAAATGTGTTGATAACTAAACACTAAATAAACAGGCCAGGAACACAATGACTTTAACAAGTTTGAAGACAAAAGCAACGTTCATAGGCAAAAGATAAACTAAATTAAGTATCAACAAAATCGGCAGCACGAATGGGCCGGCTCCACCGGGGCGGTACTACCCTCGCACAGAAAATCAACGTAAAATGACAGCGTTCGTGCTGTCGTGTTTCGTTGGTGAGTGCGAGACCGGAGGCCCAATTAGTCTAGTCAACAAGTTCCATACTTGTTGACTAGACTAAAAGATGCAGCAGCATCACTAGGCCGCCATAGTGGGGGTCGCCATACTGCATTGTCTGCATTCGCAATGAGTATGGTGACCTCCACTCTTGGATTCTGCTTATGCTTTCCATCAGGCAGAGTAGAGTCATTTTGGCGGGCGAAACATAAAAAAAAAAAAAAAAAAAAAAATTGACTATTCCATGTGACATTGCCTCCAGCCTTTGAAGCACGTACGATTCGAGGGAATTCAATGTTACATTTATATATACAGTCCCTATTTTTATATTTTCTTTGATACGATCGTATTCATTCTTGCAGGACTCATTGTTTTCACTTGAAACCTGTTTTTTTATATGTTCTGAAACTTGACCAAAACCAGACACAGAAATAAAATCGTTCTCTCCCCATTGTTATTGGTCTTTGACAGAAATTGAACCTACCACCTTTGGTACAGCACTTAGTATCATCCACCACTACACTGATAGGTACATATATGCAGTATTTTTAATCATATATGATAATAGAGACTCATTGCTCTTACACGAAAAATCCAAGGCCAGATTAAAAGATATACATAATAAATAGGATGTTCAATCGAAAATCGTATTATTCGATCAATCTGATTGACCTCTTCAAGTCTGAGGTGGTTCGATGATCGATTGATACACATAAAGTTTTGGTGTCAATCAACCTGTCAATGCGACTACATGTTGACTACTTTCAATCAATGAAAAATGTTGCAAAAACAGAGGACAATATAAAGCACAATAACCCTTTTTGAGAGCTTTAAAAAAGTTAAAGTTTCGTAAAAATAATAGATGAAAGAATAATTGTTTTCCTTGAAAAGTTCTTAAAATAATCCACAATAGCGTATGTCTATCTGATAAGATTGGCTAGCTATATATTTTTATGGTAAATCACGATACGGGCAATAGGATCCGCAGACGAGGCGGCGTGGGTCATCTAGTTAGATATAAATTAGCAATTCCATTGAACGTGGCAAGTCACCTACCTGCCTTCTATATATAGAAACCTTATTAGCCGGTGATGCTTAATAAACTTTGTGATTAAGCCACCGTTACTTTGCCGATACGACTACACCGATAAACAAATTTTCTAAAACATGACCTCCTTTTCTGTAACTCCATGTATGAAATATCCTATGAGAACCATATATTTTTATCAGTCTTAATTTGTAATATTCACACACGTAAAAACGAAAATTAAACGAACACTACATTCGTTAGATGTAGATGTTATACCCAAGTATACATGAGCACTAGAGAGCTTCTCACGACGCCAGGCCCTAATTACGTACATAGAGGCCATTACAACCGTAATGTTGTTAGCCACGGGGCCGAGGACTGTGTTTGTGAGATACGTAGTACTTCTAGAAGATTTAAGGATGCTTAATTTGGTGATTCATTGCATAGGGGAGGATAAATGGCGTCTAAAGATGTATTTTAATGTTTCGAGCAATGTTGTATAATGTGACACAATATATAGTATTTAATACAGTACATACATACATATACATACAGTACTACACTTACAATGTCAAAAGAAAAAAGTTTAAAACTTTACTACATTAAAATGTTTGATAAAAGTTATATAGCATATGTCACTATGGCCATTATTATGAATATAAATGACACCTCATTCGTTAAGTACAGGGGCTAAAGTGGAAACATACAAACTATACAAGCATACATAAAATTCGTAATTTATATTCTCAATTGTCGGCACTTGATGGCACTTGTTGAAATACATTCTAGAATAAACTTGCTTGTACTTATTCCACTACCAGTAACCTATAATAATGCCATAGAGCGGAACCGGTCAGGATTAAAGTTACTTAAAATTTAAACAAAATAAAAAACCGACTCCTAGAACGACCAAATCGATCTATTTCTCTTGGATGCCATTATCAGATCTTAGTGTCTTTATCATGGTATCACCGTTGGGATATCTCCTGTCCATTAAAAAAAGAATCATCAAAATCGGTTCATAAACGACGAAGTTATCTGCGAACACACAAAATAGAATATATATATACCTCCTCCTTTTTTGAAGTCGGTTAAAAATGGTGGAATAAGTATATGTACAAGTGAGTTTAGTTCTATAATGTGTATATAAACTTCCAAAACTATTACCCGTCCCTTTAACATTGACTAGGATCTGATTAGACTACAGAATCGTGGGTGGCATGTTTTTTTTTAATTTACAAATATTCCAATGGCATTTTCCTTTAGTAGACTTTTGACTTTCGATGTTCGACAGCATAGTAGAACATTATAGAAACTTTACTGTAAGTGAGAAGTTCTATACCCAGTAATATCAATCGACATGATTTTATTGGACAAGTCGAAGATTTTAAATGATCACAGATTTTAACAAAAAAAAACGACTTCAATCTATACCTATACGGTGCCAATCTATACGGAAAGCACCGGCTTTCAAATAAAAAAAGAATCACCAAAATCGGTTCACCCAGTCAAAAGATGAGGTAACAAACATAAAAAAAATACACTCGAATTGATAACCAACTTCTTTTTTTGAAGTCGGTTAATTAATATATCATGTAGCTTAAGAACACACGTAGGTTTCGTAATTTGATCAGTCGCATGGTACCTATGTCTGAAACATTAGACAAGGTGTTTTTTTTAGAACTCCCGCATTAGGAACTTGCAGTCGCGGATGATTTCACAAACATACCTACATGAAACGGGCACAAGGAACACCCAGGCTCATAACAACAATTTGTGGATCACACAAAGTGTTGTCCTATGTGGGATTTGAACCCACAACACTTGGCGCAGTAGAAAGGGGCGTAGTGGCCGTTTAAACCACTAGGCCAACCGTGATGAACACTATGAGCAATATAGAAATGGATGTACTCTCAGTACTTTTACCAACATATTCATGGCTATTCATGTCAATGACTTTACAATTATTCTTAACTTACTTCCAATTTTTGGTTCCTAATTTACTCCTTTGATAATTACTTTCTCTCTGTTTTCAATGCTATTCAATTTACTTATTCGTCATAGACATGAAAAGAAAAAATAGATGGAAAACTATTTCTTGTAAATTAAAAGATTAATTTTAATAATTGAATAGTAAATGTTAATAAAGTCATAAACATGCTGTATTTAAGAAGTTGTACTACAACAATCTGATAAACAATCTTCGATTATCAGACATGGTCGTAAATGCGCAGTAAAGCCTCATAAATACGAGCGTGCTGTTAGCTAACAGCCTGTTATATCGCTTTTCAGCGGGTTACATGAACTGTAAAACAAAAAAGAGAAAAAAACAGCTCTTCTAACACGCGCTTGTGCACATTTCCGACGATGCACGAACACAGTTAAAAAGCAAAACAAAATAAAAGACTTCAAACGAGCTTTCCGTGCATATTTTCACATCAATTATTCTCGATTTTGAATCATTAAATACCCCTTACTATTTAAAACTCTTCATCATCAGTCTTCATCTTCATCACTCTTTAACAGTCCACTGCTGGACATAAGCCTCTCCTAATAAAGAACTATTTGACCTGCTATACCATGCTGGCCAGACGGGTTGGTATAGAGATTGATTCAATCTCTCTCTTTGCAGTGATGTTGTCCAGCATAGTTTATTACCTTGGTCGTCTTTTACGACACCCATGGAATGCATAGGGATGGTGACACTCTACTAATCCGTCACCATACTAAACAAAACTCTTATTATATGATATATGTGTTTCATAAATTTTGTAGACTACCGTGTAAAGTATACGATAGATAGATAAGTATACTATAAAACGCAGTACAAGAGCACGCAGATGTGTCACCGTCCAAGCAAGGTTGGGAAAGTGAAAGCCTAAATATACTTAAAGTTGTGGGTCCGTTAATCTCACTAACTCGATGAACGCCAACGAAAGAATGGATCGACTAAAATATACAACTAAATAAAATATAAAACACTACGATGGATAAATATTTAAATCATTTTATATATATATGTGTAAAAAAGTTGTTGGTTTGTGTTAAAAAACTCAAATAGCTCTACATTGATGGAGCTCTAATTAGAACCCGTGTAGAACCCTCTTTATACATTATTTTTTACTATTTCTTCATCTGTTTTGATCCTTATTTCCAATCCATGTAACAACAATGTATAACTTTTTCTTTGTCTATTTTTGTTAAATTAGAACAGATATATATTATATGACTGAAACAATCAAGAAATTGACGCATTTTCAGCAAGTGTATGTAGTTACTGGCACGTGTAGAATGAGCTTAATATTTTATGCGAGAACGCATCAAATGTGAGCGCTGAAGACGAATTCATGCCCAGTGGGTATCTTTTGTGAATTTTACGCCGAGTCGTGTTCGTGTTATTTTATTTCTTTATGCATTAAGCACACTTTACGAGTAGGTACGTATGTATAAATTTCTACAAATCCAGCGGTACGGTACATTTCTATTTACTTAATGTTTAGTATTTTTCTATCACTAAAATACCTACTAGAACTAGTATGCCTGTCTATGGTCCTTAGTTGCTTAAAAAAAAAGTTTTTGTTTTCATAACGTATATAAAATTGCAGTAAATAAGTTCCTTTTACCTTTCGAATTCCTCTTAAAAAATATTTTGAAAATGAAGATAATTAAATATTGATTATATAAGTTGTAGCGTAGATTGAAACGCATTGTAAATGTCACATCCCGAGACTGTCAAGTTAGCCTCATTCTACGCTACATAAGGTACACACAAAAAAATCACTAAAAGATATACCTAAAATATATGCTGGGAAGTCGGTTAAAAATATAATTCCTGTATTCCTTAGACGAACAGGTGCACAAAAGATAACCACAATTTCTATCATAACTTATCGTACTACAGTAGCTTATGGAAGATCAATAAACTCAACAAGTTAGCTTCAGACGGAGTTTAAGTTTAGAGAGTTCAGATAGATTTCAGAACTTAAGTTGAATAGTGAATGCCGAATAACATATGAGTAACATTTGTTGCCTTTCATAGAGAAGCTCAGTATCATTTTAGCTTTTCGAGACTAGCTTGAGTTACTTAAGTATTGTCTATCTCCTACTGGAGATAGTAGCTTTAACATAGAAAATTAAGAGGACGACCAACATTAGTGACTAAATACATTATCTGTCATCATTTTTTTTCCAATGGAAACTTAAATATACTTGCTGGCTCAATTGGCTAAACCGTATCCTGCAGCACTACAGAAAAGAGCATTTTTTGGTTTTCATCAGTTTCAATTATATTATTTGATTACTAGAGTAAAGAAACATATTCTGGGTAGGACTCAAGAGGCGGCAACGCACTTACAACTTTTGAATTGCTGTATCCATAGCCGGAGTTACTACTAGGTTAGTCTGCTCATTTTGTTGGTAAAAATTGTGTCAATTATGGCTAGTTATTTGACTTCCCTCTGTTTATATAACTATTGGGGTTGGTTTATATACCTATAAACAAACCGTAATATTAACATCACCACGTCAACACTTGACTTGGCCTGGTGGTTAAAGAGGTCGCCACTCCGTTTTCTACTGCGCCAAGTGTTGTGGGTTCAAATCCCTTTGCGACAACACTTTGCGTGATCTACAATTTTATTTGTAGTTCCGAGTCTGGGTGTTCTTTGTGTCCGTGTCATGTATATTTGTAAAGTCCCCGCGACACAGAATGTTTATTCGTAATGCGGTTAGTAGTCTTTAAAAAACAGCAACCTTAATTAATTAGTTCACTACTGGATAGTCCTTTCCTTAGAAAGGAGGTTTCGGCCTTCTATATCTGGTCAGGAGGGTTGGTATATGGTTTGTGTTAAGTTTTCCTTTTCTTTGCTGTTGTCCAGCATAAGTTGCTTTCTCAGTCGCCTCTTAAGCCGAGTCTCTACCGAACAAAAGTTGGTAACTTTCGTGTTGTCAACACGTGTTGGTGACAAAAGCATAGGACAAAAGTTTGTGTAATTTCCTCGTGTTGGCAACTAAAATTGTCAACAAATGTTGGGAACGCTTGTTGCAAATATTTATTGACTTTGTGGAGACGCTTAGTTGGAATGTTTATCAAATTGTTGGCGACTCGGTGTAGACACAACGGAAACAAAAGTTGGCAATTTTCTGAAGAGTTGCAAATAGTTGGAAACGTGCAGTTGCAAATGGTGGAGACGCGCCTTTACGACACCCATGGGCTAAATTTGTGACAACCCGTATTCTTAATCCGTCACCAAACGCACTTCACAACAAGGATTATTAATATGAAATATCAGCAATATACATATATTGAAGATACTCAAATCCACATTTATCATTGTGCACGTAGAACGATTAAAGCACACGAACAATTCGACGATATTGCAAAAAGATATAAAGGCGATCGGATGCAACAAAATATATGGCACACTAAAATGTACAACCGTTAAGGAGCTCGCTTCTAACAGATAAGGATCGAATGAATAATGTGCACAGACCCTATTTCCTGCGAGGATAAAAATATAGCTTCTATGTTAGAGAAGAGTTACATACCCTTAAAGGATTTTAGTTAAACCGTTTTCCTTTTTCTCTGAAAGTAAGATTACGTAACAGTGTTCTAAGACGCGTGTTATTTTACGCAAAAGTTACCTTTTAAGACGAGGAAAATTAATAGCATGTGAAATAAATAGTTTGTAATCTATATTTATAAAAATGAATCGCCGAAATGTATGTACGCGCATAACTTCCGACCGGCTGCACTAAATTAAATAATTCCCTTTTTATGTGTTCGTTATTGTTAGGATAAGGTTTGCACACAAAAAAAATTAAAAGATAACGGGATTTTTTTTCTGTCCGCAGCTGTACACTGCATGTGGGAAGCTGAAACAAGCTTAAATAAATAAGGCGGTACGAAGTTCACCGGGTCAGCTAGTAGAATATGATAACTGCCTCGGTGGCGCAGTGGTAGCGTATGCGACTGCTGTGCTCGAGGTCTCGGGTTCGATTCCCGGGTCGGACCAAATGTTTGTATGATCTGCAAATTTTTGTTTCAGAGTTTGGGTGTTTTCTATGTATAATATGTATGTATTTACAAAAAATATGTATTTATATTAGTTGTTTAGTACCCATAACACAAGCTCTGCTTAGCTTGGGACTAGACGGCGGTGTGTGTTAGATGTCCAAAATATTTATATTTATAGTAGTGTAGGTAGGCCTACCTACACTACTATAAATATAAATATTTTTATTATTATAAATATGTTAGTTAAATGGTTAGGACTCTGACTGCAAAGCCGACGAACGTGGGTTCGATATTACCTTTCACATAATATTTAAATTAATAAATATATTTATAAACGTTGAAGTATATTTACAGTAGTCTGGTTGCCATAGTACAGATCCTGCCTAGTCATGTGAGAAATGTTTGAATAGAAAACTTGACTTTAGCCATAACCATGACTGGCAACATTGATTCCATATAATCGGACTTGAAGGATTTTAATTTAATATTGTCCGTTGCCTCTACTTATCATCGTTATCATTACCTCAACGATAATCATAGCTCATTAACATTAATGATACCTACTGTAAAATTATTTTAGTATTTTGGAACTATGGCATTAACAATAGCGAACTTCTTTAGGACACCCCACTATTGTTCTTCTTTTTACTTTATATCAGTCAACAGTAGCGTAATTATGCACTGACAGAAAAACAAGTTGATTCGATACAGAATAAGATGGAGATAAGAAAGTACTAGTAAAAACTGATTATTAAATTTTACAAGTCATAATAATAAGGGTATAATATCGTATCCTTTTTCGTAGCAAACTATAATATTCTTTCGAAAGTATATTTATTATTTAATGATTTAGTTTGTGGTTTTATTTAACTTTTCATTCCCCTAGTTCCGTATCTGTCCAACTGTAATTGTGTTTATTCTCAGCCATGTCTATTTGTATAATTTATTATTCAAGTGATTCAGCTGTCCGTTGTAGGCAGTATAATTAGCATAGAATTAGAATGAAAATACGTATAAATTTTACTGCAATTACCTCGCCTATCCATAAGAAAATCACTTAATTTATTAAATTAATTTTGAATTCAACATGAACAAGGGAAAACCTTTTAAATTCTGATACTTAAAATTTCTGATTACTGTCACTGTAATTATTACTATGTTGTCAGTTATTAATTATTGGGGAGGACTAAGTCCAACAGCGGACTACGGTAGCCTGACGATGACGATCAATGTTGCTAACTCCACAGTTTATTGTAGGGTATAGTTCGCAAGAACTGTTGCCACAGCTCACTCTTGCACGGTTGCACGGTGGCAAACTTTTTTTTTTTTTTTTTTAAAGACAACTCCCGCACTAGGAATAAATCCTGTGTCGCGGGGGACTTTACAAACATACATGAAACGGACACAAGTTACACCCAGACTCAGAACAACAATTTGTGGATCACACAAAGTGTTGTCCTACGTGGGATTTGAACCCACGACACTTGGCGAAGTAGGTAACGGCGTGGTGACCGTTAAACCACTATGTCAAACGTGCAGTGCTGCCATCGAAATTAAATGAGAGGTAAAAATTTGATTATTTCAAACTTGAGCTAACCAAAATATTACATTAATTTATCTGTTATTTAAAATGCCTAAATCATTTATTGCAATTTTTTTCTGTGAGTTAAATATTACACATTGACAGTTGATATAGTCGGTTTTATTCAATATTATTTGCTAACATAGCACTTTTAAGCCAATAAAGCAATGGTAGGGGTTATTTGAAAAGCACAAGAGCCAAATCTTTTGTGACTCTAATAAAAATATATCATGCTGATTGAAATTCGTCGCGTATTTTTTCCCGAATATGCGAGAGCTTCCTTTAGAAGTTAGATACCATTTCGTCAATACTTTTCTTCTCCCATACAATAGGGTCACGTAATCTTCCTTTGGGGATATATTCAAATAGGTGAAAATAGGAAGTAGCGCGCTAATAAATATTCCAAAAGAACGATAGCTTTGTATGTAGCCAATACATCGTGACCGTTTACCGAAAAAAGTAATGTTCTTAAAGAATATTTTAAAATATATATTTACAATAGGAACTAAAATTAGAAGATAAAAAGTATGAATTTGATTCTCAGATTGCTTTTTTTTTATATTATTTAATTTTATTATTTTTCATCTTTCTAGTTCTTATTATTTCCAAGATTATTCGGGATCAGATACCAGTTTAACCGTTTTACCTGAATATCAGTTTTTCCACCGAGCGAATGGCAATGGACCTCCGCAACACTGAGTTAAAAAAATCAATGCCCTAATATATCGTACTCTTTTAGCAAAATATTATGAACGTGAAATTAGTTTCAAAAATCACAACACTATTCAATTAAAGAAGTAATTATCCTATCCTTTTTAACTATCTACTGACATTGAAGCACAATAACCCACATTATTAAAAGATGACATAGGAGTTCCGAAATATAATATTATACGAAAAAAGGTTCACAAGATTGTAGTGATCTCACCTGAGGACACTTGAGATAACAAAGAGTTATTCAGCGAGGCTCCGGACGCCCACACTCCTCAAGGGCATTGCGAAGAGCTTGCGGTATGCTTCATAAAATGAACTTACTACTCCGGAGAGTACCCTAGGGTAAAATTCACCTTCATTTGTGAGATGAAAAAATTATAAATTGTTCTAGTTTGGTAAGTGTCTCTGGTATTTTAGTAATATTGTCAAAGGATACAGGTTTGAACAGATTAAAAATAAATTATTATTTATTCGTGAGATTGTTTTTTTATGATGTGAGCCATAACTGCTGTTTATTATCTTAACAAAAGATATTATGTTGACCATAGATATATTTTTTGCTTATCACACACAGAGCAAATGATATTAATTCAAGTAGTTTTGCTATTGTCTGGTAGATGAAAAAGAGTAAAGTAACACCCCCTTACCCCGCAAATTGTCACGCATTGCTTCATACAAAAATCTCATTAGGGCATCTGTTCTTTGTATTTGCTTCGTGTTATCACAAAAGTTGTTGGCAACTGGCTGGAAGCCCGCTCTAAATATGATTTATATACCTCTTTATATTATCCATGAAATTATCTATGTTTGTCTTATATTTTTCTATTGTTGTCAGTGTTGTGTCAGCTCCAACTAGACGTTAGTTGTAAGTTGTATGTAATTGTTATAATTGTGAAAACATATCATTATTATAATATACCTACTAAAACCACCGTCTATTCATTTCATATACATAAATACACACGTCGTTAAACAGTCCACTGGCTCGCCAATAAAAGTCGTCACTCAGTTTTTTTTTGTAACAGATTTTTTAAGCAAGAATTGTATCTAAAACACACCAAGGAAGCAAATTATAGTGTACAGTTGCTAGCTCTGCTAGTAGCCTTGATCAAAAACAAAATCAAGTGCATTTGCTTACCCATTCAAAATTAAACAAATGGCATAGTTACAACGTTATAACCATTGCTAAAAATGAAACAGTTCAACTTTAAATGTTATTAGTTGTGTTAAAAAATTTAATTCAATTATTATCGTATAAACTATTTTGAAAAGGACCGATTTAAGATTTAGTTAGGTTGGCAAGCACCATACCTTTCCATATAATTAAATCACTATCTGAATCATGCAACGAAAACTAAATAAATTGTCATAAAATGTAGGTCCAGTTACACGGCATTGTGCCACCTGTAGTAACAGGAAGCATCGTAATTTTAATAAATCCAATTGTGAAGTCTTCGCTCAAGAAGACCAGTAATCCATACTTCCACACTCCATACTAATATTATAAATTTGAATGTCATTCTATCTTTCTGCCTATCTGTCTGATAGTAATGATTTCACGGCTATACCGTTTTTTTTAATTTTTTTTAATGGAATACGCGACCAAACGAGCAAGACGTATCGCCTGATGTTAAACGATTACCGCCTACCATGGGCACCTGCAACACCAGAGGCGTAACAAGTGCGTTGCCGGCCTTTGGGGGGATGGGGGGAGGGGAGATAGGGGGAGAGGGGTTAGGATATGGGCTTTCGGTATCCTCACTCACTAGGTGAAACAAAGCGCAAGCACTATTTCACACCGGTTTTCTGTGAGGCCGTGGTATCACTCCGGTCGAGCCGGCCCATTCATGCCGAAGCGTGGCTCTCCCACGGTCTCCCACCGTTGCACCGATTTCAGTGAAATTTGTCATGGAGAGATACTTTGATTCTTGAAGAAGCACATAGGCTACTCTTTACTGCGTTAACCGATATACACACGGGCGGAACATTATTATTTACAAAGCACAATTTATGTAAAAAAAGCTAAATAACTGATCTAGTCATTTAAAATCACAACATTTTTTTTTCGTTACGTAATTATACATTTGCTAGCCTTAAAACTCATTTTTCTTATTTCCAATCTAAAAACAAAACGAGAAAAGCCTTTTATTATTCAAATGGACTCCTTCATTTAATTTTTAACACAATGTTATAAGTTAATACCGAGCCTGTCTGTTGAAGGAACGAAAGGAGTGTTGCCCGAGGGAAATTTAATTAATTAAATTAATAAAGCCAACAGTGAAAGTAGGCCTTGTGGAATAGAGATAAGGCTTTTCTTGGCTCGAGCCAGGCCTATTTTAAGGTGGTTAGCGGTTCAGCCATTCACCGTTGAAATATCATTAAACTTATTTTCATATAGCTATTATAGTGCTTTTGATGCACGAATTGATTAGTATTATCGTAAATATTTTTTAAATAGAATGCATGCTATTAATGCTATGAGAATAGGTAGTAAAGTATTTTTAAATGAAATTCGAGTGTTTGTTTGTAATAGTAAAATAACCACTTTTTAATAAATGCATACACGGTACATGTACCATAATAACATTTTTTACAATGTTTTTCCGCCTGTCTGTTTGTTCCGGGTAATCTCTGGAACGGCTAGACTGATTTTGACGGGACTGATGATCCAAGGATTAACTTTGCCCCGCGGCGTTACCCGCTCTACGACAATAACCGCGGGGATCAGCTAGTTTATAATATTATTTTGATCTACTACTGTACTGTTTTTTATCTATCCTTGTACTATACGCATTGATATACAAAAAACCCACTATACGGCTAATTTATTTTCATGTTTTGATATGAACAACTTTTTTAAACACGAAGACTCATAATTTATTACAAGTTTAATCAAAATAAAGACCCCATAATATTAATAAACCCTTTTAGGTTGGAAGTAATTTACTATTCTCTGATCGCATAATACATCTTTTGGGGTCTAAATCCTGTTCTCGAATTTCCTTTATATCGTTAAAGATCTCACACCACCGCCGTGACGTGACATTTTTATAAAAAAACTCAACCTGTTTTCTAATAGACTGACAAAGGGTTAAGAACGTGACATATATTATGTATGTGCTTAAAAAAGTCACGTGTATTGATTATTTTCAAATAATCCTACTTATATCCTATTAATATTATAAACGCGAAAGTTTGTAAGTATGGGTGGATGGAGGGATGTTTGTTACTCTTTCACGCAAAAACTACTGAACGAATTTGGATGAAACTTTACAGTTGTGGAGGGATGGGTATCATGTCCCTCCAACACAAAGGGAGGATCCTCCGACCAGGTGAGGTGATCATACCTGGCGGGCCGACTGACCAACGGTTGATGTTGGGATGTTGTATATATGTTAACTGGCGCGAGAACTTTCACTGCGCGATTCAGGATTGGTAGTTTCTTAGTTTCCTTCGTTACTCCGTAGTTCGACGTATCTTCGGTAGATGGCGCTGTAGTATGTTATGTTGTTGTTGCGCTGTATGTGGAGGCCGCCACATCACTCCCCTCCAAGACCGGAGGTAGATACATTGTTGAGTCAGCTGTCTGTGCTCTGTTGTGGAGCTTGCCAGTGCCAGGAGTGAGTTCCAGTGAGTCGGAACTGAGTGCCGCAAGTTCCAGTGAGTCGAAACTGAATGCCGCTAGTCCCAGTGAGTCGGGGCTGAAGTCCGCTGATCCCAGTGAGTGGGGATGGCAGGCGGTGCGCGGTGGCGCGGTGAGGTCCCCAGTGAGTCGGGGCGGTTGCTGCGTAGTGGCTGGCTGCTGCGTAGACGGGAGAGAGATGCTCTGCTTACATGGACCGTAGGTGCAGTGTGCTGTGCCTAGACGCTGATGAGGCCGTAGGGGTAACCAGGCTGGAGCGGTCGCTGCCTGCGTGTGGTGTATCCCTGTTGAGGCCGAGGTTGCTGGCTGTCTGTGAGACTTGCTGTGGGAAGTATGGGAGTGAACATGATGGTAGCGTGCTGATGCTGCATCGAAGGCTGCTTCCAATCACGTCGGGGCTGAGCTGTGGGGGACAGGTGTGTCTTGTCCCACCAACACAAAGGGAGGATCCTCCAACCAAATATAGATGTCGGAGGATAGGGCGAGTAATGATTTTTAGAAAGGGTGACGTCAGCCTCACCGACGTCACTGATTATCTCAATAGTGGCACTCATGATTTGTAGCAATAGAAATCGCTTTCAATCAATACATTATTACACACGTAGGTAGGTAGGGTTTATTTACACAACCAAAGACAATATTGAATTCGAAATAGTTTATTGAATTAATAAAGCTACAGTTAAAATCATAGATCGACACAAACAGACTCCACAGGTATACTGTATTGTCAAGGTCATATGTTGATTCATAATTTCCAGTTTCCAAAATGCGTAGAGCCTTATGAGAAGAATACTGGCAAAGAAATTCATAGCCACTCTTTTAAAAGTCACATCTTAAATTATTAGTCACAGATGTTTAATAATTAATTACAACAATTAAGAAGCCCAAGTACTTAGCTTATTTACAGCTTGTCCTTCCTGGTACAACGCCCGCACTGTACGACGGCTCGAGTGTAAGTGACCCGATCGTGCACGTGTTTGTAAGATTTTAGGTTATGTATTCAAATTATAATGACATTCATTTTACATCATAATAAACTTTAACGTAATCAACTGGTGGTTTATAAACTAATTTTGGAACAATCAAATGATTTAACTTAATTTTTCTAGGTTTTCTAGACTAATCGTTGTAGTTGCGCCGACATAGATTATACATCAAAATAACACATAGGCTACTATTTGCTGCGATAACCGATATACACGCGGGCGGAGCCGCGGGGAACAACTAGTATCTAATACCTTTAAACGAGCAATTCTTGTGTATATATATATATATAAATATATAATCTGAATCTCGGAAACGGCTCCAACGATTTTCATAAAATTTTGTATGCAGGGGGTATCGGGGGCGATAAATCGATCTATTATTCTATATATTTAACTGCGTAACTGTTTAACCTAAAATTTATACACCGATTGGTTAAAAGTGTTATCAATTCTTTTTCGTTAAAAACGTTAAACATGACCTCTGCACTCCGCTCTCATACGCCGTCGGTATATAAAACCTTTTGTAATATTTCGATCTGATTATAATAAACGGGTCATCTCAGGCTGACCTCATGCATAATTAACTGTCAGCAGCCGTAAATATCTCCAAAAGAGCCTTTGTTGACCTCACAACGAATAGGTTTAAGAGGTTTAGGGTAAGCCTCGTTTGTCCGGCAGTTTATTGACCCCTGCGAGAATATAGTGCGGAAACATGCGTTTTATTAAATATATTGTTCACAAAGGTTAAGCTTATATTAACCAGAGTTATTTAAAGTTCAAAAGGAATTTTTAGAGGAACTAAATATCGTTTAAGTTATATTTTTGTATACCATTTTAAAATGTACTTTCGGTCATTTGGAATAAGGTTGTTTATGTAGTCTAACAATGTATTGGCTTATGGGTTTTCACATATATCATTGACAGGATCATGTTAGAAAAAAATATTTAGATTGTTAAGAAAGTAATATCAAAATATATAACATTTTAACAAAATAAAAACCGACTTTAAGTTTAGATTCGATTTCTCTTGGATGCCATCATCAGATCTTAGTGTCCTTATCATGGTACCACCGTTGGGATATCTCCTTTCTATTAAAAAAACAATCATCAAAATCGGTTCATAAACGACGAAGTTAAAAGAAAATATATATATACGGTCGAATTGAGAAACCTCCTCCGTTTTTTGAAGTCGGTTAAAAATTGCAATGCAAAAAAAAACTGACACACTATTTTTTTTTGTTTGTTGTGCCACCCTCATTATAGACCTTAAGAATAAAATTGTGTGGAAACAGAATAAGAGAGAAGTCCATTTTCTCAGATTTTCTTATTCATCGTAAATTCCCGTGGGAGAGCCACGCTTCGGCACGAATGGGCCGGCTCGACCGGAGTGATACCACGGCCTCACAGAAAACCGGTGTGAAATAGTGCTTGCGCTGTGTTTCACCGAGTGAGTGAGGGTACCGGAGGCCTATACCCCAACCCCTCCCCCTATCTCCTCCCCCCATCCTCCAAAGTCCGGTAACGCACTTGTGACGCCTCTGGTATTGCGGGTATCTATGGGCGGCGGTAATCGCTTACCATCAGGCGATACGTCTGCTCGTTTGCCGGTGTATACCATAAAAAAATAAAAAAATACAAACTAGTTAGTCACAATGTTCTTCTAGCTTTAATGGAATGATATGTACATAAATACTTCTGTATACAAGTAAATTTTTGACTTCAAGGTCCGACTCGATTTCTCTTGGATGCTATCATCAGATCTTAGTGTCCTTATAATGGTCCCACCATTTGAATATCTCCTTTCCATTAAAAAAAAGAATCATTGAAATCGGTTCTTAAACGACTAAGTTATCCGCGAACACACATAAAAAAATATATACTGTCGAATTGAGAACCTCCTCCTTTTTTGAAGTCGGTTAAAAAGGTAATTTATCGAATTTGATGATTAACTTTTTTCTTTTTGTTCCTCGATTTCATCGTCATTTACAAATTGACTTCTATGTTTGTTTTAAGAACTAGTTCACTCAAACTTGGTTTCTTACTACCATATTAAAGTTTAGTATAATTTATCGTGACTTAAGCGCTTTAAACCTTATAATAGTATTTTTTTTTTTTTAAATATTACTCCAATTAAATGTCATTTTACATTACAACTTTGATTAATAGCAAAAGCTTTAAGAACGAAGAAAATTTAATAATCGTGTACTAGAAGTAACGAATGAACCTCTAGTCCGTTTCATTTTACGCTAAAACGAACAAAAAAACACTCATTACTTTAACAAAATGAGTGCTATCAGGCCGAGAAAGTATTTAATTCCGGGCTATGAAAAATTCTCGACCGTGGAATGAAAAAGTCTAAGTGTGTCAAAAGAACTCATTCGAGTAGGTTCGCTCTCATTTCGCAAGGCTTTCACTGTACAAAGCGATCTTCAACAGGTCGGTATTATAAAGAATTTCTTCAACCATGTACTCGGTGTTTTCTGTGGAACCGTGTTGCTTCATTATCTCTTTTTTTAGATTCGGTGCCTATCTGTTTTTGTTATGACAGTGTTTCGATCGTATACTTAACTAGCTGACCCATGCAACCTCATTTACGTCTACTATTGCCCGTAGCGTAATAATTTCCCCCTGTTTTCGTAATTATCTTCATTGGTGCTCCGCTCCTATTGGTCTTAGCGTGATGATATATAGCCTATAGCCCTTCTCGATAAATGGGCTATATAACACTAAAATATTTTTTCAAATTGGACCAGTAGTTCCTGAGATTATCGTGTACACAACAAACAAAGAAATTCTTTAGCTTTATATATTAGTATAGAATTGATAATATAAATTCTAAAGTAACTCTGTCTGTTTGTTACGCTTTTACGGTTAAACGGCTACGCCGAATTCAATTTGGCATGTAGATATTTTAATTGTTAAGAAAGGACATAGGCACGAAAAACGACATACATGCGGGCGGAGCAGCGGTCATAAGCTAGCAATACATAATGGTACAGCCAGTAATTCAAATTCTATTTATTTTAAAGTTTTGAGAAAGCCTATGGTGATATTACCAGCTCAAAGAAAATTAGTGTTAAGGAATTATTTTCTTATTTTACTCTGCGGTCACCTAACTATAGGGGTAATAGGTCTCCACATTCCCCACACATTCTCACTGCTTAATTCTAGGGGGTATCATTTAAGGGACAGCTACGCACTAGTTTCTCTTGATTTTCGTGTTTGTATGGGCAACGGCCCTCATTTATAATCAGGTGATTTGTGGGATTGTTTGCCCGAAAAAACTTTTTTAGAATTTCCTTTCTTTAAAATGATACAAAAAACTTGAGATATATTTATATATTTTTTTATATGCTACTAAAAATGCGCATAAAATACTCAAATTACTTTAGAAATAATCAGACTGTACAAAATATACTATAAAACAATATAATTTCTGTAAATAAATGCAAAAGCCAACATCACGTGGTATTCCCAGGCGGTCACCCATCAACGTCACGACGTCAACTCAATGTTAAAAGTGTCTTTACAACTTTTGGTCTTAATTTGTTCTGTCCAGCCCCCTTTCGCAACGCGCGATAAGGAACTTCGTTCCAAAAAATATCTATTAACTTCATAGACTAATTACAGAAAACTTATTGAAACTTCACTTTGCTCTTGTTTACTTTTTAGTATAATATACGTACTAGGCAAACTAGACTGTATAATAATAGGTCTTTACCTACGAAATTGCCGTTTTGTATGCAATATGTGAAAGTACTTATTTTTTTAAACTTTTTTATTTCTGTTATTCGAAGTAATCACCCATGCAATCGACGCATCTTTTCCAACGCATTGGCAGTTTATTGATGCCCTTCTTGTAAAAATCAGCTGGACGGGAGGCAACAAACTCTTCAAAGGCATTTTGTACTGCCTCTCGGGAATTGAAATTTTTACCCACTAAAAAGTTGTCTAAATTTTGGAAAAAGTTATAGTCGGTAGGTGCAAGGTCTGGTGAGTATGGCGGATGAGGGAGAGCTTCCAACCCCAGCTCTTGCAGCTTGGAGACTGTCTGTTGCGCAGTATGGGGTCGCGCGTTGTCGTGAAGCAGCTGCTAGAGCTGGAGTTGGAAGCTCTCCCAAAAAAAATAAGTACTTTCACTTATTGCATACAAAACGGCAATTTCATAGGAAAAGACCTAATATTCTACCACATTCTCAAAAGCATTCACAGGTCCTCACGTCGTTCGATTTTCGATCCGGTTGATTAAATCGGTTCATAGTCAAAGAGCGCTTTGAAATACGAGTATAGAGAGATAATCGATACACGATGCACACCAATTGACAATTGGACTATGTGCAAAGTCACATTCGCTACGGTCGTAGCAAATTTTATTGTCTACGGCGTAGATTCTACTACGAACATAACGACACTACGAGTTAATAATATAATTTCTAGTATTTATCTACTGGGCTCGTTTAATATCAAATTCAAAACTTTTCATGAAAATTAATCTTACATGAATGCGAAAACTTGAATGGGTGTTTGATACATCACGCCAAAAGAGGGTAATGGATCTGGTTACAATTTGATGGACATAGATAATAGTTTTAAATAGGAAATAGCATAAGTGAGCAGAATCTAGCTCATCATAATTTTCATGAAATAAAATATTTTAAAAGTAAACTAAAGAAATCAATTTATTAAATTTGTTTGCGTTGATACTACTTATTTTAAAACAACAGTAACACTCTATTTGAAAAATTTTAGAACATTAAGCAAATAGTGGATGTCAAGTAGTGGATGACCGTTGGTCGGAAACGGCTGAATAATTAATAATTAACGGGGCGCTCGCCCCACAGATGTAGCCACACTACGCGGAACGGACCGTAAGCAAACAACATTGTGAATTTGGTATTTACACAAGCAAACCAACATGCAAACATTAACATTATAATGTTCCTTTTGAATGTAGAACATTTGTTTCGTGCTCTAAATAATTATTAATTTTTGAACATGACATAGAAATCGTCGAGGGTAAGCAACGACGGCACGGTCAGTACCTGGATGGATGACCGCTAGTGGCATGTTACCATAAGCGTCTCCGTGATTCGGAGGTCACGTTAAGCAGTCGGTCCCGGTTGTTATCATATGATAACAGTCGTGAAGCTTAGTTGGAGGCCCTTGGGCGGCTTAAAAACATGCCACGGCAAGAAAACGTAGCCACAGGTTGTCTTGCCAGTCCCCAACCCGCACTTGGCCAGCGTAGGGACTTATGGCCTTAACCCTCTCCTGAGAGGAGACCCGAGCCCGGCAATGGGACGTTATGGGTTGTTGATGAACATAGAAATCTTCTAGGAAAGAGCATTCTATTTCTATCTTAGAAGTCGTAGTTTGCAGGTGTTCATGGACGACTAAACCAAGTATCAAGCTGCATGCATCATCCATGTACAACAAGCCTGACTCTGCCTGATTTAGAATCAGACAACCGTGACTGAGTTGTACATTGCAGCTTTATTTCTGGGGTATCTTCTATTACTGTAAAACTATAAATGTGAATGTTAGTTTGTTTGTTACGCTTTCACGCAAAACCTACTGAACCGATCATCATGAAACTTTGTCATATTCTTGGAGGTATTAGAAGTAACATAGAATACTTTTTAATAAATGCGAGCGACAAAGCTAGTATTATATAATATAAAGTGGACTTAATTTTTTTTTAGAGATGAAAATTATTTCGTGAATGAAATTATTTTTTATTTATTGAAAAAGTATTTTTATCTCTAAAAAGTTAGTGTATAGTAGTGTGTAATAGTAGTGACATGGCACACTACAGCAAATCGTCAAAATTAAGTCCACTTTATATTATATAATATTCCCTAGAAATGAAGCTGCAATGTAATACTCAGTTACTTTGTTTTTATGGACCTCGTTAAAAGTTTCTCTCGTTTGGTTTCTCACAAACTTTTCTCCGCTCTGAGCGTTCTTTTTCAGTAAAGGTTTACTAAACTACAATTTTCAAACATTTTACTTTAAACTAAAAATATCTAATACGATTTGAATTTTTGCCATAGTCCTCAATGAAGACTCTACCTATGATTATGATACAACCTTCATAGACACATCGCAACTTAATCATGAAAATTATTTTTTATCGACTTTTTTTTGTATGTCCCTGCCAAAATTACTCTACTCTGCTTGATGGAAAGCATAAGCAGAATCCAAGAGTGGTGGTCACCATACCCATTGAGCAACTCAACAATGCTGCATCGTTACCCACACAATGGCGGCCTAGTGATGCTTCTGCATCATTGGGCCTCCGGTCCCGCACTCACCAACGAAATACGACAGCACAAACGCTATCATTTTACGTTGATTTTCTGTGCGAGGGTAGTACCGCCGTGGTCGAGCCGGCCCGTTCGTGCTGATTCAGCGTGGCTCTATTACCTTGAGTTTTTATAAATCTTAATGAACTTTCGCACTTTAAGACTTTGTACTAGAAAGTCATCACAGAGTACTAAGTACAGTATTGAAAATACTGTTTCGAAAAATTTACACAAATTTATATACACACATCAAAAGTGTCTAGGGATCAACATATGTGTCTAGGGATCAACATATATTTTTGCAATAACTTTTCTCCTGATTGATATTAATTAAAATTTTCTTTAAGGATTCATCAAATAAAGTGTTTTCGTTTGTCACAGTAACGATAAACCAAGTCACCTTTGCATTAATAAAGAAATTTGCCATTTTCCTAATAAAAGGATTTTTGACATTTGAACCACTAACATTAAAGTTCGAAAAAAGACTGAAATAACAGTTTTCTTTAAAATTTTATTAGGTAACTTAAACAATTAATAATCCGTGTTTCTACCGCGAACACTAACACAAGAACATCGGTTTGGCATACTCAAAAAGAGTTCATCCAAATCACGCTGTGGAATGGCCGCCCATGTTCGTTGCAACAACAAAAAAAGGTCTTCTTGCGACTGGATACCCTCCATATTCGGCAGAGCTCTTCTCTGTAGCATATCCCATGCATGCTCAATCGGGTTCAAGTCTGGCGACTGAGCAGGCCAGGGCCAAAGCCACATCTCAATCTCAAGAAATCCGCATAAAAATGCTTGATCCCTAGACACTTTTGATGTGTGTATTTACACTGTATATATAATTTATAAAAACGCAATATTTATAAACACGGTCTTTAGTAACTCAGAATCTTAAAAGTTAAATCTGTAATCATTATATTTAAACCTCTTTAAACTTACATAATAATATGTGTTACATAGACCTGTTATAATATATTCCAGAATAATTAGTTGCCTCGCTTAAGCTCTCAACGTGGTGAACGGTTGTAAGGCAAGATGAAATTTATTCCTGCATCTAAGTGCAGTATAAATCAGGGCTTTAAGCTCACGTTTTACCCTATTATGTTAGGCTTCAAGCGTATATTAATGGCGTGTAACGTTCAAGCCTTTGTATTTGATACGTTTATTATAAACATTGACGATAAATTATCACAAAGGACGCATGAAAATTTTACCGAGAACTATCGCTGGTAATGAAAGTAAGACTTTATTACCTAGAACAAGAGCTAACATACTTCTAATATATTTTTACTAGATTGTGGACGGGTGTCATGTCTCTCCAACACAAAGGGAGGATCTTCCGACCAGGCGAGGTGATCATACCTGGCGGGCCACTGCCCAACGGTTGATGTTGGGATGTTGTATATATGTTAATCGGCGCGAGAACTACTATTGCGCGATTCAGGATTGGTAGTTTCTTAGTTTCCTTCGTTACTCTGTACTTCGACGTATCTTCGGTAGATGGCGCTGTAGGGTGTTTTGTGTTTTTGCGTTGTTTGTGGAAGTCGCCACATGATGATATGAATATAAATATTTGACAACCATACAGACATCTCGATTATTTTACACAGAGACAATATTCATCACCTTTAAAATTTTAATAAGCGTGGTGCTACTGTATATAATTTAGTCGATTGTTGTTTGCAATTTAATCGACGAACATTAAATTTTTGACAGCTAACTTTTCTTATTATTTCAAACTCAAAATTATCGCTCTTCCCGTTCCATTCAACATTTTTATTAAGATAACTCATCTACTAGAAATAAATCCTATATAGCAACGGACTTTATAAATATACTAGCTGACCCGGGGAACTTCGCACCGCCATATTTACATATCTGTCTCAGCTTCCCACAGGCAGTGTACAGTCGCGAACAAAAAAAAAGACTTTTACCGATATTTTTTTTTCTTTCTAGAAAGAACGAATGAATAAAATCGGACTGTGTGATTGAATTACAACTAAGTACATATTTTGCCTTTCATCCCCTCTCTCCAGGAAACCGTTTTGAAATTCGGGATAAAAGTATCCTATGTCCTACATCGTAATATGAACTCAAATCACGCCAAGTTTCATTTGAATCCATTCAGTAGTTTCGGCGTGATGCGCGGCCAAGATACAGACAGACAGACAGACAAAAATGAAAAAAAAAAAAATTTGGTTTCAGAGTGCCCCCCAAAAAAAATTTTCAAAATATCTTCAATGTACAGAATTTGACCTGTTACATTTTTATTATAAGTATAGATATGAAATGGTCACAAAGAAACCCAGACTCAGAACATAACTAACTTGTGAATTAAACAAAGTTTTAAATAAATATATCAAACACTTTTTGTTAGAAATCATCACACAATTTTTGTTGAAAATCTTCTTCAATTCATGCCATTGTACCTACATATATTAGGAGGACTCCCTACCGACAACCTCTCAATCACAAGTAATCCTCCATTATTACATTACCGTACTACGATTATTCACAGCAATAAGTAGTAGTGTTCGCTCTTACTATTATTGAAATACATTATTCCACTATTTCCTTACACGATATGTTGAAACCAGATCAGTCACTGTCACGGTTGGGCTCAAGGAAATGACAAATAATTGTATATCTCATCTACATAATGGTTCGGGGAGCGGAGCTATTTGTAAATCTAGCTTCTACGGTCCTCTCATTATTATAATCTTGAACTAAGTGAATTTTTTATGAGAGTGGTCAGTTTTCTCTTACACAGTGCTTATTTTCAGCCTCTATTGATAGTGCTGTAGGTAATTGCTTGGGGCATTATAAGGGAAGTCATCACTTTGGGAGCACCAGAAATCACAAATAATGTAGTCTTTATACGGCGTGTCACCATTCTCATTCCATGGGTATGGTAAGAGGCGAATAATGGACGAACTATGCAGAACAACTTCAAAGCAGAAGCAGAAGCAAAACTTGAAACAAACCATATACCCGTCTGGCCGCCGTGGTAAAAAACACCAAAACCTTCTTGCCAAGGAGAGGCATGTCTAACAGTGGACTCTTAAAGGCTTTGAAGAATCTGGCAGTTTCTAGTGACACCCTAAATATTCGAGCACACATCAAAACAATTTACGTTGTTTACTATCCGTAGTCTCAGTAATTTATTTAACCGTGAGAGAGCCACGCTTCGGCATGAATGGGCCGACTCGACCGGGGTGATACCACGGCCTCACAGACAACCGGTTTGAAACAGCGCCTGTGTTGTGTTTCAGCGACTGAGTAAGGATACCGGAGGCATATACCCCAACCCCCCCCCCCCTCCTCATCCCCCAAAGGCCGGCAAATTACTTGTGACGCCTCTGTTGTTGCGGGTATCCATGGGCTGCGGTAATCGCTTACCGTCAGATGAACGATGGATCGCTCTGCCCTTAAAACAATAATTTTCGGAAAGAAAAAAAACAATATCAGTAAATTCAATCCTATATCTGAACTCCGCACAAGACTATACCATTAACCAAAAATGTTGCCAAACTTTACGCATAGCGAAACTGTTGTTACATCCACTGAAGTTCAGTGAATAATAAGACGCCTTGAATCAAAGTTGCAATTCACTCAAACATCGCAAAGTTTTCATATTCAAGCGTATCATCGAAACTTGCTCTCTTTTTTTCCAGCGCTTTTTATTTTGTGAACGTTTTTTATAAATTAGTTTGCTGAAACTTTTTCTTCTCACTGAGGACTTTTCTTACCATAAACTAAACTATTTTAGCTTCAAAAACGTTTATATAAATATATTTATTTCTCATCTAGAGATATAAGAATAAAATACCTTCTTTGCTGATGATTTCAGTCTGTTTTTTCTTTTGATCTTGTACCGTGCAAATAACGCAAAGCGCTGTTAGCTCCTGCACAAACGCTTTCTCAAAGCCTTACACAGAAATTTGTCTTTTGAAATTCAAGGCTTTATTCTTTTCATCCATTTTCAGTCGCCTGTTGTCATCTTAGCCTGGATAAATGGGCATGCTTTTGCGGCATATTTGTCTCTCCTCGGCATCCGCAACCACACACCTCATCTACAACACAGAAACATGCTATTAGGAATTGCCATATTGCCATTGCATATAAATTGTAGCCATTAATGAGATGAGAATATGTCCGGCGGGCCGAAAACGATTGATGTATAGGAAAGTTATATGGGATTACTCGATTAATTGCGTACCGAGCTACGAAATAATAACGAATCTTGTAGGATTGACTACTACGAGCTACGAAATGACAACTAATTCCATAGGAATGACTACTATGAGCTACAAAATACATAGTAACTAATCCTGGAGAATTGACTGCTACTCGGTTTATCTTGGTCAGGTTGTATTATAATATGTAACTTCTTTTTTTTTGTAAAGACAACTCCCGCACTAGGAATAAATCCTGTGTCGCGGGGGACTTTACAAACATACATGAAACGGACACAAAGAACACCCAGACTCAGAACAACAATTTTTGGATCACACACAAAGTGTTGTCCTACGTGGGATTTGAACCCACGACACTTGGCGAAGTAGGAAACGGCGTGGTGACCGTCAAACCACTAGGCCAAACGTGCAGCAAATATATTTTTTCTATGTGGCATTATATTACTATTCTGCAAATTATAGTTGTTTGTATATTTTTATATAATTTTAGATTTATGCTGAAACATTAAAATATAAAAAAACTGTCAAAATATATCAGGTCAATGTTTTACATATTTAAATCAACTCTCCCAAATATTTTTCCCTGAGACCACACGAGCCTCACCACTATTTAAATCGTTTTGTTAAAACTGTTACGTCGCCGTCGGTCAGTGGGTTTTAAGCCGGATTTTATTCTTTTATTCCCTCGTGCCATTACGTATTGAAATGATGAAGGTTAACATTTGTTTTGTGGTCAGTCTCACTCGTGGTAGCGTTGTACTTAATTTGAACCTTTTTGTTTTTTACGCAGCTCTGTTCCGTATTTGTTTTTGTGTAACCTTTACTCGTTTCTGTTCCACATTTTTTGAAATACATTTTTCTATTCGAATCCAATATTTCTACCCTACAAGAGACCGCAATAACTTATCACTATTACTGACGTAGTTCTATTTATGTGAACAGAAATTGAAGCACCTGGTATCTGTAATCGTATAGAATTATATGCGCTATTTTCTACTGTATAATATTGGAACTATAATATAGTTAACTGACACTTGCAATGTGTAAATAACAAACTGAAAATTTTAAGTAACGTTTTAAAGGTTGATAAGAATAATACGAAAGCCGATGAACGTTTTCGTAGTAGTATATACACACATCAAAAGTGTCTAGGGATCAAGCATTTTTATGCGGATTTCTTGAGATTGAGATGTGGCTTTGGCCCTGGCCTGCTCAGTCGCCAGACTTGAACCCGATTGAGCATGCATGGGATATGCTACAGAGAAGAGCTCTGCCGAATATGGAGGGTATCCAGTCGCAAGAAGACCTTTTTTTGTTGTTGCAACGAACATGGGCGGCCATTCCACAGCGTGATTTGGATGAACTCTTTTTGAGTATGCCAAACCGATGTTCTTGTGTTAGTGTTCGCGGTAGAAACACGGATTATTAATTGTTTAAGTTACCTAATAAAATTTTAAAGAAAACTGTTATTTCAGTCTTTTTTTCGAACTTTAATGTTAGTGGTTCAAATGTCAAAAATCCTTTTATTAGGAAAATGGCAAATTTCTTTATTAATGCAAAGGTGACTTGGTTTATCGTTACTGTGACAAACGAAAACACTTTATTTGATAAATCCTTAAAGATAATTTTAATTAATATCAATCAGGAGAAAAGTTATTGCAAAAATATATGTTGATCCCTAGACACTTTTGATGTGTGTATATAGTAGACTTATAGGCGGTACACACTACAACGATTTATTGTAGCGATTTAACTGTGCAGTTCATTTGTGCAGTTTTATCGATAGTGTGGACGGAAATTGGCTCAGATATTTCTCAAAAAATCTGTTGTTGTGTGTACCGCCTCTTAGTCTGGTCCCAAACAAGGCATCATGGTAACCATGCTAGTGATACCTTTATAATTATATACACAACATATACACAAGTATATATAGATAAATTACATTCATACAGAGAACAAATGAGTAACAGTCCTCATGACACAATATTTGTCCTAGATATGAATGAAATAAAATGAAATCTTTTATTTTGCAATTAGGTTCATCACCATCAACCTACCGCAGTCCACTGCTGGACATAGGCCTCCCCAATCGCAAGCCACTGGGATCTATCCTCGGCTTCTCGCATCCAGATCGTACCAGCCGTCTTACGCAAATCATCACTCCATTTGGCCTGTGGACGTCCAGGTGGCAATTAGCATACATGAACGCTTTTGAAAGTTAAACTTTTTTTGAGCAGATGAGTTCGAATCAACCCACAACTTCCGTCTAGACAGGGCCCCTAACCACCATCATTTATTGTATATTTTAATAATCAAAATAACTCGTTATTTTAATGTCAATTAATAAATAGTGCCGAATATTTCTGATATCAATAGCGTCCGTTGTATAAAACAGGCATAAAATATACGCTTTATTGCAAGTAATATCAATAGAAGTTGGCTCGTAAAATCAGATTACTATAGAACGCATCTGTTGCATTAATCTAGTATATTACGATGGGCCCTGTTCGTTTAATAAAGTTATATCGCTTAATATTATTCAGTTAGCTGGTAACAGTATTATTGAAGTTACCTATAGATAGTTTAGCACTGAGAGCGCGGTTTTAAATTCCATTTATGTTCTTTTATTAATGTTAATTTTCAAAACATATATGTATATTAGTACTTATAAGTGTAATTCTGAACCAAACATATATGTTTATAAGTTTGACGTGTCTGTCTGTCTGTTTGTATGTCTGTCTGTCTGTCTGTGGCACCGTAGCTCACGAACGGATGAAGCGATTTCAATTTAGTTTTTTTGTATGAAAGGTGAGTTACTTGCGAGTGTTCTTAAACCTTTATGGAAATCGGTTGATCGTTTAAAAGTTATGGGGGTGAAAGTGGGGAAGAATAACCGAATGTCTGCAAAAATATCATTAGCGTATGATTACTCGATTAAGTGCTTGAGTAGGGGGTTTTTTAAATTTTGAATTTTAGCTTGTATTATTTTATTTTTAATAAGGAGCTAATCCATACCATTTATATTCGTCTTTATAATACAACTAGCGGACTTATAACTTCTTCTGTGTCCCTTTTCAATCATGCTTGGTTCCTATGGTCTAAGGTGATATTAAATATGTTATCTTAAACACGCCAGTAAAACACATATTTAATTTAAAAAAGTGAAAAACGCTAAGATAGTTGCGGAGTTAACTGTGAGCAACAACGTGACAATGAGACTTATAATAATAAAAGTATGTTTCTGAATCTTAATTAGTTACGAATACAAAGTCCGTCTCTATTCTCCGTAATGAAATTTAATGGAAAAGTACCATAAATCTGTGGCAAGACTTTAAACTCTTCATGTCCAAGTTAGTAGGTACTCATTCAGTAGGCTTCATTGCTATAGTTACTTTGCCTAAATAATAGTTAACTGTATTCTATTCTGCAAACATTAAGCCGCGCCACGAAAAGAAAAGTTTTAATTCACAATAGCCATGAAAGTTTAAGTGAGCTCTATCTTTGATCCATTTCGATTAGAACGAAAGCAAAATGCTGTATAAACATTTTACTAGAATTCCAGTAGAAAGGAGTGACACCGCAAAAGTGGCACAAGATAAATGCATTAAACGTATACATTTAAACCCTTTAGATGTCTAATCGATCTCTCAATTGAGATCGATGTGTCGGATTATGTCGAAGTCGATTATCGATTACAGACCTATAAGACTCGTAGCTTTATGGGATAATAGATTTTGCCAGCGAGTCTTATACCCATTTTGCCAAATGGAAACCTTAAAATATATTTTCTTTTTATGAATGTGCTTACAAAAATATTAAAATAATCTGTTGAGTAGTTTAGTCGTAACAACATAAATTCGTAAAGTAACTTATTTACTAAAAAACTGGCATGTAAAACCGAGTCAATTACGTCAAATGGGCGGGAGTGTTATCGGAGCCTTATATACTCGAATGTGGAGTCAGACAGGGTGGACTAGCATCATCCTTGTTATTTAATATATAGTACATGGATGATCTGATAGAAGCACTTAGCTGTACTCCTGTGGGGTGTTATGTAAACATAAGCTGAGTTATGTGGACGACGTGGTGCTGTTGAGTGCCTCTGTCAGTGACACACGTCAATTAGTGGCAATCTGCAAATCATACGGTTTAAAACATGGCTTAAAATATAACCCTAGAAAGTGAATACATGGTATTTGAGAGCTCACTTCATTCGTCTAGCGAGACGCGGTGACGTGCGAACGCATATTACCTTTTAACGCTTTTCGCTATAATAAATAGTTCTTATTATTTACTATGATGGACACAAGTAGTGAGGATGAGGAGAAAAGTGATTCGGACATATTAAAGGAATGTGAACGGGAGATAGAGGAAATGAACCAGGATGCAAGTAATGAGAATTCGTGGCATATCGGAAAAAGAATAAGAGATAAAAGTGAAGAAAGCAGTGAAGAAGGTTATATAACAGTAGGGAGAAATAGAAGGAAGCCGAAAAGATTCATAAGGAGCGATTCTATTGAGGAAAATAACACACAAACCATTACTAACACAGTTGAACAAACTCAAGTTGAGGGTAGTTTTGAAAAAAATGAAATTTGTTTAACATCACTGGAAATGTTACCTAAACAAATGGCTTTAGCGAAAATGTTGCAGAAAGAAGGTATACAAGGTATTACAAAACTAAAATATAAATCTCCTTACAAAATTTTTATACAATTTAGCGATAAAAAACAGGCTGAGGGTCTTTTTGAATGTCAAACATTTAAAGATCTTAATATACGGATGCAATTTACAAATGTACCTATGCTTTCTTATGGTGTTATAAAAAGAATTGATTTAGATATGTCTGAAAAAGAAATATTAGAATGCTTACAAAGCTCATCACAGATAATTTCGATAAAGCGATTAAAACGTATTGATTCTAACGGTGGATGGATTGATAGTGAAACCGTGAGGGCTTGTTTTAAGAATCCATCTTGCCCTGAATTTGTATATGCGTTTGGATGCAGATTTCCGGTGGAACGTTATATTTTCCCAGTTAGTCAATGTTCTAATTGTTGGAAATTCGGACACATCAAAAGATACTGTCCAACTAAAAATATCGTCTGCCCAAAATGTGGTAAACATCACTCTAACTGTGAAATCGAATCGTTTGTTTGCCCTAACTGTAAAGGTTCTCATATGGCATTAGATAAATCATGTCCGACATATTTAAGAGAAAAAAGGATACGTATTTTAATGAGTGAAAATAATGTTACGTACAAAGTGGCATTAGAGCGTATTTTAAACTCGCAGAATGAAAGAAAATCTCACCAAGAAATTATCAATATATATAACAAACAAAAGAAAAAATCATTATATCAAGAGGAAGTCGCTGAAATGGTTAATTCATCCCTACCACGCATAAATGAAGAAAAAGATAACGAAGCATCCCCGTCCTCTTGTAGATATAGTGAGGCTGTAAAGAAATCCAACAGAAAACCTAAAAATAAGTCAAAGAATTGGCTTATGGAAACGGAATATAACGAACAGCATCAACAGCACAGAGAAGAGATAACAAACGCAGATATAAGCGAAGACTTTGTATATAGAAAAGAAAGAAGAACGAAATTACAGACTTTACTTAAAAAAATTAAAGATATTTTTCTTGAAAAAAATAAGACAACAATAGAGAAAATTACAGAAATTATGAAAGTAATTTATGAAGAATGTAAGTGTTTTATTTTGAATATTTTTTGTGAAAATGAGTTTTTAAAGGCGATATTTAATTTATATAATGGATAGAAGATGTATTAAACATACAATTAATATACTACAATGGAATGCACAAAGTTTGTTGCCTAAATTGTTGTGTTTCGATTCTTTATTAATTCGGGAAAAAATACACGTAGCAGTAGTCAGCGAAACATGGTTGAATACGGGCCGTGACTTATATATCAGGGGATACAATATTTATAGGCGAGACAGGTTTGATGGTTACGGAGGGGTAGCTATATGTGTACATAAATCATTGCAGTCTAAACTGAGTCCTATTTTGTTAAAAAATGGTGGTATTGAAGCAGTCAATGTTCAAATTTTTAATTGCAATGATCTCCAAAATATAATATCTGTGTACTGTCCCTCTAATGTGCAAACTAGACAGTCTGATTGGGATAGCCTGTTTTCAATAGCGCCTAAAAAAACATTGATCGCTGGAGATTTTAACGGACACCACACCAACTGGTCCTATAAAACAGATCAAAGAGGTACACAGTTGTTGGATTCATCTCTAGATCATGGTTTTATATCTGTAAATAATGGTGAGTCAACTCGAATCAAGCTAGTTAACGGATTAATACAAAGTACTGCGCCGGATATTACATTCGCCTCATCAGATATAGTTACAAATTTTAATTGGCAGGTTTTTAATGAAAATCTTGGTAGCGATCACATGATAATTAAGATGACTATAAACTACAACCATGAACAGTATATGCGAACGTCAGAAAAGTTTAATTTTAAAAGTGCTAACTGGAAGAAATATAAAACAGGACTAGAAGATTCATTCGCAGATGTAGGTAATTTGGATATAAGTAATGTTCAGCAATCGTATGACTTTCTAGAGCAACAAATTAACCTAAACGCTAGTAAAAGTATTCCAAAAATTAAGGTATGCTCCAACCCATTAAAAAATTTTAAACCCAAGGAATATTGGAGCCCCGTGCTATCTGAAGCAGTAGCTTTGCGACGTTTAGCGTTAAAAGAATTTAGGAGGAACCCCACCCCTGACAACCTCACGAAACTTAATGAAATGACCAAAGAATCACATAAATTAATTTTTAAAGCTAAGTTAGAAAGTTGGCACCAATTCTGTGATAATATTAACGAGAAGACTTCCGTGTCAGAAATGTGGAGTAAGATGCAGTGGGTAAAACACCGCCGCAAGCCTTATTTTTATGTGTCAGAGAGTGAACAAAAGGACTTACTAAGTTCTTTAACCCCAGATTTGGTCTTAAATTGTAAACCTATGATTGAGTCCAGTAATAAGTTATTAGAATCTCCATTTACCTTACAAGAACTAAAATCATGTATAAAGAAGAAAGATACTGCTCCAGGTAGCGATGGGGTTACGTATTCTATGGTGTATAATTTTCCTATCATTGTAAAAAAATATTTACTCAATTTATATAGCCTAATCTTTTGTAGTGGCGAAGTACCTAATCAATGGCGCAAAATTTTAATTGTTCCGATACCTAAAGCTGGAAGTATGAATAATATCGAATCAAAATTGAGGCCTATATCCTTAATGTCATGTCTTTGTAAAATATTTCATAATATATTAAATAAAAGAATAGAGTGGTACATAGAAAAAAGAAATATATTACCTTCTTATACGACGGGATTTAGAAAAGGACAATCTACTTTGGATAATTTAGCTAGACTTATCTCTCATATTCAGATTGGGTTTTCCAACAAATTGCCGACGGTTTCTTGTTTTATTGATGTAGAAAACGCCTACAATAATATATTGATTGACAAAATGATTTGTGTACTAGACCAATTAGGGCTAGGGCATAACATTTGTAATTATCTGTGGTCTTTTTTAAGTTCAAGATGCCTTGTTATTAAAAACCGCTCTGATGATCAGATAATTGATGAAAGGTGGACCGGTATGGGATTAGCACAAGGTGATCCCCTGTCGCCTTTACTCTTTAACTTAACCACCTATAATATATGTCAGCTTATTGATGATGGGGATGTCGTAGTTTCACAATACGCCGATGATTTTGTTTTTTATATAAGTCACAGCAATCTAAACTTTTGTCAAGACAGATTACAAAGCGTTTTAAATACAGCGGTCGAAAATTTAAATACTGTTGGACTTTCAATCGCTTCAAATAAATCAAAAATATGCATATTTAGCAGAGGTCGTAAAAAAGTAAATGTTAAAATTAACATCAACAATATTACCCTTATGTGTGTTGAGAATTATAAATATTTAGGATTTTGGTTAGATCGAGCTTTATTGTGGAGTAAACACATTAATGAAACATTATGTAAAATTTCAAAATTAATAAATATGCTTAAAATATTGTCAGGACCAAGTTGGGGTGTTCACCCTAAACATTTGCGAACCCTGTACATATCTCTCATTAGAAGTAGAATTGATTATGGTAGTTTTCTATACGATAATAGCGCAAAAACGCATTTACTCAAACTTGACAGGATTCAGAACCGGGCTTTAAGAATAGTGGGAGGTTTTATCAAAAGTACGCCCATACACGTGATGGAGTCGGAGCTCAGTATACCTCCACTTCACATAAGACGACTGTACCTCGCCTATAAATATTGCTTAAAGAGTATGTCCTGGACAAACAACATAACAATAACGCTTTTAGAAAGCCTTAGCATGCTAAGATTGAATGTATACTGGCAACGTAAGAAAGTGCCTTTGCTGACTACTGTCTACGATACTTGTAAATTGTTGGAGCTACAATCATCAAACCCTTTAGAAATGTTTAGTCTTGACATATGGACTAACTATATAGAATTAGAAGATATTGTAAAATTAGATTTGGACGTTACTCACAAAAAAGTCAAAAAAAATATGGAACCAACATCGCTAAAATCTGAAGTTACTGATGAGATTCATACCAAATATAGTGGCTGGCACCTGATTTTTACCGATGGATCAAAAAGCGATTATGGTTGTGGGGCTGCATACTTTGACGCATGCTATATGACGTCGGCTATTTTTAAAGTTAATTGTAAACCAACAGTTATGGCATTGGAGCTTATTGCAGTCTCAAAAGCCATTGATCAGGCTATGAATCGAAATAGCGAAAAAATAGTAATTTTAACGGATAGTAGGAGTGCTTTACAACATCTAGCTCGATGCGCCTCTGGATTCAGAGGTGCACCGATAGCTTATGAAATATTAAAGCAAATTATTTCGTTTAATAACGATGGGAAAACCTTGAGACTGCAATGGGTACCTTCGCATATAGGGCTTCGTGGTAACGAGAAGGCTGATGAGTTAGCTAAACAAGCAGCTAGAGAAGGTATTGATTATAATATTAAATTACTGTATTCGGATCATCTTGGCAACGTGAAAAAAATATGTTATGATAAATTTAAAGAATATTTTGATGAAAGAAGTAGAGAAAAGGGTATTTGGTTTAAAACAATCCAGCATCAGCCTTCTCGCGTACCCTGGTTCATTAATAGCAAAGTGAACAAACATATTATTGTTATGGCGCATAGACTTCGCTCGGGACACTATCCGTCTAGGAAGTTTGGACATCTTATGAAGAAAGTAGATACACCGAACTGTGAGATATGTGGGACTCTTGATGATGTCCAACACTTGCTGACGGAGTGTGTCAAGTATCAAACACAAAGGGAGGCGTTGGTGCGTAAATACGACTTAAATGATTATGATGTTGGTATGTTTATTAACATCTTAGGAAACCCAACCTCAAATGCTGCACTTGAATTATTTGAAATATTTACGCATCAAAAGCTTTGACCTATTATAAAATAGAATATAACATAGGATAAGGTACGATGGGACTAACATATTACCATGTAATAAAAGTCTCTAAATTAATAAAGATTAAAAAAAAAAAAAAAAAAAAATGGTATTTGAGGCCGGTGGTTAAAGCTTGGATGCCGTACCAAGAATAACACTGGATAGGCTGCCCCTGACAAGAGTGCAGCAGTTCAAATACCTTGGTCATTTGCTATCGACCTCAAAGACGATACGATACAGACATTGAACGCGAACGTAGAGCAGTGTCCGTAAGAGCGAACATGCTGGCTCGCAGGTTTGCCAGATGCTCAAATCAAGTGTCCCCGTCTGTGGGTCAGGTATATTCAAAAAGCGTACAACGCTCTGCGGGTGCAAAACAACAACGCGTACCGGGCGTTGTTGGGGCTGCCTCGTTTCTGCAGCGCATCAGGAATGTTTGCCGAAGCCGGGGTGGTATGCTTTTACTCCACGATTCAAAAGCGATGTGCATCCTTACTCTACAGAGTGAGGGCCAGCCCCTATCGAATTCTGGTTATAACAGTTGCCAGGCTCGACTCCACCCTATAATGAACCATTGTTATAAGATTTATATAAAAAAGTATATTGTTTATTTTGTTATTTTATTTTTAAATTATATTTAATTGCATTTCCTCAAATTGTGTTTTCATTTTTTTATTTCATTGAATTTATGATTTCAATTAACAGATTTTTTAAATATTTGAACTGAATTAATGATACCTTTTTACCTTTATAACATAGGTTTGTTTTAAAATATAAATATCAATTAAACAATCATATTTTGGAAAATAATCTGCCATTACAAAAGTAAAATACACTTTAGTGTCGTCTATGTAGAAAACATCAATATTTAGTTTTATTTCCCAGTCGCACACTTCAATAACAAAAACACTGCTCTCAGGATAAAACTCATTTTCAGGAACTGTTTAATTGCTACAGAAATAAAGTAAGGAATGTCTTTGTTGCTTACTGTTACATATGCCGTTCTCTTGGTTCAACCGCTTGGGTTAAAACAAACACATGAAGTTGCTATATAATAAACACATGTTGCTAAAAAGCTAGTTGACATTCCTTTTTTTGTAGTTTTTATGTATGAGCATGCCAAAGTGTCTTACTTATTGCGAATGCAGATAACATCCCACTATGGCAGCCTATTGAGATGCCTCTCCATATTGGGGCTCCCTTCTATAGCATTAGACTGTTGTAACAAAACACGACAGCAATAATGCTGTCATTTTAGGTTGATCTTCTGTGAGAGGGTGATACCGCCCTGGTCGAGCCGGCCTAATCGTACTGATATCAGCTCGACTCTACTATTTTGAAAAAAGAGATGTTTATTTAAATGGTTACCAACGGTTCTTGTATGTAGTGCTAAAATACTTTTGAAGTCATTTACTATAGATTCAATTTTAATTGCCTCTGAGTAGTAGTTCAATACTCTGTCGCAAAAATGCGAAGCATGTTTTACAACTCATATTCTTCTTGTTTCTTTTGTTTATTAAGTGCAATTATTTTCCAAAGTGTATAGGATGTTACGAACCGCAAGTAAGATAAAATGGCGATATAAATTCTTTAAATAATTATAATACATTTTCAATATGTTATATCACAAATAGACATTCCTGATTCCCGGGTCAGACCAAATATTTGTATGATCTGCAAATATTTGTAGCCGAGTTTGGGTGTTTTCTATGTATCATCACTACATAGTAAAAAACAAAGTCGCTTTTTCTGTCCCTATATACCTTTGTGTGCTTAAATCTTGAAAACTACGCAACAGATTTTGTTGCGGGTTTCTTTAATAGATAGAGTAATTCAAGAGGAAGGTTTTTATGTATAATAAATGCATAATATAGTATGGAAACACTGTTAATTTTCGTGGTTTCTAATGTGATGTAGAAAATAAACACATTTTTTGCGCTTACATTGCAAACGCTGGTTGCACCCTACGAGATAGATCAAAATAATGTACTACAGTATTGTACACCTTAAAAAGTACTACAAAAAAGCCCGCGACGGTATATCTCTATCTCTTAGGGATAACCCACAACAACCATTTTTTATTCCTTTCTTTTTACGAGAAATAATGGCTTATTTACGAAGTGGTTTTAAGCAATACAAAATGAATTCTTATACAATTAAGTAAATTAAATACATTGTGCATTTAATATAGATCAAAATGGCCCTTACAGTATCTAATTTAAATCAATATATTCGAAGATATTACAGATTAAAATGCACGAATCGTGTCGTCGGCGGGGGCGTCTGAAATCCACCCGTGCGAAGCCGGGGCGGGTCGCTAGTAATATGTATTTACAAAAAAAAGTAGTACCTACATGTATTTATATCTATTGTCTAGTACCTATAACACAAGCACTGCTTAGCTTGGGACTACATGGCATTGTGTGTTAGATGTCCTAAATATTAATTACTAGCGACCCGCCCCGGCTTCGCACGGGTGGATTTCAGATGCCCCCGCTGACGACACGATTCGTGCATTTTAAATCTGTAATATCTTCGAATATATTCATTTAAATTAGATACTGTAAAGGGCCATTTTGATCTATATTAAATGCACAATGTATTTAATTTACTTAATTGTATCAGGATTCATTCTGTATTGCTTAAAATCACTTTGTAAATAAGCCATTATTTCTCGTAAAAAGAAAGGAATAAAAAATGGTTGTTGTGGGTTATCCCTAAGAGATAGACATATACCGTCGCGGACTTTTTTGTAGTACTTTTTAAGGTGTACAATACTGTAGTACATTATTGTGATCTATCTCGTAAGGTGCAACCAGCGTTTGCAATGTAAGCGCAAAAAAATGTGTTTATTTGCTACGTCACATTAAAAACCTCGGAAATTAACAGTGTTTCCATACTATATTATGCATTTATTATACATAAAAACTTTCCTCTTGAATCACTCTATCTATTAAAGAAACCCGCATTGAAATCCGTTGCGTAGTTTTAAAGATTTAAGCAAACAAAGGGACATAGGGACAGAGAAAGCGACTTTGTTTTATACTATGTAGTGATTATTGTTACAACTATTAACCATTCAACTGACGCAGCCAGTTGCTGCAGACAGTAGATCATAGTTATCCAGATATCCGACTATTCGGGCTTTATGCTGATCGAATATTCGTTATTCGGTAAAACAGCGATTCATTTCACATGCAGAAAATAGGTAGTTATAATTAGTTTTTATTACACAAATTGACGATAATCTCGAATATGAAAACCGCACGACATCCATTTAATTAATTTGCTAGTTAATCCAGGCTTTACGTACATTAAATTAAGTAATTAATATTTGTTAATAATAATTAGTAATATACGTGTAATACGGTTAAATGTACCTACTATTATTTACATTATTAATAATAATTACCTCACCTAAATGTAAATCACGCACGGCTGTTTGATTCTACTAGGCGGAGCCTCTACTTTGGTAACCAAACTGTTGATAAACATAATTAGGTAGGTAGGTATATGTATATAATGTATACTACTAAATACATACATTTTACTATGAATAATATTGGATAACGGCAACAGAATGGTCGTCACGAATTTGTTCTGGAGACACATAAATAAATAAAATTAAAAAGCTTTTTAAAAACAAGCTTTTACTGGAATGCCTCGTCGAGACTAATCAAACGAGTCCAAACTCGATGATGTTGCGACGTTTCTATGGCCACCTTCCAGCTTCAGCATCAGATCAGCTCCATGTCATTATAATATTGTATTCTCACGCTATATGCATACGCTTGCAAAATTTCAGCAAAAGCGGTTGAAGATATCTGCTTCAAAATTGAGTTGCAAGATTCCACCCGAACATACAAGCATACATACATACATTGCAAGTTAATAAAAAGCTTGTAGTAAAGAGTTAAGCGCTACACTGGTAAATAATACTTCTATAGATATTTTGATAATAAGTCAGTGGAAAAATCAGTCCCGGCCAAAAAAATCAGATGCAAAGTAATTCTGCGCATAAATTGCTTATTGAGGTCCTCATGCTGTAGGCATTCTTCTCCAGACAACTTTTAGGAATGCAGAGCTGTATGTCGCGGGTGTGTGGATTTCAAACGAAATGTAATATAATTATGTTATAATAGGTCTTTACCTATGAAATTGCCGTTTTGTATGCAATAAGTGAAAGTAATTATTTTTTCAAACTTTTTTATTTCTGTTATTCGAAGTAATCACCCATGCAATCGACGCATCTTTGCCAACGCATTGGCAGTTTATTGATGCCCTTCTTGTAAAAATCAGCTTGACGGGAGGCAACAAACTCTTCAAAGGCATTTTGTACTGCCTCTCGGGAATTTAAATTTTTACCCACTAAAAAGCTGCATGGGAGAGCTTCCAACCCCAGCTCTTGCAGCTTGGAGACTGTCTGTTGCGCAGTATGGGGTCGCGCGTTGTCGTGAAGCAGCTGCAAGAGCTGGGGTTGGAAGCTCTCCCTCATCCGCCATACTCACCAGACCTTGCACCTACCGACTATTACTTTTTCCAAAATTTAGACAACTTTTTAGTGGGTAAAAATTTAAATTCCCGAGAGGCAGTACAAAATGCCTTTGAAGAGTTTGTTGCCACCCGTCCAGCAGATTTTTACAAGAAGGGCATCAATAAACTGCCAATGCGTTGGCAAAGATGCGTCGATTGCATGGGTGATTACTTCGAATAACAGTAATAAAAAAGTTTGAAAAAATAAGTACTTTCACTTATTGCATACAAAACGGCAATTTCATAGGTAAAGACCTATTATTTGATAGTTATATATACTGGGTGGAATTTTGTAAAGCCACCTGAACGGAAAGTACTCTTAATCCTGTAGATAGAAAATTCTCAAAGAAAACATTCCTTTATTTTTGAAAAGAAAGAAAACTGCATTCAAAGATTTCCGAAAATTCGCTTGCCACACCCGAGAATCGAATGACTAAAATCTGTAAAACTTACACGCTGTACTTTTATTGCATCTATCGTTAGAGTTAATTATAAGGATGAAATCTCTCTAACAAACTTGATAAATCAAATGAGAGGAAAACCATGAAATCTCGACTTATAAATTTAATGGCTCAAGTTAAAGCACTTTTACTCAAAGATCCATCTGTTTACTTATGTTAGTAATTAATAATTATCACTGACGTCATTTATCCACTAAAATTCCGAAATACTAATTAGATAAGTAATTTGCGGTTTTTTTTTTATTTGTATATCCAAGAAAATGGTGCCCATTTCGAGCAACTAATTACCATTTAGTAATTACCATTTAGTTTACCATTTTTTGTAAATAATTAAAATAATTTAAGATTTCCACCCAGTATACATAGAGTTCTAGAGTGGAGACCGCGTCTCGGCAATCGTAGTGTTAGATGCCCACAGGTCAGGTGGAGTGATGACTTGTGCTATCTTGTGCAAGATTGCTGGTAGCAGCTGGACGCGATGCGAGTAGCTCAAAATCGATAAGAGTGGCGTGGAATGAGAGAGGCCTATGTCCAACAGTGGACTGCAATAGGCTGATGATGTTAAACGTATGTAGAAATTGTATGTTTTTCATCTATTTAATTTGGAATCGGACTAAAAAACCCGCATCACAAGATAAGTTTTCTGAACCAGCATCACAAATGCACTCCTAGGTTTGTTTGAAATTGTGAGCAACAACTTGTCAAGTTTTCAGGCGAACAAACCAGCCGGATAATTTGATTAGGGAGAGCGAAGGCTCTTGATTGCAAGACCAAGGTTAGAGCCATACCTACCCGCTTATATCCAGACAGCTACTGCATAAATCCGCTAGCTACCTCTAGTTTCATTTCTACATTTTGAAAATGTTAAGTGAAATTATTGTGAAATCGACATGCGTCATTTTAATTAGCATTGTGCATCTGAGTTAGCACTATACCTTCTTTTGATAACTGGACCTCACAAAAAATAAGACGATAGATATAGGTCAGCCTATTAGCTTTGCATCTACTGATTAGCAATCCTGACTGGGGTGTATGTGATGAGCACAATCGTTTTGTTCCTTGTCCCGTTCGTGTAATTCATCGCGATAGAGTTAAATGGGTATAATCGTATAATCGTATAATCTATACGATTCGAGATTCGGAGGACAGCGCCATCTAGTATCAAGTAGCGCACGACTGTTAGGTTTGTGATTAATAATTCCCATATTTTCCACGCTAGGTGATGCTGCAAGTAATGAATAACGATAGATTACTGATTCTAGGCGATTCTATTTGGTCCAGAAAGAATGGTTTATCGAATACTAGGGATCATTCCAGATATTTCGATAGCCGTACGGGCCAGTATTGGTTTACGATACAGTGGATTAACATCGAAGTGATTTTCTAGTGCGACTAACGAGTGATTTAGTGAATTATTGTTATAAAAGTGTTGTCATTATTAAATATTTTGTTATTTTTTGGTAATCAACCTACTACTTTTATTTAATTAATACCCAGCTCGTAACAGTATGTAGAAATATGTAAGTTTATCAGCAGTCTGGATACCACACCACAGGCTCTGAGGCTCTGCCTAGTTATGGATTGAGCTGCCATGTGTGAGATATTATTATTATTGTTTGATGCATTTTTAAACAACCCAAAGAATTTGCATAAGAGCACAGAGCATACATCACTTCCTTGATGAACAAGTTACACGTAATATCATTTAATAACACAGTAGTCCAAGTAAACTGTGCAGCAGATAACAAATCAATTGTATGGACTGCCTTGTTGGCTTAGTGGTAGCGTAATGCGACTGCTGAGCATGAGCTCTCGGGTTCGATTCCTGGATCATACCAAGGGCGTCTTTAACTGTAGCGAAGGGTGTGTGGTACACACCTCATACATAGCCGACTGCTGTGTATGTCTCTGGTTCGATTCCTGAGTCGGACCAGGGGCGTCTTTACCCATAGGGAAGGGTGAGCGGTGCACACGGGCGCAGCAGTGTTAGGGGCGCCGCGGTACTTTTAATGAATCTGCGCACCTACTGAAGGGCGCTTCGCCTACGCTAAGTAAAGGGCGCTATGCCTACGCTAAGTAAAGGGCGCTAATGATTGCACACGGGCGCTTCCCGGGCTACAGATGCCTCTGGGGCGGACCAAATTTTTGTATGATTTATAAATATTTGTTTCGGAGTTTCAGTGTTTTCTATGTTTAATAGATGTATGTACCTACCTATTTACAAAAATAAACTAAGTATTCTATCAGTCAAATATTTATTTATTTTATCAATATAGAACGTGCAAGTAGTAGAGCCACGCTGATTTCAGCATGAATGGGCCGGCTCGACCGGGGCGGTACTACCCTCGCACAGAAAATCAACGTAAAATGACAGCGTTCGTGCTGTCGTGTTTCGTTGGTGAGTGCGAGACCGGAGGCCCAAATAGTCTAGTCAACAAGTTCCATACTTGTTGACTAGACTAAAAGATGCAGTAGCATCACTAGGCCGCCATGGTGTGGGTCGCCATACTGCATTGCCTGCATTCGCAGTGAGTATGGTGACCGCCACTCTTGGATTCTGCTTATGCTTTCCATCAGGCAGAGTAGAATCATTTTGGCGGGCCATACATAAAAAAAAAAAAAAAAACAGCTTATTTTTTAAATAGAAAAGGCACATTATAGATAATACTTCAAGAAGCTCACTCATTTATAGTCACTCAAATGAAACGTGACGTTCGCATCAATCGCATCAATATAATAAAGTACATTCTATCTTGCATTCAGTCTCTACAGAACATTATTATTTGCGACGTGCAGATAACGTGGCGTGTTATTTGCGATCACAACATATTTTACTACAGCTTAACAGAACATTGATTTTCCTTTCTGAGGCTTTAATGTCTGCCAGCAGCGCTTTCACAGATTAATAACGGAAAAGCACGAAAATTTAAACTAGATCGATTTTAAATTAATTTCAAAATGGATACTAAATAGTTTTAGATTGGTTTTGATCGGCAATCTTAAAAATAAAAGAACATAGGTATATCGATCTATGTATTGTGTTAGAAATCTAATGATGGCTTTTGTTAAACGCGAATTATAAATTGTTATATCGGCAACAGAAATACATCATCTCTAAAATTTTCAACTGTCTAACTATCACGGTTTATAAAATGTATCTTATAAACCTTGATAGTTAGACAGTTGAAAATGCCTGAAGACAGACGGACGGACAGTGAAGTCTTGGTAATAGGGTCCTGTTTTACCCTTTGGGTACGGAGCCCTACCTAGGTAATAATAAATTAGTTAATAGCTGAAAATGAAATTATATATGTTCAATGTAAATAATATACATTAGTTTTTGTTTGAGCTCGATAGATGGCGTTGTGTCCATTTTCTGTATCGCGGTGTTAAGACCCACGGACTATAGTATAAATGCTGTCTACATCAATAAAAATTATCCTCGCTTGGACGTGTGTTTCATTTCCGACCACGATTCTAAAGGCGATTTTTGGGACTGCGGTCCAATTGGTCCTATCCGAGCCGGATATACCAGTGCGTTAACACCGATTTGTGTTGCGACACCGTTGTGAGTGTGTGTATTGGATAAGGCATCGTGTGGGTAACACGATCAATTGGCATCACGACAAGTAGTGGTCATCCTACAGAGGGCGCTGCATGAGCACCGACAAGTAACGAACGTTCAGGCTCAAGCAAGTACCGGGCTTTGGAATTCGAGCGATACGGAAGAGGTCGCCACTGAAGTCTTTGGGAGACGCAAGAGGGCGCCACTGGTGCTGACGGATCAGTGAAGTGACTAGTGACGTGTTTATTTGAGGTTTGGCAACCATAATTGTGAGTACTTTTGAATTATTTTAAAGTTGCTTTTCGCAGTAGAAGACATCGAGTATCAGTAGTTTAACTTTCTTTGAACAATTTGAAGCAAATTTGTTAAGTGTTTTGGACTTAGAAATTATTTTAGAGTTAGTTTTGGACATAGCGTAATTTAGTAGTAAGTAGTTTGTAGACTTAAAATATTTAAGTAAAAAGTGATAGGACGGGGAACCTATGTCCGATATTTTTTTGAGTTCATATTTGTCTCAAACACTTGTAAAATTTTTCGCTTTTTCTAGGACTTAGAATAATTTGTGTGCTTTGGTTTCGTTTAGTAGTATCATTATAAGTGAATAGTTTTAACTTGTAAGAATTATCTGTAGTTTGCCGTATTGAAATTGTAATGGAGTCTTTAGTAAAGTTGCAAGTAGATACTCAAAGGATTATTGAAAAGGGTAGAATTAATTTTAAAAAATCACCAAGAGACAGATTAACCCAGTCTTTTATTGATACACGATTAGAAACACTGGAAGGTCAATGGCAACAATTTATACAAACACATCGTAAAGTTATTGAAGCTGCAACCTCAACAGATATGAAAAACACATATTTTACAAACGAGATTTATGATAAAACAGAAGATATTTACATTATTTACAAAAGTGAATTAAAAGAACTTAAAACTAAACCTAGCGCTAGTAGACATACAGAAACAAAAAATTATAATGTTAAGCTACCTAAAATTTCTCTTCCCACGTTTTCGGGACAATACACCGAATGGAACACATTCCGTGATTTGTTTTTGTCGCTTATCGACAGTAATGAAAGTATCGATGACGTCCAAAAACTGCATTATTTGAAATCGCATCTTATGGGCGAAGCAGAACAATTACTGCGACACACTCCTGTCACAGCTTCCAATTATAAGGAATGTTGGTCTATCCTAACGAGGCGGTATGATAATAAAAAATACCTTTCTAACTGTATTTTAAAAAGATTTGTAAATCAACCGCCTGTCAAGGAAACGTCGGCGTCTATAAAAAATCTTTTGGACACCACAGTCGACTGTTTACATGCTTTACGCACGCTCGGGATTGATGTAGACTCTTGGGACGTTATAGTTATTTTTTTGATTAGTGCAAGGTTAGATGTTGAATCACGTAAATTGTGGGAAAGAGAAATTAGTTCATCTGATAACTTACCTACTTTTAAAGAATTTAAAGAGTTTTTAGAATCAAGATTTCGATCTCTTGAGAATATAGATATGCCTTTCAAACAAAATGTAACAAGCAATAGTAATCGTGGTAACACTGCCAAATCATTTCATGTCGCTTCACAACCGTGCGTTTTATGTTCTGAAGACCACAAGTTGTGTCATTGTAAGCAATTCGCAAAGAAAGATTGTGACGCTCGCCGTGAATTTGTTCGAGCCAGCAACTTGTGTTTCAATTGTTTAGGTAAAAATCATACAGTTTATAATTGCCGCCAATCCACAAAATGTCAATTGTGTAAGAAAAGACATCACACACTAATTCATCCCAAAACGATCGCAAAATCTTCTGAACCTAGTGACGGTTCAGCAGATCAGAATGTCGTAGTTGCTACCGCAACTACGTCGTCTACTCAAAGCGAGTGTATCACAAACATTTGTTGTTTCACAGATGTTCACAGCCAAAGTCTGTTAGCAACAGCCTTGGTAAAGGTCGAGTCCAGGAATGGTACTGCTGTGTTTTTACGAGCTCTATTAGACCAGGGTTCGCAGGTCTCCTTTATTACGGAGTCCGCAGTACAGTTACTTGGCCTTAGGAAAACACCTGCCCGCACCGACGTATTTCGACTAGGCGATGATGAGGGCTCGCCAATGCCCTCTAGATGGATGGTTAAAATCAAATTGCAGTCACGCCTAGATCCCACCTTTGTTTTAGATGTCGATGCTTATGTCCTCAGCAAACTAACATCGCGTTTGCCTGAAAGACGGATCACTCAAGTGTGGTCAACGGTTTCATCCTTCAAACTGGCTGACCCAACCTTTGCTACTCCAGGTAAGATAGACTTACTTCTGGGTACTGGTGTGGTTGCCGAAGTTTTGTTGGAAGGTTTGGTTAAGGGTCCGCCGGGCACGCCCGTCGCTCAAAATACCAAACTTGGCTGGATTTTATCAGGTGAAATCCAGAATTCACCGTTGGCTTCGAGGCCAGTATGTTGCCATGCTACAGTTGGCACAGACGTTAATGAGCTATTGCGTAGATTTTGGGAGTTAGAGTCTTATCAATCTTCAAGCACCAAGGTTACGTTAACTGAAGAAGAGCGGCAATGTGAAGAATTTTATGCTGCAACTACTCAAAGAGACTCAACTGGTAGGTACATTGTTAAATTACCATTTAAATCCTCTAACCCAAAGTCTAGGTATGGTCAAACAGAAATCATGGCTCAGAAACGATTTCACATGCTGGAAAGAAGATTTTCGAAGAATCCTGATTATCAAAAGCAGTATAGCGATGTCATCAATGAGTACCTTCAGCTAGGACACGCTGAAATTGTTCCTCAATTAGAAAGGGGAAGAGATGCTGTATATTTACCGCACCATGCAGTACTCAGGCACGATAAAAGCACATCAAAGGTTAGGGTGGTCTTCGACGCTTCTTGTTCGGGATGCAATGGAGTTTCGTTGAATGACGACTTGATGGTTGGCCCTACCTTACAACATGATTTACGCCAAATTATTATGCGATGGCGCCGCCATCCTATAACGTTAGTCGGCGACATTATTAAAATGTATCGCCAAATAAAGGTTTCAGAGGATGACACTGATTACCAACGTATTTTGTGGCGTGAGACCCCAGATACTGAATTGAAGCACTTGCGTTTGTTGCGTGTGACCTTTGGTACATCCTCAGCTCCATATCTTGCCGTACGTTCACTGCAGCAGCTGGCTCTTGACGACGGTAAGGATTTTCCCTTAGCGGTTAGTCGTGTTCTTAACGATTTCTATGACTCGATCGCTGAGGGTGAAGGTGTTTACAATCAAATTAACGAGTTGCTTGGTCGTGGAGGCTTCCAGCTCCAAAAATGGTCTAGTAACAACGAAGAGTTTTTGCACAGAATTACGAAAGGGACAGTAGACTTAAAAGAAAATTTAGAATTTAAATTAGATAATATTGTGAAGATTTTAGGGTTGACATGGGATAGAAAGTCAGATAATTTCCAATATACTGTCCATCTACCGGAGCTGCAAGCACCCATTACTAAGCGCAGATTAATATCCGACATCGCTCGATTATTTGATCCTCTTGGATGGCTGGCTCCTGTCATAGTAACAGCTAAGGTACTTATACAGCGTGTATGGTTATCGGGTATTGATTGGGACGACGAGCTTCCAGATAATATATTAAAAGCTTGGTATAGTTATAGGGATGATTTGCGCAATATCAATTCCTTTCAGATGCCTAGATGGTTTCAGACCAGTCGAACAGACATACAGACAGAGTTGCAGGGCTTTTGTGATGCATCCAATGTCGCTTATGCTGCTGTGGTGTACATAAGGTCTGTTGATAGTAACGATAATGTTCACGTGAGTTTGGTGGCCTCCAAAACCAAGGTTGCTCCAGTCAAGGTGGTTTCTATACCACGCTTGGAATTATGCGGCGCAGTGCTACTCTCAAGACTTCTTTTAGAAGTCTCGGGCACCTTGGGTATAAACAAGGAGAATGTACATGCTTGGACTGACTCTTCAGTCGTCCTTGCTTGGTTGAGAGGTCATCCCAGTCGGTGGAACACGTTTGTTGGCAACAGAGTTTCCGAAATTCTTACCGCAATGGAGAGTACTCAGTGGTCCCATATTCGATCTAAGGACAATCCAGCAGATTGCGCGTCCCGAGGTATGAGTTGTTCGGAGTTTGTGGAGTTTACATTGTGGAAAGAAGGTCCTCAGTGGTTGAAACATAAGACTATAAATTATAATCAAGGTAAAATAGAAGAGACTAATTTAGAAGAAAGAAAATCAAATGTAGCATTTAATGTAATAATTAAAGAAAATCAAGAAAATAACATAATTTTAAAATTCTCATCATTAAAACGATTAGTTAGAGTAGTAGCAATTTGTAGAAAATTTTTAAAGTTAAAGAATAAAAACGAAAAACAATCGAACGCTCTTATAACATTTACAGAAATCAACGAATCGTTATTTACATGTATTAAGATGTGTCAAATGGATCATTTTAATGATGAAATAAAAAGTTTGCAGACTACGGGACAGATTATTAAAAAAAGTTTTAAAAGTAGTTTTTAAACTCACCTCGCTAAATCCATACCTTGACCAACATGGAATTCTAAGAGTAGGGGGTAGATTACACCGCGCTAACATTCACGAAGACATGAAACATCCTGTAATCATACCTCCTAAGTCGCATTTCACGACTCTGTTGATAAATGACGCTCACGAACGAACTTTGCACGGTGGCCCACAGCTGGTATTGAATTATTTGCGAAGTCGATATTGGATCATAAACGCTAGAAGCTCAGTTAGAAGTCACGTACATAAGTGTGTTGCTTGCATTAGACATACTGGCCGAGGTGTTACGCCGTTGATGGGGCAGTTACCAGCTGCCAGGGTTAATTCTAGCCGACCTTTTTACCATAGTGGCGTGGACTACGCAGGTCCTATTAGTGTAAGAGCAACGAAGGGTCGTGGTTATCACTCCACTAAGGGCTATATCTGCCTGTTCGTGTGTATGGCTACTCGAGCCATTCACTTAGAGGTCGTCAGTGACATGACGTCTCAAGCATTTTTGGCGGCTCTTAAGCGCTTCACAGCTCGCCGAGGCCATTGTAGGGAGATTTGGAGTGATAACGGCACTACCTTCGTAGGAGCTAATAAAGAATTAAAGATTCTTTTCAGCCACGAAAGGTCTGGTGTGGCACCCGATATTGCTGACTGGTTGGCTACCAACGGAACTGACTGGCACTTCATTCCACCCCACTCTCCGAATTTCGGAGGGCTTTGGGAAGCTGGGGTGAAGTCCACCAAACACCATCTAAGGCGGGTTATAGGTAACAGCACTCTTACTTTTGAAGAGATGACTACTGTACTTGCACAAATCGAGGCTTGTCTGAACTCTAGACCGATTACCGCGTTAAGTACTACTCCTGATGATCCGTGCCCATTGACTCCAGGTCACTTTTTGGTAGGCGAACCGCTGTTGCTCTTACCTGAGTCTAATTTCGAGAGTTCAAACATTAGTGTTTTAAAGAGGTGGCATCTAGCACAGCGTATGGTGCAGGACTTTTGGCGTCGGTGGTCTAATGAGTACCTTGCTCAATTCCATCAAAGATACAAATGGTCTCGCCAGGTATCGGAACCAACAGTAGGAAGCGTTGTTTTGGTGATGGAAGATGATCTACCTCCGGCACGATGGCTTTACGGTCTCATTGTTGAGAAACACACTGGCTCGGACAAAGTCACTCGAGTTGTTTCCTTGCGCTGTAGGGGATCAGTAATAAAGAGACTTATTTCAAAACTGATTGTGTTACCGGTCGCAGAATGAATCATTGCTTGCAATAATTATTAATATTATGTTTTATATTGTGTTTAGTTATGTAAGAATAAATTTAGAGAAACATACAATGTGATAAGTTGAATTGCTTTTTACCCGACTACGGCAAAGCCAAAGGAGGGTTATGATTTTGTTAATATTATACAGTCCATTAGTTCTAAATATGCCCATCAATATTCATGTGTTATTTTGTATTCATATGTTTCTTTTGTAAGCTATTGAGATACTTTTTTTGTGATGGCCATTCTGGCCATGGTGGGTGGTATGTTCAATGTAAATAATATACATTAGTTTTTGTTTGAGCTCGATAGATGGCGTTGTGTCCATTTTCTGTATCGCGGTGTTAAGACCCACGGACTATAGTATAAATGCTGTCTACATCAATAAAAATTATCCTCGCTTGGACGTGTGTTTCATTTCCGACCACGATTCTAAAGGCGATTTTTGGGACTGCGGTCCACTTACTTATACATAAATTTACTTATACCTAGACTATTAACATTGACAAATTTACCTGTTTACATGCCATTATTATTTATTATCTTCAAAGTAGGTGAAATCGTTAAAATCTCATAAAATTTCAACTCATAGTGTTTATGTCAGTTAGCCAGAAACACTGCGAATAGCTGTAACATTTTTAAATATCAGTAATGGACAGTTTTATTGCCTGTTACTCAACGGAAATGAGCACAAACAAACTTGTTTGTCAGTCTTTCTCATTTCCAACACGATTCAGATATTTCACACGACGAAAAATATGAAAATATTCTATACTAATACTAGCTGATCCGGCGAACTTCGTACCGCCATATTTATGACCCACGTAACATCGTTTACGTTTTTGTGAATCTAAACCATTCCCAGATCCCCTTGAACACACACAAAAAATTTCATCAAAATCGGTCCAGTCGTTTTTGTGAATCTAAACCATTCCCAGATCCCCTTGAACACACACAAAAAATTTCATCAAAATTGGTCCAGTCGTTTAGGAGGAGTTCAGTCACATACACACGCACACAAGAAATATATATATTAAGATATAAAACTGAATAGTTTGTTTGTTTGCTTGAACGCGGTAAACTCAGGAACTACTAGTTTGATTCGAAAAATTATTTTAGTGTTAGATAGCCCATTTATCAAGAACTAGCTGTTGCCCGCGGCTCCGCCCGCGTGAATGTCGATTTTCGCGGCAAATAGTAACCTGTATAAGCTATATTACTGTAAAGTTTCATCCAAATCCGTTTAGAAGTTTTAGCGTGAAAGAGTAACAAACACACACACACTCACACACATTTTGTGTTTTGTTTCTGGTAAATTATCATAACTATTAAGTTATATGTTTGTTTATATTAAAAATTATAACTCCTAATTCAAGTATTTTAAACTTAAAATTGATCTTTTTATACGATAAAAAAGTAATTATATAACGTACCTATTGTAAAGTATCTTTTAGAAACTGTTTAAGAACTACCAGATGTGGATGTTGTGTTAGTTACATTGAGATGATAATTTTAGGAACTGGTCACACACACTTTTTTGGAAATATAAATACAATGTAGATTATTTATATATTATTTATTAACTTTATGCACTAAGAATGTACATCGGCGGACTTAATGCCCAGAGCATTCTCTTCCAGTCGACCTTCGGGTGGTGGAGAAATCTTATAAGGCAGGTGTGTGAAATCTTATATACATAAGAAGTCCGTTCAAATTTACAATAATCACATCATATTCAACGTTATACATACAAACATACATATATAAGTAGATATACATATACAGATTACGTATACATAAATACAACATTTATACACTAAATAATGGAAAAAAAAACTTCGTTTAAAAAAACCGACTTAAAAACTAAAAAGTATCAAATAACTTGTATATGCTACCTATTCATAGGTTTGAAGTCGGTGCCAAGCCAAATGTAATAGTAGGTACCACACTCGCTATATTTCGAGACGAACGTCAACGACGTCACCGACGCTTCGGTTGTTTTGTTCTACGCGAAGAGCAGCTATCCCGCTCAAGGTCACGCCATATCAGGAGATATGGTGTTCATGGGACCACATGAGGAGCATACCCTTTCGAATACAAAAATAATTTTCAAAATCGGTCCACAAATTGACGGAGGAGTAATCCGTGTACATTCATACATTAAGAAAAAAAATCGATTAAATTGAGAACCTCCTCCTTTTGGAAGTCGTTTAAAAAGGACGGTAAGCTATAAATTAGAAAATTCTGCCAGTTCATAGAGAAAGAGCTCATGTACTTTATTTTTGAATGTATATCGGTTAGTGGACATCCTGATTTCGAGCGGGAGCGGATTCCAGAGTATTACTGCTCGAACAAAGAAGGAACAGTTCACGAAGTCGGAGTAATGAGACGGACATGAGAGAAGCAGATTATTAACTGAGCTAGGATTTCTATCGTGATTAGAGCACAGGTATCGGAAATACGGAGCAAGGTAGGTAGGTAAGGATGGCGAGTTGAGAAATGAAAATAGGAAGGTAAGTGCTCGATGATTGCACTGTAGGCGAATAGGTAACCATTTTAACTGGGAACGCAAAGCAGACACATGGTCATACTTTCGAATATTGAAAATAAATCGAATGCAGTTATTAAGAAGACGGTCAAGCTTGTTAAGGAGGTCTGCATTCAGGTCGAAGTAACACACATCACCATAGTACATTCAGTGTTCCGCAAACTTTTTGGGTTCAAGGTACATCTAGGAAGATTAAAAATTTTGGAGGTACACCATAATTAGGGTTCCGTGCCAAAGGCAAAAAACGGAACCCTTATAGATTCGTCATGTCTGTCTGTCTGTCCGTCCGTATGTCACAGCCACTTTTTTCCGATACTATAAGACCTATAATGTTGAAACTTGGTAAGTAGATGTATTCTGTGAACCGCATTAAGATTTTCACAGAAAAATAAGAAAAAACAATAAATTTTGGGGGTCCCCATACATAGAACTGAAACTCAAAAATTTTTTTCATCAAACCCATGCGTGTGGGGTATCTATGGATAGGTCTTCAGAAATGATATTGAGGTTTCTAAAATAATTTTTTTTTAAACTGAATAGATTGCGCGAGAGACACTTCCAAAGTAGTAAAATGTGTCCCCCCCCCCCCCTGTAACTTCTACAATAAGAGCATGATAAATCTAAAAAAAATATATGATATACATTACCATGCAAACTTCCACCGAAAATTGGTTTGAACGAAATCTAGTAAGTACTTTTTTTTAATACGTCATAAATCGTAAACTGAAATTTACCTTTCATTCAATCAACACAAATATAAAAAATATATATATATGTTACTTGCTGCTGCGGAACCCTTCATGGGCGAGTCCGACTCGCACTTGGCCGCTTTTTTAAAAATATTTTTAAGTCATAAAAAACAATGTTTCTTATTAGTCACAAAACTATATTTTTATTTTACACTTTAATTGAGCACAGGCGGTCTCATCTCTCGTCGATCGTCTTGAGGCGTTCCCTTTTTTGTTTTTTACTGTGGTAAGAGTTAAAAATCCTAATCCACATAACTTTAAAATTTTCTTATCTAGTTTTATGGTTAGGCAGATTTAGACAAAATAAAAAGATCTCAGAAATTACAGAATAAAAAATAAAAAGTCCTCAGAAATCAGAACAGACTTGTCTATAAGTAAATTCTGAAAGCTGCAGCACTTTGAATAGGAAGGGAAGAATAGAAATGGGGCGAAAATTTTCAGGAAAGGAAGACTAAGAATAGGGCGAAAATGTTCAGGAAGGAAAGAATAGAAATAAAGCGAAAATATTCAGGAAAGGGTAGAATAGAATTAGGGCGAAAATGTTCAGGAAGGGAATAATAGGAATACGGTGAAAATATTCAGGAAGAGAAGAATAGAAATGGAGCGAAAATATTCAGGAAGGGTAGAATAAAAATAAACTTCGTACCGCCATATTTACATATCTGTCTCAGCTGGTCTCAGCTTCCTACAGGCAGTGTACAGTCGCGGACAAAGAAAAAGACTTTTCCCCTTATTAAAAAAAAATTAAATTAAAAAAAAATAAAAAATAATCTATGTCCTACCTCGTAGTATGAACTCAAATCGTGCCAAGTTTCATTTTAATCCATTCAGTAGTTTCAGCGTGATGCGCGGCCAAGATACAGACAGACGTCGCGGACAAAAAAAAAAGACTTTGCCCGCTATCTTTTAATTTTTCTTATACACAAACCTTGTCCTAACAATAAGGTCCTACACATAAAAAAAGAATCATTTAATTTGGTGCAGCCGATCGGAAGTTATGCGCGTACATACATTTCGGCGATACATTTTTATATAAATAGATATGTTAATACTGAATTTTAAAAATATTATCTAATATCTTTACCATTTTTATTTGCATTCTAAACAGTGACAACCTTAGATTATTAATAGTGACAACTAACAAAATATGTCAATACAATGACAATTTCTGAATGAACCAACAATAACAACCATCAAAATAATAATATTAAAATACGCGATAATAATATATAAATAATATGTGGTGTCTATTTAAAACCCTTAATTTCATTCGTGTAATAATATATGATGCCTATTAAAACCCTTAATTTAATAAGTTCTTCAATTTGACAGTCAAAAGTTTGACAGGAAAGTTGGTAGAACAGTTTTTAAGGGCAAAACGAAATTGTTGTTTTTATTATCTTCCCCGCAATTTTTCCATATTTTCTCACCGTTTAAACCCTCCCTGAACCACGGCAAACATTTCAAAACCTAAATCAGCTAAATCGGCCCGGCGGTTCTCGAGTTTTAGCGAGACAAACGAACAGCAATTCATTTTTAGGGTTCCGTGCGAAAGGCAAAAAACGGAACCCTTATAGATTCGTCATGTCTGTCTGTCTGTCCGTCCGTATGTCACAGCCACTTTTTTCCGAAACTATAAAACCTATAATGTTGAAACTTGGTAAGTAGATGTATTCTGTGAACCGCATTAAGATTTTCACACAAAAATAGAAAAAAACAATAAATTATGGGGGTCCCCATACTTAGAACTGAAACTCAAAATTTTTTTTTTCATCAAACCCATACGTGTGGGTAGGTCTTCGAAAATGATATTGAGGTTTCTAATATCATACTTTTCTAAACTGATTAGTTTGCGCGAGAGACACTTCCAAAGTGGTAAAATGTGAAGTTACAGGGGGGGCCTGTAACTTCTAAAATAAGAGAATGATAAATCTAAAAAAAATATATGATGTACATTACCATGCAAACTTCCAACGAAAATTGGTTTGAACGAAATCTAGTAATTCGTTTTTTTTTAATACGTCATAAATCATAAACTGCAATTTACCTTTCATTCAATCAACACAAATATAAAAATAAAATAAAAATTGTATTATGCTACTTGCTGCTGCGGAACCCTTCATGGGCGAGTCCGACTCGCACTTGGCCGCTTTTTATAGGATATAAGAGAAGAAGAAGATATACAAATTGTTTTGTCAACTTTGCAAGTTTTTTCTAGTAATCTATTACTGTAAAACCAGCAAATTAAATACAGTCTACTGAAAAGTCGTCTTCCTTCATACATTTCGACCTTGCTCCTTTACAATGACCATTTAACGCTATTATGGTATTTTAGTTTTTGGTTCAGAATCGATTAGAGCGTCCTCCCAAAAAAAATCTAAATTTCTCTAATGTACAGAATTAATGTTTTTTTTTTATTATACCTACTTTAAAAATTAATCATATATAGATTACTCGTATATAGGATAGGTACATCCTACTGTGAAGTTAGTGTTACTTAATTCCAATAGATGTCGCTGTTAAGTTTAGAAACTATTTTCAAAATTCATTGCTTCAGTAACGATTAGAGAGCCCTCCCGATAAAACACCTAAATTTCTTTAATGTACAGAATTGATCTGTTACATCACATTTTTATTATACGTTCAAAAGAAAATCATATTACGTACCTATTGTAAAGTTAGTTACTTGATTCCAAGAGATGTCGCTGTTTTAAGCAAAGAAACCGACAAACTCAACGTCTACAGATTTATTATACGTGATATATGTATAAATAGATCACGGAACAATATTTAAAGTACTTGCTGTCTAGCAAAAAAAGAATGAATGAAATCACGTGTTATTGAATTACAACCAAGTACATATTTTGACTTTCATCCCTTCTCTCCAGGAAACCGTGCTGAATTTATGGATAGAGAGATTTCGATTAATCAAATACTTAATGCTACACCGAATTATACGTAATACGTTTTACGATTATTCCACGATATATTAATCAAAGTGTTATTAATTACGCATGGCTGGCAACAGATGTCACTACATGTCGTTTTACGTAATGATAAATTCTTTATAATTTTTTTTCCAATAGATAGAGAGATTGTGATAAATTAAATACTTTATGCTACAATCTTCAGAGTATCTCCTTTCTAACAAAAAAAGAATTATTGCAATCGGACTACTCGTTAATGAATTACAATTAATTACACATTTTGACTTTCATCTCCCCTCCCAAGGAAACCGTCCGGAATTTCGGAATAAAAAGTATCCTATGTCCTACCTCGGAGTATGAACTCAAATCATGCCAAGTTTCATTTGAATCCATTCAGTAGTTTCGGCGTGATGCGCGGCCAAGATACAGACAGACAGACAGACAGACAGACAGACAGACAGACAGACAAAAATGAAAAAAAAAATAGTTTTCGTTTCAGTATCGATAACAGAGTGCCCTCCAAAAAAATTTTCAAAATATCTTCAATGTACAGAATTTGACCTGTTACATTTTTATTATAAGTATAGAAGACTATATATCATCACGCTAAGACCAATAGGAGCGGAGCACCAATGAAGAATGTTTTAAAAAACGGTTGAAAATTATCACGCTACAGGCAATAGCAGACGCAAACGAGGTGTGCTACCAGGGGGTAGTGGAATATAAACTTCATCTTTCTAACTTCAATGGGGTGAATAGCTAGACCCTGCCACTGGGCTAGGGACTTACTTTCTTCCAACGAGACATTATTTAATGTATTTACTCGCTTTTGTCTGTAAGGCGCGTCTCCACCGAAATTTGGCAATTTCAGTGTTTCCAACTGTTTGCAACTCTTTAGGAAATCGACAACTTTTGTTTCCATTGTGTCTACACCGAGTCGTCAACAATTTAATAAACATTCCAACTAAGCGTCACATCAGAGCCAATAAATATTTTCAACAAGCGTATTATTTTTATGTTTACCGCCAAAAACAGAAACATGGTTCCCAACATTTGTTGACAATATTTGTTGCCAACACAAGGAAATTACATTAACATTTAATCACCAACACGTGTTGACAACACAAAAGTTGCCAACTTTTGTTCGGTGGAGACTCGGCTTTAGGAATCAAAGTATATCTATGCCGAATTTGCAGTGCAGATGCAGTGGTTTAGCCATGAAAGCGTGATAGACAGACAGAGCTACTTTCAAATTTGTAAAATTTGTATGGATGAAAAGTTGTTCATGTGGTGACAATTAAGAACACGAAGTATCACCACTCTTAGTTATCCGATTAGCGTTGTAATATGTTCTAAAATATTATTACTATTATAGGTAGATTGATTATTATAAACTTACTTCAATAAATTTCAAATGTCACAGTAGACGTCTTACGTGTCAAATTAAATTGTTAAGTAATTTCCTCCGTCACGGATCAACTTCTCTAATTATAATTAATTGGTTAAATACATAGTATATTAAATAGTATAGTTTCAATAAGTAAGTTATTTTGAAGCTATAAAAATGTTATATTTTAATTATATTGTTTTATTCAAGCGTGTTGTTTAAAAGTATGCCTACATAACATAGGTACATAAACTACAGATAAGGAATAATAATATAATTTGATTAAATCTTGGAACTTCTAGTACTGATCCAAATGATAAATACGACGTACAAACCAAAATAATCACACATCTATTACCGTATCTGCATTCAAAGATATGCATTTGTTTCCAAATCATTTCTTTTAGCCGGCTTTAGAAAAAGGAGGAGATATTCGTTGTATTTTTAACCGACTTCCAAAAAGGAGGAGGTTCTATGTTCCACTGTATGTATTTTTTTTTTTTTTTTATGTATGTTACCTGATTACTCCGTCAGTTGTGGACCGATTTTGAATATTTTTTTTGTATTCGACAGGGTATGCTTCCGTGGTGGTCCCATTGCCAGCATATCAGGATCTGATGATGGGATCCCAGGGAAATCGAGGGAAACCCTCATTTTTTATAGGCACATACTATGTTTTTCGTATATTTTCTGAAGTTACACCGGTATTTGCGTCTGGTAGTCATCATTTTATGATGGTGAGCTGATGATGTAAGGTACCACTCCTTAACGGTTAGGAGTTGGAGGATAAATCTTTAAATATCATATGTATATAAGTTACCTTTAGTCGTATTCTTACAAATTATTTAGGTAAGCTGATGATGGAAGGTGGAAGGTACAACTCCTCAACGGTTAGGAGTTGGAGAATAATTCTTTCAATTTCATACGTATCTAAAGACCTTCAGTCGTATACTTTCAAGCTATTTAGGTGAGCTGATGATAGAAGATTAAACTCTTCAACAGTTAGGGATTAGATGATGATTTTAACATTACACGTACCTTAATTTGTATTCTTGATGATGAAATTTGATGAAATAATTCAACTTACTACTTACCTACGATTGTTTGCACTAAAAACTGTAAAATAAAAACTTTTTATAAAAAAAAAAAAACCGACTTCCAAAAACATCCAACGAAAACTCTCTGTCAAAAAACACTTAAAAGCGTAAAATAAACTGGTTCTTCATAAATTGCCTATACCTAATTCTTTATTCATTTAAATAGTAGTATTATAATGGGTGCTAGGTACCTAAAATCTGTTTGAAGTCGGTGCTAAGCCAAAAAGAATACAAACGAACAATTACAAAAGTCTAAGCGATAGTCACTTGGCACCGACTTCAAACAGATTTAAGGTACCTAGCACCCATTATAATACTACTATTTAAATGAATAAAGAATTAGGTATAGGCAATTTATGAAGAACCAGTTTATTTTACGCTTTTAAGTGTTTTTTGACAGAGAGTTTTCGTTGGATGTTTTTGGAAGTCGGTTTTTTTTTTTTTTTATAATGATAATATATTAAATTAACCAATTTGTAAATCAAATTTCAATCAAATATACTTACCACAAAAAAAATGCAATTTAATAATGTCGTCTAAATTACACTTAAGTCGGTGGTATCTTTAAAATGTAAACATCTGTGATCTTACACAATCCTACACAAATCCAAGTGTTTTTCGTACTATTTTTTAACCACTTAACTCTTTATGTTACAAGTAAAAGAAAAATCTTCATAGATTTTTTTTGTTTGTATGACAATTATATTATGTATGTTTAAAAAAAAAAGTATATTTGTATTTATATCAGTCGTCTAGTAGTAGGTACACGCTTAGACTTAGTTTGGGACTAGATTGTGTTAGATGTGCTAAATATATTCTTATTGTTTATCAGTTAGTATACTAAGACTATCAGTCCCAATATTACATTTTAACTTAACAATTAAAAAAAACTCGGCAAGACCATTTCAGTTTCTTCTGCTAGTACCTACCTATAACCCTTATAGATATGTGCATATCTATACTAGCTTTTAAATAAATATAGTTATACATCATTTACATCAATACTATGCGTTTACTTTTACCAATTCTCTCGGTTTATTATAACAAATAAAACCTTCTTAAATAATAAATATCAACCCACTTCAGCAAAAATGATTGATCAAGTGCTTTCTCTCTCAAAGCTAAACACATACTACGTTTATACTTTCATCCCACATCAAATAGTAAATAATAACCAGAAGGTCCCTTATTTCAGTAATTAGCTCAGCTACCAGAGTGAGTGTGCCATTAGTGAGATTACTCCGCATTGAGCTAATATTTTATGAAAGGAAAATTGTACTTGTGTATCATATGAGTGCACACTGTAGGTATACGCCGCTGTCGACGTCGAAAATACATTGCAATTTTAATATCTGTAATGGTTCTTATAGAAGTTTTAGCAACATCTTCGCTGAGAAAAGTAACAGCTTGTTTTTGAGTGTTCTATGACTGATTTCTATCTTATATAGTTTGTTTTTCAAACGTAAAAGATGAATAGGTACACAGACATCACGGTATTAAACAAACTATGCAATTTTTAATAACAATTAGGTATACTGGTCTTGTAGTAATAATGTAAATAAATAATACAAATTGTAATAAAACTTTAATCAATATAACAAGCTAATTGATGAACTATATTTACTTAATGTTAAACTATATTTTTTATACATATAGGTAATAATAGGTCTTTACCTATGAAATTGCCGTCTTGTATGCAATAAGTGAAAGTACCTACTTATTTTTTTCAAACTTTTTTACTTCTGTTATTCGAAGTAATCACCCATGCAATCGACGCATCTTTGCCAACACATTGGCAGTTTATTGATGCCCTTCTTGTAAAAATCAGCTGGACGGGAGGCAACAAACTCTTCAAAGGCATTTTGTACTGCCTCTCGGGAATTGAAATTTTTACCCACTAAAAAGTTGTCTAAATTTTGGAAAAAGTAATAGTCGGTAGGTGCAAGGTATGGTGAGTATGGCGGATGAGGGAGAGCTTCCAACCCCAGCTCTTGCAGCTGCTTCACGACAACGCGCGACCCCATACTGCGCAACAGACAGTCTCCAAGCTGCTTTTTAGTGGATAAAAATTTCAATTCCCGAGAGACAGTACAAAATGCCTTTGAAGAGTTTGTTGCCTCCCGTCCAGCTGATTTTTACAAGAAGGGCATCAATAAACTTGGCATTGGCAAAAAAATTGGCATCAAATGCCAATGCGTTGGCAAAGATGCGTTGATTGCATGGGTGATTACTTCGAATAACAGAAATAAAAAGTTTGAAAAAATAAGTACTTTCACTTACCTATTGCATACAAAACGGCAATTTCATAGGTAAAGACCTATTATTATTTAGTCTCTTAGCACGTCTCTTAGTAACCTAGCTATAGTTTACCTATGTATCTATTTACAAAATAGATACCTTATTAGCGTTTGTTCTATTTACAAAATAAAGTCTCCTCGACTGGTACAAATAATATACGCCAAGCTTAAATTAAAACTGGTGTATTCTTTGTACTTTTAATTAACTTTTAATTATTTGGCGCGAACCGCGTTTGAAAGATATACGACCTCGTGTTCTGACAGGGCGCTTTGAACCCGGGTAATGTAAATTACTGGTTGACTTTAATCATTTTCCTACTATACCATAACCCTTCATTTTATTTTTTATTATATTTTGTATGTGGAGGGACGGGTGTAATATCCCTCCAACACAAAGGGAGGATCCTCCGACCAGGCGAGGTGATCACGCCTGGCGGGCCAACTGTTGATGTCGGGATGTTGTATGTATCTTAATTGGCGCGAGAACTTTTACTGCGCGATTCAGGATTGGTAGTTTCTAAGTTTCCTTCGTTACTCCGTAGTTCAGTGTAACTTCGGTAGATGGCGCTGTAGTATATTTTTGTTGCGCTGTATGTGAAAGTCGCGAAAGTGAGTAGTTCCAGTAAGTCGGAACTGAGTGCCGCAAGTTCCAGTGAGTCGGAACTGAATGCCGCTAGTCCCAGTGAGTCGGGGCTGAAGTCCGCTGATCCCAGTGAGTCGGGATGGCGGTGCGCGGTGCTGCGGTGAGGTCCCCAGTGAGTCGGGGCGGTTGCTGCGTAGTGGCTGGCTGCTGCGTAAACGGGAGAGAGATGCCCTGCTTACATGGATCGTAGGTGTAGTGTGCTGTGCCTAGACGCTGATGAGGCCGTAGGGGTAACCAGGCTGGAGTGGTCGCTTCCTGAGTGTGGTGTATCCCTGTTGAGGCCGAGGTTGCTGGCTGGCTGTGAGACTTGCTGTGGGAGTGAACATGATGGTAGCGTGCTGCTGATGCTGCTTCGAAAGCTGCTTCCAATCACGTCGGGGTCACCACTGGGTAGGGACGGGTGTAATATCCCTCCAACTCAAAGGGAGGATCCTCCGACCAGGCGAGGTGATCATGCCTGGCGGGCCAACTGCCCAACGGTTGATGTGGTATGTTGTATGTATCTTAATTGGCGCGAGAACTTTTACTGCGCGATTCAGGATTAATAGTTTCTAAATTTCCTTCGTTACTCCGTAGTTCAGTGTAACTTCGGTACAAGGCGCTGTAGTATATTTCTGTTGCGCTGTAGGTGGAAGTCGCCACATGTATATAAGTTTTTGTTTGTCTATCTCGTATTATGGGGTGTTATTGAATAAGTCTTTTCTTTCTTGGTGTAATTACTATTTCCCGTTTCATGATAGATAATATTTATAGAGTCAAAGTTTTCTCGTAATAAGCTTACACTGTTGGCTTGTCTGAATATTTAGTAATAAATTCATAGAGACTCTATATTAAAGAACTTGGAACGAACAGATGCACAGGTCATTTTGCTTTGTTTAAAAGTAGGTAATGGTCGACCTCGTTATAGTGTTTTTTTTTTATGAAACAACGCCCTCCTTTTTAATGTATACTGTGCCGCGGGGGATTTTACAAACATAAAAGAAACAGAGATTTTTTTTTGTAAAAAGCACAAAATCCATAAAAATACTTAGAGAAAGTTGCACCTTCTTTGTTAGAATGGGATTATGGTAGATCTGAAGGGACTTTTCACCCCGAAAAAAAAGAAGGTTTCACTTCCATGTCTCTCATTAGGCCATCATGATTCTCTCACGGACTACCTATACTTAACAAAAAGTCGATAAGTAGCCTGCTACTTATCGACTTTTTGTTAAGTATAGTTTTTGTTAGTAAAGTAAATAAATATCTATCTAATAAATAAGTATATAAACTTATAATAAAAATGTAACAGGTCCAATTCTGTACATTAAAGATATTTTGAAAAAATTTTTTGGAGGACTCTCTGTCATCGATACTGAACCCAAAACTGTAATTTTTTTCATTTTTGTCTGTCTGTCTGTCTGTCCGTCTGTCCGTCTGTCTGTCTGTCTGTCTGTCTGTCTGTCTGTCTGTCTGTCTGTCTGTATCTTGGCCGCGCATCACGTCGAAACTACTGAACGGATTGAAATGAAACTTGGCATGATTTGAGTACATACTACGAGGTAGGACATAGGATACTTTTTATCCCGAAATTCAGTACGTTTTCCTGGAGAGAGGGGATGAAAGTCAAAATATGTACTTGGTTGTAATTCAATAACACGTAGTCCGATTTCATTCATTCTTTTTTTGCTAGAAAGAAAAAAAATAAAAGATAACGGGAAAAGTGTTTTTTTTTGTCCGCGACTGTACACTGCCTGTGGGAAGCTGAGACAGATATGTAAATAAGCGGTACGAAGTTCGCCGGGTCAGCTAGTAGTAAATAAGTATCAGCTTACTGCACGGCAAAAGCTGTCCTTTTACACACGCACCGTAATTAAATTAAGGCAATTTTCAAACTACGCACTCCCCCCAAGTTGTTCAACTTCCGAGCTATTTCTCCGAGTTGGCTTACATTGGCCCAAACTTGTTTTACTAAAGTTTTGGGTGTAACAACTTCTGTATGTAATTACGTGGAGCCTGTTTAAAACTTGTCCATCGTTCGTTTTATCCTGAGAAGATTAATGAGTGGGAACTTTTAATATTTTCAATTTGATTTTTTTATCGGGGATTTAGAAGAATTTTGTTTTATATTGTTTGTAGAATGGAGCTATTTGGGGAACAAGGGGTAATTGAGAAAAAAAGTAATAATGCATGTGCAATAGTTTTATAAACTTGAACGCTATTTATTTCCTACCTACATGTGGAGATATTTGGAACAGGGAAAAAATACTATCCCTACTAATAGACTGAGATTCCAGTTAGCCTAGAATTACGTCATTTTGGGTAAGATGAAATTTTTAGGGTCGGTAGTCTAACATTATACTCAGAAAGGAATGGATACTCACTAAGCTGAAAGTGGGGCCGTTTTACAGTTAGAAGGTATCAAAGGTGGAAAAAACCATGCTAACTTACGTCATTTTAGGAAGCCTGAATTTTATACAATATCGTTTAGCATAATATTTTAAAATATTTTCCAATCAGCCAGACACCATCTGAGGAGTCTTAGATCTCACCAGACTCGTTTTAATTTTGTAGGAACATAACGCCTGTGCTACATTTACGGCAGACTTACGCGACATGTGTATTGATTGCTATATAAGTTAGCGTAGGCGTTCATACTTCTCAACGATATAGAAAAACTTACAACACATTAATTCGGAGTAGCCAGGAATTGTAAGAGTTAGAAATTCACGCGTCAAAGTGTATCTCACCTGTCCTTATGCGCTCAAATAATGCTCTAATGCTCTTGCGCTTCCTAGCACAGCGGATCTTTTAACGAGTCTTCTTTGGTTGATGTCTATTTGGCCCGTCAGATTTGTGTGGCTCTTTTTGTAAATATTTTAGAACAGTTCTGAGTTACGTGTGTTGTTACCTTAGTGTGTTGTTACTTTAGTGTGTTGTTACTTTTTAGTCTATCTTGTTGAGAAGTATGAACGCCTATGCTAACTCATATAGCAATACACACGACGTGTATGTCTGCCATAAATATAGCCAAGGCGTGTTCCTATAAACTTTAAACGAGTCTGGGGAGGTTTAAGGCTCCTCAGATCATGTCTGGCTGATTGGAAAATATTTTAAAATATTATACTGAATGATATTAGATAAAATTCAGACTTCCTAAAATGGCCCCACTTTCAGCTTAGTGAGTATCTATTCCTTTCTGAGTATATGTTAGACTACCGACCCAAAAAAATTCATCTTTACTAAAATTACGTAAGTCTGAGCTGAGCTGACTGGGATCTTGTACTATAATATGCTGATTGAAAGGATACGTGGAGTAAAAGATTTCACCTATGGCAGTAAACCGGCCAAGTTGGAGAAAACAGGCCAAGTCGGAGAAAGCCGGCTAAGTGCGTGTCGAGACACGCCCAACGAGGGAGACCGTAGTAAGGTGGTTTCGTATGTATGTCATATATAAACATTTTGGTTTATTCTACATTTAGTAATACACGCTTGTGACTCCGGATTTATAAGCGTCCATGAGCGGCTTCAGTCACTTTCTAGCAGGTGACTCATAATGTCGTTTTCCCGATCTGTCATAAAAAAGTAACATTTGCCTAGAAAGATGCACTATTAAATTCTTGTCTAATATATTGTTGCTCATAACTTTAATAATCACACTGGTAGGTGTAGATAATAACTAAAACAAAGTTTCAATATGAAAAAAAACATTTATTTGCAGATTAAAGTATAAAAATTGATAGCTCATTGCATTTAAAATGAGATTTAAATATCACTATACGTACATAATCACCTTCATGCCAAACAGACAAGGTACTTTAGTTACAAAGCTTCAGGTAATAGTTGATACAAAAATAGATAGACATAATGACAAACATCTTATGTGTCAAGATTATTACTTATTATTATCAACATTGATCTTTGATACTGGTTAATTAATTGATATATCACATTAGTTTTGCTCACATTTCTTTAAATTACATTTAAACTTATAAAGCACTTTTAGTGCAAGTTGCTGCCTTTTCTTTGTAGATTATAAAACAAATTTACTTATATTATAATTGAAACCGTTTTTTTCATAAAAAGTTACAATAATTAAAAAGTAAACTTAAGAGCCAAATAAATATTTTTCGATTTTTTAGGAATTGGTCCCAAGAGAGGCATACGTGAATAGCCCTTCTCAGAATGTATGCATCGCCGAACAGGATAAGGTCGATATCCCGATATTAGCGTTACAAGTATGCAGGTGTCTTATAGACATATAAACAATACGAATGTTCATCTACAAAAGTTACTAAGCTTCGTGCTCAATTACCTCAGCGACTATGTTGAATGTAAATAGAATATTATTACCTAACACCATAATCGTTCGACCTTCCAATTTATAATATTAATATTTTTTCGACTATCACAATGATGAGGTCTTTTAAAAACCTCATCAGAGTACCTAGTGTAACTTTATGTCACATCAATTTGACCGCACTGAAATATCTACCAATCGAAACACTGAACACGCCTGCGGTCGAGATTGACTTGATGCAAAACAAACTTAGATTAGGCACTAAAATCACAATGGCATAAATCCAGATACTACGTTTTGATTATCACAATAGATGCTCTAACGGACAAAGTCTACTATGTGCGGGATATGTGAATTGCTGGGCAATATTCAAATTAATTTAATAATTAATTGATGATGGTGTATTTAGGCTTTAGCCCGCCAAAATTAATACATAGATACAGATTATTTAAATTACATAATTATACATCACAGATATCCGCGTCACTATTGATTTATTAAATAAAATAGTATTTAGTGTTCTACTGATAATAATTACATGAATAGTTTAAGTAAATATGATTTACTTGTACATATGTATATTATTATACAATTACATTGTAGGTAACTTCATATTCTTGATGCTACATTGATAATGGAGGAAATAATAAATATAATAATGCTAATAGTTTAACATTAATGGCTTATTATATTAAAGAGATTGGTATAATGATAAGAGATAAATAATTTCAGAAAATTGTCGGTTCATTTCGGTTTGCTCGATTATAGGAAAATATACCTAAGTTTTGCAAATTTCGTATAAAATACTTACATAAATTTTATTGTATGATAATTCTAAGAAGGAAAAGAGCATACGACTCTATTAGAAGTAGGCGATTATTATTGCACTATTTGTATACTTATATTACTGTACTCGTATATACAATTTATTCTTCTTATTCTGTTGAGTAGATATTATTCAAATATTTGAGCCGTAGTTAGCTAAAATGATGGCAACGGTGGTATTTTTTAAATATGCTCTCAATATCAAATTGTTTTAATCATTTTTTCTGTCTTAGATATCGATAGCACGAGGTATCGATGCTTAAATTACTAATTATTTTTAAAATTATATGATTACATAGCAGGATGACCAACTTCAATTTATAATTTAAAAAAATATAAGTATCACTTTTAAGCGCACTTTTTTATGGAACACGACTTATTTATTCCATGTAACTGGATCATAAAAATATTATCTGTTTGCTTTGCAAGGAAAAGAGATATCAACATTCGCGTTCCTAAAGTAAGATGGCATCCATATTCATCCTTATATACCTATTCACTTCTACTATAAATTATTTTTTAAATACTTATTCATGATCACATTCATTACATATCACATCATATACCTATATCTTACTTTTTTTACTTTCCTTTAGACTTTTACAAACTTTTTTGTATTACATCCTCTTTCATCCTATTTTATGTTTCTAAATACAATCGATTTCAGCGCTACGCGAGATGGTACTTACATATTAATCTCAACTTGACACAATTTTTAAAGGAATATTTAATAAATTATTATTTTCGATATGTGAACTTTCGAGTTTTACTGAATAATTTTTAAGCGCTACTTATCGAAATATTTGACAATTTACATATACCTATATTTATGACATGATAAAAAAGTTTTTAACGAGTGACAGTTTTGAACAATTTCTTTAACTAGACAGTAATCTTTTTATTAATAATATTGTTAAACATTTGATGTTAAAAGTACATGGGTTTTGAATTAATTTAAAAAATCCTTTTAGGATTTAATCAAGTTTACTATTCAAGCATTGCTCTCTGCTGTAAGTCTCACTTGAATTGAGATCTTAGATAGCAATGATAGCATTGTTATAACTGGGGGACTTCACATGTGACTTAGACTATTTTATATCGTTGATCTATGGACTCACTGGGGCGGTATAAAACTTTAGTTAGAAGAGAGGATGTGTTAGTTTTATACTAACACATCCTCCTGATAGCTGATAGCATTGGTTTACTGGTACAGACTCAGTTTAATCAGATAAGAAAATTAAGTATTCAAAAAATTGCAACAATGTTTAATGGTCGCTTATGAAAAGCTGTACGACTTCTGTTATATAATAGTAGAAATATTATAGTGTACAAAATCTATATATATTATGTTGAATTGTGCCCGCTTCAACAATTTTTGCACCTTTTTTGACATTCATTAATATAATTTCGATATTCAAACTGCTATGTGTACAGTTCTTGGTTTCTAATCACTGGAACCACAGTATGCCAAAAAACAGTGTGGCATCTAGTATTAAATAATTATAGTGTTTTATTATGGTGGTATTCTTTTTTAGTAATAAACTTAATACTAACACGTACTTATATCGAAGTCTGATCACTTAATGCCTTGAGTCTCCAAGTATCAGGATGTCATCCATAACTTAGTCCATATCTAGTAGCGACTTGCGGTGTGTGTGTGGTGGCGACGGCCAGAAGTAGAGGCACGTCGTTCACGTCTATGTTTAAAGATTTCGTGAGGGTAGCGATATCGCAGAAGTCTGTAGACATCAACATATCAGCTAAGGTCTTCGAGAGGACACAGAACTCACGTAGTTTGCTTTCTAAGAACGATATACACTGAAAAAGAAAGATATATTATTAAATGGGCTGTTGGTCTAGCGGTTTGACCCTGACTGCTATTTGGTACGATTCCAACCCAGGATAATTAATTGTGTGATGAATGTGATCGTTTATTTGTAATCGTGTCTGATTGTAACTTTTATTTTTTTGATTGATATAATGCGTATGTATTTAGATTGGTGTAGAATTTCAACCGACTTCAAAAAAAGGCGGAGGTTTTCAATTCGACTGTATTTTTCTTTTTTATGTTTGTTACCTCATAACTTTCGACTGGGTGAACCGATTTTGTTGTTTTTTTTTTTAAAGCTGATGCTTCCCGTGTGGTCCAGATTGAAGTCAGTCTTTTTTTGTTAAAATTTGTGATTATATCAGTAGTATAGTTACCTAGGAAAGGCTCTTCCTAGTATGGGGACAGACTACCGTGTGTGATACATGTCAAGTTTTTTTTTTTATGGAAGACAACTCCCGCACTAGGAATAAATCCTGTGTCGCGGGGAACTTTACAAACATACATGAAACGGATACAAAGAACACCCAGACTCAGAACAACAATTTGTGGATCACACAAAGTGTTGTCCTAAGTGGGATTTGAACCCACGACACTTGGCAAAGTAGGAAACGGCGTGGTGACCGTTAAACCACTAGGCCAAACGTGCAGTCCGTTATTATATTAAATACAATTAATACTTTTTTGTGTTAATGTATGGCCTTGCCAAAGAGACTCTACTCTACAGCATAAGCAGAATCCAAGAGAGGTGGTCACCATACTCATTGCGAATGCAGAAAATGCAACAATGCAGCATGGTGACCCACACTATGGTGGGCTAGTGATACTTCTGCATCATTGGGCCTCCGGTCTCGCACTCACCAACGAAACACGACAGCACGAATGCCGTCATTTCAATTAGATCTTATGATCTCTGAGTGATTTTATAGTCAAAGCCTATTCAATGCTGTACTGGACAACTTCAATTTGTTCATTTTCTTTCAATGTCGAACCAGGTTTTGAAAAACATGGTACAAAACTGCCTCAGTGGCGCAATGGTAGCGTATGCGACTGCTGTGCTTGAGGTCTCGGGTTCGATTCCCGGGTCGGACCAAATGATTGTATGATCTGCAAATATTTGTTTCGGAGTTTGGGTGTTTCCTATGTATAATATGTGTGTATTTACAAAGAAGGAAGTATATATGTATGTGTATCGGTTGTCTAGTACCCATAACACAGGCTCTGTTTAGCTTGGGACTAGAAGGCATTGTGTGTTATATGTCCAAATATTTATTATTATTATATATTTATTTACATGAATATTATCTAAATTATCGAAAATTATCGAAAATATGTTCTCACATGATACTAACCGTTGCATTATGATAATAAAGAGTATTACAAAGGTACTCTCGAGAGCAATTTTCATTTATTGAAATTATTTTACAAAACATTTACCTGTTGCGCAGGAACCTTAGCCCTCCGCATGGCGGGTAATGTGTCCAGCATGGCTCCCACCAATGATGACATGCCGCCTGTACCGCACTCTCTGCCTATCACTCTCACCTGCCTATAAAAAAAGGAAATATAAAGTCAGTCACCTCAAATATACTGTCAACTAACTTTTGCACGCGGCTTCGCTCACGCAGACTTTCATCCCCTGATTTACCCCCTTAGGGGTGGAATTTCAAAAATTCCTTTCTTAGTGATCACTTACGTTATATAAAGAACCTACATGCAAAATTTCAGGATTCTAGGTTCGGCAGTTTGGGCTGTGCGTTGATCTCTGGGTATGTCAGTCACCTTCCTCTTTTATATAATACTAGCTTTTACACGCAGCTTCGCTCACGCAGACTTTCATCCCCTGATTTACTGCCTTAGGGGTGGAATTTCAAAAATTCCTTTCTTAGTGCTCACTTATGTTATATGAAGAACTTACATGCAAAATTTCATAATTCTAGCTTTAGCGGTTTGGGCTGTGCGTTGATCTCTGGGTATGTCAGTCAGTCTGTCAGTCACCTTACTCTTTTATATATAGAAGATAGATTACAGTTCCTAAAATATAGCTTGATTTCTGTGACAGAAGATAGCTACGGAACCGACGAAACAACTATGAACCATTGATTTTATTTTGTATCACTTATATTTTTTATTGCTTACGTTATTACAAATGAAGTACAATACATTGTAAATATATAAACTTTTCACCTAAAATGTACGTCCTAAGTTCTAAAATGACACTTATAACAAATGTCACAGAGATCAAGCTGTATTTTAAGGACTATAGTTCGCCCTCAGTATTGCAGACGTCCCATGTCAGTCGTTCCTTAGGAAAACTGATATACGGGTGAAACCACTTTAATTAGTACCCGACTTCAAATAATCTTGGAAATAGTAAAGGCTAGGAAAACGAAGAATTAAATCCATTGATGTAATGTCACAGAATAATTAATAGTACTGTCGTACAGAAGTTTCACTCTCGAACAAAAGTCAAGTTTAGGCATAAAAAGTTTTCAACTTTGTCACCTTGCACGCGAATTTGAATCTTGTCGTGTGACTCGAGCGTTCATATTCCGTTAGACACCGCTCGATTTACTACAAGAGCACGGGGCTGCCGCTTGCTCTACATTTAGGTAAATTTTAACATTAATTATAAAAATATCACAACTTTAGTAATAAAGAAGAAAAATTTTAACAAACTGAATACTCATGTCTACGTAACGTACTACTCGTTTTGGGTACCTTCGTGATAAGTTACAGATTTTTGTATTGACAAAACATGTCTATCATAACATAGTTTCCAAACAACTAATTAATAGTAGATTAGTAGCCAAGGGCTGTAAAGGCATCAATTGCAGCCCGAGATATTTAGGCGCACGCCTATAGTTCGAGGGTGCAATTGGTGCTTACACCCGAGCTAACTATTCTGCTTTACATCTCGATTGTGAGGTAAGTAGAAAAAAACCGGCATTATAAGAATTCTATTAAAGTTTTCTATTCCCGTCTTTTTTCATTATAAATAATCAAGTAAAGAACTTTTTTTTTTTTCCAAGAATGAAATTGAGCTTCGCCGTTCGATATTTAAAATTGATGACTCACACGAAGACAAGGCTGAATAGCAAAGCGGCCTCTTTGGTCATTGGGCTGAATGCATGATGTCTATTGCCAGTATGATGGTTAGATGTGCGCGAACTTTTTGAAAGAAAGAAGTGGTTTTTTTTTATTACTTACCGCCCTAGGGCTTTTCTATCTACATTATTACCCTAGAGCGCTAATTAGTCACCAACAAGCCCCATTTGGAGGTAATAAGAACCTACTTACCGAACATGAGAGATGTAAATAACTTTATTGCTAACTATAATTTTGTACGAAAAAATAGTTCGTTTTGAAGTCATTTTTCGCAGTATTTACCTACACGTAATATTCAACTTATTTACGCGCGACGCGGCTAGCACGCGAGCCGAGCGCAGAGTGGCAACCATTGCCACATAGTTCTACCCGGGAGGCGCTCGGCGAAATACACCTAAACTGAGAAGTGAAACCCCCCTGCTAATGTGCCAACCCTAACAATATATGCCCGATAATATATGCAACTTCCGTTCTAATTTTAGGTATACTATATAAATAACTTTACATAATTTGCTACTTTTAGGTTAGTAGTAGAACATAAAGTATACATCATGAAATTTACGAACATTTTTTTTGAAATAAGCAAGAAGTTTGTTTTCATATTTTGAAGGACACTTTGTTTGAAAATAGTTTAATTTCAGAGACATTGTTTTTTTTATGGAATAGGCGGGCAAACGAACAGACGTATCGCCTGATGGTAAACGATTACCGCCGCCCATGGACACCTGCAATACCAGAGGCGTCACAAGTGTGTTGCCGGCCTTTGGGGGGATGGGGGGAGGGGGGTTGGGGTATAGGCCTCCGGTATCCTCACTCACTCGGTGAAACACAGCGCAAGCACTATTTCACACCGGTTTTCTGTGAGGCCGTGGTATCACTACGGTCGTGCTGGCCCATTCATGCCGAAGCGTGGCTCCCCCACGGTATGAGTTGGTTTTGGTCAAAGTAATGTATGATATTTGAAATCAAATGAGGATCTTTGTCTATGGAACTCAGTCGAAAAGAGAGAAATTATAGAAGACAATTATAATTACCATGTGTTAATATCCCCTATGATGGCGATGGCTTGTATCGGCGACTCCAGTGTCTTGTTAACATACGATGTGAGATCCAAGTCGCGTCGCAGTTCGCTCTCCCAAGCGTTCGGCTTTGTGATTACTCCTACATGACAACAAAAAGTGATGCTTGAATTGAATATGCTTGAAAAAAATGATGAAGACATCATTTATAATTATAGAAAAACTAGCTGACCCACGCAACCTCGTTTGCGTCCAAATTACCATCCCTCGTTTTAACCCCAAAAGGGGGTTGATTTCTAAAGATACATTATTAGTTCACCACCACACCATCTATAGAGCATACATTTTAAATTTCAAGTCTCTTACTTCAAAAACATAGGACTTTCATACAAACTTCCAACCCACGTTTTACCTCCATAGGGGTGGAGTTTCGTAAAATCCGTTCTTAGCGGATGTCTATACCCTATAAGGAACCTACCTGCCAAATTTCAAGTTTGTAGGTGTTAAAATTTCTGAGATTTCGTGATTAATAAGTGAGTGGTATTTCGCTTTTATATATATAGATATTATAATTAAATAATTAATTAAAATATTCTGCGCATGTAAATGGCTAAAATAATTGGATAAATTGTTTTACATCCGAGAGGATTGGCGCTGATAGCCGAAATACAGGCAATGCCTAGTTCGGTTACAGATGTTAAATTCACTATTTTGTTACATAAATTGCTAGCCTACTTATAATTTGAAGCTCTGTATATATTTGTGAAATAAACTATACTTCAATTAATATTACAATATACAAATACAAAAAAAAAACAAAAAAACAAGGAAAGATTAAAAAACTAAACTATGTAAAAACTTTTGATAAAATTTATGTAACCTAGATCACCGGGTGATTATTACGAAACTATTGACACCTCATTCATTAAAATCGGTTCAGTAATTCAGACGCTACGGTAAAATACATAGACTACAAAATATTACCCTTCCTTTTGCAGTAAACTAGTCGGGTAAAAGAGTCTATTAAATATCAAGGACAGAAAAAAATATACCCACAACAACGAAAAAAGATATATCCTTTTCGTACATTTTAGACATCAATTTGTAGTCTTTTCGATCAAAATATACTGCATCAACATTTAAACACAGAATAAAGTTATTTAACAAATGTACTGATCAATTACTATAAGTAGTAAGTACATAAGAAAAACTTTCCTCGAAACTTCGGGCACTAACAGTTACATGCCATAATTAAACATTTAATTAACAAGCTCTGCTTAGCTTGGGACTAGATGGCGTTGTGTGTTAGATGTCCGAAATGTTTTTTTTGATTTGAACTGATTTTGATGAATCTTTTTTATTTGAAAGCTGGTGCTTCCCGTGTGGTCCCATTTAAATTTGGTCCAGATTGCAGTCGGTTTTTTTGTTAAAATTTGTGATTATTATTTTAAACTTCAATCACATTAGCACATCAAATCTTTAAATATTCTATGCATTTACCTTTATTTTGTAATTATAGATTGATAAGAGAAAAATGAGTAATATTTACCTTGTAAAATTAAATCAGGTACATAATGGTCCGTGACGCCTCCCAGCAATGATCCGTCGAACCCCGACCGTGTTGGTTCAACGTCTAACGTAGCACACAACCGTGGCAGTGGAAACTCTAATACTTGCTTTACTTCCACTACTTTACCCTTCTCTATCTTTCTCACTTTTCGCGTTTCTAACATTTTTGTCACTGTGTTATCATCACTCGTGGGGTTTTTTTCATCCTTAGTAAGATTTACCACAACTGTGTTCTCTTCCCGCCGTCTAACAAAAGTTTTTGGTGACATTTCTCGGGTTGAGACTGCAGTTTCTTCGACTATCAACTCCTTGGCATACTGAGGTTCCGTTTGACGTGGCATATCGTTCAGGTATTCCATTTCAGAAGCGTTGGTTGGGGTCTGCAGCATCGATTCCATCATTTGACACTTGACACACGTTTCGCATCTCTCCTCTTGTATCGGCGGAACTATTGTGGGGTCAAACTGAAAGTTATCCAACTTCAAATTTCCTGGTTTACCAATATAGTGTCTATCTAATATTTCTAAGTTTTTACTCTTCATATAATTAGTGACTATTTGTGGGTACTTATCGAACTCAAACTTAAAACCGGAATGTTTAATTGGTTTGGAATGTTGAAGCGTTTGCCCGCAGCACTTTGACGGATTATCGGTCCTTTTATTTTGTTCACAGCCTTCATTTTTACATAGTTCCGTCTTTTTCTCTTGGGTGTCAAAATTTACGGGCTCGTTGTGAATTTTGGAAGACTTCTTCACACTTTTGCCACCGACAGACTTGTTTTTCAATCCTATTAGTTTATCGCTATCACCTAACACAAAGACAACTTTTTGCTCGCTTTCTGGCTCGTTCTCGGAAAATGATGAACTAGGACTAGAATCCAAAGAGGGTTTTAGAGACACAATGGCTGTTGGGATCCTCTTAATCCGACTTGTGATCGGCACATCGCTCGTGGAGCTGCCATTTCCCACGGAATCATCCGAGCTATTAGAGAGCGTTTGAACTAAGTTCGCGAGCGTGGAGGTTCTCTTAATGCCGACCTCACACGCTACTAAGGTACTGACACTACTATCACTACTTTGAGTATTCACTGGCACTTGTAAAGTTTGCTCATCGCACTGTTCAAGTTTGGCCACATGTGTGGCTATTCTCCGGAGTCCTGTAGACTCAGGCACGACACATTCACCATTTGATGATACATTTATTATATTTTTCTCTTTGATGATGCACTCTTGGAATTGAAAGTTATTTCTTTTAACATCGCCACAGCGGAGGAAGTAAGTTAACACTACAAGCAGCCTATTGAGAAATTGCGTGTTGGCTTCACCACTTATGATGGTTCTAGCTGCGCGAGGTGGGAAGCCAATGCTCCCGCAGAGGTCACTGAGCTGAGCCCAGAGTGCGTTGTATGGCTTTCTTGTATCCGCTCCGTTGTCTTGCTTCACTTGGTGATCGATAGTGTCGTAGGGACTAACAGTAGCCACCCAACCAAGGTGGTGAGTCAACATATGCGTCAACAGCGTGCTAATAAAACTGAAATAAAAAAATTAATTCGATTACATTTCGTTACATGTTAATCACATACACAAGTGAAACAAATTACTGTTCGCTACATGCAAAGTTCATTTACATCAAAGGGCATATTCTATAGGCATAGGAAGTTAATACATGATATTGTCGTTGTGAATAAAAATAAATTCATTAAATCGCTAAATATATACGAGTTGCGCCAGACAATTAGAGAATAGATTAATTACAGTCGTTTCATTAAACTTGACCTTCGCATGCTATTTGAATACAATGAAGAAGCCAGTTATAGAAAATAACTAAAAAACTAGTCTAACCTGTTGAATTTGACATATGAATCATCGATTACTTTTAAAATGTAAAATAAAATCAGAAGTATTTATAGCCCCAATGATTTTCTTAAAATATGAACTCAAAATATATGCAAATCTAAAGATACGTTACTGAGAAGAGAAACTGTTTTCAAAGTTAAGAAGTATAAAGATTTACTAGTATTATAAATTCGCAAGTAACTGTACGACCGTCTATTATGCTTTTATGGCTAAACTGCTGCACCGATATCTATAAAATTTTACATGGAGAAACTTTGATTCTTGAGGAAAGACATAGGCTATACTTTACCGCGAAAACCTACATACACAGGCGGAGCCGCGGGCAAAAGCTAGTACAATATATTATAAAAGTTACTAAAAATTTACTTATTCTTAAATGGGGAAACGGAATTAGCGTGTTAACAAATGACAGTACATATTTAAAATTTAACAATATTTTTTGCAAAACGAAACCTACGGTTGCAAAATAAATGTTGAGCAATTTGTAACGCGGACGTCAAACCATTAAAAAGTACAACATCAGAAATCACGTGAGGCGACCGGCGTACGTAAACATATCAGACAAAAATATCTTTGAAGCAATGTACCTGTTTAGTTGAGAAAGGTAGAACTTTCATTATTAATATTTAATTTTTCTTTTGATCCGACTACACCGAAGCCAAAAAAGACGGGTAATACTTTTAGCAGCCTATGTGTGTATAGTTCTATGTTCCGATTGAACGGATTTTAATGCATGACGTTGTTAATAGATCCGGAATAATGGGCCCGGTGACATACGCTATTTAAACTTTTTCAACATAGTCGTTTTTTTTTTTAATTTTTCTTTTTATAGTATAGTTAGAGGGCAACCTGATGGTAAGTGAAGGGAACATCTGACATTAAAAACTAGCTAGTGCATTGCCTGTCTTGTGTGCTTCCTTCGGATTAAACGAGAGGGGTTCCGCTGGAACCCATTGGCTGAAATGCAACGAAAAAAATCTAACACCGGTTCATTATGAGGCTAGGATAGCACTCCAGTTAAGCTGACCCATATGTGCCAAAGTATGGATAAAAGTAATCGTATTGTAACGCCCCTTTGATTGTCCCAATTCTTCAGAATTAGAGGGTTGGGTTAAGAGAACATCGATAATGCGGTAAAAAGAAACGAATAACATAAATAAAATATTGTACAGTTCGATAGTAAATATAGGTAAATGCGCGTCTAGAGTCTATACAATCGAACTTATTCAAATACAGCGTGGGACGCGACGCAGTCTGATACGACAAATGACTAATAGAAATGAATGTTTTGATATTTTTTGTCGTAACGTCGTTATGTTAGTTATATTTTCACTGCACGACATGGTTATCAAATACGACATATAAAGTTACTCGTATGTTTTAATTTGGTAATTTAATAGACTATAATTGTTTGTAATGTAATGAGCTCGAATACATGTGTGAAATCATTCATTGACATTTGACGCAATTAGATGCAACCTGGTAGGTATTTCCGCAAATTCAGAACATCATGAATAACTTTTAACAGTTCACTGCTCTGCTATAAAAAGGACTTAGAAAGCCTGAACTTTGCAGTGCTGTTGTCCCGAGTAATTTGCTCTCTAAGTCAGCTCTTACGACACCCGCGGCATGAATAGGGGTGGTGAAACTCCGTATTCTTAATCTGTAACCATAATGACATCTGTAGATATATAAAGCCGAGTCTCCACCGAACAAAGGTTGGCAACTTTGAACTTGGTCAAGGGTGACTAGACTAAAGTTTCTATAATTTCCTCGTGTTGGCAACAAAGGTTGGGAACCGTGTTTCTGTTTTTGGCGTTTAATATCAAAAGAATACGCTTGTTGCAGTTATTTATTGGCTCTGTGGAGACGCTTAGTTCGAATGTTTTTTTAAATTGTTGGCGACTCGGTGTAGACACAATGGAAACAAAAGTTGGCAATTTTCTGAAGAGATTGAAGCATCATTACACTGAACCTCAATATGCGCACACACATACATGCACACACATACATGCACACACACACACTCACACACACACACTCACACACACACATACACACTCACACACACACTCACACACACACACGTACAGGCTCCTGAATGCATGTTTACTTTTTTCTTTCTCAAATAAAACTTTTAAATGTATTTAAAAAAAGCTGAAATATAATATGAATAATACACAGCGACACACTATTATTGTTATTATGTTCTTCTACTGCTGTAGGTATTGTAAATCGGCGACGGAACACTGTTTTTCCAAAATACAGGTTTTAGCCTAGTTTGGAATGCAGTTTCTATACATTTTGTGTAACACATTCCATGAAAAGATCGAATAATTGTAAAATGTCTGCATCTGTCAATGTGTTTCTGTTCTGTGTCAATAAATACATTTTTCATTTTCAGATGCAAACAGTTGGAAACACTGAAATTGCCATCAATTTCGGTGGATACGCGCCTTTATGTATCAAACATGTTAAGTCCTTGATAGTGATGATCACCTTAGCTGTATAAGAATTTCAATTGTATCAAAAGTTAAAAACAAAATACTGCCATACACTAATACTAAATTAATGCTTAAAATACATGTTTCTATATAATCTATACTAATATTATGAAGCTGAAGAGTTTGTTTGTTTGTTTGTTTGAACGCGCTAATCTCAGGAACCGTTGATCCGATTTGAAAATTTCTTTCAGTGATACATAGCCCATTTATCGAAGAAGGATATAGGCTATATAATCTATATATCATCACGCTAAGACTAATATGAGCGGAGTACCAATGAATAATGTTTCAAAAACGGGGGAAAATTATCACGCTACGGGTAATAGGAGACGCATACGAGGTTGCGTGGGTCAGCTAGTTCGTAATAGTCAGACACTGTAATAAATTAAATACTAGTAAGTAGTTTCCCGGCGGTCGACCACAATTCGTTTTTTTTTTCTTTTTTAGCTTCCTGCACTTCTCCTCCGTATAAAACTTTAACTGTGCTAATTTCCATACCGCTCGTTCGCATTATTTTCGTAAAGTTATTGCTTCACGTATTTATATATAAATTACAAAAGTAAAATGTCATATCTGATGTTAGTACGACGTCATCGCGTCATAAAAATTGTGCAAACAGAGCGGTTGTCTAAATAGTCGTAGTCGAATGTCAATAACCACAGCTTTTCTCATACATAATAAACAATGGCTTTTAAATAGTAACAGACAATTCACATAACAGTTCTAAAATAACTCAATTGTTGAGGGTTTTTTTAGAAAATCATGTGATCGTGTTTATGAGCCAGGTGTTATCTGATGGGCAATAAACCGATGCTAAATATCCTCGTATATTGAGTAGTATAATGTACACCGTAAATTATATCTATACGGCGTAAGCTCGTGTCATGTGAATTTTATAGGAAGCTTGCTATTACCTAACTGTATTTTTGGAGTATACTCCTTGAAAAACGATTTGCATTCTTAGATCACGATTTGAAAATGAAAATTAAGCACAGCGTTTCGTATTAGGTATGTCGTCTAAGAAATTATTAAAACAAACAGCGCTAAAACGCTTAATTATTAGTAATATATTTCTCGCGACCAAAATGATGTAAGCGCCAAGTCATCAAGTGCGCAAACGTACAAAAGCGAAGAAGCTGACACCCATACATTTTTTTTAAAGTAAAACTTTTTTTACGCACGCTTGACTTGGGGAGTAAGTTGGAGAATGCGTGCCGAGAGCGTTACGAAAATTGTGATAGGACGAGGCGAACAGAAGTTGAGAGGAAAAAAGAGAGAGTAACGTTTCATCTATACTAATATTATAAAGCTGAAGAGTTTGTTTGTTTGTTTGAACGCGCTAATCTCAGGAACCGTCCGATTTGAAAAATTATTTCTGTGTTGGATAGTACATTTATCGAGGTAGGCTATAGACTATAATATATATAATCACGCTACGACCAGTAGGAGCGGAGAACCAATGAAGGATGTTTCAAAATCGGGGGAAAATTATCGCGCTACGGGTAATAGGAGACGCAAACGAGGTTGCGTGGTTCAGCTAGTAATATATATTACTGTAGCGGCAAGAGAGAGAGGTGCGAGCACACAAATTTCTTTCTCTCTTTTTTGACGTTATCCTACTTCCTACTAATATTATAAATGTGAAAGTTTGTAGTAAGTAAATAATAATATTTTTTTATGGAATAGGGGGCAACCGAGCAGACGTATCGGCTGCCTCGCCATCGCCCATGGACACCCGCAACACCGGAGGCGTCACAACTGAACGCATTTTCATGAGACTTTGCAGTAATATAGCTTAGACATTCGAATAACATAATAAGTTAAAATTTATAGAGATTTTTAAAATTTTAATACCGACATAAACACGGGCGGAGCCGCGGCCAAAATCGTCCTCATAAAGAGGACAACGAGCAGGGAGATCACTTGATGGAAAATAATACTTAACGAAAATGGCATGTATTTGAGAGTGATCCCACCTTGAGCTAAAGAGAATAGCTAGCGGTTGTGATTTCAGTGATTCCTGGTTATATAACTCTGGTTTTCTGTCTAGATTGAAATCGGCCGATTCGGTATGAGATGTGAAATGTTTTTTTTTTATCAAACTAATTAGCTTAGTCCTAGTGACAAAGAAAAATAGTAATGGCACCAGAAATCTAGCAGATGTAAACAATATGAGGATATAGTTTCACCATTATAGTATGAATTGCTTTGAACAATCATTGGGTTTCATACATACTTATTCTAAAGTAATAAAAATGTTATAGTGAAATTGTACACAGAACTAAACGTAATGTGTGAAACTCGAGATATAAAATAGCTTCTTGAACGACTGTTTTATGAAAGGGTGACTAGAGACCATTTACGTTTTTTGATCACTTACATACAACACGTTTCGAATATCGACTAACTTTGCTAAACCCATTCGCGATACTATTTTATGGGTGAAACATATGATGTCAATTATCATAGCTTTCAGGTTTTTTTAGGTAATCACATGCATATGTGGTAATTATTTTAGGTAAACATTTTTTCCTATGAAATACTTTGTGATATCAGAGCTTATATAGTTCGTTTCATGAAATCAATTTGAATCACATAGTAAGTGTTCATTGCTGTTTTAATAAATAATCACAAATTTTAACAAAAAAAAACCGACTTCAATCTGGACCAAATTTGAATGGGACCACACGGGATGCACCAGCTTTGAAATAAAAAAAGAATCATCGAAACCGGTTAGCGTAATATTGAGCTATTCGTCAATTTTTCGCGCATATACTTAATGCAAATTGAAGATTTATATGGTTTTCTAATGGATGACATGTCAGAACTGGACCAAATGGGAAGCACTAGCTTTCAAATAAAAAAAGAATCATCAAAATCGGTTCACCCAGTCGAAAGTTATGAGGTAACAAACATAAAAAAAAAACAGTCGAATTGAGAACCTCCTCCTTTTTTGAAGTCGTTTAAAAATAAACCGATGACCATTCGCTTTAAGAAAATAGTGACGTATAGATGATCAGATCAGTTGAATTATAAGATTTAAAAAAAAAAAATAACCCGACTGCCTACGTTATTTTTTTTATAAAAATTATATAGCCTATGTCGCCCGCGTCATTATTACGAATCCATTGATACCTAATTCATTTAAATCGAATCAGTAGTTTAGGTGCTTCAGTAAAGATACAAACATGTAAGACTGTTAAAAATATTATTCTTTTTTGTTTTGAATATTTCGGACATCTAACACACAACGTCGTCTAGTCCCAAGCTAAGCAGAGCTTGTGTTATGGGTACTAGACAACTCCGACACACCGCCCCGCCGCAAGCCCCGGCTGGGTGACAGTCCGAGGGGATTTCCACACGTTAAAAAAAATAAAATAGGTACTAGACAACTGATAGATATGATAGATGAACTGGTATATACTTTTTTGTAAATACATACATATTATATATAGAAAACACCCAAACTTCGAAACAAATATTTGCAGATCATACAAACATTTGGTCCGACCCGGGAATCGAACCCGAGACCTCAAGCACAGCAGTCGCATACACTACCACTGCGCCACCGAGGCAGAGACCCTTCCTTTTGGCTTCGCCGCAGTCATGTAAAAGGAATTCATGATCGATCTATAAATATCTATGCCGTAAACAACTTAGTTCCAACGATTGTTTGCGAGTATCAAAGTGACCTATATTCCCAATTGGCGGTTACAATTCGCGTTGATATAAAAAGATCCTCTTACACATTAGTCACTCCTACTACAAAAACAATAAGTGGTATTGTTACGTAGGACTGAATAATTACCCCATTTTTTGATGGTTTACCGCGCCGTTTGTGTGGACTTCAATAGGATGAAACAAAAAACATTAAAGCCATTCATGTGTTGTCGAAATTATACTAATATTATAAGCGCGAAAGTTTGTAAGTATGGATGGATGGATGGATGGACGGATGTTTGTTACTCTTTCACGCAAAACCTACTGAACGGATTTGGATGAAACTTTACAGTAATATAGCTTATACATTAGAATAACACATGGCTACTTTTTTGCCGCGATAACCGACATATACGCAAGCGGAGCCGCGGGCAACAACTAGTTAAGAATACAGAAACCTATTCATCCCATGAATGTCGTAATGAACGAACGACGCAAGACAACATCACTGCGAAAAGAAGAAAATCTTGGAACAAATCCGTCTAGCCAGTGTGGTATAAAACCTCCTTGCGAAGGAGAGGCTTATGTTCAGCAGTGGACTACTTAAAGCTGTTTATACTATTATATAGCTACTTTAAACTATTAAAGAAGATATGTAAAATGCAAAAAAATATTTTAGCAGGTGGCTTTCGTGCGCGACTAAGATCGTCGCGTCAAGGCACCATTGCAAACGCTATTGCTGTGGTTTTTAATAAAGACGATACAATAACGAGGATAAAAGATTATGTTTATTTTTAAAGTGTAGGAGGCAAACGGGAGATGGGTCACCTGACGATATCTATTGGTAAAAGTAAAATTTTATCAAAATAAAAACCGACTTCAAGGTTCGACTCGATTTCTCTTGGATGCCATCATCAGATCTTAGTGTCCTTATCATGGTACCACTGTTGGGATATCTCCTTTCCATTAAAAAAAGAATCATCAAAATCGGTTCATAAACGACGAAGTTATCCCCGAACACACATAAAAGAAAAAGAAAAATATGGTCGAATTGAGAAACCTCCTCCTTTTTATGAAGTCGGTTAAAAAGAATACAACCGTCCATAGACAATGAGATAGGTTTTTGTAATCAGTTTTGAACTGTACGTATCATGTTTTACCCTAAAATTAAAAAGTAATGTTCATGTTTACTTATATCGTTATTATCTACGCGTCTATTGAACAATCATAGTCCGTTGACCGTGCACAGATAAACTATTTTTTACTAAATCATAATAGACATACTTAGATGAACTAAATTTTAATTTAACACTAGGAAAGAAGAAAATAAAGAAAGAAAAACAATAAAGATAATAAAAAATTGGTGTACTTACAAGTTGGTGTTCTTAGTGTCCCCGACTGATAGAACCGAACAGAAATCGCAGAGCAACGACTCGGCTAGGCGGTTGGAACTTCTTGTATCGGCCATGACTAGATTCAACCACACCGGCTGTAAGCGGGGCCCGTACACTAAGTCCGATAACCTGATGAAGATACAGTGTTATTCTAATTATATAATTATTTTCGGACATCTAACACACAGCGCCATCTAATCCCAAACTAAGCAAAGCTTGTATTAGGGGTACTAGACAACCATATAAATACCTACATATTATACATGGAAAACACCCAAACTCCGAAACAAATATTTACAAGTCATACTAACATTTGATCCGACCCGGGAATCGAACACGAGACCTCAAGCACAGCAGTCGCAAACACTACAACTACGCCACCGAGGCAGTCAAATATGAAAAGGAAATCGGGCACAGGTAGCCAATGCAGTATTATACTGTTTACTCGTACTGTAGAGAAAAAAACAACTTACAGGTAAAAGTATATGATGTCCATATGTTTACTATCCGTTTTTAAATAATTTAAAAAGCCTATCTCTACTTTTGTAAATGGCGATAAGCTATAAGTGAAGATAGGAAATTTTTACATAAAAAAATAAACAATATTTAAAATGAAAAAAAGGGAGTTGTCTTTAAAAAAAAAAAAAAGTTTTTTTTTAAGATTTTCCTTCCACGTCATTAAAATGTGATTAATTTTAGACTGACGAATAATTTTTAACTACACAGATTTATCAAATTAACAAGTAGATATGATAATTTGTACCCAAAAAAATGAACTCTACAAGACTGAAAAAAAATGTACCTACAGATAAATATTCCCATTCCCATTGATATATCATCAATCGTTCATGTATCGTTTTCTTGTCTTCTATTTTTTACAACAATACTGCAAGAACAAATGGAAAGCACTAGAAAACGAGCAAGATCAACGTTCAGACCGTGGGAGAGCCACGCTTCGGCATGAATGGGCCGGCTCGACCGGAGTGATACCACGGCCTCACATAAAACCGGTGTGAAATTGTGCTTGCGCTGTGTTTCACCGAGTGAGTGAGGATACCGGAGGCCCATACCCCAATCCCCTACCTCCCCTCCCCCTCCCCATCCCCAAAAGGCTGGCAACGCACTTGTGACGCTTCTGGTGTTGCAGGTGTCCATGGGCGGCGGTAATCGCTTACCATCAGGCGATACGTCTGCTCGTTTACCCGACTTATCCCAAAAAAAAAAACAGGGTAAGTGAAGAGACAAGTAGGAGTGGCCTATCAAGAGGTCAAACAGATTGCAGGAAGTAGAGAGTCATGGCGATTAGGTACTCTATCGACATGAACTTGGCCCTAAAATTGTGTGTGTGAGAGAGAGAGACATTTATTCTTCAGTTAAGCGTAATTTGTATTGTTTCTTACCACCGAGCAGCATGTTCGGCGGCACGGTGCAAGGTCGCCACGAACCCGCCTCCGGCACCTGCTGACATAGTCGCCAAACGCAGTCGGCACACCAAGGCTTGTAGTTGGGGCGAATGTTCGAGGCATTGTCGCACTATATCACTGTCGAACGAAATATATTGTTATAAGGACTGTTGACACACACCTTTATTTGAATGACTGAACATGCTAATTTTAGGAACTATTGGTATGAATTTCATTTTTAACCGACTTCAAAAAAGGAGGTTCTCAATTCGACCGTATTTGTTTTTTTTATGTGTATTCGTGGATAGCTTCGTCGTTAATGAACCGATTTTGATGATTCTTTTTTTAATGGAAAGGAGATGTCCCAACGGTTGTGCTATGATACTAAGATCTGATGATGGCATCCAAGAGAAATCGACTCGAACCTTCAAGTCGGTTTTTGTTATTTTTTTTAGTATCGGGTGGCCCATTTATCGAGAAAGACTACAGACAGTATAACAACACACTAATAAGAACCGTACATCAATGGAAAATATTGCAAAGACGGGGAAAATTAACTCCTCTTGAGACGCAGACGGAATTGCGCGGATTAACTAGTTTGAGATATAAGAAAAAAATGTTATTGTATTAATTCGTTTTATAATAGTAATATAATTTGATTATAATGTAGTTAGTTTGGCATACATCTAAATGCATCCATTTTTTGTGACAAATTAAAAAGATAATCTTCTTTAAAAAATAACAGGTTTTTCCGAGATATCGTTTTTTTTTACAAACAGACCATTTAAAAATCAGATAAAAAAAATTGGAAAGATTCACGTTATTTTAATATCGGCGATTACACCGATTACGCAAAACTATTTCGGCGCTCGCTGAAGCTTATTTTATTTAATCTAATGATGATGAGATGAGTGACCTTCTGACTCATCTACACCTAAGCTCCAACCTGTAGAGTATAAACAAATCCTTTCACGTGACAAGGTTGTTACTATACATACATATATGGCAAGTATTTACTAACATTATATATAATAGATATAGTGTTCTGAAGAACCTTCACTCGCGGTCATACGAATGATATCCTCAAGATAAATTATAGGTATTTAGTTATAAGGTTACATATATTTTTATTTTTGACGAACGGGAATGGTCTTTCTTGAACTTTTTCGACAGTCATCATTTTAATAAAAGGAGTTACAATGTCATGCTCATAAGAATGCTCATTTCTTATCTATAGTTTTAGCTTGTTCTATTGTTTACCAACACTAAGCATCAGGCCGATGAACTTTTACCAATGTGATGATGAAAAAGATCTAATAAACGAAAGAGATTCTAAGTTCGTTTTTCTTTGTTTGTTACCTTAGAATGCCGTAATTTACACTATATGCTAATTTTTTAAGAAATTACGTCTCTGAAGGCGGAAAAATTAAACAGGTGAAGAATATAGTCTATTGGTTTAAAACAAACCAAGTATGTTGGTAGACATATTCAGTCACGGCAGTGTCTCATTCTGATGATGGATGGTATGTCAAAAATTAGAGTAGGTTATTCAAACTACTCGCTAAAATACATCAACCTCTTATTACTAGCTGTAATTAGTTACGACAGAACACATAATATTTCAATATTTTTTTCGGACATCTAACACACAATGCCATCCAGTCCCAAGCTAAGCAGAGCTTGTGTTATGGGTACTAGACAACTGATATAAATACTTATATACCTCCTTTTTTTGTAAATTCATACATAGGAAACACCTTAACTCCGAAGCAAATATGTATTTGCAGATCATTTAATACAAACATTTGGCCCGACCCGGGAATCGAACCCGAGACTTCAAGCACAGCAATCGCATACGCAACCACTTGCGCCACCGAGGCAGTCGCAAACTAAGCAGAGCTTGTACTATGGGTTCTAGACAACTGATATAAATACATACTAGCTGACCCACGCAACGTCGTTTACGTTTAATATAAATAAAAAATTAATTAAAAAAACATTGTCCAGCGGACAAAATTGTGAATCTAAACCATTCCCAGATCCCCTTGAACACACACAAAAAATTTCATCAAAATCGGTCCAGTCGTTTGAGAGAAGTTCAGTGACATACACACTCACAGAAGAATTATATATATAATATTATATATATAAAGATATACATACTTTGTTTTTGTAAATACATAATATACATAGAAAACACCCAAACTCAAAAAATAAATATTGCAGATCATACAAACATTTGAACCGACCAATCGAGCCTGAGACCTCAAGCACAGGAGTCGTAAACCCTACTACTGCGCCACCAACGCAGTTTATATCATTATATAACATACACAAGTTACACAATACAGCACCTGAATACTTCAGTATCCAACACGTACAACAACACTTATTTGTAACAGAATCTCGTTTTTGAAGTATAAAAAGGAATACTTAGAACATCTACTAATATATGCACTAAGGGTCCGTTCACACAGACCGGCTCTGAGAGGAGAGCAGATTTTTATCCCGATGGAAACTTTTGATAAATTGTAGTAAGCTTTATTTTTGTATGTGCACTTCTTTTGTCATTCTGAATGCTTGAACGCGCTTCGTGTGAAATAATAAGAGGAACCGACCGGCTCCGATTGCGTACTCTTTCTCGCTCGCGCAGATCTCTTCCAGCCGGTCTATGCGATATAGTTGGCAGCTCCGATTCGGCCAATTCCAAGCGTATACGTTTCGGTCTGTGTGAAAAGAAAAAAGCGGGCCGATGCACTCCGAGCCGGTCTGTCTGAACGGACCCTAAAGAGTACCATCATCATCATCATCAGCTTTTATTAGGTCGCTATTGGATATGAGCATCTCCTTAAAAAAAATTAACAAAATAAAAACCGACTTCAAGGTTCGACTCGATTTCTCTTGGATGCCATCACCAAATCTAGTAACCTTTGATGATGCCATAAGGCGAAACCGTTCAGGTGTAAACAAAAATAAAATAGTGGAATAAGTACAAGTGATTTTAATTCAAAAATGTAATATATATACATGGTCGAATTGAGAAACCTCCTTTTTTTTAAGTCGGTTAAAAAGGAGGTTTTGCCTGGCCAGACAATATGGTATAGGGTTTGTGTCAACTTTTGCTTCTCTTTGCAATGTTGCCTAATTAAATAACTTAAATGATGTTAAATCAAACGATCGCTTTTCCTTTTAAGAACAGACAGATTTATTATTTTCATATGCTATTGAAAGATGCTACGGTTTCATATTATGAAATACAATCAATATTACGCAAACCCGAATCCACACAAAGTTTAAATACATATTATGATGATTTTCCAACAAATCATAGATAAAAATAATATGGATAAACCAGCTTTAAGAAAAATGACATAATCTCTCAGTCATATGATGATGATGCTTAGGACAAGCATATCACGGGATGAGCGTATCGGACGATGTTTGTAATATTTAAAAAAATGTGTATTTATGCTGAACATATCTCATCTCATACGTTTACACAAATAGAATCAGTAACTGATTGAATTCTTATTCAATCGGTTACTGATCCTATTTTTGTAATGATTAAGCGGTAAAAAGGGATTTTGTTATTATATGGTGGGTGGTCTATTCTTTGATTTTAGTAATTGTTACTACAACTTAATAAGTACTACAATTTTATTTACTACAATGTAGTGAATCCCAAAAATACACACAATTCTAAATGAGATATACTAAATTAAGAAAGGTTTTTAATTTTCCATTTATTCTTTTGTGCAATGGCACTCAAACACAGGCATGGAGAAATTGGGGAGAAGAGAGAAGGCCCGAAATGCGGTGGAAGGTGACGTCAACGAAGCGCCAGAGACAAATTGAAACGGAGATACCGCAAGACCAGGTTCAATGGCAAGATCAGTAGAACTACAACATGATGGCTGAAAAGGCTGAGAAGAAGTATCTTTCTTTCCTACTCGTAACTGAATGAAACTAAGAATAAGCAAACAACAAAAAAGAAAAATGTTATACAAAAATATATCTTAAAAACATCGAGAAAAAAGTTATATTTAGTAACTAGCTGACCCGGCGAACTTCGTACCGCCATATTTACATATCTGTCTCAGCTTCCCACAGGCAGTGTACAATCGCGGACAAAAAGAAAGACTTTTCCTGTTATCTTTTTTTTTTCTAGCAAAAAAATAATGAAAGAAATCGGACTATGTGTTATTGAATTACAACTAAGTACATATTTTGACTTTCATCCCCTCTCTCCAAGAAACCGTGCTGAATTTCGGGATAAAAAGTATCCCATGTCCTACCTCGTAGTATGAATTCAAATCATGCCAATTTTCATTTGAATCCATTCAGTAATTTCAGCGTGATGCGCGGCCAAGATACAGACAGACCGACAGACAAAAATGAAAAAAATTACAGTTTTGGCTTCAGTATCGATGATAGAACCCTCCAAAAAAAATCAAAATATCTTTAATGTACAGAATTGGACCTGTTACATTTTTATTATAAGTATATAGATTACTCACAATTGCGCAGTTTCAGTGACGGTTATCAGCAACGCTAAACCCAGTTTGTTCTTCTTGTACACCATCATCGACCCAGAGCTTGCTATACTGTCATTTGTGCCACTTGTTGAACTATTGCTGTACATCTGTTGGAAAATGAGGAGATCATAGATAAATTGTACGATATACAAGATATACCATAGTTTTGAGGTCATATAGTTTATCAAGATTATGAGCATGAAACATTAGACTGTAATAATAATGTACTCCGCGACACAATGTAAATTCCTAATGCAGGCGTTGTCTCTTCAAAGAAGATTAACAAGTTTAAGACAACAATAGCGAGAACTCAATCTGAACTTAAATTTAATCTGATATTTACAGTTCTTTTACTACCGCTCGATGACACATGTCTTTTACTGCCTCGTTGGTCTCGCGGTTGGCGTGTGCGACTGCTGATCGTGAGGTCTCGGTGTTCGATTCCCGAGTCGGACCAAATGTTTGTATGATCTACAAATATTTGTTTCGGAATTTGGGTGTTTTCTATGTATAATATGTATGTATTTACAAAAAAATGTATATACATCAGTTGTCTAGTACCCATAACACAAGCTCTGCTTAGCTTGGGACTAGATAGCGTTGTGTGTTAGATTTCCAAAATATTTATTTATTTATTTACTTGTATCGCACTTTCATCAAATACAATTAAACTTTTAGAATATGACAAACACCTCGTCGACTATGATATAGCTCCTCCTTTAATTCTGTGCATAATTGGCGAATAACCATTAGTTTATTCTAGAACTATTTATACGATATTTAATGTACTGTAACGTCGAGTAATGTTACATTACATTGTCGTAATCTAGTAAATTAGATAATTTGAAGTACTTGGAATATGTAAGTGTATTATGGATGATTCATGTTGGCCCAACATCCGATCGATCTAATATGGATAACCTCTCTTGCGAATAACTAATATGTATCTATATATCAACAAAGTAACTGAGAGTTGTGGAAGTCTAGTTGTGTAAAAATGTAGTTCGTCAAACTAATACAAGGTCGTTCGAAAAGATTATCGGTGTCCAAAAAGCAGTTTTTGTCTCAGTACTCGGATTACTAATGATGTCACATGACTGTCATAGCCATCTTTCTTGTGAGTTGTGACATATTATCACGAAAACGATAGTTTTACTCATTACGTAAATAACGTATGCACGTACACATAATAATATGTGCTGCTAAAGGGTTTTTTGATCTGACTGTTTAAAATTTTCTACTAGTTGAGAATTTTTGGGAATGGCAAACACGCATTTTTACAAAATACTGGATATACGGACATCTAGAAGGTAGTAGACCCACGCTGATTTCAGCACGAACGGGCCGGCTCGACCGGGGCGATACTACCCTCGCACAGAAAATCAACGTAAAATGACAGCAGCAGTGCTGGCGTGTTTCGTTGGTGAGTGCGAAACCGGAGGCCCAAATAGTCTAGTCAACAAGTACCATACTTGTTGACTGGACTAAAAGATGCAGAAGCATCACTAGGCCGCCATGGTGTGGGTCACCATGCTGCATTGTCTGCATTCGCAATGAGTATGGTGACCACCACTCTTGGATTTTGCTTATGCTTTCCATCAGGCAGAGTAGAGTCATTTTGGCGGGCCATAAATAAAAAAAATTATCTAAAACCTTATTCAGTGAATAAATGGAAGACCAAGGTTACAGATAGTTGAATGATATTATGACTTTTGTTCTTTTTAGTTTCAAACATTTGTTAAGTAAACCCAATACAAATAACAGTACATCATAATGAAATTGCTGTATCTCAGTAAACAACTTTACTCATTTTCTACGGTTATAGAATATTTTACAATAGCAGCTGTTTCTTCTGCTTCAAGTTAATTTAAAATTACAGGTCATAAAGAATTAAGTACTTTTGTTATAAGGTTTAGAAGCCAAACTACTGATTGAGTACTTGCAATTTGCTTAGCTTATTTACTGTCTTTTTATACTGATGAGGAGGATCTTTAGAGGTTTTTCGAACAGAAGAAACGGGCGAAGAAGTTGTTAGACATCAGTAGTGTAAGACAAATATTTTTATGGACAATGAATTCACGTGCTGCCCTAAGTCCAATGATGCAGAACCATCACTAGGCCGCCATAGTATAGGTCACCATGCTGCATTGTTGCATTGTCTGCATTCGCAATGACTACTGTGAACATCACTCTTCGATTCTGCTTATGATTTCCATCAGGCAGAGTAGTCATTTTTCAGGGCCACATAAAAAAAAAAGTGTCTTAGTTCAACCATTTCTAACCCTAACAGAAGCCAGAGTCTGGCAAAGCCTTTCTTCTATGTGCTGTGCGCTGTTCGCTTCGGCATGGCACAGAAAACCGGTGTAAAATAGCGCTTTCGCTGTGTTTCACCAAGTGAGTGACGATACCGGAGGTCCATAACCCCAAACCCTCCCTATCCCTTCCCCCCATCCCCTCCCCCTATCCATCCCCCAAAGGCCGGCAACGCACTTGTGACGCCTCTGGTGTTGCGGGTATCGTAATCGCTTACCATCAAGTGATACGTCTGCTCGTTTGCACCCAATTACATAAAAAATAATAATATAGGTATCAATGTTTGAGGCAGATGCTCTATCTATAGGTATACCAAAAGAATAAAAGCATCATATCTGAAAAAAATGACGCTTAGAACAGACTTTCAACTACTTGCTACTAGCGAGTGCTATAAGCCGTATATAATATAGCCGGATAATCTTGACGAGCTGTAGTAGCTGAAAAAGGAAATTGACCTCGAGGTCGAAAAAAGTCGATAGTGTGATCAGCCCCCTTTTTTTTCGTGCGGAAATCCCCTCGGATACGTCCTCCTGGTGGCATGTCGGACTCGAACCGACTAAAACCGCACGCGGTCTTGGGTACTAGAAGCCGGGGGACCAGGTGTACCCTAGCAAGAAAAGCCCTGGAACCCCGACGTACCTCGGGCCACCTACGGTTCGTAGATAGCCACCTACTGTGTGGGAACGTGATCAGCCCCCTAGCCAAGTTGCAAGCGTTTTTCTTTCTGCAATCGTTAACGCATAAATTCTCGTGTGTCATTGTCTAATCTTAGACAAAGTAATCCGAGACAAAGTATTACCCAATGACACACGAGAATTTAGGCGTTAACGATTGCAGAAAGAAGAACGATTGCAATTTATCTAGGGGGGCAGGCCTCAACACTGACAAGACTCCCAATAACAGCTGCGCTCAGAAAAGTCAAAGACCGGAGAGTTTGAGCTTAGTTCAGATCGAACATCACCTTCAGCAATGAAGAAGCTAAAGACCTATTTCTTAGCGTTCCATGGATTCACCATGCGGGTGCCGGGTCCATCGCTTGATAGATGGGGGCAACACATGCGACTTCGACAGTGCCTGGGAATTGCGACCCAGGTTTAGGTTTAAGGAGCACTCCTTACGACGCGTCAACGCTCACCTCCACTGTCCGCCGTGTTACCCCCTCTACCTAACCATATTTGAAGTGAGCCTAGCAATGCCGCTTTGGATATTCGTTGAAGAAAAGAGCTTACTGAAGCTCTTGGCAATCCAAGGTCTTTAAGCAGGTTATAGAGGGATTTAGCTGGTATACCCCTCGCACCCACTTCCACGGCATACAGCGCAACGACATAACCATTTTTAGTTATTTCGTTGGTTAAGTCAAAGTACTTGTTTCTTTTTAAAGCGTGGTCTTTAGGGATGTTCGTTTCCCACGGCACCGTGAGTTCTACTAGTACTACACGCTTAATTGACATTGCATAAAGAAATATGTCCGGTCTGGACGCCGAGGCACAGATATCCTCCGGTATTCTGTAGTGATTTTCATACGTGTCCACTAATAATGTCCAGTCACTGGCGGTATTTATAATTGAGTACGGCTTTTGTGTGAGTGAAATATTTTTTGTTGAGCCTTCCTTTACAAACGCGATGTTAGTTTTTATGTTTGTTGTTATTCCTTTTTTCGCTCTCGCCAGTGATAAACTCATAGCTTCGCGTATGATGAGTAATACCCTATCATGGCGACGTGAATAATGACCCCGGTCTAATAGCGCCTTACAACCTGTCAGTAAGTGCCTGGCTGTACCTATTGCCGCATTGCACATCGTACAAGCCTTTTCTGTAGCTTTTCCCCACCTTACTAGGTTGCTTTGATCGGGCAGAGTTAATTGAAAGGCGTTGAGGTAGAATTTTAACAGGGCGGGTGACCAATCATATAAAAGTGTGCGCCATTTCAAATCTGGTGGGATACAAAATTCTCCTAGAGTTAACCATTCATTCTGCATTTCTAGGTTCATTGCGTGCACCTTGTAAGTCTCGTTTTCATCTTGTTGTATGAAAGATTTTGTTATCTCTTTGTCGGTCTGTCTTCTAGCATTTCCCAATCCAACTCTACTGGACTGCGTACCCACCATGAATTTTTTGTGGAATTGGAGCCGTGACTCTAGCTCTGATGAATTTTTGTCTTTTGGAAGGGATCTAACGATTTCGTCTTGGGATTTTGACTTTAGGTATCAATAAATACCGTAAATCCCTTACAGTAAGTATAATATTTAATTTAGACGTTTAAAATTAAAATTAATCATTTTCCTTTACACTTGCGACGCTATTAACTTTAATGAGTAAAACTCATTGTCCTGATAACATGTCATATGAACGATAGTGGACAGTCATGTGACGTAGACATCACGCGGTTAAATGTTCAGATAAAAAGATAATGCGATTTTTAAACAAACTAGATTATGCCGTTTGATTGCGGTTGATAAAATACTTATAGATTTATTATGCTAATTTTAGCATGCATCAAACGAGCACAAATCGTTTTCACATGTTGTATTTTTATTTTTCTTTAAAACTGCGTTTTTGTATCAAAATATATGTGAATTTAGTGACCTTTAAAATCGACGACAATCCTGGAGTTTGATTTGTCCCTGGGGTTGGTTAGTTCAGTATGCAAGGCCGAACTAATTTGCTCGAGAAAGGGTGACATGCAAAGTGTATTTTATCTTTTGCAGAATAAGATCAATCAAGGTAATTTTATCCATTTTATTCTAATGTCTCTTCCTTTAAATTTGTGTCTCAATTTGTACAATATTATTGACGTTTAAAATGCACTGTAACAAGGCTTATTGACACAAAGAAAATAGTTTTAGTTTGAATGACCAAAAATGTTCATCCCTAACCAAAAAATATATGTATTTGTTAACAAAACGAGTGACATTTATATTTCGATAAACCAAATAAGACCTCAGTAACCCTGGAGGTAATATTTGTGTCAACATCATACGCAGAAAACTTCAAACAGCGTAAATACAATTCATCGGTAATTATGTTTTTGAGCCGTTTGACGTCGAGAGCTAGGATCGCTAGAGTCATTATGTCCGAGTGCGCGTTCCGTTTATAAGCGAGTGATCGACATTGCTGGTCGAATCGGCCAAGAGAGTTTGTTTTGCACAAAAATCTTTATACTAGATTTTTGTGCAAAACATTCGAAGTGATAACAGTAAAAGTGGTTTTAGTGCAGGCTACCCGTATAGGACATTATTGACATGAATTGGATGATGTGGTGATGAGAATTATAATGTGTATCCATGTCCATTATCATCAGCATATACCAGGCGGAGTATAGCTTTATAATTAATTGGATAGTACATTTATCGAGGAAGGCTATATAGGCTATATATCACCACGCTACGACCACTAGGAGCGGAGAAAAATGTTTCAAAAACGGGGGGAAATTATCAGGCTACGGGCAATAGAAGACGCAAACGAGTCTGCTAGTTTAATATATATCTGTAACTTCTTAAACAAAACTGTAATCAGTGGAACTTAACATTTTAAACATAATGATGATATTCAGAGTGCATACGTTTGATTGGGATCCAATGGCTGCTGTTTGAAGTTCACCCAGTTAACTTCAGAGTGCCAGATTTCGTAACCCATATAGCAATATAGAGTTTAATAATTATAGAAGCTAGAGTAATAAGAACAATAAAATTTTATTTTTCTCTCTCACACCGAATATTTACGATTTCTCCGTCTTAATTTTAGGTATTACATGTTTAATTAAGTGAAACTGTACGAGAGACTGGTATCTGTACTAGGACGATCTGTATGACAGATTAACCTCAGATTTTAGAGTTGTTAGAGTAATAAGGATATTAGTAGTATTTATATATTTTACAAGTACTCGTATCACTCTTTATATAGAAAAAATATTCTTATGAAATAAGTACTTTCCATTTTTGCGAGACTTCGTGTAATGAGTCATACAGTACGTAGCAGTAGTAGTAATCTCATTATCATGTCCACCTAAGCTAAATACTTGTGTTAATATTGAGTTCACGTTTTCAGTGTCCGCCTTAACTTCCGACTATGATCAATTTTATTTAATTTATATATTTTTATAAATTAAGTAGATTATCACGGATATATTATGCAAAGATTCACACGCTCTCACGCGAGGCTTCTAAAATGTTTTTTTATTTTTTTATTTATGGCCCGCCAAAATGACTCTACTCTGCCTGATGGAAAGCATAAGCAGAATCCAAGAGTGGTGGTCACCATACTCATTGCGAATATGGCGACCCACACCATGGCGGCCTAGTGATGCTTCTGCATCTTTTAGTCTAGTCAACAAGTAAAGAACTTGCTGACTAGACTATTTGGGCCTCCGGTCTCGCACTCACCAACGAAACACGACAGCAGGAACGCTTCATTTAAACCGCCTAAACAATTTTAATGATTTCATGTGTCTGAGTGGGACCCAGAAGGTTCACAATTAGACCCCTTCGATTGCACTACAACCGGGTGTTAGGATTCTTGTTTTAAATTTTAGACGAAAAAAGTGTGTATTTAGATGAGTTTCTAATGGATTAAATATTACCACTTCTGATAAGACTCGGTAGGTGGCTGGACAACGGAGCTGTCGTGTCCGCTATCGTGAGATCTTAAAGTAGGTTAGATTTGACTTAGCCAGTTTTCATAACAGCAGTCATTTTATAAAGTTATTTAACATCAAAAACTGGCCAAGTCAAATCTAACCTACTTTAAGATCTCACATTTTTAAATAGCAGAAATTGTTATATGTATCCAATAAAGCAAAAAAATAGAGTTTAATACTTGTTCATAATTTTATTTTGTTCCTATAAATACATATTTAGATTTTGCATAGAACTTGGCACTCATTTAGATCTCCATTATTTTTGCGACAAAGTCCACAGCCAAGCATAATATTTGTATTGAACTTGGCTCTCCTTTTTTACATTTATGTTTTTGGTGGGATATCATTACTTTTTGTAAAGAAAACTAGGCAAGTATTGAGATTTAATAATACGTATATTGGGATAGTTTGAAATATCTGCTTGTAACGACGGTTCCAACGCACAGTGGATCAAAGTCCCGATTTCGTGGTCAAAACTAAAATTTTTGAGTTGTAAATATTCGTCTATATACGTTCAGATCTTGTTTACGGATAGTCCTAGAACAAAATTCTGGACCGGACAGGTATATACATACTCTAGGCTCGCCTCGACATAGGTCGACATTCAGCCTGCGCTCATTACGCACGAAACAAGTGTACGCGTCGACAAATTCTTCTCTGTTTTGAAGTGTTGTGAAACTGAAGAAACTATTTCAATTGAAATTCGGCAAAATGGAATCACTTTCTGGAGGTATATAATATATGGTTATGCAAACTTATTGCTGATTTTATGTTTGTAATATTTAAATCTCGTGACAAGTAAACATGAAAAAAAATTTACACTTTTTATCTAAAATCGATTTCTAATGGAGTTTTAAAAATGTCTTCGCAAGTCTCGACTTTGTTTCGACAACGAATTGATAGTGTATAGTGTTAAATATAACATATTAAAAAACTAGCTGCTCAGGAGTGCTCCTTATGTAGTAAGACTAATTTTGATGGAGGAACGCGGAGGAATTAGAAAATTATCATTGAGTAGTAATAAATTATTTTAGTATATTTTGAGGCATAACACTGTTATTATGTTAGTGAGAAATCTAAAATCTGAAATATTAATGGATTTTAAATACTTAGTATATAGTTTAGTTAAGTATAAAAATATTTTTTGAATAATATCACTTAATTTTGTACATGTTTATTGGTATTTTACAGAGTCTTTCAAATCTCCAAATCTGTAATTGTCAAGCAAGGATGTTCTCTTTATGGTGAAAGCCAGTATAAAAATGAACAGAAATTAGTCATTGACGTTTCGAAAGATACAATTTAAAAAAAACAAACATGTGATACAAGTGCACGAGGATGAAAAGTCGTTAGGGCTGTTATTTGCAAATTTTCGATCGAGATGGAGAGCAGCGAATAGAGGGCAAGAAAAGTTTCTAAAGAATAATGAAGAATGGTTGAAAGTCACTTAATGTTTTACCACTTTACCCATATTAAGTTACTTCATAAAAATGCTTAAATTAAAAAAATTTTTTTTACAGATTTATGTTTTTTTTACTGATAATATCAATTTTACAATACTTTCATGATGTTTTTGCTCTAATTTAATTCCTGAATCGTAAGCAATGACCTCGAAAACTAAATTACATGAGATTTCACTTCATATTTTCAACGTATTAACAGTTTTGGCCGCTATTTTGGATCCGCCATTTTGAATTTCGAACATCTGACTTCAGATTCGTAATCAGCGATCCCAAAAACCCCCGAGTAACCAATTTCAGTCAAATTAATAGAAATTCGACTTTTAAGTCCGCCATATTGGAGACGCCATTTTGAATTTTGAACATCTGAATTCAGATTCGTAATCAGCGATCCCAAAAACCCCCGAGTAACCTATTTCAGTAAAATTAATAGGAATTCGAATTTTATGTCCGCCATATTGGATCCGCCATTTTAAATTATGAACATCTGACTTCAGATTCGTGATCAGCAATCCCAAAAACCCCCGAGTAACCAATTTCAGTCAAATTAATAGAAATTCGAATTTTAAGTCCGCCATATTGGAGCCGCCATTTTGAATTTTTCAAATCGGACATCAGATTCGTAATCAGCGACCTTGAAAACCCTCATATAGGTAATATGGGAGTTTTGACCACGAAATCGGAACTTCGATCCAATGTGCAACGCTACAATCTTTTTTTTTCGTATGGGGACCCCCCTATTTTTTTACTTTTTTTTATTTTTAGATTTTTTCCTACGCTTACACACAATTACTGAGCTGGATTCCAAATTTCATCCTTCTAGGTCATCTGGAAGTAGGTTAGGTTTAGGTACTATATATATGTGAGTCAGTGCTAAAATTTACGACTTTTTGACCTTCATATCTTTATAACCGTTTGAGCTAGCTTCATGAAATTTGGGCTTCTAGATGTGCTTATGGACATAATTAAACACACGTAGTTTTATGTGTTTACGTTAAAGAGGTTTTGAGTTATAGAAGGGTCAAAAGTGGCACCAAGTGGTTCGTGTAATATTAGGTCTTTACCTATGAAATTGCCTTTCTTCAGTACTGGTCATTTCAAATAAAAAAAAGTTTGTAATGGCTCTGTATTCTAAATTCAAATTAATTTTGTTTTAAAACCATGACATTCTATTTACAAACTCAGTCTTTTGTTTTTTGATTAGCGTTGTATTTTCATTACATTTAGAAATTTTTTCGTCATAATGGATACTTTAAAAATTCGTGTAATTATGGAATATGAGTTCCGTCGTGGCACCAACGCGACACAAACGGCACGTAATATCAAAAACGTTTACGGAGAGAACTGTACAAACGAACGCACAACCCGTTATTGGTTTTCCCGGTTCCGTTCTGGAAATTTTGACTTGAAAAATGAAGCTCGTGGTCGTCCGGTGACTTTGGTTAACAATAATGAATTAAAGGCGATTGTGGAAGCTGACGAAACTCAATCTACAGCCGAGCTAGCAGCAGCTTTTAATGTAAGCATCAAAACAATATTAATCCATTTGCGACAAATTAGCAAGGTAAAAAAGCTTGATAGATGGGTGCCCCACGACCTTAACGATCGCCAGCGCAACGTACGCGTCGAGACCTGCCTTGCGCTGCTCAACAGGCAAAGAAATGAAGGAATTTTGAAACGAATTGTTACGTGCAACGAAAAATAGATTCTGTTCGACAATCAAAAGCGCTCAGCAAGTTGGTTAGACCCTGGTTCAGCACCAAAGCAATGCCCTAAACAAAAATGACTCCTAAAAGGTGATGGTCACTGTTTGGTGGTCTAGTGCGGGTGTGATTCACCACAGCTTTTTACAAAACGGCATGAGCATTAATGCAGATGTGTACTGTGAAGAACTGGAGAGAATGATGGAGAAGCTTGCACATCTGCAACCAGCTTTGGTCAATCGGTCGTCCCCACTGCTCCTTCACGACAACACGCGACCCCATACTGCGCAACAGACAGTCTCCAAGCTGCAAGAGCTGAGGTTGGAAGCTCTCCCTCATCCGCCATACTCACCAGACCTTGCCCCTACCGACTATTACTTTTTTCAAAATTTAGACAACTTTTTGGGGGTAAAAAATTCAATTCCCGAGAGGCAGTACAAAATGCCTTTGACGAGTTTGTTGCCTCCCGTCCAGCTGATTTTTACAAGAAGGGCATCAATAAACTGCCAATGTGTTGGCAAAGATGCGTCGATTGCATGGGTGATTACTTCGAATAACAGAAATAAAAAAGTTTGAAAAAATAAGTACTTTCACTTATTGCATACAAAACGGCAATTTCATAGGTAAAGACCTATTATTACACTCGGTGCTGGCTAGCCAGTTCTTTTGCTTGAACTTGGCTTGACACGCGGAGAGTTTGTTCGTTTGAACGCGCTAATCTCAGGAACCGCTGGTCCGATTTGAAAAATTCTTTCAGTTTGGATAGTGCATTTATCGAGGAAGGCTATAGGCTATATATCATCACGCAAAGGCCAATAGGAGCGGAGCACTAATGAAGAATATTTCGAAAACGGGGGAAAATTTCACGTTACGGGCAATAGGAGACGCAAACGAAGTTGGGTGGGTTAGCTTGTTCGCAATAAAACATTTACGTTTTTCGTAATGTAATGAATATGAATTGGCAGAGCTATGTGATGATATCGTTTCGTTTGAGTCCTATATTTGATGTTTTCAGTTGCTTTGTTTTTTGTATATAAAATTTTACTATTATAACAAAAACCTATGTTTTTGTTACCGAACTGGACTTATTCGCGATAACAAACAATACAAACAATAAAAAAAACGATACGATACCTTCTATCTGAAAATAATATTAATTAATAATTATTTAATTATTTAATAATTATTAATCCGAAAATCAGGGCTGAGCACTTTGTGTCAGCATTTACCTGAACTGGACACCTTTTTGGCCGCAGCTTCGAGACACATAATAAATATAATTTCAACATTTATAAAAACGTTTTTTTTTTTTGTCTGTATAATTTATTTATGTTAATTTCTCTTTTCTGTCTCTAGTGTTAAGTTTCTTGTTTATTTTATTTTTGTAATAGTTTTTTATGTCTCGGCGTTGGGCCAAATAAAAGATTATTCTATTCTTCTTCTATTATATCTCCCGACACATCGAACGGGCTATACCGCTTGTGTTCTCTGGAAAACTAAACTATGTGTGAAAGTTGCGAAGTCTAAAAACAGTTAAAACCTATGTACCTAATTATTATTATAAGAAAAATGGTTTTTTTTTTTAAAGACAACTCCCGCACTAGGAATAAGAAGTAAGTACTGTGTCGCGGGGGACTTTACAAACATACATGAAACGGACACAAAGAACTCAGAACAACAATTTGTGGATCACACAGTGTTGTCCTAGGTGGGATTTAAACCCACGACACTTGGCGAAGTAGAAAACGGCGAAAGTAGTATCTGCAACATGTTAGACCCACAATTCGTAATCACATTCGTGACATTTTATTTACAAATCATTTTATTAGTGATTGTAGTTGATACACGAATTTCAAAGATAAACACAAACATGCGAGCATAACTGTATTTCGCTAGGGCATAAATAAATTGTTTTGATCTTCCCGTCTTCATTTATCATCCACACTATATCTCTATCTCATCTGCAACCCACAATATCCCACTGCTGGGTTCGGGTATCCTCTCAGGAGAGGGTTAAGGCCATACGTCCCCAGCTGACCAAGTGCGGGTTGGGGACTGGCAAGACAACGTTGTGTCTACGTAATCTTGCCGTTGGATGTTTTTAAGCCGCCGAAAGGCCTCCAACTAAGCTTCACGACTGTTATCCTACGATAACAATCGGGACCAACTGCTTAACGTGACCTCTGAATCACGGAGACGCTCATGGTATCCTGCCACCAGCGGTCACCCATTCAGGTAGTAACTGCGCCGTCGTTGCTTACCCTCGGTGACATAGCCTGACACATTGCCTGAAGGATTTGCACCACGTTGATCGAGTGATGAGGGCAATATGTGTTGTAAATGGTTCCTAGATAAGTGTACGACCACATTTATGATTTAGAACAGATGTCATTGTTTTCGTATTGCTAAAGCTATAAATATCACATTCAAATTGAAACTTTTAACAAGCTAAAATCAAATAAGGCCTTTTTAACACGCTTCAAAACTTAACATGCTCGAAAACAATGGTAATGCTAATTGTTACTTAGAGTTTCTCTGATAAAATTTACGATTTTAACCAGAAAATGCTAAATAAATACAAATATATTTGCGAATTATTATTTAAATTTGTTTGTGTGTGCGTGGCTGCGTGCCTTAGTTATTATATTTGTTGCTTCTTGTGAAGTGATATAAAGAAATTGGGATAAAAATTATCGCAAAACCAACAGTCTAATAAATTAAATTAAAAAGCTTTTTAAAAACAAGCTTTTACTGGAATGCTTCGAGACGAATCAAACGAGTCCAAACTCGATGATGTTGCGACGTTTCTTTACAGAGTTCCTATGGCCACCTTCCAGCTCCAGCATCAGATCAGCTCCATGTCATTATAATATTGTACTATCACGCTGTATACATATGCTTGAAAAATTTCAGCAAAATCGGTTGAAGATATCTGCTTCAAAATTGAGTTGCAGGATTGCACCCGAACATACAAGCATACACGAGAAATACATTGCAAGTTAATAAAAAGCTTGTTAAAAATGGATAGAGCTGCCGACGAAGTGTATTATTATTATGATAAAGGTGAGAGTTTAAAATACAATATATCTTACTTGTGAATCAGAACTTCCACCAATGCTGGAGAACGTTGGTACTCCTAGTAGATTATTACTCTGCCGGCCAAGATCAAATCTGGTCGCCATATTCTGAAAAGTTCTGCGTTGCCAGCTGCCGTTGCTTGAAGTGCTCAACTTTCGTCCGGGTGGCACTAACAGAGATAAGAAACCTTCATATGTGGCCTTTTTTGGTACGAATTTTTAATCGTCGAACATGTGTACGCCGCCGGACTGCTTGGGATTTTACCCTAAACGTTCAGTGACGTACATTTGTTGGAAAATGTATAAGAAAATTAGAAGCAATCACTAAATATTTGGTTTTAAAAGACATCATTTGATACTAAATAATGCAAGATACATATTTGAATTGATCCGTGTTTAGATATATAATGTCATCATCATTAATTATCATCTTCTCAGTCGAAAGACGTCCACGGTTGGACATAGGGCTCCACTGAGGCTTATGGGAAGCCTGTGGGAACAACTGGTACTGTGCTGCCTGCATATATGTATATACTAGCTGTTGCCCGCGGCTCCGCCCGCGTGTATGTCGGTTATCGTGGCAAATAGTAGCCTTTGTATTAATCCAGGGTGTCAGCTTTTTGCATACCAAATTTTGTCAAAATCGGTCCAGTCGTTTGCGCGTGAAGAAGTAACAAACATACACACTCACAAACTTTCACCTTTATAATATTAGTGCGATTTAAAAAGTGTATAAATGTTCATCTTTATATATTACAACTTGGCTAATTTCGATGACGGCAATCTTCAGATTAACCCTGTAAGAGATCGTGTGAAGTTTGATAAAGATTAATTTGGTCGAAATAAACAGATCCGTAATCTTAGTTTATTTTGCATTTAGCAGTCGGAAACGATACCGCAAATATTGAAATATGACGATATGAAAATTAAACAAAGTTGATCATGACCTGCTTTGAAAAAGTAACATATATGTATGTAATCCTCTACCGTTTTTTTATATTGCACCACTACGGGTCATCACTTCACCAAAGTTATAGGTGAAGTGGTATGTCGAACTCGACGCGGCTAAAACCGACCCGTGGTCCGTCAGACATAAGTCCGTTACAGCGGACCCAGTATGCCCCAACAAGGAAGAACCGAGAACACTAACATACATTGGCCACCTGGCAATGCTGGTGTTGATGATCTATGATGTCATTAGTTTACACCGGTGACTGCTCAAAAGTTGCATTTATAAGTGTAAGTATGATTCGTACCAAAACCTTTCAAAACAAACAATTTGTGAAAATGATCATAGCTGTTTATCATAAGGAAAAATGAACCTTTCAAATCATAATATTAATGTGCTAAAGATAAATAACTACTCACAATGAAAAGAGTAGCAGTCTTCCTGGTTGTTGTTGTTGTCGAACATGGAAAAGTAATCCTTGGTAGACCCCACACTACTATTAGGCGAATGATCCCCGTAGAACCCTGAAACAAATCCAAGTATTAATATTCCATTACAATAAGCTTAGTTCTTAGCTTGGTTTGACCGTGGTGCTACAATTGCTTTATAAAGAACCAGTCTTCGAGTTGAGGAGTCACACTAAGCTCAAAAGTTAGCAACGCTTTGCAGATATTGTATGGCAGTGGTAGTTTCTCACCGGGTACGAGAAATGAGAGATAGGCAAAGAGTAACGAGAGGAAAAACTATTTGAACGAAACGAATATATGAACGAAAAATTAAAAACATGAAGCCTAAATGACAAATAGATTGTACTAATACAGTTATTTGGACTTAACATCTCCTTCCTTACATAAATATATAAAAGGAATTTTAGTAACTACTGCCTATACATTAGTTCTCATCAATTGGTATGATTTTAAATACATAAAATAATTAAACAAAACTGACACAGCTGAATCAGACATCTTGATTGTCATCACCTTCCACAATCATTAGCCAAATAATTCAATGAGAAAGTTAACACTGCACTTCTTTCAGTGTAAGGCAGATAGCGCCTAGTTCTCTAAAGGTGATTATAGACTATATAGAGAAATTCGATTCTATCTTACAAATGGTACAATACAAGGAAATGTTCAAGGTAGTAGAGCCACGCTGATTTCAGCCCGAACGGGTCGGCTCGACCAAGGCCGTACTACCCTCCCACAGAAGATCTACGTAAAATCACAGCGTTCGTGCTGTTAGTCGTGGTTCCTTGTTGAGTGCGAGATCGGAGGCCCAATGATGCAGAAGCATCGCTAGGCCGCCTTGGTGTGGGTCACCATGCTGCATTGTTGCATTGTCTGCATTCGCAATGAGCATGGTGACCACCACTCTTGGATTCTGCTTATGCTTTCCATCAGGCAGAGTAGAGTAATTTGTCAAATGCTCTGTTTTCTAAAGCGTCTTCATATGATGTAACGTTTATGCGAATGCTCTACGCTGTTTTGGACATAATATTTCTTTTTACCTTGCGTACACTCTTAACTCTTTGACCCGCGCATTTCATACCACAACCTATCTCTCGCGCTCGCGTCGATGCTCGATAAAAATGTTGCATCAAAACGCTCATTGGTGTTCTTAAATCAGTTTGTGGCGAAATATCGAGTGTCATTTTCGAAGTATGATTGAATAGATGTTTTGTTACTAGTAAATGCTCTAGTCTAGAGTCAACTTAAAACAAACTTTATGTAATTTATTACATAACATTCGAATACGCACTTCATAATATGTATATTCGCATTGTCCATTAGTCTCAGCTAATGTAGCGTCAGTTGCAATATTTGCATGTAACAACTTAATTCCGCAAATATGAAGACCGTGACCACATGTTACGGAGTGACGTGACATGCGCAATATCTGATATCGAAAGAGGTAAATCTAATAACACGAAAATTTACAGTAACTTATTATTTTTTGCATGTAAATATCCCAAGTATTTCCATTTGAGCCAGAATCCCAATAATACTACAGGTTTAATAACTTTCGTATACTCGTGAATCATGAATCAAATCACTGAAAAATCGTAATCCAAATTTAAAAGTCTTTAGAATAGACTAAATAATATTAAAATAGAAATTGGTAGCAATCCCGACGGGATTGCTACCATGTACCTTTTTGTTAGTGAGTATCCGATATTTCGGCGCTGATGCAAGCGCCATGATCACGGAGTAACGGAGTAACATGGTAGCAATCCCGTAGATTTCTATTTTAATGTTACTGACCATGAAAGTTTAAGACTAAATAATAGACTTAATAATATTAATAGGTCGTATGCCACGGGGACTGTAGTCTGTCAAACAACAATGAAGAGTTTTTTTTTTATGTATGGCCCGCCAAAATGACTCTACTCTGCCTGATGGAAAGCATAAGCAAAATCCAAGAGTGGTGGTCACCATACTCACTGCGAATGCAGACAATGCAGTATGGCGACCCTCACCATGGCGGCCTAGTGATGCTTCTGCATCTTTTAGTCTAGTTTGACCTTCTTGTTGAGTGTCGCAAGGGATACGCACCGCATCTTTGTCTAGCTGTATCAGTACTAATTATTAAGAGAAAAATAAATATATATTTAGTAACAACACAACAAACCATTTAGGCTTCCTAAAAGTATTTTGGTCGGTTCGGTCACCAGAGTTCGATGAATGCGGAAAATCTCTCAGATTTGACAATAGACAAGTGGCACGAGTGGCGTACTCGAGGCACCAGTGGTTACTTAATATGTTGTTTCTATATAACTATGCAACAAACAGACAACCTTCTAACATTCTTAACAATCAAACTAAAATTCATTTAACTACCAACCTACCAATTTTTTGTTAAATCGTACTGGAACACATTTCGAAAAACCCTAACGTATCCATTGAGTTGTTACAGCATAATTAATGTATTATGAAAATAATATTTCCAGATACATTTACTTTGACAAGAACTTAATGGAAAAAATACAACACTCTGCCTTTGCCTTGAACTAAATAGCATACCTATAATTTGAAATATTTAAATAAACACTAAAATATATATGTACACTAGCAGACCCACGCAACCCCGTTTGCGTCTCTTATTACCCGTAGCGTAATAATTTTCCCCCGTTTTTGAAACATTATTTATTGATGCTCCTCTCCTATTGGTCTTAGCGTGGTTATAGGCTATATCTATAGCCTTCCTCGATAAATGGGCTATCTAACACTGTAAACAATTTCAAATTGGATCAGCGGTTTCTGAGATTAGCGAGTTCAAACAAACAAACAAACTCTTCAGCTTTATTATATTAGGATAGATAATAGTAGTATAGATATAACAGAGAACTTACCTGAATCTCCTCTATCCATTGAAAAACTCAATGATACTCCTTCTTCAGACACTAAAGGAACGCTCTGTTGTTTGGTTCTTCTGCCAAAGTCCCCACTGCTGCTAGCGATTCTTCTGTTTGAATTACGATCTGCATTGGACCGGCTTACCCGTCGAGATGGCACGCAAAATACTTTTGCGCACATAAGCCTACGAAGATACACGAATTTGAGAATTTACGAACAAAATACATAGTGTATGTTTTCTACTGCCTCTACTTCTTTGACTGCCTCGTTGGTCTCGTGGTTGGCGTGTGCGACTGCTGATCATGAGATCTCGGGTTCGATTCCCAGGTCGGACCAAATGTTAGTATGATCTACAAATATTTGTTTCGGAATTTGGGTGTTTTCTATGTATAATATGTAAGTATTTACAAAAAAAAAGTATATATGTATTTGTATCAGTTGTCTAGTACCCATAACACAAGCTCTGCTTAGCTTGGGACTAGATGGCGTTGTGTGTTAAATGTCCGAAATATTTATATTTATAAGGGTTCCGTACCTCAAAAGGAAAAAAAGGCACCCTTATAGGACCACTTTTTTGTCCGTCTGTCTGTCAAGACCCCTTTTCTAATGAATGTGTCGATGTATCAAGCTGAAATGCATATTAAATACGAAGTTTTACTCTTCCTTGGAGCTGTGAAAAAGTAAAACGTCTGAGCCAACGCAATCAAAAGATACAGTCGTTTATGCTGCAAATTTTCGACACTTGCAAGGGAATCTAAAAGGAAGGGAAGCTACAATAAAGGAAAAATTGCGAAAAGCATAAATTTTCTCTATCTTTGTAACTATTTTTTTTTTAAAGGCGTTATAATCAACAAATAAACACAATACTGACTGCACGGTTGGCCCGGTGGTTTAAGCGGTCGCGACGCCGCTTTCTACTACGCCAAGTGTTGTGGGTTCAAATCCCACATAGGACAACACTTTGTGTGATCCACAAATTGTTGTTCTGAGTCTGAGTGTTCCTTGTGTCCGTTTCAAGTATGTTTGTAAAGTCCCCCGCGACACAGGATGTTTATTCCTAATGCGGAGTTGTCTTTTTAAAAAAGTAAAAAAAAAATGAAACTTGCTATTCATTATTTTTACTTATATAATGTATGTACCTTTGATAGTGGAATAAGTACAAGTGATTGTAATTCTATAATGTACTAGCAAACCCGGCGAACTCCGTTTCGCCACCAGATGGCTTCGTTTTATGTAACACTTTCTCGCTTTTCTGTTGAAAATTTTCCTGAATTTTCTTTACTATAAACCTCACGGAGCCCGAGACCTTTCCAACGAATGCAAAACCGTGGAAATCGGTTCGTGCGTTCTGGAGTTATAGCGTCAGGAAGGAAAACCCGACTTATTTTTATATAGTAGATTATAACAAGTTCCATCAAGTGCCGACAATCGAGAGTATAAATTACAATTAAATATATGTTAAGGAAGAATATTTGTGCAAGTTCGACCTTATTACCTCCGCGGCTCATCCATAATGTGTATCTTGAGAGCAACGTTCTTGTAGTTCATTGCGACTGCGCCGAAGATCATCTCACCGAGAGCACTCGCATCCGCCGCCGGGCCCTTGTACTATAAAGAAAAGCATTCATCAAGACATAATACTCGTACTAAAAATTAAGCTGGACGAGAGTTCTCTATTACGTTCTCAAAGATAAAAATGTCAGATGGGAGAGTTATTTTAAGTCCCTGTCAGACCAATTAACGTAATGAGACTAAAAAGAATGACATGAACTATTTGACCTTCCAAAGACTCCTAAACAAAGCTTGTCCATTCATCAAAGACGCGATGATTTACAAGTCAGGTGGTTTACGCTGCGTACGACTAAATACCAACGTCATCAGAAACTAAAAATACATGCTCAATTCAATGTTTCGCCCACGATCCCGACACTCGTAAATGTGATAAATATTGTTTTTTGTTAAGTATATCTTAGTCTTCATCAAAATATCCTTATTCGTGTTTTTATTTTGAAAAGTTTGTGTGAAAACATTGTGTGCTTTAAACCTCAATTGTATAGTAGTCGACATAATTCTTTATAATTATAATTTAATAGTTATTTGTTATACAAGAGTGCAAAGTTGCTTTTTAACCGCGTGCTCTATTTTGATGACCGAGCAAGCGAACGCTCAGGATTCTAATTTTTATTCTAAGTATACCAAGAAGCAAGAAGGTTCCGAGTCTGAGTTTTTAACAAATTAAAAAAAGATTGTATGATAAATTCGGCACCATGGAGTTAGAAGTAAATAGGTTTAATGATGTTTTGAATTCATAAACTTAGTGCACACGATGTTCTAAATTCAATTTACTTTATCCTCTAGCGGATAAAAACGGCTTTTGCACTCAGATATCGAAGGGCAAAAATACTCTTTCCGAAATGGGGGGATGAAAAATAATTTTGTTTATTGACAGGAATATATAAAGCAGAAGAGTTTGCTTGTTTGTCTCAGGATCAACTAGCCCGATTTGAAAAAAAAAAGGGTTAGTTAGTCCATTTATCGAGGAAGGCTATAGGCTATATATTATCACGCTAAGACCAATAGGAGCGTAGCATCAATAAAGAATGTTACAAAAACGGAGGAATATTATTATGCTACGGGCAATAGGAGACGTAAACTAGGTTGCGTGGGTCAGATAGTAAACATTAAGTGGTAACAACAAAACTAAAAATACGTTCTCGAATTCTCGTGATATCACGAAGACGTGACTCTTATAAATGCTATGTATGAAAGATAGCAAAATTGGCTTTCTTGATGGAATGCCAATATGTTTTGATTAAAGCCACATCGTTTGTAGCCGGAACCCGTCAATGTATATGCCTTACTTGGATATTAAAGATTATTTTTCATTTAATTAACTTCATATGCACGTATAGCGAGTGAATTGGCAGACCTAATGACAAAGATATTCCCTGTATGTCATACATAATGACGTGTGTAATGCAGAGAAGGAACATACCGATTGCATTTGATAGTGAAAGTTGCTTTACGTCAATACGTATGTAAATACCACATTAGTTGTTTTATGATTGATTTACATATCTTAATATATATATTTCTTGTGTGCGTGTGTATGTGACTGAACTCCTCCTAAACGACTGGACCAGTTTTGATGAAATTTTTTGTGTGTGTTCAAGGGGATCTGGGAATGGTTTAGATTCACAAAAAAGACTGGACCGATTTTGATAAAATTTTTTGTGTGTGTTCAAGGGGATCTGGGAATGGTTTAGATTCACAAAAACGTAAACGATGTTACGTGGGTCATAAATATGGCGGTACGAAGTTCGCCGGATCAGCTAGTATCCTTATATATACACAATCTTCTATGCCTCTTTTAGAATACCTACTTATAGGATTTAAACACGCAACATCAACAAGAATCCAACCATAACGCTTATATGACAAATTATTTATCCATAAATTGGATTCTGCATGAGGATTCTATGATCTCCAGATATAAAAATATTGTACGAAGAAATTAAAAAGAATAAACATAAGTCTCTGCATATTGTGGTATATCATATGACATTCAGGATATTTGTAGTACACTAAAAATCATAGAGAACAGAAGTTGTAGACAATAAAATTGTCACCACCATAAGGCGACATGTGATGGGCATTAATTAGAAACCAACTAAATTTACAGCGGTTGAGACATCATGTCCATTCGCAGCGCTCTTAATAATCAAAAAGGCTAACATCTAAAGTGATCTAAATTTAGAATGGTCCAGTGATAATGTGAAATGAGTCAACGGTCTTGTGACCACTCCGTACGACAATTGTTAGGTTATTTTTATACTCTTATCTTAGACATGGGTTTGAGCGACTGGGTTTATACTCCTTACGCAGACGACAGCAAGGACTAGGTTTTCGCATTCAGCAAACTTATGACCCACTTTGTTTTTTAATTTCTTGTAAATTGAATTCAAATATACGATAGTTTTTTTTTTAATGTATGGCCCTGCCAAAATGACTCTATTCTGTCATATGGAAAGCATAAGGAGAATCTAATAGACCTAGGAATACCTACTCTTGCGAATGCAGACAATTCAGCATGGTGACCCACACTCTGGCGGCCTAGTAATGCTTCTGCATCACTGATTTGACTTGTTCATCATACTCATTATAATGTCGTTGTAAACAAGGGCTACAGATTAATCAGTATTGAAAAGAATATAAACTATCTAGCTTCAGGACATTTTAATTTTACTGCAATAAAAATCATGGAATGGTATTAATTTTAAGGCTTTATGTGCGTGATTAGTAAATATAATCGAATGATTAGTCCTATAAAAATATTAAAATGATTACAAAATATAGAATCAGAAAAGCAACATCAAGTAAAAAAGTTCCGCAAACAACGACAAGGTCGTGCATTTAGTTCCACAAGGCCAGGTCCACCAAGTGATAAATCGCAACATATTTTTTTATGAAATTCGTTAATTCTGATGTTTTATTTATTTCCTAACCCCTATACAGTGCCACGTAAGAATGTTACGTCAAAAGTTGACAACTATCTGAGTAACGCCAAAATATTACGTCATGATTTTTACAAGTTTTAGCTAATTTTAGTAATTTTATAGTATTTTTATCATTGTAACACTTTATTTTAATGTCTAGAATAGGAAACATAAGAATAAATAAAAATATTAGTCGATTATCAAAACTCATAGAGAGGCAATTTTGGCAATTTTTTCGTACCTATTATAGTAGTTTATAACTATTTTTTCGTTTCGGGTGGCAGATGTCATTGGATTGACTAACTATCTCAAGTTTAAGTTTTTTTCTTTCATATCATTAGTTTTCGTTCGAATACCTCGCTTCGGATACAAGTAAACGGTACCGGCAATAGATAAATGATGGTATCAGATAATGTAACTGGGAATTCCCGGACAAAACTAGCGTCGAGAATACAGTAATAGCAGTGCTGTTCATTACAGAGAGAAAAGAGTGAATAATTGTAGCAATAACAGAACGTTTAGAAAACTATAGCCCGCCTACGTAAAACTTTTGACAAGATTTATCTAACATCATACATAGCCTGACAAACCTATTATCCTTCAATTTGGCATGTGATATCCTTTCACCGCAATCGGGTAAAAATGGAACTACTACTTCTTGGTCAAATTCAATATCACTTATTGACGAGATAATATTTATCCCGAAATAACTTGTTTCTATATTTTATATCTGTTCGAAGACATTCATTTTCCGAAAAATTCTCTTGAATTCAAATGACGTTTTGGAATCTGAAAATTCCCGATGTTAATTGGATTTTTTTGTTAATCGAATAGGGGGCAAACAAACAGGCGGGTCATGCCACCGACCATTTACACCTGCAAATGAAGAGACTCAGTGCGTTGCCTAAGAGGAAACAGTCGGGCCTCTCGTAATCACACTTACTGAAAACCAACGAAATTATTGCTTAATTCCAATAATTGTCTGTGAGTATGAGTAGGCCCAAGGTAATTTTAAAAATAGTGATTGGAATAAAAAAAGCAATATATTTCATTCTAAAACGATTTTCTTACTAAAAACAAACATGTTTGTTAAGTAAACTGTTCCAATGAATCGTCATCGTGTTGCCGGCATGAACGTAGTTTGCCAAAGTCACGTGCTTTCTTGCTCATATTATTATTAACACACACTAAGGTAAACGGCCTACACTAGATTTGGCATCTGTTCGATAATAAACGGTGTAGAGTTGTTCCGAGATAAATTAATTGATTCAAAGTCGCCAAAAATAGTCGTTTTTGAAATACGATATTAAAAACGATCAACTTTTCTCACGCAACTTTGGGTGTTTTTAATAGTAGTAATCAGTGCAGATCATTGTGATGAGATTGTTTAAAACTGACTATTTTTAGTGTTGCTTCATCACGAATTCATTGTATTGAAGTAATTTAACACTCGTTTTTACCAGACTACGGCGGGTAAGGTGTGGTAATAGTTCGGGTAGTTTTTACGTAGTCGGGTTATACCTAGTTTTTAAACTTTTTCTTGTTTCGTACCTACTATGTCTAAGATTGACAAACCTTTCTAGGACTTCAAATTCATATCACTATGAAAATTTATGAATTGACTAATTTTTATTGCTATTATTTGTACATACGTTAGTTTTTTGCTCATCCTAAAGTAAGAAACTTACGAGTTTCACGCCTGGCAAGAGCGCACGATCTATAAGCACAAAAACTGCATTACAATCGAATCACAATCGATTATCTAGTTTATTACCATATTTTCAAGGATAAAGTAAAATGTCAAATAAAGTATTGAAAGAATGACATTTACTCCTACGCCTTTGGGTAATAGGTGAAGAGTGTGAAGACTAATATCCTTTATATCCTGGCGTATAGGAGTCACAGCAGTAAGAATGTAGATGGGATTACTTTCAAAAGATAAGATATGTGCCGTACTTAGATTTCAAACAAGATGGTGAGGCTTAAATCTCTTTTCACTCCAAATTGGAACCTTGACCATAAATAGACAGAAACATTATCTGATCTATTTAAAGTAAAGATATGTGCTAGGTACCTAAAATCTGTTTGAAGTCGGTGCCAAGTGACTATCGCTTAGACTTTTGTAATTGTTCGTTTGTATTCTTTTTGGCTTAGCACCGACTTCAAACAGATTTTAGGTACCTAGCACACATTATAATACTACTATTTAAATGAATAAAGAATTAGGTATACGCAATTTATGAAGAACCAGTTTATTTTACGCTTTTAAGTGTTTTTTGGCAGAGAGTTTTCGTTGGATGTTTTATTGGAAGTCAGTTTTTTTTTTTATAAAAAGTTTTTATTTTTCAGTTTTTAGTGCAATCAATCGTAGGTCAGTAGTAAGTTGAACTATTTCATGAAATTTCATCATCAAGAATACAAATTAAGGTCTACACATACGTGTAATATTAAAATCATCCTCTAATCCCTAACTGTTGAAGAGTTTAACCTTCTATCATCAGCTCACCTAAATAACTTGTAAGTATACGACTGAAGGTCTTTAGATACGTATGAAATTGAAAGAATTATCCTCCAACTCCTAACCGTTGAGTAGTTGTACCTTACATCATCAGCTCATCATCATAAAATGATGACTACCAGACGCAAATACCGGTGTACCTTCAAAAAATATACGAAAAACATAGTATGTGCCTATAAAAAATGAGGGTTTCCCTCGATTTCCCTGGGATCCCATCATCAGATCCTGATATGCTGGCAATGGGACCACCTCGGAAGCATACCCTTTCGAATACAAAAAATAATTTCAAAATCGGTCCACAACTGACGGAGTAATCGGTGAACATACATATAAAAAAAAAAAAAAAAACAGTGGAACATAGAACCTCCTCCTTTTTGGAAGTCGGTTAAAAATGGTCCATTCCAGGGCTGTAAGGGTAGCTGTGCTGTAACTACTCGATGATATTTCGCTCGATTCCCCCCCAGGACAAATGTTTGTGTCAAGAGTATGATCACCTTGTTCTGTGTCTGGGTGTATTTTTTTAATTTTTTTTTAAATTTATGATATTATGTATGTATTACGAAATACTAGTGGTCGCCCAGGGATTGAAATTCGACTAAATTTCATTTTGACCCGACTGCGAAAGAAGGAGAGTTTTGTTTTTTATCAAATTTTTTTAGCTTTCTGCACCCCTTCATTATATAAATTTTAACTTTTCTAAATTTCATACGTTCGTCCGTTCGCATATTTTAGTAAAAAGGGGTATAATACAAAGTTTTTTTCTTTACGATTAATACGAGTATATGGATATAAGTATGTTTATCAGCAGTTTGGTTACCATCGTAAATGCCCTGCCTAATTCGGGACCAGACCAGGCGGTGCGTGAAATGTATGAGATTATTATAATACTTAACCATGAAACAGGCATTACACCATAACATAAAAGGCTGTTTATCCATGAAATAACTTAAAAAGTTCAAAGTGTCTCGAAGGCCCTTTCTGAAAGGCGACAAAGTTTAGCCCTCGTAAAAAAACGACGATTACTAGATAATAATAAGATTAAGATATTAAGATTTTCTTATTCAGGATGTTTGCTTATGTATGCGGTTTATCGTATGGTCTGTTTAACTAGCCATAATAAAATTTATCACATTTAATGTTCGATTGGAGGGGAATCAACAGTTAAGTTAAAGAAATCAGAGAACCGTCAAACCAAAAAAATCAACCCCAAGGGTTTTGAATAATTACCATCTATAAAATAAACTACTATATTTAGTGATTGGGCATTAAGTAGTAAGATAGAAGAATTAAGTTAGATTTTTCAAATCCTTTTTCACAATTACATAATTTAGGTGTTTACTTTCCATTCTACTAATATTATAAATGCGAAAGTTTGTGAGGATGTATGGATGTATTTTATTCGTTGACGCAAAAACTACTGATTGAATTTAAATGAAAATTTACAGTAATGTAGCTTATATTTGGGAATAACACATAGGCTACTATTATACAGCGATAACCGGCATACAAGACAATACATACATATATATATATATAGCAAACTAAATCGTACTTACCAGATATGTGTAACTCTCTGACACTTCCACGATACTGGGTATCTCAAACTTCTGTTTGAGATTAGGCCGGTCATTTTTAAATGCTGGCACTTTCTGTATTGTTGATGAATCGAACAAAAGCTTCCTCCCTCTTTGATCACACTCCTTAAATAGAAGCAACCGCACTTGCTCCGGATTTATCTGACAGGACCTGGTTGAAAAATAACCTAAAGTAAGTAAACATTTAAATAACACTGTTTTTAGCTAATTGAGCCATTAGGACCAGTCATTCTGGTCCATTCATGTCTGATAACTTACAGAGTTAAAAAAATATAAAGAAATTCTAACTTTTAAACTTTCGCGTTCCATGACATAACAATCATTATTTTTACGGGAATTAACGTGATCACTTATTTCAACGTCAGGCAAAACAGAGGTATATAGTACCTTGAAATAAGTGATCACGTTAATTCCCGTAAAAATAATGATTGTTATAAAAAAATTACTTTATATTTACCATTTGTGGTAAATATTCTTATATATTAATAAAATTTTGTATTCATTTAGTAAAGAGGAAACTGTTGAATTAATTGCACTACAAGCTAAACATACAAACTGTTGTATCTGATGCAAATACTTAGCAAGCAACTGATGCAAGCACTTAGCAGTTGAATCAATTGCACTACAATCAAACTATATACTTTGATTGTAGTGCAATTGATTCAACTGCTTCTTCTTATTAGGAAACTTATCTATCTATACTTATAATAAAAATGTAACAGGTCCAATTCTGTACATTAAAGATATTTTGAAAATTTTTTTTGGAGGGCTCTCTATAATTGATACTGAAGCCAAAACTGTAGTTTTTTTTCATTTTTGTCTGTCTGTCTGTATCTTGGCCACACATCACGCCGAAACTACTGAACGGATTCAAATGAAACTAGGCATGATATGAGTTCATACTACGAGGTAGGACATAGGATACTTTTTATCCCGAAATTCAGCACGGTTTCCTGGAGAGAGGGGATGAAAGTCAAAATATGTACTTAGTTGTAATTCAATAACACATAGTCCGATTTCATTCAATCTTTTTTTGCTAGAAAGAAAAAAATAAAAGATAACGGGAAAAGTATTTTTTTTTGTCCGCGACTGTACACTGCCTGTAGGAAGCTGAGACAGATCAGCGCCGGGTCAGCTAGTGAATATATAAATTTTGTTGACAAATGAAAATCAGGGAGCTGATTTTCAATTGATTATAAATTTATCTTTGGTGTACATTATGAAATAAATAAATTCTCTTTTATAATATACATATATAAAGTTTAAATACATATTTTTTAAGTTTTTATTACAATATATTTTTTAAGATACATTCAGCAGGAGCAGTTATGACAGAGGGAACTGAACAGAAATTAATCCTTTAAATTCTGTCATAGACACCAAATGAATTACCTACATTAAATATTAGTACCTGGATGACCGATTGGTATTTTTTTTATAAATGGGTTTTTAGCAGCAATGAGACTATCGAAACGCCATCTTTTTGTTATTTTTCTTCCAATAAAAAAAAGTTAAGTGGCGCCCTCTCTTGGTACGCCCTGATACTGTTTATTCTGCACCTTATTCCAGTATAGTTTATTGTAGTTCGCTCGAGTTGCGATAGATGGCGCTAGATGTACATTGATTATATATTTGATTGTTAAAAACACGAATAAAACGACATTTTCTAAAAATGAATCCTACCTAGATCAATTTATCGCCCCCGAAAACCCCCATACACCCCGCATACAAAATTTCATGAAAATCGTTGGAGCCGTTTCCGGGATTCAGATTATAAATATATACTAGCTGATCCGGCGAACTTCGTACCGCCATATTTATGACCCACGTAACATCGTTTACGTTTTTGTGAATCTAAACCATTCCCAGATCCCCTTGAACACACACAAAAAATTTCAAAAAATTTCATCAAAATCGGTCCAGTCTTTTTTGTGAATCTAAACCATTCCCAGATCCCCTTGAACACACACAAAAAATTTCATCAAAATTGGTCCAGTCGTTTAGGAGGAGTTCAGTCACATACACACGCACACAAGAAATATATATATTGTTTTGTGTGTAACTAGTCAGTGTTAGTTAATCAAGTAGGCCACACACTCATTCTGTATTTTAGGAGTTAGGGGCTAATTAGAATCTTATTGAAAATCGTTGGAGCCGTTTCCGGGATTCAGATTATAAATATATATATATATATACAAGAATTGCTTGTTTAAAGGTATTAGATTAAGTATATATTAAATATTGATAACATGCACATGCAAGATTATTTTAAAGTTCATGAATACTGTATTAAAAATACATTTTATTTAAGTAGTACCTTTTTGAATATTATAGGTGTTTTTTCATAAAGTATTTACTTAGGATAAATAAAATTGTTTTTTTCTTTTTTTTTGAGACAACAGTTTATGTTTGGAAATAAGTGTTTTGTGTGTAACTAGTCAGTGTTAGTTAATCAAGTAGGCCACACACTCATTCTGTATTTTAGGAGTTAGGGGCTAATTAGAATCTTATTGGAAATAAACAAGACTTACTTTTACATATAAAAAACAAAGGATGGATGTCTGATTTTTAAATTTTTTAGCTGTCCCTCAGTATAGTTACAAGTGTTTTTAACTTTGTTATTTATGTTGTGTGAAAGAACACTAAAGCGACATGCATAATTTTTAACTACCTAAGAATCTTATTGGAAATAATCTAGTGTGTAAACTTATTTTACAGAATATAAAAAACCAAAGATGGGTGTTTAATTTATAACTTATTTTTGTTTAATATTTTTGTATGAAACCACATCAAATTAAATTGCACATACTTAGATGTCAGGTTAAATTTAAATTAACAAATTAAGTTCCCTCTAACACAGAATTAAATGTGTAATTGTAAATTAATAATTGATTTCTAGAACTTGAATTGCCATTTACACAGCAGAAAAATATAAAACATTGTATGTTTAATGCATAATAGTCAATCACATAAGTCTAACCAATTGACAAACAAAAAACTTTCTCTGTGTAGATAATAACTCTGTTAGTATTCTAGACATAGGAAGCCCAGTTCATGCATCAAAACAATTTATGTAATACACATCCCACTGAATCACAATGTATATTATCATGGCCATTCAAAAATGCTCTGATTAATATGTGATTCTGATTACATGATCGGAACACGTTCACACTGCTTAAAACTACATATGGCATTATACTACAACAGACAGATGCGTGCTAAGGCGAAATTCAGTACACACTAAGCCTTCTGGGGAAAGCAAATAGTAAACAGTTGTTACCTAAATTTCATTTTATTACATAGTCACATCAGCTGTTCCCACAGTTGCTCAACAAAATTGCAAACCGACAGTTGCAAAGTTTCTAAAGTACAATCATGTTGAATGTTATCACTATACAAAGAATATCACCCACTTTAAAAAGATTCACACTAAGATACACATCGATTGGCAATTAATCCGAACGAGCGTCTGTTTCAAGTGGAATGTGCTGTTGTACTAGCTTACTTGTCATGTAAATAATAAGTAAACATAAAATGCGACCCGCCCCTCTCGCTAATGTGACGTGATCGCACTCGCGCCTACACTCGCGGCTTGCGTCTGCCACGGCGCCCCGCGCAGTCATCACATGCTCGTCGTACTGAACTGCCCGACTTCGAGTTTTGTGCGTCAGCGCACCGACGTGAAGGTCCACATACTGCCCTCATCCATCCGAGGAGAGGACAGTTGACACGGGTGAAATCCTCGTGCGTCAACTCTACTATCACATACCAAGTAAACTCAAAAATAGAATATAATTAATTAATGAAAAACGTTTCATTATGACGTACCTGTTGCGGTTTTGTAATTCGCTATCATCAAGTTTTCTCTTAAGAGAAAACAATTTGTCGAATAACGCCATTGGGCCACACGTAACATCTCACTATATTATCAATGCTAGACTTTTCTGATATACCCAGGTGGGCATAATTATCTAATTATAAAATGTTCAAAAAACATTTCAAAATAAATTAAAAATGTAAATAGTCCCTCAGATCACGTGAACAAGTCATATGATTTGTCATAGACAAAAGTTTACTTCTTTTTTCAACACAGATAACTGCAATGAGGAAGCAGTAAATGGAAAGGCCCTATTCTACTATAAGTACAATACATTCTACAAATATAATGTAAGATCGACACATTATACGAAAAAGCATTTTATCTCTTTTAACTTATTTTACCACGAAATGAATCAAGAAGAACAGAACCAGCGATAACGATGATGACGTCATGTCGATCTTCGGAATATCATACCTGGCGTAGTCGCGTAGTATGTTGTATTGTTATACCATGGCCGGGGGAACATGTTTGTGGCGGTTCACTCCCCACACGCCTGCACGTTACCTGCGCCGGGCGTCTTGACGAGTCAACAACGCCGTCACATTCATTTAATTCAAAGATTTCATTTTCTTAACGAACACGTAAAAATTATAAGTATAATCATAAATCTGAATTGTATGTTTTATACATGAGTAGAATTAGCTAAGCCAAATTAATATACAGTGTGTTTAAACTTCTGAATCTTCTACAGGTTCTATCTAGGTTCTAAATGGTTAATTACCATTCTTTTTATCACGACTTTATCGGTACAGTAATGAATATCTTGTCTTTGGTTACAAATTTTAAGTGTAGTAGAGCCGGAAAATTAATGCGTAAACCGAATAACATCTTGGGATGACAGCTTTGACAGCAGTTGAGTGAGCAGTTTGTTTGTACAATGTTTACTCTGTCTATTGTTTAATGTAAACAGTTTACTGAGTTTACAGTTAAATGGTGTTATATTGTTTCTAAATTAAATCACAATGTTTGTGTTGCAAGATATTATCTGCAAATTGGGAGAATATAAGACGAGTGTAAGTGAAGCTTTAGTAGAAATCGGCGATACAGATGCGGCCTCGAAAGCACTATTATCAAGGTATATAAGCAGTACAGAGTCCACGGACCGTTCTTCCACTATGAGAATTCAAGCAATCATCGATTATATGTATGAAAAAATCAATATCGGTAACTGGAAAGAGGTAAAACCGTATGTAAGAAAAACAATAACAATTGCTTCATACTTAAAGCTATTAGCTCATGTGAAATATGCCGACGATGATAAGGAAACTGTGATAAAACAGGCGTTCAAGATAATAGACTTCGGAATATTATTTGGCTGTCCTTTAGATAAAGAGCCCAAACTTCTTCAAAACTGTGCTACAATACTGAATTCTGTAAACATTAGGAGACATAGTGAGAAATCATCAGATAGATTACCACATTTCGCTAATGCGGAATCCAGTAAAAGTAACTTACTATCCAATGAAATAAATGGTATTCCAATAGAAATAATTAACTGTCCTAGTATGGAATATTTTTACAAAAATTATATTCTTGCAGAGAAACCTGTTATTCTAGACAATTGTATAAATCATTGGCCAGCATTACACAAGTGGAAAGATCACAGTTATTTAATAAAACTTGCTGGCCCTAGAACAGTATCCATTGAAATTGGAAGTAAATACACGGATTCTGATTGGACACAAAAACTTATAACCATAGAAGAATTCATTGACCAATATGTTTACCAAAACCATGGGCGTACTGGTTATCTCGCTCAGTACCAATTGTTTGACCAAATACCAGAACTTAAAAATGATATAACGGAACCAGAATATTGCTGTTTTTCCGATAGTAATGAACCTGTTGATGTTATGGCTTGGTATGGTCCAAAAGGTACTGTGTCACCATTACACCATGACCCTAAACGTAACTTGTTAACTCAAGTAGTAGGGGAGAAGAAACTATTTCTATTATCTCCTAAAGATTCGGAGTATGTCTACCCTCATGAACATGAACTACTAAATAATACAGCACATGTTGATCCACGGCAGCCAGACTTAGAGAAGTATCCTTTGTATAAGAATGCAACACCATATTATTGTACATTAAAACCTGGACAAATGCTGTATATACCCCCGAAGTGGTGGCATTTTGTTGAGTCCTTGTCTATTAGTTTCTCAGTGAGTTTTTGGTGGGAATAAGAATTAATTTTAATTTAAAATATCCACACGGTGCTACAAGAAAAATATGTAATATGTACTTTATTTGACTATAATACTTTCAAAATATGTAGTAACTCTCAATTTATCTCTAACCTATGAGATTGCCTACACTGTAACTTTGTACATAATTATCAATGTTATTTTAAAATACACAGATTCAAAATTAAAACACATAAGACATTTTGTTGTTTAGATATTTAATTATATAAAGTTATGAAATATACATTTTACATTAATTAAATAAATAATCATAAAAAGTAATATTTTATTTGTATTCAGCATTCAGTGATCTTCCGATGAGCATTCTTCTTACTTCAGATGTTCCAGCACCAATCTCATAAAGCTTAGCATCTCTGAGTATTCTGCCAGTGGGATAATCATTTATGAAACCGTTTCCTCCTGTAAAAAACATTTACCATGTAAAATGACATAACAACAGGTGCATAGAGGTAAAATTAATTCATTCTCAATGAAATCAGAGAATAAGGAGGCAACAATTTTTCAAACTCATCTTATTTTCATCTGACAAGACTTAGTCAATAAAACATAATATAACATTAGGAATTAATAATTTAAAGTTACACAAAGTTGGCATGGACTGTGTTACGACAAATATAAATACAGAATATTCAAACTTACCTAATATCTGTATAGCATCTAGAGCCACTTGTGTGGCTTTTTCAGCGCAGTAGAGGATAACGCCCGCGCAGTCCTTGCTGTTCACATGTCCCCCATCACAAGCCTTTGCAACATTATACAGGTAGCTTCGACACGCGCTCAGAGTTGTGTACATGTCTGCCATCTTGCCCTGCAAATAAGTTGTAACATCGAATTAAAATTGGGCTAAGTAAGTGTATTGAAGTTGCGATATTTATTGGAGGTATTATAGGTATTATTCTAGGTAGTAGAGCCACGCTGATTTCAGCACGAACGGCGGGCTCGACCGGGGCGGTACTACCCTCACACAGAAAATCAACGTAAAATGACAGCGATCATGCTGTCATGTTTCGTTGGTGAGTGTGAGACCGTAGGCCCAATGATGCAGAAGCATCACTAGCCCACCATGGTGTCGGTCACCATGCTGCATTGTTGCATTGTCTGCATTCGCAGTATGGTGAACACCACTCTTGGATCCTGCTTATGCTCTCCATCAGGCAGAGTAGAGTAATTGTGTGCGTGTGAACTGAGGGACCATAGTTATATTTTTGTTTGAATTTTTTATAAGATTTAGTAGTAGGCTCAAAACAATTGTAGATCAAATATGAGAATTTGTAAAAAGATATGTTAAAAACTACAGCCCTTTAAGTGTGGTCCCTCAATCCCCACATACCATCAGCCGGATCTCGGCAAGTATGTAAAACAATAAGATATTGTGACTGCAGACATTTAGTAGAGAATTTGTAAAGATATATACTAAAATAACTGAGCACAAATCATCAACGATTAAAAAAATACAACGACTATTCTGTGGTCCCTCAGTCCACACACGAAAGATTTTGTTATACTGAATATTGCCACATCAACGGAATAAAATCTTTATTTTCTTACATAATGTTTTAGAAAAAGTCTAATAGCAATTTGTAAAAAATAAATTAAAAAAATATATCGACGCACTTTGAAGATATTTATAATTAAAGCTGGTCCCTCAATCCTCACGTTCTAAAACATACTTGCATGTCTAGCTGCTAGACGACTAAAGTATCACAAAGTGTAGTGTATTAAACTTTTTGTAAAAAGTTTCTACAAAATAATAGGTATCTAAAATTGTGTGTATCTTACCTCTAAAATCAGATTATAGCATTTCAGTGATCTTATGAACAGATATACGAGTAGTGTGACCACACAATGAAACAAAATGTAGACTACCAATATAATTTTTATTTAATAGTCGAAACCCAAGGTTGTACGGTTGATTTAGTGTTATGTTACATTACGTATCTTAACATTTTACTCAATATTTTACAAAATCCTGTGTTTTTAAATGTTCAATTTTATGTGTTAATAGAACGTATAAAACTGAGCTGCATAAATAATACCACTATGTTACCATAATGGTTTGTAAAATACTGGGGTATTATAAGTACATAAAGCTTCCTTGAAACATAGCCTTAATGGTGATAAGCGTCTAAAAGCTACTTTATTTCATGCTTTGTAAAGAAACGTAATGTAACATAACACTAAATCAACCGTACAACCTTGGGTTTGGTCTATTACAATAAAAAATATAATGGTAGTCTACATTTTGTTTCATTGTGTGGTCACACTACTCGTATATCTGTTCATAAGATCACTGAAATGCTATAATCTCATTTTAGAGGTAAGATACACCCAATTTTAGATACCTATTATTTTGTAGAAACTTTTTACAAAAAGTTTAATACACTACACTTTGTGATACTTTAGTCGTCTAGCAGCTAGACATGCAAGTATGTTTGAGAACGTGAGGATTGAGGGACCAGCTTTAATTATAAATATCTTCAAAGTGCGTCGATATTTTTTTTTATTTATTTTTTACAAATTGCTATTAGACTTTTTCTAAAACATTATGTAAGAAATAAAGATTTTATTCCGTTGATGTGGTAATATTCAGTATAACAAAATCTTTCGTGTGTGGATTGAGGGACCACAGTATAGTCGTTGTATTTTTTTAATCGTTGATGATTTGTGCTCAGTTACTTTAGTATATATCTTTCCAAATTCTCTACTAAATGTCTGCAGTCACAATACCTTATTTTTTTACATACTTGCCGAGATCTGGCTGATGGTACGTGAGGATTGAGGGACCACACTTAAAGGGCTGTAGTTTTTAACATATCTTTTTACAAATTCTCATATTTGTTCTACAATTGTTTTGAGCCTACTACTAAATCTTATAAAAATTTCAAACAAAAATATCACTATGGTCCGTCAGTTCACACGCACACGAGTAATTTAGGCAGGGCCAAATACAAAAAAAAAGGTCATACTACTACTATATTACTTTACCATATTATCACAATTTAATCTGAACATTGTATTGAATAATTGTGAAAAATCTAGAAATTGTTTTGACAATTTAATCTAGACATTGTTTACAGGTTTTTGAGTCATGACGACTGCTGCCCTGCATTGTATTTCGTATCTAGTCCTTATAATAATACTAGCTGACCCACGCAACTTCGTCTTCGTCTTTTTTTAATCATGCTCGGCCCCTACTGATCTAAGCGTGATATTAACTATCCTGTCTTAGCCAGCAAAACACACATTAAAAGAAACGTAAAAAGCGGTTAGATAATTTCGGCGTTTATCATGACCACTCTGATGACTGACACATCAACAACGTAACACGAGAATATTAAATAACATATGTAGATCAGCATTCAATACCTGTTGATGAATTTATTTAAAACATTGTAAGAAAAGCGGGTAGGTACTCTATCTATCTTTCCACAAAGTGCACCATCCATCTTTTCAGGCCCAGGCCGCATTTAGCCGCTTAAATGTTTAGGTAGGTACAAGAATCTCAAACTGACGTTTTTCGCTCTTCATAATAAAATCGAAAGATAAGGAACAGCAACTTTTACATAATCAGAAAAGATTACGAGTTACGTGATATGATAGAAAGAAAGCAAAATGCAATGAATGTTGATTAGATTAGCGTGTACGACCTAAATTGCATTGTTCTTTTCTCAGTGCAAAAGACGCTTTTATGTTAAAAACATTACCAATCTTCTGACGCAGTCCGGTAAAAACACTGTTCAGTGCATCGAGATATTACGTACTACGTACTAGAGGAGCCACTCAAAACCAATTATATGTTCCGTTTATATTTGAATTAAAACTAAAAAGCGCTGCAGCGCAGCCAAACAATAATTAGTAGTCTAATCCAACAGTATTAACAAGCAGCGCTCTATCGCATTCGAGCTGTAGTTTCCTCGCGAGCGAAATGTCATAAGCGCCGTGATTTTCATGGCGCTTACGCGTTTTGGCCAACGAACTGTTGCAAAGATTCGCTTTTATAGAGTAAGCGCCAAACAAGAAAGCAGAACGGATAAATAGCTTTATACCTACGAAGCTTTATTAGGAAATTCACTTTGAGTAAATAGTACTTCAGTTAGCTTTACCAGTTTCAGTTTTTTTGTAGAATTCATCGAGGTATAAAATATAAAAGCCGAATATTCAATTTTTAAATTATACTTTAATGATAATTTAAATATAATTATTGCAAAAAAAAATGTTATGGGTTATTTACGAAGCTATTTTTAACAACATATTATTTTTCCTTATCCAATTACATACGTTAAATACTTTGTGCATTTAACGTCAGTTAATTCTACCTAAATATCACTTCTGTATGTTTTACTCTAAGTACTCTATGTCGAATGAGGCAACAATGGCGTCTTAAAATATTTTGTTCGTATTTAATTTTAAAACAATTATATCTAGTTAATTACTGGTGAAAAGTTATTCCTTTGTTTTTCTCCGTATTCCTTGTATTATTAGTGCAATATCTCAAGACACAAAATGGCATAATTCACGAGTTTTAGAACGTTTTTAAATGTAAACAATCACACGCTTAAGCCACCGCTTCATACCCATTCATACGAAGCTTTATTAGGAAATTCACTTTGAGTAAATAGTACTTCAGTTAGCTTTACCAGTTTCAGTTTTTTTGTAGAATTCATCGAGGTATAAAATATAAAAGCCGAATATTCAATTTTTAAATTATACTTTAATGATAATTTAAATATAATTATTGCAAAAAAAATGTTATGGGTTATTTACGAAGCTATTTTTAACAACATATTATTTTTCCTTATCCAATTACATACGTTAAATACTTTGTGCATTTAACGTCAGTTAATTCTACCTAAATATCACTTCTGTATGTTTTACTCTAAGTACTCTATGTCGAATGAGGCAACAATGGCGTCTTAAAATATTTTGTTCGTATTTAATTTTAAAACAATTATATCTAGTTAATTACTGGTGAAAAGTTATTCCTTTGTTTTTCTCCGTATTCCTTGTATTATTAGTGCAATATCTCAAGACACAAAATGGCATAATTCACGAGTTTTAGAACGTTTTTAAATGTAAACAATCACACGCTTAAGCCACCGCTTCATCAGAGTGTAGCTAGCAAGCGACTGAAGGAAGTGCGGCGCATGCGCCGCAATTGCATGGAACACCGCACTAATGAGTGGCGTCTTCTCTATACATTATATCTCGATGTGTTCAGTGACATTTGTACAATCCATATACCTACTAGTACCTACTATGTAGGTATTCTATTAACTAGATATTAGTCTTAAGACCCCCCGCACACTAAAGACTTAATTCGGGCCCATAGTTTTGTTTGAAGGCTGTTGTCGGCCGATGCCGCAGCGTGAATTAAATGAAGATGTATGGGAGTGCGCACATTATATGTGCGCACTCCCATAGGTACATCTTCATACTGTTAAGAAACCAACCAAACTATCGGCCGATCGAAAGTCTGCAGTTTGCGGGGGCTCTAATAGGGGGTACACACTACAACGATTTATCGTATCATTACTGTGCAGTTCGTTTGTACAGTTTTATCGATAGTGTGGACGGAAATTGGTTCAGATTTTTTGAGAAATATCTGAGCCAATTTCCGTCCACACTATCGATAAAACTGCACGAGCGAACTGCACAGTTAAATCGCTACGATAAATCGTTGTAGTGTGTACCGCCTATTAGTTTAATCGATCTGTTTTTATACGAAAAGGTGAATTGTAATTACGTCGGTAATGAGCCGTAGGTACCTCTGTTCGCGACTATTATAAAAAATCTCCTAAATCAGTAAATCCAGATTTATTTGAGTAGATATTGGATATTTACTAAGAAATGTGTAGTGTATTAGTGTGGTTGTAGGTTAAATAAGATTGCGATATGACTCTTAAGAGTGAGTAACTAAGTAAGTAAGTCACTACAAATGTAAGCACAAATGACCTACGGGGAAAAAGTGTTTAAGATGGTATGGTTTTACCAGTAGGTAGGTACCGCAGATTAATATTATACGACCTATAGGTCTATATAAAAAACAAAAAAAAAGCTAATTGGAACCTGTAGTAACTGGAACTCTCCAATGGGCTTGCCAAACTGTTTTCTAGTATGTGCGTAGTCAAATGCTGTATCGATTGCCGCCTGCATTAGACCCACGGGCCCTGCTGCCAGCACTAGTCGCTCAAGGTCTAATCCTGACATCAATACGTAGACTCCTTTGTTTTCTTGTCCAAGTATATTTTTGGCCGGGACCTGTAATGCGTAAGAGATGCTGCAGTTAGACTTTAAGTGTGGAATCAATCATTACAAAGTTCTGCAAAGGTAGGTAGGTACATACTATCAAGGCTAGTCAAGGTTTTCCTAGCTTTTATCCTATTAGGTACCTATAGTTATCGAGAATACGAAAATTATTTATTTATTTATTTAAGTCTTCATGCATAATTGTTGCACAGGCGGACTTAATGCCGTAGGCATTTTCTACCAGTCGACCTTAGGGTGATGCAGAGCCAAGAATGGTAGATGCACAATGTTCAGAAATGTTAAATAAAATAATTCCACTATAGTATATCATATTTCCAGAGAGAGAGAGAGAGAGAGAGAGCTTACAAATGTAAATTACTTAATGATTTTACATTATTACTTATATCATTAGAATATTAGTACACATAATATTTAAGTAATTATATACTCACACATATATACATATATACACACATAATATACATATACATACATAATACCTTATATATATTTTTGTTGTGAAGAGGATAAAATTTAGGATTGTGGTGTTAATATTTTTGTGAAATGTTTCCGCAACAAGTATTTAAAGGCTTGACGTGTTTTCGCCATCCTGATCTCGAGAGGGAGCGCATTCCATAACAGGACAGATTGAACCAAGAAAGAAGAATGTACAAAATCCGAGCGGTGAGAGGGACAATGAAGAAGTAAGTTGTTTGACGATCTAAGGTTTTTTGCGTGATTAGCACCTACATATTGAAGTTGGGAAGTTAAGTAAGAAGGAGAACTTGGTGAGTAGAGTAAAGAGTATAAGGTGGTTAATGCTCGTACCTCTCTGCGCTGGCGAATTGTAAGCCAATTCAATAGGGAGCGATACTGTGACACATGATCATATTTACGTAAATTGAAAATGAATCGAATGCAATTATTGAGAAGACGGTCTAGCTTATTGAGCAGATCTGCATTCAGGTCAAAGTAGCACACATCACCATAGTCAATTATAGGGAATATTAGAGTCTGAACAAGCATTACTTTTGTTTTCAGTGGCAAAAAGTTTCTAAGTCTATAGAGGGCGCGCAATGAGCCTGTGACTTTCTGGCACACAGTTGCAATTTGTTTACGCCAGCAAAGGGTTGTGTCCATATGCAGTCCGAGGTTCTTCACACTATCACAGTATGGAATGACCATACCATCGTAGGTGAGTTGCGGAATTATAGTGGGGTCGAGCTGGCTAATACCACGGTTGCTACCAATTATGATGGCCTGACATTTATTTGGATTCACCGAAACACCAAACATGTCAGACCATTGTTTTATAGCTGTCAGATCGCTATTTACGACTGAAACAGCGGATGATATATTGCACAGCTCAGTTTGATAGTATACTTGCAAGTCATCAGCATAGAGATGATAGGAACACTGAAGTCTTGGGGTGATAAGATTAATAAAGATGGAAAATAGGAGAGGAGACAGAATACCGCCTTGTGGGACCCCAGCAGTGAGGTCACACCAGTTAGAAGAAGAATCTTCCACAGTGACTGCTTGCTGACGGTCCCGAAGGTAGGAGGAGAACCAGTCCAGTGTTTCACGAGATACCGAGAAATGGGATAGGACAGCAAGGAGGAGGTTATGACTGACGGTATTAAAGGCACTGGAAAAATCAACCAGTACTACGGTTGTAATCTTAGAATCCTCCATTCCCACTTTAATATCGCCAGTCACTTTGAGAAGAGCAGAAACCGTGCTATGGCCTGGTCGAAAACCAGACTGAAAGGGACTAAGTAAGTTGTTGCAGTAAATGAAGTGGGAAAACTGTTTGTGGACGCAGGCTTCTAGCACTTTAGAGAGGAAGGGAAGGATAGAAATAGGACGAAAATGATTTGGAAGTGACGGATTAGGAGTTTTAGGTAACGGGCGTACATACGCTTTCCGCCAAAGAGAGGGAAATGTGCCGGAAATGAGAGAGAAGTTTACAATATGGGAGATGGCGGGGAGGAGGTAGACTAGCAATATGGTTATCATTTTTCTACCAATGCCATCACTACCAATCGCTTGAGATTTAATGGACAGAATAATTTTCTTAACTTCCTCCTCTGTGACTGGACTGAAGTGGAAAAGGTTTACTTGAGGGCGCGGTAGACTATTAATATAACTAATGGTGTTCGTTTCAGACAGACTATCCAAGGTGGAAGAGGTAGCAAAATGTTGATTTAAGGTATCGAGACTTATGGATTGCGGAAAGTCTACATGTCGCGATTTGCCAATACCAAGAGTTCCGAGGAACTTCCAGATATCCGCAGGAGATGAAGAGGAAATATTATCTAGAACATGGCGGCGTTTAGCGTTCCTTATCAACTGGTTACACCGATTTCTTGCAATCTTATACCGTTCCCAATTGACCTCGACGCGGTCCCTCTTATAAGTCTTAAAGGCACGATTTCGACATTTCATGGCCAACTGTATATCCTTGGTCATCCAAGGCGCCGGTGGCCGCTTGACTCTTATCATCTTAACTGGGGCATGAGTATCATACAGTTTAGTTATTTCTGCATTAAATACGTGCACCTTATCATCGATCGAAGTGGAATCGATCAAGGGTGCCCAGTCAATCCGTGAAGCATCGTCATTCAATTTCTCCATATCCATTCGCCTAAAGCTACGCCTGTACAGAATCTTAGGTTTAGGTTTAGGAGGTTTGAGGACATAGGAGAGGAAAATCAGGTCATGATGTGAAAATCCGGGAGCGTCAAGTTGACCATGAGAGGAAACAAGGGAAGGGTTAGAGGTGATGATTAAGTCGAGCCAAGTGTCCTCGCCGGTATTATTATGGTGAGTGGCATGTAGTGGTAGAACACGAAAACTGACCGACTCAAGGAGGAACTGGAGCTTGAGGGAACGAGGGGAGTTTTGAGCTAAAAGATTGGTGTTGAAATCTCCCATGATGATGTAATGAGCATACTCTGCACCCAAAGATTCAAGAACTGATTCGAATTCAGTGAAATAGTCAATGGAAGGGGGACAATAGACAACGCCAAGCGCAGTTTTGGCGCCCTTGACACAAACCTCCAGGAAAAGGAATTCAGCAGAGGCAACATAATTAGAATTAGAAGGGGAAGATGATATAATTCGATACCAAAAGTCACTGCGTAAGTAAATCGCTACGCCACCTCCCCCCTTCCCCATCCGGTCATTCCGGATAAGAATGAAGCCAGGCAGCAGATAAGAGGTGGAAGGCAGATGTGGCTTGAGCCAAGTCTCGGAGATCAGAACGGCATGAACATTGGTATCACAGAAAGCCTCGTACAGTTCAGCGAAGTGGCTGGGAACACTTTGTGCATTTACATGACACACATTGAAGAGCAGATTGTTACTGTTACCATTAAATTTGCTGCGTAGAACACCACCGAGAGTATCCGTCACTGAGGAGAAACTTTCATCACTCGAAGAAGTTTCCAATTCATGAGCAGAAACATAACATTCACTGTCAGAAGACATCAAAACAAATAAACTATAAATATAAGTAAATACTACGAATAAATATAAAAAATATAATAACAAGAAATATTAATAAATTACGTGCAGATATTCTGGTACACCGTTATTATCTCTGCACCACCCGCCAGCTTACATCACTAGAAAAACATAAATGGAACAGAAAAATTACAAAATTAAGTTACAGTTCAACAGATGTAGAAAACTTAGAGCAGAACAATAAATATCGCGCAGTGTATCCGAACGTTAGTGACCGAAACGATTGAATGACTCAACATATTTTATCTATGTTACACACACAAATGTGTACGAAGTTGTGTTCAAAAGTAGTGTTGCCCACAAGACCAGTCTTGGTCTTGCGCAAGAGTCTCGCAAGTCTCGCCATTACCTATTAGCCTATTGCTATTTATTAAACGTTACTAGAGTAGATACTTTTGCAGCTTGAATTAACACACTTTGTTAAGTTGTTAAGATATAAAGTAACTTTAGAGCGAGTAAGTAATTGCAATACTTGCGAGACTCTTGCGCAAGACCAAGACTGGTCATGGTCTTGCGCAAGAGTCTTGCAAGTGTCGCAATTACCCATTAGCCTATTGCTATTTATTAAACGTTACTTTATATCTTAGAACAACTTAACAGAGTATGGTAATTCAAGCTCCAAAAGTACCTACTCCAGTAACGTTTAATAAATAGCAATAGGCTAATAGGTAATGGCGAGACTTGCGAGACTCTTGCGCAAGACCAAGACTGGTCTTGTGGGCAACACTATTCAAAAGTTAGTTAGACATTATATTTAGTAACATCAAGTCTCTACCTAGTGGGTACCTAGGTAGGTAGATACATCATTCAAGACCGTCAGAGTAGTAGGTACCTACTCATTAATGATGATTATGACTAAGCTGCATATTGTTAACACTTAATAATAAGTTAATTTAGGTACAATTAAAAATATAATGACAATAAATAAAATGACAGCGTTCGCGCTGTCGTGTTTGTTGATGAGTGCGAGACCGGATGCCCAATTATGCAGTAGCATCACTAGGCCGCCATGATGTGGGTCACCATGCTAAATTGATGCATTGTCTGCATTCGCAATGAGTATGGTGACCACCACTCTTGGATTCTGCTTATGCTTTCCATCAGGTAGAGTCACTTTGGCAGGACCATGCATAAAAAATTAAAAAGAAAACAAAGACTTCAATTATGTATGGCGACGCTTTATTATTTAAAAAAATGTATTAGAATTGAAAATCGTGATAAACCAGTTCTTGCACTTTGATGATTAAAAAGTTACAAGACAGTATTAACTCGGCAGTAAATTGTAATAAAACAATTGAGTGTGAGTGGTTGTTGGTTGAGTAATATGAGTTTCGGGACAGCTGTGGTGCTTGCTGACCCGTGGGGTTCGTGTATAATAACTGGCCCTGTACTATGCCAGCTGGCTGAGAGCGTATGTACTGGATGTAGGTATGTAGCCGGCCCAGCTGTTTAGCTTTCGATCCGTAGCCTAGATACCAGGGAGAGGTGGTGGTTCACTATCCTAACCGGCCCAGCTGTTAGCCTTCGTACCGTAGATAGGATAGTAGTGAAACTCGGAGGAGGTTACGACTTATCTTGTTTATTTGCTAAAATGCACTTTACTATATACACAAAAATGGCATACAACTCGTGGCTGTACCAGCGAGCTTGAATTTACGCGTGAGTGAGAGAGTGATACAATTGAGTGAGAGAGAACGATTATCGCCTAGTGACAGCTTACGTAAATACGAGCGCGCGCTAAGATTCCGTTCATAATTTGTTTGCTAGCGCAGCGAGTGGACGTACGCATGCCGCGACAGGACGGCGCCAGCGCAGGCGCTTTGTCGCCACAAGAGTATTGCAGCATTTGCAGCGGTAGGTACTTTATCGGGATATTTTTAGCTAAATGATTACATTATGAGGTTGTGAAAATTCATAAAATGATATCTGTTCAGTCCTCTCGCCAATGCAGCGTGCCAATTCACTCAACTTGGGAAGTTTGCAATGTCTATAGGGCCCATGATATAGGCATTCAATCGCTAAGCTTATTCACGGCGTTTCACCGTGTTCTTATTCTAAACCACAAAACAAAAAGATATAAGTAGAAGTGACTAGTAGGCGTGGCGCGCTTGCCACTGATAAGCGTTGCACCGCATACCTTTATGAGTTGTAGGTATTTTGTATCATAGTCGTGTTACAACGCTGCGTTGAATAGGCCGTCCAATGAAAGTTCTTTTTTACGCCACAATGCAGTACTGTTCTGTTTTACAGTGTAAAAATGATAGCAGAAGGAAAAAGATTGATAATTGAGGTGTTTCTTAACATCTGTAGGTACAATTTTATAAGTTTTATCAATAAAATCTTAAAATTTTATTTAACTGATAATTGACTAGAGATTTAAGCTAAACTCTTCCTTATTCCATTCACATAAATCTCAATCTGGTATGATCGGGTCTTATCAGTTTTCAACGTTATTCTCGTATTTTCCATTCTACTCGATTAGTGATGTAGCCAGGTAGGATGTTAGCTTTATCGATTTGCATACTTTTAAACGTGTTATATTTACTTACTATAATAATTATAAATATTAAATTTTGCTTGTTTGTTTAAGTGGCCTTGAAAGAAAAACACTTGTTTTACCATTGAATATCTATACAAATAAGTATATAGTAAGAATATATATATATAATAAGAGTGTCTGTTTGTAATATAATATCCGCTTTTTACTAAATGCATCTGCATGTGTAGGTACACGGTACAAATTTTTTTTACGGAACAGGTGGCAAACGAGCAGACGTATCACCTGATGCTAAGCGATTACCACTGTCCATGGACACCCGCAACACCAGAGGCGTTACAAGCGCGTTGCCGACCTTTGGGGGGTGGGGAGGGGGAGGAGTTGGGATATGGGCTTCCGGTATCCTCACTCACTCTGTGAAACACAGTGCAAGCGCCATTTCACACTGGTTTTCTGTGAGGCCGTGGTATCACTCCGGTCGAGCCGGCCCATTTATGTCGAAGCGTGATTCTTTTCTCTGCGAAATTTGCAGGCACGGCCGTATACCAAAATAACATTTTTTTAAAACTTTGTCTGTCTCTCTCTCTGTTCCGAACTCTGACTCAGCAGTCAGGATCGCTAAACACTATACCAACGGGTCGACAATTAGACGTATTGCATTTTTGTTCATTGCAGTCAATAAAAAATATGATTATTGATACCATGTGTATTTCCTATAAAACTAAATATGAATACATACTGTGCCAAATATTAATTATGTAACCACTGTTTTGAATTTTGTTAAGTATCTAAACAGTCTTTATTAAATATAATATGATTATAATTAATTAATTAATCCGAAATTCACTGAAATAGCGCAAAGTTGCATTATTTCTGAAATATTAAGTTAAGGTAGGTATACCTACTTATTCATTACTTTTATTATTCTAATTGGTTTTATTATAATATTAATTGTATTTAACATTTTTGTTGTTTTTATATTGTATAATTAGTTTTAAGCTTGCAATATTGCCTTGGGAATTTATCCTGTTATAATACTGTAAAAGTTTCTAAATAAATAATAATACAGATTCTTAAAATGAATACACATTATTATCATCATCATCATCATCATCAGCCTATTGCAGTCCACTGCTGGACATAGGCCTCTCCAATTGCACGCCACTTAGTTCGATCCTCGGCTTCTTATTATTATGCAAGTACTTATTTTTTAGCTTCTTTACCTTTATAATGTTACCTCCTCAGATATCCTTCAATTCATGTTTTTTATTCTGCTCCGTCCTATTACAACAAAAGTTAGGTATCGATATTATTGATAATATTGTAATATGTGCCACAACACTAAGCGAGTAGCGGTAAATATCGAAAAATGACACAAATATCGAATTTATTCTTATAGTGATTAATGTTATAATTGCGTGCATGTAGAATAACGCCATCTGTTTTTGAATAGCTTGCAATGAAGTATTCTTACTTTCAAGATTACGAAACGTTGTAAGTTCTTCTTACGCTATGGCAAAATAACTGTTAACGTTACGCGATAAGATATATTATCAAACGTGTGACTTTATGTATTGTAGGCTAGTTTTGAGCAAATAAAAACATCAAATCAAAACAATTCGTTAGTAGTGTGCAGTAATAAAATAGTGCTTTCATTTGTCTGAGTTTGGCGACAGTCGTTCCGTTGTAAATTATGAGACATAACATTTCTACCTATTCTTTATGTTCTGTGTTCTAAAAAACTAATGTAATATCAAGCACTTACTGGAGATGTGTGGATTCCTTGATATCGGCGTTCCAAGGGATCCCTTGGTATTCTCTCTGCGTCATCACACATTCATAAATGTACCTACTTTTGTGAGCGTCTTTAGAGATAGATCAATCGCAATCGAGAGTGCGGTGGCAGTGATCATGAGGAAAGGAATAGAAATATTTGTACTAGGTATATTGACTAACCTTACAATCTTCAAACACCAATTCGCAAGTATTTGACCCTCTCATACCCAGTTTGTCTAATTTCTGTGCAGTGCTAAAACCTGAAAAGCCTTTTTCTATCAGGAACGCCGTGATACCGTGCTGGGGTTTGCTTGACAAATCAGTTTTCGCGTAAACCTACAACAAGATAATAATATGTTGTTATTAATAATATATATATATATACAAGAGCGCTCTCTATCTAAGACACGCCGAACTACTTAGTAACTGTTCCTAAATCTAGTATCGCGATATATAAATTCTCACGTTGGTTACCTAGGTACAACTTCCCATTAATGCGGTCAGCGATAGGGGGGCGGCTGGTCGCAAGACTGCGGTCAGGTCGCAACATATAACGGTTAGGCCACAGGCAGTTCGGAGATCCGAACTGCCGAAGGAATTTTCCACCCCGACAACAAAAAAAAAGGTATAACTTCCCAACATCGACCGTTGGGTCTCGGCAGGTTGAGTGATTAAGATAAGGCGATTGACAGTTGGTTTTCAATTTTTAACCGACTTCCAAAAGGAGGAGGTTCTCAATTTCATCGGTTTTTTTTTTATGTATGTACATCGATTACTCCGTCAATTGTGGACCGATTTTGAAAATTATTTTTGTATTCGAAAGGGTATGCTCCCCATGTGGTCCCATGGCCACCATATCATGGAACTGATCATGGGATCCTAAGGAAATCGAAGGAAACCCTCAAATTTACGTGAGCGCCTGCAATGAAGTTAAGAGCAATTGTCGTCATACCTTCATATTCTGTAGACATCATTAAATTTTAAATGAAATGATGATGAGAGACTTGAGAAAGACTAAAAAGCGAAAAATAAAAAAAAACTTCGTTTAAAAAAACCGACTTCAAAAACTAAAAAGTATAAAATAACTTCATTTGTATGTGCTACCTATTCTTCATAGGTTTGAAGTCGGTGCCAAGCCAAAATATAATAGTAGGTACCGCAGTCGCCGTGCGTGACCTTGAGCGGGATAGCTGCTCTTCGCGTTGAACAAAACAACCGAAGCGTCGTTGACGTTCGTCTCGAAATATAGTGAGTGTGGTACCTACTATTCCATTGGCTTGGCACTGACTTCAAACCTATGAATAGGTAGCAGATACAAATGAAGTTATTTTATACTTTTTACTTTTTGAAGTCGGTTTTTTTAAACGAAGTTTTTTTTTAACAATACAATATGTAAAAAAAATACATACAGTGGAATATGTTCCACTGTATGTATTATTATTTTTTGAAGTCGGTTAAAAATATGTAAATGACATTGATATAGTAAATTATGAAAGTTCTTACAACAGTTACTGGTTTGCTAAGCTTTATGGCAAAAGTGGTTTTAAAATATCGTAAGAGTAATGATAAAACTTACTACTAAAACGTCAGCATCTGGTCCATTAGTAATCCAAAACTTATTTCCATTCAGTACATAGTAATCACCTTTCTTTTCTGCTCTCAGTTTCATTGACACTACGTCGCTTCCAGAACCCGGCTCAGACATTGCCAGTGCACCAAAGTGCTCACCTGAACATAGCTGGAAGTTATTAAATATAAAATTAGTTTTATGATTACCCTTTCCTGACGGTTTGTATCGTCCAGTGCCTCAATGGAGACCTCTGAATTTTCAATGTTTATGTAAAGATAATTATCATTTTCTCGATCTAATCTGTGGGGTCGTTAACAGTTGAAGAGACTCCTTTAACTCCTTGTGTCGTTTCTTCGTCACTTCTGAGGGCCGTGACCTCCATTTAGAGCCATACCTGTCTTGAGCAGTATAGGGCAACTTGGACATGCATGCGACAGGGATGTTGACGTAAGTAATCTATCTATACTAATATTATAAAGCTGCAGAGTTGTTGTTTGTTTGTTTGAACGCGCTAATCTCAGGATCTACTGGTCCGATTTGAAAAATACTTTCAGTGTTAGATAGTCCATTTATCGAGGAAGGCTATAGGCTATATTTTATTTTCAAAAAAAATTGAGATCCGTAAGAAAATTGCTATTTTGTAACCCAATGTGTAAACTCGAAAACCTATTTTTGCGTGCGCTGCAAAAAGTATTGACAGTAGAACAAAATCATGTATTACGGGTTTGTAGGTCCCATTAAGATCTACAAAAAAGTCCGCGAGAGCATATATCTAACTATAATAGTTTAGTCACAATAACCGCTTTTGTGTTCAAAGAAATTATTTAATCGTCAGAAGAAAGAAACTACTTTATATGTGTATCGTAATATTAATCCTTATCCAAATTAAGCATTATGGTATCAAGGGTATTTATGTAGAAGTAAAATACTTTTTGTTTCCTCCCAATCCGACATTTCGTTTAGAAGTTATCACGAGTAGGTATAAGACGCTAAGAGTTGGTACCTAATAATGAGTTATTTGCCAAAGAGTTTTTATCAACATAATACCTAATATTAATCTTTATCCAAATAAATGTGTTGTTGATTATGAGTATTAGATCTTAGAAGAGTATATTAAATACCTCTATACTAATATATAAAGCTGAAGAGTTTGTTTGTTTGTTTGAACGCGCTAATCTCAAAATCAAAAATAAATATCAAGTTCACTAAAAGATCTCATTTCCACCGGAAGCGGATTTCCTTCAAGCAATTGCTTACCTTTGGCAAATACTGCGCTTTTTGTTCATCTGTCCCATTCCTGTTGATTTGATTTATGCATAAATTAGAATGCGCTCCGTATGATAATGCTATTGAACCGCTAGCTCTGAAATGTGATTAATAACATTTAGTTCTAGTTTTTATTTCTTTTATTTAATATGGTTGAAAATATAAAAGATCATACTAGATTTGAAAACTTTTTTATTAATATAATATTGCCGTACCTTGACATCTCTTCCATAATAACACAGTGATCCGAGTATTTGCCGCCGGTTCCACCGAATTCCGTATTTGCCGTTATTCCTGCAAGGAGATAAAAAACCTATTTTAGAAAAAAATTAAACCGACATCAAAAAACATCAATGAAACGAAAACTACCTGCCTAGAAACACCCATGAAGAATTGCCATTAAAGTAGTTTAAGACTGACCGAATAGACGACAGTCAACCTTTACCAGAGGCGTCTCTAGCCCGTGAAGCGCTCGTGTGCAATAATTTCTCTAACGCTCTTTAGTAAGTATAGCGTCTTTCAGTAAGTGCGCAGATTCATTAAATAAAAGGGCTGCGGCCAGCGCCCCTAATAGCGCTGGGCCCATGTTGGCACGGGGGCACCGCATGCCCTGCACGACCTGCACTATAGGTAAAGACGCCCCTGACCTTCACCTGGTAGTGAAGGCTATAATATTGTTACGAGCCGGGTATTAAATAATTAAAGATAGTCGGTTGATTACCAAAAAAATAACACACTGTTTATTTACAACCCTTTTTACAATAATAATTCGCTATGTCACTTGTTAATCGCACTAGAAGATCGCTTCGATGTTAACTCCGCTGTATCGTGAACAATACTGACTCGTACGGGTAACCCAATCTGCTTATATATGGCTTTGAAATCCCTAGAAAGATCTATAATATTCGATAGAACATTCTACACTAAACAGAAATTACCAGAGTGAGTAATCTAGCGCCATCTAGCGTCGAATATCAGAGTTACTCCACAGTTGCGCGCTACTTGAAACTAGATGGCGCCTTCCTCCATTCTCGCGACTGGTAGATTGTTCCAGACTATTTTTCTCGAAGGCGCAACACTGCCCCCTCCTAAGACATGCTCGTCCCGAGCATAATCAGTTCCATAGTATCGCGCCAATCGATCTACGTGAACTATCTTTGGGGCGCCTCTTGGACAGTTCTGTATCCGGTAGGTAACATCATTGATTTTTGTCACCACCCGGTATGGCCCTTCCCACTTGGCTTGTAGCTTTGGAAATCTCCCTTTACTGCGAACTGGATTATGGAGCCATACTAGAGAACACTCTTCGAAACCCTTATTGTTCACTTTCCGGTCATATCGGGTTTTCATCTTCTCAAACATTTGCTGGCCCGATTGTCTGACATGCTCGTAAATGTCATTCATCTTGTTCCGCAAGTCATTAGCGTACTCCGTTATACTTCGCGGGGTGTCAGGGGGTATTCCAGTGATCAAGTCTGCAGGCAATCGTAGTTCTCTTCCGAAGTTTGCAAAGGCTGGTGTTACTGAAGTGCTTTCGTGGACTGCACTTCGATATGACAGAAGAAACGGTTGGATGTGTTTGTCCCAATCTTTTTGCCTACTTTCAACAACTTTTACGAGATACCTCTCTAGTGTTTGGTTAAATCGTTCCACCATTCCATCAGATTGTGGGTGATAAGAGGTGGTTCTGGCTCTTTGAACACCAGCCAGCACCCGCCCCGCAGTCCTGGCGTTTACTCGTTTCCCTGCTGTTGTTTCGCAGTACTATCAGTCGCCCTAATCTCCTGAGGCCGCTCGTATTCATTTCCTATGCTTCGCTTAGGGCAGCTGGACCGAAGGTGACCTTTTTCACCACAGGCGTAACACCTAGGGCTGTACCCCTTAAACCGGTCCCGCACAGGTGACGCCACAACCTCCCGGACCCGATGAGACCGATGATCTTGTCTCACAGCCTCCACCTCCAAAGCATGGGCCAGACCGTCCTTGAGAGTTTCATGGTGCCCAAGTCGCACAGCAGCTCTAACTTCGAGGTTACGAATGCCATCGATGAAAGCTTGCACCAGATTCCCGTCCACGAGCGCAGGTGCAGACGTATGCCTTACGGACCAGTTTCTCAACTTCCAGAGCCCATTGCTGCAAGTTCTCACCGATGCGTTGGGCACGATCCTTCAGCTGTGCACGAAAAACGTGCTGCAGGTGAGCGTCACCGTATCTTGCCTCCAATGCCTCCAGCAGTTGCTCATAGGTTACCTTCTTACCGAGGGCTTCGAGGACGGTTAGAGCCTGGTCTCGAAGACCCAAGGTGAGCGCGGTCATAGCCTGTTCCTTAGTCCAGCCGTTCGCCGCCATAACAGCCTCAAACTGGATCTTGTAGGCTGACCACGAAGATGTCCCATCAAACGGCGGTACTTTGAACCCCCGCATCGAAGGACCAGCAGTTACTGAAGTCGCCGCTCCGTCTCCAACTTTGAGGTTCCCTAATGCCTTCTTCACGTCGGCAATCTGAGTTTCGGCCTCAGTGATACGGTTCTCGTGTTGAAGAACCTGATCCTTCACTACCTTGAGTTCTTTGCCGAAGGTCTCGTGAATGCCTTTTAACAAGAGCATTTGTTCCTCCTGGCGACGAGCCTGGTCTTCCTTGTCCCGCTGCAGCTGTTCCTCCAAGCAGCGGGCCTGCTCCTCCTGGCGGCGGGCCTGCTCCTCCTGGCGGCGGGCCTGCTCCTCCTGACGGCGGGCCTGCTCCTGGAGCATCACCATTAGGGCCGTGATATTTGGAGCTGCTGACGATGTAGACGGCGTGGCTTCCATCGCTGGCTGCTGACCTTCCGGTGTGGGCAGTTGTGCACCTCCAAATCGCCTCAGGTCGGCCTCTTGCTGACGCTGACTCCTAATTCAGATACCTTCCGTGTCTTCCTTTGGTAAAACCGGCATACTTTAATCCCACTTCTGACACCAAATTGTTACGAGCCGGGTATTAAATAATTAAAGATAGTCGGTTGATTACCAAAAAAATAACACACTGTTTATTTACAACCCTTTTTACAATAATAATTCGCAATGTCACTTGTTAATCGCACTAGAAGATCGCTTCGATGTTAACTCCGCTGTATCGTGAACAATACTGACTGGTACGGGTAACCCAATCTGCTTATATATGGCTTTGAAATCCCTAGAAAGATCTATAATATTCGATTGAACATTCTACACTAAACAGAAATTACCAGAGTGAGTAATCTAGCGCCATCTAGCGTCGAATATCAGAGTTACTCCACAGTTGCGCGCTACTTGACACTAGATGGCGCCTTCCTCCATTCTCGCGACTGGTAGATTGTTCCAGACTATTTTTCTCGAAGGCGCAACAAAATTAAGAAGTACCTAAGTATTTAGTTTTCTCTCCATTGTTATCTATTCAGCTTCTACTAAATAAAACTTGTTGTATGTAATGTAGGGTACCATCCCTAATGCTGAGTAGAGATGAAATTGCACAAGCTTTTTAAATAAATAAATATTTTCGTCTGTAACACACAACGCCATCTAGTCCCAGACTAAGCAGAGCATGTTATGGGTACTAGACAACCGATATAAATACGTATAATATATACTCTTTTTGTAAATACCTACATATTGTACATAGAAAAAACCCAAACATCGAAATCGAAATATTTGCAGATCATACAAAGATTTGGTCCGACCCAGGAATCGAACCCGAGACCTCAAGCACAGCAGTCGCTACCACTGCGCCAACGAGGCAGTCAAATCTATTTGCACTCACCTAATAGTCCCAATTCTCCACATTTCTTCCAGAACTGTCTTATCTCAGCGAAATTATTTTCTTTGTCGATTTGTGCGGCTTTTGGTGCCAATTCTTTTTGGAAGAAATCGAAAACTGTTTGTCTAAGCTGAAATGATAAAATCAGTACATATTTAATAAAATGATAATGTATATTGCTACCCGACTTAATACGAGATTCGATTTAATAAATAAATATTTTGGGCATCTAATACACAACGCCATCTAGTCCCAAGCTAAGCAGAGCTTGTGTTATGGGTACCTACTAGACAACTGATACAAATACATATATCCTTTTTTCTTGTAAATACATACATATTATACATAGAAAACACCCTAACTCCGAAACAAATATTTGTAGATCATACAAATATTTGATCCGACTCGGGAATCGAACCGAAATCCTTTTCCTTCTCCTAAAAAAATCCTTTCTTAGTGCTCACTTACGTTATATAAAGAAACTACATGCAAAATTTCAGGATTCTAGCTTCAGCGGTTTGGGCTGTGCGTTGATCTCTGGGTATGTCAGTCAGTCAGTCACCTTCCTCTTTTTATATATATATATAGACTAGCTTTTACACGCGGCTTCGCTCACGCAGACTTTCATCCCCTGATTTACCCCTTAAGGGTGGAATTTCAGCAATTCCTTTCTTAATGCTCACTTACGTTATATAAAGAACCTACATGCAAAATTTCAGGATTCTAGCTTCAGCGGTTTGGGCTGTGCGTTGATCTCTGGGTATGTCAGTCAGTCACCTTCCTCTTTTATATATATAGATAGATTTTGATTATTCTTTTTTAATGGAAAGGAGATATCCCAACGGTGGTACCATGATAAGGACAATAAGATCTGATGATTATATAAAGGGAAATCGATCGATTTGGTCGTTCATGAAGTCGGTTTTTTATTTTGTTAAAATGTTACTTGTATCTATCAACAACAGGCTTTAATAGTCCACAGCTGGACATATGTCTCTCTTTAGAAAGGTGTTTGATGGTAATAAAGTAGATAATTTAATTATTTTCTTCGCGCCAGTACATTATGTAGATAATATGAGTAGCATTCGAGTCAACAAAATGAAAACATCGAACCGGAAACTTGTAGTTTTAAAACACGACATACTTCGCTGAGTTTGTGCATATTAAATGTTTCTAAATCTACAAAGAATATGGTATTATATAATACCAAATTCGTTCCGCAACAATTATTATTAATCAAATCGCTTGTAAAATAATAGTATATGTACTAGTAATTTTCCCTTTTTTCCATCACATAGAAAACGCTGCAGGCTCCAAAGACTGCAAAATGAATATAGAACTCCTCGAGGGTAGTCGTCTGTGACCACCCTGCCTAAAATAGACAAGATACGTCGTCTATAGGTAGGTACATTTCTGTGTAGTCGCCTTACTAAACAGTGGGCCAAATCTAATGGGGATTATATTAACTTCCAAGACACGCAGATCTCCGAGCACTAATTCAAAAATTGTGCAGTTAGGAGATTTATTTTTAGATGTTAAATTCTTAAAACAGCTCCAACTCATTGGTTCTCATTTTCATATGGTGTTCTGGGTATGTGGTTTATTTCCTGATTTCAGCATTTAAAACATTTTGATTTATAAATTAATATGAACAGATAGTTAGGTACAAATTTAGCAATGTGACACCTGACTTGACCTAACAGAATAAAAATGTGAACACTAGAAGGCTACTAGACAGCTAACTCGACTGCAGAAAGGTCAGAGTCAGGTATGCTGGGGAGGAGTGCACAAGAGAAACGAACAAGGGCTGCGTCCAAGGTTCAATTGGTGGTCCGACTCTGTGGAACCTGTTATTGGATCCGTTACTGCAGGACCTCGAGAAGAGGGGACATTTTATACAAGCGTTTGCGGACGACATCGTATTGGCCATAGATGGTGACACAGCATCTGAGGTGTCTGGAATTGCAAATGCAGACCTCGCCCGTGTTCGGGATTGGAGCGTTAGAAATAAATTAAGGTTTGCCCCACACAAGACAAATGCAATGTTAATCACCAAGAAAATTAAACACGACACACCACACCTAAACATGGCCGGTATTGATGTCGGCATGGTCGCAAGCATAAAACTATTGGGACTTACCATTAATCAAAAATTAACCTTCAATGAGCACATAACGAATATAAGCAAGAAAGCCGCGGGCATATACCAGCAGCTGTCGCGCGCAGCAAAAGTCAGTTGGGGACTAAACGCAGACATAATACACACTATTTATACTGCGGTGATCGAGCCGATAGTGATGTACTCGGCATGCGCATGGGCTCCAGCAGTCCGGAAGCTGGGAATGCGGAAGAGGCTAGGCACCAACCAACGAGGATTCGCGCAAAAGCTCTGCAAGTCGTACCGCACCGTCTTTCTCAATGCGGCGCTGGTACTTTTCGGGATACTTCCTCTTGACTTGCGTATACAAGAAGCAGCCGCCATGTGCAGAGACGTCACACCCTGCTAAGCAAATAGCCTTGGAGTTTACATGCTTGGAAGACCAACAACTTGTAAACAGCAGAAACGTGCAGACAGTGACGGCAGCAAGATTGAGGGGAAGGTCGGAGCCGCATTATCCTTGTGGGATAATGATGGCGAATTCCAGAAGTTCAAGCTTAGCCTTGCCGCGTACTGCATAGTCTTCCAGGCGGAATCACTCGCTATTTATAAAGCTGCAGAGGTAATCCTTAAGCACAAAAATACCAGCTACGAATTATATAGTGATTCAAGATCGGCATTGCAGGCGGTGATGGATGGTGCCTCGCTTCATCCACTGGCGTTTCGCACTGGTGCAAACTTTGTTGCGGCCTTGAACCAAAACAAAGCTATATCTTTGTATTGGATCAAGGCACACGCAGGATATCCGGGGAATGAGCGCGCAGACGAACTGGCAAAGGAGGCAGCGTTGTCGTCACGGAGGAAGCCGGACTATGACCAATGTCCGGTTTTATACATCAAGCATCAAATCCGTTTGGATTCGCTTTATGAGTGGAACCGGAGATATTTGTCGGGCGAGACTGCCTCCGTGACGAAAATGTTCTTTCCAGACGCCATTGAAGCTTACCGGGTGGTGAGGCAATTGAGACCGACAGGCGTGATCACACAGGTCCTCACAGGGCACGGGGGGTTCTCCCAATACTTGAGCCGTTTCAAGTGTAGGGGGAACTCTTCGTGTACTTGCGACCCAAACGTGGATCAAACTGTCCCCCACATACTGTTAGAATGTCCTATATATGCTTTGGGACGGTATAATTTGGAAATCGAAATCGTCATAGAATTGAAAAAGGAAAAAATCTGTGAAATTGTGTACAAGACCTATGGATTTTTTGAGCGCGTCAAAACTTATTTATTGCAATTTACGGGAGACGATATCAACGTACTAAAATGTATGGAACTTCTAAAAATGAATGATGTTTAGCCTTAGATTATGGCTTTTTGGTGAGAATTTATAAAAAACTAAAACGGTAAATCTTTTCTCCATACTTTTTTCTCGCGAAATAAGAAAAAAACATTTAAAGTAGAGCACGAAATAGGACAGAGAGTGCTAATTAAAAAGGTCGATTTCGATGATTTTGATCTTCGTTAAGGATTTTTTTTCACAAAAATTAAGAATTATTTTATAAATATCACTCGGTAGATTTGTAGACTGGTTTATTAAGCTACTAAGATTTTATTTTTTTAGTGTCAAATAATGAATTGAGTTTGTGTTTTGGAAAACTGCAAGTGCCTTTTCGCGCGTTTTTAGGGACGCGCCCCTTAATAAGGGCGCTAATCATGTTGGCGGTTAGTCCAAGAAAAAAAAAAAAAAAAAAAAAACATAATAAAAATATGGTCAAATACATTACGAGTATTTAGCACACAATAGTGTCTAGACGTAGGTGGCTTTTTAATTAATTTCCTTTATGTAATTTATTCTATTTTTTGGCTATAGGTACCTAAGGTTTCTTAACGATAACACGACAAGTTTAGTTTAAGTCTTCTTGGATGCCAGCAACTATCATGTTTTATTTAATACTAGCTGTTGCCCGCGGCTACTTTATACTTTATAGAGTTTTTAACCGACTTGAAAAAAGGAGGATGTTCTATTCTCCACTGTAGGGATTTTTTATGGATGTTCACAGATTACTCCGTCAATTGGAGACCGATTTTGAAAGTTCTTTTTGTATTCGAAAGAGTATGCTCCCGAGGTGGCCCCATTGCCACCATATCAGGATCTGACGACGAGATCCCAGGGAAATCTGATAAGCTGATGATGGAAGGTACAACTCCTCAACGCTAAAGAGTTGGAGGATAATTCTTTTAATTTCATACGTATCTATAGACCTTTAGTCGTATACTTTCAAGTTATTTAAGTGAGCTGATGATAGAAGGTAAAACTCTTCAACAGTTAGGGATTAGAGGATGATTTTAATATCACACGTATGTATAGATCTTATTTCACATTGACTCGATTGTCACGGTCATCGCGATTAGCGTTGCGATTGGTGAAGATTTCGGTATGAGTCGATCAAAAACCGCAGGCATTCATCGTGAAAATTGATTAGACGTGATATAATGTCACAATGGACCCTGAGGACTTGACGTATCATAATCAAATCACCCCACTAAAGATTAGCAATATGGTAAATGTAGGATGTTTGCCACCCCTTTTTTAACCCCCGACGCAAAAAGAGGGGTGTTATAAGTTTGATGTGTCTATCTGTATGTGGCACCGTAGCTCGCGAACGGATGAAGCGATTTCTATTTAGTTTTCTTTGTATGAAAAGGTGAGTTACGTGCGAGTGTTCTTAGACATGTTTCATGAAAATCGGTTGAGTCGTTTAAAAGTTATGGGGGTGAATGTGGGGAAGAATAACAGAATGTCTGCAAAAACATCATTGGCGTATGTATACTCGATTAAATGCTTGAGTAGGGGGTTTTTTAGGGTTCCGTGCCAAGCAAAAAACGGAACCCTTATAGATTCGTCATGTCTGTCTGTCTGTCTGTCTGTCCGTCCGTATGTCACAGCCACTTTATTCCGAAACTATAAGACCTTTAATATTGAAACTTGGTAGGTAGATGTATTCTGTGAACCGCATTAAGATTTTCACACAAAAATAGAAAAAAAACAATTAATTTTGGGGGTCCCCATACTTAGAACTGAAACTCAAAAAAATTTTTTTCATCCAACCCATACGTGTGGGGTATCTATAGATAGGTCTTCAAAAATGATATTGAGGTTTCTAACATTATTTTCTTCTAAACTGAATATTTTGAGCGAGAGACACTTCCAAAGTGGTAAAATGTGTCCCCCCCCCCCTCTAACTTCTAAAATAAGAGAATGATAAATCTAAAAAAAATATATGATGTACATTACCATGCAAACTTCCACCGAAAATTGATTTGAACGAAATCTAGTAAGTAATAATTATTATTTTTACGGGAATTAACGCGATCACTTAATACAGTTCTAAATATATTAATAGATAATATCGCAACATGCGAAAAGAGGTGGGGCTATCGGTTTAAGGTCAATGGAAAATATACGGAATCCATCTTAGCGTTCGCAGACGACCTTGCGATCATTACACGTAATCCAAAGCAGTGCCAAGAACTACTGCGTAAGGTAGATGACTTCTGTACCTGGACGGAGGGAATGAGGACAAAACCTAGCAAATGCTATTGCCTTTGTCTGGGCCGGCGAGGCACTAGGTATACCTCATATGACCCCGGGATTACTATTGGTGGGGAAAGTGTTTCAATAATATCAGAAACCGTGCCCTTTAAATTCCTTGCAAGAAAGATAGACTACAAAGGTCGTACTCCATCTATAAACGTAATAGGTCGATGACTTCGTAAAAGACATTGACAAGGTAGACCAACAGCCAATTAGTAACGTAAAAAAAGCTTGGATTTACGACAACTACTTAACATCACGTCTCAACTGGCCGTTTCTAGTATATAATATAAACCAGAACCACATAAGAACACTGGACGCGAAAGTCACTAAGACATTGAAGTCGTGGCTCGGGCTAGCACCATCTGCAGACCCGTCAACGTTGTACAGGAGCTCGAATAATTTTGGAATGATATTAAAAAAACCTTCGGAACTCTACAAACACCTAAGAGTTACCAAAATGCATGTCTTGTCAAAATCCCAAGACGAAATCGTTAGATCCCTTCCAAAAGACAAAAAATCATCAGAGCTAGAGTCACGGCTCCAATTCCACAAAAAAATCATGGTGGGTACGCAGTCCAGTAGAGTGGGATTGGGAAATGCTAGAAGACAGACCGACAAAGAGATAACACAATCTTTCATACAACAAGATGAAAACGAGACCTACAAGGTGCACGCAATGAACCTAGAAATGCAGAATGAATGGTTAACTCTAGGAGAATTTTGTATCCCACCAGCTTTGAAATGGCGCACACTTTTATACGATTGGTCACCCGCCCTGTTAAAATTCTACCTCAACGTCTTTCAATTAACTCTCCCCGATCAAAGCAACCTAGTAAGGTGGGGAAAAGCTACAGAAAAGGCTTGTACGAGGTGCAATGCGGCAATAGGTACAGCCAGGCACTTACTGACAGGTTGTAAGGCGCTATTAGACCGGGGTCATTATTCACGTCGCCATGATAGGGTATTACTCATCATACGCGAAGCTATGAGTTTATCACTGGCGAGAGCGAAAAAAGGAATAACAACAAACATAAAAACTAACATCGCGTTTGTAAAGGAAGGCTCAACAAAAAAGACTTCACTCACACAAAAGCCGTACTCAATTATAAATACCGCCAGTGACTGGACATTATTAGTGGACACGTATGAAAATCACTACAGAATACCGGAGGATATCTGTGCCTCGGCGTCCTGACCGAACATATTTCTTTATGCAATGTCAATTAAGCGTGTAGTACTAGTAGAACTCACGGTGCCGTGGGAAACGAACATCCCTAAAGACCACGCCTTAAAAAGAAACAAGTACTTTGACTTAACCAACGAAATAACTAAAAATGGTTATGTCGTTGCGCTGTATGCCGTGGAAGTGGGTGCGAGGGGTATACCAGCGAAATCCCTCTATAACCTGCTTAAAGACCTTGGATTGCCAAGAGCTTCAGTAAGCTCTTTTCTTGAACGAATATCCAAAGCGGCATTGCTAGGCTCACTTCAAATATGGTTAGGTAGAGGGGGTAACACAGCGGACAGTGGAGGTGAGCGTTGACGCGTCGTAAGGAGTGCTCCTTAAACCTAAACCTGGGTCGCAATTCCCAGGCACTGTCGAAGTCGCATGTGTTGCCCCCATCTATCACGCGATGGACCCGGCACCCGCACGGTGAATCCATGGAACGCTAAGAAATAGGTCTCAAGGTATTACATACCTCTGTTTTGCCTGACATTTCGACCAGGTTGCACTGGCCGTGGTCACAGGCTGACTGGCTCAGCGGCGCACGCCCTCCGTCGTCCAATCCGTGAAGTAGAAGGTTCTTCATCCACCCGCACATTTTCGATATTATTGATATTTTTGTTTCGCCATGTACCGTCACATACCACACTAACAGGGTCCCTATTCTGTAAGCAAACCGATGTGTTCCTATTCTGGTGTTTATCCGACTGCGCAGAAAAGCGAGGTGGTATGTTTTTTAACACTGGATTCCACGCTGTAGATAATTTAAAACCATCTTCCCGATTGAAAGTTTTATGCTTTTTAATCTCAATCGCTTCACGTACAACTCTTGAGTAAAAGTGACGTTCGGTGGAGAGGACTTGCGTGCGGTGAAATTCAATCCAGTGGTTGATGCCTGTATCGAGTGCATGTTCTGCAATCGCCGATTTGCTCGTCTGTCGGTTCTTCAGAGCAGCGATATGTTCTTTGACCCTTTCAGCAATAGTCCGCTTCGTTTGGCCTATGTAGGAACTTCCGCAGCTGCAGTCTATTTTATAAACACCTGGAGTTTGTAGTGGCAATATATCCTTCTGGGTTGCCGACGATGTTGTGAACCTTTATGCCTGGTGTGTATACTGTCGGAATGGAGTATTTCTTTAATACGGACCCAATCTTATCCGTAACTCCCTTGACATAAGGCATATAGGCTGGTTGCCTGTTCACTTCTGGATACTTGCGTCTTATTTTTGGTTGCTTCCGTCCTCCATTCACTTGATATCCGTTACCTTTGAGTACTACATGTTCTAGCTCCTGTTCTAAATGTTCAGGGTCACAGAGATCGTAAGCTCTGTTCTTGAGTGAAGTCATAACAGATTGCAAGTGCCGGGGGTGATGATGAGACGTGGCGTGTAGGTATCTATCCGTATGAGTAGGCTTACGGTACACACAGTGTGACAAGGAAGATTCGACGACGGAGGGCGTGCGCCGCTGAGCCAGTCGGCCTGTGACCACGGCCAGTGCAACCTGGTCGAAACGTCAGGCAAAACAGAGGTATGTAATACCTTGAAATAAGTGATCGCGTTAATTCCCGTAAAAATAATAATTATTACATCATGGAACGCGAAAGTTTAAAAGTTAATCTAGTAAGTAGTTTTTTTTTAATACGTCATAAATCGTGAACTGCAATTTACCTTTAATTCAATCAACACAAATGTAAAAATATAAATTATATTATGTTACTTGCTGCTGCGGAACCCTTCATGGGCGAGTCCGACTCGCACTTGGCCGCTTTTTAATATTTAAGTTATTGAAATAGCGGCTTATGTTATAGAATACTAGTTGTAGCCCGGGGCTCCGTCCGCGTATATGTCGGTTATCGCGGCAAATAGTAGCCTATGTGTTATTCTGATGTGTAAGCTATATTACTGTAAAGTTTCATCCAAATACGTTCAGTAGTTTTTGCGTGAAAGAGTAACAAACAGCCATCCATCCATACTTACAAACTTTCGCGTTTATAATATTAGTAGGATGAGTAATGAGTATTTTATTAAAATTATAAAAGTTTGTAATCTGTTGTGTACCTATTAATGAAAAAAGTAATTAAAATAATTTTACATTAATCTTTTAGAAAAAAGATTCCACGGCATCTGCTTGAACCTCTATCTATCACAGCCCACACCTGCCAAGCCTTTCGTTCCTGCTCCTGTATTCATTTAGACAGTACCTTCACTATCCAATATCTCGGCGTGGTGGTGGATAGTTTATTGAGCTTCAAACAACACCTAGATCTTCTTACATCTAGAACTCGTAAATTGATATATATATTTAAAAGATTGCGTGACGTAGCAGATAAATAATTATTCAAATAGTTTATATGGAGCTTTGTCAACCAATACTATCGTATTGTATCTCAGTATGGGGTGGCGCCTGTAAATCTAACTTCATAAAACTAGAGAGAGCTCAAAGAGCAGTTCTTAAGGTGAGCCATTCCCTGCCTTTCTTATACCCTACTAAAGACTTGTACCAACTTGCGGATGTCCTAACGGTACGCCAGCTGTACATCCTAAATACTATACTACGGCAGCATTCTCATATCGTTCACAATCCTATGCGCCTTATGAAACGCCTGAATCACAAGGTTTGTGTCACAACTGAGAACTTGACGTCAACAACATTTGCGGGCAAATTCTTCGTGTTCATGGGAAGGTTTCTATACAATAAGGTGAACAAGAAATTGCACATTTATGCTCAGACAAGATATAACTGCAAAAGAAATCTCTCAAATTGGCTCAAGTCTCTCAGCTATGGGGAAACTGAATGCTTATTGGTTATACCCTCATGAATGTGCGTCTTGAAATCCATACATTTTACACAAACCGTGTCAATAGAGCATTTGGCCTTGTTGGAAAACCCCCGATCCCATGATGTACTTCCTCGTTGCCGCAGTGTTGGCACACATAAACACACTTCACCCATATACACACACACACACACACACACACACACACACACACACACACATACTTCACACAACACAACCTACACTTTTATTACTCATCTCTCAGTCTTGTAAGCTTGTAATTTATCTGGAGTTGGAGAGGCTGGTAAATCTGTCATACAGGTCTTCCTAGTACAGATACCAGTCTCTCACACAGTTTCACTAATCAAACATGTAATATCGAAATTGTAAATATTCTGTGTGAGAGAGAAAATAAAGATTATTATTATGTTTTTATACCTTTTCTGGTCTCCCTTTTATTTTAAAGGGGATGCTAAATCTAACACACGGGCCTTAGCCAAGTGTGCCAGGGGGGAAATGGTGTGAGATTAGGATGACGATGATGCGAGAAATTTTCGTGTGAGACGGCATGTATTTAAAAGAACTGCTTTTTGAATCAGCATTAGAGTGGATTTCGGCATTTGCAGTGTGTTGAGGCTATTTTGCAGAGTCTTGGGAACCACACCAGTTGTGGATATGATAATGGGTACAATTTTAACTCTATCTACCTGCCATTGTCTTTTGATTTCAGTAGCTAAGTCTATATATTTTGAAACTTTTTCTGTGTGCGTCGTAAGAAGATTGTGTGTGTTACATACTGCTATGTCTACAATAAAAACTGTCCTGTTAACTTTATCTAGGATTGTTATGTCAGGTCTATTGTAATGTATGGTTTTGTCGGTAATTATTGTCCTATCCCAATATATTTTAAATGCATTATTTTCAAGAACTGTACTGGGTTTATATTTATAATAAGCAGTTTTATTGGGAATGAATAAATATTTATGAGCCAGATTTTGGTGGATAATTGCAGCAACTTGATCATGTCTGTGTTTGTAATCAGTTTGTACAATAGATTTACAAGCGCCTGTGATGTGTTGGATGGTTTCAGAACTGCTATGGCATCGTCTACATAAGTCGGTTGGAAGATTAGGGAGACGGATTATGTGTTTTTGATAGTTAAGAGTATCTATAACCTGATCCTGAATAGCGATCACAAAAGCCTCGGTTTCTGGGAAGAGTTCTCCGCGCAGCAGCCATTCGTTCGACGCTTTTCTGTCGACATGTGTTTGGCTGAGATCGGCGAGGTGTCTGCCATGTAGAGACTTTTGTGCCCATAAGTCTATTTTCTGTTGCTTACTTGATAATTTTGGGTGAATGTTTCTGTCATATAAGTTGAGCGGGGTTAATTTTTTGTCTATATGGGTTAAGAATTTATGAAGTTGGGATTGTTCGGCTTTGGCATAAAAATAATTGCGTAGCTTATCTATGAGTGTATAGTGTAAATTCTGTATGTCGATGAGACCTCTACCTCCATCGTGGCGGGGTAATGTAAGGCGTTGTGTGCACGATCTGGGGTGATGTTTCCTATTGGTTGTCATGTGTGTGTTGATTGTGCGTTGTAATTTAATAAGATCGCTTTGAGACCAGTTTATAATCCCAAAAGAATAAATAAGGACCGGGATTGCATATGTGTTGATGGCTTTGATACTATTGCGTGAATTTAATTGGGTTCTCAGAATCTGATTTAGGCTGGCTTTGAATTTCTTTGTTAACTCTAATTTTGTGTGTTTTTGTTGAATCTGTCTGGACTGATGGAATCCTAAATATTTATATGTTGTATGTTCGTCAAACGGTTCTATTTGTTCACCTGTACTAAGTGTATAATAGTTGTATTCTGTCTTGCCATGGTTGATCGAGTGAATTTTACACTTGTCTACCCCGAACTGCATTTGGATGTCTGTTGAGAATGACTGTGTAATGTCAGCTAGTTTACTAAGTTCGGTGTAATTAGTTGCATAAATTTTAATATCGTCCATGTAAAGTAGGTGTGAGAGTATGTGGAATGAGTTATTGGATCTTAATCTAAAACCTATATTTGTATCATCTAGTAGCTTAGATAAGGGGTTGAGTGCCATACAAAACCAGAGCGGGCTAAGTGCGTCTCCTTGAAATATGCCTCTTTCTATTTTGATCAGCTGAGTAGTTGATGAAGTGTTGTTCAATAGATTTAATTTTGTTTTCCAATGAGCCATGGTTGCTCCTAGAAATGTTATCAGACTGAGGTGAATTTTGTAGTGTTCTAATATATATATTAACCAACTATGGGGGACAGAATCAAAAGCCTTTTTGTAATCAATGTACATCATCTGAATATTCCTATTTCTAGTTTGCGCTTGCCTCATTACTATTGAGTCTATGGTTAATTGTTCTTTACAACCCTGACTATTCTTTTTACAACCTTTTTGTTGTTCTGCTAGGATGTCATGTTGATTAAGGTGGCTGTAAATAATTTCACTGATGCACCCTGTAATGATTTTATATATAGTTTGCAAGCATGTGATAGGTCTGTAATTTGCAGGATTTTTGGGGTCTGAACCTTTTGGTAGCATGTATGTGATTCCTTGTGTTATGAATGTTGGCATACAGTGTGGTGATTGTATGAATTTGCAAATATGACTATGGATGAATGGATGTGTGCAGCTAAATATTTTATACCAGTAATTGTGTATATGATCGGTGCCAGGTGCCTTCCAGTTATGTGTGCGATTGATAACCTGTGTGAATGTATCAACTGGGATATTTTCAAACTCCATTGCGTTAATATTTGATGTGTCTGCTATTTTTTGTAACCAGTCTGCATGTGTTATGTTGCACAGGGTTTTCCCAAATGCCTGCCCAAAATTGGTGAAGGTCTTGAGCTGAGGGTAATTCTGGGGATTGTGGTCTTATTTGATTATTGGGTCCTAGGGTTCTATAAAATTGTTTTTCGTTACTAATGAAGTTTGTATTTTGTTGTTTGCGTTTAGTACAATTTAAGTATCTTTTAAGTCTATTTGAGATCGCGCTTAGTTTCTGCTTCAGTGTGTCAAGAAAATGTTGTGGGTCAGTGTTAGGTTCTTCGTGTTGTGAATGAGTTTTATATTTATTCTTTATTTCGTCTACAGTCTTTAATATTTTCTGACTTCTATTTCCGAACATGTATTGTGTTAATCTTCCTATTTCTAATCGATATTGTTTTATTCTACTTTCGATTCTTCTTTGCCACGCAGGTTTCCTATTTCGTTTATTAGTAGTTGTATTATCTTCAGTGTTGAATCTAGTGCCATTACAGAAAGCTGCTGTATAGGCTGCTGAATAAATTAAAGTGTGTAGTGAATTAAAATCTAAATCTAGGTTTAAGTGTTTCGGTAAAGTATTGTAATTTAAATGTTGAGTTATTTCAGCAAATTTTCGTGATGTCTTTTGTTTCGGGATGTATGGTCTTTCTTCTGGGTTGATTGTACTGAATCGTGTAAGAGCATTATTAAATTCTACTTCTATCCTATTATTATCCATACTATTACTACCATTGGTATCGGTGTTATGAGTGCTGTTGTTTTCATTAAGAGTAGTTGTGGTTGTTTCAGTCAGTGTAAATATGGTGTCCATTATGCTTTCGGGTGTGTTATTTGTTTGATCGGCAATAGAGTGGTTTAAGTCAGATATTTTTTGGTTATTCAAATCTATTCGTGATAATTGTACTTCCTGCTTTATTTCATTTATTCTGTTGGTGTATGTCTTATTAATAAATATTATTCTTCTTTGGTCTGCAATTCTCTGTTCGGTTAGATTAGATAAATTTGGGTGTTTTTCTATAAATAATTCATAAAGTTTTTTACGATAAGCAGTCATATTTGTTTCTAGATCCGTTGCTTCAAGGTAACATCTAATAATATCATCGTTCATTTCTTTTGTCCATTTCATCCTATTGTTGCTAGAGACTGTTTGTGTGTGTGATGAATGCTCGTTTTGGCTATGTGTGTGTGAATGGTTAACGTTTTCATCTCCTATTTGTTTTCTTACTTCAGAAGCTATTTCGTCTAACACATGTTGTGAGAGCAATTTTCTTCTTATTATAGCTCTCTTTTGGTCTCCTAACCGCTGTCGAGTGGCTTGCATGTCGGGATATCTATTGTTGAATTCTAGATGTAAAGTTTCTAAGTAATTGTTTAGTTCTGACGTTTCGCAGTTTGTTTTGAGAAGGTATGTACGCCATATAAAACGGTTCATTTCTTCAGTCCATTTCTTTCGCGTACGAGAAGGGCCAGCAGTGGGTACAGGGTTAATGGCTAATGCCTCCTGCACAACAGCTGTTGACCTTGTAGTTCGGGATGAATATGTAGATGACGGTGATGAATTGGGTGATCTAAATAAGCTATGGGTTGAAGATGGTGATGGAATATTAGAAAAAAGTGAATGATCTGATTGTGTGGTACTAAATGAGGGTGAAGGTGATCCCTCAGTTGTTAGGTGTTGCGCAGCACTGTTAAGTGTGTTAGTGCTTGCCAAGCGAGTTGTTCTTCTTGTCATGTATGAAGGGCGAGTTGAAGGTGTAGAAGAAGATAACGTTTTTGTGTCATCGCCCGTTGATTCGGCTGTAACTTCTACGCGGTGAGTCCGCCTGCTCAATTCACCGCGACCGGCTGTAGTAGATTGCTTGATGAGAGCCCGCCTGCTCGACGTCTCACCACCGATGGTTCGCATGCTGTGGCACCCAGCATCGGCTCCAGATGCGCCCCGGCGCTCCCCGGGAAGCGGCAGTAAATTATACTTCTTCTTGTCAGTTTCCATAAGTTCTCCATTTAATGGGTTTGGGATCGTTGGTTGGGTAGGTGTTAGTGTCAAGTCTCCGCCCCCGAAATCGCCGCTTGATCAGTGCAATAACTCCAAACAAACAGAAACTCCACAAGCGAAAACTCAACAAAGTGATAAGCTGTTTTGATCATAACCAGTACCAGATACCCGTAAGCCCCCCCACCACGGCAAGGTGATCCCCCGGGGGGGTTATTATTATTATTATTATTCTCTTTATTAAACTTATTATACAACATATTATTTACATTTTTAAATATACATATAAAAACAAATACATTTAAAAATAAAAAAAATAGTAGACCACCGACTTCGGGTACAGGGACCAAGAAACCGGTGGTTAGGGCTCCAGAGACAGGAACCTCCTCACAATTCGAGCCGTGTCAAGGAGGACTGCCTTCTGCATCAGACCCTTGATCCAGCCCCCTAACGTGAGCCTCTTAAGATGTTGGTCGAGGCTCTTGGCTATCAATCCGTGAGCAGATACGACTATCGGAACAATGATCACCGAATCTACATTCCACATATCGACAATCTCGTGAGATAAATCCAAATATTTTATTTATTTTTCTTTTTCGACTTTCACGAGATTCTCGTCATGAGGAACGGCGATATCGATAATCATTGCGCGGCGCTCTAATCGATCTATCACCACAATATCAGGCTTATTGGCAACAATAGTCCTGTCTGTGATAACAGATCGATCCCAATATAATGTAGCACGACCATTCTCGAGAACTGGGTCGGGCACATACCTGTAATATGGCACCTCTGAACTCACAAGTTTGTATTTCAGGGCAAGTTGCTGATGTACGATCCTGGCTACTTGGTTGTGCCTGTGCAAATATTCGCCGTTAGCAAGCCGAGAACAACCAGAAATAATATGCCTGATAGATTCTCCAGGACGGTGACATGCCCGACAAATGTCAACCGTACCATCCTTCAGGATATACTTCCGATAGTTATTCGTCATGATAACTTCATCCATAATCGCACAGATGAAACCTTCGGTTTCTCCGAAGAGATCACCATACCGTAGCCAGGACGTAGATGCTTTAAAATCTATATCAGGCCCATTTAGGGCCCGATAAAATCGACCATGAAGTTCTTTGCCCTTCCATACCTCCTTGCGATCATCAGTACCAAGTACTACAGGTTTGCGCCAATTCTCTTTAGCCAAAGCGAGCGGAGTCAGTCCGGTATCCACTGCAACTACATTGCGATGCACGCCCACATCAGTATGGAGAAAATATTCTCTAAGATTGTATATCTCGCGATTGTGTAGGGTCTTGATATTTAATAGACCACGACCCCCAAACTTTCGCGGGATATACAACCTCATAACCGATGAACGTGGGTGATGCATTCGGAATGCAGTCAGCAGTGTACGGACTCTCCTGTCAAGGGCATCTAATTCAGTCTGAGTCCATCTAAGTATACCAAAGGAATACATCAGAACCGGCATGACCCAACTATTGTAGGCCCGCACTTTGTTACCGCCTGATAAAAGACTTTTAAGTACTTTTTTCAGACGGCCAAAGAAACGTTCCCGCAACGTTTGTTTCACGTCAGATTCTGGTATTCCCAAGGACTGTGAAAAACCTAGATACTTGTAGGTTTCGGTGGCAGAAAGAGATCGAAGTTTTGTGCAATCTGAAAGCTCTACTCCTTCAGATTCCACAATCACTCCCTTCTTTACATACATGACTGCACACTTGTCTACACCAAATTCCATCTTGATAGAGTTACTAAAGTTTTCAGTGACCTTTAGTAACGCTGTCCATTGTAATTTAGTGGGGGCAAGTAGTTTCAAATCATCCATATAAAGGAGGTGAGATATAACTCGATCATCTTTCTGCAACCTATAGCCTAACCCTAAACCCTCTAATAGAGTGCTGAGAGGGTTCAAAGCTAGACAAAACCACAAGGGACTCAGACTGTCACCTTGAAAGATGCCCCGCTCGATCTTTATAAGTACGTCATTCATCGTAGACTGCCGACATCCTGGATAGCGAAGTACTGTTCTCCATTGCCCCATACACGACTTCAAGAAAGTGCACAGAGTTGTATCAATTTTATACAACTCCAGCACCCTTAAAAGCCATGTGTGAGGAACGGAGTCATAAGCCTTCTTGTAATCTATCCAGCATGTCGCCAGGCTCTTACGATTACGACGTACCTGCTGGCTAATGGTCATGTCTATTATAAGGAGCTCTTTAGTGCCAGGGGTCCCACTTCTACATCCATTCTGAGAAACGGAAATTATCGAATTGTTATTAATATGAGTAGTAATTTTGAGTCTCAGAATAGATGTTAGAAGTTTATATAATGTTGGTAAACAAGTAATAGGCCTAAAGTTTTTGGGATCCATGGCACTACCAGATTTATAGAGTAAGTGGGTTATGCCAGTGGTTAAAAATTGTGGTAATGAACCCGAATCCACTGCTGTCTGGAATTGAGATGCCAAACACGCATGTGAGCTACGGAACCATTTAAGCCAAAAGTTGTGCAGTCCGTCTGAACCAGGTGCCTTCCAATTCGGTAATGAACGGACCGCACAACTTACATCCTCCTTATCGATGCTAACTGGTTCCATAGATATTATTGACTCACATGAGCGCTCGACATCCCGACACCAATCACCTTCTGTATGAGCGACAGGCATTGACCAGATGTTATGCCAAAATGAATTTGTGGCATTTTTATCTGGCAATTGCCCATCACTCATACACGGATTCGGTTTCTCCCACTTCCTGTACACCCACTTCTCATTTCTTTGGAACGTGCGATTCTGACTAAACCGATCTATTCGTTTTCTATAGCGCCTTATTCTATTTGCCCATGCATAAACTTTTTGCTTTAGAAAGTCTATGCGCTCTGTGACACATGACATGTACTGTTGAGGACTAACAGGAGTCCCCAAGAATGCCTGTTTCACAAAGCGCATTACTTTTGGTCGCGTATTACCCGATTATTATTATTATTATTCTCTTTATTAAACTTATTATACAACATATTATTTACATTTTTAAATATAACTATAAAAACAAATACATTTAAAAATATAAAAAATAGTAGACCACCGACTTCGGGTACAGGGACCAAGAAACCGGTGGTTAGGGCTCCAGAGACAGGAACCTCCTCACAATTCGAGCCGTGTCAAGGAGGACTGCCTTCTGCATCAGACCCTTGATCCAGCTCCCTAACGTGAGCCTCCTAAGATGTTGGTCGAGGCTCTTGGCTATCAATCCGTGAGCAGATACGACTATCGGAACAATGATCACCGAATCCACATTCCACATATCGACAATCTCGTGAGATAAATCCAAATATTTCATTTGTTTTTCTTTTTCGACTTTCACGAGATTCTCGTCATGAGGAACGGCAATATCGACAATCATTGCGCGGCGCTCTAATCGATCTATCACCACAATATCAGGCTTATTGGCAATAATAGTCCTGTCTGTGATAACAGATCGATCCCAATATAATGTAGCACGACCATTCTCGAGAACTGGGTCGGGCACATACCTGTAATATGGCACCTCTGAACTCACAAGTTTGTATTTCAGGGCAAGTTGCTGATGTACGATCCTGGCTACTTGGTTGTGCCTGTGTAAATATTCGCCGTTAGCAAGCCGAGAACAACCAGAAATAATATGCCTAATAGATTCTCCAGGACGGTGACATGCCCGACAGATGTCGACCGTACCATCCTTCAGGATATACTTCCGATAGTTATTCGTCATGATAACTTCATCCATAATCGCACAGACAAAACCTTCGGTTTCTCCGAAGAGATCACCATACCGTAGCCAGGACGTAGATGCTTTAAAATCTATATCAGGCCCATTTAGGGCCCGATAAAATCGACCATGAAGTTCTTTGCCCTTCCATACCTCCTTGCGATCATCAGTACCAAGTACTACAGGTTTGCGCCAATTCTCTTTAGCCAAAGCGAGCGGAATCAGTCCGGTATCCATTGCAACCACATTGCGATGCACGCCCACATCAGTTTGGAGAAAATATTCTCTAAGATTGTATATCTCGCGATTGTGTAGGGTCTTGATATTTAATAGACCACGACCCCCAAACTTTCGCGGGATATACAACCTCATAACCGATGAACGTGGGTGATGCATTCGGAATGAAGTCAGCAATGTACGGACTCTCCTGTCAAGGGCATCTAATTCAGTCTGAGTCCATCTAACTATACCAAAGGAATACATCAGAACCGGCATGACCCAACTATTGTAGGCCCGCACTTTGTTACCGCCTGATAAAAGACTTTTAATTACTTTTTTCAGGCGGCCAAAGAAACGTTCCCGCAACGTTTGTTTCACGACAGATTCTGGTATTCCCAAGGCCTGCGAAAAACCTAGATACTTGTAGGTTTCGGTGGCAGAAAGAGATCGAAGTTTTGTGGAATCTGAAAGCTCTACTCCTTCAGATTCCACAATCACTCCCTTCTTTACATACATGACTGCACACTTGTCTACACCAAATTCCATCTTGATAGAATTACTAAAGTTTTCAGTGACCTTTAGTAACGCTGTCAATTGTAATTTAGTGGGGGCAAGCAGTTTCAAATCATCCATATAAAGGAGGTGAGATATAACTTGATCATCTTTCTGCAACCTATAGCCTAACCCTGAACCCTCTAATAGAGTGCTGAGAGGGTTCAAAGCTAGACAAAACCACAAGGGACTCAGACTGTCACCTTGAAAGATGCCCCGCTCGATCTTTATAAGTACGTCGTTCATCGTAGACTGCCGACATCCTGGATAGCGAAGTACTGTTCTCCATTGCCCCATACACGACTTCAAGAAAGTGCACAGAGTTGTATCAATTTTATACAACTCCAGCACCCTTGAAAGCCATGTATGAGGAACGGAGTCATAAGCCTTCTTGTAATCTATCCAGCATGTCGCCAGGCTCTTACGATTACGACGTACCTGCTGGCTAATGGTCATGTCTATTATAAGGAGCTCTTTAGTGCCACGGGTCCCACTTCTGAGAAACGGAAATTATCGAATTTTTATTAATATGAGTAGTAATTTTGAGTCTCAGAATAGATGTTAGAAGTTATTATTATTATTATTATAGTATTTGTTTAGTAAAAACGAAATACAAAAGTCTTATAATTGAGGATAGAGCCTACTGTGTGGGTTAGATGCTACCTTATTATGTTAAACTGTAGGATAGTTGCCCTATGAAAATAATTAAACATTATTTTGGGTTTACCAATTTTAATCAACATTAGCTGTTACATATACAAACCTATGTGGTTTATTTAAAAAATGGGATCAGTTTAAGTTTCTATTTAAAAAATATTAGCGTCAACAAAATAAATTGCAACTTCCTTACGTTTTGACATCTTTGGAATATACAGTCTTGGCCAAAAGTATTGGGCACCCTATAAATTATGGCTTTTTTCATTTTTAAGGCAAAAAATAAAACTAGTTTCGATTTCAACATTAGTATATTAACACCGTAAGCCTTAAAAAACTAATATTTAGTTGAACCACGCTTAACTTTGATCACAGCAGCCATTATTTGGGGTGTGCTGCTTAGAAGCCTTGTACATTCGGCTGCAGTTATAGCATTCCATTCTTGAATTAAGGCATTTTTTAATACTGTCTTGGATATAATACTATATATGCTCACAGGCCTTGTGCTTCAGAATACCCAAAAATGCTCGATGGGGTGCAGTCCCCGGATCTAAACCTCAGATCTGTGGACTGCGCCGGCCAATCTAACAAGTCAATGTTGTTATTTCTAAACCAACCCATTGTGGTTGCTGATTTATGACATGGAGAGATTGTCTTATTGAAATTTAACGTCATTCTAGTTTATGTCACCCAAAATGCACGTAAGCGAACCCGATAGCGCAGTTTACAGCACATTTATGTACTTTGGGCTGTTCATAAGACCTTCACAAGCGAATTTGTTGCCGGCACAACTTGATTACTGCATGATAATCAAGTATTGCCGGCAAAATGTTTGCGCAGATAATAAAATGCAGCCTCAGATAATATTACTACCTCCGTCGTGTTTAGCAGTAGACACCACACAATCTATATGATACTCCTCACCGATGCGCCACCTCATAAATGTTACAGCCGCTGTGCGGAATTCTTGTGAAAACGAAAAAAAAAACGAGTTGAAATGTGAGCTCATTATTTTTAGGGAAGTGGAATAAAATAAGAACGGTTAGTGTTATTGTTTGTAAAAATGGAATAAAAGCTTATCATTAAAGTTTGATTCATCGTATAACACAACATTTGACCAATCTGTCTCCGTGAAATGTTGGTGTCGTAGAGTCCATTTCAAACGGAGTTTTTTGTTTTTTTTCTAAGAGCCACGGATTCATTTGCTTGCTTTATAGCATTTTGATTCTGCTTCAGCAAGTCCTCTTCTTACTGTGTGAGTACTAACAGTCTCTTTAATTTCCTCGGTCAGAGCAACAGCGTGCGTACAAATTTTTTTTTCCGGTTTTTTCGAGATTCCCAGATGAGTTTTATATCCTGGCGCTTAGTAGTCACACATTTACTGCCAGGCTGGATTTATTTACATTTGAAACAGTCTCTACAAACCGTTTAATAGCAGATTACACTGCGCATAGTGTACATTTTACAATTTTAGTAATCCCTACTTGAGACTTCCTTTGTTCGTGCAAAACTGCATTTTTATTCGTTTTTTAATACACAATTCATTTTTTTTTTGGCATTTTCGATAAATTAGAAGGTTCATTTCATCACTAAACTACACACGGTAACTTTTTTACGCTGATAATAATAAATAAAGACTGACGATGTGTCTGGTTTTTTTTATTATCCGCATTCTTTGTTTTCTTCTCTTGATATTATATTTCTTTAATAGAAATTCGCTATCTATTATTTTAATTATCGTTTAAGGACACTAGATTGACAAAAGTTAAAGGCAAATGCATTTTTTTTTTCAATACTTTTTGAATTATTTATGTTTTATAGGGGTTCCTACTTTTGGCCAAGACTATATATTTCTATTAAAAAAAACCAAAAACCGCATCATTGGGCTTCCAGCCTCCCACTCACCAAAGAAATACGACAGTACAAATGCTATCACTTTAGGTTGGCCTTCTGTGAGAGTGTAGAACCACCTTGGTCGAGTCAGCCTGTTCGTGCTGAAATGAGCGTGGCTCTACTCAGTGGCGGACTAAGGGGGGGGGGCGGAGGGGGCGGTCCGCCCCGGGCCTCCGGTCCTGGGGGGCCTCCAAATGGCTGCAAGTTCCCTTGATCAAATCGTAAATAAACTTTTGAAAACATAAGAGGAAGTTTTGGGTTGGAGGCCCCGTAGACAAATAATTAGGTACAGCCTGTACCGGTATTTTACATTTTTTTTCAAAATAAAATTACTTTTACTGCCTTATCTTCCTAATGTTCAGCTTCGTAGTTATTTACTTTCATCAACTCAAAAATATCGGTTCTAGAAAGTTGTAATTTGGCATGGGTATACACATTAATTACGCCGCTGACAGTGTTCAAATAAAAAGTTGCAAGAAAACTAATTTTTAGGGTACCTCCTCTACACGTAACGTAGGGATAGTATTATTTTTAGTTGTCTCTCCCATAGAGTGGGATATCGTTGGATAGGTCTATTAAAATATTAGTGGTTTGGAAATAATGTTTTTCAATTTGGTGATCCGTTCGTGACTTATTAAGCTTTATAGCGACAATTTTCGTTATTAGAGTCAAGTGAACAGGCCAAAGAACTTGCTGGATTTTTATCCAAATTCCTATTATCCAAGGAAAGAAAGATGCCGTTTGCAAAATAATTAATCAAACTGTTGAATTCCAACATTCAAATAAATTATGTCGATATAACAAGTATAGGTGAAATGTCTTGTGATACTAACAAAAACCGGTGGTGGATTTACCACTAGGCTGAGTAGACCTAGGTCGTCAAATTTTAGGGGTGGCAGAATTTGGCCAAAATTGATCGTCGAGTGTCGTCACAGCACTTCTAGGCGCGGTGTAAACCTTATTTTTGGAGTGGCGAGATTTCTGGCGGGGCGACGCTCGCCGCGCAGCGCTGATCTTCGCCACTGCAATTCAATTCTTTTTTACATCTGAATTGTGTCACATCTGCCAGGCGTCCCGTGACGGCTCACTTTTTGATGTGAAACATCTATAGGCGACGGGTAAACCTGATTTTTGGCGTGGAGATATTTTTGGAGTGGCAACGCTCTCGAACTCACGAGTCACTTTCTGGACTTTAAAATTATTGCAGTAGCTGTAGATTAAACGTAGTAATTTTTAATTTTAACTATCTTTTAATCACCACTCAGGGCGGCATGAGGCCCTGAAATCAGTGACTGTGCTTTCTGGTTCGTCAACGGCTAATTATGTCTGAGTGGCAATCTTCTTTCCGAACCCTCTTCGCCGCTTCCTTTCGCGAGATGACATCTTAGCAGAAGGTTCTGATGACTGCAAGGTGGACCATACGCTGTTATGTCTAAACTGGGCAAATTACACAAGTCCTCCCTACAATCACAGTAAAAGTAAACTCGATGGGTTGTTCTGGGGCAACGCGCACGGCTCTCTGAGACTGCCATTATGCTAGACCTTTTTTGTGCGGTTAGAGCCACAGTCAAAACCAGTGTTCCAGCGACCAGTTTTGAAGCAAATCATCGGAAACACTCATCAAAGAACCATCTTTCGTTAAGGATTAGACACAGATACTTGGTTTAGGCCTGAACCAGTACGAGGATCGAGTTAATCAAGATTAAGTCACCAGGGAGTGAGCAACGACAGAGCCCATAAAATAAGAGGACCTCTGTGTTATACTTACGGGTGTCAAAGTTCATCGCCTACCAGTGCGGTACCTCTGGCAGACAGGTGCGCCGCTTTTTGGAAGTTCGACACTAACTAAAGTGTCAGCGCAGCCAGTTTAGCCCAAGCAGGAGAGCTTCTCGAGGTCTGCATTGCACGACATCATCATTCATTCATCAACAACCTATAACGTCCCACTGCTGGGCTCGGGTCTCCTCTCAGAAGAGAGTCAAGGCCAGTAAATGCACGACATTATTCATTCATTTCCTCCTAGCGACGAGTGCAGTGCAAGAGAGGAAAAAGTACGATACTGCCGTTTGGGAGGATGGGCCCGAGTAGAAACACAGCACCCCCTCGTACCGACTGACGCAGATGATGTCCAGAAAACATACTTTTGGGATCACGTCCGGCACGTTATAATATAAATTCTGTCACATGTTTTTTTTTTTAAACATATTTCATTTTCCTAACTGTTCATGAAAGTCTAATTCAAACGTTAATTATAATCAATTAACATAAGTACACACTGAATGGAACACACGAAAGTGAAATTAATAAAAATCTTTTACACTAAGGCCTCATTCAACTATCCGCCCCGGGCCTCTGACGGGGTTAGTCCGCCTCTGGCTCTACTACCTGAAGAATTCATTCATTTCAACATGAAATCCATTTTCTTTGTAAGAACAGCAGAATCATAATATATCGCACATGAATCTGTCTCCTCTGAAGCTGCTCTTGACCTTTCCTTGGTCAACTATCTTGATGCTTTACTACTTTTGCACGGAATGTTAGGAGTAGTTGCACCTTTGATTTTCTTAGTAGCAACGTTTTCTTAATAATTTAACACTGCAGCTGACTGTTTTCCCCATTTCTATAGAGGTAACAAAATTTGGAACAGGGGAGCTATTTATGTGGCATATCTAAATAGATGATAGATGAAAGTATAGATGCCTCTAAGGACATCTTACGATCGATACAGATCTTAAGATCTACGTCTGAGGAACACTGCATGTGATCTCCCTTTAACATTTTTTAGGACTATAGGATAGGAAAGCAACTGATAATACACCTGGTCTTCAAAAGCTTGGAGCATTGAATGCAGCATAAAAGTTGGGGTCCAACAGCGACAGATACTGATAATATGGACTGCGATAACTCTTTCAAATATTTTCGCCACTGCCATCAACAGATATTGTAATATTTTTAGGTGATCCGTTTGCTCTTTTAGTGTAGGCCGTGTAGGTTAAGTGATACCACATCTTATAGAAACCTATCATTTAAGAGAGAGAGAGAAATAACTGCTTGACATCTGCAACGCCGTGGTATTTTAACCCATTTATGCCGAACCCGGGCTCTTTCACTACTACTGTTATCTAATCAATGGTTTTGTATTTTATTACAACTCATCTTCCTAGCCTTTAATAATCCCAAGATTATTCGCGGTCGTTCACTAGTTCAACCAGTTTTACCCAAATACCAGTTCTTGCACGGAGCGACTGGCATAGGACCTCTGCAACACTGAGGACGAACTGAATTCGAAGATTGAACTGATTGTCAGTAGGTAGGTACATTTCAGGGCACTGAGTTCCTAATAACGATGGTCATAGATCACATAGATGTTCATGGCAATAGGGACTACAGAACAGAGAAATATATGGGAATACTTTACGTTATTTCCAAGTTTCATAATTCAATAAATTGTATAATTATCAAAATGATAAGATTAAATTACGCGTACGCGATTTTGTTAATGTTGACAGCAGAACATATCTTTTTATGGCGCAATCGGACATCTTATGACAGTGAGCGCTAAATTATTAATATATACGCTGTATTTATCAAACGCAGTTGATACCTCGCCTTATCATGTATTGTGTACTAGCTGAGCCCCGTGGCTCAGGGCGGTACGACGATGACCCGCGGTCATCGTCGTACCGCGGGAAACACCGCGGGGCTAAGCTAGTATAAAAAAGTAGCCTAAGTTACTTCTTATATCATCAGCTACCTATCAGTGAAAGTCCCGTCAAAATCGGTCCAGTCGTTCCAAAGATTACCGGGAACAAACAGACAAAAATTGTAAAAAAATATTATTTTGGTACATGTACCGTGTATACATTTGCATTTATTAAAGATTTTAATATTACAAACAGGCACTCCAATTTAATTTATTTGTATAAATATAGATTAAAATATTACACGTAAGTACTTTATATCTAAATAAATTTCTCCGCTCTAACATTATCAGAGTTCGGTAATAGGCTTGGGCAACCTTTCGGGGAACGGTACACATTTCACATTTTAAAGTTCTGTTATGAATTTATGATATAACGAAAATTAAAAAAAAAAAGAATTCTAGAACTGAACCAGATTGAAATGGGACGAAACGGGAAGTCCACCATCTTTCAAATAAAAAAATAATAATCAAAATCGTTTCACCCAGTCGAAAGTTATGAGATAACAAACAAAAAAACATTCGAATTGAGAACCTCCTCCTTTTTTGAAGTTGGTTGATAAGGAAAACGAAATAATGCGAATGAATATAAATGTTACTACAGTTTATAAAAATGTTTTAATTTGTGTTTTCTCAATTATTTGCATTGGTGTTTAAGCCTTTGTGTGCAATATAAACAATGTAGGTATAGCTTACCTGTTGCTGTTCACTGGACAGTCCAAACACGTGGTCGTCTATAGGATAATGTGTCATTGACCTTGAACCGGTTTTATGCATATGGTTTCCACATTTATACAGCACATTCTTTACAAAGAGCCGAACAGCCATTGTGAACACGACCTCGCTTTAATGCTGTTGCCTTCTGACTGGACTGGTTGGATAAATGTTCTCGTTATCTCGATGACTACAAATATTAAAAATGGATCTTATGACTTGGAAAATAAGGCACAATTTGAATATAACAGGATGACAAGTTATTTGTTATGTGATGGATAACAGATAAGAGATATTTGGAAAATAATTTTAATTATGGAATGTTAGGGCTGTGGATAACAACATTATCATTTAAAATAATTTTAAAGTATTTTCGGGCCCGCCCTACCAATAAGGCATTGTGATTGTTTTATTAGATTAAATAGGCCCAAGGCAAAGGAACATTTCCTATTCAGGTAGTCTTGTACAGATTTTTTGTGAATGAAGGATGTATTTGTGGAATTCTGGAATAAAAATAACGACTCCTTAGACGGTTTGCGTAAGTTACTATAATAATAACCATTGTTAACGCTAAGTAGTTATGTAATCGTCTAAAATACACACCTGTGGCATAAATTGCTGTTAGTCAAGGAAAACTACTTTGATTTCTTGAATTAAAATGTAATGCACGTTTATTCATTAGGTATATTTTATTCGCTATTCATATCACTGAATTGCTCTAAGTACCTACCTACTGTATGACTATTTATTAAATTCGCGTGCGTGTTTTTTTTCGAATTCCTGATTTTTAACTCTAAATTGATGCTTGGTGCCAAAATGACTCTGCTCTGCCTGATTGAAAGCATGAGCAGATTCCAAGAGTGGTGATCATCATCCTCAATGCGAATAAAGATATTGCAGCATGGTGACCCACACTATGACCGCCTAGTGAGATGCTTCTTTATTAGGAACTAGCGGACCCGTGCCCACTTCGTTGGGTGGTAAACATTTTTTCTCCGACTTACTTTGCAAATCCGGCTACCATGAAAAAATCTTTCCACTTTTCGGGTTATTTTATATCCTATGTCACTCACAAATAACGTAACCTTCTATTGGTAAAAAAATCTTTAAAATCGGTTCAGTAGATCCAGAGATTACCCCCTACAACGTCACAACTTTACCTCTTTATAATAAAAGTGTAGACATACATACTGTATCGTGGGGGACTTTATAAACATACATAAAACTGACATATGGGATTTGAACCGACAACACTTGGCGCAGTCAGCGCAGTGTGACGGCGTAGAGACCACTTAAACCACTAGGTCAACCGTGCAGTCGCGAATTCGCGACTGCTACAATACCTTAAGCTACAATTTTATGCAACAATAAAATTTATTAGTAACATTTAGGTAAATAAATAAAATAAAACTACTCGTATTAATATTCCATATATTTAAAAGCACCTTTATTCACTAATATTACAACAATTTATAATTAAACTTTTTATAATAACAATACGTCCCTAAACACATAGTTATTGTGTTTATATACAAATGAGAGTTATGTAAAATAATTACGATTTACAACCAATTAATCTCTAAAACATTTAAGCCCTCTTTCACCGGTTACAGATAAGTTTCGGATAGCTTATTAGACAGATGATTTGACGTATCTTCCATAAAATATAAATTGTGTAAAACCATCTGTCAGATAAGCTATCCTGAACTTATCTGTAAACGGTGGAACGGGGCCTTAATATTTACATTATTCATCTGAACATTTGTTGTATGTACACGACGGAATCTAAACCAATGTTTTTACGAAAAGTGTACATTCTAGAGTATTTCTCCATTCTCCATAGAATTATGTATATTTTTGTGTATAAGTGAAATTCATTAAAAAACACATAAAATAACTGTTAAACATGAAAAAATCGGTAAATTAATATTGATATAGAAATGACTGTAATGTTGACTACTTGTGAGCCAATTATAAAATAATTAAGTAGGTACCTAATTAAAGTGTTGCATGGGCCGGCTCGACCGGAATGAAACCACGGCCTCACAGAAAACCGATGTGAAACAAACCTTGAGTAAGTGACAGCGTTGCCAGATTTTTTTTAGTCAAATCGGGATTTTGAGACTTTTTTGAGTTTTTAGTGAAAAAAAGCGGTATTCTTTCGTCGAAAGCGGGACAAAATTAACGCTGCCGGAGGCCCATACCCCAAGCCCTCCCTCCATCCCCTAAAGGCCGGCAACGCACTTGTGACGCCTCTGGTGTTACGGGTGTCCATGGGCGGCGGTAATCACTTACCATCAGGCGATACATCTGCTAGCTTGCCCCCTATTCCATAACAAAAAGTGTAATTGAGAGCATAAAGAGTGATAATCGGAGTTGTATTAAAGCGATTTTCGTACAGTAGGTATTGAGTAAATGTCACCAACCTTGGCAGACAACCGTCAACTTAACGCGGTTCAGCGCAAGAAAATATTTAATGTTACGTAATCGTCTGGCTCGATAATGACATTTATTATTTTATTTCGACCACCGTTTCAGGTGCAAAGGTTGTCCATTCAACGCGGCAATGCTGCAAGTATAATGGACAACTTTCCACCGGAGGGTTTCAGGGAGGGCTTAAATCACCTGTAATATTTGTCTTATAATTTATTGTATCTCTTAAATTGGATGGTATGTTTACAATGTGCCTGCCTCGTTGGTCTCGCGGTTGGCGTGTGCGACCGGTGATCATGAGGTCTCGGGTTCGATTCCCGGGTCGGACCAAATGTTTGTATGATCTACAAATATTTTTTTCGGAGTTTGGGTGTTTTCTATGTATAATATGTATGTATTTACAAAAAAAAAGTATATATGTATTTGTATCAGTTGTCTAGTACCCATAACACAAGCTCTGCTTAGCTTGGGACTAGATGGCATTGTGTGTTAGATGTCCGAAAATATTTATTTATTTAATTTAAAATGTAAATAATATAAGTAAATTGTTTTAAAAAATAATAAACATTACCGATAGCCTTAATCCAGTGCTAAACATCTCTCAGGTATCGGAGGTTTTAGCCTACAATTCCACGTTAAAATACCAAATTATCGAAAAATAACTTATTAAAAAACTATTTTTATGGTATGGGGAACAAACGAGCAGACAGATCGCCTGATGATAAATGACTACCGCCGTCCACGGACATCGCTACTTAAGAGTCATAAGTGCATTGCCAACCCTTTTAAACCCACCGAATCAAAGAAAGGGGTTTTGGGTTTGGGCACTGGTAATTAAGAATACCGTGAAAACCAATGGAAGAAAGGCTTAACACCGGCAGCTTAAATTTTCATATCTTAAGGGTATACATACTTATTGTAAAAGCACTTAGTTTCCACGATGTATACCAGGTGCTTCACAAGTCTATCTCTGGACTAAATGTTCGTTTATAATACCAGTTGTGAAAATTACAACTATGCATATTTTTATCGGTTCGTTGGCTGTTTTCTGTACTACTCGATAAATAAATAATATAATATATGATAATAAATATACTCAATAAATTAACACTCATAAAGAAAAGAAATACCTATACAAAATGATTGTACGTGATTAAATATCTTGTCTATATAAATAATGAAATAATGATTTAGGTATTAATAATCTAATAATATAAATAATTAATAATTAGGTAGTCATAATAATCTTTATTACAAAATAAATAGTATAAAATAATACTACCCATTTTTCACATCTTACGTCAGCCGACCACGTTTGGAATTCGAAATAATTAGAGCTGTGTTATTTGCTGAATCGAAAATTAAAAAAATAGGACCGTTTTCCACCCCGAAGGGAAGAAAACGATTATTTCAGGTCTTGCCGAGGCTTGACCTTCGGAGATAGCCTACCCCACCCATACGTACTCACATGCGTATACTTACCTTCCTTTTGTCTCTGTGTGTACCTTAAGTGCGGGATGAGGCGTGTAGAGGGGCTCCCCCCGCACGGCGAGGCGACGGCGGGCGCGCGAGCGCTCACGATCGCGCGACTTCTTCAGTACCTTACTCCGAAGAGCCGGCAAGAACTTGCTTCGGTCAAGCCTCGGCAAGACCTGAAATAATCGTTTTCTTCCCTTCGGGGTGGAAAACGGTCCTATTTCAGTTCTGTGCCTTCGGCTTGACCTTCGGAGACGTGTCTATCCTCTGCCGGCGCCCATAAGCGTATTGTGACAGAAGTGGGTGTAAAGCAGCCAACGAAAATAAACAAGAGTATTTCAGTGAAAAAAACAGTTTTGTTATTTGTTCGTATTATTTGCATACAAAAATATAGAGCCTAGTCTCATACATAGAGAGACCATATCAAACAAGAATTTAGGAACTATGTCTAATAATATAAATACCACTTAGTCTTTGAATATTAACCCTTACGTACTAGAATACTGAATCTTATAAAGAACAACTCTTACATTTTAATCAATAAAACTCTAGCAATAACTAATAATTCAGAGATTAGTCTATTAACTTACTGGTGCTATCACAGAAGATTGACTAAACACAAGGATTCATAACAGTGCAGAGAATGAATTCCTAAGAATATTGGAGTTACAGGTTCTAGGAGGTTCTACCATTTTACAATAATGTTTGAAAAAATTATCTGAACCTCTCCAGTTACCGTTTTTTAAAATATCATCTAAGGGGACATTATTTTCGTAGTCATGTGATGCCACCGCCGACCTTATCGAGCCTGGGCTAAAATTTATGCCTAATTCCCGGAAAGGAGTTTTCAACCAACCTGCAATTACTGTCCTAGAGGCAGCCTTCACTTCACCACGAGTGGTGATAAATAGATTATGCAAATTAGGTCGGGCATTTCTCCTACAGCCCGAGATATTTATGAGAAGGTTTACCCATTTTACTAAGCTTAAATCAGGATCGCCAGAACAAGATAATTGCCATCCTGACTGTCGACTCTTGATATTGTCTGTTTTAGAACCAAATTTAGGCCAAAACGTTACGCAGGAGTTTGATCTCTCACAATGTTGGTCGTCAATACTCAAGAGAGTTAAGTCATGAATACGGCGTCCAGAAGCCAGCAATAGCAGTAAAGCCACATGTCGAGATACTTGGAATAAGCTATCATCAGACGGGATATGGGACTTCAGCCATCGTAATAAATCCTGAACGTTCCAAATTTGCCTTTTAGATGACAATGACACACACTTATTTAAGCTTATAGCTTTAACCATTGTTGAAACTAAAGGATGACTTGCTAAGTGTTTTTCTTGCGTAGGATCTGCCAAAGTCAATATCACTGATTTGTGGACTAAAATTGTTGATACTGCAAGCTTCCTAACACGAGACAAAAAACCTAAATATGAAGCAACATCCTGGGGGCGTGGATTGCCGGGGGTTTTCTCATTTTGTCTACACCACGTAACCCACTGCAACCAGGCCGACTTGTACGTACGCCAAGTGGAATCGCGCCACGCTGATTGGATGAGATCAATGTCACCTGGGCTTAACTCTGCTATCAACTCGCTCCAGCCCGTATCCTCCAAACCTCGAAAAAGAAATCTTCTGTTTTCGGTAGTGGGCAGTTGGTGGAGAGGTCGATCAAGGACCTGTTGACATTTCGTATTTGAAAGGGAGGGTTCAGAGCCCTCTTCTTCAAATCGCTTCTCCAGAACACTGTCTCCCAACGCGGAACCATCAGAAGGTATATTCCTGAAGATTGGTTGAGGTGGCGAAGCACTCTGGGTATCAAGGGAGGAGGAGGGAAGGCCCATGCCAGCTTGTAATGCCAAGCTCGACTGAAGGCATTGATGAATGCTGCCTGAGTGTCCCATGATTCTATTGACACATACGTTGGGACTATCTTTGATCGACTGGTAGCGAAGAGATCTATTTGAGGAGTACCCCACTTTATGAATATTTTGCTTGTGATCTCTTTTCTGATATGCCAATCTGGAAGAGTCCTTCCCCTGGACAAAGAGTCGGCTACCGAATTGTATCGGCCTGGTAGAAAAAAGGCCTGGATGGTCACTCCTAAACTCTGCGCTACAAGAAGAATTTTCCTGGTTTCTTCCAACAACGTGACCGACCTTGTACCCCCCTGGTTTCTCAAATACGAAACCACTGTTCTGTTGTCTGACTGAATCATTACTGATGTGTTTGCTATAGAATCGTGGCATTTCTTCAATGCGATGAATACCGCAAACAATTCTTTTCTGTTTATGTGCCATTTCGTTTGATCCATTGTCCATTGTCCTGAAAAATATTGATCGCCGACCTGAGCACCCCATCCTTCGTTGGACGCATCTGTTGTAATGAATATTGAGGGCTCCGGACTGAATACCTTTCCTGGATTCCTTACATTGCGATTCCACCAAAGACAGTCTTCGATGGCTCCGGGGCTTAAGACCAGAGATTGGTTGGGCTGATGCTGTGGAAGCTGTCGACCGGCGCGTTGTATGTTTCTGGTAAATAAACGACCCAGAGGGGTCACCAAGGCAGCGAAACTCAACCGGCCTATGAGTGAGGTTCCTGTTCGCCATGACCACCGTCCTATCTGTAACACCTGTTTTAAATCCGCAAGAAGTCGTATTATCTTCTCTTCTGGGAGACGTTTCTCGTTGGCATCGGTATCCCATACAATCCCTAGAAACTCTATTCTTTTTGTTGCCTGTAGGACAGACTTTTCCAGATTTACACACCAACCAAGACTGCTTAGAATGTCTATTGCATAACTCATTTGTTCTTTCAATGCCTGGGGATCTTGGTGCGCAAAGAGATAATCGTCCAAGTAAACTAAAACCCGTAGACCTCTCGCCCTCAGTAAACCTGCTAGCCATTTGCTGACCTGGGAGAAGGCTAGAGGCGCACTGGACAGACCGAACGGGAGAGATGTCATTTGGTAAAGTTCGTCGGCATACCCGAATGCAAGAAATCTTCGGTGACTCTCTTTTATCGGGATGTGAAAATAAGCCTGGCTTATGTCTAACTTTCCTAGGTAGTCCCCGGGCTGGAGAAAATTGGGAACCTGAGTCTGGTTTATCAAGCGAAATTTTCGTGGATTCAGATAATAATTCAAGCGTCGCAGGTCGAATATTTGCCTTAACTTTCCGTTTGATTTTGGAATGAGAAACATTCGAGACAGAAATCCCGTTTTGGCGAAACACTTTTCCACTACGCCCTGAGCTAGAAGTGTTTTGAGCTCCTTGGTCATTGTGTCTGACGGATTGGTCGCGAATCTTCCTAAATTCTCTTGCAAGGGAATGCACAGTGGTTTGGAAACAAAGGGGATCGAGTATCCTGTAATTATTTTTAGAACTGATTTTGGGGCTCCAAGTTTTTTCCATTGATGTAGAAATTCTTGCAACTGCCCCCCTCGAAAATTGTCAGTATGTACGCGGATTTCGTGACTTTTTATTGCTGAGCTCCTTCCCCTTTCTTCGATTCCCATTCGAAGTTCTTTTTGTAGCTGTGTTATAGGATGCTGAGTGATGCGAGGAAGACTGAAATTTAGACGCGTTTTGGACTGTACTGGGGCGAAAGCTAGGCTTACCGGCCTTGGTTTTGACGGTAGTTTGAAGTGCTGGCTTACGAAATGAATTGGTAATACCGTGTCTTCCTTGGGTTTTTGGAGATACGAAAACGGCAGCTGTTCCACCGTTATCCTTAATAAAAGAGCTCAGCTGACGTTCATCAAATAGGTGAGTAGCTGACGGCGGAATATGGTGTAAAGCACTATTGAGGATCTCATTCCGTGTTTTAAAAACCTTACGACGAAGGTCGATTGTTTCTGATCTGTGAGCGCACACAAACTGAAGAATTTGGTCGGAAATCGTTTTGAACTTTGAGTCCTCTGCAACCAACAGTTTAAGCTCTGAACTGGCACCCGGACATTTTTTAATGATGGTATTTAAACCATCTGCTAGGGCCTTACGTTGGAGCAATAAGCCATGTGTTATAGTGCCCAGTATTCCTTCTTGTTTAGTTAACCACGAGGATGGTTGTGGGGAAAGAGTGCCTAACTCAGTGTTCACCTTAAGTGGGCTGAAAACTGATGCAGCGCGCAAGTGTTTTTCTACTTCTTTATAGCGGATACGGCTCCAGCTTTCAGTACCTAATCTTTGGCACTCAATGCCCTCAATTTTAATCTGGGCCAAGGGTTCGGGTATAAGGGGATCTGCTTCTTTCGTCACGGGTAGGAATTGAAGCTCATCCTCACTTCCCTCTTCTTGAAACTCGTCTGGTTCTATAGCAGGAGCTCTCCATGGTGTCTCAGACGGCGTTGACTCTTCGTCACAATCCGAAATACCATTTTCCTTATCAGAGTCCGAATCTTGCCGTCGTTCGATCTTTTCAAGAAGTAAAGAAAACATTTGTTCCATTTTTTGCTCTAAGGCATCTATCTTCGCGTCCTGTGACGTGGAGGGTGAAGGTGAATCAAGTTTCCGTCTGCGCGATGACGGCTGGATGCTTTGTAAGGATACGGAAGATGTACTTCTCCTTTTTCGGCCGGTTGTTTCCGTTATATCTAGACATCCAGACAGGATCTTATCCGCTTCTGATCTGGTATGTAGCATCGGACGCAATACATCAATTGCTTCCTTAAAAAGTTCAGTTCGAGCTGCTGAACCTCGGACACGGTTTGCCACTGCTGGTGGGCCTAAAATAAGAGCTCGTGTAAAAGCCCAATCGAGCAGCTTATATCTTATTTCACGATAAGCCTTCTCCGATAAATGATCCGCCTCTGGTAGAAAGGCGCGAACCAAACCTACAGTAGGTAATGCGTAAACCAGCTTATTGAGCACGTTCGCCTCAATATTTTCTCCAAAAACCTCCTCTTTGGTAGCAGTCGTAACTTGCCAAGAGGTCCAACCATCCGGGAGATGCTCCTGTGCCAATATCTTCACACGCTCCAAAATTTCTTGGTCTTGTTCTGTTTCTGCTCGCTCGTCTAGTAGCTCGCCGAGAGTTACAAGCTTTCCCTGCTGAGCCATCTGAAGCAAAGCGTTATCCTTCACCAAAAGTATCGATGCAAATAAGCAAAGCACAGGGCCCATGAAAGCATAGGGGATCATTCAAATTATAATTACTGAATTACGCAGCTCAAATTGTAAGCCGTGCGGCTCAAACTTGTGAGTGGGGCGTCCCAAATCTTGAGTCGCGCGGCTCAAATTTCGAGCCGCGCGGCCCAAACTTGTGAGCCGCGCGGCCCAAATGTTGAGCCGCGCGGCTCGGATCTTGAGCCGCGCGGCTCGAATTCCGAGCCGCGCGGCCCGAACTTTGAGCCGCGCGGCTCGAACTCCGAGCCGCGCGGCTCGAATTTTGAACCGCAATGAACCGCTTAGGTCACGGTTGGTACTAGTCGAGTGAGCTAGGACCTGTAGAATCCTGGCTGAGTGGCCGATGATTCGTTTGACTGCAAGAGCAGCGTATTAAATCGTGGATGGTATGTCCGACGAAAAAATTCTAAAACTTATAAGTTTGTGGATGTATGGTATGTCCGACAAACATGCATGTACTGGCAAGCATAGCATATGTTAGCGTGAAGGTTCGCAGTTACAAAATTCGATCGTCGATTTGCACTTGAAAGTATACACAATCACATGAGACAAAAAGAAATTGGTAATAACAACTTACCTGGATCTACACTGTAGAACGTTACAACAACGTTAATTCACTACACGAGATCGCACTTATAACTTTTATTTAACTGTTAAATATACGCACGTGTGCACACTAGGTAAGAAATAAGCGTACTGAAGAAGTCGCGCGATCGTGAGCGCTCGCGCGCCCGCCGTCGCCTCGCCGTGCGGGGGGAGCCCCTCTACACGCCTCATCCCGCACTTAAGGTACACACAGAGACAAAAGGAAGGTAAGTATACGCATGTGAGTACGTATGGGTGGGGTAGGCTATCTCCGAAGGTCAAGCCGAAGGCACAGAACTGAAATATTTAATTATGAATATTGCTAGAACCTTTACTAGAATATGACCAATTTAAAGGATAAGTCTCAGTGCAAGATAAGTATTGTTCATATTTTTGAATACTATAATTATGTTAAATAAACTAATTACATGTCTGGAAGAAATCGCCGTGAGCGATAAGACCGCCATTTGATATAGGCACATACTTTGTAATTGATTTTGTTGTACTATTTTTTTACTTTGTGTATACAATAAAGAAAAAAGAAAGTTTTCGGATGGACTAACAAAACTCTGTATTAAAATGAATTCTAAAATATATTTATATTTTTCTAGCAATTCGTGTTTTTGTTTCTTAATTTTAAGACATAATAATTGATGGATTTTTAATGCTCCTATATAAAAAAACCGTATCATAGGTAAATAAAAAGCTGTCTCAATCTCAATTTTCAAACCACTCAAACCAAAAAAATCGATACGAAAGAATCTAGAGTTTCGGCTAGATTTTTGTTTCAAATAAGGTCACTAAATTCTACACTTGACAACATGTGGTCTTGTTTCTTTTTCCAGTGACATCCCAATTTAAATTAGGAAAAAATAGAACTCACTTTAAAGCCCTTCATTCCTTGGGCAGGCCCATAATTACTTGTCAAATAAATTAAGCATTGTATTAACATAGATAACACTAACAAATAAAATACAAAGTAAACATAACAATCATTGGTCACTAGTAAGATGTGTGTCCCTTTACTACTTTCCTTTTAGTTCATTTTCATTAAAGTAAAATATAAAAAGATATACATACATATTTTAAAAAGTATATATATATGTATTTCTATCAGTTGTCTAGTACCCATAACACAAGCTCTGCTTAGCTTGGGACTAGATGGCGTTGTGTGTAAGATGTCCAAAATATTTATTTATTTTATTTATTAGTTCATTCTTTACCATGCTTTCGGCAATTCTATCGATTTTTTTATGATTTAACCAAGTCATTTCCAAGAGTTACGGTTTTTGGAGGTACCTAAGGATTTTATCATTCTAATTTATATTTTAAAAATTAGCATTGTTAGATTTCTTGGAAAGATTTACTTGCATTTCAATTTTACTTACAACAACAAAGAAACAAACCATTTTTTGCTGCTTCAATTTTGATATCAATTATGCAATAAATTTTTTGAATGATCAATCAGTTTGTTAGTATTGATGTCAGATCTTACATTTGTAAAAAGATGTTTAACACAAATATAAAATATAATTTTGAACAACAAAATTCAAGAACTTTTCATTTTCTTTATTAAAATGTATTATTTATAGAATTTATCTACAGTCCAGATCATAAAACATTTACAATGTTCCGTTTATTTACGGATGTTTAAGTTGGACAGAAACCTAGTTCTTGATTGAGGTTTCTTAATTTCAATAGTTTTTAGAACCTCTTATTTCGTATTACTATAATGTTAGGGACCCCTATTAAAGTCAACGTGTTTTAATAAGGTATAACTGTGATATGTAAAAACAACTGCATAATTTACTACATTTATAGTTATTTATGCAACTGTTGTATAATAAGGGGTATTAAAACAGATGAGGCCACCAGTCACCTTAGCAGAAGCAGGCCGGGGCGGCGGCGCGAGTTCTATAAAGTGCTCGCGCCCTATTGTGGATAGGTATTAGGGTTCCTACACAGGAGGGTGCCACCTACAAGTAGTGGGTGGCCCGAGGTACGTCGGGGTTCCAGGGATTTCCTTTCGAGGGTGCACCTGGTTCCTCGGCTTCCAGTACCCAAGATGGTGTGCGGTTTTTAGTCGGTACGAGTCCGACATAACCACCCGTCGGTGGTATCCGAGGGGATTTCCGCACGGAAAAAATAATTAAAAAGGGGTATTAAAACACGAGTGTGGGATAATAGTATCACATGAGTGTTTTAATACCTATTATGTACAGTTGCATACAATACAAGACTTTATCTACACCCATGATATGAATGCTCTATATAAAGTTCTGAAACAGCAAGCTTAATGGCGGACAAAAATGGCGGGATACGACGTGAATTTGAATCAGTTCTTTTTTCAAATGCGGCGCTGCGGTAGTAAAAAGCGCGTGCCTCACAATGTTCTTTTTTTGAAAAATGAGTTGCATTATGAAATTTAGTACAACATTATAACACTCGTTTGGGTGATATAATGGTTATTATGATACAGGCTGTTTTAATGTTGGCAATAAGCTAACTGTTTAAGAAACTTTTATAGAGAATTTATAGCATGGGTGTAGATAAAATAATATTAAGGGCCAGTATCACCACTTATACTAACACCGCGTGGTTCAGCTAGTTTTATATTTATATGGAAACTTTTTGTACAAATGCCAAAAGGATTCCAGTAATTTATTTTAGATATTTTAATATTATAAGATGATCTATAACCTTTGTAAATAAATGACATATTAAACATAAAAACAGATGTACATTTACATTGAGTTGAAAAGGCTTCAGTCGCATGATCTTACGGCGCGCCATATACTATTTATAGGCGCATATTTGTATTTATTTTACTCTGTTGTTGGTATAGATCTTTAATTGGGAACTTCTTCGTTTTAATTCTGAACATTTTTAGAAATGTTCTAGATAATAATCCTTACATAATAAATGTCATATTTGTTAAAATTAATAGTCATGAACATATTAATAAGTCAAATCACAGTGTATTTGTGACACATTTTGTATATGGATTACGATAAAAATACATTTACAAACACAACTTTAGAAGTAAAACATGTAAAGTAATATATGGAATGTGTATATTTACACACTTATTGTATAACATATTACAGGAATGTACACAAACTGTATAACATATAATCAAAAATAAAAATATTGCACTATATAAATATGTACTTGGTGTACAAGAAAGATAAGTACATGTATTACAATGTTAAAAAATAAAATAATTTGTATATTTCAATTTAGTCAAAATCTCACTTTACATTAATAATGATATTGCCCAGGTAATTGTGACATTATTCGAATATAAAACAACATGGTTGTAGCAGCTGCCAATAAATAATTTATAATAAATTCAACACGTCAATTTCTAAAACAAATTTTCGTATACATTGTTTACATATTAAAGATTATGACTTAATTACATCACTAATTTTTTTAAAAGATAATTTGGTTTTCTCTAGGAACCGATTTTGGTGAAGACGCCATCTTGGAGTTCACTGACACGAGATACACTATCTCTTTTTAAAAATTCCCGCCAAAATATACGACGGTTTACACATTCTGTTTAGTAAGTGCAATGCGTCGTTTAAAGATTGGATTTATGACATGGGTGGTCTTACTCAAATCATCATACTCAATTTTTTTTAATATTTTAAAATAATTCATTTTATATTCAGTCTGAATTATCTTTAATATGCATACAAATGTCAATTATTTCCAAATAATGATATTTAAGTTTCGCTTTGAAACAAATACTGCGAAGTATCAAATAGTAGTGATATTCATTTGTAATACCTGGTATCCCGCTATCAAGTAATAGCTTTATGAATAATACTTATTTAGTTGGTGTCCATCTTGGATTTCAGCGATTGGTAATATTCGGACAAAACTTTCCACGCAGTTGGCGCCATAAAACCTTTTGGTGGTTCCTTGCCAGATCGAGCCAGACCTGTGAGTCATGGCATTTATTTAAGTATAAATAAAAATAAGAAAGCTAATGCTATTTGAGGCGACAAATTCTAAGACCTTGATAGTTTAGTAAATTTTGAAACAAATTGGACCCACGCGATTGGGAAGGTTCCTATGTTCACAAAGAGCAGTTATATATCCTACTAGTAACAGAACTAGTGTGTGCTTGATGTTCACCAAATTTGTAAAAGTTTCAATGTTATTTTGCTATCTTCAACTTGACAGTGAATAGGGTAGATAAATACATTTTAGAATTTCTATTTTGGAATCTGTATGACATAAAATTCAGTTTATGCGACACATTTAAAAAATCAACATTGTCTTGACTACCTACCTCTCATCCTAGTTCCAGAAATGAAGTCGAAGTCTTCCTTGCGAGTTGGATCGAAGAAAGCCATCTTTCCAACTGAAGTGTCATATGCGGCCACACGGAACGGAATTATCTGCCAATTAGAAATTCTCTCATGTAATACTTTATTATTTTTATAATGTGAACAAAGGTCACTCAAAAGTTTTATTGAGTGACAAAACATTTATTGTAATAATAGATATAAAAGAAAAAACAAGTTTAAGAACGCCTATAGTCCTGTCGCGATTAGAAAATAGTAGGCGAAAGTCAAACCCCGCACCCTGACCAATTAAGTTCCAAGATTTCATTTGAAACAAGAAACTACATATAACAATCATTAACAGCCTTTCCTCCTAGATATTTTCTTTGATAGGAGGTTTTAGCCACTGTACCACTCTGGTCAAGCGGTTGTTAACAAGTGGTTATTTATTAACATAAGAAATGCATTATGATTTTTGCAAATATTTAATTCAGAGTTAAGGTGTTTTCAAACAATATTTACTGTATGTACGTATAACTGCCTCGGTGGCGTAGTGGTAGCGTATGCGACTGCTGTGCTTGAGGTCTCGGGTTTGATCCCGGGTCGAAACATTTTTTTTTCATGTATGACCAAATGACTCTACTCTGCCTGATGGAAAGCATAAGCAGAATCCAAGAGTGGTGGCCACCATATTCATTGCGAATGCAGACAATGCAACAACGCAGCATGGTGACCCACACCAAGGCGGGCTAGTGATGCTTCTGCATCGTTAGGCCTCCGGTCTCGCACTCACCAACGAAGCACGACAGCACGAACGCTGTCATTTTACGTTGATATTCTGTGCGAGGGTAGTTTGTACGATCTGCAAATATTTATGTATTTACAAAAAAAAAAGTTTATATGTATTTATATCAGTTGTCTAGTACCCATAACTCAAGTTCTGCTTAGCTTGGGACTAGATGGCGTTGTGTGTTAGATGTCCGAAATATTTAGTTATTTATTATTTACAAAAAAGTATATAATTATTTTATGAGTCAATCTAGCTTTCAATCCGAGCTCTTGGTGCTCAGTTTGAAACTAGATGGCGTGGTGAGTCAGGACGGCCCAAAATATACACAATACAAATTTTCATAAAAAACAATCAAACCGACTTCAAAAAAACATCCATCGAAAACACCATGCCTAGAAACACTATGCTATAATGCTATAAATTGCTATGTGACAACTCTTGTTTATACATAATTCTTCATTCATTTAAATAGTAGTATTATAATGCGTGCTAGGTACCTAAAATCTGTTTGAAGTCATAGAACCTCCTTTTTTGAAGTCGGCTAATGAAATAGAAATAACAAAAAACTGTTTAATATTTCCTGTCGGAAAGATATTAAAAAACCTATGTCTTTTTTAAATTTAACATTAAATACAAAACTAGTGTAAAAGCTCACCTCGAGGTCGTTGAGTCCAGGTGCGTTCTTTAACACGATAGCACCATGTCTCGGGTCGTACAGGTCACCAGCTCCGGCCGGGTGGGGTACGCCGGCCGGGTCTCGACCCACTATGTAGTGGTTGGCACCCGCGTTCATACGACACTTGGCATGCCATTGAACCTGTGGGGATAAGTCCGCATGTCAATATCTCGGACCTCTTAAAATAAGCATATTAGAGATGTGAAGATCACGAAGGTCGATGAACTGGAACATATTACCAGTTGTTGTGGAGAGACTTGGGGGAGGCCTATGTCTAATAGTAAATAAATATTTAGAAAAAATATTTTAAAATAAGTATATCATCGAAATGCCGTATCTGCAGATACCAATTAAGCAAATCCTCAGGGATTATTTAAAATTACTCGTCAGATCTCATTCAAATTTAAATAGGTCTACACGACAAGCACACCAGCTGTCGGAAGTTATGATGTAACAAACACAAAAAATACATACAAAACACGAATTCATTATTTACCTCAGTAGGTCCCGCATACATCATGGGCGAAGGAAATATGGCGAGAATGGTCGACTGTGGGTCCAACACGCCTTCGCTGAGCACAGCTTTGTGCTGGTTGATACGCACTTCTAGTGGGACGTCGTCATCTTTCGTCCATCCACCTAAAAGTAAAAGTTAAAATATGATCTTTCTTACATATATACAAGACCTTCAAATCTTCAAGAAAAGAGCGTACTCCTTAAAAGGACGGCAACGCACTTGTGACGCCTCTGGTGTTGCGCGGCGGCGGGATGGGCGGCGGTAATTGCTTTCATTTCGGAAAATATAATTATTACAGCTTTTCATTTCTATTATAAATTTTAATCAAATCACTGAAATATATTGCTCAATTGAGTAGTCAAAAACAGTGACGTCACAAGTTTGTATTTAGTACATTTTTCATACAAAGTTATCGTTTTGACAGATACCTTATTCCTGAATCGGAGGAGATCTATCTATACCCACCAACATTCGTTATTATATATAGATCTATTAATGCTTACCAAGTGGATGCAATAGTAGGACTGGTTTCTTGAATCCTCTCTCGAGTAACTGACGGTGTGTATCTTGCATAAGAAGAGCATGACCGTTGTGAATGGGGTTACGTAGCTGTAAGGGAATTATAAAAATACATAATATCAATCATTAAGCACCCATAAGAATATCTATCTATATTAAATGTTATGTAGACGTATACTGAATTATGTAACCAGATCAAAAATAAAAGAAATACATAAGACGTTACCATCGATTATAAAGGAAATGTTACTGTTGGGTATAATGAACGGTCGCATCGCTAAATGCGATCTCTGTCTGTGAGATGGATATGGTAAACGCAAATATATATATATATATATATATATACACACACTCACACACACACACACACACACACACACACACACACACGTACATTCACGCACACACATACATTCAAGCACACATCGATATCGATTATATTGTAACGAAGAAAGATTATTCCAGAACAACGGTTGTGACGCCTAAAATCGCGAAAGTGCTTGTTGATTTCTTGAGGCACAGAATAATGAACCATACATCGATATACATAGCGTCGAAATAGATTGATCGTCGCTCGAGCGCATTCGCCGGCGTGTTCTTGAGATCGGTCAACGACCTTGTAGTATGTACTCGAATGTGTAATAACGGCATGTGGTATAAAAGGACGTCTCGCGGGCCAAAGTTCAGTTCAGTTTCAGCTACAGTGCGATAAATATCTGAGTGATATCAGTGATTAACCTCGCGACCTCGTCGATAATTAAGGACTGTTATTATAAGTTAAATTGTGATTTTAAGAGTATTTTAATAAAGTATCTTTTACACGTCAGAATGTTTATTTCTCAAATCAATCGAACCCTAACACGTAACAATATTTTAATGTTTGTAAAGTCCGACATCATTGCACCGATTATATTATCTATAACTAGCAACCCATCCCGGCTTCACACGGGTTCTTTACATTAAATATAATATAGCCTAATAATATGTCACTCTGAGAAGACGTGCGGCTTAATTTTTTCCGACGTCTTCTATAAATATCGTTATATTTTAGCCAATATACTCAAAAATTTAACAAATTATATACGAAAACCTTCCTCGAGATTGACTCTATCTATTGGTAAAAACCGCATAAAAATCCATCAAGTAACTTTCTAACAGACAGACGCGGCAGAGGACTTTGTTTTATAATATGTAGTGATGTTTTAAAGGCGACTGGACATTTTGCTTCCACATCACTTATCCATACATATAGAACAGCACTTACTTGGAAAGCAAACACGGCGTCAGCACCAAGTTCCTTGAATTTTTGACTGAGCTCATTAGGCGTGAGGCGGTATGAGTCCAATCCATCGTTCCAGCGAATACGTTCGAACACTTCCAAGTTCCCGCCCACTAGCCAATCTCCTGCTTCTTTGATCATCTGAGAAACACAAACAAAAAGAAATGTAAGAACGTACTTTGATGAAGTAGTATTATCTATTTTACTCTATTTACAAACTAGACTGCAAAGTTGAGAATTTAAATCACTCAGGTGCGACATTTTTGGATAAAAGGTATCTTCTGATATCAAGTGGATCCATTCCTAAATACACAGGACTATAAGTAAAAGTAATAATAAAGTAATATAACGACTGCATCACCTTTTATCTAATCTTCCCTTATCAAATTGCCATCGTTCTACAAATACATTCCATTTGTAAAGATACTAATACATTCCGTTTCTTAAGATACAAAAACATTAGAGCAACACAAGCCGGAGGATCGGAGAGGAGTAGTCATAGCGTCTTTATTCGAATCATAATATACAAATTTTAACAAAAAAAAAACGACTTCAATCTGGACCAAATTTAAATGGGACCACACGGAAAGCACTAGCTTTCAAACAAAAAAAGAATCATCAAAATCGGTTCACCCAGTCGAAAGTTATGAGGTAAAAAACATTAAAAAAAAATACAGTCGAATTGAGAACCTCCTACTTTTTTTTAAGTCGTTTAAAAATAGACTGTCATTTTTGGTAGGAGAAATTTTCACACATACACATTCTCTTTTTACATTTTAAACTCACATACAAAAATAATCGCCTGTCACTACGAAAACTCGCACATAACAATTAAAACAAAACATTCTCAATTTCAATCGTGTCATAACAGTGTAATGCTCATGTAGGCCCATTTGAGCTTATACTTTGATAGAGGGGGACGCCTGTGTATGGCTACTTCCTTCAGTGTTGCTGTATATACAAATACATTTCCTTTCTAAAAATACAAATACATTCCACTTTTAAAGATACGAGGATTCTTACAAGTGGGAGCTCATTAGATATCTACCTTGATGTAAGGATGTTCCGCGTTATAAATGCCGAACTGCCTGGAACACCTCTCTTCTTTCCTATGCGGGAAGAACTCAGGTGCCCTGAGTACTGCAACGGCCTTTCCATTGTAAACAAGAGCGATTGCGTTAGCTCCTGTGAGACGGTCTTTTACTTCGGTGTCTACTGCTAGAACAACAGGAACTGATTGATTGACTACTGACCCATCAGGTAGCACCATACAGTTCGAGTGCATAGCCTGTGAAGAAATTCATATTATTAAAACTTTTTTCGCCTTTTCCCAAATTGCTTAACTCTGCAATATGTTGAACTAAGTGGTTGCCAGAGGGCCACGAACCCCTTAAATTATATTATTGAAACGTATAATATTAATAACGTTTATTTATTTTCCCATTTAAAAAAAAAAATGCCGATAGAAGTAAAAACATATAACTTAGAATATTATTTGTAAAATTAAAGTGTAAAATTAGAAATTTCATAATGTTTAAATTAAAATCAACATCAAACATTAGCATGTCGTTGACGCGAACTCATAAGATTTTCCCCTACCAAAAAGTTCTCAACGCGGCTTAACAGGTTTTCACTTCAAAAAGTATGTGTGTCGGCTCCAACGCATGACTGGTGTTTAAGTCACGTCACGGGCTAATATGAAAATTGTTTCTTATGGAGTAAACTCCAAACAAAACTAATTAATACCGTGACATCATAATATCAATTCAAATTTGGAATCTATACTTATAATAATAATTCCCTCGAAATTTTAACAAAAAAAAACCGACTTCAATCTTAAATGGGACCATATTCGGGAAGCACCAGTTTGCAAATTAAAAAGAATGATCAAAATCGGTTCACCCAGTCAAAAGTTATGTGGTAACAAACATAAAAAAAAAATACAGTCGAATTGAGAACCTCCTCCTTTTTTTGAAGTCGGTTAAAAATGTAACAGGTCCGATTCTGTACATTTAAAAATATTTTGAATTATTTTTTTGGGGGGCACTCCAAAATCGATACTGAAGCCAAACTGTCATTTTTAGGGTTCCGTGCCAAATGCGAAAAACGGGACCCTTATAGATTTGTCATGTCTGTCTGTCTGTCTTTAGGGTTTCGTGCCAAATGGAAAAAACGGAACCCTTATAGATTCGTCATGTCTGTCTGTCTGTCCGTCTGTCTGTCCGTCCGTATGTCACATCCACTTTTTTCCGAAAGTGTAAGAACTATAATGTTGAAACTTGGTGAGTAGATGTATTCTGGTAACCGCATTAAGATTTTCATACAAAAATAGAAAAAATCCAATCAATTTTGGGGGTCCTCCCCCATACAAAGAACTGAAACTCAAAAATTTTTTTTTCATCAAACCCATACGTGTGGGGTATCTATGGATAGGTCTTTGAAAATGATATTGAGGTTTCTAAGATCATTTTTTTCTAAATTGAATAGTTTGCGCGAGAGACACTTACAAAGTGGTAAAATGTGTGTGCCCCCCCCCCCTCCCCTGTAACTTCTAAAATAAGAGAATGATAAAACTAAAAAAAAATTTATGATGTACATTACCATATAAACTTCCAACGAAAATTGGTTTGAACGACGAAATCTAGTAAGTAGTTTTTTTTTAATACGTCATAAATCGTAAACTGTAATTTACCTTTCATTCAATCAACACAAATATAAAAATAAAATAAAAATTATATTATGTTACTTGCTGCTGCGGAACCCTTCATGGGCGAGTCCGACTCGCACTTGGCCGCTTTTTTTTTCATTTTTGTCTGTCTGTCTGTATCTTGGCCGCGCATCACGCTGAAACTACTGAATGGATTCGCACGCAGATACTACGAGGTAGGACATGGGATACTTTTTATCCCGAAATTCAGCATGGTTTCTTGGAGAGAGGGGATGAAAGTCAAAACATGTACTTGTAATTCAATAACACATAGTCCGATTTCTTTCATTATTTTTTTGCTAGAAAGTGGAAAAGTCTTTTTTTTGTCCGCGACTGTACACTGCCTGTGGGAAGCTGTGACAGATATGTAAATATGGCGGTACGAACTTCGCCGGGTCAACTAGTTCTTAATAGAAATGCTCAGACTTTCGTTTGAGTGGTACCGACAGTAGTCGCACTAGATGAGATGGTCGAGCTGTTCTTAGCATTTCCCAAAAACATTCTGATAAGTAAGTTCCTTATTTGACATGAGGAAATTTGTGAGTGATGGATGTAAGGACATTCCTTTGCACTATGCGATGACCATCAACATGTGTACACTTAGTTGTTATCGAAAACATCATCAAAACAATCATCTACATTAGATACTTCCATTAACGAGCCGATGTAATTTTTATAGTGTATGTATCTTTTTATGAGTACAACAAGCGTAGATAAAAAATTAAAGTGCTACATTACTCTTTTGGATTATTTGTACACTTTTAACGAATGTATAATATTGCTTTAAATTCGGAATACCTGCCTCTGTGAAAGTCAGTTCTATAAAGTCATGCAGAATTTAACTCGTTATTGACTGCCATAATTTCTTTGAAGACAGTTTCTCTTTTTTGTGTTGGGTTAGAAAATCCCTTCATATCTCTAGCTCCTAGGAATCAAGATCCAGAAGTATGTGTTACAACTAAAATAAACAAAAAGACCGACTTCTGGAACTGGACAAAATTGAAATGGAACCACACGAGAGCACCAGCTTTCAAATAATAGGTCTTTACCTATGAATTTCCGTTTTGTATTCAATAAGTGAAAGTACTTATTTTTTCAAACTTTTTTATTTCTGTTATTCGAAGTAATCACCCATGCAATCAACGCATCTTTGCCAACGCATGGGCAGTTTATTGATGCCCTTCTTGTAAAAATCAGCTGGACGGGAGGCAACAAACTCTTCAAAGGCATTTTGTACTGCCTCTAGGGAATTGAATTTTTTACCCACTAAAAAGTTGTCTAAATTTTGGAAAAAGTAATAGTCGGTAGGTGCAAGGTCTGGTGAGTATGGCGGATGAGGGAGAGCTTCCAACCCCAGCCCTTGCAGCTTGGAGACTGTCTGTTGCGCAGTACGGGGTCGCGCGTTGTCGTGAAGGAGCAGTGGGGACGACCGATTGACCAAAGCTGGTTGCAGATGTGCAAGCTTCTCCATCATTCTCTCCAGTTCTTCACAGTACACATCTGCATTAATGCTCATTCCGTTTTGTAAAAAGCTGTGGTGAATCACACCCGCACTAGACCACCAAACAGTGAACATCACCTTTTTAGGGGTCATTTTTGGTTTAGGGCATTGCTTTGGTGCTGAACCAGAGTCTAACCAACTTGCTGAGCGCTTTCGATTGTCGAACAGAATCCATTTTTCGTCGCACGTAACAATTCGTTTCAAAATTCCTTCATTTCTTTGCCTGTTGAGCAGCGCAAGGCAGGTCTCGACGCGTACGTTGCGCTGGCGATCGTTAAGGTCGTGGGGCACCCATATATCAAGCTTTTTTACCTTGCCAATTTGTCGCAAATGAATCAATATTGTTTTGATGCTTACATTAAAAACTGCTGCTAGCTCAGCTGTAGATTGAGTTTCGTCAGCTTCCACAATCGCCCTTAATTCATTATTGTTAACCAAAGTCTCCGGACGACCGCGAGCTTCATTTTTCAAGTCAAAATTTCCAGAACGGAACCGGGAAAACCAATAACGGGTTGTGCGTTCGTTTGTACAGTTCTCTCCGTAAACGTTTTTGATGTTACGTGCCGTTTGTGTCGCGTTGGTGCCACGACGGACTCATATTCCATAATTACACGAATTTTTAAAGTATCCATTATGATGAAAAATGTTCAAATGTATTGAAAATACAACGCTAATCAAAAAACAAAAGACTGAGTTTGTAAATAGAATGGTCATGGTTTTAAAACAAAATTAATTTGAATTTAGAATACAGAGCCATTACAAACTTTTTTTATTTGAAATGACCAGTACTGAAGAAAGGCAATTTCATAGGTAAAGACCTAATATATAAAAAAAACATGAAAATCGGTTCACCCAGTCGATAGCTCTGCGGTAACAAATATAAAAAAAATACAGTCGAATTGAGAACCTCTTCCTTTTTTGAAGTCGGTTAAAAAAACCCGACTACAGGCCTCAGATGACCGGACTCTAATTAGGATGCGGCCATGTGATTTCAGTTCGAACTTTGAATACACCCCAACCTTTTTATGACATTTATTATCCTAAACTTATTTTTTATAGTAACTTACCGATAAATATTCATGTTCTCTCATAAATCCTTTGAGAGGATAAGCCCAGCCCTCTGATAGCACCTGAAACAAGCATTATAAAATATAGTGGAAAATATTGATATGTTTGATATTTAAAGATGTTTGTCATGATAATTTATCTTTATTTTTTTATTAAAACTACTACAAAGAAATGCCCGCTATCTAAACAGATGATTTAATAAATGCGTTTCGTCACATTGGTATGTTTCCCTCAGATACAATGTTCAAAAATAAACAACAATACAAATATATAGATAGAATAAGTATATATATATTGATAATATATTATATATATTAATAATAATAGTATGACCGATTGGTTGCTATGTTAAGTATCTTTTCTATATTATGTGTTCGAAACCGAACGTTTAGTAACCGTAATTTTCAGTGGCCACACTGGGGTTTGACATAAGTGACATTTTAGGTTAGGTCAAAATGTTATTCGCTAAGTAGATGGAAGTCTCGAGAAGGACTGCCTTTGAATAAATTAGCGCGTGCGGACGCGTCCCTTTTTGGAAAAGGAGGGCAGGGCCTAAGAGTTGTTGAATACACCCAAGCTAGGTTCGGTGATTGTTGTTTGATGTAGTTGATAGTTGTGTGCCTGCAGGGGGCCTGGGGGCCTATCAACATTACGGGAAATAGAACATTCGAGAAACTGTCGAATAATGGCCGGCGCCGTAGCTTCCAGTTTGATATCGTTGTGGCCACTGTGTCGGTTAAGCTATTAGTTAATTGTACCAGAAATCGGGCGTGTAATGCGGAGCCGGGACTCCGCCCTCGACCTTATGTGCTTGGAATGTGTAACTCAGAATACTTGTGTGGTTAATGAAGCTAGCATCAACAGAGGTACCTCTCTCCTCAGCGAAGACTCAAGAAATCTTAATTAACACAAGGGTGAGTCAACATAAATTTACAGCAATAATAGGAAAAAGGGGTGTTGTCGCCTCTAGTTGACCTCCTTTCACCGGTGACCGGTCTACAAGTGCTTAGCTTATACATATGGGCCGTCTAAGGCTATCCACAAGGGTTCCTTCCACTCCAAGGGAACTTAGCACTGGTGGACGGAATAAACATATAATTTTATATCGAAGCTTTAATAAGAGATACATATTCTATTAATGGTGACGATATACCGTGTAAATGGATTATGAATTCGGAGAGCCAACACCCTATTTATCCCTTGAGTGTTGTATAATCAAGGCGGAGAACATCACTGAAAAAAAAAGGGAAAACTTGAGACGAACCAACAGTTCTGGTCAGCATTATAGGTATAGTAAGTTAAGGCCTCCTTTCTAAGGAGAAAGTCCGAAGTAAGTTTATGAAATAGTAATTGACTTTTAAGCATTCAACGAAGTTTTTAGGCGAAGGCCTACACGCACTGGCGTTTAGGTTGTATTTCAGAAGATTTATTTAAGTTAATTCCATAAATAAAAGTCTTGTTTGAAATGATTTCAAATTCATGTCTCAAATGGACATGAGATGATATTAATTTACAGATGCAATTTACATCAGTTGCATATCGGGTATTTCTATATTTTTACTGACATTAAAGTACTTAGTGTGCCATAGGTTAGTGACCTTTTTTTTTTTTTTTTTTTTTAAGTGTGGAAATCCCCTCGGACCGTCACCCGCGCCGGGGCTTGCGGCGGGGCGGTGTGTCGGACTCAAACCGACTAAAACCACACGGTGTGCCACTCTGCGCCTGAGGAGGGAGGAGTCCGGGAACTGCTGTTATTACGCCGTCCAGACCCCTCCCAGCGCTTGCCCGCACAGAAGCGGGCACCCTCTCCAAAACCTCTCAATTTAGGCGACGTACGGCACACTCGTAACGTCGCCTCCTCGCGGGCGGCCACTAGAGCGGATGGAAGGGAAAGCCCGTCCCGACCATCCGCGGCCACACTCAGGGCGGCATGAGGCGCAGGTGAGCGCGCCTCCGCTGCCCGGTTCGCCGGCGGCGGATTGGGTCCGAGTGGAGGTCGTCCTCCCGGGCCTTCTCCGCCACCTCCTTCTGCGAGATGACATCTTCGCAGAAGGTTGCGACCGCGGTAAAACTGCTGTCGCTACCGGCCATGGAGCGTATGACGGCCGGTAGCGAGAGATCTCCTCCGATGACTGCAGTGAGGGCCCGGCGCTGCGACGCCCATGCGGGGCAGATCGCCAGCGTATGCTGGGCCGAGTCTTCACTGCAGTCGCAGTGGTGGCAGGCGGGACTCAATTCCCTCCTAGCGACCGAGTGCAGGTACTTCCCGAAGCAACCGTGCCCGGAAAGTACCTGCGTCAGTCGGAAGGAAAGGGTCCCGTGCTGCCGCCCTGCCCACTCGAGGATGACCGGCTGGAGAGCCTCCACGGCGGCAAAGCCAGCGCGTGGAGTCTCCAGTCGGAAAGACCAACGAGCCATCGTGGCTGGACGGGCGGCTTCACGCCACTCGCGTACCTCTTCCGGCGGAGGGCGAATGCCACTCTCCGCACGGAATTCAGCCACCCGTCGATAAACTTCGGCGAGCACTTCCGCCTCCAAATCCCACGGGGGTGTCCCGGCCAAATGGGTTAGTGACCTACACTAACCTATGTAACAGGACTAACAGGACCAATAATTTTGTGATAAGGGTTTTATTTGTTTTGTATAATATGTGTGTATTTAGTAATGTGTAGCAACGGATAGTTGACCTCGACCTTAAACGCTACCAGGTTAAGGGTCGTCCATCCGCCGTCATTTTATAAAATATATTTTTAAATGCAGTTATATTTTTTTAAAGTATAAAAAAATATCAACATCCTTCTTATAATTTTTCTTTTTTATAATATTCTCACACATCTCATTCGCAGCCGTCACCCCGTCAAGATTTGTCCTGGTTGGGAATCGAACCCACGGCCTATGACATAGTTATCAGGGTCACTAACTAACAGGTCCATCATAAATGCTCATCGAACGTTTCTTACGAAGTATTAACGATTACGGGCAACTTTCTACTACATCAGTTTCAGAATAAGATTACTATATTAAGATCGCAAATTTTCCTATACTCCTTCCTTTACTCAAATACCCTGTGTGGGCGATGTGATAACCGAGGATAAAGATTGTATTATAAGCAAATAACACAAGATGTAACAATATTGTTGGGTTTTACGCAATATCTTATCTAGAGCCGAAATTTAAGTGCTTTACAATCGGATTAGTGGTCTTTCAATCTATTATGATAAATTCGGCAAATTTCAATTTGGTCTTATTGTTATATATATGTTCAACATAAACAGTTAAGCAATTTGCTAGTTCCAAATTGAGTTTTTTATCACTCGCGTAAATCCATCAATGTGTTACAAATGTTGTTTTTATCATAGAAATAAAACACAGGCGACGCGTTGTCATAATGATTCTTCCGTGACTTTGGTTTGGTCACATATTAATGGACATGTCTTATAAGGATAAGCCCAAAGCTAAACTTTCTATTCCTTTAAAAAGACATCTCTAGTTCTGGAGACGTAACATACTTAAGACCGACACTAATAACACCCAGACCTTGGACAAAAATTTGTGTATCACACAAAGTGTTGTCCCATACGAAGATCAAAACAACTCTCAGCGTATTAGAAAGTCAGTGAGGAGACCACTTAAACCACTACACTACATCATCCGTGTGCAGCTGAAACTCGTATTAAACGTTTTTTCTAGAATACCATGCACATAGATATGCCACCGTAAGATTGTAAAAACTGTTAGATTATAATCTACCTAGCGAGATTGTAAACTGTCGAAAAATTGTCAACTGTGACATACTATTTTTCGTTACATTATAATGTATCGAAACAAAACCATTAAATTACAATCTGTCGCGCGTTAAATTGTCAGTGTTTCGCCAACAATTTGAAAAATATTCGAAATAAGCGTCTCCACAGAGCCAATAAATAACTGCAACAAGCGTATTGTTTCGATGTTTACCGCCGAAAACAGAAACACGGTTCCCAACATTTGTTGACAATTTTTGTTGACAACGCGAGGAAATTTCAGAAACTTTTTTCACCAACACGTGTTGACAGCACAAATGTTGCCAACTTTTGTTCGGTGAAGACTCGGCTTTACAGTATGCTGTTCTATGGTTGCCTGCAAGAGATTGCCTTATGGCGATAAGGCCGCCAATTGTGCGTCCTAGTTTTGTGTTACCTATGTAAATAATTGTATGCTTGTGATGTAATAAATCTGGTGTACAATAAAGTGATATTATTATTATTATTCTATAGCCATAGTTAGGTTAGAACATCTTTAATTAATCACAAATTCATTATACTGCCACAACAATTTTATGTAACTAATTCTAAAGCTGTGAGGTATTTTCAACATGAAATCAATTTACAATCACAAAAATACTTTACATTCGACAACAAACGAATTAACATAATCGACTGCTGATCATGAAGTCTTGGGTTCGATTCCCTGGTCGGACCAAATGTTTGTGTGATCTACAAATATTTGTTTCGGAGTTTGGATGGTTTCTATGTATAATATGTATGTATTTACAAAAAAAGTAATATATGTATTTGTATCAGTTGTCTAGTACCCATAACACAAGCTCTGCTTAGCTTGGGACTGGATGGCGTTGTGTGTTAGATGTGTGAAATATTTAACATACAAATATGGCGGCGCGGGACATATGCTGGTCAACCTATCAGCGCGCCTATCAGATGCGATCCGTCGCATACCATATTACAATTTGATGGTCTCACTTCGCTTAATTATAATCTAACTATAAATAATACCTTAAATTGTAAGCAGTAAGTTATGGTTCACAATCTTTCGACAGATTACAATCTCGCGAGATATATTACAATCTAACGGTTTTGACAATCTGACAGTAACAAATACACAATTTTCCATAATCTTATTATTTCATATGGATAGCGCATACTGTGTTTACGAAGTAATTTGTAAACATAGCAAAGATTACAATATGTACATGTATGTTACATACATCATACAAAGGGCTATTGTTAGATCACGCACTCGTCCAATATGCCAACGCTGCAGTCTCCATGACACAAGGTGTGTTACATACATCATACAAAGGGCTATTGTTAGATCACGCACTCGTCCAATATGCCAACGCTGCAGTCTCCATGACACAAGGTGCCGACTTAGAATTACGAGAACACACCACAAAGACCTGTTATGAGATCAACGGTGCCACGAAGGTGATGACAGCATTACGAACATGGACAACAAAGGCCTGTTATAAGATCAACACCGCGTCACTAGCACAAGGCGCCGACACAGCATTGTTATAGTATATATATTTAAGATTTGTCATTTCTACGCACACTTACTTTTAAGCCAACATCGCGTTAGCAACTTAGACTAATTAGTTATAGTTTAAATGTAATTTTTATAATCTTTTATTAAATTAACTTCAAGTTCTATTTCGTTTCTCTAAAACTCCTTCGGCTGTGGCAAATACGTAATTGGCGCAGTCGGTAGGATACTCGCGGGTCGTTTCGCGAGCTATAAAGATCTCTAATATCGAAATCCGCGTTCGCGAGCAGCCCGAGCGGCCTTCAAGCCACTGTACGAGTATCCAGAATCTACGAGAGCTGCAGCCACTGGGAAGAGTATCCGAACATTGATACGCGGCGAAACGGAATGAAAGGGTGAGTGCACAGAATCGTTCTTGTGTTGCTATTCCTTTACCTTGAAGTTTTTATTTCCCAAAATTTTCCACCCATAGTAACTCCCGTATTAGAGAGTCTGCATCGAGCCAGATTCGTCGACGAGTATAACTAGATAGTGGTAGGAATTTGGATTTAAAAGATTATAATTATAGTTTAGAATTACTTAAATCAATAATTTTTTATTCTTCAAAATTTTCCACCCTAGTAACTCCCGTATTAGAGAGTCTGCATCGAGCCAGACTCGTCGGCGAGTACAACTAGATAGTGGTAGGAATTTGAATTTAGAAGACTATAGTTTAGAATTAAATCAATTACCTAGAGTTAAGATAATGACGGAGCGCAACCCGGACATAATTTTTAAGGCTTTACGCCCTGTACCGGAGTTCGACGGGAACCCACATATACTTACCCGATTTATTAAGTTATGTGACCAAATAGTATATACCTACCTTAGTACGGAACCCTGCGATCAGTTATCGAACCTTTGCTTGATAAATGGAATTTTAAATAAAATCACAGGCCCCGCCGCTAGTATTATAAATTCAAATGGCATATCTGATAATTGGCTAGACGTTCGGAATGCATTAATCAATAATTTTGCAGACCAAAGGGATGAAACTGCCCTTTATAATGACCTCTCTTTAGCCAACCAGGGACAAAGATCACCACAGGAATTTTATGACCACTGTCAGACACTATTTAGTACAATTATGACATATATTAGCCTTCACGAGACAATATCCACTACTATTGAAGCCAAGCGCACTTTATACAGAAAACTAACCATGCAAGCGTTTGTAAGGGGTTTACAGGAACCTCTAGGTTCACGCATTAGGTGTATGAGACCTGACACGATTGAGAAAGCTTTAGAATATGTTCAGGAGGAAATGAATATATTGTATTTGCAGCAGCGCAATGACATAGCTAGTAAATTACAGCCGACCCCTAAGGTCACCCACTCTACTCCTGTACATACCCCGAAACTTTCAAATAACTATAGCCATAGCCCAACCGCATCATATTGGCCTTCACACGTAGCAAATAGGCCGCCACCTCAGCCGATGCAACCTTTTAGGTTTGCACAAGGGTTCAGGATGAATCCTATGCAACATCAGCCCTCACCACAGGTACGTATGCCCACACACACACAACACATGTTTAGTGCTAGGCCTCCAAATTATAATCTACGAAGTAATACGTTTAGGATGCCACCTAGAACTCAACCCAGTCAGCCACCTGGCCCCGGACCGATGAGTGGTATAGAACACTTTAATCCCAGGCCGATGCCACCTCCAGGAGGAATCCGCAGACATGACTGGCGTACCCAGGGCAATCCACCACCTAATAATTACTTTAAATCTCGTGAGATAAACTTTAATGAGTGTTACGATGATAGCTATTATTACGACCACAACTATAACCCTGACTATGACTACTTTTCACATACCAATGACTATACCCCCTATGACGACTATGACACGAATCAAACACAGTATCAAGGCCATGATCTTCCTTTAGAGTACTCTTATAACAATTCAAACGATAACCTTGAGAGTGCCAATTCAAATTTTCGGACGGATCAGAAATTAGAAAAGCCAGGATAGAAATAAACTTACAAACACAGAGACAGTTACCATTTATTCAGATATCAAATCCCCCTTTAAAATTACTTATCGACACCGGTGCTAACCAATCATTCTTAAGCCCGGAAGCCGTTCAAAACTATTACCCTGATATTCCTTTAAATTACGATCCATTTGAAGTAACTAATGTACATGCTACTACGAGAAACAACTACTCTATAACACTACCGTGCTTTAACGAATTTAATGACCCGGATAATATACGTTTCTTTGTCTATAAGTTCCACGATTATTTCGATGGTCTTATAGGACTTGACTTAATGACCAAATGGGAAGCTAAAATAGACCTTAAAGACAAGACCTTGACTACACGACATACAATAAACCCTATTAAAATATACAACTCCCACAATGTGAATTTATACGAGGATATTATCCCTGCAAAGAGTTATAAGGTAGCTACGTTACCGATAAGTGCCCCGGATGGCGATGTAATTATTCCAGAACAATTAATTTGTAACTGCACTATAGCTGAATGTCTAACTACTGTAAAAGATAACCATGCTCTTTTAGAAATTTTTAACCCTACTGATAACGATGTTGTATTTGCACTTGAATACTCAATTAAAGCAGACGCCTTATCTAGAATTGAAATTCATAACGAGGAAACCAGTTCGATCATTGCAAATCCCACCGAGAAGACTCCCACTATAGATAATTCAGCTACTAGTACAGCCCACACAAGCCAGGAAAATCCAATTTTAGAAGTACCTATTACAGACGAGCCCCTTAACAAATTTCACCGACAGTTAGTTATCACTATCGTAAAATACCTTACACGACGACCTGTAGTTACAAAACCATTTGAGACACACACTAAAGTGACAGTACAAGTGACTGAGGACAATCTTGAATCCGACTTAATTAATGCCATAAAAGAATATGTAAAACCCAAAGTTAAGACCGCCATGTTAATCGTCCCGCCTTTAGCTATGTACACTATTGTACCGATAATTCAGAATAAATTCAGGAGTTCTTCATTAGATCTCGTATTAGCTAAAATAGAACTAGAAAATGTGAAAGACTATTTAAAACAGCAAGAAATAATTAGGCATTACCACGAGGGAAAAACTAACCACAGAGGGATAAATGAATGCTATCTCTCTTTATACAGAAAATATTACTGGCCTAATATGAGGGAACATATAGCTAAACATATAAATGAATGTACCATTTGTGGCCAAGGAAAATATGACCGAAACCCGATTAAGCAGCAATTTAACATAGTTCCGCCAGCTACGAAACCCTTAGAAATTATCCACGCAGACTTATTCACCGTACAATCGGAAAAATACATTACCTTTATAGATGTTTTCTCTAAATATGGTCAAGCCTACCACCTAAAGGATGGCACCGCAATAAGCATATTACAAGCCCTCCTCCTATTCTGCACTCATCACGGGCTTCCTTTAACGATAGTTACAGATAACGGGACTGAATTCACTAACCAACTCTTTGCCGAGTTCTTAAGACTTCACAAAATAACTCACCATAAGACATTACCTCATACCCCCAATGACAACGGTAACATTGAACGTTTCCATTCGACGCTTTTAGAACACCTCCGTATTTTTAAATTGCAGAATAAAGACGAACCAATAACATATCTTGTACCCTACGCCATAATTGCTTACAACAGCTCTATTCATAGTTTTACAAAATGCAGACCCTATGACATATTAAAAGGCCATTTTGACCCCAGGGACCCTATTGACATTGACATAAACGAAAAATTACTCCAACAATATGTAGTGACTCATAGAGCACAGATGAAGACTGTCCATGACATAAACGAGACTTCGTTAGCCAATAGAACTGCTCTTATAGAATCCCGTAATAAGTCTAGACAACCTGAAATTGACTATAAGCCAGAACAACAAGTTTTTATAAAAAAAAAAAGAAGAAAAAAAAAATGCTTTCTGAAAGACCTGAAACGAAAACCCAAGAGTAACCAATTGTTACAGGTTACTACTACTGACATTGATGCTGGAACCACTTCTAATACGACCTTAAGAGATAAGACTTGACAATTTAGATTTATTACCATTTAGGCTAGGATATGCTAGAGTAACGACACATTATTATACATTTTTACAATACATCGTACGTACGTACGTAAGTACTATCTAATTCTACACATAAACATACGTACATGACTATAAGAATAGACTCACTAACGAAACCTACTTATTATACGAAATACATCTAGAACACCTAGTAAAAAAAACCAATATCCTTAATCATCTATACACCTTAGAGCCTGGCAGGACAAAAAGAGGTCTACTTGACGTATTAGTCTATAATTAAAAGCATTACCGGCAATCTGGATTATCAGGATGCACTTAAATACACTCAAGCTGTAGGTACCGTAAAAAACAAGATAAAAAAAAACTGTAGAGTTTAATTATCGCGCTAGTCTAAACAAACTTATAGATAGTTTAACTTATCAAAAACAAAAGTAATATTAATTATATCCTTCAGGTAATCTTAAATGAAAATGCTTACAGAGCCAATAACATTATTAATTATGGGAAATTGAATTTGTTAGAATAAAAAAAAAAAAACTAGCCTTTACTAAAACCTGGACAACATAAACTTAGAACTTAGTTAGTACTTAGGAATACTATGATATTATAAGGTCAGGATCGAATTTTGTAGTTTAACAGATAATTATAGTTTTCAAACTCCCCGTAGTCTTTCCGAATATCTATGATTTCTGTAAACTATCCCTCGCACAAAATAAATTTCACCAATTCCTTATTCCTTCTCATCCTTATATAGCAACTGATAGAAATGAATTTGTGTACATAGAGGCAGAATGCCCGAAGTATAGTAAGCACATATGTCTGTGAGAAAAACGTAGCCCAGCAGATCCGGACAGATCCTGATTGCACTCAAGTACTGCAGAACTGACCATTATTAACGACAACAACGAAATAAAAAGTCAACCTTTGAAGTAAACCTTTAAGATCTTCACAGCATCCAGAATAAAGTATCCCAGGAAACACCGATAGAAAACGACAACGTCCAGTCAACAAACCTGTACCATACGACCATTCCATTCTATGTATTGGTATCAGTTACAACTGCAATTATCACCTACGCAGTAGGCCGTAACTACAAGATCTAGCACCTAAAACTAAATAGTTCAAAAGAGAACCCAACACTCCAGATACACACTATGGAAGATCCAGCCAACCCTAAACCAGAAGAATTTTCAGCAACATTTTCCATTAACATGACAAAATAGTTGCTGAACTGAGGGTGGAGGTGTTACATACATCATACAAAGGGCTATTGTTAGATCACGCACTCGTCCAATATGCCAACGCTGCAGTCTCCATGACACAAGGTGTGTTACATACATCATACAAAGGGCTATTGTTAGATCACGCACTCGTCCAATATGCCAACGCTGCAGTCTCCATGACACAAGGTGCCGACTTAGAATTACGAGAACACACCACAAAGACCTGTTATGAGATCAACGGTGCCACGAAGGTGATGACAGCATTACGAACATGGACAACAAAGGCCTGTTATAAGATCAACACCGCGTCACTAGCACAAGGCGCCGACACAGCATTGTTATAGTATATATATTTAAGATTTGTCATTTCTACGCACACTTACTTTTAAGCCAACATCGCGTTAGCAACTTAGACTAATTAGTTATAGTTTAAATGTAATTTTTATAATCTTTTATTAAATTAACTTCAAGTTCTATTTCGTTTCTCTAAAACTCCTTCGGCTGTGGCAAATACGTAATTTGTACATAGGCATGTTTATATAACTAATTGATAATATTAAAACATTAATCAGGCACGTTAACAAATTTCAAACCTTATTAGTGGTTTTAAACAGTGACCTATTTACATAACTTCATTAACGAAATTATTAAATTCGATTTGATACACTAGTAAAAAAGTACTAGTCTATTATTGCAATCTTACTAAATTATACATATATACAGAATATCTTGTTAAAATATTATGTTTTTTTAAACAACACAGATTAGTAATTAATAAATAAATATCGACTTATATTACATATATATATACTAATATTATAAAGCTGCAGAGTTTGTTTGTTTGTTTGTTTGAACGCGCTAATCTCAGGATCTACTGGTCCGATTTGAAAAATTCTTTCAGTGTTGGATAGTCCATCTATCGAGGAAGGCTATAAGGCTATATTTTATTTTCATAAAAAATAGAGATCCGTAAGGAAATTGCGATTTTGTAACCCAAGGTGTGAAATCGAAAACCTATTTTTGCGTGCGCTGCAAAAAGTATTGACAATAGAACAAAATAATGTATTACGGGTTTGTAGGTCCGATTAAGATCTACAAAAAAGTCCGCGAGAGCATATATCTAACTATCATGGTTTAGTCACAATAACCGCTTTTGTGTTCAAAAAAAAAATTAAATCGTCTGAAGAAAGAAACTACTTTATATGTGTATCGTACATCGAGATATAATGTATAGAGAAGACGCCACTTACAAGTGCGGTGTTCCATGCAATTGCGGCGCTTGCGCCGCACTTCCTTCAGTCGCTTGCTAGCTACACTCTGCTGAAGAGGTGGCTTAAGCGTGTGATTGTTTAAATTTAAAAACGTTCTAAAACTCGTGAAATATGCCATTTTGTGTCTTGAGATATTGCACTAATAATACAAGGAATACGGAGAAAAACAAAGGAATAACTTTTCACCAGTAATTAACTAGATATAATTGTTTTAAAATTAAATACGAACAAAATATTTTAAGACGCCATTGTTGCCTCACTCGACATAGAGTAGTTACAGTAAAACATACAGAAGTGATATTTAGGTAGAATTAACTGACGTTAAATGCACAACGTATCTAACGTATTTAATTGGATAAGTAAAAATAAAATGTTGTTAAAAATAGCTTCGTTAATAACCCATAACATTTTTTTTGTAATAATTATACTCAAAATTATACTTAAAGTATAATAAAAAAATTGAATATTCGGCTTTTATACTTTATACCTCGATGCATTCTACAAAAAAACTGAAACTGGCAAAGCTATTGACACAGAATATTTACTCAGTGTGAATTTCCTAATAAAGCTTTGTAGGTATAAAGATATTTATCCGTTCTGCTTTGTTGCTTGGCGCTTACTCTATGAAAGCGAATCTTTGCAACAGTTTGTTGGCCAAAACGCGTAACCGCCATGAAAATCACGGCGCTTATGACATTTCGTTCGCGAGGAAACTACAGCTCAAATGCGATAGAGCGCTGCTTGTTAGTACTGTTGGATTAGACTACTAATTATTGTTTGGCTGCGCTGCAGCGCTTTTTAGTCATAATTCAAATATAAACGGAACTTAAAATTGGTTTTGAGTGGCTCCTCTAGTACGTAGTACGTAATATCTCGATGGTATCGTAATATTAATCCTTCTCTAAATAAAGCATTATGTTATCAAGGGTATTTATGTAGAAGTAAAATACTTTTTGTTTCATCCCATTCGGACATTTCGTTTAGAAGTTATCACGAATATAAGACGCTAAGAGTTGGTACCTATTATTGAGTTATTTGCCAACATCGAGATATTACGTACTACGTACTAGAGGAGCCACTGTTGCAAAGATTCGCTTTTATAGAGTAAGCGCCAAACAAGAAAGCAGAACGGATAAATAGCTTTATACCTACGAAGCTTTATTAGGAAATTCACTTTGAGTAAATAGTACTTCAATAGCTTTACCAGTTTCAGTTTTTTTGTAGAATTCATCGAGGTATAAAATATAAAAGCCGAATATTCAATTTTTAAATTATACTTTAATGATAATTTAAATATAATTATTGCAAAAAAAATGTTATGGGTTATTTACGAAGCTATTTTTAACAACATATTATTTTTCCTTATCCAATTAAATACGTTAGATACGTTGTGCATTTAACGTCAGTTAATTCTACCTAAATATCACTTCTGTATGTTTTACTCTAAGTACTCTATGTCGAATGAGGCAACAATGGCGTCTTAAAATATTTTGTTCGTATTTAATTTTAAAACAATTATATCTAGTTAATTACTGGTGAAAAGTTATTCCTTTGTTTTTCTCCGTATTCCTTGTATTATTAGTGCAATATCTCAAGACACAAAATGGCATAATTCACGAGTTTTAGAACGTTTTTAAATTTAAACAATCACACGCTTAAGCCACCGCTTCATCAGAGTGTAGCTAGCAAGCGACTGAAGGAAGTGCGGCGCATGCGCCGCAATTGCATGGAACACCGCACTAATGAGTGGCGTCTTCTCTATACATTATATCTCGATGTTTGCCAAAGAGTTTTTATCAACATAATACCTAATATTAGTCTTTATCCAAATAAATGTGTTGTTGATTATGAGTATTAGATCTTAGAAAAGTATAATAAATACATCTATACTAATATATAAAGCTGAAGAGTTTTTGTTTGTTTGAACGCGCTAATCTCAGGATCTACTGGTCCGATTTGAAAAATTCTTTCAGTGTTGGATAGTTCATCTATCGAGGAAGGCTATAGGCTATATTTTTTTTCATAAAAAATAGAGATCCGTAAGAAAATTGCTAATTTGTAACCCAAGGTGTGAAATCGAAAACCTATTTTTGCGTGCGCTGCAAAAAGTATTGACAATAGAACAAAATAATGTATTACGGGTTTGTAGGTCCCATTAAGATCTACAAGAAAGTCCGCGAGAGCATATATCTAACTATCATGGTTTAGTCACAATAACCGCTTTTGTGTTCAAAAAAATTATTAAATCGTCTGAAGAAAGAAACTACGTTAAATGTGAATCGTAATATTAATCCTTATCTAAATAAAGCATTATGTTATCAAGGGTATTTATGTAGAAGTAAAATACTTTTTGTTTCATCCCATTCGGACATTTCGTTTAGAAGTTATCACGAGTATAAGACGCTAAGAGTTGGTACCTATTATTGAGTTATTTGCCAAAGAGTTTTTATCAACATAATACCTAATATTAGTCTTTATCCAAATAAATGTGTTGTTGATTATGAGTATTAGATCTTAGAAGAGTATAATAAATACATCTATACTAATATATACAGCTGAAGAGTTTTTGTTTTTTTGAACTCGCTAATCTCAGGAACTACTGGTCCAATTTGAAAAAGTTCTTTTAGTGTTAGATATCCCGTTTATCGAGTTTATCTATATCATCACGCTATTACCAATAGGAGCGGAGTACCAATGAAGAATGTTTCAAAAACGGGGGGAAACTATTACGCTACGGGCAATAGGAGACGCAAACGACGTTGCGTGGGTCATCTATACTAATATATAAAGCTGAAGAGTTTTTGTTTGTTTGAACGCGCTAATCTCAGGAACTACTGGTCCAATTTGAAAAAGTTCTTTCAGTATTAGATAGCCCGTTTATCGAGGAAGTTTATCGAGTTTATCTATATCATCACGCTATTACCAATAGGAGCGGAGTACCAATGAAGAATGTTTCAAAAACGGGGGGAAACTATTACGCTACGGGCAATAGGAGACGCAAACGACGTTGCGTGGGTCAGCTAGTATTACATATTGCACAATTAGTAGTCCATCTACTACTGTCATGTGTATTATTATTAATGGTAGTACAACACATAAAACAAGTAATAAAATCGATAGTAGTTACAAAAAAGATAACACTGAGTATCATGACATGCACGATTAGAATAATTTTATACGTGGTTTTATGTTTATACTCAAAAAGTGAAGGCCGACTAACGAATATTTTATTTAGTTTATTGATTTTTATATCATTATCATCTTAGCCAAAAGACTTCCACTGTTCAAAAGACCTTCAAGAAAAGAGAATACTCCTTCTTAAAAGGCCGGCAACGCACTTGTGACGCCTCTGGTGTTGCGGGCGTCCATGGGTGGCGATAATCGCTTACCATCAGGCGATACATCTGCTCGTTTGCTGCCTATTCCATAAAAAACATAGGCCTCCCAAGGTTCCCCACCACAGCAACCGGTTCTGTGCTGCTCGCGTCCAAAGTCATCTTATTACTCGTAAATTTTATATTTAGCAAGTGATTGCGTTCAAAGATATCAATTTAGCCTCCTATAATCGTAATATTAATTAGACCAACAAAAACTAACTCTCAACTATGGTAGAGAAGAATAAATTATATACAGACGTCATAAGTTTAATTAGAAATGGCCTAATTTGTGTTCTAATCTTGCGCAATCATTATACCAATTTTAATAAATTAATGTTCTAACATCATCAACTCTAACCACTGAAGTAACAATAGCTGTTATCATTAGTAATACTTTTTAGAGTGTCAATCGTAAACCATGAAAGATTACTTGTCGACACGAAACTTAGATTTAAGTTCAAGTTTAATTTCATTTTTTTTCGTTCCTAATGTTGGTGATATTCCTAGCGTTCTTTGTACACGCAATTCAATAAACTGGCTTCGCAAACTTCTGTATGTCGCATGTCAACTGTCATCTCTCACTCTTAGCCGAAATGCGCTATTGTGGTGCTTTATATATAAAATCCGATATAATCACGTTTGTTCTTTTGCTTAATAACCCCAAAACCAACACCTAAGGATATAATCTTAATTTTTCAACTGTTACAAACTAATGAAGTTTGAGAAAAAATTTAATGACAGCAACAAATTGAATATACAAAAAAAAACACTTAATATTGTGGCGGTAATCGTTAGACACAGTTACCCATTTTATATATACCTATTCTCTATTACATGTAATTAATTAATTATAATAGTAATTTGATAAACACCTAATAAAAAAAAGTATATATGTATTTATATCATTGTCTAGTAGGTACCCATAACACAAGCTCTGCTTAGCTTGGGACTAGATGGCGTTGTGTGTTAGATGTCCGAAATATTTATTATTATTTATTTATTCATATAAATGTGTATGTTTGCAAGGTAGTAGAGCCACGCTGATTTCAGCACGGTTGGGCCGGCTCGACAGAGGCGGTACTACCCTCGCACCGAAGATCAATCAAAATGACAGCGTTCGTGCTGTCGTGTTTCGTTGGTGAGTGCGAGACCGGAGGCCCAATGATGCTGAATCATTACTACACCATGCTGCATTTTTGCATTGTAAATGAGTATGGTGACCACATTCTACTTATATGCTTTTCATCAGCATAAGCAGAATCCAACCTTGGCAGGCCCATACATTAAAAAGTCTAGTTAATAAATTAAATTAAAACACTTTTTAAAAACAAGCTTTTACTGAATTGCCTCGAGACGAATCAAACAAGTCCAAACGCGATGATGTTGCGACGTTTCTTTACAGAGTTCCTATGGCCACCTTCCAGCTCCAGCATCAGATCAGCCCCATGTCATTATAATATTGTATTGTCACGCTGTATAAATATGCTTGCAAAATTACAGGAAAATTGATTGAAGATATCTGCTTTAAAATTGAGTTGCAAGATTCCATCCGAACATACAAGCATACATAGATACATTGCAAGTTAATAAAAAGCTTGTAAAAAGGCTTTTTCATCTTACCTGTACCCACTGCAAGTCCAATTTGTTGATGTGAATCTGCGGTAATCTTGCCGCTTCTTCAATGGCGCTGGTCAATCTGTTGCCATATATGAATAATTCTTCGACAGCAACACGGTTGTTTTCAAAACGGGGTATGATACCCTGTAGAACAATGTAAAAGATAGCTTGGTTATAATAATTTAAAATCTGATATGTTATAAAACTCGAAAGTAAAAAGTTTTCAATTCGTTTGAATTTTTGAGGTGAAAACTTCTCAAAACTTCAAAAAGTTCTTAACGCGCGTTAAGAACTTTTTGGGAGAACAAAAATCATGGAACTCGCGTCACGGAACGCTTTCCATGAGCTATATTTTTTTACTTCTTTTTATCGCGCATTTTATTAACCCCCGACCCAAAAGGAGGGGTGTTATAAGTTTGACGTGTCTGTCTGTCTGCCTGTTTGTCTGTCTGTGGCACCGTAGCTTGCGAACGGATGAAGCGATTTCAATATATTTTTTTTGTATGAAAGGTGAGTTACGGGCGAGTGTTCTTAGACATGTTTCATGAAAATCGGTTGAGTCGTTTAAAAGTTATGGGGGTGAAAGTGGGGAATAATAACAGAATGTCTGCAAAAATATCATTGGCGTATGATTACTCGATTAAGTGCTTGAGTAGGGGGTTTTTAAATTTTGAATTTTAGCTTGTTAAAGAACAAAGAGGTTCACTGCAGGTGAGATTAACAACTGTTTGTTTATAGGTTTGAGTATTCACTTCTGTTGGCAGTCCTTGTGTGTGCTTTGTGTTTTTTTTTTAGTATTGATACGTGTGAACTACGATTTAGAAGTTTATTTTTATTTAGGAGGGTTAATATTCTTCATAATTAGTCCCATTCAAATGAAAAAAATATGGATATCCAGCTCCAAGGATAAATAATAAAGAATGACTGCAGGCGTTTTAAAATCGGTAACAATTTTATATTAGTTAATTACTACGATCTACATAAGATGGCTGGCACGAGCTGAATGCGAGAAGCCGAGGATCGAACCATGTGACTTGCAATTGGAGAGGCATAATAAGTCCAGTTGCTACTAAAAAGTAAGTAAAATTCAAATTTTTTAAGAAACTTTGTAGTTTGGTATATATATGATTTTTGTAGTGGTGTATGTGTGTTTGGTGTTTTGTGTAAAGATCTCGTCATTAAAATGATGTATAAAAGAAAGACATTATCATGATATATTATGTACGTCCTTACTAAACCAATGACCGAAACATTTCTTCATAATTATGAACCCCAAGCCCTCGTAACTAGAAAGTATAATTTTTTTATCGAATTTAAAGGTTATCGAGCAGTGCTCTCTCGTTAAATGAATTTAAAACTAGGCGATACTAATATTATAAGCAAAAATCTGGCACATTAGAATTAAGTGAACGCAAGGGAATGACATATGCTGAGTTCTGCTTGTCTGTGTAATTGAGTACTTCAAATCAACGGATGTGAAATATTGTTGCTTAAATCTATACTAATATTATAAAGCTGAAGAGTTTGTTTGTTTGTTTGAACGCGCTAATTTCAGGAACCGCTGTTCCGATTTGAAAAAATCTATCAGTGTTGGATAGTACATTTATCGAGGAAGGCTATATATCATCACTCTACGATCAATAGGAGCGGAGCACCAATGAAGAATGTTTAAAAAACGGGGAGAAATTGTCACGCTACGGGTAATACGAGACGCAAACGAGGTTGCGTGGGACAGCTAGTTTAAAATAATCCTAATCAATACACTAAATTACATAACATTAATAGAACTAACAATAAACATTTCAGAATGTTCTTGTAAAGAGCTTCGTCATTGTTCTTTTTTGTTGGTGACACTATTTATTTTTAAACTGAACGTGGACGGGAAGCAAGTATTTAAAGAATCTGCCTCGGTGGCGCAGTGGTAGCGTATGTGACTGTTGTGCTGGAGGTCTCGGGTTCGATTCCCGGGTCGGACCAAATGTTTGTATGATCTGCATATATTTGTTTCAGAGTTTGGGCGTTTTCTATGTAGGTATAATATGTAATGTATTTCCATAAAAAAAACCTGTATCTATGTATTTATATCAGTTGTCTAGTACTAGTTAGTACCCATGGTACAAGCTTAGCTTAGTTTGGGGCTAGATGGCTTTGTGTGTTAGATGTCCAAATATTTAAATACTTATTATAATATATAATTATTATAATAAAAATGTAACAGGTCCAATTCTGTACATTAAAGATATTTTGAATTTTTTTTTGGGAGGGCTCTCTATAATCGAAACTGTATTTTTTTTCATTTTTGTCTGTCTGTCTGTCTGTCTGTATCTTGACCGCGCTGAAATTACTGAATGGATTCAAATGAAACTTGGCATTATTTGAGTTCATACTACGAGGTAGGACATAGGAAACTTTTTATACCGAAATTCAGCACGGTTTCCTGGAGAGAGGGGCGGCGATAACACATAGTCCGATTTCATTCAATCTTTTTTTGCTAGAAAGAAAAAAAATAAAAGATAACGGGAAAAGTGTTTTTTTTTGTTCCGGACTGTAAACTGCCTGTGGGAAGCTGAGACAGATATGTAAATATGGCGGTACGAAGTTCGCCGGGTCAGCTAGTATATAAAATATATATATTTGTCCTACAAACGTAAAGTCTCTCGCCACTAATTCAGGAACATCATATTCTAGAGCGGAGCCGAAGCTTTTAGTAATAAAAAAAAGAATTAGATAGATAGATAGATAGATAGATATTTGTCGGCGCACGGGCACCGAGCAGCGGCGGGGGACAGGAGGACAACGGTGCGAGGAGGGAGCCTTCGGTTCTACGTCACTCCGCGCAACGCATTAGACAGCGACGCTTGCCTTACATATGTATTTAGTTATCCTAAATACAAGTCTTATTTATACAGTTCACTCTATTTTATTTACATTTACCTAAGTAATAGGACCCTACTAGAACTACCGTAGACATTGGTCCTTCGAGCCGGATTGGCTGACAATGAGCGAGTTAAGCGCGCCATCCAGCACGATTTTTACGTTGATGATTTTTTGAGTGGGAGTGACTCTATCTCAGGCGCGGTAGAGCTATGTCGGGGCGTCATAAGCACTCTTTCGTCAGCACAATTAAATTTACGTGAATTTCAAACAAATGAACCTAGCATTTTAAAACAAATAAATTACAATACAGATAAAATTCCTTCTTCCAATAATGTCTTAAAATTTTATAATAGTAACATTAATGCAGCTTCTAAAACGTTAGGTTTACACTGGTTATGTGATTCAGACTCACTTTCTTTCTCCATTAATATCAACCGAAATAACGAAAAAATTACAAAACGTCACATACTGTCTGTAATCAGTCAGATTTTCGACCCACTGGGCCTAGTGGGACCGTGCGTTGTCGAAGCTAAGTTCATTATGCAACAACTTTGGATCAAGAAATATGACTGGGACGACATAGTTTCCACAAACATAAATGATCTTTGGTCCTCATTTGCGTGTACTTTATCGTGTCTTAATCAACTAAACATACCTAGATTCGTATCGTGCAGTAACTCAATAAGAAACGAAATTCACGTCTTTGCCGATGCTTCGGAAAAAGCATATGGAGCGTGTCTTTATATTCGTTCTATTAATGACTCAGGCTCTGTTCGCGTACAGTTGTTAGTCTCTAAAAATCGAGTAGCTCCTATTAATCCTACTACAATACCGAGGCTCGAACTATGCGGTGCCTCGGTGGCTACAAGACTGTGTACAAAGGTGCGTGACTCTCTTACGATGCAAATAGATAAAATTTATCTTTGGTCCGATTCCACAATTGTTCTTGCCTGGCTATGTACGTCACCTAATCACCTCAAACCATTTGTACGTAACAGAGTCAACGAAATCCAAGAAGGTACTGTTGGTTGTACCTGGGGCTACGTTCCGTCGAAGGACAACCCAGCAGATCTGGTTTCCCGAGGGCTGAGGGCTGATGCTATCAGCAACAGTTCCCTGTGGTGGTCTGGTCCAACATTTTTATTAAAATCAGAAAATGATTGGCCAGAAAAGCCCAACAGTAATGTAAAACAAGATCTACCAGACGTAGTTTGTAATGTAGTTAGTGGCGTTGATAATCAGCTCATTACTAATAAAACGCAACTTAGTTCTATAATAATTAGTGATTTAATTCTTAAATATTCTAATTATTTACAAAGAGTAGTTGCTTATGTATTTAGAGCTATTTACAATTTTAAAAATTCACGTCATAATCGTACAAGTTTTCTGTCAACACAAGAACTGCAAATATCATTAAATTGTGTTATATACAATGCTCAACTTCAAATGTTTCCCGAAGAGTATACCATTTTGCACACAGGGAAGTCCCTACCGCGTAACAATCATCTCATGTCTTTATCTCCTTTTATAGACTCTAATAGCATTCTACGTGTTGGCGGTAGGCTTGACAATTCTCCCTACGATTTTAATGTAAAGCATCCAATTTTAATTTGTTGTAAGCATCCTAGTTACAACCAACAAAGTTAATATTCCAATGCGAACACTTAAAGCTTTTTCATGCTGGACCACAACTTTTATTGACAAAGGTACGTCAGCAATACTGGCCTCTAGGGGGTAGAAACTTATCTAAAGCCATTGTTAGAAATTGCATTAAATGTTTTAGATATAGGGCACAAAATGTACAACCTATTATGGGTCAATTACCTCCGTCTCGCACTGACCTTCAATATCCCTTTCTTAATTGTAGTGTGGACTATGCAGGGCCAATTTTGATCGCTGATCGGAAGGGACGAGGGTGTAGACTGATTAAGTCGTATTTATGCATTTTTGTGTGCCTTGCAGTAAAGGCTGTTCACCTCGAGCTTGTCACAGCATTGACAAAAGAAGCATACATGGCTGCTCTTAGACGGTTCATGTCACGTCGAGGCGAACCCCGCAGCATCTGGTCCGACAATGGGACAAACTTCGTTGGAGTTTGTAATGAGTTGTGTAGCCTCCTTTCAGGTCCGGACGTTGCTTCGGACATAGCCCAAGAGGGTATAGAATTTCATTTTGCTCCTCCATATTCTCCTCACTTTAATGACATCGCCGAAGCAGCCGTCAAGTCCGCCAAAAGCCACCTCAAAAGAGTCTTAGGCTCTACTCACCTCACGTATGAGGAAATGGCGACATGTTTGGTCCAAATTGAGGCCATTCTTAATTCTCGTCCTCTCACCGTTGCTTCCTCTGATCCTTTAGATTTTTCCGCATTAACACCTGCCCATTTTCTGATTGGACGACCCCTAACGACTGTTCCGCACCCACAGGTCACATCGAACGAGACCATCACGCATCTAGAGCGCTTCCAGCGAGTGGAAAACATTAAACTTCACTTTTGGCAACGTTTTGCTAATGAATATGTTTCTACACTGCAGCAAAGGTCAAAATGGAGCGCTTCTACGGGAACTTTGAAGCCGGACATGATGGTGCTAATCAGAGACAGGACGCAGCCACCTCTATTGTGGTCACTTGGCCGAGTCACTAAGGTATTTCCTGGCAGCGACCGAATCACAAGGGTGGCCGAGATCCGAACGAAGACGGGCAGCATCACACGAGGGTTCAACTCCATCTGCCCCTTACCTTTTAATTGAAGTATGAGGTACTTCAACCCGGGCAGTATGTCGGCGCACGGGCACCGAGCAGCGGCGGGGGACAGGAGGACAACGGTGCGAGGAGGGAGCCTTCGGTTCTACGTCACTCCGCGCAACGCATTAGACAGCGACGCTTGCCTTACATATGTATTTAGTTATCCTAAATACAAGTCTTATTTATACAGTTCACTCTATTTTATTTACATTTACCTAAGTAATAGGACCCTACTAGAACTACCGTAGACATATTCTTTATTGCACACCATAAAATGAAATATACAATGAAGACAGTAAAAAAAAAAACAGTGATACAATGGGCGGCCTTATCGCAGACTGCGATTTCTTCCAGGCAACCTTTAGATGGACTATACTAGTGATTTGTAGTTTGCGGTGCACATTTAGAGTTTACGTATAAAAGCAATATAACATAACAGAATTATACAGATACATATATATCCTCTCTCACACATATATACATACACTTACAGACATATAAATAAATATGAATACATACATAAACATACATATATAAAGCAGATAGTTATTGCAGAGATAGGTAGTGATCCTTGACGAGTTTCTTGAAACTGTTTATTGATTGTGCCTGCCTTACGGCTTCCGGTAAGGAGTTCCACAGGCGTGCAGCTTGTACTGTAAAAGATTTATCAGTGAAAGTTGTGGAGTGTGTTGGTATTTCCAAGGTTCGATTTTCCGATGACCTTAAGCATCGTGTATGTGTGTCATGAACAAAGACAAATCGTTTCTTTAAGTAGGATGGTGTAGTAGGGTTAAATAGGACATTATAAAGTAGGGAGAGGATATGTGTATTCCGGCGAAGTCGAATTGGGAGCCACTTGAGTTTTTTACGAAATTCGGATATGTGATCATATTTGCGTAGACCAAAAATGAATCTGATACAGAAATTCTGAAGCCGCTCAAGTTTATCCAGTTGGTCCTCGTTCAGGTCGAGATAGCTGACATCGGCATAGTCGAGAATGGGTAGAAGAATTGATTGCGCAAGCTCAGCTTTGGTGGCAGTTGGGAGAAAATTGCGTAGTCTTCTCAAACACGCTGCAGAGGCGAATATTTTTCGACTAACATTTTGCATTTGTGTATTCCACGAGAGCGTTTTGTCGATGTATATCCCTAAGTTTTTAACTCTATCGCTGATTGGAATTGTTACTCCCCCGAAAGACACCTGCGGCAGTGCCTGCCAGTTAGTCTTTACGATAAGTCTGGAACTGCCGATGACTGTCACTTGAGTCTTACTGGGGTTAACTTTGAGGCCATACATTGTTGTCCATTGACATATGTTGTTGAGATCTTTATTTATGACATCAATACCTAGATGCAGCTCATTATAGTTTGTTTGAAAATATATTTGTAAATCATCTGCGTATAGGTGGTAGGAAGAAAGAAGTTTATTTGTGATGTTTTTAATGAAAATTGAAAATAGCAAAGGAGATAAAACGCCACCCTGTGGTACCCCAGCAGATGTATTCAACCAGGTGGAGTAGTTGTCATCAAAGCGGACACGCTGCCGGCGACCAAACAGGTCAACAGCTGATGGAGATATGTTGAGAGAGTTTAATATGGCAAGGAGAACGTCAAAGTCAACTGTATTAAAGGCGTTGCTAAAGTCTAATAGACACAACACAGTGAGTTTTCCATTTTCCATACCTTCCCTTATATCATCCGTTATATTAACGACAGCGGTGGTTGTGCTGTGGCCAGGACGAAAACCAGATTGAAATGGGTTAAGGAGGTTATTTCTGCAAAGGAATGAATTGAGTTGGTTATGGATAAGGCGCTCGAGGACCTTTGAAAGGAAGGGTAAGATGGAGATAGGTCGATATTTGGAAAGGGATACGGGGCTACGATTCTTAGGTAAAGGAGTAATCTGGGCCTCTTTCCATTTTGACGGAAATACGCTGTTTATGATGGATTCATTCAGTATATGGGTGATTATGGGCAAAATTTGATTTAGGATAAGGATAATTAGTCGAAGTCCAACTCTCAGCTTAAATTAAACTATGTATATTTTAGTCAGTGGGCGTGCACAGCTTTTTAGTTAAGATATGACTTACGTTACAATAATAGAATCTAGACTAGACCAATTTTGATATGGTATGCAGGAAGCTGACACCCTTGATTAACACATAGGCTATTTTATATGTACATATATATTTACTGCTATGAGAACAACGCATAGGCTACTATTTGCCGCAAAAACCCATATACACGCGGGCGGAGCCGCGGGCAACAGCTAGTGTTTGATAAGCCTATTATATATTTAAACTTGATAGAGGAATAAACCTTGAAAAGGGAATGTTTATTGGATGTAAATTGCAAATAATAACACAAAACATACAATAAGTCTTTTACCACATTCATTGGCTGCAGAAAGGCAGGAAGTATATAACAAGGTCACAATACTAGGTATACCTACAAAGTACATACACGAAAGTGCATTAAATTGCAATATGTGAAAAACATGAAAATAAATTAAGAATTCCAATTAACCGTGTGAATATAGTGAAGTAGCTATTCTCTTGATATTCTGCTTTCACATTTCTTTTTAAATTAATTAAAACATTTTCACTTTTATGACTTTAATAAGTTTGTGCCAGTGCAAACATAATGATAAAACTAATGGGAGAATGGGATTGTATAGGTCATTATTTTATGTGGTGAGTTTCCGTATATTTAACGAACTGTGCCAGAATTTTAAGCAAAGCTAGTGTGAGTTATAAAAAAAAACATGTGGCACTAGGGGACTGCCGCGGTAAAGCTATTGCATAGCATTTTTTATCAACATAAGCAATTATAATTATTTATTTATTTTTTAGCTTCGTTTCGCAGCTTCGCTCCCGCAGACTTTCATCCCCTGATTTACCCCCCTGGGGAGTGGAATTTCGAAAATTCCTTTCTTAGTGCTCACTTACGTTATATAAAGAACCTACATGCAAAATTTCAGGATTCTAGCGGTTTGGGCTGTGCGTTGATCTCTGGGTATGTCAATCAGTCAGTCACCTTCCTCTTTTATACATATAGATTTATGCAGTTTTTTTTTCTTTGAACATATACTTACGGGGCGCACATGCGGTGAGTGTGGCATTATAAAGATATGATAGATACCTATGCACCTATATGCTTTCTCACAAACAGCTGCTTACGTATTCGTCCGATTTCGGAGCAGCTCGTCTCGATCCGTGCGAGCTTCGGGTGTTAGGCTTTATTTTCGTTACGGAATATCTTGATTCAGTCACCGCGCTCAAAGCTCGCGATATAAGCTATGCAATAGCTTAAAAATATGATCGTAGTAGGATCATAGCTGCTGTTCAAAAGGACCCCAATAATGATCCAAGTTCCACATACTTCTAGCAGTCGTGCAAGGCATGGAATTATCTATACCAATAAATAAAATTGGAGTGTCTATTTATATATTAAAATAACAGCTTTTTAATAAATGCATATGTATGTATACACCGTTGTATACACCAACATAAAACTTTTTACAATTTTTGTCTGTCTGTTTGTTCTGGCTAATCTCTGGAACGATTTTGTCGGGACTTTTAATGTCAGATAGCTGATGATTTATGGAGTAACTTAGGCTATTTTTTTTTAAATAGCTTCACGCAGTGGTATTAACCCCAGTGTTTTTGTTGTACCGCGGGTAAAACCGTGGGGCTCAACTAGTTCCATAATATAATTTATACTGTAGTTCTTACCTGGGATTCCAGTAACTCCACCACGTGCATAGTCGACTCCTCAATGGAATGTCCAACTGTCTGCACCACCAGCTCCGGTTCTTCGGGGCGCTCATATTCTTGCGTGATGCCAGTGAAGCCCTGCAATAAAAACAACTTTGTTGAACACATGAACCGATTTTGCTGATTCTTTTTTTAATGAAAAGGAGATATCCCAGCGGTGGTACCATGATAAGGACACTAAGATGTGATGGCATCCAAGAGAAATCGAACCTTGAAGTCGGTTTTTATTTTGTTTAAATTCTACTTGTGTTTTTGTTTTGTTTTACGTTTTTTGTTGTTTAGTCTCCTTAAATGTTTTTTTTTTCTCTTATGTCTATTTTGTGTGACTGTGACTTTTAAACGTATTTTTTTTGTTTCTTTCAATAGCCACTCAACATTAGGTACTATTTATTCTATCGTGTTATATCATGATATCAAACTAAGAAGTTAATTACTATGTACAATATAACAAAAACAGCTCATAATTTATTTTAAGAAAAAACTGCCCTATTGTTACCTAGACAAGTTTTCTGCAAAAACTGAAAATGTTAACTTTTTGTACTGATTGATCGCTCACGAACAGAGCGAAACTATCAGGGGTGGCAACTTTGTATGGGCCGATGTAAGAGAGGTACCCAGGGCAGATATGTTTCATTGCCAACATTAAAATTATTATGACTTAGATTTTTTTCAATGAAATTTTCCTACGAAATATAAATATTTATCAGTAAAATTATTTTTGATGTATGATTGCAGTTACGCTGATTTTTAAGTTATCCAAAATAGCATTTGTCTAAATAAATTTGTCTAAAATAAAATTGAATCGGAAATAAAGTAGTTATTTTTGAATACCCTCGAAATAGCACTACAATGTCTATCACATGTCATGTTTTCGAGTTTCATGCAAGTGCGATCCGTTGCAGAATATTTCGTTTTTATTTGGTTTACCTGTGCTTTATGTTGCCTATTAACGTCGAGTTGAGCTTTCGTTCGTCCGTTAAGTGTCTGTTAAGTGCAGTTAATCGTGTTTGACGAGAGACAGAGCTCTGAGACAGTGACTCTACTTTGCTAACTTTAAGTTTGTTTTGAAACTTTGTGATATATGTAGTTTGACAATATGTAGTAATGAATTTGAATGACACTGTTGAAATAAATAAGTAATTTAACAACATTATTTATCGTTTTATTTTAACATTTACTCTTGTAAGTTAAAAACTACATTTTTTGGTAGGCACATTATCTTATAAGAAACTCAAAATTGAGTTTCTTACAAGATAATGTATCTACCAAGAAATGTGGTTTTTAAATATTGTTCTTAGGATGAACAATACGTTTGAATATACCACCATACGAAATTAATTTCTGGGTATGCATATAGATGGCGCTGGCAGCAATCGTTCTACTAAATATTGTATGAAGTTGTACTTCTTCTCCGTTAGGAGTATATGTGTTCTGTGGAAACTATAACATAAAACCTGTGCTGAAAACACGCGAGTAAATCATCTTTGGTAAACAATTCTAACCCACTTACAGTAACATAATTATCTACAGCACACGCAAGTTGGGTTTATTATACATTTAACAGATAATATAATTCATTATTTAGTACAATGTGAAAAGTACTTAAACAAGAAAAAGTTTAAAATCTATAACCCCACTACATAAAAACTTTGCATAAAATTGATTTAGTCTATGTCACCCGGGCCAATATCAATCCATGGACACCTCATTCATTAAAATCGGTTCACTGGTTTAGTCACTACGGTGAAACATACAATCATGGATAGACTACCAAAACTACTATTACCCTTCCTTTAGCTTCCACATAGTCGGGTAAAAAATTCAGTAACAACTGATGGACCACGTAAACTTTATGGGTAAGTACAAGAATAATTGTGGTCCGTGAAATGGTTGAACCTTAAAAATATATTTGACCGTCTTCTCAACAATTGCATTCGATTCGTTTTCAATTTACGCAAATATGATCACATATCTCAGCATCGCTCCCATTTGAAGTGGTTTCCTATTCGCATACGCAGACAGATACGAGCATTGACTACCCTGTATTCTATTCTGTTTTCTCCAAATTCTCCTTCCTACTTAACCACACAACTACAATACTTAGGTGCACAACATGCTAGGAACCTCAGGTCTTCTAACAACCTACTACAACCCGGTCACATTATCTAGAGACCTCGCTGGAATGCGAACCTCCCGCCCCGTTCTCCTTTCACCTCCCCGCGCTCGCCACGGCGCGTCAGTACGGTTGGCACTTTCGTTGCCGATACGCGTCGACTTGTTTTCGTGGTATATTTTTAAACATTTCATTGTTACGTTTGGACTTTTATTGTTATTTTGTTATTGCTGTTACGTTAAAATATTGTTTTTGTTGCAACGTTGGACATTTTTGTTAAGTTTAGACATTTTGGTTTAGTTTCGACATGTTTGTTACTATTTCGTTGCTTTGAAGTGGGACAGTGAAAGTATTTTCAAATCCCTAGGCGAAGAGAGTTCGGACAGTGAGATCAGCGATAGCGATAATGAGACAATGACTGGCATCGAGCCAATCATATATTCTGAAGAAGATTTTTAATCTGTAATTTTGTGCAATAAACACTTCTTGTACCCACTTAACCAAGATTGTTTCATTTATTTCCCATCATTTTAATCATATCATTATAATAATATTAATAAATAAAATAAAAAGCCTTTTATTTCTTGCATTTCATAGTACAATTTCATTTACAGTGTGCATGTAAAATAGATAAATTAAAATTAATGTGATAATGATAATATTATTATAATAATATTACCTACATTAAATTAATTAAGTAACACAATCTTTGTTTTGTTGGAAGTCTTGTTTATAATAATATCCTACTAGAGGATACTTGTTTTGCGCACCATATCAGAGCGCCGACGCAACGTGACGTCATCGACGCCAGGTCTCTAGATAATGTGACCGGGTTGTACTTCATTGTCCCCCTCACAGCTCTGAATTTGTGCACTCCACTTTCCTAATACAGTCTGTCCTGCTTTGGAACGCGCTTCCTCTCGAGATCAGAATGGCAAAAACACGGCAAACTTTCAAATATATGTTGCGGAAACATTTTCTAAACACACTATCAGATCCACCTTAATTTTATACTCTCCCCTTCAAATTTTATATTATGTATATTTATGTATGTATAATTGTAAAGATATGTATTATATATTATTATCACTATTACTTATTGTATATGTATGTATATTTTCTTTTTTCTTAATTAAAGTTATTTCTGTGCATCTACCATGGCTAGCTCTGCATCGCCCTTATGTCGACTGGCAGAAAATGCCTACGGCATAAAGTCCGCCTTTGCCACTTTTGTGCATAAAGATTTAAATAAATAAATATATTATTTTCAAATGACGTCAAATATTTTTTTTTATGTATGAGCCTGTCAAAGTCACTCTACTTTGCCTGATGGAAAGCATGAGCAGAATCCAAGAGTGGTGGTCACCATACTCATTGTGAATGCAGACAACAATGTTGCATGGTGACCCACACCATGGCGGTCTATTGAGATGCTTCTGCATCATTGGGCCTCCGGTCTCGCACTGACCCACGAAACACGACAGCACGAATGCTGTCATTTTAGGTTGATCTGTACGAGGGGGTAGTAAGTAGTAACGCCACGGTCGAGCCGGCCCGTTCATGCCGAAATCAGCGCGAATCTACCTATTACCTTATAAAATGACACATTATATAATGTACATGGCAAAGGGGTAATTCGCCAGCTGAATGTATATCTTACCATACATATATTGAAGGAATAGGTGGCATCCCCATTTAGTAAGTTTATTGGTACGGTCATTAATACAATAGTTAGGTAACTCTCACTGCCTCGGTGGCGCAGTGGTAGTGAATGCGACTGCTGTGCTTGAGGTCTCGGGTTCAAGTCCTAGGTCGGACCAAATGTTTGTGTGATCTACAAATATTTGTTTCGGAGTTTGGGTGTTTTCTATGTATAATATGTATATATTTAAAAAAAATGTATATATGTGTTTATGTCACTTGTCTAGTACCCACAACACAAGCTCTGCTTAGCTTGGGACTAGATGGCGTTGTGTGTTAGATGTCCGAAATATTTATTTTTTATTTAATTTCATATTCTAAATAGAGCTAGCTAGTTGACGGGGTGTTTCATTTCCATTATTGCCTATTTTTACCCGACTGCGAAAGGATGGTAATGTTTTTCGAGTGTATTGTATGGATGTATATTTCTTTGGCACGCCCTAGAGCCTAAACGGCTTGTCGTATTTTTATGTGAGTGGTGTCAATAGATTCGTCTTAGTCGTGAGAGTGACACTGGGTACATCGAAATAAAAAAAAAAGGATTTTTGGCGCCAAAAAGTAATATGAAAAAATAATGTTTTTAAAATTCATCGAGTGTGGTATCAAAATAAAGTTTTTTTTACGGTGATTACGAATATATATAAAACTTATATGTTTTTATCGTTAAATATTGACGCAGTCGGGTTTTTATTTTTAATAATGTGTTTACTTTACAATATTCTTATTCCCTACTTTTTAACCGACTTCAAAAAAAGGGAGTCTCAATTCGACCGTATATTTTTTTTTAAATGTATTTTCGCGGATAACTGCGTCGTTTATGAACCGATTTTAATGATTCGTTTTTAATGGAAAGGAGATATCCCAACGGTGGTACCATGATAAGGACACTAAGATCTGATGATGGCATCCAAGAGAAATCGAGTCGAACCTTGAAGTCGGTTTTTATTTTGTTATACTTGTCTACTCCTTATTGATATTAATGCACGTTTATAAGAAACTATTATTTATCAATGGTTTAATAAAATAGTTTGAGTAGGCGGATCAAAATGTTTATCGCGTTAGATTACGTATTGTAATACTTCCTGTGATGAGTATTACGATTAGGAAATACTGATATAGTATCAGATATGTCATGTTTAGTGACGGCATGATATCGATTATGTGAATGTACGGGCAAGTGTAAAACAAAATCTGCAAAGAATTAAACCACATTCAATTTTTTAAGACGTTTACTATTGAGGTAAAAGATAAATCTATTAAGGTACCTATGAACTGTATGTATGTAGTAAGTACTGTATTTGTGTTGCGACTCTAAAAAATCTTCCCTATGTGCGAGTCTCGCCAAGAATCTCGCCCTGTGTGTAATGTGGCGACTTGCACATACAGCGCATCAAGAAAACATATGACAGCGCCATCTACCGAAGATACACTGAACTACGGAGTATCATACAATACGAAGAAACTACCAATCCTGCATCGCGCAATAGAAGTTCTCGCGCCGATAATCATATACACAACATCCCAACATCAACCGTTGGACAGTTGGCCCGCCAGGCATGATCACCTCGCCTGGACGGATGATCCTCCCTTTGTGTTGGAGGGACATTACACCCGTTCCTGCACATGTAACACCAACTAAGCTGTGCCGGGCGGGGATGATTGTTTTGGAGAGAAGAAAACCCTTTGTCGGTTAACGACTTATGTACCTAGATTAGTCTTAGAGTTGTAACTTATTTATATTTCAGTGCTGTATACAATATATCTATATTTTGGGGATTGATGACCCAATTAATCTGTGTAGTGTAATCAAATGCTTATTACATATTTAAATGGAAGTCGGTTGTGTTATTTGATATTCTGACCTGTACGTACAGATCAATCTTTGTAACGGGTGCTCTTAAATCTCGCACAGAATGATTCATACCACACGTCTTCAGGAAAGGCAACCCGTTACAAAATGATGCTGGTAACATTGGTATGGTTTTGTTTTTGGTAAAGGAAGGCAAACGAGCAGACGTGTTATCTTACCACCGCAATGTAGTTCTCTCATTAGAACAAGAGAGAAGGGGGTTTGCACTCCGACAACCTAATTTATTCGATGAAAACCATCAAAAGACTAGAATGAATATCACTCCGGTCGAGGCGACCCATTTGTGTAGAAGGATGGCCCACGACAGGTCGGCATCTGTCATACTTATTAGGTATGCATAAGTAAACGAAAGTTTCTTACCTTGATCTGCCCTTCTCTAGCTTTCTTGTAGAGTCCTTTAGTGTCTCTTTTTTCGCACACCTCCAGAGGCGTGTCAATGAACACTTCGAAGAACGGCAAGTCAGAGTCCGTGTGAATGCGACGAGCTACCTCACGATCCTGGTAACAAACAATGGATTATTTAATTTATTAATGGATTAATTAATTTATTAATGGATTAATTAATTTATTAATGGATTAATTAATTTATTAATGGATTAATGCATACATAAGTCAAAATAAAATCAATAACAAGATTAAAAGGTAATAAAATATTATAGAAACGGAAGCTTCGATAACAAGAAATAAGTAAGAATTTCCTGGACAACTAATAATATAAATTTCATGGGTTTGTTAGTTTGTCTGGTTAATTTTATTTTACTGTTGAATAATTTGGATAGCTCATTTTTCGAGTTAGGCAACATTACATTACGCTACAATATATACGAGTTAAGCAGCAATGAAAAGTGACAAAGTGATCAAATCTTGAAAAAATACATTTCCAGTACCTACAAGATAAAGTAGAAATTAGGGCTCCAACACATAACTGGGAATTCGCAATGCATCGCAAATATCTGCGAGCTCGCACGAATGCACCGCAAGAACAGTCGCATCGCATCGCAGTTATGTGTGAGGGCCCTCAAGTCTTCCATTGCATATTGGGAATTTATCTCAAAAATTTTAATGCTACTGTGCAAATTACTAATCCTTTTTGAAATATTAAACAATAAACATCAAAATCATTGTTTGCGTTAAAGTCATGGGAAGCTATATAATTAGTCTCCCAATAAATTTCATTAATTACCTACCGAGTAGATTAAAATGATTATTAGAATATTATTAATATGAAACAGTAATACTAGGACAAATACGTCCTTATCGCATAAAATATGTTTATGTTATAAATAACAAAACTATACTCATATAAATACCTATATGTATATACATATATGTATAAATAATGTGTTTTGTTACTGTAGTACACACATCAAAAGTCCTGGCCTGCTCAGTCGCCAGACTTGAACCCGATTGAGCATGCATGGGATATGCTACAGAGAAGAGCTCTGCCGAATATGGAGGGTATCCAGTCGCAAGAAGACCTTTTTTTGTTGTTGCAACGAACATGGGCGGCCATTCCACAGCGTGATTTGGATGAACTCATTTTGAGTATGCCAAACCGATGTTCTTGTGTTAGTGTTCGCGGTAGAAACACGGATTATTAATTGTTTAAGTTACCTAATAAAATTTTAAAGAAAACTGTTATTTCAGTCTTTTTTTCGAACTTTAATGTTAGTGGTTCAAATGTCAAAAATCCTTTTATTAGGAAAATGGCAAATTTCTTTATTAATGCAAAGGTGACTTGGTTTATCGTTACTGTGACAAACGAAAACACTTTATTTGATGAATCCTTAAAGAAAATTTTAATTAATATCAATCAGGAGAAAAGTTATTGCAAAAATATATGTTGATCCCTAGACACATATGTTGATCCCTAGACACTTTTGATGTGTGTATTTATCTTAATGTTTTTAAATGACAGGCGTAGATTAATGAATTAAATATTAATGATTACTTTTGTGCCCTTAAATGTGTAGTTTGCAATCATTATTATTATTTAGCAACTGTTGAATATTCTTAATACAAAAATCGATTTTAGTATAAAAATAAATACTTAAATAAAAAAGTGAATAAACAAAGTTTATCTCTAATTCTGGGTTATCGAGTTCAATCTTTACAATTTAAGTTCGACAAACAATAAATATCCATGAGTCACATTAAAGACCGAACCGTAACCTTGAATATTCATAACACCTTTTTTTTTAAAACGGCATCTACTGTAAATTGTACATAAATATACGAAATAAAATGAACTATAAATATGTACTTGTAATAGTTGTAATTCATTTTTAACCGACTTCAAAAAAGGAGAAAGTTCTCAATTCGACTGTTTTTTTTTTATGTTTGTTACCTCATAACTTTTCTACTGGGTGAACCGATTTTGATGTTTCTTTTTTTATTTTAAAGCTGGTGCTTCCCGAATGGTCCCATTTATATTTGGTCCAGATTGAAGTCAGTTTTTTTTTGTTAAAATTTGTAATTATTATTGTACACTAGCTGACCCGGCGAACTTCGTACCGCATAACTTTTATTTTTGTAAATATTTTCTACATTTCTGAAAATTCTAGAATTAGAAATACGGCGCTACCTACCGGATAACTGTGCAACTTAGATGCCAAACCGCCATCTATTAGGATTTATAGAACTATCGGATAAAAACACACTCAAGTCGTATAATAAACAAATAAATAGATCACGGAACAATATTTAAAGTACTTGCTTTCTAGCAAAAAAAGAATGAATGAAATCGGACTATGTGTTATTGAATTACAACTAAGTACATATTTCGACTTTCATCCCCGTCCTACCTCGTAGTATGAACTCAAATCATGCCAAGTTTCATTTGAATCCAGTAGTTTCGGCGTCATGGGCGGCCAAGATACAGACAGTCAGACAGACGGACGGACAGACAAAAATGAAATAAAAAAACAGTTTTGGCTTTAGTATCGCCGCAGAAAGAGCCCTCCAAAAAAAATGACAAAATATCTTTAATGTACAGAATTGGACCTGTTACATTTTTATTATAAGTATAGATAGACTAGCTGAGCCCCGTCGTCGTGTAACACTGCGCGGCAAAGCTATTCTAAAACAAGTGGCTGAAGTTACTCCTTATATCATCACTTAGAGATATGAAATGTTACATACTTCGGACTAACTGATGCAAATAGCGTAATTTACTACCATTAATACAGTTTTAATGGTTCGACTTAATGCAATTAGTAGTTAAGCGGCATTCATGTGAAAGCGTTTACTTAACCGATTGTTAATCGGTAATATGATATCAGTAATACTTTCAAATAATTTTAGGATTTTAATGTTGTTTTTACACATGTATTTTATGTACTAGCTTTAGCCTGCAATCCACCCGCGTGTATGTCGTTTATCCCGGTAAAGTAGCCTAAGTCCTTCCTCAGGAATCAAGGTATCTCCACGCCAAATTTCATTGTAATCAGTGTTGAAAATTTAAAGCCGTGAAAGCGCGACACTTCACCCTCAGCTGGTATATTATATTCGATTAATTAGTTGTATATGAACACTTTAATCGACTTGCTATTAACTTAATGCAATAAAAAGTGTCAAACTTGTCGAAGCAGGTAACATTTGTTTCTTTTTCATAAGCCTTTGTGTTTGCCTTAAATGGCTTCCAAGTTCCAGTATGAAATTCATTCTGATACCCCAAAGCATTTCACTTTGCAGTTGGAATTGTGGAAATATACCGTTGGTTAGGTGAGTGAGAGTTTACAACGTTATTCAACGTGGTTGGAAGTGTAAACGACAAGTTGACAAGGCGAGACAAGACAAGTGTCGACAAGGGAGCAAACTACGCAGAACAATAGCACTGTAAAGAGACCGAAAACTTAAAACTATACTAAGCTGTCTGGCCAACGTGGTGTAGTAGGTCTAAACATCCATTCTAAGAGGAGACCCATATGTAGCAGTGGTACTAAAGACTGTTTATAATGATTAACATCTTTTTATTCATTCTACTTTTTTGCTACTTAGTTTTAAATGTCTTACCTCAGCGAATGGTGACACAAAACTGCAAAGGCAGACGACCCCGCTGTCAGCGAAAAGTTTCGCCACTTCGGCCACTCTTCTGATGTTTTCCTCGCGATCTTCTTTGGTGAAGCCCAGGTTTTTATTTAAACCAGTCCTTATATTGTCGCCATCCAAGCCATACGCAGGGATTCCTGCAGAAAAATAAATGTAATAAAATAAATCATATAGTTATCCACTCTTTCCGTTCAACTAGGTAAAACTCTTTGTAATATAGGTATGCTGTCAGATATCGAACTATAGAGTCAGCTTCCTGAAATGTGTGTCATATTCAATTATGCTAAATGTAATGGTATATGATTATAAACGAATAGTCAATATTGCTCTTGTTACAGTTATCAGTTACGTCTGACCATTTTGAGACAATTTTCGACATACCTACTCCAATTGTTTTTAAACTTTCGCGACTATACATATTATTCGACTGTAAATCGGGTCTTAATCGCGATAATATCTATGAGGTTTTTTAATTCTAATTTTGGTATACGAAGACCAAGTGCGGGTAGTTGGTGAAACTAGCACTTCACGGAGGCGGCGCTAAGCTCTCACCAGTCTACCCGTGACCACGATCGGTGCAACTCGATCGAAACGTCGGGCTACCAAAAAAGGTATTGTACCTCATAGATATTATCGCGATTAAGACCCGATTTACAGTCGAATAATACCTACTCCAATTGATTTTTCTAAATGGCATGTAATAAAAAATCATGATTAGTTTAATTTAACATTTTTCGTCATAATACTACCGTTATGCATGCTGCCATGAACTTAACAGCTTTTTTTAACTTAACTGTTTTTATAACCACCGAATATCCAGTTAAGTTGGTGATAACCTCAAGTGGTTAAACGAAATACTTAGGTCAATGTTCATATTCAGATAAATCCTTGACAGATACTGTTTGTGTTACACTGTTTCTACACAAATGATACTATCTTTTATTTTTATTTATCAAACTTACATTTGAGTAGGTACTAGAAGTATACAACAAAAATAAAAACAAAGATATATAACAAAGAGATATAACAAAGCCAATTATTAGTTTTCTCTATTGATTTTGTCCTAAATAGGAGCAATATACAACTTTCTGACTTAAACATAAGCTAGGTACCTGTTTTGAAACGAAATTTTTAACCGACTTCAAAATAAAAGCGGCCAAGTGCGAGTCGGACTCGCCCAAGCAGCGAGTAACATAATATAAACGTTCTTGTAGTTCGTTGTAACTTTGATCGATGTTTTAATAATAGTGTTTTTTTTTTGGTATGGGGACGCCCAAATTTATTGTTTTTTTTTTATTTTTGTGTGAAAATCTTGATACGGTTACTTACCAAGTTTCAACATTTTAGTTCTCATAGTTTCGGAATAAAGTGGCTGTGACATACGGACGGACAGACAGACAGACAGACAGACAAACGGACGGACGGACAGAGAGACGGACATGACGAATCTATAAGGGTTCCGTTTTTTTGCCTTTGGCACGGAACCCTAAAAAGGAGGAGGTTCTCAATTCGACTGTTTTTTTTATGTTTGTTACCTCATATCTTTCGACTGGGTCAACCGATTTTGATGATTCTTTTTTATTTGAAAGCTGGTGCTTCCCGAATGGTCCCATTTAAATTTGGTCCAGATTGAAGTCGGTTTCTTTTTGTTAAAATTTGTAATTATTATACCTAAAAATGTTGTCGAATGTTTTTATACTTTTCATTTTTAACATACAGCTTTAGGCTAAATTAAAAAAATAAAAACTATTGCAACATCAAATAACATATAAAACGCAGACCGTTTATAAGTGAATTATTCTTTTAAAAGTATTTATTTTTAATCTTGATAACAAGTCCTAATATTTAAATTAAAAGAACTTCGTCCTTTAAGTTCAAGAACAACTTTGCTATAAAAGGTAAAAACGAGTCAACAAAAATGCCAGTGACCATCACGCAGGTTATGCGTCTGCGCATTACAATAACATATAAATAAAACTAACAAGATGCAACATATTTATAGTTATTTATTTGGAAAATCAAATAAAAAACAGATAAGATCTAAATGAGGGGACTAAAAATAGAAAAATAACATAAAAAAATACTTTTTGTACCAATATTATGAAGCCAAAGATTGTTATTGTTTGTTTCTTTGTTTAAATTGAAACAGTCAGTCGTATTGATAAATACATTAGGTATTAGGGCTCCCACACATAACTGCGATGCGATGCGGCGTGAAGTTCTTTGCGCTGCATTCGTGCGAGCTCGCAGATATTTGCGATGCGTTGCGAATTCGCAGTTATGTGTGGGAGCCCTTAGATAGAGTATTGATTTAGAAATACACTTCAAGTTATTAGAACGAACGATTAGTAACAAAACATGTCAGTCACGGAGTGATGACCAAGAAGATAACAGATTAGGAAACTTGCAAGTACTGTTAGGAGTAAGAAGAATATTTTCCTTTCATAAACCCTATTAATTATATCCTGTTTATTAAAAGAAGATTACAGGTCATAACGTAACATCTTCAGATTAGGGGGGTCTTTCAACAATTCGATATAAGAAACTAGACACTGGACTGTTGGTGAAACTGAAAATAAAAATTTTGTTCAAAGAGATGTATTACTAAAACGTATAATTTTAGTGTCCGATTTAGTATTTACTCTTATCGTTCTTTGTATGAAAAGTGAAACGAAAACTTAAATGACGATTTATTTGTCTAAAACTCTAGACCGTTTAGATCACAGAACTACTAGAAAAGCCTTTGACGTAATTTCGTAAGTAATCTTTTGTCGCCGGGACGCACACATAAACGATTAATAATATTATACTCACATAACTAAGTCTATTCTAATTCGTCCAAGGGATTTAATGAATATAATATTAAACTACAACCTTATGCTCTTGGCATTAAGTAGAGTTTTACGTGCAATTTTGTGTTTACAGGTGGATCTTCGTCTTTATGACCCACCCACCGTAGAGATGTAGTCCTGTCGATTATAATAATTAAATTTGCTTAATTTCTATAAGAAATAGTTCTTACTTTTAAATATCGCTATCCTATTTTTTATATGAAAGTCACTGTCTTAGAAATGGATTGAGTGAAATTGTACTTGTTTCTCTGACAAAACAAATGTCTTATTTTTATATTAACACATAATATAAAAATAAGACATTTGTTTTGTCAAAACATAAGTACATATTGTATATCTAATTTTGGAGTTTGACGTTTCATACTTATCAACACGACACAACTTTCTATAGACCTAACACACATAATCTTAATATTTTTTCTGTAGAACCCTGTAATCAACAGTAATTATGAGGTTATTTTTATATCCTCACAAGATGTACATTTTTTATATTTCATATCTAAATTTAAATGCAAAAAACAATGTATAGACGTCGGACGGCCCGAAAATGTTAATCTTCAAAATATGTTTTAAGTTTTAAAAGAAATATTCCTATTATTCCTATTCCATTTCATTAAAAAGCTTTCCAAAAAAAATTTATATTAAAAATTATTTTGCAGTCGGTTAAAAATCATAATATAAAACAAATCACCTCTTTCTACTTAAGAAAAACACAAACCAATATCATCGACATCCACAATTTGGGGTATCGATTGCATTATAAATATTTGGGCACACCCCTATGCCTTATACCAAATCTGTTCGGGTGAAATAAATCGAAATATTCAAGCAGGAAATGCAGTTCATTGCGTACTCTTATGGAAACAATGTAGTTAATAATCGAATTTAATACGCAATGTATGATTGTTTTATTGTTTTTTACCGTTGAAAGTAAAATGCGAATGCGACCGTTCAGTTAATGCCAGCAGACAAAATAGAGGTATTTGGACTTATTTCGCGGCGCGCCTGCCCCGCCTACATAACATTTCTACCTATATTTTTTGTTCTGTGGTTTAGATTGTGATCTTATAGAATTAGACTATAGCTATCTTGGGTTTGCTCATTGTATTTCCTTTATTATTTACTGTTTACAAAAAAAAAATCACCATAAAATTAACTGCATTTTTTTTACAATGTATTGATGTTAATAGTTGTACATCTCTAAATTTTGTCTGTCCAGTATTCCACTACAGCTACATTGTACATTACTCTCCACAGCTTCTCTACAGTGCAGCTGGAGGGGCAAAATGTCTAGGCGAACCTTTTTACGACTTTGAACAGGACTGTTCTGGTTGGAACATCTTTTAACACTCGAGTACCTGGACGATGGTATTTTTATTGATCGATTTATCACCCCCGAAGCCCCATGCATACTAAATTTCATGAAAATCGTAGAAGCCGTTTCCGAGATTCAGATTACATATGATTATTATCCAAGAATTGTTCAAAGGTTCGGGTCGGAATAATGTTTCCACATACTCACTCCTCAATTCGTATTGATAGGCTGAATTTTTATGACAGTAATATAATAATAGGTCTTTACCTATGAAATTGCCGTTTTGTATGCAATAAGTGAAAGTACTTATTTTTTCAAACTTTTTTATTTCTGTTATTCGAAGTAATCACCCATGCAATCGACGCATCTTTGCCAACGCATTGGCAGTTTATTGATGCCCTTCTTGTAAAAATCAGCTGGACGGGAGGCAACAAACTTTCAAAGGCATTTTGTACTGCCTCTCGGGAATTAAATTTTTTACCCACTAAAAAGTTGTCTAAATTTTGGAAAAAGTAATAGTCGGTAGGTTCAAGGTCTGGTGAGTATGGCGGATGAGGGAGAGCTTCCAACCCCAGCTCTTGCAGCTTGGAGACTGTTCGTTGCGCAGTATGGGGTCGCGCGTTGTTGTGAAGCAGCTGCAAGAGCTGGGGTTGGAAGCCCTCCCTTATCCGCCATACTCACCAGACCTTGCACCTACCGACTATTACTTTTTCCAAAATATATAGTAGTATAGCTAGTAATATATATATATTTGAAATGTACAATACAATGATACCAAACACGGCATATTTATTACAAATTATTTTTTTTATACAGTACTTTAGGTCGGCTAGAGAGCGCCACCTTAGGTTCAGTGACACGTCATATAGCATATAACCAGCGGATGATCAAGACGCTTCTAACGATACCTCATTTGTCCAATTCTAATAAGTAGTTAAGGAGCTATGAGGGAGCAAGTGAACATACATACATAGCCTGTCAAAATCATAACGCTCCTTTGGCTTTGCCGTAGTCGGGTAAAAATACGCTGAACTTCAAAACTAAATTAAATACAAACCTTTTGAAACCAGATAGGCTTCGAGCGCAAACGCAATGCTAGTCTTGCCGGCGCCGCTGAGGCCTGTGAACCAGACAGTGCTGCCCCTGAACGCTCTACTGCCAAGAGCACGGCTTCTCTTAGCTCTGGACACCTGATGCTTCTGTTCCACTACATTTGTCGCCACTTGAACACACTGAAACAAGATTAAGCCATTAAGGACACACTGGTTTGAATTTTTATGTTTTATCACTTCACTACATAGTATAAAACAAAGTCGCTTTCTCTGTCCCTATGTCCCTATATCCCTATGTGTGCTTAAATCTTTAAAACTACGCAACGGATTTTGATGCGGGTTTCTTTAATAGATAGAGTGATTCAAGAGGAAGGTTTTTAGGTATAATAAATGCATAATATAGTATGGAAACACTGTTAATCCTCGAGGTTTCTAATGTGATGTAGCAAATAAACACATTTTTTTGGTCTTACATTGCAAACGCTGGTTGCACCCTACGAGATAGAACAAAATAATGTACTACAGTATTGTACACCTTAAAAAGTACTACAAAAAAGTCCGCGACGGTATAGGTCTATCTCTTAGGGATAACCCACAACGACCATTTTTTATTCCTTTCTTTTTACGAGAAATAATGCCTTATTTACGAAGTGATTTTAAGCAATACAGAATGAATCCTTATACAATTAAGTAAATTAAATACATTGTGCGTTTAATATAGATCAAAATGGCCCTTTACAGTATCTAATTTAAATAAATATATTCGAAGATATTACAGATTTAAAATGCACGAATCGTGTCGTCGGCGGGGGCATCTGAAATCCACCCGTGCGCAGCCGGGGCGGGTTGCTAGTGTATACTAAAATATTATAAAGCTGAAGAGTTTGTTTGTTTGAACGCGGGAACCTAATCTCAGGAACCGTTGCGTCCGATTTGAAAAATTCTTTTAGTATTGGAGAGTAAATTTATCGAGGAAAGCTATAGGCTATATATCATCACCAATAGGAGCGGAGCATCAATGAAGAATGTTTCAAAAACGGGGAAAATTATCACGCTACGGGCAATAGGAGGCGCAAACGGGGTTGCGTGGGTCATAGTAGATACCGAGTGATGATAGATTAAGAATAAGGGCTGTCAACAACCTTATTTATTCTGTGGGTTTCGTAAAGGCCGACTAAGGAGCCAAACTCTGCGGGACAACAACACTACAAAGAGAAGAAAAACTTGAAGCAAACTCTATAACAACCATTCTGGTCAGTGTACTGCACGTTTGGCCTAGTGGTTTAGGCGGTAGCCACGCCGCTTGCCAATTCGCCAAGTGTTGTTCTGAGTTTGGGTGTTAATTGTGTCCGTTTCATGTATGTCTGTAAAGTCCCCCGCGACACAGGATGTTTATTCTAACTGCACGTTTGGCCTAGTGGTTTAACGGTCACCACGCCGTTTCCTACTTCGCCAAGTGTCGTGGGTTCAAATACCACGTTGGACATCACTTTGTGTGATCCACAAATTGCTGTTCAGAGTCTGGGTGTTATTTGTGTCCGTTTCATGTATGTTTGAAAAGTCCCCCGCGACACAGGATTTATTCCTAGTGCGGGAGTTGTCTTTTAAAAAATGAAAAAAATAAAATGAAAATGAAATTCCTAATGCGGGAGTTGTCTTTTAAAAAATGAAAAAAATAAAATGAAAATGAAATTCCTAATGCGGGAGTTGTCTTTAAAAAAAAAAAGTGTAGTATAGTCGGCTAAAACCTCCTATCTAACGAGAGACAAATGTCCAGCAGTGGACTTTTAGAAGCTTTTGATGAGAACGATTTTAAGTTGCGCGGATTATCTAGTTGTTAATACTCGTATAAATCTAATAGGCTCTATTATATTTAAAAGTAGCTGAGTCCCGCAGTGTTACCCGCGGTTATTGTTGTACCTTTACAACCGCAGGGCAAAGCTAGATTAAAAAAAGTTAACCTAAGTTACTCCTTTCACTGGCGGATACCAGTGAAAGTCCCGTCAAAATAGGTTCAGCCGTTCCAGAGATTAACAGGAACAAAGACGGACAGACAGACAAACAAAAATTGTAAAAATGAAATTTTGGTAGATGTACCGAGTATTCATACATATCATTTAGTAATTAATTATAAATAAGTAAAATACATTTTTAGTAGTTAGTTAAAGTAAAATACATTGTAAGTTAATAAAAAGCTTGTAAAAAGCGGTTATTTAAATATTACAAACACACTCCAATTTTATTTATTTGTTTTGTCAATGTAAATCTAATAGGCTCTATTATATATAAAACATATTACAAACATTTATTATATATAAAAGCTCACAAGTAACTTTTGTTAAGGTTTACCTGGTTAACACAATGTAGGTATGATAAACTGCGGAACAGCTTATACATACCATTTTAATTAACCACCATTTAATGTAAGGACATATTTAAATCAGTCAACTCATTTATTCATTATATTACATATCTGTTTACCAATCAAGAAATGCTAGCATAGGAAAATCGTGACATTGATATACTGAACTGCAGTTATGACTAATCGCCTTTATTTAAATCTATCTTTAACACTACAAAGCAATAATAAATACAAAAATCAATCAATAACGGCAAATATAGTTCCTGTAAAACGCATTTCAGTTTAATTTAGACACCAGGAAATAATCTAGAAACAGTTCAGAAACTTATAACAATCATATTGGCTTCATCGAAGGTCGAGCAATTATTTAAAAAAAAAAAACACTAAAATGTTCAAAGATTGAACATTCTTCCTCTTCCTTGAAATAGAGATTCTTTGTCAGATATCCATCATTGCCGTAGCTTATAAAAGATCAAGGTCATTTTGTTGGTTAACATTTTACTACATTCTATGTACCTACTTCATTACACTGTACTACATTCACCACCTCTCGTCATACATAATATCTAATCTACTGTTATAAGTAATACCAAAAAAGTATACAAAAAACATATATCTGATTCATGATGAATTCAGCACACATCTAACTTTTTTTTTTTTAATTGAGGTCCAGTTTCCGTCTTATGTTATTTATTTATATGGAACTAGACGATATTGAAGTTCTATAGATAGACGCTGACGGACTTTTAAGAGCTCTAACAATACACTGTACAAATTTTGATGCAATTTATACAACTGATAGCTTGTGTTTCGAAACAACATATAAGCTCAAAGGTAATGGCAAAGTAGCGCAAGTCCTCATAGGTCTACACAGACAATTCTATCTATATTAAAATATTTTTGTCAGCGAAGAAAATTGAAAAACACCAATGAATACCACTATCAAAGCTTATGAGTTGAAGGACGTTCACATGTATCGATTAAATCCAAATAACAAAATTAGTAGGTATTACCTATTAAGGTTAGCTGTGTTTTTTTGTACATAAGTCAAGATGAGTTGCGTGATAGATGTAGTAGTTTTAATTAGTCATTGGATCTATAACTACAATTACCACGTTTAGGACTGCTATAAACTACTGCAGCTGATTCGCTTAATATTACGGTACTTACGAAGGAGCGAGCTTAAAAAAGGATCAACGTAAAATGACAGCATTTGTGCTGTCGCGTTCCGTTGGCGAGGACGCGATCGGAAGCCCAATGATGCAGGGGCATCAATAGGCCGCTATGGTGTGGGTCACCACGCTGCATTGTTGCATTCGCAATGAGCATGGTGACCACCACTCTTGGATTCTGCTTATGTTTTCCATCAGGCAGAGTAGAGTCATTGGCAGGGTATTAAATTAGGAAAGGAACATTTGTTTCAGGCCTATATAACCCTAGTTATTCCACAAAGAGAAGTTATTAATATCCAGCAGTTTTTTTCTTTGGTTGGACGAGCTAATATCAGAAATCTACTGGTTTCAATTTAACAATTCTTAACGATGGGAGCTTTAATGATAAATGCTGCAGAAACGAGAATATATATCTCTATACTTTACTTTCCAAATGGAAAGTAAAGTATTCTTCTTAGACCGCAAGAAAAATACCTAAAAACCACACGAAGACTTAGTGCAAATTATGACGAATAATTCGAATGACGACTATCATCGAATGTTATGGTGAGTTTACTTAAATTAAGACATCCAGGTATAGGCTTTCATTTTTCGTTGACGGGCTTAAAAATGTTTTCCGAACTTCATTGTTGGGGACGCAATAGCCAGAAGTATGTGTCATTTCAATCAACGGCCTTAGGAGTCCTACTCTGGGGAGATCTCGTATCACGTAATTTCCGGAGCTCCCCGAATCGGAAATGCATCTAATCAGTCCTATCCCGGCGGTAACTACGAGTTTCTCGTCGCCAATCGGTCCAATGGCAACTTACTAATCTGATACTGATGCGTGTTCCTACTTGACTTGAAATAAATTGTTTATTGTGAAAACAAGTAGGAACACCGCAGTTCCATGTCAATACACAGCTGACGCTACTGAATGTTCCGTGCACTGCTAAGCGTTTATTATTGAACGCTTCAATCTATCGTTGCTATTTTCTACTGTTATTCTTACCAGTCGATTGTAAATTAACGGTGATAGTTTAAAATTAAAACGACCCTAGATTGCATCACCACCAAAATTGGATACTGCACTGGTAATTCTGATTCGTATTAGTCATAATAACTTACTGGCCAGCTTGGTACAGTAGGTTAAAACCTCCTTTTTTATAACAAGATACCTATGTCCAGTAGTGATCTATTGATGACTTTTGATGATTATTTTAAGTAAACAGATCACTAACATATTACTTGTACTCGTAGTCGTGAGAGGCTTTAATTAAAAAATAATTAAAAACAAATATTGAATACTGAGATTTGCATACCTCCTACCATAAAGTAATATAATAGTGTCTTGAAAGTGAAGGGCATCCTTGAAATGTTAATAGTTACTTTTGGTTTCGCAGAAATAGGTTTCAATAACATTTACATTTTTCCTTTTATTTATTAAAAATATTAAATGTTTTTCCTTTTATTTATTAAAGCTTTGACAAGTAAAGGTTTTAACATTATGAATGTGGTGGTTATGTCCCTTCAATTTCCGCATTTTATACGAAATGACACTTGTTCAAACAAAACTAAACTCGTAATTGTGTAAACATAAGTCTACGATTTTTTGTTCATATTTATTGACACATCTCAACAGCTCTTACAACCTACCTCAATTAACGGATTGTCTAAGCCATAATTACAAATTTTAACAAAAAAAAAACTGACTTCAATCTGGACCAAATTTTAATGGGACCATTCGGAGAGCACCAGCTTTCAAATAAAAAAAGAGTCATCAAAATCGGTTCACCCAGTCGAAAGTTATGAGGTAACAAATATATAAAAAAACAGTCGAATTGAGAACCTCCTCCTTCTTTTGAAGTCGGTTAAAAATAACTTTCATTAACTCGTCTGGTTGGACCTGGTTTCAATAGTTCAAAGAAATTAATAAATATAAGAATAAGCTTGAGCTACTATACAAATATTATACCTTTTCCGTTTAGCTCCTTCATATTGTCAAAATGCGGTTTTTATTGTAAAATACAAATTATACATTTGCAATTGCATTTACATCACATTGCATTGAACATGGAATTTCTAAAAAAGTCCCATCATTCAAAACTAAATGTCCCTTTCCTTTAAATTGTAATAAATTAATTCTAGCATGGGAAAAAAACACAATGAAAAAATTTGTGCTCAAATGTAAATCAAGAAACAAGGCATTGTAAGTTTCCTTGTCTTCAAGTTGTACAATGCAATAATATATGCAATTTCAGGTACAGTTAATTAATCAAGATGTTTTTCACTAAATAGTTTGTGTTTTTAATTTAATGATTTCAGTGATTATCATTCCAATTAAGTTCTCTATTCCAAATCATTACCTAAAGGTACTTAAGATTACAGTAGACCTAGAATAGTAAAATTATGCGTCCAAAACTCGTTAATTTGTGTTTATATCAGTGGATTTCTATTTTAGGATTAGGTAAATAATATGGGTATCTTAAAAATGTTTCTTCCCAAGACGCAGTACAAAATACTTTTATACAGTTTGTCGAATCTAAACCTTCAGACTTTTTACGCAAAGGCGTAGATGCTATTTTGTGATTAATTCAAAGTTACATTTTAGAAAAAAACGAGGTGTATTTTTCAGTACTAATCGGCAATTTTATACTTTGACCCGTAATATTTATTTTGGGTTATGTCTACTAATGAAGACAGAAAATACTATTTTCGAGAATGAAGTCCCGAGTTGGACAAACTATATAGACAGGTTTACATGTACCGAACCTTCGTATATGTCCGATTTTTTTTCTTTGCACATCGGGTATTTCTAGGGTTCCGTGCCAAAGGCAAAAAAACGGAACCCTTATAGATTCGTCATGTCTGTCTGTCTGTCTGTCCGTCCGTATGTCACAGCCACTTTTTTTCCGAAACTATAAGACCTATAATGTTGAAACTTGGTAAGTAGATGTATTCTGTGAACCGCATTAAGACTTTCACACAAAAATAAAAAAAAACAAAAAAAATTGGGGATCCCCATACTTACAACTGAAACTCAAAATTTGTTTTTTCATCAAACCCATACGTGTTGTCAATACCCATAGATGGGTATCTATGGATAGGTCTTCGAAAATGATATTGAGGTTTCTAATATCATTTTTTTCTAAACTCGTCATAAATCGTAAACTTCAATTTACCTTTCATTCAATCAACACAAATATAAAAAAAAATATATAATTATGTTACTTGCTGCTGCGGAACCCTTCATGGGCGAGTCCGACTCGCACTTGGCCGCTTTTTTTTGTTTGGAACCCTCAGTGACCCTTAACTAAGAGAACTTAGCAGACTTCAGTAAATATTGAATACGTTTAGTTATTAAACATCAAACGGAGAAAGTTTCTTAAAAATGACTACAAATTAGACCAATTAAGTATTTAAGACCAGACAAAATTAGTACTCATTTGATTAAATAAAAATCCACAAAATTAAAGAATAAAAATATTGAGAAACGGAAGTCCATTTAAACTGGTACCACAATCTCATAATTCTTGTCATTTATAAAGGTATTTTCGCCGTTGGTTACGTAGCGAGTTTAAAATATTCATATCTTATGGAAATCAAGAACACAAAGTATAACAATGCGTTATTTAAATACTAAGTGTATCTTGGTTAATTGTTCAAAACTTCACAAAGAGAAATTGCAGTGTTCACACGTGTTTCTGTATTGTTTGTTTGTGTACACACATTAAGTCAATATTAGGCGTGTTCATTACTCGGAATTGTTTTATGAACAATGTAACATTGATTGTAACATTCGCAAAATAGAGTAACAATAGACAGTATAACATTACAATTAAGTATTATCATGTATTATAATAAAACACAAAAGAAGTACTTTCTTAAAATTTTCAACAACAATTTTCTGCGCTTTTCATCAATGTATCGTTATGACGTTGTCACGTTAAAATATTGTCCGTAAACAGACTTTACAGACAACCATTTTTTTTAAATAGTTGATGGATCTGGACTGGATCGTTGCCGCTCAAAAGGAGGAAGTTTTTTTTTTGTTTAAAAGACAACTCCCGCATTAGGAATAAACATCCTGTGTCGCGGGGGACTTTATAGACATACATGAAACGGACACAATTAACACCCAAACTTAGAACAACAATTTGTGGATCACATTAAAGTGTTGTCCCGTGTAGGATTTGAACCCACAACACTTGGCGAATTGGCATGCGGCGCGGCGTGGCGACCGCCTAAACCACTAGGCCAACCGTGCAGTCAAGTTTGTATAGGCATTTTTTAATATTTACTGATTGATTTAATTTTGTTCGTTAAAATAATTGCAGTAAAGTAATATAAGATTAGGTTTTCTAAAAGTTGGAAAGTGAGTAAAATGTTCATTATAGAATCGAAAATTATAGCGCAAACATGCGAGATAAACGGCGAAAAACTTATTTTAGTTATTTAAAAAACAGCTAAATGCGAAATTGGTTCAGTAATTCAAGACAATCAAAAAGGTTTTGTCACTCTGAGAATGTTTTATTGGTAGACAAAAAGTAAACAATTAAATTAGTGATGTAGCTGTAAAATCCAAAAATTAAAAGACCGTGACAACCACTCGGTAGTCGACGTCAAGAATTGTTTGTGGGCCCTTTGTTTCATATATTTATGTATACACACATTGGAGCGATCTAAAACATAATGTGTGTATAACAATGCAACGGGCTTCTAGTATTTAATTTTTACCCGACTACGGCGATCGTCTCTCTGGGAAAGGCGAAGGGAAGCAAACTCTCAGCAACCTTTATTTTGCACTAACTTTTTATAATATTGTCGTTTTGCGTGTAAATTTCGTGTAGAAATTATAAAAAGCTAAAATAAATTACTTTACCAAAAGTACTTGTAATGTATGATTAATTTTTTTTTTTTTATTATATTTTATTACTTTATGCACAAATACATGCATCGGCGGACTTAATGCCTAAGGCATTCTCTGCCAGTCGGCCGATTTTTTAATATTCTGCGCTTATACGGTAAGTACCTGGGAATCAAGTTTCGTACAATCGATCATTCTCAACCATTCAATTATGATGTGAAACACAAGTTAAGCACATAAAATACACCAAGACATAGAACAGCAATTTGTAGAAACATCCACAAATTGTTCGTATGTAATAATTATCAGAAATAATTGTATGTATCACCAAATAATACTTTCAGATGAGGTTTGGAACCACCAAGTCCCTAAATATCGAAATTATTTTCACTATTATCTAGACTAACAAGTAATTTCGCTAATTGAAGGGAAAAAAATAGACAAAAACTGGTATCACAGTCGAACTACGGTTGAGGTTTTGTGTTCCGACACAACAATATAATAATTATCGGGTAAATAAATAATTTTAGCAACTAAATAATCTGTATTTACCTTTGAAAAGATATTACATCTTTTTTTCTGTTTTTGAGAACTACTCTTACAGTGTTTAATGATGCAAGACGGCATTTTGAAAATAAAATCAAAAATCACTCGTGACGTGAACACAATATGGCGGTTTGTCAAACACTGCAGCGAGAATGTATTCGCTTTCTAATTCATATTTACTTTGTAGATTCATTGTCGTGTTCTTTACGATCTACCATTGCTTTCTTTTTTAATCTGAGCTTCCCAAAGTAATTTTGCTAACGTGCACAACGCCGCTAAAGAAGTTTTCACTTCAAAAAATTAATGAATAAGTATCAGCTAGTTAATTATAACGAAAATGATCACTGGTTAGCAAGTCGATAACATCCGATTTGTAAATCAAAACTATTAAACTTTACCTCCGCAACGATTAAAATGAAGAATGTTATGTTGTAAATGAAATTGCCCCCCCCCCCCCCCCACCCCGCAGGCGAACACGGGGATGTTTTTCGTCCGCTTCGGATAACGTGTTTGCTGGTAAGTGTTAGTTCTACTAATAAAACAGGCCATGCCCATATTTTGTTGGATGTTTGATGTTAAGCGTTAGAAAACAAAAAAAAAATGTCGCAGGAGGACCCAGCTTTTTAGTCTTACATTCATTAAATTATCAACTAACTGGTCCGACAAACTTCGTGCTGTCAAAACTTACTGCCCTGCAGCAGTTCAATAGAAAAAATAAATAAGTGTTCTTTTTACCATTTTCCTCGCAATATTTACGTTTTTTCTCTCCATAAGAATCTTTCTTCACAAAAAATAAAAATCAACCGAATTGGTCGAGCGGTTCTCGAGTTTTGAGCTTAGCAACATATTTTTGGCGATTCATTTTTATTGACAAATGAGTAAAATAATGGTCTTATTTTGATTTAAATATTAATAATAATTATTTATGTAGTATGGTTATTAGTATTTATTATTTACTTCAGCATATACATATAAAAATAATTTAATATTAGTTTTTTACACTTGCTTGTAAAGTAGGTATCTATATATTAAAGCAAATACTACGTTACTAAGTTAACAGTTCTTATACCTAACATAAATATTAGTACAGTGTATTCATAAATTAAAGAAAATATATGACAAGCAATTAATACATGTCATATAAACCTTTTGAAAACATAATTATCGCAACTGATTGATTTGCAGTTAAATCACGACCATTCGCATCATAGTACTCGTAATCTTTATTTGAAATTCATGTAACATTGACCTACTAGAAAATATATTTTTGATTTATACTATACATAATTTGTCTCATTTATTTCTATTAATATAATTAACATACAAATCAGATTTATGAATGTATGTATTAATCTTAGATTATTATATTAATTTAAGTCTTCGTTGAATAATTGAAATCATTTTAATGAATTTGACATCCTTGTTTACTCTTTGCCAAGACGCCCTGTGTCACTAACGCAACGCGCATGCGTGTGGCGAGTGAACAACCACTCTTCTATACAATCTTTCATCCCCCCTTTCAACCCCTTTTTACCTTTTTTCGCAATAAAAAGTAGCCTATGTCCTTTCTCAGGCTCTAGACTATCTGTGTACCAAATTTCATTGTAATCGGTGCAGCGGTTTGGCCGTGAAAGAAAGACAGACAGACAGAGTTACTTTCGCATTTATAATATAAGTATGGATTGTCATTCTTTCCTTTGTACACAAGACAACACAAGCAAGATACATCAACATAACGCTAGATTCTGTCAGTTTACAGTTTACGTTACATAAAAGTTACAGTTTACGTTACGATATATTTTTTAGAAGAAATTTATAATGTATGGGTAATATGACTGCCTCGTTGGTCTCGCGGTTGGCGTGTGCGACTGCTGATCATGAGGTCTCGGGTTCGATTCCTGGGTCGGACCAAATGTTTGTATGATCTACAAATATTTGTTTCGGAGTTTGGGTGTTTTCTATGTATAATATGTACGTATTTACAAAAAAAAATGTATGTATTTATATCAGTTGTCTAGTACCCATAACACAAGCTCTGCTTAGCTTGGGACTAGATGGCGTTGTGTGCTAGATATCCGAAATATTTATTATTATTATATAAATAAGTTATGCAAATTTTCCAGACTACATAACTTAACAAACATGTATCAACATCATAATTTGCACAATCAGAGGACTTTATAATTAAATTCCAAACTTCTTAGAATGTGATATTTCAATGATCTTAGCTGAAACCTGTCGATTATATGTTCTTTATATGTATGACCCTGCCAAAGTGACTCTGACTCTGCCTGATGGAAAGCATGAGCAGAAATCCAGAAAACGAACAGAATTCAGAATTCTAATTGTATTCTCTATTTGGAAAATTTTATTGGCCAGAATTCAGAGGTTTCGTGATTCATTAGGGAATGGTACTTCACTTTAATAAAAATATTCATAATAATATCATATAGGTAGATGAAATAGAAAGGCTAAGGTAGTGTGTTAAATGTTCTGTTCCATTTCTCCATCAACTCTTGATAAGGAAGATCCCTTTAGGGCGATTAAGTTTTATGGATATTATGGCATATTATAATTTATAATACAAGGGACTCAGCTGAACTGTGTATACCTAGACCCTCAAAAGCCTGTATGTATATAACTGTAGTGTGCCCAGTGTTTGTTGTTATCCAGTCTGCGTTCCTGCCAGTCATTGTCTGGTATGTAATTCGTTTGTTATACACCGCTTCACCGGGTTATCTGGTAGGGTGACAACGCTTATGAACTGCATTTTTTTGCGCTTATCTCTTTCCTCATATTAAGTATTACATTATTTGTGAAGTGACTATAGATCCCGCCTATAATACAGATGTCACCGTGAATTTGGACATTTTTGGAGGGGTCTAAACTTTGGATTTATATTATACTAGCTGTTGCTGTTGCGTGTATGTCGGTTATCGCGGCTAATAGTAGCCTATGTGTTATTCTGATTTATAAGCTATATTACTGTAAAGTTTCATCCAAATCCGTTCAGTAGTTTTTGCGTGAAGAAGTAACGAACATACACACAAACTTTCGCATTTATATATTAGTGTGATTGGAAGAATACAGCATTATTTTGTATGGAGATTCAGTTTAGTAGGCGATAGTTTAAATATTTACTAAAATTAATTGCTAGTAGATAAATCAATAACTCGTATGTATCGTGTAGCAGAGAAATGTGGAGAAAGTTGAGTGTTTACGTAAACTCGAGTCGTCGACGTAACGGTGGCATAACATTGCGGGCGTATGCTATTCTCAATGCAAATGTTTTAGCTTCGAAATATTAGTCCCTAGATCAGCATCTATTCTAATCAATACAAATACCTACATGTATATATACGATCATACTTTGTTTACGGACATTTACGCGTTGGCTAAATTAGATTTAAACAGACCTCCAGACCTCTTCTTGAAAATAAGGTTTCAAGTTTTCCTTCTCCTTGCTTTGATGTCGTCATACGTAGATATATTAACACTAGCTGCCCCACGCAACCTCGTTTGCGTCTCCTATTACGCGTAGCGTGATAATTTTCCCCCGTTTTTTAAACATTCTTCATTGGTGCTCCGCTCCTATTAGTCTTAACGTGATGATATATAGCCTGTAGCCTTCCTCGATAACAGGCTATCTAACACTGAAAGATTTTTTTTTAAATCGGACCATCGGTTCCAGAGATTCATTAAAAAGTAATGCATTGAAATTTTATTATAGTAAATTTTAAAATATGCTGTAATATACTTGTTTACTTCTAACTTGATCTAAGCATAAGCCTTGTCAATGAATGAAAAATAATTACATTCCCAAGAAAGATTGACCTCATGCAGGTGGCCGGCCATAAGATAAAATGCAAAATCACTTTAGTAAAGCAATGAAACGAATAAGTTCGTGAAAGAAGATGTCGAATGACGTAAGGAGACAATTAATTGCACCGATTTCATTTCAAATAAATTTTGGGAAAGTATTGAAAAGAAGATTTGTAGTAAACTATAATAATCAGTTAGTATCAATCCAGGACAGTGTTATTCTGCTAGCCGTAATGCTTCCTTCACACATTTTGGATTAAATGGATTAATTGAAAGATATATTTTAGCACAGTTACTTATAATTCTTTCAAAATTATTTAAAATCGCTTCATAAATAGATTCAAGCTATATGTATAAAGCCATGTGAAGTCGTAAAATTCAAATTCTAGTAGGTATCCGTTCTGCTAACTCTAAAACATTTGACGTACAAAGACGAACTTGCGTGTTTTGCTGTTTCTAATAAAATTATAAAATGAATTGCATATGATTACACGTGGAGGAAATATCACCTGACATTGTGTTAAAGAATGGATGAGTCAATAATATCTATTATCATGGTTTTAATAAATTACATTAATTGCCAGTTTAGTATAACGACGCTTGGCCATTAAATGTTAATCAATGACCGAGCTATTAACATAAATCCTTTCTGTAAAATATTTTTGTTAAGGGAAATATGTATCAAGGTCAGATAAATTTAAAAATGATTTCCAGTGTCAGGACTTTTATAAAGATTGAATGAAAAGGAGCACGTAATCTAATGGGACGATTTATAGTTCAATTTCACGAGTAATGTCCAAGCTCTATCCGTGGTCGTGTAATGGTTGCTATCCGACAGCTATTAGGTCTTATTTATATGATAACTAGCAATGCCAAAATTGTGATATAACTTATTGTTCTAAAAAAAAAAAATGCCAGGATCAATTCTTTTTTTAAAAAGACTACTCCTGCACTGGCGCTGCACTGTCCAAACAAACCTGGCGGCGGACTATCATCGATGAAGCGAAGGCCATTGGCAAGATCTGGAGCGAAATCAAGCGGGACGCTTAAGACAGAACGGGATGGCAATGCACTGTGGACGCCCTCTGCCCCATCTATGGACAGTCTAGGGGACATAGTACCTTAAGTCACTACTGCACTAGGAATATTTGGGTCAACAAGGAACACCCAGACTCAGAACAACAATTTTTGGATTGCACAAAGTGTGGTCCATTGTGGGGTTTGAACTCAGAACATGGGGCGCAGTAGAAAGCGAAACCTTTACGTGGATCCATGCAGTCAATTGCAACAAATTAGTGTTATATCCTAAGTCACACTAACAGTAACTGTTGTTAAGATTAGGAAATTATAAAAAAAAAAACCAACTTCCAAAAAACATCCAACGAAAACTCTCTGCCAAAAAAACACTTAAAAGCGTAAAATAAACTGGTTCTCCATAAATTGCCTATACCTAATTCTTTATTCATTTAAATAGGTAGTAGTATTATAATGTGTGCTAGGTACCTAAAATCTGTTTGAAGTCGGTGCCAAGTGACTATCGCTTAGACTTTTGTAATTGTTCGTTAGTATTCTTTTTGGCTTAGCACCGACTTCAAACAGATTTTAGGTACCTAGCACACATTATAATACTACTATTTAAATTAATAAAGAATTAGGTATAGGCAATTTATGGAGAACCAGTTTATTTTACGCTTTTAAGTGTTTTTTGGCAGAGAGTTTTCGTTGGATGTTTTTTGGAAGTCGGTTTTTTTTTTTATAAAAAGTTTTTATTTTTCAGTTTTTAGTGCAAACAATCGTAGGTAAGTAGTAAGTTGAACTATTATATCATCAAGAATACAAATCTAGGTCTATACGTACGTGTAATATTACAATCATCCTCTAATCCCTAGCTGTTGAAGAGTTTAACCTTCTATCATCAGCTCACCTAAATACCTTGAAAGTATACGACTGAAGGTCTTTAGATACGTATGAAATTGAAAGAATTATCCTCCAACTCCTAACCGTTGAGGAGTTGTACCTTCCACCTTCCATCATCAGCTTACCTAAATAATTTGAAAGAATACGACTAAAGGTAACACTTATACATATGATATTTAAAGATTTATCCTCCAACTCCTAACCGTTAAGGAGTTGTACCTTACATCATCAGCTCATCATCATAAAATGATGACTACCAGACGCAAATACCGGTGTAACTTCAGAAAATATACGAAAAACATAGTATGTGCCTATAAAAAGTGAGGGTTTCCCTCGATTTCCCAGGGATCCCATCATCAGATCCTGATATGCTGGCAATGGGACCACCTCGGAAGCATACCCTTTCGAATACAAGAAAAAATTTCAAAATCGGTCCACAACTGACGGAGTAATCGCTGAACATACATAAAAAAAAAGAAAAAAACATACAGTGGAACATAGAACCTCCTCCTTTTTGGAAGTCGGTTAAAAAGGTAATATAATAAGAACGAATAGAAATAAGAATGCAGAACCTTTTTAGCAAATTATTTTTTATTTATCACAACTGCAATTACTTAGTGGGTGACACCTTTATGGAATTTTAGTCATCTATTACGATTAAGTCAATATACACCTTATCAATGCAGTTTTAATTGTGCTACCCTCACTAATTACATATAATAATGATATTTATTAAAAGTCCAATAATTACATGTTTGTGTATCGGTGTCAGCCGTACTAGACTTAACCTGTTTTGCGGATAGCAATTATATATGTACGAGTATGTGTTTACCAAATAAGTATATACTAGTATTATATTATTGCACCGACCTCAAATAAATTACGGAATAGGATAAGAAAAAGAGGATTCGCTAGTGAAATTAAAATAAAAACATGTCACTAATATCAGTTGTTTGTTGGTTGGGTAGCAGGTTATTTGTCTCTGTTTAGTAGGGACTAAACTATGAGTTTAGTCCCTACTAAACGTAGTATATACTACGAGTATATACTTAGTATACTAATATTATAAACGCGAAAGTTTGTAAGTATGGATGGATGGATGTTTGTTACTCTTTCACGCAAAAACTACTGAATGGATTTTGAAAGTTTACAGTAGTATAGCTTATACATCAGAATAACACATGGGCTACTATTTGCCGCGATAACCGACATACGCGTGTATGTCGCCGGCGACAACTAGTAATATTATATCTTTAGAATATTTAAACGTGGGAAAGAAAGCAATTATGGGTGATGAAAGATATTTAGATGTTTTATTACAATTGCAGTTTAAAAAAAACTCTGAACGCAAAGATAAACGAAAGTGAGAACTTAACTTTTTATAGCCTATTCAAGCTCTAGTTCCTCAAGATCAGGACTGTTTTAAGAGTAGCATACTGAGAATTTTCCCACCACAAAAGAATATAAACTGCCTCCAATATGTCGTGTCAATTTCTTTCATAAAATATGACTTCACATGATGTATATGTGATGTGATAGATGTATTTCATAGTTTACCCGTTATTTAAGTGTAACTATAACAAGAGAAAATGTATATAAAGTGTTATTTTGGAATCTTCTGTAATTAGAATGTTCTGGAAAACAGATTTCTAGACGAAACAAGCAAACGATTAAAGTTAAATCTCTTAGACGCTAGTTAGTGGATTTTTGACTTTTCAGTCTTAGAATCGTTGCATAGAATATTGTAGTCGTGAATGTTGTAGAATATGAACGCTAAAATAATAAAATTTAAAAACAGTAAATAAATAAAGTAAAGTAGGTGTAAAAAAACTGATAAAGTTTTAAATTTAAACACTTATCTCCAGTCAAATTTATCGTTAACTTTGCTTTATTGAACTCATTTTATACTTATACTAGCTGATTCGGCAAACGGTGTTTTGCCATAAAAAATATTGGGGTATAAAAATTGATGTTGGTCGATTCTCAGACCTACCCGATATTTACACCAAATTTATGGAGGAGTATGGTACCTAACATTGTGACACGAGAATTTTATATTTAAGAAAGATATACCTAAAATACTTATTTAATTCTTTTTCTTAATACTTCTTTTCTCTTACTATTAATGCTTATGACAAATGTCAGGCCCATCTGACAATCGCAATGATAATTTTCATACGTTCCTGTTTGTTGTGTAAATCTTTCAGTCACGAGAAGCGTCACGCTTTAAATTAGCTGAGAGACTACTTCTAATGGTAACATCGTAAAATCGAAGAGAACGTCCTTTGACAGTATGTGTGAGAGTGTGTTTCTTAATATACTAACTAGCTTTTACACTCGGCTTCGCTCACGCAGACTTTCGTCCCCTGATTTAATGCCTTCGGGGTGGAATTAAAAAAAAAATCCTTTCTTAGTGCTCACTTAAGTTATATAAAGAACCTACATGCAAAATTTCAGGATTCTAGCTTCAGCGGTTTGGGCTGTGCGTTGATCTCTGGGTATGTCAGTCAGTCAGTCACCTTACTCTTTTATATATATAGATAGATGACAATAATCGTTGTCCATGTATTAATAAACTACATACTTTAGTTGTATTATTTACCCTCTTTTCACAAAATGTATTATGGCGAGCTTAAAGCTTGCGGCATTCTCTACCAGTTTGTCAATTTAGGTTATAAGTAGAATGTGTCAACTTTTTAAATATTAAAATAACCAATGGATCTACTAGACAGTTCTAGACAGCAAAATTTTCTGTCTATTCTAAAATATCAATATCAGTTATTCATGGTTAAACGAAGAAAACATTGAAGCTGTAATGGATACCCATAAACCTATTTCCTTCATACTCGTTTTCTGATGCACCCATACCACTCTCACGGTAAGAACATAACCCAATTTCACTAGGTAATCATCACCAGCATTGATGGGTCCCTTCAAAATAATTAAAAAAACGAGATATGAACGTAAACGTGACAAATTAATGCTGATAAAATGGCAATACAAACGTTATTACTGTCTTAAGATATGGATCTACTTGAGGCATACCAACTACCTATTATGTTTATCGTAAGACTCGGACAGCTGTGATAAAGTGGAAAATCCCTATTGCAAATCATTGTACATAGGTGGTATAACTGGTACATCAAATATACCGTTGGTCTGGTGCATTATAGGTGTTATAATATGTATTTATTATTCATTGTAAATCTCCAGCAAAGTAAGATCATATAGATTATAAAATGATAAATTAGTGTAATCGTATTATTATAGTAATCCTATTATTATTATTTTTACGATAATTTTAGCAATGTAATCGTGACAAGGGGTTTTTTGGCAAGGACATTTACGTGGCTAGAGACTTCTGCTTCTGGATCACAGTTAAGTGTATTTTTTGTTTTAAGTCCAAATAAAATAATTTGGCTTTTTTTCCGAAGCTTTCTTACAGAGATAGGCGGTTTATACCTGGCCGTTAAATATTTCATACCTAAGAGTTTAGTAAACAAAAACTTAGTAAACACATCTTTACACTGTCCGGTAGGTACTTTTATTTAAGAGTCAGACAGTATATTACGAGTATAATAATTTCGTGCAAGTGGTAGGTGCAGTGGCGGATTTACCCTAAGGCAAAGTAGGCATGTGCCTAGGGGCGCGAGGTTGCTTAGGGGCGCCAAATTTTTAATAGTAAAAATATATGCCTCACATATTAAAGAAAAATTACCAATACTTCTAGTTCGACTAGTGCTGTTTCCATATAAAAATGTACTAGCTACAACTGCAGCTAGTAGCAGCAGTAGTTGAGATTGTTTTATAAGTTTTAGTAAGACCAGATTTGTTCATTGAAAGGCATATGGTGCACCCGAGTTGGCGGCGGCGACGACCGCAAACAATAAGGCGTGGACAGGGCGGCAGTATAGGACAAATTGCAGGAGGAACATTGCGCCTGTAACAATTTGCGTTCTTTCCATCACTTCATGCCACTCTGAGCGTGGTCACAGGACGGGTTTCATTGTCCACCCGCTACAAAGGTGTGAAAGGTCTACCGCGAGAAAGTGACATTCGTGTGCCGGACGTCACTTGAATTAGAGTTTTTTTAAACAGGTGGTGCCCATGCTTTTGAAAAGTAGGCGCTAGGAGAAATCTGGCTGGAGCTGTTATCTACACAAGCAGTTCCGCAAGGGTCGGTGTTAAGACTCCTACACACTATGCGGGTTGCCTGACCGTCGGGTAGGTATGTCGTCAACAAGCCGGGCGGCAAAACTGGCATCTAATTGAACTGTTTGCCGTGCAAAGTAGCCACCGACCAAAAAAATTTGTGCCGACGGCCATTATTATGCTAAAACCTTTTTATTAGTAATCCGTTATAGGCCTTTAGGGCCGTTCCTGTAGATCATCAACTAAGACGCCGTCTCGAGCTACCTGGAAGATATGCTCATGACGGCGTGGAGAAAGGTACTGTGAGACAACTCTGAGGGCCACGGCCATGATTTCAAATGTTCTAGGGCGGATCCAGTGTCAAGGTCGTGGGATGGCTTTACAGAAATATGTTACGTTGCTCTTACATCGACCTTGAAGGGAGCCACCTGCAGCTTGTATTTTTTTATATATAAACTGTCGTCCTCTTGCATGACAAGAGCTCTTGTTTTTCGTTTGTCTATTTTTGAAGTAAAAACTTCATTATCGGAGTTGTGCACTTTTCTAGGATGGGTAAAAAAATGTTAAACTCGCGTCAGGACACCTGACCTGATTGAATATTTGTAAGACGGAGGCGTGGCGTAGGAGAGGAAGTAATGCCATCGATACCGGTGGGCCTTGATCCAGTACAAGGCTACATCTTTACCACGGGTCAAGGCCTCGCTGAGGTTTCGGCGCGCCTTGGTCGCGAGAGGATCCACGGTCCCGGGGCTCGTCACCGTCTCCAGCGCTGCCCTCGAGTCACTGTAGCTGCTGTAGCTCCCCGCACTGCAGTTGAGGATTTCGTTTGAAGCACTGCATATGGCTAAGAGCTCGGCCTGGTCCTCTGTGCAGTACGCTGGCAAGCTCAGTTTCCGGCTCAGCAGCTCCGCCCGACTGTCCCATATAGAGAGCGCGGAGCCGACCTTGCCCTGAAGCTTGCTTCCGTCGGTGAAAATACGGAGCGACTGGACGTTAAGCTGGTCTACCAGGCTTTAGTCCTCCAGACTCTGGAACCTCAAGTCCATACGTAGAGCCGAATGCGGTAGTTCCGCAAATCGCACGCTCTATCTCTCGGTCTCCCAGTACTAGCCGGGTCGACCCTTTGCGAGCTTCGCGCTGAAGCTAGAATTAGCTCGGAATCCTGCGACTTGAGAACTCGAGGTCCCGAAATTTCAACCTCACTGGGTCCTGGTTGAGGAGAAAAAGGAAATATTTAGGTAACCTAACGCCAAGCAGACGGCGGTAAGATCCGTTATGGAAGATTTGATCGGGAGGAAACACAGAACTCTCTCATACCGGCTGATGCAGGTGTTCATCGAAAAAGGATGCTTCGGAGTCAGCTGTGTCTGATCTGCACGAAGCCAACGGCTGGGCGCCAACTATACTGGCACCAAAACAGAACAGTCTGGACGTTTTAATAAAGCAGCTATCTTCTATATCCGACAATGTTTACACAATACGTGGTTTTAGTCGGCTCGATTCCGATACACCGCAAACCCCCAATGGCTCAAGAGGGTTTCACACGTAAAAAAAAAATAGTGAAGATATGCCAATTGCCAAGATAGAGACATTATATGGATGCTAGAATCATGAGGAGGGGGGGGGGAAGGGCGCCGAAGGGATGGTTGCCTAGGGCGCTTTTGTAACTAAATCCGCCCCTGGGTAGGTGTGTTCTGCTATCGAATGCTATTGAATGCATTTTCATAGTTTTTTTTTAAATTGAGTAGCGTTGCTACGTGAGGATGGTTTAGGTGAAAGGATTATGAAAATTTTGCTCTTTTATTAAATATTTATAATGACTATTGTGCTAATGTCGGTTAGTACTTAGATAACACCTACGGAATTGTATACTTCAATTATTAATTTTGCACTTTTAGGGGCGGTATTTTTTTCTTAAAATCTAAATTGAAAAAAAGACAAAGAAAAAAATTCGGATCAGTTCATAAACAACAGAGTCTTGTAACGTTTAAAAGTATTAAAAAAAACAACCGATTAGAAATTCTCCTCTTTTTTTTGAAGACGGTAATAATATGTAGGTATATTAACTGGGAGTTTCACGGGCGTGCATCATATATAACAATAGCTAAATAATAAATATAAAGTCTGACACAGTACGATACAATATACGAAAGTAGCTATAATTATATTTCAAGTACCAAATAGAAAGCTTAAAACATTAAATCAGTGAAAGCACCTCCGCTCCGTAGTGTTTATTAGATAAATAATACCTAAATAGAATAATCTTCTTTAATGAATCTTGTTTCAAAGCGGAATATTAATAATTATTTCATGATCAATTTGACTGCACGGTTGGCCTAATGGTTTGAGCGGTTGCCACGCTGCTTTCCACTGCGCCTAATATTGTGGATTCAAATCACACATAGGAAAGCACTTTGTGTGATCCACAAATTGTTGTTCTGAGTTTGGGTGTTCTTTGTGTACGTTTTATGAATGTTTGTAAAGTCCCCCGCGACACATGATATATTACTAATGCGGGAGTTGTCTTTAAAAAAAAACAACGAAGTTATACTTTAGATTTCTTTTATATGATATAGCCGCCAAAATGACTACTCTGTCTGATGGAATGCATTGCGAATGTGGACAACGTAATGCACCATGGTTAACCACCACTATGACGGCATAGTGAACACCAGATCGCAGTGAATTTGAACTGGCATCCTAAAAACTTCTGCACCGTGACAGGTCAAAGTATTTATATATACTATGCTTTCAAAGTTTTCTGTAGCCTTTTTTTACATAATTTATAACGTTATGGCATAATATTTATAAAATAAATTAGTTTTATTCACTACTAGCGACCCGCCCCGGCTTCGCACGGGTGGATTTCAGATGCCCCCGCCGACGACACGATTCGTGCATTTTAAATCTGTAATATCTTCAAATATATTCATTCAAATTAGATACTGTAAAGGCCCATTTTGATCTATATTAAATGCACAATGTATTTAATTTACTTAATTGTATAAGGATTCATTCTGTATTGCTTAAAATCACTTCGTAAATAAGCCATTATTTCTCGTAAAAATAAAGGAATAAAAAATGGTTGTTGTGGGTTATCCCTAAGAGATAGACATATACCGTCGCGGACTTTTTTGTAGTACTTTTTAAGGTGTACAATACTGTAGTACATTATTTTGATCTGTCTCGTAGGGTGCAACCAGCGTTTGCAATGTAAGCGCAAAAAAATGTGTTTTTTTGCTACATCACTATTATACATAAAAATCTTCCTCTTGAATCACTCTATCTATTAAAGAAACCCGCATCAAAATCCGTTGCGTAGTTTTAAGGATTTAAGCAAACAAAGGGACATAGGGACAGAGAAAGCGACTTTGTTTTATACCAATGACACAATATACTATAGACCGTCCCTCCCTTGGCCAATACTGTACGCCGTAAAAAGCTAGAAAAGTTCAACTAAATCTAGATGGCGCTTAAAATAAGCTCTAAAAAGCAGTTTAACAAAGTTTAACAGTATTTTATTGATGTGCTTCAATTCTAGTAACTATATTATTATTTTTCAAATATAAAACTTGCTTTGTATTGCTTGCTTTAAAAAAATGATTTTCAATTGCATAACTAAAAGTTATCACCTATGTTTAGGAGATGTCGTTGCAATCGATTTAAATAAACTTGAAAATAATGACCTATTTACTACGCTAGATGTCACATTTATAAGTTATTTGGTTGAATCAGAGAAACAATGCACTCATGAATGGCAACATTGCAAAAATCGTTCATATCTTCCAGTAGTTAATACGGAACGGCAACGTCGCTTGAGCCGCGTACTCAGTTCAAAAATTTAATTAATATGAATGTTTATTTTAACCGACTTCAAAAAAAGAAGGTAGTTATCAATTCGACTGTACTTTTATTTTTAACCGACTTCCAAAAAGGAGGAGGTTCTATGTTCCACTGTGTTTTTTATATGTATGTTCACCGATTACTGCGTCAATTGTGGACCGATTTTGAAAATTCTTTTTGTATTCGAAAGGGTATGCTCCCGAGGTGGTCTCATTGTCACCATATCAGGATCTGATGATGGGATCCCAGGGAAATCGAGGGAAACCCTCATTATTTTAGGCACATATTATGTTTTCGTATATTTCCTAAAGTTAACCCGGTATTTGCGTCTGGTAGTCATCATTTTATGATGATGAGCTGATGGTGTAAGGTACAACTCCTTAACGGTTAGGAGTTGGAGGATAAATCTTTAAATATCATATGTATGTATGTTACCTTTAGTCGTATTCTTTCAAATTATTTAGGTAAGCTGATGATCGAAGGTACAACTCCTCAACGGTTAGGAGTTGGAGGATAATTCTTTCAATTTCATACGTATCTATAGACCTTTAGTCGTATACTTTCAAGTTATTTAGGTGAGCTGATGATAGAAGGTTAAACTCTTCAACAGTTAGGGATTAGATGATGATTTTAATATTACGTATATACCTTAAGTTGTATTCTTTCAGTTATTCATATGGATCGTTTTATTGAGTAGACATTCACTAAGGAAGGTATTTTGGAATTTCTACCCCTAAGGGGGTGAAATACGGGTTGAAAGTGTGGACGAAAGTCCGTCATTTTTAAGTTAGAAACATGAAACTTTAACTTTGGGCTACTGATTAAAAATGAGTAGATACGTATTTAACCGTTTCTGGATATTATTTAACTTGGTTACGCGCGACGCGACGTAATATGACCCCTGCCCCTGGTAATACCACGGCCTCACAGCGCTGTGTTTCACCGAGTAGTGAGGATACCAGAGGCTCATACCCCAACCTCTCCCCCCATCCCACTCCACTATGCCCCAAAGGCCGGTAACGCATTTGTCAAATTATTTTAGAAATAATCAAACTTTACAAAATATACTATAAAACAATATATTATTTTCTGTAAATAAAAGCAAAAAGTCAACAACACGCGTGGTATTCCCAGGCGGTCACCCATCCAATTACTAAACCACGCCCGATGTGGCTTAACTTCGGTGATCGGACGAGAACCGGTGCATTCAACACGGTATGGACGTTGGCATTCAGTTTGTTATATTTAACGTTGAGTATCCAGCACTATGACGTCAACTCAATGTTAAGTGTCGCTACAACTTTTGGCGCGAAAAGCGCGTTAGGGAACTTCGTTCTAAAAACATTTCTTATGATTGTTTTATTAATAACTAGGTTTCGCCTGCGACTTTATTCGCCCGCGACTTCGTTCGCATTTAATAAAAAGTATCCTATGTTACTTCTAATACCTCTACAAGAATATGTGTTTCATGATGATCAGATTGATCAGCTAAGTAGTTTTCGTCGGAAAGCGTAACAAAGGAACTTACGTTCGCATTTTTAACATTAGGATTATTTATAAGACACAAACCGAAAGAAAATCCTTAATTACACCTTTTTGTCATCTACAGTTGTTAATTAATATGTGCAAGCAATTCCCGACATTATCAACTCGTAATTATCAAATTTTTTATTTGCATACATTCACGATCAACAACATTTATAAATGCCAAAAACTGTTTTTAGACATGTGTCATTAAGGACGGGAATTGCAACTGCAACATGCAACTATATTTTATTAATTCATCAATTTTTATTTTGTTTTTTGAATCCATTAAAAAAATAAAATGTCAGTCCTTAGTTCCTTACCTATGTCAATTGAGAAACATGCATACAAAGTTTAAAGTGAATCCATTGAAAATAAAAAAGTTTCAAACAATTAATAAAAAAAAAGATTGTAAAGAGAAAAGCGGTTATTTTAAAATTAAAAACAGACATTTCAATTTTATTTATTTGTGTAGATCTCTCTGACGATAAAATATTACATAAATTATGTAGGTACTAAGATAATTAATTATTTAAAAAACGACATCTAGTGGTACATTTCGCAATAATACAATGTCAATAAACTTGACAGTTGACTGTTGGGTTCGTATTGGTGTTGGGGGTTAGAAAATATCGTTGTAATTCACGATTTGATGCACTTAGTGACATCTAGGGAACATTAAGCTTACTATAAATCCGCGTACAGGTCTCGCCTAGTAGAGTGTTGGTCTAGTATATATTTCGTCAGTGTTTTATACTATGTAGTGACTTCAACGTAAACATTAAGTATTCCTAATAAAATACGCGGCAATGCGCTTTAAAAAAAACACTTTTTTTCTATTTTCTTCTCTTATTGCATGTGTTTTACCTCTCAATAACTCATTTATTTTATGATATATTTATTTGCCTCATTGGCGCAATGGTAGCGTAGGCGACTGTTGTGCATGAGGCCTCGGGTTTGATTCCCGGATGGGACCAAATGTTTGTAAGATTTGCAAATATGTTTCAAAGTTTGGGTTTGTTCTATGTTTAGTATGTATGTATTCACAAAAAAAGTATATAAGTACTTAAGTATTTTATAGTAGTAGATCAGTTGTCTAGTACCCATAATACAAGCTCTGCTAGTTTAAGACTAGATGGCGATGTGTGTAAGATGTCCGAAATATTTAAATATTTATTTATAATTTTAATATTCGTAATGTGATAGTTTAAACAAAATAACAGTTGTCAAAAAATTTGATGTTCAATAACCTTCTAAGGGAATCAATATAATAAAAATCTTTAAAAGGCATATCAACAGAGAATAAAAAATTGGAAAAAAAATATTGAAATCTGTTCTTCTATTCCCATAAATGAATTAATATTTGTACATCACGGCACTGTCTGTATAGTATTTATTTATTGACACAAAGTTAATATATGCATTAAATGTGAATTCCTTGGCCCCTGAACTAGTGTAAACTGTATTTCAGGGACCAGAAGATAGTATACACAAATAATAACAATTAAACACACTTACTGTTCGTAACGCTTGTCCTTTGCCCCATTTAGCAATATTAAATTTTTCAAAGGTTTCAGTAACCTTCTTGTTTCTTGATTCCAAACTCATGTTGATGAATTAAAAAATAAATGTCAAATACAACTTTCCCGCCAAATTTAATGAGCGCGTTAAAAAAACCGGTTGGGCAATGAAACACAACAGCACGCACGTCGCCCGAGCCGTTTAGCGGTAGACTGGCGCGTTCACTGTACAATATTGTGTTATAAATTGATAGCAAATAATGCTTGTTGTTTATTGGACGGAGAATAATTGCACTGCACTTTAGCCTTGTTAGAAAATGATTGTTTTAAAGCCGGAAAATTTATTTTTTAGTCACGCTTATGGACCTGTCAATTTGGTTTTTCATTTATTACCACTTTATGAATATAAATGTACAACAGCGACATAAATGTCATGTAAGTAGAGTATCGATTAAATAAGTGTAAGTGCACTAGACTTAACAGAATCAAACAAAAGAAAATAGTACACGCACAAACGAAAAAAAGGAGACGACGACGCAAGGAACATGGGAATATTTGAGTATTTATTATTTATCAATATACCTACATATATTTATGCGTATCTATGTGTAAAGATTTATATATTTATAGGTATTTACACATTATATGTGTAAAGTATGGGGTACTATGGGGTTTGCTGTCTAGATTTCCTAGCTTAGTAGTCAATTAAATAGAAATATAAATAAATAACATGTGTAGAACTATAACAATAACTGGTCCAAAAGGCTTAATGATATAGGAGGAAGGGGGACTAAGTCCATGATAACTGAAGATAACAGTTTTCTCTTCTTCAATAGGGAGATTATGATATTTGGTAAGCGAGATAAGTTATAAAAATTTACAAGTGCATTATATGCTCTGGATTAGTGTCGTGTAGATTTAAAATAGTTCAGGGTCCAGAAACATGAGTTAATAATAGTCTACTGTTTGACATAGCCCGCCTCTCTAGAAAATACGTTTCAGTGGCTCTACCACGATGGCCAGGCGGGTTGGTAATTGGTATAGAGCTGTGTCGAGTTTTCCTTCTCTTGACAGTGCTTTTGTCATGCTTATTAACTAATTATTCGGCTCTTACGACAACCTACAAAATGAACAGAGTTGGTGACACTCAGTATACTTAATATGTCACCACACGAACATCTAAATAGTGCGATCTCCGCAAATAGGGATAAAAATTTTCTTCAATTACTCACAAAGTGTCAATTATTCAAGTGAATGGGGTAGAAATTTTGATGTGTTGAATGATGGTGGGAAGCTACGGTCAGTATAAGTCCGAAGGTAACAGAGAATGTAGCTTTTGCATATTTTTTTTGGATTTCAAGGGCCAGCCTCTCTTGGAAGTTGATGAATCAGTCATGCGACTTATAAACCAAACCTCAAGATCACAAAGCTTTCTGTATTTTTGTTTGACATTTCCTTATCTATAAATAACATCTTTTGAATGTTACCTTATTTCATTTATCACTTCACATTTTGTGTTTAAAAATATACAACCTAACTTAGAGTGTATGCACTTTGTAGAACATGTTTCTTTCCTCAAGCATACTTCCTCTCATTGTTTATGGAGCTACATATTATGTTTTATGTATGTGTTATGATATACATCATATTTTATATAATATACACCTCAAATATACACCACTGGACACGGACAAATCGACGACATCCCGGGCGCAGGCCCTATCGTAATACCAGCGCTGCAGTCACTCAGGCTACAGCAATGCTGAGCTAGGCGCTTTTTCTGGCATTCCACGGGGCACTATAATTGCTTGTCTTCCGTTCCCTTAATTCTGTATACAACCATGTCTTGTCGTGTGTATATCAGAACTAGCTTTTGCCTGTTTATTTATAAACCGATTTAGATGAAACAAACACTAAATGTTAAGTGAAGCAAACCACAAAAGATTGATGAAAACCGCATTCAAATCGGTTAAGCCGATCATGAGATTAGCGCGCACAAGCGCACAGACATACAGACAAAGATTCTAAAAATCATTGTTTTCGGTTCTATTGCGTTCATAAAGCCCCCCTAAACCTAATAGTTTTCCTGGTATATCTTCCATGTACAGACAGCGACTGGTAACATTTTTATTATATGTATTGATGATGATAAACGATTTTTCTGTCTTTCGTTCTATCATATTGTTTACTCGCTAACATTTATAAATAAAATAAATTTATCGGGCATCTGACATACAACGCCATCTAGCGTCAAACTAAGTAGAACTTGTACTATAATATCTAGACTGACAGACAGAATACTAACATACTATTTTTAAACCGACTTCAAAAAAGGAGGAGGTTCTCAATTCGACTGTTTTTTTTGTGTTTGTTAACTCGTAACTTTCGACTAGGTGAACCGATTTTGATGATTATTTTTTTATTTGAATTCTGGTGCTTCCTTTGTGGACCAATTCAATTTGGTCGTTCTTGAAGTCGGTTTTTTTGTTGTAAAAAAAATGTATTATTTTTAATACATTCATATTATACATAGAAAACACCCAAACTCCAATAAAAACATTTAGTTCGACCCGTGAATCGCACCCAAGACAGCACAGCAGTCGCATACGCTGCCACTGCGCCACCGACTATACATACATAACTAGCGAGTTCATCTACGTCTCTCGAAAAGAATAAATCTTCCCCGTTTTTGCAACTTTTTTATTGTTGTAACTAGCCAGGTAGCAAAATATAAAATTATGAAGCAAAAAGTTTAATTGCCTATCCTTATTTAGTAATATCGGGTTACTAATGACACACATATGATCCGTGAACTAGCCGAGTCTAATTAGGACCCTCAGAGCTTGTCAATTCTAATTAAGATAAAAGCCGACCGCTTCGTTTTTCAGACCAGTCATCGCTACACTTGCCAACAAAAAAAAAAGACATCTATGCTTAAAATATAAAAAATAATTACAAGTTTTAACAAAAAAAAAACCGACTTCAATCTGGACCAAATTTAAATGGGACCATTCGGGAAGCACCAGCTTTCAAATAAAATAATAATCATCAAAATCGGTTCACCCAGTCCAAAGTTATGAAGTAACAAACATAAAAAAATAAAAAATATACAGTCGAATTGAGAACCTCCTCCTTTTTGAAGTCGGTTGATAAGTCGTATCAGCCTTATTCATAAGCTTTATTTACCGTTAAACAGCGGTTTCGTGTTTTCTAACTTTAAAGTTGAAAGTTTCAAGTTGACCGTTGCTTAAAATTAAATAAATAAGGCTGTGCATTAAGAGAAACCACCACCATTAACCATTACAATAATAACAACGAATACAGCTATACTCTAAACATATGTATTACATTTATCTGTATAGGTATTCTACTTAATCTTCTTATATATAAAAATCAATTGCTGTTCGTTTGTCTCGCTAAAACTCTAGAACGGCTGGGGCCCCCAACACTCGACCTAGTGCTGGCTGGATCTACACCCCTAGGAGCTCGACCTCGCCAAGCACAGGTCACAACACTGGACAAGACCCGGGCGTTACCCACACTACGCGGAAATCTGGCGAAGTTACGTGCCGGTGCCTATTATATGTAAGCAACTGCCTCTGTGGCGCAGTGGTAGCGTATGCGACTGCTGTGTTAGAGGTCTCGGGTTCGATTCCCCGGTCGAACCAAATGTTTGTATGATCTGCAAATATTTGTTTCGGAGTGTTTTCTATGTATAATATGTATGTATACAAAAAAAAAAAGTATATGAGTAGGTATGTATTTATATCAGTTGTCTAGTAACTATAACACAAGCTCCGCTTAGCTTGGGACTAAATGGCGTTGTGTGCAAGATGTTCGAAATATTTATTATTATTATCTCAGGTAGGAAGTAGGAAGTGGGCCGGTCATGTCTCCAAGTAGTCGGTGGCCGATCGGTCACTGAAGCAGACATTAGCTAAAGTGAATACCCCGATTAAGCAAACGGAGTGTAGAGCGCTCTACGGCTGGACTAGGATGAAGCAATGACTTGATAAAAATTGATGGCTGCGGATGGATGCGGACTGTCCAAGACCAGTATGATTGGCTCTTTTAAGGAGAGGCCTTCATTCAGCAGTGGAGAACTGAAGTAACCGGGCCTAAAATCTCTAATTCAATGAAGTTCTTGGCAGAAACCAAACAAGTGATCGAGCACCAAAAAATAGTGCACAACGTCATCATGACTTAAGTAATCACTTAATCTTAATACCTACTTAAATCGTAATCATTCAACGTGTGTGGTAACATTACATAGGTACTATAAAATTGGGTAAGAACGTATTTAGATAAAACCTATAAAACATATTAGATTATAGATACGATATGTAATTTTCAATTGTACTGCAATTGTATATTATGAGTGACTATTTAAGTCGCATAAACAGAGCTACTACTGATATATTTTAAATGAAAAAATATTTCCTAACAACTTACAGTGCCATCTACACAATACACAATGTTCAGAGAAAAATTTAAAACAAGTAGTGTATCTACGAGATATAATTATAAACATTTTTAATACCTGTTTGCACATGTTTAAACAAATTGTTAAAGATAAGCTTAGCATGCATTAAATTATATCAATCAGAAGTGGTTAACAATGAAGTCAATAAATCTCTTCGACCATGAGCATAGCTAGGGGGGGTTTTTGGAGTTCAAAGCCCCCCGAAACGTTTCTACACTATTGATATTTTTACACCTCTCATTTTTGTTTTCATAATAATATTACGGTTAAAGGGACATAGTCATATTAGTCATTATATTAACTTGACACTCCCACCCCTTTTTTTTATGTGTGGCCCGCCAAAATGACTCTACTCTGCCTGATGAAAAGCATAAGCAGAATCCAAGAGTGGATAACCACTCTTGGATTCTGCTTATGCTTTTCTTTATTATGCTCATTGCGAATGCAGACAATGCAGCATGGCGACCCACACCATGGCGGCCTAGTGATGCTGCTGCATCTTTTAGTCTAGTCAACAAGTATGGAACTTGTTGACTAGACTAATTGGGCCTCCGGTCTGGCACTCACCAACGAAACACGACAGCACGAACGCTGTCATTTTACGTTGATTTTCTGTGCGAGGGTAGTTCCGCCTCGGTCGAGCCGGCCCGTTCGTGTTGAAATCAGCGTGGCTCTACTACCTTACAAGTACCCCTTAATTTTAGTTTGGCTACGCCCGTGTCTCCGACTTTCTAGTCTACTCTCGAATTATTCGTGGATAAAGAATACGAGGAGTCACCACGTCAATTGATAGGGTGTCGTAAATGCCGAATAAGACATAAGTGAGCAAACTACAAAGGATAGCTGCACTGCAAAGAGAAGGAAAAGGAGATGCCTAGGCTAGGAGATGAGGCTATTGATAATGACGACCCTTTAACCACTGGTATGTGGCACCCTCCTAATGTCTAATTGACACGTCTGTGTCATCATTTCTGGGAGGTCTCGCGAAATTTAATTACAGTGATGGATTCACCTCTAGGCTGGGGCCTAGGGCGGCAAATTTTAGGGGGCGGCAGATTTAGCCCAATTTTTTTTTAAGTGAAAACTTCTTTAGCCTGTTGAGCACTTTTTGGTAGGGGCAAAATCTGATGGGTTCGCGTCACCGACATGCTAACTTTTTTTTTAACTATTGAAGTGATAACTTCTTTAGCCGCGTTGAGCACGTTTTGATAGGGGCAAAATCTGATGGGTTCGCGTCACCGACATGCTAACATTTTTTTTAATTATTGAAGTGATAACTTCTTTAGCCGCGTTGAGCACTTTTTGGTAGGGGCAAAATCTGATGGGTTCGCGTCACCGACATGCTAACTTTTTTTTTTACTATTGAAGTGATAACTTCTTTAGCCGCGTTGAGCACTTTTTGGTAGGGGCAAAATCTGATGGGTTCGCGTCACCGACATGCTAACTTTTTTTTTTACTATTGAAGTGATAACTTCTTTAGCCGCGTTGAGCACGTTTTGATAGGGGCAAAATCTGATGGGTTCGCGTCACCGACATGCTAACTTTTTTTTTTACTATTGAAGTGATAACTTCTTTAGCCGCGTTGAGCACTTTTTGGTAGGGGCAAAATCTGATGGGTTCGCGTCACCGACATGCTAACTTTTTTTTTTATTATTGAAGTGATAACTTCTTTAGCCGCGTTGAGCACTTTTTGTTAGGCGCAAAATCTGATGGGTTCGCGTCACCGACATGCTAACTTTTTTTTTAAATTATTGAAGTGAAAACTTCTTTAGCCGCGTTGAGCACTTTTTGTTAGGCGCAAAATCTGATGGGTTCGCGTCACCGACATGCTAACTTTTTTTTTAAATTATTGAAGTGAAAACTTCTTTAGCCGCGTTGAGCACTTTTTGGTAGGGGCAAAATCTGATGGGTTCGCGTCACCGACATGCTAACTTTTTTTTTTAATTATTGAAGTGAAAACTTCTTTAGCCGCGTTGAGCTCTTTTTGGTAGGGGCAAAATCTGATGGGTTCGCGTCACCGACATGCTAACTTTTTTTTTTAATTATTGAAGTGAAAACTTCTTTAGCCGCGTTGAGCACTTTTTGGTAGGGGCAAAATCTGATGGGTTCGCGTCACCGACATGCTAACTTTTTTTTAAAATTATTGAAGTGAAAACTTCTTTAGCCGCGTTGAGCACTTTTTGGTAGGGGCAAAATCTGATGGGTTCGCGTCACCGACATGCTAACTTTTTTTTTTACTATTGAAGTGATAACTTCTTTAGCCGCGTTGAGCACTTTTTGGTAGGGGCAAAATCTGATGGGTTCACGTCACTGACATACTAATGTTTGATGTTGATAATTTAAATTAAAACATTATGAAATTTCTAATTTTAAACTTTAATTTTACAAATAATATTCTAAGTTACAAGTTTTCACTTCTATCAGCAGTCCTTATGACTGCCATTTTTCCCCGTCATTTAGCCCGACCAGCGCGTCATCGTGGCTCGACGAACGCACGTACCCACTCGTGGTCATTTGATCCAACACTGCGCCGAGTCGAACGCGCCGCTCATAATCCGAATTAGACATTCTGACAGATCGGACCTACACCTCACAGAAGTGGCATTCGATGCGGGTCGAGAGATCCTCTTAATTAAAACAATAATTCTGACGATTCGCAAATTTGGTAAGCGCCAAGCTGATAGGCAGGCTAGCATTATGGCGGTACGACCCGTATGGGAGTATGGGCTCGACAATGAAACACGGCCCCTCTCATACCAGCTGACGCAGGAAACATACTTTGGAGATCACGTCCGGCTGTTCCAGGGCTGGTGTGAAAGACCAGAGCGAAGGAGAGAGTAGATTGAGATTGGGTGAGGAGGAGAACCATATAAGTTCACAAGGCCCGGGCATGGTTAAGGTTCTGCACTCAGTTCAGGCGCTGGAGATCACTGAACGACCTCGAAGGCTAAAAGTGCAGGCCTTTAAATTTTGCTATCTTTTAATCACCACTCAGAGCGGCATGAGGCCTTGGAATCAGTGACTACGCTATCCGGTTCGCCAACGGCTAATTGTGTCTAAGTGGTAATCTTCCTATCTTCTTCTTGGCAGCAGAAACAGGCATAACAGGATGACATTAGAGACAGGACCATGGTACCCTGATCACTACACACATAGTATCGTGGGAAAAGAAACCTGTCAACCACTTCCTACAAGCTTACTGAAGCTGGACATGAGAGGCTCAGAAGGAGTGATGCGCGGAGACGGGAGCTAAGGGGGTCTCGAAAGGGGATATGAAAAGAGCAGGGAAATATCACCGTCGGAGAGCCACGCTTCGGCAGGTGTGGGCCGGCTCGACCGGAGTGATACCACGGCCTCACAGAAAACCGGTTTGAAACAGCGATTGCGCTGTGTTTCACTGAGTGAGTGAGGACACCGGAAGCCCATACCCCTACCATCCCCTAAACACCGGCAACGCACTTGTGACGCTTCTGGTGTCAGGTGTCCATGGGCGGCGGTAATCGCTTACCATCAGGCGATACGACTGCTCGTTTGCCCCCTGTTCCATAAAAAAAAATTTAGGTTAGTAGGGGCTGCAAAAATGTAATAGCCTAATGGTGGCAAATCCGCCCCTGACTTTTGAAATATTTATTTATGTCTGAAATCTTTATCAAATACACAATCTGTGTAATAAAAACTGCTCATTGCTAACATACTCATGATTTAATGTCATCCTTTCACACAATTTCAATAACAAATCACAAAAAGAAGCCACACAATACGACACAATTCACCTCATAGCCCACTAGTTTGCCGCGCGACTGAATATTTTTTTTAAATGCCTAGTAATTGTCATGGGTATGTTTTAGAGACTTGGCATGGGACTATATGCCTTCCTTGTTCTTTCCTCCATATACTGGTGCAAGTTAGAGCAGAATAGACACAGTGCAAAACATGCTACGATCGAAATAAGTGTCAGCGGAACTGTCGATCTCCAGGAGCGGGGTACACAGATGCGTGGTTTTTATCGTCGCGCTCTAGGAGCGCGATACACAGTCAAGGGGTTAATTACCTGTTTTTATGGAAGTGCACTCTTTCATTTTTCGCTATGTTCGATATATTTGTATTTTTTCGATGTTTATGCATATTTTAATTCCATAGACTAGAACTAGAATCAGAGATAAAATCAGCATGATGGTTGAAATAATTTATTTCTTGTAACATGACATTGATTCTAGACAATGTACAGTTGAGATTAGACTGACCTATAGTTAAGTTTATCTATACAGCTCTGCTTAACTGCTGGCATATTCAACATTTCTTTTAGTAGTAGTAGTGTACTGCTGATAGGAGGTTTTGGACTAGTATACCCTGCTGACAGGTGGATGGATGACAGGTTTTCCTTTTTAACCAACTTCAAAAAAGGAGGTGGTTATCAATTCGACTGTTTTTTTTTATGTTTGTTACCTCAAAACTTTCGACTGGGTGAACCGATTTTGATGATTCTTTTTTTATTTGAAAGCTGGTGCTTCCCATGTGGTCCCATTTCAATTTGGTCCAGATTGAAGTTGTTTTTTTTGGTTAAAATTTGTGGTTATCTTTGCAGTATGTTGAATTGTTGACCGCAATTGTCTGGTCGCGTCTTACGACACCCATTGGATGAATATGGGTGGTGACACTCTGTGTTATTGATCCATCACACACAACGAACTTTTCTTAGGATTGGCTAGAATAAATCCATAGACAACTAGCTACACTACTAACTAGCTACTACTTCTTGACACACTTTCTGTAGCACCTTGTGGTTGCATTGATGAGATATGAAAAACCAACCTACACGAAAAATTTATACCAGCTTTTACATAACATACATTTGAGCTCAATACAGCAAAGAACTTTTAGTGTTTATGAAGCATGCACAAACCAACAAACATTTTTATACACATATTGATAACTACTAGTAAGGATTTTTTTTATTTAGCCATGATCCTATACATATAACAGTTTTAAACTTATTAACTTATTTGTTAGTTTTTATAAGTATTTATTCTTATTTATATCTAGTTGTTGCCCGCGGCTCTGCCCGCGTATCTGTCAGTTATCGCGGCAAATAATAGCCTATGTCTTATTCTGATGTATAAGCTATATTACTGTAAAGTTTCATCCAAATCCATTCAGTCGTTTTTGCGTGAGAGAGTATCAAACATCCATCCATCCATACTTACAAACTTTCGCGTTTATAATATTAGTATAGATTATAATATGTTAGTTAATTTGTATTAGTTGTTCTTTGTATAGTCCCTTTTCGGGTATAGGCCTCCAAGTCTTTCCACTTTTTCTTGTCTTTTGCAGTTTCCACCTTTTTCCTGCTTTTTCTTTACCCTCCAACTCAGACTAGTAGGGATATTGCATACAAAATGATCAATCAGGAGTCTGCTGCTAGTCAAAGACCTTTTCCTAGAGAGTGATGTAGCACACTATACCTAAATATGATATTTTAATGTGTAAAATATGTATCCAGTTATTTTTAAGTACAATAAACAAACACAAATTTATTTCTATCTATATATTTATAAAACAGGAATGTGACTGACTGACATACCCAGAGATCAACACACAGCCCAAACCGCTGAAGCTAGAATCCTGAAATTTTGCATGTAGGTGTAGGTTCTTTATGTAACGTAAGTGATTACTAAGAAAGGAATTTTGGAAATTCCACCCCTCAGGGGGTAAATCAATACTAAATTTAAGATGTTTGTATTATTAATTTATACAAATAAATAAAATTGGAGTGTCTGTTTGTAATATTAAAATAATCGCTTTTTACTAAATGCATATGTATACACGTATTCATGGTACATATACCAAAATATATTTTTCTCTTTACAATTTTTGTCTGTCTGTCTGTTAGTTCCAGCTAATCTGTGCACCTGTTGTACCGCGGGTAGCACCGCAGGACTCGGCTAGTATTAAAATAAATTTAATTCTGAGAAGCATATAAAACATAAAAATTAACAGAAAGCATTGTACCTAACTATTAAGTAGGCATATTACTCATAAAACACTGAATACACAATATTTCTTATCAGAAACTATTAAAATCTTATGTTATAAACAGCGAAAAACTTACAGTTTTAAGTTTCTTCTTAGGAGCAGACGGTCCATCCATTTTTATAATAGGCGATTTCACACAGCACTCAAGATTTAGAAGTGTTAAGTCAGAAAATAATAATATTAGTTAAAATTTTAACAATAATACATGTTTTTGTGTGAAACAAACAGTATCACTTAACAGTAATGCAATTGCCACAAGAGAAGGGATAATTAATGCAAAAATTCAAATTAATGAAGGCCAAAGTAGGCTTAAACTGATAGCAAGCACACTCTCGGTACAATGACAAGTATGACATTTATGACAACACGAGCATGACATTATTGGCATTGACAGTACAAGATTCGTTCATTTTCATCAAAGAGTTTACAATCCTACTATAAAATTTTCATCGTAGACAGAGAATAGAGTTTAAAATACCTTTATTCTCTGTCTACGATTTTCATCGACTGGGACTTTCAAAGAAAATCACGGTTTTAGAGAGCACTCTTTTGGATGATTGAGTTTATTCTTTTGACAGTATTTTGAAATTAAATGTTTTAGTGATAGGCAATACGTTAATAGTCTTTTCGTTAAATGTTAAAAACAATCCTCATCCAAAGTGTCGTTGAGCAGTGATAGTGTGTGCGTGTGAACTGAGGGACCATAGTGATATTTTTGTTTGAAATTTTTATAACATTTAGTAGTAGGCTCAAAACAATTGTAGAACAAATATGAGAATTTGTAAAAAGATATGTTAAAAACTACAGCCTTTTAAGTGTGGTCCCTCAATCCTCACATACCATCAGCCAGATCTCGGCAAGTATGTAAAAAAATAAGGTATTGTGACTGCCGAAATTTAGTAGAGAATTTGTAAAGATATATACTAAACAACTGAGCACAAATCATCAACGATTAAAAAAATACAACGACTATACTGTGGTCCCTCAGTCCACACACGAAAGATTTTGTTATACTGAATATTATCACATCAACGGAATAAAATCTTTATTTTCTTACATAATGTTTTAGAACAAGTCTTATAGCAATTTGTAAAAATAAATTTAAAAAAAATATCGACGCACTTTGAAGATATTTATAATGAAAGCTGGTCCCTCAATCCTCACGTTCTCAAACATACTTGCATGTCTAGCTGCTAGATGACTAAAGTATCACAAAGTGTAGTATATTAAACTTTTTGTAAAAAGTTTCTACAAAATAATAGGTATCTTTAATTGTGTGTATCTTACCTCTAAAATGAGATTATAGCATTTCAGTGATCTTATGAACAGATATACGAGTAGTGTGACCACAAAATGAAATAAAATGTAGACTACCAATATAATTTTTATTGTAATAGTCGAAACCCAAGGTTGTACGGTTGATTTAGTGTTATGTTACATTACGTATCTTTACAAAGCATGAAATAAAGTAGCTTTTAGTCGCTTATCACCATTTAGGGTATGTTTCAAGGAAGCTTTATGTACTTATAATACCCCAGTATTTTGCAAACCATTATGGTAACATAGTGGTATTATTTATACAGCTCAGTTTTATACGTTTTATTAACACACTAGCTGACCCGGCGAACTTCGTACCGCCATATTTACATGTCTGTCTCAGCTTCCCACAGGCAGTGTACAGTCGCGGACAAAAAAAAAGACTTTTCCCGTTATCTTTTATTTTTTTTCTTTTTATCAAAAAAAGAATGAATGAAATCCGACATTTTTGGACCTGTTACATTTTTATTATAAGTATAGATTAATCACAATGCTTGTGCATAAAACGTACCCACGATTATTTTGAATATTTAAGTCATGCTGGCACAACCAAACATAAATTCGACGTCTATAGATTTATTATGCGTGATATATCTATAAATAGATCACGGAACAATATTTAAAGTACTTGTTGTCTAGCAAAAAAAGAATGAATGAAATCGGACTATGTGTTATTGAATTACAACTAAGTACATATTTTGACTTTCATCCCCTCTCTCCAGGAAATCGTGCTGAATTTCGGGATAAAAAGTATCCTATGTCCTACCTCGTAGTATGAACTCAAATAATGCCAAGTTTCATTTGAATCCGTTCAGTAGTTTCGGCGTGATGCGCGGCCAAGATACAGACAGACAGACAGACAGACAGACGGACAGACAGACAGACAAAAATGAAAAAAATTACAGTTTTGGCTTCAGTATCGATTATAGAGAGCCCTCCAAATTTTTTTTTCAAAATATCTTTAATGTACAGAATTGGACCTGTTAAATTTTTATTATAAGTATAGATATAGATAGATACAATTGAACATTTAAAAACACAGGATTTTGTAAAATATTTACAAAAAGTCCGCGATAGTACCTATCGCGATCTATATTAATATTATAAATTTGAAAGTGGCTTAGTCTGTTTCTCTATTACGCTTTCACGGCCAAACCAATAACAGTGCCTGCACTTGGTAAGGCATTTAGCTTATTGTAATACTTTTGTTTAAGTATGTGAAAAAAAAGCTAGATAGAACTTTTTTTCACAAAACAGATTACAGTTATTGGTTTAGCCGTGAAAGCGTAACAGAGAAACAGACTAAGCCACTTTCAAATTTATAATATTAATATAGATCGCGATAGGTACTATCGCGGGCTTTTTGTAAATATTTTACAAAATCCTGTGTTTTTAAATGTTCAATTTTATGTGTTAATAGAACGTATAAAACTGAGCTGTATAAATAATATCACTATGTTACCATAATGGTTTGTAAAATACTGGGGTATTATAAGTACATAAAGCTTCCTTGAAACATAGCCTAAATGGTGATAAGCGACTAAAAGCTACTTTATTTCATGCTTTGTAAAGATACGTAATGTAACACAACACTAAATCAACCGTACAACCTTGGGTTTCGACTATTACAATAAAAATTATATTGGTAGTCTACATTTTTTTCATTGTGTGGTCACACTACTCGTATAACTGTTCATACGATCACTGAAATGCTATAATCTCATTTTAGAGGTAAGATGCACACAATTAAAGATACCTATTATTTTGTAGAAACCTTTTACAAAAAGTTTAATACTCTACACTTTGTGATACTTTAGTCGTCTAGCAGCTAGACATGTAAGTATGTTTGAGAACGTGAGGATTGAGGGACCAGCTTTAATTATAAATATCTTCAAAGTACGTCGATATATTTTTTTAATTTATTTTTTACAAATTGCTATAAGACTTGTTCTAAAACATTATGTAAGAAAATAAAGATTTTATTCCGTTGATGTGATAATATTCAGTATAACAAAATCTTTCGTGTGTGGACTGAGGGACCACAGTATAGTCGTTGTATTTTTTTAATCGTTGATGATTTGTGCTCAGTTATTTAGTATATATCTTTACAAATTCTCTACTAAATGTCTGCAGTCACAATACCTTATTTTTTTACATACTTGCCGAGATCCGGCTGATGGTATGTGAGGATTGCGGGACCACACTTAAAGGGCTGTAGTTTTTAACATATCTTTTTACTTCTCATATTTGTTCTACAATTGTTTTGAGCCTACTACTAAATGTTATAAAAAATTCAAACAAAAATATCACTATGGTCCCTCAGTTCACACGCACACGTGATAGTTCTAGTCTGAAGTCCACACTACCTGCCTCTATTCTCAACAGAACAACAAACAACATAGAACTGTATAGTATGCCAAATATGACAGCAGATAAATAAGGGAACTAATTAAGTTCATAGCAGACATTTTTAGCGACAAAAAAGAAACATAGCAAGCTTATTAGCATTAATCATTCCTAATTTATCCACTTGAAAGTCTGGTCCACAGAGTATGTTTGCAGAGTCTGGCCAACAGAACACATTTACTCAGTCTGGTCACATCGTTTCATAAACAATTTCACTGAACAATTTTAGGATGTATTGCCATACTCTATGATTTAATAAAATAAAAATAAAAGTTTTGTCACTTTTGCTTTTGTGACTTTTGTCTATTTACGGAGAAATAATCTATTAACTTTAAGGAAATAATAGACAAAATTTAATTCAGAGAATATACAATTATATGATATCATTTTTAGGCCAGGCTAAAATAGCACAGCAGTCTCAGCAGTGATATTAAACATAATCTTAAGGGATACTGGTGGTTTGAATAAACAGCGATCAATCTACTTGCGCCATCGCGTAGCAGTGGCGTAGCAGACAGGCAGGCTGAATCCAAAACAGAATCAAAACATTCGGAACGGCAATATCGTGTGCATGATTTTGTATTGTTATTTATTAAAATGCCTGCTGTAACTGCAACTGCAGAAGAGCAGAATGAAAGTGATCAAAAGATGTGGAGTGCCCTAAAGCGTCACATTATACGCGAAAGGCAAAGGAAGAAAGAAGGTGATTGTTTAATATTATTGTTTCCTTCTTTCCTGGTCGAGTCAATGGTTTTAAAACGTTGATTGAGTTCATCATCATCAATATTATTCCAATTCTCGACATAGGTTTCAATATAGGTCCTATTCTCCATCTATAGTTTGTGTACGTTACCAATTTCGTAGTGATAAACTGTTGATGTGCGAAAACTGATTTTCAAAGGAGTATGTATTAATTTTGACGTTACATGTATGTAATTCAATGAAACTAGATCTTAGATAAGTTCCTGTATCATTGATTTATATGAAGGAAAACAGTTTCTTCTCTTGGTAAAAACTATACCCAAAAATATTTATCTTCTAATCACTGATCAATTGATCATCTTTAGTAACTTGAGACTTAGATTAGCTTTCACAATCATGGATACATCAAGAATACATCCCACCGATATCGTTAGAGCTGACTAAGGGAGCAAGCAGGCCATGAGTGTAAAGAGAAATGAAACTTGACATAGACTCTACACCTACCTGTGTGGTCAGCATAGTGTAGTAAGGCCAGAACTTGGTTACTATAGAGAGGTCTGTGAGTAGGAGCGGATCATTTAAAGCTGTTAATAATGATTGTGATTACAAAGTACAAGAAGTAAAAGTTTATGAATACTGGGTTAAAAAGTGTTAAATATAATTCTTCATGGTTCAAAATGTTCAGCCTGCAATATAGTACACAAAAATCAGTAAACAGTATCCTGTTATAACAAAAGGACATAACAATTGATTGTGAGCAATATCTAATGTTTTTTTTTTTTTTTTTTTTTTTTTTTTTTTTTTTTTTTTTTTTTTTTATGTTTGGCCCGCCAAAATGACTCTACTCTGCCTGATGGAAAGCATAAGCAGAATCCAAGAGTGGTGGTCACCATGCTCACTGCGAATGCAGACAATGCAGCATGGTGACCCACACCATGGCGGCCTAGTGATGCTGCTGCATCTTTTAGTCTAGTCAACAAGTCTGGAACTTGTGGAACTTGTTGACTAGACTAATTGGGCCTCCGGTCTCGCACTCACCAACGAAACACGACAGCACGCTGTCATTTTACGTTGATTTTCTGTGCGAGGGTAGTTCCGCCCCGGTCGAGCCGGCCCATTCGTGCTGAAATCAGCGTGGCTCTACTACCTACAAAAGAACCATAGTTTTTAAGGTTTTGTACCCAAAAGATAAAAACAACCCTATTACTACCACCCCACTGTTTGTCTGTCTGTCCGTCCATTTGTCTAGCTAGACAGTTGACATTTTTACAGACGATGTATTTTTGTTGCCACTATAACAACAAATACTATTAAAAAAAGAATAATATTAATATTTCAGGGGGGGTCCCATACAACAAACGCTAGTTTTTGCTATTCCATGTATAATATTAATAATGGCATCAAGTAGAGGCTTGAAATGTATAGATCATGGTACAAAATCCTTCAGCCTGTCCGACTCACACTTGGCCAATTTTATTATTGTATGGTGGCACTTATTCACAATAAAATAGAAGGTGTTGACAGCCAGAATGCCTTCTATATAATTTTAGGAGAATACGCTCCGTAATACAACCAAAACTGTCCACTCACAACAATATACACGCTACACAACACAACTGTCGCCAGTCTTAAAACTATTAAAATTTGATTATTTTAAACTAGCTTCTTCCCGCGGTGCCGCGTGTGTGTTATTGCAGTAAAGAGTAACCCTTCCTCAAGAATAAAGTATCTCCATGCTAAAGCAGTGGTTTGGCTGTGAAAGCATGACTGATAGACAGACAGTTACTTTCGCATTTTATTATAAGTATGGATTGCTTATTTCAGAATATGAAGCAGAAGTTGAGGAGGAGAGGCTACGCAAAGAACGTGAGGCCAGGGAGAGGCAAGATGTTATGACTCTTGGTTTGTATTACATATTTGCTGTTAGTACTTATAAAATAAAGTACATATGTAGGTATTTATACCTACATATGTACTTTATTTGTACTGCTACAAATCATGTAGCAGCTTTTAAGCTGCTACATGATTTGACGAGTCCACACTTTAAAAAAAAAAATACTAGCTGTTGCCCGTGGCTCCGCCCGCGTATATATAGGTTATCGCTGCAATAGTATATACTATATTACTGTAAAAGTGTCATCCAAATCCGTTCAGTAGTTTTTGCGTGAAAGGGTAACAAACATCCACCCATACTTACAAGCTTTCGCATTTATAATATTAGTAGGATAATAAGATTTTTTTTATATTAGGTGTGCAATATTGATCACTGGACTAAACACATGTGGCGTAGTACTATAAAATCGCTGAATAAGCAAATTTATAACAATGATTGTGATATATTTGTGTATAGCATGGTTTGATGTATTAATGGTATCTCATAAGTAAGTGTAAGTTACTTTTATTGGGTGAGATATTATTTGTTTGGTCATTGATACAGAATAATTTGGATTCTTAAAAGTAAAAACAAGACCAACATATGGGTTTATCTAAATTATGGTTATTGCTGAAATTGATACATATAAACTACAATCTACACTAATATTATAAAACTGAAGAGTTTGTTTGTTTGCTTGGTTAAATGCGCTCATCTCAGGAAGTACTTGTCCGATTTCACTGTTAGATAGCCTAGTTATCGAGGAACGCTATAGGCTTTATATATCATCATGCTACAACCAAAAGGAGCGGAGTATGATGATACACATTTCCAATGAAATATGTTGGAAAAACGGGGTAAAATTATTCCTTATGAGAACTTCCATTGCATGTGATGCGTAAACAGTTAAAGTTTCACAAAAACAATGTATGAAAGAATTGTTCTCCTTTAAAAGATCTTAAAAAAAGTCAGCTACAGCATATGTCCATCTTCTGAGGTAGGCTTACTATAACCTTTTTTATGGTAACCAATTCGTTCACGCTTTATAACATCACACTTCGGGCAATAGAAGAGGCAGACAACGTTAAGGGGGTCAATTAGTCGTAAAATATAGCTTGATCTCTGTGACAGTTAGTGCTAGTTCAGACACGGCGGAATTGGCTCGGATGCAAACCGCGCGGTTCGACAGCGCGGATCTTATTTACATTAGCGCCCATCATTCGTTCATATCTGTCCGTGCGGATTGTCAATCAACCGCTAGAAAATGAATTCGCGGTTCTCTTTACTTGATGTAGCCTAGAGGCGTTCAGTTGCTCCGCGGAAGCCGCGCGTATTGGACGGTGACAATGAATCGCTTCGACATCGAGTTATTTATAGACGAAGTGGAGAAACGACCAGTTTCGTGGGACATGCAGTGCGCAGAGTATTGTCAAAAATTGTTTAAAAAGGAGCTTGGCAGGAGTTAGTGGACATTTTCGACGAAAACGAGGATTCGTTAGATACAAAGGCTCTTTTTGGTTAGTAGTTTTTGGTTTTACATGTAAAGTTACGATAGTTTACATTCGTTCTGATAGATACCAACTTATACTTAATTTTATATTTTTGTGTCTTGCCATTCTACACGACCCTCATTTACAAATTAATTAGTTATTATTCCATTGTTGAAATGACGCGGGAGCCGCTCTACCCGACTCCTTACACTTACCGCGAGTGTCTGAACACTTTTAAATCCTCGCGGATTGGAACCGCGCGGATTCCGCCGTGTCTGAACTAGCTAGTGTCATTTAAAGAGTTACAAAGCACATTCTAGAATGTTATATTTTAATAATGTATTGTACTTTATTTATGACAAAACTGGCACATAAAGAATGAAAATATACTACGCAGCCGAACTAAGTTTGCACCTCGCTGGAATGCGGCGCCCCGCCCACTTCCCCGCTCACCTTCCCGTGATCCCCCTGTCGCATCAGTTATTACAGAAATTATTACAGAAAATTGACTTAGCTGACATTTTGTAAAAAACATTCGTTTAATTTTATAAAGTCGAATTTTAATAGCGAATTTCTTTTTTGCATACTGTACTTAAGCGTAAGTGTGACGTAATCGACGCTAGGTGCAAACTTAGCTTGGCTGCGTTGTAGGTCCTAATACATAAACAAGACGCTTGTTCACTTATTACGTAGCCATCTGTGACAGAGATCAAGCTATTATTTCAAGATCTGTAATCACACTAATATATAAATGCAAAAGTTTCCGTGTATGTTTGTTACTTCTTCACGCAAAAACTATTCAACGAATTTGGATGAAACTTTACAGTAATATAGCTTATACACCAGAATAACACATAGGCTACTATTTGCCGCGATAACCGACAAAACCGGGCGGAGCCGCGGGCAACAGCTAGTAATAACTAATTTCGTTTATCTGGTCTGCCTAAGAATCTGACACATTTCCTTAATACATCTATTTGATTAATTTCAGAGGAAACAAAAGAACAAATTGATCAATTAGAACAGAAGCTTAAACAACTTGAAAAAGAAAAACAGCAACTTTTCATGCAACTCAAGAAGGTATTGAATGAAGATGAAATTAGAAAGCGACAACAGCAAAAGGAAACTAAGTGAGTATGGGAAAGTTTGCATAGTTATATATAATTTAAATCATCTCTTAAAAGAATTTATTATTTTCATAGAGTTGTTTTTGTCAGTTTTCAACTTGCCTGTATAATATATTTTTAAAGTTATTAGCTAGCTTTAATATTTTATTTTATTTTTTCGAAAAACTAGTAATTTGAGTAATTAATCTTGCTTCTAGTATTATATATTATTACTTTTACTACTCCAGATTAAGTAACTAAACTAAATAGATTTAGAAATCTAAACAACTTAATAGTAGGTTTGATAGTAGCCATTAGTTATGCTGCCTTATAGCCTATCTGATTGCTAAATATATTTTCCCCTAATTATCTTTAAACTGAATTCGTTTGAAATTACTAAATTACATTAAGAGATAGTGATTTTTACAGCGAGATGCAACCTATGAAAATGCCTATGGGCAACATCTCTATCCCGATGTTTCCGATGTCTTCATCTACGGGTCAGAGCGAGCCACCACCCGCACAAGGAAGACCACCTCCTCTTACATCGCATTTAATGCCCAAGGTAACATGTTTTTATTGTCACTAGCTGACCCACGCAACCTCGCTTACTTCTTCTATTGCCTGTAGCGTAATAATTTTCCCCGTTTTTGTAACATTCCTCATTGGTGCTCCGCTCGTATTGGTCTTAGCGTGATGATATATAGCCTATAGCCTATAAATGGACTATCTAACACTGAAATAATTTTTCAAACCGGACCAGTAGTTACTGAGATTAGCATGTTCAAGCACACAGTTCAGCTTTATTTACTAGGTATAAATCATAATTCTAAAGTTTCTTAATTTGAAATACCTTTGCACATACTAACATACGTACACAAATTATGTTGGTGTGGTGACAGATTAAGAATACTGAGTGTCACCACCCCTATTCATCCCATAGACGTCATAGGAGCCTACTAAGGGAGCAAAGCAAACTATACTATGTCCATTGGTTTATTTTCTTTTTGACAGTTCCAGAAATTTCGAAATTAGTGACAAATCGCACATCACAGATTCGATTTGAAATGATAAGCGATTTTATTTATGACACAGGCTCCTGACTCTGAAGAACCACAGAATAGCAACGTGCTTGCAACTTTCGTGTTGCAAATGTCTTTGCGGTAGTTACATACCGTTAGGTACCATGTGTTCCTTGAACCATTAGATGATAAAGATCTATTACCTCATTAAAACAGAATTAGAAAACATGGAACTACCAGCACATGTATTTTCCTGCCACTATGATCCCAGGGCCTTTAAGCGGGGCGTGATAAGGCATCTCACTAGGCCCTTATGGGCTCACCATACTGCATTGTCTACATTCGCAACGAGGATGGCGACCACCAAACCTTCCATCAGGCAGATTAGTCATAGTTCAATTGATTTTCACTCAGTGAGTAAGATTACCTGAAGACCAGCGGAATCTCTGTCCCACTCTCAGCCTTTGATTCTCCTTCCCTTGTTCTGAAAGGGCATCTAAATTCCTGACAACATACAAAAACCTTGGCAGTCATTTCTCTACTTGTTTGCCACTTATTCCATCAATCAACATGCATGTATTATCGTATTATTCTCCTTTGTTTAAGCATAAGCACTCAAACTTGTTTCCACAACAGCAGACTATTGTGCGTGGACCGATACAGTCGGGGGTGAAGAGACAGCGCAGTCCATCGCCGAACTATGCAATCTACTCCCACCGCTTGCACCAGCCGCCGATGAAACATCAGCCTGTATATTCCGATCACAGTAAGTTTAAATTGTTTGCCAATTTTGTAACAATTAGCGATTGTTTACAAGATTATTTAATTAAAAAATTGTATCTTAAAAGATGATTTCCACCGAACGTTAAGAGTTTTAAGATCTTCAAACGATATTAAATCGTGTACAAAGTATTTAAAGTCTATTTTACCAAGTTGCCTGACTGCGGGCGGTGAAATTCTTTGATGATGACCCGTTTGGGTGGAAATCATCCTCAATAGTGTATGTTCTATAAGAATGATTAACTGTACTAAATTGTTACGACTTCAGTTAAAAAGCTTTAACGATAACCTGGAATCGTTAATGTTTAAAAAGTAAATATATATATAATAACTTATCAAACTACCCGAAATTGACATGGTATTCGTTAAATTTAATAAAGAAAAAATAAATAAAAAAGGCTTTACTTAATATATTTAATTTTTTAAACAGTTAATTTGTCTTTAAGAATATACATGCTGTTCATTATTCTAAATTGTTAATTGAACGTTATGTTAATTTGTATTTGCAGAGGTCGAAGATGGCCGAATGGGCCGTCAAATGGCCCGGGCAGTGCTATGGAACAGTGAGTTGTATTCAGGATAGGTGTCGTCACTCGCTTTTCATTTCATTACTGTGCTTGTGTATTTTCCCTGTTTTCTGTAAATGAAAGTGTGAAGCGTGCCGTAGGACATTTTTAAGTTTTAAAAATTTACACTTGTTAGGGAGTTTTGGGTAAGGCTTTTTACACACGGTGCTGGCGGCCTGGTCGGTGAGTTTTTGCCGCGCGGGTATGCCGACTGCTTAATCCTGCCGCCGGCATTATTTTGACGTCGGTGGCTCAATTACTCGCCAGGCTTGTTGACGGCATACCCGTCGGCCAGGCCACTGGCATTAGGATCCTTTAGATTGAAGACACAATTTACAGAAGTTTAGAAGTGTAGTGTTGTAATGTTTCTACTGTTCACTAGCACTACAGTTTTTAGGGCCATTTGGTTTACCTACATGTTAAAGTTGGAGAGTATTTAGTAGGAAGTATTTATTATTTGTATGAATTTATGTGAGTGTATTTCTGCATATCTGTTATATAAAATATTTTTGCACGTCTGTGTTTTAACCCTCAAAGATGTTCATTGTTCAGTGATCATTTCATATCGTTATGTTTGTACGCTCGTTTACCACAATATTGGTGTAAAAACCTACAATAATCGAGCCAGCACAATGACCTTACTCAACGCTTTGTTCCACGCTTGCACTTTTATTTATCATGTTTTTAATTTTCATTGTAAGTTTTTGCATCTAACTTTTTATTTAATGTTTTATTATTAACTCTAACGGATTCTTCATCTAAAATTTGACTCTTGTCCTAAGTCACTAATATCTTCTCTCTATATCTTCTGCTATATAACCCGTTACATTATCTTAGTAAAGTTTACGGACGATAGTTTAATTTGACAACGTCTTAACGAAACATTGATGAAATGATGAGAGAGCAAGCGCCGCATCTATCTCTCGCTTCCATTTCAGGCTTGAAGTGCAAGCGCTTGCTCTTCAAGCCTTAAATGGAACGCCTCAGAGCGAGGTAACGCCCCATAAATGGTGATGATGAAGGACAGGTGTCATGTCCTCCAACACGAAGGGAGGGTCCTCCGAGGTGATCATCGCGGCCCCAACGGTTGATGTTGGAAAATTTTGTATAATATGCTAATCGGCACCATAATTTCTATATCGCGATATAGGATTAGCAGTTACTTCGTAGTTCTGTGTGTCTTCGGTAGATGGCGTAGTAGTATGTTTTGTTGCCTGTATTAAGATATTTATTTGAAATCCCCACAAATATTACTATGATATTTATCTAGAACATTGCAAATGCATCCATTTAGTCTTAAAATAATCATAAATGACGTAACAGTGTTCCTATGTCCAGTCTGTTGATTAATTCATCTAGTTGTGCCGTTAATTATAATATTATTTATTTTACATAGGAAGTACGGGAGTGCATTATTTATTAAACATTATTTATGTGTGAAATTTTGCATATGAAATGCGAAGAAATATACCTCTCTTCGGTTTTCTAACAGGCATGTATCATTAGCATTACTCTGACGTCGTAATCTAGTATGGGTCTTGATTAACCAATTAACACGAACGACAAAATAATTACAAGACAACTATATTTGTAATATACCTACTTACAGAACCATCTCAGTACGGCTCGAACGTCCAACAACACGGAGGTCAGCAGTATTACGCAATGCCTACTTCGGGAGTGGTGGGAGTGGTAGGAGAGCGTCCTCCGCCCCTCTTGTATGCTCATCACGCTCATACTCCTCACACGCCACACACCCCTCACCACACCAACTTGATGTACGCTCCAGCGCCACAACCACCACATGTCTATCTCGATATGTTGAAGAGAGATGGTCAGCAGCATCAGGAACAGAAGAAAGAAGCACAGGTAGGCCCACAATATTTGGATAGGCTAAGAGAACTAAAATGTCTGGCTTGAGTTTTTTTTTTTTGGTTATTTTGTGAACATATTTTTAATGTAACGAGTAGGTGTATTAGTAGTTGGTGCTGAGTCTGCTTAGTTATAGGCTGCGAGTTCAGGTTTCTCATAGAACGGTCAATTGTGGGATGAGTATGATCATTTGTTCTGTGTGGGTGTAATTGATCTTTAAAGTACTAACATCGCAAAATTCAACTGAATTTGCAGTAAAAATTAAAATTGTTTTTATTGAAGTACCTACTTCAAAAGTTTTTGTGTTTAACATGTTTGATTCGTCATCTAATGATTGATATGATACACAATTTTATTGATGGTGTAATTGTACAAAATATTTAAATATACTTAGTGATGTGAAACAAAAATGAGTGATCCTGTAATTATGTAACATGTTGCATTTTGAAGCCATTTCAAGCCAATTGACTTCCGTCCCTTTTTAAGGTATGACGTGAGAGGAGAAATGTTACTCATAAACACTAGGTTGTAGTTTTACGGACAAAAAAAGGTCATCTAGATAGACGTATATGCTAGTGGTGTCAATTATTGGGTATAATACAATAGTGTTTTGTGTTTAGCCACAGGTGTTAATCGGTCTGAGCGAGGCGCACCACCCTGTAGTGAGCAGTGGCGTGGCGTACGCTCAGCCGCCTGTTTCCCGCCATCTTGCCATACATCCGCCGCAGCACAACAACATGCAGGTGCGTGCCATACTCCCCCACATCCGTACTTCCATACTTCCGTACCTCCATATCCCCACACCTTCAAACCCCATACCATACACTCATACCTCCTCCATATTTTCAAAGGAGAACGTGTTTTTATAGCATAGAAGGAAACGAGCAGATCAAATGATAAAAGCTACCGCTACTGATACTAGCATCTTAAAGCCGGGTCTCCACCGAACAAAAGTTGACAATTTTTGTGTTGTCAACACGTGTTGGTGACAAAAGTTTCTGTAATTTCCTTGTGTTGGCAACAAAAATTATCAACACATGTTAATAAGTGTTTCCGTTTTGGCGGTAAATTTTAAAAGAATACGCTCGTTGCAAATATTTATTGGCTTTGTGGTGACGCTTTGTTCGAATGTTTTTCAAATTGTTGGCGACTCGGTGTAGACACAATGGAAACACAAGTTGGCGATTTTTTAAAGTGTTGCAAACAGTTGGAAACACTGAAATTGCCAAAATTTTTGGTGGAGACGCGCCTTAAGAGTCGATAAATGATTTCCTTTAAGCTTTAGGCCAGGAAAGCACTCGTCAGATTAAAGACGGCGGTAATCAATTTCCATAATTTCCATCGCAACCTTCCCGGCACCTACAAACCTTGTCCTCAACATTACGAACACAATAAAACTAGCAATCACTTTAATAGTTGCCGTTCATAATCGATATCGATTTAGTCAATCAGATTCTTTATAAAAAAAAATCTAGTTTCATGAGTAATAAAAATCTACACAAAAAGTTTGACTTTAGTAATTTCAATAAAAAATAATAATGTTTTTTCTGCTGTTTGAAGTCGGAATTCTTGTGTCAGATTCCTATAATATTACTATTTATTTTTCAGACGGCGAAACCAGGCAGTATAACGCAAGGATATCCCGTACAACAATCCAACAACGTCCAAAACAATATGTATCCCAACAGACATCGATATTAGCTAGTAATCATAAGACGACACCATCCCAAACAGCCACCATAGCACAAGTCCATCCGATCGTGATTTCGCGTCACGTGAAAACCTTGACTTCACTTAGACCATTGTTAGAGGGTTGTTGAAATTTTCAACCAACAACTGCCCTTAATAGGCCTCTCCTTAGAAAAGAGGTTTTGACTTATTATACCACACTGGCCAGAAGGATTGGTATAAGGTTTTAAGTTTATTTTCTCTTTGCAATTGTCATGTAGTTAGTTAATATATATAGCAATACAGGTATGACATTCTGAAAGCTACCCAGGGTGCCGTCACTGTCCAGTTACCACTTTAAAGCAACATAACATGAAATGATGGAAACATTTTCAGTCACCATTCTATTTAAAAAAATGTAAAGTGCATTTAAATTGTTGTTTAGTGTACATAATCAAACAAAATATTTGAATTTAAATATATGATAACATAAAACTTTATTGTTCTATCGAATTCACAAAGGGAATAATGGTGGTTAGGGAGTTATTATTTCACACTACTGGTAACACTGAACCAGCGATAGTGATGATGACGTCATTTCGTCCTCTATGTATCTCGGAATGCCATACCTGTATTTTTATATCATGGTTGAATAGAGGTGGTGATACTTCATATTCTTCATACGTCATGTCACGGTGGAATTTGTTCACAATAGTGATATTTCTATTGTCTTCTCTTAACATGCTTAAGTAGCTTCAAAAATATTAGCTGGCTATACGTGAGACTTTAAAATATAATTCTGACAAGTTAGACACGACTAAGAAGAAGAATAAATAGTTGTTAAGAGCAACAGAAGTTACAAGAAATAGAAGACAAAAATGTTCCGAAGCAGCACAGCAATACGATCTACAGAACAACATGTTGAAAGTTTACCGGAGAATGTTTTAAAATTACATCGAGTATTATTATGTCGTCTTTTTTGTGTGTATATAAGTTCAACAAGTCTTAAATACAGTGAGTATGAGAAGTCAAGGCAACAGAGACAGTTGATAGGATTAGGTTGTGCAGTGCTAGAAACGGTTTTGGTGTTAATACAATACAGACTAACAGTGATACAAGTGTATATAAGCGGTTGTTTATTGGCAATTAATTTTATGAAATCGAACGTAAATAAAAACCTATAGCGTATTGCGTAAATGGTGAAAATTATTTATCAAATATATTGTACAGAAATAGAGATAAAAAAATAATAAAGGGTAATACATAGATACCCAAAAAAATATTTATTTGACGATAATACATGGTACTGAGTGAAAAAAAAGATATGTATAAAGAAATAGGGTACCTACAAAGAACAAGATGATAGTCAAAACAAGTGACAAATAAACAGCGTAAAAACAAAACTAATGCCAATGTTTGAATCCACATTTTAGCATACCGGTTTTTACAATAATTGCCAATAAACTCCTGCGGATTTTAATATTCAGTTGTGCGAGTTTAATGCAGTCGGGGCATGAGGTACGGGGCGGGAGCATCCCCCCGCCACCCACACGCCTCACCCCGCTCGCCCGCAGTATAGTCGCTGGCGTTTTCTTGCATTTTGTCGCTCAACTACCATAATATATGGACATAAATAACATAGCTACATCTGTAATAGTTATTATACATATATACATGTAATATGAAAGTTTCCATAAAGTGTTAAATAGATTTGTATATATCCTATTTTTAAGTTCTACTAACAAATATTATAGAAAGTGAAATAATTGGAGTACAAAACGGGCAAATAGCAATGGGAAAAAATGAATCGTAGTTTGGGAAAAGCTTTCTTGTCTTACCAGTGTAAATGAGAATAAAATATTTTAAGAAAAATTATGTACTTTATTCTTGTTTATTTGTTAAATACATTTATAGGAAAGTTCAGTATCTGTACAAATGTCATATTTACAAGCCTAGCTGTTATGAAACTCATATTAAAGTGTAGCAGAAAGTAAAAAAATATTGTTTTATTTTTTCGTGTTATTCAATTACCGAAAAGGGGCTATAACAAATGCATAAAAGTTTTTTTTATTTATGAGCCTCCCAAAGCATAGCATATCCAAAGTGACTCTCTCTGCCTGAAGGAAAGCAAGTGGTCACTAGACCCATAGAGCTTGTCCAGAAGGGGCGAATTCGCCACGATTCTGGACAAGGTCATAGTGAATGCAGACGATATAGCATGGTGACCTGCACTATGGCGGCCTATTGAGATGCTTCATCTCATTAGAAATGCTCATTAGAAAAAAATGATGTTAGAAACCTCAATATCATTTTTTGAAGACCTATCCATATAAACAGGTACCTAAGGGTTTGACAAAAACAACATTTTGGAGTTTCAGTTCTAAGTATGGGGACCCCTAAAATTTATTCTTTTTTTATTTTTGTGTGAAAATCTTAATGCGGTTCATAGAAAACATCTACTTACCAAGTTTCAACAATATAGTTCTCATAGTTTCGGAAGAAAGTGGCTGTGACATACCGACGGACAGACAGACTTGACGAATACATAAGGGTTCCGTTTTTTGCCATTTGGCTACGGAACCCTAAAAAGTAGCCTCAGTTACTTTTTATATCATCAGCTACCTGCTAGTAAAAGGCCTGAAAAAATCGGTCTAACATGGGTTTGTTAACATCAAAATTTGCGAACTTTCTCGCACATTTAATTGGGGATGTAGCAGCGTAACAAGTAGGTAGGTACATATTTAGGTATATTTGCCACTTGACTGCCTCGGCGGCGCAGTGGTAGCGTGTGCGACTGCTGTACTGGGGTCTTAGGTTCGATTCTAGTGTTGGACAACTGCAAATGTTCGTTTCACAGTTTGGGTGTTTGAAGCTAGATGACGTTTCAGATGTCCAAATTATTTATTTATTACTAGCTGACCGATGTAACTTCGTCTGAATCTCTTTGCAATAATACTCGGCTCTTATTGGTCTAAGCGTTATGTTAACTACTTAACAGTCTACTACCTACTGGACATAGCCTCTCTTTAGAAAGAAGTTTCGGCCTTCCATACCACGTTGGTCAGACGAGTTTTTTAGCATTAAGCATGTTGAGAACCCACTTCTGTAATGCTTCCTACCTCCATGGTCGTCGGTCAGACAGTTTTTCATTTAAATTATGAGTTATGATGGTCTGTGGAGCTGTGGTTTATAGTGTCAGTTTTGCTTGATATTCATCGCTATCTTAGACTAAACAATACGGCAGGATATAAACGGAAAATCTGTTTAAATATCTAAAGCAAGATTTAATACACATACGTGGATCTCAACTAAGTTTACAAACACAGGGTAAGTGCTAAGTTATCATCAAACCGTAGCGTATTTTGTAACGATGTTTTGAGACTACTGGGCGTTATTTTACCTCCTTCTTGTCAGACCTCCAAAGCTTTTCTCAGTACTCACGTAATACTTTTCCATACCTTTTTTTTCCTGGAACAGTGGTATACCATCAGGAGCAGAGGACAAACTAAACTATACCTAAGAGCTTATCACGATGATTTGTGTTTAGGAATAAGGCACTAGTAAGAAAAAATAGAAAAAATCGACAGATCGAAGAAGAAATTGTAGAGAAATGTACCTACTATGCAACAGTGACTAAAACATTAATAAATAGCTACCTATTTTTCTCGAATGTCTTCACTTTTGTTAATTTTTTCAAACAGTTATTTGCAATGTTCTTGAGAGGTGGAACACCGGGGGGTTTTAGTCAGTCAGAGTCTGACAGACCCCTTCGCCCTCTCCCCAGGGCGGAGACCCAGACATCCATGAGGAATTCCCCCCGTCAAAAAAAAACAAAGATTAGGTAAATGTTGAAACTAAGGGCATATAAAAACTAACTGTTCCAAATATATTTTAACTGTGTTCATCGTTACTCTTTCATAACTAAATAACTTGATATTACAGATCATATAGATTTCCTCTATAAATATTGTACAAAATAAACAAATAAACATTCTACAATAACCTTCCCTTTATATGTTAATCTCGACAAAAATAAAGCTGATTTTATTCTGCTAAACAATTTTTAGATTAAATTAATGGAGGCGTAGGTCGTGGCCGGGCTCGTAGGTGCCTGGGGCCGTTTGACCTGCAAGTAGGTCGGCTGCATCGATCGATGCGACCGCTGCATCTTATTCAATTCGCTGTGGAAAATAATGACGTATGCATATTAATAAACATTGCACTTAAAAACATGTTTTAGGAACGTTCAAGATTAAATACAAGTATTTAATGGTCGTGACTTGTAATTGAGGTATGCTTGTAATAGGTACAGGTTTATAATAACGTTTTTATTACATGCAAATTCTTCAGTATTTCAAATGCGTATTATGTATGTTTGATAGAATCTCGTTTTGCCAAAGTGTGAGAATTCTCCTGCTAGTTGGGGATTAAAGAACACTAATGACGCTTTATTGAGGTAGGTCAGTGATGTTTCAAACTAAAGACTATTTTTTCATCTGAAACTTAGATTTTTTCTAAACCTTCACGTTTAGAAAAAATCTAAGTTTCAGATGATAATAATACTACTCAAAGTCAAGCGGTAGAAATTAGTAATTATTCCATAACTACATCAGACCGTAAACAGCTTTCAGAAATAAAGTTAAATTCTGTTCAATACTAGACCATCTTATCGCGGTTTTCATATTCTACGATACTAAAATCTATCTAAAAAGACGAATGTAGGTACCTAATACTGACTGTCTATGAAAAATGAATTGCCAGTTAAATTGCCAAGCGCAAAACTCGAGAACTGCTGGACCATTTCGGCTATTTTTCACATATTTTCGTAAAGGCACAAGGAAGGTTCTTATGGAGAGGAAAACGTAAAAGTTGCGAGGAAAATGGTAAAAACAACACTTTTCTCTTCCCATATAAACCTTAGAGTAAATTAACAATCTGTCGATTATGTCAAAAAACGAAGTCTGTCGAGGCAGCTAGTAGGTACCTACTAAATAGAAGCAGAAATGGTATTCATCAAGTTTATAAGTCCTCTTTCAGGCATTCAACATTACATTCTTTAATTATCTACCTACATTTTTTTAAAGTAAATGTTTTCTCTCGATGGTTTCCTAGCGGTGCGTTAATGGTGATACGGTGGTGGTATATTAAGTACACCAGTGGTCGCGCAGTGGTCGAAATTCGAACATAATTCATCAAATACTCATTATTTGTACATTTGTCATTTACTCGCATACCTAAACTTGAAGATTTAATTATGTAACAAATGTACCATGTCCACGTATTTGTAATTTAAAATATTACTCACACCGATGAACTGTTACCTTCTGAGATACAGTATCCACTAGTTCCGAAGGTACGGAACATACTACTATGTAAATAAAATGTATAATCATCATACTGGAGTGAACTTAAATATGAATAATGTAAGATACTTACGAAAATCCTCTCCAGATTATATTAGGTTTATTTAAAAAAAAAAAAGTTATGGTTATGTTTTAAATATATTTTTTGCGCTTTCTGCACTCCTCCATATAAGTTTCAACTGTGGGAAATTTCGTACTCTTCTGTTCGCATTTTTTTCGTATTTTATTTATTTTTGCTTCACGTATTAATAAATAGATAATATTACACACGTAAAATAGAATGACCCAGGTTTTAAATAAAGCCTACTTTGAAGCGATTATGGTCTTAACGTTATATATGTAGGTATCTATGTATTTAAATCGGATTAATAGTAGGTAAGTTATAACGATATTAGTGTCTACGTTGTAGCGTCGATTCGCTAATGCTATTAACATATTACCTGCACTTAGTGGCGTAGTAGTCAATAAATTGTGTCTGTTGTGTCAAAAATACATTTCTTAATGTTTCATCATCATATCGTTGCAGTCAACTGCTGAAATAGGCCTCTCCCAAGGAATGTTTATCAAAACTATATTGACGCCGAAAAGAAAAGAGTCGTAACTCAATATAGCCCTCACTTTCGCTTAGGACTCTTTCGTTTTCCACGGTCGATATACCTATTGGTCCAAGAGCTGATGACGAATTTTGAGAAGGTTCTTTAGGCAAGCTGAAATTGCGAAAAATTACAATTTCGTCAATTGGCAAATCCAGTCCTGGCCAGTCCTGGGAGTCTTTTAGCGAGTTAGAGGTTAAGCCGCATTTTCACAATAAGAGTTGGCTCGGACCGAGTGCACTTGGATGTCTACTCGGAGAGTAGGTACTCGTATTATGTAAACACCTAATCCGAACGCACTCGGACGCCGGAATCTAATCCGAGTAGACTCAGACTGCTCTATTTTTCGAGCTCACTCGGATCATTTTTATTAAAACAAAATGGCGACAACTAAAAAAAGTGGAGTGACTACTGTTTTGATATTCCTCTTCTACTTCACGAAGAAAATTATTTGATACACCCTGTTGGTCACGTCTTAAAATCCATTTCTGTGTCCAAATTTTTTCTCTCTTTGGTTTTTCCCCTTTCGTGATTTTAAACTTCCGCTATTAACATATTTGCTACAATTTCTATACTTCGCAGCAGCAGATCAGTCGATGACATCTTGATTGTGCAAGGAGAGAAATGACCACAATACGAATGCACTACTATCGTGTGTAAACCACTATCCGAGTACACTCGTATGAAGCCGACTCGTACGAGTGTACTCGGGCCGAGCCAACTCTTATTGTTAAAACCCGGCTTTATTTCGCTACTGCGCAGCATAAACATTTGCAAAAAAAATATTTTGGTCTACTTGTTTTTTTTTTATCTTTTAATTCATTATTTCTAGATTTAATAGCATTAAGTCCGCCTATGTGCAAGACGTGCATTAAGCTTAAATAAATAAAATATTTTTTCGCAATTTCGCTTGCCTAAAGAACCTTCTCAAAATTCGTCATCAGCTCTTGGACTTAGTCATCTACAACTTCCTAATTGTGTCAATTGAAAATTTATTTTTATTTTGTCCTCAAGAGAAATGAAGTACAAACAAATAGACCACCTACTGCCTCCCAAGTCTTGGCACATTGTATTTCAATAAAAATAACATCGGAAATTACTACTTCGTGACATTCTTTTATTGTAATAGAAAAAGTTCTACTCAATAAAGTGAACAAACAATTTCGTTTCAATTCCGCACAATACAAACAAGTGGGTGTAATTTAACTTCTTATATTTGACTCGACTTAAAAAACATTGCAAGTTTAATAAGAGTTTTGGAAAGAAGAATAGCACAATCTCAAGGTTGAGTGAACCGGTTATATCATTTTGATAGGTATTTAGGTACATTTTGTTACACTTTCATTAAACTTCATCACATGTCATATTTCATGAAAAAGACTGATCTTATCTCAATTCATATTATACGGCATAATTCTACTTCATAATATATACTTCATAAACTAATACTTCATAATAAATGGGTTATTTGGGTATTTCCCTATGTAGATACTTTATGTAATATTTAAGTTACGTGTAGACTGTACGGAGGCAATAATTATAACTAAGTTGTAGGTACTCGTATAACTATTGAGGAAGTTGTGCGGAGAATTACACAAATATGTACCTAACTGAGAGTTCTCTATAATACTCTCAGATCAAATAAAAAAAGGTAGATAATGCACCGCCTTGTTCTTGTTGAAGCAGAAAAAGGCTTGAACTTGAATTAAAAGAATTGTAGTTTATATCGCAAGTTGAGAGCATCCGATAGTATATAAACACATTTAAAAACATTAATACCTATTTCAAGTTGTATGCGATTATACGAGTATACCCCATTCGCAACTGACGAAGATTAATTCATACTTATATTATAAATGCGAAAGTAACTCTGTATGTCTGTTCTGCTTAGACGGCCAAACCACTGCACCGATTTCAATGAACTTTGGCATGGAGATACTTTTTATTCTTGAGGAAGGATATAGGCTACTCTTTGCTGCGATAACCGACACGCGAGCGGAGCCGCGCGCAAAAGCTAGTCTGATATAAGGCTAACATTTACATGCTTGCTGTTAACCTAATTTTAGTAAGAAGTTTGTACACAGAAATAAGACAATTTAGTGGACATTGTTCTGAATAATAATTGTATATGACGAAGGCATACAATATTTGTATATTATTGGAGCGTCGTCAGATAACATGAGACATCGCAAGGAACAAACAAAGAACGCCATTAGTGACAACCACAGAATAATGTGCAAAGTATATTCTCAAGTTACAGGACAGCTTCTTGTATCACATTGTGCTTTTATACTTAGAGGTACGGTGAATTGAACAATACATTTTTATCAACATCAACAGCTTTTAACAGTCCAATGCTGGACATGGACTTCAAGGTTTTGGCTTGCTATACCATGCTGGCCATGTTCTCCTTCTCTTTGATGTTGTTTTGTGTAGATTGCTCCCAAAGTCGCCTTTTACGAAACCCGTGGAATGAAAAGGAGTGCTGAATTGAACATTACGTAGTCTTAATTCGCCACAACACGGATAGAGTCACACGTGGAAAGCTTTACTTTGAGTCCCTCTCCCAGAATTATGGTCTAAGATACGTAGAGAAACGACCTTCACCCACCTGTTTAATGGATGAAAAGTATTTTATATCAAATTTAATATATAAAATAACATATCACGGGTGGGTTGGCTAAAAAATTCCTGGCCTAACTATTTATTAATTAATAATTAAAAAATGACTTTTTATTACACAGTGTTTAACGAATATATTTAATATCAACTGACAGTATAAAGCCTGTAGAACATATACACCTTGGGTTGTCTATTTGTTTCCTGGCATAGCTACTGGTTGGCAGGTATAAACAGGTATGTCGATATTAGTTATTTTCACCCATTTGTTTAATAAATAAATTTTATATCAAAATAAGCGCTGTTTAATTGCGAATACGATGATATAGGGTTGTCTGCAAAAAAACTGGCCGGAATAACAGTTGTCGAGTTTTGAAAGTGAAATTTTGATGCGAATGGAAATTTGCGACAAAGAGGTCATCGTGTATAGCGATACACTAGTAAGGTATGTGATATTAGTTATTTTCACCCATTTGATGATTAAATGAATTTTATATCAAAATAAACACTGCTTAATTGCGAATACGATGACATAGGGTTGTCCGCAAAAAAACTGGCTTGAATAACGGTTATCGAGTTTTGTTTTTTTTTTTATAAAATAATTATTAAATAGTATTATATGTGGCATTACAGTATATAATTAAGACAACTCTTGCTCTATGAACATACATTCTGTGTCGCGGGGGACTTTACAAACATACATTAAATGGACACAAAGAACACTCAGACTCAGAACAACAATTTGCGAATCACACAAAGTGAGGTCCCATGTCGATTTGAACCCACAACACTTGGCGCAGTAGAGAGCAGCGTGGTGACCGCTTAAACTGCAACAACAACTGCAACTGACGGTGGCCAACCGTGCAGTCAAATTTAAATTATTCACTTTGTTAATTTTTATTTGCTTTCTTGAAAAACAAAAAAAAAACACTTTTCAAAACTCGACAACCGTTATTTAAGCCAGTTTTTTTGCAGACAACCCTTTTTTTTTTTTTTTTTTTTTTTTTTTAAACGTGTGGAAATCCCCTCGGACCTTCACCCGCGCCGGGGCTTGCGGCGGGGCGGTGTGTCGGACTCCAACCGACTAAAACCACACGGTGTGCCACTCTGCGCCTGTGAAGGGAGGAATCCGGGAACTGCAGTTATTAACACGTCCGGATCCCTCCCAGCGCTTGCCCGCACTGAAGCGGGCACCGTCTGCTGTTAAAACTCTCTATTTAGGCGACGTACGGCACACGCGTACGTCGCCCCCTCGCGGGTGGCCACTAGAGCGGATGGAGGGGAAAGCCCGTCCCGACCATCCGCGGCCACACTCAGGGCGGCATGAGGCGCTGATAGGCGCGCCTCCGCCGCCCGGTTCGCCGGCGGCGGATTGGGTCCGAGTGGATATCATCCTCCCGGGCCTTCTCCGCCACCTCCTTCTGCGAGATGACTTCTTCGCAGAAGGTTGCGACCGCGGTAAAACTGCTATCGCTACCGGCCATGGAGCGTATGACGGCCGGTAGCGAGAGATCTCCTCCGATGACTGCAGTGAGGGCCCGGCGCTGCGACGCCCATGCAGGGCAAATCGCCAGCGTATGCTGGGCCGAGTCCTCACTGCAGTCGCAGTGGTGGCAGGCGGGACTCAATTCCCTCCTAGCGACCGAGTGCAGGTACTTCCCGAAGCAACCGTGTCCGGAAAGGACCTGCGTCAGTCGGAAGGAAAGGGTCCCGTGCTGCCGCCCTGCCCACTCGAGGATGACCGGCTGGAGAGCCTCCACGGCGGCAAAGCCAGCACGTGGAGTCTCCAGTCGGAACGACCATCTAGCCATAGTGGCTCGACGGGCGGCTTCACGCCACTCGCGTACCTCTTCGGGCGGAGGGCGATAGCCATACTCCGCCCGATATTCAGCCACCCGTCGATAAACTTCGGCGAGCACTTCCGCCTCCAAATCCCACGGGGGTGTTCCGGCCAAGGCGCACGCCGCCTCGGTCGACACCGTGCGGTATCCGCGTATGGCTCTGACTGCCAATACCCTCTGAGGCCGCCAGAGGCGAGCCTTATTTAGGGCAGTCAGAGCCGCCACCCACACCGGTGCGCCATACAGCGCCATCGACCGGACAACCCCCGTGTATAGGAGTCTCGTTGCGACGCTGGCTCCACCCAAATTGGGCAAAAGTCGCCCAAGGGCGGAGGCAGCGTCGACCAGCTTTGGACCAAGCTGTCGGAAGTGCTCGTCGAAGAGCCACCTACCGTCGAGGATCAGGCCCAGATACCTCATCTGGGCCCGAACCGGTATGAGGACCGAGTTGACCTCTATGGAGGCGCCGGCGGGTGGACCACGACGGGGCCCATGGAACAATAGGGCCTCCGTCTTGTCCAGGGCCACCCGTAAGCCCAGCGCCTCGATGCGCCCGACCACCAGAGAAACACCCCTGGTGGCCAGGCGCGCCGCCTCTTGGAAGTTCGCCCCCCGGGCTGTGACAAGTGTGTCATCGGCGTAACAAATTACGCCCAGCCCGGGAGGCAGACGACTTCGTAGGACCCAGTCGTACCCCACGTTCCACAGGAGTGGTCCAAGGACAGACCCCTGCGGAACGCCGCACGACATGGGTCGCCGTCTCAAGACGCCCTCTCGGTCCTCGTACACGACGGTACGCTCCTCTAAATAGTCTGCCACTAGCCGAGTCTGCCACTAGCCGTTGCAGACAACCCTATGTCATCGTATTCGCAATGAAACATCGCTTATTTTGATATAAAATTTATTTATTAAACAAATTGGTGAAAATAACAACCCGGTAGCTTTATTAATTTTTTGGAATAGGCGGGCATACGAGCAGATGTGTCGCCTGAAGATAAACGATTACCGCCGCCCATGGACACCTCCAACACCAAAGCTATGCCAGGAAACAAAAAGACAACCCAAGGTTTGTATATTCTATAGGCCTTATACTTTCGGTTGCTAATAGGTTACTATGACTACAGGATGTCGGTTAAAAATAATGATTAGCATTTACTAGTATATCGCTATACATGGATGATCTCTTTGTCGCAAGTTTCCATTCGCATCAAAATTTCACTTTTCAAAACTCGACAACCGTTATTACGGCCAGGCTTTTGGCAGACAACCCTATATCATCGTATTCGCAATGAAATAGCGATTAAATTGATATAAAACTTATTTATTAAGCAAATGGGTGCAATTTACTAATATCGACATACCTGTTTATACGTGCCAACCAGCAGCTATGCCAGGAAACAAATAGACAACCCAAGGTTTGTATGTTCTATAGGCTTTATACTTTCGGTTGGTATTAAATTTATTCGTTAAACTTATGGGTACACTGTTTAATAAAAAGTCATTTTTTAATTTTTAATTAATAATAGTTTGGCCAGAAATTTTTTAGCCAACCCAGCCGCGATATATTGTTCAATATATTAAATTTGATATAAAATACTTTTCATCCAATAAACAGATGGGTGAAGGTCGTTCCTTATTGTATCCTCTACTATTAGAGGGTAAAGGGAACTCCAGGGATCTGATTCACTTGATAAAAATCAACTAAAGAAGTTTAGTATTTATCACCGGTTTTCTGAACCGTGATTTCACTCCGGTCAAACCGACTCATTTGTGCTAAAATATGGTTTTTCAAATACATTATATCATGAAGAATATATCAATTGATATTAATATTATAAATGCGAAAGTAGCTCTGTCGCGCTTTCACACCAAAACTACTGAACGGATTTAAATGAAGTTTGTTACACAGATAGTCAAGAACCTGAGAAAGGCACCGATAATCATTTTAAGTAGTACCTCTAAATAACGTTGAAAATTTCACGCTACACCAAAAATTTTGAGCCATCGTTAACCTTGTGGCATAGGTGTTTAGAAAAACTGTATAGCTAGGTACCGCAAATATATGATTTTTATTTGTGCCTTATATCATATCATAAGTATCATTTTGTTAACTGAATTTGTTAGTAATTCAATGTAACGACTGGCACCCAGCAATTTTCTATCGTGCAATTTGTGTCATTGTTATAAAACTAGAATCATTTAGAAGGAAGTTATACCAACAAACGTGTTGAGAAAACACCGCAGTTTGATATACCTACTGATAGGTATTTTTCCATAAGCTAGTTCGTCAATTCTGTATAAGTATATTATGTATGGACACAATTTTTTTTTACACACAAAATTGCAAGTTATATTTATGAATAGGTCGCATGCCTTTTTCCTATCTTAGCAGTATAATAAATTACCGAGATGACCCTTAATAGGTACATAAACCTCATAAACACACTACTCAAAATATCTACTAAAACCTCTTGAGACGGTTGTAGGTTGTAAGGAGAGCCAACGTTACAAGTTATTTATATTCAGGGAAAGTTATTTTCGTAATTAGACCTAACAAACCAAAGTTATGAGAATCCAGCGTTTTGGTAACGTTGAGGAATAATATAAGTTCAATGTTTGGTAAACAGTTACTTTAAACATGTGTAGGTATTTTGAAACAGGGGTGTTTGAAAGCTTTTGTATATTTGGTCGAACTGCCAATGTTGTATATTTTAAGAAACAGACCCTTCTATTTCTATGTTAATTCATAATATAAAAATTATCGTAAGTACTATCATTTTAAAGGGTATTTCGGCGCACATATATAGGTGCATACAAATTGCAATAATTGACAGTGATTTAGAATTGAATGTGTTAACATTTTTTATTGTGTAACGTAATGCTTTACTATTTTGAGATAATGAATACTTCTTTGTATTTAAATGTGTGTACCTTAGAATTTTTAAGGTGTGTACCTGTCTTGTAGCAAGTAAATTATTGTTTGTATTAAATACATGAACATCAAACAGCATCTATTTTTATAAGAGCAAGACCTTGAAAAGAAAGCCCTTCCCGGACAATTCTTTGTTATCCTCGATTCTACCTACCAGACTTCTTTGTTGTACGTTTTTTTAGAAGTACAAATAAATACATAACTAGAACCTAATTGCATTGAGATAAGATTGCTTTTGTAGTTTCGTTAAAGTTAGGAAACATAAGTGCGCAAGCGTGAGGATATCGACTATCCCCTTCCACCTCTCAGGGAGCTTGAATGTAGTGCTCACAGGACTCGGATATAACACTATGATACTAACTTTCATTTACTACGTCATAATATATTCTTTACATTACATAACATCTAACTGCAAGATAGAAAGTTACTACATAAAAGGGTTGCAAACTAATTACACAAATGAATTTATTTTCTAAGATGTTGTACATTAGTTCATAATATTTAATTGCTAATTAAGGTAATATAAAAATAATATAAAGTTGAAATACCTATTATGTAAGAGCTCATATCATATCAGTCCTATTCCTCAGCACTTTTGACTATATGCAAATTACAACATAAAACTCCGCACCCGTGAAAAAACTTTAAAATAGGAGGAGGTTATCAATTCGACAGTTCTCTTTATGTTTGTTACTTCATAACTTTCGACTGGGTGATCCGATTTTCATGATTATTTTTTTTATTTGAAACCTGGTGCTTCCCGCGTGGACCCATTTCAATTTGGTCCAGTTCTTGAAGTCTTTTTTTTTCAAATTTTGTAATTTACATAAATGAATAGGTATTTTACATAAGGAATTTTAAGTCCCGCTGATCAACTACAAAGGAGAGGCCTATGTCCAGCAGTGGTCTATTAAAGGCCGTTGACGGTGATGAGCAACAACACTCCGTCGGCTCATATGTTGTAAAATCCTACTAATATTATAAACGCGAAAGTTTGTAAGTATGGATGGATGGATGGATGTTTGTTACTTTTTCACGCAAAAGCTACTGAACGGATTTGAATGAAACTTTACAATAATATAGTTTATACATCAGAATAACACATATGCTACTATTTACCACGATAACCGACATACACGCGGGCGGAGCCGCGAGCAAGAACTAGTTAAATATAATTTTAATTTGTAAATAGTCCATGCCAAGTGTAGGGAAAATAATAAAAATGCTTTTAATTCTAATTTTTAAACTATTCTTGGAATACGTAGACTCTTATTTATAGCTATATTAAATTTATAAATCTATTCTCAGTCTTTGTTTTAGTACTACGTTATAGTACTCTTACTCTTTTACTTTACTTTGTCTGATACTAACAAGTTTCTAACAAAAACGAGGTTTATACATCTACGCTTCAGATAGATGTAGTTATTGGAAAATGGAGGAAAATGTAAGGTCTTCCAGCCGCTGATGCAACCGTGTTGCAATAGCAGGTCTATTTTAAAAAAATCTAGGGAGCTTTGAATGATATAATAAAGTTACATTACCGACTGTAGTTGTTAAATAATTTATTACAAATGTTTTATTGACACATTTGGGATGTAGTTATTCATTTAAGATATACCAGATATGAACTTTCACTAAACGTTTATCTAAATTATTCCAAAAAATAAGGAAACGTGCATTAAAACAATGCTTAGACGTTTTTAAACAAAATGATATTGCAACTCTCTTTGTGATATTTTACTAATATTTACAGTTTTCTCAAAAAGCTCGTTTCAATTTTAAAAATCTGGCCCGGTTTCCTTAGACTTTAGCTACCTTGACTGTCAGTGGCTTTCAATCAATAATTAAGTTAAACAATTATTTAAAAAATTAAAGTTTGTCCTGAAATAAGTAAAACATTATGTATGAAGTTCAAAGTTTTATTAATGGGACCCGTGATAATAATTTTAACGAAAGTCATTAAGCAACGCTTAGGAGTCATCATCATCATCAACAGCTTTTAACAGTTCTTTTAGCAGTGATGTTGTCCAGCTTAGTTTGTTCTCTTGTCGCCTCTTACGACACCCATGGGATGAATAGGGGTGGTAGCGTAGTGGCACCAATTACCGACGGGAACCAATAACCGACACTTTATGTTTTAAATCTTAAAAATAAGAATAGGACACGGAATTCTAAACATTGCAACACTGTTACATGGGTAGCACTCTTTCGACAGGCATTCAATAAAATCTGAGCGAAGCCCGCCTTTTTGTTAGACATTGGCAGCGTAAAAACTAAGTGCGGTCAAAGGTATGACAAAAATAATAGAATTTCTTAGATACGTCCTTAAGGAAGTGAGTCCTTTTTTTCGTTTATTATTCTAATGTAACGTGACTTACTTGAATTCGATGTTTTTCTCAGGTTAATACAAGAACTATACGATCGATTTTTCTTATTCCTATAGTTTTGTAGTTGTTTTATTAACAATAAATTGTTGGGGTCGATTACTGGGTTTTACAAACTGAGTTTTCCAGTAATCGACAAGTGTCGATTATTGGGTAATAATATGTGTCGATGATTGGTTCTTACAGATGGCTCCAAAAATTACACACCTGACTAATTAGATAAAGCAATTCAGGCTGTGAAAAATGGTGTAAAGATTGCAGTTGCCGCCAAACTTTTCGCAGTACCTAGGATTACACTCCAGTATAAAATTTCGGGGAATAAGTCAATTGGTTGCCCTATGGGACCAAGCACAGTTTTAAGTAAGAGGGAAGAAGTAATATTAGAAAAGTGGATTTTAGCGTTAACCAAAAGATATCTACCACTCACAAAAGATTCGCTATTTAATTTTAAATTTTAATTGTAAACGACCCACACAGGATCTTCAATGCTGATGAGAGCGCATTCTTCTTGTCACCCAAGCATATTTGTGTTCATGCTAAAAAGGCAACAAATATCCCTACAGTAGCTGTGGCGATGATAAAGACACTCTTACTGTCCTAATCACCGGAAATGCAGCCGGAGACCTTGCCCCTCCAAAGATTATATTTAAGAGAATTTGTCTTGTCAAATTCTTGACTTGACTTGTCAGTTGAATGGTACTTGTCAATATATATACCACTCAAAGCTCATTGGAAAAAAGCTGTGAAACAATGAAAAAAGGAGAACCTTTCACGCCCTAGCATTTGTATCTTCTTTATAAGACCCAGGTTCGCACGTGCGTGAAGTACTATTCTCATCTTTGTGATGGATCATCATCATCATCCTAGCGTTGCTCCCGGTTGCTTCCAAGGCTAACACTTTGGAGCCCGGGGTCCGCTTTCCTGCTCTGTCTTCTCCACTTTGCCCGGTCTTCAGCATCCCTGGTAGTGAGACCATTAGCACGCATGTCACCCTTTACGACGTCAAACCAGCACTTCTTGGGTCTTCCCCTTCTACCGGGACCCAACAGAGGTGGCATGGCCAGACATTTGTTTCCCACGTAGGAAGGCGGTTGTCCCAAAACGTGGCCGCACCAGCGCTTGCGACTCTCCTGCATTTTGTCAATATATCACGGACATGAAGACTGCCGCAAATGCGGGAATTTCTCACACGATCTTTTCGCGTGACTCCGCACATCCACCGCAGCATGTTCATCTCCGTGACATGCAGCTCTTGTTTGTGTCGTTCCAGCACTGGCCACGCTTCACACCCATGTAATAGGACAGGCCTAATGATAGTTTTATAGACCTGTATCTTCAACCTAACGGGCATTTTTGGGTCACAAATTACTCCTGTCAGCTCACGCCACTTGCGTGCCTTGATGTCGCAATCAATGTGTGTGTGTGTGTGTGCTCATCTTTGTGATGGATCCACGCAGTATTTGCTTGACGCTCTCGATCGGTTGCAGCGGCGAGCAGTCTGCATTATCAACAGTCCCGATGCACCCGAGTTCCTTGAGCCTCTGCAGTTGCTGAGAGATATCGCCTCTATGGCAGTCCTCTACCGCCTTTACCATGGAGAGTGTTTTGAAGAGCTCTTCCAATTGATCCCACTTTTTTCCGTCCTCTACAGAACAACACGTCACGTCACGTCACGTCACGGCCTTGGAAGTCACCGCCTTAGAGTCGTAAAAATACGCTCTCGAACTAAACGGTTTGCCAGTTCTTCCTTCCTGTGCCAAGCCGTTGAAAACTGAAACCCACTACCAGCGCACATGTTTCCCTCCCAATATGATCCCGGGTCATTTAAGTGGGGCGTGAAAAAGCATCTCACTAAGCTGCCTTGGTGTGGGACGCCATACTGCATTGTCTGTTTTCGCAGTGAGTATGGTGGCCCCCACTGTTGGATTCTGCTTGAGCTTACCATCAGACTGAGCAGAGTCACTTTCGTAGGCTATTTATTAAAAAAAAACCTTGACAAAATCCTTCGGAAAGAGAACTTTGTCCCAGTATTGCAAAAGCTATTTCTAATATAACAAAAGATTGTGTCAAAAATAGATTCCGAGCTAGAGGCCTTTTTCCGTTTGGTCCCGATTACGTCGACATCAGTAAGCCAAACCAAAAAATTATGTTATGATGGGTTTAATAGAATACCTGAGATGGATAAATATTTACCCAATATGTACGACTTCTAAAACGAATATTATTAATCTTTAGCTGTCTAAGATATCTAACACAGAACAGTAGATACTAGCATTTTAGCATTCGACTACCTCGGCGCAGTGATAGAGTATGCGACTGCTGTGCTTGAGGTGTCGGGTTCGATTCCTAGGTCGGACCAAATGTTTGTATGATCTGCAAACATTTGTTTCGGAGTTTTGGGGGTTTTCTATGTATAATATGTATTTATTTACAAAAAAAAGTATATATGTATTTCTATCAGTTGTCTAGTACCCATAACCCAAGCTCTGCTTAGCTTGGGACTAGATGACATTGTGTGTTAGATGTCCGAAAAATATTTATATTTATTCGCACTGCAAAAAGATAATTGGGTCTCGTAACTATGTGTCGATAACCGGTAACTGTCGATTACTGGGTGTTGATAACCGGTAACTGTCGATTACTGGGTGTTGGTTACTGGTGATTCAGTGTCGATGATTGGAGATTTATACTTTTTTATTTTATTTTAAATTTTCTCATAGTTTGCGTACAGTTAATAAAAATAAAGCTGTATACTCTTATCTCAAGAATATACTTTACCTTACTCAATTGTTACCTTTGTTTTAAAGGTGACTCAACAACTTTACATTTAATAAAGAAACTCGCCATCTCCTAAAAGTGTCGATCATTGGTGCCACTATGCTAATACTTTGTATTCTTAATACGGTAATACACGGACTACGTGCAGGAGTGGACAACCTAAAACTGAAATGATAATGAAGACGATTCAATATCCATTTTGGCTTAGCATCATCAATAACATTTAGCATCATCATTGCCCTTTCAGATGCACTGTCAAGGTTACACGTCTTTAAATTATGACGTAACCTAACGTGCAGTCATTAACCCATACCCTTGGTAAGTGCCCTACAGAAAGGGGGCCAAGAGTTGAGTTATAAACACACAATACAAAAGAAAGCAAATAGTGCTATTTCAAGTCGCAAGTTCATGGGTACACACCGACTTATTGTTCGGTTGAACGAATCATTCATTTGTTTCAAGTTGACGTCTTGTAAATGTCCTTTCACATTGCAGGTACATCTGTGAAAGTGTTTTATGTGCATAAGAGTGCATTCTTATTAGGGTATTTTATATAGGCACACATTTTTTTCATTTTCAATTATAGGTAAGACTGACTCAGTCCTGTGAATATTTTTATAATCTATTTTTCTCAAATCCTCCATTTCTGGAGCATATTTTTTGATTTTTCTTCACGTTAAACTGTTATTCGCAGTATAAGTAACGTAGAATGGGTAGAATAGAAACTGTAAAAAAATTGTGATATCAGTCCAAACGAATTATTTTATTTGTAACTTTATACATTGAAAAATCATTGATTGTAATTTATAGGTTTTTTATTACCTATATGAATATTTTATTTGACTAGTAACGAATTAATAAAAACATATTCAGGAGATGTAAATAGAGTTAACTTTTTATATTGAACGTAATCACATTCAATATAAAAACAAATATGTATATACATATTGTACATAGATATGAATACTTATCTATGTATATACATACTAGCGGCTGCTTGCGACTTCGTACGAGTGGAGTTAGTTATTTGCACATTTTTTTATACTTTAATACCATTTAAAATCCGTCTGCCATAATTACTTTTACTTCAATAACATAGAACATTCATACAAACTTCCAACCCCGTTTTACCCCCTTAGGGGTGGAGTTTCGTAAAATCCGTTCTTAGGGGATGTCTTCACCCTATAAGGAACCTGCCTGCTAAATTTCAAGTTTGAAGGTGTTATAGTTCCTGAGATTTCGTGATTAATAAGTGAGTGGCATTTCGATATAGATATGTATGGACCTATATTTTAGTTCATTAGAAAAGTTTATTAGAAAAGTTTATTAGAAAATTTTACCTATATAGTTTTATCTAATGTGAGAACACTTTTTAGTCAATGAATAGTTAGGAAAACATGGTATTGGCGATAAGTATGTTAGATTCTCGCTCTAGACACATATTTTGCTTATACTAACGAGCAGACTCGGCGAATTTCGTACCGCCATGATATTTTTCGTGAATAGATTCGTGAAGAATAAAATACTTGTTTTAGTATTTATATTTTTTTTTATACAAACCTTTTCCTGACAATAACCAACACATAAAAATAGAATTATCCAATTTGGTCCAATGGATCGAAGGTTATTTATACGCTTACATACATTTTAGTGATTCATTTTTATTTATATAGATATAGATTAACCTGACAGACCTAATACAACTCCTACATAACTTTTAATTTCGGAACAAAAAGTTTCAATCTCCATTTTTCTTCAAAACTTCCCAATTTTACTCTACTAAAAGCTATATTCGGAGTATTATACAGACATAAAGAAAGGATTTAATCCTTTCAATAGCTTTTACTTGATATGCTTACCAAAAAAGAACATTTTTCATTTTTTTAGGTGTGTTATTTGCTTTGATGTGGGCGTTACTACGTGTAATACGCTCTCAGTTTCTACAACAACTGGGGCTGAGGAAATTAATTAGTTTTCCGAAGGACTAGTTGGTTCATGGTAGCGAGTAACGGTGCGGCGCCCTAAAAGTTCTGATGTATTAATTAAGTAACTTTTGCAACTGACTATACATCCAAACTTTTTAAATTAGAACTACATTGTGTTGGTGTTTCATTTTTAAACTCCCTTTGTATAATGTATATCTGAATTCTATTAGACGTATAATTATCTGTTTTTCAAAAAGTAACTGTATTAGCATTTATATATTCTCATTTATACATTTAATAATATTAAATTCAAAATTTAAAAAAACCCTACTCAAACACTTAATCGAGTAATCATACGCCAATGATATTTTTGCAGACATTCTGTTATTCTTCCCCACTTTCACCCCCATAACTTTTAAACGACTCAACCGATTTTCATGAAACATGTCTAAGAATACTCGCACGTAACTCACCTTTCATACAAAAAAAAACTTAAATAAAATCGCTTCATCCGTTCGCGAGCTACGGTGCCACAGACAGACAGACCCTCTTTTTGCGTCGGGGGTTAAAAATTTCATATTTTAAAAACCTGTTTATAAAAATGTGATGTTAACCATTAGCTGTTTCCCCGGCTCCGCCCGAATGTATATCGGGTATATTCACCGTGGGAGAGCCACGCTTCAGCATGAATGGGCCGGTTCGACCGGAGTGATACTACGGCCTCACAGAAAACCGATGTGAAATAGTGCTTGCGCTGTTTTTCACCGAGTGAGTGAGGATACCGGAGGCCCATACCCCAACCCCTCCCCCTATCCCCCCCCATCCCCCAAAGGCCGGTAACGCACTTGTGATGCCTCTGGTGTTGCGCGTGTCCATGGGCGGCGGTAATCACTTACCATCAGGCGATACGTCTGCTCGCTTGCCGGTCTATTCCATAAAAAAAAAACTGTTATCGCAATAAATACTAGCGTATATTACTTAGCAAAAATATAGTTATAATTTTCATAAGGAAATTATTTTCCGTTTCAGATCGAACAAACCCACAGATGTTGTTTTATGAAATATGAATTTTACCACTTAATATTCCCCCAGGGTGCCCATCCATTACGGTTGATATGTCCCCACTGCCAAGGTCACAGCGATCGATGGTGTGCGTGAAAAAGACACGGCTATGTTGTATGTCTCCTGTTCTTTTCCAGCGGAAAATCTCCGTTGTTTGAACACGTCTGTAGACTGTTGGTAAACACAAAAACATCAGAAGAACCGTGATAACTATTATCATGAAATGCATAATGATGAAAAATATAATTTTCGATAGGTATACCGGCTGTTTAAAAACCTATTAAATGACAAAGAAAAGACGTATATTGTATAGTGGTAGTATAGCATATAGTATATACATTCTTACGTTTTATTTTGAAGTGCTTTAGAAAATTATTTTCGCCGCTTTTGAAAGCGATCGTTGTGTCATTAAACAGATTTCGCAGTCTATAATCCAAAACAAAGTCCTATACCTACGCGTCTGTCTATCTGTAACCTCCATCTTAAACTACGTTACGGATTTGATGTGACTTTCACTTTCAGTTAGGTATTTTGTCGAGGAAAGAAAAATAACGTATATATATATATGTATTTACAAAAAAAGAGTATATATGTATTTATATCAGTTGTCTACTACCCATAACACAAACTCTGCTTAGCTTGGGACTAGATATCGTTGTGTATTAGATGTCCGAAATATAAGGAGAGCTTATCAATGGAAATTTATTTATTTGTTTAAGAAAGGTAGGCTCATAGATTACTGCCAGTACATGTTAAACATTAAGAGATGGGAACATACATATAAGTCTAGACATTGATCCAAATTTAGTATACACAACACGGGTAAAGGTAAAACACAGACATTTCCTAATAAAATTATTATTTATCAAAGAAAAGAAAGAAAGAAACATCTCAAAAAAATGATAAACACATTCGTCATCACACCATAAGTTACATTGTATATAGTATCAAATAGAGGCGTCATCACGCCAATAGGCGGTCTGACCCTCGCATTAGATCATCATCATCTCAGCCGAAGAACTCCCACAACTGGACATCTCACAAGGTAACAGCAGCGAGTCCTGTGTTGCCCTTATGTAACAATAAAGTGAAGTGCGGGAGTAGTCCTCTTAAAAAAAAAAAAGTGATGGCTATTGTTTCACATTAATAAAACGTAACTGTTTTGTTTATGTTGAAAAACTAACATTATATGCCTTCCAAATGTAATTCTATAAAAACATATTATTTGACTGGACTAAACCTTAAAAATACGGAAAAATTAACATCTGTGTCAGTGCGGGTTGCCACTATCAAATATTATCATCAACATCTCAGCCAATGAACGTCAATGACAACCAGTCCTTGTTGCCAGCATTCAACGGCTTTCCGCGACCTTCACCAGGTCAAAATACATAACGCAATTCAATCATTTAAAGTAAATTACGAATTTTCCTATCTATTCGTGCTTTTCTATTCCAAAGTTCTGCACCAAGCGCAACGTTATTAGGGTTCCTTATCTACATGTCTAGCTACCTCCTTAGGTAACAAAGGTTTTATGTATATGTAAGTAAGTCACGTAGGACGAGCGCCTATAAGCCTAGACAGACAGTTTTCTGCGATAAGTATCGACTTTACCTAATTTTCTTGATATGGTGCTATTTGTTACAACTTAAGCATTTTACGTATTAAAAGTAGCTACTGTATTGAGTAGAAATTTCATTATTTTCTTTTCAATATCAGTATATGTACATTTTCAATCTTTTATTTCCGAACCTGTTGACTTGAAACATTTGAGGGAGAGTGAATTTTTAATTTACCTCGATTCATCCCTTTGTGAATTTAAGTGAATGAAGAAGAATGAGTATATGAAAGTGTATACTTTTGTAGCAAAGGAAAAAAGTATTAAGTTCTACGTAGTGTTTTAGTTATAGGAAACCTACATATATACCTAAAGTTTATATAACAGAAACCCAATATGATATAAATAATAAACAATTTGACAATTTAATAATATAAACATGAGATAACATAAATTTGACCCACTTACAGCCCTTAACTTTTATCGACAATACAATAGGACAATAGGACTTTCTCTATTGCTAGACATAAGTTTACTACGCAGCACCCTATTTACATTGTCTCTGAGACTGTACTACGTAACTCCGATGTTCTACGCCGTAGCGCTTCATCGCTACGAAAAAAATGAGAATGACCTTCCCAATTGTACGTTATCCATTGCTGAGTTAATGCTATATATGTTCCTGAAATAATGAAGTGATAAGTACATGGATGGTGAATTAAGGAATAATAAAGGATATTATTTTACGTGTGGTGGGTGTGTTGATCAAGGTGATAGGCTAACCCGTCCCACTGCGGCCGGCCGGCTAGCATGGCCCCCAGTATGTTTACATATCAATGATTTGCGTTTTAATTTTAGTGTAAATATAAAACTCTCAGTTTAAATTTAGTTTATTTTTCCTTTTAATATATTAACACGAATTTCGTTACAGAATCTATAAGAAACAAATTGAATTTGTTTTTATGTAATTTCTCGACTGGTAAAAAATAATTGCCGTTTTGAGTTAACTAATGTATTTAATTTGATACAATACGCTTATGATCTGCAGATGCGTTTGTGTACATAATTCTCTATCATTTCCTATCTAAATACAAAGTATCGATAAAACATTCGCTTGATCAGGCCGCCGGCTCCGCCCAACCTCCCTTTCAGCCATCAGTCGGTATCGCAAGGCGCTGGCGAACGCACGTCAATCGCCATTTTGAATCGCTGCGCCATTGTACACAGTACTGCCACTTCCTTTTCTCCTATTTTTGTTTACAACTCGGAAGTATCCAGAAAAAAAATCGGATTACTTTGGTAAGTCAACTTTAGTGTATATTATCACCTTGTACGGGGTTGTGCGTGTTTATTTTGCGGCGTCCTATCAGATGACCAGTATTATCAAGGCCATTATTGTTCTGCCGTAATCTATATGCGATACTATGGACATAATTTAAGGTGTTGTCGTTAATGAAAAATTTTGTTCACTGACCTAGGCGAAGGCTTAGGAAGTAGGCTTTTTCCTCATTGATAAGTTTATTATAGTTAAAACGGAAATGAAAAAAGGTGTGTCTGTTTATATTTGGGTAGCCTGTATATTAAATTGTTTAAATTTTACAAAAATAGATTAGGTAGTTGTTGTACTGAAAACTTTTTATACATGTTAAAACATGACCATTAAAAATGTGAACAAAAATATTTTTTTCTGTTTTACACTATACGTCAGTACAAATATAAATAAAAGTAATATAAAATAGTAATACAATATAAAAAAAAGAAATGGTGATATTATAAAATAAAGGAATAAAAACTTTGGCATTAATATTTAGTACTTCTGTGTTAATATCTTTTACATCTCAAGAAGATCTTACATACCGTAAGTCAATACGCGTAACCACCAGGTTGACACGCCCATTCAGCGATCAACGATCCCGGGTGTAACCGGGTTAAATACTAGTATTGTGCTCTTACACCGGCACTCTTAAATTATGTAACCTTTAGCATAATAACGTAAATACGGAAAATATTTACATATTTAGTGTAAATAACGTACAACGTTGTGACTGTTTGGCATTTCTTTTACTCGCCTTGTATATTATTTGGTATCACAGGGATTTGTACACAATAGTTATTTACCCGAACACGGTGAATCTAAAAGAAAGGGTAATAGTTTTGGCACTCTATCAATGTTCCACTGTAGCGCCTAAATTACTTAACCGATTCTAATGAATGCAGTGTCAATAGATTCGTAATAATATATATGACGACATAGCCTATATAAATCTTATCAAAAGTTTTTACGTAGTTGGGCATTAGTTTTTTATCTTATTGACAATATTATTGTGGTTTTAAATTTTATTGATTTATTATGATAAACCGCGACGGCCTCACAGACCGGCGTAAAGCAGTTCTAACGTTGCTCTTCATCGACTCATTGAGGTTACCGGAGCCCCACACCCCCCTCGACTCTAGAGGAGAGATTCCTAGTACAGTAACGCAAAATTATGTGACTCAAGAGCTGCAGGTGTCCATGAGCGGCGGTTACCATCAGGTGACCTGTCCGCCCCTTATACCATGAAAAAAAATTATACAACATTCTAATGATGTTTATAGAACTTATTAAGATTAGCAGTTTCTAAACTAGTCCAGTTAAATAGGAAGTATGTGAAACACTGAGTATATCTCGGTAATTTTCAATGATACATTTTCTGAAAATAAATCATAGGTAGATCTATTTAACGCCCCCGAAACCCCCTGCATACAAAATTTCACAAAAATCGTTGGAGCCGTTTCAGAGATCCAGATTATATAGATCTGTATAAGAATTGCTCGTTTAAATATCGATTAAGATATCAACGAGTCTATCTTGATTGTAAACGGTTTGATCATGCATTGCTTTAGAGATGAAAGAGTTACTGGTAAGTCATAGGAATGGGCTATATACGTACGTATACTTATATCGTTAATTTTAAATCATACATGTTTACTTTGTCATAAATTATTTATTAAAAAATAAATTGAAAAACAGGAAGAAATTACTTTTAAGGCTACATACTCCTGGCATCTATGAGGAGTCGGAGATCCGAACTGATTTTCCACCCTGTACACAACAAGAGTTGAATAAACATTATATAAATAAGAGGGAAGGTAGGGGAAAGTGTCATGTCATTACTATTTTTTGTTTTTTTATAAACCAAGAAGGTACTCCGCTGTGTCTCATCTCATGGTACAAGCTCTGCTTAGTTTAAAGCTACATGGCGTTGTGTGTATCTCCGAAGTTCCTAATTAAATCTTCAAAATTTTCAAATGGGACTAATCGAGAAGAAAGCTCTTTCTAAGAAAAAAAGATGTTTTCAAATCAATTTATTAATTACGGGGTAATGCGGTAATGAAAATGACTGAAAAACCTTCCACTTTTGAAACTTTGGAATCGATTAAAGAATAAGTATAGTATGTACCGACATTACTATAATATGGGAAACCATTACTATAATAAGACTATAATATACCCCTCTGGAAATGGGCGCGACTCTATGTAGTACAATATTTCCGTGAGAATATAATTGTTGAGAAGTAAATCTCGTTTTTAATTAAATTTATGGTTGTTTGATACTATATACAATCTACAATACAATATATAATATAATATAATACAATACTACAATATACAATCGATAAAATATTACATGGTATTAATAATGTTGCCAAAACCATATAATAAGTTACGACGAATTATATTTACATATTATTATGTTGGCACTAGTTGGCAGCGTAAGCTTATTTAAAACGTCGGTCGAATACGTAAAGTATAAAAATCTGAATTTAGGGTACTATTATATTATCTAATGCAATAAATTCAAGAGTAACCTCGTCGTCATTACTTTTTAGGGTTCCGTGCCAAAGGCAAAAACGGAAATTTAATACTTAGAACTGAAACTCAATTTTTTTTTTCATCAAGCCTATACCTATACCTGTACCCTACACGTATGGGCTTGATGAAAAGTCTATGGATAGGTCTTTAAAAATGATATTGAGGTTTCTAATATCATTTTTGTCTAAACTGAATAGTTTGCGCGAGAGACACTTCCAAAGTGGTATTGTGTCCCCTCGCCCCTGTAACTTCTAAAATAAGAGAATGATAAAACTAAAAAAAATATATGATGTTGTACATTACCATGCCAACTTTCATCGAAAATTAGTATGAACGTGATCTAGTAAGTTGTTTTTTTTGAAACGTCATAAATCGTAAACCGTAATTTATCGATCAAAGTTACAACGAACTGCAAGAACTTTTATATTATATTACTTGCTGCTACGGAACCCTTCATGCGTGAATCCGACTCGCACTTGGCCGCTTTTCTTATTACTTACTATACCTAATGCGTAAATTACAGTGTACGAAAATTACATATTAACTACTCGTATGTGATCCTACACTCGAATAAAAAATTGTTAGGAATGTTTGTAGGACTGAAATGTCGAAATATTTTCTAAATTTTATCGTTATGAGTGTTTGTTAAGATGTGAAATCTATATTTTATTCTATCTTCATTACCAAAACATACTGCCAGACATGTAAATGTCTATCACAGCACGCCCCAGAGAGCGACATCAAATAAAATTAATTTTCGTATTTGAAATAGTTACGATGCTATTTAAAATCAAATTGATACATCTGGGTCGAGATCAATCAGAAAATAAATTTACTTTTGATATGTCGCTACGTCGTTTGTATCGTCGCATGTAATCAATACAAGTAAATAAAAGCTTTATTTGGGTATTTTTTTAACAAGAGTAATGACTACTTTCCAGTACTGTCATGTCCCCTTAAGGTGCAAACCTGTGTAATGAGTCGTCAGTAGTTTATTGCTCTGGGCACTTACTACACAGAAACTTTTAATACTAACGGATGATACTACGGATGAGGGAGAGCTTCCAACCCCAGCTCTTGCAGCTGCTTCACGACAACGCGCGACTCCATACTGCGCAACAGACAGTCTACAAGCTGCAAGAGCTGGGGTTGAAATCTCTCCCTCATCCGCCATACTCACCAGACCTTGTACCTACCGACTATTACTTTTTCCAAAATTTAGACAACTTTTTAGTGGGTAATAAATTCAATTCCCGAGAGGCAGTACAAAATGCCTTTGAAGAGTTTGTTGCCTCCCGTCCTGCTGATTTTTACAAGAAGGGCATCAATAAACTGCCAATGCGTTGGCAAAGATGCGTCGATTGCATGGGTGATTACTTCGAATAACAGAAATAAAAAAGTTTGAAAAATAAGTACTTTCACTTATTGCATACAAAACGGCAATTTCATAGGTAAAGACCTATTATTATTTTTTACGTATGTTCGCGGATAACTTCGTCGTTTAGGAACTGATTTTGATGATTCTTTATTTTATGGAAAGGAGATATCCCAACGGTAGTACCATGATAAGGACACTAAGATCTGATGATGGCATCCAAGAGAAATCGAGTCGAACCTTGAAGTCGGTTTTTATTTTGTTAAAATTTTTCTATGGTCGACTTCGTTCTCATTCAAGTCTCATAGTGAAAAAAATATTGGAAACCCTATTTATTTTTTAAAAGGAGGAACAATGGAGTTTCTTGCCAGCTTCTGCTCCATGAAGGGTAGGCACTTGGAACTGGCGACTAAAATCACTCGATTTTTAAATATTGACTATTCATAAGTGCCTATTTGAATAAAAATCTTTTGAGTTTGACTGATTGGTCTTCTGTGAGAGGGTAGTACCGCCCCAGTCGGGTCGGCCCGTTCGTGCTCTAAGCATTGCTCTACTACCATGGGTATAGGATTTGTTTCAAGTTTTCATTCTATTTGCAATGCTGTTGTCCTGTTACGAGTCCCACAGGACGAAGAGGGGTGGTGACATTCCGTATTAGTACTCTTAATCCATCACCACACGGATGATAAATATCTAACTTTTACGCTATTACATATCTTATTTGAATATGAAACAAGTGTTCAATTTATCTTGATTCAGCACGACTGACCTCCGGTTCAATGAACTCAGGAAATAGGGTAGCGATTGACGTACTCAAGATTTTAATTGCGGGAAATGAAAATAGAGAAAATCTTTTCAATAGCGTTTACATACTGTTTTTTCATTAAATGCTGAAAATGGTTGTATACTGACCAGTGATATCAATTCCTTTTATAAAATCAATGTACCTTTTATAAAGACAGTATAGAGTCACTTTGGCAGGTTCAAATATAAAAAAAGAAAAAGTGAACTATTAAGGGCTATGGATGAGGCAGCTGACAACATTTTTAAGATGAAAATCTTTTTTTTGAAGTGAAAACTTCTTTAGCCGCGTTGAGCACTTTTTGGTAGGAGAAAATCTTATGAGTTCGCCTCACCGCGTCACCGATATGTTGACGTCACAAAACTTCTTTGGCCGCGTTGAGCTCTTTTTGGTAAGGGAAAATCTTATGGGTTCGTGACACCGACGTGCTAATGTTTGATGTTGATAATTTTAATTTAAACATTATGAACATCCAAGGTAGTAGAGCCACGCTGATTTCAGCACGAACGGGCCGGTTCGACCGGGGCGGTACTACCCTCGCACAGAAAATCAACGTAAAATGACAGCGATCGTGCTGTCGTGTTTCGTTGGTGAGTGCGAGACCGGAGGCCCAATGATGCAGAAGCATCACTAGGCCGCCATGATGTGGGTCACCATGCTGCATTGTTGCATTGTCTGCGTTCGCAGTGAGTATCGTGACTAGTACTCTTGGATTCTGCTTATGCTTTCCATCAGGCAGAGTAGAATCATATTGGCAGGGCCAAACATTAAAAAAAAAAATTACACATTAATTTTATATAATACATTCTAAGTTATAAGTTTTCACGTCCATCGGCAGTCCTTTTGACTGCCATCTTTTTAAATCTTTCGTTTACCGTTCAAATTTTTTTTTTTAAAAACGTAGTAGTTGCTATTGATAGGGACTCGTCCACTCTAGCTCGGTTTTATTTTAAAGGTTTTGACGGTTATTAAGAGCCGTCAACCGTTATCAAAGTTAATGGTTTTATCATAAATAATATGTGAAAATAATTTTCCTCAATGGTCCACCGTTATCTGAAAATATGAAATATTTGGAACTCGCTATTAAATTAGGACATAAATGGAGCAGTGTTATCTTTTGCGAATTTTTAATATGTAGATATCAGATTATATAATTTATATTGTAAATCCCGAGTCCCACATCTATCCATCCATCCCATATCTAAAATGTATGAAAAACAATCGTATTATAGCTTAAATAAGTACCTATTTTTATCAATAAATTATTCGATTCGGCATTAAAACTTGCTTTTCGTTTCACTAGCTTCACTTATACTTACTATATGACTAATCGGAGTGGCGATCGTGGCCGCCATCGGAGTGGAGGTTCTCTCGCTCGGTAACATGATTGCAGCCATGTTGCATTTCCTACAAATAGTGGGTGGCCTGAGGTACGTCGGGGTTCCAGGGATTTCCTTTCTAGAGTGCATCTGGTTCACCGGCTTCTCGTACTCGAGACGGTGTGCGGTTTTTAGTCAGTTCGACATAGCCTACTGGCTCGAGGTAGATCACTGTGTCGCTCAATTTCTTACAGGCCACGGTAGTCGGTAACTTTAAGAGCAAACTATAGTCATTTAAATTAGTCGATTCACCATTGTGTCAATGCTCAACACCTGATTCTAGCTGTGAACAGTGGGCTCATCATATCCTCTGGGAATGTAGTCTTTGGTGCAATGAACGTAACATGATGCTAAATAGCTTACAAATGACGTCTGGGGTAGTATATTATGGGGATCTTGTGTCAACTGCGGTGAATTTCATGAAAAAATTTTCATCAAATGAAAAACATACATACTATAGAAATCAAATATAGCTCACTTAGGACCCATAATATTTTTATCCGTGGTGCTTCCCGGTTTGAAAAAGGCGTCTGCCTATTTTGACTCCATTTTGTCTCCCGCTTTGCTAAGGAGGGGAGTGGACTTATTATATTTCCAACTCCTCCAGTTTTCTTCTGATTAATTTCGTTGCGGGTTCCAAGACAGTTAAATTTTTCCTGGGACTTCCCGAGTGTCATAACTCGGTGTTTTCGTGGGTCACCGCTGTTGATCCAGGTGTACAGGCGTTACAGTGGTGGGCGTGTGGGCGGGATTAGTCCCATACATAGCCTACTGGTTTAACGGTCACCACGCCGTTTCCTACTTCGCCAAGTGTCGTGGGTTCAAATCCCACGTAGGACAACACTTTGTATGATCCACAAATTGTTGTTCTGAGTCTGGGTGTTATTTGTGTCCGTTTCATGTATGTTTGTTAAGTCCCCCGCGACACAGGATTTACTCCTAGTGTGGCAGTTGTCTTTAAAAAAAAAAAAAGTGCCTATTATTTATTATAGCCACCGAGTCCGACGTAACCACCAGTCGGTGGTATCCGAGGGGATTTCCGCGAAAAAAAAGGATATTTTTCCAAATTATTTTCCTTAACGGTTTTAAATTTAAATTCGCGACTATATGTAAACTGAAAAAAAAACTCCGTTAAAAGTTCCAATTAAAGATTTTTCTTTCGTTCAAGCACGAGTTATAGACAAAAATTACAGAAATGTTTAGCTTTGTCAATTTCCAATGAATCTGTCAGGAGTTATCATGTCACCGCTAATAGGTTTTTCGTCTGAAGATTTATAGAAAATCAGGTCTCAATAGCAGAATTTTAAACTTTTGAATAAAAAAATCACTAAGACTGTGCCAATATGTAAATTAAATTAATTAAAAAACAATAATAAGAAAATATAATTTTACAAGTTTCCGACTTCTACCTAAATGAAAATTTTATAGTGATGCTGACAAATATTCCGAAAGTATTTAAATCAGTTTCATCCACATCTCATCTTTTACTTTCTTGTAACCGTTTCTACAGCTTTTACCCGTGGTTCTTCTCCCCGTGTATGTCGGATATCACGGTAATAATTTTTCAGGTTAAAATAGCCTATGACACTCACAAATAATGTGGCTTTCTATTGCTAAAAGCAATTTCCAAATCGGTTCAGTAGATACCCCTACAACCTCACACAATTTACCTCTATATAATGTCAGTATTTTTTTTTAAGACAACTCCCGCACTAGGAATTAATCCTGCGTCGCGGGGGACTTTACAAACATACATGAAACGGACACAAAGAACACCCAGACTCAGAACAACAATTTGTGGATCACACAAAGTGTTGTCCTACGTGGGATTTGAACCCACGACACTTGGCGAAGTAGGAAACGGCGTGGTGACCGTTTAACCACTAGGCCAAACGTGCAGTCATATTCAAAGAGCGACATCGTACTTGTGTCTTGAGTTTCGGATTTACATATTATCTGTGTTTTAAGGACGTTTATGAACTCTCTCTCTTTATTCCTTAACGAAACATAAGAACAATAGTATTAAATAATTTTCCTTCCAAGGCTATATTTACGATTGGCATTCCGCCCAACTGGCAACATTCCTTCTCGACACAGCCAAACAGTCTTCAAATTATTAGGCTCTGTACTGAATATATAACTTTTATATATGTGTTGTTCCATTTTATTGACACTATAAACATAAATTAATGTCTCGTCATAAAAAATAATAATTTTACTTTTTATAGACTCCAGACTAGTTTAGTAACACACTAATAATGTTACTGTCTCATTACACTAACAATAATAATAAATATTCCAGACATCTAATACACAACGCCATCCAGTTCCAAGGTAAGCAGATCTTGTGTTATGGGTACTAGACAACTGATATAAATACATTTATGTATACTTTTTTTTGTAAATACCTACATACGTATTATACATAGAAAACACCCAAACTTCGAAACAAACATTTGCAGGTCATACAAATATCCGACCCGGGAATCGAAACTGAGACCGCAGACAGTCTCCAAGCTGCAAGAGCTGGGGTTGGAAGCTCTCCCTCATCCGCTATACTCACCAGACCTTGCACCTACCGACTATTACTTTTTCCAAAATTTAGACAACTTTTTAGTGGGTAAAAAATTCAATTCCCGAGAGGCAGTACAAAAAACCTTTGAAGAGTTTGTTGCCACCCGTCCAGCTGATTTTAACAAGAAGGGCATCAATAAACTGCCAATGCGTTGGCAAAGATGCGTCGATTGCATGGGTGATTACTTCGAATAACAGAAATAAAAAAGTTTGAAAAAATAAGTACTTTCACTTATTTCATACAAAACGGCAATTTCATAGGTAAAGACCTATTATTAACATTTCAATGACTACAATCGAGACAAATATATAAAATTGTTTCTTTTAGGAAGCTTGGGGTCACGGTGCAGTTATAACTATATGAGGTTTAATAGATCCCATACGCACTGAACTGAAATTAATTTCGTCTAGTGCGAAGAAATAGGTCTAATCCACCTCAAGAATTGCAGGCCCCATAGCCGCACGGAATGAAGCGCGGACGGCGGGGCCGCCACGCATTCTAGTTTAGTGTAGTGAAAAGTTTCGATACGGCGCTTCCGTTTTTGTGTTATGGACCGATCAAGATCAATTCAGATTCGTGAAGCGGATGAAGGTAAACTGTCAAATTATAGAAAAGTGTTGCAGATTACATTTACTCCAGTCAGAAATTCTCCTGTGCAAAAGGTAAATATTTTGAAAAATGTTCAAATTCGCGCCCCATCTACTGCAAAGTCAGAGAATGAGACCGATGGTGATTCTAAATTCGATATTTTACCCCCAGTAAGATAAACCGTAAATCTTTCACCAGACTAAACAAGACAACAAATTGTTCGTCTGCCTAAGTACTGATAAACAATATAGTGTCCTCTAAAATACATGAGTGTAAAATCCAAGAGTTTCATGTAACCCCATGTTGCTAGCACCAACTCAAAAATTCAAACGAGAGGATAACTGCAACCAATGCCAGGCGTCTTCCCCTGATTCTTTGGATATTTTTGGCGAAACAAGCAGGTGTTCATCTTTGAGTAATATTTCATATTCTTACTTGCTACCCGTAAAGCTAAGTGAAGAAAATATGTAAAAAAATATAAAATCAACTAGGTCAAAATTTGTGCCAAATCCTTTTGCTTTCCCTGTTGTATTATCGTAACTGCGACTCTCTTTTATTCCCATCCCTAGTCCAGACACAAATCGAACTTTATATCAGTGCGATGCGAGGCAGAACAGATGTCATAAATATTTTTTTCTTTTACTCAATACTGAAATGTGATAACCGTGGGCGAAGCCGGATTTCACTTTTACAATCATCTAACTGTTTTAAAACACCTTAAATACAGCCCATTTGTGGCCATATTGCTTGAAACTCTACTATTATATAGTTAGATGATTGTAAAAGTGAAATCCGGCTTGAGGTCGTGAATCGTGAGGTCTAAAAGGTCTTAAACGCACTGTAAAGAAATTCAACTTTGCCTCGAAAATACCTCAAACGCACTGGCTGAAATTCCATGATAAATGGCTCCGCATTAAACGTGTTAACAGGAACGCCGTGGCCTTAATGGTGATGTGAATAGTATTTAATAGTCGTTTTAATGAGTAGGTTTACACGTTGACTATAAATAACAGTTATCATTTCAATGACAACGACGCGACAGTGAAATGTCTTTTAATGATCTAATAATTGTCGACGAGTTATAAAACTTAGTAATGCGTTTTCGACTCGGCGCTTTCAACACATCGACATGAAATTATTTTCTTCTTTTAGTTCGGCTACTTATACAGGGTGTCCCAAAATTCAACGATAAGCGGGCGCCTAAAGGTAGACCTGCTAATGAGTACATAAGGAAAAAAAAAAAAAAAAATATACCTAGTTTTTTTTTTAGTTACAAGAAAAATTTAGAATTTCTTTAAAAATTTTTACCTTTCATGATATTGCTACTATTCACCACAACTCTTAAAAACACCAAATTGCCCGCAGTTTTTACACGAAAAACGTTCAAAATAATTTTTTTCCCTACAATTTTGAAATATTTTTACTCTTAGTGTACTTTGACTCATGGTCTTGTAAAAAAAAAGTATGGACACCACTACGTAATAAATAAATAAAAAAAAATGAAGGGTGTAAATTTTCAAAGAAATTCTAAATTTTTCTTGTAACTAAAAAAAAAACTAGGTATATTTTTTTTATTATTTTTCCTTATGTACTCATGAGCAGGTCTAACTTTTGGCGCCCGCTTATCGTTGAATTTTGGGACACATGGTATAGGTGTTTCTTTACTCTTTTGTTTACAATATAGGATCGATCAGAAGGTTTATTTCAATAAGTTACCTTGCCTTTTATAATTGGTTCATAATGCTTTACCCCGCGGCGTTACCCGCGGTTGTAGTTGTGCCGCGGCTATTACCGTGGGCTTCAGCTAGTATAGCTGTGAGCTATAATATATACGAATTATATAATATATTCTAATAGTTGTGTCAAACAACGTTATATATTTACCGTGGCCTCACAGAAAACCGGTGTTAAATAGTGCTTGCGCTGTGTTTTCACCGAGTGAGTGGGGATACCGGAGGCCCATATCCCAACCCCTTCCCCTATCTCCCCCGTCCCCTGCCTCCATCCCCTCCCCCATCCCCCAAAGGCTGGCAACGCACTTGTGACGCCTCTGGTGTTGCGGGTGTCCATGGGCGGCGGTGATCGCTTACCATCAGGCGATACGTCTGCTCGTTTGCCCGCCTATTCCATAAAAAATAAATATTTCAAGTTGTAGGCAGGCGTGCGTCGTAGCTTCTGTGGAGACTGCTACGCTTCGCTACGAACTGCGTTCTTAGTGGTTACAGCGATCGCATTGCTCCCTGTTGCGTACTTTCGTGGCAACATAACGAAGCATTATATACATGGATACATAGATATGGTAAACCGCGGTGTTTTGCGTGACTAGCAATATAAATTGACGATTAGAAGTGCTCTATTTAAATATAGGAATCACGTCGCGAAAATGTACATTTTCGGTACGCCTTATTCGGTACGTTTTTGGTTTTGGCTTTAGTTGTCACTAGCAACGCGCCCCGGTTTCGCACGGGCTCTTTACGGAAAATATAACATAGCTTATTTTATCCTGAGAAGATGTGCCGCTTAATTTTTTCCAATGCATTCAACAAATATCGTTATATTATACCTAATATACTCAAAAATTTCACATATTATATACGAAAACCTTCCTCAAGAGCCACTCTATCTACTGGTATAACCGGACTAAAATCCGTGCAGTAGCTTTTGAGTTTATCGCGAACAGATAGACAGACGCGGCAGAGGACTTTGTTTTATAATATGTACTGACATAAAAGAACACAATGGTGCTAATTCTGTTGCTGACATCACTAATCTAAAATTCACTAAAATTTGTTGCTGGATTATAATCCAACTATAAAAAAGTATATATACTTTAATCTCATTTGCTTAGCTTTCACTGTATTTAGTTCAGTACCAAATAAAAAGGTGAGGTGAGGTTTTTCATTACAAAGTGACAAACATGTGTAGTTTTTTCTCATTTAAAGATCTAAAAAAAGAGGAGTTTTTAATTGGAATTGCAAAAACTATCTTTTAATTGCGATTTCCAAGGCATCACAGACTTTCATTGTCTTATTTTCTGATTAATTATTAATATATTGTAGTCCTGACGTAACTATTGATGACAGCAGTCTCCTTTTTACCCGACTACGGCAAAGCCAAAGGAGGGTTATGATTTTGATAGTATCGAACAAAAACCGTGTATTTTTTTAAATCTGTTAGCTTGTGCGTGTATGATATATTGTATAACACGAACACTCTAGCTAGATTCAAAGTAACACCAATTAGCGTGAATCATAATCACAGTGTGAATGTCATTTAACCAATGAAATTATGAACCTCACAAAACAAACATGAGAATAAATTATGAAAGCATTAGTGTTAAGGTTAATGCTTGCTACAATGCTCTTACGCATTACTAGTAATCTTGTTATTTAGTTGTTATTAGTAATGTTTAATGTGTTGAAAGGTATTTTTTTAACCCCCGACGCAAAAAGGGGGGTGTTATAAGTTTGACGTGTCTGTCTGTCTGTTTGTCCGTCTGTCTGTCTGTGGCACCGTAGCTCGCGAACGAATAAAGTGATTTATTTATTTATTTATTTATATATTTATTGATTTCAATTTAGTTTCTTTGTATGAAAGGTGAGTAACGTGCGAGCATTCTTAGACATGTTTCATGAAAATCGGTTGAGTCGTTTAAAAGTTATGGGGGTGAAAGTGGGGAAGATTAACAGAATGTTTGCAAAAATATCATGGGCGTTTGATTACTCGATTAAGTGCTTGAGTAGGGGGTTTTTTAAATTTTGAATTTTAGCTTGTTAATATATAAGAGCCGTCCAAATGACTCTTCCTTGCCTGATGGAGAGCATGAACAGAATCCAGGAGTGATGTTCACCCTTCTAATTGCGAATGTGGGCCATGCAACATGTTGACCCACACTAATAGCGGCCTAGTGAGATGCTTTTTCACGCCCCGCTTAAAGGACCTAGGATCATAGTGGCACGTGCGCTGGTAGTGAGTTCAAGGTTTTAATTGCTCGTCACAGGATGTAAGAGCCTAACCGTTTAGCTCGAGAGCGTATGTCGGCTACTCAAGTACTTTTGTAAATACGTATTGAGGATCTAACCTAATCTAGTTGCTTGCAATTGGAGAGGTCTGTGTTCTGCAGTGGCCTGCGATAAACTGATGATGATACATAAAAAACAGCCAAACGTCGTAACAAGTATTTGCAAAACATACAAACATTTGTTCTGACTCGAAAATCGAACCCTAGACCTCAAGCCCCCGAGTTCGGGGGGGTGGCGGGCTCCCTACAGAGGCTGATGCGGCCAGCGACGCATAACGGATGGGCCGACAGGCAGGGGGAAGTCGAGGCTTCCCCCAGGACAGAGTCTCTCAAGACGCGGCGTCGTTCCTGGGGGGACCTGAAATAACTTGGTCCGGGTCTTCCCCAGAGCAGGGCTCCTAAGACCGGCAGCCGGGGTGGTTTTTAGTGGAATCACCACATACCTGGCTCCTCAGCCCCAGAGGAGCCGGAGATCGGAAGGGATTTTCCACCCCGTCAACGAAAAAAAAAAAGACCTCAAGCACAGCAATCCCATACGCTACCACTGCTCCATCGAGGCGATCAAATATTTGACATAAAGGTCTTTGTTTGGCCATAAAGGTCGACAACTCAGCTGGGCATCTTTCATTTACTCGTAGGTAGATATAGTCACTTTCCATTAAGTTGGGGGTTCAGACTTAAAAACAATGCCGCCCGCTTAACCATGTGACATATTTAACTCGTAATATAAATAATAGCAGTTGTTATGAACACATCTTCTTATATATAAAAATCAATTGCTGTTCGTTTGTCTCGCTGAAACTCGAGAACGGCGGGGCCGATTTAATAATATAAAGACAATGAAGGATGTTTCACTATAGTTTTATGACACGTGTCAAAACGTGAGAAACAACATTGATGTCGAGGATACTCAAATAAAAGTGTTCAAACATTTAACTAATGTTAATTATTAATGTAAGTTTATTTATTTACTTTCTTTCGACGACTGTACACAACTGACACGATTTTGTGATTATAATTCTGTAATTCCTAGCTGTGGCTACTTGTCAGTGGCGAGATGCTTAGTTTTCCTAATCCATACTAATATTATAAATTCGAAAGTAAATCTGTATGTCTTTCTGTCTGTCACGCCTTTTATGGCTAACCGTTACACCTATTTTAATGATATTTGGCATGGAGATACTTTGGCTCTTGAGGAAGGACATAAGCTACTTTTTACCGAGATAACCGAGGTACACACCGGTGGAGCTGCGGGCAAAACTAGTAAATAACTAAATACAAATTTCTCTTAAATGTTTATTTATTTGTTTTAAGGAACAAGTAGCATTTAACACTATTTCGCAGATAAAAGTTGCTGATAAATATACCTACGTATACTTGACATATATGTTTCTATCCAAGACATATTTGTACCTGCCATATAGCATTATGTCTCTATCTAAGACTTGGTAGTTATTTGACAGATAAGTTGACATTACTCTGTCAGGGAATTTATCAGCAAGAGGTGAAACTGTCCCTTGCTTAACATATTAACCTGACACTTATAGAACACTGTATTTGATTATCACAATTATTTTTATCTGAGGTTGCATTGAAATACTTGTACTCATTAATAAGGAGTACCTGGATGACCTGATATTTTTTATATATATGGGTTTTTTGGCAACATTGGGACTATCCAAACGCCACCTTTCTGTTATTTTTCTTCCAATAGTTTAGTGGCGCCCTCTCTTGGTACGCCCTGATAATGTTTATTCTGCACCTTATTCCAGTATAGTTTAATGTAGTTCGCTCGAGTTACGATAGATGGCGCTAGATGTACATTCATTTTATATATTTGATTGTTAAAAACACGAATAAAACGACATTTTCTAAAAATGAATCCTAGCTAGATTGATTTATCACCACCCAAAACCCCTGCATACAAAATTTCATGAAAATCGTTGGAGCCGTTTCCGAGATTCAGATTATAAATTTATTTATATATATATATACAAGAATCGCTCGTTTAAAGGTATTAGATAGATAAATAACTACTTGACCAATAGGCTTATCAAAATACATTGTGTCATGGCATGACCATTATTATTATAACAGGTTATTATTTTAAGAATCAAAAGATATATTTCAAAGCTGATTTTTTTAATATAATAGTAGCAAACGAGCAGACGTATCGCCTGATGATAAGCGATTATCGCCGCCCATAGACACCCGCAACACCAGAGGCGTCACAAGTGCGTTGCCGGCCTTTGGGGGATGGGGAAAGAGATGGGGGAGGGGCCTCCGGTATCCTCACTCATTTGGTGAAACACAGCGCAGGCGCTGTTTTCACTCCGGTCGAGCCAGCCCATACATGCCGAAGCGTGGCTCTCCCACGGTGTATAGTTTTAAAGACTGTAAAAATTTTAAACCACAAAAAAATCCATATACCTAATTGATTCTTTTTGAAAAAAAATAAAATAAAAAATTGTTCTATGTTTCTTTTCAGATCCTAACTATTCGTGATCACTTCAGTCGGCGTTACGTATTTCTCTACTTTATATAATCAAGAATTCGAAGATGGATTGCAAGATGATAGAAGATAATTGACACCTGACGTTTCTACGTCATCAAGTCCTTTCAAGATCTCTGTACACCTGAAGACTACAAGATAAAAATGAGAACATCGCATTAACAGTGATAGCGAGCTAAAAAGCTCTAAAACTACATTCAGACCTTCAATGCTCAATTACAGACTGGTTTCAACGCATTTTTTGAAGCAACCGTAAATTGTTCAAAGACAATCGCTCTATAGACTTTGTGCCGTTCCAAATAATTATGTGTCGTGATTGGGACATGCCGGTGCAAAGGAGTGACATAATTAAATAGAGATATTTATTGAACTTACTTAACCATTCGTCTATAATCTAGTGTCGAGCTTGTCCGTCAAAACGGCGTGCATTCACGCTCTGCCGTTTCGTTTTATTTATTTCGTTTTGTTTTACATCAAAGGATAAGCAATAGCCCAGCTGTTTAGTGTTTGGTTGTCGATTACTGGTAGGGGTTTTGCCCAGGAGCGGACCCCAAAGCGACCCTGGCCAGCCGTACCCGAGAAAACATATCCAGAATCTTGGACTCCATAGTTGACGCAGCCAGATACTGCATTGTAAGTATTGCTGTTAGCTTTAAAGATCAAATTATTAAATCTTATTAACAGGGAAACAGGGTTACTATTAAAAAAGTTTTTGTTTAGCCATAAACAAATAGAGCTTTTTACTTTAGATGCGTTCAGTTGCATTCGTTCCAAAACATGATTTAATTTCAGAATCGTCCCATTAACGGCCGAAAACTTTTGGAAATTGGGTGATTTATTTTCCGAGTTAGCGAAAATGGTACAATTGGAAATTTTACAGGTATTTTAAAAAATTAGATAATGGGGCTTTACATAATCATTTTAGTGTCTATACAATTAAAATAGTTTCTCGTTTTATTAATATGAAAATTATAGCTTAAACCAATACATATACGCTTTGCAATATATACGTAAATACATGAGTATATAAACTTAATTATCTATATTATGTATATGACAATTAGAATAAGTAACCAAACTATTAGCTGCCTACAGTTCCGTTGCTTTTTCTAATGGAGCTATGTAAACTATTTAGGTAACAGAGCCGTGTCGTAGATATACAGCGCTTTGTTAATCTATGCCCCTGATAGAAAGATTAGCAATTTATATACTCGTATATACCACAAGAAGCTATATATCCACATATGTACCTACGTATATATCTATACAATGTACTGTATAATACATGATCAACACGTCTCATTCTCCTCACTATTCGATACGAATCGCATACATCAGCTTACCCCACCCACAATTTAATAATATCATTATTTTATAACACTATGAATGAAACATTTATACGCACATTACACTGACACTAAATCTTCGATACTATGGTTAGGGTTACGGACAGGAAAGTGACCGCTCGAGCGAACGGCGGGTTGTAATATCTGGACCCGGGTGGCGTGCGCAGTGCTCGGAGCGGGACCGAGAGCGAGAGAAGTCTACCGAGGACATGGCAGCTCCCGAGGGCGAGAGAGAGGCACGCAAGCGACGCGAGCGCCGTGACTCCGGCTGCGCACACGAGCGCAAGGAACGTCGCCCGCTCAGCGAGGAGCGACCACCACCGCCACCGCCTCCGCCGCCACTCCACGACCATAATCGACTCGAGGTAAGCTCTTTATCTTCATATATCTAACGATAATATTATTCATATCTTAGGAGATTCCTTACATCACACGATATCTGTAGATAATTTTTATCATTACTTGTGACAATCGTAGTTTAAACATATTTGTTTTCGAATTGATTTATGCTTAGTTGGAATGAACGGTTTACAATAAACTTGTGTAATATACATTATGTAATTTATAAATTATTTTCACAAATCTTCTTACTACAGGTTTATATATAAACGCAATGTATCAGTATCTCCAACACAGTGACAGCATACATTTTCTACAGTCGGAACGTCGTGCGGAGCGGTTGTCCCGCGCCCGTCGTCCACAATTTGGCGGTAAGCGTCGCCGCCCACCACCCAGGATTCAAAAACACCCCAAAGAGAATGACTGCTTCACCACTTCCGAGGAGATCCGATGCTCCACACCACCACACTTTGAATATGTTGTCGTACAGAATTCCCGCAGTAAGTAGTTTAGCTATATAGTGTCTGTCTTATAACACCTCATATCATACATATTATATAGGTACGTTACTGTAATAGAATACTCCTTTAAAGAAACTATTCAGAGAGAGAGAGAGTAAGTGAGTGAGGATTTAAATAGGTAGAAACTGTACAGTTTTAACTTAACTGTCACTGTCACCTTCATATTTGCTTGTATGTATAATAAATTTAATATGCCAACAGTTACAATACGCAAGCAGACGATACACATGATGCATGGTTATTGCAGTGTGCGAGGAGTCGGAGATTTTAGACGCCGGGGCTCTTCATCGCATGGTCGGGCGCACTTCGAGCGTCAGTTCCAACGGTGATGACGATACACCATCATCGTTATGTGCAGCTGCCGAAAGAGCCAGGTTTGATGAACGCTACGCACCCAACGTTAAGCGACATGACCAACCATGTCCTGATCGCAAGCTTGACAAGATCCAGAAAAAGGTAAATATTTTAATAATTTCAGCCTCAGCTGAAACAATCTTTTGTATTTTGAGTTTTTCCAAAGGTGTATTTTTATCGCGAGTGCTACGTTGCCTTCCTATTGTTACAAATTTTCATCAATCATCATCAATAACCTTTAACAGTCCACTGCTGGACATAGGCCTCGCCTTAGAAAGGAGGGTTTGGTTTACTATACCCCGCTGGCCAGACGGGTTGGTATAGGGTTTGTGTCAAGTTTTCCTGCTCTTTGCAGTGATGTTGTATTGCATAGTTTCTCCCTTAGTCACCTTTTACGACATCCATTGGATGAGTAGGGGTGGTGCCACTCTGTATTCATAATCCATCACCACACTGACATTGTTACGAATTGTTACGAATTTGGACATTGTTACGAATTTTACTTAAAACTAAATTTCACCTACGTGGTTAACAACAGCATTTCGCTTCATACTGTGGACGGTGTGGTGGACTGATTACTTTATGAAGAGAGATTGGCGTCAGACCAGCTATAAAAGAAAACGCCAAACCATTTTGCAATGAAAGAAAAGATTGCGTGAATCAGGATGTCGATTGATAGAGAAGAATGTAAGAATTAAACTTATTGTACCGACCCCAGATAAATTTGTGAAAAGTGTAAGAACATTATTATATTAATCATTGATTACAACTTGCAACAGTCATTGTGTGTAGAATTCTCCCTATTTTATTACTAAATGTTAAGCCAGTTTATAAATTTTAACTAATTATGCGTTGATTGATCGGTCTTCAAGACGCAATTTATAACGTCTTATAAAAATGTGTGTTATTAATGTGCAAAAATTAATGATGGTTTATTGCATTGATATCTGAATTATTGGTTACAATAAGTCCTGAGTTATTTCGATTTTTCAATATAACATATTATTCTCTAATCTCGTTCTCATATCTAGATCACCATGCTCAAGAAAAATATTTCCAAATACGAATCGGAATTCGAAGCCAAGCATGGTCATCCGTTGAGGCCATGTGACAGGATCATTGATGTAAGCCTAACTCGCATGTATGAGAACTTGCGTCGTTATCAAGAAGAGAAGCGAAGCATTAAAACTGACCCCGTCGAATTTGCACTTAAAGCTCAAGCGGCTAAACAGCAGAAAGAGAGAGATGACAAGCTTGATGAATCCTTCAGGAACTGCAAATCTATGACAGAAGTTGTCACAGCTATTGAAGAAGTAAGTGTATTGAAAAACTCAGCATAGTTCTGATAATTTTTGTGGTAATATTTCTGAGTGTTTGTGCTTTTTTAAATTTATATTAATGTAGAAGATACTTACTAACAATATACCTATGTCAAGTGCAAATGATTGATGTTCACAGACGTGGTCGTACAAAAATACGTTTCTTTTTATTACATAGTACAATATACACTAGACATAGATTATAACAATACTAAGCACCATTTAAGTCTAGCAATCATTACAATATGTTCTTTGACGAAAAATACAGACATTCGTAGTGATGGAGCTTCTTAGATTTTATCCTCATGGGTCTTAATATCTTTGCACTGTATTTTATACTAGTTATTGCCCGCGGCTATGTCAGTTATCGCTGCAAATAGTAGCCTATGTGATATTCTGATGTATAAGCTATATTACTGTAAAGTTTCATCCAAATCCGTTTAGTAGTTTTTGCGTGAAAGAGTAACAAACATTCATCCTTACAAACTTTCGCGTTTATAATATTAGTAGGACAACGTATGCTGCCATCGGTATAGATAGTTAATTCTTAACTAAGAAATTGGATGTAGAATTTACGTAATACGTAACATAGTAATAACGGCAGCCATAGAAAAAAAAAAATTTAGAAGACCGTTATGTGTCCCTTGCAGGCATTTTTATTATGCATGGTTAGGTAAATTTTTATTTATCTTATTTCTAACTTAGCCCACTTTATCCAGAACAAATAGAGTAGGATATAGCAATCGATTTTCAAGATAGTGGTCACCACATTATCATGGTTCATAACGATATTAGCAAGTTTAAGCTGTATAGAGCATCAACTAAGAAATCAGTTATCTTGTCATTCTGAGTCACATATTTTTAAATTAATAGTACCTTATTTATAATACTAGTCCAATCAACAATAAGTTGAGTCGTTAAATTCTTCTGTCTTCGTAAACAGTGGCTCGATAGTGCTCGTCAAGCGGAAGGCCGAACTGCCATCTCAGAATCCAACTGGTCATCAACTCAATTTGCGGCAGAAAAAATAGCAGTGCAAAAAGCGCTTTTAAAGCTGGAAGCGTCTCGGGGCCGTCCACCGGCGCATTCGGAGGACCGCGGTGCTGCTCGTCATCTGTATGAACGATATCGTGCTATGAAAAGGATACTGGCTAACTCTAGAATGGATGCGGTATGTTATTTATTGACCATGAATTCAAATTTGCAGCGAGACATTATACCCAACGGCCACCACTCGACTTGTGGTCTTTTGAAATAAAAAATACATTTGTTTTCAATCGCCACCACTTTAGGAGATTGGCAACCAATGTAACAAATTAAGCCTTATTCTGACCAGCTACCACTAAAAGTTCATCCGGGAATGACAGTTATATAAAGTTATATTGGCCCCCCTAGTTGTAGTAAATAAAATAATCTTAAAATTTAGGATGTGTATAGCTATCTATATTATATAAAAATGAATCGCCAAAATGTATGTACGCGCATAACTTCCGATCGGCTGCACCAAATTAAATAATTCATTTTTTCATGTGTTTGTTAGGACAAGGTTTGTGTACAAGATAAATTAAAAGGTAACGGAAAAGTCATTTTTTTATCTGCGACTGTACACTGCCTGTGGGAAGCTGAGACAAATATGTAAATATATGGCGGTACGAAGTTCGCCGTGTCAGCTAGTTAAATATTAATTACAGTTTATAATAATATTAATCCTCCGAGTATTATGAAATTAAATTAGAATAAACAATGAAGTAAATATAGAAATATTAGTAGTAAACGTTGTGAATAAGCTACAATATCTTACTATAAAAATATTTCTTTTCAGATTACAAACGGTGAGCTGGCAACCATTCACGAGCACGAGACAATGCTATTCAACACAAGTGTCGATAGTTCCAGTGATTCGCAAGAAAAGCCTTCAGAAACTTCACAGGTAAATGCACCATATTTATTCAAACTCATACCACTTTATTAAATGTTTGTTGATTATTTTACTCCTGACTAAGATGTTAGGCAACCTCGTAGTTATTTGCTAGCCATGCTCGATTAAAACACTGAAATCTGTCGTCTTAGAGTGTCATCTTCTCCTAGGAAAACAATTAACAGCCTCTGCCGTCCTCGGACAAATGCTCATAAAAACAGAAAGCGTTAAAAGGAACCTGGTGCATGCTCTACGGGATGTGACTTGTAAATCTTCTTAACTTATATATCAATGAAAACTCCAGGAAACCGTAGAAACACCACTGCAATCACCACCGACCCGTGAGACCACAGTAGGTGAAGAAGTACCATCATCAGCTTCTTCGGCACCCAGCGAGGATGTTCCTCCGTCTAACGAGGCTTTGCACTGTCTTGGAATAGATGATCTTACTAAAGCCCTCACAGAAGCTAAACACCAGAAATCCGTGAGTTTTATTACATTTTATTATTTTATTAATCTTTATTTTATTAATCGACAAATGGCGTTATTATTTTAGCAGTGGGTTAAACCAAAGGCCTTAATTCAATCTACTTTGTTTGAAGTAGTAATTCTTTAAGTAAATAAGTCAAGATATTCTTTTTGTAGTATGGTTTCCAGTTAGAAAGGTTAAAAGAAAAACACACGGTTAAAATACAATATATATATATATATAAAGTAATTCAACTGCCCTGTGCAGTGTATTGTGTATTATATTGTAAAGAAATTAGGTTGCAGCATAACTTTGAAAATTTTGTAATAAACTTTCACAATTATAATGCATCATTCTCTCGTAAAGTACTCTTACCGAGATACTCTATATGTATATATATGTTAAAAATAATGTATACATTTCATCATATGTAAAATAGAAAATAATAACTTTAGGATAAAATTATTTATATAGTAGGAGGTATCGGCAAATTTTAGACGCACTCAGCTTGCGTCCCAGCTACACTTCAAATAGGTACTTACACATTTAATAGTACTGTAGTCTCCATCACTTTAGCATTTTTGGCTTGTCCGTCTTGCTTTTGTATTAATTATTTTTAAAAGATTACGATTTCAAAAAATAATCAACATCCAGCTATAAAATAAACCTGCTTACAATTTCAAATTATATTTAGGGGAAAAACCGACAAATGATGATGAACAAATGTCTACATATCTATTAAATTTAATTTTATGCGTGTAAGAATTATATAATAATTCATATCATCATCAATGATATTAACAATAATAAAAAGAGGTACTATCAATCAAAAAAGACCCCAAAGATACTTACAACTTCCTGAGCTCCTAATGCAACTTAAAGCATCAATGCACACCTTTTATTTACAGATTTTGCGTCGAACTCTAAAGGAGTACGAGATACGCTTCGAGCAACAGAACTGTCGTAAAGTTCAAAGGGATGACAAGAAAGGGCACGAAGAGGAATACCTTCGCTACAAAGCAGTCAAAGCCAGAATCAAACTCATCACTGCATTAATAAACAAACAGAAAAGTCACAAAAATACTAACTGAGCCGCACGCAAGCCACATTTTTGTATAAGTAGGCTGACACGCCATTCATCTCTTCTTAAAAACGAATATGTAATATGTCTAGTTAGATTACGAAAGTGTGTGTCGCAATAATGACTTATTAGCTGTTCTATACTAAATATTATGAACTATATATTGTGTTATATCTTATATACAAATTGCATAGTGTACAGATAATTTATAAGAATATTTTCTTTGTGTATTCGATTTTGACATTCGGCGATAAGTCATTTTCTTACGATCAAACTTGATCTAAAAATCTAGTGCTTCCGAAATTGAAAACGGTAATTTAAAATGATTAAGGTTGGGCAAATGCGGCCCGCTGTCATTTCAATAAAAACATTGGAAATTATTGGGAAACTATAACAACAATTGATTGAATCTTTGTACATTTTTTTTACGAAAAATTGTGTAGTGCCAAATAACTTTCTATACAATTTTGGATTTATTTTTTTCGAGATAAAGATATACGGTTTAATACTAACTATAACAAAAAAATAATTGGATAACCGGACTTAGAAGTTTATCGAGTAATTTTGTGCACATAGATTTTAAACAAAATATAAATAATCTAGACAGTGCAGCCATTTGTGGACAAACCCTGTACACTACAGCAGTAGAATGTAACTATCACAGTGTACCTATACATTACAATACGCTTATTGCTATAAAACAAAATAAACGGCCGTAAATTCTATGAATTTTACTAAATATTATTTTAAATAGTAAGTCTTACGTAAACGTTTTACGTTTACGTTTTAAACGGACTCTTTACTGCCTTAGTTTTGCCACAAAAACGAGGCAATTTATGAAACACTGTTTTATTCCGATATTGGTTTAGCCTAAAGTACTTCGTATAAAATGAATGTTTTTACTTCTACATATAGGTATAATAGATACTACTAAATGCATCATGTAAATTAATCATTGGGATTAACGACCTCATTTAATATTATTTAAATAACTAAATATGTACTAAGGTACACGTGTTATTTAATTAACATGAGCCTCTAATATTGAAGGTAGGGTTTTTTAAATTATACAGGGAATTTCTCCCTGTATAATTTGGCATGTTGTTGGATGGCAGTTTTGATTCAGAGTTGGTGGTGGTTTACACGTTTCATGAAGCTGTAAAAGTAATTTTTATATAACATAGTACTTTTAATTTAAATTAGCTAAAATTCAGTTTGTATCTTTGACATTTTAAAATAACTGTTTCGAAACGCTCATATTCTCCAAGTATTGTTTTACATATTTGATCCTCATTGTAACGATTTTAATTTTGGTAATTCAAATCAAGTCTATTTAAATCTGTAATATTTGATTTACATGAATGTAATATGTCGAGTTCGGTTATAATCAATGTACTTAAACTACGCCTCTGTAAATAAACATACTTTCAAAGCGAGTGTGGGGTTATATGACAAGTTTCTTTGTACCCCAATGTCTTATTAATGTTAGAGCTACTAATAGTTATATCGACTTATATACATATGTGTATAACTACGAGACCTGAACAGAAATATATTAACTCGGTGACGAATGCAGAAAACCATTTTGATGTTTAGAAGCTTCGATCAAATATATTATAGATGCACAGTTCCATACAAAAGTAAACAAAATACTGTCCACGCTTCTATACGTACTTAGGTATATGTATACCACTTGAGATATAGCGAAAAAAGTCCTGAACTGGTATACAGCTTAACCTAATTTTAACTTTAAGTAATTGACGTACGAACGGAAATAAATCCATATTAAATTCACTACATATTACCTTTTAGTTTGATGTCAGGATAGGACAATAAAAATTTATGACTCTTTCAAAAATCAGAAATAAAACAACACATGCCCAAAAACAAGTGTATTGAAAAATTAAACTTAACGTATTACAATAAAGCACATAATAGTACAAAGAATAGCGAGAGTTACATTCCACTGACATTAAATAGTGTGTTCCCGTCTTATCGCTTCTATTTGGAACATGGACAAAATGGAGTTGCTTTTTGATTTAAAAAACATACGGTAGTTGGATGGAACAACAAATAATTAATTCTTCACACATTTTTTATTTCTTCTTTTGATTCTGATAGCTAAAAGTTTGAATAGAATTTTATTATAAATTATAATAAGTATTAATTTAATATTGAATATTCCACTCAGATATTAGACCTTCTATACCTACGTGCCTTTATTTATACATATTATATTGCACTATTCCATAAGTTGGACTATACCTAAACTATAATCATCAAATATATTTTATATTCCAACTTAAATGTTTTTCAGATATTTACGAACGGACGGATAATTTTAAATTTTGGTAATCACGTTTAGAATCTGGTATAGACCAACATTTATAAACAGTTTGCAATTTTGTCAAAAATACATCCATGCAGATCGAATTAATAACCTCCTTTTTTAAAGTCGGTTAAATATTCTTAGTAGAATATAATACCTACCTGTGAAGTTGGTAAGGCTGTCTTTTTTATTCTCCTGAATATGTAAATTTCAAAAAACTAAAACAAAAACAAATCTTCAATTAACCTAAAAACATTGTAACGGCGACTCCATCATTATCCTACTGACTTTGTTCGCTAGCACTAGGCTTGTCTTTTTTTCTCTTATGAACATCGCGCGTGAGTGTGAAAGGGATGGATGCGTACATTAGAAGCCGTTCTAAATCACAAATTTGATGAAAATATTAATAAAATTAGCTTTAAAGCATAACGATAATACACCAATATGTTAGATTAAAGATAGACTTACTGAAAATATGATATTCCATCCTTCTTTTGCATTTTTAGAGTGTAATTTTTACAATTTTTTGTGTGTAAACACGAGCACGGCCACCAAGCGAATGAGAGCGAAACAAGGCATATTGTTGTTTTATGCCTTGTTTTGCCGGTGCCACTTTTTAAGCGGCAACAGTGCATCTATGATATATTTGATCGAAGTTTAGAAGCAAGAAAAGAAAAAATCTCTGTAAATTTTACCACCTAATTTTGAAATGGTAAAATAAAAAAATGATGATATTATGAATCTACGTTTGTTCTTTGTGTTCTATAATATTTATAATTGTGTGAGATAAGACTCTAAGATCTCTTTAAGTGTAAAAGGCCCTTGAAACGGAGCCGTTTTCATTCTCTGAAAGAGAAGACAGTTGATGTATTTAGTGATAAAAGTACTTACTGTGATTTTATTGTAACAAAAGATATTCTTGTGTGACAAGAAGTTGAATGTTTTGATAATCGTTGTATTAGATGTTAGATACGGGTTCCCTTTTCACAATATTTCGTACCCAAACTCGTGAAAGTAAAACAGAATTCAGCTTTTCTGTTACATATTCTACTTTAAAGAGCTAAAGAAATGAATGAAACTTCACAAATGATTTTAGTAAACATTGTCTACTTAACTTTAAAATAAATATTACAAGAAAATTACGAAGTTAAATGGAAGATGTTGATAGGAGGTGCGACTTCTTAGTGGTCGAGTAACGATCAATTGTTGATCGATAGATTTTTGACGATTATTATTCTATTATATTATCGAAATACGACAAAGACCGCTGTGTACTGTGTATAATCAACATCTTGTTTCTAGCTTATCAGTGATAAGCTAACTAAGCTAATGATGGCTTTGCAATATTTAAGTAAGATGTTCAATGTATACAAATATGAGAAATCAAAATGTATATCATATCAATGTAAAAATGACAGTAAGCTCTTTGTACCAATGATAGTGTATACTTTTTTTTTTTACCCGCCTAACATAATAGCCTAACAAGAAAGCTATACTCAGCTAATTTAATGTAAGCATTGATTGCAGTTTCAAAATAACATATTACTATATTCTGTAGAGTTCCACAAATTGCAATTAATATTCATATAATAAAAAATAGTACCAATAAAGTGGAGTTTTTATTGTTTAATAGCTGTGCCCGCCACTTCGTCCGCGTGGAATAATGACTTTGGGTAACATTTATACAACCTTTCACTTTTTTGGCATTGAAAAGTAGCCCATGTCCTTTCTCAGGCTCTAGACTATTTATATTCCAAAATCCATTTAAATCGGTTCAGTCGTTTTGGAGTTAAAGCGTGACAGATAGAATTACTTTCGCATTTATATTATTAGTAAGGGTTTAAGACTGAAATATGATTGTGTGAACTACAAAAAACAGGAGATTTATATCAAGTTTTGTTTGTGACCGTGGCAAAGCTACACTAATCAAGTAGATTACATACGCAGGCACACACAGGAACACACACCGCCCACTGCCACCTAGGTTTACCAATTTTCCAGCCAATATCGGAGACTTTGGTTCGTCTGCGGATCTCTTCATTCCTGATTCTATCATGCAGAGATTCTCCGAGCCTTGTCCTCTCCATTGCTCTTTGTGTGACTTGAACCTTCTAATGAGGCCCATAATCTCTTGATTATTATAGTTATTTTTTTGAGTTTAGAAGTGTATACAGGTTCTTTTTACAGAATGTCTACTACTACATGTAGAATTCTGTTTTTTCTAAAAGTCATTCAGTATATAATTAAATTTCATCAGGCGCTCATAGTGAAGTTTTGGTGTTAATCTAATGTACTTTAATAGTCTAATTCTTGTTATAATGTAATAAACTTGAACTTTCTGTAGAAGAACTTCAGTAGATTAACCTGCCGACTAGATTTGCATAGCTTTTTGTAAAGAACAATTTATCTGAGTCATTTATAATATATATATATATTTGGTGACCTATTTTGTTATCGCACTAATCAATTACAACTAAGGGAATTACCTTCCTGTTTTTTTTTATTTCGATAACCTTGAATCGCTGACTACTCAGTTTATTTCAAGAAGGACACACGCTTTTATATTTGGCGAAGAATATAACCACATTTTCACTCTTATATTATATTAAAACATTTTTTTACGTACCTATGCAATATTGCATTATATCGTAAAAATGTGACATCAGAAATTAAAGACATCGTGTACTTCAGATATTTATTTTAAATATGTTGTGTAGAGTGTAGTACATGGAAAAGTTAATGATTCTGTGTAAGTGATAGACTACAAGTAAATAAAAAAGGGTAAATACTAGAGTCTACAAAGGTTATTTTTTACGTTTAGCTAGTTGAGATAAAGTTGAGATATCCCACTAAGGTGGATAAGGTGCAATGAGTGCTTTGTGGAATACTGAATAGAAAGCAATACGTTTTCTAAAAAGAGAAGAGAGAAAGAAAAACTGTCGACGCATATGAGAGTCACATCCCTGATGTGAAAAATGTCTAGCTTCCTATAGACGTCACAGGCGAAGTCGGCTGATATTTCAGGTTGTGTAACAGGGTCGCAGTGCAACATATGTCCTCTATGGAAAACGAGGTTTAAATATAAAGATTGCCATTGAAAGCTACGTTTAGAGTTCCTGATAATTTGAAGAGCTTCTTCAGAGAACCACAGGTGATATTCTTCGTCTCCTGAATGATAAAAATTTAAACTTATTTTTCAAAAAGAGTACATTTTATAAAAACATGGTTTTAATTTAGGTTATCCGTTGTTAAATTTTTGTAAAGAACACATTAATTAAATTAGTGGATTTTACATTGATTCTTATTAATTAGGTACTATTACGACAATTGTTGGCTACCAGACAGTTGTTAGATTATTATTTACTAACTAACCTGATCGGTATTGAATTCGATTCCGTGGTTTCCGAACAGCTCCTGAAGATTGTTATTATTGCCATTCGTGGGCAGATCTGAAAAAAAGATATTTTGGTGCCTCAAGTTTTATTCTCAAATATCAAGTAATACTGGAAACAATTACATTGTTAAAACCATGATATAACAATATACTTCGCCAGGTATGGCATTCTGAGACACAGTGAGACAGAGTAACCGACATGATGTAATCATCGCTATCGCTGGTTCTGGTTGATTCATTTTGTGTTATGTTGCTATAAAGTGGTAACTGGATAGTGACGTCATACCGTGTCGCTCTCGGAATGCGAGACCTTGTTTTCTTAGACCATGGTTAAAACTACGTTACTGAAGACTACCTCGTTGCGCTGGTGTTTGAATGGTCATGTTTAAAACAGAATTAAAAAATCATTTTGGTTATTATAACTGTAAACGGTGTAGGAGAAGATTAAAATATTTTATACCTTTTCCATTTTGCCAAGCTGTATTTACACGATTCCATGCTTGCTCAGTAGTTGTTGTTGGTTTATACCAATATCGTTCGGTTGAGGTTGTGGGTCTATGCCAATATCGTTCGGTTGAAGTTCTGGGTCTATACCGATATCGTTCAGTTGAAGTTGTGGGATTATACCAACCTCGGTCGGTTGTGTCCGTAGTTGTTGATTCATTCCCAATGTTTTCTGTCGGTACTCTCTCACTCGCATTGATTACCTGTAAAATACATTATAATTAAGTAAATAAAAAGGTTAAAGAAAGTCGCTTTTACGTATTGAGCTTAAAAATAAGGTTTTACGACTAAAATATACGACCGTGATGTGCTATTTTTTAATTTGGAGACAAACGGGCAAACGGGTCATGTGGTAATAAGTGACTACCAACGTCAATGGACACTTGCAATACAAGATTCACAAGAGCGTTGCCACCCTTTTAGTCCCTTCCCTCAAGAATCAGGGGGATTTAGAGGGGAGGGGTTAAGTTCCGGTAATCTTACTCCCTCGGCGAAAACAACGTAATAGTATTTGTACCCCTTTTAATTTAAATATGAAAACAGAACAGTAAGAAATTTGGCACAGTTAAAGTTTATATGGAGAAGAATTGCAGAAAGCTAATACAATATTAGGATATTATGGACGAATTTTGACTGCTACATTATTAAAAACATACAGTTGTTGCTACGCTATGTTGCCATTTAACTGAAATGACAACAAATTTTATCATGCTTCACATAAAATAGAAGAAACAGTGCATAAGCTATAATTAGTTGTTAATTGTATAACAAGCGAACTTACTTCCTCGGATATACTTTGCTTGATGATTTCACTAACTTTCTTAACAATTCTCGAAGATATAGAATTGTGACAGGTTTCGACGCTTTGAAGAATGCAGTTTATAAGATCATCATATACGCGATAACTTGCCTGTAAAAACACACAAAGACCTTGTATTTTTAAATGTGTTTTGGCCACTGAGGCAATAGCCCGAGAATTTACTCTTATTTTCAGGAATAAACTTCTAAATTTGTCCAATGTCCGTGAAAATGAAGTCTGTACATTATTTGACTAAAATATGTTGTACTATATCCCTATAATATATATTGTCGGCTCTTAGACGCACGCACCCACTCACCTTATTCACAGATGTGTGGGTGAACTAACTGAATAGACGCATACACTACAGTATGTAATATGAGGCTCTACGTTTTAAATCTATAGCTAGTGGTATGCTACAAAACTTACATTTACTGATATAGACGAACTATGATCCATGCTTAGAAACGAGTTCTTAGCCATTTCGGAGCACACCATGATATCATAGGTCTTCTGTTGAAAACACTGTGGACCACCTTCCATGATGAATCCTAGAAACGAAATATACATGATACACTTTTATGATTTTTAATTCTTATTTTTTAATAATAACTTTTAATTGATTCCCTGGCTATTGTAACGTCATCTCTTATATCAGAGACGGCGGCGAGTAATTTTTATCCGTTGTATACTCCCACCAGTCCTCCGGAAGGTGTTTATGTCTGCATCTGCAGTTTCATAAGTTCGAAATATTAAGATACAGTAATAATTCATCATCAGCCTATCGCAGTCCACTGCTGGACATAGGCCTCTCCAATTGCACGCCACTTGGTTCGATCCTCGGCTTCTCGCATCCAGCTCCTGCCAGCCGTCTTGCGCAGATCATCACTCCACCTGGCCTGTGGACGTTCTATACTACGTTTGCAGAGACGCGGTCTCCACTCACACACAGTTATAGTTCGTCTGTCCGAAATCCATCATACACAAGAGTTTGTTAATTGGTAAAATATATAAGTTGCTTCAATCTTGGCGATAAAATATAATAATATGTTTCATCAAAACTCTTAAGTTTCCGTGTGAAGTGTGTTTATTGCAAGAGTGCAGCCACACTTTACACCAGTTGACAAATCAATATTATATTATCACTACAAAGCACGTCTGGATTTGGAATCTTTTTTTTTTGAATTGTCAGATTAAGAGAACCCCTCCAGATAATCGTCAGATTATGATGCAGCACGTCTAGGACATAAAGTAGAATCATATATATCTTAATCTGACGCGCTTGAGTATGTCAATACGACGATTTTTTTTGCACATTCTTATAACGGCCGTGAGTTTGCGTCGCATCCAAATCTTCAGATTATTGAATGAGAGCTTTAGTTTAGGTTCACTTAACATCCTCTTTGAAAATCTGACGCGCTCGATAAAAAAAATTTTGTCATTTTCAAACCTTACGTACGACCACCCCCACCATGCAAACGATCAACATAACATACGTACATTATAAAAAATACGTAGGACATGGATGCTATCAATATCTGACGCGCTCGAGTATGTCCATGCATCAGTTTTTTTTACATTTTTGTACATCCATAGCTGCTCACCCCACCTATGAAAAGGTATACAGTAATAACATTTTTTTCTTTTTATCATCTAAGCTTTGCAACCCAATAGGTCTCTATGACGCTCGAGTAAATCCCCATGTAGCATCGTGGGCTCCCCTATTAATAAAACAAAGTCCCCAGCCGCGTCTGTCTCTCTGTTCGGGGTAAACTCAAAAGTTACCACACTGATTTTGACGCAGTTTTTTTTACCAATTTATAGAGTGATTCTTGAGAAAGGTTTTCGTATATAATTGATTAAATTTTTGAGTATATTGGCTAAAATATATTGATATTTGTTGAACACGTCGGAAAAATTAAGCCGTATATCTTTTCAGGGTAACATAGGCTATGATATTTTCCAAAAAGAATCCGTGCGAAGCCGGGTAGGTTGCTAGTATTATAAAAACTTTACTTACTTGTTACAATGACACCATCATCCTCGCAGATGTAGTCTAAGATTTTGTCGTTAATGTTATTGGAGATTTTTACCATATCTTCTTTTTCGTTTCCGAAACAAGGAGCCACCTCTTTCACCATTTTATGATAGCAAGCTTTCATCTCCGGGGTCTTGCGACAGTACCTTAAGCATATAATTAATATGGGGTTACATACAATAAATAAGCACTTGAAACTAAGGAATACGGAATTTATGTCTACCTATTAGTTATACTAGGAGTTAACTCCTAGTATAACTAATAGGTAGACATAATTTTAAATAAAATTATAAATGAATAGTCGAAACGAAAAAAAAAACACTTATATGGGTGATTATTTAAGAAAAGTGTTTTCAATACGTAGGCGAAACTGAAAGTTTTGCGTAACTCATGAATAAAACAATTTATTTGTGTAATATTAATTTTTTTTCTTTTTAAATACTGTCCGTAACGTTTTAAATGCTTTTTCAATTATTCAAACTATCTGTTCTATCTGGTCTGAGAGTATATTTTGCGTGCTGGTTGAAAGCAATCACTGCCTCTTCTGGCCCCGTAATTGTTAAGCCTCTCATTAAATCTTTGTTTTTTCGAATAAGGAAGAAATCGCACGGGATTAGGTCTGGACTGTGTGCGGGATGAGTCAAGAGCTCTATGTTTTCAGAAGCCAAAAATGACTTTGTTTTGTTCGCGGTGTGCGCCGATGCATTGTCATGGTGTATTCGGATACAATATCTAGGTAATTTTCTCCTAACTTTTTCAAATGCTTCCTTTCCGGTATGCTTTCTTTCCGGAATGTAAATACATATATATCATATGTCATACACAGCATTTGAAAATCCGTGATTGTATTCAGCATTTTTTACACCAATCTACTCGATTCCGTTTTTTTTCTGGAGTGACATCGTGAGGAATCCACCAGCTACAAAATTTCCTAACTTTTAAATGTTGATGTAATTTTTTCTGAGTTTGGTTCATACTAATCCCTAAATATCCTCGAATCTCCTCATAAGTGATACGCCGAATTTCTCCAATTAGGTGTCTGACACTAATCACATTTTCTTCAGTGGTCACAGTTAAGGGTCGACCTTCACGAATTTCATAATGGAAAGACATACTAACGGCGATGAAATTCGGCATACCAACGCCTTACAGTGCTCGAATGTGGCGCTTCCCTCTAGAAAGCATTTTGAAGACGAGCACTACATTCTTGCGGAGAGAGTGAATTTTTAAAGTCGTAAATAATCATCACGCTAAAATCTTTTTGCGTTCCATTTTTGCTACGGACTAAGTACTTGAACTTGAGATAAATAAGTCTTCATCAAGTGATGAGTTTCCATGTTAAAAAAAAAAAAACATTCGAAATTGAAACGTAACGCAAAACTTTCAGTGTTACCATGAATTCGAGACCATTTCAATGATTCTTTTCCTGTATTTCATTTTTTATATTTTGGGAAAAAATAGTACTTAATTAAGATAGACTAATCAATTGCGGTCATAGAAAAAAAAACATTTTTTACTTACTTTTTAAATACTCCACTCAATGCATGATAAGTGTTATACATAAGGGCCTCTTTTAATTCATTTTCGAACGATTTCACTTCAAAGTCAGTTTCCATACAAGTAACAAACTCTACAGCTGCAGTCTGAAATTAAAATACAGTACTTTAAATTCTTCTAAGTCTTGTCAAGTTGGATTAAAATAATAAAATTCTATTATCAATTATCATCTATACTTCTATCTATACTAATATATAACGCTGAAGAGTTTGTTTGTTTGTGAACCATGTTTTGTTTATTTTATACAATAACACGAAAAAGTATCGTGTAGTACGTATGTTATGTGGTCCAAAAGATTGTCTGTGTACTTATTCCAGAATGTCGTAGGAGTTTGTAACCCAGTTCTACGTTCGCTAGACGTGCAAAAGGGAATAACTGCGTTAAGGGATTCATATAATAGTAGCGAGGTAGAGCAACCCTAATAATGGTTTTGTACTGGGTTCTAAATATTAAAAGAAAAAATAACTGCATGAACTTGCATAAATTACAAGAGATATTCTCATGACATACAAATGACAGTGACATAAAAATACTTAGAGATTGAATATATTAATTTTCATTTCATTTAGAACACATCAGTAGTCTACGGGTGTTAACTATAAGGGCTCCCACACATAACTGCGATGCGATGCGGCGTCGCACGATGCGAATCAGATCGGAAGTTCTTGCAGTGCATTCGTGCTAGCTCGCAGATATTTGCGATGCATTGCGAATTCGCAGTTATGTGTCGCCCTTAACTCAAGAAGATTAAAAGGGTCTCAGAACACTGATGTACGTAATTTATATATGACTAGCGACTCGGCGTAGCTCTTCATGGAAATCTACCAAATATATATTTCTAATACATATAAACCTTCTTCTTGAATCACTCTATCTAACGCAGAAAATTTTATTAAAATCCGTTGAGTAGTTTAAAAAGATCTAAGCAAACAGGCAGCGGAAGTGACTTTATTTTATACTATTTATATATTCCTATTCCCATTTCTACTAGTAATCACACTAATATATAAAGGCGAAAGTTTGTGTGTATGTTTATTACTTCTTCACGAAAAACTACTGAACGGATTTGGATAAAACTTTACAGTAATATAGCTTATATATCAGAATAACACATAGGCTTTTCATCAAACTCATACGGGTGGGGTTATCCTTGGATAGGTTGCCGTAAACCTATGAAATTGCCGTTTTGTATGCAATAACTGAAAGTACTTATTTTTTCAAACTTTTTTTATTTCTGTTATTCGAAGTAAGCACCCATGCAATCGACGCATCTTTGCCAACGCATTGGCAGTTTATTGATGAACTTCTTGTAAAAATCAGCTGGACGGGAGGCAACAAACTCTTCAAAGGCATTTTGTACCGCCTATGGAGAATTGAATTTTTTACCCACTAAAAAGTTGTCTAAATTTTGGAAAAAGTAATAGTCGGTAGGTGCAAGGTCTGGTGAGTATGGCGGATGAGGGAGAGCTTCCAACCCCAGCTCTTGCAGCTTGGAGACTGTCTGTTGCGAACTGTACCAAATGATGTTGTCAGTTCAGACAGTCTCCAAGCTGCAAGAGCTGGGGTTGGAAGCTCTCCCTCATCCGCCAAGAAGGGCATCAATAAACTGCCAATGCGTTAGCAAATATGCGTCGATTGCATGGGTGATCACTTCGAATAACAGAAATAAAAAAGTTTGAAAAAATAAGTACTTTCACTTATTGCATACAAAACGGCAATTTCATAGGTAAAGACCTATTATCATTTTTTTCTAAACTGAATAGTTTGCGCGATACTTCCAAAGTGGTAAAATGTGTCCCCCCCCTGTAACTTCTAAAATAAGAGTATGATAAAACTAAAAAAATATATGATGTACATTACCATGCAAACTTCCACCGAAAATTGGCTTGAACGAGATCTAGTAAGTAGTTTTTCTTTAATACGTCATAAATAGTAAACCGCAAAAGGAAAAATACACTATTATTAAAACATCGATCAAGGTTACAACGAACTACAAGAACGTTTATATTATGTTACTTGCTGCTTCGGAACTCTTCATGGGCGAGTCCGACTCGCACTTGGCCACTTTTTTATTTATTTATTTAGATTAGAATTACGATCTAAACGAGACGTCTTAACAGTAAATACACACATCAAAAGTGTCTAGGGATCAAGCATTTTTATGCGGATTTCTTGAGATTGAGATGTGGCTTTGGCCCTGGCCTGCTCAGTCGCCAGACTTGAACCCGATTGAGCATGCATGGGATATGCTACAGAGAAGAGCTCTGCCGAATATGGAGGGTATCCAGTCGCAAGAAGACCTTTTTTTGTTGTTGCAACGAACATGGGCGGCCATTCCACAGCGTGATTTGGATGAACTCATTTTGAGTATGCCAAACCGATTCTTGTGTTGTTAGTGTTCGCGGTAGAAACACGGATTATTAATTGTTTAAGTTACCTAATAAAATTTTAAAGAAAACTGTTATTTCAGTCTTTTTTTCGAACTTTAATGTTAGTGGTTCAAATGTCAAAAATCCCTTTATTAGGAAAATGGCAAATTTCTTTATTAATGCAAAGGTGACTTGGTTTATCGTTACTGTGACAAACGAAAACACTTTATTTGATGAATCCTTAAAGAATTTTTTAATTAATATCAATCAGGAGAAAAGTTATTGCAAAAATATATGTTGATCCCTAGACACATATGTTGATCCCTAGACACTTTTGATGTGTGTAGTAAAAGTACTAATAATTAATATTTTTATTACCTCAACCGCGGTATAATTTGCACCATTTTCAATACACATTTTCCGTATCATATTAACCCCCATTGGCGAAGGAGGAGAAGGAGGAGATCTTTCGAAGGTGTCGAATCTGTTAAGGCGGTACCCCTCCACCGCCACCGCTAAAAATAAACATACGTATCAATTTACACTATTTTCATACACCATGGATTTGACAATTGTATATGGCGTGTTATCGGTTTGATAATTCTATCATATCATTTAGAAGGAGCTCATGCACCTTCTTTTTAAATGCGAAACACTAACCGTTTTATCCTAATTTCAAAGCATTCCAGAGTAGTACTGCTTGAACGAAGAACGAAGAGTTCACGAAGTCTGAATTGTGGAAGAGACACGAGAGAAGTAGATTGATTTCTGAGCGAAGACATGATTGGAAGATAGGGAGCGAAGTACGTAGGTGAGGATGGGGAGGTAAGAAATGAAAATAAAGAGGTTAGAGCTCGCTGATTGCGGCGCAGGCGAATGGGTAACCAAAAAAAAAACAAACCAAAGTTGGGAACGTAAAGCAGACAGATGGTTATACTTGAAAATGAACCGAATGTCTAGCTTATTGAGGAGGTCTGCATTCAGGTCGAGATAACATACCTCACCATAGTCGATTAATGGATTGATCAAGGACTGCATAAGTGTAGTTTTAGTGTTAGGAGGTAGGAAGTTCTTGATTCGATATAGTGTTTGCAGGTTTCCAGTTACCTTTAATATACATCCTGTGGTGCGGGGGACTTAACACATTACATGAAACGGACACAAAGAACACCCAGACTCAGAACAACAATTTGTGGATCACACTAAGTTTTGTACCATGTGGGATTTGAACCCACAACACTTGGCGCAGTAGAAACCGGTGTAGCGACCGCTTAAACCACTAAGCCAACCGTGCAGTCAAATCATTACTAACGATCTGAAATACACACATCAAAAGTGTCTAGGGATCAAGCATTTTTATGCGGATTTCTTGAGATTGAGATGTGGCTTTGGCCCTGGCCTGCTCAGTCGCCAGACTTGAACCCGATTGAGCATGCATGGGATATGCTACAGAGAAGAGCTCTGCCGAATATGGAGGGTATCCAGTCGCAAGAAGACCTTTTTTTGTTGTTGCAACGAACATGGGCGGCCATTCCACAGCGTGATTTGGATGAACTCATTTTGAGTATGCCAAACCGATGTTCTTGTGTTAGTGTTCGCGGTAGAAACACGGATTATTAATTGTTTAAGTTTCCTAATAAAATTTTAAAGAAAACTGTTATTTCAGTCTTTTTTTCGAACTTTAATGTTAGTGGTTCAAATGTCAAAAATCCTTTAATTAGGAAAATGGCAAATTTCTTTATTAATGCAAAGGTGACTTGGTTTATCGTTACTGTGACAAACGAAAACACTTTATTTGATGAATCCTTAAAGAAAATTTTAATTAATATCAATCAGGAGAAAAGTTATTGCAAAAATATATGTTGATCCCTAGACACATAGTTGATCCCTAGACACATAGTTGATCCCTAGACACTTTTGATGTGTGTATGTCCTGGTATTATTTTAGTGAGAAGTTGCATGATATATATAAATACTGAAAGTGAAGATGTTGAACACCTTTTCTAAGAAAAATAAAGGATATTTCGCAGTTCACTTACCCAAAGCCAATACAGTTAAAACAAGCATTTTCAAGAATTTGTAGTTCATTGCATTCAAGGATTTGAACGCAAATATATTTACTACAATAGTGCCTTCCATTATATAGACGTTGAAACAAGGAAAAAGAAGCTTTATGGAAATAACTAATTAAACTTGTTTTGAATTTTAGAACAATAGTTTTATGTAATAATAACCTGTTAGATATCACTAAAGCAAATAATAAAATCTAATACAGATAAAATTAATGAAATAATAGCATAGAAAATGTTTATTTCATCAACATGGCTCTTCCTACGCGGTTGAGTATGGTTGTATAGTCTAAACTGTAAATGGTGTTGTATCTCTAAATTGTATGTTTAAGCATTTTAAGTTTTAAATTTCCCGGTGACCTGTAATGTTTAAGAACTGAAAACGTTCTTCGAGGTTTTATTTAAATACTTTAAAATTCGAATTCATTGAGTCTTAACTCGATAGGTTTTAAATCTTTCTTATTTTAGAAACACTTATTGCCTATCTTTCGATTGCATCATTAGACCTGTTGGTGGCTATGTCGGACTCGAACCGACTTAGAACCGCACGCAGTCTCGGGTTCTAGAAGCCGGAGAACCAGGTTCTCCGGCTTCTAGTATCCCTTTTTATTTATCTAGTAACCCTTTTTATTTTATGTTTTTATTATCAGAATGGACCAAGAGCTACTGAATTTTCGACTAACGGTGTGTCTGTAAGGCTAAAAACTCTTGTAGTGATAAGTCATAACGTGCGTAACCATCGCCTGGCAGGCTCTGCACATCATCATCTTTCAAAAAAACTTGTTCCTATAAGACTGACATTTTCTTAGGATTTAGTTCATTCATTAAGAAGTTCAACAAGTACAAATTATTAAAAATAAAAAACCCGACTGCGTCAATATTTAACAATAAAAACATATAAGTTTTATACATATTCGTAATCACCGTAAAAGAATCTTTATTTTGATACCACACTCGAAAACATTAATTTTTTAAATTACTTTTTGGCGCCAAAAATCCTTATTTTTTTATTTTTTTTTATTTTGATGTACTAACTGTCACTCTCACGACTAAGACGAATCTGTTGACACCACTCACATAAAAATACGGCAAGCCGTTTAGGCTCTAGGGCGTGCCAAAGAAATATACATACATACATACACTCGAAACACATAACCCTCCTTTCGCAGTCGGGTAAAAACAAAATGACAGGCGATTCCGATGAGCACAAGTACCTGCCAGGCGAACAGAAAGACACACCTTTCTTCAATTGCATCATCAATGTAAACAAATTTTATTCTGTAAAGTTGTAATTCATATATATATATGTTAGTCTGAGCGATTTAAAGAAAGTAGGAACAATGATAGCGGTACTGGCTAGCATATTTTCTTGACATGTGAGGAGAAAGATGGCACTGGAGTGCAAATAAAAATGTGTCTAAGCACACTTGGTCGATCCTAACACGACAAACTTTTCATTATTAGTCATAAATAACATTAAATCGTCGGAAGCATCTAAATCAATGCAATATACATGTCAACAAATCGATATCAATATATACGATTTTTTATGAATAAAAATAAAGCATTGCCCACACTATTGTGCGTATGACACATACAAAATGTACATATACATAAATGTATGTATGTCAAAGCCAAACTAAAAGATGATTATTATTTTTCTATAGTCCCGTGGTATTAGGCCCGTGATACCTCTCGAATCAATCCTCTAAAACGATTCTTACCGCCGCAATAACGGCGTGCCCATGCATCAGGGTCAGTAAAAAAAGTACTCATCGGCACTAGGCAAAACAAATAAACTCAAAGCCAGACAAAGAAAAACGATGTAAACATGTTGATGAAGAAAAGTTTTGAAGAGGAATGGCAAGGTAATGAGGAGCTAGAATAATTAAGAAAATACATAATTATAACGGTGATGGCGAAGTACCATAATTCAGATCAAGAAGAACAAGAAATATGAAAACATGTAGGTGAAATTTCAAATTACTAAGATGAAGTTATTAATACAATATAGCTTTCTAAATAATAAAGCTAACTAAACCAAAAAATATTATGAAATATTAGTGCAATAGAACTATTGTTGTTTATAATAAATTTACTTTGTTTTAATTAAATAATAAAACCACACTACAAAGGTGATAAGCCCAAGCTTGATACCAGCTCCTAAGTAAACATTTTAATTACCACTTATCGCTAAATAACAAAATTTGATAAAAAAACATACCGTAAAAAAATTGCCATTTGATATATACGTAAAGACACGTAAACGGTGTTTACGTGTCACATTTACAATATACAACTGAACAGTAAAATTGGAAATTAAAGACAATGTGAGGCTTAAGCATTTTGACGGATTCTTTGCAAAAAGTCGTGACGCAAGAAATATAAGTGTTAATTATTTACTTTATGTGTGAAACATTGGTAATGGTAATTGGAAATGGTGTGAAACTGCACGTTTGGCCTAGTGGTTTAACGGTCACCACGCCGTTTCCTACTTCGGCAAGTGTCGTGGGTTCAAATCCCACGTGGGACAACACTTTGTGTGATCCACAAATTGTTGTTCTGAGTCTGAGTGTTCTTTGTGTCCGTTACATGTATATTTGTAAAGTCCCCCGCGACACAGGATTTATTCCTAGTGCGGGAGTTGTCTTTTAAAAAAAAAAAAAAAGAAAGGAATCAGTATTCTTGCTATGAAAAATTAGATTATGAATACTATATCAAGTCATGCATTTCAGCCAAAGACCACAGATGCATAGTCCGCTTACAATCAGTCGAAATGATCACGCGTTAAAAGAAGTACTCTCCGCGAAATTTTTGGGTTTGGCCATTGATAGACAGTTAAACTGGAAGGAACATGTAGCTCAACTATGCAAAAGGATCAGTAGCTCTGCATATGGACTATATAAATTATCAAAAATTGTTGATACTGACGCCCTCCTTACTGCGAATCACGGTCTATCTGAGTCAAATTTACGATATGGCATCATTTTCTGGGGTAACTCAACAAATTGCCCTGTGTGTGATATGAATCTGCATATCATGAGTAAAATATTTGAAACAAAACTGAAATAAACTGAATTTCTAATAATTAGTAACGCCATAGTAACTTAATAAGTCCGTTTCTTCATTCCTTCCATGAAATTCTAATAATTAAAAAAAAAACATACCGATGAAATTGAGAACCTCCTCCTTTTGGAAGTGGGTTAATAAATAATAAATATTTCGTACATCTAACACACAACGCCGTCTAGTCCCAAGCTAAGCAGAGCTTGTGTTATGGTCCTAGACAACTGATATAAATACATATAATCTTTTTTTTTGTAAATACATATATATTATACATAGAAAACACCCAAACTCCGAAATATTTGCAGATCATAAAAACATTTGGTCCGACCCGGGAATCGAACCAGAGACCGCACACCAGTCGCATACGCTACCACTGCGCCACCGAGGCAGTTTAATGCCTATATTACCTTTAAAAATATATTCTTACTGTTTTCTGTACGATAACGAGCAGGTCACTTCGTTTTAAAAGATATAAATACAATAGTACCATTGTTGTTTTTAATAAAGGAATTAGTTTTAATTAGATGGTAAAACCATATTCTAGGCTGCAACGGTGACTAGTTGGCTGACGCGACGGTAGATAATGCGGTGTGGCAATAAGTTTGCCTCGTACAAATTGTATTGTTGAAATTGTACCAGGAAGTGTAAATAAAATAAAAGTCAAACTCAAGCTCGAACTAGTTCATGAGTAAACATTTTAATTATATTATCGCTTATCGGCAAATAGAAAATTTTGAAAAAGAAACATAGTTTCATAAGAATGTCCATAATCTGCTATTTTATCTTTAAACTACGTTTTCATCCCACCAGCTCGTAAAGAGTATTTTTGCCCTTCAAAATCTGAGTGTAAAAGCCGTTTTTATCCTGTAGAGAATAAAGTAAATTGAATTTAGAACGTCGCTCGGGTGCACTAAGTTTGTGAATTCAAAACATCATTATACCTATTTACTTCACCTCCATGGTGCCGAATTAATCATACAATATTTTTCAATTAGTTAAAAACTTAGACTTGGAACCTTCTTGGTGTAGTTTTTTTTTATTTGCTCTGGCCGCACCATTTTCTTCTTAAGTAACTATAGCAACGTAACTTTCAATTTTTGTTTTAATAATAATAATAGTTTATTGAGTCATAAATAATTACAATGTTAACTTAAATATAATAGTCAACTGAACATTGGGATCATGCTAGGATGTTAACGAGTCAAACCAGGTGTCGCAACCAAAGCCCTTGCTAAGTAATAAGATAACTTGTATTAAGGGCCCGGTCCACGCCCCTGACATAAGTTAGGTAACATTAAAATTAACGTTAAAGCTCATATTAACAAATATTTAGTTAAAGTACGAACTGGTGTTTTATCTTACAGTGGACATTAATCTGGTTTTGTGTGTGTGCGCGTGTGTGTGTGTGTGTGTGTGTTTGTGTGTGTGTGTATGATGTGTGCATGCGTTTATATGTGTGAGAGTCTGTACCTGTAGGGATTAAGATGGATTATTTTCAGAATGAAGAAGTCGTTCTGTGTCTTCGTAGTTCTTAGTCAAAAGCCAATTTGCCAGAGTTTTCTTAAGAGGGGTGCTTGGTAGAGAATAAAAATTTAAATGTTTATTTAGTTTGTTGTATAATTGAGGGCCTTGGAAACAAAGAAACCGCTTCGTGAATGAATAGTTGTATTTTTTATGGTCGCATATCTTGTCTTTGCGTCTTTATGTTATAGTAAGAAAAGGAGTCGCTTGATGTTGTCTTAGGAGCTCCGCCCCAAACGGAAATGCAATATGACAAAAGTGATTGACAAAGAGCGAGGTAGACTCCTTTGACAATCTGAACCCTCGCTACATGTCGAAGATTCTTAAAGACGAATATCAGTTTTCTGATCCGTGCTGTCAGTGAGTCTATGTGAGCAGTGAAATTCAAGCCGTCATCGAGAGTCACACCTAGATATTTGGTGGTGTCTGCACGTGCCAGTTTAGGGCAAGAGCAGTGCACAGTACTTGAGTTGGGACATGAATGTGCGATTAGGTAATATGAGTCTGGAAGCTGGGTGGATTTGCGCATAGTGAAACAGAGCACTTTTGTTTTGTCTTTGTTGAGTGAAAGTTGGTGGTCACCAAGCCATTGTATAACTATGTTTAGTCCCATTTGTGCTGCGTCAAATACTTCATGCCAGGTGTTTCCCATGAAGGTTAGTGCGGTATCATCAGCGAATGTTGTGATTTTGCCATTCGGGAAAGGAAGGTCACACCACTGGTTCACGTATATTAAGAACAGTGTCGGACTAATGACGCTCCCCTGGGGCACCTCAGAAACTACAGGAAGGTCGTTACTTAAATAATTGACAATCTTTACATACTGTGTCCTGTTGTTTCCTTGAAAATTTACAGTGGAAGGTCGCGTATTCCCAGTCCTTCGAGTTTCAACAATAACTTGGGAATAGAAACTGTATCAAAAGCTTTTTTAAGGTCTAGAAAAATAGTCAGTACTTTTTTTTTTGGTCCATACTGTTTACTATGAAGCTTGTTAGGCATCCAGAACGGCATCATTAGTCGATTTATGCTGCCGGAAACCATATTGGGACGAAGATAAAAGGTTTTTATCTTACAAATATTTGATAAGTCTCTTGTTGATGATGCGTTCTAAGATTTTGGAAATAGAAGAGAGTACAGCAATGGGACGATAATGATTGATACAGTTTCTACTCCCTCCCTTGTGTATGGGATGTACGATAGCCTTTTTCAGGCATTTGGGAAATACTAAAATAATAATTTATATAGAAACAAAACAAATTTATTTTAACTAAGTGTTTTTGTAATTGTGATTTTTTAATATAAAAAAATATATTACAGAATTTCTTCATAAACAATATTACTTGTTTTTTCATTTGTGTCAGTGAGTATAGACAGGCATTGCGCACTGCTTACACGTGACAAAGCTACATAAAGCTGGCCATGAGAGAAATAGGACTTTCGCCGATCTACACCAACACGACTCATAGTCTGACCCTGGGCTAAACTCACACTTAATGGGAACTGCACACGTTTAAGTCTATACGGATAGTTATTTGGGATGAGCGATATTCGTGGAATGCAAACACGCTGTCTTGCACCACATCCAGTCAACATTTGTGCCTCTATCATGTTCCGTTGGAGCGTTATAACTTTTAAATGTGTGCTGTTACACAATTTTGGTGGACTCTATTTTCTCATTAATATTATAGGCACTCCAACTTTTAATTTGATAATATTATGGAAGACCATTTGCGGGACAAAGAATTTAAAAACTTAACTGGATACGTCGTAGCTTCATCTTGGTCGACAACACTGTTAATATCAGTGTACTCAACTTGTGACCCTTCAACTTGCTCCATAATAATATTATTTATTTTTATCACTTCTTGGTTTCAAGGTGATAAAATTGCTTACTCACAAAACCAAGAATCTTCCTGAGTTGTGATATTAGTAACATTTCCATAAACTGATAATATGAGTCGTTTAAGTGAAGTTACAACCTCGCATAAATCGTCTCGAAGTGAGATCAGCCCTTCTTCTTTCTGATATCTACAGTCACCTAATTGAAAAGCAAATCGGAAAACATTTATCGTTTTGGTTTCCTCCTCTGCGCACTCTCATATTAACAGTGAGTTTTAGTTTTGGAATATGAGGCCAAAGGGTTGAACTCTTGAGACACGTATTTATTTTGTCAGTTCGGGTCCCCCGTGGTACTATGGGTGGAGTCAGCCTAAAATCACCACAAAACAAAACTGTAATTCCACCCATGGCCCGATCACTTTGGCGAATGTCCCTCAACATCCTGTTTATATCCTCAACTGCCTTGCAAAGTGCCATTATACACTCATCCCATGAAATTAAATGACAGTCACGTAGAACTCTCGTTTTGTCACTATTTTGAGACACGTCACAAACAGGTTGTTCTGTTAATTCCGATTGTAAGGGAATTTTAAAACGTCGTGTGTGTAGTTTTATCACCAGACAACAGTGTCAGAGGATGCAAAAGCAAGTGATATTTTACCATCTGGTCGTAATTGTGAGAGAATAACTTTTGTGAGAAAAAAATTCCCAGTGCCTCTAGAAAAAGCCTTTCACCCAAAGAATTATTGGCACTTTTGCAAACACGATGGAAAATACTCTTTTGTTCGTCCTTTTGAGTCGGAATACCATCGCGAAGAGTGTAAAAGCTTCTTAGAATCGTAATTACTTACAGATGAGTACTCCCGATTACTACACTCTTCGTTAGAAATGGCTTCGGGTAACCCTTAATAAGGTTAAAAATTTCCACCAATAGGCAAAACAGCGATTAGAAATAATTTCCCGTTGTTGGTGGTTCAATTCGCTGATAGAAATATTTCCATGCATATCGCGAATGTGATCTTCGACTAAGTTGTTTTGGTATTTTTGTCACAATTGGCCAGCATCTGAAAGTCACTGACGCATGCTTCATTGAGAGCGTCATCCCAATGTTGGTCGTCATCGAGCAGATGTCGTGCTCCGCAAGCAGCTTGAAACGATGGGTGTTGCGTGTCATCGACTTTTTCAAAGCTTCGAATAAAGTAGGCCTTCGGATACCGATAACACTCGGCATTGCTCGGGTGCACTGTTGTACTCTTACGATGACGTGTTCTTTAAAAAAATCAGGAACACCCTCTACTGGAGTGCCTCTTTTTCTACGGTTAAACCTTCCTTGTTGTATGTAAAGTACGCTGGCGCTTCATCACAGTGCAAAGTGTTGGTAAAATCATCAGTCTGACATAGCACTGAAGACATAGAATGCCAATAAAGTGATCTGTCGAGGATTTCCTAAACGCTCAATCGCATTTTCATATATATTCGCTGGCCTCCTTCCAGGTTAAAGCGACATGCGTCACAGGTGGGTGTCTTTCGTTGACTGGGAAACTGAGTATACGCCACACAGCTTCGTATGAACTTAAGTAGCGGCCAGACTGAAATCTTGTTACTTAGTCACACCCATTTCGTAAATCGCAATAGTGACTTGATCGCTTCCTTTATTTACGTACTTACAAATATATTTGATAGACTGTTGACACAGTCCACACTGATGCACATTTCGACATTTATGTATGTGGGCGTTAAATGGTTTGGATAAAACTGGAGAGAATGGTACTACCCATCTATTATTATCAACCATCATCGGATGTTGGCCACGTAATCTAATTTCTGCAGCAAATACTCCTTGTTGCTGGGAACGTCGGCGGTACTTGGGGTAGACATTCTCGCCTGTTATAGTTTGTTAAATCATGGCTTTTGGGTACCGATTTATACACTGACCGTTATGCATGCACGGAGAGTTGGTATTTAATGCACAGCATAGGCCATGTACTATGTGCTTTTATAGATATGTTTTATTACACTTTGACAGGTAATGAATAGATGACGCTGGCTTTAAACTCTAGACCCGATATTTAAGTTATTCTATGGCAAGGAGACGTTGATAATCACAACGTATGCGCCTGTCCAGTAGTATTTGCATGAAAGCTGAACAACAGACAGACAGACAAAAATTTATATCTGATATTCCGATCTTCAAAATAAAGTATAGCCTATATGTTGCCGAGGATTGATAGTTATATAATAAAAAAAGTTTCATCACAATCCGTCCAGTAGTTTTTGCGTTAAAACCGGACAACAGACAGACAGACAAAAATTTCTAAATTATTTTTTTTGGCTTGTGTGGCTTGTATGAAGACCCCTAGTTGTATTTTTTTTAGTTTTTATTCAATGTACAGAATTGAACTTTTCTACAGTTTTATTACATGTATAGATTTTTATAATGGTGTTTACAGTACGCTTAGGTAATTTCCTTTGTTTTAGACAGACCGGGTTATGGTTTGTTACAAAAGAGTCAATTATTACAGCAAGTGCTTGTTGTTTTGTTTTAATCATAATATGATCTAAACAAGCAGACTCACGAGTTGCATGCGTATGGGCAGGGAGAAGACCGTGGAAAGCCAGCAAGCTGAGGTAGTCTGATAACCTGATTTGAACAGGGAGTATTGATTATATTGAGATTTATGTCTCCGATCTATTGTATGTATATATATTGTATGTATATATATATATATATGTATATACTAGCTGTTGCCCGCGGCTTTGTTTGCGTGGAAGTTGATTATATGTATTTAATTAAAACTGTGTAAGTATCTATGAATACTGTGTTCATGTTTTTAAACGTATTTATTTATAATCAATAGTCCATTAAAATTGACTTTCGTACACACCTTCGACCCTTATTTTAACCCCTTTAGGCATATAATTCCCATAAATGCTGATATAAGTATTCATTTATTTGTAATCAAAAATTGTAAATTAAAAAATGACGGACTTCCAGTCTAGCCTAGGGATAGAATATTCAGAAACGCTTAAATACGTATCTCATCATCATCATCGCAGTCCACTGCTGGACATAGGCATCTCCAATTGCACTCCACTTGGTTCGATCCTCAGCTTCTCTCATCCAGCTCCTGCCAGCCGTCTTGGGCAGATCATTATTCCACCTGGCCTGTGGACGTTCTTCGCTACGTTTGCCGAGACGCGGTCACCACTCACGAACCCGTTTACCTCAACGGTTATCAGTTCTGCTGCTAATATGGCCAGCCCACAGTCACTTCAGCTTGCTTATCCTGTGGGCTATGTCAATGACCTTGGTTCTCTACCGGATCACCTCATTTTTGATGCGATCCCTTAGAGAAACGTTGAGCTTTTGTGATGAGAAAAATAAATAATAATTATTATTATAGCCCTCTCCATAGCACGCTGAGCGACTTTGAACTTGTGGACCAGCCGTGTCGTAAGTGACGGAGTTCCTTACAAACTTTCAACCCCTATTTCACCCCTTAGGGGTAGAATATCTAGAAATGCTTCAATACGTATCTACTAATTTTTAATCAGTAGCCCAAAACTAAATTTTCATGTTTCTCACCTAAAAAATGACGGACTTCCTTACAAACTTTCAACCCCTATTTCACACCTTTAGGGGCATAATATCCAAAAACTCCTAAATACGTATCTAATCATTTTTATTTAGTATCCCAAAAATAAAGTTTCATATTTCTTATTTAAAAAATTACGGACTTCCATACAAACTTTCAACCCTATTTCACCCCCTTAAGGGTAGAATATCCAGAAACGCTTAAATATATATTTACTCTTTTTGAATCAGTAGCCCAAAAATAAAGTTTCATATTTCTTATTTGAAAAATTACGGACTGCCATACAAACTTTCAACCTCTATTTCACCCTCTTAAGGGTAATATGCAGACACGCTTAAATACGTTTCTACTCTTTTTTAATCAGAAGCCTAAAAATAAAGTTTCATGATTCTAACTTAAAAAAAGACAAACTTCCATAAAAAAATTCTACCTCTATTTCACCCCCTTAAGAGTAGAATATCCAGAAACGCTTAAACACGTATCTACTCTTTTTTAATCAGTAGCCCAAAAGTAAAGTTTCATGTTTCTTACTTAAAAAATGACGAACTTCCATACAAACTTTCAACCCCTATTTCACCCCCTTAGGGGTAGAATATTTAGAAACGCTGAAACACGTATCAATTCATTTTTAATCAGCAGCCAAAAACAAAAGTTTCATGTTTCCAACTTCAAAAATGACGGACTTCCAGACTGACCTATATACGAAATAACAGCCCCTATTTCGCCCCTTAGGGGTAGAATATCCAGAAACGTTTAAACATGTATCTACTCTTTTTTAATCAGTAGCCCAAAACTAAATTTTCATGTTTCTCACTTAAAAAATGACGGACTTCCTTACAAACTTTCAACCTCTATTTCACCCCCTTAGGGGTAGAATATTAAAAAACGTTTAAATACGTATCGATTTATTTTAAATCAGTACCGCAAAAATAAAGTTTCATGTTTCTTACTTAAAAAATGCCGAACTTCCATACAAACTTTCAACCCCTATTTCACCACCTTAGGGGTAGAATATTCAGAAACGCTGAAACACGTAACAATTCATTTTTAATCCGCGGCCAAAAACTAAATTTTCATGTTTCTCACTTAAAAAATGACGGACTTCCTTACAAACTTTCAACCTCTATTTCACCCCCTTAGGGGTAGAATATTAAAAAACGTTTAAATACGTATCGATTTATTTTAAATCAGTACCCCAAAAATAAAGTTTCATGTTTCTTACTTAAAAAATGACGAACTTCCATACAAACTTTCAACCCCTATTTCACCACCTTAGGGGTAGAATATTCAGAAACGCTGTAACACGTAACAATTCATTTTTAATCAGCAGCCAAAAACTAAAGTTTCATGTTTCCAACTTCAAAAATAACGGACTTCCAGAGTGACCTATATACGAAATAACAGCCCCTTTTTCACCCCTTAGGGGTAGAATATCCAAAAACTCCTAAATACGTATCTAATCATTTTTATTTAGTAGCCCAAAAATAAAGTTTCATATTTCTTAATTAAAAAATTACGGACTTCCATACAAACTTTCAACCCCTATTTCACCCCCTTAAGGGTAGAATATCCAGAAACGCTTAAACACGTATCTACTCTTTTTTAATCAGTAGCCCAAAAGTAAAGTTTCATGTTTCTTACTTAAAAAATGACGAATTTCCATACAAACTTTCAACCCCTATTTCACCCCCTTAGGGGTAGAATATTAAGAAATGTTTAAATACGTATCTATTTATTTTAAATCAGTACTCCAAAAATAAAGTTTCATGTTTCTTACTTAAAAAATGACGAACTTCCATACAAACTTTCAACCCCTATTTCACCCCCTTAGGGGTAGAATATTCAGAAACGCTGAAACACGTATCAATTAATTTTTAATCAGCAGCCTAAAAATAAAGTTTCATGTTTCTAAGTTCAAAAATGACGGACTTCCAGACTGACCTATATACGAAATAACAACCCCTATTTAACCTCTTAGGGGTAGAATATCCAGAAGCGCTTAAATACGTATCTACTCTTTTTTAATCAGTAGCCCAAAAGTAAAGTTTCATGTTTCTTACTTAAAAAATGACGAACTTCTATACAAACTTTCAACCCCTATTTAACCCCCTTAGGGGTGGAATTTCAAAAAATCCTTTCTTAGTGCTCACTTACGTCATATAAAGAACCTACTTGCAAAATTTCAGGATTGTAGCTTCAGCGGTTTGGGCTGTGCGTTGATCTCTGGGTATGTCAGTCAGTCAGTCAGTCAGTCAGTCAGTCACCTTACTCTTTTATATATATAGATATATATTTAATTGAAATGTCTGTTTGTAATATTAAAATAATCGCTTTTTACGAAATGCATATGTGTATGTATACACGGTACATATACTAAAATATTATTTTTTTACAATTTCTGTTACATTGTCTGTCTGTCAGTCGGTCTGTTTGTTCCGGGTAATCTCTGGAACGGCTGGACTGATTTTGACGGGCCTTTACTGGCAGATAGCTGATAATCTAAGGAGTAACTTAGACTAGCTTCGTCCCGCGGTGTAACTCGCGGTACGACAAAAATTGCGGGTAACACCACGGGGTTGAGCGAGTACCTAAGTATTTTTGAAATAATTTAAAAATAAATCTGTAATACTTACCTATCATAATGTAGTACCTAATAAATATTAATACCTAAACTGAAATAAAGTATCTTGTGTTTGTTAATGCTTTTTTTGCATTTAGTTGTTTCCTCGCTGAGGTGGAATGAAAAGTTACGTGTTGCACTCGAGTGCAAAGATTTTTCACCTCGTGCTCTTTTTCATCCCTCGCTGACGCTCAGGATTCTAATTTTTGATTCACTCGCTACGCTCGTGATTTAAATTTTAGAATCCTTCGCTTGCTCGGTCATCAAAATTGAGCACGCGGTTAAAAAGCAACTTTGCACTCTTGTATAACAAATAACTATTACATGTTACAACTGCAATAAACAAGTGAAAACGGTAAAATTGGAAATCAAAGAGAAAGTGTTCCTTATGTATTTATTTCAAACAATTTGTGCAGACAGCAGGTAGATAACAGCTAACTATAGTTCTTTTTGGATTGATTGGTAGATTGTTCAGCCAAAAATCTCCTTTACATGGGTAAAGGAGATTTTTTAGAGGAAAATCACCCGACAAACATGTTACATGACTTTGCGACTTTGTAACACCTTATTGTTGAGAAACGGGTGTTGTGTCCCTACGTAGCCCCTTTTGGTACTCCTGCAGACACGTTGATTGGCTGAAAAGTGATATATTTTTATTACGTTATATATATATATACCTACTTATGTGAATATGCTTACTAACTACATATTATAAGTAAGCCTATTTAAAACAAACAAACTGAATTTCTCAACTAGTGACTCACTACTCTAGTAACTAAATAAATGATTTCTTTCATTCCTACCATGAAAATATAATGCCTATTTATTAAGTTTTACTGTTTGTTGCACGCTAAAGATTACTCAGGTAGGTACGTTGGTTTCGATAACAAAATCTATAAAAAACTTTTTATTTTCGTGTGCTCTCCTGATATAAGACAGTACCTACAGAAACATCTATGAGTTTATCTAATTAATATTGTTGACATTGATAGTAGGTAGTAGAGCCACGCTGATTTCAGCACGAACGGGCCGGCTCGACCGGGGCGGTACTACCCTCGCACAGAAAATCAACGTAAAATTACAGCATTCGTGTTGTCGTGTTTCGTTGGTGAGTGCGAGACCGGAGGCCAAATGATGCAGAAGACAACTTTTATTACACTTCACATGAATATGTTAAAAATAGTGCCTAGGCTATAAATATAATGAACTATCAGTATTAAACAAACCAAACTTACCTCTTCGGAGATACTTTGTCTAACAATTTCTCCAACCCTGTTTACAAGCCTTGAAGAAATAGAATTGTGGCAGGTTTCCACGCTTTGAGTAACACATTTTAGAAGGTCATCAAATATGCGATGGCCTCCCTGCAAAATAAAAAAAAGAGATTATGTGAAACTTTGTAAATTAGACGAGTAAGAAAATGTAAATGAGAACACAGCATAGAAGAAACACAGATAAATCTAAATAGAGACGAAATAGGCGTCAGAGGCAAAAGGCTAGGGCTGTGTCAGAAGTATAGGAAATGATTTAATCTTAGTAAGTTTTAGTGGTGAAAGGCCGCTTATTTAAACGAGAAAAAAGTGACCTAAAATGCTACCTTGCGGAACACAATGACATAAACTCGTAGGAAGGTACACATTATATACTTCAATATTTTCTCATTTGAAACTTGCATTGAAAATTTTCTAAAAGATAACTGCCTTAATGCAAGTACACTTCAGATTCTGATTTCTCTTAGTTTTTCCTATAGGGTTTAAATAAATCGTATCAAACGCCATAACAAAAACTAAGAACAAGTTAAAACTTTTTGAATACACTTTGCTTTAACAAGCAAAGTGTATTCAAAAGTTTTAATTCGTACTGATTTCACATACTTTTCCAGATGTATTTTCATATTTTTTTTCAATTACTGATAACAAAGATATTGGTCTGTTGATATTGATTCGACCTTTCGCACCAACTTTACAGAAGACACTTTTGAGTACATAATTAAATATTTTTTGTAGGATAACATCACATGTGCTATTTCAGAAATTAGCAAATATAGAGACACAATCTGCATATGTCCTGTTAGTGTAAATTTTATGGTTTTGGTGTGTGTTTAACTTTAAGCTAAGGAAACTTTCTTAAAAATATAATTTCCTTCTTGTATTTTGAAATGTAGTTTAGCATAAAGATAACAAAATATAACCATATAGTACTGACGCAAAATTCCAGTAATATATTCAGTTTATTCGATGTCCGCCGTGATTAAGTGTGGAAATTATAATATGACTGTTAAGGCCGGTATTCACTTTCATTAGTGCGAGTGCAGGTGTGTAGTGCGAGTAGTGTCCAATTCTTGTTTAGTGGCTCTGCTTAGTATTCACTATTTTCACGTTCACGTATTTCACGAATTCATTTATTAGCCGTCGACCATTAAGTACAAGAAGCGTGCTTGCCATTGGAAGAAGTACTGAAAGAAGTATTAAACGCGGTAGTGACTGAAACCGAAGAACTTTCGGAGAAGCTGGAAGCTGAACTTGCAAGACCAAGAAAAGTACGGGTTCGAAAATGGATTAAACATTACTAAACCGAAATAAAAAATATAAACAAATAAAACTCCGACGACGCTAAAATACAAAACTACCTGTCCAGACGTGTTTAGTGGCAAGGTAGAGGGCGCGCGGGACGTGGCTACTCGCAGTCCACTCGCAAAAAAATAGAACCCGCTTCTAATCAGACTACTACTACACTACTACTACTACTTACAGCCAACTAATCACTCGCACTATTCAGTCGCTGTTCAAATGTCGCTGTTATTTTCACCTAATCACTAATCACCTGTACCAATCACTAATGAAAGTGAATACCGGCCTTTATGTGCAACATTTAGAGATAGTCGTGTACTACAAAACTTACGGCTGTTGATAAAGTCGAACTCTGTGACATTATTAGCAACGAGCCCTTAGCTATTTCCGAGCACATCATGATATCATAGGTCTTCTCTTGAAAACACTGTGGACCACCCTCCATAATGAATTCTAGAAAACAAAATATAATGAGTGATATGTTACTTCATCTCTTAAAATTTTACTAAAACAGTTAATTGGTGTTCACCAATTCAATTTTATTGTACAATACTTAGCAAGGGCTTTGGTTGCGACACCTGGGCCTGCAGTCTCGACATAGATAGCGATCGTTAAAGTTGCGAATTCGGTAGCTAATTCATATCGTTAACTTTTTAACCATTTTTGGTAGTCTCTACCGTTGCAACTATCGATTTTTATCGGTATCGTATCGTTTTTGCTGTCATTTTGGCAGCCCGCTAACTCGATAAGTATTCGAAAAGGATCGTTAACTGTGAAATATTATAAAAATAGAAAATGTATGAAGATACATATTTATCAGATCGTAATAATATCTTTTGCAAGTGTAGTGCACTAATTTATAATATTAATTGTACATAATGGCGGAGGTTTATTTGACTTATCAATGATAACAAATACCTATACCTATGCCTATACCTATACCTATACCTATACCTATACCTATACCTATACCTATACCTATACCTATACCTATACCTATACCTATACCTATACCTATACCTATACCTATACCTATATCTATACCTATACCTATACATTTACCTTTTTTTTTTTTGATATGCTACTACTATTAAAAATGCGCATAAAATACTCAAATTATTTTAGAAATAATCAAACAATCAAATTTAGAAAAACAACAAAAAAATAAATGCAAAAAGTCAACATCACTTTACAACTTTGCTTCCAAAATGTCAAACTATAGATAGGATTTTCGTTAACTTAGCGACGTCCCTGTTTACGATTTTGCACGGTAATTCATGAGTAGAGACTTGCCCTTGTGATTAAGATCGTTACGGCAAGCGAAAATATTCGTTAACATTTATCGATCGTTAGTTTGAAATTTTGGAAGCAAAGTGGTGCCACGTACAATATCTTGCTTAATTTTAGGGAAGTATTTTAATGTTTCTATTAATTATATTTATTTAATTTGATATTTATAAGGTATAGGTATAGGTATAGGTATAGGTATAGGTATAGGTATAGGTATAGGTATAGGTATAGGTATAGGTATAGGTATAGGTATAGGTATAGGTATAGGTATGGGTATAGGTATGGGTATGGGTATGGGTATGGGTATGGGTATGGGTATGGGTATGGGTATGGGTATGGGTATAGATATAGGTATAGGTATAGATATAGGTATAGGCGTAGGCGTAGGCATAGGTATAGGGATATGTATATGTATATATATAAACTTCGTTCCATCCGGGTGTCCCTTGACACCTCTCAAGTTTTTATTTATAGTTTTAAATCCAAAATACATTTAAATTGTCATTTTTTAATAGGACACATATTTATATCCTTGCAACATTCTGAATCAATTGTTATCATTGATAAGTCAAATAAACCTCCGCCATTATGTACAATTAATAATATAAATTAGTGCACTACACTTGCAAAAGATATTATTACAATCCGATAAATATGTATCTTCATATAATTTCTATTTTTATAATATTTCACAATTAACGATCCTTTTCGAATACTTATCGAGTTAGCGGGCTGCCAAAATGCCTCGATAAGCGATTTGCGACTGTCGTTAAATTGACAGCAAATTCGATACGATCCCGATGAAAATCGATAGTTGCAACGGTAGAGACTTCCAAAAATCGTTAAAAAATTATCGATATGAATTAGCTACCGAATTCGCAACTTTAACCATTTAAAAACCATTTAAACCATTTATTTTTGCTACAAAACAGTACAACATACAATATAGTAACACGTAACAATCATTAACGATCGCTATCTATGTCGAGACTGCAGTCCTTTACGATTTTGCACGATAATTTATGAGTAGAGACTTGCCCTTGTGATTAAGATCGTTACGGCAAGCGAAAATATTCGTAAACATTTATCGATCGTTAGTTTACGATCGTTATGCTATCTATGTCGAGACTGCAGGCCCTGGTTTGACTCGTTAACGTCCTAGCATGATCCCAATGTTCAGTTGACTATTATATTTAAGTTAACATTATAATTATTTATGAATCAATAAACTATTATTATGAGTATTGTAGGTATTTTGTGATGTTGGCTTCCCTTGTCGGCTCTTGCGATACTCACTAGATGAATGGGGTTGGCAACACTACATATTCTTAATACTTCGTCACATGGATAATGAGGCTTACTTACCTGTAATGGTAGAACCATCATTCTCGCATATGTAGTCTAAAACTTGGTCATTCACGTTGTTGGCTACTTTTATCAAATCTTGTTTTTCATGTCCGAAACAGGGAGCCACTACATCCACCATTTTATGATAGCAAGTTTTCATCTCTGGGGTCTTGCGGCAATACCTTGAACAGTGTTAGATAATTAATATGGTGTTCCATAAAATAAACAAACTCTTGGAAATCCATATATCCAGATAATCATTTTAATTTACAATGCTGTGATTGGAAAATAAAAATGACATATATAAAGGTGTTCTCTTATTTTCTATATGTTAGAAATTAATTAATAATAGCCTGAATAAAGTAAAAAAATGTTTATATGAGTTATGATTTTAATGTAAATAGTGTGAACGTAAAGTAAATTAGCTTGGAATTCAATACCAGTACCTACTTATACAAAATCAGTTTGTCAAGTATTTAGTTCTATTGCGTTGTAATAATAATATCGCTTTATTGTACACTAGATTAATTACAATGATATCTTAAAACTCGGAGGTACATGTGGAGGCCTTATCGCTAGAAGGCAATTTCTTACAGGCAACCATTTGTATGATTAGAAATGTTATGACTTTGTATGAAATAAACATATTAATACTAGTACCTGGATGCGATCATCCAGGTAAGGCTTTGCTCGGTATTTTTTTTCTGATAAATTTTCTAAAATGAATCCTAGCTAGATCAGTTCAGTGTTCGTGCTGTCGTGTTTCGTTGGTGAGTGCGAGACCGGAGGCCCAATGATGCAGAAGCATCACTAGCCCGCCATGGTGTGGGTCACCATGCTGCATTGTCTGCATTTGCAGGGAGTATGGTGACCACACTCTTGGATTCTGCTTATGCTTTCCATCAGGCAGAGTAGAGTCATTTTGGCAGGGTCAAACATAAAAAAAGGTCGATTTATCGCCCCTGAAACCCCTTGCATATCTACTAAATTTCTTGAATCATTGAAGCCGTTTCAGTTTCAGATTATATTTTCATTTCAAGGTATTAGATAGATCAGTAAGTTTAAGTGGGGAAAAGTGGGAATACATTGTTAGGTACGAGAGGCAAAAACTTTTTATAAAAAAAAACCGACTTCCAAAAACCATCCAACGAAAAGTCCCTGCCAAAAAACACTAAAAACCGTAAAATAAACTGGCTCTTCATAAATTTCTATGTGCCAATTCTTGTCTATACCTAATTCTTTATTAATTTAAATAGTAGTATTATTATGTGTGCTAGGTACCTAAAATATGTTTGAAGTCGGCGCCAAGCCAAATGTAATAGTAGTTACCACACCACACGGTTCATAAACGACGAAGTTATCCCCGAACACACATAAAAAAAAATAAAAAAAATACGGTCGAATTGAGAAACCTCCTCCTTTTTTTGAAGTCGGTTAAAAAATTATTGCTTATGATTAGCAATAATTGAGGAAAGTTATATATGGCTTGATTATAGAGAGGAAATACAAGCCTACTAGTTTAAAAATAATTTCAGAAAACACATTATTGAAGGGTATACAATTTAGTTATAGGTTGACTCATCAATAAACATTGATTTTTACTTACTTTTTAAACACTTTATTAAAGGCTTCATACGTTTTATTGTTATAGGCCTCTTTAAATTCAGTTTCTAACATTTTCACTCCGAAATGAACTTCCATGCAGTTAACAAATTGTAAAGCTGCAACCTGAAATAAAATACACTTATTTTCGGAGCTATATCATCTCTTATATAAGCTGTTAACAGCCTTAAACTATCCAAGGTACAGGTTAAACATTACCTTTTTTTATTTAATGAAACAATAACAGGTACACACTTAAACTTATATCTAAGATGCCACATAAACTCATTCGAGTTTTTACGTGCATCAGAGTCATCACCAAAGCATATTTAAATCTACTTGCATGCTACACACAATTATTGCTAAATTTATACATATCTAAGGTTACAAAATGAATCAGCATTCTCAAATACTTCATCATATTACATATTTAGTTTCAATTGAAAGACCGAATATACAAATGGGCTATCCTTCACTAGATACAGGTAAACAATTTGAACCTGTAGTTGCTGAGATTAACGCATCCATAAGTAAGTAAGGAAGATTCTTTATTTGCTTAAAATATTGTTGAAACATTGTAGAGATCTTAGGGCTAGTTTTCAGTTCTTCATACTTCGTCTACTGAACTGCATGCCAATATCTATACTAATACTAGCTGATCCAGCAAACGTTGTTTTGCCATAAAAAAAATGGGTATAAAAAATTGATGTTGGTCGATTCTCAGACCTACCCGATATGCACACTAAATTTCGTAAAAATTGGTCCAGCCGTTTCAGAGGAGTATGGTAACTAACATTGTGACACGAGAATTTTATATATACTAATATTATTAATGCGAAAGTTTGAAAGTATGGATGGATGGATGTTTGTTACTCTTTCACGCAAAAACTACTGAACGGATTTGGATGAAACTTTACAGTAACATAGCTTATACATCAGAATAACACATAGGCTACTATTTGCCGCTATAATTGACGTATACGCGGGCGGAGCCGCGGGCAACAACTAGTACAATGATAATTTTACTATCACGCTTAACAAGTGTTTTATAGTGAGGTATATATACTACAAATTACTATATGTGGTAACACAGATCAATATCTGTGTGTGGTAACGTAAGTGGTTGTGAATGACTTTCCAACAATTTTGTGGGTAAGAAAAACATAGATAGCGCTTATTGCAGTGCAGGTTTTCTGTACTCATGTTGTAATATTGGCTTCAATTTTTTTTTTTATGGAATAGGCGCGCAAACGAGCAGACGTATCGTGGACACCTGCAACACCAGAAGCGTCACAAGTGCGTTGCCGGCCTTTGGGGGATGGGGGGGGGGGGCGATAGGGGGAAGGGTGAGGTATGGGCCTCCGGTATTCTCACTCACTCGGTGAAACACAGCGCAAGCACTATTTCACACCGGTTTTCTATGAGGCCGTGGTATCACTCCGGTCGAGCCGGCCTATTCATGCCGATGCGTGGCTCTCCCACGGTAGATTTAAGCTTTACTCTGTTTTTTTTATATTATATTGAATTATAAATCTATACATCTTTACGAATAAATAAAATTAGAGTGTCTGTTTTTAATATTAAAATGAAATAACCGCTTTTTACTAAATGCGTATGTGTATATCCACGGTATATTTCAATTTTTATTTTTTTTCTGTTTGTTTCGACTAATCTCTGGAACGGTTGGACCGATTTTGACGAAACTTTCACTGGCAGATAGCTGATCATCTAAGGACTCACTTAATTCAATTTTTTAGACTAGTTTTGCCCCGCGGCATTCCCCGCGGTTGTTGTTGTACCGCAGTTCACACCGCGGGACTCAGCTAGTTTAAAATAAAAAAAGAACAGTTAAATACTCTTTAATGATCACTGATTAATACTAGTGTCAATACTACTCTAGTCATAGTAATATAACACAACTTACCCCAACAGCTGTGTAGTTTGCGCCGTTTTCAATACACATTGTTCGCATCATATTAATCCCCATTGGTTGTGGTGGTGGCCCGTTTATAATGCGGTACCCCTTCGTCACCACCGCTTAAAAACATTGAATAAAAGTATGTTAGTACATACAAATAGTTTAACTTTCTTTCATTATCGAAGACATAGATATAGGCAATGCCTACTTATTGTTTCTGATAGATTAAATCATCATTCCTTAATTTCATTTATCAATCATTCTTAACAAGGATAAACGTATTTATTTAAGAGTTAATGTTACACTAACAATGAAATCTACTAACTACTACTACAACTAATTGAAATCCGTTCAATAGTTTTTGGATTTATCGCGATCGCGAAAGATAGACAGACATACACGACAAGCAACTTTATATTTGTATAATAAATATTTTGAGGACATTTAACACACAATCCCATCTAGTTCCATACTAAGCAGAGCTTGTAATATAGATACTAGATAACTGGTATAAATACATAAATACTTTTTTTTTGTAAATACATATATATTATACATAGAAAACACCCAAAATCCGAAACAAATATTTGCAGATCATTCAAACATTTGATCCGACCCAGGAATCGAACCTGAAACCTCAAACACAGCAGTCCCAAATATAATATTGTAATATATATACGACAGTAAAATTTACGTAAATAAGAAATAGTAACTAATTTAGTCGGCCGTGATTTTTTTTTATGGAACCAAGTAGCATGCAATTGGAGAGGCCAATGTCCAACAGTAGACTGTGATAGGCTGATGTTGAAGATAAATAGTCCTTCTTTATAATCTAACGATACGTGTTTTCAACTGGTTACAGACTGCAGGACAGAATCAGATTACAGGAGAATAGTCAGTTGTTTGTAAATTGCTTAAACCGTTGCAGGGTTTGAATCTATGACCATCAACGCTAGAATCAACGTCGACGCTATAAGATATTATTTCAATTTTATATTCGTTTACTATTTTGTATAAATTATCAAAAGTCGACGGACGAAGCACGGTTTTTACACAAGTTCACAATAATTGAAATGATCACAAATCACACATTATTTAACCAACTTAAAAAAAGAGGAGGTTTTATGATCTAGTGTAAATACAATGGAAACGTTAATTGTGGACCGTTTTTCGTTCATAATTTCGTTTTTAATGTTCATTCAATAAGGTACAATCATTTATAAAATTAACAAAATCTAAGTAAATTCGTAGTTTTGCCGTTTGTAAGAACCAACTCACGGTAATATCTATGTATTAATCGCGAAAGTTTGTAAGTATGTATGGATGGATGTTTGTTACTCTTTCACGCAAAAACTACTGAACGGATTTGGATGAAACTTTGCAGTAATATAGCTTGCACATCAGAGTAACACATAGGCAAGTATTTGCCACGATAACCGGCATATGCGTGCGTGGAGCCGCGGGCAACCACTAGTATTTATTAAAATATCATTGGAAAGACCAAATTGCTATAAATGTGGTACAAAACAATGATTTTGACTGGCGCAGTGGTAGCGTATGCGACTGCTGTGCATGAGGTCTCGGGTTCGATTCCCGGGTCGGACCAAATGTTTGTATGATCTGCAAATATTTGTTTCGGAGTTTGGGTGTTTTCTATGTATAATATGTATGTATTTACAAAAAAAAAGTAATATTATGTATTTATATCAGTTGTCTAGTACCCATAACACAAGCTCTGCTTAGCTTGGGACTAGATGGCGTTGTGTGTTAAAATGTCCGAATTTTTTTTTTTTTTTTTCTGTTTTTTCTAATCTATAATGTTCTGATATGGCGACCTGTGTTTCGCATGTTTGTAAAACAGATATAATAACTTTAACTAGTTGTTGCCCAGTGGCCGAAATTCGATCATAATTCATTTTAATATATTTTTAGCTTTCTGCACTCCTACACCACCATACTCCTCCTTTCGCATAATTTTGACAATTCAAAATAATATTTCAGGGACAAAAATTGACAGGACAATTATTATGGATGGATATATTAAAAAAGTTAAGATTTGAAAAAATATCAAAAACCTTTTAAAAGTTTAGAAAGGGATTTCACTTACCCAAAGACAACAAGGTTAAAACAAGCATTTTCACGATTGTTACAGTTAGTGGCATTCAAAGATTTGAACACGACTGTGTTTGGTACAATATTTCCTTCCATTATATATAAAGACATTGGATCAAGGTAAAAAAACATTATGCATATATTTTAATTAAATTTGTTTTGAATGTTAGAACAATAGTTTTATGTAATAATAACGGTTTGATATCACTAAAGTAAATAATTGTTTAAACTAACTAAAATAAACTGGCGAGCGTAAAGATTGCGCCACTTGATTAAACGGCCTAATTATTTGTTGTTGAATTAAGTTTGACTTAACCAGACACTTTTACAATAATTTAACAAGTTTAAAAAAACGATTATCTACATTTAAAAAAAAGTAAACGAGAGAATTTTGACAGTTATAATTTTTTATTAGTTTTTACCCAAATTCCTCTGCAGTAGTCCCTCCTTTAGCTTTGATTACACACATTTCTTTATCTCCTTTGCATCATTATTATACTGTTTTACGACTTTCAGCACCATAAAGACACAGACGTGACTTTTAGTTAAATCAAATTAATAATAACTTAACATTTGTTTACATCTAAAATAAATAAAAAAAACTCTTGTTCAAATCAACTTGCTAGTAACTAGGTCAGGTTGTCTTCTGACATCCTGCCTCCTATAATTGTTTACCCCTCTACTTGTTTCGGTCTCTAGCGCAGTTCTTCTCCATCCCCTTGGCAGGTCGTCATCCCATCTTTTTACATACCTTCCTCTATATGTCTTTTCAAATACCTGGGGTAGCATACCGTAACTTATTAGTCTATTTTTCTGCATTCGATCTCCACGTATGTCCTGTCCGTTTCCATTCCAACGATCTTATTTTTATTTCTTCATCTGCCAATTTGGTTCCTTTCCTAATTTTTGTGGCTTTCCATATATATTTTTTTTCATAAACAGGTATTGCTTAAATTCTTTCCTGACTTCCAGGAATGATCCTGGAAGTCAGGAATCCCTTGATCTAGGCAGGCTATAGGGCCCATGAGTAAGCCAGAAAAGTCAAAGTTCTGTCCTCAAACTTGAGGCGTTTCACCTTCTTCTACCTTATAATTAAAAAGTTAAATTAATTTCAGATGGAGTCCTAGAAAACTCATCTTTCTTCGCTGCTAAGAGGTGCACCTCTTGACGTTCAACACGCAGGTTCATATGCACACCACCATCCGGTTCCAAATACAAACACTCCTACTTGGTCGGGGCGGATTCCTAATCCTACTACATCCGATTCTACACCCGATTGCGGCCTCGCCGACCGTCTCTGTCTGTGAGCAAGGAGCAAGTAATGCTTGCTAAGGAGATGGCGGAGCACAACTGGGAAAGGTTTAAATCTCTCGGTCCGCCAGGCCCACGTACGGGCCAGGTACCACAGACGACTCAGGTACCACGATCTCCGTGCTCCATAAGTGCATGCCTGGGGGTGACAGCTAAAGTCATCTCTTGCAGAAGCAAAAGCTTTAACATAATTTACACACAAACACACACAAAGGCACGCGCGCGCGCGTCCAAGCATGCATGCACTCACACGCATTCACATACGCACACAGGAACATACACACACATATATCATACTATTATTACAATAATTAAATTCATTTTATTGTTTTATAAATATTAAAGCTAATTAGAATACAAATAACAGTACGGCTATGTTGTTTTCAATAAATGAACTCAGTATTAATTAGATGATAAAACCATATTCAAGACTACAGCGCGGTGATAAGCTGGTTGACTTTAGGTAGGTAATACGTATAATAAACTGAAGCTTGATTACAGTTCCTAAGTAAACATTTTAATTGCCGCTCATGGCCAATAGGAAACATTTGAAAAAAACTTACAGTACTTAGTACTTACTAAAACTAATCTGGGTTTACGTGTCACATTTGAAATACTCGTTTAGGAGTGTAACCATTAATTTGAATTAAAGACAATGTGATTTTCAATTATTTATTTGTGTAGAGAATACGTGGACGACAGTTAACAATGATTTTCTTTTTTTCAGAAGTACGAATTAAAAAGAGTAAGCACTTAGTATACCTCAATTTTGAATACGAGTATACAATAGAATACATTTTATTTAAAATGGCAAATCTGGTAGCATAACTATATAGTCCTTCTTCTTCGTCCTTCTAGTCTAAGTATCAAAGCCTAGTGAAAACGGGGTTTAAATATAGATACCCGCATTGAAAGCTAGGTTTAAGCTGCCCGAGGCCTTGAAAAGCTTGCTCGATGTCTTAGAGTTAATATTCTTCCCGTACTGAGGGGTAAAAAGGTGTTTAAAGTTGAGATTTTTTACTTAGTTAAAATATTTTACTACAAAACTTATTTTTTATGTTAATGTTTTACAATATCTGTCAAACCGTGGGAGAGCCACGCTTCGGCATGAATGGGCCGGCTCGACCGGAGTGATACCACGGCCTCACAGAAAACCGGTGTGAAATAGTGCTTGCGCTGTGTTTCACCGAGTGAGTGAGGATACCGGAGGCCCATACCCCAACCCCTCCCCCTATCTCCCCCCTCATCCCCCAAAGGCCGGTAACGCACTTGTGACGCCTCTGGTGTTGCGGGTGTCCATGGGCGGCGGTAATCGCTTACCATCAGGCGATACGTCTGCTCGTTTGCCGGTCTATTCCATAAAAAAAAAAAAAACATCAATGAATTTGAACTACTTTCATTCCTAATTACTTATGGTGTATTTTATGGTAAATTATTAATAAATCATTAATAAATAAATTAATCTATACAAATAAATATAATTAAAGTGTCTGTTTGTAATTTCAACTTAACAGCTTTCCATTTAAAGCAAATGATATACGATACTTATATCAAAAAAACAATTTTTAAATTTTTTGTCTGTCTGTTTGTTCCGGCTAATCTGGCGATTTTGACGGGGCTTTCACTGATAGGTAGCTCATGATATAAGGAGTAACTTTGCTTAACTTAGACTAGCTTCACCATACGGTGGTTTTTGTCGGTTATTGTCGTACGGCGGATAGCACCGCGGGGTTCAGCTAGTTAATAAAATAAATTATAGTAAAAAAAAACAAAAAAAAATACCGATGAAATTGAGAACCTCCTCCTTTTGGAGGTCGGTTAAAAAACACACTTTAATAGCAATCGAGCTAAAAAGTAGAAAATAATTTAAATGTAAAAAGCGTGGGGCGACATTATTGAAATATTTTCAGAAAGCACCCTACGCTTTTTACATTACATTTTTTTCTACTTTTTAGTTCGATTGCTTTTAAAGCGTGTTTTTTAGTTTTTAGACTTTTTTTTTTGTACTTGTTAGTTTGGCATATTTACAAAAGCGTGTTTGTTTATTTTTTTAAAACAATTTTTTTTAGAAAAAAAAACTATTTGTTTTTTTTTCACATTATTGTATTGTCATCGGCCCTTGACCCCTGTGCAAATTTTCAAGTTAATCAGACTCCTAGAAGTAGGTGAAAATGAAGTTAAAAGATTTTGTTACATACATACATAATAATATATACATACATACATACATACAGGTCAAGCTAATAAAAGAGTGTTAATGGTATGTCTGCTGAGACACAGTTGATAGTCGAAAGTAGTTAGATTATTGTTTACCTGATCAGTATTGTACTGAATTCCGTTGGGTCCTGACTGCATCTCAAGATTATTACTGCTGTCCGTGGGCACAACTAGAAAAGGGATATTTTTGTTCCTAAAGTTTTATTCTAATTGTTTCAAGTAATACTGGAAACAAATATGTTGCCAAAAAGAAAAAAATAATAAAACTACTAAATATAATAATAATATCTAGAAACGGTAATGAGAACTACTTCAACTCTATTGTATTAGGTTGATTACGTTTTGACTAGCATTTGAACTTAAATCGTTGTAAGATAAGATTAATATCTTCTATCTATATAAATAAAAATGAATCACAAAAATGTATGTACGCGCATAACTTCCGATCGACTGCACCAAATTAAATAATTCTTTTTTTGTGTTCGTTATTGTTTGTATACAAGAAAAATTAAAAGATAACGGGAAAAGGATTTTTTATCGTCGACTGTACACTGTATTGATAAGATGAGACAGATATGTAAATATAGCGGCACGAGGTTTGCCGGGTCAGCTACTTTAATATATATATGCCTACACATATTTGATTCTGCCCGTCTGTTTTTACACGATTCTGCACTTTCTTAATTGTCGTTGTTGGTCTATGTGAAATTATAGCGGTTCAGGTTGTAAAATTCCAATATTGTTCGATTCAGGATGTAGGTTTATTCTAAAATCGTACGTAGTAGCGAATACAAACCTCTTTCATTTGTACTTGTGGTTGTTGATTCAAGCCACATCTGCTCTGTCGAGACTTTCCCAGAGGCGTTGTTTACCTGAAAAATATCATGTTTCTATTATCTTGTACTGATCAATTTGAAACTTAAAGCATGTTATTTTTAAGGATTAATCTGAAGATAAGGTATTGCCATAGAACTATTTAAAAGAAAGATGATGGCCAACAAAATTCTGGTTTCACCTACCTATAGCTATGTGATTTTCATATATTGTTTGATGGTTTGAAAAAATTAAACATTTTCTTGAGGAATCTCCAAATTAACTCCTTTAGAACGGCGATTGAAAACTTTTATTCAGGCCAATATATTTCATGTATGTACATACATATGCGTATCTATCCAGCGATTTCTACGTGGAGCATATAGCAGGATTAAGAGCAGGCAGTGTCACCACCCTTATTAATCCTATTAATGACGTAAGGAAGCAAACTCTGCAGGACAACAGCTCTATAAATTAAAGGAAAGGTTAAAACAAACCTTCAATCGAGCCGTCTAGCTGGCGTGGCATAGTCTAGTAGAAACGTAGCCAAACATCAGAAAGTTCTCGTTGATTTCTTGAGGCAAAGAATAATGCACCTTACATCAATATGCATAAAAAGGTCGTGCGTTTGGCTTGTTTATATTTTGCGTTCTTAACACGTAACTATATAAATGTTATTGCAATTTTTATATACTTTATATGATAAATTTCCAGACGATTTCGGTCACGGCGCTGCTGCGGCGGTCAGTCACAACGGAGATTAGCCAGGATGCAGGACATATTATAGTGCAGATATATGAGCGCAAACGTAGGTGCACTATCTGTTCCCTCACTATTAAAATCAGACATGATGGTTATCCAGCACGACCGGGAAACGATGGCTAAAGAACGGGGGTTAAGATTCCAACTTCCACACTCTAGAAAAACCAAATAACAATTTTTAGGATGACCTGGGTATTAAACCCGAGACTTCATGATCGGCAGTCACATACGCTAATCGATATATCAACGAGGCAGTCTGTATATTATATATATTGATATTTAAAAATAGTAAATAAATTATAAACAGTTGATAATAGTACACATAGCATACTTACTTCTCCAGAGATACTTTGTCTAAATATTTCACCAATTCTTCTAACAATTCTTGAGGATACCGAATTGTGACAGGTTTCTATGTTTTCACGAATGCATTTTATATACTTATCATACATACGATAAATTTCCTGTAAACACACAAAAAAACCTGTCTTGTAAAATTTTCTTGAAGCATAAAACTTTTGAATTTGAATAGGCCTTATTAAATTTCTGGGCCTAATCTTAATGCTTCAACTTTTAAATTATATTGTTGATAATTTTTAAGGCGGCGATTTGTTGATTTTTTTTGTTTCAACCAAATCTTATGCAAGAACCTTCAAATAAACAAGTACACACATCAAAAGTGTCTAGGGATCAAGCATTTTTATGCGGATTTCTTGAGATTGAGATGTGGCTTTGGCCCTGGCCTGCTCAGTCGCCAGACTTGAACCCGATTGAGCATGCATGGTATATGCTACAGAGAAGAGCTCTGCTGAATATGGAGGATATCCAGTTGCAAGAAGACCTTTTTTTGTTGTTGCAACGAACATGGGCGGCCATTCCACAGCGTGATTTGGATGAACTCATTTTGAGTATGCCAAACCGATGTTCTTGTGTTAGTGTTCGCGGTAGAAACACGGATTATTAATTGTTTAAGTTACCTAATAAAACGTCGGAAGACGTCTAGTACTGGAGATAGAGCAACCCTAAATTCGCAATAAAAACGGTGTCCTATGGTACCCGAATCTAAAGGCTTCCTGCTGCCTTCAGAAGGTCTTTGGAACACCTTTGGGGCCCGTGTCTACCCAAAAATTGCCGTGCGGAGCACAGACAAAAATAACTCGCCCGGCCCTGAACCGTACAATGTTTCAAAGTTTTAAAATTCCTTTTTGAGTGTCTTGAATATCCTCTCCGCTGAGTTCCTCTAGGTCTGTGCTGACCCTGATGAGGTCCATTGTGAGCGCGGTCACACCTAAGTTATGAAATATATTTCTCCAATGTATGTCAATAATTTGACTCGACACACTGCAGCATTTGGTCGACGGCGATAGGTCTTGAACAACTAAGGCCTGACGGTCAGGACAGTTTACATTTCTACTATGCCAAGAATACACCTACAGTATACCAGAAAACTATAAAACATAAATATACAACGGATTCACTTACGTGTCATCATGTAACCATCGTTCTAGCACATGAACTCTACGGTTTGGTCGTAGAAGTTGTTAGTGATTCTTACAAATTCTTGTTTATCATTTCCTAGACACGCAGCTAAGACGTCCACAAATTTATGATAGCAATGTTTCAGCTTCGGGGTCTTGCTACAAAACCTTAAACAACGTAAGATACCTATTTATATAACGTTACGTAAACAAAAGAAAAGCTTGAAAATAAGGAATCGGATATTTAAAATATCTATCAGTTATAACGGCTTGTATTCATATTTTAACTAGCTGCGCTCCCTGAGTTAAGCCTCTGTTACACAAGGAGAGTTTCTCGCATGCGAGCGGCGATTTCTTCGAGGCAATAATAATGGTCGCCTAGTGTAAACAAATGCTCCGAGCTTCGCCTCTCGAATACGATTCTCGCTATGTAAGCTCTCCTGGGCCGCTAGTCTGTGTAAACAAACAATACACGTTTCTCCTGCGAGTCTCGCCATTTGAAAACACGATTTTTTTGTTCAGTCTAGTAGTGTCAGTGGTGGTGCTATAATTATTGTAAACAATACCTTATTATGTATGTGTAGTATTCATTTTATTAATAACATTTAGACTTTTTAGGACTTTAATGTTATATGAACTTCGATATACTAACTCGTACTTTAATAAAATTTTACACTTTAATTACGGTCAAATAAAAAATCATCATCAAACCGCCCCTAGTTTTATTTAGACCCAATTTATATTGATTACCACAAAAAGTTTAATTTCAATCCGTCCAGTAGTTACGGAGGTTAGCGTGTGCAAACAGACAAAAAAATGGTTGTATTGTAGGTATTACATTGCCCCAAGTAGTATATAGGTACATAATTTACTACTGACTTGGTGGCGCAGTGATAGCGCGTGCGACTGCTGTGCTTGAGGTCTCGGGTTAGATTCCTGGGTCAGACCAAATGTTTGTATGATCTGCGAATATTTGTTTCGGAGTTTAGGTATTTTCTATGTATAATTTATTTACAAAAAAAGAGATTATTATATGTATTTATATCAGCTATCTAGTACCCATAACACAAGCTCTGCTTAGATTGGGTCTAGATGGAGTTGTGTAGATGTCCGATATATTTATTAAAGATAGATATGATAAACAGTAGGTCTAGTTTCTATAATTTTCCTCATAAAGGAGTCCATCAACTGGAACCATTGCAGTTTTGGGGTATACACTTCTTCTGTACCAACTCCAGTACCGATTGATATTTTTCTTTTTCGTTTCCTGCAAATACTGACATCACATATTTTTAATTTTCACTACACCGAGTATTTTCTTCGGCCCAAAGTTATCGATAGCTAGTTCTTCTGCAAAAAATTTTAGAGCTTCATCCCTAGCATCCCTATCTTTATATTGTGGATTTTGAGTGTTCCAGAGACACTCATCATTTCTATAAATTTCTAAAAATTTTACATTGTCTTGCGTACCAAACTTAACAATAGTTTTTGACATATTTAAAGATGTCCTGCCTTTGAAAAAAATAGGTCACGAATGGCGAGTCTCGCGTCAAAATCAGTACGGGGTGATTTGTGCGAGTCTCGCATCGGAGCTTGCGATTCTCGCTCGAGCATTGTTTATACAAGTCGAGACACGTATGCGTCTATAGATCCACGATTACTCGCCTGTAGTGTAAACATATTAAGAGAAGCGAGTCTCGCCTGTGATACTCGCATTCGAGAATCGCTTGAATAATACGAGTTTTTGTCAAAATGTAAACAACCGCAGGCGAGAATCGACTAGCGAGTTTCGCCATGGGATAATCGCATACGATTTATTCGCCGCTCGCTTGCGAGAAACTCTCCTTGCGTAACAGAGGCTTTATGGTGTTTTTGAATCGTGTATTTTTCAGTGTCAATGGCTTTAATTATGTAATAACATATTTTTTGATTCTTGCAAAAGCTAGTTGTGATATGAAAATGGGACTTAAATGTAATGAATCAAGAAAATATTTAATTGACACTTGGCAGCAAATAAATCGTCATTATAAAATATGTCTGTAGCGATTCGTAGTTTAACGTAGAGTAGTCAAAAGCAGCATTGAAAAACAAATTTAATATGGGTTTCACTTACTCTTCAAATACTCTATTAAAGGCAGTATAGCATTTATTCATATAGGCCTTATTAAATTATTTTTGTAAAACTCCCAGTTCAAAGTCACCGTCAATGCAATGAATCATATCTACAGCCGCAAACTGAAATAAAAATGTAACTTGTAAGTATTTAAAAAGAAATGTATCATTCACATAACTTGTAACTAATATATAACATCATCTTCCTAGCCTTTATTATTCCCAAGATTTGGGGTCGGCTACTAGTTCAACCGGTTTTACCTGAATATCCATTTTTACACGAAGCGACTAGCATCGGACCTCCACAACCCTGAAGGCGAACTGAATTCGATGATTGAACTAGTTGTCAGTATATTTGAGGACACTGACTTCTCAATAACGATTGCCATATATGTTCATGACAACCGAGAGCGACGCGGCGACGGCTTAACGTGCTCTCCGAGGCACGGCGCGGCGGCGGGAAACACCGCCATCTTCCATACCCGAGACCTCTTGATCTGCAGTCGCTTACGCTAACCACTAGACCAACGAGGCAGTATAACTAATATTATAAATACGAAAGTAACTCTGTTTGTCTGTTACGTTGTCACGGCTGAACCATTGCACTGATTTTAATGAACTTCTTTTGTATTCAGCAGAACTTAATTGTTCTCTGTTAATGACTGCACGGTTGGCCTAGTGGTTTAGGCGGTATGTCGGACCGCCTCAGGGAAGTGTTGGATGCTAGCCTGGCGTCCGGACGCTTCCCTGAGTGCTGGAAATGCGGGAAGCTGGTCCTGTTGAGGAAGCCGGGACGGCCTGCCGATTCGGTCGCGGCCTATAGGCCCATCGTGTTGCTGGACGAGGCGGGTAAACTTTTTGAGAGGATACTCTCTGCCCGCATCGTCCGGCACCTTTGCGAGGTGGGGCCCGACCTGTCGGACGCCCAATTCGGATTCCGAGAGGGGCGTTCGACGGTCGATGCCGTGATGCGCCTTAGGGCCCTGACCGAAGAGGCAGTGAGCTGTGGCGGCGTGGTGTTGGCGGTGTCCTTGGACATCGCCAACGCCTTCAATAGTCTGCCATTTAGCTGCATCAGGGAAGCACTCCATTACCACGGGGTGCCAGAGTACCTAAGGCGGCTAGTGGCAGACTATTTAGAGGAGCGTACCGTCGTGTACGAGGACCGAGAGGGCGTCTTGAGACGGCGACCCATGTCGTGCGGCGTTCCGCAGGGGTCTGTCCTTGGACCACTCCTGTGGAACGTGGGATACGACTGGGTCCTACGAGGTCGTCTACCCCCCGGGCTGGGCGTAATTTGTTACGCCGATGACACGCTTGTCACAGCCCGGGGGGCGAACTTCCAAGAGGCGGCGCGCCTGGCCACCTGGGGTGTTTCTCTGGTGGTCGGGCGCATCGAGGCGCTGGGCTTACGGGTGGCCCTGGACAAGACGGAGGCCCTACTATTTCATGGGCCCCGTCGTGGTCCGCCCCCCGGCGCCTCCATAGTGGTCAACTCGGTCCTCGTACCGGTTCGGGCCCAGATGAGGTATCTGGGCCTGATCCTCGACGGTAGGTGGCTCTTCGACGAGCACTTCCGACAGCTTGGTCCGAAGCTGGTAGACGCTGCCTCCGCCCTTGGGCGACTTTTGCCCAATTTGGGTGGAGCCAGCGTCGCAACGCGACTCCTGTACACGGGGGTTGTCCGGTCGATGGCGCTGTATGGTGCACCGGTGTGGGTGGCGGCTCTGACTGCCCTAAATAAGGCCCGCCTCTGGCGGCCTCAGAGGGTATTGGCAGTCAGAGCCATACGCGGATACCGCACGGTGTCGACCGAGGCGGCGTGCGCCCTGGCCGGAACACCCCCGTGGGACTTGGAGGCGGAAGTGCTCGCCGAAGTTTATCGACGGGTGGCTGAATATCGGGCGGAGTATGGCTATCGCCCTCCGCCCGAAGAGGTACGCGAATGGCGTGAAGCCGCTCGTCGAGCCACTATGGACAGATGGTCGTTCCGGCTGGAGACTCCACGCGCTGGCTTTGCCGCCGTGGAGGCTCTCCAGCCGGTCATCCTCGAGTGGGCAGGGCGGCAGCACGGGACCCTTTCCTTCCGACTGACGCAGGTCCTTTCCGGGCACGGTTGCTTCGGGAAGTACCTGCACTCGGTCGCTAGGAGGGAATTGAGTCCCGCCTGCCACCACTGCGACTGCAGTGAGGACTCGGCCCAGCATACGCTGGCGATTTGCCCCGCTTGGGCGTCGCAGCGCCGGGCCCTCACTGCAGTCATCGGAGGAGATCTCTCGCTACCGGCCGTCATACGCTCCATGGCCGGTAGCGACAGCAGTTTTACCGCGGTCGCAACCTTCTGCGAAGACGTAATCTCGCAGAAGGAGGTGGCGGAGAAGGCCCGGGAGGATGATATCCACTCGGACCCAATCCGCCGCCGGCGAACCGGGCGGCGAAGGCGCGCCTATCAGCGCCTCATGCCGCCCTGAGTGTGGCCGCGGATGGTCGGGACGGGCTTTCCCTTCCATCCGCTATAGTGGCCGCCCGCGAGGAGGCGACGTTACGCGTGTGCCGTACGTCGCCTAAATCGAGATGTTAACAGCTGATGGTGCCCGCTTTTATGCGGGCAAGCGCTGGGAGGGGTCCGGACGTGTTAATAACTGCAGTTCCCGGATTCCTCCCTTCACAGGCGCAGAGTGGCACACCGTGTGGTTTTAGTCGGTTCGAGTCCGACACACCGCCCCGCCGCAAGCCCCGGTGGGGTGACGGTCCGAGGGGATTTCCACACGTTAAAAAAAAAAAAAAAAAAAAAAAAAAGTGGTTTAGGCGGTCGCCACGCCGCTTGCCAATTCGCCAAGTGTTGTGGGTTCAAATCCTACACGGGACAACACTTTGTGTGATCCACAAATTGTTGTTCTGAGTTTGGGTGTTAATTGTGTCCGTTTTATGTATGTCTGTAAAGTCCCCCGCGACACAGGATGTTTATTCCTAATGCGGGAGTTGTCTATTAAAAAAGAGAAGAAAAAAAGAGAATTACGGTCTGATTAACACCTCCCGTTGATTACTATTAATAATCATCATCAACAACATTTTAAATATCACTGCTGGACATCGGTCATTCGTTAGAAAGGAGGTTTTGTGCCTACAATAACGCACTCGCCAGTTATTTGGCCAGACGGGTTGGTATACGGTTTGTGTCATAGCTCCTCTACACGTTGGTCCATCATTATGTCAACATTGAGCCATCAAGTGGCCAGTGGGATGGCTGCGAGCATCTACACGTTGGTGACGTTCAGTGTTAATTTGGTCGTTTGTCAAGATGGACGTGGAAGCTATCGCCGCTTCGACAATATATCTATGGAGTTCCAGCGAACACTGAGTAGTGGGCCACGTGGAGACGCGTGCCACTATCATTGGGCCAATATCCTTTGATGTGCGACCGAAAAACTGACACCGACGCCAACCCAGAGCCATCGCACGCGCCAAACAACCAACTAACGCCAACCTACGCCATTAAGCCCTCTTCTCCTTGGCTCATCATAGTGGGCCAACGTGAAAAGGAGCTATTAGCTTTGCAGTCGCATACGTCACCACTACGCCCCCAAGGGAGTCTAGAAATAGTGGTATTATACCGTATTCAAAATCTGTCAACACACAAACACTAGTAATATTAAAATACTTACCTCAATTTCGCTGAAACTTACACCGTTTTCATGACATATTCTCCTAAACAGTACGTCCACCATCGGCTCGGAAGTTGAACTATCAAGGTAGTACCCGTCCGCCACCACCACTAAAAGCATCAAATGTCAATTTTTTGATACGAAATAGTTTAATAATACAGCTAATTAAGCGGCTTCTATGTATTGCTTCTGCTGATGGTAACTAACAATAATAGTTTGTAGTGAGTAAGAGGTGCCTATAATATTTATTATCATTGTTTAAGAAACCAACGGTTACGTGTCACCAAGGCATTTCTGCAGATTATAGAAAGTTTAAGGAGTGTACGAATGGTGCAATGATTTAAGTGATCACTGTAACCTTTACCCTGGTTAAATAGAAATAAATAAATAAAAGATATAATTATTGTAACACTTAGTATATTTGAAATATAAGAAAGAAAGAAGTGCTCCGACAGCTTAATTCTCAGGGTCGCGGGTATTTCGTCTCAGGGTTTTAATGAATCGGGGTCGCACACGGGATATGACGTGCCTGTGGTGGCCCCTTTGCTGGTGACACGGCTCAGTGGAGTCACCCGACGCTCTGGCCGCAGACTGGCCGCTGGCCGTAAGGTGGCTTCGTACCCGTGAGGTGGACTTGTATCCGTTAGGTGAACTGGTAACCCGTAGGGTGGATTTGAATCCGTAGGATGGGTGTGAATCCGTAGGATGGACTTGAACCCGTAGGGTGGACCCGAAATATATTCGGGTCACGTATAGGTAAACAATTAACAATTTCAAGATCAGCACGACGACGGTAGTTCGGTAGTGGGTTGTTAAGTTTGTCGCAAGAAGTCACAAGATTTCAATATATAGACAGCAATCAAATAGGTATGTACACACAAATAGTGGTGTACCTACCAACTCGACTAATAAACTTGCATACAATCGATTATTTATAAATACGATATTGTCCAGTATATTCCTACCACGTTACATCACCACGCGGCTTTATACTGCGCTGAATGTTGTGGGTTCGAACCCTACACGGGACAACACTTTGTCTGATCAACTAATTGTTGTTCTGAGTCTGGGGGCTCTTTGTGTCTTGTGTGCATTTAGCTATATAAAGGATTAATTTCTAGTATCGGAGTTTTCTTTTTTAAGGAGAGCAGAATTGAAAAGATAAAATATGTATTTTTTATGATAAACGACAATATATATATTGTGTATATAAAAAGGTTAAGGGTTGTTGAAAATAAGGGCGACTTCGTTCTTGTAAATTAAATCATAAATTAAAAGGAGTTTTCACTTACCCAAAGCTAATACCGTTAAAGCAATGATTTTATTACAATATACAAATATATAGTTTGTTGCATTCAAAGACTTGAAAGCAAATGTATTTGGTACAATATTTCCTTCCATTATATATCTACGTTGAAACAAGGAAGAATGTTTTAGAAAAATAATGTTTTTAGTTTGAATATTGAAATAATAATATTGTATCTATCTATATATCAAACCAGGTCCGGGTTGGCTTAAGTATACTACAATACGGCTGACCTTCGATATTTAACGAGGAGTTACTACCAACCGACCTCTGCGACTATGTTTAGGCTCCAACTATCTGAAACGATTGTCAAAAATGTTGGTGTGCTTAACTTGGCAACGTGTTAACCTACACAGTAACTTTTTAGCCACGAGTCACTCAGTAGTCAGTTTCCTGATAATGAGGTTAATTGGAAAACAAATATAAGTACAATAGTACTATTGTTGTGTTTAATAAATGAACTTATTTTTAATTAGATGGTAAAACCATATTCTAGAAAACAACGGCGATAAGCTTGCCAGTTCTAAGTAAATATTTTAATTGTCGCTTATCGACAAACGATAAACATTGAAGAAACCAATTAGTACTTCATGAAATGTTAGTTATTTAAACAAACTTAAAGCCAATTTTTACTGCTGATCCGGTCCTGTGGAATTTTGTTACGAGTTTGTATCAATCTCCTTGACACAAACAGCGTCGTTTTCAATCTACCTCTTTTGTAAAAAGTTAGAGACACTTGTTAGGTTCCATGTCAGCCTTACTTTTTCAGTAAGGGCTCTTTATACAACGAGAACTATAAGACATACTGCGCATAAGCCGCCACCTTTGTCGCCGCTAGCTCTGACCTACCCAGGTGTAGCCTGAGGTCTTATGTGGCTCGAGCTGACGGCCGGGGCGGCGTAAAATGCGCGTCGATCCCCCTCTGAACATATAAGACAGCCAATCTCATCTAAGGACCTGCCTCACTTTAGAGGCAGCGGTATGCACACCTGGCAGGGGAAAACCACCCGAGCCAGGTACCACGCGTCCCCTACGGAATGAGGTGAAGATTTTTACTAAGGACTAAAATTAAATCTTAGAACGTCCCTGAGGTTCAAAACGTCTAAGATTGATTAGACGTTCGTCTTAATACTTGCCAACTAAACTATTCTTCTTCTAACTCGCTTCCCTCTTGGCAGAGCGGTCGTGATCACGTAGAGTGCACACTGGTTGTAGAGGCGGGCAAAGCCCCTCGTACAACTTCCCACCATCTCACCCTGTCAGCAGACTGCCGGCTGCAGTCAGACACGCGGCTTCCGATTGTGGACTTCACCTGGTCGGTCCAGCGCATGGGTGCCCTGCCGCGGAGTCTGATCCTATTGAGTCGCTATTCCGTCTAGAGACATGGCCAAAGTACTGTAGTATGCGCGACCGTACTATGGTTGACAGACGCTGTGTAATGCCGAGTTCCGCTAGCACGGACACGTTAGTACGGAACACCGTCTACGATATCCCGAGCATTTTTCTCCAGCACCACATTTCCAGAGCATCTATCTTCCTTCTTTCCAACTCGCATACTGTCCACGTCTCCGCGGCGTATAGGAAAATGGGAAATATAAGCGATTGTAAAAGCCTGATCTTGGTGGCTTTGGTAATGTTCTGATTTCCCCAAATTTTTCTGAATTTCTCCATTGCAGCTTTGGTTATGGATGCAACTAAACTATTACTAAACTTTTAATGTAAGAATGACTAAAATTTTGTGGAGTATATTTTTAAGATGATAGCGATTACATCATTTTAGTTCTTATCTTATGTGTAGAATATTATTCCTCACAAATCAGAATGAAGTGAACTTACTAACTAGCATGTCAGTTTTATCTGGTATACCTATAGCTTTTAGTATATATATAACAGTTTAAAATTGATAGCAATAATAAACAGTAAATTTAGATCGCCTTGACAATAGAATATATTATTGGCAATCACTTCATCAAAATGAGACAATTTAAGCGAAATTTTAGTTTAGTTACGACATAATTAGGTAAAAGATAGTAGAGCCACGCTGATTTCAGCACGAACAGGCCGGATGGACCGGGGCGGTACTACCCTCGCACAGAAGAACAACCTAAAATAAATTAAATTAAAAAGCTTTTTAAAAACAAGCTTTTACTGGAATGCCTCGAGACGAATCAAATGAGTCCAAACTCGATGATGTTGCCACGTTTCTTTACAGAGTTCCTATCCTATCCACCTTTTAGCTCCAGCATCAGATCAGCTCCATGTCATTATAATATTGTATTGTCACGCTGTATACATATGCTTGCAAAGTTTCAGCAAAATCGATTGAAGATTTCTGTTTCAAAATTGAGTTGCAAGATTCCACCCGAACATACAAGCATACATAGGTACATACATACGTTGCAAGTTAATAAAAAGCTTGTAATGACAGCAGTCGTGCTGTCGTGTTTCGTTGGTGAGTGCAAGATCGATGCTCAATAATGCTGAAGCATCCCTAGGCTGCCATGGTGTGGGTCACCATGCTGCATTGTTGTTGTATGTTGCATTGGCAATGAGTATAGTTACCACCACCCTTCGATTCTGCTTATGCTTTCCACCAGGCAGAGTAGAGTCACTTTGGCAAGCCCATACATAAACGGAAAATAAATAAAAGCAATATCTCTTTTAATGTTACGTTATTTTACGCGGGAGAGAATGTGCTGAAAAAAGTGTAAAGTGTACGATAGTACAGTTTCTTGTCGTGAACCTGTAAACCTGCTGGTTCACAAGACAATATAACCTAAGGAAAGTGCAGGTGGGGTAACCATCAGTCTTGAACTCTAATTTCAGGGTATGTGATTTGTCAAATGAAACAAAATAAGTTAGTTATAACATTTTTAATAAAATCTTTGTGCCGTAGGATCAACTCTATCATTATGTACTTATGTTAATTGTTTAGTTTATATCCATCACTATTGGAAGGTAGTAGAGTTGATTTCAGCAAAAACGGTCGGCCAGGGCGGTACTGCTTTGTGCTGTCGTGTTTCGTTGGTGAGTGTGAGACCGGAGGCCCAATGACAAAAGCATCTCCCTAGGCCGCCATACTGCATTGTTACATTGTCTGCATTCGCAATGAGTATGGTGACCACACTTTTGGGTTCTACTTAGGCTTTCCATCAGGCAGAGTAGAGTCACTATGCTAGACTCATATATAAAAAAACAATTTAAAATAACTTTTTTTAAATGATTTTTATTAATAGGTTGTAGTGATAGGATGTAGTAAAGTAATGTAGTTTAATTTAAAATATTTTAAAAATATTATGGTCTTCGGAAATATCCTATAAACGATGATAATTTTATACAACACTAATAATTAAGTTTTCGTCATTAATGTTTAAAGAATTTAAAAGGGTTTACTCCTCGTATGTCCTTGTAAAAATCAATCTGTGGAACAAAGGTGGAACAATTTATTTATTTATTTTTTGGCTCCCCCATAAAGACAACAGCATACAGATTATTACAATTCATAAGGATGTAGCATTATAGACGTAGTTATGTCTGTTATATTCTTAATTGTTTTTGTTGTAGGTTTCGCTTTGATGAAACGAAAAAAAATACCTGTATAACTATGCATAGACTTTCATTTTACAAGCTTTTTATTAACTTGCAATGTATGTATGTATGCATGCATGCTTGTATGTTCGGGTGGAATCTTGCAACTCAATTTTGAAGCAGATATCTTCAACCTATTTTGCTGAAATTTTGCAAGCATATGCGTGACAATACAATATTATAATGACATGGAGCTGATCTGATGCTGGAGCTTTAAGGTGGCCATAGGCACTCTGTAAAGAAACGTCGCAACAACATCGAGTTTGGACTCGTTTGATTCGTCTCGAGGCATTCCAGTAAAATCTTGTTTTTAAAAAGCTTTTTAATTTAATTTATATAAAACTTAAATTGTCACCTATTATCTCAGTACATAAGTTAAAGTTAACTGGAATTTGATCAGTGTTCATAGTCCATTCGATTATTCATCATTTGGGTAAATTTTATAAGCACTTGACAAATTGTGGTTCTAACAAATAAAACTTAATTATAAAATGTTACACATGCGTTTTAGACTCTCTTAGACCACATCTACGACATGTGCATTTCCTTATACATACGTTAATATCTATACAGATATATATACTTAAACAAAAATATCGACGTTAAAAGCCAGGAGAACAGTTCCAGATGCTTTGACGAGGGTCCTTGATCTCTTTTCCGGAATTTTCTTGTTGCTCTGAGGAATAAGAAAAAATTATTTTACTGCTCTGACCATCGCTACTTTGTCTATCTATTCAATCATGCTCAGCTCCTATTGGTCTAAGTTTGATGTTAACTATTCTTTCTTAGCACGTTAGCAACACATTCATCTAAAATTGAAGTTCATCGTGAGCAACATCGTGACACGTTTAACTATCTATCTATAACTTAATAAGTTAATAATGGTGGTTTTCTCAGTGCTTTAATTGTTATTTGTACATTCTATTTACCTTGTTGTTTTGTGGGATTCAGCATTACAATGTTTAAGCTATTGCATAGCTTTTATCGCGGGCTTTGAGGCCTTTGAGCGCGGCGACCAAATCAAGAAATTCCGTAACGTAGCGAAAATAAACCTGACACCCGAAGCTCGCACGGATCGAGACGAGCTGCTCCGAAGACAAAACAGTCTGGGTTTGCGCAAGTATACTTGAACGTGTATGTCCGGCAGTATATTTGTCAGAGATTTAAAATTAATGTTTGTCTGCAATGTCAAGTGCGGCCTTAAAACATTATCCATATCAGGTCAAGTCATTATTCCATGGGATATTATTATAGTTGACGTTGATTGGTTGGGTCGAAATGTTACGCAATTCTAGTGTTACATGTTTCATATAGTCGTAATGTTATATAGAGTAAATGTGACGACCCCATAAGTAGCGCAATAAAAACATACCACAGTGATATCTACCAGAGACGCACTGTACTACGGAGTAACCGCTAATCCTGTATCGCGATATAGAAATTCTCGAGTCGATTAGCATATATACAACTTCCCAATGGTACCAAACCTTCGAAAGATCCTATCTTTGTATTAGAGGGACACAATATCAGTTTTTCAACAGTAAATATAACCGAACTTAAAGTTAATATATCTGAAGAAACTAAAGTTGATATTACTTAATCGAATTAGTCTGTGGGACTATTTTTATTGATAGAGAGGAAGATGGACGCAGGGAAAGAGAGAGAGAGAGTTACCAAAAAAGAAATCAAACAAAACTCTTACAGCGTACATCACGTCATAGAGATTTGTGTTTTATAAATATTTTCGGACATCTAACATACAACGCCATCTAGGACAAAGCTAAGCAGAGCTTGTGTTATGGGTACTAGACAACTGATACAAATACATACACTATGTGCGAAAAGAGCGTGACCGGCAAAATTTAATAAAAATCTTAGAAATATTAAACGATAAATTGTAATCAATTAAGTCTTTTATTGCTGTTTGATGCTTTATATTAATACGGCGTCCAATCTCCATTATTGTCCATAATCGCTTGGCATACTTTCCGCCAATTTTTCAGCATAACTGCGAAGTAAAGACCCCCACGCGGACTTCAGTTCACGAGTAAGGTCAGCGACGGATACTAAATTTTTTGACATTAGTTTAAGCTTCATCCTCGCCCAAACATTTTCAATTGGATTGACATCAGCGGACTGTGAGTGTGAGGGCCAATCCAATACGTTAATACCATGTTCCGCGTTCCAAGTGGTGCAGAGCTGACTTCGATGTTTAGGATCATTATCCTCTTGTAGAATCCAGAAATCATTTTGGTGTGGAAACATCTTTTTAGCCGACGGCAATAATGCTTTTTCGTAAATTTTCGTCATCTTCTCAGTTTCACGGTTCGTACCATCTGTCTATTGTCAGCCGTAGTCCAAGCTCGAGTCGAGTAACCGGTTGCCCAAAAAGAAGCTTCATCAGAAAAGATTATCTTGTCCCAATCATGGTCTTTGTTTTCGCACGCCCAATGCAGCCTTTTTTCAATATGCGTTTCAGAAAGGATAGATATCTTCACATTGCTTCGATATTTCAGACTCTTTACAACTAAACGCCGGTCTTCAACTTTTCTTGCCCAGAGCGAAGTGATAGTGAAGGATTCCTGGCAAACAGCTGCACAATCCGTTTATCCTCTGCAACAGACGTCTTTTTCGATTTGCCACGATCTGGTAAGTCATCGACGGTTTTTGTTTGTGAATATCTCTTCACCCACTTGCTCACGAAGGCCTTGGACTTTTTCATATAATGGGCGGCCTAGTCGCGGGACATTTTGGGGCCTTTCAGATGAGTACAGAGAATCACAGCTTCAAATCGGGAAGCGTACGCGGCACTCGTTGTAAAAAATAATATTTTTAACAAGGAAAACTGGAGGGAAAACTTATGTTTTTTACAATGCATTATAGGCAAAGGATTGTTCTACTCAGCCTAATATTTATTTTAATAAATTGCATTCCAAAATTTAAAAATATGCCAGTCACGTTCTTTTCACACACACTGTATATACTTTTTTTGGAAATACATACATATTATACATAGAAAACACCCAAACTCCGAAACAAATATTTGTAGATCATACAAACATTTGGTCCAACCTGAGAATCGAACCCAAGTCCTCATGATCAGCAGTCGCACACGCCAACCGCGAGACCAACGAGGCAGTCAAGACCAACGAGGCAGTCATTACAAACATGCGTTAATACAAATGGGAATTACTTACATCGTGTGAATAACTGTTTCGGATGATTGCGGCAACTGACTCGATTGTCGTGAAGGCTGCAGGATCACACGATGCTACACTTTTTAAAATGCAGTCCAGTAGCTGGTCGTCCATGCCATATATTTGCTGTCAAATTAAAACTTCAAATTTATCTTAACTCTTATCTACTATTTCTTTACACTTTCACTGTAAATCTTATCTTTATAAATACACACATCAAAAGTGTCTAGGGATCAACATATAATTTTGTAATAACTTTTCTCCTGATTGATATATTTTTTTTTTAATAATAATAATAATTTATTAACCATAAATATACATTTTAACAATTGTGGTTTAACAAAACTAAAGCTTATGCTAACATTTGTAAGATATCTGTGTCCGAACTAGATAGAAATATCTGTGTTTCGGACATCAGTGCTCCTCTTTGAGATTAGACATTATAATTATAGAGGCATGTTAAAACAGTTCACTCCAATCATTTTGACTTTAGTGTAGTTAACAAACTAAATATTGAGAATAATAAAAGAAAATAGTGTGAAATCTGTGTGTAGTGTGTAAGTTGGTGTATGTGTATGTCAGTGTGAGTGAAACTGAGTGCATGTATACTACTGTGCGTGTGTGTCTAATTTCTTATTTTAGAATACAAAGTAGGTTTTCGGTTTTAATTAAAATTATTTTATTAAATAAAAATTAAAATTTTCTTTAAGGATTCATCAAATAAAGTGTTTTCGTTTGTCACAGATCGTCGTTGATCACACGATAAACCAAGTCACCTTTGCATTAATAAAGAAATTTGCCATTTTCCTAATAAAGGGAATTTTGACATTTGAACCACTAACATTAAAGTTCGAAAAAAAGACTGAAATAACAGTTTTCTTTAAAATTTTATTAGGTAACTTAAACAATTAATAATCCGTGTTTCTACCGCGAACACTAACAACACAAGAATCGGTTTGGCATACTCAAAATGAGTTCATCCAAATCACGCTGTGGAATGGCCGCCCATGTTCGTTGCAACAACAAAAAATGGTCTTCTTGCGACTGGATACCCTCCATATTCGGCAGAGCTCTTCTCTGTAGCATATCCCATGCATGCTCAATCGGGTTCAAGTCTGGCGACTGAGCAGGCCAGGGCCAAAGCCACATCTCAATCTCAAGAAATCCGCATAAAAATGCTTGATCCCTAGACACTTTTGATGTGTGTATATATGTTCTAAATTTCAGGTTTTTTTTTTTTTTTTTTATGATATAGTTGGCAAACGAGCAGACGTTTCACCTGATGGTAAGCGATTACCGCCGCCCATAGACACCCGCAACACCAGAGGCATTACAAGTGCGTTGCCGAACTTTGGGGGATGGGGAAAAGGGATGTGGGGAGGGGTTCGGGTATGGGCCTCCGGTATCCTCACTCACTCGGTGAAACACAGCGCAAGCGCTATTTCACACCGGTTTTCTGCGAGGCCGTGGTATCACTCCGGTCGAGCCGGCCCATTCATGCCGAAGCGTGGCTCTCCCACGGTTAAAGGGTTGTTTATCATCATCCTTCACTGGCTGGACAAAGGACTCTCCTTAGAATGGAGGTTTTGGCTTACCACACCACGCTGCCTGGCTAGACAGATTGCTGAGTTTTTTTATGGAACTAATTCTACCCACACGCCCACCACTGTAACTGTAACTCCTGTACACCATGATCAACAACAATGACCCACGAACACACCGAGTTATGACACTCGGGAAGTCCCAGGAAAAATTAAAATGTTTTGGAACCCGCAACAGAATTAATCAGAAGAAAACTGGTGTAGGGTTTGTATCAAGTTTTCGGGATTAATCAAAGTTTACTATTTAAAATTCTCAAAGACATTACCGTTACTGAAAGTGTAATTTCCTGTACTTGTAGAAATGTGTTTTTGGACTCTTTTGCACACCTCATAATATCTTGACGTTTGTTTTTGAGGCACTGAGGACCACCTTCAGCTAAAAACTCTGGAAAAGGGTAAGTTTAGCATGCAATTAATACTAGTATATATGTATGTAGAGTATTCTTTCGAATTCGAGAAAGGTTCTTCTTTATCAGCATGAATATTTGTAAGTCTTATACATAAAAATTGATGCTTGGTTTGATGAATTTGGTTTCTATTACTAACCTATCCAACACACTTGTGATAGGATCCATACTAATATTGTAAATTCGAAAGTAAAGCTGTCTATTTGTCTGTCTGTGATGCTTTCACGCCGTTGCACCAATTTCATGAAATTTGGCACTGAGAATTGAAATACTTTAATTCTTCAGGAAGGACATAGGCTAATCTTATGGCGATAACCGACATATAGAGAGATGTGTGAAATCATTATTACAAACTACCTGTAGCTGACCCACGCAACCTCGTTTGCGTCTCCTACGAGTATTACCCGCAGTGTAATAATTTTCCCCCGTTTTTGAAACATTCTTCATCGGTGCTCCGCTCCTATTAGTCTTAGCGTTGTGATACATAGCCTATAGCCTTCCTTGATAAATGGGCTTCCTAACACTGAAAGAATTTTTCAAATCAGACCAGCGGTTCCTGAGATTAGCACGTTCAAACAAACAAACTCTTCAGCTTTATAATATTAGTATAGATTAATTAAGTATGTGCACCTACCTCATAAGATTTCTGCACCAACCAAAAGTTAAAATTTAGATATTTTTTTAAAATTTTAAGTTGCGACTACAAAAAAGTATGATAATTTTATTGTAGTACAGCCTACACTTACTTGCAATTCTAAAACCATCATCCTGACATATGTAGTCTATGATTCCATCATAAGCAGTCGTAGTCGTTCTTCTGTAATCTTCCGCCTCATCGCCAAAGCAAAGAGACACGCCGTATATTAGTTTATGAACACAAGTTTTCAGCAGCGGGGCTCTGGGACAATGTCTACAACAAGGAAGACTAACCTAAATGCTGTTTTATCTCTTTAACTAAACTCAAGGTGCACTTGGCCATCTACTTTCTTTCCCAACCAAACCTTCATATTAAAATGTTGACTGCAGTTTTAATTTTAGTTATTTTTAATGCCACTCCTGCATTAGGAACAAATCCTGTATCGCGGGAGACTTTACAAACATACATGTAACGGACACAAAGAATATACAGACTTAGAACAACAATTTGTGGATCACACAAAGTGTAGTTTTATGTGGGATTTGAACCCACAACACTCAGGGTAGTAGAAAGCGGCAGTTCCAGGCAAGCACTATTTATAATAATTTTAATTAATTATATGGCGCAGTAGGTGAGCATACGACTGCTGTGCTTAGGTTTTGGGATCGATTCCCGGGTCGGACCAAAGGTTTGTATGATCTGAAAATATTTATTTCGGAGTTTGGGTGTTTCTCATGTATAGTATGTATGTATTTACAAAAAAAATATTTGTATTTATATCAGTTGTCTAGTACCCATAGTATAAGCTCTGTTGGGTTTCGGACTAGATGGCGTTGTGTTAGAGGTAAGAAATATTATTATTATACAAGTGAAAGTGCCTTGACTTACCTCTTAAAAATATCAGCATAGGAAGTATTGTTCTGGGCCTCTTCAAGGTCTCTATCAAACATGTTACTGCGAAAGTTGTCCTCCATGCAAGCTACAGACTGTTTACCAATGTCCTAAAATAATAATAAATTAGTATTAAAGAACGATAATTTAAAAATGATACAACATCAGAATGATGTAGATAATTAGGAAAATTGATTCTAGATATGGATACAGATTATTAGTTTCATTTAAATTAATAGCTGCCAAATATACCCCCAAAGATTTAGTTACAAAATGACAAATTTTCATTTATTTGAGGTAGTAAATACATTTATATCTTGGTTTTATCAAAAAATTCAAATAACAAAATCACCCCTAAAGTGATCGCAGCAAGTACATGGACATGTCCCATTGACGGGCCACAATTCAACATTAATTTGAAAATAACACACAATAATCCATCCATTCTTAATATTATAAATTCGAAAGTAACTCTCTCTTTTACGTTTTTACCGCTAAACCGCTGCACTGATTTCGATTATATTTAGTATGAAAATACTATGAGTTTTTTTTAGGATAAAGTCTACTCTTTACCACCATGGTCGACACACACCCAGGCTAAAGCTAATCTATACTATATTATATTATAATATTATAAAGCTGAAGAGTTTATTTGTTTGTTTGAACGCGCTAATCTCAGGAACCGCTGGTCCAATTTGAAAAATTCTTTCAATGTTGGATAGTACCATTTATCGAGGAAGGCTATAGGCTATATATCATCACGCTAAGACCAATAGGAGCGGAGCACCAATGAAGAATGTTACAAAAACGGGGGATTTTTTTTACGCTACGGGCAATAGGCGATGTAAACGACGTTGCGTGGGTCAGCTAGTTAACGATAAAATTGAACAACGAACCTGGAGGGCTCCAAAGTCTGCTCCATTCTTTTTGCACAGCTCATATAGTTTATTTTCCTCATCTGACTTGTCTGAAATAATCATAGGTGTTTATTCTTCAAAAACACTTATCTAAATACGTAAAGCAAATACTTTGTACCCATTCTTACAAAAAATATGCAACCGGAGCAGTATGAAATTTTGCACACCTAAAGTTTATACGAAGGAGCAGTGCAGAAAACTAAATATAATAATAAAACTTGAGAGGTGTGAAGGGACACCCGAATGGAACGAAGTTTATATATATACAGGTGTGCGAAAAGAACGTGACCGGCATATTTTTAAATTTTGGAATGCAATTTATAAAAATAAATATTAGGCTGAATAGAACAATCCTTTAACTAAAATGCATTGTAAAAAACACAAGTTTTCACTCCAGTTTTCCTTGTTAAAACTATTATTTTTTACAATGAATGCTGCGTATGCTGCCCGATTTGAAGCTGTGTTTCTCTGTACTCATCCAAAAGGCCCCAAAATGTCCCCCAACTAGGCCGCCCATTATATGAAAAAGTCCAAGGCCTTCGTGAGCAAGTGGGTGAAGAGATATTCACAAACAAAAACCGTCTATGACTTACCAGATCGTGGCAAATCGAAAAAGACGTCTGTTGCAGAGGATAAACGGATTGTGCAGCTGTTTGCTAGGAATCCTTTATTATCACTTCGCTCTGAGCAAGAAAAGTTTAAGAAAAAGGGTTTTATCATATCATTTGACACTATCAAAGGGCGTTTAGTTGTAAAGGGCGTGAAATATCGAAGCAATGTGAAGAGGCTCTCCTTTCTGAACGCATATTGAAAAAACGCTGCATTAGGCGTGCGAAAACAAAGACCATGATTGGGACAAGAGATTTTTTCTGATGAAGCTTCATTTTGGGCAACCGGTTACTCGACTCGAGCTTGGACTACGGCTGACAATAGACTCATGGTACGAACCGAGAAACACCCTTTAAAGGTGCATGTTTGAGGATGCTTCTCAAAAAAGGGTTTCGGAAGTTTGCACTTGTTTACCGGTACTTTGGACGCTGAGAAGATTACGAAAATTTACGGAAAAGCGTTATTGCCGTCGGCTAAAAAAATGTTTCCACACCAAAATGATTTCTGGATTCTGCAATAGGATAATGATCCTAAACACCGAAGTCGGCTTTGCACCACTTGGAACGCGGAACATGGTATTAACGTATTGAATTGGCCCTCACAGTCCCCTGATGCCAATCCAATTGAAAATGTTTGCGCGTGGATGAAGCTTAAACTAAGGGCAAAAAATGTAGTGACCGTTGCTGACCTCACTGGTGAACTGAAGTCCGCGTGGAGGTCTTTACTTCGCAGCTATGCTGAAAAATTGGCGGAAAGTAAGCCACGGAGATGCCAAGCCATTATGGATAATAATGGAGATTGGACACCATATTAATATAAAGCATCAAACAGCAATAAAAGACTTAATTGATTACAATTTATCGTTTAAAATTTCTAAGATTTTCATTAAATTTTGTCGGTCACGCTCTTTTCGCACATAGTGTATATTTTTTTTATTTTTTATATGCTACTTCTAATAAAAATGCGCATAAAATACTCAAATTATTTTAGAAATAATCAGACTGTACAAAATATATTTTCAATACTTTATTGTACACAAATGGATAAAAACCTATGTAAATAACCATAATTTATAAAAATTATAAATTTATATATAAATTTATATATTATATTATATTATATTAAACTTTTCTTACTCGAGATTTCTCTCGGTTTTTATCCTAATTCCCGCTCTGAAACCTTCAGAGAAGAGGAGGTTCGGATTCCCTCGAATTTACGAATACTGTGTCCCCTAAAACTTTTGTGAGTATTGTGCATGTATGTATTGCTGCTTGTTTTTGTATTATATGTATGTTTATGTTTGTATCTAATTTATTTATGTATCTATGTATACTTTTTGCTACCACGCCTGTTGTTCCTATAACTATTGGGATTGTTTCTGTGTGTGTGTTCCATAATCGTGTTATTTCTGTTTTTAATGGGTGATATTTGCTGAGCTTTTCTATTTCTTTCGGTCCTATGTTATAGTCTGATGGTACGGTTACGTCTATCAAGTAAGTTTTGTTTTCTGCTTTATTTATGTATATTATGTCTGGTCTATTGTGTGTTATAGTGACGTCTGTTTGTACCGGTATCTCCCACATTATCTTTGCAAATTCGTTCTCTTTAACTTGTGGTTGTGTGAGATGTTCTAGCCACCACAGTTTAGCGACTGGGATTTTGTGTTTTTTGCAAAGGCTCCAAAATATATATTGTACAATGTTGTTGTGTCGTTTGGTGTAATAAGTGCCAGCTAGTTTTTCACATCCCGAGACAAGATGTTGTGCGGTCTCGTCTTTTACTAAACATAGCCGACACTTACCATCTACATTATATTATATTATATTATATTATATTATATTATATTATATTATATTATATTATATTATATTATATTATATTATATTATATTATATTATATTATATTATATTATATTATATTATATTATATTATATTATATTATATTATATTATATTATATTAAACTTTTCTTACTCGAGATTTCTCTCGGTTTTTATCCTAATTCCCGCTCTGAAACCTTCAGAGAAGAGGAGGTTCGGATTCCCTCGAATTTACGAATACTGTGTCCCCTAAAACTTTTGTGAGTATTGTGCATGTATGTATTGCTGCTTGTTTTTGTATTATATGTATGTTTATGTTTGTATCTAATTTATTTATGTATCTATGTATACTTTTTGCTACCACGCCTGTTGTTCCTATAACTATTGGGATTGTTTCTGTGTGTGTGTTCCATAATCGTGTTATTTCTGTTTTTAATGGGTGATATTTGCTGAGCTTTTCTATTTCTTTCGGTCCTATGTTATAGTCTGATGGTACGGTTACGTCTATCAAGTAAGTTTTGTTTTCTGCTTTATTTATGTATATTATGTCTGGTCTATTGTGTGTTATAGTGACGTCTGTTTGTACCGGTATCTCCCACATTATCTTTGCAAATTCGTTCTCTTTAACTTGTGGTTGTGTGAGATGTTCTAGCCACCACAGTTTAGCGACTGGGATTTTGTGTTTTTTGCAAAGGCTCCAAAATATATATTGTACAATGTTGTTGTGTCGTTTGGTGTAATAAGTGCCAGCTAGTTTTTCACATCCCGAGACAAGATGTTGTGCAGTCTCGTCTTTTACTAAACATAGCCGACACTTACCATCTACTGCTTGTTTAAATATGTCCCTTTCATGTTGTCTGGTTACTATTGCCTGATCCTGTATTGCAAATATGGATGACTCTAATGATGGCGATACCGGTTGTTTCTTTATCCAACGGAATGATTGTACCCTATCTATATTTTCTTTCTCTAGCACTGATCTATAAAACTGGCCATGTAAAGGTTTTGATTTTATTTTATTTATTCTGGTTTTTAACACTGCTTGTTTGAGTTCTTTGTCTGTGTATTTTGTATTCTGTCGTAGTCCTATTTCTTGTAGATTCAATTCAGTTTCCTTAAATATGGAGTATTTCTCTTTATGGCTATCATGTTCTACTATTGCTTGGAGTATGTAGTCTTTTTGTGTTTCTAAATATGTTTTGTATTTTATTATTTGTGTTTTGTGTAGTGTTTCTATGTTTAATAAGCCTCGTCCACCTTCTTCAGTTGATAAATATAGTCTTTCTATGTCTGCTTTTTGTGTGTGTGCTTTATTTATGGTTAGTAATTTTCGGGTTTTTACGTCTATTTTGTTGAGGTCAGTGTTTTTGTAATTGATAATACCAAATGTGTATAGTAGGACTGGTACTGCGTAGGTATTTATAGCTTTAATGAGATTCCTGGCGTTAAGGTGTGTGTTAGTGATGCATTTTATTCTTCTGAAGTATTCTCTTTTAACTTGCTCCCTAATGTCGTTGTGTTCTATTTTTCCTGCTTCGTTAATGCCTAAATATTTATATGATTCATCTTTTTTCAGATGTTCGAATTTTAATCCGCTCAGTAAAATATGTCCTTCCCCTAGGTATTCATTCATTCTGCCCGCTGTCAAGTGCAACACATTACATTTGTTCAAACCGAATTCCATTCCTATATCTCTAGTGAATATCTCTGTACTATCTAGTAAAATATTTAAACTATTTCTATTATTGGCATAAACTTTTAAATCGTCCATATATAACAAATGATTGATGACTGTCGAATCTTTGAGTGTCTAGCCCTTAGTGTGGTATTTATTAAGCACGTTTGATAATGGGTTAATTCCTAAACAAAAAAGTAATGGTGATAAAGAATCCCCTTGGAAAATTCCACGTCGGACAAATATGTAGTCGGTCGTCACTGAAGCATTTTCACCGCGAGCTGTCATGATCACCTTCCAGTTGGGCATGACCCTCTCTAGAAAGCTTATGATAGCATGTGAACACTTGTACATGTTTAAAACTTTTAGTAGCCATTCGTGTGAAATACTATCAAAAGCCTTCCGATAGTCAACCCACCCCATGCTAAGATTCTTCTGGCACTGATGAGCATCCTCCAAAATGGCTTTATTAATCATAAGGTGATCTTTACATCCCCTAGCGCGGCGTCTACATCCTCTCTGCTCTGGTGCTATAATGTTGTTATTTTCGCAGTGTATATAGAGCTCGTTAGCTATTACAGAAGTTAAAAGTTTGTATAGTGTGGGTAAGCATGCTATGGGTCTCCAGTTTTGAGGATCTTGTGTGTTTTCATTTTTTGGTATGAGAATTACCTGACCTGTAGTGAACCAGTCTTCCATTGCTTCTGTTTCGTTGAGTATTCTATTAAATATTTGAGTTATGTGTGAGTGTGTTTTTGTAAGATATTTCAAATAATAGTTTTGGATTTTATCTATGCCTGGCGTTTTCCAGTTGTGTGTTTTCCTTAATGCTTCTTTAACCATATCTAAGTTAATTTCTTCAAAGGTGTGTGTATTTATGGAACTTGCTTTATTTTCTTCATCAGTGATCCATCTTGCATCTCTATTGTATGGTTTTGGTTGTGATAAAATGGATGTCCAGAACTCTTGCACTGCCTCTTTCGAAGGGAGTTCAGTAGGAGCTTTTAGATTTCCATTGAGAGATCTGTAAAATGAGTGTTGGTTTTCATTAAACGTTTTGTTCTGGTTTTTCCTATTGTTCATGTCTTCATATCTTTTAATTCTTCCCGCTAATGCTTTAACTTTTTGATTCAAAATTTCTACTGTGTTGTCATGGTCTAAATCTGTAAAAATGTTGTACTTGTCATATAGCTTGTCTTTTATCTTTAACATTCTTCTACTGTTTGCTCCTCTTTTTATCTCTATTAATCTACCTAATTCCTTTCTAATGTCTTCTATTTTCCTCTTTATTCTTAATTTCCATGGTGGTTCTCGCTTAGGCTTAACTGTAGTAGGTGGTGTGTATGCTTTTTGTCCATTAGCTGTTATTAACGTTTTGGCTGCTGCATAGATTGTATCGTTTAATTCGCGTAGTGTGCTATCTGTGTTTAAAAGGAATGGTATGTAATTGTTAATTTTGTGTAGATTATTAATATAGGTTTTATTGAATCTAGGCTTTGGGAGGAATTTTCTATGTTCTAGTGTTATCTCTTTTGTTTCTGCAAGTGTTTGTAAAAATTGAATAATGATCGGGTCTAGGTCTTCAGTGTTTTGTGTGTATGGATTGTGAGTTTGTTGTGCTGTGTTCTGCGTCAAGTCATCTAATTCAGGTGGATGTAGAGTTTCAAAATTAGTTGGTTGTGAAGAGGAAAAACTATTGAAAATTTCGTGAGAAAGTGCATGAGATGTGGGATCCGTGTGTTGTGTGACTGAAATTTGTGTGTTTATGTCTGTTTGATACGGCACGATCGATTGTATTTCTGTATGTTGTGTGTCTGAGTGTATTTGTGTATCTGCTGGAGTGTTAGATTGTTCTGCTTTTTGTTTTATTAGATCTAGTACTTCAGTTGAGAGCCAATTATGTGTTATGATGCTACGTGCCTGGTTTGAAAGTGTGTTACCTGTGAATTTACGTATTTTAGGATTGTCTGGATTTCTTTCTTTAAACAGTTTTTCTAGACGTTTTATGAAACCTACTCCTTGTGCTTTAGCTTTATAATAACAAAACATTAGCTCGTGAATTTCGTCTTTGGACCACTTTCTTCGTGCATCATTAGTATCTTGTGAACTTGTCGTGTTCGTTTCCGATGTACCGGCAGTGCTGACTGACTGAACTGATGCGACTAAAATTTGTGTGTTTGTGTCTGTTTGATTTGGCATGATTGATTGTATTTCAGTATGTTGTGTGTCTGAGTGTATTTGAGTATCTGCTGGGATGTTTGATTGTTCTGCTTTTTGTTTTATTAGGTCTAGTACTTCTGTTGAAAGCCAATTATGTGTAATGATGCTGCGTGCCTGGTTTGAAAGTGTGTTACCTGTGAATTTACGTATTTTAGGATTGTCTGGATTTCTTTCTCTAAACAGCTTTTCTAGTCGTTTGATGAAACCAACTCCTTGTGCTCTAGCTTTATAATAACAAAACATTAATTCGTGAATTTCGTCTTTGGACCACTTTCTTCGTGCATCATAAGTATCTTGTGAACTTGTCGTGGTCGATTCCGATGTACCGGCAGAATCAATGGGAGCGTCCCTATTCTGCAAAGTGTCATCGGCGTCTCGGTTCAGGTCGGCTGTGGCATTTTCGAGTTCCCCGACTCCCGCCCGCCTGTTCAGCAGGGAGCCACTGACGGTCCGTATACTGTCACGCCCAGCGTCAGCTCCAGACGTGCCCCGGCGATCACCCCCGGGAAGCGGCATTAAACGTTTTCTCTTATTACTTCTCTCCATTATGTTGGGGGTTTGCCATTACCCTTTTTGTCACCTGTATAGAAATTATGTTTCAGGTGTCCGCCTCTCACGTGGCTAAGATGTTAAGCTCGGACGTGGGGTTGGGCTTCGAGAGGCATATTATATTATATTATATTATATTATATTATATTATATTATATTATATTATATTATATTATATTATATTATATTATATTATATTATATTATATTATATTATATTATATTATATTATATTATATTATATTATATTATATTATATTATATTATATTATATTATATTATATTATATTATATTTTATTATATTATATTTATTTCATTATATTTTCTGTAAATAAATGCGAAAAGCCAACATCACGTGGTATTCCCAGGCGGTCACCCATCCAAGTACTAACCACGCCCGATGTTGCTTAATGTTGTTGCTTAAGACGACAACCGGTGTATTCAACATGTTATGACGTTGGCAATCAGTTTTGTTATATTTAACGTTGAGTATCAAGCACTATGACGTCAACTCAATGTTAAAAGTGTCGTTACAACTTTTGGTCTTAAAGTGTCGTTACAACTTTTGGTCTTAATCCTGGTATTTTGGTCTAGCCCCCTTTCGTAACGCGTAATAAGGAACTTCGTTCCAAAAAATTTACGAATTTCGACCACTTGGCAGTTACTAGCTATCTGCATAATATACACTCACTGCTCCTCGATCATTCCGACCTCTGAACTCATAAATATCTACAGCTTTCCATTGTTCACAAAACTCTGACTTTTGTGAACCAAAAAAACGTCCAGTGATCATAGGATCTCGTTTTACCCTTTATCTATGCTATCAAACAGAAATTAATCTTCTTCTTTGTATCAACAGGCGTACACCTCCAAATTTTATCCACCCTACATTCCGCCAAAGTCACGTTATTGTGATTTTTTTTTTATAAATTCGAAACTTAGGACGCCGGAAGATTGATTAATTAATTCAGGAAGTTATGATTTGACAGCACGGTTAGCCTAATGGTTTAAGCGGTCGTCACGCCGCTTTCCACTACACTAAGTGTTGTGGGTCCAAATTCCAAATGGGACAACACTTTCCGTGATTCAAAAATTGTTGTTCTGTGTCTGGGTGTTGTTTTCGCGACCCAGGATGTGCATTCCTAATGCACATCAGATCGTACCACTATTAGTCTTATACGTTGATAAATAAGATGTGATAGAATGTAGATTGAAAAAAATAGTGACATTAGTACCTGGTTCATGCTGGGTGTCATTGACATGATCCAACACTTGGTCCGTGGTAGCGTTGTCAGAAGAGTTCTGTGTCTGAAATAATTTGAAACAACTTCCATTATAATCTTTACACAAGACGACTACCTTCAATTAGGAAAACTTGTAACAATACTTAGTATTTAATCCTACTAATATTATAAGTAGTTTGTAAGTATGGATGGATGTTTGTTACTCTTTCACGCAAAAACTACTGAACGGATTTGGATTAAACTTTACAGTAATATAGCTTATACATCAGAATAACATATAGGCTACTATTTGCAGCGATAACCAACATACACGCAAGCGGAGCCGCGAGCAACAGCTAGTTCATTAATGTTTTAAAATGACGTATCAGATAAATGCAAATGTAGCTTCTTTCACCTTAAAGATTATAAGGTAATCAAATGCTGTTGGGTAGAAGAGCTTTGATAACTATAAATGAGAACAACATAGTCACTCTTGTAATAGTCCAAGATCCCAGTCAGCCAGACTTATATCATTCTAGGAAAGAGGAAAGTTTGAGGATCGGTAGTCTAACATATACTCAGAAAGGAATGGATACTCGCTAAGCTGAAAGCGAGGCCGTTTTATAGTTAGCAGGCATCAAAGGTGGAAAAAAACCACGCTAACTTATTTCATTTTAGGCAGCCTGAATTATATATATATATATTTTATGTATGGCTCGCCAAAATGACTCTACTTTGCCTGATGGAAAGCATAAGCAGAATCCAAGAGCGGTGGTCACCATACTCATTGCGAATGCAGACAATGCAGTATGGCGACCCACACCATGGCGGCCTAGTGATGCTTCTGCATAGTCTAGTCAACAAGTATGGGACTTGTTGACTAGACTAATTGGGCCTCCGCTCTCGCACTCAGCAACGAAACACGACAGCACGAACGCTGTCATTTTACGTTGATTTTCTGTGCGAGGGTAGTACCGCCCCGGTCGAGCCGGCCCGTTCGTGCTGAAATCAGCGTGGCTCTACTACCTTTATATATCATTAAGTATAATATTTTAAAATATTTTCCAATCAGCCAGACAAAACTGACGGGCCTAGCACCGTCCCAGACTCGTTTATAGGCACTAACGCCTCTGCCATATTTACTGCAGATTTACGCGTCATGTGTATTGCTATATAAGTAAGCGTAGGCGTGCATACTTCTCAACAATATAGACTAAAAACTAACAGGTAGGTATAGAGCCCTTTTGATTGGTAGTCACATACGCTAACCGCTGTTCCGACGAGGCAGTTAATACACAGTTTTTATACATAATATATATTCAGATTTATTTACCATAATCATTTTATTGTTTATTTTTTATTTATTTATTTATACTTCCTGCATTACAATTGCACGAGGCGACACATTGTAGAACTACATATTTCGGCTTTCTGAAAATCTTATAATGGTGTGTTCAGTAGCCTCAACCCTTGGCAGGCACTATTCTATTTTACCAATAATGGTGTTGACATCGCCTGATGTTAGCTGATAGAAAGGGGTTATATGGATAAATAACGGTTATAAATAAATATTTTGTAGTTTAAATAAACAACCTGAACAGCTGTGCAGTTTACTCCATCTTCTCCGCACTGTCTCTCAAACGTGTTATCACGACTATCTGGCTTGACTGAAACAATTATATTTTCTTTTACCTTTAATGCAATAATCTTTACATCCTCTGATAGCCTGACTTCGTATATGCAAACAGTGATACTACTACACACATCAAAAGTGTCTAGGGATCAACATATGTGTCTAGGGATCAACATATATTTTTGCAAAACTTTTCTCCTGATTGATATTAATTAAAATTTTCTTTAAGGATTCATCAAATAAAGTGTTTTCGTTTGTCACAGTAACGATAAACCAAGTCACCTTTGCATTAATAAAGAAATTTGCCATTTTCCTAATAAAGGGATTTTTGACATTTGAACCACTAACATTAAAGTTCGAAAAAAATACTGAAATAACAGTTTTCTTTAAAATTTTATTAGTTAACTTAAACAATTAATAATCCGTCTTTCTACCGCGAACACTAACAACACAAGAACATCGGTTTGGCATACTCAAAATGAGTTCATCCAAACACGCTGTGGAATGGCCGCCCATGTTCGTTGCAACAACAAAAAAAGGTCTTCTTGCGACTGGATACCCTCCATATTCGGCAGAGCTCTTCTCTGTAGCATATCCCATGCATGCTCAATCGGGTTCAAGTCTGGCGACTGAGCAGGCCAGGGCCAAAGCCACATCTCAATCTCAAGAAATCCGCATAAAAATGCTTGATCCCTAGACACTTTTGATGTGTGTATAATTAAAACAAATAAATTCAAAAACTATGACTATATCCGTCACCACACGGACAAAATACTGTACATTGTAAATCATAGTTTTTGTTGTACTTAGTAGCGATAGTATGTACCGTGTATACCGCTCGAGATCAGGGGTAGTTTACCCATCACCACGAGGGGTATAACCCGTCCGAAACGTCGGGATATAGAAGGTATCGAACCTCTTAAATAATTTTATCGCGAGTAAGTCCCGCTAGAAAATCTAAAAACAGCAATTATAGATTATTAGAAATACCTGCTACATTCTGGGTCCCGTTGAGTTGTAACAACACTTGCTCAGTGGTAACGTTCTCAGATAGTTCACGTATCTGAAATCATTTGAAAACCTACAATTACCTATAAATTTTTTTTTGTTATTTAATTGCTGACATCACTTAGTTTCGTTGGCAATTATATGAATATATTCTTCCAAATCGATATATACTCGTAGTAGCAACTACTGGTCAAAAGGTCAAAAAAACTCAATTAATTTGCTCAGTTTGTTCCCACTAAATAGGTGACCGGTGATTTTTGTGACCGTTTTATGAATATTTATAAAATCTCCTGCAACACAGGAATGTTCAAAATGCAAGAGTTGTGAGTTTTAAATAATAATAAAAACACTTACCACTTCTGAAACACTATGGTGAATTGTGTCTGCGATTTTCTTAAAAACCTTGGCAGATATCGAGTTATTACACGTCTCCAGGTTTTCAAGAACACACATTAGACTATCATGATATATGCGACTATTGTTCTGTAAATACAAATAATCGTAAATAAGATATGTGATATCAAGATCAACTCAGCAACAAAGAACGATTGAACACTATTTTTATACTTTTACAGCTTTATAATTATAATCTAAGACCTTTAAAATGCTTTTATTAGCTTGACCTGTATGTATGTAACGGAATCTTTTAACTTAATTTTCACCTACTTCTGGAGTCTTCCAAGACTGTTTAAGAGCGAAAAACAAATATATTGCATATATATGTGTAAAACATATATATGTCAACAAACATATATAATTATTGCATAAATAATTATATAAATTTGTTTTCGCTCTTAAGCAGAATAAAGACCACTCAAACGGTTTCTAAAAATTAATAATAATAATAATAATAATAAGCCCCCTGAAGCTCCAACCATACGTCCGAATCGACCACCAGATTCACGTAGGGGGCGGACACGTGATATAAAATTACTGGCACGGCTAACATGGCTCTGGCAACCCATTAAATATGGAGACACGTCTAAGAAGTAAACGTATAAGGCCGCTGCCCGGGGGTGATCGCCGGGGCACACCTGGAGCTGACGCTGGGTGTGACAGCATACGAACCGTCGGCGGAGTGGAGCTGAGTAGGCGGGCTCCCTCCGGGTCACCCGAAAATACTACAGCCAACTTGACTTTCGACAGACAGACTGACAATATGGACAGGATTAGCTCACCATGCCCCTCAACAGATGAACCATATAGCCCATCAACCGTATCATATACACCATCAGAAGTTTCTACAAGAACACCAACACCTACAGACACACCGGCCTTAGATGTTGCGCAGGGGGTGAATACCCTTTTACCTGCGTCCACTAAGACTGGTAAACCACGTGTACGCATGAGATGGACAGAAGATGTAAACATATTCATCATGCGTACCTACTACCGCATCACTAAATTAGAAACAGACATGACAACATACAGAAAATTACTTCATGAACACTTTTTAAAACAGTACCCTCACGTTATAGTTTCAGAACAACGAGTTTCCGATCAAAGGCGAGTTATCATCAGAAATAAAATGCTTACTAATGAAAAGTTAGAGCAAATTAAAGAAGAAGTTAGGGTAGATTTAGAACAGGAAGATATTTCTCTTCATTCACAACCATCACTTAGTGAGCCACAAACAATCATTACTACAAACCCAACTACACAACAAACAATACTAACAAATACACAATCATACCATAACTATCTAAATACTACTGAATATGCCATATACAACACACAAACACCACTTAGTACTAATATATCAACACAAACTGAAACCACGATGCTATTAATGGAAACAGAAATAGAAACTAAGCAGGCTAATGTCCTTTTAGACTCATCGGAAAAGAAACTGAAAGAAAATTTACAGACAGCCATAATTGAATTTGCAGGCTTAGACCCAACACTCAGGCCTCGACTCCCTAAACTTAAATATAGTTTTCATCTTGTCAAATTAACTAATTTCTTTAATAGTACCTTACTGCACGAGTTCTTTTCTGATGAGTCACAACTAACCGATATTCATACACTCATATATTGTAGTGCTCTAGTAATTTCACGAGAGCTTGGATATAACACCGAACTACAATACAGACCACAACGCATTCACAAAAAACCAGCCTGGCAAGATAGACTAGAGAGAGATATTACTCATTGTAAAGGACGGTGCTCCATGGGTAGAAGATTGTATGAAAGAAGACGACTTTTGAGTGGACTGTATTTAATAAGCTGGTTTTACAGTAAAAGATCTCTAGACAACTCGCAAGGTTAACAAAACAATTTTGTATTATTTTATCATTACGAAGTAGGTAGGTTTTAATCCCTCGGCGATGTTCGTGATTACTCGTGCCCGCCTCGGTCGCCCCGCTCGCACCGCTCGCCGCGCTATTGTATGTTCTGTCCACTCATCTTAGGTCAAACATAGGTAGACTAACACAATTTTTAAACAATAATAGGTCGAAAAAGATAGTAGATACGGTAAACAAAATAATGTCTAACAATAGAATACATAGCAGTCATGAAAATAATAATAAAAATCCTGAAGACTTTCTGGATACATTAAAGCAAAAGTTAGCATTAAAATCACATAGACTAGCCAGATATAAAAAAGCACTTAAAAGAAAAAATGAAAATATACTCTTCCATACTAATGAAAAAATATTCTACAGAACCCTACATACAAACACAGAAAAAACAACAAACAATGCTATAGAAACCTCAGCAATACACGACTTAGAAGAATTTTGGGCAGGTATATGGGAGACAGAAGCACATCATAACAGAGAAACACAGTGGATCATTGAAGAAGAAAGGAAATGGAAAGATATTGATGAAATGCAATTCAAAGAGATTTCTGAATCTGACATAAAATTCGTCACAAGCAGGCTACATAACTGGAAATCACCAGGAATAGATAAGATTCATAATTACTGGTACAAAAAATTTACTGCCCTTCATAAAATCATAGCAAAAAATTTTACCAACATTATTCACGGAAAACAAAGTACACCACCATTTATAGCTAAAGGTATAACATACATGCTGCCTAAAGGCCAATACACATCACAACCATCACAATACAGAGCCATAACTTGCTTACCCACCATATACAAAATTCTCACATCAGCCATAACCAAAAAACTTACTACTCACATAGAACAGAATAATATTCTTGCCGAGGAACAAAAAGGGTGTAGAAGAGGTCATATGGGATGTAAGGAGCAACTTATTATCGACTCTCTAATTCATAAACACGCAACTACATTTAAAAGAAATTTACACTGTACATATATAGATTACAAAAAAGCATTTGATAGCATTCCACATTCCTGGTTATTATACATTTTAAAAATATACAAAATCAGTCCAGTTATAATAGAATTCTTAAAAAACGTAATGTCCCTCTGGAAAACTACACTTCATCTAAACAGTATCATTAGTAAAGAAATAGTTATTAAAAAAGGTATATATCAAGGTGACTCCCTAAGTCCCCTATGGTTTTGTCTCGCCCTAAACCCCATATCACAGATACTGCAGAATTGCAAGGCTGGATATCGATTAAAGTACAATAGCACGGAAACTAGTATATCACATTTAATTTACATGGATGACATAAAGCTCTATTCAAAAACAGCAAAAGAAATGAAATCGCTAATAGACGCTACGGCAAAATTTAGTAAAGATATCAGCATGCAATTTGGATTAGATAAATGCAAAACTATACACATAGTAAAAGGTAAGATCCAGCCAGGCGATTACACAGTATCTTGTGATGAAACCATTACAGCTATGGAGCCGAATGAGCTATATAAATATTTAGGATACCAGCAATCAAAAGGAATAGACCACAGTAAATTAAAAATAGCTTTAAAAGATGAGTATAAACATAGAGTACGTGTTTTATGTAAAAGTAATTTAGCCAGCAAAAACTTAATAAAAGCAATAAACACTTACGCTATACCTATATTAACCTACTCTTTTGGTATTATAAAATGGACTAAAACAGATATCAATAACATACAAATAGCAACAAGAACTATTCTCACTAAACACAATTGTCTACATCCAAAATCTGCCATAGAAAGGGTAACAGTCAAAAGACAGGACGGAGGAAGGGGCCTTATCGACATCTTTACCTTATGGACCACACAAATATTAAAATTAAAATCATTTTTCTTTGAAAAAGCTAACAGTAGTCAAATCCATAAGGCAATAGTTAGTAATGATCAGAACCACACACCATTAAACCTAACCCAAGAGACAGACATAGATAACACAGAAAATAACTCTGAAATCTGTAAAATAGAACAATGGAAAAAGAAAACACTCCATGGTCGCCATCCCCAAGATCTTGAACAGCCACATATAGACAAACAAGCTTCAAACAAATGGCTCACTCTTGGATCACTATTTCCGGAAACTGAAGGCTTCATTATAGCAATACAAGATCAAATAATTAACACAAAAAACCACAGAAAGTATATTATCAAAGACCCTACAGTAACAGACGATAGATGTAGAAAATGTCATAGTCAGTCAGAAACCATTCAACATATTACTGGAGCATGCCCCAGTCTTGCACAAACAGACTACACACATAGACACAACCAAATTGCAAATATCATACACCAAAGACTAGCCCTCAAACATAAACTTATCCCAGATACACATACACCATACTATCAATATACCCCTAAAGCAGTTTTATAAAACAATACACATAAAATATATTATGACCGTGCAATACTAACCGATAGGACAACACACTACAACCGCCCCGATATAACCGTACAAGACAAAATAAATAAAACCACTTTTTTGATCGATATAGCTGTTCCAAATACTCACAACCTACAAAAAACAATAGCAGAAAAAATACATAAGTACACAGACCTTAAGGATGAAGTTTTAAGGATCTGGAAACAACAAAAAGTATACATTGTCCCTATAGTATTGTCCACCACTGGTATTATCCCAAAACACATACACCACAGCCTGAAACTCCTTGATCTGAAACCCAATACATATATACTCCTACAAAAAGCTGCTATACTGAACACCTGCAGAATCGTTAGAAAGTTTCTGCAAATAGACGAGCAGACACACAATGCAATAGACTTACACACTTAATTCACTTGTATATAAAACCGTGACATTTACTTGACTTAGTCCGTAAATGCCACTTACATATTACCAGCGAAAGCTGAGAAAAAAGAAATTACCAAAATAATAATAATAATTTTATTTGCACTCAAAATTTTACAATTACTCTTAATCACATAATTTTATACAACCGAAAAATGATAAATATAAGCACTGACGAAATATATACTTAGACTTACACCGCATGAACTTAGAGTTGTACGCGGATATATAATAAGCCTAATGTTCACTAGATGTCACTAAGTGTATCAAATCGTAAATTTGAAAGATATTTTCTGAGCTTCTACTCCGATACGAATCCGAGAGTAAACTGTCAAGTTTATTTGTTTTTGTATTAGTGAAAATGTCCCACTAGATGTCGTTTTCCACATAATTACATTAGTAATTTATGTGATATTTTATTAAATCGTCCAAGAGCACACAAATAAATAAAATTGAAATGTCTGTTTATAATTTCAAATAAACAGCTTCTTCATAAATGCTTCTCAGTAAATACGGTACATGAATATATATTTTTTTATTAATTTTTGTATGAAACTTTTTAAATTTTCACATAAAACTCTGTATGTAGGTCTAGCTACTTAATTGTGTTATAATAATCAAAATTTGTTGAAAAAATCCATATATTATATATGTTATATTAGGTTATATTATTCAGTGATGAAAGCTCAGTAGGCTGAAGCCTAGGGCGGCTTCGTTTAGGGGGCGGCAAATTAAATGATTTAAAAAAACTACATTTCTGTAATAGAAATGGAGAAATTAAGTCTTGGCAGTTTAACAAGAAGAAATAATGTATTAATGTTTAAGAAAAATGTTGTTTGAGAAATTCTATATGCTTGTTAAAATACATCTTTGTAAATATCTGTTTATAAGACATCTCAATAGCAGTTAAATTTTACAATTTAAATTAGTAATTTTAACTAAACATTTTCTTAATTACCACTGAAGGTGGCATGAGTTGCTAGAATGCACTGCTGCGTCCGTTTCAGCGGCTGGCGGCAAATTAGGTCCAAGTAGAAATTTTCATCCTTGGTCCTTTCCGCCACCTCTTTCTGTGCAATGTCATCTTCGCAGAAGATAAAACTCTGTTGCTATCCACTATGGAGCATAACATGGTTGGCAGCGAGAGATATTCTCCCATAACTGCATTCTATATCCAACGCTGCGATGCTCAAGTAATGGCACAGTGAATCGGCACAATACACTGGACAGGCAGGATTCAACTCACTTCTAGTAACCGCGTGCAGGTATTTCCGAAGCAACTGTGACCGGAAAGAACCTGCGTTACGCGGAACAAATCTCACATGGATATTCCTGACAACGCGCATTCTGCCTCCGTAGACATTATGTAATAAACGCGTGTGGCTCAAACCAACAACACTCTCTACTGTCTACTCTCTACTCTCCTGTGGCGCACCCTACTCTAGGCGGTCAGTGCTACCGTCTACACCGGGTACCGTAAAGTGTTATTAACCGGAGAATTCTGCGGTACATCTTGTCGCAACACTCAGTTTACCTAAATTCGGCAAAAGCTTTCGAGCAAACTATTGAAAGTGTGTGTGTGAAACTGTCGTCAACCTACTGTTAAGGAACAGGCCTAGATACATTATTTGGGATTAATACAGTACGAGAACTGAATTGAACACGATTGAGGCGTCTTAAAGTGGCCTCAGATATTCATCTTGGAACGACACGTATATTTTATTATGTCACAATAATGATATCTATGTCGATTACTGAAAGAAAAATAATGTAACAGCTCATAATCTTCACTTTTTAAATATTTAAGTAAAACTTAATCTTTATTAAGTTAATATTTTTTTTTTTCGTGGGTAGGTGTTGAAAAGTTCACACGCATTTGTAAAAGCTCCTTGAATATTTTAATAATTTACTTAGTATTTGCAAGGCCTTCATTGTTTACATGTGTTCACTGAAGTTTCTAAGCCACCTGCCAGCTTTTTTTTGCACAAATATAAACATCTGCAAACCAACTCTTACAAGTTCATCAAGTTCCTCAAGTAATTTTATTGTTCTGAGTATACAAAATGTACCTATTTCTTATTTCACGCAAAATTCAATTCACTATGATTGAAATACTAATATACAATCGAATCGAATCGTCAATTGTCAAGAAGTTTCAATTCGGCTGGAATCTCTGGCGCTGCACGCGCTGTGTGGAGACGTGGCTCCGTTACGCATCTGCTATCGTATTTAGAATGGGGAGTACTCCGAGCAATTGATTGAATTGATCCCTGCCTCCTTTTTTTGCCATCATCCTACGCTTTCATCATCATCATCAATTATGTGTCAACTGTGCGCTTTTCGAGAAAATTTCTGCCCTACACAACAAAACTGTGGAATGAACTGTCGACTGCGGTATTCCGGGACCAATACGACCTTCAATCAATCTTCAAGAAAAGAGCATACTTCTCCTTAAAAGCCTTGTGACACCTCTGGTGTTGCGGGTATTCATGGGCAGCGGTAAATAATAAATAACTAAGTTGCCGTTCATGAGTGCATTGTTTCTCGTTTTTTACTGCGTGTTTTGGTGATAATGATGGTTTATTTATTTATTTATTTATTTATTTATTTATTTAAGTTTTGGAGAAAATTATTTGCTTTCTCCAACAGCTAACTGGATAAAATCACCATCTTCATCCTCACAGTTTTTTGTTATGGGGACTCTTTAAGAAATTAACTAAATTACTCCTAAATATGGTCCTTAGCAACTTTGCTGTTGGATTTTTGTTGCTTTTGCCGAAATTGCGCAAACAAATTTTCTATTACATCCTGATTCAATTTTTAACCGACTTCAAAAAAAGGAGGAGGTTTCTCAATTCGACAGTATATATGTTTTTTTTATGTGTGTTCGCGGATAACTTCGTCGTTTATGAACCGATTTTGATGATTCTTTTTTTAATGGAAAGGATATGTCCCAACGGTGATACCATGATAAGGACATTACGATCTGATAATGGCATCCAAGAGAAATCAAGTCGAACATTGAAGTTGGTTTTTGTTTTAGTTAATTGTGTAATTTTTCAAATAATTTTTGCCCGTCTTTAACGCATTTAATGCATGTGTTACTTTTTTTAAACAATGCGTGTTTCTATGGCATCTCATATTTTTTTATTACTGTTCAATGGGCCTATCTGTCAATTTTGTAAGTGATCGATTCAAGTTTTAAGTTTTGTCTATTTCGTATGGTTTGGTAACATCTTGAAACGAAATTTGCTCATTGCCGTTAACATAGTTATTGTTTAAAAAATGATTTTGAATACTTTTAATTAAATGTGGTACATCAAAAAACGCAAATAATTTTACAAAACGTTGCAAAGGAAAAGGGAAAGTTACTAGATATCCCTGATTTCTTGCATGTATTTTGGTTTTTCGTAGCCCGACCGCAAAAAACAGCTTTTAGCAGAAGCCCACTTATTATCAAATAGTTTATTTATAGTAGCTTTTAAAAGAGTTGTAACAATTCTGCTTTTACTGCTGATGGAATATTATAAGTTACACATTATTGCGATTTCATCGAAAGTGATCACACAAGCTTTATCTTTAATTAATGCATTTCGAATTTCTGTTATTCTTTTTTTAAATAGATCAGGGCAAAACAATCGGATTTTGCTAGCCACTTTCGGAGTTTCGGATTGTGGTTGGAGCGGCAAGTACTACACCTTGCCGCCTTAGAAAAAAATACACTTTAGATTTGTAAAATAATGACAAGCTGAATTTATTTCCGTCTTCTGTCCAATTCATATCCTTTATTTTCGTAGCTGCATCAATGTCAATTCTCTAGAAACCTCTTCTGAACTCTTTAGATTTTAAAATGCTGTCATCAGATTTTGGATTTTGCCGTAATTTAAATAATAGGATAAAAAAATTGTTAGAAAACTGTTTAAAGTGTATGTCTATGAAATAATATTTATTTGTTAATCTCCTGACTGATTTAATGTGATTTTAATATTACTTGTTGTACAAATTAAAATATGTATAATAAAAACTTGAGAGGTGTCAAAGAACACCCGGATGGAACGAAGTTTATATATATATTATATTTCATATGCTCCTACTAATAAAAATGCGCATAAAATACTCAAATTATTTTAGTAATAATCAAGCTTTACAAAATATACTATAAAACAATATATTTTATGTAAATAAATGCAAAAACCCAACATCACGTGGTGTTCCAAGGCGGTCACCTATCCAAGTACTAACCACGCCCGATGTTGCTTAACGTCGATGATCGGACGAGAACCGGTGTATTCAACATGGTATGGACGTTGGCAATCAGTTTGTTATATTTAACGGTGAGTATCCAGCACTATGACGTCAATTCAATGTTAAAAGTGTGGTTACAATTTTTGGCACGAAAAGTGTCGTTACATTTTTTTCCGTCTAGCCCCCTTTCGCAACGCGTGATAAGGAACTTCGTTCCAAAATAAAGATTATACTTTGCAGTTCAATCATTTATTTTATATTAAAATGACATATAATGCCCTAAAATTTATTGATTATGCCATATCAGACAGGAAATAAAATCGCTCAACATTATTATCTACACCATAGATTTACATGATTGAATAGAATATATTTAAATTAGGGGGCTTCCATTAATTACGTAAGGTGTTTTAGGGGGGAGGGGATTGAGCTAAATCTTTTCAAATCTCACTTAGGGGGGTCTTGGCAAATATCACGTAATTATTGTGTAAAATTGCGTGAAAAATTATTTCCGAATAAAATATGGCCAAATCTGACACAATAGTGTTTGTCGTATTCGTCCGAACTCCGCAGAGCAGCGAAGTAGCATTCGATTTTGCTTTGCTAGTCTTCAATCGAAGTAATAGAACCAGTTCAATAATCCAACACGTTTACAGCCAAAACATAAATTTGAAGAATCTCGCGTGAGATTTGGGGACGTGGGAGGTAGTTGATGAAAATCTTACGATATCTCACCAAGGCGGGAGGGGAGGTCGAAAAATTTTCAAAAATGCCTCACGTAATTAATGGACGCCCCTTTACGATATATCGTTGAAATAATTTGTTTTTTTACTTACTCTTCGTAAGACAACTAACCATTTGACAAATCAAAGTCCGACGTAATTGTAGCCACTTGGTGGCGCTATCATCGCGCATCCAGCATATAATATTCTATATGTCATATCAATAACTTATAAATGTGACATCTAGCGTAGTAAATAGGTCATTATATTCAAGTTTATTTAAATCGATTGCAACGACATCTCCTAAAAATAGGTGATAACTTATAGTTACGCAATTGAAAAATATTTTTTTTAAACAAGCATTAGAAAGTAAGATTTATATTCGAAAAATAATAAAATAATTACTATAATTGAAGCATATCAATAAAATGGTGATAGAGTTTGTTAAACTATTTCTAGTACCTTATTTTTGCGCGCCATCTAGATTTAAGTGAATTTTTCTAGCTTTTATCGGTGTACAGTTTGGGCCAGGGGAGGGTCGGTCTATTTAGTATATTGTGTCATTGATATAAGGAAAAAGAGGTTGTCGTTGACTGCTATTCTAGTGTTAACTGTGTTACAGCAGCCAGCGTCTTCCACCCTGTATGACACTCATTACATCATTCTAATGGCGATATCGTTAAACAAGTTCAATTATTAAGTATATTTTTTTTATTTTTAAATTTAAGAAAAATATGAGGTGTGTGAATGTGCGTATAGAAGTTTATTAAAAGTTTATTAAAGACGCTTTTTCTTTCGAAAACCCGCTCCAGCGATTTCAACATCTCTGCCGCTGTTGTACATTTTTTAATTATTTCAATGTATTTGTCTGAAATACACTGCACTATGATTGACTTCGCTTTTGAGTCATTTTCCTTATCGGTTTTCGTGTTAATTTTGTCATGCAAGATACTTTCTAGACCTCGCTCTTCCAATAATAGCTTTAGACGGAATTTCCAATTGGAAAAGGAAAAACTATCTAGTAATTTAGGAAAATTTAATGTACCTGACGCGTTCGACATTTTCTTTTGTTTTTCAATTTCTTTCCTTTGATATTATCATAAGTCCCAGATTTATTCCGGTGACTTCTGGCTTGATCAACCACGCTCTGCTGTTGAGATTATATTCTTTTGTGATCAGAGGCCGATGAAAAACTCCATTTTAATGTATAATTTACTTTACTTTTATAAATCTAAAATTGACACAACATATTTTTTTCTAACAACCATAGTCGAGGAAGAAGTGCGGAACAATAGTTTTTATTCAATAAGGTTCACTTTAAATAAATACTTCAACAATTTTAACTTTTAAATTTTAATATTTTAACTTAACTAGGTAGATCGAATATTACCTATAATTAATCTAAGCTTAATACAAATTGAAACCCTTCCCCCTATACAGGGTCAGACACACACATTCAATTGACACACCCCTCTATACAGGGTCACACAAACATTTACTTTACACGCAAGACAATTTTCCCCGTCACATACACAACACACTATACACACTCTTATACCGCACCTTTTACACATCGTTCACTTATATTGTCACGCGCACCCCCAACATGTCTGGCACCGGAACCTCTACTAACAGGCGACTTAGCTTTGCCTCATTATCACCATCGCCGGAGGCAATGACGATCCCGGCAGAAAATCGGAGCTATCATGCCTCCCGAAACTGCCAAATAGTAAGAGAACAACTCAAAATCTCAGGCAACATCAAGAGGGAAATTAAAAGGGAGATTGAATGCAGAATTAATATCATAGAGCAAATATTTAAAGAGTATGAAAAGGACAGGTTAAAATCAATCGTGGATCAGAGCTTTGAAGTCGTGGGGGTTTCAGGCGCTGACACCAACAATGAAATTCTAAAGAAAATAAAAGAGAACGAAAATATATTGAAGGAAAACGCTAAAGTTCTGGGAGAGATAAAGGAAAGCCTAGAAAAGCAAGACAATAGAGAAAAGAAAATAGAGGAGAATGAAAAGATATTAAGAGAAAACGCAAAAGCTATAGGAGAGATAAAAGAAAGAATAGAAAAGCAAGACGATAAAGGAAAAGAGAGAGAGAGAAAGGGAACATTAACAGCGACCTATGCGGGGATAGTGACGAGCTGCCCTGAGGTCCAGCTTCCGGAGCGGACGACCCTGCACTCTGTGGTCGTTACGTCTAAGGACGAGATGGACACAGGGAAGCAGGTAATAGAGAGACTGAGAAAGGCTGCAAGCGAGGATGAAGACTGGATCAAGGCAGAAAAAATAAGAAAAGCTAAGGACAGGAAAGTAATAATAGGGTACAAAACAGAAGAGGATAGAAAACAGGCCTAAAAAAGATTGTCAGAGAAAGGGAAAGACCTTGTGGTGGAAGAGGTAAAAAAATAAGGATCCCCTCCTGGTACTATACGGCGTCCAAAAGACCCAAACGGACGAGGACCTAGTGAGGGCCTTGAGATGCAGGAACCGGGAGATATTCCGGGACCTGACACCGGACCAGGACAGGCTAACGGTTCAGTACAGGAGGAGAGCCAAAAATCCCCACACGTGCCACGTGGTGCTCAGGGACTCCCCGGCGATTTGGTCCCGTGCCTTAGACCGAGGGAGGCTGCATGTCGATCTGCAACCGATCAAGGTTGCGGACCAGTCCCCTCAAGTGCAGTGCTCCCTGTGTCTGGGATACGGGCACAGCAAGAGGTTCTGCACCACAACTAAACCTAACTGCAGCCATTGTGGCGGGCCCCACCTAAGGGCCGAATGCCCGGACGCTGCCTGTGGTGTGGAACCAAACTGCTGCAACTGCCAAGGGGAGAAGCTGAGCAGCACGGGGTACAACGCCTTCAGCGCAGAGTGCCCAGTCCACCAAAAGTGGGACTATTTGGCGAGATTAACCACGGCATACTCGTGACACACTCATTCACACACACACGACACAGAAACACACACGCACGAACACACACAGATATTGAAAGTATATTGTGAATATATACGGAGACATCATAACATGCACACAAACACTGAACACGCACACACAACTAAAATAAACAGCAAATAATTCACGACCGGGCTTATAATAATTGTTTATATTTAAGCTTAAAAATAGATTGTTGATAACAAAGGCGGAATTAATGCTTAAAATAAAAAACATATACAGACACGAACATCACTTTTAGACATTTAAATCACGCACACATAGATTAAAACAACAAATCATAAAATCACACAAAAACACTGGACAAGAACACAAAACAATTTACACAAATCATAAATGCCGTGGCCTCACAGATGGGAAAACCACAAATGAAATATACTTGGAGAACAAAACTAGAACTAATGTAACTAATTTAAATAAAGAAAAAGTATAACTAAAAAGAAAACTAAGCATGAATAGCATCAAATAGAAAATAACCTAATATAAAACAATATACACAAATAGTAAAATAACAGATCAGTATAATACCTCGATAATTAACCAAAAATTTACACGATCACTAAATAACTTAAAACAAAGTTTGCATTGAAAATTAATTTGATTGTATTTAAAATTATTGCTTAAAGATATTAAATGCATATTAATAATATAAATTACTAAAGGAAAGAGAATTTAAGAAAATAATGACGTATTTTAAAAAAAATTGAAATAATGCTGTGCTGTAAAATTTTGATAATAATAATAGAAGAAAATCAAATAGAAAACAGTAAAAAATTATAAAAGCCAAGAGACGGATGGGAGGCACTTCGCGCGAGACACTTCAACGAACTGTAAAAATATACAATCAGTAAAAAAGGTCCTGTCGTTAATATGGACGGGGGAAAGCAGCGTTATAAAAAAAAAAAACTCGAGGGGATGACGGCCTGAGGGGGTTCCCAAACGTAAAAAAAAGGCGATATCACCCTGTTTCTACATAATATATTACAAAGTACTAGCGTCCGTGATGTGTATTCTTTTGTTGGGTTCGCTGCGCAGTGGGGAAGAGGTACCTCTTTTGATGCCATCAGCTAGCTTCATAACACACACATCACACCGTTTACATACAAGTACAATTCCTTCCACAAAGGCCGAGGAAGGTTCCTAATCTTTACTCAACACCCGGTACAACATTTCGATCCTCGATCGCGGCCCCCGCCGTCTGGTAAGTACACTAAGGTTATACAATGGCCGTTCCAACGGCTTTGAACAGTTTACATTAGCCAGAGCTAAATACAATGATTTTCAACTTTTCAACAATTAAAACACGGCACTAACCAACATTTTCTCTTCTTCTTCTTTTGATGAAATGGCAATCAGCCGGATCTCTCGGATCAGCTATTTCTGCCAGTATCAAGTATTTATAGTCTTCATATCATAAGTCTTTAAGTCTTCGTCGTGATGAAATTAATGATAAAAAATATAAAAAATGTGGATGAGATGAAATGGGGACCGTCTTCCGAAAAAACAAAAAACGATCTCCGACATTTTCTCAAAACCTAGTTCCGTACTGAATGACATTTAACCTTTCCACAAAGGCCACAATGAAGAATTGCATTGAATTGATTGACATTTAACCTTGACATAACCAAAAAAATACTTCTGCCATAGAGCATACAATTTTACTCAGAGGAAGACATTTCTTTAGAGCATATATCTATGGAAGGGCATGACAACAGGACGGTACGTTTCCAGAGCGTATTTGGTATTGAACAGTGTATTCGACAAACACCGGTTTTCTATCGTGTCATTCCAGCCGGAACGATCGATTTCTGCTAATGCCTCTCTCAAGGAAAGTAATATAGCTAAAAATGGTGTAACCATAAAAAATACCCCAAAAACTACTAAAAAACTTGCCCGAAGAAACAGGCATGAGTGTATGAAACCTGTATTAGTTGTTAGCGACTCGTCTCGACTTTGCACAGATCTTTGCACAGAGAATCTTTGAAATTATCGGTTTTTCTATACCATAATGATGCATGTATGCATGCATATAAATTGAGTTCCTTCGTCTTGACTAACACCCTCTGTTAACGGAATTTAAATTCATAAAGTTCTTACTTTCAAAGGTATTAGGTTGAAATTATCGGTTGTTCTCTACCATAATAATGTATGTATTGTACATATAAATTGAGTTCCTTCGTCTTGACTAACTCTCTATTGACGGAATTAAAATTTCTGGAGTTCTTACTTTCAAAGGTATTATTGTACAAAAATGAACTTCATTTTATACTAAGTAAATATAGTTTAGTTAAAATATTATATTTTATTCAGATGATGAAAGACGAGATTGAAAAATTTGTAACAAACTGCATAGACAAGCAGGTGAAGACTTGCAATAACACGGAACTAACCAAGATATCACAGAAATTCGCAGAGTTTACCCATTTTTTTCATCCAGTAAGTCTGGATAAGGTGAGTTATCAGAACGTTGGGCAGTTTCAAATATATTTCGTATAGTAGTAGCTAATAAGTTTTATGATTAATATTTACATAGAAATCAATGCTAGACTGTCCTGTGTGGTAACGGAACTAGCCTAGCCAACGTAACATAGTAGGTAAAAACTTAATTTCCAGAAGAGTGCTATGTCCAGCATGACGTTGATGGTGATAATAATACACTTTATTTCTCTCACAAGGAAGATACTATTTTAGTTACAGTATCAAGGTAAAAACTAAAAGTTTCTAAAGATTTCCTTAGTGAGAGCTGGAGTCTATACTAGGCTCGAAGCCTGTGTGACAGATCTCCGGGCGCACCCTACGGCCGGCAAAATATTTTTATTTTAATAAATACGCTTAACGAAATTATACAAAAACTAAAAATAAAACTGCACTCCAAACAAAACAAAAATATAGACTAAGGTAGGTATTTAATTCTATACAAACCAACTGTACTATGATTTGTAGCGAAGTACCAAAACTTATTTGTTTTTACCTTCACAGACAGACAAGGCACAATCGCAGCATTCGCAGCGAATAATAATAATAATAAAAAAAAAAACTAGCAACACTTAAAGCCGTCAGATTTCTCACAAATATTTTTGGAATAAATTATTTATACAGTTTAGAACAGCAAGAAATAACAATTTACATAGAGATAAAACGACATATTGTTATACAATAAATAAAAAGCAAAGGCAAAATGAATAAACCAAAAAAGAAACATAGAAATATATCTCTGTAAGACATGACGTTTAAATGTTAACGTCATGTCAAAACAATAATGTGAGAAATTCCGAGAACGATGCTAACAAGAGCTAGACGGAGAGCACTTCTAACATCCCCGGACTCGTTGCTCCGCTCCGCCTTGCCGTCTCCGGAAGAAATCGTCTTCAAGTGACGAGTTTTTCTCTCCGCCGACGTCGCCAACACCTGTACGACGGCAGGAGAGAGGCCGGCCACCGACCAGCTTGGGATCCCGAGGACCACAGACCTCGAACAGGGTCCCCGCTACCGGTGGTGATGTGCGCCGCATGAAATGGACACATTCAATTAATGAGAATGTCATGCGGGCATATTTTCGGGCTACAAAGTTGGGAACAAACCTTACAGCGTACCGTGTTCGACTAGTCTCTCTGTTTCAGGAGCTTGAGCCAGCCGTCAACGTATCTGCACAGCGATTGTCGGATCAAGTACGAGCTATACAGCGCTGTCACCTGCTGGATGATGCGGTACTTGAGAGAATACGATCTGACGTACGGGGTACTTTGACTGTCCCTTCTTCGTCACATTCTGTGGATTTGGTAGCTACTACACCACAATTACCACACAGCGAGTATGTTGATGAACAAGTGGAGAGTGAAGTTATGACCGTAAGTACCCAATGTAATGATAGGATTAGGAGCGCTTTGGAGCATGCGATTCAGGAGTACCGGCATGTTAATTATAATAACAGACCTCGGTTACCCCGTTTGCCCATTCATAAACGCAATCTAGCACTGGTGAGTGCCCTGAATTCGCTATTACCAGATTATTTTGGTGATAGCGGAGATCTTAGTGATACACATTCGATTTTGTACTGTGCGGCTATTGCAGTTTGTCGAGTAGCTGGTGTAAAATTTGTTGAACGAAACACTACTACTCGACCCAAAAATAAAGTACCAGCTTGGCAGTACAGAATAGAACGTCGTATTGCTGAGACCAGGACACTCATTGGCAAATTAATTTCGTTTCAATCAGGTAATACGCGGCCGAGAGTCATGCGCTTTGTGAAACAGGCATTCTTGGGGACTACTGTTAGTCCTCAACAGTACATGTCGAGTGTCACAGAGCGCATTGACTTCTTCAAGCGAAAAGTTTATGCATGGGCAAATAGGATAAGACGGTATAGAAAGCGAGTAGGTCGGTTTATCCAGAATCGAATGTTCCAAAGAAATGAGAAGTCGGTGTACCGAAAATGGGAAGAACCGAGTCCGTGTGTGAGTGATGGGCGCTTTCCAGATGAAAATGCCACAAATACATTTTGGCGTAACATCTGGTCAGTGCCTGTCACTCATACAGAAGGTGATTGGTATCGGGATGTCGAGCGCTCATGTGAGTCCATAACATCTATGGAACCCATAACTATTAGTAAAGATGATGTAAGTTGTGCAGTTCGTTCATTACCAAACTGGAAATCACCTGGTCCAGACGGACTGCACAACTTCTGGCTTAAGTGGTTCCGAAGTTCACATGCGTGTTTGGCATCTCAATTCCAAGCTGCAGTAGATTCGGGTTATTTACCCCGGTTTTTAACCACTGGTATAACTCACTTACTCCATAAATCTGGTAGTGCCATGGATCCCAAAAATTTTAGACCCATTACATGTTTACCAACCATGTATAAACTTCTGACATCTATTCTGAGACTCAAAATTTCTAAACATATTAATAATAATTTGATAATTTCCGTTTCTCAGAATGGATCCTCTCCAGCTCCTTATCATAGACATGACCATTAGCCAACACGTACGTCGTAACCGTAAGAGTCTGGCGACATGTTGGATAGATTACAAGAAGGCTTATGACTCGGTTCCACATACATGGCTTTTGAGAGTGCTGGAGTTGTACAAAATTGATACAACTCTGTGCACTTTCTTAAAGTCGTGTATGGGACAATGGAGAACAGTACTTCGCTATCCTGGATGTCGGCAGACTGCGGTAAGCGACGTACTTATAAATATAGAGCGGGGCATCTTTCAAGGTGACAGTCTGAGTCCCTTGTGGTTTTGTCTGGCCTTGAACCCTCTAAGCACTCTGTTGGAGGGTTCAGGGTTAGGCTATAGGTTGCGGAAGGACGATCGAGTTATATCTCACCTTCTTTATATGGATGATTTGAAACTACTTGCCCCCACTAAATTACAATTGACAGCGTTACTAAAGGTCACTGAAAACTTTAGTAATTCTATCAAGATGGAATTTGGTGTAGACAAGTGTGCAGTCATGTATGTAAAGAAAGGTGTGATTGTGGAATCTGAAGGAATAGAACTTTCAGATTCTACAAGACTCAGATCTCTGTCTACAACCGAAACCTACAAGTATCTAGGTTTTTCACAGTCCTTAGGAATACCAGAATCTGATATGAAACAGTCGTTGCGGGAACGCATCTTTGGCCGCCTGAAAAGAGTACTTAAAAGTCTTTTATCAGGCGGTAACAAGGTGCGAGCCTACAATGGTTGGGTCATGCCGGTTCTGATGTATTCCTTTGGTATACTTAGATGGACTCAGACCGAATTAGATGCCCTAGACCGGAGAGTCCGTACATTGCTGACTGCATTCCGAATGCATCACCCACGGTCATCGGTTATGAGGTTGTATATCCCGCGAAAGTTTGGGGGTTGTGGACTATTAAATATCAAGACCCTACACGAGATATACAATCTTAGAGAATATTTTCTTCACACTGATGTGGGAGTGCATCGTAATGTAGTTGCAGTGGATACCGGACTCACTCCGCTCGCTTTGGCTAAAGAGAATTGGCGCAAACCTGTAGTACTTGGTACTGATGATCGCAGGGAGGTATGGAAGGGCAAAAAACTTCATGGTCGGTTTTATCGGGCTCTTAATGGGCCTGATATAGACTTCAAGGCCTCAACTTCCTGGCTACGGTATGGTGATCTCTTCGGAGAAACCGAAGGTTTTGTTTTTGCGATTATGGACGAAGTTATCATGACGAATAACTATCGGAAGTATATCCTGAAAGATGGTACGGTCGACATCTGTCGGGCATGTCACCGTCCTGGAGAATCTATCAGGCATATTATTTCTGGTTGTTCTCGTCTTGCTAACGGCGAATATTTGCACAGGCACAACCAAGTAGCCAGGATCGTACATCAACAGCTTGCCCTTAAATACAGACTTGTGAATTCAGAGGTGCCATACTACAGGTATGTGCCCGACCCAGTTCTCGAGAATGGTCGTGCTACGTTATATTGGGATCGATCTATTATCACGGACAGGACTATTGTTGCCAATAAGCCTGATATTGTGGTGATAGATCGATTAGAGCGCCGCGCAATGATTGTCGATATCGCCGTTCCTCATGACGAGAATCTCGTGAAAGTCGAAAAAGAAAAACAAATAAAATATTTGGATTTATCTCACGAGATTGTCGATATGTGGAATGTGGATTCGGTAATCATTGTTCCGATAGTCGTATCTGCTCACGGATTGATAGCCAAGAGCCTCGACCAACATCTTAAGAGGCTCACGTTAGAGGGCTGGATCAGGGGTCTGATGCAGAGAGAGGGCGAATAAAGGGAAGGGAAGGAGGAACGCCAAGGGGCAGTTCCGGAGGGCAGACGACTCCTCTACCGAGGAGGAGCCTGCGTCCGGAACGCCTACTTCGGTAGGGCTCCCAGTAGTCAATCGGACTGCTGGGAGCCGAAGAACATCGGAGCGTACGCGCTCCAGGTCCAGCCACTCGTCGGATGGCGCGGGTGGTAGCTCTAATGCGTCAGCATTGGAGTCTATGGACCTGGACGCAAGCGACAGCCGCAAACGCGTGCGCTCCAACGATGGCGGCAGCGACACACGCGAAATGTTGCCGCCTAAAATCGCGAGTAGCCAGAGGGGGCGCTCACGTACCCCGGTGTCGGCCCCATCAGGTTCCGCCTTTAGTAAGGCGGAATCATATAGGCGAGCCAGGACGGACGGCGAGACTCAGGCTGAGGAGGAGATTTCCGGTCTCCTGCTGAAGATCGGGGAGCCGGTGGATGGGGATTCAGTGCCCCAAACACCGGCCTCCTTGCAGGAGAGGGCGCAGGCTGCGGTGGCCATAATTAACAAGGTGGCCACCAAGTCGGTGAACCTTAAGGGCTCCTTTGTAAGGGCCCTTAAGGACTCCTCCTCCACACTGGGTGGAGTCGTCCAGTCCTTAATAGGGGACGTGGCTCGCCTACGGGCAGCCAACGACCGCTTGACAGGGCAGGTGGCTGAGCTTAGCGCTCAGTTCGCCCAATTTCGGGCGGAGCGTCCTGAGCGCGAGGCCTCGGCCCCGGCCCCGTCTGCGTCGCGTCTGGCCCCATCGGCGTCGCGGCCGGACCGGTCTGCGTCTCGGCCGGCCCCGTCTGCGTCGCGGCCAGCCCAGTCTGCGTCGCAGCCGGCGCCCACTGTCCCTGGGGTTTCGGAGGACCTCGTCCAACAGATCCTCATCGCAGTGGGGAATCTGGTGGACGGGCGTCTGGCCGGCCTCGAGGCGAGGCTGCCTCCTGCCCCTGTCGTTCGGCCGCCGCTTGGAGCCCAGCGAAAGACGGTAGCTTCGGCGCCGACCCCGCTTCCTGTGGTGGGGGGTCGAGTGACCTACGCCGCCGCGGCGACGTCAAAGCCTGCTCCTGCGGCTGCCCACAAGCAACGACAGGAGGCTAAGGCCAAGACGGCTGCCCTGAAGCCGGGGCCTAATTCAAAGAATACGGCAAGAGCTGGAGCGGACTTCCCTCCGCTCCCCACTCCAACGCTGGTACCTGGCCCCTCAACCGCTGGCCCCTTCAATGAGGGTTGGCAAGAAGTTGGGGGGTCTAAAAAGTCCCGAAGGCGGGCTAGGAAGGCTGCTGAAGAGGCAGCCCCTACCCCGCAGTCGCCACCGGTGGCAAGTGCCACCGCAAAGAAGCCGCGGAAACTGCAGCTGCCGAAAACCGCGGCGGTAGTGGTGACCGTGTCGCCGGAGGCTGCTGAAGGCGGGCTATCCTACGCGGCCCTCTTCAAGAGGGCCCGGGCTAGTCTCGCCTCATTCGGGACGACCGGTGTTAGGTTGCGCCTCGCCCAGACGGGAGCTCGAGTTCTCGAGTTCCCGGGGGCTGAAGGCGCAAAGTCGGCAGACGCGTTTGCCGAGAAGTTGAGAGGCATGTTCGCGGAAGCGGATGGTGTTAGGATCACCAGGCCTACAAAATGCGCGGAATTGCGCATTTCGGGCCTGGACGATTCCGTGACGGCTGAGGATGTCCGCGATGCAGTTCAGGAGAGGACGAACTGCAGCGCGGAACACATCAGGGTCGGCACCATCCGCCCCGGACCGGGAGGGCTTGGTGCTGTGTGGCTCAGCTACCCAGTAGCGGTCGCCAAAGTGCTGGGCGATGCTGGCAGGCTCCTCGTCGGCTTCGTGAGCGCCAGGATAACAGTCCTGGCGGCGAGGCCGATGAGGTGTTTTAAATGCCTGTCGGCGGGCCACACACGCACCAAGTGCAGTAGCTGCTTTGACTGCAGCGGACTTTGTTTCCGCTGTGGTCAACAGGGGCACAAGGCGGCAGAATGTTCTGCCGCCCCTCACTGCCCCATCTGTGCGGCGGCTAATAAGCCCGCCAATCATCAGATGGGGCAGGGAGGCTGCAGGCCTTCTCGTGCTTCTCGGCAAGCGTCGGGGGTAAGCCAGTCGACCCAGGCTGCCTCCGACGTAATTAGTGCGTCTACGCCGACGGCCATGGAGGAGGCTGTAGAGACGATCCATTAATGGATCAAGTCTCCAGCCTCCTGGTCCAGACGAACCTGAACCACTGTGCCGCGGTGCAGGATTTATTCCTGCAAACCATGGCACAGTGGTCAATAGGTGTTGCCGTAGCCGCGGAGCCCTACTACGTTCCTCCCCGTCCAAACTGGATGGGTGACCGGGACGGCTCCGTGGCAGTCGTCAGCTCCACGGTGGCCCATTCCCCGCCCTTGTCGCTAAGAGACAAGGGTACTGGATATGTTGCCGCCGATTGGGGGGGGATCACCGTATACGGTGTATACTTCTCCCCAAACCGGAGTCTGAGTGACTTCGAGGTCTTCCTGAACACCCTGGAGACCTCGATACGGCGACTAGCGTCTGGGCACGTCCTCGTGCTGGGGGACTTCAACGCAAAGTCCATTGCGTGGGGGTCCCCCGGGACGGACGCCAAGGGCGAAGCCGTAGTGGAGTTGGCGGCTTCGGTGGCAACAGCCCACCGCGGAAAACGGGATGGATGCCGCGCCGTGTGACCCCTACTGGGGCCCTGGGACCGGGAGAGCTCAAATCGGATATACAAATGATCCGAGAGCGTCTCGACCTCTTCCAGGACACACCAGTTCCTTACTCGTGCGGCAACAGCAGGGGTAGCGAACGAAAGGTCCACTATCGACCCGCCCTGCTGTCGCACGCTCGTGTTGGTGGAGCCTCTGTTCTGAGTTCGGATTCCGAGAGGGGCGTTCGACGGTCGATGCCGTGATGCGCCTTAGGGCCGTGACCGAAGAGGCAGTGTGCTGTGGCGGCGTGCTGTTGGCGGTGTCGTTAGACATCGCCAACGCATTCAATAGTCTGCCATTCAGCTGCATCGGGGAAGCACTCCAGTACCACAGGGTGCCAGAGTACCTGAGGCGGCTAGTGGCAGACTATTTGGAGGAGCGTACCGTCGTGTACGAGGACCGAGAGGGCGTCTTGAGACGGCGACCCATGTCGTGCGGCGTTCCGCAGGGGTCTGTCCTTGGACCACTCCTGTGGAACGTGGGATACGACTGGGTCCTACGAGGTCATCTCCCCCCCGGACTGGGCGTAATTTGTTACGCCGATGACACATTGGTCACAGCCCGGGGGGTGAACTTCCAAGAGGCGGCGCGCCTGGCCACCAGGGGTGTTTCTCTGGTGGTCGGGCGCATCGAGGCGCTGGGCTTACGGGTGGCTCTAGACAAGACGGAGGCCCTGTTGTTTCATGGGCCCCGTCGTGGTCCGCCCCCCGGCGCCTCCATAGTGGTCAACTCGGTCCTCGTACCGGTTCGGGCCCAGATAAAGTATCTGGGTCTGATCCTCGACGGTAGGTGGCTCTTCGACGAGCACTTCCGACAGCTTGATCCGAAGCTGGTCGACGCTGCCTCCGCCCTTGGGCGACTTTTGCCCAATTTGGGTGGAACCAGCGTCGCAACGCGACACCTCTACACGGGGGTGGTCCGGTCGATGGCGCTGTACGGCGCACCGGTGTGGGTCACGGCTCTGACCGCCCAGAACAAGGCGCGCCTCTGGCGGCCTCAGAGGGTACTGGCGGTCAGAGCGATACGTGGTTACCGCACGGTGTCGACCGAGGTTTCTCGGCAGACGTCGGGGGCTAGCCTAGCGACCCAGGCTGCCTCCGACGTTGTCCGTCCGTCTCAAACGACGCCTATGGAGGGGGTTGTAGAAACGATCCAGTAATGGATCAAATCTGCAACCTCCTTGTCCAGACGAACCTGAATCACTGTGCCGCGGCGCAGGATCTCTTCCTGCAAACCATGGCGCAGTGGTCAGTAAGTGTTGCCGTAGTCGCGGAGCCCTATTTCGTTCCTCCCCGTCCAAACTGGATGTGTGACTGGGACGGCTCCGTGGCAGTCGTCGGCTCCGCGGCGGCTCATTCCCCGCCCTTGTCGCTTAGGGACAAGGGCTCTGGATATGTTGCCGCTGAGTGGGGGGGGATCACCGTCTACGGTGTTTACTTCTCCCCCAACCGGAGTTTGAGCGACTTCGAGGTCTTCCTTAACAGCTTGGAGACCTCGATGCGGCGATTAGCGTCTGGGCACGTCCTCGTGCTGGGGGACTTCAACGCAAAATCCATTGCGTGGGGGTCCCCCAGGACGGACGCCAAGGGCGAGGCCGTCGAGGAGTGGGCGGCTTCGGTGGGCCTCTGTTTACTAAACAGAGGCTCCACCAATACGTGCGTGCGACAGCAAGGGGGGTCGATAGTGGACCTTTCGTTTGCTACCCCTGCTGTTGCCGCACGAGTAAGGAACTGGTGTGTCCTGGAAGAGGTTGAGACGCTCTCGGATCACTTGTACATCCGATTCGAGCTCTCCCGGTCCCAGGGCCCCAGTAGGGGTCACATGGCGCGGCATCCTTCCCGCTTTCCGCGGTGGGCTGTTGCCAAGCTGGATAGGGACCTACTAGAGGAGGCGGCCATTATTCAATCTTGGCTGTCTCCGCAGGCCCCAACCGAGGAAGTCGGCGTGGACGTAGGGGCTGGCCGTTTTCGCGATGCGGTTACGCAAATTTGCGATACGGCCATGCCCCGCATCCAAGGTCGTCGGCCTCCTCGGAAGGAGGTCTACTGGTGGTCCCAGGAGTTGGTGGACCTCCGTGCGGCCTGTACTCGTGCCCGGAGGTCCTACACCCGTAGCAGGCGACGCCACCGTGGAGATGGTGGCGGGGACCAGCTTCATGAGGAGTACCGCGAGGCGCGGAGGACTCTGAAGCTGGCCATTTGCCGCGCCAAGGAGGAGAAGAGAAAGGAGATGCTGGAGGGTCTCGACCGTGACCCCTGGGGTCGCCCATACCGTGCGGTGCGTCAGAAGCTCCGCACGTCGGGCCCCCCCCCCTTACCGAGACTCTCCAGCCCAGCTTCCTGCAGGAAGTGGTCGAGGGCCTTTTCCCTGAGCGGGCGGAGCACACACCCCCGTCGATGGCCTATGCGGTCGAAGACGACGGGGGTAGAGAGGACGATGTGCCGCCCGTTAGGGAACCGGAGGTTGGGGCGGCTGTTCTTCGGATCCGTTCCAAGAACACCGCCCCCGGGCCGGACGGGGTTCCAGCCCGAGTGATGGCCCGAGCCCTCGACCATATGTCGGACCGCCTCAGGGAAGTGTTGGATGCTAGCCTGGCGTCCGGACGCTTCCCTGAGTGCTGGAAATGCGGGAAGCTGGTCCTGTTGAGGAAGCCGGGACGGCCTGCCGATTCGGTCGCAGCCTATAGGCCCATCGTGTTGCTGGACGAGGCGGGTAAACTTTTTGAGAGGATACTCTCTGCCCGCATCGTCCGACACCTCTGCGAGGTGGGGCCCGACCTGTCGGACGCCCAATTCGGATTCCGAGAGGGGCGTTCGACGGTCGATGCCGTGATGCGCCTTAGGGCCGTGACCGAAGAGGCAGTGAGCTGTGGCGGCGTGGTGTTGGCGGTGTCCTTGGACATCGCCAACGCCTTCAATAGTCTGCCATTTAGCTGCATCAGGGAAGCACTCCATTACCACGGGGTGCCAGAGTACCTGAGGCGGCTAGTGGCAGACTATTTAGAGGAGCGTACCGTCGTGTACGAGGACCGAGAGGGCGTCTTGAGACGGCGACCCATGTCGTGCGGCGTTCCGCAGGGGTCTGTCCTGGGACCACTCCTGTGGAACGTGGGATACGACTGGGTCCTACGAGGTCGTCTCCCCCCCGGGCTGGGCGTAATTTGTTACGCCGATGACACGCTTGTCACAGCCCGGGGGGCGAACTTCCAAGAGGCGGCGCGCCTGGCCACCTGGGGTGTTTCTCTGGTGGTCGGGCGCATCGAGGCGCTGGGCTTACGGGTGGCCCTGGACAAGACGGAGGCCCTACTATTTCATGGGCCCCGTCGTGGTCCGCCCCCCGGCGCCTCCATAGTGGTCAACTCGGTCCTCGTACCGGTTCGGGCCCAGATGAGGTATCTGGGCCTGATCCTCGACGGTAGGTGGAACATTGAATGTGGAACAGTTATTTTGTGATATCTCCGTATAGTTTGGTAAACAAATAGCTTCCGTACTGTAAGCACATCAGCTATTTTATAGACTAAATGTTGAATGAATTACACTGTCGTCAGGAATCGTCTTAGTTACATCAATCGCATTACTTATTATAAAAAAAAAAAACACCCAATAAATATACATAAACACCCAATATCCATACTAAGGTTGTCTGGAATAAATCGCCGTGAGCGATTAGACCGCCAATTGTTACGTCTACAACTTTGTTACTCATCTTGTGTTATGCTTTTTTTTATTTTATGTACACAATAAAGATATAAATAAATACCTATGTGGCGACTTCCACATACAGCGCAACAAGAATAACATACTACAGCGCCATCTACCGAAGATACGTCGAACTACGGTACGATCACCTCGCCTGGTCGGAGGATCCTCCCTTTGTGTTGGAGGGACATGTCACCCGTCCCCCACACCTAAATAAATTTGAATACACAATTTTATTTCTTCTATATTCAAAACAGATTTTAGGTACCTAACACACATTACAATACTACTATTTAAATGAATAAAGAATTAGGTATAGGAAATTTATGAAGAACCAGTTTATTTTACGCTTTTAAGTGTGTTTTTGGCAGAGAGTTTTCGTTGGATGTTTTTTGGAAGTCGGTTTTTTTTTATATAAAGTTTTTATTTTTCAGTTTTTAGTGCAAACAATCGTAGGTAAGTAGTAAGTTGAACTATTTCATCAAATTTTATAATCAAGAATACAAATTAAGGTCTATATGTACGTGTAATATTAAAATCATCCTCTAATCCCTAACTGTTGAAGAGTTTAACCTTCTATCATCAGCTCACCTAAATAACTTGAAAGTATACGACTGAAGGTCTTTAGATACATATGAAATTGAAAGAATTGTCCTCCAACTCCTAACTGTTGAGGAGTTGTACCTTCCATATTCCATCATCAGCTTACCTAAATGATTTGAAAGAATACGGCTAAAGGTAACATATGTACATATGATATTTAAAGATTTATCATCCAACTCCTAACCGTTAAGGAGTTGTACCTTACATCATCAGCTCCTCATCATAAAATGATGACTACCAGACGCAAATATCGGTGTAACTTCAGAAAATATTCGAAAAACATAGTATGTGCCTATAAAAAATGAGGGTTTCCCTCGATTTCACTGGGATCCCATCATCAGATCCTGTTATGCTGGCAATGGGACCACCTCGGAAGCATACCCTTTCGAATACAAAAAAAAAATTCAAAATCGGTCCACAACTGACGGCGTAATCGGTGAACATACATAAAAAAAAAATGCATACAGTGGAACATAGAACCTCCTCCTTTTTGGAAGTCGGTTAATAAATAAATATCTATGTGGCGACTTCCACATACAGCGCAACAAGAATAACATACTACAGCGCCATCTACCGAAGATACGTCGAACTACGGTACGATCACCTCGCCTGGTCGGATGATCCTCCCTTTGTGTTGGAGGGACATGACACACCTGTCCCCCACACCTAAATAAATTTGAATACACAATTTTAATTCTTCTATATTCATAAATGGGTAATTCTCATCAAATTGCGAAATTTGATTCCCGAGTCGTTGGTGCCGAATCACATACATTAACTACTGAGTTTTTTTATTGTTTCAATGCTCGCTGTCTATACTACTATTGTTTAGAAACAATAGCACATAGTAATGGCTCTACTCGCCCAATCTAATAGACACAATGGTTCAAAAATAAGACATCGAAAATGGTTTTAAGTTTTGCATACCAAGCTAACAGACCAACTTTTAGTGACAGAAAAAGAACGGAATGGAAAAGGCTCGTTTACCTTACATAGGGCAAATTTCCTGTAGTTGTTCCAGATCCTTGGATATAACAAAACCAGCTTTGAATTATAAGGTTATAATATATTTTATTGTATGCCTAGTAATTATTAAGATTTAAACGAATGAGGCGTTTATACGAGGTTGGAATCGTTACTTATAACACCTGCTATAACACGAAAATAGCGCTTTGCAAGTGCGCTTCTGAAAGTGACATTCGGGCAAACTCTGTACGGTCTGCGTGTGTTCTGGTTTTCGGGATTATAATATTGTAGGGTGCTGTGTTTTCGTAATACCGTTTGGAGAACAAATATTTTACGAACGGTGAGTCTGGCAGAGCGATTATTAAGAACTAAAAGAAAGTTGAATTCTAAAATGTAATTTATACTCTCGATTGTCGGCACTTGATGGAATTTGTAATACATTCTAGAATTAAAATCACTTGTACTTATTCCACTATTTTAGTTTTGTTTACTTCTGACCGGTTTCGCCTTATGGCATCATCAAAGGTTACTGGTTATCTATACTTACAATAAAAATGTAACAGGTCCAATTCTGTACATCTATACTTATATAATAATTATAATAAAAATGTAACAGGTCCAATTCTGTACATTAAAGATATTTTGAAAAAAATTTTGGAGGGCTCTCCATAATCGATACTGAAGCCAAAACTATAATTTTTTTCATTTTGGTCTGTCAGTCTGTCCGTCTGTCTGTCTTTACTTGGCCGCGCATCACGCCGAAACTACTAAATGGATTCAAATGAAACTTGGCATGATTTGAGTTCATACTACGAGGTAGGACATAGGATACTTTTTATCCTGAAATTCAGCACGGTTTCCTGGAGAGAGGGGATGAAAGTCAAAATATGTACTTAGTTGTAATTCAATAACACATATTCCGATTTTATTCGTTATTTTGTTGCTAGAAAGAAAAAAAATAAAAGATAACGGGAAATGTTTTTTTTGTCCGCGTCTGTACACTGCCTGTGGGAAGCTGAGACAGATATGTAAATATGGCGGTACGAAGTTCGCCGGGTCAGCTAGTATAAAATAAAATCTTCACATCTAAAACCTAAAAACTGCGGGTACATGGACATATTAGTGTGTCCGTGTAATGCTGGCCATACACCATACTGCCTATCGTCCAATTGGCATGACGATGCCGATTGGATCAGTTAGAATTGATCGTGTGTGGGCGTGGATTGGCATGACAGTTAAACTTAATGGCATAATCAAATTTCAATTCTTTGGTTATGGACGGCGCAACTAGGCTGGGATACCCACCTCTCAGAGGAGCTGTTGAGGGATTGGACAAGGATATTCTCCTCGCTCGTGGAGATTAATAACGTCTCACTGCCACGGAAATTGTTCCCTGCTGGTGATTTCAGGGCTACCCTTCATGGGTTTTGTGATGCCTCTGAACAGGGATACGCGGCAGCGGTTTATTTGCGAACGGTCACTTCCGCTGAGGATGTTGACGTTCGACTGGTTCTGGCTAAAAGTAAGGTGGCTCCCATACAGACAAGATTGACGATTCCGAAGCTGGAACTGTCCGGGGCAGCTCTTTTAACCAGACTCCTGAACCACGTTGTATCGGAGTTCCTCGGTTCAATGGAGTTGGAGCACACGGTGTATGCATGGACTGACAGTTAGATAGTGTTGTGCTGGCTGAAGACTTCAGTTCATAATCTGGAGATTTTTGTAGCAAACCGTGTCTCCCAAATACAGGCATCAGAAGTCTCGTTGACTTGGAGACATGTGCCAGGAGAATTGAACCCGTCGGATTGTGCATCCAAGGGATGCCGGGCTCTTGAATTAGTTAACCATCAGTTATGGTGGGGCCCTCCTTGGCTGGCAAGGAAGGAATCGGATTGGCCCCTTAACGCGAAATTGCCTACGGACTGTGGTATAATGGCAGCCGTGTATGTGACCCAGGAGGTCCAGGAGACTGATGCGAGTTTCCTGATTGAGCGGTATAGCTCTCTTGATAAATTGATCAATGTCAATTGTTGGATCAGAAGATTCGTTCGAAATTGTCGCACTTCCCGCGAACAGCGAACGCTTAGCCCAATTCTGTCACCGGCAGAGTGAAATGAGTCGCTTCTGAATTTGATCCGGTTGGTACAGTCTTCGAACTTTGGAGCAGAATTGGCGAGTCTACGAACTGGGCGTTCCAAATTGAAGGGTGCTGTCGTGCGTCTCAACCCGTTTATAGATTCGGCCGGGTTGCTTCGGGTAGGAGGAAGATTGCGCAATGCGAATCTGCCGTATTCGGCTCGTCACCCCGTCGTCGTTCTGAACCAACTTCGTAGGTGCAGAACGATACTTACGAGATGTAGTTAAGTTTTTAAATGAAAACAAAGTGGATATTGGAACAGCCCTCTCCCGTCAGGACCTTCAGTCCTGCAGGTTGCCCCCACTGGGGCGGGATTTTTGAAGCCGTAGTAAAGTCAGCTAAGACGCATTTAGGGCGTATTGTAGGTCAGACCGCGCTGACATTTGAGGAACTCGCGACGTTGTTTTGTTAGATCGAAGCCGTTCTCAACTCGCGACTGTTGTGTCCGCTCAGCTCGGATCCAAATGACCTGGAGGCGTTGACTCCAGGCCATTTCTTAATTGGTCAGCCACTTAACGCGCTGCCCGAACACCCGTTCGAAGATGTGAAATTGTTTCGGTTATCTCGGTATCAGATGTTGCAGCAGTTTTCCCAGAATATTTGGAAACGTTGGTCTCTAGAATATCTGCACTTTCTGCAACAGCGCCTTAAGTGGACTGACAAAACTAGTCCCCTAATGTTGGTGACCTCGTGCTGGTTAAGGATGCGAACCTACCGCCACTGCGTTGGCGCCGGGGGCGCATTGTTAACTTGTTCCATGGTAAGGATGGGACCCCCCGGTCCGCAGAGGTTCTTGTTGGGGACTCAGTTATCAAACGAGCGGTAGCAACGTTATCTCGCCTGCCTGTAGATTAGGGAACAGGTACGGACCTGTTCGGGCGGGTGACTGTTGGATTTCGAACGTCATTGTAATGGCAACATTTTTCGATTGTCATTTTTTTTCTTGTTTGACGTTTTGACGTTTGAAGTTAAGTGAGTACAGAAAAGACGCGTGTTGTGAACGGTCGACGATTGTTGTTTGAGAACCGTAATTAATTGACATTAAGCTAATTGGCCATCGACCCGGTCCCTTTAGTGATTTACCGTTTTGTTAGGTCTGGTTAGGACTTGCGAGTTTTGTAGGCGCGTTCCGCGATAGCTGAAGCGAGTGAGTTGTAATTCGAATATCCGTGATAGCTGATACGAGTTTATTGTGATTCGAATACCTTGAAAGATATACAGCACTTGGAGCAAGTTTGTGTGACGACGCAGAGAAGAACTACCCAAGAGATCTCTTAGAACGCCGAGAACACTGAAGCCACACAACTCCAGTAAGTGCTTGATGATTTTAGTTTAGATTAAGAACACGGTGGAGCGCCGTGGTTCATTCTTCTTGCCAATGGACTAGTAGCGAGTTAATGCTTATACTCATGGGTCCTATAGGTATTACAAGTATCACTAAGTGATCGCTCCATTGGTGAGAGGACTGAACAGCTACTATTTGCAGCGATAACCAACATACACGCAAGCGGAGCCGCGAGCAACAGCTAGTTCATTAATGTTTTAAAATGACGTATTAGATAAATGCAATTGTAGAGTTCTTTAACCTTAAAGATTATAAGTTAATCAAATGCTGTTGGGTAGAAGAGCTTTGATAACTATAAATGAGAACAGCATAGTCACTCTTGTAATAGTCAGCCCAGACTTGTATCATTCTAGGAAAGAGGAAAGTTTGAGGATCGGTAGTCTAACATATACTCAGAAAGGAATGGATACTCGCTAAGCTGAAAGCGATGCCGTTTTATAGTTAGCAGGCATCAAAGGTGGAAAAAAACCATGCTAACTTACTTCATTTTAGTCAGCCTGAATTATCCATACTTCCATACTTTATATTATAAATGCGAAAGTAACTCTGTCTGTCTGTCTGTCTATCTTGCTTTCACGGCCAAACCGCTGCACCGATTACAATGAAATTTGGTACACAGATAGTCTAGAGCCTGAGAAAGGACATAGGCTACTTTTTATTGCGGAAAAAGGTAATAAGGGGTTGAAAGGGGGGATGAAAGATTGTATAGAAGAGTGGTTGTTCACTCGCCACACGCCTGTGCGTTGCCTTGGTGACACCGGGCGTCTTAGCAACGAGTAAACAAGGATGTCAAAGTCATTAAAAAGATTGACTTGACTGACATTGACTTTTTAAAAGAAGCCTTAAATTAATTTAATAATCTCAGATTAATACATCCTACTAATATTATAAACGTGAAAGTTTGTAAGTATGGATGTGAAGATGGATGGATGTTTGTTACTCTTTCACGCAAAAACTACTGAACGGATTTGGATGAAACTTTACAATAATATAGCCTATACATCAGAATAACACATAGGCTACTTTTTAATGCGAAAAAAGGTAATAAGGGGGTTTAAAGGGGGGATGAACGGTTGTATATAAGTCTGGCGGTTCACTCGACATACGCATGCGCGTTAAATACGCCGGGCGTCTTGGCAACGAATAAACAAAACTGTCACACTCATTAAAAAGAATGCGATTTAGTCATTATGCGAAGTAGAGAATATGCGATCGGGATATAGAAGGTATCGAACCTCTTAAATAATTTTATCGCGAGTAAGTCCCGCTATAAAATCTAAAAACAGTAATTGTAGATTATTAGAAATACCTGATACATTCTGGGTCCCGTTGAGTTGTAACAACACTTGCTCAGTGGTAGCGTTCTCAGATAGTTCACGTATCTGAAATCATTTGAAAACCTACAATTACCTATAAATTTTTTTTTGTTATTTAATTGCTGACATCACTTAGTTTCGTTGGCAATTATATGAATATATTCTTCCAAATCGATATATACTCGTAGTAGCAACTACTGGTCAAAAGGTCAAAAAAACTCAATTAATTTGCTCAGTTTGTTCCCACTAAATAGGTGACCGGCCATGTCATAATGGCCGAATACATGTAAGTATTTTTTGTGACCGTTTTATGAATATTTATAAAATCTCCTGCAACACAGGAATGTTCAAAATGCAAGAGTTGTGAGTTTTAAATAATAATAAAAAAACACTTACCACTTCTGAAACACTATGGTGAATTGTGTCTGCGATTTTCTTAAAAACCTTGGCAGATACCGAGTACACATCTCCAGGTTTTCAAGAACACACATTAGACTATCATGATATATGCGACTATTGTTCTATAAATACAAAGAATCGTAAATAAGATATGTGATATCAAGATCAACTCAGCAACAAGGAACGATTGAACACTAATTTTATACTTTTACAGCTTTATAATTATAATCTAAGACCTTTAAAATGCTTTTATTAGCTTGACCTGTATGTATGTAACGGAATCTTTTAACTTAATTTTCACCTACTTCTGGAGTCTTCTAAGACTGTTTAAGAGCAAAAAACAAATATATTGCATATATATGTGTTAAACATATATTTGTCGACAAACATATATAATTACTAGCTGTGCCCGCGACTTCGTCCGCGTAGAACAATGGCTTTGGGTAGCAGTTTTAATAATTGAGGCTAATATTATTTTAAAAATAAGGCACACACGTCTCACTATTAAAAACTTATTTTAGTATTTATATAAGTACATAAAATCTGATCTGATCGAGTTCAATGCAAATAAAACACAGGTGTGCGCGTTCTCTGCCAAAAAGTCTCGGTCTCTTCCCCTCCCAACTTTTAAAAGCACTCAACTTCCACTACGGGATAAGCTCGGTGTCCCGGTCATGGACATTTGCCGAGACCTCAACCCACGGGGGTACGTCGAGGACATCACTAAGGCGGCCTGAACAGGGTGAGACGGTTCTTCGCGCCCGAGCATTTGTGTTCCTTTTTAAGACCCAGGTTAGCTCGTGCGTACTGTTCTCATCTTTGTGATGAATCCACGCAGTATTTGCTTGATGCTCTTGATCGTTTGCAGCAGTCCGCATTATCAACAGTCCCGATACCACCGAGTCCCTTGAGCCTCTGCAGTTGCGGAGCGATATCTCCTCTAAGGCAGTCCTCTACCGTCTGTACCATGGAGAGTGTTCTAAAGAACTTTTCCAACTGATCCCACCTTCTCCCTTCCTCTACAGAGCAACATGGGCTGGCCTTGGAAGTCACCGCCTCAGTCTTAGAAATACGCTCTCGAACCAAACGGTTTGGTTCTTTCTACCTGTGCCGAGAAGTTAAAAACTGGAACTCACGACCACTGTTGGATTCTACTTGAGTTTTCCATCAGGCTGAGCAGAGTCACTTTGGCAGCCTCGAATAAAAAAAAAGTTAAATTTTATAAACTACGTTTTTTGTTTTCCCATCTTTTGCCAAAATATAGAGATTTTTTATACACGTGATTATGGGAAAAACATGTTTTTTTCTAAATTGACTTCAACTTTAAGCGTCTGTCTTTGGGCTTTGATATTTTTGAATTCACGTCTCAGCGTAATCATGTCGTTACTGTCAGTTGGCATACAATCTTCTCCGATTTTTAGAAGAGCATTTGCATATTGACACTGCTCATAAATCATTGTGAAGTTGTACTCGCATAATTGTAGTAAGACAAAACTTTTTAACATATACCTATAATACAGATGTTTTATACAGGCATTTATATCATCTGACGGCGTACCACTTTTGCTTTTTTTGTGCATAAATCCCCCCGAATACCTTTCTGTCGGATTTTTCACGAAGAACATTAATTGAATAAACAAAAAATCATGTAAACAAATCGAATCGTGGTGAATAATAACGAATTTGTAGTGGCAAAATTCAATTTCCGCATGCGGCACAGACGTCTGCCCTCACGTGTCTGCCCGTTCGTATAAGCACACTTAGGCACATTGTGATAACTCAGTAAATGTTACATCAGAATAGCTCTAATATTTTGTCTCCTGTTGCAAACTTATGATGCATTTTCACAAACTTCACATATTTCCATACAAACTTTCTGCCCCTATTGCTATTTTCCCTCTTGAGGATAAATTTTTTACAAACTTTAAATGTCATATTTTATATCTAATTAACCGCCTAAAAATAAATTTTAACTATCTAGCTCAAAATGACTATACTTCTGTGGAGAGTTTTTACGTTTAGAAAGACTATTTAGTAATATGTCTTATTTATTTCTACTAATTTAATGAACATACAAATCAGATTCATGAATGTATGTATTAATGTAAGTCTTCGTTGAAAAAGCGAAATCTTTTTACTGAATGTGACAGCCTTGTTTGGTCGTTGCCAAGACGCCCGGCGTAGGTAATGCGCAGGCGTGTAAACCGCCACACTTCTATACAATCTTTTATCCCCCTTTCAGCCCCTTATTACCCTTTTTTGCATTAAAAAGTAGCCTATGTCCGTTCTCAGGCTCTAAACTATATGTGTACCAATTTTCATTGTAATCGGTGCAGCGGTTTGGCCGTGAAAGCAAGACAGACAGACAGAGTTACTTTCGCATTTATAATATAAGTATGGATTGCATAAATAATTATATTTTTTTTTTTTCGCTCTTAAGCAGAATAAAGACCACAAACGCTTTCTAAAAATTGGACAAGATTTGCAGTATTGATGGTGATTTTACTGAGTTGGTATGTTTTATTGCTGCTAAAAACATCTATAATTTCTTATCAAAATTTAAAAGAACTTAACATCGGAAACTGAAGCAAATATTAAAGTAATATAAAGTACTTGAACAGTAGCAGGTAAATATTCAAATTCTAAATAGCTAAAGTCTCATTCAAATTTTAGACATTCTGTGTTATTTATAAATCCTGTTCTTGATTTTAACAACTTACAGCTTCTGTGGCAATTATATTAATGTCCTTATTTAGATTAGGGCTCTGAAAATTTACGGCACACCCAATAATCTCCTTGATCTTGCTCTGTAAGCACTGTGGGCCTCCTTCGGAGCTGAATCCTGAAAGCTAAAATAACATATTAAATTTAATAGAACCAATATCACTTACCACCACCCATAGACGCATGCAAGTCAAGAATTACAAGTACGATACTGACCTTTGATAAACTCACTCCTAAAATTTAATGGAGGACTCAGCCATGAGTACTGATGGTATTACACTTACTTGATATTATTACACCATTATCTTCACACAGAAAGTCTAAGATTTCGTTCATAATGTTGTTGGTCGTCGATATCAACAGCTCGCTCGTGTAGCCTATGCAGGGAGATATGGCATCCATCAGCGTATGATAACATATTTTCAGCTGCGGGGTCTTAGCACAATACCTTGAAAAATTATAAATGTAATGGTTTCAAGGTAGTAGAACCACCAACCAGTGTACGGTTGGGCCGGCTCGACTAGTGCGATACCACTCTCTAACAGATGACCAACTTAAAATGACAGCCTTCGTGCTATCATGTTTCGTTGATGAATGCGAGACCGGAGGCCCAATGATGCAAAAGCATTTCAATAAGCTGCTATAGTCTGAGTCACCATTTATTGCATTTTTCATTCTCTGTGTGTGTGTGATCACTACTCTTGGATTCTGCTTATGCTTTCCATAAGGCAAAGTATAGTAACTTTGTAAGACTGAAAACCAGGATTTTTTGGTAAAATTAATTACCAATTTTTTAATAAAAAATATTTGCCGGCACTTTTTGACAACCTTTTGGCAACCTGTTACCAATGTATTTATTTATGTATTTATCTGCATGATGAACGTATAGATTCTGCAGCCGTATCTTAGACTAATATTGCTAGAGGCACAGTATCTGTCATTCTCCTTAGCGAGATTCCCATTTCAAGTTTCTTCTTTGAAACTATAAAATAACCTACAACAAACAAATTCTTATCAAGTTTCTGGCACTTACTTTTCAAAAAGTTCGCTATAGGAATCAATCAATATATTGTGCTTCCGTGAATTCCCTTTCAAACTTTTTCATTCCGAACTTGTCTTCTATGCATTCTAAATAGTTAACACCGGCGATCTGAAAAAGATAACAAGCTTTGATCTCATATATTTATAACGCTTTTATTAGCCTGACCTGTATGTGTGTAACGGAATCTTTTAACTTCATTTTCACCTACTTCTAGGAGTCTTGTTAACTTGAAAATTTGCACAGGGGTCAAGGGCCGATGACAGTACAATATTTTGATAAAATAGTTTTAAAAAACTAAACAAACCCGCTTTTATAAATATACCAAACTAAAAAGTAAGAAAATAAATTTTAGTTTCAAAAAACAAAAAACACGCTTTAATAGCAATCGATTAAAAAGGTGGAAAATCATTTTAATATAAAAAGCGTGGGGTGCTTTCTGAAAATATTTCAATAATGTCGCCCCACGCTTTTTGCATTAAAATTACTACCTACTAAAACCGTCGAAATATCACCAACTAATTACCGAAAATAAATAGGGGAAATATGTTGTTTCTAAGTACTTATCAAGCATATATGATATATAATATATTAGTGTAACACATTTATAAAACATATTTATATTACAATTATAATATATTATATTAATGTAATAATACATTTTACCTTAATCCGTTTTATAAATAGCAAAATTAAGTTTTGTCGATTTGTTTTCCTTTACTACTACTACTAGGTACTCAATTTCTAACTCTTTGGAAATAGTCAGGAGTCTTGAGAAACGGCAGCATTGATGGGCAATAAACGATTTTTAAATAACTTACCTCTAGAACACTGCTATTGAGGCCGTTCTGTTCACACATCAAAGAGAGAACGTTATTTCGTACTGACGATGAAAACTGGTTGTGAAGGTGGTAGCCATCTGCTATCACCACTAGAAAAACAGATAATGGTGGTGATTCTCTTGTTGTCATCACTAAACTAAAATTCACTAAAATTTGTTGTTGAATTATATACTTTCATCTCATCTGATTACAGTCCATTTTTCAATATCTCATATCTCAGCTATCACTATATTTAGTTCAGTACCGACTAAAAGTTTTACGTCACACGTTTTAAAGGTACAACACAAGAATATAAAACAAAAATGGTCTAAGTTGAGTAATTTAACTAATTTTGGATTTGCCAAAGTTAATTTTACTTTTTCAAGTAATAAACAAGCGTGTGTTTCTGATTAATGTGTATTTGGTACAAAACTAAACACAGTGACAGCTGAGATGTGAGATATCGAAAATTGGACTGTAAGCGGATGAGATTAAAATATATAATCCAATGACAAATTTTAGTGAATTTTAGTTTAGTGATGACTACAAGAGAATCGCCACCAATATCGTTATTAGGGAAATAAATTCTTAGGGTAACGGATCAACCGTTTTCCGTTACTTCTTACTTGCCCTTTAATAGTTAGTTCTGGACATAAACCTGTCCTTCGCAAGGAGATTTAGGGTCTACTCCACCACACTGACCAGACGGTTAGCACAGGGTTTGTGTCAAGTTTTCCTTCTCATTGCAGAGCTGTTGTCCTTCTTAGTTTGTTCTCTTCATCAATAGCCTTTTACAGTCTACTATTGGATATAAGCCTTTCCTTAGAAAATAAATCGGCAAGACGAATTGGTAAAGTCTGTTCATTTTCATAGTGTCATTTTGATCGGGTTGCTCTGGCCCGTGCAGATCATTGTGAAAGGAACGCCGACACGAATCAAAGTAGCCGCGTGCGGGGCACGCTCACAAGTTTTTTTTTAATATACTTATTAGCGGGCGGACGGCGCAGGTGGCTTGATTGTATACGATTAAAATGACACTATGAAAATGAACAGTCTATATACAGTTTGTTTCAACTTTTTTTTCTCTTTGCAGTGCTGTTGACCTGATAATTTACTTTCGTATGCTCTTACGGATTATCCACGGGATGAGTTGGGGTGGTGACACTTTGTATTCTTAATCTGATTTGATTATATCATCGTTAATCATCATAGGCCTATTATAGTCCACTGCGGAACATAGGCCTATTATAATCCACTGCGGAACATAGGCCTCTCTCACCGCACGCCACTCTGATAGATTTTAGACTTCTCGCATCCATTTCGCATCTGTATTGCTTATAGTAGTCGTATAGTAAAGGTATTTAGCATTTATTTATAGTCTCGTTTAAATACAATGAAAATTATACAAATGTATATTTTATATATTAATGGCTGAAAGCAGGGTTGATAAAAATCATGATATAAAAAAAAAACATAATAGTCGGATTAATTTGATTTAAATCGGTTTTTTTATTTAAATCGATTTTTTTTACGTTCTTGTCTTTTTTATTAAGGAGATCTTGTAAGGTCAGTTATTTATTAAATGAAAGCAAAGTATTTTTTTAATTTAATTATTTATACAATTGAAAGAAAATGTAACAAGTTCTACTAAAATCAACAATATAAAAACAGTAGTGTTGAAAAAATAACAAGTAACGTAAAAACTTAGCAACTCATTAAAGCACATATTCTAATTCTTTCCAGATGAGAACACTATCTGCAATTGAATACTTGTCGCTTTGCATTGAATTTGAATAGCATGCGCGAAATGATTTCTGAAATATTTGATAACTTTTAGAACATGTTCTGTAGCATTTGGAATCCCGGAACTGTGTCGGAAATCGCTCGCTAGCAGGGAATTGTACACGTGTGCGCGCCGTAGTCTATGTCGGGGGAAGTCCCTAGACAATTTTTGGCCGATTTGGTTGCAGTAAAAATTTAATGATTTAAATCATTGATTTTTATAAAATAATCATTTGATTAAAATCACGATTTAAATCACTGATTTAAATCTAGTGATTTAAATCATATCAACTCTGCCGCAAGTATTCAGGTACTTACCTAAAGCCAACACAGAGAAAATGATCATCGTCACAGTGAAAACTAATACAAATGGAACTGGAACAATACATTTTCCCATTATATAAATGTTTTATACCAGGAAAAATAGTTTCAATTGTTTTTAGAACACACACAATACACTGATTTCTGTTCAGGTATCAAATGTTATATCTATGTTTGAATAAATATTTTAAACAAAAAAAAAAATACGGTATGTTAAGCATATGAAGTGTCACTATCCCTATTCATCCGGTGAATAACGTAAGACAGGACTAAGGCCGGGTCTCCACCGAACAAAAGTTGACAATTTTATTTTAGTGTTGGTGACAAAAGTTTCTGTAACTAACTGCCTCGGTGGCGCAAGTGGTAGTGTAAGCGACTGCTATGCTTAAGGTCTCGGGTTCGATTCCCGGGTCGGACCAAATATTTGTAAGATTTGCAAATGTTTGTTTTCGAGTTTGGGTGTTTTCTATGTATAATATGTATGTATTTCCAAAAAAAAAAACATTATTTATATCACTTACCTGTGGTTAACCTAGTACCCATAACACAAGCTCTGCTTAGCTTGGGACTAGATGGCGTTGTGTGTTAGATGTCTGAAATTTCCTTGTGTTGGCTTGGCAACAAAAATTGACAATGTTGGCAACCGTATTTCTGTTTTGGCGGTAAACATCAAAAGAATATGCTTGTTGCAGTTTTTTATTGGCTCTGTGGAGACGCTTAGTTCGAATGTATTTCAAATTGTTGGCGACTCGGTGTAGACACAATGGAAAAAAGTTGGCGATTTTTTGAAGTGTTGCAAACAGTTAGAAACACTGAAATTGCCGATAATTTTGGTGGAGACGCGCCTTAAGGGAGCCAGCTCCGCAGGATAACATAGATGTGTTTGTCAGATGGTTGTATGTTGTCTGGTTTCGTCTCGTACTAGACTATTGGGTTCACGTATAGTCCATTCGTTTAGATAGTGTCGATACATTTGATTTTTATGATCGATTTGATTTGTTTTAATTTATTTGTTTTTGCTTCATTGTTTTTAATCTGCCTTTTGTGGGACAGAAGTGATATGGTTTGTAGTCTATTGTGATATGATTTGATATTAGTTTTTAACCCCCGACCAAAAAAAGGGGTGTTATAAGTTTCACGTGTCTGTCTGTCTGTCTGTCTGTCTGTCTGTGGCACCGTAGCGCCCGAACGGATGAAGCGACTTCAATTTAGTTTTTTTTTGTATGAAAGGTGAGTTACGTGCGAGTGTTCTTAGACATGTTTCATGAAAATCGGTTGAGCCGTTTAAAAGTTATGGGGGTGAAAGTGGGGAAGAGTAACCGAATGTCTGCAAAAATATCATCGAGTGGGGTCTCAAATGAAAGCGCATAACGTGTTTTTTACTTTTTAAAGAGAACTCAGGTTATTATGTCGGGGGTTTTTTTTAATTTTGAGAATTTATAGTTATGTATTGTTAATTAATTACTTGATTAATATGTGTTTTCTTTTTTTCAATTTGTGAATAATTCTCTCCACTTTGAACCGTACTAAATAGCATGCTGTATTTACCTGTAACTAGTCAGACAATGAGAAGAAGACCTTACTACATTTATAAAATTGTAATCATATTGTTGTGACTGTTGGTGATTCTTTACTAAATAAATTAATAAGTTCATGCGACGGCGTAAACTGACAAATCATACCTACTTATCGCGCGATCAAAGCAACCGTATCTAAACGAATGCACTGTACAGCTGGAACGCCAACGGTGACGAGAACACGTCGGATAAAATCGTAAATTTAGGTATGTCGAGATATACGGCGTTTATGCTACCAGAAAGGCCATGATGTCCGAAACAGTCAACAGCTTCTTCACAGTAACAAAAAACGAAGAATACAAGGCTACGCTTGTCGTCTACGCTATTAGTCTCTGGAACTTAAAGTAGCATTTGTTTTTTTACGCTTGTTAGCCGTAGGAGAAGGCTTCTTATCCTTACGCTACATACCTTAGAAGAGTTGTAATGGCAATAAACTGGTAAAACTGTGGTATTATCATCATCCTTTCGTAGTCCGTGGGAGAGCCACGCTTCCATACGTCTGCTCGTTTCCCACTATTCTATATAAAAAAGTCCATTGCTGGCCAAAGGCCTCTTCAATAGCACGCCTCTTGGTTCGATCCTCGGCATTTATCTATTATTTTATAATATTTAACATAATTTAATACGTACCTAATTATAAGTTGAACACTAGGTGTTTTTCCTCAAATATATTTATCGGTTAGTTGATACCTGTACCTAATGTTAACTTGGGTGGTTTTCCGTCTAATTATAAGAACTACTCGTATAATAATTATACATTAACCAGTATTACAGTAGTATTATTATTGTTTATTAGTATTACTTTTCCTGTGTTCTCATTGTTGTTCATATTATAATTGATTGTAGCTAAACTATAACATAAGGGTAGTAAAACTGTGCCAAACTAATCTAGATTACTATCACTTATTTTATGTCCGAAACTAGAAGTGAAAAGTTATAACTGGCCCTCAGATATTAATCTGTTTCATTTTACTATTTCTAGCGGTAAGTTTTCCATGCATGAAATAAATTATTATGCTACTTAGTGCTAATAGCTGTTTAGTTTTTACCTACGTGCTAATAAGTTTCGATACAAGTTTTCATCAAATCTATTATTAGATCAATAATAAAAACTGGTCATAACGATACCTACCTATAATGACATTGTCTTGAATATTCTTTTCACTAAACTGTCATACGAATTACATTAACAGTTAATTGAAGCGCTGATTTGTATGTGAATGTATGTAAATTCTAGATGTTATTGTTTCATATATGAAATGGTATCATAATACAACGATTTTATTTTTTAAAGTCACACTGCCTACGGAAGTTAGTTTAACAGCTAAATAAATTCATAATAATTTAAGGTAAACAAATAACGCGCTTAGTTTTTTGTCAAAAAATATTCAATGAAATCAGCGAAAATTAAAACAGTATCATGTGATAGCACATAACAGCCTCTGTCAAAAGTTATTGGCCTGTCGCAGTCCAATATAAGAAACAAATAAGTGTTGTTTTCATTATTTTCCTCGCAATTTTTACGTTTTTACAAGCTTTTTATTAACTTGCAATGTATGTATGCTTGATGGAACATGGAGCTGATCTGATGCTGGAGCCGGAAGGTGGCCATAGGAACTCTGTTAAGAAACGTCGCAACATCATCGAGTTTGGACTCGTTTGATTCGTCCTGAAGCATTCCAGTAAAAGCTTGTTTTTAAAGAGCTTTTTAATTTATTTTTTTAATATAGAATACTCATTAGTTGATGAAGAAGTTTTTATATCAAGTTGAAGTTCGTTGTCCCCAATAAATATTGAAGTAACAAGAAACGATTTTAGGGCGATGATTTTTCTCTCTGCAAGACTGCACTGCTCGTCTTCAAAATACTTTTGGGAGGAAAGCATCATATTTAAGTGTTGTTTAACGAGATTTTATCCTAGCCATGTTTCGCTCCATGCTGGAATACGTGAAGGCCGACCCTCGACTGCGATCACCGCGTAAAATGTGATTATTGTCAGACGACTAATTGAAGAAGTTCGGCGTATCACTTATGAGGATATTCGAGGACATTTGAAGATTATAAGCCAAATTAGAAAATATTACATCTACTTTTAAAAGTTAGGAAAGTTTGTTAGCGGTGGATTCCTCACGAACACACCCCTCACACAGTCCAGACCTAGCTCCTAGTGATTTCTTTATTTTCATAAAAATCAAACATTTAATAAGAGGTTTGACATTTACTAGGCGAGAAGAGGCAGTAATTGCTTTCAACCAGCATGTAAAAAACATAGCCTCAGACCAATGGTCCTCGTGTTTTCAAAAATGGTTGGAACTAATGAAAACGTGTTGAAAATGTAACAGAAAATACTTTGGAAGCAGTTTATATATTATTAATATTATACTAATAAATTTATGAGTTACGCAAAAAAATTAGTTTCGACTACATATTTGAAATATTTTTTTGCTTATTTGCTTATTTTCAAGCTCTTGTTTTGTATACGTAAGTAAGTAAGCCTCTTTATTACCCATAAGAGATTACATCAATTTCAATCGGTAACAAATTAATTACCTATTATAGATTATAATTACATTTGATCTAGTTAATAAAATGGTGTAGCAATCTAGTCTACCCAAAAATAATGAATATCTTATTATAAATTAAATATTTAATAAATAAAATTTCATAACTCGACTTTAGACAAAGGCCTCCTCCATCCTCTGTCATTCAAACTCAAACTCAAAAATATTTTATTCATATAGGCACTTATTTTACAGGCACTTATGAATAGTCAATATTTAATATTAAAAAATCGAGTGATTCTAGTCGCCAGTTCCAAGTGCAGCCTACCCTTCATGGAGAAGAATCTGGCAAGAAACTCCATTGTTGCTCCTTTTAAAAAATAATAATACGGTTTACAATATTTTTTTCACTAAGAGACTTGAATGAGAACGAAGTCGACCAAAGAAAACAAAATAAAAGGTTTGGAGTCATTGCTGCACAGCCATTTTTTTTTTTTTTTTTTTTTTTTTTTTTTTTTTTTTTTTTTTTTAACGTATGGAAATCCCCTCGGACCGTCACCCCACCGGGGCTTGCGGCGGGGCGGTGTGTCGGACTCGAACCGACTAAAACCACACGGTGTGCCACTCTGCGCCTGTGAAGGGAGGAATCCGGGAACTGCAGTTATTAACACGTCCGGACCCCTCCCAGCGCTTGCCCGCACAGTAGCGGGCACCGTCAGCTGTTAAAAATCTCAATTTAGGCGACGTACGGCACACGCGTAACGTCGCCTCCTCGCGGGAGGCCACTATAGCGGATGGAAGGGAAAGCCCGTCCCGACCATCCGCGGCCACACTCAGGGCGGCATGAGGCGCTGATAGGCGCGCCTTCGCCGCCCGGTTCGCCGGCGGCGGATTGGGTCCGAGTGGATATCATCCTCCCGGGCCTTCTCCGCCACCTCCTTCTGCGAGATTACGTCTTCGCAGAAGGTTGCGACCGCGGTAAAACTGCTGTCGCTACCGGCCATGGAGCGTATGACGGCCGGTAGCGAGAGATCTCCTCCGATGACTGCAGTGAGGGCCCGGCGCTGCGACGCCCAAGCGGGGCAAATCGCCAGCGTATGCTGGGCCGAGTCCTCACTGCAGTCGCAGTGGTGGCAGGCGGGACTCAATTCCCTCCTAGCGACCGAGTGCAGGTACTTCCCGAAGCAACCGTGCCCGGAAAGGACCTGCGTCAGTCGGAAGGAAAGGGTCCCGTGCTGCCGCCCTGCCCACTCGAGGATGACCGGCTGGAGAGCCTCCACGGCGGAAAAGCCAGCGCGTGGAGTCTCCAGCCGGAACGACCATCTGTCCATAGTGGCTCGACGAGCGGCTTCACGCCATTCGCGTACCTCTTCGGGCGGAGGGCGATAGCCATACTCCGCCCGATATTCAGCCACCCGTCGATAAACTTCAGCGAGCACTTCCGCCTCCAAATCCCACGGGGGTGTTCCGGCCAGGGCGCACGCCGCCTCGGTCGACACCGTGCGGTATCCGCGTATGGCTCTGACTGCCAATACCCTCTGAGGCCGCCAGAGGCGGGCCTTATTTAGGGCAGTCAGAGCCGCCACCCACACCGGTGCACCATACAGCGCCATCGACCGGACAACCCCCGTGTACAGGAGTCGCGTTGCGACGCTGGCTCCACCCAAATTGGGCAAAAGTCGCCCAAGGGCGGAGGCAGCGTCGACCAGCTTTGGACCAAGCTGTCGGAAGTGCTCGTCGAAGAGCCACCTACCGTCGAGGATCAGGCCCAGATACCTCATCTGGGCCCGAACCGGTACGAGGACCGAGTTGACCACTATGGAGGCGCCGGGGGGCGGACCACGACGGGGCCCATGAAATAGTAGGGCCTCCGTCTTGTCCAGGGCCACCCGTAAGCCCAGCGCCTCGATGCGCCCGACCACCAGAGAAACACCCCAGGTGGCCAGGCGCGCCGCCTCTTGGAAGTTCGCCCCCCGGGCTGTGACAAGCGTGTCATCGGCGTAACAAATTACGCCCAGCCCGGGGGGGAGACGACCTCGTAGGACCCAGTCGTATCCCACGTTCCACAGGAGTGGTCCAAGGACAGACCCCTGCGGAACGCCGCACGACATGGGTCGCCGTCTCCAGACGCCCTCGCGGTCCTCGTACACGACGGTACGCTCCTCTAAATAGTCTGCCACTAGCCGCCTCAGGTACTCTGGCACCCCGTGGTAATGGAGTGCTTCCCTGATGCAGCTAAATGGCAGACTATTGAAGGCGTTGGCGATGTCCAAGGACACCGCCAACACCACGCCGCCACAGCTCACTGCCTCTTCGGTCACGGCCCTAAGGCGCATCACGGCATCGACCGTCGAACGCCCCTCTCGGAATCCGAATTGGGCGTCCGACAGGTCGGGTCCCACCTCGCAGAGGTGCCGGACGATGCGGGCAGAGAGTATCCTCTCAAAAAGTCTACCCGCCTCGTCCAGCAACACGATGGGCCTATAGGCCGCGACCGAATCGGCAGGCCGTCCCGGCTTCCTCAACAGGACCAGCTTCCCGCATTTCCAGCACTCAGGGAAGCGTCCGGACGCCAGGCTAGCATCCAACACTTCCCTGAGGCGGTCCGACATATGGTCGAGGGCTCGGGCCATCACTCGGGCTGGAACCCCGTCCGGCCCGGGGGCGGTGTTCTTGGAACGGATCCGAAGAACAGCCGCCCCAACCTCCGATTCCCTAACGGGCGGCACGTCGTCCTCTCTACCCCCGTCGTCTCCGACCGCATAGGCCATCGACGGGGGTGTGTGCTCCGCCCGCTCAGGGAAAAGGCCCTCGACCACTTCCTGCAGGAAGCTGGGCTGGAGAGTCTCGGTAAGGGGGGGGCCCGAAGTGCGGAGCTTCTGACGCACCGCACGGTATGGGCGACCCCAGGGGTCACGGTCGAGACCCTCCAGCATCTCCTTTCTCTTCTCCTCCTTGGCGCGGCAAATGGCCAGCTTCAGAGTCCTCCGCGCCTCGCGGTACTCCTCATGAAGCTGGTCCCCGCCACCGTCTCCATGGTGGCGTCGCCTGCTACGGGTGTAGGACCTCCGGGCACGAGTACAGGCCGCACGGAGGTCCGCCAACTCCTGGGACCACCAGTAGACCTCCTTCCGAGGAGGCTGACGACCTTGGATGCGGGGCATGGCCGTATCGCAAATTTGCGTAACCGCATCGCGAAAACGGCCAGCCCCTACGTCCACGCCGACTTCCTCGGTTGGGGCCTGTGGAGACAGCCAAGATTGAATAATGGCCGCCTCCTCTAGTAGGTCCCTATCCAGCTTGGCAACAGCCCACCGCGGAAAGCGGGAAGGATGCCGCGCCATGTGACCCCTACTGGGGCCCTGGGACCGGGAGAGCTCGAATCGGATGTACAAGTGATCCGAGAGCGTCTCGACCTCTTCCAGGACACACCAGTTCCTTACTCGTGCGGCAACAGCAGGGGTAGCAAACGAAAGGTCCACTATCGACCCCCCTTGCTGTCGCACGCACGTATTGGTGGAGCCTCTGTTTAGTAAACAGAGGCCCACCGAAGCCGCCCACTCCTCGACGGCCTCGCCCTTGGCGTCCGTCCTGGGGGACCCCCACGCAATGGATTTTGCGTTGAAGTCCCCCAGCACGAGGACGTGCCCAGACGCTAATCGCCGCATCGAGGTCTCCAAGCTGTTAAGGAAGACCTCGAAGTCGCTCAAACTCCGGTTGGGGGAGAAGTAAACACCGTAAACGGTGATCCCCCCCCCACTCGGCGGCAACATATCCTGAGCCCTTGTCTCTAAGCGACAAGGGCGGGGAATGAGCCGCCGCGGAACCGACGACTGCCACGGAGCCGTCCCAGTCACCCATCCAATTTGGACGGGGAGGAACGAAATAGGGCTCCGCGACTACGGCAACACCGATCGACCACTGCGCCATGGTTTGCAGGAAGAGATCCTGCGCCGCGGCACAGTGGTTCAGGTTCGTCTGGACAAGGAGGTTGCAGATTTGATCCATTACTGGATCGTTTCTACAACCCCCTCCATGGGCGTCAATGTTGACGAATGGGCAACGTCGGAGGCAGCCTGGGTCGCTAGGCTAGCCCCCGACGTCTGCCGAGAAGCGCGGGGAGGCCTACAGCCCCCCTGCCCCATCTGATGATTGGCGGGTTTATTACCCGCCGCACATATCGGGCAGTGAGGGGCAGCAGAGCATTCTGCCGCCTTGTGCCCCGGTCGACCGCAGCGGAAACATAATCCGCTGCAGTCAAAGCAACCATCGCATTTGGAGCGAGTGTGTCCCGCGGCAAGGCATTTGTAACACCTCATCGGTCTTGCCGCCAGAACTGTAACTCTGGCGTTTACAAAACCGATGAGGATCTTGCCGGCGTCGCCCAAAATTTTGGCCGACGCCACGGGACAACTCACCCACACGGCGCTGAGGCCTCCTGGACCGGGGCGGATGGTGCCAATCCTGATGTTGTCCATGCCGCAACCCGCCTTTTCACGGATCGCAACACGAACATCATCAGCCGTCACTGAGTCGTCCAGGCCCGAGATGCGCAACTCAGCGCACTTCGTAGGCCTGGCGACCTTGACACCATCCGTGTCTGCAAATACTGCCCGCAGCTTCTCGGCGAAGGTGTCCGCCGTCTTTGCGCCATCGGCCCCAGGGAACTCGAGGACCCGAGCTCCCGTCTGGGCGAGGCGCAAGCGGACACCTGCCGCTCCAAAGTCACCGGCGAGACAGTCCCGGGCCGTCTTGAAGACGGCCGCGTAGGACAGCCCGCCGGTAGCCGCCTCCGGTGACACGGTGACCACCACAGCCGCGGTTTTCGGCGGTTGCAGTTTCCGCGGCTTTTTTTGGGTGGCCTTTGGCACCGATGACGACTGCGGGCCAGAGGCCGCCTTTTGGGCAGCCTTCTTGGCCCGCTTCTTGGCCTTCTTTGACTGCTTGGCTCCCCCAACTACCTGCCAACCCTCATTAGAGGGGGCAGATGTGGAGGGGCCAGGCAGAGGTGTTGGAGTTGGGAGCGGTGGGAATTCCGCTCCAGCTCTTGCCGCCGTTTTGGGCCCAGTCTTCGACGTAACCGGCTGGGCTGGAGCCTTCACCCCCCGCCGCGTCTTGCGAGCGGCAGCAGTGCCCGGCACAGAGGTCGCCGCCGCGTACGACACGCGACCCCCCACCACGGGGAGCGGGGTCGGCGCCGAGGCGTCCTTCGTCCGCGGTGTCGCGAGCGGCGGCCGAAGAATAGGGGCGGGAAGCAGTCTCTCCTCCAGGCCGGCCAGACGACCGTCCACCAGATTCCCCACCGAGACAAGGATCTGGTGCAGCATCTGCTGCAGGACGTCGTCGGATATCCCGGGTACAGCAGGGGCTGACTGCGACGTAGAGGGAGCCGGCTGGGACGCAGACGGGGCCTGCCGCGACGCAGGCGGAGGCGGCCGCGACGTAGACGGGGCCGGCCGCGGCTCAGACAGGGCCGGCCGGGACGCAGATGGGGCCAGCCGCGGCTCAGACAGGGCCGGCCGGGACACAGATGGGGCCGGCCGGGATGTAGACTGGGCCGGGGCCGGTGCCGGCTGGGACGCTGACGGGACAGGGGCCTCACGCTCAGAGCGCTCCGCCTGAAAGATGGCAAATTGAGCGCTGAGCCCCGCCACCTGCTCCGTCAAGCGGCCGTTGGCTGCCTCGAGGCGGGCCACGTCCCCTGCGAGGGATTCGACGACTCCCGCTAAGGCAGAGGAGGAGTCCTTAAGGGCCCTCACAAAAGGGCCCTTAAGGTTGACGGACTTAGTGGCCACCTTGTGGATAATAGCCACCGCCGCGTCCGCTCTCTCCTGCATGGAGGATGGTGTTTGGGGCACAGAATCCCCCTCCATCGGCTCCTTGATCTTTAGCAGGAGATCTGCTATCTCCTCCTCCGCTTGGAGTTCGCCGTCCGCTCGAGCCCGCCTATAGGATCCCGCCCTACTAAAGGCGGAACCTGACGGGGCCGGCACCGGGGTCAGCGATCGCTCCCTCTGACTGCTTGCCACCTTCGGAGGCAACATCGCCTGAGCGATGTCACTCTCGCAGCCAGTGGGGCGTCCGCGCTTCCGGTCTGCCTCCACGTCCATCGGCTCCGGCGCGTCCGTTCTCGCACCGTGACCGCTGCCGCTCGCCACAACTACGGCGGACTTGGAACGCGTGCGTTCCGATTGTCTTCGGCTCCCAGCAGTCGGATCGACTTCTGGGAGCCGCACCGCTGCAGGCGTTGCAGCCGCAGCAATCTCCTCGTTGGAAGAGTGGGCGTCCGCCTTGCGGAACTGCCCTCGGCTGTTTCTCGACGGGCGCGACACTGCCCCACTTCTTTTCTCCGCGTCCTTCGCGTTAATTTCGGTGCCGGATTTGACGCTCGGCGACGGGCGTGTGTGACATTGAATGCCCCCCCCCATAATACGATTGGGGGCTGCCGGAGCCGACTGGCTCCGGGAGGGATTCCCCAGACGCGTCGCGTCTAGGACCCTCCTGGGTAGGTTTTTTCCTATGTTGTTCCATGTCATAATTTTTTGAAGTTTAATGTCCTCCGACAGAGGACGCCCTTGGCACTGGACTCCCTCCAGCGATTCAGCTCATTGCCAGGCGTCAGAGCGTGAGCTTGGGGTATTTTTTATAGAGGTTTACGTCCTCGTGGCTTCGAAGAGCCACCGGTCCTGTCCGTTCAGGATTACGGCTGGGCCGGACGGGGTCTGCACCAGACCTGATCCATCCGCCCCCTGTCCCTCTCGGAACTACTGGCACTCTAATACGCCCTCTGCTAAAGCAGAGGGACGTTTAGAGTGCCCCACGCGGCAGTCTCTAAAGACTCCGTCTCGTATCCCATTTAGTCTGGAGTCTCCTTCTGGGCCTATCCGGCATGAGTGGCTCTACCGGCATAGCCCCAGAAATCATCGACTCACGCAAGCCCCACCACGACGACAACGTAGGGATACATTGGGGGGATTGCTGCACAGCCATGAGCTAACCAATCATGCGCCGTTCTTACTGATAGCTGCAACATTTTTACATTGTTATATTGTGACATTGTATTGTTATATTGTGAGGTCCACTTATGGAAAATAAAATCCAAATAGCACTTTCACTCACAGTCAAATTTAAAAAGATGTAATATGTCCAAATATAAAAATAATCAATAAATGTCACAAATGTAAAATAGAGTAATACGCATGGATTCCTCTCTATTAGCAGCTAGTCGTTTCATAATGTGTTCCCGGCTATAGCAACGATGTCATCGCATCGTCTGCTACGCGGTCTTCCCCTTGCACGGTGTCCATCTCGCGGGTACCATTAAAAGACTCTTTCACTCCATCTGTCATCTGAGGTTCTTACTACTCGTATTTTGTGTACATAACATCATTTAATTAGGTATCTAACATCGCCTACGTATCACAGGTTGACCAAAATTCGACTAAGTATAAGTCGGACTCACGCTAATCTCACCATTAGCTCATTTCAGGCGTCTATCAAGCAAAAAACGTCAAAAAATCATGCTTGTGTACTTAAGTATTATTTTATCCCACCAAAAACATAACATAAATGTAAAAAAGGAGAGCCAAGTTCAATACAAAAATTAAGCTTGACTGTGGGCTTCGTCGCAAAAGAATGGAGATCTAAATGAGTGCCAAGTTCTATGCAAAATCCAAATATGTATTAATAGGAACAAAATAACATCAATAACAAATATTAAACTCTATTTCTTTGCTCAATTCCCTGCCACCAGTCACCCTAGCAGAAGCAGGCCGGGGTGGCGGCGCGAGCTCTACATAGTGCTCGCACCCTTTTCTAAATAGAAAAGGAGCATCAGGGTTCCTACACAGGAGGGGGCCATCTACAAATCGTGGGTTACCCAGAGGTACGTCGGGGTTCCGAGGAAGCTGCAGCCGCCTAAGACCGCGGTTGTAGTGGTCACGTTGTCGCCGGAGGCGGCAAGCGGCGGGCTGTCCTACGCGGCCGTCTTTAAGACAGCCAGGGACAGTCTCGCCGGTGACTTTGGGATGGCAGGGGTCCGCTTGCGTCTCGCCCAGACGGGACGGCGCAAAGACGGTGGACACTTTCGCCGAGAAGCTGAGGGGAGTCTTCGCAGCCACGGATGGTGTGAAGATCTACAGGCCTACAAAGTGCGTGGAGCTGCGCATTTCGGGCCTGGACAACTCTGTGGCGGCCGAGGAAGCCCGCGTTGCAATTCAGGAGAAGACTGGATGCAATGCGGACAACGTCAAGGTCGGCACCATCCGCTCCGGTCCGGGAGGGCTTGGCGCTGTGTGGGTCAGCTGTCCAGTAGTGGCAGCCAAACTCTTGGGAGACGCCGGCAGACTGCTCATCGGTTTCGTGAGCGCCAGGATAACAGTCCTAGCGGCGAGACCGATGAGGTGTTTTAAATGCCTGGCGTCAGGACACAAGGTGGCAGAATGTTCTGCCGCCCCGTTTGTGGGCGGGTAATAAGCCTGCCAATCACCAGATGGGGCAGGGGCTGCAAGCTTTCCCGCGCTTCTTCGGCAGCAGACTTCGGGGGCTAACCAAGCGACCATGGCTGCCGCCGACGTTGTCCGTCCGTCCGAAACAACGCCTATGGAGGGGGTTATAGAAACGATCCAATAATTGATCAAATCTGCAACCTCCTTGTCCAGGCGAACCTAAACCACTGTGCCGCGGCGCAGGATCTTTTCCTGCAAACCATAGCGCAGTGGTCGATCGGTGTTGCCGTAGTCGCGGAGCCCTACTACGTTCTTCCCCGTCCAAACTGGATGGGTGACCGGGACGGCTCCGTGGCAGTTATCGGCTCCGCGGCGGCGGCTCATTCCCCGCCCTTATCGCTAAGAGACAGTAGCCGAGTAGGGTTGAATCACTGTTTACGGTGTATACTTCTTCCCCAACCAGAGTTTAAGCGACTTCGAGGTCTTCCTCAACAGCTTGGAGACCTTGATGTGACGATTAGCGTCAGGGCACGTCCTCGTGCTGGGGTACTTCAACGCAAAGTCCATTGCGAGGGGTTCCCCCGGGACGGACGCCAAGAGCGAGGCCGTAGAGGAGTGGGGGGATTTACCAAAATAAAAATATCGGTCATCCTGGTACTTTAACTTTATGGAATTATGTATGGAATATGAAAATAATCCGATACATAATTTTATTAAGCGGTTTCAACTCAAAATGGAATTATAGGAAATTTTGTCAATCGAAAAACATTATACATTCACTGATTCTACTATGTACATATTTTTATTTTATTGTTATATACCTATGATATGGATTGTACACCAGCATTATATAACTAGACAGATGTTCAGAAACATTATAATAGATTTTGCCTTTAGGTTTGCACGCGGTAATATTATTTTTCAATAAAAGTCTATAGGTACCCGGTTGTAAAATATCTCTGTTCAAAAGTTTCATCTACAAATTAACCATCGAAAAACCTACTCATACAAAAAATCTAAATGATAATTTATTTAAGATTTACCAGCATTCGTGACACATAATTATTGCAAGCACAGGAAAATACGAGAATTATTGTCTTACAGCTAACTGCACAACCACTTACAGGCAAACACCACATGCAATGTGTTCTAAGTATCAACATGTTATCATAGCTATATAAATATTAAAGTTGTTATACATATTAGATTTAAGTTGCATTATTATTTATTACTAGCTTACCCGGCGAACTTCGTACCGCCATATTTACATATCTGTCTCAGCTTCCCACAGGCAGTGTACAGTCGCGGACAAAAAAAAGACTTTTCCCGTTATTTTTTATTTTTTTTCTTTCCAGCAAAAAAGAATGAATGAAATCGGACCATGGGCACAACTATGTACATATTTTGACTTTGAACCCCTCCCCCCAGGAAACCGTGCTGAATATCGGGATAAAAAGTATCCTACGTCCTACCTCGTAGTATGAACTATGATAATATGATCCATTCAGTAGTTTCGGCGTGATGCGCGGCCAAGATACAGACAGTCAGACAGACAAAAATGGAAAAAAATAGTTTTGGTTTCAGTATCGATAACAGAGTGCCCTCCAAAAAAAAATTTCTAAATATCTTCAATGTACAGAATTTGACCTGTTACATTTTTATTATAAGTAGTATAGATTACACATTATTGTAATGAGATAAGAATACCCGTTAAACGTATTTGCGTCGCCGTCGTCCAAATATGTATGTACATTTACACTCATAAAGGAGTTGTAAGATAACGTTTGCCTCATTCAGTAGTTTGACCTCATCATAATTACTACGTGAGAAAACATTTTCAGTGTAAGATCAATGAAATAAAATCAAAAATACAAAAACAATGAAAAACTTTATTTGGACAGTAGCAGTCCTAGGTAAGTATAATAAAATTATATTGTATATTTTTTAGCAATTATAGCCAAATCTATATTTTAAAGGATATTGAAAAAATATTTAATACTAGTTTTTGCTCGCGGCTCCACCCGCGTGTATGTCGGTTATCGCGGCAGATAGTAGCCTATGTGTTATTCTGATGTATAAGCTATATTACCGTAAAGTTTCATCCAAATCCGTTTAGTAGTTTTTGTGTGAAAGAGTAACAAACATTCATCCATCCATCCATTCTTACAAACTTTCGCGTTTATAATATTAGTAGGATTATATTTTTTTTTAATATAGTACCTGGATGAGATCACTTTGTAGCTTTTTTGTGTTGTGTCATCGTAATTTGCTCTTTATTTGATATGCAATAAGGTGTATGATCATTTAATGTTTTTAGTACCAGGATGAGCTTTGTTCTTTTTTTGGTAAATTTTCTAAAAATGAACCCTAGCTAGTGTGGAGGGACGGGTGCAATATCCCTCCAACACAAAGGGAGGATCCTCCGACCAGGTGAGGTGATCATGCCTGGCGGGCCAACTGCTCAACGGTTGATGTTGGGATGTTGTATGTATTGTAATTGGCGCGCGAACTTTCACTGCGCGATTCAGGATTGGTAGTTTCTTAAGTTTCCTTCGTTACTCCGTAGTTCAGTGTAACTTCGGTAGATGGCGCTGTAGTATATTTCTGTTGCGCTGTATGTGGATGTCGCCACATCACTCCCCTCCAAGACTGGAGGTCGATATTATGATGTGTCAGCTGTCTGTGCTCTGTTGCGGAGCTTGCCAGTGCCAGGAGTGAGTAGTTCCAGTGAGTCGGAACTGAGTGCCGCAAGTTCCAGTGAGTCGGAACTGAATGCCGCTAGTCCCAGTGAGTCGGGGCTGAAGTCCGCTGATCCCAGTGAGTCGGGATGGTAGGCGGTGGCGGTGCTGCGGTGAGGTCTCCAGTGAGTCGGGGTGGTTGCTGCGTAGTGGCTGGCTGCTGCATAGACGGGAGAGATATGCTCTGCTTACATGAACCGTAGCTGCAGTGTGCTGTGCCTAGACGCTGATGAGGCCGTAGGGGTAAACCAGGCTGGAGCGGTCGCTTCCTGCGTGTGGTGTATCCCTGTAGAGGCCGAGGTTGCTGGCTGGCTGTGAGACTTGCTGTGGGAGTGAATATGGTGGTGGCGTGCTGATGCTGCATCGAAGGCTGCTTCCAATCACGTCGGGGTCACCACTTTGGAGGGACGGGTGTAATATCCCTCCAACACAAAGGGAGGATCCTCCGACCAGGTGAGGTGATCATGCCTGGTGGGCCAACTGCCCAACGGTTGATGTTGGGATGTTGTATGTATTGTAATTGGCGCGCGAACTTTCACTGCGCGATTCAGGATTGGTAGTTTCTTAAGTTTCCTTCGTTACTCCGTAATTCAGTGTAACTTCGGTAGATGGCGCTGTAGTATATTTCTGTTGCGCTGTATGTGGATGTCGCCACAGCTAGATCAATTTATCACCCTCGAAACCCCCTGCATACTAAATTTCATGAAAATCGTTGGAGCCGTTTTAGAGATTCAGAATATATATTTATACTAGCTGTTGCCCGCGTGCTCCGCCTGCGTGTTTGTCGGTTATCGATGCAAATAGTAGCCTATGTGTTATTCTGATGTATAAGCTATATTACTGTAAAGTTTCATCCAAATCCGTCCAGTAGTTTTTGCGTGAAGAAGTAACAAACACACACACAAACTCGCTTTTATATATTAGTGTGATGTGATATATAAGAATTGTTCGTTTAAAGGTATTCGATTTTAAATATTTGTGAGCGTCTGTTGTGCTTGAAGTCTCGGGTTCGATGCCCGGGTCGACCAAATAATTGTATGATCTGCAAATATTTGTTTCGGAGTTTGGGTGTTTTCTATGTATGTATATATAAATATAAATACAATTATGCATATCAGGTGTCTAGTACCCGTAATACAAGCTCTGCTTAGTTTGGGACTAAATGGCGTTGTGTCAGACGTCCGAAATATTATTATTATTTAAATTTGTCATATTCGAATTGTATTTTTTTTATTATGTTATTATTAGTAGCGAAATAAGGGTTTATTATTATTGCAGGAATTTATTCTATATTCATATGTATGTTTCTCATTCTTTTTCTATTTAGCTGTGATGATGGGCCTAAACCTTGTATACTCTCAGCACCACCCTTCATCAAGCGATGATAACAAATTCAAAGTAAGTATGTAATCTATTAATGTTTTAAGTTAATTCATAATGATTGATAATGTACTTCTAACCGATATCGGCCACGGTGGCCAGTATCAAGGGAGACCAACTACGTAGGAGATAGAGAACGAGTGTGTGCGTAAACACAGGTGCACTCTCTGTTCCCCGAGTTTTATAATCCGATGGGACGGTTATCCGACACGAGCAGGGAGAGATCGGGCGCAGAACCGACAGCTTTACGTGCTCTCCGAGGCACGGGGGTTTAGACCCCAACTTCCAAACTTGGGGTTGTTATTAAATATTTCTATTGTGATATAGGTATATGGTACTCACAGAAAGTTCCAGAAATGAAAGTTGTAGTAGGAGGTAGGAAAACTAGTTTAATATCACTCACTAGCAGAAAGAGCAACAACAGTCACAGCACAGAAAGGAGTGAAGAGAAATATATATATATGTTTGATTTCGAACGTCATTATAATGGCAACATTTTGATTGTCACTTTTTTTTTGTTTGACGTTTTGGTTTTGAGGTTAAGTGAGTACGAAAAAGACACCTGTTGTGAACGGTCGACGATTGTTGTTTTGAGAACCGAAATTTTATTGATATTAAGCTAATTAAGCATCAACCCGGTCCCTTTAGTGATTTACCGTTTTGTTAGGTTAGGTTAGGTAGGTTAGGACCCCCCCAATGTATCCCTACGTTGTCGTCGTAGTGGGGCTTGCGTGAGTCGATGATTTCTGGGGCTATGCCGGTAGAGCCACTCATGCCGGATAGGCCCAGAAGGAGACTCCAGACTAAATGGGATACCAGACGGAGTCTGGCTACAGACTGCCGCGTGGGGCACTCTAAACGTCCCTCTGCTCAAGCAGAGGGCGTATTAGAGTGCCAGTAGTTCCGAGAGGGACAGGGGGCGGACGGATCTGGTCTGGTGCAGACCCCGTCCGGCCCAGCCGTAATCCTGAACGGACAGGACCGGTGGCTCTTCGAAGCCACGAGGACGTAAACCTCTATAAAAAATACCCCAAGCTCACGCTCTGACGCCTGGCTATGAGCTGAATCGCTGGAGGGAGTCCAGTGCCAAGGGCGTCCTCTGTCGGAGGACATTAAACTACAAAAACCACAATGACAATGGACAACTATAGGAGAAAACCTACCCAGGAGGGTCCTAGACGCGATGCGTCTGGGGAGTCCCTCCCGGAGCCAGTCGGCTCCGGCAGCCCCCAATCGTATTATGGGGGGGGCACCCAATGTCACACACGCCCGTCGCCGAGCGTCAAATCCGGCACCGAAGTAGCGAAGGACGCGCCAACAGAGACCAGGAGGCAGACGCGGAACAGCAGAGGGCAGTTCCGAAAGGCGAAGGCCCTTCTGCCCTCGGTCTCTACTGAGGAGATTGCTGCGGCTGAAACGCCTGCAGCGGTGAGGCTCCCAGAAGTCGATCCGACTGCTGGGAGCCGAAGACAATCGGAACGCACGCGTTCCAAGTCCGCCGTGGATGTCCCGGCTGGTAGTTCCGGTGCGCGGACGGATGCACCGGAACCGATGGACGTGGAGGCAGACGGCCGGAAGCGAGGACGCCCCCAGGGCTGCGAGAGCGACATCTCTCAGGAGATGTTGCCTCCGCCTAAGGTTGCCAGCAGCCATAGGGGGCGATCTAGAACTCCGGTGTCGGCCCCGTCGGGCTCCGCCTTTTGTAAGGCGGAGTCTTACAGGCGAGCCAGGGCTGACGGCGAATTACAGGCGGAGGAGGAGATCGCTGGTCTCCTGCTTACAATCGGGACGCCGGTGGAAGGGGATTCAGTGGCCCAATCACCGGCTTCCTTGCAGGAGAAAGCGCAGGCGGCGGTGGCCATAATAAACAAGGTGGCCACCAAGTCAGTGAACCTGAAGGGCCCTTTTGTGAGGGCCCTCAAGGACTCCTCCTCTGCCGTTGCTGAGGTGGTAGAGACCCTAGCTGGAGACGTGGCTCGCCTCCAGGCGGCCAACGACCGGTTGACGGAACAGGTGGCCGAGCTTAGCGCTCAATTTGCCGTTTTTCGGGCGGAGCGCTCTGAGCGCGAGGCCCCTGTCCCGTCTGCGTCCCAACCAGCCCCGGCCCCATCTACGTCACAGCCGGCCCCATCTGCATCCCAGCCGGCCCCATCTGCATCCCAGCCGGCCCCGTCTACGTCGCGGCCGGCCCCGTCTACGTCGCGGCCGGCCCCGTCTACGTCGCGACCGGCACCGTCTACGTCGCGGCCGCCCCCGTCTACGTCGCGGCAGGCCCCGTCTGCGTCCCAGCCGGCCCCGTCTACGTCGCAGTCAGCCCCTGTTGTCCCCGGGGTATCCGACGATGTGCTGCAGCAGATGCTGCAGTACATGCTGCATGCGATGGGGAACCTGGTGGACGGTCGGATTGCGGGTCTGGAGGCGAGGCTGCCTCCGGCCCCTGTAGTTCGGCCACCGCTGGCGACTCCGAGGCGGGAGATCGCCTCAGCACCGACCCCGCTCCACGGGGAGCGGGGTCGGGGGGGGGGGTCGCGTGACGTACGCCGCAGCGGCGTCGGTGTCGGGCCCTGCTGCCGCGCGCAAGACGCAGCAGCGGGCGAAGGCTCCGACCAAGACGGCTGCGCCGCCGCCGCCGCAGCCGAGGCCCAAAACGGTGGCTTTGGCTGGTGCGGAGCTTCCTCCGCTCCCCACTCCAACACCTCTGCCTGGCCCCTCCACAACTGCCCCCTCCAATGAGGGTTGGCAGGAAGTCGGAGGGGCCAAGAAATCCAAGAAGGCCAAGAAGCGGGCCAAGAAGGCTGCCCAAAAGGTGGCCTCTGGCCCGCAGTCGTCAACGGTGGCCCGGACCACTCCGAAAAAGCCGCGGAAGCTGCAGCCGCCTAAGACCGCGGCTGTAGTGGTCACGGTGTCACCGGAGGCGGCAAGTGGAGGACTGTCCTACGCGGCCGTCTTTAAGACGGCCCGGGACTGTCTCGCTGGCGATTTCGCGACAGCAGGGGTCCGACTGCGCCTCGCCCAAACGGGAGCTCGAATCCTCGAGTTCCCGGGGGCTGAAGGTGCCAAGACGGCGGACACTTTTGCTGAGAAGCTGCGGGGAGTGTTTTCGGACACGGATGGTGTCAAGATCGCCAGGCCTACGAAATGCGCTGAGTTGCGCATCTCGGGCCTGGACGATTCGGTGACGGCCGAAGACGTTCGCGTTGCAATCCGGGCAAAGACGGGTTGCAACGCGGAGAGCGTCAGAGTTGGCGCCATCCGCCCCGGTCCGGGAGGACTTGGCGCAGTGTGGGTGAGTTGCCCCCCAATGTATCCCTACGTTGTCGTCGTGGTGGGGCTTGCGTGAGTCGATGATTTCTGGGGCTATGCCGGTAGAGCCACTCATGCCGGATAGGCCCAGAAGGAGACTCCAGACTAAATGGGATACGAGACGGAGTCTTTACAGACTGCCGTGTGGGGCACTCTAAACGTCCCTCTGCTCTAGCAGAGGGCGTATTAGAGTGCCAGTAGTTCCGAGAGGGACAGGGGGCGGTCGGATCCGGTCTGGTGCAGACCCCGTCCGGCCCAGCCGTAATCCTGAACGGACAGGACCGGTGGCTCTTCGAAGCCACGAGGACGTAAACCTCTATAAAAAAAATACCCCAAGCTCACGCTCTGACGCCTGGCAATGAGCTGAATCGCTGGAGGGAGTCCAGTGCCAAGGGCGTCCTCTGTCGGAGGACATTAAACTTCAGAAATCATGACATGGAACAACATAGGCAGAAACCTACCCAGGAGGGTCCTAGACGCGACGCGTCTGGGGAGTCCCTCCCGGAGCCAGTCGGCTCCGGCAGCCCCCAATCGTATTATGGGGGGGGCATTCAATGTCACACACGCCCGTCGCCGAGCGTCAAATCCGGCACCGAAATTAACGCGAAGGACGCGGAGAAAAGAAGTGGGGCAGTGTCGCGCCCGTCGAGGAACAGCCGAGGGCAGTTTCGGAAGGCGGACGCCCACTCATCCAATGAGGAGATTGCTGCGGCAGGAACGCCTGCAGCGGTGGGGCTCCCAGAAGTCGATCCGACTACTGGGAGCCGAAGAACAATGGAACGCACGCGTTCCAAGTCCGCCGTGAATGTCGCGGGTGGTAGTTCCGGTGCGACGACGGACGCGCCGGAGCCGATGGACGTAGAGGCAGACCGGAAGCGCGGACGCCCCTCTGGCTGCGAGAGTGACATCGCTCAGGCGATGTTGCCTCCTAAGGTGCCAAGCAGTCAGAGGGAGCGATCGCTGACCCCGGTGCCGGCCCCGTCGGGTTCCGCCTTTTCTAGGGCGGGATCCTATAGGCGGGCTCGAGCGGATGGCGAGTTCCAAGCAGAGGAGGAGATCGCTGATCTCCTGCTGAAGATCAGGGAGCCGATGGTGGGGAATCCTGAGCCCCAAACACCATCCTCCATGCAGGAGAGAGCGGACGCGGCGGTGGCTATCATCCACAAGGTGGCCACCAAGTCCGTCAACCTTAAGGGCCCTTTTGTGAGGGCCCTTAAGGACTCCTCCTCTGCCTTAGCGGGAGTCGTCGAATCCCTCGCAGGGGACGTGGCGCGCCTCGAGGCGGCCAACGGCCGCCTCGAGGCGGCCAACGGCCGCTTAACGGAGCAGGTGGCGGAGCTCAGCGCTCAATTCGCCCTCTTTCGGGCGGAGCGCTCTGAGCGTGAGGGCCCTGTCTCGTCTGCGTCCCAGTCGGCCCCGGCCCCGTCTGCGTCCCGGCCAGACCCGTCTACGTCCCGGCCAGCCCCGTCTACGTCCCGGCCGGCCCCGTCTACATCGCAGCCAGACCCCCCTACTATACCCGGGGTACCTGACGCCGTCCTCCAGGAGATGATGCGGCAAATAGTCATCACTATGGGAAACCTGGTAGACGGACGTCTGGCCGGTCTGGAGTCGAGGCTGCCTCCAGCCCCTGTTGTTCGGCCACCGCTTGCGGCGTCGAGGCAGAAAGCCGCGTCAGCACCGACCCCTCTTCCCGTGGTGGGAGGTCGCGTGTCGTACGCGGTGGTGACGTCGGTGCCGGGCGCTGCTGCCGCTCGTAAGACGCGGCAGGTGGCAAAGGCTCCAGCTGGGCCGGCTGCGACGAAGCCGGGACCCGAATCGGCGACAAGAGCTGGAGCGGAGATCCCTCCGCTCCCCACTCCAACACGTCTGCCTGGCCCTTCCACATCTGCCCCCTCCGATGAGGGTTGGCAAGTAGTTGGGGGGGCCAAGCAGTCGAAGAAGGTCAAGAAGCGGGCCAAGAAGGCTGCCCAAAAGGCGGCCTCTGGCCCGCAGTCGCAATCGGTGGCAAGGGCCACCCCGAAGAAGCCGCGGAAACTGCAGCCGCCGAAGACCGCGGCTGTGGTGGTCACGGTGTCACCGGAGGCGGCTAACGGCGGGCTGTCCTACGCGGCCGTCTTTAAGACGGCCCGGGACTGTCTCGCCCCAGATTTTGGAGCGGCAGGGGTCCGCTTGCGCCTCGCCCAGACGGGAGCTCGTGTCCTCGAGTTCCCTGGGGCCGATGGCGCAAAGACGGCGGACTCCTTCGCCGAGAAGCTGAGGAAAGTCTTCGCAGCCACGGAGGGTGTCAAGATCGCCAGGCCTACAAAATGCGCGGAGCTGCGCATTTCGGGCCTGGACGATTCAGTGACGGCTGAGGACGTCCGTGTTGCGATCCAGGCAAAGACTGGAAGCAATGCGGACGGTATCAGAATTGGCACCATCCGCCCCGGTCCAGGAGGGCTTGGCGCTGTGTGGGTGAGCTGTCCCGTGGCGTCGGCCAAAGTTCTGGGCGACGCCGGCAGGCTACTCGTCGGTTTTGTGAGCGCCAGGATAACAGTCCTGGCGGCAAGACCGATGAGATGCTACAAATGCCTAGCATCGGGGCACACACGCGTCAAGTGTGACAGCTGCTTCGACTGCAGCGGACTCTGTTTCCGCTGCGGTCGACCGGGGCACAAGGCTGCGGAATGCTCTGCGGCCCCTCACTGCCCTGTGTGTGCGGCGGGCAATAAGCCCGCCAATCACCAGATGGGGCAGGGGGGCTGCAAGCCTTCCCGCGCTTCTCGGCAGACGTCGGGGGCTAGCCTAGCGACCCAGGCTGCCTCCGACGTTGTCCGTTCGTCTCAGACGACGCCTATGGAGGGGGTTGTAGAAACGATCCAGTAATGGATCAAATCTGCAACCTCCTTGTCCAGACGAACCTGAACCACTGTGCCGCGGCGCAGGATCTCTTCCTGCAAACCATGGCGCAGTGGTCGATTGGTGTTGCCGTAGTCGCGGAGCCCTACTTCGTTCCTCCCCGTCCAAACTGGATGGGTGACTGGGACGGCTCCGTGGCAGTCGTCGGTTCCGCGGCGGCTCATTCCCCGCCCTTGTCGTTAAAAGACAAGGGCTCGGGATATGTTGCCGCCGAGTGGGGGGGGATCACCGTATACGGTGTATACTTCTCCCCCAACCGGAGTTTGAGCGACTTCGAGGTCTTCCTTAACAGCTTGGAGACCTCGATGCGGCGATTAGCGTCTGGGCACGTCCTCGTGCTGGGGGACTTCAACGCAAAATCCATTGCGTGGGGGTCCCCCGGGACGGACGCCAAGGGCGAAGCCGTTGAGGAGTGGGCGGCTTCGGTGGGCCTCTGTTTGTTGAACAGAGGCTCCACCAACACGTGCGTGCGACAGCAAGGGGGGTCGATAGTGGACCTTTCGTTCGCTACCCCTGCTGTTGCCGCACGAGTAAGGAACTGGTGTGTCCTGGAAGAGGTCGAGACGCTCTCGGATCATTTATATATCCGGTTCGAGCTCTCCCGGTCCCAGGGCCCCAGTAGGGGTCACACGGCGCGGCATTCATCCCGCTTTCCGCGGTGGGCTGTCGCCAAGCTCGATAGGGACCTACTAGAGGAGGCGGCCATTGTTCAATCTTGGCTGTCTCCGCAGGCCCCGACCGAGGAGGTCGGCGTGGACGTGGGGGCTGGCCGTTTTCGCGATGCGCTTACGCAGGTTTGCGATACGGCCATGCCTCGCGTCCAAGGTCGTCGGCCTCCACGGAAGGAGGTCTACTGGTGGTCCCAGGAGTTGGCGGACCTCCGTGCGGCTTGTACTCGTGCCCGGAGGTCCTACACCCGCAGCAGGCGACGTCACCGTGGAAACGGTGGCGGGGACCAGCTTCATGAGGAGTACCGCGAATCGCGGAAAACTCTGAAGCTGGCCATTTGCCGCGCCAAAGAGGTAAAAAGAAAGGAGATGCTGGAGAGTCTCGACCGTGACCCCTGGGGTCGCCCATACCGTGCGGTGCGTCAGAAGCTCCGCACGTCGGGCCCCCCCCTTACCGAGACTCTCCAGCCCAGCTTCCTGCAGGAAGTGGTAGAGGGCCTTTTCCCTGAGCGGGCGGAGCACACACCCCCGTCGATGGCCTATGCGGTCATAGACGACGGGGGTAGAGAGGACGATGTGCCGCCCGTTAGGGAATCGGAGGTTGGGGCGGCTGTTCTTCGGATCCGTTCCAAGAACACCGCCCCCGGGCCGGACGGGGTTCCAGCCCGAGTGATGGCCCGAGCCCTCGACCATATGTCGGACCGCCTCAGGGAGGTGTTGGACGCTAGCCTGGCGTCCGGACGCTTCCCTGAGTGCTGGAAATGCGGGAAGCTGGTCCTGTTGAGGAAGCCGGGACGGCCTGCCGATTCGGTCGCGGCCTATAGGCCCATCGTGTTGCTGGACGAGGCGGGTAAACTTTTTGAGAGGATACTCTCTGCCCGCATCGTCCGGCACCTCTGCGAGGTGGGGCCCGACCTGTCGGACGCCCAATTCGGATTCCGAGAGGGGCGTTCGACGGTCGATGCCGTGATGCGCCTTAGGGCCGTGACCGAAGAGGCGGTGAGCTGTGGCGGCGTGGTGTTGGCGGTGTCCTTGGACATCGCCAACGCCTTCAATAGTCTGCCATTTAGCTGCATCAGGGAAGCACTCCACTATCACGGGGTGCCAGAGTACCTGAGGCGGCTAGTGGCAGACTATCTAGAGGAGCGTACCGTCGTGTACGAGGACCGAGAGGGCGTCTTGAGACGGCGACCCATGTCGTGCGGCGTTCCGCAGGGGTCTGTCCTTGGACCACTCCTGTGGAACGTGGGGTACGACTGGGTCCTTCGAAGTCGTCTGCCCCCCGGGCTGGGCGTAATTTGTTACGCCGATGACACATTGGTCACGGCCCGGGGAGCGAACTTCCAAGAGGCGGCGTGCCTGGCCACCAGGGGAGTTTCTCTGGTGGTCGGGCGCATCGAGGCGCTGGGCTTACGGGTGGCCCTGGACAAGACGGAGGCCCTATTGTTCCATGGGCCCCGTCGTGGTCCACCCGCCGGCGCCTCCATAGAGGTCAACTCGGTCCTCGTACCGGTTCGGGCCCAGATGAGGTATCTGGGCCTGATACTCGACGGTAGGTGGCTCTTCGACGAGCACTTCCGACAGCTTGGTCCAAAGCTGGTCGACGCTGCCTCCGCCCTTGGGCGACTTTTGCCCAATTTGGGTGGAGCCAGCGTCGCAACGCGACTCCTGTACACGGGGGTTGTCCGGTCGATGGCGCTGTATGGTGCACCGGTGTGGGTGGCGGCTCTGACTGCCCTAAATAAGGCCCGCCTCTGGCGGCCTCAGAGGGTATTGGCAGTCAGAGCCATACGCGGATACCGCACGGTGTCAACCGAGGCGGCGTGCGCCCTGGCCGGAACACCCCCGTGGGATTTGGAGGCGGAAGTGCTCGCCGAAGTTTATCGACGGGTGGCTGAATATCGGGCGGAGTATGGCTATCGCCCTCCGCCCGAAGAGGTACGCGAGTGGCGTGAAGCCGCCCGTCGAGCCACGATGGCTCGCTGGTCGTTCCGGCTGGGGACTCCACGCGCTGGCTTTGCCGCCGTGGAGGCTCTCCAGCCGGTCATCCTCGAGTGGGCAGGGCGGCAGCACGGGACCCTTTCCTTCCGACTGACGCAGGTCCTTTCCGGGCATGGTTGCTTCGGGAAGTACCTGCACTCGGTCGCTAGGAGGGAATTGAGTCCCGCCTGCCACCACTGCGACTGCAGTGAGGACTCGGCCCAGCATACGCTGGCGATCTGCCCTGCATGGGCGTCGCAGCGCCGGGCCCTCACTGCAGTCATCGGAGGAGATCTCTCGCTACCGGCCGTCATACGCTCCATGGCCGGTAGCGATAGCAGTTTTACCGCGGTCGCAACCTTCTGCGAAGATGTAATCTCGCAGAAGGAGGTGGCGGAGAAGGCCCGGGAGGATGATATCCACTCGGACCCAATCCGCCGCCGGCGAACCGGGCGGCGGAGGCGCGCCTATCAGCGCCTCATGCCGCCCTGAGTGTGGCCGCGGATGGTCGGGACGGGCTTTCCCCTCCATCCGCTCTAGTGGCCACCCGCGAGGGGGCGACGTACGCGTGTGCCGTATGTCGCCTAAATAGAGAGTTTGAACAGCAGATGGTGCCCGCTTCAGTGCGGGCAAGCGCTGGGAGGGGTCCGGACGTGTTAATAACTGCTGAATAAAACAACCTTCTTATTGACGAAGACATTTATTAACAATAATTTAAACCTTTTATATGGTGCTTGGTAACGAAACCATAACGTGAGTTAAAAAAAGTGATCAACGCCATCTAGTGACGATTTTGGTACTAATTAAATAGTTTAGTATTTTTGTTGACAATATTATACATTCCGCCCACCATGGACGAAATGTCCATAGTTACCGCCCACCATGACCAAAACTTTATGGTTGAAACATCTAGATAATTAAAGGTACTTAAATTTGTTGACAGATAGCTAGAGAAATGGACTGTATATTTTAAACAAATGTATGTTAACAAGTCATGGCGGCTTAAATACAAAAAAAAGAAATTCAACAAAGAAAAAACATTCAAATTTGGTAATAACAATACTAAAAACAAGTATTTAAAATCAGTGAGCTACAGGTAACACACATAATTTAGTTGTTGGTCGTTTGAAAGAAACACCATTACAATCAAGAGTCACCACTCTCGTAATATTGTCCAAACCCGGGTGTTTAGCTGTTATTTTACCTAAAAGCCATTTGGCTGGTGGAAGACCATCCTCTTTGACTAACACTAAATCGCCAATCATTGGCTCAGGGGTTTTATTTGCCCATTTGTATCGATGCATAAATTGACTTAAATATTCACAGGACCATCGACTCCAGAAATGTTGCAGCATTTTTTGCATTAATTGCCAACGCTTTAATGACGAAATGGTCGATTTCTCGTAATTATCATCAGGTACAAGAATTAGAGGCTCACCTATTAAAAAATGTCCCGGAGTAAGGGGTGTGGGATCTTGTGAGTTTGTAGTCATTTGGGACAGTGGCCGCGAATTAAGGCACGCTTCCACCTGGTACAATAAAGTTGATAACTCTTCAAATGTTAGTGTTGAGTTGCCAATAACTCTCCTTAGGTGGTGCTTTGTGGACTTTATTCCAGCCTCCCATAGTCCACCAAAATGTGGAGCATGGGGTGGAATAAAGTGCCAAGTGGTGCCGTTGTTTGCCAAACACTCAGCGATATCTATCGTTAAGCTTGACTTCTCCTGAGCGAACAAACTTCGAAGTTCGCGTGCGGCACCAACAAAATTTGTTCCATTGTCGCTATACAAATCAGCGCAATGACCACGTCTGGCGACAAATCTTTTAAACGCAGCTATGAAACCTTGTGATGTGAGGTCGCTCACAGCTTCCAGATGTATAGCTCTTGTAGCCATACAAACAAAAAGGCATATATAGCCTTTGTAGGATCGGTGACCTCTACCCTTAGAGGTCCTAATCTGAATGGGACCCGCATAATCAACTCCACTCCTATAAAAAGCACGAATCGGCGACAGCCGAGCTGGAGGTAAATGTCCCATTAATTGGTTCCTAGTCTGTGCAGCTTGTCTTACGCAGACTACGCATTTCCGTACGGTAAGTTTTGTTTGATTTTTAGCATCAATGATCCAGTACTTTGTTCGCAGATAATTAATCATCAGCTGCGGTCCACCATGCAGTGTTTTTTGATGAGCTTCTTCCAATATTAAAGTGGTAAAGTGTGATTTTGATGGTAATATCATTGGATGCTTTATTTCATTTCTGATTTCAGCTCTCTCCAGACGGCCACCAACTCTAAGGATTCCAGTATCATCCAAGAAAGGATTCAATGATGTAAGTTTGCTTTTCCTGTTCACCATCCCCTTCTCTTTCAGGTCTCTTATCTCCTGCTGAAAAATCGATTGTTGGCATTGCTTAACACAAAGTAGAAGAGCTTCGTTCAATTCAACGCTAGTCAACCATACAGGTAAGTTATGATCACAGGCATTATTTAACTTTTTAATAAACCTTTTACAATATGCCAAAACTCTCACCAACCTACGAAGAGACGAAAATTTATACCATAATTGTAATTGTTCGATCTTGGCAATATGATAGACTTTCTCTGACTTTGCTTCTAAATTGGTGTCCAGCGTTTGATTCATATTATAGTTTAAAATTCTGTCTTGCAGCCACGATGGTCCGGTTTTCCACAATTGAAAAGAATGTAGGTCTGAAGGATTAATTCCACGTGACGCACAATCAGCAGGGTTATCTTTAGATGATACGTGCGACCATTGATCTCTGTCCAAAATATTTAGAATCTCTGAGACTCTATTTGCTATGAAAGTTTTCCAACGTGTCGGGTGACTGCTTAACCACGCCAATACTACGGTGGAGTCAGTCCAACCTCGAATGTTAGTTTTAGAAACGTTCAAAACCACTGAAACTTCTTGCAGCAGTTTAGCCAATAAGACAGCACCACACAACTCAAGTCTAGGTATAGTTACTTGTTTTATCGGTGCTACCCTGGTTTTAGAGGTCACCAGATGGACATAAACGTTTCCTGTTATGTCTACAACACGCATGTAAACTACCGCTGCATAAGCCTCGCTGGATGCATCACTGAACCCATGGAGTTCTAATGTGCTGTTCTCATCAACGTCAATCCATCGTGGGAACCTACACTTGGTAAGTTCAATTAGTTCTGCACGGTAAGTAATCCACTCCATTAATAACTTATTTGGGAGGTTATCATCCCATCCCACTCCTGTAAGCCAAAGCTTTTGAATCATAATTTTTGCCTTTATGATTGCTGGTGAGATCCATCCCATAGGATCGAATAATTTGGCAATGTCAGATATAACTTTACGTTTTGTTATAGGTTCACAGATGTCTGGTAGCTTGACGGAGTATTCAAAGTCATCGGTTCGTCGATTCCAGGTAAGTCCCAATATCTTTATTAATTCATTTTCTTGTAGTTGCAGTTTGTTAACTGTTGCTTTGCTTCCATCGCTTATTTCTTCATGCAGTTGCTCATCATTGCTTGACCATTTCTGAAGTTCAAATCCTCCTTTTCTCAGCAGGTTAGTCATTTCAGCAAATATTTGTTTCCCTTCTGATATACTTTTGCACCCAGTGAGCAAATCGTCCATGTAGAAATCTTGTAATACTCTTCTAGATGCTAACGGATATTGAGCACCCTCATCGTAGACAAGTTGATGTAAGGTTCTCACGGCTAGATATGGAGCAGGTGCAGTACCAAAAGTAACTCGCCCTAACCGCAAGTGTAGTATATCTTCTTTGCAGTCAGATCTCCACACTACACGTTGATAATCTGCATCTTGATCCGCGACTTTAACCTGCCGATACATCTTAATAATGTCAGCAACCAGGCAAATACGATGAAGCCTCCATCTCATAAGAATATGTCTAAGATCATCTTGAATAGTCGGGCCGACCATAAGATTGCTATTCAATGAAATGCCGCTGTTATCGCGACTAGAAGCATTGAATACAATCCGAAATTTTGTTGTGGTTTTATCATCTCTAATTACCTCATGGTAAGGTAAGTATACTGCTTCTGTTTTGTTAATTTCCTGTTGAGGTATTATTTGCATATGCCCTAGCTTTAAGTATTCTAAAAAAACCTCTGCATATTTAGGTTTTAAATCTGGTACTTTATTGAAACGATTTTCCAAAGACAGTAATCTCTTAACAGCGATCTCACGGGAATTACCATATTTACAGCTTGGATCTTCATCCTTAAATGGTAACTTAACAATATACCTTCCAGAACTATCGCGTTCAGTGGTTGTCTTAAAAATATCTTCACACAAGCTTTCTTCCGGAGTATACTGATTTTTACTCAAACTGAAGTTATCAGACTCGAGCTCCCAAAACTTTTTAAGATTGAAATTTTCATTGCAAATGTTAGTATGCAACGTGATAAAAGTGTTACTGCAGTTCACACTATTGTTCTCATTATCCTCAATTACTTTACCCGATAAGACCCAACCGAGCCTAGTGTTCTGTGCTATAAGTGTTCCTGAGGATCCCCTAAGTAATCCCTCAGTTAATATTTGACAGTAAACATCGGCGCCGAGTAACAAGTCTATTTTGTTTGGTATACTGAATTTTGGATCTGCCAACTTCAAAAAAGGTAAGTTAGGCCATAGTTTGACCACAATTTTCTTCTCAGGAAGAAATGAAGTTAGTTTACGTAATACGTATGTTTTTACTGTTACAGTAAAGCTTGGATCTTGGAGAGACCGCAGTTTCACATAAACTGCTTGTTTGCAATTGAGTGAAGCATTTTCCTCACCCCCTACTCCAGACACAACACTGTTACAACTTACCCTTTTCAGCCCAAGTAATTGAGCTGAAGACTCTGTGATAAAGGAAGCCTGTGATCCTTGATCCAACAATGATCGCAGTGTTATTTGCAATCCCGTGTTAGTTTCGGCCTTTACTAAGGCTGTAGCTAACACAACCTGACAATTAGTGTTAGAAAAACAAGTTGTTATTTTTCTTTGCTGGGTCTCGTCATTTGATGTTGATGTAGTTTCATCAACATTGGTAGCAGCATATGGTTGGTCAATTACATCGCCGTTGACAGTTGGTTGGCTATTAATATGTGGATGCAGCAACGAATGATGTTTCTTTTGGCAAATTCTACACCTGGTGGGCAAACGACACGACATTACCGAGTGATTTGCGCCTAAGCAATTAAAACATAATCCGGAAGTTTGGACAAACTTACGACGCGATGATAACTGTTCTTTAGCAAATGATTTACAATTTCCGATTTTATGATTACTATTTGAACAAAAACCACAAGTGGAAACCTTACGTTCATTGTTACACTGTGCAACATGATGTGATTTAGTGCTACTGGATTTAACCATTTTAGTACATAAAAACTCCAGTGACCTGAATCTATGTTCTATAAACTCTAAAAATTGTTTTAATGTTGGTAATACGTTAGTTGAACTACAAATTCTAGATTCCCATTGTTTACGAGATTCATTGTCAAGTTTAGAACACAATATGTAAATAACAATAAGGTCCCAATTTTCTATATTAACACCTTCATTTTTTAAAGCATAAAGGCATTCGTTTGTAGTGTCAAAAAGCTCTTTTAAACAGTTAGAAGATTCAATACTTAAACTTTTTTGGCTAAAAAATCTCTTAAAAATACAATCTGTAATAAACTTCTTATTATCAAATCTATGTTCTAAAATCTTCCAACTAGTAACATAGTTATCGTTAGTTATAGGTAGATGTCGCAATAGTTGCTCGGCTTCTCCAGTAAGGTAGCTCTTTAAGTAGTGTAGCTTTTGTACATTGTCCAGTGACTTATTGTTGTGAATCAATGTTTGAAATAAGTCTCTGAATGTTGTCCACTGGGCGTAATATCCAGAAAACATTGGTATAGCTATCCTAGGTAATTTCACACCACTCTGTGACACCTCTTTTTCAGATTCATCGAATAAAACTTCCTTGTTTGACGTCATAATTTTCAAAATATCTTTTAATGCTATTTTATAGCTAATATACAGTTCCTCAGACTGACCATAAAAGTCGTTCGAATTGTAATCAGACCTCTCATACTCTTCCCTCTTGCATTCCGTTATTAATTTGGTATGTGTATCGTCAAACAATAACCATTGCTTTTCCAAACTTTCCAGTCTAGTTTCTACATAAGTAATCGTAACTCTTTCCTTGGGCGATTTCTTAAAATTTGCAAATCCTCTTTCAATCTTTTTGTTTATATCGGCTTGTAATCTTATCCACGACTCCATTGTAAGAAATAGTATAAGTTTCAGAACTTAAGTTGTAATAAATTCCTAATGGTAATATATTTTCTTCAAAATTTTTCTAAGTGTTTAAATAGTGCTTTCCAACATAAGCAAAATCGGGCATGGATTCCCCGTCTGGTACACTTTTACACGAAAATTTTACAAGTCCGTACACCAAGAGAGTTAGTTTAGTAATTTTCTAAGTTAATATCACTGTTTCTTGAATCACTAGTCACTACTAAGAAATTAAAGTACTTACAATTTGTCCAGTCACTAGTTAGTTACCTGTTAACCACTTCACTAAGTTCACTGCACTTTAATGTCACTTTTTCACCGATAGGATGGCGCCACTGTAATATCCAAATTCCGTATCACTCACTAGATCACTGCATCAGTCACGACATGTATCCGGCTCGAAGGACCATGAATAAAACAACCTTCTTATTGACGAAGACATTTATTAACAATAATTTAAACCTTTTATATGGTGCTTGGTAACGAAACCATAACGTGAGTTAAAAAAAGTGATCAACGCCATCTAGTGACGATTTTGGTACTAATTAAATAGTTTAGTATTTTTGTTGACAATATTATACAACTGCAGTTCCCGGATTCCTCCCTTCACAGGCGCAGAGTGGCACACCGTGTGGTTTTAGTCGGTTCGAGTCCGACACACCGCCCCGCCGCAAGCCCCGGCGCGGGTGAAGGTCCGAGGGGATTTCCACAAGTTAAAAAAAAAAAAAAAAAAAAAAGTGTGGGTGAGTTGCCCCGTGGCGTCGGCCAAAGTTTTGGGCGACGCCGGCAGGCTTCTCATCGGTTTTGTGAGTGCCAGGGTAACAGTCCTGGCGGCAAGACCGATGAGATGCTATAAATGCCTAGCATCGGGGCACACACGCGTCAAGTGCGGAAACTGTTTCGACTGCAGCGGTCTCTGTTTCCGCTGCGGTCGACCGGGGCACAAGGCGGCAGAATGTTCTGCCGCCTCTCACTGCCCTATTTGTGCGGCGGACAACAAGCCCGCCAATCACCAGATGGGGCAGGGGGGCTGTAAGCCATCCCGCGCTTCTCAGCAGACATCGGGGGCTAGCCAATCGACCCAGGCTGCCTCCGATGTCGTTCGTGCGTCTACATCGTCGCCCATGGAGGAGGTTGTAGAGACGATCCCTTAATGGATCACGTCTCCAACCTCCTTGTCCAGACGAACCTTAACCACTGTGCCGCGGCGCAGGATCTCTTCCTGCAAACCATGGCGCAGTGGTCGATCGGTGTTGCCGTAGTCGCGGAGCCCTACTACGTTCCTCCCCGTCCAAACTGGATGGGTGACTGGGACGGCTCCGTGGCAGTCGTCGGTTCCGCGGCGGCTCATTCCCCGCCCTTGTCGCTTAGGGACAAGGGCTCAGGATATGTTGCCGCCGAGTGGGGGGGGATCACCGTTTACGGTGTTTACTTCTCCCCCAACCGGAGTTTGAGCGACTTCGAGGTCTTCCTTAACAGCTTGGAGACCTCGATGCGGCGATTAGCGTCTGGGCACGTCCTCGTGCTGGGGGACTTCAACGCAAAATCCATTGCGTGGGGGTCCCCCAGGACGGACTCCAAGGGCGAGGCCGTCGAGGAGTGGGCGGCTTCGGTGGGCCTCTGTTTACTAAACAGAGGCTCCACCAACACGTGCGTGCGACAGCAAGGGGGGTCGATAGTGGACCTTTCGTTTGCTACCCCTGCTGTTGCCGCACGAGTAAGGAACTGGTGTGTCCTGGAAGAGGTCGAGACGCTCTCGGATCACTTATACATCCGATTCGAGCTCTCCCGGTCCCAGGGCCCCAGTAGGGGTCACATGGCGCGGCATTCTTCCCACTTTCCGCGGTGGGCTGTTGCCAAGCTGGATAGGGACCTACTAGAGGAGGCGGCCATTCTTCAATCTTGGCTGTCTCCGCAGGCCCCGACCGAGGAGGTCGGCATGGACGTGGGGGCTGGCCGTTTTCGCGATGCGATTACGCAAATTTGCGATACGGCCATGCCCCGCATCCAAGGTCGTCGGCCTCCTCGGAAGGAGGTCTACTGGTGGTCCCAGGAGTTGGCGGACCTCCGTGCGGCCTGTACTCGTGCCCGGAGGTCCTACACCCGTAGCAGGCGACGCCACCGTGGAGACGGTGGCGGGGACCAGCTTCATGAGGAGTACCGCGAAGCGCGGAAAACTCTGAAGCTGGCCATTTGCCGCGCCAAAGAGGTAAAGAGAAAGGAGATGCTGGAGAGTCTCGACCGTGACCCCTGGGGTCGCCCATACCGTGCGGTGCGTCAGAAGCTCCGCACGTCGGGCCCCCCCCTTACCGAGACTCTCCAGCCCAGCTTCCTGCAGGAAGTGGTCGAGGGCCTTTTCCCTGAGCGGGCGGAGCACACACCCCCGTCGATGGCCTATGCGGTCATAGATGACGGGGGTAGAGAGGACAATGTGCCGCCCGTTAGGGAATCGGAGGTTGGGGCGGCTGTTCTTCGGATCCGTTCCAAGAACACCGCCCCCGGGCCGGACGGGGTTCCAGCCCGAGTGATGGCCCGAGCCCTCGACCATATGTCGGACCGCCTCAGGGAGGTGTTGGACGCTAGCCTGGCGTCCGGACGCTTCCCTGAGTGCTGGAAATGCGGGAAGCTGGTCCTATTGAGGAAGCCGGGACGGCCTGCCGATTCGGTCGCGGCCTATAGGCCCATCGTGTTGCTGGACGAGGCGGGTAAACTTTTTGAGAGGATACTCTCTGCCCGCATCGTCCGGCACCTCTGCGAGGTGGGGCCCGACCTGTCGGACGCCCAATTCGGATTCCGAGAGGGGCGTTCGACGGTCGATGCCGTGATGCGCCTTAGGGCCGTGACCGAAGAGGCAGTGAGCTGTGGCGGCGTGGTGTTGGCGGTGTCCTTGGACATCGCCAACGCCTTCAATAGTCTGCCATTTAGCTGCATCAGGGAAGCACTCCACTACCACGGGGTGCCAGAGTACCTGAGGCGGCTAGTGGCAGACTATTTAGAGGAGCGTACCGTCGTGTACGAGGACCGAGAGGGCGTCTTGAGACGGCGACCCATGTCGTGCGGCGTTCCGCAGGGGTCTGTCCTTGGACCACTCCTGTGGAACGTGGGGTACGACTGGGTCCTACGAAGTCGTCTGCCTCCCGGGCTGGGCGTAATTTGTTACGCCGATGACACACTTGTCACAGCCCGGGGGGCGAACTTCCAAGAGGCGGCGCGCCTGGCCACCAGGGGTGTTTCTCTGGTGGTCGGGCGCATCGAGGCGCTGGGCTTACGGGTGGCCCTGGACAAGACGGAGGCCCTATTGTTCCATGGGCCCCGTCGTGGTCCACCCGCCGGCGCCTCCATAGAGGTCAACTCGGTCCTCGTACCGGTTCGGGCCCAGATGAGGTATCTGGGCCTGATCCTCGACGGTAGGTGGCTCTTCGACGAGCACTTCCGACAGCTTGGTCCAAAGCTGGTCGACGCTGCCTCCGCCCTTGGGCGACTTTTGCCCAATTTGGGTGGAGCCAGCGTCGCAACGAGACTCCTATACACGGGGGTTGTCCGGTCGATGGCGCTGTATGGCGCACCGGTGTGGGTGGCGGCTCTGACTGCCCTAAATAAGGCTCGCCTCTGGCGGCCTCAGAGGGTATTGGCAGTCAGAGCCATACGCGGATACCGCACGGTGTCGACCGAGGCGGCGTGCGCCTTGGCCGGAACACCCCCGTGGGATTTGGAGGCGGAAGTGCTCGCCGAAGTTTATCGACGGGTGGCTGAATATCGGGCGGAGTATGGCTATCGCCCTCCGCCCGAAGAGGTACGCGAGTGGCGTGAAGCCGCCCGTCGAGCCACTATGGCTAGATGGTCGTTCCGACTGGAGACTCCACGTGCTGGCTTTGCCGCCGTGGAGGCTCTCCAGCCGGTCATCCTCGAGTGGGCAGGGCGGCAGCACGGGACCCTTTCCTTCCGACTGACGCAGGTCCTTTCCGGGCACGGTTGCTTCGGGAAGTACCTGCACTCGGTCGCTAGGAGGGAATTGAGTCCCGCCTGCCACCACTGCGACTGCAGTGAGGACTCGGCCCAGCATACGCTGGCGATTTGCCCTGCATGGGCGTCGCAGCGCCGGGCCCTCACTGCAGTCATCGGAGGAGATCTCTCGCTACCGGCCGTCATACGCTCCATGGCCGGTAGCTCATCAAGTCATCTCGCAGAAGGAGGTGGCGGAGAAGGCCCGGGAGGATGATATCCACTCGGACCCAATCCGCCGCCGGCGAACCGGGCGGCGGAGGCGCGCCTATCAGCGCCTCATGCCGCCCTGAGTGTGGCCGCGGATGGTCGGGACGGGCTTTCCCCTCCATCCGCTCTAGTGGCCACCCGCGAGGGGGCGACGTACGCGTGTGCCGTACGTCGCCTAAATAGAGAATTTTAACAGCAGACGGTGCCCGCTTCAGTGCGGGCAAGCGCTGGGAGGGGTCCGGACGTGTTAATAACTGCAGTTCCCGGATTCCTCCCTTCACAGGCGCAGAGTGGCACACCGTGTGGTTTTAGTCGGTTCGAGTCCGACACACCGCCCCGCCGCAAGCCCCGGCGCGGGTGAAGGTCCGAGGGGATTTCCACACGTTAAAAAAAAAAAAAAAAAAGGTAGGTTAGGACTCCCCCCCCAATGTATCCCTACGTTGTCGTCGTGGTGGGGCTTGCGTGGGTCGATGATTTCTGGGGCTATGCCGGTAGAGCCACTCATGCCGGATAGGCCCAGAAGGAGACTCCAGACTAAATGGGATACGAGACGGAGTCTTCACAGACTGCCGTGTGGGGCACTCTAAACGTCCCTCTGCTCTAGCAGAGGGCGTATTAGAGTGCCAGTAGTTCCGAGAGGGACAGGGGGCGGACGGATCCGGTCTGGTGCAGACCCCATCCGGCCCAGCATCTAATCCTGAACGGACAGGACCGGTGGCTCTTCGAAGCCATGAGGACGTAAACCTCTATAAAAAATACCCCAAGCTCACGCTCTGACGCCTGGCAATGAGCTGAATCGCTGGAGGGAGTCCAGTGCCAAGGGCGTCCTCTGTCGGAGGACATTAAACTTCAACAAATTATGACAATGGACAATGATAGGAATAAACCTACCCAGGAGGGTCCTAGACGCGACGCGTCTGGGGAATCCCTCCCGGAGCCAGTCGGCTCCGGCAGCCCCCAATCGTATTATGGGGGGGGCACCCAATGTCTTACACGCCCGTCGCCGAGCGTCAAATCCGGCACCGAAACAAACGCGAAGGACGCGGAAAGAAGAAGTGGGGCAGTGTCGCGCCCGTCGAGGAACAGCCGAGGGCAGTTCCGCAAGGCGGACGCCCACTCTTCCAATGAGGATATTGCTGTGGCTGTAACGCCTGCAGCGGTGGGGCCAGAAGTCGATCCGACTGCTGGGAGCCGAAGACAATCGGAACGCACGCGTTCCAAGTCCGCAGTGGATGTCCCGGGTGGTAGTTCCAGTGCGAGGACGGATGCACCGGAACCGATGGACGTGGAAGCAGACGGTCGGAAGCGCGGACGCCCCCAGGGCTGCGAGAGCGACATCTCTCAGGAGATGTTGCCTCCGCCTAAGGTTGCCAGCAGCCATAGGGGGCGCTCGCGAACCCCGGTGTCAGCCCCGTCAGGTTCCGTCTTCTGTAAGGCGGAATCGTATAGGCGGGCTCGGGCGGACGGAGAACTGCAGGCGGAAGAGGAGATCAGCGGTCTCCTGCTGAAGATCGGTGAGCCGGTGGATGGGGACTCATCATTTGGGGACATATCTTTGATTCCACTGATATAGCTATTTAGAATAGTATTTAAAACAATTTATTAGCATAATGATTGAATGTAGGTAGGTCAAACATTTAATTATTGGATTAATGTAAAACTTATTTTACTAATTGTTTACTGGTTTGAACTATATTGTATACTTGATATTGATTGTTGGGACAGTTGGTCCAATATATTAACCCAATCACACATTTGATTATTGGTTGAATTGTAAAACTTAGTATTAAATATTAATTGTTTGGGACAATAATAATAGTCCAATAGACCAATATATTAGTCTAATACAATTAGATTTTGCTAGCCCAAAGACAATATTACTAGAATAATATTGTTAATTCATTCTATTAATGTTATTGTTAAAATTAATTGTTTTGAGTTATTGGGCATTGATAAATTGAAACTTGTAGGTAGATATATATCTGAGATTAAGTTACTGCACAAGCACTTAATAGTGTTTTATATAAAGTTCCTAATAGTGTTTAAATAAATAGTTTATTACATACATAAAATATTGTAACTTGTAAGTATCGTTTTGCCGCTATGTCGTTCTCATTGTACCGGGCTAAGATTAGCACAGAATTGATATGGTTTACATCGGTTCAAGGCCTCCTAGGCCGACCAGATAGACAAGATGCACTGTTGGCTCGAGCTTTGGATGCGCCGGCCCGGCTGGAGGTTATGATGGAAGCGCTTACCAAGGCCCTTGAGGAGGAGAAGGTCAGCGATAAGATAAGGTCCGCGATGGAGCTGATGTTGACCAGTGCCTCTCAATTGTTGATGACATTCAGCAGCGCATAGCAGAAATAAAGCGCCAGCGCAGAACCGGCTGTGATGAAGAAGCTGTGGAAGGCCCACACTCTCGCGGGGTTGTATCAAAATTGCCTCAGATACAATTACCCAGCTTTGATGGAGAGCTCGGTGAGAGGGTCAGCTTCATCAATTTATTTGATAGTTTGGTCCACTTAAGGGAGGATTTGCCTGAATCATATAAGATGGCACGTAATGTCCACTTTACAGGGGGAGCCTAGGGAACTGGTAGCCCATTTGACGGTGACCGAGGACAATTATGAGATTGCCCGTCAAATGTTGGTAAGGCGCTATCACAACAAAAGAAGGCTGGTTGATACGCAGCTCAAGAGGCTATTTAGCATCCCTTGAGTGAATCGGGTCTCTGCCATACAGGCAGAAGTGTTGAACCCGTTGTTGAGTGTCACTAGGGCATTAGAAAATTTGTGCTTGCCAGTTGAACAATGGTCTTACATGTTAGTGTACATAGTACTGTCCCGGCTGCCAGTCGACGTGCAGACCAGGTTTGAGCAGCATCACGGTCAGGGTGCAGACAACTTGCCCACCTCTTCCCAACTTATGGAGTTTTTGGAGGAAGAGTGTCGGAGGGCAGAGAACATAAGTTCGTTCTCGAAGCCCGCTGCGGAATCACAGAAGGCTACTCGGAGCCCTGTGAGGAGGGGACTTCCTCAGAGAGGGCCAAAGCAGTTGTATGGACACATGGGTGCCTCAACACCTGTACAGGATGCCTGCCTGTATTGTAAACAGGATGGCCATAGTGTGGCCGCCTGCCTTCGATTTAGGGACCAGAGAGTCCAAGGGCGACGCCAGATCACCAAGCAACGTGGCTGGTGTTTTTTGTATCTGGGTCCCCATTTAGCAAGGGATTGCGCTCGGTCCGCAATGTGCAAATTTTGTGGAGGCTGCCATCTTGAGATGCTCTGCCTGAATAGGCCCGGCCAACATCACGCAGATGGACAGGGCCGTACTCAGGGACGGATGGGGTCAAGTACACAGGGCCGCACTTGGAACCTGGGTCCACGGGACCAGGGCCCTCATAGGGAAGATGTGGGGGGCGATGTTCAGGCCAACATCGCGCGCGGTTCCCCAACCTATTGGCAGGCCAGTGGGTCAGCTGGAGCTGGCACGGGCGGGTATGCGGATGCACCCTCGAGTACGGAGCGGTTAGTTAGAACGCCGCCTCGGGTGCCATCGCGCTCGCCGCCGACCACTAGAACGCCGCCTCGGGTGTCATCGCGCTCGCCGTCGACGACCACATGACTACTTGGAGCCCTGTGAAGAGGGCACTTCCGCCAAGGAAGTGGTATGGACTCATGGGTGCCTCAACACCTGTACGGGATGCCTGCCTGTATTGTAAACAGGATGGCCATGGTGTGGCCGCCTGTCCAAGATTTAGGGACCAGAGAGTCCAGGGGAGACGCCAGATCACCAAGCAACGTGGCTGGTGTTTTTTGTATCTGGGTCCCCATTTAGCAAGGGATTGCGCTCGGTCCGCAATGTGCAAATTTAGTGGAGGCTGCCATCTTGAGATGCTCTGCCTGAATAGGCCCGGCCAACATCACGCAGATGGACAGGGCCGTACTCAGGGACGGATGGGGTCAAGTACACAGGGCCGGACTTGGAACCTGGGTCCACGGGACCAGGGCCCTCATAGGGAAGATGTTGGGGGCGATGTTCAGGCCAACATCGCGCGCGGTTCCCCGACCTATTGGCAGGCAAGGGGCTCAGTAGGAGCTGGCACGGGCGGGTGTGCGGATGCACCCTCGAGTATGGAGCGGTTCGTTAGAACGCCGCCTCGGGTGTCATCGCGCTCGCCGCCGACCACTAGAACGCCGCCTCGGGTGTCATCGTGCTCGCCGAGGATGGCGACATTTCGTCGATTTTCGCCGCCCATCATGGAACGCCCTCGGTTGGATCACCGCACCCCCCCTATCCGTGGACGGCACCTAGTAGAGCGCCGCGACTGGAGGGGCACTTACAAGGGACCATGGGATCCCTACCACACAGATATGCCCGGTTGCTCGGGCTATAATGCGTGGGGCCCCGGGGGCCCCCGCTAGGCAATTGCAGCCAATCAAACTTTGGTCCCCAACCGGATGCTATAGTCTTGCCCACTGCCTCCGTGTGTGTTTGGGGTTTGATTTCGACACCTCAGATACGGTTGACGTGCTACTGGGAGTAGACGTTCTGGGTAAGTTTTGCTGTCGGATCGGCGAGTCTTGCAGCATGATCGACTCATGGCTGTGCAGACATGTATCAGGAGAATTGAGCCCTTCGGATTGTGCATCCAGGGGATGCCGGGCTCTTGAATTAGTTAACCATCAGTTATGGTGGGGCCCTCCGTGGCTGGCAAGGAAGGAATTGGATTGGCCCCTTAACACAGTTTCCTGATTGAGCGGTATAGCCCTTTTGATAAATTGATCAATGTCAATTGTTGGATAAGAAGATTCGTTCGGAATTGTCGCACTTCCCGCGAACAGCGAACGCTAAGCCCAATTCTGTCACCGGCAGAGCGAAATGAGTCGCTTCTGAATTTGATCCGGTTGGTACAGTCTTCGAACTTTGGAGCAGAATTGGAGAGTCTACGAACTGGGCGTTCGAAATTGAAGGGTGCTGTCGCGCGTCTCAACCCATTTATAGATTCGGCCGGGTTGCTTCGGGTAGGAGGAAGATTGCGCAATGCGAATCTGCCGTATTCAGCTCGTCACCCCCTACTGCTCCCCAAGGGAGGGCAGTTGGTTGAGTTGTTGGTGACTGATCGGCATGTTAAAAACGCTCATGCAGGTTGTAACGCCTTGTTGGCTACACTCCAGGGGGAGTTTTGGATTTTGTCTGGGCGTCGTACCATTCGGAACATCGTGTTTCGGTGCATGCCTTGTTATAGCAGCAAGGCTACCACGATGCAGCCTCACATGGGGGATCTGCCCCCTGATCGGGTGAATGAGGCTAGGCCATGGGCGGGTGTTGGTACAGACTTTGCGGGCCCATTCTTAGTAAAAAGCTTGCGACTGCGGAACGCGAAACAGTACAAGGCGTACCTTTGTGTGTTCGTCTGTTTATCCACAAAGGCGGTGCATCTCGAGCTCGTTGCTGACCTCACGACGGAAGCCTTTATAGCGTGCTTGGACAGATTCGTTTCCCGAAGGGGACTGCCAGCACTGATTCGTTCCGATAACGGAACCAACTTCGTAGGTGCAGAACGATACTTACGAGATGTAGTTAAGTTTTTAAATGAAAACAAAGTGGATATTGGAACAGCCCTCTCCCGTCGGGGTATACAATGGACCTTCAGTCCACCAGGTTGCCCCCACTGGGGCGGGATTTTTGAAGCCGTAGTAAAGTCAGCTAAGACGCATTTAAGGCGTATTGTAGGTCAGACCGCGCTGACATTTGAGGAACTCGCGACGTTGTTTTGTAAGATCGAAGCCGTTCTCAACTCGCGACCGTTGTGTCCGCTCAGCTCGGATCCAAATGTTCAATCCAAAATTTCTTAGTTGGTCAGCCACTTAACGCGCTGCCCGAACACCCGTTCGAAGATGTGAAATTGTTTCAGTTGTCTCGGTATCAGATGTTGCAGCAGTTTTCCCAGAATTTTTGGAAACGTTGGTCTCTAGAATATCTGCACATTCTGCAACAGCGCCTTAAGTGGACTGACAAACTAGTCCCCCTAATGTTGGTGACCTCGTGCTGGTTAAGGATGCTAACCTACCGCCACTGCGTTGGCGCCGGGGGAGCATTGTACCCCCCAATGTATCCCTACGTTGTCGTCGTGGTGGGGCTTGCGTGAGTCGATGATTTCTGGGGCTATGCCGGTAGAGCCACTCATGCCGGATAGGCCCAGAAGGAGACTCCAGACTAAATGGGATACTAGACGGAGTCTTTACAGACTGCCGTGTGGGGCACTCTAAACGTCCCTCTGCTCTAGCAGAGGGCGTATTAGAGTGCCAGTAGTTCCAAGAGGGACAGGAGGCGGACGGATCCGGTCTGGTGCAGACCCCGTCCGGCCCAGCCGTAATCCTGAACGGACAGGACCGGTGGCTTTTCGAAGCCACGAGGACGTAAACCTCTATAAAAATACCCCAAGCTCACGCTCTGACGCCTGGCAATGAGCTGAATCGCTGGAGGGAGTCCAGTGCCAAGGGCGTCCTCTGTCGGAGGACATTAAACTTCAAAAAATCATGACAATGGACGAACATAGGAATATACCTACCCAGGAGGGTCCTAGACGCGATGCGTCTGGGGAATCCCTCCCGGAGCCAGTCGGCTCCGGCAGCCCCCAATCGTATTATGGGGGGGGCACCCTTTGTCTCACACGCCCGTCGCCGAGCGTCAAATCCGGCACCCAAGTAAACGCGAAGGACGCGGAAAAAAGGAGTGGGGCAGTGTCGCGCCCGTCGAGGAACAGCCGAGGGCAGTTCCGGAAGGCGGACGCCCACTCCTCCAATGAGGAGATTGCTGCAGCAGGAACGCCTGCAGCGGTGGGGCTCCCAGAAGTCGACCTGACTGCTGGGAGCCGAAGAACATCGGATCGTCTGCGATCGAGGTCAGCTGTCCCGACCGGCTCCAGTGGCTCCGGTGCGACAACTGTCGCAATGGATGTCGTGGAGGTGGAGATCGGCGATAGCCGGAAGCGCGGTAGCACTGCTACGGACGTGGAAACGTCCCAGGAGTGCCCGCCTCCCAAAGTACCCAGTAGTTACAGAGGGAGGTCACGGACCCCAGTTTCGGCCCCGTCGGGCTCCGTCTTCTCTAAGGCGGAGTCTTACAGGCGAGCCAGGACAGACGGGGAACTCCAGGCGGAAGAGGAGATCGCTGGTCTCCTGCTTACAATCGGGACGCCGGTGGAAGGGGATTCAGTGCCCCAATCACCGGCCTCTTTGCAGGAGAGGGCGCATGCGGCGGTGGCCATCATCCACAAGGTGGCCACCAAGTCGGTGAACCTAAAGGGCCCTTTTGTGAGGGCCCTCAAGGATTCCTCCTCTGCCGTTTCTGAGGTCGTGGAGACCCTAGCCGGGGACGTGGCTCGCCTCCAGGCGGCCAACGACCGATTGACGGAGCAGGTGGCCGGCCTGAGCGCTCAATTTGCCGTATTTCGGGCGGAGCGCTCTGAGCGTGGGGCCCCTGTCCCGTCTGCGTCCCGGCCGGCCCCAGCCCCGGCCCCGCCTACATCGCGGCCAACCCCGTCTACATCGCGGCCAACCCCATCTACGTCGCGGCCGGCCCCGTCTGCGTCCCAGCCAGCCCCGTCTGCTTCCCAGCCAGCCCCGTCTGCGTCTGCGTCGCAGCTGGCTCCTGCTGGCACCGGGATTACCGACGCCCAGCTTGGTGCTATCCTGGACGCATGCTGGCGTATGGTGGAGGGACGTACGGCCGGCCTGGAGGCCAGGCTGCCTCCGGCCCCAATTGTTCGGCCGCCGCTTGCGACAACGAAACCGGTCGCGTCGGCACCGACCCCTCTTCCCGTTGTGGGGGGTCGTGTGTCCTACGCAGCAGCAACGTCGGCTCCGGCTCCTGCGGCTCCTCAAAGGCGCCGTCAGGTGGCCAAGGCTCCAGCCAAAACTACTGCGCCGAAGCCGGGGCCCACTCCAACACCTCTGCCTGGCCCCTCCACGTCTGCCCCCTCCAATGAGGGTTGGCAGGTAGTAGGGGGGGCTAAGTCAAAGAAGTCCCGACAGCGGGCCAAGAAGGCTGCCCAAAAGGCGGCCTCTGGCCCGCAGTCGCAATCGGTGGCAAGGGCCACCCCGAAGAAGCGGCGGAAACTGCAGCCGCCGAAAACCGCGGCTGTGGTGGTCACGGTGTCACCGGAGGCGGCTAACGGTGGGCTGTCCTACGCGGCTGTCTTTAAGACGGCCCGGGACTGTCTCGCCCCGGACTTTGCGACGGCAGGGGTCCGACTGCGCCTCGCCCAAACGGGAGCTCGAATCCTGGAGTTCCCTGGGGCTGAAGGCGCCAAGACGGCGGACACATTCGCCGAGAAGCTGCGGGGAGTGTTCGCAGCCACGGAGGGTGTCAGGATCGCCAGGCCTACCAAATGCGCGGAGCTGCGCATTTCAGGCCTGGATGATTCAGTGACGACTGACGACGTGCGTGTTGCGATCCAGGAAAAGACTGGAAGCAGCGCGGACGGCGTCAGAATTGGCACCATCCGCCCCGGTCCAGGAGGGCTTGGCGCTGTGTGGGTGAGCTGTCCCGTGGCGTCGGCCAAAATTCTGGGCGACGCCGGCAGGCTACTCGTCGGTTTTGTGACCGCCAGGATAACAGTCCTGGCGGCAAGACCGATGAGATGCTACAAATGCCTAGCATCGGGGCACACACGCGTCAAGTGTGACAGCTGCTTCGACTGCAGCGGACTTTGTTTCCGCTGCGGTCGACCGGGGCACGTGGCTGCGGGGTGTTCTGCCGCCCCTCACTGCCCTGTGTGTGCGGCGGGCAATAAGCCCGCCAATCACCAGATGGGGCAGGGGGGCTGCAGACCTTCCCGCGCTTCTCGGCAGACGTCGGGGGCTAGCCTAGCGACCCAGGCTGCCTCCGACGTTGTCCGTCCGTCTCAAACGACGCCTATGGAGGGGGTTGTAGAAACGATCCAGTAATGGATCAAATCTGCAACCTCCTTGTCCAGACGAACCTGAACCACTGTGCCGCGGCGCAGGATCTCTTCCTGCAAACCATGGCGCAGTGGTCAGTAAGTGTTGCCGTAGTCGCGGAGCCCTATTTCGTTCCTCCCCGTCCAAACTGGATGGGTGACTGGGACGGCTCCGTGGCAGTCGTCGGCTCCGCGGCGGCTCATTCCCCGCCCTTGTCGCTTAGGGACAAGGGCTCTGGATATGTTGCCGCTCAGTGGGGGGGGATCACCGTCTACGGTGTTTACTTCTCCCCCAACCGGAGTTTGAGCGACTTCGAGGTCTTCCTTAACAGCTTGGAGACCTCGATGCGGCGATTAGCGTCTGGGCACGTCCTCGTGCTGGGGGACTTCAACGCAAAATCCACTGCTCTCCGCGGCAGTCTTTCCAGACTCCGCCAGGTATCCCATTTAGTCTGGGGTCTCCTTCTGGGCCTATCCGGCATGAGTGGCTCTACCGGCATAGCCCCAGAGATCATCGACCCACGCAAGCCCCACCACGACGACAACGTAGGGATACATTGGGGGGGGGGGGACCTACCTAACCTAACCTAACAAAACGGTAAATCACTAAAGGAACCGGGTCGATGCTTAATTAGCTTAATATCAATTAAATTTCGGTTCTCAGAACAACAATCGTCGACCGTTCACAACACGCGTCTTTTTCGTACTCACTTAACCTCAAAACCAAAACGTCAAACAAAAAAAAAGTGACATTCAAAATGTTGCCATTATAATGACGTTCGAAATCCAACAGTCACCCGCTCGAACAGGTCCGTACCTGTTCCCTAATCTACAGGCAGGCGAGATAACGTTGCTACCGCTCGTTTGATAACTGAGTCCCCAACAAGAACCTCTGCGGACCGGGGGGTCCCATCCTTACCATGGCACAAGTTAACAATGCTCCCCCGTTTTTTTTTTTTTTTTTTTTTTAACGTGTGGAAATCCCCTCGGACCGTCACCCCACCGGGGCTTGCGGCGGGGCGGTGTGTCGGACTCGAACCGACTAAAACCACACGGTGTGCCACTCTGCGCCTGTGAAGGGAGGAATCCGGGAACTGCAGTTATTAACACGTCCGGACCCCTCCCAGCGCTTGCCCGCATAAAAGCGGGCACCATCAGCTGTTAACATCTCGATTTAGGCGACGTACGGCACACGCGTAACGTCGCCTCCTCGCGGGCGGCCACTATAGCGGATGGAAGGGAAAGCCCGTCCCGACCATCCGCGGCCACACTCAGGGCGGCATGAGGCGCTGATAGGCGCGCCTTCGCCGCCCGGTTCGCCGGCGGCGGATTGGGTCCGAGTGGATATCATCCTCCCGGGCCTTCTCCGCCACCTCCTTCTGCGAGATTACGTCTTCGCAGAAGGTTGCGACCGCGGTAAAACTGCTGTCGCTACCGGCCATGGAGCGTATGACGGCCGGTAGCGAGAGATCTCCTCCGATGACTGCAGTGAGGGCCCGGCGCTGCGACGCCCAAGCGGGGCAAATCGCCAGCGTATGCTGGGCCGAGTCCTCACTGCAGTCGCAGTGGTGGCAGGCGGGACTCAATTCCCTCCTAGCGACCGAGTGCAGGTACTTCCCGAAGCAACCGTGCCCGGAAAGGACCTGCGTCAGTCGGAAGGAAAGGGTCCCGTGCTGCCGCCCTGCCCACTCGAGGATGACCGGCTGGAGAGCCTCCACGGCGGCAAAGCCAGCGCGTGGAGTCTCCAGCCGGAACGACCATCTGTCCATAGTGGCTCGACGAGCGGCTTCACGCCATTCGCGTACCTCTTCGGGCGGAGGGCGATAGCCATACTCCGCCCGATATTCAGCCACCCGTCGATAAACTTCGGCGAGCACTTCCGCCTCCAAATCCCACGGGGGTGTTCCGGCCAGGGCGCACGCCGCCTCGGTCGACACCGTGCGGTATCCGCGTATGGCTCTGACTGCCAATACCCTCTGAGGCCGCCAGAGGCGGGCCTTATTTAGGGCAGTCAGAGCCGCCACCCACACCGGTGCACCATACAGCGCCATCGACCGGACAACCCCCGTGTACAGGAGTCGCGTTGCGACGCTGGCACCACCCAAATTGGGCAAAAGTCGCCAAAGGGCGGAGGCAGCGTCGACCAGCTTCGGACCAAGCTGTCGGAAGTGCTCGTCGAAGAGCCACCTACCGTCGAGGATCAGGCCCAGATACCTCATCTGGGCCCGAACCGGTACGAGGACCGAGTTGACCACTATGGAGGCGCCGGGGGGCGGACCACGACGGGGCCCATGAAATAGTAGGGCCTCCGTCTTGTCCAGGGCCACCCGTAAGCCCAGCGCCTCGATGCGCCCGACCACCAGAGAAACACCCCAGGTGGCCAGGCGCGCCGCCTCTTGGAAGTTCGCCCCCCGGGCTGTGACAAGCGTGTCATCGGCGTAACAAATTACGCCCAGCCCGGGGGGTAGACGACCTCGTAGGACCCAGTCGTATCCCACGTTCCACAGGAGTGGTCCAAGGACAGACCCCTGCGGAACGCCGCACGACATGGGTCGCCGTCTCAAGACGCCCTCTTGGTCCTCGTACACGACGGTACGCTCCTCTAAATAGTCTGCCACTAGCCGCCTCAGGTACTCTGGCACCCCGTGGTAATGGAGTGCTTCCCTGATGCAGCTAAATGGCAGACTATTGAAGGCGTTGGCGATGTCCAAGGACACCGCCAACACCACGCCGCCACAGCTCACTGCCTCTTCGGTCAGGGCCCTAAGGCGCATCACGGCATCGACCGTCGAACGCCCCTCTCGGAATCCGAATTGGGCGTCCGACAGGTCGGGCCCCACCTCGCAAAGGTGCCGGACGATGCGGGCAGAGAGTATCCTCTCAAAAAGTTTACCCGCCTCGTCCAGCAACACGATGGGCCTATAGGCCGCGACCGAATCGGCAGGCCGTCCCGGCTTCCTCAACAGGACCAGCTTCCCGCATTTCCAGCACTCAGGGAAGCGTCCGGACGCCAGGCTAGCATCCAACACTTCCCTGAGGCGGTCCGACATATGGTCGAGGGCTCGGGCCATCACTCGGGCTGGAACCCCGTCCGGCCCGGGGGCGGTGTTCTTGGAACGGATCCGAAGAACAGCCGCCCCAACCTCCGATTCCCTAACGGGCGGCACATCGTCCTCTCTACCCCCGTCGTCTCCGACCGCATAGGCCATCGACGGGGGTGTGTGCTCCGCCCGCTCAGGGAAAAGGCCCTCGACCACTTCCTGCAGGAAGCTGGGCTGGAGAGTCTCGGTAAGGGGGGGGCCCGACGTGCGGAGCTTCTGACGCACCGCACGGTATGGGCGACCCCAGGGGTCACGATCGAGACCCTCCAGCATCTCCTTTCTCTTCTCCTCCTTGGCGCGGCAAATGGCCAGCTTCAGAGTCCTCCGCGCCTCGCGGTACTCCTCATGAAGCTGGTCCCCGCCACCGTCTCCACGGTGGCGTCGCCTGCTACGGGTGTAGGACCTCCGGGCACGAGTACAGGCCGCACGGAGGTCCGCCAACTCCTGGGACCACCAGTAGACCTCCTTCCGAGGAGGCCGACGACCTTGGATGCGGGGCATGGCCGTATCGCAAATTTGCGTAACCACATCGCGAAAACGGCCAGCCCCTACGTCCACGCCGACTTCCTCGGTTGGGGCCTGCGGAGACAGCCAAGATTGAATAATGGCCGCCTCCTCTAGTAGGTCCCTATCCAGCTTGGCAACAGCCCACCGCGGAAAGCGGGAAGGATGCCGCGCCATGTGACCCCTACTGGGGCCCTGGGACCGGGAGAGCTCGAATCGGATGTACAAGTGATCCGAGAGCGTCTCGACCTCTTCCAGGACACACCAGTTCCTTACTCGTGCGGCAACAGCAGGGGTAGCAAACGAAAGGTCCACTATCGACCCCCCTTGCTGTCGCACGCACGTATTGGTGGAGCCTCTGTTTGGTAAACAGAGGCCCACCGAAGCCGCCCACTCCTCGACGGCCTCGCCCTTGGCATCCGTCCTGGGGGACCCCCACGCAATGGATTTTGCGTTGAAGTCCCCCAGCACGAGGACGTGCCCAGACGCTAATCGCCGCATCGAGGTCTCCAAGCTGTTAAGGAAGACCTCGAAGTCGCTCAAACTCCGGTTGGGGGAGAAGTAAACACCGTAGACGGTGATCCCCCCCCACTGAGCGGCAACATATCCAGAGCCCTTGTCCCTAAGCGACAAGGGCGGGGAATGAGCCGCCGCGGAGCCGACGACTGCCACGGAGCCGTCCCAGTCGGGTGACTGGGACGGGGTCCAGTTTGGACGGGGAGGAACGAAATAGGGCTCCGCGACTACGGCAACACTTACTGACCACTGCGCCATGGTTTGCAGGAAGAGATCCTGCGCCGCGGCACAGTGGTTCAGGTTCGTCTGGACAAGGAGGTTGCAGATTTGATCCATTACTGGATCGTTTCTACAACCCCCTCCATAGGCGTCGTTTGAGACGGACGGACAACGTCGGAGGCAGCCTGGGTCGCTAGGCTAGCCCCCGACGTCTGCCGAGAAGCGCGGGAAGGTCTGCAGCCCCCCTGCCCCATCTGGTGATTGGCGGGCTTATTGCCCGCCGCACACACAGGGCAGTGAGGGGCGGCAGAACACCCCGCAGCCACGTGCCCCGGTCGACCGCAGCGGAAACAAAGTCCGCTGCAGTCGAAGCAGCTGTCACACTTGACGCGTGTGTGCCCCGATGCTAGGCATTTGTAGCATCTCATCGGTCTTGCCGCCAGGACTGTTATCCTGGCGGTCACAAAACCGACGAGTAGCCTGCCGGCGTCGCCCAGAATTTTGGCCGACGCCACGGGACAGCTCACCCACACAGCGCCAAGCCCTCCTGGACCGGGGCGGATGGTGCCAATTCTGACGCCGTCCGCGCTGCTTCCAGTCTTTTCCTGGATCGCAACACGCACGTCGTCAGTCGTCACTGAATCATCCAGGCCTGAAATGCGCAGCTCCGCGCATTTGGTAGGCCTGGCGATCCTGACACCCTCCGTGTGTATATATATAGTATTTGTTTTATATTCTAATAATAAATAACATAATAATGTTAACATTATTGTGATTTATAGAAAGCAAACCCTACACTGTTCCCCGCCTGGCAGACGTAGTCAAGCGTAACAGGCGTGATGACAGTAAGCTCTGTATACAGACCGCTAAAACTGCTCTAATGAGTGATAGTTTTTTTGGCATTGCACCTAAAATTTTTAATAAAATACCAACTCCGTATAAAGACCTGAAAAAAAACAAATTCAAATATAAGCATATTAAGGTAATATTGATACAGAAAGCCTACTATAGTATTGGGGAGTTTTTGACAGATACTATAAATTAAGCCTCATAATGCTTTGTGTATGTGTTCAAATTTTGTGACTTTTAATTTACTTTTATTTTAAATTAATATTTTTTATTTAATGTTTGTCAGTGATGTATTACGACGACATGACATTTTTGTTATTTTAAATTTGTAGGCCAGCGATGGCTAAACTTTTTTTGAAGTACTGAACTATCTTTTAAACTATGACATTTTGTTAACACATGTTTTATGCAAATAAACTTATCTTATCTTATAGATGCAAATGTAAACAAAACACAAAGTTTACGATAACTTAAACACTTAATATTTTTTTTTATCGCTAGTGATTTTTGGAACGTCTGTTGTTTACTACGCCGGAATAAGAAAAACATTATAGTAATAATATTGAAACGAAATTTTGCAAATGGCTCGAATTCCTCATTGCCGATATTATTGCTTGATTCACTTGTTATGTAATTAACATACTACTGCCCCGTTGCCGTTGGTCTAGCGGTTAACGTATGCGTCTGCCGATTAAGAGGGGTTCGATTCTCGGGTCGGGCTAAAAGTGTTATCGACTTTTTGTGGTTATAGTGTAGGAGTTATACATACATACAAACATACATGGATACATACATACGTATACATATAAATATTAATATACTAGCTGTTGCCCGCGGCTCCGCCCGCGTGTATGTCGGTTATCGCGGCAAACAGTAGGTAACCTATGTGTTACTCTGATGTATCTTCTATACTTATAAAATAACATGTCCTGACTGACTGACTGACTGATTCATCATCGCCGAGCGGAAACTATTAAACTTGGGAATACAAAATTTGGTGAGTATGATCGTTTTATTCAGTAGATACCCATTAAGGAAGGAATTTTGGAATTTCTACCCCCAAGGGGTCGAAATAGGGGTTGAAAGTTTGTATGGAAGTCCGTCATTTTTTAAGTTAGAAACATGAAACTTTATTTTTGGGCTACTGATTAAAAATGAGTAAACACGTATTTAAGCGTTTCTGATAGATAGAGCGGATATTCTACTCCTTAAGGGTGAAATAGGGGTTGACGTTTTGTATGTGTAGGTTAGTCTGGAAGTCCGTCATTTTTGAAGTAAAAAACATGAAAGTTTATTTTAGGGCTATTTAAGAAATATGAAACTTTATTTTTGGGTTACTTATAAAAATTTGTAGATATGTATTTCAACGTTTCCTAATATTCTACCCCTAAGGGGGTGAAATAGGGGTGAACTTTGTTTGGAACTGCGTCATTTTTAAATTAGAAACATGAAACTTTTCTTTTGGTTTCGGCTACTGATTAAAAATGAATAGATACGTATTTAGGCCTTTCTCGATATTCTACGCTGAAGGGATGAAATAGGCGTTGACATTTCGTAAGCGGGTTAGTCTAGAAGTCCGTCAGTTTTGAAGTTAGAAACATGAAAATTTATTTTAGGGCTATTGATAAAAAAATAGGAGATGCGTATTTAAGCGTTTCCCAATATTCTACCAGTAAGAGGGTGAAATAGGGGTTGAAAGTTTGTATGGAAGTCCGTCTTTTTTAAGTTAGAAACATGAAAAATTATCTTTGGGCTAATAGTTAAAAACGCGTAGATACTATGTGTCTCTGGATATTATATCTACCCCTTTTTTGTGCGGAAATTCCCTCGGATATCACCAACTGGTGGTTATGTCGGACTCGAACCGACTTAAAACCGCACACCGTCTCGGGTTCTAGAAACCAGGGAACCAGAGCGCCCTCAAAAGGAAATCCCATAAATTATATTTCTACCCCTAAGGGGTAAATTAGGTGTTAAAATGTCGTAAGTAGATTAGTTTGGAATTCAGTCATTTTTAATTTAGAAGCCTGAAACTTTGTCCTTAGGCTTTTAAGTACAAATAAATTAATACCCATATCATCATTTATGGGAATTCTATTTCTAAAGGGGTAAAAATAAGGGTCGAACGTTAGTATGAAATCCTTTTTAATGGGCTATTGATTAAAAATAAATAAATAGGTACGTTTAAAAACATGAATAAATTATTCATACATACTTACACAGTTTTAATTAAATATATTGTAAATAATCAACTTCCACGCGAGCAAAGCTGCGGGCAACAGCTAGTAAGCTATATTACTGTAAAGTTTCATACAATTCCGTCCAGTGCTTTTTGCGTGATGAAGTAACAAACATACACCCTCACAAACATTCGCTTCTATAAATTAGTGTGATGTGATAAAATCGAATACGAAAACAATGTTAAATTTATCACTACAGTTAAATGAAAAATTAGACATAACGAATGAAGCTTACTTTCAAAGCGTAAATAAAACTAAATTAATTAAGTATCTACAACTAATTCAACGAAAAAAATGGAAGGTATCTACAACTTACTAAAAGAAATTAAAACACCAACAAATAAGGCTAAGTAATTAAATATTTGCAACGAAAAACATCTGCTTACCTATGCCTATACCAATAACCTAACAAAATCCTATAAAAAAGTAAATTATAGGGACCTAGGTACCTATGCTATAACCTTACAAAATTCTAAACTACCGAGAAAACCAATTAGTATCTACAAAAGACTATTTGCTAATTATTTAGGTACAACAAAAATCGCCTGCTTATACCTATGCTATAACCTGACAAAATCCTAAAAAAAAACTTCGTTTAAAAAAACTGACTTCAAAAACTAAAAAGTATCAGTTTACTTAATTTGCATGTGCTACCTAGGTTTGAAGTTAGTGCCAAGCCAAATGTAATAGTAGGTATCACACTCGCTACATTTCGAGACGAACGTCAACGACGTCACCGACGCTTCGGTTGTTTTGGTCTACGCGATGAGCAGCTATCCCGCTCAAGGTCACGCGCGGCGAGTGCGGTACCTACTATTACATTTTGGCTTGGCATCGACTTCAAACCTATGAATAGGTAGCACATACAAATTAAGTTATTTGGTACTTTTTAGTTTTTTCGGTTCGGTTTTTTTAAACGAAGTTTTTTTTATTTTTCACTTTTTAGTCTTTCTCAAGTCTCTCGTCATCATTTCACCTAAATAACTTGAAAGAATACGACTAAAGGTAACATACATGCTGTATAAAATCGAAAGGACTTCAGGTATTTTTTTGTAATAAAATCTCAAATGGACTATCTTCTATAGGTTACTATAATTCAAGTGATTTGAGGTAAACTGCCTATCTGAGGTTAACTCTGATATCGTTAAGACCCGTTTTATATATTATGAAATTAAATGATGTCTACAGAATATGAAGGCATGCAGACAATTGCTTTAACTTCATTGCAGGCGCTTACATAAATTTGAGGGTTTTCTTCGATTTCCTTAGGATCCCATCATCAGATCCTGATATGGTGGCCATGGGACCACATGGGGAGCATACCCTTTCGAATACAAAAAGCATTTCCAAAATCGGTCCACAAATTGACGGAATAATCCGTATACATATATAAAAAAAAAAATACAGATGAAATTGAGAACCTCATCCTTTTGGCAGTCGGTTAAAAAAAATATACCGATGAAATTGAGAACCTCCTCCTTTTGGAAGTCGGTTAAAATACAGAAGAAATATTATAATACCAAGTAATATTTATAGAATCGAACTATTTAGACGAAATTGTGTGTACCTATATGGCTCCCCTAATATACAACACAATACCCAAGTGGATAACTGACCTACCACTCAATAAGTTTTATGTTGTTCTTAGAAAATGGTTGGTAGAAAACAGTTATTACTCCATTATGGAATTCCTACAAAAAAATTCGTGTCCGTCTTATCATTTTAGAAATGCATTGTAGGTGTGTATTGAATTTATTAAGTAGTTCTTGTATGTATTTTCAAAGTGTTACACGTAATCTTTTTAAATTGATTCTGATTTAGTTAATTCGTTATTGCTAATTAGCAATTAATATAGTTTTAGCAATTTAATAACTATTGCTGAAATAGTTATTAAAGCAGTCTTTCGTACAAACGAAATACTTCAACACTAAATTTGCATGCCTATTACTGGTGAAATGTGTTTCGTGCATATTTCATTTTTATTTTTTACCATCTTTTTGTACCACATTTAAGCAAATAAAAATTATATTATTATTTTTATTATTATTATAAGTATTTTAAACTTAAAATAAATATCATAAATATAAATAACCATTTAACGTTTATGGCATTCTAGTTTTTGGTTCAGTATCAATAAGAGCATCCTCCCAAAAAAATCTAAATTTCTTTAATGTACAGAATTGATCTTATACACTTTTCTTATGCGTTTAAAAGTAATCATATTACGTACCTGTTGTAAAGTTAGTTACTTGATTCCGTATAATGAATTGTTAAGCATAAGGTCGTTTTCACGAGAGAAAGTGTTCGAGTGTTGTGGTATCGAAATAAATAAATTACAATTAACTATAATATGTGTTTATAGAACACCTTAGTCAAATGTAAATTTATTTTTAGAGTACCTTGATACATTGTTGTTTAAACTCTTAAGCAATCGCTATTTAAAGCGCAAGCTTGTACTTATAGGGGACTTAAATATAAATACACTTATACATAGTAAAATTGTACAAAACTTGTTTGACATTTTACAAATTTATAACTTGACTGCTGTAATTAAGGAACCAACTAGAATTAATACTTGTATTGACCATATTATATGTATCATAAAACAAGCCAAAGGGGAAGTTCTGAAACTGGGTCTCTCTGATCACCATGCGCAGTTTCTAAGCATTTCTGTGACAAAATTTATCTCACAGCCATCCAAATTATCAGTACTGAGGAGGGATTACTCTATAGAAAATGTAAGGAAATTCCGTGAATGTCTTCAGAGTCTAAGTTTTAAGGAAGCGTTTTCCAATAGTAGCCTTAATGTAGCGTTTGATTGTTTCTATGATGACTTTTGCCTTTTTTATAAACTGTGTTTTCCTGTATTTCAAAAACGACTCGTCACAAAGAAAAGAGATTTGAAATGGGTAACAAGAGGCTTGAGGACCAGTCTAAAAACAAAGAGATCCTTGCGTATGCGATACTACACTCATAGAACAACAGAGTGTAAAAATAAGTTTAAACAATATTCAAAAATCTTACGAAAATGTATTGATAAAGCACAAAAAAACTACAATAAAAACATTTTACAAAACTCCACAAACATATGTAGAACTGCGTGGCAAATTATAAAGGATGATACTGACAACATTTTACCCAAACACATAATATCAGAAATTAGAGTAGATGGTAAAACAATTCAACATCCAATGGAAATAGCAAACCGATTCAATGAACATCTCATAGCATCAACCACTAGTAACATAAAAAAGACTCGCAACACAAATAAAACTAGAGCCCTGTGTAGTATATTCTTAGAACCAGTAGATTTTATAGAGGTGAAGAACATAATTATGTCCTTAAAAAATACAAACGCCGTAGGAATTGACGAAGTGACAACTCATATACTCAAAACATGTGTTTATGAAATAGTACCCATCATTACACATTTAATTAACCTCTCTTTTGAAACAGGTGTATTTCCTGATAGTTTAAAAAAATCAATAGTGAAGCCACTATACAAAAAAGGCGATAAACTAGAGCTGAATAATTATAGACCCATAACGTTAATACCAATACTGTCAAAAATATTCAAAAAAGCAATGCATAAAAGGCTTACTGCGTATCTAAATAAGTTTAATTTTATAAAAGAGGAATAAAATGGATTTCAGAGAGGCAAATCAACAACACTAGCAGCCTTTCAATTAGTCTATAACGTGCTAAAAAATATTGACATTAAAAAACCTACAATAGTAATATTCTTTGACATGACGAAAGCTTTTGATAATGTCTCACATCAGCTACTTCTTGAAAAACTAGAAAATTATGGGGTTCGAGGTCTAGCACATGAATGGATTAAAAACTACCTAAAAAACCGGGAACAATGTGTAGATATCATTACAAATGAAAATTCGGTGATCACTAGGGAGAGGTCCACATTTCTATCTAATGACTATGGAGTACCCCAGGGAAGTATACTGGGACCATTGCTATTTTTAGTCTATATTAATGATCTACCTGACATAACTACACATAAATGTATTCTGTTTGCTGACGATATTTCTATCATATTGACATCCAAAACTGGTTCTAATTGTGACATTGATATAAGTAATACAATACAATTCGTAATAGAATGGTTAAATAAAAATAACTTAAATGCAAATCTCTCTAAAACTAATTTTATACAATTCCAAACACAAAACTCCAAACCAAGTCTCGGAGAAATAATATATGGGGAAAATGTGATCAAGGAGACGGAAAGCGTTAGGTTTTTAGGCTTAACATTAGACAAATATTGCAACTGGAAGACGCACGTCGATTCAGTTTGCAAGAAAGTTAATAGCTTTGTTTACGTCCTAAACCGATTAAGAAGAACAACCACACAGCAGACAGTACTTCTCGCATATCATGGTTACGTTGGTTCTGTGTTGAGATACGGTCTGTTGCTATGGGGAAATTCGGTGGATGCTACTCGGGTGTTTTTATCCCAAAAGAGGTGTATTCGCGCTATGGTAGGCATTCCTCCTTACGAGTCTTGTAAACCTTACTTTAAAAAATTTGAAATATTACCTTTGCCCTGTATGTACATTTTCGAAGTTAGTGTATTTGTAAAGAGAAACCCTGGTTTGTTTAAGAAGGCAAAGGACATATTCTCACGCAACACACGTGACGGTGAAAGGCTAGTCCTGGACTTTGTTCCCAGAACTACATTGTTCCAAAAAAACTGTTATAATATGTGTGTCAAGATATTTAATAAGTTGCCACCAACTATAAAGACATTGCCCTTATCCAAATTTAAAAAGAAATTGAAAATGTGGCTTTTGGAACAGATGTTCTACTCAGTAAATGAACACTTTAAAGAGAGATAATAACTATGAATAACATATTATCAGGTATAAATGTATTGCATGTTATTTCTATATTAATTCTATATTAATAATATTAAAATTGACCAAATTGAAAATTTGACATTGTAATTCTTGACATTCATTTCCAATTATCTTGACATGAGCTAAGTAGTATTTGTAATAAAGAAATATATATTATGTTATGATAAGCATGTACATTTAAAAAATTTGCATGTCAGAACAGACTGACGAAATATGTGATTCCTGTTAAATGTCTCTTTACAACTTCTGTACCGTATTTCTGCAAATAAAATTTCATTTCATTTCATTTCCAAAAGATGTCGCTGTTTTAAGCACAGAAACAATTTTCAAGAAAATGTAATTGCTTCAGTATCGATTAGAGAGCCCTCCCAAAAATCATCTAAATTTCTTTAATGTACAGAACTGAACTGTTACATTTTTATTATACGTTAAAAAGAGTAATCATATTACGTACCTATTGTAAAGTTAGTTACTTGATTTCAAAAGATGTCGCTGTTTTAAGCAAATAAATTTTTCAAGAAAATTTAAAACAACCCTTTCTATGGAAAGAGAGAACATAAAACAAATACCTACCTATCAAATACTAACTACATACCACATTAATCACAATGCTTGTGCATAAAACGTTCCCACGATTATTTTGAATATTTAAGTCATGCGGGCACAACCAAACACACAGATTCGACGTCTACAGAGAGATATAGATATTCTTTTTCCTATGGATAGAGAGATTGCGATAAATCAAATACTTAATGCTACACCGAATTATACGTAATACGTTCTACGATTATTCCACGATATATTAATCAAAGTGTTATTAATTACGCATGTCTTCCAAAAGATGTCGCTACGTGTCGTATTTCGTAATGATAAATTCTTTATATTTTTTTTCCAATAGATAGAGAGATTGTGATAAATTAAATAATTAATGCTACAATCTTCAGAGTATCTCCTTTCTAACAAAAAGAATTATTGCAATCGGACTACTCGTTAATGAATTACAATTAATTAAACATTTTGACTTTCATCCCCCCTCACAGGGAAACCGTCCGGAATTTCGGAATAAAAAGTATCCTATGTCCTACCTCGGAGTATGAACTCAAATCCTGCCAAGTTTCATTTGAATCCATTCAGTAGTTTCGGCGTGATGCGCGGCCAAGGTACAGACAGACAGACAGACAGACAGACAGACAGACAGACAAAAATGAAAAAAAAAATAGTTTTGGTTTCAGTATCGATAACAGAGTGCCCTCCAAAAAAAATTTTCAAAATATCTTCAATGTACAGAATTTGACCTGTTACATTTTTATTATAAGTATAGATATAGATTTATACTATTCAACAAACAAGATAATATTCTATTTCCTATTCTATTCAACTTATATCAAGTCAAACGGCGGCAAAGATTGGCTAAAATTAGATATGTCACACTAAATACTAAAACTTGGGAATCGCTAAACTAAGCTTTTAAGGAAATTTAAGTAAGTACGGTCAGCATCATAATCATTTGTGCTAAACAACAACGTAGCAACGTACCTGTGACTCTTGAGTTGCAAGTGTCCATTAGCGGCGGCAGTCAGTTACCATCAGGTGGCACGCCCACTCGTTTAGCCACTTTCTCCATAAATAAACAAAAATTTTAACAATAAAATAACAACTTCAAGAATTGGACCAAATTGAAATGGGACACGGGAAGCACCAGTTTTCAAATAAAAAAGAATAATTAAAATCGGTTCATCCAGTCAAAAGTTCTGAGGTAACAAAAAAAACAGTTGAATCGAGAACCTCCTCCTTTTTTGAAGTCGGTTAAAAAGAGGTCTATTTTTAGTTATAAATTTTAGATAATTAATATTTTCATTACTTTCAATGTTTTTCTTTATTGGTTTCCTACTATATTTACTTAATTTATTTCTTTGTTTCAGGATCCTTCTAAAAAGTACAATGAATGCATACGATTTAATCACCTGCTGTCGATTATATATAATGAAAGTTATTCGGAAAATGATATATCAAAGCAAGTATCAGAAAACATGGTGTTCACGCATTCAATTTCAACTAATTAATTCATCTAATGCCCTAGAGACTTGGTATAAGTGGCAAACGAGTAACCGAGTAACAAATTATGAAAACTGACTACTTTACTTTTCTACCTTTGGATACTCGCCCTCCTCCACTCTTCTTTCGAAATAGGGACTTATATAATATAGAAAAAACCATCCTGACGGCCAATGTTAGTCGCCTTACCGTTAGGAATGTCCTGACCATGTGATTTCAGGCCCTCCCGAATCGGCGCCACGCCTAACCAGGCCCTATTCGCTAGTCTGTAAACTTCCCCCGACAATCGCTTTAATAACGACGTGATCACGTGTTATCGTAATCAGGGCGCCAACATTTTCTACGAACAGAATCGGCCCCCGCACGCAATGTCACAGCCACTGGAGGGCAGTGATCATGCATGCATGCATCAATGCATGAGTTGATGACGGGGCAGTCTTCTAGTCTAGCGTATTCTAAGCAAATTCTCGGTAGGCTGCGCTGTGTTAGCATTGTTGTGTTGGGTGACACTTAGTGTATTTATCAGTAAAAGTTGAAATAGATGGGAAGTGAGTTTGTGCATAATTTGTGTTTAGATTTTGTGGAAATGATCTGAAAATATGCTCCAAAATACTGCTGATAGAAGTGCCTGCTAGTCCTGACAATTTAGAGATGATTGATACAATCGAAAAACTCATTGACTATTTGTGCTTCGATGATGGTTACATACTAAAAAGTAAGTTTAAAAAGGCTTGTATACCTTATTTTTTTTGTTTTGTACCTATGTAATAATTGGATTTTGTGAGGCAGTTAGTCTTAAATATTATTGTCATCTTAACTTCCTAGCCCTTATTATTCCCAATATTATTTGGGTTCAACCAGTTTTACACACATATCAGTTTTCCCACGGAGTGACTGAACATTTATAATCTTACCTACTCGTATAAGTTTGTATGAATATATAGATGTTTATTACTCTTTCACGTTCGAACGGTTAAACCGATGTAAGTATGTGAAAAATTCATTTTTAAATTTTTATATTAATTACTAGCTGACCCGGCGAACTTCGTACCGCCATATTTACATATCTATCTCAGCTTCTCACAGGTAGTGTACAGTCGCGGAGAAAAAAAAAGACTTTTCCCGTTATCTTTTATTTGTTTTCTTTCTAGCAAAAAAAGAATAAAAGAAATCGGACTATGTGTTATTGAATTACAACTAAGTATTAGTGACTTTCATCCCCTCTCTCCAAGAAACCGTGCTGAATTTCGGAATAAAAAGTATCCCATGTCCTACCTCGTAGTATGAACTCAAATCATGCCAAGTTTCATTTGATTCCATTCAGTAGTTTCAGCGTGATGCGCGGCCAAGATACAGACAGACCGACAGATAAAAAAGATAAAAAATACAGTTTTGGCTTCAGGCTCGATTATAGAGAGCTATCCAAAAAAAAAAGCGCGTTGGCTGGCACAGCCCTGGATTTCGTTACGTGCTCTAGCGCTAGGGCTTGCGTGTGTGCGTTCCACCGTAGCATTCCGGGCTCATGATACGGCACTGTCTCTTCGTCATTCCGACCGACTGAACGAATTTGGTCATAGACCATCGTGTCCATGTCGGCCAGAATATCGGAGCGTGGAGATCGCGCCAGGACCGTCCCCGCCGCGAACGAGATCGTGCGGTAGCCCCGTGCGATCCGTATGGCCATCAGCTGCTGCAGACACCCGAGTTGAGTTTTACAATGGGAGACATCACATAACCTTGGGACATATGACAAAATAAAACCTAAATCATATTCTGAACATAATTTTAAAATTTACTCTCACGTCCATATTTTTTTGCGATAACTCCTAAGATTTTCATTTAAATTATATGTTGCAAAAGAGTATTATAATGTGCATGAAATGCTTCAGGTATCTAACGTTTTCGAAATGATAAGGATTAATACTGTTACGAGCCGGGTATTAAATAATTAAAGATAGTCGGTTGATTACCAAAAAATAATACACTGTTTATTTACAACCCTTTTTACAATAATAATTCGCTATGATACTTGTTAATCGCACTAGAAGATCGCTTCGATGTTAACTCCGCTGTATCGTGAACAATACTGTTCAATTCTCTCTCCAATGTTGCGTTCACCTTGGGAAATTTGAGATGTCTTAGGGCCCATAAATAAGGCATTCAATTGCTAACTATGTCACTGGAAAGAGCAATGAACCACGGCTGTTTCACCGTGTTCTATTCTAAGCTACTATAATCAAGCACTTACTGGAGATGTGTAGATTCCTTGAAGCGGCGTCCAAGAGGCCTCTTGGTAGTTTCCTCTCTGCGTCGTTACACATACATGACTCCTAAAGTGCTGTCCAACCTCCAAGGTATTCGAATTACAATACCCTCGTATTTAGCTATCGCGGATCGCGCCTATTTGAACGTGACTACTAAAACTCGCGAGTCCAAACTAGACCAATCATAACGGTGACCGACGAAACACCGAGTCGTTGGAAAATTAGCTAATTATCAATTCAATTAACTTAAACCGGCAGTCAATTGCGAAAACCGTGTTCGGCCGATCCAAGCGTCTCAACGTCAAAACGTCAAACAAGAAAAATGACAATCGAAAATGTTGCCATTACAATGACGTTAAATTTCTAACAAATACTAACTCGTACGGGTAATCCAATCTGCTTATATATGGCTTTGAAATTCCTGGAAAGATCTATAATATTCGATACAACATTCTACGCTAAACAGAAATTACCAGAGTGAGTAATCTAGTGCCATCTAGCGTCGAAAATCAGAGTTACTCCTCAGTTGCGCGCTACTCGACACTAGATGGCGCCTTCCTCAATTCTCGCGTCTTGTAGATGGTTCCAGACTATTTTTCTCGATGGCGCAACACTGCCCCCTCCTAAGACATGCTCGTCCCGAGCATAATCAGTTCCATAGTATCGCGCCAATCGTTCTAGGTGAACTATCTTTGGGGCGCCTCTTGGACACTTCTGTATCCGGTAGGTAACATCATTGATTTTTGTCACCACCCGATATGGCCCTTCCTACTTGGCTTGTAGCTTCGGAGATCTCCCTTTACTTCGAACTGGATTATGGAGCCATACTAGAGAACACTCTTCGAAGCCTTTATTGTTCACTTTCCGGTCATATCGTGTTTTCATCTTTTCAGACATTTGCTGGCCCGATTGTCTGACATGCTCATAAATGTCATTCATCTAGTTCCGCAAGTCATTAGCGTACTCCGTTATACTTCGCGGGGTATCAGGGGGTATTCCAGTAATCAAGTCTGCAGGCAATCGTAGTTCTCTCCCGAAGTTTGCAAAAGCTGGTGTTACTGAAGTAGTTTCGTGGACTGCACTTCGGTATGACAGAAGAAACGGTTGGATGTGTTTGTCCCAATCTTTTTGCCTACTTTCAACAAGTTTTGCGAGATACCTCTCTAGTGTTTGGTTAAATCGATCCACCATGCCGTCCGGTTGTGGGTGATAAGCGGTGGTTCTGGTTTTGTGAGCACCCATCACTCGACACATCTCTTGAAATATTTGAGACTCAAAATTTCTTCCTTGGTCACTGTGAATTTCTAAAGGCACTCCAAAACGACAGAAGACTTCGTGCACTAATTTGTCTGCAACTTTTGATGCCTCTTGGTTGGGAATGGCGAAAACTTCTGGCCACTTAGTGAAGTAATCCATTACAACCATGAAGTACTTGTTTCCGGTTTCACTTTCAGGAAATGGTCCTGCTACGTCTATTGCAATTCTTTCCCAGGGTGCCCCAACATTGTACAATTTCAATGGACCTCTGCTACGTGTGTGAGGTCCCTTCACGGCCGCACAATTAGTACACTTGCGGCACCAGTCCTCAACATCATCACGACAAAGAATCCAGTAGAATCTCTCCCTTATCTTTAACAATGTCTTCTTAACTCCCATATGACCTCCTGATCATCCGTTATGGTAGAGCTGCAGAACCACTGGTATCTTAGCTTTAGGGACAACCATTTGCAGATGACAGCTGTCTCCTCGAGCGTATTTCCATTTACGGCACAAGAATCCATCCTGGATGACTAGGCTATCCCATTGAGCCCAATATCTCTTTGTGGTTGAACTCAGCGATGCAACATCGCTCCAGTGAGGCTTAGGAGTCTCAGCTTGAATCCACTCGAGAATTGGTTTGATATCTGCATCCTCTTGCTGTGTTTGCTGTAGGCTTTCCTTCCAGTCGATGCTAAGGTCCGTCTTTATCGTCCTTATAGGAACAGCTTCCTTTACTTCTTGCTTGGCACAGTGCTTGCAGTCTTCAGGGCAAGGTCTTCTTGATAATGCGTCTGCGTTACCGTGAGATTTTCCAATGCGATGTTCAATCATGTAGTCATATTCCTGTAGTAGCTCAATCCATCTCGCGACTTGTCCTTCAGGATTTTTAAATTGTAAGAGCCACTTTAGTGCAGCGTGGTCAGTTCGGAGGTGGAATTTACGCCCGAGCAAATATTTGTTAAAATGTTGCAGTGTCTTCACTACGGCCAGTAGCTCCCTTCTTGTGACACAGTAATTTCTTTCCGGTTTTGACAAAGATTTACTGAAATATGCAATAACGTCCTCTTGATCACCTTTCCGCTGGGATAACACACCGCCAAGCCCAGTATCACTCGCATCTGTGTCAACTATGAATTCATTTTCGGTATCTGGGTACCCTAAGATAGGTGTGTTGCATAGACGTCTTTTTAGCTCTTGAAATGCAATGTCACAACTTTCATCCCAGCAGAATTGTCTTTTCTCTTCAGTAAGTATATGAAGGGGTTTGGCAATATCCGCAAAGTTTTTCACGAATCGCCGATAGTAAGAGCACAAGCCCAAAAATGCTGTTACTTGGGTCTTATCTCTTGGAACTGGCCAATCCTTGACGGCAGCGATCTTTTGCGGATCTGTTTGGACACCCTATTCCGAAACCACATAATCTAAAAAAGCTAACCTGCCGTTTGAAAAATGAACACTTCTTAGGACTTAACTTTAGGTTGGCATTTCGGATTTTCGATAATACGCGCTCCAGGTTTCGAATATGTTCTTTAAACGTACGGCCTACAATGACAATGTCATCCAAGTAGACCAGGCAAGCGTCTCCAGTTAATCCGGTCAGTACTGACTCCATTAGTCTTTCAAAAGTTGCTGGCGCGTTACATAATCCAAAGGGCATAACTTTAAACTGCCACAGTCCTTTCCCTGTAGAAAATGCAGTCTTCTCTTTGTCCTTGGGATCAATTTCTACCTGCCAGTATCCACTTTTCAAATCTAAGGTGCTAAACCATTTTACCCCTGTTAGCATGTCCAGTGTGTCATCTATTCTAGGAAGTGGATAGCTGTCCTTCTTCGTAATGTCGTTTAAACGGCGGTAGTCAACACAAAAACGCATGCTGCCATCCTTTTTCTTTACAAGCACTACAGGTGAACACCATGGGCTGGATGATGGCTCTATAACGCTGTCTCTGACCATTCCATCAATCATGGTTTGCACTTCCTTTTCTCGTGCTACTGACAGTCTTCTTGGTCGCTGACGAATAGGCAACTCATTCCCAGTATTTATTTTGTGTTGGACTAAACCAGTCTTTCCAATATCAGCTTCATTAGTAGAGAAAATATCAGCGTACTTAACTAACATTCTATTAGCCTTGTCAATCTCTTCCCTAGACAAGACATCTCGACAGTCTTCCAAAAGTGTTGACACGTTGACTCGTGCATCCTTGCTAATATTCGAAGTAGTCAAATCTTGGCATCGATGCATCCAATCCACATCTTCGCAAGTGCCAATCAGTGTGCCCTTATGAATCACATGTTGCTTACCACTTAGATTTAGCACACGTACTGCAGGGATGTTAGTGGTGCTTACTAGAGTCCGTGCGATCTTCCATGGGAGGTCATTATCTATCCTTTCAATAAGTACACACCGTTGTATTCGTCCGGAGTTATAAGGAAGACTAACTGGCATGATTGTTTCTGATCTGGGAGGAAGAACAACTTTCTTTAAGCTGTACACTTTTCCTGATGACGATCCTTCCATGAACAGTTCTTCTTGACTACATCTCAATACACCTTGGTTGATGTCGATCTCACAACAATTGTTCTTTATGAAGTCTAGGCCAAGGATGCAGTCGTCAACTATATCAGCCACAATGACGTTATGCAGGTAAACTTGGTTGCCCAACTTCAATTCCACCTTCTGTTCGCTTCGGACGGGTATGCGCTGACCAGTGGCTGTTACTAGGTTTATTTGCTCACGGTTACAAGTGATGTCCTCAGAAACCGATTTGCAAGTTGGGAACTGACAACTGTGCGAGAAGCTTCCGTATCAATCGTCAGCTTACATGACGTTCCGTTGATTTCACCTCTGATCACCAGGCTGTTCCCATCATGACTTTGCGAGATCGAAATTCTTGGGGCTCTTTGAACACCAGCCAGCACCCGCCCCGCAGTCCTGGCGTTTACTCGTTTCCCTGCTGTTGTTGGGCAGTACCTACTATCAGTCGCCCTAATCTTCTGAGGCCGATCGTATTCATTTCCTATGCTTCGCTTAGAGCAGCTGGACCGAAGGTGACCTTTTTCACCACAGGCGTAACACCTAGGGCTGTACCCCTTAAACCGGTCCCGCACAGGTGACGCCACAACCTCCCGGACCCGATGAGACCGATGATCTTGTCTCACAGCTCCACCTCCAAAGCATGGGCCAGAGCGTCCTTGAGAGTTTCATGTTGCCCAAGTCGCACAGCAGCTCTAACTTCGAGGTCACGAATGCCATCGATGAAAGCTTGCACCAGATTCCCATCCACGAGTGCAGGTGCAGACTGGTATGCCTTACGGACCAGTTTCTCAACTTCCAGAGCCCATTGTTGCAAGTTCTCACCGATGCGTTGGGCACGATCCTTAAGCTGTGCACGAAACACGTGCTCCAGGTGAGCGTCACCACATCTTGCCTCCAATGCCTCCAGCAGTTGCTTATAGGTTACCTTCTTACCGAGGGCTTCGAGGACGGTTAGAGCCTGGTCTCGAAGACCCAAAGTGAGCACGGTCATGCCTGTTCCTTAGTCCAGCCATTCGCCGTCATAACAGCCTCAAACTGGATCTTGTAGGCTGACCACGAAGATGTTCCATCAAACGGCAGTACTTTGAACCCCCGCACTGAAGGAGCAGCAGTTACTAAAGTCGCCACTCCGTCCCCAACTTTGAGGTTCCCTAATGCCTTCTTCACGTGGGCTATCTGAGTTTCGGCCTCAGTGATACAGTTCTCGTGTTGAAGAACCTGATCCTTCACAACCTTGAGTTCTTTGCCGAAGGTCTCATGAATGCCTTTTAACAAGAGCATCTGTTCCTCCCGGCGGCGAGCCTGGTCTTCCTTGTCCCGCTGCAGCTGTTCCTCTAAGTGGCGGGTTTGCTCCTCCTGCCAGCGGGCCTGCTCCTCCTGCCGGCGGGCCTGCTCCTCCTTGTCCCGCTGCAGCTGCTCTTCCAACCGGCGGGCCTGCTCTTCCTGGCGGCGGGCCTGCTCCTCCTTGTCCCGCTGTAGCCGCTCTTCCAAGCGGCGGGCCTGCTCCTCCTGACGGCGGGACTGCTCCTGGAGCATCGCCATTGGGGCCGTGATGTCTAGAGCTGCTGATGATGTGGACGGCGTGGCTTCCATCGCTGGCTGCTGACCTTCCGGTGTGGGCAGTTGTGCACCTCCAAATCGCCTCAGGTCGGCCTCTTGCTGACGCTGACTCCTAGTTCGGATACCTTCCGTGTCTTCCTTTGGTAAAACCGGCATACTTTAATCCCACTTCTGACTCCAAATTGTTACGAGCCGGGTATTAAATAATTAAAGATAGTTGGTTGATTACCAAAAAATAACACACTTTTTATTTTAAGTTTTATTAAGTTATGGAATCAGGCGTTACTTTGCGGAAATCCATGACATTAAATGCTATGAAATATATTTAGCTTTAATTCCGCGAGACAAATATCCAGGTCTGAAAGCAGGGCACAAATCCCACCGTCATGCATACTCACATGCACATATGGGTATCATGCATATGCACACATACAAAACAAGTGAGAAATAATTAGCATGCCATGCAACCAAACCTATACTCGACACGTGTTTCGCCCCTCCACGGGGCATCCTCAGGAGATGTTGACTCGTCGAGCGTTTGAGCTCAAATGAGCTAGCCGCACCGCTGTCGGCCCTTTATATACCGTTTCGATGACGCTATAATAAAGGTCGATACAATGTCATAAGACATCTGTGCCGAACTACCTGCAATCATACTTAGAAGTGGTGATGGAATTAAGTTTGTTTGGTCATTCAACAGTGTATATGCATTATTATTGTTATGTTTTGATATTTCTAACTGTTCCAACATACTCAGCCGGAAACCCTTATCGCAAACATGCAGAATGTTATAGGTATTGTTGCCGCTCAAGGAGTGGCCGGTGTCGATTAAATGTTTTGCGAAATGTGATTTATCTGGATGGCCATTTCTGTGAGCGGCAACATGTTCCCTGTACCTAATTTCGAAACTACGGCCTGTCTGACCCACATAGACCCCGGTGCAATCATTGCATACTAATTTGTAAACTCCGGATTTTTTTTGAATTCTCTAATTTATCTTTACCGTTACATAGTTTACGCAAGTTATGATCCGATCGAAAAGCTACGTAAACATTGTGTTTTCTTAGAATATTCGCGATTCTATCTGAAATTGGGCCTATGTAAGTGAGACTCCCGACATTCTTGTTAATTCTTTCGGGGTTACATGCATAAAGTGCTGAGCGAGCCCGGTCATTCTGCTTTTTCTTAATTATATTATCAACTAGCGACCCGCCCCGGCTTCGCACGGGTGGATTTCAGATGCCCCCGCCGACGACACGATTCGTGCATTTTAAATCTGTAATATCTTCGAATATATTCATTTAAATTAGATACTGTAAAGGGCCATTTTGATCTATATTAAATGCACAATGTATTTAATTTACTTAATTGTATAAGGATTCATTCTGTATTGCTTAAAATAACTTCGTAAATAAGCCATTATTTCTCGTAAAAAGAAAGGAATAAAAAATGGTTGTTGTGGGTTATCCCTAAGAGATAGACATATACCGTCGCGGACGTTTTTGTAGTACTTTTTAAGGTTTACAATACTGTAGTACATTATTTTGATCTATCTCGTATGGTGCAACCAGCGTTTGCAATGTAAGCGCAAAAAATTTGTTTATTTGCTACATCACATTAGATACCTCGAAAATTAACAGTGTTTTCAAACTATATTATGCATTTATTATACATAAAAACCTTCTATCTATTAGAGAAACCCGCATCAAAATCCGTTGCGTAGTTTTAAAGATTTAAGCAAACAAAGGGACATAGGGACAGAGAAAGCGACTTTGTTTTATACTATGTAGTGATAACTTGTTTAGTGTAACCGTTTGAAGTCGCGATTTGATACAATATTTTGACTTCTTTTGCGTAATTATCCGTGGACAGTGGGAGTGACATTAAACGGTGGACATAGCTGCGGAAGGCTGCTAGTTTATGCTGTAGTGGGTGACAGGATGAAGCGGGAATCGTTGTGTCCGTGTATGTGGGCTTTCGATAAATTTGGAAATCAAGTTTGTTATTGACTCTTGTGATTGTTAGATCCAAAAAATTAAGGGACTGATTTGATTCTAATTCTAATTTGAATTTAATTTTGGGGTGGTGAGTGTTGAGCGTATTTACGAAAATATCCAATTGACGATTAGTACCTGTCCAACAGATAATTACGTCATCCACATATCTATAATAAAACAGAATGTTGGGCTGGCCCACCACATATTTACATTCGAAGTAGTCCATAAATATTTCCGCCATTAGTGGACTTAAAGGTGATCCCATTGCTAGACCCTCTTTTTGGCGATAGTATTGGTTATTGAATCGAAAGTAATTTTGTTCCATGCAAATACGTGTGAGGTTAATTAGGTCATTTACTTCTCCTGGATGTAAACTTTGCCTCTCCAAAAGTAGGCACTCTTCAAATGGAATATTTGTAAATAAACTATCTACATCTAGTGATAATAATTTCGAATTGTGGGGGGTGTTAATATTTTGTATTTTTTTAGTTAAATCTAAACTATTTTTTAAACTGTACTGTGGTTTAAAAGATGCCTTTGCCTTTAGTAAATTGTTTAGATATTTGGCTAAATCGTATGTCGGGGCACCAATGTAAGAGACAACGGAGCGAATTGGGATGTTGTCTTTATGAGTTTTTGGTAAACCATACAAAAAAGGAGATCGTGGGTTCATTGGAATTTTATATTTTAACTGGCCTGGAGAAATGTACGACATGTTATTAATTGCATTCTTTATTTCTAGAGTGATTTTTTTGGTAGGGTCGATAGTAAGACGTTCAAAATCTTCCCCCTGGATAACGTCGTTAACCCTCTGGTGGTATGCAGTTTTATCCAAAATGACTACTGTATTGCCTTTGTCGGCTTTAGTAATTATTAAATCATTTTGAGTAATTTTGTGGTGTTGTGTCCACCGTTTAATGTCACTCCCACTGTCCACGGATAATTACGCAAAAGAACTCAAAATATTGTATTAAATCGCGACTTCAAACGGTTACACTAAACAAGTTATTGATAATTTATTTAAGAAAAAGCAGAATGACCGGACTCGCTCAGCACTTTATGCATGTACCCCCGAAAGAATTAACAAGAATGTCGGGAGTCTCACTTACATAGGCCCAATTTCAGATAGAATCGCGAATATTCTAAGAAAACACAATGTTTACGTAGCTTTTCGATCGTATCATAACTTGCGTAAACTATGTAACGGTAAAGATAAATTAGAGAATTCAAAAAAATCCGGAGTTTCCAAAATTAGTATGCAATGATTGCACTGGGGTCTATGTGGGTCAGACAGGCCGTAGTTTCGAAATTAGGTACAGGGAACGTGTTGCCGCTCACAGGAATGGCCATCCAGATAAATCACATTTCGCAAAACATTTAATCGACACCGGCCACTCCTTGAGCGGCAACAATACCTATAACATTCTGCATGTTTGCGATAAGGGTTTCCGGATGAGTTTGTTGGAACAGTTAGAAATATCAAAATATAACAATAATAATGCATATACACTGTTGAATGACCAAACAAACTTAATTCCATCACCACTTCTAAGTATGATTGCGGGTAGTTCGGCACAGATGTCGTTGTGACATTGTATCGATCGTGATTATAGCGTCATCGAAACGGTATATAAAGGGCCGACAGCGGTGCGCTAGCTCATTCGAGCTCAAACGCTCGACGAGTCAACATCTCCTGAGGATGCCCCGTGGAGGGGCGAAACACGTGTCGAGTATAGGTTTGGTTGCATGGCATGCTAATTATTCAGTTCCAGTACAGTTCCGAAAGTAGAAATCAGTCAGACGTAGTAACTGGTTTGATGTTATTATCTTCCCTTCCTATTAAAAATAAAATAAAAATGTATTCTAGATCAAAATAAATGCCTTTAACCTTTCAGCGTATCTAAGAGAAGGTGGTCGGAAATGCCTCTACGATAAGAAAAAGGAGATCTTACCCTGCATGTTAAACATTAGAGAAACGAACAGTAATAACACAGTAAGTAATTTGTAGTAAGTTTTTTTTAAATGTTTGTTATCAAACAACTTTTCGCCCCAAGCCTCACCTGCATGCGGCACATTCCACTGAGCTACGCACGAGGCTCTGGAGACTGACTGATGCTGATGGCGGTTAATCTATTAAAATAGGTGCAGCTAAATACTACAGACCGGTGACGAATAACAGCGTTACCAGTGAGACAAGTTGCACACTGCAAACGTCAACCCGTAGAACCCGCGTGGCATCCAGCAAATTCTTAGCAGAGATCTCTAAATGCATACGCAACTAACGCCACGGCCCCGTGTGCTTTAGCCCCACTAGTCCTGGTTAAGATGGCAACCACGGTAACGGTGGGGTAGGAGATGCTAAGAATCTCCGGGACACAAATATTTACATATCATACAAACATTTGGTCCGACCCGGGAATCGAACCCGAGGTCTCAGCACAGCAGTTACATACGTTTCCACTGCGTCACCTATGGTGTCATTACAGCCGGACCGGTCCATTTCTGCTAAAGCCTCTCTAAAGGAAAGGAATATTGCTAGAAATGGTGTAACCATAAAAAAAAACAAAAAGACTATTTTTTAGCAAAATATATGCATTTACTATAATTACCCAAAGAAACAGGCATGAGTGTATGAAACCTGTATACATATACATAGGCATACATAGTATACTAGTACGTGTAATTATCTTTTATATATTGTTAGCGACTCGTCTCAACTTCGCACAGATGAGAATCTTTGAAATTATCGGTTTTTCTCAACCATAATGATGCATGTATTCTACATATAAATTCAATTCCTTCGTCTCGACTAACTCTCTTTGTTGACGGAATTTAAATTCGAGGAGTTGTTACTTTCAAAGGTATTAGCGTACAAAAACTAACTTCATTTTATGGGTATTTCTCAAGTAACTCATTATTCAGTTGACTTCGGTGGCTGATTTTTTTTTTCTAAATTTCAATATATTAGTAAGAAATTAAAAAACTATATTTTATTTGGAAAATATCTGTACTGGAGGCACTCTTCTTGGATGAACGGTTACGAAGAAATTTAATTTTTAAAAAATGGCGTCTACCGAAATCAACTTTATTTTCACCGAAATCAAAAATGTTAATTATGTTTTCATATTATTTACATAGTAGTTCTATATTTAATAAAAAATGTATTATAATATAAATTTAAGTAAGCAAAACTAATACCGTTAAGGGACTTCTGATATATATTACAATAAAACAATTATTTGATTAATTACACGTTGTTTATTACGTTACATAAACTTACTACAATTAAGTAACTTTGGCATGAAGCTTAAAAAAGTTAAGTGTATAGTTCCTACTTCTTCATTTCTTAAATCAAAAAGGTGGAGCCTTTACATTTCTCTGTAATTCATACAAGATGTATAAATTACATAAATATTCATGCGGTATTTCAGTCTACGTATCTCTCATCAACTCTTGCTATCTGGCTTTTTATTAGTCTCTAGAGCCGGTCTAGCAGTCCAATGTCTATAACGGCCTCATGGACGAAAGGCAATAGCGATGGGATCAATCATCTTAGGGGCGCTACCTTTACCAGTTCTTTCCATCGTTTCGCGAACGGTTGTCGAGGGAATGGCTCGAGGGTGGATCACTGTGTCGCTCAATTTCTCACAGGCCAAGGTAACTTTAAGAGCAAACTACACTCTTTTAAATTAGTCGATTCACCTTTGTCACACATTGTGGCAACGCTCAACACCTGATTCTAGCAATTAACAGTCAGCTCATCATGTCCTCTGGGAATGTAATTTTTGGTACAATGAACGTAACATAATGCTATTCAAGCTTACAATTAACATCTGGGGCGGTATACTATGTCAATCTTGTGTTAACTTCGATGAATTTCCGCGCGTTTAGGCTATTCTACCATACATACTATAGTAATCGAATAAAGCTCACTTAGGACCCATAATTTTCTTATCCGTGGTATTTCCCGGTTTGAAAAAGGTGTCTGCCTATTTTGACTTCATTTTGTCTACCTCTTTACTAAATAGGGAACTGGACTTTTATTATTTCCAACTCCTCCGGTTTTCTTCTTATTAGTTTCGTTGCGGGTTCCAAGACAGTTTATTTTCCCTGGGACTTGCCGAGTGTCATAACTCGGTGTGTTCGTGGGTCACTGCTGTTGATCCTGGTGTACAGGAGTTACAGTGGCGGGTGTGAGGGCGGGATTGGTCCCATTAGCCTTTAGAGTCAAAGGCAACTCCCTATCAGTCATAAGAGCTGGCAACTCCAGTCTGTGAGTTTGAAGCAAAACTGGCATCACTAGATGGACACAATGGTACTGAAAATTCTCGATAAGTTTTAATACGTTGTGTTAAAGAAGATGAAATGACTGACTGACTCTATAGTAATAAATCACTGAAGGAACTCGATTGAGTGGTAAGCCGAGTCCTTACTACCGGTGGCATTAATTAGCGTTGTTATAAAAGTTTCAGTTGCGATTGTGAAGTTATCAAAGGATCATCATTTGTATCGACTACTTCTGGTATGACAATCAAATCTTCTTCAAGGCATTTCAACTCTCTGAGCCTTTTTTCCGATTAAGTTTGTCCGAAGATATTCTACTCCTCTCTCTATGTATGCGTTGTTAACGACGAATTAATTCACTAACAGGCTTTCCTTCATTCTCCCTTTGATAATAACGCTTCCTGTCTTTTTCCTTGTGTATTGCGTAAAGTTCTGGATGACTCTTGATTCGGGCTTTGCGACATCTTAGCCAATCTTTTCTTAGCCAAGTGACCTTGCTTAGAATCTGACAAAATGACAATACTAGAACAAGATAAATATTTTATGATTTACGGTCTTAAAAGTTAGTAGAAGGTGGACACATTTAGTAGAAGGTGGACACATTGCCACGGAAAACACCGAATTCAAAACCACTGCAATCAAAATATTAAGGTATTTTGTAAATAACTAAAAAAATAATTTAAAATGCTAATATTTACATTTTCTACTAAAATTTATTACATGTAATACATACTATTTTTATATTTTAAATATGATAGTTTAAAGTATACATGAAAAAAAGGGTTCACCGAAATAAAATTTTTAGTATACCAAGCCAGCGAAAATAGTTACTTACCTCTATAAAAAGGTGACCATAAGACGTACAGCCATAGTTTCTTCGATGCTGTCGCGACACGACTGATGCTTCAGCCAACGCCAATAACTATCCTCACAGACAGTTTAGTTAAGAAATATGAGCAGATCGGTGCGCGCCACTGATATCAACTCAAAACGTCGGACGTGTATACAATCTGTTGTATCTTCTCTTTTGTTGCATATATTAATTTAATAAAAATATAAAATGAACAAATAACTATATGGTCATTTGTGAACACATGCAAAATAGCGTAATTTGCTAAAGGAAAAAAATAAAAAAAATAATTTTCGCTGCAACGTAGGGTTCGGACGCGCCACCGAAGTCAATATTTTAGTAACTTTTATTTTTTTATACTTACTTCTACTTAATTTATCTAAAAAAGGACATAGGCCCCCCCTATTACTTTCAAATTTTCTATTACATATAAAAAAATGAAAATAGTAAGTAATCAATTCAAAGACATTTCGATCTGGACACGTTTTTTCAAGCGTTCGGAGAATGACCCTTATACTAAGTAAAGATAGTTTAATTAAAATATTATATTTTATTCAGATGATGAAAGACACGATTGAAAAAGTTGTAACAAACTGCATAGCCAAGCAGGTAAAGACTTGCAATAACACGGCACTAACCAAGATATCACAGGAATTCGCAGAGTTCACCCATTTCTTTCATCCAGTAAGTCAGGTTAAGGTGAGTTATCAGAACGTTGGGCAGTTTCAAATCTATTTCGTATAGTAGTAGCTAATAAGTTTTATGATTAATATTTATAAAGCAATCAATGCTAGACTGTCCTGTGTGGTAACGGAACTAGCCTAGCCAGCGTATTTTTTTAATTTCAATAAAAGTTCTATGACCAGCATGACGTTGATGATGATAATAATAATAAACTTTATTTCTCTCACAAGGAAGGTACAATTTTAGTTACAGTATATCTAGGTAAAAACTATTAAGTTTCTAAAAAATTCCTTAGAGAGAGCTGCTGTCTATACTAGGCCTGTGTGACAGATCTCCATGCTCACCCTACAGCCGACATTTTTTTTTACGTTATTAATTACATACAAACCAACTGTACTATGATTTGTAGCGAAGTACCAAAACTTATTTGTTTTTACCTTCACAGACGTGGCACAATCCTAACGCAGCGAATGGAATTACATTATCGGCAGGAATCATCTTAGTTACATTAATCGCATTATTTATATAAAAAAGCAACAGACCGGGCTCTGCGGTGTTCCTTGGGAGAGGCCTGTGTCCAGCAGTGGACTGCAACGGGTTGATGATGATGATGATATAAAAAAACATCCAATATACATACACTTAGGTTGTCTGGAATAAATCGCCGTGAGCGATTAGACCGCCAATTATTACGTCTACAACTCTGTTACTCATCTTTTGTTATGTTTTTTTACATTTTATGTACACAATAAAGATATAAATAAATACCTGAACAAATGTGAATATATAATTTTATTTCGGGTAATAGGGTGAAGCAATTTATATACCTTGGTCATTTGGTAACTACCGACCTCCAAAGACGATGCAGACATTGAACGCGAAAGTAGAGCGTTGTCCATAAGAGCGAACATGTTGGCTCGCAGGTTTGCCAGATGCTCACACCAAGTGAAAATCACGTTGTTCCGTGCTTACTGTACATCGCTTTACACTGGCGGCCTTTGGGCGAGGTGTACTCAAAAAGCGTACAGCGCTTTGCGGGTGCAATACAACAACGCGTACCGGGCGTTGTTGGGGCTGCCTCGTTTCTGTAGTTCATCAGGAATGTTTGCCGAAGCCAGGGAGGATTGCTTTTACTCCACGATACGAAAGCGATGTGCATCCTTGCTCTGCAGAGTGCGATTCAGCCCCAATCGGATTCTGGCTATGATAGCTGCCAGGCTCGACTCCGCCTTTAAGAACCATTGTTGTAGGGTTCATATAGAAAAGTAAGGTATTTTTATTGTTTTTTTATTGTTGTTTAATTATTGTTATTTTTATTATTGTTTCATTTTTCAATTATTATTTTTTTGCATTGCTATGTCTCGGGATTGTGTTTTTAATATTTTAACTAAATTTTTAATATAAGCATTTTTTATTGAATTAATTTATATTTGATTTTTATTATTCTATGAATTAATTATTGTTATTTTATTATTCTTTTTATTTGTTAAATACGTAATATTTTGTATGGGTCCGAGATACCTGAAAATAAAGAGATTTTATTATTATTATTATTTATTTCTTTTATATTCATAAATAATATCTATCAGAAATGCTTCACACGTTTATGTCGACACGTGCCGTATTGTCACAACCCGTAGATCAATATATATAAAAATATTAAAAAAAAATACGTGTGGCACTCGGGGACTGCCGCGGTAAAGCTATCGCATAGCATTTTTTATCAACTTATGCAATTATAAATTTTTTTTAAGCAGTATGTTCGTGCGTGACAGACAGACAGACAGACAGAAACATTCATTGATTCGTCGTTCGGAGCAGCTCGTCTCAATCCGTGCGAGCTTCGGGTGTCAGGTTTTTTTGTTACGTTACGGAATTTCTGCACAAAGGCCCCAAAGCCCGCGATAAAAGATAGCTTTTTAGATTAGCTACAGAAACGAGGCAGCCCCAACAACGCCCGGTACGCGTTGTTGTATTGCACCCGCAAAGCGCTGTACGCTTTTTGAGTACACCTCGCCCAAAGGCCGCCAGTGTAAAGCAATACCTTAAAATATATAAAAGAATCGCTGAAATGTATGTACGCGCATAACTTCCGATCAGTTGCACCATTTTTTTATATGTTCACACTAACAATAGATAAGACAAGGGTTGTATAGAAGAAAATCAACAGCATTTTTCAGAAATTTAGAAAATATTGACGGAAGAAAAATATGGCAACACGAAGTTTGCCGGGTCAGCTAGTTTTGTGTAATTAGTAAGTAGCTTAACATAATATATTGTGGGTCAAAAAAAAATAAACAATATGCCCAGACAGTATAACTGAAAAAGCGATGAAACGCAAAATTATCATTTCTGAATGTAACGACAAACCTAACTAGGTACGAATTTATGTCTGTACTGATTAGGGAATGCAATCTCGTTCTCTCGCGAGATCTCGTTTTTGCGAGATCTCGGCCTTTTTTAGCGAGATTGATCTCGGCTGAAAAATGCGCGAGATCTCGCGAGTTTAACGAGATTGCACTCGAGCATAAAAACGTCTTATTCGAAGCGTGGCAGCGCGCGAAATGTGTTTGTATCAATTGTTAATTAATCTCTAATTTCTAATAGATCTCTGAGTAGGTATAGTTTTCTTTAATTGATAATAATATCTGAGTTTAATAGTCAACTCAACTTAGTTAATGAGATTCATTTTAGTTTTTGACTTCTTGTTGTTTTGTTATAAAATAACTGTTTTATTATTAGAATCCTTTGGTTTGAAGAAGAAGAGTGGTTGTTTATTTAATTTCTTATTGGATTAGATACGTCAAAGTTTACTACTTACATAAAAATGTATTTAAAAAAATATAGATAGATACGTCAAACAATGTTAAATACATTACAGTTTATTGAAAAAAATTGTAAAAATAAATGTTTATTTCATAAAACCTATAATACTTTTTTTTTTTTTCCTTTTTTTTTCAAATATTGTGATTATTTTCAAGAATAAACACACAAAACTGCCAATCTCGCGAGATCTCGAAATTGGCGAGATCTCGCGGTATTGTTATTAATAAACTCGCGAGATCTCGCAAGAGCCCGAATCTCGCGAGATTGCATTCCCTAGTACTGATATGCGACATATTGTACTAACAACCTATTAGGGTAAGAGTACTAGTAGTTGACCATGTTCCTATAGTTGACCACTCACCACTCACACGTAACCAATAAAATAAGAATTCGCGGCATATTTTTAAACTGATTCCATATTTAAGATACAATACTGCACGCTTTTGGGCGGACCTTTAACCCGGCCCAAGGCGAAATAGAGTCCTCTTCTCTATTTCTCACTTGGGTAAGTACTGACCGGCGCGTCCTCGTCGCGGGGGTGGGCACCACATGCTTCAGTAGGCCGGAGTATGCAGGTGGCGGAGTTCGGCAGGGACCCTGTCCTGTGGGGTATAACGCAGGACCTTTACCAAAACCAGCAGGCGACCTCGGTGGAGTATCATGCCTGCCTGCGCTAGTCCTGCACAGTCGAGTGCCGTAAGCCAGGATGAAGGAGTCCTGGAGGGTTGAGCTGATTGGGGTCGGGGTTAGATACTCGATGAAGCAAAACGCCCTCTTTGGTCCGGAATTCAGGCGAAACGGTAGCCCTGTAGCTAGCCACCACAGGGAAATAAACACGCGTCCCGTACGGATGAGGCGGTACGGTTCGCAGACGAGGTTCGGGGGGGGGGTGTTCTTCGGGAGAACACTGAGGCTCGGCCATGCTGACGGAGCGAGGACAGGCGGCACATCTGGGGGCCGCATGTCTGCAGTTCCTGATGTCGCGCATGAGTCCCAACCCAACGACCCTATACCTCTCGGGTATTCCTGGTGTCCTTAGGGACATCCCCAAAGGTGCGGGCTCCACGGAGGGTGGGAAGCTCGAGAGGTGAAATATATACATAAATAAAAAATGGACAACACAAAAACGAAAACCCCAAATGTGGACGGTACGGCAGCAGCTGGACCGGACACCCCAAAGGTGAAAGGTACGGCAGCAGCTGGACCGGACACCCTAAAGGTGCAAGGTACGGCAGCAGCTGGACCGGACACCCCAAAGGTGAAAGGTACTGCAGCAGTTAGACCGGACACCCCAAAGGTAGAAGGCACGGCAGCAGCTGGACCGGACACCCAAGGAAGAGGTCCAGTAGGACCTCCTTTCTTAACACGAGCCTTCAGGGAAGCTTCGGCGACCCAGGAAGGCAAACACAAACAGCCTCGTGTCGGCGCCGCTATGGTACCGACACCGAAGACAAAACCGACCGCGGAGGGCAGAAAGGTCGCTGGTAAGCCGGTGACCAGGACGCCTAACGCGAAAACACCCGCTGGACGGGTACAGCCTTTAACGAGCTCCACGAGCTCAGGCCGGACCCGGCCAGCCCCCGCAGCTGTTCCGGATGTGGCTCGACCCACTAACCTGGAGCAGACCAAGGGGAGGAGGTCTCAACAAGGCGAACCAGCCACGGACCTCAGCCTGTCCGGGTGGCAGGTCGCCATGTCCATGTCGGACACTGACACGCCTCCGGTGCCTACCCCAAGGCAAGGTACCCGTCCGCAGGGGGGGAGTGATGCGTCCGCTGAACCCTCAGCGCCGCGACGCCCACCTCCTCCCAAGGGCAAAGGGGCGCAAGCAGGACCTCAGGGTGATAGTACCCAGGGGGGCCGGTACTCCGCCAAAGGGGCGCGTCTCGACGAGACGATATCTCCGAGAGGCGAGCCAAAGAGGCGGAGGACCGGACCACCAGGGGAAGCCGCTCAGATTGACTACGCGAGCGCGATCAAGGCGGACCTAATGGCGGCGGTAACCACTGCGGCCATGGAAAACCTAAGCCTTAGTCAGTCTGAAGAGGTCCAAAAACTCATTGAAGAACTGCTGTTCGAGGAGTCGATGAAGCCGGGCAGCAGCAATTCAGATGGCCCAGCGTTTCGGGGAATGCCGATATTGACCGACGGCTACCTGAGACTCTGGTGCGAGAACCAGCCTACGCTGGAATGGCTGAAGCGCAGCGTGGCCAGCATCACCCTTCCCACGGGGGAGAAGTTGGTGGTAAAGCGCCCGAGCGAGATGACGAAGCGGGTCCGCTGCGGCATCTTGCTCCCTGGGGTCCACGAGGACCACAGGAAGGTAGCATACATGCTGCGCTTCCAAAACCGGTCGGCAGGGCAGGCCGGGCAGACATCGAAAGATGGCTCCTGCTAAAGATGGACAGGCAAGCGTCGGACACATTTGCTGTTGTCAGCATCCCGGAGACGGTGGTAAATCCCCTGGTCGAGCACGGGCGCCGGCTCAGCTTTATGCTGGGAACGGTGTACGTCAAGTTCCAGGGGCTCCGCGGCAAGTTTTTGGAGCATCCACCAGCCGAAGCCGACTCCAGGGATGCAGAAAACAGTGCCTGCACCCTAACGATGGACACTGCGGAGGAGGCAAAAGATGCTGTCGACATAGTCGCGGCACCTGAGTCTCAGGCTCCGACGCGGTCCGCCCCCGCCTCCGATGCGGAAGAAGAAGATCTTCTTCGCGACCGTACGGACAGTGGGGGTGGGTGCGCGGAGGAGCTACGCAGGTTGGCCATCCAAAAGGAGAGCGGAGCCGAGGACGAGGACATGGCAACGGAGGAATCTGATTCCAATGGCGCTGTCTCATTCCTCGGCGTGTAGCATCCTCCAGGCTAACCTCCACCACAGCTGACTCAGGCGCGAGATGAGGAAGCAACTCAATAGAGCGATGAACACCGGCACAGACCAGGACTGGGATAAACACAAGGCCACCAAGTCCAGGTACAAAAAATGACTCAGATACATTAGTACCAACTCATGGCGGAACTTCTGCACAAATATTGAGTCTACTGCACAGGCCAACAGGGTAAGGAAAGTTCTCTCCAACAACTCAGCCATATCACTGGGGTCCTTACGAAAGCCAGACAACTCCTTTACCACCTCGGCGGAAGAGGCGGAACGTACTCTGGTAACAACACACTTCCCGGACTTTATTCTAATCCCGCCCACACGCCCACCACTGTAACTCCTGTACACCAGGATCAACAGCGGTGACCCACGAAAACACCGAGTTATGACACTCGGGAAGTCCCAGGAAAAATTTAACTGTCTTGGAACCCGCAACGAAATTAATCAGAAGAAAACTGGAGGAGTTGGAAATATAATAAGTCCACTTCCCTCCTTAGCAAAGCGGGAGACAAAATGGAGTCAAAATAGGCAGACGCCTTTTTCAAACCGGGAAGCCCCACGGATAAAAAATATTATGGGTCCTAAGTGAGCTATATTTGATTTCTATAGTATGTATGGCAGAATCGCTTAAACGCACGGAAATTCACCGCAGTTGACACAAGATCCCCATAATATACTACCCCAGACGTCATTTGTAAGCTATTTAGCATCATGTTACGTTCATTGTACCAAAGACTACATTCCCAGAGGATATGATGAGCCGACTGTTCACAGCTAGAATCAGGTGTTGAGCATTGACACAATGGTGAATCGACTAATTTAAATGAGTATAGTTTGCTCTTAAAGTTACCGTGGCCTGTAAGAAATTAAGCGACACAGTGATCTACCTCGAGCCATGTCCTTGACAACCGTTCGCGAACAGATGGAAAGAACTGGTAGAGGTGGCGCCCCTTAGATGATTCGTCCCATCGTTGCTGCCATTCATCCAAGAGGTCGTTATAGACATTGGATTGCTGTTGAAACAACCTTATGATTTTACCGCGGTCTCGTATGCCCAAAAAATCGCATTCCATGTTTTGTAGTGTGGAATAGTACATGGCTGCACGTCTTTGCACCTCGAGATCGACCGGAAGAACACCTGCCAACACCGGTAAAGCCTCAGTGCTAACCGTCCTATATGCCTTGCACAAGAAAATCAATGCAGGTCGTTGGCCTTGTAACAGTTTGCGACGTACAGCACCTACAGTCGCCCTATCTGCCCATACAGGAGCACCATAGCAAATAGAACCCAAATAAGTAGCTCCATATATGATCTTTAGTGTATTATATGACAGACCCCATGTCGCAGTTGATATCCTCGTCAGTGCAAAGAAACTCTTTTTAGACTTTTCATAAACTGTTCTAATATGTTCAATAAATGGAAAATTTCTTTCTAAAACCAATCCCAAATAACAAACCGAGGTTTTATTTTTAATAGTAATATTTTCAAATTTAATACACGGCGGTGATTTGAGGTTACCTTTCAGAAGTAGCTGGAAGGTTTTGTTTGGTGCAAACGTCAACCGATTACGCCCACCCCACCGAGATATTAAGTCCAAACATTCACTGGCCAGCCTCTCAAGCCCCGTTCTAGTATCCGACTCTATCAATAACAAACCGTCGTCCGCGTACGCATTCAGGGTACATCCGGACGGCACAGGCATTGCCAGAAAATCGTCGAAGCCTATGTTCCACAAGTATGGTCCCAGCACTGACCCTTGAGGACACCCCATCGTAAGCGCCTTCGACACAGAATGATGCCCAAGTCTCAATTTAGTAGTACCTTGTAAGAAGTACGAGGAGATAAGGGAATAAATATTTTTAAAGCAACCTCTTAATTTTAATTTTAGCAATAGCATGGGCCACCACGCATTGTCAAAGGCGCCAGATATATCTAAGAAGATGCCTAAAACGTATTGAAAACTTGACTCGGTGACAGTTTTCCTTACAGATATAACCGCATCAGTTGTCGATTTTCCCAACGTAAAGCCGAATTGTCTATCATGAAATTTAACTCCACCCGGTAGAAGTCGTGGTACTACAAGACGCTCCAAAAGCTTTTCCAGCGATGGTAACAGTGTTATGGGTCGATAGGATTTAGGATCGTCCGGCGGCTTATCGCCGCTTTTTGGTATTATTCGAATATTACCGCACCGCCAAACACTAGGAAATACTCCTTCCGCAATGCAACGTTTAAAAACTGTTAAAACCGTATCACCCGAAAGTTTACAAGCTTCTTTTATCATTTTGTTTGATATTTTATCGTCGCCCGAAGCCTTATTTAGTGGTAATGACCTAACAATACTGAGGAATTCGTCTGAAGATGGTAAGTCAGACATTGGAGACAATGGTGGTTCAATAGCCCACTGCCTAATTTGTCGGTGATAATCCGTGTCATCCTCCGGCCGATCGTCAGGCACAAGTGATTCTAAAAGATATTCTGTGGTTTGTTCTACTCCTGTAGTATAACTATTATTAATTTTGATGTTCTGTACGTATGCAAGGTCGATTGATCTATTTGCTTTAAATTCATGATACAAAGGTGACCAGGGACCCTCTCTATCGAGTTTATCAACAAGTTTACGTATTAAATTTCCCTTTGATTTCTCCACAGCAGCTCTATAATGAGACCTGGCAACTCTAAGAGCAATAAGAGCATTATTGTAAATATCTCCTGTTACGTTACGCTTTTTAATGTCATTTAGTTTTTTACGAGCTTTCCGATAGATTCTACGTAATTCGACTAATTTATAATTCCACCAATCACATCTACGAGTGTTAGTTATAGACCCACGGCCGATACAAACATCAGCACAATATGTGAAAGTATCTGATAATATGTTTGCGCTTTCCTCAGCTGATAGACCACTGCGACTGAAGTCTTTGGCATGTACTGCAAAGAGTGAACCAAATAACTTCGAATCCAAAACTAAGCGATCTAATTCTGACGTGGCTATTTTATCATTATGAAGATTTAACTGGCCTATTGAGATATTATCCATTTATTAAAAAGGTACTACAACTACTACTGTATAAGCTATTCAGTAATTAGTATTTAGGATTAGCTGCTCTAATTTAAGTTTATATGTGGAACAGTCTTGTGATCCACATCGATGGTCACATGGTTTTTTGTACCGGCTGCATTGTGGATAAGGACCCGGATAAGGACACACCAGATTTTAAACCGAAATGCGGTTTAAAATCTGGTGTGTCCTTATCCGGGCAAGCCCTTGTATCGTGGCTGGCCGCGCAATTAGCACACGTAGGAGTTTTAATAGTGCAAAATTTTTGAACATGACCGAATTGTTGACAGTTTAAGCAACGAACTACTTCTAAGTCGTCTATAAACCTACATGTGGCCCAGTCTATATATAATTTATCTTTTGTGCTAGCCAAGTGTTTCCTAACCTCTGTCTCTAATTCTAAGCCTATCCATTGACGTCCGTTTTCCAGTTTACGATGCCTGACAATTTTGGTCGTTTTTAAAAAATCGCTTTCGCTTAATTTTAATTCGTCCTTGATATTCTGACGATATAAAGCTGTTAGGAAGGTACGATCCTCCATAGAACCGGGCACGTCTTTTACAATTATACGGGGCCTTCGGCCTTTCGGCTTTTCTAAGCGTAAGCCTACAGATTTAATGGCGTTTACTGCTTCTAGTTTTTTAAGCTGCCGTTCATTTGCGACCCGCAACACGACGCCTGCCTTTGCGGTTTTTTTGACGCCTACAATTTGAAAACCTTCGTCGCTAGGTTTAATAGCCTTCATGAGAGCTTCTTTTGTAGCTGACGAAGTTGCATAGTCCGCTGAACGTTCCGTAGTAGGATACGCAATAACACACGGCCTAGATACGCGCGCCTCAGCGGACACCGGACACGGGGCTGATCCAGGTGGTAAGCGAAGCCTAAGCTTGTCCGCGTACGTCAAGCCCGGCTGTTGAACGGCGACACACCCCACCTGGCGCTCGAGATTCGCTAATTTCGTTTCATTGCTAGCAGATTTAATTGCCAACAATGAGACGATACCGGTAATCCGCTGGGTTACGTCCATAATGGCGGTCCTATTCCCCACATTCATTCGCGACCTCTGATCGTTTACCAATTCGTTAATTTTTGCCGAATATTCGGTTGCCTGAGACACCAACTCAAAATAATCATACTCCCCACAGTTATCACGACCACTAAGAGACGAAACACTCTCGCCCAAGTCCGAAGCCCTAATTCGTTCAGTTCTACTTTCATTTGACGATAAATTTGATGGCGACATTCTACCAAACAATTTATTTCCGGTTGGTGTTCGAAATTCATTTGTACCACCGGGATCCGGCAACTCGCCAACAACTGACATGGCCAAACAAAAACACACCAGACAATAGAAATATCAATAAAAAACAACTTCAAAATCAAAAAACACGAAAAGAAAATTAATACAAACAAAATATTACCTACCTACCTTTAAGAATAAAAATAAATTGACTTACCGATAGCCGTAGTAAAAGAAACTAACACAATATTTGTATTTACTATACACAAAAACAATATTTAAATTATTAAAACGCGACGTCACACGTGAACCGTACAGAGCCGCGGAGGGAAGGGGTATTATTGGATAACAGTCGTGAAGCTTAGTTGGAGGCCTTTGAGCGGCTTGTGAACCGGCCTCCCGGACTGTAAAATAATCAGTCCAGGCGGATGGCCAGATGAAGAAACCATCCCAACGGAGGAGGAATGGCAGCTGGCCCACAAGGTAATCGACCCATATAAAACGCAATGGGCAATCGACAGTTTTGACTCATTTAAATCTCCAGGCCCGGACGGGATCTTCCCAGCCCAGCTTAAATGGGGAGGGAAGGCACTTACTCAACGGTTGACCTACGTCCTGGGAGCCTGTCTGGCACACAGATATGTGCCAAGACAGTGGAGAGATGTCAGAGCAATCTTCATACCAAAACCAGGTAAAACCGACTACTCGGATCCCAAATCCTTCAGACCTAGCCTCTTTCCTCCTAAAAACACTGGAGAGGTTATACGACAGGCACCTGAGGGAAACGGCGCTGACACAAGCACCACTACACCCGAACCAACATGCCTACAGTCCAGGTAAATCAACAGAGTCGGCCCTTTATGCGGTCACAACCAAAATTGGTTGTGTAAGGGGGTGAACCACAATCTTTTGCTCCCAGCCAACCTCACCTGCACGCGGTGCACCCTGCTGAACGACACACGAGACTCTGGCGACCGACTGATGGCGGTATATCCATCCGAAGAGGCGTATCTAAATACAATAGGCCGGTGACGGGCAGCAGCGTCACCGGTGCAACAAGCTACGCCCTGCGATGACCAACCCGCCTGCCCAGCGTGGTGATTATGGGCTAAAACCCTCCATGAGTATGCAACAAAAGCCACGGCACCCAGTTCCCGGCAGTCTCGCTATTCCTGGTCATGGTGGCGACCACGGTAACGGCGGGATAGGGGGTGCTAAGAATCACCGGGCTACGGAAGGCCACCATAAGCAACTGACTTGGGCAACTTTTAACGGCCGCACGTTACGGCTAGAATCGCATCTCGCACAACGTGAGGTGGAACTTGGGAAGATTAGGTGGCATATCTTAGGGGTTATGTGAAGTCCGAAGAGAGGGGGAGGATACCATAACCCTCGACTCAGGCCACCTAATGTACTTCCGCGAGGGAGACCAACAATCCCAAGGTGGCGTGGGGTTTCTAGTAAACAAGTCCCTTTCTGACAACGTGGTGGAAATCTCCAGTGTGTCGAACAGGGTAGCGTACCTCATTATCAAACTTACCGAGAGGTATAGCCTCAAGGTAGTACAAGTGTACGCACCGACCTCGGCCCACTCGGACGATGAAGTGGAGGATATGTTCGATGACATATCGAGGGCCCTCCACTTCACTACTAAAACCCACTACAACGTTGTTATGGGTGACTTCAACGCCAAAGTTGGGAGTACAAACTTGCAGCGAATCGGTAATAGGATCCCATGGATTTGGAAGCAGGAATCATAGGGGGAAATGCTCGTCAACTTTCTCGAGCGGGAGGGGCTGTTCTTGATGAACTCCTTCCTCAAAAAACGGACTCAAAGGAAGTGGATGTGGCAAAGCCCCAACGCTTTGACAAAAAATGAGATTGATTTCATCATGACGGACAGAAAGCACATATTCAGAGACGTCTCAGTGATCAATAGGTTTAACACCGGTAGTGATCACCGACTTGTCCGAGGCTCTCTGAATATCAACTTTAAGGCTGAACGTGTCCGTTTGATGAAATCCAGGCTCCGACCAACTCTGCTCCAAGTCGCGATGGGATCTGAAAAGTTCCAGTCAAATCTGGAAAGCCGATTTGCTGCCATGGAAACCACAACAGACGTAAACCAGAACCTTGAAAATGTGGTTCGGATTCTCAGGGACGAAGGTACGAGATTTTGTGAAATGCAGCGTAAAAGCAGGAAGTCGAAACTTTCAGAGAGGACATTAGGTTAATGAGGGAACGACGTGAGAATCCACCTGTCACTTCATCGGCAAAGCGGAATCTAAACCGAGAGATCAGCAGGCTTGTACGACACGACCTCCGATGCTCCAATACTCTTTCGATCGAAAGAGCGATCGAGCGAAATCGGGGGTCAAAAGTGTTCATACAATCTCTTAGAAGAAGCCCCCTGACGAAGTTGATATAGTGGCAGCTAGTGAAACTGCCAGAGAAATTATTTGGCTTCAAAAGATTATGAAAGAAATCACTGGTGATAAATGTTCATGTCCCGCGTCCCTATGTGTGGATAGTGAATCGGCAATTAAGTTGGCTAAGAATTCACCAGAGTTCCATCAAAGAACTAAACACATAAGGATTCGTTCGTTTTTCATACGAGAATGCATTCAGGATGAAAGCATTACCATCTGCCATGTGCCTGCAGCCAGGCAGATTGCTGACATGTTAACCAAACCACTTTATGGGCCCAGAATCGAAATACTTAAGAAGATGGCTGGAATAGCAAACAGAGGTGGTTGTTAGGAATATACATACTCCTTATTGATATATTCTTGGAAAGTTGTCTATGTCTAGGTATCTTAGCAACCTATGTTTGTTATTTTCGGTATTCTATTCTATCTTTACTAGAGCTTATCTGTATCAATCCTAAATATGTATAAATCATGAAGTCAATCAATTACTGTCAAATCCATTACAAATTCATCATGAAAGGCTAGTACATCAAAATAAAAGACACGTTCGTCAGGTCATCGAACAAGAGCTATGATTAAAAGTGGAGAATAAACAATCGGACATTTGCGAAGGATGTGTTTATGGAATCGCTCACAAGCAATCTTTTGGTAAAAGGGTTAGAGCTACTAAACCAGGAGAACTAATCCATACCGATATATGCGGACCATTTCCATATTCAATTGGTTCGAAGTTACGATATTACGTCCTATTTAAAGACGACCTTACACGCTATCGTCACATCTATTTTCTTCGACAAAAATCTGAAGCAGCCTCAAAGCATACAATTTTCTTAAAAGAAGCCAAAGTTGCAGGACACGTCATTAAAGAAATATTAAGTGACAACGGTGGGGAGTTTGTCGACAAGGAATTTAAAGATATCCTAACTGAAAACGGCATTAAGCAAAGGTTTACGATGCCCCACACCCCGGAGCAAGCAGGTTGCGTAGAAAGAGAAAACAGGACTGTCGTAGAAGCCACGCGCGCCATTATGCATGCACATGAAAAGATTTCGGATGGCTTATGGGCAGAGATTGTGAATGCGACTGTCTATGTGTTGAATCGTACGGGCCATCTAGCGTGCCATACATTCACCTCATGAACTGTGGTATGGTAAGAAGCCAGCGATCAAACATCTTAGAATTGTAGGTTGCACGTGTTATGCCCACGTCCCTAAAGCTAATCGCAAGAAGCTGCAACGGAAAGCTCAAAAAGGTATTCTTGTTGGATACGAAGGAGACGAAGGCTACAGAATCTGGGACAAGGAATCATTCAAATTGATTAGGTCCAGAGACGTGACATTCGAAGAGATACCGTTACTGGGAAAATCTAAAGAGGATACACTTAAACCAAAAAAGCCTACAAGTAATATCCAGAATAACTTGTTCCATGATTTCCCAAGTCTCCAGAATGAACTTGAAACCAATGATGATAGAAATATTGGAGAAAGGAATGTTACGGAGGATAGATCGAAAGAAATTGAGCAACCTATTTCATCAAGGGCACATCATCATATTGAAGCCGATGAAGATATAGGTGATGATTCAAGAATCGATCTAGATAAATCGACGTTTGAATCCATTCACTCTGAAGAAGAAGGTAAACTCACTGAAGGCTATGGAACTGATGATCCTGATTTGTCTGATGATGACATGGAAAGAGAAGGAAGTCGGATGATCGTCAGAGATAGAGCCAACTTAAAGCCTCCTGAACGGTTCAATGGCAATATTATGGCTTTAGAAGCTAACAACATGTTCGAGCCTAAAACCTACAAACAGGCAATGTCATGTAAAGATAAAGAAAAATGGCAAAAGGCTATTGAAAGTGAAATAAGCTCGCTTAGAGAAAATCAAACTTGGGATATAGTCGAACTACCAAAAGGTCGGAAAGCTATTCCGTGTAAATGGATATTTAAAATTAAGACAAATCCTGACGGCTCTGTGGACAAATATAAGGCTCGACTAGTCATAAAAGGATATTCTCAGAAGAAAGATATAGATTTCCATGAAACTTTTAGTCCAGTTGGTAGAAGCAGCACGATAAGAGCTGTATTGAGCGTTGCTGCTAGAGAGAAGCTGAAATTATTACAGTTTGATGTGTCCACAGCCTTCCTTTATAGCAAATTAGAGGAGGACATTTACATGAAACCGCCTGAAGGTTATGCTGAGGAAAAGTATGTCTTCAAATTAAAGAAAAGCTTGTATGGACTTAAGCAAGCCTCACCCTGTTGGAACAGATGCATCACAGATTATGTCGAAAAAATAGGATGCAAGAAAAAATATTCTGATCCCTGTTTGTTTGTGAGAACACAAGGAATAGAGAAACTTATTCTTGCTCTTTACGTTGACGATGGTTTGATTGCATTTACTAGCGAGAAACAAGCTAACTGCTTCCTAGAAGAAATGAGGACATGTTTTAAAATAACAGTGGAGCCCGCAAGCTACTTTCTAGGAATGGAGATAAAAAGGTACTCCGATGGTTCCATTTTGCTACATCAGAAAGCGTACATCACTCGCATACTAGAAAGATTTGGCATGGAGAAATGCAAGCCTGTCCTAACACCAAAGCTACTTTCTAGGAATGGAGATAAAAAGGTACTCCGATGGTTCCATTTTGCTACATCAGAAAGCGTACATCACTCGCATACTAGAAAGATTTGGCATGGAGAAATGCAAGCCTGTCCTAACACCAAAGCTACTTTCTAGGAATGGAAATAAAAAGGTACTCCGATGGTTCCATTTTGCTACATCAGAAAGCGTACATCACTCGCATACTAGAAAGATTTGGTATGGAGAAATGCAAGCCTGTCCCAACACCAATTTTAAAAGCAAATAATACTCAAATTGATGAAGAAGCTATGATGCGCTTCCCGTACCGTGAAGCTGTTGGTGCTTTAGCTTATTTGATGACAAGCACTAGGCCTGACATAGCTTTTGCAGTCAGTGTTGCATCACGCAATTTGGATAAACCTACAAAGGAGAACATCATTAATGTCAAGAGAATAATGCGTTACTTGAAAGGGACAATGGATGAAGGCATCATTTACAAGCCAGGAAATATCCATAACTTAGAATGTTACAGTGATTCTGACCATGGAGGTGATATGGAAACTGGAAGATCAACCTCAGGCATTTTCTGCATGTATGCCGGAGGACCAATAGCTTGGTATAGCAAACGCCAGAGCACGGTTGCCATTTCCTCTACCGAGGCTGAAATAGTGGCAGCTAGTGAAACTGCCAGATAAATTATTTGGGCTTCAAAAGATTATGAAAGAAATCACTGGTGATAAATGTTCATGTCCCGCGTCCCTATGTGTGGATAATGAATCGGCAATTAAGTTGGCTAAGAATCCACCAGAGTTCCATCAAAGAACTAAACACATAAGGATTCGTTCGTTCTTCATACGAGAATGCATTCAGGATGGAAGCATTACCATCTGCCATGTGCCTGCAGCCATGCAGATTGCTGACATGCTAACCAAACCACTTTATGGGCCCAGAATCGAAATACTTAAGAAGATGGCTGGAATAGCAAACAGAGGTGGTTGTTAGGAATATACATACTCCTTATTGATATATTCTTGGAAAGTGGTCTATGTCTAGGTATCTTAGCAACCTATGTTTGTTATTTTCGGTATTCTATTCTATCTTTATAAATGCAAAGTCAATATATATTTTATAAAAGCTATTTTATTTTATAACTCACAGTCCTGCTATCCATGCCTATTTTTTATCTTTAATAGTTGACCACATCAAGCGGAGAAGTCGTTGCTTCCAAGCCGGCCGTCCTTTCGGAAGTCGAAGCCTTCTACGGCAATTTATACGCTTCGCATGCATCTCGACCTGATCCCGAAAATGAGGACCCTAGAGCCACATTAAAACGCCACTACACCGAAGATCTGCCAGAAGTCAGCACTGATGAAATCGTGATGGCTCTTAGACAGCTGAAAAATGGAAAAGCCCCTGGAGAGGACGGCATTACAACAGAGCTGTTGAAAGCTGGGGGTGTGCCCGTACTGAGGGAGCTCCAAAAGCTTTTTAACGCTGTCCTGTTCGAAGGGAGAACTCCAGAGGCGTGGAGCAGGAGTGTGGTCGTCCTGTTCTTCAAAAAGGGTGACAAGACCATTTTGAAGAACTATCGGCCCATTTCTCTTCTAAGCCACGTCTACAAGCTGTTTTCAAGAGTCATCACGAACCGTCTTGCGCGAAGACTCGACGAATTCCAACCACCGGAGCAAGCTGGGTTTCGGAGCGGATATGGCACCATAGACCACATCCACACAGTGCGGCAGATTATACAGAAGACCGAAGAGTATAATCAGCCCCTGTGTCTAGCATTTGTGGACTATGAGAAGGCCATTGACTCGATCGAGATCTGGAATGTTCTGGAGTCCCTGCAGCGTTGCCAAGTGGATTGGTGGATTGGCACATCCAAGTGTTGAGGTGTCTCTACAAAGCCGCCACTATGTCCGTCCAAGTACAAAATCAGCATACAAGACATTGCATCGAGGAGTGAGACAAGGTGACGTAATATCCCCGAAATTGTTAACTAATGCAATGGAGGACTTCTTCAAGACGCTGCACTGGAAAGGGCGCGGCATCAACATCAATGGCGAATACATCTCTCACTTGCGATTTGCAGACGACATCGTCATCATGGCAGAAACGCTGCAGGACCTACAACAGATGCTGAAAGACCTGGCTGACTCTTCTCTACGCATCGGCCTACGGATGAACTTGGACAAGACCAAGATCATGTTCAATGAACACGTACTACCGGAACCGGTTGCGGTACACGGTGCCGTTCTCGAAGTTGTTCAAAAATACGTGTACCTCGGGCAGACTTTGCAGTTAGGGAGAAACAACTTTGAGGACGAGGTGAACAGGAGAATTCAGCTGGGTTGGGCAGCATTTGGGAAGCTTCGTCGGGTCTTCTCATCGTCGATTCCACAATGCCTAAAGACGAGTCTTCAATGAGTGCGTCCTACCCGTAATGACATACGGAGCCGAAACGTGGACACTTACGGTACGGCTGGTCCACAAGTTCAAAGTCGCTCAGCGTGCTATGGAAAGGGCTATGCTCGGCGTTTCTCTAAGGGACCGTATCAGAAACGAGGTGATCCGGCAGAGAACTAGAGTCATCGACATAGCCCACAAGATTAGCAAGCTGAAGTGGCAGTGGGCTGGCCATATTTGCCGTAGAACCGATAACCGTTGGGGTAAACGCGTTCTTGAGTGGAGACCGCGTCTCAGCAAATGTAGTATAGGACGTCCACAGGCCAGGTGGAGTGATGATTTGCGCAAGACGGCTGGCAGGAGCTGGATGCGAGAAGCCGAGGATCGAACTAAGTGGCGTGCAATTGGAGAGGCCTATGTCCAGCAGTGGACTGCGATAGGCTGAAGATAAACCAAAATTGAGGTGGCGATCAAAAACAAGATGATGTGCTTAGGCACCTTCATAGATATAGAGGGAGCCTTCGACAAAACGAAATTCACCAGCATAACAGCAGCACTCGTAAGGCACGGAGTGCATGCAGTCATGATAGAGTGGATAAACAAGATGCTGAGCCAGGGAGTCATCAGACTCGAAGCAGACGCTACCAAACAAGCACTGGTGGCGAAGGGCTGCCCCAAAGGTGGCGTCCTCTCACCAATCCTATGGAACCTAGTGGTTAACGACCTTATTTTTTATTTATTTTATTTATAAACTTTATGCACTAAATTTGTACATCGGCGGACTTAATGCCCAGGGCATTCTCTTCCAGTCAACCTTCGGGTGGTGTAGAAATGTTGTGAGGTAGGTGCACAGGTTTCATATTACACATATATAATACAACAATATATTTAAACTTAGACATATACCTATATAAACACAATAGTACACATCACAAATACAAATATAAACATATATATATATAGATACATACATATATACATACACACATATTTCACATCTATACACCATGAATCATGAATACTATGAGGTGTGCTATGGATGAGATAGTGCTGCCAGGTCGTTTAGAAAGAGTTCGTGTACTTTCTTTTTGAATGTAAGACGGGTTGTGGATTTCCTGATTTCGAGCGGGAGCGCATTCCAGAGCAGTACCGCTTGAACAAAGAACGAGCTGTTCATAAAGTCGGAGTTGTGGGAGGGACAAGAGAGAAGCAGATTATTAACTGAGCGAAGATTTCTATCGTGGTTAGAACATAGGTACCGAAGGTACGGAGTAAGGTAAGTAGGTAAAAATTGTGAATTAAGAAATGAAAATAGTGAGGTCAGCGCTCGCTGATTGCGCCGTAGGCGAACAGGCAACCATTTTAACTGGGAACGCAAAGCAGACACATGGTCATACTTCCGAAGATTGAAAATAAATCGAATGCAGTTATTGAGAAGGCGGTCTAGTTTATTAAGGAGGTCTGCATTCAGGTCATAGTAACATACATCACCATAGTCGATTATAGGTATTATTAAGGTCTGCATAAGTGTAATTTTAGTTTTTGGAGGCAAGAAATTCTTAAGACGATACAACAATCGCATGTTACCGGTTACTTTCTGGCTCACGCTGGTAACCTGAGCTCGCCAATCGAGGGTTGAGTCGATAAGTAAACCCAGATCTTTGACTGCAGAGCTGAGTGGAATAACTAAACCATTAAAAATAATAGGTGAGATAGATGTGGTATCCAATCTGCTCATTATACGTTTGCTGCCTATAATTATTGCCTGACATTTTGTTGGATTGACTGAGAGCCCAAATTTCATCGACCAGGATTTTATAAGTTCTAGGTCCCTGTTTACCTCGTTAATAGCCTGAGTGACATCCTCCACCCTTGCCTGAGAATACAGCTGCAGATCATCAGCATACAGGTGATACGCACACTGAAGATGTTGAGTTATGAGATTAATAAATAATGAAAATAAGAGAGGAGATAAAATTCCGCCTTGTGGGACGCCAGTGTAGAGGTCGCACCAACTTGATGATAAGTCATCAACACGAACACACTGTTGACGCCCCCGAAGATAAGTGGAGAACCATTCCAGTGTCTCTGAAGAAACCATCAGATATGCAAGGATGGATAACAGGATTTCGTGATTGACAGTATTGAAAGCATTGGAGAAGTCAACTAAGACTAAAACTGTGACCTTAGTGTCTTCCATGCCCTTCCTAATGTCGCCAGTCACTTTAAGGAGAGCGGTAACTGTGCTGTGACCAGGTCTGAATCCTGATTGTAAAGGGCTTAAAAGTTGGTTTCTGTATACAAACTGAGAGAGTTGTTTATATACACAGGCCTCGAGTACTTTGGATAGGAAAGGAAGGATAGAAATAGGTCGAAAGTGTTCAGGAAGTGAAGGGTTGCTATTTTTTGGGAGAGGAATGATATGAGCTTTACGCCACGAAGAGGGGAAAGTGCCAGAGTCGAGAGAAGAGTTGACTATGTGAGTAATTACTGGCAGAATACAATCCAGGATGTTGACAATCATGCGACGGCTAATTCCGTCACACCCCACAGCATTGGAACGGATAGACAAGATGATCTTCTTGATATCCTCAAGAGACACCGGAGAAAATATAAATGAGTCAGTAGTGGGACTGGTAAGACCAGATATGTAATGTAGTGTTTGACACTTAGTTTGAATGTCTAGCGTAGCTGTAGATGAAAAATGACGATTTATTTCATCCAAACCAATGTTATTATTTAATACGGGATGTTGTTTTTTACCTATTCCTAAAGTGTTCAGAAATTTCCACATACTGGACGCAGAAGAGGACTCTACGTTTTGAAGTATATGTCGGCGTTTAGCGTTGCGTATCACCTGGTTGCACCGATTCCTTGCAGCCTTATATAGGTTCCACCTCTCCTCGCAGCGATTCCTCTTGAATCGAAGAAAAGACTGATCCCTTCGTCTCATAGCAGCTTGGATCTCCTCCGACATCCAAGGCGCCGGAGCACGTTTTAATTTAATTCTTCTAATGGGAGCGTGGTCGTCAAATAATTTTATAATGGTGTTATTGAAAATACAGACTTTGTTGTCCACGTCAGCTGCAGCTGCCACGTCAACCCAATCTATCTTAGCAGCATCTGCACGCAATTTCTCAATATCCATGCGACCGTAACTACGAATTTGTAGAAATTTGGGAGGTGGTTTGGGAGGTTTAAGGATGTAGGTAAGGAAGATCAAGTCATGACGAGAAAAGCCAGGAGCAAGGAACTGTCCGTGGGAAGAGACTAGATGTGGGGAAGAGGTGAGTATTAGATCTAGCCACGTGTCCTGGGAGTCTACATTGTGGTGAGTAGCTTGAAGGGGCAGGATGTGAAGGCTGGAAGCTTGGGTAATTTGAAGGAGATTGCGTGCACGGGGATAGTTTAGGGCTAGGAGGTCAGTGTTGAAATCTCCCATGATGATGTGATGTGTGTATTCCGACCCTAAAGATTCTAGTACTGTTTCCAGACTAGAGAAATAGTTAACACTGGGAGGGCAGTAGACTACCCCTAGAACAACGCTAACTCCCTTGACGCAAACCTCAAGGAATAGGTATTCCGCGCTGGTGGAAAGATCGGAAGCGGAAGAAGTGAGAATTTTGTAAGGTAGGTAACTACGTAGGTAGATACCGACACCACCACCTCTCCGATCTAAACGGTCGTTACGTATAAGTATAAAGCCAGAGAGAGGATATGAGGTGGAGGGTAAGTGAGGTTTGAGCCAAGTTTCCGAAATCAGGATGGCATGAACGTTATTGTCAGAGAAAGTCTCAGTTAAATCGCTGAAATGACTTGGGATGCTTTGCGCATTGATATGACAAACATTTAGAAAAGGACGTGAATGAGCGGAAAATGTTTGTCGCAACTGATTACCCAGAGTCTCTGTAAACGAACTAAAACTAGAATCCTGTAACGAGTCGTCGGCAGAAAAATATATATCATCATCGCTCATAATGTATAAAACACATACAAAAATAAGAATAACAACCTAATAAATACTATTATTTAAGTAAATGCAATATATATATTTTTAAGGTATAAATAATATTCTATCGTAAAAAAATGTGACCTTTATGATAGGCTGGAGTATGCAGACCATTGTTCTACACCACCCGCCAGCAGACACACAAAATTGATGTACCGCATACAATGAAGGAGAATGTGACTTTAAAACATCAAGATAAAACATGTTAATTATCTAAATTATTTCAAATAACTTGAATTAAGAATGACGTGAAAACAAAAAAAATATTTAAAGAATTAAGACAAATAAAACAAACATTCTCACTGGTTTCCGAACGTACTCAGCGAGAAAAAAAAAAATTAAAAAAGAACGCTAACTTGACAGATGACTTTTTAAGTATGTCAGAATAGTCTATGGAATGCGTAAACAATACATAAACTCTGCGCATTTGTTTTGAAATTTAAAACAACAAACTGATTATTATGTAGTTTAAAGTGTGTAACAATTATAAGTGGTGACAACTGTGCAGTAGTACAAGACACTATTGTTTCCGCGAACTTTTAGTGGCCGCACTTGAACTCGGTTTGGGTGGAGATGTTGTCTTCGGATATTTGGTTATGAGAGGCTCCAGTTCGTCCAGTGATGTTACTTTGTGGCGACTATTGTCTGCAGGTTTCACGATAATAGTGCCATCCTGTGTCCAGCAGGCCGCCACACCGAAATGTTGCCGGGCCATGCTAAAAGCTGTTTGTCGAGTTTTCGTAAGAAACTCTCTTACCGTAAAACCAGAGCCTTTCAACGTCGACTTCGCCCTCCAGACCGCAGCTCGAACCTCCGCCGAAGAAAATCGTATCAACACTGGACGACGACGCTCATCGGATGGAGTCCCAATGCGGTGACAGGTCCTGATACTCGATGATGTTATAGTTTTGAGACCCATCTTCTGATCGAGGATACCAAGCAGGGTCTTACTGCAGTCTTCATTAGTCACTTCAGGCACTCCGAGAATGACAAGTGCCTTGCATCTGTGGCGGGTCTCCATTATATCCACCATCTTGGCACACTCGCTGATTTGCCTGCGAAGCAGACCCAACATGTTGAACATCAACTCTCGGAATGCTCTGAACTCCTCCGAGACGCGGGCAACGGTATCTTTTGAGTTACCACCAGAGTGCAATTGAGCCTCCAGCTGAGCCATCCTCTTCGAGAAAGATTCCTCCAGACTACTCTGAGCTGCTTGGATGTCAGCAATTTGGGACATTGTATATGAAGATTAAGAAGACCGTTCAAAACTCAAAATTTGTTGTTATAATTTGTGATTAATTAAATAAGCTGGCAGGTGGTTTAAACACTTAGCTTAATATGTCAACAGGATACTAACTGTAAGTTGCATGAAAGTATACACTAATTACACTTTGTTTAGTGGTATTTTAACTGAAATTAATATTAAAAAACTAAGAGCTTTTGAAAATATGTCTTTACTTTTTGACACCTACCCTCGAATCTCCACTCTGAACAACAATCACCACTGTACCATCGGATACGCGGATGACATAGTGATATTAACAAGCGGCATGCACGCAGGTATAGTATGCGATGTCCCGCGCTCGGCACTGGCAATAGTGGAACGCTGGTGCGTGGACAACGAACTGTCAATCAACCCAAGGAAGACTGAAATGGTAATGTTCACCAACAAACCCCAAGTTTGGGAGGCCCAAATAGTCTAGTCAACAAGTTCCATACTTGTTGACTAGACTAAAAGATGCAGAAGCATCACTAGGCCGCCATGGTGTGGGTCGCCATACTGCATTGTCTGCATTCGCAGTGAGTATGGTGACCACCACTCTTGGATTCTGATTATGCTTTCCATCAGGCAGAGTAGAGTCATTATGGCGGGCCATACATAAAAAAAAAAAAAAAAAAAAAAAAAAAAAACGGAACCTGGGAAACCACCGACTTCCCAAGCTGTTCAATACAGAGCTCCAACTCTCGTCTGAGGTAAAGTATCTAGGGGTAATATTCTGGAGCAAGAGAATATTCTGGTAATATTCATAAACTGGAGCGCCTACCTCAACAACAAAATTGAAAAAGCAACAGTCGTATTCTGGCAGTGCCGCAGAATGGTAGGTAAAACTTGGGGACTAAGCCCCAAAACCACACTGTGGCTCTACGAGGCAGTTATCCGACCAATGGTAAGTTACGGCGCGATAGTCTGGTGGCCACGGACCAAACTATCCACAGCCGAAGCTAAACTACAACGACTCCACAGATTGGCCTGTCTGGCGGCCACGGGCTGTATGAGGACTACACCGACTGCGGCTCTGGAAGCCATTATAGGTCTTCCACCACTCCATCTCTTTATAAGGCAGGAGGCTCTAGCTGCAGCAATGCGGCTAAAGGAACAAAATCTCTGGAGACCGCCTAGGGTACCACACACCGCAATCCTTTATGAGGCCATAAGTAAGGAACCGCTCATGGAAGCGGTAACAATACCCAGGCAATTCCTCTTCGACAAAAAGTACGAGATACAACTGTACGAGGATCCCCAAGAAGGACTTAACCCTAGGGAGTTAAGAATCTTCACCGACGAATCCAAAACAAGATCAGGCACTGGCTCGGGAGCATTCTCTGAGGACCTAAAAATACACATCTCGACACCATTAGGAGCCCACAACACAGTCTTCCAGGCAGAGTGCATGGGTATAATAATGGCAGCACATGCGATCATCTCCAGAAAGGTAACGGAATACCCCATCCGCATACTTTCCGACAGCCGATCAGCCTTACAAGCTCTACAAAGTCACACGACTACCTCAGGGCTGATCTACAAATGCCACAGAGCCCTGACAGAGGTAAGTACTACAAATAGAATAACTCTCCAGTGGATCAAAGGACATAGCAACTCACGCGGAAACGACGCAGCTGATGCACTAGCAAGGAGCGGATCGGAGACAAGGGCAGTCGGCCCAGAACCAATATTGCCCTTGCCAGCTGCTTGGCTGCGACGGACACTGCAACAGAACACCAAGGTAGAACACCAGTTATATTGGTCCAACCTTTGTACCTGCAGGCAGACCAAGGAGGCCCTCCCGACGATCAACCCCGGATTGTCACGGAAGCTGAAACAACATAAGAGGCCGCCGCTTCGACTTCTGATCGGAGCAATGACTGGTCATGCACTATTAAACAAACATCTTTTTACTCTAGGTGTAACGGACAGCCCTCTGTGCAGAGCATGCATGGAGGAAGAAGAAACAGCCACCCATGTCATCTTGGCATGTCCTGGGGTGGCAGAATACCGGGCGAATTACCTCGGATCGCCGAGGTCGTTTCAGGAGGTCGTCGGCAACGCGAGGGGTCTGCTAGGCTTCCTCGAGGAACTGGGCTGGCACCACTAGTGCCGACCCACTACGCAAAAAAGGCGCATCAAAATCGTCGAGTTGCGGAAACCCAGCCCGCGAGTTCAAGTTCAAGTACAATACTACACTATGTGTATCAAAGCTAATTCCACATTTGCCTTTTTGCAATATTACACACGGCCCTCATTTTTATGTTGAGTGACGCAGCATGAAGTCAACTTCATCTACAGATGTAGAAAGCATGGGCATAAGAAGCCGGACTGTCCATAAGTAAGAAAAGCAGATGATTCGACCTCCAAAAGGAAGGACGCCGTGAGCCTGTCTTCGTCCAGTATCGGGGACTCCTTCGATCCGACGGAGTGGTACATCGACAGCGGGGCATTTTCACATATTATGTCTTTCCAGAAACATTGGTTTAAAGATTTGATTATGAATATCGGTATAAGTAACGTGACATGTGCGAATAGTGATAAGATGGCATGCGCGGGTAAGGGTGACATCATGGTGAGTATGAAAGGTAGAATATGTTTGTCGTGAGGGATGGCATGTATGTACCTGGTTTGCGTGTTAATCCGTTATCTGTTTCCTAGTTAGTAGAGAGAGGATGGAAGGTGATTTTTGACAGGGATGGGTGCAAGCTAATTCACCATTTGGTGCCAGGCCATTTCAATGGAAAGCTTCAGGCTACCGCAAGTGAAGTCTCTGGTATCTACAAGCTTGAAGGTTTTCAGGCGGTTGTAGATGAGGCTGCGTTGGCGTCAGTGAAAGCAGGTAATCCTTTGATGTTGCGGTACCGGTGGCTTTGGCACGTAAATGAGCGAAATTTACGTAAGCTTCCTGATATGGATTTTGGAAAGAGCGTAATGGAGCCTGGTGTCGCCTGTATTAAGGGGAAGTCACATCGTTTACTTTTTCCAGTTGGTGAGGCTGAGAGGGCAGTTGAGAGACTGCAACTGGTTCACGCAGATATCTGCGGTCCAATGTCTAAACCGTCGTACGGTGGAACTCGGTACATGCTAGTAATTTTAGATGATTTTACACGTAAAACTTTTGTATTTTTCCTTAAATCAAAAGATGAGGTTTTGGATCATTTTAAAAATTTTCTAGCATCTGTAGAGGTTGAGACCGGGTTGAAGGTGAAGTGCATACGCACGGACAACGGAACAGAGTTTGTAAACAATAAGTTTGATGGGTTTCTACGCCAAAAGGGAATTAAACATCAATTGACTGTTCCCTACACTCCAGAGCAGAACGGCGTAGTGGAGCGAGCAAATCGTGCTATCGTGGAGATGGCTCGTACTATGTTGGTGGAGAAAGATCTTAGTTGGAGACTGTGGGCTGTAACAGGGTCTCTTATATGGTATAAATCTGTGCGAGAATTTGAGAGCCCGCGTCACAAAAATTGATCTGTGAGTACAGGTGTGAGAAATAAAATAACAACTACTTTCGTTTAAAACATTTATTTCATCATCATCAATATTTATATCCCATCAATATATCATAGGTATTCCATCATTACAAAAGTACAATTAAAGTACAACCCTATGATTATTCTAGGTACATCAGTTTTTACCGACTAAGGGTTTTATTTACTCCTGGACAATCGTCTAAGCCCGGGAAAGCTCAGCTGGTGTTACATACACAGGGTGAGGTTCCTGTCCCGTCCTCGCACATAATGGAGATTGTCCGGAGTGGCATCACACATATAGTTTGTTGTTTGTTGTACACATAACCGCACATAGGTACATCAATAGATTTTTTAGATAGAGTATTCCATCAAACCCACTATACGATAGCTACGCTATCTCGGCACTGGCTAACCAATAAAAATGTTTCAATCCCTATGAGGCAATGACCCTTCATGATACACAAATATGACTTTGGTGGTGATGATGACGGTACAGGGGCACCAAGTCGCGGGCAGCCCCTCCTGGGTGACACGTAGACAGGTCCCAAGGGACTCCACTCGGCGTGGGATGAGTCTTCACAGTCTTTATATAACAATCGAAAAGCACACTCCGAAGGTCAAGTTCTCGAATAGTAGCTATCCCGTGTGGTTTTCTAGGAGTCTTATAAAATTACTAGCTTTAAAGTACAAAGCCAACTCCAGGTTCAAGCACCACGGTAATCCTAGAGATTACGATTTGTTTTCGATGCTTAGAGCCAGGGCGAAGATACTTGCTGATCAATGTTTTAAAGCATACATTGAGCGTACAGAGGAGAACCTTGAGCTTAATATAAAAGCTTTTTGGCGCTACACTAAAAGCAAACGCTTATGCGTTAATAGCGTTCCCATTAGTATACACTTTGGGAAAAGGGTCAGCAATACGGGCGCGGACATTGGTAATCTCTTTGCTGATTGTTTTTCTTCAGTTTACAGCCCCGGCATATCGGGTTGCTATTTCCCAGACTTTCAACCATCTAACTTTTCGATTACAAACTTAGATATAGACAAACAAGACTTATTAAATAAGCTGTGATAAGTTGATGTATCGAAGGGTGGTGGTTTTGATGGCATACCCTCAATTTTCATCCGAGTGTGTGCGAGTGCCTTGATGATTCCGCTACATTTAATTTTTAATAAATAATTGCAGGAGGGCACGTTCCCAGAGCTATGGAAAATATCAAAGGTTACACCGATATACAAGTCATGAAGTCAGGAGATAGAAGTGATGTTTCAATTACCGTCCTATCTGCGTTCTTGGTTTGCAAAAAATTTTGAAGGCTACGTTTATAAGCATTTGTATAATCACCTCAAACATATGTTGAGTCCCAAACAGCATGGATTCGTTACTGGTAGATCTACCCCCTCCAATCTTCTCTATTATACTAACTATATCTGTGAATCCTTTAACGGTAGGGATCAGGTCGAGTCTATATATACTGATTTTTCTAAAGCTTTTGATCGCGTTAATCATTTGGTTCTGCTTCTGAAGGTTCACAACATGGGGATCCATGGTAATTTGTACAGATGGCTCTCTTCTTATCTGGTTAATCGCTCGCAGTTGGTCACCCTCAGCGGATGTAACTCTGGTACAGAGTTATATCCGCTGATATTTAACAACATCAGGGATGCCCCAGGGCTCTAATTTGGGCCCGCTTCTGTATCTATTATTTCTTAACGATTTGCTTGATAGGATTAAAAGTGAATGCTTAGCCTATGCTGATGATATAAAAATATAATAAACTAATTTCCACACATAGTGACTGTGAACTCCTCCAGGCAGACATTGATACCATCGTAAACTTTTTTTATTTTTTATAATAATAATGTATTTATATGACCAATATATATGTTACAGTGTAGGTAAATTTTATAAAAATAGATCTTAGACAGTAGGTTAGTCAACCCTTACATATCACTAATGCTAAACTAGGGTACCTAATTTTATTTATTTGTACGAATGTCTCTACACATGAAAGTATAAAATAAAACTTAGTTCAAAAGCTTTAATCGCTGCCTGCCTGAACTAGGGTTAACCTATATCTCAGGCAATCGTTTGATTAAGGTTTAATCAAATCCCATTTAGATATAAATTTTAAAATAATAACAGATTTATAGAAAACATACTAATACTTTATAGTGTACGAGTGCAAGCCTAATTAAAAGCAATATCATTTAACAGTTATTTCCGTCTTGTTGAATAATTTCTAACATATTTATTTTAGCTTAATTAATTTAACTAAATAATATTTTTTGTTAATACTGTAGATATACTCGTGTTAGTAAAATGTTCGTACTAACTTTTAAACTTTTGCGTTCCATGATGTAATAATTATTATTTTTACGGGAATTAACGCGATCACTTATTTTAGACAGACAGAGATTCAAACAGAGGTATGTAATACCTTGAAATAAGTGATCGCGTTAATTCCCGTAAAAATAATAATTATTACAAAATGTTCGTAGTCAGCACTTATTCCACTTGTTCCAACACAGAAAAAAATATCTGGGTCACAGAGTAACGGATTAGTCATTAAGAATTAAAATACGATATAAAACAAATAATAATATTATGTGCTAACGTTATCAAATGACTGGCGTTCCTAGGCGCCCTCATAGTCTACAGAGTTAATATAATTGTCCTCAGCATATTTCCGTGCCGAACAAGTTGCATCACCAGTTTGGACATCACTTTTCCGTCTGAATCTCTTACATGTTGCACAAATGGGTGGAGCAGATTTGTTGCTACATTCCTTACCAGAGTGCTCGTACACTCCACAGTGATTACAGGTTGGACTGGTTTCACGACAATATTTAGCAGCATGTCCGAACTGCTGGCAGTTATAGCACCTAGTCACCAGAGTGAAGTCTCTAACTGGACAAGATGTCCAGTTTATGTAAATTCTCCCTTGATTGATGAGCGCCTTTCTAATATTAGCCGGAACCTCAAATACATAGTTGCAGGTAGGAAGACTTTTTTAACATGATTTGTGGCTAAATTTGATGGTATTAAGACAGGACTCGCGAGAAGCGCTAGGAAACTTGTCTGCCAAGTTTTGTTCATATATACATTGAAGGATCTCTTTTTCAGTCAGGGCTACGGGTACACCGACGACAGTGATTCGTGGATTGCGTTTGGCAGGTTCCTCAACTTTGAGACCTGATGAAGCCAATTTTTAAGAGTGTCTTAATTTTTCAATATCACCTTTGGTTTCGGCGCTAATTAGAATGCCCCCGTTCCTCACTTTCCTAAAGCCTCTTACATGAAGTTTAAGTTCTTCGGGTGAAATAATTTTTTGGACCAGAAACTTTGTTTCTTCACTAGTCTTGGTCTTATCGCTAGGATAAATAGCTAGAGAACTTATATTGCTCGGACGAACAAACCTATCCGCACTTTTCTTAACTATATCGGCAAAAGAGCTGTGTTAGCGCCAACTGGCGTGGCCAAGAATTTGTCAACGCCAACATATAAGGCGGGGTGCGCAGTATATCTTCAGCGACTAGGCACTGCCTGAAAACTGATTTGGGCTGAGTACTGTGCGGCTGCCGGATAGGTGGGTAGGAGAATATAGGAAGCACGCTTACCTTTGGTGATCTTGAGCTGCTGTCCAGACCTGGCGGCCTGATCAGGCGACCTGGCTCCTCACACCGCGGTGTGGCTTGCGGATGAAGATGGCGGCACGTATTCACTATGGAAAAACGTCCCTAGCTTGCCGGCAAGGCACGATTGCACTCAGCGAACTAATGCGGATTCCACGATCAATCACTTGAACGCGGCGTGTGTAATTGTATTATTTACAGCGGTTTTAAAGTCTATATGATATGCGGTGGCGGAGTCCACTACTGGTGTAAACTCGACAAGCGGGCGGCGAGCTTCGCGTCTGGAGCGTTCTCTAAAACGTGCGGCGAGGTCCGCGTCCAGGGCGTAACTGTTTTATCTATTGTTTCTCGTAGCGGCGCGTGCGACGGGAAGGGAATATTGGTTAAGGTGTGGGTAATGTATGTGCCGACAGCCTCACCTAGCGGAACTGTAAATAAACTAACAGAGTTCCTGTCTCTATAGACAGGTGGCGTTACCATTCCCCCCGCCCTTAAAGGGTTACCTTTAAAGAAATACTAAAACGCGGTAATATATGCGGTAAAGATATGAAAAGTGCGGAATATATGCGGAAAAACTATGTAAAGTGCGGAAAAGTTGCGGTATATGTTTATACATATCTCTAACTTACTCTTAAGCCTATTTAAAACTATTTGTGCGGATTTAAAACAATATACTACTGACTAGGCAATGGGCACAATCGGACCACTGGGCGCACGAAGCTCCCTTTACTAGTTCTAACGGTGACTACTCGCGTTGTTCCATCTTTCGAAGGATGGACGGCTTCTATAACCCCGAGTGGCCATGCAAGCGGAGGTGCGTTATCGACGATGATGACCACTACTGATCCCAGCTGAATCGGTGTAGTGGGCGTGGTCCACTTGGCTCGAGCCTGCAATTTATGCAGATACTCGACTCTCCATCGCTGCCAAAACGATTGAACCAGCTTGTCTAGGAGAGAGTGTCTCTCGAGCAGGCTAGCTGACTCTACGTGCGGTGCGGGTAGCGAAAATAGCGGTGCGGTGTGAAGAAAATGAGCCGGCGTTAGCGCCGATGGCTCAGCGGGATCGCTACTTAGAGCGGTTAGCGGGCGCGAATTTATAAGTGCCTCGACCTGAGTAAGCACAGTTAAGAGCTCTTCATAAGTGAGTAGCTGTTGACCTATCACTCTGAAGAGATGAGTCTTAACGACCTTCACCATCGACTCCCAGCATCCACCCCAATGAGGGCTAGCAGGCGGGATACGTTTGAAATCGATGCGACTCTCTGTCAACTCATGTTCGAGGTGCGGGCGAAATTCGTCAAGGAATTTATAAACGTCGCGTAAATATGAGCGACAACCAACAAAATTGGTTCCGTTGTCAGTATAAAGGCACTGTACCGGTCCGCGGCGGGACAGAAATCGCTTGAGCGCGGCGAGAAAACTGACTGTACTCAGCTCCGTAGCTATTTCTATGTGTATACAGCGGGTAGTAAGGCACGTAAAGATGCATAACCATGCTTTACGGCTCTTAACGCCCCTACCTCTGGTGGGGGTGAACTGTATAGGACCGGCATAGTCACACCCACAGTGGGCGTATGCCTTTACAGACGGGTTTACGCGGGAGCGCTGCAAGTCCGACATCATCGGAAACGATGGACGCGGCCTTGCTCTGAAGCAAGTATTGCACTTGTATATGCGGTGACGTATAACACGTCGTGCGGAGAGTATCCAATAATGATGCCTGAGTAAGGACATCAAATGTTCGGGACCGGCGTGTAAATGCTTCCTATGGTAGGAATCGATCAATATATCGACCACGTGATCGTGGCGCGGGAGCACACACGGATGCATTTGCGAATAGTCGATATCAGCGTTCGACAGCCGGCCTCCGACGCGAAGAAGACCATTTTCATCTAGAAATGGTTTCAATCTCTGTAAGGCGGGCGAGCAGATTTGACCTACTCTTATTTTCTGAATGTCGTCGCGGAAGTGAACCTGTTGTAATTCGAGTAATATTTTAGTTTCAGCGAATTCGAGCTCTGAGCGGGTGACAGACGGTCTGCGCGGTAACAATTTCGAGAAACGGAAAATGAAAACAACAATACGTAATAACTTCGACCACGAAGATATACGTTGAGCGAGCGTGTAAATAAGCGATTCATTAGCGGGTACGGTCACAGTATGCGCGAGCGGTTTCATGTACGTAGAACTGGACGCGATAGCGGCGGTGGTAGGAAACTTATGTTTTTCATCAGCGATTAGCTGTTGAACGACGCGTACAGCGTGATACACGCTTGACTTCATCCCGAAACAAACGCGATTAAATTCTAGAATTACTAATCGGTCTTGCGGCGAAAATCTGAAAAGAATTCGTTGAAATTTGCGATCGGCTTCGAGCATACCAATCTGCAAAAACATTTGACGACAGTCAGCGAATATAGCGATTTTAAATAAGCGGAAATTTAAAAGTATGCAATTTAAATCACCCTGTAGATTAGGGCCGGAATGCAATACTTCGTTAAGTGACAACCCTGTGCTGGTTTTACAACTGGCATCTAAAACCATTCGAACCTTGGTAGTCGTTTTATCAAAACGTTGCACACAAAAATGCGGTACGAAATAGGAATCGGCGGGAGTTATTTTATCAATAAACCCTATTTCGGTAATGTAGCCCTTATCAATGTACTCGCGTATTATATCATTATAGGCCGTACGCAACGTAGTTGATGACTCCAATTTTCGTTCCAAACACATGAAGCGTCTTTTAGCGGCGGCGAGGGAATCCCCTAATTTATAAACATCGTCCCTAAATGGTAACGAAACGGTATACCTACCACTAGCGTCGCGCGTAGTGGTGGCGTGGAAATGATTCTCACATTCAAGGTCATCTTGACTGTGGGCGGGCGGAGCGGAGACCTCCTCAAGTTCCCAAAACTTTTTGAGAATGCGGTCCAACGACTGTTCAAGAACAGTACAACAAGCGGTTGTATTTTTAATTTCGTGTTTAGACAATAATGCGGGAGCAGAACCCATGATTATATATCCTAGAACACTTTCTATAGCGGGCGGTATCCCTACAACATTACTATGTACCACGCCTGGTAGCAGTAAGTGCGGGAAATAATTCGCGCCGAGGAGAACGTGCACCTCGGCGGGCGAAGCGAACATACTGTCCGCGAGCGGTAGCGAGTTCAAGTGAGAAAACGCTGTTATATCAACGGGTACCGTAGGTAGGTTATCCGTTATGCGGTCGACAATAAATGGCGATACGTCAAAATGAACGTTATTAAAGAAGCGCGAAAATATTCGAAACTCTGTGGAACCTCTAATAGATTTTTCAGAACCACCAAAACCTCGAACAATCGTCCTCGTATTTCTATTGCAATCCAAACCCAAACGCGCGCAACATTCACTTGTAATAAAACTGACTTGCGATCCCGTGTCTATAAGAACTCTAATGACATGGGTGCGTCTAGTCTTATCGTAAACAACCACCTGAGCGGTAGACAGCAGTACCGTTATGGGTTGCGTACATTGCGCACTCTGAACGTTATTATTTGCGGCATTCGGTACGGGCGCGGCAATGGACGCATGCAGCGCTGATACGTTCACATCACGCGTTGAGCTAGACTGTGACGTAACAGACGGCTGCGCGAGCGGTGGCGGCGACGGGTGAGTGCGGCGCGGAGAGCGCGCGGTGGCTATGGTCCCCGGTTCGATTCCGGGGGCGGCCATTTGGTTCTCGGGCGTTTGCTGTGCAACCCGACTGCGAGCGTTATCGAAATGCAGCAGCGTATGATGCCTCTGGCCACAGCTGCGGCAGTTCTTGTTCGAATGACAATCGCGTGCTTTGTGTTTCAAACTAAGGCAATTAATGCAAGCGTTGCGTTCTTTAATGCAATTAAAGCGTGCGGAAGGCGTTAATTTATTAAATGATGGACATTTAAATAAGTGGTCATGTACGAAGTTGTCACAAAGACATATCTTGTGTGGCGTAGATACGGCTACGTATGCATGCGGGTTTGGTACATGACGTCGCGGTTTATTTTGTGTAGAATGAGAAGTAGAAGTACTTGCGGTGGGGCGTATGTTATTATATATCTTGAACTGTCCCTTAATAAATTCCGTCAGCTGACCGAAAGTAGGTACTTTCGTATCGCGGTATTGAGACTCAAACGCGCGGATCGTTTCTTCGTCCAACTTCTTTAAAGCGAGGTTAAGCAGTATAAAGTCGCTTAAATTATCGATTTGTAGATTTTTTAATGCGTTTGCGGCGGTGACAAAGTGATCCATGAATGTCTGGAATTTGGATGAAGAAGCGGGGCCGTTCAACTTAACATTCAACATCTGATCTATGTAGGTATATCCGAGCGTGCGTCGGTCTTCGTACCTGTCTATCAGACATTGTAATATCGTGTCATAATTTTCAGCAGACGGCGTGATGCCTGAGAAAACGGTCTGAGCCTTACTTGAGAGCTTCCCTATTAAATAGTACAGCCTTTCAGAGTTAGTCAGCATAGGATTATCGTGTACGGTTGATTTGAAACCAGCGTAAAAAAGCGGCCAACTTCGTATGTCGCCATCAAAACACATTATTTCGATCGGCGGCAAAGAAGGCAATCTATGTTTCAAACCTAAGCGGTCGCGGTCGGTCGAACCATCCTGATAACGATCAGTGTCCTTTGCGGACGGTTGTGGTTCAACACTTTTTAATACACGTTTTATATGACAGTACAGCTGTTCGAATGAGTTTAAAGATTTATAATTAGGTTTAAATGCGGGATTATTTTTAAGTGAAGCGCGATTGTGCTCATTGACTATTTCCTTAAACTCAGAGCGAATATCTTCAATAGTTCCTACAGAACTAAGGAAGTCCTCCATACATTCTACACTTTTATGAACTTGTTTCGAATTATCGTAAATAGTTTGAACAAATTCGAATAGCGTATCTCGTTTACTTTCTAAGGGCCGGTTTTTCAATCCGCAGTTAAACGGTCTAATAACTAACAAGGGAATAAATGTATCCAGCTCTTTAACAAGCGAATAAACTTTTTGTGTTTTTCAATCGGGAGTAAACAGTCAGATAGTTACTTGATGGTCCTTCACAGCTATGTTCACTGTAATCATGCGCAAGTGAGATGCAGCTATACAGGTAGTCACACGTTAGATAAGGACCAGAAACTTTTAGACAACATTCAAGTTGTCTGTTCTTTTTCTATTTCTTTTTGTCTTTTTTATGATTGCCGGTTTGGGATATTAAATTAAATGAAATGAAAGCATTCGATTATAATTATTATTTGTCTATAATAGATGTAGTAAATAATAATTTAGTAAAAAGTCGTTTATGATATTCCTGTAGTAGAGTCCATAACAAATATTAAAATCAAAATTTATAAAAATGAAATGCCGGGTTTGCGGGTGGTGCATAGTAATTTTTTAAACGGGTGTTTGTACGTTTAATAAATATGTGTTTAAAGCACAGAGTACAATGTATATATTGTTTATAGTAAAAAGTATATTTGTATTTATGTCAGTTCTCTGTACTTATTGGTGACGAGCAGATTCCCTAGCGGCAAGTCGCAGAACTAACGTATGACAGATAAAAATACGTATACACGTTAACATTCCACTTTTAGAATACTGTTTACCCTCACGAAGTGGTCCTAAAGTATTTTTTTTACTACTCCGTAGACGTCTATCAATGAAATCATTGTAGAAAGAATTTAAATGGTGACGAGCAGATTCCCTAGCGGCAAGTCGCAGAACTAACGTATGACAGATAAAAATACGTATACACGTTAACATTTCACTTTTAAAATACGTATTTTTTACTTCTCCGTAGATGTCTATCAATGAAACAATAACAATGCACTCGCTCTGTACATTAAACTGCCAGGTAGAAGTGTCTGTCATACGTTAGTTCCGCAAACGGCCACTAGGGAAATCTTCTCGTTTCCAATAGTACAAGCTCTTTTTTGTTTCGAACTAGATAGCAGTGTGTGAAATAAAAATTCTTCATCTTCTCTATAGTATCTATAACCTATATTTCTCTAATAACCCTTTTTACCTCAGAACAAAAAGTCATTCGAGTCAAAAACATCCATAATCTATCAAATATTCAATAACGACAACGTACTTAAACTTTACCACAAATAGGTACAAGAGAAATACACAACGTCAAATCACTATTCTACAGAATAAAACACTAACTGAGGTTTGAAAGCACAGATAAAGTTATGAGTCAGATTACAGCTTTATTCGTCTGATAACTGATGTCTGACTATTGAAAGACCCAAACTTACGCTAACTGAGGAATAAATGCTATTTGACTGTTTATCTGACTATTGAAAAACCGGCCCTAAGAGAATAATCTCATTGTCTTGTTTAGTCTCGAAAGACTCAGGACTCCCTTTCTTGGGCATTGTCGGCGCCATAATATGAAGCGACAAGGCACAAGGAATAGAACGCAGCTAGCAAATAAAATTATACTATATGTAACTATAAGTTTACATTCACTAACCGGGCGAGCGGCGGCGGCGCGATAATAATACAATGTGGGTATTATTTTTTCAATAAACGAGATATCTATCTGTTAACTTTGCAGTTGAAATAAATGCCTATAAGTAAGTTAGCTACATGTAATTGACTAATAAATCAAGTTATCGTATGACGTTAAATTAAATAATTTAAGTAAGTAGGTAACTCTTTTAAGGCGCGGAAGAATTGAAAGCGAAGTTTGTACGTAGGTGATGTTTACCTAGGTAGGAAATTATGTTTAATTAGATTATAACTAAGCGGCGTTAGCTAGATAAATCTAGACTATATGCGGGTGTACAAATCTAGATCAAAGCAAAAATGCGAAGCGAAAATAAGCTGTTATAGATCTATCGTGACAAATTAAGCGGTTTTAAGTGCTAGATGGACCTAGACTTAATAAGCGGGCGGTTAGGAAGTACTAGACGAATCTAGACTTGACAAGCGGTGGGTCAAAGGGACACCAAAGGATAGCTCTTAGCTGCGATAACGTCGAAAGACCTATATAAATATACAAGGGCTAAAGTATCACTCAGCTAAGATCCGTCTCGAAGGACCATATTATATGTTAGCGCCAACTGGCGTGGCCAAGAATTTGTCAACGCCAACATATAAGGCGGGGTGCGCAGTATATCTTCAGCGACTAGGCACTGCCTGAAAACTGATTTGGGCTGAGTACTGTGCAGCTGCCGGATAGGTGGGTAGGAGAATATGAGGAGGAGGAGTAACTGTTTTATCTCTTGTTTCTCGTAGCGGCGCGTGCGACGGGAAGGGAATATTGGTTAAGGTGTGGGTAATGTATGTGCCGACAGCCTCACCTAGCGGAACTGTAAATAAACTAACAGAGTTCCTGTCTCTATAGACAGGTGGCGTTACCAAGCTGCATTCCTGTGACTTCAACTTTTCCTTGACAACAGTTTCAAAGTGATTGAGAGAGGTCGCCACGTCTTGATTTTTCTGTAGATGCTGTATACTGCTACGCGCAAGAATGGACTTCTGCTTCAATGATTGTTACAGCACGGCCATCTCAGACGTTCCAGATCCGATCTTACGGCAAATATTTGTGACACGCATCTTCAGATCTGTGTTCATTTTGCCCTCAGCCAGTATAGAGCAGACCTCACCTAAAAGGGCATCAATGTTAGACATCCATTTCTGGATCTCCGGCGTCGGTATTACCTCACAAGGTAGATCATTATTCTTGGGCGGGGATGGTTTTGCATTAATCGACGGAAATTGCTCTATTGGTGTAGGTGGAGGACTTCTTCGTATTAACTGGCTACGGCCAAACGGGCTTGATCCAGGGTTCGACATCTGTTCTTTCATTTTTTTTTACTGACACGCAGTAAACGCACTCTTTATAAGTTTTTATAGTTCATACTAAACACAATTTATAAACAATATGAATTACGCTCGTTCGTAACAGTCTTTGTTAAAACAACTTACGCAGCAAAATAATTATTTATTAGAAATATTAAATTATTTCTGTCTTATACATTTTGTCGGAAACAAAAAACACGTCTGCTTAGTCAAACGGATGACGTATATGTGCCGGTGTGCCAGAAATCTTATGAAATTAAATATAAAAAAGAGTCAAGTTATAACTTTCATCAAAAAGAAAATTATTATAAAGTATACCTATCATATCGATTACACCAATATAGACAGAATTACGGAAGTGCGGGACCTAGGAGTCATATTTTATTGCATGTTAAACTTTAGATCGCACAATAAGTACATATGCAGCAAAGCTATATACCGGAGTATGTTGACCGATTGCAAAAATCTTTAAGGTCTTTGGAAAATAGAAGATGGATGGGCGACTTGTGCATCTTATACAAAATTGTACATGGTACAATCGACAGTAATCTTAAAGAAAATATTGAAATTAAAATACTAACACGATCTGTACGTATACCACAATTATACAGTGTTCCTCCCTGCAATAATAATGTCTCGCATAATAACCCACTAAACAGAATGTGCAGGAACTATAATACCGTGTGCTCACATTTGGATATATTTCACGAAAGCCTCAATGCTTTAAAATGATCTCTCCTCCTCCTCCGCAGCAGACTTTAATTTTAATGCACAGCTCAGTTTTCTTTATATATTTAGTTTGTAACTGTGTATCTAATTATAGTTCTGTTTGTTTTTGTTGGTTTTTCCTATAATTTTTCTATCATTTTTAAGCCTTATGCTAAAGCGAATCACTATCTAAGTTGTGTACAGTTGTAACTGGATGGCAGGTTTACTGTGTTTGTTAGACTGTGTTTTGAATTTTTTCAATCTGTTATCTGTACCTGTTAAATAGAATAAATAAATGATTTCGGGAACACACTTTGTGAAATAGCTAGATTATCGATATGTGCCTATACAGTTCTTAACTTGACCCTACAGTTCTTAACTTGACCCTTACTCGTTTGTAACTGATAACTTGACTTATTTAATAGGTCAACGTTAAATACCTGTTTCGCCGGCAGTACAATCGTCAATCACTATAGTCCTAATAATACCAAATGTTTTCTTTATCAGATATTTTTATTATAGATTTTTTTTTGTTCTGTAAAAACCATATTGCTTGGGGTGCAAGAAGAGAAAGGTTTTTATATAGTACCTACTGTGAATGCAGAAGATGCTTTGTTGAAAACCATACTTCAACGCCATCTAACGAAGATACACTGAACTACTACTCGTACTGCACACAATAAAGATTCTCGGGCATTTTAATTTTTTGAAGCAGGATATACAATCTACGGACTGTATATAAAACACCGTGTACAGCGCAGTATAGTCCGAACCAAGTCTAGAGCCCACACCTCATTTTTAGGGTGAGGAGTTTTTTTTTATACAATCTATAGAACTAAATAAAATTGAAGTGTCTATTTGTAATATCAAATTTACAGCTTTACACAAAATGGATTTAAAAATCAATATATATTTTTTTTCTGTCTGTTTCTTCTCGCTAATCTTTGGAACGGCTGTTTTTTTTTTTTTTTTATGTTTGTTTTTTTTTTTTTTATGTTTGGTTTGTTTGATTAATATACTTCAACGAATGTTTACTAAACAAATAAAACATGAACTTTGTTGACTTTATCACCGACACCATGATATCTAAGCACTTAATTCTTGAAGTACATTTCCTTAGATTAAACTGTTATGGTTTCCCCAGGTAAGGACATGTGATTACAATACCATGGAACCGGTTCGATAAGTCACACTCACAAGTGTTTACAATATAGATTTTTTAATTGTTTTACATATAGTATTATATGATCCATGTGGTGACGTTAACCCAATGGAGCAAACTGCGCAGGACAAGACAACATCACTGCAAACACAAGGAAAACTTGATACAAATCGTAGTAGGCTAATGCTAATAAGCAGCCCATATTCAGCAGTGGACTTTGATAGACAAGCCGTGGGTTATTATGACATAAGTCACTTTATGATAACCACTACATTAGACCATCTTCTTCCTGCGATTTCCCACATAATCAACTTCTCCCTTACTCCGGACACTTCCCAACCGCATGGCGCAGGGCATATGCTCACCCTTGTCCATTCTTCTCTTGCTGTCCAGTCTATTCTATTATGGAATGCGCTCCCAGTTGAGATTAGGAAATCATCTAACCGTAATACGTTTAAGGCCAAAGTTTGAGAACTTTACAAGAAGCAACTAGAAGAAATACCTTCGTAGTCTCTTAATCTCAAATATAATTTTAAAAATAAAATCTGCATTACATAAATATATCATTGAACATTTGTCTAGGTATATTTTTAGGTTAATTGTTATCTTATATTTATTGATTCACTAGCTGTGCCCGCGACTTCGTCCGCGTGTAATAGTGACTTTGGGTAGCAGTTTTAATTATTGAGGAAAGTATTATTTTAAAAATAAGTCACACACGTTTCACTGTTAAAAACACCTTTAAGTATTTCTATAACTACATAAAATAAAAAGTATTTTACATGAGCTTATTTCGACATGGCCAAGGCTTTCAACCGGGTCTGGCACCGTTCGCTTCTCTCTAAGCTCTAAGCATTCGGTCTGCCTCCTAGACTCTGTAACTGGATTGACGCTTTTCTTCATCAGCGCCTTCGCATTAGGGTTCTTTGCGATGGCGCGGCCTCTGTTTTTCTGGAGGTAAACGCTAGCGTACCTCAGGGTTCAGTCCTCTCGCCCAAGATGTTTCTTCTGCATGTCAATGACATATTAGCCCTTGGCAATATACATTGCTATGCAGACGATAGCACAGTGCTTGGGCGATATTATGGATACCCTGCAGCCAAGCTGGTAGACGTTTAGGAAAATCGACAGGAGCTCGTCGTTGAGCTCGACCGGGTTTTGAACCGCATTTCACAATATGGTGATGAGAATTTGGTCGAGTTCAACGTTAAGAAAACATAGGTATCTCTACCAAAAAGTCTCCGTTTCTTCTCCTCCCTACTTTTCAGAGCACTCAACTGCCACTACGGGACAAGCTCGGCATGGATATTTGCCGAGATCTCACCCACGGAAGTACATCGAGGGCACCACTAAGGCGGCCTGAACAGAGTGAGACGGTTCTTCGCGCCCGAGTATTTGTGTCTCCTTTATGAGACCCAGGTTCGGTCGTCCGTACTGTTCTCATCTTTGTGATGGATCCACGCAGTATTTGCTTGATGTTCTCGATCGATTGCAGCGGCGAGCAGTCCGCATGATCAACAGTCCTGATACCACCGAGTCCTTTGGGCCTCTGCAGTTGCGGAGAGACATCGCCTCTATGGCAGTCCTCTACCGCTTTACCATGGAGAGTGTTCTGAAAAGTTCTTCCAACTGATCCCACCTTCTCCCTTCCTCTACAGAACAACGCGTGCTGGCCTTGGAAGTCACCGCCTTAGTCTTAGAAATACGCTCTCGAACCAAACGGTTTGGTTCTGCATTGTCTAGGTTCGGAGCGATTACGGTTGCCTCCACTGTTGGATTCTGCTTGAGTTTTCGCTCAGGCTGAGCAGATTCTCAATTTTTTCAATTTTATAAATATGTTTTTTGATTTGCCATCTTTTGCCAAAATATAGAGATTTAGCGGATTTGATACACGTGATTATGCTGCCCATGGGAAAAACATGTTTTTTTTCTAAATGAACTGCAACTTTAAGCGTCTGTCTTTGGGCTTTGATAATTGTTATTGCAAATTTTGTTTTCAGTGGAAACTACATTCTTTTAAATTGAAATTGCAAATAAGTTTGAATTATTGGAATACGTGTAATTCAAACATTTTCTCCTTTTGCCATTCCATGCATCATGATTGTAGCTTTTACAATGTTGTACCCCAGATGTGTATTTTGTAGCCGTGTACCATTACATAGCTTTGGCGCTCAAGATTTCTCATTAATAGGACTGGAACATTAATTTTCAGTCTCAACTTATGGTAAGGCGCTCCTGATAATTCTAAAGAGTTGAGTAACTCTAGGCATAAGCTATGATATGACTGGTTCAGTGTCCCTTGCATTTCCTAAGAGGTATTCGATAACATCTTCCTCCACGTCTGACATGATCCGTTCGTTTATTTGATAACTGTCTCATTAGTCGGCGGATCAGAATAGATATTATTTTTAGATCATCTGTGCCATCATATACCAGAACTCACGTCTCAGTGTAATCATGTCGTTACTGTCAGTTGGTATACAATCTTCTCCGATTTTTAGAAGAGCATTTGCATATTGTCACTGCTCATAAATAATTGTGAAGTTTTACTCGCATAATTGTAATAAGACAAAACTTTTCAATTTATTATTAGCATTTATTTCATCTTGCGGCGTACTCCTTTTCCTTTTTTTTGTGCGTAAATCCCCCCGTATCTTTTTCTGTCGGATTTTTTCACGAAGAACATTAACTGAATAAACAAAAAATCATGTAAACAAATCTAATCGCAGTGAATAATAACGAATTTGTAGTGGCAAAATTTAACATCCGCATGCGGCACAGTCGGCACACTTAGGCATATTGTGATAACTCAGTAAATGTTACATCAGAATAGCTCTAATATTTTGACTCCTGTCGCAAACTTATGAAGCATTTTCACAAACCTTGCATATTGCCATATAAACTTTCATCCCCTATTGCTATTTAACCCCCTTGATGGTAAATTGTTTACAAAATTTAAATCACATTTTTATTTAATTTAATTTATTTAATCAACAGCCTAAAACAGAAAATTTAATATTTTCGATTAAAATGACGATACTTCTGTAGAGAGTTTTGAAGTTTAGAAAGACTGTTTAGTAATATGGCTTATTTATTTTTACTAATATCATGAACATACATACAAATCGGATTCATGAATGTATGTAATAATCACAGAGTACATTGTTATTTACTGAAATAGAGGTATATCTCAATCGCTTCTGGAGGAAATACTATAACAACGCCATCTCTAGGTCGAGATCAACAACTTTAGTCTTGCTCAACATTTGAAACTATACTTATATATCTGTGGTGTTTGGTAGAACAATGTTAACTCCAAAAATCATTTTTTACAGTACAAGCTGTTAAACATTTAACTTAAAATTGTAAATAGGAAATATACTTTAGATGAAATGTCACTCTGTCACCGGTATTTAATAGCAATAGAATTTCATTTTCTAGGGATTTTATTGTAATAAGTTAATTAATTTGGGAAATAGTGGCACTTAACATATATATAGCAAACCAAAATTGAATATTCCAATGATGTCATCTGTTAAGTTATCATATACGTAACATATTAAAAATAAAAAAAATGAATGTAGAGGTCTACGTAGACGAGAATGCAAAGGGATATATGAAATAAAACAATTTTAGAAAATTCGAAACTTATTTATTTGATATTAGATCACATTTATTCGTAGTAGTTAGTATCGTAGTTTCTTCACTATCGCTTACATTATTTGATTGCGTAGAATAAGTTACTTTTAAGGTTTTATAAAAATCGTGGTAAACTGAATCAATATATGGGAGTAGATCCAAAATGTCTTTATATTTTTTGGTATCTATGGGTAAAGGCTTGTTGTAAGCTAATTGTGGCGATACCTTCCCCAAATCGACTGATTGTCCTCTTCTTAAGACACTAAAACCTAAACGGCTCTTTTGCATCTAATTCGTATTTGAACGATATATCCATGTTCCCCTTTTCAAACTTCAACCAGAATTTACCAGAATACACTATTCCAATTAATATATTTTTTGTCGGTGTCCACGCTCCTTTTTATGAAATGAGTATTTAATAATTGCGAGAAACGGAAGAAATTCCTGTGAAGAATGACAAAAAATTGTTATTACATCTACTGTTACAAATTAATATTATTATTAAATAAATGATGACTGTAACTTACTGAATCAGAGAATGATTCTTCCATGTTTGAATATAAATAACTGTTGTACCTACCGATTCACAAACTTTTCTCTGACCGACTTGAAAACTTTTATGACATACAATAATCAGTGTTGTCAATGTAAAGAAGACGCACGCCATCTACTGAATATGCAATTAATTAATAATATTAAAATTTGTTCGTTACGTTTACAATACTTTTTAACCGACTTCCAAAAGGAGGAGGTTCTCGATTTCATCGGTTTTTTTTTTTTAAATTTTAATCCCGGTCTTGCTTGATTCAAGACAATTGTTTGGATTAAATGAGATTATTATTCATTCGGGATCTAATAATATTTTCATATAAATTTGATAACATTTTATAATAAATTGCCTAAAGATATAAAAGAAGCTAAAACATTTAAAAGGTTATTAAAAAGACTAAATAAACCTCTTACACTGTTTTTAATAGCAAACAAAATGTTAACATCAATAGATATGTCACTAAGTCATAGGCCTTAGGAAACAAATTGTTTATCCACAAACATTTTGAACCTACAACCTTCGTTTGTACTACCCATCTAAACAAAAAAATACACAACTACCTTACTAACCACGCTAATTAGGTAATATGTTTTTGTTTAAAACTATATTTTTCTCTGTGAGTGATTATTGTAATCTTTTGAGAAAATAAATGTCTTTAACCACAAAAGACACATAACCGGATTACATCATAATTTTTGGGTACAAATGTGACAAGTGTAACGTATCATATTATCTGGACCAAATATAATTCAGTCATTCGTTTGGTCCACTTCTGATAAGTAAAGTTAACAGAAATATACTAAACGTAATCTTAGAAATGTGGACATATCATTTTTTGACCATTCCATTTCTAATACTTCTGTAGGAATTGGAGTTACCATCTATATACCAATTGAAAATATAGGAAAAAAATTTATTGACAATGTACGAAACACAAAAGCTACAAAAATGGAGTTATCATTGTTCTACCAAACACCACAGATATATATATATATGTATATATATTTGGTACGTATACTTATATAAACATAGTATAATACTTATTGTATACATATATACCTTGTAACACTTTTTTTTTTAACCAAAACAATGATTTTGTAAGTAGCGCCCTCTGTGGACTCGTTGTGCAACTATGCAGTATAAGTACATTTGATTGATGTTCGCTGATTGTGCGAGAGAGGGCGTAATTCAAAAAGATATATTGATTTATTGTGAATTTCGTTTAGAAATAATTTGATAAGGTTAAATAGTTTGTGAACGCTTATTGAGGGTGTCACTGAAGCTGTCAAAAGGAGATTAAAGAGGGGAGTCTTCTGGAACGATCCATGAAACTGGATATATAAGTGGATGCTTTCAGTCTAGAGTCCTTTTTCTTTTTTGTTTTGAACGCAACCACTATAATTGTGTCTATCTATATAATTAAGTAGTAATCATGTAAATTATCAAGTGCCCATTAGGTGAGTAAAGAAAATTGTTTGAAATTTTTATTTTTATGTCTGTTGTTAGTTTGAAGAAATGCTTAGAAAGTATATTTGTTATTAGGGCTTCTTAGAAGCGGGTGAGAAACACCTTCTTCTTAGATACGGGTGAGGAGACCAGTTCTTAGATACGGGTGAGAAGACCAGTTCTAAGATACGGGTGAGAAGCTACACCTCTTTGAAGTTTTGATGCTCACGTCCAGCAAGGCGTGGCTTCCCTTATGTGTTTTGATGTGTCTGCTGGTATGCGGAGGATGGCCTGACCACCCATCAAGCCAGCCTATATCCCTGCAGAAAGTTAAGGATTACTTTTATTATAATGCTTAACTTAGTTAGTTAGCTAGTAGCTAGTCTAAAGCTTTTATTTATCATCAGTTATTATTAGTAATAGCAATATACGTTATACGTTCATTATCCGTGCACTTGAACACAACAATGTTTAACAGACATTGCGACACGAAAATAAATTGTTAAAAATAAGAGTCTCTGCCTCAATATTACTTGAAAACAACACACGCGGATATACTCAACGAAAATCGGAGGTACCTAAGCTCAACTCACGTATTAACAGATAAATCAGAGAATTGTTGTTAGTCACAACTTTAGTAAACATTCAAATAACAAAAAAGCCGGTAGGTATGTATGAATATGTTGACGGATGACATTCACGACAGTGGCGGCTGCAATAAACGCTGATGAAAAGTACCAAAACAATGGCAATAATTAAATAATATAGGCACTAAGTTAGGATTTTGTAGAATCATGTGTTATAAAATGCTATAATATTTAGAAAGTTTTTCAAAAGTTAAAATATAAGTGTAATTTTGTCAATTTTATCACAAAAAAACTACCTTTTCATTGTGTAATGAAAAGAATGGCAACATTTTATTTCCAATTGTCATTTTATAATGACTTCAAAAAAAAGTAATATCCGTTCCAGAATGAACCAAACTAAAACAACTCTCTTTGTGATTTATGCGGATTATACCGAAAGTAACGACATCTTACAGTAGCGACTGGCGAAATTACACGTATTATACGCCTAAATTAAGTGTACGTAATGTTATCAGTATATTCGAACCAATTAAGATCCATTGTATTTGGTTTCTTTATTTTCGTAACATTCCAAAAACTATCGACTAAGATTGTACCGCCTGGTAATAATTTAAGTCTTCGTTGAAAAAGTGAAATATGAAAATGAATGTGAGAGCCGTGTTTGGTCGTTACCAAGACGCCCGGCGTAGGTGATGCGCAGGCGTGTGGCGAGTGAACCGCCACTCTTCTATACAATCTTTCATCCCCCCTTTCAACCCCTTATTGCCCTTTTTCGCATTATAAAGTAGCCTATGTCCGTTCTCAAGCTCTAGACTATCTGTATACCAAATTTCATTGTAATCGGTGCAGCGGTTTGGCCGTGAAAGCAAGACAGACAGACAGAGTTACTTTCACATTTATAATATAATAAGTAAATAAGTATGGATAAGTATGGCTTATTCATTGTGTCTTTTCATGACACATCTGCCACGTCACTTTCTAAACCATCCAAAGGTTAACTGGTAAAATATGCCATTCGGCATTAAGTCCACCTCATGCAAAAGGTAATGCAGTAAATGTTAATAAATAAATAAAAAATAGAGGCTGTTTATGTGATGTTGTAATTATATTAAACTTCTACTAGTAATTTGTCAATTCTCGTTAATAATCATACACACATCAAAAGTGTCTAGGGATCAACATATGTGTCTAGGGATCAACATATGTGTCTAGGGATCAACATATATTTTTTCAATAACTTTTCTCCTGATTGATATTAATTAAAATTTTCTTTAAGGATTCATCAAATAAAGTGTTTTCGTTTGTCACAGTAACGATAAACCAAGTCACCTTTGCATTAATAAAGAAATTTGCCATTTTCCTAATAAAGGGATTTTTGACATTTGAACCACTAACATTAAAGTTCGAAAAAAAGACTGAAATAACAGTTTTCTTTAAAATTTTATTAGGTAACTTAAACAATTAATAATCCGTGTTTCTACCGCGAACACTAACAACACAGGAATCGGTTTGGCATACTCAAAATGAGTTCATCCAAATCACGCTGTGGAATGGCCGCCCATGTTCGTTGCAACAACAAAAAAGGTCTTCTTGCGACTGGATACCCTCCATATTCGGCAGAGCTCTTCTCTGTAGCATATCCCATGCATGCTCAATCGGGTTCAAGTCTGGCGACTGAGCAGGCCAGGGCCAAAGCCACATCTCAATCTCAAGAAATCCGCATAAAAATGCTTGATCCCTAGACACTTTTGATGTGTGTAGTTCGAAATATTTTTAATGGTTTTACCGGGTTCTATTTTAAAACGGCTTAAATAAAAATTTCAGAAAACCGGTGTGAATCAGCGCCGCGCTGTGTTTCACCGAGTGAGTGAGGATACCGGAGGCACATACCCCAACCCCTCCCCCCATCCCTCTCCCTATTCCCCAAAGGCCGGCAATGCACTTGTGACGCCTCTGGTGTTGCGGGTGTCCATGGGCGGCGGGGCAGTAATGCAAAAAACGCTCCAAATGTAACTTTGTGTAACAGGTGAATCTAACTTTTTTTTACAAAATGTAACAATCATTAACACTTAAGCACAGTAAATGGCACTATAAATTATATAATCATCATTAGCTGAGCCTTGCGGTGTTCGACCGCAGGGCGAACCTAGACTAAAAAAAGTAGCCTAAGTTACTCCTTATATCATCAGCTATCTGCCAATGAAGACCCGTCAAATTGGTACAGCCGTTCCTGAGATTAGCTGGAACAAACAGAGAGACAGACAAAAATTATAAAAATTGCTTTTTTTGATGTAAGTACCGTATATACTTTTATATGCATTTATTGAAAAACTGTTAATTTAAAATTACAAACAAACTTAATACTCGTAGTCCGGGAACCCCGAAACAAATTTTACAAGTTATTACTATCAAGCAAATTTTTCGTGAGTGGCTCCATCGTGATGGAGGCCCACATTTCACCTTACAAAAGTTTTCGATTGTGGGAGCTAACAGGGCTAGCAGGGAAAAAAGTTTTTGGAGCGTAGGGCCGGGATAACGTACACGCAATTTGTAGGACAGTGTGGCTTTTTAAATTATATTCACTACCTTGAGTTCTGCGCCGAAGGTCTCATGAATGTCTTTTAACAAGAGCATCTGTTCCTCCTGGCGGCGAGCCTGGTCTTCCTTGTCCCGCTGCAGCTGTCCCTCCAAGCGGCGGGCTTACTCCTCCTGACGGTGGGCCTGCTCCTCCTTGTCCCGCTGAAGCTGCTCTTCCAAGCGGCGGGCTTGCTCCTCCTGCCGGCGGGCCTGCTCTTCCTGACGGTGGGCCTGCTCCTGCTTCTCCCACTGCAGCTGCTCTTCCAAGCGGCGGGCCTGCTGCTCCTGACGGTTGGCCTATTCCTGGAGCATCGGCATTAGGACCGTGATATCTGGAGCTGCTGGCGATGTGAACGGCGTGGCTTCCATCACTGGCAGCTGACCTTCCGATGTGGGCAGTAGTGCATCTCCAAATCGCCTCTGGTTAGGTTCTTACTGACGCTGACTCTTAGTTCGGATACTTTCCGTGTCTTCCTTTGGTAAAACTGGCATACTTTAATCCCACTTCTGACACCAAATTTTTACGAGCCGGGTATTAAATAAATAAAAGTAGTGGGTTGATTACCAGAAAAAAACACAATATATTGACAACACTGTAAAAACAACAATAGTTTACTAAATGACTCGTTAGTCGCACTAGAAAATCGCTTCGATGTTTATCCGCCGTATCGTGAAACAAAACCACCCGTATAGTCCAGTCATTTTAGTAAATTCACCTCGGAATTCGAGATACCTAGCTGTAAATCTGTAAATACTTGTATATTGATATCCTAAAAGTTGTCTCAAAACCTACACATGGTAGGTTACGCAACTATTAAATTTCAAGGTCAAAGGTCACAAAAATCGGTTTTTTGCGCTTTTTTTGTAAACATCTCATTCCCTATGGGTTTTTGCTATTTGTTTTAATTATCAATATTGTAGAATACAAAATTCTCTACATTTTTTTTTTTTTTATACGGTGTACCGTTTTCGATATAGAGGGCGGAGAGCGCGCGGTCGCAAGATCGTTTCAGGTCAAACGGTGCCTCCGGTCGAAAACGCGCCATATATAGTTGGTGAACTATCAATAAATCAATGATTATAAATATTTGACAATTTTTAACCGACTTCCAAAAGGAGGAGGTTCTCAATTTCATCGATATTTTTTTATCGTTTTCTTCATGCATTAAAAGATTTTAAAACATTTAAGACATTTTTTAAAGTTTTTGAGAAACTGACAAATTTGGATGAACTAGCTGCAGCATTTGAGGAAGAAAATTGTTCGGCCCAGAGAATATGTTAGTTCAAAACCATATTTTGGTTTTGAGACAACTTTTAGGGTGTCAATATATAAGTATTTACAGACTTACAGCTGGGTGTCTCGAATTCCGAGATTCTTACCTAATTTAAGCTTAAATGAATGGACTAGTACGGCTAACACAATATATACATTGTACTCTGTGGCTAACACGTTCCGCTTTTATAGGGCTATGGAAATATCTACAAAGATCCCGAGTATTCGATAAAACATTCTAAAACAAATAGAAACGCCTTGAACAAGTAATCTAGCGTTGAGAATATCAGAATCACCAGTCATAATCTCCACAGTTGCGCGCTACCCGACACTAGATGGCACCGTCCTCGATTCGAATATTCCCGACCGTTCGAGACCCATCTCTCTATGGCGTAATACTATAACAACAACCGCGGGTAACACTGCGGAGCGCAGCTAGAATGTATAAATACAATTAACGTAGAAGAGTACTCATAGACAAAGGAGTTAATGGAGTTATGGATAGACAAGTTGTATATTTTCTACAAATTTGGTTTCATAAGCATACCACATATTTGTATTGGGCATGTCTTAATGAGTAAGACTCAATAAATAATTTGAATATTACATTACTCGCATAAAGGTACGTTTTGTAAAGATTTCAAATATGGTATGAAATAAATCAACCTTATATTATTAGGTGGCTTAGAGGCAAGTAATCAAAACTTCAAATCATAACGAATACAATTTCGATGAAAAACTTTACTTGCACACTAGTCTTCTATGTGGCTCCGCCCATGTTTTTATAAATATAACAGACCGACATGCAGACAAAGTTACTTTCGAATCTATATCTTTAAAAATAAATAAAATTGGAGTGTCTGTTTGTAATATTTTTACTATATGCGTATATTCTATGTACGAGTATACACGGTAGGTACATATACTAAAATAGATTTTTTTTCATTTTTGTCTGTCTGTCCGTCTGTCTGTCTGTTTGTTATCATATATTATTTTATTCAACTACTCTCACTTGTGTGACGTGCCTCGGAGAGCACGATAAGCTGTCGGTCCCGGTTGTCATGAACATCTATGGCAATCGTTATTGGGAATTCAGTGCCCTCAAATATACTGACAACTACTTCAACCTCCGAATTCAGTTCACCCTCAGCGTTGCGGAGGTCCGATGCCAGTCGCTCCGTGTAAAAACTGATTTGGTAGGTAAAACCGGTTGAACTAGTAACCGACCCCAAATCTTGGGAATAAAAAAGGCTAGGAAAATTAATGAATGAACTCTCACTTGTTGTACAAAAATTTTCTTTGTTGGTAGGGGGAAGTGGGGAAGATTCATACAAGGGGCACCGCACCGTCATACCTTGGATATATCTGATGTTAGGTGCACTTCAACAGAATGACTTATGCGTGTATACGTAGCTTAATCGTGTGTAAGGTTGCTGACGTAGTTTGACAGCAGTCGGTGAGAAACGCGCATCGGTGTGACACGGAACATGATTTGACCAGCCCTAAGTAATTTAATAACCCCACTGTTAAAGTCTTTTTTTTAATAAAAGCAGCTCTCTAGATTATTCAATTCTATTTTATCTAAAAGATAATAGAATCAAATTTGTGAAATGATGTGTAAATAATAATATATATGGTTGTAATTTTTCTAGCAACATTTTGATTTTATTTTCTTGTGATGGGGTAGGTTCATACAACAGTGAACGGGGTACATTCATAATTCATACTAAGATTCATGTTGATTGTGATAATTTTTTAATTGTTGGTTATTGATAGTACTATTACATAAGAACTAAGCAATGGGACGTAGATATTGACATAGTGATGAGACTGATTAGAATTACTGTTAGTTTTACCTAGTTCCTTCGGTGACATCAAAGAAAAACTACCGATACTTATGTTAATTTATTTTTACGATTATTAAATATTATTTTGTTAGAGAGAATATGTTATTGCTTTTGTTTTCATGAACGTCGTATTTTGTTGCTTTAATTTTGATAAATAAATAAATATTTCTTGCACAACTTTCACATTTTTTCACATGCATGAATCTGCCCCATAGCTTGTATGAACGTGCCCCGCATGTGGGGGTACATTCATACAATTCTCTTTTTTTTTTAAGTGTTATAACAAGCCGTACAATTTTTTTACACAAATTTCATGTTTATTTATTAAGCTCAAATAGTAAGACTATTGATTTTATATGAATCATTATAGATATCGATAACCAAAGGAATTGTATGAAACGAAATATAAAAAGTGTACGAAGCTGCCCCACCTTCCCTATGTCATACAGGGGCGTAGCCACGGTGGGGCAGGGTGGGGCACTTGCCCCACCCTGGCTCTGATATGAAAGGTACTTATTTTTTTTACGTGTGGAAACTCCCACGGGCCGTCACCCCACCGGGGTTTGCGGCGGGGTGGTATGTCGGAATCGGACCAAGTAAAACCACACGGTGTGCCTCTGCGCCTGAGAATGGAGGGATACGGGAACAGCTGTTATTAACACATACGAACCACTCCCAGAACCTGTCCACACTGACGCCTAATTAGACAGTCAAATTAGGCAGCGTACGACACACGCGTACGACGCTGGCTCCACCCAAATTGGCCAAAAGTCGCCCAAGGGCAAAGAAAGCGTCGACCAGCTTCGGAGCAAGCTGTCTAAAGTACTCGTCGAAGAGCCACCTACCGTCGAGGATCAGGCTTCATATCTGCCAGAACCGGTACGAGTACCGAGTTGTCCACTATGGAGGCGCCTGGGGGCGGACCATGGAACAATAGGGCCTCCGTCTTATCCAGGACCACGCGTAAGCCCAGCGCCTCAATGCGCCTAACTGCCATAGAAACACCCCTGGTGGCCGGGCGCGACGCCTCTTGGAGGTTTGCCCCCCGGGCCGTGACCAAAGTGTCATTGGCGTAAGTAATTACGCCTAGCCTGGTGGGGAGACAACTTCGAAGGACCCAGTCGTATCCCACATTCCACAGGAGTAGTCCAAGGACAGACCCTTGTGGAACACCGCACAACATGGGTCACCATGTTAAGACGCCATCTCGGTCCTCGTACATGACGGTACGCTTCGCTAACTAGTCTGCATCTAGCGGCCTCAGATACTCTGGCACGCCGTGGTAATGGAGTCTTCCCTGATGCAGCTAAATGGCAGACTATTGAATACGTTTGCGATATTCAACAATAACGCCAACAACATGCCGCCACGGCCCACTGCCTCTTCGGTAACGGCACTCGGGCGCAACACGGCATCGACCGTCGGACGCCCCTCTCGGAATCCGAATTGAGCGTCAGAAAGATCGGAGCCCACCACGCGAGGTGCGGAGTTTTAGAGGAGACTCTCTGGGTCAACACGATGGGCCTACGGGCCGCGACCGTATCGGCAGGGGTAAGACCGTGGGTGTACTTAGTCTGGCCATAAATACTGTTACATTTAAAAATAAACAAGATATTAGGTACTTTTGAATTTGGAATTTGTCATTTGAATACGATTGTTTATTGTGTTTCTTATTTTCGCGCCAATATATTTTAAAATATTTTGTGATATTAAAATGGAGTGGGGTGATAAAGAGAACCGAATCTCTGTGATTGCATTACATAAAGTAGGTATAGAGCCAAATACAATTTTTAAAATCCTCCATACGCTTGGTATTAGTCAAATATTTGTGTACCGGGCTATTGATAGGTACAACGAAACCTCCTCAGTTTGTGAAAGAAAAATATCTAGCCGTTCACGTAGCGCTCGTACGAAAAAGGCGATCAAAGCAGTAAGGGAAAGAATTCGACAAAATCAGTCCGAAAGCAAAATATTTCATCTTGGGAGATGAAGATAGCACCTAGAACCATATCGCGTATTTTAAAAGATGACTTAGGACTTGCAGCCTATAAGAAACGCACTGGTCATTTCTTAGCTGATAATTTAAAAAGAATAGAATGGAAATCAGAACAACTAGGTAGGTACTAAAGCGGTACACGAAGGGGACCTCCCTTCGTGTATAGAAAAAAAAAATACGGATGAGATTTTTTTACAATTGGACAATATTTCAACAAACAAAATGATCGTTTTTATGATAAAAGCTCTTATCTAAAGAAGCTTCCCAATTAGGCAACAGAGTACAACGTGGGCATTATCCGACTACGGTGATGGCTTTGTGGGGTGTTAGCTATGAAAGAGTGACTGAGCCATATTTTTATGAAAAAGGTTTCAAAAAATCGGCACAAGTGTATCAAGGTACCATTCTTGGGAAGATCATTAAGCCCCTTAAAAATACCATGTTCAATAGCCAAGAATGGTCCTTTCAGCAAGACTCGGCGACGGGTCATAAAGCTCGATCCACCCAATCTTGGTTAGAAACGAACGTTTCGTATTTTATTAGAGCTGAAAACTGGCCGTCATCTAGTCCTGATCTGAACCACTGGATTATGATCTATGGTCAGTTTTAGGGAGAAGGCTTGCTCTAAACGCCAAGATAATTTGAAGCCCCTAAAACAATCCATACGATTGGCAGTGGAGAATTTTCCCACAGAAAGAGTGCGTGCTGCACTGCATTGATAACTGTCTTCAACGTTTAAAGGACTGTATTGACGCCAATGGAGACCACTTTTAGTAAGCTTTACATATTTTTAATGTTTTCATATAAATGTATTTATCTAACACACTGTAATAGTAATAAATCACAAGGTAGTAGCGCCACGCAGATTTCAGCACGAAAGGGCCGGCTCGACCGGGGCGGTACTACCCTCGCACCGAAAATCAACATAAAGAAATGACAGCGATCGTGCTGTCGTGTTTCGTTGCTGATTGCGAGACCGGAGGCCTAATGATGCAGAAGCATCACTAGCCCGCCATGGTGTGGGTCGCCATGCTGCATTGTCTACATTCGCAGTATGGTGGCTACCACTCTTGGATTCTGCTTATGCTTTCCATCAGGCAGAGTATAGTAAATTTGGCAGAGTGAAACATAAAAAAACTACAAAAAAAAAGTTTTTCTTTGTAACAATAATTATGGCAAGACTAAGTAGTTTGCTAGTGACATATTATTTTAGACTGCTGCCCCACCCTGAGCCCATGGCTGGCTACGCCCATGATGGCATACATATATAAAGTTTGTTTGAAACAAATTTACGTAAAATATAATAAATTAAAAATTGTTAAATAAGTAGTACACTATGCTTATTTATAGTGTAGATACACACTTCTTCAACTTCACTAGGTCAAACAAGAAAAAGATACCTGTTTTTGATGTACAACAAGTTGTACTAGAAAGGTGCGGCCATATAGGACACAGTGGTAAACATTAAGATATCAGGACAAAGTCAAACTGGAACAAATATCTGTCAGTCACACAAATATTTGCTTGATGCTTCAATTAAAGTGCATTTTATTTAGTTTGTAATAGACTATGTCCTGTTATTGGCCTGGATACGTATTTATTTCTAATCTCAGTTATGTTATAACTAGCAACTCGCCCCGGGTTCGCACGGGCTCTTTACGAAAAATTTTATATAGTTTAAATTACCCCGAGAAGATGTTCGGCTTCATTTTTTCCGACGGCTTCAACAAATATCGTTATATTTTAGTCAATATACTCATAAATTTAACAAATTATATACGAAAACCTTCCTCAAGAATCACTCTATATATTGGTAAAAACCGTATCATAATCCGTGCAGTATCTTTTGAGATTATCGCGAACATGCAGACATACAGACGCGGTGGAGGACTTTGTTTTCTAAATGCAGTGATGCGAAAGTTTGTGAAGATGTGTGGAATGTGTGGATATTTGTTACTCTCTCACGCAGAAAGTACTGATCGGATTTAGATGAAACTTTATAGCAATGTAGCTTATATAATAGGTCTTTACCTATGAAATTGCCATTTTGTATGCAATAAGTGAAAGTACTTATTTTTTCAAACTTTTTTATTTCTGTTATTCGAAGTAATCACCCATGCAATTGACGCATCTTTGCCAACGCATTGGCAGTTTATTGATGCCCTTCTTGTAAAAATCTGCTGGACGGGAGGCAACAAACTCTTCAAAGGCATTTTGTACTGCCTCTCGGTAATTGAATTTTATACCCACTAAAAAGTTGTCTAAATTTTGGAAAAAGTAATAGTCGGTAGGTGCAAGGTCTGGTGAGTATGGCGGATGAGAGAGAGCTTCCAACCCCAGCTCTTGCAGCTTGGAGACTGTCTGAACTGACAACATCATTTGGTACAGTTCGCAACAGACAGTCTCCAAGCTGCAAGAGCTGGGGTTGGAAGCTCTCCCTCATCCGCCATACTCACCAGACCTGAATGCCTTTGAAGAGTTTGTTGCCTCCCGTCCAGCTGATTTTTACAAGAAGGGCATCAATAAACTGCCTAATCGTTGGCAAAGATGCGTCGATTGCATGGGTGATTACTTCCATAAACAGAAATAAAAAAGTTTGAAAAAATAAGTACTTTCACTTATTGCATACAAAACGGCAATTTCATAGGTTATACCTATATATACCTATTATATATTGGTTACCCGTTGGTCTATTGGTTAGTGATCCTGACTGCTAAGACAGAGGTCGTGGGTTCGATTCCATCCCAGAACAAATCTTTGTAAGATGAACACAATCAATTATGTTCTGTGGCTTGGTGTAATTTATCTATTATACTAGCTGATCCCGCAAACGTCGTTTTGCCATAAAAAAAAGAAAATTGGGGTATAAAAAATAGATATTGGTGGATTCTCAGACCTACCCGATATGCACACCAAATTTCATAAAAATCGGTCCAGCCGTTTCAGAGGAGTATGGTAACTAACATTGTGACACGAGAATTTTATATATAATCTTGTATATGAATATGGCAATATATAAGTATGTTTATCAATATATAAGTATATTTAGTTTAGCAGTCTGGTTATCACAGCGCAGGCTTTGTCTACCAAACAGCCGTGTGTGATGACGAACGGGAGAACGGATGTCATGTCCCTCCCAACACAAAGGGAGGATCCTCCGACCAGGCGAGGTGATCATGCCTGACGGGCCACTGCCCAACGGTTGATGTTGGGATGTTGGGAGGCGAAGAGACGAAATCAGTAACAATTTAAGTTAAATTCAAGTGACGGCGAGCGTCGGTTGGTTTCATTTCGTTGTATCAAATACAGTTGTATTCTGAAGAACTTGCTACTCCATACATACGTCGGCGCTGATTCTAAGCTTGCTCGACCGGAGTATTGGCCTTAAAGGAAACCGAAGAAGTCCTTTCGACTCTTTTCACCGAGTGAGTGAAGTTACCCTCTATCATTTTCTTGATTCTGGAGAAGAACTCAAAGAACGGCATCGCGCTTGTGACTTACCCCATTTAAATAAATACTCCCTTTTTTTGCCCCCCTTTGTGTCATTATAACATCAGACTGAAAAAAGTTTTTATAACCACTCAGAAAATAATCCAATCTGCTAGGTATCTAATTACTTCTGCCTAGATGTGATAAATAACATTGTAAATTTCATAAATATTTTGTGAGCAGTAACGTATTTCTATTATTTTTATCTTATTTAATATAAGAATTTTAAACAAAGTGATAAACAGTGTTGCTAATTTAGCAACTTTGACACCAGATGATAATTAAAGCTTAGGTTTTAGAAACAAAAACACGATTCATGACTACACAATGATATAACGACGACTGCTATATTTGACTACTTTTGGAGTACAAATTAATATGACTGTATGTCCTCCGCATATCTCTGAACGTCTCTTACCACCTCTTTCTATTTTTTCAGACTCAAAGTCCATGGCTTCCCAATTGGAATCGTCTTTACGTCTTCCTAGCGCCTTTGCTTTTGACCCTAGCAACTTAGGGTGACAAGCGTACAACACTTGCGATAGTAATAATTTTCTCCTATATACAAATTTGTATCTGTATCTTTCCTGCAGAAGCATAATTAATTAATTACACAAAAGGAAAAACTCTGGCCCGAGTACTGGTTACAACATGTAATATATTTTAAGAGAACCTTTTTTGTGTCCTAATATTCAGTGTTCCCTGTACACAGATGTGATAATTCTTTACTGCATTCTTTATCAGTACAGGATCTTATTCTGAATGGCAAAGACCATTTTACTAATATTACATTCTGACGAATGAACGGTTATTTCATATGGTGAAATTTGACACAGAGGTAGATTAAAACCTGGAATAGTAGGTACATACATCATACAGAATGAGCGAGACACAACAACAGCCGCGGGTAACACCTACTCGTAGTTAAATTCAACTTAAGTTTTAAAAATTGTTGCTGTTGTTCAATAAATTTAGGTTAAGTATTTATTAGTAAAGAAACAATATCTGCCATCTTTATTGAATTCATTTTTTTAATAAAACATGTAAGTTATGTATATATGTATTCGTAATCACCGTTAAAATTTCTTTATTTTGATACCACACTCGATGTATTTTGAAAACATAAATTATTTTTATTAGATTAGCTTTTGGCGCCAAAAATCCTTAGTTTTTTTTTTTTTAATGTTGATATACGCAGTGTCACTCTCACGACTAAGACGAATCTATTGACACCATTCACATAAAAATAGGACAAGCCTTTAGGGCGTGCCAAAGAAATATACATACATACTGTGGGGGTTTAGTGTAGCTCAGAGGATCAGCACCTGAATTTCGGGAAATAATAAGTCGACCACACGCTTAGTACGCTTTTTACTTTGAGATAACTATTTTACAATATAGGAATACACTTTTATTTCACAGCCAGGACGGTCTTGACTTCACGACCGCTGACATGAATCTTCTTTTTTTTTTTTTTTTTTTTTTTTTTTTTTTTTTTTTTTTTTATGTTTGGCCTGCCAAAATGACTCTACTCTGCCTGATGGAAAGCATAAGCAGAATCCAGTGGTGGCCACCATACTCATTGCGAACATACAACAATGCATTATGGCGACCCACACTATGGCGGCCTAGTGATGCTTGTGCATCTTTTAGTCTAGTCAACAAGTATGGAACTTGTTGACTAGACTAATTGGGCCTCCGGTCTCGCACTCACCAACGAAACACGACAGCACAAACGCTGTCATTTTACGTTGATTTTCTTCAGCATTCCAAAAAGTCAACATTTTAAATTATATAAATCAAAATAAAGAATATTCATTTCGAACAGGACTTTCCACCTGTCAGTAGTATGACGTGCAGGTTGTACATCTGCACCATGAAGGCTTAAGTCGCCACAATACCTACACTCGAAAAACATTATCTACCCTCTTCACAGTCGGGTAAAAAGAAAAGTTCCACTATTTGTTTTGACTAAAACCTACTTAGGTTTTTTAATCTCTAATCACTTGATTAGAGAGTAAAAAAAGGAATGAGTCCAAATAATTAGATTTTTACTTTTTCTCTTAGGTAATCTGTCTACAAATTAAGTTGTGGTGTATATTTATTTTTAGTTTATTTTAACCAATCCTCTGTGATTCATTCAGCGATAAAATGCAATAATACTTGCCTATCAGGGAGTAGTCATCTATACAAATAAATAAAATTGAAGTGTCTGTTTTTACAAACAGACATTTTACACGGACAATTTATATTACTATTAAAATAACCACTTTTTACTAAATGCATGTGTATGTATACCTACACGATGATTAGGGATTGCAATCCGGAAAACCGGATCCGGTTATCCGGCGGATCCGGCTTAAATATACGTCTACCGGATCCGGTACTGTCCGGTCACCGGATCCGGTAAATTTGTATTTTGGCAAAACAATCACACTGTCTCAAATGTAGGTACTTTAAGCGTATGCTGTTTACACTACATGTGCGAGTCGTACGTCTCGTGCATGCAGGTTACATTTGCAAGCTCCATTAAGTCGATTGGGATATGACACAATTAACACAAACTGTTTCTTATGATCGTTGTTTCAAACCAATAGTAATTATATTTGTTTACAAGCGAAAGAGTTCGAACACAAATCTGACAGAAATTTAACTAGACATCTAAAGAGTATATATTTTCGGATTTTCCATGTTAAAACTTGAGTTCAAAAGCCATCAAAACGACTGATTAAGCCATCAAAACGACTGCTTTCCATGTTTCATACTATTTGACACTTGAAGAATCTACTACTAATTAGATGTCAGGTCGGTGAATTTAAACATTACAATTACCTGCATGACCGACAAATATGAATATATAGCTGATTAGGCCTCTCGCAATAGCCACTAATGATAATGATATAATGATGAATTTTGGATCTCACTTAAGGTTAATCATTACTTTATGTTACGATAGTTTCATGATGTTGATTAATAGTATTAATAGTATTGATCTCTGATTAATCTGTAAAAAGTAGACTGTATCACCAGCTACGTTATGTAGGTAATAAAGATAAAGAGGTTATTATTATTGGAAGTTTTAATTACTATTAGTTTTAGTCTGTGATCTTTTTGTATTATGTAATAGGGGGCAAACGAGCAGACGTATCGCCTGATGGTAAGCTATTAACGCCGCCCATGGACACCCGCAACACCAGAGGCGGTACAAGTGCGTCGCCGGTCTTTGTGGGATGGACCTCCGGAATCCTCACTCACTCGGTGAAACACAGCGCAAGCACTATTTCACAACGGTTTACTGTGAGGCCGTGGTATCACACCGGTCGAGCCGGCCCATGTATGCCGAAGCGTAGCTCTCCCACGGTAAGTTTGAAAGATAAACTTATTTGTTTCAAAGATGAACGACGATAAGTATTTAACAGTTTTCTCTAAAAGTTATCATAATAAAGTCGACTTCGTTTATAGCTATCGTTTTTTTTAAACTTCATTAACGGTCCATGTTGAAACGCACAAGGAAATTACATAAAATCTTTGTTAAATCAATCCGACCGGATCCGGTCGGATCCGGCTGGATTTATGAAATTCGGTCCGGATCCGGCCGGATTGAAAATGACGCCGGATTGCAATCCCTAACAATGATACATATTATACCAAACTGTCATTTTTTTAAATATTTGTAAAGGTACAATATTAACCGCGGGTAGCACCGTGGATGCCGTCACTATCATATATGTACAATGTACATATATATATTTTAAAAAGTAGAGCCGTTATTAACACAAAACCTGAAGAAACACATCGAATTTTCATCAGTCAGGAAAACAACTACTCACAGGCACAATTAACCGCCCACAATTATATTTTTCGTCACCCTGTTTGTTTATGATATCTGTGGCTTATCTGCTGTTTTGTTTTTTGTTAAGTGACTACCTTATTTCGATCCATAAACTTGTATCACCAAAGCGTTTTTGAAATTTACTCGCTGTTTGACATTGTTGCAGTTACGTTACTTTGCTTACATTTCTTGTTCTTTTCTGGCATCGTGTGCGAATATTGTTTAATTTAAGTTTTTAGTGTATGATTACTCTTTATGACTGAAAAAAATGCCACTCGATGTAATTGGGGCTACTAGGGCAGTGACTTAAGCTGACGCTGGGTATAGCCAACGTCTCATAGCTCGTACGCTTGGTTTACCTCGAACTACGGTACGGGATGCCATCAGACGCTTTCAGGAAACTGGTTCATACACGAGGAGGCCAGGTCAAGGCCGACATCGGTGCATTTTGGCTCTGAATGACCGCTTTGTTGTCAGTAACGTGCTAAGAAATCGCTTTCGCACCGCTACTGAAGCGCGTGCACGTCTGTTTGAGGTAAAAAAGGTCACTGTAAGTGATCGCACCATTAGAAGAAGAGTGGCTGAAAAGAATCTGAGGGCTTTTCGTGCAGCTCGCGCTCCACAACTGCTTCCACAGCATCGTAGAGCTAGACTTGCCTTTGCGCGAGAATATGCTGACTGGACTATGGAGGAATGAAAGAACTTAAACACTTATCTAGACACTGCCGAAGCGATGACTTTTCACCGTTTGCGTCTCGTTGTCAAATCAGCTCCTTTACTTGACCGTCTGTTCTCAGATGAGAGCAGAATCGCCTTAAGTGGTCCAAATGGACGCCAGCGTATTTACAGACGCCAAAATGAACGGTTTGCTCCATGCGCAATAATCGAAACAGTGGTTTATCAGGGAGAGTTCATAATGGTTTGGGGAGGTATCTCTAACGAGGCTCGTACCGATCTTGTCGTGTTTGATAAGGGCAGTGTGACCACTCAGAGATACGTGGAGGAAATCTACAAGACAACGTCATACCTTTCTCACCATTTATTGGTGAGAATTTTAGATTAATGCACGACAATGCTCGTTGCCATACCGCAAAATCGGTTGCTCGATGAGGTCGGGATTCAATTTTTGTCATGGCCGTCACGCATTCCCGATCTTAACACAATTGAGCACATTTGAGACAACCTAAAAAGACATGTCCGAGCGAGACTACCAGTCCCTACGACCTTAGAAGAGCTCAAGACGGCTGCGATAGAAGAGTGGCTCAATATCTCTCAGTCGGATATTCGAGACATCATGGATGGATTGCAAAACCGGCTAAAAGAAGTCATTAGGGCCCGAGGTGGTAACACCCATTATTAAAATTTTGAAATAAAAAAAGCGGATGATTTTTTCAAAATTAAACTCATAGCATTTTCTTGCAAATTTTTATCAAAATCCATTTTTGGCAACTTTTTTTTTTAATAAACGAGTTTTTTCAAGACTTTTGTGATTTTATTTGTCCTTAATGGCTACTTTTAACATTATTTACATCAAATGTGGTCAAAATTTGACGACTATTGTAAACTGAGAGAAATACAAGGTGGGCGGTTAATTGTGCCTGTGAGTATAAAATTTCCTTTTCGATACACTAAGCTCCTTGTAAAGTGTGTCAACTAATCCAACAGGATGATTGTATTAAACATCGGGTTTAAAATTTAAAAGTCAGAAGATCCTTGTGATATCTCCAAATCACAGGACATACATACGAGTACCGCGACCGCGGCCTCTTCGAGCTACCGCACTCTCTATCCCGTTTCCTCATTCGAGACATACGGTATCCTATACCCTAACTTCCTCACCATATCCATCTTCCCTTCTTTCATTTACCTCTTCTGTTATTCCTATATTTACACGATCACATTTCCAAGGAGAGTTAGCGTCAGGCAGGCGGCCGGCTATAAAACAATTTGCCAAAATCATTGTTTGCAATGAGGAATAGTAGAATAGAGTACGATAGGGCTAGGGCGTATCTCATAAGCGACGTGCGGCAGCAGCACCCGGCTACGCGAATAAATGGAACCAGTACATTGGCGAGTGATACAGGAGAATAGAGAAAAAAAACCCATTGCACTGACCCCAAATAAGTTGTGAAGTTTAAGAAGATGATGTTTAAAATTTAATAGAAAATCAAATAAAATCTTTATTTTTACCTAGCTTTTTCCTGTGGCTCTGCTCGTACTCTTTAAACTTATGTAACTTCATTATTTTTAACTGATTGAAATCAAACAAACACTAGCTACATGTTAAATTAACGTCGCTACTAAGGTCGCTACTATACGAGAAACCCGCATCCAAATCGTTAAAGAAGTGGTTTAACGATTTGGATGGATGGAGATAAGCGCACACAGAAAAACATATAAACAAACAAACAATAATTCTAGAAATTGTTATTTTGAGTTCTGTTATTATAATAATAGACACCCATTCAATATCTTTAACGTTAACTGTTTCTTGCCCTTCTAGCCATATCTTTTTCACGCAATCCTTTCTTTTAGTCCTCATCGTCAACTAAATCAACTATCAATATAGAAAAAACAACACCAATAGAGTCATTAAAATTTGTCCTTTGCTGAACCATAACAGACCGTCAGAGTTGCCAACCCGAAGTTCCAGATAACAATCCGTCACGTCACAGTTGTGGCAATGTTTAACAATTGAGAAAAAATAGTTCTTACTTCTTATATTTTCACTTTAAGTCAAATCTGATTTTTTGTAAACAATGTAAGTTGACACAGTATCTTAGTGTGGAGGAACGGGTGTCATGTTCCGCCAACACAAAGGGAGGATCCTCCGATCAGGCGAGGTGATCATGCCTGGCGGGCCACTGCCCAACGGTTGATGTTGGGATGTTGTATATATGATAATCGACACGAGAACTTCTATTGCGCGATTCAGGATTGGTAGTAACTTCGTTGCCTTTGTTACTCGGTAGTTCCACGTATCTTCGGTAGATGGCGCTGTTGTATGTTTTTCTGTTGAGCTGTATGTGGAAGTCGCCACACTTAGTATTTAAATCAAACATACTGCATTTACATTTGGTTTTGACCTAATACTAAATTGCATGTATTCATTTTGCGTGTACTATGTTTACAGTAATGTGCGAGCAATTGATAAAGTACTACATAATTAGCACTCGCTTATCAAAACGTAACGTAACAGATGAGGACTACTCTGCCGCAACACAGTTTAAAACTAAAACTAGTGCGGAGGGTAGATTTCGCTATTTGATGTCACTTTCGATTATCTATATGTGAACTAGCTGAACCCACGGTGTTACCGGCGGTACAACTACAACCGCGGGTAACGCTGCGGGGAAAAGTTAGTTAATAATATAATTCATCATTATTATCTTCCTAGCCTTTACTCAAGATTATTTGGCTACTAAGTTCTAAAAGTTTACCTGAATGTAAGCTTTTCCACGGAGCGACTAGCAACGGACCTCTGCAACCTTGAAAACGAACTAAATTCGAAGATTGAACTAGTTGTCAGTATTTTTTTGGGCACTGACTACCCAATAACGATTTGCAATATGCGTTCATGACAACCGGGACCGACGGTAAACGTGCTCTCCGAGTCACGGGAAAAAACTCAACAATACTTTAAACCAGGAATCGAACCCGGTCTCGGGTTCGATTCCTGGTTTCTGGATCGACAGTCGTATACGCTAACCGCTAAACCACTGAGGCAATTAATAATATAAATAGGTACAATAAAAAATAAAAAATATTTTTAATACCTTTAGCCGTATTCCAGGAAAACTGTAAACGGTATTTATTTAGTGAAGTGAACCGGTGACCTCTTTTGTGTCGTCATCCAAATATGAGGAGCGATTAATGTTGAAGATGCTCTATTGTGACGCTAAAGGCGGCCGTTGATAGAAACGTAACAAGGGTTGTTTCTTGTCATAGTAACTGACTTGAGTAAATCATTAATTGATTTTGTTGAGTGCAACGTGTGTATGCATACTTATTTATTTATATCTTTATTGTATTTGCAAAGTAACAAAAAGAACCAAAAGATGAGTTACAAAGTATGCAAATGTAATAATTGGCGGTCTTATCGCTCACGACGATCTCTTCCATTTAACCGTGAATAGACAACTAATATTATAAATTCGAAAGTAACTTTGTCTGTCTATCTATTACGCTTACACGGTTAAGCCGCTGTCAATGAAATTTTCGATGATATACAGTAAGCGGTTACGCGTTATAGTCCGGTCAATTTAGACATTCGAAGTTACCTAAATTCCCACCAAGCTGAAAATCGGTAAGATTGTTTAAAATATCATTAAAAACAAAATTTGAAAGTTCCCCATTTTTCCCCTGTAGTTAAGGTCAAAGGTCAAAAAAAATAGTTTTTCGCGATTTTCAGCAAAACAGTAAGTTTTATCATAAAAGTAGTTTGGACAAAATTGTAGGTCATAAAATTATCTAAAAAACGTATATATTTTTTTCTTACGAGCCACCGTTTCTGAGATATAACCATTCAAAAAGTTATAAAAGTTGTTTCAACAAAGGTCAAAAAAAATAGTTTTTCGCGATTTTCAGCAAAACAGTAAGTTTTATCATTTTTATGATCTACAATTTTGTTTAAGGTACTTTTGTACCTTAAACAAAATTGTAGATCATAAAATTATCTAAAAAAAATCAAAACTTTTTTTTCTACGAGCCTCCGTTTCTGAGATATAACGATTCAAAAATTTTTTTTTGTTTTACAAAGACAACTCCCGCACTAGGAATAAAGCCTGTGTCGCGGGGAACTTTACAAACATACATGAAACGGACACAAAGAACACCCAGACTCAGAACAACAATTTGTGGATCACACAAAGCGTTGTCCTACGTGAGATTTGAACCCACGACACTTGGCGAAGTAGGAAACGGCGTGGTGACTGTTAAACCACTAGGCCAAACGTGCAGTCGAAACAACTTTTATAACTTTTTGAATGGTTATATCTCAGAAACGGTGGCTCGTAAGAAAAAAAATATTTATACATTTTTTAGATAATTTTATGACCTACAGTTTTGTCCAAACTACTTTTATGATAAAACTTATCGTTTTGCTGAAAATCGCGCAGAACTCAATTTTTAACCTTTGAACTTGAATTTTTTTTTCCTTACAGGGGAAAGATGGAGAACTTTCAGATTTTGTTTTTAATGATATTTTAAACATTCTTACCGATTTTCAGCTTGGTGGGAATTTAGGTAACTTTACTCTTATTTTTGGGTCTAATTTGACCGGACTATTAGTAGGTATTTCATTACATAAATATCAACTGCTAGCCAACTGTCAATGAAATCGCTTACTGATGATAATTTTCAAAGGAAATAAGTTTTCTTCTTTGTTTATCGTATATTAACCGTAGAGGTTTTTATCGAAAGGCAATTGATTAACTTTGTTTATTTTATCTATGTAAAATATTTATCTATTCTAGAATATACTACATGTTTAGCACCATTAGAAGAGAATATCATACCAAGAATACCATCATTAGAAGTCTGTCAGATAGGAAAACAATAACTACGTCCTGTATGTACAAACATTGTTTAAAAACGGCAGCCTGATTTTTTTTCATTCATGTGTGTATAACTTGAATCTTGCTTTCGAAATAAAGTATTATTTTTACTTGCAAATTTTACAAATCAGCAAAATTAAAATTGATTTCTAAATATAACGCAATTATATCGAGAATCTGATATTATAGTGATCGATTTATTTAACATCCTCCCTATTCTTATTTAAAGTTCTGACAGCCTGAAAGCTGTCAAAACTGTCACACGGTACCTATTTTATAGTATTTCCATTTCTTTATTTTCTCGATGACAGTTCCAATTTGATAGTTGTAGTGTTGTGACCAAATAAGTAGTGATATCGATCGCATATATTTATTATGTTTTGAACAAAGACAAATACAACAAAAACATTCAAATATATTTTTGCAAGCTGGGAACACTCAATGACCCACCACCATTTTGTGGTGTATTAATTGCTGTCCCAGCTGTCAAATGTCAAAATGCCTAAAGGATCTGTTCTGAAAAGGCAGGCGAGAGAACTGGTGATCAAGGTTCGTAATTACTATGAAGCAGAGTATCAAAATAGTGGCCCGCTATTACCACTGCCGCAAGTGCGAGAGCGTATTTAGGCCGCATTAGGAGTTAGTGGACCTACAATTTCAAAAATTACTACCGGTACAAGCGGCACACAGGAAAATAAGCTTCGTACGCCGAAGAAAAAACGCCAACCACGTCGTGTGACATCGGTTAACAACTTCGACGCTGTCGCTATTCGCCGTCATATACCATGTGTCCCAAAATTCAACGATAAGCGGACCGCCAAAAGGTAGACCTGCTCATGAGTACATAAGGAAAAATAATTAAAAAAATATACCTAGTTTTTTTTAGTTACAAGAAAAATTAAGAATTTCTTTGAAAATTTACACCCTTCATGATATTTTGAACGACCACGATGACAATTTTTGTGTAACGTTTTTTGTGTAAAAACTGCGGGCAATTTGGTGTTTTTAAGAGTTGTGGTGAATAGTAGCACTATTTAGGTACAAGATAAAAAAAAAATCTTAAGCATATTTGAGAAATTGTCATCGTGGTCGTTCAAAATATCATAAAAGGTATAAATTTTCAAAGAAATTCAAAATTATTCTTGTAACTAAAAAAAAACTAGTTATATTTTTTTTATTATTTTTCCTTATGTACTCATTAGCAGGTCTACCTTTAGGCGCCCGCTTATCGTTGAATTTTGGGACAACCTGTATATGACTATTACTTGCGAATTCCAACACTTAAAAAACTTGTTGTTTCTTTACGTGAATATGGTTTGTTCCATGGCCAAAAATCGTCATTTAGCTTGGTTTTGAAAGAAATTGGATTTGCTTATAAAAATTGAACAAATGTAAAATATTGATGGAGCGTCACGACGTTGCTATGGCTCGCTGCGAATTTTTGAGCGAAGCCAAAAAGATATCAGATTAGTGAAATGTTATTTTCACTGACGAGACTTGGTTAACTGCAAACCACACAGTATCTAAGAACTGGACTGACGACACCGCCGCTTCCACTAGATCAGTGCCAATGGGAAAATGTGAACGCCTTATAATATGCCATGCAGGGTCTACGAAAGGATTCGTGTCAAATGCTTTACTGGCCTTTAAATCCAAGAAAACAGTGGACTACCACGAAGAAATGAACGCAGAGATTTACGAAGGATTTAAAGATTTAAAGAAATGATGCAATCTAAGGAATATTGCAATCTCTGGAAGAACCGTCGATAATTATTATGGACAATATTACATATCACTCCAGACAAATTGATAAAATACCGACGCAGGCCAATAAAAAACAAGAGATAATTGACTGGCTCTAACGTCATAGCGAAAATGTGGATAATACTTTATTAAAAGTACAATTAGTCAAAATTTTAAAATCGAAAAAAAGCCTCCCTAAAAGATATATTACCGACGAAATAGCTGCCGAATGTGGTCATTGAGTTCTTCGACTTCCGCCGTATCATTGCCAGTACAATGCTATAGAACTAATATGGGCACAAATCAAAAGACACGCCGCTCGAAACAATACCCATCCCCCTTTTACGGCAAACAAGATGTTAGATTTATTAAAAAATGCATGTGCGGAAGTAAAACATTATAGCGTCGGATTGGGAAATTCATGTGGCATTCGATGATATACACATGACAGGAACTTAAATTATATGTTAGGGAGAGCTCATCGAGTGACAGTGACGATTCATCAGATTTTGATTAAAATAAAAAAATAAATAATCAACATAATATAATTGCAGCTTGTAATGAAATGTAATATTAGTTAATAAATTTGTACAAAATTATCCGGCAATAGTTTAGTTTCTTACACTTTGTGAAAAAAATTCGGGTCTGTTATCGTATTACAAATCAAATCAAATCATATTTGTTTATTTCTCTCAAAAAGGTACACAATAATATTAATACAATACATAAAAGCTGAAGCTAAATCAGAACCTTTATGAGAGCTGGAGTCTGCACTAGGTTCTAGACCTGTATGACGGATCTCCAGGCTCTCACCCTCCGACGGTATACAAACTTGTTCAAACTATACATACTGTTTATATACTCGTAATAAGAGAGAAAATGTGACTTAAAAATAGAGGAAAAAAAGAAAAGTGTTCTTTGTATAATGTGCTTGTGTGTGTGTGTGTGTGTGAGTGCGTGTGCATGTTTGCGTAGGTGTGTGTATCTGCGATGATGTTTTCATTTTATTGTGACATATATTGATGGCAATTTAGACAGGCATTTACATATGATTGTACTGCTAATCTTATTTTACTACGATAATAAGGTTTTCTGTCTGCTCGTAGTTTAAGTCGAGGAGCCAGATAGTAACACTTTTTTTGCATTCGAGTCTGCACATTGAGTATATACTAAGGATTTTATTAATTCTATTATAAATAAATGGGCTTAAGAAATTAAAACAACGTTGGGCCAAACTAGTATTGACCAAAACTGGCGAGCATACCCTGTATGTTCTCCTGGAACTCATTAATCTTTCAGGGTTATAGGGAGTTTTTGAGTGTGTGGTTAGGATGAGATTCAAAATGAAAATTTTCCTAACCGAAAGAACGTTGCAGATTTTGTACAGTTCTACGGTGGGAAACTGGTATGGCAACCTCCAGCCAACTTTTAAGATCGCCCTTTGGGCACGTTCCAGTTTTAGTATGTGTGTTTTAAAACATCCACCCCAGGTGACAATGCAGTATTGGATAAGTGATTGTACCAGGGCTAGATATACCATTCTGAGTACCTTGGTATCAGATACATGGCGAAGATTCCGAAAAATAAATATTAGCTTGCGCAGCCTACAAGTGAGTACATTTATGTGAGGGTGGAATGTAAGGCGGTCATCAATTTCAACTCCCAAATACCTAATGCAATTGCTACGACCCAGATAAGGACATTCACACAGATCCATTTCTGACCGAACACAGGAGTGGGCAGTCAATGAAAACGAAGAGGAAGACTGTATGCCAGTATTTGATAGGGAAAACGTAAGATATGTCGTTTTATTAACGTTAAGGGTAAGAAGATTCTGACCAAGCCATTCAGTGACAAGATCGAGGCCTATTTGAGCGTGGCCGAAGACCGATTCCCAGGTGTCACCATGGAATATCAAGGCAGTATCGTCTGCATAAGTGAAGACGGATGCATTAGGGATCTTCATTTGACATAGGTCATTGAGGTATATCAAGAATAGCGTGGGTCCGAGGATACTACCCTGCGGGACACCGTAAGATATAGGAAGCTCATCACTAATCCAATGGTTTACCTTAAGACGTTGGCGCCTTCCTGACAGATAACTCCTAAACAGATCAAGTTGAGTACCTCTGATACCAATACCTTCGAGTTTCATTATAAGTGCAGGGACAGAGATCGTATCAAAGGCCTTCGCCAGATCCAGGAAGATTCCAATGACCCTCCTCCCCCCATCCAAACTCGTAACTACACTATTGGTTAGGTCCAAAACCGCATTACTTGTGGAGATTCCCGAGCGAAAACCATATTGAGATCGTGATAAAATTACATATTGTTCTAAATATTTAGTTAATCTAACGTTTATGAGCCTCTCAAGCAGTTTGGATAATGTAGGTAAAATAGATATAGGCCGGTAACTATCCACTCGAGCCCTGTCCCCGCTCTTAAAAATAGGATGTACGATAGCCAGCTTAAAAGGATCCGGAAAAGTTCCTGTTTGAAATGCCATGTTACACAAAAACGTTAAGTGGGGAATCAATAAATGTTTAAATTTTTTTAGAAATGAACCTGATATATTGTCATGACCCACGGCGCAGTCTGTTCTGAGATTCGCTATTAAGTTATTGACTTCTGAATCATCTGTTTCCATCAAAACAAAGGTATTAGGGCAAGAGGGACTGTGGGTCGAAGGGGATTTTGTAGCAGTTGGAATTTTTTCAGCCAAGGATCGTCCCATATTAACAAAGTAAGAATTTACTTCATTAACTGAATTTATGGGATCTTCAAGCGACAAAAGATCACTCGCCGATTTTTTTTGCTTTGCAGTATAAGTAATAGTTTTTATAGCCTGCCAAAGCTGTTTATTATTATTACGTGCGTCATTTATCATGGTCCTATTATACTCTATTTTGGCTTTTTTGATTAACATTGAACAGTAGTTCCTATACCTCTTAAATGTTACAGTAAGTATGGCATCCTCTGGTGATTTCTTTGACTTTAGGTGAAGATTATCCCGATTTCTCAAGCACTTAAGGAGCCCAAGCGTCATCCAAGGTTTCCTGATTCTCTTACGATAGGGAACCACCCTTAAAATAGTATTATTTGCAATAATAGAATTAAGGGTATTTATAAAATAGCTTGTTGCTTTGTTTACGTCAGAGGTTGCATACATTTCGGTAAAATCGGCTTGAAGGAGGTCCACATCAACCTTACCATAGTCGATTATCTTAGTTGTTTTTACGGGATGAGTTGTGCTGGTAATGGCATCTGTCGTGTGAAAAAATATTACAGTATCATGATCCGTAATGGAGGTCTGCGCAATGTAACAAAAGGAAGGTTTGTACGATTTTAAAATAAGGTGATCCAGACATGAGCGGTTTTTACGAGTGGGAAGGGTGTGAGCCGGTAGCATACCATGGAAAGCAAGCAACGTAAGATAATCGGTTGACCGCGAGTCCTCACTGTTACAGGCAATATCAATATTGATATCTCCGGTTAATATAATATTATTGAAAGAGGCAAGTTTTGTTAAAATTTGATTTAAAGAATCTAAAAATAAAGTTACATCACGAATAGCAGGAGGACGATAAATAGCGATCACAATTGTGGTTTTATTAAGCGTTACTAAAAGGCAGTTTGCATTTTGAACAAATAGCTCGGAAACTGAGATTTGGTGATGCTGTCTATAATAAACAACGATACCCTCATTCTGTGTTGAGTGTTTTTTGGTAGCAGCTAAGCTATAGCCATCCATTTCAGGTAGGTTAGGAGCCTTGAGTAACCAACATTCCGTTAGGATCCCATAGCGTTTCACTTCGTTCCAACAGTGTCGTTAAGCCATCGAAATTTTTAATGATGCTCCTGATGTTTTGGGAGAGTAGTGAGAATATGTTGTTGTGTGATTTTGCAATCTTTTTGCTATCTTCTATCATACAGGTCATCGACTCTGCAACCGAGATGAGGTCGATATCCTCATGCAAATATGTGGACTTATCGAAAACCATTATTTTGTTTATAAATGGTGAAAGTTACTGGGGTGACTATAAATAGGGTGATAATATTATTACGTAAAAACCCAGGCGTACCATACCAATCGACTGTTACGGTGCCCAAAAATAAAATCAAATATTCTCTGTGAAAGTTGTTGCTGTCGTGTTTACATTTAGTTAATGTCTCTTTATGGGTGTGAGAATAAAAATAATAGGAATAAATTATCGCCATAATAATACAAGTGTAATTATTTGTGATGTTTGAGTGTAATGTATATATGCAGATAACCTGATAGTTTTGGATAAATAATAGAAATAAATGCGAGTGTGTGATGTATGTGTTGTGTAAATGATAGATTATATCTAATATTTGTTGTATTAGAAATCTATCAAGTTTGTTTTTGAGAGTGTAACATTGTAAGAAATAAAAGTTATTAATTAAACATGCAATTATCTGAACAAGTGAATACAAAATAATTATACGATACATTTTTGATAGTCACATCGAGTTTTTGAGATTCTCCAATACCTCTTCACTATCGACGAGTATGCGGGGTGCTCCTTTGTTACGTCGAAGATACACCCTGCCGTAGGATGTCCAGCAACTCTCATAATTATAACTCTTCGCGAAGGTTCTAGCCAGGTAATGTAGATGTTTTGCCTGTTTTGTCAACGATTCCACTACATAAATAGGTCTGGCCTGTCCAGGTATTTTTAAACTTGTCGTATTTAATCGATTCTCTAAACTTTTATTTTTATTATAAGTTCTTAGAGCTGTAATGACGTTATCTTTTTTTAAAGTCGAGTTTAGATTGACTATTATCGGACTATCTGTTTTTTCCTTCACTTTCAAACGAAAAACATCACAAATATCATCGAATTGTATTGGTGCGCTAATGACAGCACACACTTCCCTTGTTATTTCCATCAGACTTTGCTTATTTTCAGACTCTTTTTTGGGTATGTTTCGCAGTTCAAATGAGGTAGTTAAAGAATTTCTTTCCAATTGTTCCATTTTTACTTCTAATGTTTGTATATATTTTTTTTGTTGCTTGTTTTCTAGCTGTAGTTTATTTATTGTCGCGAGAATATCATCATAATTATCTGATAAATGCAGCATAGACTCTCTAATTTCCTTATTCTGGTCTGATACGATATCGATAGCGGATTTTAAAGTGTCAAATTTTTCAATCTGTTGGTTTTTTATCTCCTCAATTAGAAGTCTTAGTTCCGATATTGTATTGCTATCCAAGCACGACTGGTCATCTAACCTTCTCTTTGTTCTTCTGGTGGTAATGTGGTCAATTTCTTCATTTTTTTTTTGGGACACCGAATCCGAGCCATGTTGCTTCGGAGTCTCCTTTTTAGTTGAGGTTTTTGGCGAAGTACGATGAGTAGACATAACTGCTTAACCAAACCTTCGTAGCTCATATAAAAATATTCGTATCAAAAATATTTTAGTAAACAACACCCGTCCGCAAACTCAATGTCGCAGTAGCACTTTGTGAGGCGTTAACTACACGGCGGCGCAGCTATAGAAATCACGCTGTCGCGACTATTGCTGTCGCCCTCTCGCCAGCACTCACGTTGCCGCTAAAAGTTATGCGCGCCTAGTACTTCACACTATTTAATGTTTTTGATTTATTGAAAATTACGTTTAATTGAACAAACTTGCACGAGGGCACACGTCCAAACACTTTCGTGGTCCGGGGGGAAGAGGGAAGAATTACGTTTATCGATAGCTCCATCCCTATGAGTTTCCATCCATCTGCTATGACCTTGTACGTGCGTAAGCGTCATATTTTTATTATGGTAACTAATGGATACCCTTAGTCAGAAGCTATCAAAAATAATTTCCCGTTTTTTTAAATAAATACTTACATAATTAAAATTAATATTTAAAATATATATATATAATATGATACAGTTTTAAAGGTGACATTTCCGTATATAATGTTTAGTAAAGAAAAAAATTATAGTGACGCGTTTACGCGGCGTTGTTCGCGTAAGTCAACAATATCCTTTACGTCGTTGTGTATATAAAGAGACAAACATGATGTACAGGTTCAGTTGACGTTCGACGTTGGATCATCAACCGCAAGTGTGCAGTGTGCAGTCAACATGTTGATGAAAACCATCATTTTCGCCGTCCTGGCAGTCGGTAAGTTGCAACATCATTTAATTACTCATTTCATAAATAAATATGATGTCGATTACTGCAAATTACATTAAATAAATTCATTTGGATATAATACCTACAAAATACACTACATATTATTATAAAACAAAGTCCTCCGTTGCGTCTGTCTGTCTGTTCGCGATAAACTCAAAAGCGCGGATTTTGGTGCGGTTTTTATCAATAGATAGAGTGATTCTTGAAGAAAGTTTTCGTATATAATTTGTTTTTTTTAGTATATTGACTAAAATATAACGATATTTGTTGAAGACGTTGGAAAAATATTTCAGTATATAAAATAACTAGCGACTCGCCCCGGCTTCGCACGGGTGGATTTCAGATGCCCCGCCGACGACACGATTCGTGCATTTTAAATCTGTAATATCTTCGAATATATTTATTTAATTTACTTAATTGTTTATGGATTAATTCCGTATTGCTTAAAAATCACTTCGTAAATAAGCCAATATTTCTCGTAAAAAGAAAGGAATAAAAAATGGTTCTTGTGGGTTATCCCTAAGAGATAGACATATACCGTCGCGGACTTTTTTGTAGTACTTTTTAAGGTGTACAATACTGTAGTACATTATTTTGATCTATCTCGTAGGGTGCAACCAGCGTTTGCAATGTAAGCGCAAAAAAATGTGTTTATTTGCTACATCACATTAGAAACCTCGAAAATTAACAGTGTTTCCATACTATATTATGCATTTATTATACATTAAAACCTTCCTCTTGAATCACTCTATCTATTAAAGAAATTCGCATAAAAATCCGTTGCGTAGTTTTAAAGATTTAAGCAAACAAAGGGATATAGGGACACAGGGACAGAGAAAGCGACTTTGTTTTATACTATGTTGTAGTGATGATAGTGATAATAATATAGCAATATATAAAACGTATGTTACTTTTTGGTTAAGCTCGGAAAAAAGTAAACTTTTTTGGAAACTTATTATGAGCTATTTTATATATTTCTAAATACATGGTTATTTTAATACATTTATATTAGTATAGACTTTATTTATAGAAGTTGTAATTTAATTATTTTAACTGAAATTAGTCCGTCTATGTTTTTTAACCGAATAACGGAACTGAATGCCTTGGTATCGTAAAACAAATCAATATTCTAATATGTAGTAGGTATCCTTATAATAGTATCCTCATATGCCTTAATTCTTCTGTGTAAAAAATATAAGTATTTCCTAAATTCGCATTTCCTAATTCATTTCCATATAGTTTTTGTTTAATCAATGTTCACTGACTTAAAAAAAATCAATCTGTGGTTTGTTTGGGCATTTCTTCCCAGAGTGAGTATTGGGAAATGCCAGCGCCTCCCAGCTGTAGGTAAAGTCCAACTGTAAAAGATTAACTTACAAAAAATATTATCTATATATAAAAGAAAGTCGTGTTAGTAACACTATCTATAACTCAAGAACGGCTGAACCGATTTGGTTGAAAATTGGCGAGGAGGTAGCTTAGAACCGGGAGACGGATATATGATACTTTTTACATAGGTTTTTTTTGTGCCGCGGGTAACACCGCGGGGCTCAGCTAGTTATTATTTAAAGATAATTTCAAATAGTTTTTATTTCTTATTGGTAATCAATTTTTAGAATATCTTTATCCAATTCTTTTTTTCACGTATGTATGTGTTGTTAGATACGAGTTGAAGAATAGATTTGAATTTTGAAAGTAAAATTATAAAAAACAAAGTTATGGTTTAAGCTCTAATTGGTGGACTTGGATGCTTCATATAGTAGCCGTACTTCTCTCTAGAAGTAAGGCAATCGCTATTGAACGAACACTAAAATTTTCCTTCACAAAAGGTAAACTGCCTCAATAGTCTGCCGATTATCTTAAGTGCCTGCCGATTAAAAAGGTTCAATTCCCGAGTCTAGTTAAAAAAAGTATTATTAAATTTTCTGATTATAGAAATGCTTTGTAACAGCCCGGATTTTGGTAGTTGGGGTCTTAACCCCCGTGCCTCGGAGATCACATAAAGCCGTCGGCACCTGATCTCTCCCCGGTCGTATCGGATAGCCGTCCTATCAGTTTAGTTAGACAGTTAAAGCAGTTTATTTTTTTCCTGGGACTTCCCAAGGTGTCATAACTCGGTGTGGTCGTTGGTCACCGCCACAGATATTGATCGTGTTCTGTGGTCACCGCTGTTGATCCTGGTGTACAGGAGTTACAGTGGTGGGCATGTGGGCGGGATTAGTTCCATAAAAAGCCGTCCAATCAGATTGTAAGAGCGAGAGACAGAGAGTGCACTTGTGTTTGCGTACACACTTGTGCACTATAATATCTCCATATCTCCTACGTAAGTGGCCGGTCTCCGTTGAAACTGGCCGCCGTAACTGAAATCAGCAAAGAGAACATCATTATCAAACTGATTTTACACCAGTGTATTTATATTTTGATTGACCAGACACTAATTTGCACTGTTATCAAACATTATTTTTAACCGACTTCAAAAAAGGAGGAGGTTCTCAATTCGAGTGTATTTTTTTTTATTTGTTACCTCATAACTTTCGGCTGGGTAAACCGATTTTGATGATTCTTTTTTTATTTGAAAGCTGGTGCTACCCATGTGTCCCATTTCAATTTGATCCAGTTCTGACATGTCATCCATGAGAAAACCATAAGAGTCTTCAATTTGCATTAAGTATGTGCGTTACAAATTGACGAATAACTCAATATCACGCCAACCGATTTTGATGATTTCTTTTATTTGAAAGCTGGTGCTTCCCATGTGGACCCAATTCAATTTGGTCGTTCTTGAAGTCGGGTCGGTTTTTTTTGTTAAAATTTTTACTAGTAATTATTTAAATCGTGCACTTAATGCATCGTGGTGCATAAGCATAGGTACTTCTTGCCAAAGACATTCGCTACCAGTCATCCATTCCATCAGTTCTGAAAAGTTAAATTCGTATGGTTCTTTTCGTTAAAAAATTACAATGGCTAATTGAATTTCTCGTGAAATACAGCAAAAATTATGACTCTTTGTTTTGTCCGTGGAATCTTTAGGTATAGGTTATCAATAATCTCACGAGAGTCACACATTATCTCAAGCTGCAATAACGAAGGGAACAACAAAACAAAATTATCTTTAACCTTTTATCATATGTCATGTTCTCTGGAGAAAATGTTAAAATACTTGAGTATTGCGGTGATTGTTCGAACTGATATAACTTTTTTTATTTATGAACCGTTTAAAATAAAACCAAAACTAAATGTTAAGTGGCGCAAACCGCAACGCAGTAGTGAAAACCACATTCAAATCAGTTAAGCCGATTCTAAGATTAGCGTGCACAAACGAACAGACATTCAGACAAAAATCTAAAATTCATTGTTTTGGGGTCTGTTGCGTTCATAAACCTTCAAACCTCCAAACCTTCATATTAGTTTTTCTTATACAGGGTGTCCCAAAATTCAACGATAAGCGGGCGCCTAAAGGTAGACCTGCTAATGAGTACATAAGGAAAAATAATAAAAAAATATACCTAGTTTTTTTTTTAGTTACAAGAAAAATTTAGATTTTTTTTGAAAATTTATACCTTTCATGATATTGCTACTATTCACCACAACTCTTAAAAACACCAAATTGCCCGCAGTTTTTACACAAAAAACGTTCAAAATAATTTTTTTCCCTACAATTTTGAAATATTTTTACTCTTAGTGTACTTTGACCCATGGTCTTGTAAAAAAAAAGTATGGACACCACTACCTAATAAATAAATAAAAAAAAATGAAGGGTGTAAATTTTCAAAGAAATTCAAATTTTTTCTTGTAACTAAAAAAAAACTAGGTATATTTATTTTATTATTTTTCCTTATGTACTCATGAGCAGGTCTACCTTTTGGCGCCCGCTTATCGTTGAATTTTGGGACACATGGTATATCTTCCATATACCGACAGCGACCGGTTAAGATTTTATTTTATTTGATTATATTGTATTGATGTAATATAGTTTTCTATATTATATCAATACCTACATATATAAAATATTGCTACCTATGTCGTACGTACCATGAACGTAGGATACGTTCATGATAGGTTGCAACATTTGTAAATAATTCCCTTTTTACCCGTCTATGGGGAAGCCAAAAGGGAAGGGTAAAAGTTTTGGCAGTCTATCTATGTCTGCTTGTATGTTCCACCAATTAATCTTAGATTCCACCTAAACTTGCTTTCTTATAAAAAATATAACTCCCGTATTATGAATATATACTGTGTCACGATGGACTTTACAAACATACATGAAACGAACACGAAAAACAACCAGATTCAGAACAACAATTTGTGGATCACACAAAGTGTTGTCCCATGTGGGATTTGAACCCACAACACTTAGCGCAGTAGAAAGCGGCGTGGCGACCTAACCGTCTAAACAACAAGTCAACCGTGCAGTCAAACTACTAAACCAATTTTAAAGAATGAGGTATAAATATGAGTGGCAAAATTATATAACTAAATAAATTTTGTTCAAATGATTTATTATTTTGGAAATATTAATAGAACCAGACAAATTATTTTTGTATTTGATAGAGTATTTATTAAGAAAAGGTATGGGTTTTGTATGTCTGCAGTTTTGAAAACAACGTTTTAAATTATGAATGTTTGGTAGTGTTAAATTTTTTATTTTATTTTATAACTTTATGCACAAAAACGTGCATCGGCGGACTTACTGCCAAAGGCATTTTCTGCCAGTCAACCGATTGGGCGATGCAGAGAAAATATATGTCGCCAAGACGAAAAGTCCAAGAGTAAAACAGAAGAACCAAACTACGAATGTATCATCATTATCAGCTTTGAACTGCTTGACATATTCCTCTCCTTAGAAGAGATTTATGCTTTCTGTACCACGCTGGGTAGACAGGTTGTTTTCCGGGGAGGTCCGGTGCGGTTTTCCTGCAGAGTTTGCTTCCTTAGTCACTTCTTAAGTTACCCACGTGATCAATAGGGATGTTCTTGTGTCTTCTGTCTGTCTTGTGTGTATTATTAATTCCTCACTATGCTAATGCAATTTAGTAGGATCCTGCATCGCGCAATAAAAGTTATCAAGCCGATACACATTTATAGTTTTCCAACCAATGCCTCAACAATTTCATGTTGACGTGAATATTGTTTGGGAGGTTTACTTTAGGGGTTTTTTCTGTTATCACAAGCTCCCACAGTCTGTCTTATACAATCGTTATCATTTCCTTGCTTTCGTCCATATTTTACTTGGAGTCGACGAAATGCACTGCATTCTTTGGTTTCTCTTTTTCTGACAATTGTAGATACAAAGTTGAGAAAAAGGAAAGTTAAAAAGCTAGGTTAGGATTATCTTTAGTTTAGTTTCGTATTTTTAGATTTGCACACCCTGTAGGTACTTAAATTAATACAAATATTTGTTCTGCAAAAGAACTTTAGCGGTAGTGTTTTCGACTGCCACTACCGAGTTGGCAGGTTTAATTCCAGCAGTTGATTTGTTTTTGTGTATAATATTTGTGTATTTACGAATAAATAATGTTCAAATAATAAAATGATGGTCCTTGTTCTAGAATCTAGAAACAAGCTTGCTCAGTTTGGTCTCAATCATGGAAATTTTATATGATTATTGACCTTATGAGATCTAATCTGTGTTTTTGTTTTTAATCTCTGAAACATGCCATTAACTAATTAGCTGATGTTTTGCAATTAATTATTTACTATATTAGTTAATAAGCTAATTTTATAAACAACACCATTAACGATTCTCTAAATAGGATGTAATCTTATCTTATTTTCTAATTAACAGTTTCTGAGGTCTGGGACAAACTTAAATATGTTTTCTTGTCTATGAATCTTACCATGAGGCGCTCATAGCCCAGTTGCACTCGGTGATTAGAAACAATCACCGAGGGTAAGCAACGACGGCGCGGTCAGTACCTGGATGGGTGACCGCTAGTGGCATGTTACCATGAGCGTCTCCGTGATTCGGAGGTCAAGTTAAGCAGTCGGTCCCGGTTGTTTTCATAAGATAACAGTCGTGAAGCTTAGTTGGAGGCCTTATGGCGGCTTAAAAACATCCAACGACAAGACAATGTAGCCACAAACGTTGTCTTGCCGCACTCGGCCAGGGTGGAAACGTATGGCCTTAACCCTCTCCTGAGAAGAGACCCGAGCCCAGCAGTGGGACGTTATGAGTTGTTGATGAATCTTAACAAGTGTATCGTAACTCTGAATTACAACTGAAGAACAAATGAATGAAGAAATTAAGAGCTTTTATGAATATCAAACTGAAATCTAGTGTGAATACTAGATTGGGAAAGTCATAGTTTAACACAAATAGGCAAGATCAACCGGACTTGTTATGGTCGATGGGGCCGTAGAATTGCCGCTCTAAGAGTCTTTCTCCTACCAGTATCAGAGGAAGGAGAACTCTGGTTATAGCACACAAACTCAGTTATTGTTTAGTGCCGGTTTTTGATGAATTCTAGTAGAATCTATCAAAAACCGATACTAAGAAATTCTTTCGTTGATGTTCACCTAGTAACTTAGTTTACCAGAGTCCTCCTCCCTCTGATACTGGTAGGAGAAAGACTCTTACAGCGGCAACTCATTTTTAACCCTGGAGTTGCATGTGTTCATGACCGTCTGGGCCTTTGGGCTCTTTACCAGAAAAAAGGAGGCAAGTCTGTAGGCTATTTTCATACTAGGATACCTATAATAAAATATGAATCTAGTAGCTATGATTTCCACAAATTATTCCTTTGAGTTATCATCACCATTAGTCCACTGCTGGACATATGCCTCCTTAAAAAGGAGTTTTAATTAGAAGGAATTTAAGGAATTAATAAACTGCATTCGGTATGCAGTTTATTAATTAGTGTTTAATAACTCAGTTCTCTAACTTCAAAAGTCTGCTTGCAAGCATGGCGCCGGATAATTTCAAATCAAAAGTGTTGATAAATGTCGCATAAAATATTAAAACTAAATATTGTTATTTGTGTAAAATCATACGCTAGGACCACCAAATAAATTTATTTATTAAGTACCAAGAAAAAATATTATCAAACTCGAATTGAAAATAAACGTTTCCCCACTTAGTGTCCTAATTTAAAAAATACATAATTAAAGAATACTATACCTACTTATAGTCGCATCGCTAACGCCTTTAAAATCTCAAAGATACACAAAAACATAATCGCTGACCTACTCCGTGGCTTTACATACGATAAATATGCGGTGCATACTCAGACATTGTCTTAGTAGATGTAACAACGAGTTAACCGGACAGTTGCCGGTCATTAAACAATAGCGTGGTTACGTATAATTCCCGGAAAACGATAAATAGTAGGTACACTTATGCTATTACCGTTTGATTTGTCCTGTCTTCCACGGCCTTATCAAAAGGCCTGTGACCTCAAGTACACATTGACCGATTAACAACTTAATTTACCAATAATGAAATTGACAATTCATAATTGTTGTTTGTTATAATATGCGTTGAATAACAATTCTTGATAACAATATATTAAATAAGTGATAGGGAAATGATAAAACTGACGAATAATACACTAATTTCATGCCTTGATTAAGGTAGTATAGCCACGCCGATTTCAGCACGAACGGGCCGGCTCTACCGGGGCGGTACTATCCTCGCACATAAATTCAACGTAAAATGACAGCGTTCGTGCTGTCGTGTTTTGTTGGTGAGTGCGAGACCAGAGGCCCAAATAGTCCAAGTTTCATACTTGTTGACTAGACTAAAAGATGCAGAAGCATCACTAGGCCACCATGGTGTGGGTCGCCATGCATGCTGCATTGTCTGCATTCGCAATGAGTATGGTGACCACCTCTCTTGGATTCTGCTTATGCTTTCCATCAGGCAGAGTAGAGTCATTTTGGCATACATAAAAAAAAAAGAATTTAATAAATAATGTGTTATGTAACATTTTGTTTTGTCACAAGAAAGTTATCATTTGTTTTATACTAGCTTTTGTCGCTCGCATCTGTGTCGGTAATCGCAGTAAACAATATAGCCTATGTCCTTCCTCAAAAATCAAATTATCTCCATTGTGAATTTTATCAGAATCGGTTCAGCGATTTGAACGAGCCTTGAAAGCGTTTCAGACAGAGCTACTTTCGAATTTATTATAATAATATTGACTTGTGACTTTAAAGACCCTGTTTGTTTCAAAAATGAAGTCAAACTTTTGTCATATATGATAGTAAAATTACGAATTTTGACATTTGTGTATGGTTTCGAAGTTGTTTTTTTAGAATTATACAGAAATAAAAGACTTCTTTTAGATGTTTCATTGCCCACTTACTATTGATTGAAATGGACTTAAATAATAATAAAAATAACCACACATTATTGTGTGGCTATTTTGCTTTTCAATTTATATAATTATCCGGTGTAAAATAAAGATAATTATTATTACATACACACAAAACCGAGAAACTTAATTTTCTGATTTTTTTCATTATTATTATTATCAGCAATTAATCTTAATAGTTTTGTTTTGATTATTTAAAAAAACAGTAGGTATGAAGGTGTGTTCGCACCTTTATAATAATTTTACTGAAATACCTGTCCGATTAAACGAAGGCGATGGTAATAAAATAAATTAGAAATTGTAATGTCTCAATAAATAAGAATATAACATTGTTTTACTTAATTTTACTACTCACTCGTTTTAAGTACCTAATTAATATCTGTCAGTCAATCTGTGAGAGAGTCTGTCAGTCAGTCTGTCTGTCACTGTCTGTCAGCCTATCTGTCACTGTCTGTCAGTCTATCTGTCACTGTCTGTCAGTTAGTAGTAAAAACAATAATAATTCGTGGGTTCTATTCCCACTAAGGACAAATATTTACTTTTAGTCTTGAGTGTAAGTTACCTATGCCATCCTATATGTAAGTAAATAGTAGACATTATTTAGATTTGTCTATCAGTCTTGCACCAGATTACTGTCATAAGGTACCTACTATGATATCGACAGTCGTTGCGTGGCTCTCATACCGATCTAGAACCATCACTACGATTTTATTTACCTAATTTTTTTTTTCCAATCCTATGAGTAAATTGTTGTGGGTTCAAGTGCTGTGGGTTCAAATCCTACATGGGACAACACTTTGTGTGATCCCCAAGTTGTTGTTCTGAGTCTGGGTGTTCTTTTTGTCCTTTTCATGTATGTTTTTAAAGTCCCTGCATCACAGGATTTAATACTAACGCGGGAGTTGCCTTAAAAAAAATAATATAACTAGCTATTGCCTGCGGCTCCGCCCGCGTGTATGTCGGCTATGTGCTTTCACAAAGCAAATCCGTTCAGTACTTTTTGCGTGCAAGAGTAACAAACATCCATCCATACTTACAAACTTTCGTAGGATAACCGTAAAATTAAAAGATATCAATAACAGGGAAATAAAAGAAATTTCGGCCGTACTTATACTATTACTTAGTACTTAATGACTATTTCAAATTTCGTCACGATTGATCTCAATATTGCTTGACCGACATTGATGTACTATGAAATATACACATGGTTGTATAGATGAGCATTCATCTCGTTCCCCTCTTCCGGCGAGCTCATCCCATTTACCAATTTACTCGATCAAGACCGACGTCTGAACCCAGATGTTAGCAACTTGACCGTTATTGTGATATTGTCTGGAAGTACAACACGTCTCCACTGTGATATTGTCGATAAGCGTGTTAGACCCTTATAATACTAGATAATTTTAAAAAACTCCATAAAAACATTCGATAACATTTATAGGTGTATCTATTTATACTCGTACAAGTAAATAAAATTTAAGTGTTTGTTTTTAATTTCATATTAACAGCTTTTTCTTAATAAAAACATTTTTTTTTATCTGTCAGTCTGTTCCCGTGGTTCCGACTAATCTCTGCTTGAAGCTTGAAGTAATACTGAAAGGTGAAACGTTGTCAACCTTTTCTTTTTCTACAGTCTTATGTGCACTAAAAGTAGATGCACAATGCACGCAAAGATGTACAACCACAATCTACATTCACTAGTCATCATTAATCAGTGCTGCTATCTTCAGGTTGAAATCGGAAAATTTTCAGACCATATACATATAGACCATATAAATATACTCGTATTATTGTTGAATCTTAGTAAAATGTAATTTATTGCCTTTCATCTATAGCACAGAATAACGAATAGTCTATAGTTATGAACACCTATGACAATCGTTATTTTGAAATCAGTGTCCTCAAATATACTGACAACTAGTTCTACCTTCGAATTCAGTTCACCCTCAGGGTTGCGAAAGACCATTGCCAGTCGCTCCGTGGTAAAACTATAAATTATTGAGGTAAAACCTGGTTGAAGTAACCAACTCCTAACATCCCGCAAAACTATGCCTAATTACGTATTACCTAGGTACTTGACATTCAATTCAAAGTTTCCTTAAATTAGGTAATATTAATGTATTTTCTTTAACACGATAAGGATGAGGTCAAACGGGGTCATTAGATAACAGGCAGTCATATACCTAATGCTTATCTCAAAATAAATATTATTGTAACAGTATTGTTAATTTAAAGTTAAAACTAATCTGATCAGCTGTTGTCACGCCACCCAGTGACATTTTCTGTGTTATCACTTTAAAATTTTAGCACTATTTTAACTGGAATGTAAATTTAATGGCTCGGTATCAGTAATAATAATAATAAATATCTTTATTGTACACCAGATTAGTTCTTAGTTTAACATAAAAATTAGAGAAGTACAATTGGCGGCCTTATCGCCCGGAGGCAATCTTTGGATGGAGAGAAAAACATGATTATGAGAAAGTGTGGGGTAGTGTCTGGTGTAAAACTAGGTAAAGAGAAAAATATAATAAAATGGTGTAGATTATCATATACCGTTATAGTTATACATAGTGTGGTTTATGAAACAAATACAAACAAGGAATAAGTTAAAAATACAGTTAATTACATACTTAAATGTGGTAGTGTGACCCAATTTGATTGTATATATAATATGATTTGTATGCTGTGAAAAAGGGTAATTTTGACCCAAAATTTCATGAATATGTAAAAAATTACTCAAGGATTTTTAGGAGAGCCTGTGGTGTGGCGAAGTCTTTGTATATAAGTGATAAAATTAAGTCCTCAAATAATAAAATAACAGCTACATGGAACATTATTAATAATGAAACGGGACGTTGTAAACCTCGAGATAATGATTTAAAATTAAATATCAATAATAGGTTAACAAATAAATTAAAAATTAAAAAATAAATAGGTTAATATAACAAACAATTTAGACATAGCTGAATCTTTTAATACCTTTTTCACAAGTGTACCAGTTAGTACAACGAGTACCTTGAGTTCTTGTGCGTCCGGGTCTGAACTGTTGTTAAGGGCCAATGTAAATGAATGTAAGAATCTATTTCAATTTGAATACATAAACCCCACAGGTATTATAAAAACGTTTAAGTCTCTTAACTCTAAGAAAACAGGGGACTTATGGGGGATTTCAGTTAAATTAATAGAAACTATTATAATTGATATAGCACCATTTCTAGCAATAACATTCAATCGATGTGTTGATTCTGGGGTTTTTCCTAACCTGATGAAGTATAGTAAAGTAATACCTTTATTCAAGAAGGGTTGTACAACCGAACCAAGTAACTTTAGGCCAATCTCAATCTTACCGGCTATTAGTAAAATTTTTGAAAAAGTTATTTTGCAACAACTAGAAAGCCATTTTAATCTAAACAATTTATTTCACAAAGAACAATATGGCTTTACAAAGGGTCGTTCAACAATTGATGCGGGTGCAACTCTTTTGAGACATATATTTAATGCATGGGAGAATTCGCTTGATGCGATAGGTATATTTTGCGATCTTTCAAAAGCTTTTGACTGTGTAGAACATAACACGCTTTTTCTTAAACTTAGGCATTATGGTGTTAATGGTATTGCCTTGGAACTAATCGTTTCCTACTTGAAAGATAGAATTCAACATGTAGATGTCAATGGTGCGAGGTCATCTGGATTACCTGTTACTATGGGCGTTCCGCAGGGCTCTATACTGGGTCCTCTACTTTTTCTCATATATATAAATGACTTACCATATTATTTAAAAGATCTCTGTGATATAGTTCTATTTGCTGATGATACGTCACTTATTTTTAAAGTCGATCGTAAGAAAACAGTTTTTGACAATGTGAATAGGGCACTAAATGATGTATTGAATTGGTTTACAACGAATAATCTCCTACTGAATTCAAATAAAACAAAGTGTGTGAGATTTACTATGCCAAATGTAAAACAACAAGGCACTAATCTAACTATAAATAATGAAATCATAAGTATTGTAGACTCAACAGTATTCTTAGGAATTACATTAGATAGTAAACTTCAATGGGGAGCCCAGATAGATAGCCTTGCGGGTAGACTTAGTTCGGCAGCTTATGCAGTATGGAAGGTACGTCAGCTCACTGATACGGACACAGCTAGGTTAGTTTATTTTAGCTACTTTCATAGCGTCATGTCCAATGGTATACTACTTTGGGGCAAGGTGGCTGATATTGAAACGATTTTTATTCTACAAAAACGAGCCATCCGCTCAATGTACAATTTAGGTGCTAGAGTCTCTCTTCGAGAGTTGTTTAAAGATATAGGTATTTTAACTGTTGCATCACAGTATATATTTGCTAATATTATGTTTGTTAGACACAACATTAATGACTATGAGAAAAACAGTGATGTACACAATATTAATACTAGAAACAAATCTAAACTCATTGGTACCTATCATCGATTACATAAGGTACACAACTCGTTCGAAGGTCTTGGTGTACGTTTTTATAATAAAATTCCTATACATGTAATCGACCTTCCTGTAAATAAATTCAAGCTAACTGTAAAAAATCACCTTATTAGGAAAGCCTACTATACGATCAACGATTATCTAAACGACAAACAGTCATGGGCTTAAGGTGTCATTAGAATTTAAATAGATACACACAAACTTCTTTGTCTTTTATTAAAGCTAAATATTAACAAACCATTGTTAGTTGAAAGTAATGCGTGGCGATTCTTATGGTAATTTAATTAGTAGTGATTTTTATCAGTATCTCGACTATGGTTTGTCATGCTCACTAAAATGTCATTGCTTGCGGTGTCGTCGTGGGGCGGGTCGTTTCCTTCCCTCTGATATGGCGAAGGAGATGATGGCTGGTCCATGCGTCATACTCGTGAACGGGTGCTGCTTGGGGTGACTGGTCGGCCTAGTCAGCGATTCTTTAGACAATACTATTATTCTGGTTCGTTCAACTGCAACCCTAGCCTCTTAATCCAGTCACGAATTATTTTCAACAGTAGATTTTGCAACTGAATGTAAGTGGATGTGCACCTTGTTTCTATTTTGTTCTATGTTTAATAGACTCAAACCTTCAACGTTATCTTATCACTGAGTGCTTTTTTTTTTTTTGTTTGTGAGTTAGATTTTGGAGCTTTATAATAAAAGGAATTTCATACTAACACTATTGTACTTGAAAATCAGATTTTGAAAAAGAGTAGCCATGAGTTTCTTTGCCAGTATTCTTCTCATGAGCTCTACGCATTTTGGAAACTGGAAGTTATGGATCGACACAGGCAGGCAGTAGATTTTGGTGTTTTCGCCTAACTTACCTCGACAGTACAGCACATGCTGTGGCCTCTGTTTGTGTCGATCTATGATTTTTAACTCTATAGCTTCAATTTGACGTTCATAAGTGTCACTTGGTGTCTAAGATGAATAAATGATTTTGATTTGATTTGATTTGAATAAGGCATTTTAAAATGAATGTAAACCATTTATGTGCTTCAAAAATCACTAAAGCTTTATGTAGACCTTCAATAAATTATTCTCTAATGATTTCAATTAAGTATAGCAATTTGGCTTAAAAATTAACTAGTGGCGGTGAGCTACCTCCATGAGTTAGAAGTAGTAAAGGTCAATACTGCATAACTGCGAACGTTATTGACGGTTTCTTACTTTAAATTACCAGGTGCGCTGGCGCAGGAATTCATAATGCCGACGCTGTCGCTCCCAGGTTCGCAACTGAGAGAGGAACTGAGCAAACAATGCAAAAAGAATGGTGCAGAAGACAAAGTCAGCGAAGTTGAGGTTTGTTTTCTTAACAATATAAACAACTCTTTTTTACAACTGGAAACGCCCCAGTACCCGGAGCATCTGTACATTAAATGTTTTGGTGTTTGTTTGGCCAAAGACGATTCGTAAAGACCGTCGAAAAAATCACGCTTATAATAAGACTTGGCTTAGGAATGATAGGTATGGGGCGGTAGTTATTCAGTAGGTTTTCGTCTCCTTTTTAACCGACTTCCAAAAAGGAGGAGATTCTATGTTTCACTGTATGTATTTTTTTTATGGATGTTCACCGATTACTCCGTCAATTGTGGACCGATTTTGATTTTTTTTTGTATTCGAAAGGGTATGCTCCCGAGGTGCTCCCATTGCCACCATATCAGGATCTGATGATGGATCCCATCAGGGATGGATGGATGGGATGGGATCGAGAGAAACCCTCATTTTTTTAGGCACTGTTCATTCCTCTCGCCAATGCAGCGATCACCTTGTGACGTTTGAAATACCTATAGGCCCATGTTATAAGCATACAATCACTAAACAAGTTCACTAGCAAGAGCAATGAACGACGGCTGTGTCACCGTGTTCTTAATCTAAACTAAAATCATCAAGCACTTACTGGAGTTGTGTGGCTTCCTTGTTCTTTCGGCCGGATGGGGTACCCCACTGCGGCTTGTCTTGGTACTTTCACACATACATGCTCCAGAATGCTGTACAATCTTCAAGGAATTCGAATGCTTGCGGGCTCCCGAAATCTCGTAATTACAAGACACCCGATTCAGCTATCACGGATCGCGCCTATTTGAACGTGACTACTAAAACTCGCGAGTCCAAATCAGACCAATCATAACGGTAAACCACTAAAGGGGCCGTGTTGAATTGACAATTAGCTAAATCACAATTAAAACGGTTCTTTTTTAACGAAGCTCCAGCTCGACCGATCGGTACGTCTCAAAGTACTATCGTCAACGTCAAACAAGAAAAATGACAATCGAAAATGTTGCCATTATAATGACGTTAAATTTCTAACAGGCACATAATATGTTTTTCGTATATTTTCTGAAATTACACCGGTATTTGCGTCTGGTAGTCATCATTTTATGATTTCATATTTTTTTAGTTATTCATATGGATCGTTTTATTGAGTAGACACACACTAAGGAAGGAATTTTGGAATTTCTACCCCTAAGGGGATGAAATAGGGGTTGAAAGTTTTTACGAAAGTCCGTCATTTTTTAAGTAAGAAACATAAAACTTTATCTTTGGGCTACTGATCAAAAATTAGTAGATACGTATTTAAGCGTTTTTGGATATTCTACCCCTAAAGGGGTGAAATAGAGGTTGAAAGTTTGTGTGGAAGTCCGTCATTTTTTAAGTTAGGAACATAAAACTTTATCTTTGGGCTACTGATTAAAAATGAGTAGAAATGTTTTTAAGCGTTTCTGGATATTCTACCCCTAAGAGGGTGAAATAGGGGTTGAAAGATTGTATAAAAGTTCGTATTTTTTTTAAATTAAGAACGTGAAACTTTATTTTTGGGTTACTGATTAAAATGAATATTAACGTATTACGTAGCGTTTCTGGATATTCTATACCTAAGGGGTGAAATAGGGATGGACATTTAAACCACTAAAGTTATTTGCATCAGCAGAATTTTTTTGAAATAGTTCAACTTACTACTTACCTACGATTGTTTGCTAAAACTGACTAAAAACTGAAAAATAAAAACTTTTTATAAAAAAAAACCGACTTCCAAAAAAAAAACCCAACGAAAACTCTCTGCCAAATAACACTAAAAAGCGTAAAATGAACTGGCTCTTCAAAAATTGCTATGTGCCAAGTCTTGTCTATACCCAATTCTTTATTCATTTAAATAGTAGTATTATATTGTGTGCTAGGTACCTAAAATCTGTTTGAAGGCGGTGCCAAGCCAAAAAGAATACGAACGAACAATTACAAAAATCTAAATATATAGATAGTCGCTTGGCACCGACTTGTAGATTTTAGGTACCTAGCACACATTATAATACTAGATACTATTTAAATGAATAAAGAATTAGGTTTATTGAAAAACATTACCACGACGCTCCTGACCCATGCCTTCGGTGTAGTGTCAGTATGCAGTATGTAGCACGGAATTAAACAGCTTTGAGAGTTCTACTAACATAGGAGTTCCTTCAGCTTCTAGAAGTTCTGTTATAGGTAATTCTGTCTCCACAAGGAGCTTTGTAGTTACTGATTATGTGAGTAAATAATCAGTTAAACGAGTATTTTAAATTTTTTTCGACATAGTTGGGCAGTTTGGGCAAGCGTCCAAATCGATGCCAGGAAGCTGGTTTATTGAAACATTATTAACAACCCTTTTTTTGTAAGTGTGGAAACACGAGTCGTGTGTAGGTTTATTGAAAGAGCGACTGAAACGTTTAAGTCGCGTTCTCACAGACGCGTAGCAGAACCTCGTACTATATATTCTACTGTCCCGAAATAAGGTGTAAATAAATTAAATAAAAGCTCTGAAATGTAAGCTTACTGTTCAAGCTATATGTACATAAGGTTGAAAAAGTCGAGAAAATTTTGCGAATAATTTTAACACGAACTCTTGAAAATATTTCATAGCAGCAAGTCACAAATATGTAATAAAACAATATTTTAAGTAAAATTCCTATAGGTACAGATAGTCGCTATTAGGCCACACCAACATTATCTATATCTATGCAAATAAATAAAATTGGAGTGGCTGCTTGTAATATTAAAATAACCGCTTTTCAATAAATGCATAGGATGTATACACGGTACATGTATCAAAATATTTTTTTTTACGATTTTTGTCTGTCCGTCTTTTTGTTCTGGTAATCTCTGGAACGGCTGGCCCAATTTTGACAGGACTTTCACTGGCAGATAGCTGATGATCTGAGGAGTAACTTAGGCAAATATTTTAGACTAGCTACGACCTGCGGCGTCACCCGCGGTACGACAATGACCGCGAATAACACCGCGGGGTTCGGCTAGTTTGCATAATAAATGTTACGCCGATGACACTCTTGTCACAGCCCGGGGGGCGAACTTCCAAGAGGCGGCGCGCCTGGCCACCTGGGGTGTTTCTCTGGTGGTCGGGCGCATCGAGGCGCTGGGCTTACGGGTGGCCCTGGTCAAGACGGAGGCCCTATTGTTCCATGGGCCCCGTCGTGGTCCACCCGCCGGCGCCTCCATAGAGGTCAACTCGGTCCTCGTACCGGTTCGGGCCCAGATGAGGTATCTGGGCCTGATCCTCGACAGTAGGTGGCTCTTCGACGAGCACTTCTGACAGCTTGGACCCAAGCTGGTCGATGCTGCCTCCGCCCTTGGGCGACTTTTGCCCAATCTGGGTGGAGTCAGCGTCGCAACGCGACACCTCTACACGGGGGTGGTCCGGTCTATGGCGCTGTATGGCGCACCGGTGTGGGTAGCGGCTCTGACCGCCCTAAATAAGGCGCGCCCCTGGCGGCCTCAGAGGGTATTGGCGGTCAGAGCCATACGTGGATACCGCACGGTGTCGACCGAGGCGGCGTGCGCCCTGGCCGGGACACCCCCGTGGGATTTGGAGGCGGAAGTGCTCGCCGAAGCATATCGACGGGTGGCTGAATGTAAAAACCTGCACCTAATTTAGATATCATATCTACATTTTACGTTCTTATTTTTAAATCTATAAGTTACGAGTATGTTTTAATTGTAATCTGTATGATAATTTTAAATAGGTAATTGTAGGAAGGGATTTTATCATAGTTTTCTTTATTACTTACCTAAAATCTATAACGATTTCAATGCAAAAATTATTTATTTCAGAATGCCGGAAAAAATTTCGTTGAATGCGTAAAAGGTCTGGTTGATGTTGAAACACTGAAGAGAGAAATCGAGGAGGCCAGACCTAACGGCGCTCTTGACGAGGTTTTCAAGAAGTAAGTAAAATATTACTGTATTATACAGATCGTAATCAGAAGGCTTAGTCTGAGTAACATGAACTTGCTGTCGACAACGAAAGCGTTTGGTGAAGATTCCAGAGCGGCTCAATCGCAGCACCGAACGATAGAAATAAAAAATAATGTAATTAATTTATGTACAAAAGCCGAATACTCCAAAGCTAATTAAATTCTAAGTTCTAATTGTCATTCAACTCATCGTCATCTTTCCTAAGACAAGTTCAAGAACACGTTAGGTATTTCTAGATAAAATTCAAAGGAGTATCCATTTGTTAAATCAATTCATTGTATGATAATATTAGCTTTCCACCCGTACACAAGATACAGGACATTAATTAAAAGACACCTAAGATATGCTATATTTTGATGGCAATTTGGTTTAGTATCAACTCACGCGCGGCAAAATGCATGTGAACTTTTTTTATTTATTTTAATGGTATTTTATTTATTTTAATAGTATAAGAATTTAAATGGACCTTATCCCATTAAAATAGAGAAACATTTTTGCTCCGGCACTATTCCACTGACCAAATATCATTACAGAAAAAGTTCATCACAAAAAATTCTAAGTATTCATTTGTACGCACCAAATTATTGCACGGTATCAATATTTTATCTATATAGGTATATAATAATATCATAAACGCGAAAGTTTGTAAGTATGGATGGATGGATGGAAGGATGTATGGATGGATGTTTGTTACTCTTTCACGCAAAAACTACTGAACGGATTTGGAAGAAACATTACAGTAATATAGCTTAGGTATAGGCTATTTTTTGCCGCGATAACCGACATTATACGCGGGCGGAGCTGCGGGCAACAACTAGTATTTTATATTTTTCAAACATTTTGAATCGTAGCTTACTTTGTAATGTCTTACTTGTACGATTTACTTTGTCTATTTAAGGACCTAACATTGACTTTGTTTTAGGTTCATAATAAAGTATGTACCAATGCTATAATAATTATGTATTTTTTAGGTATTGTGCCAAGACTCCGCAGTTGAAAACGTGCATTCACACTCTGCTGGACGGCGTCAGTCCCTGCATAGACGATGAGGCCAAAGGACACATCACAGAAGCCAAGAACGCTACTGATCTGCTAATCGATTTCGTGTGCTTCAAGGATGGTGACAGAATTGCCTGTAAGTAGATAAAGATTTCCCTTTCTAAATTTTCAAATTTCCTTCCACTCAATCTCTATTTATATGAACGTTATCATTATCATTTAACAGTCCACCGCTGGACATAAACTTCATCTTAAGAAAGATACATTAAGAAGACAATACTAAACACAGCTTGGAATAGGGTTTTTACCCGACTGCGAAGAAGGAGGGTAATGTTTTTTTGTGTTTTAATATGTATGTATATTTCTTTGGCACGCCCTAGAGCCTAAACGGCTTATCGTATTTTTATGTGAGTGGTGTCAATAGATTCGTCTTAGTCGTGAGAGTGACACTGGGTACATCAAAATTAGAAAAAAATCAAAACTAAGGATTTTCGGCGCCAAAAAGTAATCTAAAAATAATGATTTTGGCATCAAAACAAAGATTTTTTAACGGTGATTACGAATTTATAACTTATATGTTTAAAAAATGATTTTAATAAAAATGGCAGCTATTGACGCAGTCGGGTTTTTTTTACTAATAAATATTTTTTTATTTTAAGTTTTACTTCTCCTTTACACATAGACAATATCGGGTAAATGATCTTGGAAGTGATGACTGTTTGATGAATTATTTCCAGTGTTCATTGCCGAGGGCGGTCCTCAGTGCTTCCAGAGTAAAGCCACCGAGATTAAGAGCTGCGCAGATAGCTTGAAGAACTCTGTCGACAGTTTGGATGCTGCTAAAATCCTCACAATTCAAGTAAGTCTTACATTTTTACCGCAAAGTACTGCAAGGTTTCCTTCAAGTTTTTAAAAGAAATTAACCTCCTGAAGAGAGTTCCTAAATATAATTATATTTAATGAAATGTCATCGACCGAGGAATGTGTAATTTGGAATAAGAGTTATGAGGTTATAGAAAAAATGTAGACTACATCGAAAAAAGCATGCTTCTCGATGTAGGTGTTCGATGTAGTAGCTATACTAGGTATGTTGGCTGAATGCCAATGGCACTGAACCGCAATGCTTGGGGTGCAATGGGTGCCTAGAGGGTTTCTTCAGCCTTTAGTCTTGAAATCTAAGAAGAAAAATAAGCTTAAATTTACATACTGCAACATACATTTTATTTAAAAAATACTAGTTATAAAAATGAAAAATTTTCAGGAACGTTGTGCTAAATACGACGAGCTCACCAACTGCGTTGTTCAAAAGCTGGAGACGTGCGAAACCCCAACACCCTCCAACATGTTCGAGTCACTTGCCAAATACGTTCGCAACAGTACTCCCTGCCAAGTAAGTACCATTTACATTATACCTACCACCCAAACTAAAATTTATTAAAATTGTACACTTTTTGATACTGTAATTGTGGTGACGGATTACGAATATGGAATGTCACCACTTTATTCACCCCGTGGGTTTCATAAGAGCCGCCTAGCCGACTTTGTTGTCACTTTCTTGGCCAAAACCGAACTTTCAGTAGGACTCACTACAACAAAAAAAAACTGGCCAAGTGCGAGTCGGACTCGCGCACCGTGGGTTCCTTTCAAACCTGTAGGTATATTATATGATGTAACTAAAAAATTAAGCTTTGCTATTTTTCCTTTATCTGTGCTATAAGACGTTGGTTCGTACCAAATTTTAAGATTCTGAATTCACGGGAAGTAGGTTTTTATTGCCTTGCGAGTGTCGATAATTTGGAGCATATACGGCTGTGTTTCTTGATTGCGTTGGCTTAGAAGTTTGATTTTTTCAAAGCTCCAAGGGACAGTAGACCTGAGTATTTGATATGAATTTCAGCTTGATACCTCCACGCGTTCCTGAGAAAAAAAGGTCTTGACAGACAGACAGACGGACAACAAAGTGATCCTATAAGGGTTCCGTTTTTTCCTTTTAAGTTTCCCTTTGAATTTCCTAAGAAATAATCCTAGTAACAAGTTTTTTTTTAATGGGGAAAGCGAACAGACTTGTCACCTGATAATGACAACCGCCGAAATGATAAATGCTACCTACTCAAGAGTCGGTAGTGCGTTGGGGATTTGGGCTGCAGCAGTAACCTCGTTTATTTGGTGAAAAGAAATGAAATTACGGCTTAACACTGTATATTTTCTCGTCTTTCTGTCTATCTTCTAGGTCTTTATTTCAATTCGTTCGACCCCGCCCATTTGTGCCTAAATATGGCTATCTCACAGCGATCTTGAACCAAGCAATTGGTTAATAAAGCAATCTCAAAAATATAAATCGTATTAGCTTTATTATGACGTGTATAAAATTACGTTTATCCTAATCTTTTTTATTATTTTGTTGCAGAAAAAATGAAGAGCGCAGAGCGGCGGAATTCACACAAGTGCCAATAAACTATAATATTAGACATGACAAAACTTTTTATAAATAAAAATTAAAGTAATCACATGCTCTTTGAATTCTTAACCATCTTATTTTTAAACGAGCTGGCCAACGCAACTTCGTCTGTCATCAGGCAAGGCAGGAAACACGTTTAAGAAAGGTTAAAATCGGTTAGATAGTTTCGGAGTTCATCGTGAGCAACAACGTGACACGAGAATTGTACGTTGTTAATAGATTTGCAATAATTCAACATTGTATCACCACGGTATAACCACATTGTACAACATGGTATAACCACGGAGTGATGCCACGGCCTCACAGAAAACCGGTGTGAAATAGCGCTTGCGCTGTGTTTCACTGAGTGAGTGAGGATACCGGAGGCCCATACCCCAAAGGCCGGCAACGTACTTGTGACGCCTATGGTGTTGCAGGTTTCCATGGGCGGCGGTAATCGCTTACCATCAGGCGATACGTCTGCTCATTTATCCGCCTATTACATAAAAAAAACATTGGATAGGACAAGTTTCGATTGCAACTAAATTAGCGAATGTTTTATTCTCTTACCTTTAAAATCAGCATTTTCTAATACTGGCCGGTAGATGACGGGACTGGTCTGGTAGACACCTCTCTTCATTTTAACCCCGACACAAAAAGAGGGGTGTTGTAAGTTTGACGTCGATGTCTGTCTGTGGCATCGTGGCTCTCAAATGGATGGACCGGATGCGGTTTTTTTCATTTGAAAGCCAGTTTCCTTACGGTGGTTTAGCTATGTTTGGTTAATATCGGTCCATCAGTGTAAGAGTATCAGCTCTTTTCCAAAATCATGTAAGGCATTTTTGCCGTATCATTACTCGATTCAATGCTTGCGTAAGGGGTTTTTCTTAGGGGTTTTTTTAATTTTAATCCTTTTGTGCTTCGAGCAACATGGTAGGTTAGAGCTCGTGGTTATAGCCATACGCAGGCGCTTCCTCTGTCAAAGTGTGTAGTCATGGAGTATAGAGGTAAAGAGTACAATCTCTGATCGGCTCTTAAGGGGAAAATAATAGTTCGAGAACCGACCACAGTAGCGCTAGGAGTGTGATATCGTTTTAATTATTTTTATTAAATTGTGGTTTAAAAATTAAAAACTTTGCGTAGTGACATCTTTATTAAGCTTGCCAATGCAAAGCGGAAGCCTTTTTCTCATTTGATTATCTTTTCTAATTCTTGAAAATTTACATTCGTTGCACAGTGGCGTCACCTAATTAGTGCATTTTGGCGGACACTTTTTTAACATAGAGATTGTACTCCTTATCTCTACACTCCATATGTGTAGTGTTATGTATTTATGTGTGCGTGAAATTCTGAATGATTTGTTTAATTGTTATGTGTGAGTTCGTAGTGACTTGTAACAAGTAAATTAACATTAATAGCTTTTTAAAAACAAGCTTTTACTGGAATGCCTCGAGACGAATCAAACGAATCCAAACTCGATGATGTTGCGACGTTTCTTTACAGAGTTCCTATGGCTACCTTCCAGCTCCAGCATCATATCAGCCCCATGTCATTATAATACTGTATTGTCACGCTGTATACATATGCTTGCAAAATTTCAGCAAAATCGGTTGAAGATATCTGCTTCAAAATTGAGTTGCAAGATTTCATCCGAACATACAAGCATGCATTCATACATTGCGAGTTAATAAAAAGATTGTGACAAAAATAAAAACACCATTGTATTGTACCTTTATAATTTATTAAAAAATATTTGTAAAACAATAAAAACCACATAGGAACATACATATCAATAAATATAAAAAAAATAATATAAATCACATAATTAAGCTGCTGTTTCTTTTAAGCGTATAGCCCTACGTAACTTCCTTTTTTTTACGCCTGTTTGCTGCAAAGAGACACTTTATAAATGTTTTCCATTAATAATATATGTTTTTCGGACGTTAGTAATTCAATACAATATTTTCACCTAATCTATTGCTGGAATCAAATAGCTTTACAATAGGACGAACAGTAAGATCATACTTTAAAAAAATCGAACTAAGCAAATAAATAGTTTGTTTTAAGAGGTTTTCCTGTATGATATTCGAATAGCAATTATAGGAGTGAAGTTTTCCGTTTAAATATTAAATAAATCATTTCTAGATTTAAAACAATGCCAATTAAATATATTCGGACATCTAACACACAACGTTTGAGACTAGTTGCGGTGTGTCTGAAATGATATTATAAAATAGACATCCTATTACATACATATAAAGATAGCACTTTTTACATGACATTTCCTTGTACTTTGTATATATTTATATGTTTCATGTGTACAATACAGAATAATTATAAATACTAGAATACATTAAAAATCGTTTTTCTGAAGTAAGATCATTTTAGAGAAATTTTAGTTTAGTGCCGCAACAACAGAATTGGCACCAATAATTGTAATCTGCAGTTATATGATTACGGCAATTGAATTAGTTGAAATGTAACACTTAGTTAAGCAATTGCTTATTAATTTATACGAAAACAACTTTTATCCAAACAAATACAATTTGCCAACTTCAGCTCATAGTATTCACCATTCATACAAAAAAGTGCATTAGGTTTAAGTACATAGTGTATAAAAATACCCTTATTCAGTTATGTAGATTGTACACGTAAGCTAAGCACTATTTTGCAACAAAGTTGGCCACAAATTTGGCAAATACATTACGAAAATATGCTAATATATACCTACTAGATCACTGTACGCTTACTTATGAACCCAAAGCCCTGATTGGAATCAGTGTAATAAAATATTACAAAAGTTTTGACAATACCCAGTCTCTTAAAAAATAAAATAAAAAAGTATTTATTTCTATAAATGATTCTGTTCAAAATTGTATATATATTATGATTTTACTTAATATATGATATAATGAATTTATATAAAACTAGTTGCGTCCTGCGTAAAGCTGGCTGCGTATGACTAGCTGTGTTCAGCACTCACGTATTCGTACGTGTATGTTTCGACACACATACGTGTTACCAGCACTCACGTACGGAACACATACGTGTTACCAGCACTCACGTACGGAACACATATACGTGTTACCAGCACTCACGTACGGAACACATATACGTGTTACCAGCGTGAGTGCGAAACAAAACGGTGTGGGTATCAACACGCTCGTCGGAAATATGACGTGTGTTATTAGCACTACTGTACGGAACACAACAGTTGCGTTTCTACACACTGTCGACTGTTTACGTACATTAGTGCTAAAAACAAACTCTACATACATAAGTTAGCAGCGTAAGGGTATAAGATAGAAACTCATAATATTTACTTATTTTCTATTGCAATGAATATATCAGTAGCAACACAGTAATAGTTAAGTTTGATATGTTCTGGACTAAAATTTAATTCACCTCTCTTACTTTCTTCTGAACAGTCATGGAAATTATGTCAACATACATGGTACTTCGAGCCTTTAAATCTAAATTATACAAAAAAAAATATCACAAAAATATATATTACTTCAGGCCTGACGGGAAGGTTTTTAATCTTAACTAAACCCCTCTTCCTACCTTTTTTTGTACGTTAGCTGCTCATTTTTTTGCCATGGTCTATGTGGAATGTAAGTATTGTCGTTCAACGACTATAAACTTAATATTCTTACATGGCTTAAAATATACCTACATTCGCGTTAAGAAAATAGTAACACAATATTTAAGCCCCGCCCCCTGACTAATCAACTTGTTAGAAATTATCGTTTCATACTAACGTTGATTGGTTAAGGTTAAGGTGTGGACATGTTGAGATGGTCAATGTGTGTATTAAGTTCTCACAGTTCTCAGTTTCTCACATTCGTGCTGTTGTATTTCGTTGTTGAGTGCAAGACCGGAGGCAGAAGCATCTCAATAGGCCGCCATGGTGTGGGTCACCCTGCTGCATTGTTATATTGTCTGCATTCGTAATGAATATGGTGACCACTTCTCTTGGATTTTGCTCATGATTTCCATCAGGTAGTCACTTTGGCAAGCTAATATTTAAAAAATAAATGTGACTATTTTCTTAACGCGAATGTTCTGTACTTTGTTTTACAAAAGATAATCCGTCAAACAGTAATTTAACGAAAGACCTGCTATGCATTACTTTTTTCTATATTTAGCTGCCTAAATTATAAATATATATATTAGAAAAAGAAACAATAATTATAAAAATCTAATGGCGAATAATGTACTATGATTCAATGTCAGTTTTATAATATGATAATTTAGCGATCAATGTCATAAATAATAAAATTAAATGGAATTTTTCCTCCCTAAAAGCATAAGCTATATCTGTGAAGTTTGATGTTTTCGATTCTATTTCGCTCACAGTTATAAATTTAAAGTAATTATTCAAAAGAAACTCATCATATTACACCGTCTAGTTGAATCCTCGCTTATAGGGCGTAGACATGGTAATATTTTACCACATTACATTATAAATTCTCATGCTTACGTAATGCTTTAGGAAAAGGCCTACGATATGTCTTCTTTGTTCATTAGCTGCCAATTATAGAGTAAAATTCAGATTGTATAAAAGCATAAATTAAAACCACCACATAATTAACATTATGGTGTAAAATGGCACAACGTGGCATAACGTGGCCTGGCATGGCTAGCGGTAGTTCCTAGAAATCTAAATAAACTAGTACTAATTAACAACTAAAGCTTGTACATTATGTAGTTGTACTTATACGAATATGGAAGAAGCTAAAGCGATCAGAATCATTCCTGTTGTGACAGTAAGCCCGCTCGAACCATTGCCTGAACCCTTCTTCTCGACCTGCGGGGGAAAATATACTGTGATGAATTATTGTGTATAAATTAATTTTAAAACGATTCACAGACACGCACATACACGCATGTAACCTCGCACGTACGACTTAAAATGTTTTATTTAAACTTATGGGTACTTAAGTCTAAATGAGAGAACTGGAGCAATAGGCTATTTGACAGATTTTTGGAAATCGTTTTAAATTATTCTTTATTACATAATAAGTACACTGCGTTAGTATTTTGCGGAATTTGTACTGTATTAAGAATTAAAATTTAAGATAAAGTTTTACTTTGACAACCGCGTTAAAAAACGACATTTCTTTAATGGCGCTCTGGTCGCATGACACTCGTGACGTCACACGCTAGTAAACAAATAAGGAATATGCATAAAATTTTTATTTGTCTCAAACATTTTTTTTAGATTCTTTATTGTCTTTACAATACACATAAATGGTATTTTTTTTATTAAGTGATTATTTAAACCCAGAAAATATTAAATAAAAAGTGAAAATTAAGGGAGGGAAATTCAGACCTGCAAAACGCGTCCTATTGGTCGAAACGAAATGTGACGTAATCGACGTCACATTTCGTTTCGACCAATACTAACAGTAAGAATTTCGACGCCGATAATTTTGATAATGTAACAATCGACGTCACATTTCGTTTCGACCAATAGGACGCGTTTTCGTTACATTATCAAAATTATCGGCGTCGAAATTCTTACTGTGTTAGTTAGTAGTAGTAGTTAGTAGTGTTTGTGAGAAAAAATAACTTCTTCCATGATTTTTATAGCAATCAAAACTGTAAATAGGTATAAAATAACTGAAACACTCAATAGTAAACAAACACGAAATCACAATGACGTCATATGTTATGTCAATAGCGCGCGAAAAATGGCGGCGTTTGAATAGCTCAAATTTAGTCGGTGGTTTAAATTTCACTTTGAAAATTCGTTTGACTATTTTAAAACCTATTTATATATTTTTCTATGTTATGGAGACTTATATGATCAGATTAAGAAATAAAAAAAGACATGCATATTCCCTATTGACAAAACGCGTACAACACTCAGTCGAGGAATATTTCGTTTACTAGCATGTGACGTCACCAGAGTTGCAAGCAATCACATGGCGTTAATATCTCAGACAGCATTTATTTCGTGCAATCTGCGAAAAAATTATTTTGTTTGATTTCTAATGAAATATGTCTTTTTAGGCTATTATCTGATAGGATGACCACAATCCATAGTTTATTTACATAGGTAATAGCCTATTACCCTTCATCAATACGAGTACAATTAAATCGTACTAGAACTATTATTACCTTATTAACCGACTTCAAAAAAGGAGGAGGTTCTCAATTCGGCTGTATATATATGTTCGCGGATTACTTCGTCGTTTATGAACCGATTTTAATGGGTTTTTGTTAATGGAAAGGAGATATCCCAACGGTGGTACCATGATAAGGACACTAAGATCTATTGATGGCATCCAAGAGAAATCCGAGTCGAACCTTGAAGTCGGTTTTTTTGTTAATTTTTTTAATGATGATATGTAGTTTCAAATATTTGTCTATGTTGGGAAAGCCTCACAAATAGGGAATGTCGGGAAAACTCACTCTTTCATAAACGGGGAACCCCAGTTCTGCCCGAAATTAGTGGGCTATTCCCGAAATTCACACATAAAATACCAGAATATTATAATAACATTAAATGATCATACACGTTATTGAACACCAAATAAAGAGCAAATTACGATGACACAACACAAAAACCATATTTATAAACAATCACCAAAAAAGCTACTCAATGTTCTACATCAGTGACTTACGTTAGTAGTCTTGGTATCCACACGCTCCTAAAAAACATGCCTTTGGTTAGTAATTTAGTATTAGTCAAAGTAAATGAGTGCTAGTGCAATATGAATCTAATGTTAATGACATAAGTACAATTTTTGCTATTAGTAAAAGCGTTTAGTTTATTAGTAGGTAGGTATTACGTGCTCATAAGTCGATAAGATAGATATAAAAATTATACTCGATTGAAATAAGTGGTAGTCATATCGATTTTCATATAATAGACTACACTATAATACTAGACTAGACTACAATATCTATATTTTCCACCACGTCTTACATTAATTTGTAAAATGACACTTACTTTCTTGAAGTCCTTGCAAGGCGTTGCCGATCTGATGAAGTTGAACAGGGAGTCTACAATATTGGCAGAAGTAGACTTGGTACAGTCGCTCAATGCACTGACGACGCATTTCTGCATTTGTGTCATTTGATTACACTGCTTTTCCTGGAATTCATAAAATAAGTTTATTAATATTTCTAAAACAAACCTAGCAAAAATGGATTTAAGTCTGACTTGCGTACAGTTTGCATGTATAGTGTTGTTTTTTTTTTTCTTCTTTATATATATGTATAATTACATATGCACGACAGACGAGACAGCACGGATGCTGTCTTCTGTGAGAGGGTAGTACTGCCCTGTTTTAGGAGGCCCGTTCGTTCTGAAATCAGCGTGGCTCTACTACCTTGAGAACCCCTCACCCCGTTCACGCCCATATCGTTATGGATACTGTTAAAATGAATGCAATGTAAAGGAGTTTCGTTATGTTAGTTTAAAAGAAATATTGTGTTTTGAATTTAGAATTGCTAGTTCCATTTGTTGGTTGTTATTGACAAAATATTAATATACATCTTGCTGCCAAGAAAGTGGTTTTCTTTAATATTTTCTACAGGTTATGGGTCCCAGACATCAGCAAACTAGCCTGGTAGAATAGCAAAGCTAAAGTAAGCAAAAGAAAATAGTGTGAAAGCATTTTTTGGTATTTTGGTATATCGACGGAAAGGAAGGTTAAGAAAAGAACATTTTCATCGAGAAGGAGTATACTTGTCTAAGTGAAGGCAAGGCAGGAAGGCAAGATGGAAGGAAGCAACAGTAATAATGTGATTAAACTGGAAGGCACAAGGAATTGGAACATATGGAGATTCCAAGTTAAAGTACTATTGAGGGGCCATGGATGGCTGGATATTGTCGAAGGGCGGAAGGCTAAACCTGAAGAGGCTGCTGCACGAACCCTATGGGAGACTAGCGATGCTAAGGCTCAGGCGCTACTGGTTACAAGAATGACAGAAGATGTCATGTTACATCTCATAACTTGCACATCGTCGGCTGAAATGTGGCGGAAGCTACTAAGTATATATGAACAGAAATCGGAAACCAGTATACATATATTACAGCAGCGTTTTTTCCAATACAAATTTGACAAAGGAGTTGAAATGTCTATGTTTTTAGCAAAAATCCAAGAGATGCAAAGTCAAATAAAACAAATGGGTGAGGACATATCAGATAAGTTTGTCATAACTAAAGTTCTAATGAGTTTGCCGGACGAATACAAACATTTTATATCGGCGTGGGAATCTGCACCGGATGATAAACAAACATTCGACAATTTAGTGGCCCGGTTATTAGTCGAAGAGGAGAGGTTGAAGGAAAATACAAAAACGGAAGAAACTGCATCCTCGTCGGCTGAGGCGTTTTTAGCAAAAAGGAACGTAAAGTGCTTTAAGTGTGGTAAAATCGGTCATTTTCAAACCGAGTGTAAAAATAATAAAGACAATGATAAAAATGTGGATAATAAGTGCTATTATTGTGGTAAATTCGGACACTATAAGGCACAGTGTCGTTTTAGAAAAACAAAAAACAATAAGAAGACAAGTAATGCGTTTGTGGTGACGGACTTAGTGTTTGAACAGTACCAAGGATCAATGTGGTTAGTGGACTCTGGGGCTAGCGACCATATGTGTCGTGATCGCTCATTATTTTCAACATTTACCAGTGTTTCACAAAAATCAGTCATAGTCGGTAACGGCGCTGTCATCAAGGTGTTAGGTTATGGACAGATGTCAGTGCAAGTTCATAACGGGAGTGAATGGTTAGATACGACCATAGACAATGTATTGTTCGTGCCCGATCTAAAGACAAATCTGTTCTCGGTGAATCGCGCCGCTGACCGCGGATATGTCATAGTGACAGATGACAACTTGTGTAAGTTTTATAAAAACAATGTTGTTTGTGCTGTTGCAAAAAGAACTGAAAACTCTTACTATTTGAATTTTCGCTTCAAACGCGAGATTGCGAGTGCTGCAAAAGTAGTGAAGAACGACATAAATGATTGGCATGAAAAGTTTGCCCACCAAAACTTTGATCACACAAAGAAAGTACTGGAGAAAAATAATATTAAAATTGAGATAGATAAAACTGTTGTTCCACAGTGTGAAAGCTGCTTGAAAGGGAAAATAGACCGATTACCATTTAAGAAAAGTGGAAACGTGAGCACCAGAACATGTGAGTTAATACATGGGGATACCTGCGGGCCCATGGAAGTAGAATCGATCGGAGGGTCGAGATATTTTGTGGTGCTGAAGGATGATTACTCAAATTTTAGAACGGTGTATTTTGTCAAAACAAAGCATGAAATTAAGAATTGTTTTGAAAATTTTATTAATAAAGCAGAAAATATTACTGGAAACAAAGTCAAAATTTTTAGAACTGACAATGGACTGGAATTTGTAAATAAAGAAGTGAGAGACACGTGTTCTAAACGGGGGATAATACATCAAACAACAGTTACGTATACACCTGAACAAAATGGAAAAGCTGAAAGGGAAAACAGAACGCTTGTTGAAGCTGCAAGAACTATGCTTTATGCTAAAAGCCTGCCAAAGAAACTGTGGGCAGAAGCAGTAAACACGGCTGCTTATGTCTTGAATAGGACAGGAAAAGGCAAAGATGGAAAATCGCCATATGAAATGTGGACAAATGAAAGCTTCAATATTCATCAGCTGAAGGTGTTCGGTTCACAGGTGTATGTACATATTCCAAAGGAAAAACGTAGAAAATGGGATGTGAAAGGAGAAAAAGGTTTGATGGTTGGATATGGTGAAAATATTAAGGGCTACAGAGTGTATTTTTCAGACAAGAATTCTGTAGATACAAAAAGGGATGTCATTTTCTTAAACAAAGAGGCAAATGAAGGTCATAAATTTATTGAACCGGTCATGCTAGATGTGAACAGTCCAACTCCCGCTTCACAAGATGATTTACCAGAATTTGTGATGGAGGAAGAAGTAAAATGTGATGAATCACAGAATGATACTCTAACTAGTATAAATATAAACACATCTGTAGATGAAAGTGAGTCTCAAAGTGATTATGAATCGCTTGATGATGTTCCATCATCAGTTAGAGAAATACCAGAATTCAGGAGTGAAAGAGTGAAACGAGTACGGAAACAAACATCATTCTATCAGTGTAACAATGTTGTGAGTGTAGAGAATGAGCCAGAGACCTACAAAGAAGCTATGAGCAGGAGAGATGCCAATAAATGGAAGGAGGCAATTAATAGGGAACTGCAAACCCTGAGAGACAACAACACTTGGGACTTCTGCAGTGCACCGGTGAGTGAAAAAGTTATTAGTAGCAAGTGGGTTTTTAAACTAAAAGGAAATGATAGTGTTAAGCAGTATAAAGCGAGACTAGTAGCTAGAGGGTTTGAACAAAATAGTGACTATGAATTAAGTGATATTTATGCACCTGTTGCAAGGTTATCGACCTTTAGAGTTTTTGTGGCTGTAGCAACTAAATTAAACTTGCCCATATATCAATTGGATGTAACGGGGGCATTTTTGTATGGAGACATAGATAAAAGTGTGTATATAAAGTTGCCAGAAGGAGCTTATTCGGGTGAAAATAATATTGTCAAGTTAAACAAGTCTTTGTATGGCTTAAAAAGTTCACCAAAATGTTGGAACTTAAAATTTAATTCTGTAATGGATAGAGAAGGATTTATAAGATCTAAGTGTGATTCTTGTTTATATAAAAAGAGTAGTGGTAAGGATAGAATGTATATTTTACTGTATGTCGATGATATTTTGATTTATGGGTCTAGCGAGGAACATATTTCACTAATAAAGTCAAAGTTAAATAAGGAATTTAAAATGAAGGATATGGGCCTAATTTCAAATTTTCTAGGCATACATGTAAAGCAAGATTTAAAGACAGGTATTACTGAATTAGATCAACGAAGTTACATAGAAAGTATTCTCAAAAAATTTAATATGGAAGATTGTAAGGATATGTTAACTCCCATGGATCAAAACTTTAATGCCAAAATATTTGCAAATAATACTACTTATACGGATAACACTACTGAGAACCTATGTAGACAAATTATAGGTTATTTAATGTATGCTGCATCTGGTACTAGACCAGACTTGTGTTATCCAGTGTCACTGTTAAGTAGGTATCAAACCTGTGCAAATAATGAGTTATTAAGTGCATTAAAGAGGGTGTTAAGATATGTGAAGAATAGTTTAAATTTCAAATTAGTATATAAATGTAATGATATTGTTTTGGAAGGATATTGTGATGCTGATTGGGGCGGAGACCTGAAGGACAGGAAGTCTACCTCGGGTTACATGTTTATGTTGTCAAACTGTCTGGTTGTATGGTGCTCTAAGAAACAAGCATCTGTCAGTCTGTCTTCTACAGAATCAGAATATGTATCAATGAGCATGGCTGCTAGTGATGCGTCATGGCTTATAAATTTGTTATTAGATTTTAATTATGAAAATGTTTGTCCAGTCAACATATTCTGTGATAATCAGTCTGCCATAATAAATGCAAAATCAGATAATATGAAACGCTTAAAACATGTTGACCTCCCATATCATTTTGTCAAGGATTTAGTTAGAGAGAATAAGATCTGCATAAACTATATTAAAACTAGTGAACAACCAGCAGATATGCTAACTAAAGCTTTAGGTAAAGAGTTAATTTTAAGACATTTAAGAAAGTGTGGCATTATGAACACAACTATAGATTCTAGTTGATTTATGTATTGTTAAAGTTTGATTTATTGTTTAGTTAGCTATTTTAAGCTTTTTTTGTGTGGGGTTAAATAAATGTAGTTACATTGAGGAGGGGTGTTAAAATGAATGCAATGTAAAGGAGTTTCGTTATGTTAGTTTAAAAGAAATATTGTGTTTTGAATTTAGAATTGCTAGTTCCATTTGTTGGTTGTTATTGACAAAATATTAATATACATCTTGCTGCCAAGAAAGTGGTTTTCTTTAATATTTTCTACAGATACTTCAACGTTTATCGATATGCCTATATGTATATAGCACATTTTCCTAAGCTTTTCGATGCAAAAAAAGTGGTATAAAAGTAACTTTTCCCTTTAACTGTAGTTAAATTACATGATTTTAATTCAATGTACAAAATCGTGAAATGAAATGTCGTTGATTTGGATATTTTACTCCAAACACAATGGTTCACGTGCCCGAGAGTCGCGACAGACAGACCGACCACTTAGAGTCTTTGGTTTAATGCTTTATGATAGATCACCATAAAGTTTAAATAAGAATTTATTGTTTTCTTTTTGAGGAACGAAATCTTAAAAACCGGCCAATCATTAAGTATGTAGTAGAATTCATTGTGATAAACTTGAATACCTCATTAATAGTGAGTCTCTTACCGTCGATTACCAAAGATTACCAAAGATTGATGCGTTAAATAGTAACAGCAAAAGATAAAGGATGCCTCGGTGAACACATCAAGCGGTCAGCACCGGTAGTAATGAATATCTATGGCAATCGTTATTGGGAAGTTAGTGCCCTCAAATATACTGACAACTAGTTCAATTTATGAACTCAGTTCGCCCTCAGGATTGCGGAGGAATTATGAAAGTCGATCCGTGGAAAAACTGATATTCAGGTAAAATCGGTTGAACTAGTAGCCCCAAATAATCTTGAGAATAATAAACTGCACGGCTGGCCTATTGGTTTCAGCGGTCGCCACACCACTTGCTATTGCGCCAAGTGTCGTGGGTTCAAATCCCACGCGGTACAAAACTTTGTGTGATCCACAAATTGTTGTCCCGAGTCTGGATGTTCTTTGTGTTCGTTTCTTGTATGTTTGTAAAGTCCCCCGCGACACAGGATGTGTATTCCTAATGCGGGAGTAGTCTTTTTAAAAAATAAAAAAAAAAGGCTAGGATAATGATGACAGTTGAAAGAATGAGAAACCTTAAATTCCAGTTTGAAATCAGAATCGATCGTGATGTTCTTCAAATCGCTCTGAGTTTGTGCGTCGAATGTCTGGTTAAAACAGTTCTGGAGTCCTTCTTGGCTTTCTTGGAAACATTCTTGGCCACCTTCCGCTATGAACACTGGAAAAAAAGGAAAAAAATACTTAGGTAAGTATCGTGAATCCTGCACGGATAATCAAATAATAGTAACGCACAACTGACATATAACGCCATTTAGTAGATTCACGGTTACAATACTCGTACAATTCTTCTATAAAATACATACACTTTAATATTTTAATAATAATATAATATTTTTTTGGACATCTAACACACAACGTCATCTAGTTCCAAGCCAAGCAAAGCTTGTGTTATGGGTACTAGACAACTGATACAAATACATATATACTTTTTTTTGTAAATACATACATAATATATATAGAAAACACACAAACTCCGAAATAAATATTTGTAAATCATACAAACATTTAGTCCGACCCGGGAATCGAACCCGAGACCTCATGATCAGCAGTCGCACACGCCTACCCGAGACCAACAAAGCAGTCGACTTTATATAAAAAGCACCCAAACTCGGAAACAAATATTTGTAGAACATACAAACATTTTGTCCGAATTGAATCAAACCCGAGACCTGAACACAGGTGTCGCATAATTCGCATATATGATACCACTACGCCGAGGCAAAATGTGATTAGTACGACTTTCCGACGAGTTTGTTCCGACTTCCGTGCTTAGGTGTAATTTATCTATACAAATCAATATTTTATTTTATTACTAGCTTTTACACGCAGCTTCGCTCACGCAGACTTTCATCCCCTGATTCCCCTTAGGGGTGGAATTTCAAAAATTCCTTTCTTAGTGCTCACTTACGTTATATAAAGAACCTACATGCAAAATTTCAGGATTCTAGCTTCAGCGGTTTGGGCTGTGTGTTGATCTCTGGGTATGTCAGTCAGTCAGTCACATTACTCTTTTATATATATAATTACATTACAAACAGACATTCCAATTTTATTTAATTGTATAAAGTATAGATCTATAGATTGTATTATCAGACCATTTTGTGCACAAAACTAATAATAAAGTGAATCAATTTACATCAGTGTTGGTACATTTGCAATGTTAACTTTCACGAATACGTAGTTGTTGCAGCATTGCTGACGTATGTACATGTGTGCGTGTGTGCTAATATTACATGCACACAAACTCATCACGCACGAAAAATGAAGGGCTGCTTGAACCTTGAAAGGCAAACACTGTCTCGATGACGCAGGAGTAGCGATTGCGACTGCCGTGCCTGAGGTTAGGGTTCGATTCTTTGATAGGAACAAACTTTTGTATGATCCATAAATATTTATTTGGGTGTTTTCTATGTATAATATATGTATTTACGAAAAAAAGTATATAAGTATTCTATCAGTCAAACTAGCTTACATAGTACAAGCTCTGCTTAATTTGAAACTAGATGGCTTTGCGCGTCAGATGTCCGTTTCAGATGTTTTATTTAAAAATATATAAGTTTTGCAGGAAGTTACTTACGTGCGATTCTGTCACCATCTTTAAAGCAGATGAATTCGACAAGTTGATCAGTGACGTTGTAAATAATCTTGAAGTTTTCCTGTTCTTCGGCCGTGAAGCAAGGCTTTACCGTTTCTGTCATGTTGCGGAAACATTCCTTGAATTGAGGCGTCTTGTCGCAATACCTGAAACGTGCAAATACTTATAAAAAACCTAGAAATTTTAAATGTATCAGCTAAGAAGTTCCGCTATAACCAGTTCCTCTATCATCATCATCATCAACTACCCATAATGTCCCACTGCTGGGCTCGGGTCTCCTCTCAGGAGAGGGTAAAGGCCATACATCCCCACGCTGGCCAAGTGCGGGTTGGGGACTGGCATTGTGGCTACGTAATCTTATCGTTGGATGTTTTCAAGCCACCCAAAGCACTCCAACTAAGCTTCACGACTGTTATCCTATGATAAAAACCGGGACCGACTGCTTAACGTTATCTCCGAATCACGGAGACGCTCATGGCACCATGCCAACAGCGTCCCTCTAGCCAAGTTGAAATTCTACAAACGCAAACGATATTGGAAAAATAACTTATACATATATCGGAATGACGTCATCTTAACGCTCACGTAGTCAAAACCAAACATTAGCCAATAATACTAGAGAATTTAGGCGTTAGCGGTTGTAGGAAGACAATCGACGTGAAATACTTGTATTTTGGCAAAGGACGGCATATCATCATCATCATGAAATAATTTATTAGTCTACCCGCCTCCTATATATACATACTAGTTGTTGCCCGCGGTTCCGCCCGCGTGTATGTCGGTTGTCTCGACAAATAGTAGCCTGTGTTATTCTGATGTATAAGCTATATTACTGTAAAGTTTCATTCAAATCCGTTCATTAGTTTTTGCGTGAAAGAGTAACAAACATCCATCTATCCATACTTACAAACTTTTGCGTTTATAACATTAGTATAGAAGTATAGATATACACATCTCAACAAAGTCTAGGGATATCATAGTCCTATACTATTGACAACTTTATAGGTAAAAATCTTTTTAGTTTCCATAAAAAGTGTATATACTATACTATTTCCATTTCTTTATTTTCTAGATGACAGCTCTTTGTGGAAACTTGAACGAGCGTCTTTTTTAAATTATGTATATATTATTTAATAAAAATATGACGCTTACGCACGTACAAGGTCATAGCAGATGGATGGAAAGTCATAGGGATGAAGCTATCGATAAACGTAATACGATAACAGACCCGATATTTTTTTAAGTGTAAGAAACTAAACTATTGCCGGATAATTTTGTACAAATTTATTAACTAATATTACATTTCATTACAAGATGTAATTATATTATCCCCTGAGTCGTGCAAAACCTGCATCAGGGTTTCTTTATTTATTTATTTTAATCAAAATCTGATGAATCTTCACTGTCACTCGATGAGCTCTCCCTAACATATATTATAAGTTCCTGTACTTCTATATTATCGAATGCTACATGAATTTCCCAATCCGACGCTATAATGTTTTACTTCCGCACATGCATTTTTTAATAAATCTAACCTCTTGTTTGCCGTAAAAGGGGGATGGGTATTGTTTCGAGCGGCGTGTCCTTTGATTTGTGCCCATATTAGTTCTATAGCATTGTACTGGCAATGATACGGCGGAAGTCGAAGAACCAAATGACCACATTTGCCAGCTATTTCGTCGGTAATATATCTTTTAGGGAGGTTTTTTTCGATTTCAAAATATTCACTAATTGTACTTTTAATAAAGTATTATCCACATTTTCGCCATGACCATGACTGGTTCTAACCAGTCAATTATCTCTTGTTTTTTTATTGGCCTGCCTCGGCATTTTATCAATTTATCTGGAGTGATATGTAACATTGTCCATAATAATTATCGACGGTTCTTCCAGAGATTGCACCATTTCTTAGATTGCATCATTTCTTAGATTGCATCATTTCTTTAAACCATCCTTCGTAAATCTCTGCGTTCGTAAAGCCGGCCAGAAAAGCATCTGACACGAATCCTTTCGTTGACCCTGCATGGCATATGATAAGGCGTTCATCTTTTCCCATTGGCGCTGAACTAGTGGAAGCGGCGGTGTCGTCAATCCGGTTGTTAGATACTGTTTGGTACAACTGATATCTTTGTGGCTTCGCTCAAAAATTCGCAGCGAGCCATAGCAACATCGTGACGCTCCATCAATATTTTACGTTTGTTCGATTTTTTATAAGAAAATCCAGTTTCTTTCAAAACCAAGCTAAATGACGATTTTTGGCCATGGGAAAAAACCACATTCACGTAAAGAAACATCATTTTTTTTTAGTGTTGGAATTTCTTTGAGCAAGTAATAGTCATTATATTACGGCGAATAGCGAGAGTGTCGAAGTTGTCAACCGATGTCACACGACGTGGTTGGCGTTTCTTTTTCTTCTATTCTTCTATTTCTTCGGCGTTCGAAGCTTATTTTCCTGTGTGCCGCTTGTACCGGTAGTAATTTTTGAAATTGTAGGTCCACTAATTCCTAATGCGGCCTAAACACGCTCTCGCACTTGCGACAGTGGTAATAGCGATCCACCATTGTGATACTCAGCTTCAAAATAATGACGAACCTTGATCACCAGTTCTCTCGCTGCCTTTTCAGAACAGATCCTTTAGGCATTTTGACATTTGACAGCTGGGACAGCAATCAACACAGAGGAACACAAAATACACAACGTAACGTATGTATGAATAATGTGAAAAAACTCAGCGAACAGAAATGTAGTGACTATAAAGCACGACCGTCTGGTGCGAGTGACAGATTAAAACAAACACAAAATTGTGGTGGGTCATTGAGTGTTCCCAGCTTGCAAAAATATATTTGAATGTTTTTGTTGTATTTGTCTTTGTTCAAAACATAATAAATATATGCGATCGATATCATTACTTATTTGGTCACAACACAACAACTATCAAATTAGAACTGTCATCGAGAAAATAAAGAAATGGAAATAGTATAAATGAAACCTCTTTTATTCTATTTTCAAAATTTAAAAATATAAAAAGAATAACAATGCTAAAAACAAAATACGGCGGCAAAATTGTCGGTAATTCATTGCGACAAGAAAATTTAAAATTACAACTCTGTTTGAAGTCGGTGCTAAGCCAAAAAGAATACAAACGAACAATTACAAAAGTCTAAGCGATAGTCACTTGGCACCGACTTCAAACAGATTTTAGGTACCTAGCACCCATTATAATACTACTATTTAAATGAATAAAGAATTAGGTATAGGCAATTTATGAAGAACCAGTTTATTTTACGCTTTTAAGTGTTTTTTGACAGAGAGTTTTCGTTGGATGTTTTTGGAAGTCGGTTTTTTTTTTTTTTATAAAAAGTTTTTTTTTTATTGAACTTGCTGTGCTAGCTTCAAAAGTCATGTCACGTCGCCATTTGAGTCCAGATGAAATGTTACGATTTGTCTTGGAGTGATCAACAATGGTCATCGGTGCTGTTCACTGATGAGTCCCGGTTTGGATTTCATCCGGATTCGACAGCTATTCAAGATCATGACATTCAAGTTTTAGATTGGCCTGCGCAGTCGCCCGACTTAAATCCCATCTGGGACATGTTACAACGAAAAGCAATACTATCCAACACTGAAAGAATTTTTCAAATCGGAGCAGCGGTTCCTGAGAGTAGCGAGTTCAAATAAACAAACTCTTCAGCTTTATAATATTAGTATAGATATCTAAAAAGATATTTACTTACTTCTTAAACACCTCGTCGAGTTTTCCATTAGGTTTTGCATTTTCTATTTCAGTTTGAAGTGTGTTCGTATCTACTAGAGCGGAGGAGCACGCTAATAAACCCTGGACGGCATTCTGGAAAAACAAGTTTTGGGCATTTTGGGTTTACACTGTTTGACGAGATCTAAACGTACAAACCAATATCCGTAACGACTGTGTCTACTACGGTCCTTAAAATATAGTTTGATCTCTTTGAAAGATCGCTATGAAACCAACGAAGTAACTTTGAACAAGCGATTATATTTTAGATCACCTATATTTGCATTCTTTAGTATTGTCAGAAATAAAATGCAATGCATTATACCTATATATTAAACCAGCTGCGTCCCGCGGTGTTACCCGCGGTTATTGTGGTACCGCGGCGTTACACGCGGTTATTGTCGTACTGCGGGTGACGCCGCGGTACGAAGCTAGTCTAAAAAAGTTGCCTAAGGCACTCCTTGTATCATCAGCTAACTATCAGTGAAAGTCCTGTCAACAACAGGTGCAGCCGTTCCAGAGATTAGCCGGAACTAACAGACACACACAAAAATTGTAAAAAGTTGTAGTCTGTATACCGTGTATACAGGGGAGGCCTATGTAGGGAAGTGAACGCCTTTCGGCTGAGATACTGATGATGATTAACATGTTTTGAAATGATGAATTATTAGTTTTCCTAATTTTCTTGGATATTAATGGTAAAAAATATGGAAATATAAGTAGTAGTTTCATCTAGTACAGATGTTTTATAGCATTCAAAGTCCAAGGTGGTCTTCAAATAAAAATCAATGAAACTTCATACACATCACATCGTCACAATAGTATACTTAGTCAGGCCATAAAGAAAAACAACTTTTTTTTTATTGTACGCGTCATTTATTACTATTACAGTGTGTTAGTTTAATACATTAATATAAAATCACTAAAAATATATAAAGCTTATTCGAAGTGGTCTCCATTAGCTGCAATACAGTCCTTTAAACGTTGAGGCCAGTTATCAATAGCAGCACGCACTCTTTTTAACCGACTTCAAAAAAGGAGGAGGTTCCCCATTCGAATGTTTTTTTTTTATGTTTGTTACCTCAAGAATGGTATCTTGATACACTTGTGCCCATGTTTTGATACCTTTTTCACAAAAATATGGCTTAGTCACTCCTTCATAGCTAACACCCCACCAAACCATCAGTGTTGACTAATTAGGAAGCTTCTATAGAGCTCTTACGGTCATTTTGTTTCTTGAAATATTGCTTAATTGTAAAAAAAAAAACATCAATAGACAAAAAAAAATTGTGGCCTCCTATTGCGTACCGCTTTGTTTGTAGTTGTTTTGATTTTACCACCGTATTCTTTTTTAACCGACTTCAAAAAAGAAGGTGGTATCAATTCGACTGTATTTTTTTATTTATTTTTTTGTTTGTTACCTCATAACTTTCGACTGGGTGAACCGATTTTGATGATTCTTTTTTATTTGAAAGCTGGTGCATCCCGTGTGGTCCCATTTCAATTTGGTCCAGATTGAAGTCGTTTTTTTTGTATTTTTTTTAAATTATCAGTTAAGAAATGACCAGTGCGTCTCTTATAGGCTGCAAGTCCTAAGTCATCTTTTAAAATACGCGACATGGTTCTAGGTGCTATCTTCATCTCCCGACATAAAATCTTTTGCTTTCGGACAGGATTTCTTCGAATTCTTACCCTTACTTGATCGCCTTTTTCGTACGAACACTACGTGGATGGCCAGATCTTTTCTGTCACAAACAGAAGAGGTTTCAATGTACCTATCAATAGCCCGGTACACAAACGTTTGACTAATAAATACCAAACGTATGGAGGATTTTAAAAATTATATTTGGCTCCATACCTACTTTATCTAATGCAATCACCGTGATTCGGTTCTCTTTATCACCCCACTCCGTTTTAATATCACAAAATATTTTACAACAAATTGGCGCGAAATTAAGAAAACACAATGAACGATCGTATAAATATGAAAAATTCCAAATTCAAAAGTCACATTTTGTTTAATCTTAATTGTAACAGTATTTATGGCCAGACTAAGTATAGTATGTTCTGAATGTAATGAACATAAGTCTTGGTTAATATTACATTCACCTAAATTTCTCAATGTATATTTTTGTCGACACTAAGCAGTGAACCATTATGTTGTGTAATTACAATGTGTAGTAAAAAAAACATTTGTTTAGAGTTTAGATTCGTTAAATTCAACTGATTTTAATCAAAATTCAATCAATAGTGTTTAGTTTTCATTAAATCTTATACATAACAGTTGCGAAACGAATGATGGGTCTAAAATAACTACTGATTAAATAGAATTTAGTCCAGTCATTTTACACATTTTAAACCCCAATCATGACCGCAATCAACCCCCAAAACATGAATAAATAAAAGCAATAGAGTTTACGCCTTGGTGTACGGTATACAACACCGTATGCGAGTGCATTCTAGTCGCTTTCTCAGCCCTTTACTCCGAAAGCGGTTAATTTTAACCTAATTTAATATTTATTACTTAATTTTTAATTTTAACAGAAAAATGAAAAGTTCACCGTGGGAGAGCCACGCCTCGGCATGCATGGGCCGGCTCGACCGGAGTGAAACCACGGCCTCACAGAAAACCGGTGTGAAACAGAGCTTGCGCTGTGTATCATCGAGTGAGTGAGGATACCGGAGGCCCATACTCCAACCTATCCCCCCATCCCCTTCCCCCAAAGGTCGACAACGCACTAGTGACGTCTCTGGTGTTGCGGGTGTCCATGGGCGGCGGTAGACGCTTACCAACAGGCGCTACGTCTGCTCGTTTGACCTCTATTTCAAAAAAAAAATAGTTTTTGCACATCTTCGGTACAACGCCGTAATAAAGATGTATATAAAAATTCAATTCATTCAATTCAGTCATTTTTAGGTCATTTCATCGCAAGAAAGGAAGAAAAGAAAATAATCGTTTCTTTTTAATTATCGTTTTTTTTTGTACTCTTATAACGTGATGTTTGGAATAATTCAGTGATCGATTCAATATTTTAGGAGTGCAGGAGAAATGGAAAGTGTTACATATAAGCCCACATTCACCTATTATCCTACTATCCTACTAATATTATAAACGCGAAAGTTTGTAATTATGGATGTTTGTTACTCTTTCACGCAAAAACTACTGAACGGATTTGGATGAAACTTTACAGTAATATAGCTTATACATCAGAATAACACATAGGCTAATATTTGCAGCGATAACCGACATACACGCGGGCGGAGCCGCGGGCAACAGCTAGTAAATAATATTGGATAGAAAAATCAAACTACCGTCAGTGTGCATTAAGAGTGTCAGGACAATACGGGGAAATACCTTGAAATAAGACTCAAGGCATAGATGTCGACCATTAGATTAAAGAACAATGGTTTTAAAATCGATCGGTAATTATTATAAATGACAGTTTAAGATCTTTTGCAATGTAATTGTCGTATTTATAATTAGCTAGATTTAATTTAATTCTGAAATAGAATTTTATCCTAGAATAGAATTGTATTCAACAAATTTAAACTAGGCCCTAATTTAAGTTTGTCTCACGTTAGCTGGCGCTCGACAGCGAACGCGTTTGGTGTTGCGATTTGTGGAGATTTCACTACGCCGAACGCGGTCACCATGACGATTGAAATAATGTGAAATAAACTTGCACTAGGCCGTAGTATGTTTACAGTAAAATCTATACTAATATTATAAAGCTGCAGAGTTTGTTTGTTTGTTTGTTTGTTTTAACGCGCTAATCTCAGGAACTACTGGACCGATTTGAAAAATTATTTCAGTGTTGGATAGTCCATTTATCGAGGAAGGCTATAGGCTATATTTTATTTTCAAAAAAATTAGGGATCCGTAAGAAAATTGCTATTTTGTAACCCAATGTGTGATATCGAAAACCTATTTTTGCGTGCGCTGCAAACAATAGATAAAAATAATGTATTACGGGTTTGTAGGGCCCATTAAGATCTACAAAAAAGTCTAACTATCATGGTTTAGTCACAATAACCGCTTGTGTTCGAAAAAAATATTAAATCGTCTGAAAAAAGCAACTTCGTTAAATGTGTATCGTAATATTAATCCTTAGCCCATGTTTAGCTGACGAGCGCTCAACGCGCGTTTTGCTAACGCGCGTTGACAACTACATGTAATTTGTTCTCGGAGTACACATGGTAACGCGCGTTTTTACATGGAGTTTATCACGAGTATAAGACGCTAAGAGTTGGTAAATAATAATGATTATTTGCCAAAGAGTTTTTATCAACATAATACCTAATATTAATCTTTATCCAAATAAATGTGTTCTTGATTATGAGTATTAGATCTTAGAAGAGTGTAATAAATACATCTATACTAATATATAAAGCTGAAGAGTTGTCAGGAGTTGTGAAGAGACCTGCCATCATAATTTGTTAAGTGCCTAAAACATATTTTACCTGATATACCTATTGTTTATTTATTTTTATTTTGTTTTTTGGAAATGTATATATTTTATTTGTGTATATGTTTTTATTTTATTTACTTGTATTAGTATGTATAATAATATTTATTTTGTCATTTACTTTTATCAAATTCACTTCAATTCCTTGACATTTTTTTTCTCTTTCCGCGCTAAAACTGCCCATGAATTCGTATATTTTTTTTTACAATTTTTTTTTTCATCCCAAGGTTGCCTGGTAGAAATTGCTTATCAGCGATAAGGCCGCCATTTGTACTTGGTAATTTAATTGATTTGTTATTTTTATGTAAACTGCAATATCTTGTGTACAATCAAGTTTATTCTATTCTATCTAACAAAATAAACAGCATTGCATATATCATATACCTACACGGTCACTGTCTATTTGTTTTATAGACCATACGACTCATGTCACGGACCTTTGTGTTTTGACCGAAGTGATGATTGCGTCGCAATACATATTATTGATAAGTTGTACCAGAATGTTAAAAATAAAACAGTAGATAGGTGTACATAATAAATTTAAACATGACTAAATGCGCCTATATCATATGGAATTATAATAAGACTAGCTGACCCGGCGAACTTCGTACCCCCACATTTTTTTTGTAAATATTTTCTAAATTTCTAAAATTTTAGAAATAGAAATACGGCTCCATCTATCGGATATCTGTGCAACTCTAAGTTCTAGGCCAAACCGTCATCTATTAGAATTTTATAGAACAGACTAACCGATAAATACACACTAAAGTCGTATTTAATATACGACTTTAGTGTGACGACTACTACGACAAACATTGAGATCAATAATTGAGATAAAAGCTACCCTATCTCCCAAGTTGGACCAAATTAGAGATGCTTACAAAATTTGATAAAAATTGATTCATTAGTTTCGGAGTTTATCGCGAACATACATCGTGACAGGAAAATTTTATATATATATTATATAAGATGTGTTCTTTACTGCCCATTTTTTTATATTTTCTTTAAATGCCCTTTGGCCGTATTCTTTGAACGGAATAAAACAATAATGACAAAATTTAGCATAACGATTATTCTACCTACACCTGTGTTTACTGTTCTAATGATTGTTTGTTTGTTAGTGTTTGGATCCAAAGAAGATAGGAATATTCAAATCGTTTTCTAATTTACGGGGTTCTGAATCTGATCTTAAACCTGAAAAACGGATACCAAAAGTAGTTTTAGTTGCTTGCGTAGGATAATTGTGACACAAATTCAATTAACGTTAAGATAATTGAAGGAAGTAGTTGATAAAAATAATACAGCCATTGATTCGTAGACAGTAAATTATGAAATAAAATGATTTTTTTGTTTGAAACTAGCCATCTTGCTTTAAACAAAACAGACTGTTACGTCCAAACGTAACAGTCTGTTCGGCTTCAAAAAAAGAAATTCTGAAATAAGTTTTTCAACTACTTCCTTCAATTAGGTTGCTTACGCAAAGCTAATCTTAGAGGGCGTCACCGAACTATAACGTAAACAGATTAGCGCGGTAAACTTTAAAGTTTTATTAATTGTATACTTTATTTTATTTCCATATTATTATTAAAAATGGATTACGAGTATAATTATGGACGTCTAACTATTCTGGAATTAAAAAAGCTGCTCCGGGAACGCTGCGCAACCCTCAAAGGGAAAAAATTGTGACGAGATAGGGTATTTGTTTTGTTGGTTATGTTATATTATGAACAAATTACTCACAATTTTAGGAATAAATAGTAATAAAATAAACATTTAATTTTACACTTACCGGTCGCAAATCCTTCAATAACTTAATCTTCTGCTTTTAAATGGCAGTCTTGAGTGCATAAATAATAATTATTATTGGGTATAAATAGCCTTGAAGTTTTTACGAGGCATAGCTATCTCCCATTGCTTACGCAGCTTTGATCTTTAGGAAACAAAATGTACTCCGATGTTTTTTCACCCAAATACAGAATACTGATGCATTTTTAATATTTTCTCAATAAACAAAAATAGTTTTGATTCAAAAAGTACTATTTTGTCAAATGTCAACATGAACGTTCTAATTTGTTTACGTTGCGTTGTAGTTCGGTGGCGCCTCTATTGGGATATTTTGGCAGTAATATTCCCTATTATTGTAACGATAATTGAATTTGTGTGACAATTATCCTACGCTATGCAAGCAACTAAATCTGCTTTTGGTATCCGCTTTTCAGATTTAAGATCTCCGACCGTAAGTACCATTTCGAGTTAATTATATTTTTAACCGACTTTAAAAAAGGAGGAGGTTATCAATTTGACTATATTTTTAACCGACTTCAAAAAAGGAGGAGGTTCTCAATTCGACCGTATGTATTTTTTTGTGTGTGTTCGCGGATGATTCTTTTTTTAATGGAAAGGAGATATCCCGACGGTGGTATAAGGACACTAACATCTGATGATGGCATCCAGAGAAATAGATCGATATGGTCGTTCTTGAAGTCGGTTTTTTATTTTGTTAAAATTTTACTTGTTTTTGTATGTTTATTACCTCATAACTTTCGACTGGGTTAACCGATTTTGGTGATTCTTTTTTGTATTTGAAAGCTGGTGCTTCCCATGTTGTCCCATTTCAATTTGGTCTAGTTCTTGAAGTCGGTTCTTTTTTTGTTAAAATTTGTGATTATAACTATTATAAGTCCTCTTATAAATACTTGTCACAACAATAAAAAAACATGCAAGTTTAAATATACAAACTGAGAGATAAAAATAATTATTATAATTTGACGGTGCTGATTTATCATTTTATTTTGTTAAAATATATTTAAATTTCGCGCCTTCTAATGTGCATTAATAATTTGTTAGACTGTGTCTCTGGTCACTACCTAGCTAATAGATATACTGTATGATATATTCTCTCCTTCTGTTCTGTGACACTACGAGTAATGTACACGTTCTCATATAATAAAAGTTATTAAACTCTTTTAAACCGACTTCCACATCGTTTAAATACAAAATCAACAGGTTATTAGCCCAGTTGCCCTGAAAAGTAAAAAAGTTCAAATATAATCGAACAATAGTAAAACTTAACCTAAATTTGCACACGTGAAACCGGTAAAAAGTTTAAGAATAGTTGAAAAATGTCCTCAAATAACCCGCTGACCATGATAGAAAAACTAACTGGCCGCGATAACTACTCCACATGGAGATTTGCCGTGAAAACATACCTTGAACACGAGGAGTTATCGGATTGTATAGAAAATCCGAATTGCGACGCGTCAAACCAAAAACGTGATCTCAAAGCCAAATCTAAGATAATCTTGTTAGTGGACTCCGTAAATTATGTTCACATACAAGAAGCGAGGACAGCAAAGGAAGTTTGGGACAACCTGACAAGTGCTTTCGACGACTCAGGGCTTACGCGCCGAGTAGGTTTACTTCGTGAATTATGTACCACAACCCTCGCAGAGTGTCAAAATGTAGAAGGATACGTTAGTAAAGTAGTCACAACAGCTCATAAGCTGCGAAATATCGGATTTAAAGTGGATGATGAGTGGCTGGAAACCCTGCTTCTCTCTGGTCTACCTGAGACATACAAACCGATGATCATGGCGATCGAGAGCTCCGGTATGAAAATAAGTGCCGATTCAGTTAAAGCTAAAATTCTACAGGATGTAAAAATGAGCAATAGTGATACAAATGCCTTTGCTACCAATTCAAAGAAAAAGGTATTTAAAAAGTCATTTCAAAAAGGTCCACGTTGTTTCAAATGCAACAGATATGGCCATATAAGCACAGAGTGCAAGTCTAAGCAAAAACAGAAACATGAGAGCTATGCCGCTGCATTCATAGCTTCTGTCAGTAACAGTGATGCCTGGTATATAGACTCCGGTGCCTCAATGCATATGACCAGACACAAACAATTATTGCATAATGAAATAGTGCCACTTGTGAAGACAATTAAAGTTGCAAATGACAAATCCTTACAAGTAGAAAGCTCGGGTCAGCTGAGTTTAGATATCTGTGACGACAGAGGTCGGAGTAATAAAATTTTATTCCAAAATGTTTTATATGTGCCCGAGTTAGCAACTAATTTATTATCAGTCAGCCAGATTGTAAATCACGGCGGTGCAGTGAAATTTAATAATGAAGGCTGTGTAATTTATAACAGTCATAAGAAAATAGTTGCAACAGCTATCTTGATCAACAATATGTACCGGCTAAATCTGTACAATGTTCAAGCATACATATCTGATGTTGATAATCAAGATATTTATCTCTGGCACCAGCGGATGGGGCATCTCAATTTCAGTGATTTAAAGAAAATTGAAGAAAATACAAATGGTGTGCAATTATCTAAGAAAGAAGATAATCTGACCTGTGTGACTTGTTTAGAAGGAAAACAAACACGCCTGCCATTTAAGACAAGCCATTCAAGAGCTACACATTTACTTGAAACTGTTCATTCAGATATATGCGGACCAATGGAAACCACTTCAATTGGTGGTGCAAGATACTTCATCACATTTATAGATGACTTTTCCAAAAAGGTGTTTGTTTATTTCTTAAAGAAAAAATCAGAAGCTATTGAAAAATTTAAAGAATTTAAATGTCAAGTTGAAAATCAATTGGAGTGCAGTATAAAATGTTTGCGGACAGACAATGGACTCGAATATATAAACAATGCTTTTTCTGAGTTCTTAGCAACAGCTGGTATCATTCATCAAACAACAGTGCCTTATACACCTGAATAAAAAGGTGTATCCGAACGCATGAATCGTACGCTTGTTGAAAAAGTAAAGTGTCTGTTGATTAATGCTAAACTTCCTAAACTGTACTGGGCAGAAGCCATACACACAGCTGCTTACCTCATTAATAGATCTCCAACACGTTCACTTGCTTTTAAAACTCCAGAAGAAATATGGTCTAAGAAGAAACCAAACATAGGTCATTTAAAAATATTCGGCTGTGAAGCAATGATACATCTCCCTAAAGAAAAACGTAAGAAATGGGACAGTAAATCGCAGAAAGCTATATTCATCGGATACTGTGATAATACAAAAGGGTATAGGTTTATAATACCTGTCTCTAAAACTGTGATAAAAAGCAGAGATGCTGTTTTCTTAGAGACCACAGTAAAAAGAAACTATCTTCCTATAAATCTGACAGAGAAAGAAACAATGTGTGATACATCATCGGAACAAAATGATAATTTCACATCTCTAAATTCCTATGACATATCAGATACTTCAAACACCACTAGTGAATATATGTCAGATCAAGAAGATAATGTGGATCCTGATTATAAACCAAATATAAATGTTCAAATATCATCAACTCCTTCTAAAATAACATTGAGACCAAGAAACAGAGAATTATCGAAAATAAAGGAAAATAAAACTTACCTGTGCTGCAGTGAAGAAAAGATAAATTCCATTCCTCAGAATCACAAAGAAGCTTTAACCTCAATTGAATGTGAAAAGTGGAAAACTTCAATAAAAGAGGAATTAGAATCACATTCTAAAAATGTTACTTGGACATTGGTAGAAAAACCCCAAAATACCAAGCCTATCGGATGTAAGTGGGTATTTCGCATCAAAAATGAACCAACAGGTCCTCGTTACAAATCAAGGCTTTGTGCAAAGGGTTATGCACAAACAGAAGGGATAGATTTTGATGAAACTTTTGCACCGACAGTGAGGTATGACTCAATACGATTATTATTATCACTTGCAGCTCAGAAAAATTTAGAGATAATCCAATTTGACATTACCACTGCTTTCCTGTATGGTGACCTGCAAGAAACAATTTATATGATGCCACCTGAGGGATTAGACTGCAACCCAAACATGGTATGTAAACTTAATAAATCCTTATACGGGCTTAAACAGGCACCAAGATGTTGGAATATAACATTTAATTTAGTTTTAAAGAAATATGGGTTTGAAAGATGTAAAGCAGATCAGTGTATTTATATTGGATTTATGAAAGGAATAACATGTTACTTGTGTCTATATGTTGACGATGGTCTATTACTTTGTAAAGATAAATCAATTTTAACTGAAGTAATCAGTGATCTTCAAACAAGTTTTGATGTCAAAACATATCCTCTTTCCTGTTTTGTAGGAATGCAAATTGAAAAATCTAATAATAATATATTTATACACCAGACTAAATATATTGAGCAATTATTAAGAAAGTTCAATATGACTGAAGCAAACTCTAACAGTGTACCGGCTGATCCACATGTCAAACTCATACAGACTGATGAGCTACCTGAAAGAAAATATCCCTACAGAGAAGCAGTAGGATCTCTCATACATGCAGCAACAGTAAGCCGACCAGACATTTTGTTTGCAGTCAGTCAGGTGAGTAGATTTTTAAACTTTCATAATGAATCTCACTGGAATGCTGTCAAAAGAATACTCAAGTATCTAAAAGATACTAAAGACTTTGGATTGTGCTACATGTCAAAATCAGACAGCACTGATGTGGTAGGGTACAGTGATGCTGACTTTGCCAATGACGTTGAAACAAGGCGTTCAACAACTGGTTATGTTTTTCTTAAGAATGGAGCCGCCATTACCTGGTCAACCCAAAGGCAACAAACAGTGGCCTTGTCTACAACCGAGGCAGAATTCATGGCTGCTTGTGCTGCCACTAAAGAGGCCATGTGGCTTAGACAACTTTTACAGGAAATGAATGAATATAAACAAGAATCAGTGATGATAAACATTGACAATCAAAGTGCTATTGGTGTTATTAAAAATAGTGAGTTTCACAAGCGTTGCAAACATATAGATATAAAATATAACTTTATTAAAGAAAAATATTATGAAAATGTTATTAGTCTTAATTATGTAAACACAAATAATCAGTATGCTGATATGTTTACAAAAGCATTGTGTAAGGATAAATTTATATTTTTTAGAAATAACATAGGCATGTGTAAACTTAAGAGTAAGTAGTTCATTTTTTTTAAACAGCAAAACTTGTAACTGAATATTAGGTATTCATATTGTATATTTTGAGACTTAATACTTTATGTTAAATATAAAAAGAAGGCTCTAATTTAGAGAGAGTGTTAAAATATATTTAAATTTCGCGCCTTCTAATGTGCATTAATAATTTGTTAGACTGTGTCTCTGGTCACTACCTAGCTAATAGATATACTGTATGATATATTCTCTCCTTCTGTTCTGTGACACTACGAGTAATGTACACGTTCTCATATAATAAAAGTTATTAAACTCTTTTAAACCGACTTCCACATCGTTTAAATACAAAATCAACATATTTATTATTTACACGATTTTTTATTTGTTAAGCGACCCATATTAAAACGACGATACTATGAAACTATCTAGGTAAGTACTTAATCTGTCCTTCATTGTTTTTGTGTGTAGGAGTTATCTTACTGGAATCAAGGTTTATTAATAATAACAATAATTAAAGATAACTAAGTTTTCTCAACTTTTTAAATTTAAATCTAGACCATTCACAAAAAAATTGTTTATTTTCTATTTATGTAAGGCAAAGGTAATCCGAGACAAACAAACTTTATAGGACTGTCTTAACAGAAATGTTTGGTCAAATTTTTGCTTTACCTTGAAAAGAAAAATATTTTGTGAATTGTTCTCATAGTTTTTCTAATGAAAGACACGAGGACTAATTATTTAATATGTAGGTACAGTTAGTCCGGGTTCCCGGAACAAATTTTACAAGTTATTACTATTAAGCAAATTTTTCGTGAGTGGCTTCATTTTGATGAGGGCCCACCTTTAACCTTAAAAAAAATCGATTGTGGGAACTAACAGGACTAGCAGGGCAGTCAAAGAAAACTTTTGAGCGAAGGGCCGTGATAACATACCACGCAATTTGTAGGACAATGTGGCTGTTAAATTATATAAATATTAACTAACATTATTACATAATGGAAACAAATATTTGTCCTACAAAATGCATGGTTTGATCCTTCCAACAAATATCGATAGCGAGGTCATAAAAATTATACTAACCAGCTGATTTTTTAACAGTTGCTAAGTTAATATTTATATAATTTAACAGACACATTGTCCTACAAATTGCGTGGTACGTTATCCCGGTCCTACGCTCAAAAGTTTTTTTTCTCTGCTAGCTCTGTTAGTTCCCACAATCGATTTTTTTTAAGGTGAAAGTTGGCCCTCATCAAAATGAAGCCACTCACGAAAAATTAGCTTGATAGTAATAACTTGTAAAATTTGTTCTGGGGATCCCGGACTATATGTATGAAATGTAAAATAATTTGTTTAATATTATTTTACTTCCAAGAATAAGCTGTAGAGAATATATAAGATACTTACTAGTATCTTTAGCAAAAATATGTATTTTTTTTTTATTTAAACGGTTTTATTGAAAATAATGTACTAAAAGCTAAAAAATAATTTGGTAAAAAAATTTCGGTATAAAATCTTTGGGCGTAGCGTAAACTGAGATGACTGGATGGAAATTTTCAATAAAACCGTAAAAATTTTTTTTTCATATTTTTTATTTTCAAGTTTTTAGTTTCATTACATAGTAATTCTCATCTGTATTCTACTAGTCAACCCCTTTTATCTGATACCCATATACACACATCAAAAGTGTCTAGGGATCAACATATGTGTCTAGGGATCAACATATATTTTTGCAATAACTTTTCTCCTGATTGATATTAATTAAAATTTTCTTTAAGGATTCATCAAATAAAGTGTTTTCGTTTGTCACAGTAACGATAAACCAAGTCACCTTTGCATTAATAAAGAAATTTGCCATTTTCCTAATAAAAGGATTTTTGACATTTGAACCACTAACATTAAAGTTTGAAAAAAGACTGAAATAACAGTTTTCTTTAAAATTTTATTAGGTAACTTAAACAATTAATAATCCGTGTTTCTACCGCGAACACTAACACAAGAACATCGGTTTGGCATACTCAAAATGAGTTCATCCAAATCACGCTGTGGAATGGCCGACCATGTTCGTTGCAACAACAAAAAAAGGTCTTCTTGCGACTGGATACCCTCCATATTCGGCAGAGCTCTTCTCTGTAGCATATCCCATGCATGCTCAATCGGGTTCAAGTCTGGCGACTGAGCAGGCCAGGGCCAAAGCCACATCTCAATCTCAAGAAATCCGCATAAAAATGCTTGATCCCTAGACACTTTTGATGTGTGTATAATGGTAGTCGTGACAAAATGTGTAAACCACCATTTTGTAGCGTCGGTCATCTTAGATTTTAATTTGTTTTCATAGTGAACTGTGTTCTACTAGTCAAGCCCTTTCATTTGATACCCATATTGAGGTAGTAGTGACAAAAATTGTAAACCACCAATTTGTAGCGGCGGCCATCTTGGATTTACAATGAAACAGAATTTATATAATTGTATTGTCACCAGAACTAAAGCCGTGTACCAAATTTCAGATCAATCTGTAAACAGGAAGGGGGTCAAATTTCAATTACTAGATTTGACCCAAACAAAAAAACAACTCGAGCTAATTAAAAAAAAACAAAAACGGTTTACATGGAGTCGCTAATGCTGTAAGTTCGCTTAGATCTTTTAAATTACTCAACGGATTTTAATGCACTTTAACGGAGTTTCAGCAATAGATAGCGTGAATCAAGAGGAGTGGTTATATCTATACTGCGAGCACAAAATAGATAGGTACCTTACCTTTCTTTTTGTGCTACGAGTAATATTATGAACGCGTAAGTTTGTAAGTATGGATGGATGGATGTTTGTTACTCTTTCACGCAAAAACTACTGAACAGATTTGCATGAAACTTACAGTAATATAGCTTATACATCAGAATAACACATAGGCTACTATTTCCCGCGATAACTGACATACACGCGGGCGGAACCGCGGGCAACAACTACATATAGTAGAAGAAATCCGAGAATTTCAAAGACTTCCATGCGAATCCGGGCCGGGTCGCTAGTATTTAATATAATATGTATACATATTATATTAAATACTAGCTCTTCTCTTTTTACTTTTTTAAATTAAATAAATAAAAAATTAAATACTAGCTAGCTATACTCTGATAGAGTACACATAGGTACTCTATCAGAGTACCTATGTGTACATACACATAGGTACTCTGATAGAGAGACAGTTCTGGCTAAAAATATATTCTATCTTAACGCTATTCTAACTAATTTTAAAATTTCCCCTCTGGGTTCTACATTAATTGGGGGTTGTTGTACGCAGCGTTAGTCACTGGTTTTACCCATTGCTGTGACTAATACATAGGGGATTTTATTAACTCTTTAATCGTTGTAAAGGGCCGTAAGAAACTTTGTAAATTGCTTTGCTTGATAAATTGACTTCATCTAGTAACTATTCAGGCTAACAGAATTATGATTATTAGATCCTCAAATTTAATTTCTTTCGGTAGCAGTCCATCGCACTTTTAACTTTGAAGTCACCTTAATGTACGTTTAAAAAACCGGTCAAACATAGTAGGTAATTAAAATAATATTACTAAAAATAGTTAGAATCATATGTATATCATAATATTAGACGTATTGGTATAATACCTATCTTTATTAATATTATAAACGCGAAAGTTTGTAAGTATGGATGGATGGATGTTTGTTACTCTTTCATGCAAAAACTACTGAACGGATGAAACTTTACAGTAATATAGCTTAAACCTCATAATAACCGACATATACGCGGGCGGAGCCGCGGGCAACAGCGAGTATTATATATATCTACTTACTAAAGTACGTATGTACTATGTATGTATAATAAATAACCAAAATAAACAAAAAAATGACTTCAAGAACTGGAACAATTGAAATGAGACCACACGGGAAGCACCAGTTTTAAAAAAAAGAATCATCAAATTCGGTTCAATCATTGGAAAGTTCTGAGGTAATAAACATAAAAAAAATACAATCGAATTGAGAGCCTCCTTCCTTTTTTGATGTCGGTTAAAAATTAAAGTAACTGATTTGTCTGCACGGAAGGCCTGGCAGTTTAAGTGCTTTCCTCGCCGCGTCTTCCTGAGCTGAGTTTGGGTTCCGATCCCCACGAAACTTTCTGTGATCCACAGATTATTGTTCTGGTTCAGAGTCTGAGTGCACATGTTATTGTGTCGGTTTCATGTATGTTTGTAACTATTGCGGGAGTTGTCTTTTATAAAATTATAATTTTATTCTAATGCGTCATTGTCCCTATGTAACCGAAGCTGGGAGTTTTATGTTAATGCGTTGTTTTCGATGTTCGCAAGTGTAAATTATTTGAATAATCAGACGCAACAAACTGGTAATATGAGAAACTATCGCATTTTATTCTATTCGATTAGAACTTAAAACATGTTAAAGTATATCTACGACATGGTACAACAATTTACTTCGCCAGTTATGGCATTGCGAGATACAATGACGAGACAGGGAGATCGAAATGACGTCATCATCACTATCGCTGGTTGGTCAATAATATAATATCATTGTGGTTGGTTTATTTCGTGTTATCTATATATATAAAAGAGTAAGGTGACTGACTGACATAGCCAGAGATCCACGCACAGCCCAAACCGCTGAAGCTAGAATCCTGAAATTTTGCATGTAGGTTCTTTATATAACGTAAGTGAGCACTAAGAAAGGAATTTTTGAAATTCCACCCCTAAGGGGGTAAATCAGGGGTAATTAATTACTATTAAGTAGTAGTAGTATTAATCATAATTACTATTAATCAATAAAATACAGGAAAGAACATGGCAAAGAAGCCACAGCAGCATCGCCGTCTTCTATGTACATATACACATACATAGGCATACCTACACTATTCTTTCATTATGGTAGTTCTTTCAATATGGGCGAGGAAATGCAAATAAGTATCGATACAAGTTTAAAACAAATCTTTTATTTATTAGATAATCAATAAAAACTGCTCATAACGAAATCTATTATGACATTGTCTTGACTATTCATTTCATTAAACTGTCACACGAATTACATTAACAGTTAATTGAAGCGCTGATTTGTATGTGAATGTATGTAAATTCTAGATGTTATTTATTGTTTCATAATGAAATAGTATCATAATAAAACGATTTTATTTTCTAAAGTCACACTGCCTACGGAAGTTAGTTTAACAGCTAAATAAATACATAATTAATTTAGGTAATCAAATAACGCGCTTAGTTTTTTGGCAAAAAATATTCAATGAAATCAACGAAAATTTAAACAGTAGTCAAAGTTATTGGCCTGTCGCAGTCCAATATAAGAAACAAATAAGTGATGTTTTCATTATTTTCCTCGCGTTATTTCTCTTCACAAGGACCTTCCTTGTGCCTTAATCACTACATCACTACATAGTATAAAACAAAGTCGCTTTCTCTGTCCCTATATCCCTTTGTTTGCTTAAATCTTTAAAACTACGCAACGGATTTTGATACGGGTTTCTTTAATAGATAGAGTGATTCAAGAGGAAGGTTTTTATCTACACTATTATATAAAGAGGTAAAGTTTGTGTGTTTGTATATTTGTTAAATTGTAAGGGGTAATCTCGGGATCTACTGAACCGATTTTGAAAATTCTTTTACCAATAGAAGGCTACGTTATTTGGGAGTGACATAGGCTATATAATAACCCGAAAAGTGTAAAGACTTTTTCGTTGTAGCTGAATTTTCAAAGCAAGTCGGAGAAAAAAATGTTTACCGCCCAACGAAGTGGGCACGGGTCAGCTAGTGTATAATAAATGCATAATATAGTATGGGTAAACTGTTAATTTTCGAGATTTCTAATGTGATGTAGCAAATAAACACATTTTTTTGCGCTTACATTGCAAACGCTGGTTGCACCCTACGAGATAGATCAAAATAATGTACTACAGTATTGTACACCTTAAAAAGTACTACAAAAAAGTCCGCGACGGTATATGTCTATCTCTTAGGGATAACCCACAACAACCATTTTTTATTCCTTTCTTTTTACGAGAAATAATGGCTTATTTACGAAGTGATTTTAATCAATACAGAATGAATCCTTATACAATTAAGTAAATTAAATACATTGTGCATTTAATATAGATCAAAATGGTCCTTTACAGTATCTAATTTAAATGAACATATTCGAAGATATTACAGATTTAAAATGCACGAATCGTGTCGTCGGCGGGGGCATCTGAAATCCACCCGTGCGAAGCCGGGGCGGGTCACTAGTCCGTGTATATGAAGGAAACGACGACATTATCTGGGTGTTGAAATACATAATAGAAAAAAAATAACTGAGTTTACCCCACTATCGAAATAGTCCTGAGAATTATTGCTAGGATGTCCTTGTTCTGCAAAGGAGTTTTTCGAGGCTTAAAATTATTAAAACTTAATAGGTCTACCTATGAAATTGCCGTTTTGTATGCAATAAGTGAAAGTACTTATTTTTTCAAACTTTTTTATTTCTGTTATTCGAAGTAATCACCTATGCAATCGACGCATCTTTGCTAACGCATTGGCAGTTTATTGCTGCCCTTCTTGTAAAAATCAGCTGGACTAGAGGCAACAAACTCTTCAAAGGCATTTTGTACTGCCTCTCGGGAATTGGATTTTTTATCCACTAAAAAGTTGTCTAAATTTTGGAAAAAGTAATAGTCGGTAAGTGCAAGGTCTGGTGAGTATGGCGGATGAGGGAGAGCTTCCAACCCCAGCTCTTGCAGCTTGGAGACTGTCTGTTGCGAACTGTACCAAATGATGTTGTCAGTTCGCCTCTGGTGTTGCGGGTGTCCATGGGCGGCGGTAATCGCTTACCATCAGGCGATACGTCTGCTCGTTTGCCGGTCTTTTCCATAAAAAAAAAAGACAGTACAAAATGCCTTTGAAGAGTTTGTTGCCTCCCGTCCAGCTGAATTTTACAAGAAGGGCATCAATAAACTGCCAACTGGCAAAAATGCGTCGATTGCATGGGTGATTACTTCGAATAACAGAAATAAAAAAGTTTGAAAAAATAAGTACTTTCACTTATTAAATACAAAACGGCAATTTCATAGGTAAAGACCTATTATTTGAGGAATTCGATGACACAAGATCGGCTTTCAGCCCTTGCTAATTTTTCAATCGAAAATGACGTAGCTCATTCGTTAGATTGTTGTGCTTTAATTAAAGATTTTTTCAAACATCAATTATAAAATTTATCATCTCTGTATTTGTTAATTTTGTAAATCTTTCAATATAAAGTATTTTAAAACTCAAATTTTATTTATTTGTATAACTTGAGCATTTCTCCTCAAACATGACAAATACCTAAACCAAACAACCAGACCTACTTTCGTATCACATATTTTTCACGAAGGACAAAGGGCCTCGCAAAAACCTGCCGCCCGGAGCCTCGCAATGGGTAAGGCCGCCTCTGACACTACGTACGTATTAAGGCTGTAGTCCTTGAGCGTGGGAATTTGTGATTGAACACCCACATTCATATTTTACATGCACACAAACGCATCGGGCACTGTTGCACACTAACCCTGGCAACTAATAAATTTACTTTCGGTTTTTTCTTCTAGTTACATATTCATTAACTGTTCGCCTTTGAAGAATGTTTAGAATGTCCTACAAAGCACGCAATGTATCTTTGTCATATCGGAAAGCCCGCGGGCTTTAAGTAACTCGTCAACGGCCGAGAATGGGGTTCAAGTGTACCTATTCATTTATAATTCATTTCATGGACAAATAATATATTTTTACACAGTATAAAGTATATAAAAATATATAATATAGTAAGTCGCTTGCGCTATCTGTCAGCTTAGATCTTTTACAGTAATCAACGGATTTTAATGCTATGTTATGAAATAAAATTTGTATGATATATGTTATATTAATGGAACATAATGTTTCTTAAAATATAATTTTTGATCGCTTTTATTGCTCATATTGACTAAATTTTACTACATAGATCTTACTTACTTACGTACTTTTTTCACTTTTTGACAAAAAACGACGCTGAAAAAGTATGAAACAAGTTTTAAAAAGCCGTAGTCACGTGTTTTTAAGAGTTATGGTACGTTTCTATTTTAATTTAAGTTTTTACTTTTTTTGTATTTAAACTGTTTTGGTGTAGTGATAATAATAATTTATATGCAAAGTATATTTTAAATACCTAACATAGAAATATAAAAAAAAAAGAATAAATACGAACAAAGTCACCAGCAAATGCTAATAATACCTATATATATATTTGAAATGTACAAGTATGTACCCTTTCCGATGATACCAAACACGGCATATTTATGTCAAATTATTTTTTTAATGCAGTACTTTATGTCGGCTAGAGGGCGCCACATTTAATTGAGTGACGCGTCATATAGCCTATAAGCAGCGGACGATCAAGACACTTCTAACGATACCTCATTTATCCAGTTCTAATTAGTAGTTAAGGAGCTATGAGGGAACAGATGAACATACATACATGGCCTGTCAAAATCATAACCCTCCTTTGGCTTTGCCGTGGTCGGGTAAAAAAATAAAAAAAATACAGTTAATTTATAAACTCCTTCTTTTTTTAAGACGGTTAAAAAACAAACTATTTACCTTAAAATTAATATTAAGAGTGTAAAACTTTGAAATGGAAACTTCCATAAATATATAATACTAGCTTTTACACGGGGCTTCGCCCACACAGATTTTCATCCCCTGATTTACCCCCTTAGGGGTGGAATTTCAAAAATTCCTTTCTTAGTGCTCACTTACGTTATATAAAGAACCTACATGCAAAATTTCAGGATTCTAACTTCAGCGGTTTGGGCTGTGCGTTGATCTCTGGTTATGTCAGTCAGTCAGTCTTTTATTTATATAGATTACAGATATCAGATAATGTAAGGGATAGGGCATCTATTGTTTTACAATTCACCAATTGATTAAATTCGAACTTAAGGGATGAATAATAATGGAAATGACGTAAAGTGTAGATGGGACCCTTTTTGACAATTTTTGTCTGTCTGTCTGTTTGTTTGTGCCGGCTAATCTCTGGTACGGCTGGAGCGATTTTGACGGGATTTTTACTGATAGGTAGCTGATGATATAAGGAGTAACCGCGGTTGGTGTAGTATCGCGGGTAAGACCGTGGGGCTCAGCTAGTTTTTTTTTCAAAAATGACAACTTCCGCATATATCCAATAAATCCAGTGTCGCGGGGGACTTTACAAACATACATGAAACGGACACAATGGACACCCAGACTCAGAACAACAATTCGTGGATCACACAGTGTTGTCCCATGTGGGATTTGAACCCACAACACCTGATACAGTAGGAAGCGGCGAGGCAACCGCTTAAACCACTAGACCAACCATGCAGTAAAAAATAAAACTGTAATTTTAAGGTCTTTCATTATTTCAGTAGTAGTTATTCAATTCTAACAGAAATCATAAAAAAAAAATTTTTTACTTTTTTAAAAACCATTTCTCAAAGTGTCTCGGTCTGTCACAGTGTTCAAAGTACTCGTCAAGACAAATCAAACGACTCCAAACTCGATAGGTTCCGTCGTTACAAAGTTCCTATGACCACCTTCCAGCTTCAACATCAGATCAGCTCCATGTCATCATAATATAGCATTGTCACGCTATATACATATGCCTACAAAAATTCAACACAATCGGTTGAAGATATCTGCAAAATTGAGTTGCAAGATTCCGTCTTAACAAATATAGTTAGATATATACATACATAGCAAGTTAAAAAAAACATAAAATAAGTTCTGTGTTAATAAAAAATACTAATATTTTTCTTTGAAATTATTCTTTAAAAAAAATTAAATTAAATTCAAGAATACAAATTAACAGTTACAATTCGACACTCACTGGCAACCCACCCTAAAACTTGTCATTTACGTATTATGGAGCTCAGTGCGAACTACAAACGGACGTGGTGTCACCTTGAATATTCGGCGGGCACTGAATTTTTTGAGCGCGATAAAACTTATTTATTGCAATTTACGGGAGACGATATCTACGTACTAAAATGTATGGAACTTTTGTCGCTAAAAATGAATGATGTTTAGCCTTAGATTATGGCTTTTTGGTGAGAATTAATAAAAAACTAAAACGGTAAATCTTTTCTCAAATACGAAATAAGAAAAAAACATTTAAAATAGAGCACGAAATAGGACAGAGTGTGCTAATTAAAAAGGTCGATTTCGATGATTTTGATCTTTGTTAATGCTTTTTTTCACAAAAATAAAAAATTATTTTATAAATGTCACTCGGTAGATTGGTAGACTGATTTATTAAACTACTGAGATTTTTTTTTTAGTGTCAAATATGAATTGAGTTGTTTGTGTTTTGCAAAACTGCAAGTGCCTTTTCGCGCGTTTTTAGGGACGCGCCCCTTAAGAGTTGTAAATTATGTAGATAGGTACTCATTGTATATCATTTATTAACGATAAACCGATATGAGATAAAAGAAGTTGGCCACAAAGATAACAAAGCATTAATTAATGCCATGTTATCTTGGTAGCTAACATTTTTTTAATGGTTTAGATATTAGACAATTATGTCGAAAATTGAAACGTTAATAGCGGCCTTAAACACCGTTCAGTTTGGATCGACAAATCTAGACTACATGCTGCACCTCAGATGGATTTATGCGTTTTGGAATGCGGATCAACTGTCGTGGCAATTAGGGCCATAAAGAGCGCTAATATGTAAAAAAGGGCATAGGGCTCGTAACTCGGGAAATAATATGTACTCCTTTTAATAATAATAATAGTAATTTTACAAGTAAGCAACTAAAGCAACTAAATTCTTGTTTTTATCGTTCCACAGAGCATTATAATTGTCGCTTTCTAAATACATATGTATGTTACCTTATTTTAACAAGCTAAAATTCCAAATTTAAAAAACCCCCTACTCAAGCACTTAATCAAGTAATCATACGCCAATGATATTTTTGCAGACATTCTGTTATTCTTTCCCAATTTCACCCCCATAACTTTTAAACGACTCAACCGATTTTCATGAAACAGGTCTAAGAACACTCGCACGTAACTCACCTTTCATACAAAAAAACTAAATTGAAATCGCTTCATCCGTTCGCGAGCTACGGTGCCACAGACAGACAGACAAAACTTATAACACTAATAACCAATTATATACCCAATATACCCAATAATATAACCAATTAATAGGTGTCTTGTAAGTGAGCTAGATTCAGATCATTGCGGGCAGTTCGTTACCTTTACGCGACCAAAACCAGAGGTTCAAAGTAAGCGTATTAGTTACGTACCGATTACGGAGAGCCGCATGAGCCTGTTCAGGAATAATATGGCGGATAAGTTGTTAAGATTGCCCTATGATAGTGACCCTAATCAAGCTTTCGCTTTGTTATTTAATATGCTTAATAATGAATTTAAATTGATTTTTACATCAAAAACACTAACGATTAGTGATCGTGTAGTATTCAGTGACTGGGCCACTGTAGCCTGTTATGTTGCTAAATCTCTATATTTAAAAAATAAAATAAAATCATCTGGAAATAAAATAAAAACCACATGGGAGATTATAAACGCTGAAACCGGAAGGTCCATTGTGCGAAATCGTGACTTCCATTTAAAAATTAATAATGTAGATGTAAAAGCGGATGTGGAGGTTGCGACTGAGTTTGAACATTTTTTTACCAACATTCCTATTCGAATAACCAAGACTCTCTCGTCATCCTCTGCCTTTGCTTGTTTTTTATTAGAAAAAAGTGTAAGCCGGTGTAATAGAGGTTTTGAATTTTCTGTTGTTAGTGTAAATGATGTTATCAAAGCTTTTAAAAGTATAAATGTAAAGAAAACAACTGATTTATGGGGACATTCAGTACATACTATATCTGCAATAATTGATATGATATCACCATATTTAGCACCTGTTTTCAATTCTTATATCGCATCTGGTGTGTTTCCTGATCTGATGAAACAAAGTACATATAGTGATTCCATTGTTCAAATCTGGTAGTAGTTCAGATCCATCTAACTTCCGACCTATCTCAATACTTCCAACATTGAGTAAAATTTTTGAAAAATTACTTTTAAACCAAATGTTACAACATTTTATTAAGCACAACTTGCTTCATTAAAAGCAATTTGGTTTTACTAAAGGTCGTTCAACTACGGACACGGGCGTGGAATTGCTTAAACACATATATGGCGCCTGGGAGGATTCACAGGATGCGTTTGGTATTTTCTGTGACTCGTCTAAGGCCTTCGATTGTGTCCATCATCCTACACTCATCAGGAAGTTACAACACTACGGAATAAGGAATAATGCTCTGAATATTCTAACGTCGTATCTGAATTAAAGAGTTCAAAAAGTTGATATTAATGGCAAAACATCTTCGGGATCCCCGGTAACAATGGGCGTCCCACAGGGTTCTATTCTAGGGCCATTTCTATTTCTCATATATATAAATGATCTAGCTTATTTTGTAAGTGACAATCATGAGATTGTATTGTTCGCGGATGACACATCCTTAATTTTTAAATTTAGGCGCCAACTTGACAGTTTTAATGAGGTCAACAGTGCACTCTCGAAAGTGGTACATTGGTTTAATACAAATAGCCTTCTCCTTAATGAGAAGAAAACTAAATTCATTAAATTCTCTACACCAAACGTTGCGCATGTTACAACCAATGTTCGATTAAATGGAATAGAGTTGGGTCCTGTGGAATCTACTGTATTTATAGGTATTACTATTGACGCTAAGTTACAATGGGGTCCCCAAATAGAAATACTATCCGGTAGGCTGAGTTCAGCGGCTTTTGCTGTAAAAAAGATTCGACATTTAACTGATGTTGATACAGCTAGAATAGTTTACTTCAGTTACTTTCATAGCATAATGAGTTACGGTATCCTACTCTGGGGTAACTGTGCAGATATTAATGCCATATTTGTTTTACAAAAACGCGCCGTACGAGCCATTTATAAATTAGGTCCTCGAGTTTCTCTCCGTTCCAAATTTAAAGAGATAAATATTCTGACTGTATCTTCACAATATATTTACGAAAATTTAATTTATGTTCAAAGAAATATATATCAAAGTTTCCTAAAATCAGTGATGTTCATTCGGTAAATACCAGAAACAAACAATCTTAGTGTTCACGTCACTCGTCTCCACAGAGTAGGCAACTCGTTCATGGGACAATGTATAGGCTTTTACAATAAACTCCCTATTGATCTTAGGAATTTGCCTTTAAGGCAATTTAAGAATACCATAAAATCTAAGTTATCCGCAAAGGGGTATTATACCATAGCAGAATATCTTGATGATAAAACCGCCTGGGATTGAGCTGTCCATTCTTCACATGCTGTTTATTTCGAATGTTTAAATTTATTTTGATGTGACGATAATTTAGTTTGAAACAAATTCATTTTAAATTATTGCTATTGTTGACATTTTTCTTTAAATTTTTATTATAATTGTGAGTCAAATTGTAATTATCGCTTTTTTTTATTGAATTAATGTCTTTTATTTTTGAGAATATTGTCTGGACTTTAAAAGAGACTGTGATCCCTGAGTTTGTTTCGTCCTTTCTTCTCAGGGCTAGTCCAGTAAGGAAAGACCGAACTCATCTGCTCAAAAAAAAGTTTAACTTGCAAAAGTGTTCGTGTAACCTAATTGCAGAATAAATGATTTCATTTTACTCTTTTTGCGTCGGGGGTTAAAAACAATGTTCTGACCTGTGAATGTCAGAAGTTTTCTTTTAGTTTATAAGTTGCGCTTGCGCGGTACAGCTAATCTGTACTAGTGTGAGGTTGTACGGGATAATCTTTGGATCTACAGAACCGATTTTGAAAAAATTTTTACAAATGAAAGCCCATGATTTATAAGTGTCAAAGGCTATCTATATACCCGAAAAACTATGGAAATTTATCATCTTAAAGTTAGAAATATGTAGAAAAAATCACGTGAGCGAAGCTATCTAGTTGATAATAAGTTGACAAACTAAACTTACCTGAGCGTTATCAAATGCTTCAGGATGGCCGTTTTTTTCACATTTCCGTTTAAATTGGTCTAAATACTGATGCTTCACTTGTTCTATGTCTGTGTCGTTTAATTTCTGCTGAAGCTCAGGAGGCAATGATATTGAGTCTGGCAGGGTAAAGTCTTGAGTTTGGCCCAATGCCATATCTGAAAAAGAGATATCTATAAGTGATCATGAAAGAGTTTCAACTAAGTAGTAAAATTACTAAACAACTTGTAGTAATACAAAACAAAGAGTTATACTATTTACAACTCCAGAACAGATGGACTGGTTTTTTGGGCAGAAACATGTTAAAAGAAGCTGGGAAAGTGCACACACACTATTTGATTTCATTGGTCAAATTACTTAAATCAAATAAATATATTTATTAAAAAAAAATAAGAATTATTTTTAACCGACTTCAAAAAAAGGTCTCTCAATTCGACTGTTTTTTTTTTGTATGTTTCTTACCTCATAACTTTCGACTGGGTGAACCGATTTTGATGATTTCTATTTTATTTGTTAGCTGGTGCTTCCCATGTGGTCCCATTTAAATTTGGTCCAGTTCTGACATGTCATCCATGAGAACACCATATAAGTCTTCAATTTGCATTAAGTATGTGCGCAACAAATTGACGAATAACTCAATATCATGCTAACCGATTTTGATGATTTCTTTTTTATTTGAAAGCTGGTGCTTCTATTTAAATATGGTCCAGATTGAAGTTGGTTTTTTTTTGTTAAAATTTGTGATTATTTTTGTTAACATAACGGCTTGCCTGATGAAATACTTTACTTCTACTACTAGTATATTTAATGTTTGGTAGTTTGTAGCACTAAATAAACTATTAAACATTGAAACACTATTAAGTAGTAACAAATATTATTTATTTCACACTAGCTAAGTCCCGCGGTGTTACCCACGGTGCGACAATAACCGCGGTTATTGTCGCACCATTGTCGTTGTGTCGTTTATTTAAATTTTATTCACTTAAGTATTTATATTTGTATTAATGTATAACTTAATGTGAGTAATAAATTAAAACTTTGGCACATTATACACTAGGTCGGCTTTACTTGGAAGTCTTTGAAATTCTCAGATTTCCTCTTCTTCAATATGCAGATATAAACCTTCCTCTTGAATCATTCTATCTATGGCCGAAAATAGTAGTTTATAAGATCTATAACTAAGTAAGTAAATATGTACAATAAGTAATTAATTTATATACTTGACAATTGTTTGTCATTAAACATCTTGCTTAGAATTATGTGACCAAAATAGGTATTGTATTTTTAACAGACTTAAAAAAGGAGGAGGTTCTCAAATCGACTGTATTTTTTTTATCCTCAGAACTTTCAACTGGGTAAACCGTTTTTGATGATTCTTTTTTATTGGCAATCTAGTGTTTCCCGTGTGGTCAAATTTTAATTTGATCAAGTTATTGAAGTCGGGTTTTTTTACTATTTCGATAGAAAAAAATACGTAGCGTATTTTTATAGAATGCTCTCTTTGAAATTCCTATCCAGCATTCTTTATATTTCATTTAAATCTAGTTATTGTAACCACAATTCAAGATTAAGATCTACAAAAGAGTATCTAAAGCAGTAATACATTTATTACTTTAACGTTTATTTACGTTTAACGACAAAATTGTTGTAGTTTTCATGTGTCATCACACATGAAAACTACAACAATTTTGTCAATGCCGGTTTGCCTCCAGTAAACTTGATTTAATTCACGAAAGCATAAGAAGTAAATCTTGATCCAATAAGAAAAACTAAATTGCAAATAATCCATTAAACATTTTATAAGATAAAGCTGATTAATGACTATGTAAATTAAACGTCGACACAAGAATTAAATTCTAATTTAAATCAACTCATTATGATACCTATATTAAAATTTTATACTCGTACTTACGAATCACACAAGTTAAAACAATGTACATCCAGGTCATTTTGTAGTTACTTTTTATTTAACACTTCAACGTAAAACACGATGGTAAATCAGTAACTAAAAGTTACAATCACGAAACACTACTTTTATTAAAACGACTGAACCCAATGTACTCTGTGAATTCTGTCTGTGATTGAACCTGGATTCTATGACCTGATTGAACCGACAACTGGCGGCAACACGCGCACTCAAAACTGACAATTCTGACAAACTGTGATTTGTGTTGTGATGTTCTTTCTGTGTAAACCAGTGTTGCCAACTGCTACCAAAAGCTTGTAGCTAGGAATCATGGAGTATAGAGGTAAGGAGTACAATTCTATAAAATATACATTGTACTCTGTGAGTACAATCTCTGATGGGCTCATAAGGGGAAAATTATTGTTCATCAAATAATCAAAGATCAAATATTATGACTAAATAGTAGTTCGAGAACCGACCACAGAGGCGCTAGAGTAAGACGAGAGTGTGATATCGTTTTAATTGTTTTCATTAAATTGTGGTTTAAAAATTAAAAACTTTGCGTAGTAGGTGTCCGACAAAAGTAATCAAATAATTAAATTATGGTTTAAAAATTAAAAACTTTGCGTAGTATCCTGTCCGACAAACATAAACAAATAATAGTTCGAGAACCGACCATAGTGGCGCTAGGAGTGTGATATCGTTTTAATTCTTTTTATTAAATTTTGGTTTAAAAATTAAAAACTTTGCGTAGTAACATCTTTATTAAGCACGCCATTGCAAAGCGGAAGCCTTTTTCTCATTTGATTACCTTTTCTAATTCTTTAAAATTTACACTCGTTGCACAGTGGCGTCACCGACCTAATTAATTACCTAGTCACCTAGTGCATTTTGGCGGACACTTCTTTAGCATGTAGAATGTGTTCTGTGATATAGATTGTACTCCTTATCTCTACACCTACACTCCATACTAGGAATTTATCAGAAAGTTGCTAGATTGAATATTTTTTTCTTCCTAAAAAGTGGCTAGATGAAATATGAAAATAAAGACCGTTCTAACATGATTACTGGGGACACACCGCGATCTTCTTTGATATTTGTTGCATTTAAAATGTGATATTAACGAAATAAAACACTGTAGCTAATAAATCAGCTACAAAGTTTAATAAAATTGTATTATAGATTCCTCAAACAAACTTTTGTCACCATACATTATCCTATATATCGCTCATTAAATACAAAAGGGTCACATGTCTAAATTTACATCTTATACAGGAACGCAAAAACAAAATTTGAAATACGATTTTTGTTTTTTTTAGTACCCAATTATTTTTCAATATTATCTATATTATTATACACACATCAAAAGTGTCTAGGGATCAACATATGTGTCTAGGGATCAACATATATTTTTGCAATAACTTTTCTCCTGATTGATATTAATTAAAATTTTCTTTAAGGATTCATCAAATAAAGTGTTTTCGTTTGTCACAGTAACGATAAACCAAGTCACCTTTGCATTAATAAAGAAATTTGCCATTTTCCTAATAAAAGGATTTTTGACATTTGAACCACTGACATTAAAGTTCGAAAAAAAGACTGAAATAACAGTTTTCTTTAAAATTTTATTAGGTAACTTAAACAATTAATAATCCGTGTTTCTACCGCGAACACTAACACAAGAACATCGGTTTGGCATACTCAAAATGAGTTCATCCAAATCACGCTGTGGAATGGCCGCCCATGTTCGTTGCAACAACAGAAAAAGGTCTTCTTGCGACTGGATACCCTCCATATTCGGCAGAGCTCTTCTCTGTAGCATATCCCATGCATGCTCAATAGGGTTCAAGTCTGGCGACTGAGCAGGCCAGGGCCAAAGCCACATCTCAATCTCAAAAAATCCGCATAAAAATGCTTGATCCCTAGACACGTTTGATGTGTGTATATATAAAAGAGGAAGGTGACTGACTGACATACCCAGAGATCAACGCACAGACCAAACCGCTGAAGCTAGAATCCTGAAATTTTGCATGTAGGTTCCTTATATAACGTAAGTGAGCACTAAGAAAGGAATTTTTAAAATTCCACCCCTAAGGGGGTAAATCAGGGGGTGAAAGTCTGCGTGAGCGAAGCTGTGTGTAAAAGCTAGTATTTTATTATATCGTTAGAATCGTCTAAATTAGCTTTATCGATCAGTTATTTCACATATTCGATTATTGGTACCTGTGCAGAAGAAATATCATAAAGTCCCTTTTGCATATAAAATTTAAAACATTCTGGTAGGATTTTTTCCAAAAATAATAATGCATATTAAGTTTTTACATGTTTTTATGAAGTACTACTAACACGAATATAGCGATACCTCAGTTCGACGTTTGTCATATTACTGTGAATATATTTGCTGTTTGTCAATAGTTTTCATGTATTGTCTATCGTTGTTTAGATGTAAATTTGCTTGAAAACTTCAATTGGCAATAATCTGAACAAATAGGTCTCATTTTCTTAGTTTCTATTCTCTTCTTAGTTTTAGACATCGATGTATATTCCTTACCAAAGTTTTTCATGGCTTTTGTTCTATTTGGCTTCCGATTTTCTGGATTAGCTTTTCTTTTTCTTGTTGGCGGCTGATTGCTTAAACTAAATGGTTGTGTGTATATATGTATTGTGTCAAAACTAGACGGTTGAGTATCAATATTGGATGGCTGAAGATTAATGATAGGTGATGAAAGTCTAATTGAAAGTAATGCGTGACGATTATCATGGTAATTTGATTAGTAGTGATTTTTTTCAGTAAGTATCACGACTATGGTTCATCATGCTCACTAAAATGTCATTGCTTGCAGTGTCGTCGTGGGACGGGTCGTTTCTTTCCCTCTGTTAAGGCGAAGGAGATGATGGCTGGTCCATGTATCATACTCGTGAATGGGTGTTGCTTGGGCTGACGCTGACTGGTCGGCCTAGTCAGCGATGCTTTAGACTTTACTATTATTTTGGTTCGTTTAAATGCAACTCTAGCCTCTTAATCCAGCAGCATTTCAATTGAAGCATTTCAATAAAATGAAATTCAGGTGGCGACAGCTCGCATACTGTTACCTTTCATGTAAAATATACTAACACTATTGCACCTTAATATATCACTTCTAAAAAGAGTTTCCATGACTTTTTTTGGCATAATTCTTCTCGTAAACCTCTACGCATTTTGAAAACTGGAAGTTATAGATCGACACAAACGGGCAGTAGATTTTTGTGTTATAATCTAATTTACCTTGACAATCCAGCACAATACATGCTGTGGAGTCTGTTTGTGTCGATCTATGATTTTAACTGTATCTTTAATTTAACGTTCATAAATGTCGCTTAGTGTCTTATTGAATAATTTAATTTGAATCTAACAAAATGATTGGAGATGAAATGTTGGTATTTGAAGGGCCAGGTTGAGGTGAATATGGCTCTTTCTCTGAGTCTAAATGTATTTTATCCTTCTCGGGTTCAAAACTTGGATCTTTAACGCTGTCGTCCAAAGAAAAATCACTTGCAAATGTACTGCTACTTGATGATCAAGAACTGGTGCTGCTACCGCAGTCACTGTCAGAGTTGCTACTCGCCACAATATTTTTTATCGTCATTTTCATATATTTGGAAGTCTCACGGAGTTATCATCATCAAGTAATGAACAATTGAGGTTGTGTTGACTATACGCTATAGAGTTCGTTTCATGAAAATCATTGGAAGGTGTGTTTTGATTAATAACTGGTAGAATATAAGATTCTGTTATGCAACTTGTGGAGAAGAAGAATGCGATGTTGTGTCTGCTTGAACTGGTTGTATAGATTGTTGTGTAAGTTGATCAATAGTTTCGGGTAAAGTTGTCGTTTTTTGTTTTAAGTTTAAATAACAGGAGCAGATTCTCTATATTTTATCTGTTATTAACCATATTCAAAATTGTTTTGACCTGTGGTTAATTCTGTAAATAATATAACAAACTTTGATTATAATCTATCGAGAAGTCTAACTTCGTTACCTACCTACCTAAATAGGTGTATTTAGGTAGATATTATATTGGTGGTACTTAGTAGGTATATAATAATAAAATATTGCAGAAAGTATAATTGAAAAATAGAACACCTACCTAAAAATCTACCTTCCTATTTTTTGTATATGCAAAAGTCGCATTCTTAACATTCAACTTTAAAATATTATACTATTACTACTTAATTAACAAATTAAATAAGACAATATATTGAATATTAAATTCAATTAGGTACGAGAGAAAGATGTATAAATTTGGGAACACTGGGAAGATTAAGATAAATCTTCTTCAGCTGCACTTGATTTTGAATATTTTCCATAGTGCCCATTTATTCAAGTATGGATTTAGGAAGGACGTAGCTGGCATTGGCATCTTTTCTTGGGCGAATCTCTTATGCATAGGAATCATAGGATAGAATTAAGAGTTATTAAAGTCATTTTATTCCTTTGTTTATTTTTTATCAAATTCATTTGGGAGACTAATCTTTCTACCTCAGCATTTGAATGCGGAAGTGAAAGACATGCTAAATAGCGAGTTCATTTCGGTCTTCAAGTATATTATCTCCAGAAGCATTTCTATACTTGTTAACTTCCACCCAAAACGGTATTATAAAATGAGGAAAAAAAGTGCGTGTCATACCACAATCACACAGTCTAAGGCGGCCCCCCTAGCTAGACGATCAATTAAATTGCGCAACTAGGTCTAATATTGAAGATTGTGCAATGATTGAACAAAAGTTTGAGCGGGTTTAATTTTTAAAAGACTTCTTACTGCGCACTATTTTTTTATTGCATCGTGTAGGGCATCGCAGAAATGTAGGACAAAACTTAAGAGAGTTTATCGTCGAATGTATTCAATGATATAGAGAATTACCGTCTCTGTGGAATGTCAAGAATAAAGAATATCATGACTGTGATAAAAAATGCTAACTATGAAGCATTGTTGATTAAATTGCTTGCCGTGGGAGAGCCATGCTTCGGCATGAATGGGCCTCACAGAAAACCGGTGTGAAACAGCGCTTGCGCTGTGTTTCACCGAGTGAGTGAGGATACCGGAGGCTCACAATATTATATTGTGCAATATAATTGATCGTTTGTAGTTAAAGCGCCTTTCAATATTATTGTGCAATAAAATATATTATGTAATGTTAGTGTATCGTCTAGGGGCCGCCTAAACATAGTTCATAATTATTTATGAACAGTCCATTTCAATGTTAAAACGATCCAACACACGGGGAAGTCACCCTGTGGAGGAAGGTTATAAAGTTACACATGGGACGAGGTGCCTCGCCCACACGGAGCCGTAACATTGAAAAGTCCCTACCTTCAAGATTGCTGAGGCGACGTGAAACTGATATCGTCTCAAACGTACACGCACACTCCGGGCATAGTCATGAAGGAGTGTTCTAGTCCGTATCCGTACCCAGAGTGAGTGAGGTAGGAGTGTCCGCTGCAGACGATATCTGCGTTTCGGTCAAGAAGAGCAAGGTTGGCTATGCTGTCTCGAGGTGCTGATGGACAGCATTGCTATACAATCCCCTGTTGTTGCAAAGGTCCAAGACCAGGAGGTAGGGGGTGCCATGTTAATTCTGCTCTTACCTCGGGCACAATTGAGCGCAATTTTGCCCCAAGAATAAAAAGGGCAGCCTGGGCGTCCACGCCCAAGTGTGGAAACAGTCCGGGAAAACTAAGTACATTACTTCCATTATTACACTTACATACTTTATTAAAATATCTACTTTTTATCTATATCTATTTATTATCAAAATTAAATTATAACTTCTTGTAACTTGACCACGACGCAGATATTCTCTACTACTACTCTATTAACAAACCATTGTTAGTTGAAAGTAATGCGTGACGATTATTATGGTAATTTAATTAGTAGTGATTTTTATCAGTATCTCGACTGTTCAATACTCTCTCCAAAGTTGCGTTCACCTTGGGAAATTTGAGATGTCTTAGGGCCCATCAGTAAGCCATTCAATCGCTAACCATGTCACTGGAAAGAGCAATGAACGACGGCTGTGTCATCGTCTTCTTATTCTAAACTACTATAATCAAGCACTTACTGGAGATGTGTAGATTCCTTGAAGCGGCGTCCAAGAGGCCTCTTGGTAGTTTCCTCTCTGCGTCGTCACACATACATGACTCCTAAAGTGCTGTCCAACCTCCAAGGTATTCGAATTACAATACACTCGTTTCAACTATCACGGAACGCGCCTAAACCGATGTGACTACCAAAACCCGCGAGTCCAAATCAGACCAATCACAACGGTAACCGACTAAACACCGAATTGGATGGACAATTAGCTAAAATACAATTAAAACGGTTCTTTTTTAACGAAGCTCCAGCTCGACCGATCCAAGCGTCTCAAAGTACTATCTGTCAACGTCAAAACGTCAAACAAGAAGAATGACAATAAAAAATGTTGCCATTACAATGACGTTAAATTTCTAACATCGACTATGGTTTGTCATGCTCACTAAAATGTCATTGCTTGCGGTGTCGTCGTGGGGCGGGCGGGTCCTTCCCTCTGATATGGCGAAGGAGATGATGGCCGGTCCATGCGTCATACTTGTGAACGGGTGCTGCTTGGCGTGACTGGTCGCCGGTCGGCCTAGTCAGCGATGCTTTAGAGTTTTAGACAATACTATTATTCTGGTTCGTTCAACTGCAACTCTAGCCTCTTAATCCAGTCGAGAATTATTTTTAACAGTAGATTTTGCAACTGAATGTAAGTAGATGCACCTTGAATGATTTCTATGTTTAATAGACACAAACCTTCAACGTTATCACTGAGTGTTTTTTTTTTTCGTGCGTTAGATTTTGGAGCTTCTTAATAAGAGGAATTTCAGGTGGCAACAGCTTGCATACTGTTTACCTTACATGTAATACTAACACTATTGTACCTGAAAATCATATTTTGAAAAAGAGTAGCCATGAGTTTCTTTGCCAGTATTCTTCTCATGAGCTCTACGCATTTTGGAAACAGGAAGTTATGGATCGACACAGGCAGACAGTAGATTTTTGGTGTTTTCGCCTAATTTACCTCGACAATACAGCACATGCTGTGGCGTCTGTTTGTGTCGATCTATGATTTTTAACTATAGCTTCAATTTGACGTTCATGAGTGTCACCTGTGTCACTTGGTGTCATAGATGACTAGATGATTTTGTTTGATATTTACCCTTGAAATTTACCCTAAAAGTGAAGACTCGAATACCATCCAATTAACTTATCTTTACTTACTTATCTTGCTGTAGGTGAAGAATGAAGAAAGAGAGAGTAAACTAATTTCGCCGTGAGAGTGATAAGGATGCGTGGACTGCGAACATCAATGACGAACATAGATTAGTTTTACAGAAGCGAATTTTGACAGTGACTTTAATGCCTGCCACAAAAATTCTGTTTCATTGAATTCTTAGTTAGAATTTATTATACAAAAACTTACATTCACATCTATCTATGTACCTACTTATAATAACAAGTAAAATTTTAACAAAAACAAAAACCGACTTCAAGGTTCGACTAGATTTTTCTTGGATGCCATCATCAGATCTTAATGTCCTTGTCATGGTACCACCGTTGGGACATCTCCTTTCCATTAAAAAAAGAATCATCAAAATCGGTTCATAAACGACGAAGTTATCCGCGAACACACATAAAAAAAAACATATATACGGTCGAATTGAGAAACCTCCTCCTTTTTTTGAAGTCGGTTAAAAATGTAACAGGTCCAATTCTGTACATTAAAGTTATTTAGAATTTTTTTTTTGAAGGGCTCTCTATGATCGATACTGAAGCCGAAACTGTAATTTTTTTAATTTTTGTCTGTCTGTCTGTTTGTCTGTCTGTCTGTCTGTGTGTCTGTATCTTGGCCGCCGAAACTACTGAATGAATTCAAATGAAACTTGGCATGATTTGAGTTCATACTACGAGGTAGGACATAGGATACTTTTTATCCCGATATTCAGCACGGTTTCCTGGGGGGAGGGGATGAAAGTCAAAAATGTACATAGTTGTTCATATTCAATTCATTCAATAACACATGGTCCGATTTTATTCATTATTTTTTTGCTAGAAAGAAAAAAAAATGAAAGATAACGGGAATAGTTATTTGTTATACAAGAGTGCAAAGTCCTGAGCATAAGCGAGGGAATCAAAAGAGCACTAGGTAAAAAGAAATTGCACTCGAGTGCAACACGTAACTTTTCATCCCACCTCAGCGAGGAAATGACTAAATGACGTGAAAAGAAAATGGCGCTGGCAAAGCAAATAAAAAAAAAGTACACCAAGAAGGTTCCGAGTCTGAGTTTTTAACAAATAAAAAAAAATTGTATGATAAATTCGACACCATGGAGGTAGAAGTAAATAGGATTAATGATGTTTTGATTACACAAGCTTAGTGCACATGATGTTCTGAATTCAATTTTACTTTAACCTCTAGCGAATAAGCGGCTTTTACACTCAGATATCGAAGGGCAAAAATACTCTTTACAAGCTGGTGGGATGAAAGTCTTTTTTTTGTCCGTGTACTGTACACTGCTTGTCGGAAGCTGAGACAGATAATTATGTTAATATGGCGGTACGAAGTTCGTCGGGTCAGCTAGTTTATAATATTACTAGCTTTCGACCGCGGCTTCGCTCGCATTTATTAAAAAGAATCCTATAAGTATAGATGTTACTTCTAATACCTCGAAGAATATGTGTACCTACAAAGTTTCATAATGATCGGTTACGTAGTTTTCGAGTGCAAGCGTAACAAGCAAACTTACATTCACATTTATAATATTTAGGATTATTGTCCGTTAGCGAGTTTTACAATTTGTCATCAATATGGATGACGTAATACCGCGTAAAATATCTACCATTTTTGGTCAAATTGTCTTGTTGGTTGTGATTGCCTACAATTGGATGAGTAAAGGCATGTATTTGTATTTACTATTTATGGGTATATGACGTGTCTTGTTGGTGATACAAAATAAATAAAATAAACGTAAAATCTATATATCTGTACTCTATACATGAAAATAAATTAAATTGGAGTGTCTGTTTGTAATATTAAAATAACCGTTTTTTACTTAATGCATATTATTATAAAGCTGAAGAGTTTGTTTGTTTGAAAGCGATAATCTCAGGAACAGCTGGTCCGATTTGAAAAATTGTTTCAGTGTTGGATAGTACATTTATCGAGGAAGGCTATAGGCTATATATCATCATGCTAAGACCAATAGGAGCGGAGCAACAATGAAGAATATTACAAAAACGGGGGAAAATTATTACGCTACGGGCAATAGGAAACGTAAACGAGGTTACGTGGGTCAGCTAGTGTATTATAAACATAACACGGTACATAATATCAAAATATAATTTTTTACATTTGTCTGTCAGTCTGTCTGCCTGTTTGTTCCGGCTAATCTCTGGAACGGCTGGACTGATTTTGACGGGACTTTCACTGATAGGTAGCTTATGATATAAAGAATAACTTAGGCTACTTTTGTTTAGACTAGCTTCGCCCCGCGGCTTTACCCGCGGTACGACAATAACCGCGGATAATACCGCGGAACTCGACTAGTTTACCAAAGCTTTAGTTTATAAAGTGATTAGCTGACAATTTTCTTTTATGATAAAGATTTACTTACTTATATTATTTTAGTATAAAAACGAATAATGCGTATATTACTTATATTTTATTTGTAAAATATTTAATGTCGTCGGAAAAGGTTATTAATTTGCGTGTTATAATGGAAACAAAGTCACTTTACAGGGATGGGTTGATGTATATTATTACAGGAAAATTAGTTAGGTAACAATCTATTAATATCACATAGTTAGGGCAATATTGTACATTTGCTGTCCTATTGTAGAACTGTGTACTAGTGTTTGTACAATGTTTCGGAGAGCTTTGTTGTCTGTTATTGTGTATGTGGTGTTCAATTTAGGTGAGTAATTTTAAATATATTTAAAACGATTTCATAGCTTTTTTTTAAAGGCAACTTTTTTTAAAAAGACAACTCGCACATTACCAATGTATAGTAGGTACATCCTGTGTCGCGGGGACTCTTATGGGGTAATCTTTCCATATTTAAACAAATGGAATTGGAAGTCTCTGTTGTTTAATACCTACCCTGATGCCTATACTTTTAAGCTTATTTTAACAATTTAGAATCTAACAGTAAAATACTTATTTATTATTTAATTCTGCAACTTAGAACGATATAAAACATGAGTTTCAATAATGTAGTTCTATATTCTTCATCTTGTATACATATAAAAACCAATTGCTCTTCGATTGTCTCGATAAAACTCGAGAACGGCTAGACCGATTTAGCTGATTTTGGTTTTTAAATGTTTGTCGTAGTCCAGGGAAGGTTTAAACGGTGAAAAATTAAAAATAACTTGAACATCCAAATGTCACGTGTACGAAGTAGCGGGCACAGTGTTCCCAACTCTCAAAAATTTATCCCCCTAAGCCCCAATCAAAAACCCCTAAAATCGCCATAATTACTAGGGATTCCCCCTAAAAAAATTTTTACCACTGTGAATCTATAAGACGTAATATTTTTTTTACAAAGAATAGTAATAAAAATGATATAAAATAAAAAATGCAAGTGTTAGAAAGTTAAAAATCTAAAAGTTCATTTTTTATTTTTACAAAATAACCAATATTAATAGTTTTTGTATAAGAATAAAAAAAACATCTTTTAGATTCACACTCGTAAATACAATGGAATTACTTCACCTTTAAAGTCTGTGTCTGTTTTCCATGTCTTTGTATATTTTTGACAATACTTTTTATCTTTAGCTTTAGGAATTTAGCGAATGGCTTCTGATAAACGTATTTATTGAGTATTGAGAGGATAAATTGAACAGGTAAATCTATACTAATATTATAAAGCTGCAGAGTTTGTTTGTTTGTTTGTTTGTTTGTTTGTTTGTTTGTTTGTTTGTTTGAACGCGCTAATCTCAGGAACTACTGGTCCGATTTGAAAAATTCTTTCAGTGTTGGATAGTCCATTTATCGAGGAAGGCTATAGGCTATATTTTATTTAAAAAAAAATTAGGGATCCGTAAGAAAATTGCTATTTTCTAACCCAAGGTGTGAAATCGAAAACCTATTTTTGCGTGCGCTGAAAAGACTATTGACAATAGAACAAAATAATGTATTACGGGTTTGTAGGGCCCATTAAGATCTACAAAAAAGTCCGCGAGAGCATATATCTAACTATCATGGTTTAGTCACAATAACCGCTTTTGTGTTCGAAAAAATTATTAAATCGTCTGAAGAAAGAAACTACGTTAAATGTGTATCGTAATATTAATCCTTATCCAAATTAAGCTTTATGTTATCAAGGGTATTTATGTAGAAGTAAAATACTTTTTGTTTCATCCCAATCCGACATTTCGTTTAGAAGTTATCACGAGTATAAGACGCTAAGAGTTGGTACCTAATAATGAGTTATTTGCCAAAGAGTTTTTATCAACATAATGCGTAATATTAATCTTTATCTAAATAATTGTGTTGTTAATTATGAGTAGTAGATCTTAGAAGAGTATAATAAATACATCTATACTAATATATAAAGCTGAAGAGTTTGTTTATTTGTTTGAACGCGCTAATCTCAGGAACTACTGGTCCAATTTGAAAACTTATTTCAGTGTTAGAAAGCCCATTTATCGAGGAAGGCTAGCCATAAAGGCTTCCATAAAATAATAAGATAATAATTAAATCTATACTAATATCTATACTTATACTTATAATATTATAAAGCTGCAGAGTTTGTTTGTTTGTTTGTTTGTTTGTTTGAACGCGCTAATCTCAGGAAGTACTGGTCCGATTTGAAAAATTCTTTCAGTGTTGGATAGTCCATTTATCGAGGAAGGCTATAGGCTATATTTTATTTTCAAAAAAATTAGGGATCCGTAAGAAAATTGCTAATTTCTAACCCAAGGTGTGAAATCGAAAACCTATTTTTGCGTGCGCTGCAAAGACTATTGACAATAGAACAAAATAATGTATTACGGGTTTGTAGGGCCCATTAAGATCTACAAAAAAGTCCGCGAGAGCATATATCTAACTATCATGGTTTAGTCACAATAACCGCTTTTGTGTTCGAAAAAAATATTAAATCGTCTGAAGAAAGAAACTACGTTAAATGTGTATCGTAATATTAATCCTTATCCAAATTAAGCATTACGTTATCAAGGGTATTTATGTAGAAGTAAAATACTTTTTGTTTCATCCCAATCCGACATTTCGTTTAGAAGTTATCACGAGTATAAGACTCCTAAGAGTTGGTACCTAATAATGAGTTATTTGCCAAAGAGTTTTTATCAACATAATGCCTAATATTAATCTTTATCTAAATAATTGTGTTGTTTATTATGAGTATTAGATTTTAGAAGAGTATAATAAATACATCTATACTAATATATAAAGCTGAAGAGTTTGTTTATTTGTTTGGACGCGCTAATCTCAGGAACTACTGGTACAATTTGAAAACTTATTTCAGTGTTAGATAGCCCATTTATCGAGGAAGGCTATCCATACTTCCATACTTTATATTATAAATGCGAAAGTAACTCTGTCTGTCTGTCTGTCTTGCTTTCACGGCCAAACCGCTACACCGATTACAATGAAATTTGGTACACAGATAGTCTAGAGCCTGAGAAAGGACATAGGCTACTTTTTATTGCGAAAAAAGGTAATAAGGGGTTGAAAGGGGGGATGAAAGATTGTATAGAAGAGTGGTGGTTTAATCGCCACACGCCTGCGCATTACCTTGGTGACACCGCCCGGTACACCGGACACTCTTGGCAACGAGGTAACAAGGATGTCAAATTCATTAAAAATATTTCTCCTTTTCAACGAAGACTTAAATTAATATAATAATTATAATGTAATAAATAACATACATTCATAAATATGATTTGTATGTTCATTATATTAATAGAAATAAATAAGACAAATTACAAAACAGTGTATACAGTATCGTCATTTTAAGCTAAAATCTTAAATTTTATTTTTTAGGTTGTTGATTACATATAAATAAAAACGTCATTTAAATTTCGTAAAAATTTTAAGATCAAGGGGGTAAAATAACAATAGGGGATGAAAGTTTGTATGGAAATATGCAAGGTTTGTGAAGGCAAGGCAAGGCAAAGCCTATGTCCAGCAGTGGATTGCGATAGGCTGATGATTATGATGCAAGGTTTGCAAAAATGTTTCATGAGTTTGGGACAGGAGACAAAATATTAGAGCTATTCAGATGTAACATTTACTGAGTTATCACAATATGCCTAAGTGTGCTTACCCGAACGGGCAGACATGTGAGGGCAGACGACTGTGCCGCATGCGGATGTTGAATTTTGCTACTACAAATTCGTTATTATTCACTAGGATTCGATTTGTTAACATGATTTTTTGTTTATTCAAATAATTTTCTTCGTGAAAAAATCCGAAGGAAAAGTATCCGGCGGGATTTAAACACAAAAAAAAAGCAAAAGGGGTACGCCGCAAGATGAAATAAATGCCTGTATGAAACATATGTATTATGGGTACATGTTAAAAAGTTTTGTCTTACTATAATTATGCGAGTACAACTTCACAATTATTTATTAGCAGTGTCAATATGCAAATGCTCTTCTAAAAATAGGAGATGATTGTATGCCAAATGACAGTAACGACATGATTACACTGAGACGTGAGTTCTGGTATATGATAGCACACATGATCTAAAAATAATATATATTCTGATCCGCTGACTAATGAGACAGTACTCGAGGTCCCGGCAAATATCCATGCCCAGGACACCGAGCTTACCCCGTAGTGGCAGTTGAGTGCTCTGAAAAGTGGGGAGGGGAAGAAACGGAGACTTTTTGAGAGAGAACGGGCACACCTGTGTTTTCTTAACGTTGAACTCGACCAGATTCTCATCACCACATTGTTAAATGCGGTTCAAAACCCGGTCAAGCTCAGCGACAATCTCCTATCCATTTTCCTCAACGTCTACTATCTTGGCTGCAGGGTATCCATAATATCGCCCATGCACTGTGCTATCGTCTGCATGGCAATGTATATTGCCAAGGGCTAATATGTCATTGACATGCAGAAGAAACATCTTGGGCGACAGGACCGAATTCTGAGGTACGCTAGCGTTTACCTCCAGAAAAACAGAGGCCGCGCCGTCCGTCGCAAAGAACCCGAATGCGAAGGCGCTGATGAAGAAAAGAGTAAATCTAGAGATGACTCTAGGAGGTAGACCGAATGCTTAGAGATCGGAGAGAAGCGAACGGTGCAAGAACAGGTTGAAAGCCTTGGCCATGTCGAATGTCGAAATAATTTCATACAAAATACTTTTTATTTTATGTACTTATATAAATACTTAAATATTTTTTTAACAGTGAAAAGTGTGTCTTATTTTTAAAATAATATTAGCCTTAATAATTAAAACTGCTACCCAAAGTCACTGTTCCACGCGGACGAAGTCGCGGGCGCAGCTAGTAACTAATAAAGATCAACGTATTTGTAGTAAACATAAACGCAGTTTACCCACAAATTCTTACGAGTATGTTTATAATTGTGTGTGTTAGACAACATGCTGGAATGAGCGTCGCAATTTATTCTCCCTCTCACTCTTAGTAACAAGCAATCGCACTAGAAATCGCCAAGGCGTTATGTATAAAAATTAATATGATTCGCTAGATTAGGTTATCTCAGGGCCTATACTAATACACCTTTATTTTGCTTAATTTGAAATAAAAAAAAAAGTAAATACTTGAAGTTATAAAAATCCCTAAAAAAACCCCTACCAATATAAAACCCCTAAAAAAACCCCACCCACATTTTCCTCCCCCTAAATTTGGGGGGAAAACCCCTAAGTTGGTAACCCTGAGCGGGCACAGCTAGTAATTAATATATTACCTACGTGAAAAAAAAACTTTGTATCCCTTTTTAACAAAAAAAATTTAAACGGAGGAGTATGATATTTGGCAAAATTAAATTAAACTTATTGGAGGAGTAGTGCAGAAAGCTATTAAAGTAAAAAAAGGAAGAATTATGGTCGAATTTCGACCATATAATTAATACACACATGGTGAGTAAACATGACATTAAAACTATATTGCCATAAACAATAAAAAACCAATATTCGGTGGAAGTTTGCATGGTAATGTATATCAATTCTTTTTTTAGTTTTATCATTCTCTTAGTTTAGAAGTTACAGGGGGGGGGGGGGACATTTTACCACTTTGGAAGTGTCTCTCGCGCAAACTATTCAGTTTAGAAAAAAATGATATTAGAAAGCTCAATATCATTTTCGAAGACCTATCCATAGATATCCCACACGAATGGGTTTGATGAAAAAAAAAATTTAATTGCAGTTCTAAGTATGGGGACACCCAAAATTAATTGTTTTTTTTTATTTTTGTTTTTTGTATGAAAATCTTAATGCGGTTCACAGAATATATCTACTTACATAGTTTCAACAGTATAGTGCTTATAGTTAGTGCGGAAAAAAGTGGCTGTGACATACGGACGGACAGACAGAAAGACAGACATGACGAATCTATAAGGGTTCCGTTTTTTGCCTTTGGCACGGAACCCTAAAAAGCTAAAAACTCGTGGTAAGGCGCGTCTCACAATTCCATTCATACTTACTAATACCTATTATAAATTCGAAAGTAACTTTGTCCGTCTGTCTGTTACGCGGCTAAACTGCTGAAGTGATTTGGATGAATTTCAGTATAGAGATAGATTGGACCTTGGAAAAGGACATACTTAGGCTACTTTTTGTTGCAATAACCGATATAAACGCCGGTGGAATCACGGACAAAGGATAATCTTATATATAAAATTCTCGTGTCACAATGTTAGTTACCATACTCCTCTGAAACGGCTGGACCGATTTTTATGAAATTTGGTGTGCATATCGGGTAAGTCTGAGAATTGACCAACATCTATTTTTTATACCCCATTTTTTATAGCATAACAACGTTTGCCGGAGCAGCTAGTAGTATATAAAACAAGCAATTTATTGCCCTGTGATTGCACAGGGCAAAGGGCAATATAATTGCTTGTTTTCTTTGCCTTTTTTTGCCACCTATCTCAGCATACTGCTGTGCCCAGAGTGACTAACTGACTACAGCGCTGGCGCAAATTCAGCAAAATCGGTTGAAGATATCTGCTTCAAAATTGAGTTTAGATTAAGATTCCACCCGAACATACAAGCATACATACATTGCAAGTTAATTAAAAGCTTGTAATAAGTGTAAGAAGATGATGATGAATGCTATGAGTATTTGTTAGTAGTATATATATTATAATACACTAGCTGACCCAAACAACCTCGTTTGCGCCCAAACTACAATCCCCCGTTTTAACCCCTAAAGGGGGTTGAATCCTAAAGATACATTATTAGTACACCTCCACAGCGTCTATAGAGTATAAATTTTAAATTTCAAGTCTCTTACTTCAAAAGCATAAGACTTTCATACAAACGTCCAACCCTCGTTTTACGCCCTTAGGGATGGAGTTTCGTAAATTCCGTTCTTAGCGGATTAATAAGTGAGTGGTATTTCACTTTTATATATATAGATTCTCGTGTAACTATGTTAGTTACCATACTCCTCTGAAACGGCTGAACCGATTTTTATGAAATTTGGTGTGCATCGTCAATTCGGGTAGGTCTGAGAATCGAACAACATCTATTTTTTATGCCCCATTTTTTGATGGCAAAACAACGTTTGCCGGATCAGCTAGTAGGTAGTAATATATAAATATAACTTTGGATGTTTGTGGGTACATGGCTAAAATAGAGATAAACAGGAATACCAATGACATAAATGGCTTATTACAAATTTATTACTAATGTGTCTGTTATTAACCGAATGTTTCCTTCCTTCCCAGTGCCGCAGGAAAGATGTAATTAAACGTGATTTTAAAATTATCTTAATTGAATTTAAATGATTTGTTAGGAGTGCAAAGTAGGCTTAAATTTTATTTTATCATTTTCGACAAGACTACAATCAATACAAATAAATAAAAAAAGTAAAAACTAAAACACAACTACGATAAAAAACGACGCTGAAAAAGTATGAAACAAGTTTCAAAAGCCGTCGTCTCACGTTACGTAGAAATGTACCATAACACTTTAACAACGCGTGACTGCGGCTTTAGAAACTTATTTCATTTTCAGCGTCGTTTTTTGTCGTAGTTGGGTTTTAGTTTTTACTTTTTTTTATTTAAAATGTTTTGGTGCCTCTATAATATTAATTTCTTTGCAAACTATATTTTAAAAAGGTACCATAGAAACATCACAATTATCGAATAAATACGGACAAAGTAACGAGAAAATGCTAAAAATATATATATTTCTGAAATGTACAAGTAACGCCCTTTAGAATGATACGGTATATTTATCAACGATCAAGACGCTTCTAATGATACCTCATTTGTCCAGTTCTAATAAGTAGTTAAGGAGCTATGAGGGAACAGAGATGAACATACATACATAGCCTGTCAAAATCATAACCCTCCTTTGGCTTTGCCGTAGTCGGGTAAAAAATTAAAAAAATGATGTTTCTGTTTGTAATTTGAAATTAACTGTTTTTCGCTAAATGCATTTGAAAGTAAATACAATTTTTACATAAAAAAATATTTTATATATTTTAATTTTTGGCTGTCTGTCTCTTCGTCTGTCTGTATGTTTGTTCCGGATTATCTCTAGAACGGCTGGACCAATTTTGAAGGGACTTTTACGGGCAGATAGCTGATGATATAAGGAGTAACTTAGGCTACTTTTACTTTAGACTAGCTTAGTTACTTTTACTTTAGTCTCCTATCTGTCTGCCTCGTCTATGTTTATATCTATACTATATTTATATTATATATTATTATTAATAATACGAGTATTATAAAGCTGAAGAGTTTGTTTGTTTGAAAGCGTTAATATCAGGAACTACTGGTCCGATTTGAAAAAATCTATCGGTGTTAGATAGCCCATTTATCGATGAAGGCTATAGGCTATGTATCATCATCACGCTAAGATCAATAGGAGCGGAGCACCAATGAAAAATGTTCAAAAATGGGGGAAAATTATTACGCTACGGGCAATAGGAGACGTAAACGAGGTTGCGTGGGTCAGCTAGTTATTACATAAAGCAAAAACTTTGTACCTCTTTTTACGTAAATTATGCGAACGGAGAAGTACGAAATTCGGCACTATTATAAATTTGAAAGTAACTGTATGTCTTTCTTTTACGTTCTCACGGCTAAACCGCTGCACCGATTTCAATTACATTTGGTGTGGAGATACTTTGATTCTTATGGGATACATAGGCTGCTACTGTTTATCCAGGTAACCTATATAAGGGCACTCGTCCACGGCGACTTTTTGCAGCGATGCTGTCGCGCTTTTACGAAACGCGCTGCAGCATCGCGACTATATCGATGCAAAGCGCGAGCGTGTCGGACGACATCGGGGGAAGAATGGAGGGAGGGTGGCGTGGCGTCTGCAGCGCGACTAAATCGTGGTTATGTGGGCGAAGGGCACACAGCTTGCGACCGCATCGCGACTGCATTGATGCGAACGCGCGCCAGCCTCGCTGCTACATCGCCGCAAAAAGTCGCCGTGGGCGAGCGCCCTAAAAGCTAATACTTACCTATATATTTTTTTTTATGTATATTATAATGCTTAGGTATAACTTGTACTAATCTGGCATATATCAAGTTATTATGTTTTATTTTTTTTGTTACAGCTACATTGTATGCCTCCTCCGACCCGGTAGAAGTAAGTTATTCCACAACATCTGCTTAACTTTCGTAGTTCATTATTTGCTACATTCGTGCTGACGACTGGTTTTTTTGACACCAACCAGACTTTATAGCTAAGGGTCGACGCCGACAGATAGGATTTACCGTGGAAGAGCCACGCTGCGGCATGCATGGGCCGGCTCGACCGGTGTGATACCACGGCCTCACAGAAAACCGGTGTGAAACAGCGCTTGCGCTGTGTTTCACCGAGTGAGTGAGGATACCGGAGGCCCAACCCCCAACCCCTCCTCCCATCCCCTTCCCCATCCCCCAAAGGCCGGTAACGCACTTGTGACGCCTCTGGTGTTGCGGGTGTCCATGGGCGGCGGTAATCGCTTAACATCAGGCGATACGTCTGCTCGTTTGCCCCCTTTTATATATATATATAAAAAAACATAGTGATGGGCGAAGAGAATAATTCTATAACAACTATATTATAACAAAATTTGTTTTGTTGCATCAAATACAGTTCTGTTGATTCATCCCCATCATCTAGATGGCTGCTGGCAGTCCACAACCGTGCGCTTCTCCAAAAACTTTCAGCCTTGTTAACAAAACTGTGGAATGAACTGTTGCTTACGGTATTCCCGGACCAATACGACCTTCAAACCTTCAAGAAAAGAGCATACTCCTTCGTGAAAGGCAGGCAACGCAGAAACCTGTGACGCCTCTGGTGTTGCAGGTGTCCATGGGCGGCGATAATCGCTTACCATCAGGCGATACGTCTGCTGGTTTGCATCTTATTCCATAAAAAAATCGGAAGTACTTTATGTTGAATTGAAATTGTTGCTAAATTAGACTCTTCGCCGTCACTCCATCCATTAGCGTTGACCCTAAGTAATTTAATCTAATCTTAAATCGAATATAATGTAATTATAACACCAACGAAATCTCAGCAAAATCAAGACTCCTTAGAGTGATACTCTTATCCCACTCTTTTAACTCATTTGTGCCCACAAAACAACAAATTTACCTCCTAATCAATTTTGGTTCAAAAGAAAGTTTAATCATCTCCTAATGGATTCAATTTAAAATTGTTTAGATCAAGAACAAACGTTCAAAAAGAAATATTTTATGTATTTTATACTCTCGACTGTCGGCACTTGATGGAACTTGTTGTAATACATTCTAGAATCAAATTCATTTGTACTTATTCCACTATTTTAATTATCTTTATAATAGGTATTTACCTATGAAATTGCCGTTTTGTATGCAATAAGTGAAAGTACTTATTTTTTCAAACTTTTTTATTTCTGTTATTCGAAGTAATCACCCATGCAATCGACGCATCTTTGCCAACGCATTGGCAGTTTATTGATGCCCTTCTTGTAAAAATCAGCTGGACGGGAGGCAACAAACTCTTCAAAGGCATTTTGTACTGCCTCTCGGGAATTGATTTTTTTACCCACTAAAAAGTTGTCTAAATTTTGGAAAAAGTAATAGTCGCTACCGACTATTACTTTTTCTGGCAAAGATGCGTCGATTGCATGGGTGATTACTGATTACTTCGAATAACAGAAATAAAAAAGTTTGAAAAAATAAGTACTTTCACATCATACAAAACGGCAATTTCATAGGTAAAGACCTAATATAAGGCGAAACCGGTCAGGTTTAAAAATATTAAAATAGTGGAATAAGTACAAGTGAGTTTCATTCTAGACATATTTTTTGGTTAATTAATTATATATTTTTAGGATTCAAAATTGACTGAGCTGGCAAAATGTCTCAAGGATTGGACTACATTAGGCGGAAAAGACAAGTAAGATTATAAATAAATAAACTTTAGACAATAGCAATTGCAAACTTATTGTTAGTCGTATAAATTTAATGATTCCTAGTTTGTAATGGATTAAAAAATAACCCAGTCTATTGTTATTGGCCATTTTTTATGTAATATAAAAATAAAGGGGTACACCCTCTTCTTGATGCCAATCAGGTCAATGATAATTAAAAAATCTTATATTTATATAAAAGTGAATCCCCGAAATATATGTACGTCGGTACTTCCGATCGGCTGCATCAAATTGGATAATTCTTTTTTCTATGTGTTCGTTATTGTCAGGACAAGGTTCGTATAGAAGAAAATTAAAAGGTAACTTAAAAGGTTTTTTTCACCTCCTGTACGAAACTGAAGCGGGCATAATTACTAAAACGCCGCAAGCGATCCTTTGATTTTGTGCGACGGCAGGGCGATGGGGTTGATATATATTTAAATAGATATCAGTAGAACCTAAGTATATATACCGACCTATATGTAGGTATACCTGATGTATATCCCGCAACGCAGTTTTCTATTTCCAAAAGATATTATAAATTAAGTTTGACGTATTTAAACCTTTATAAAGCTAATTTATTTAAATGGTCAATTAGTAATATCTGACGTTGTTGCTTTGTGATGCTCGAGTATATAATTTACCTTATATTGGTAAAAACCCGTCCCAGGATAAAAAGTTACGAGGTATAATATGGGGCTTTTCACTTATAGCATTTTTGTTTTAAGGTTTTACCTTAATTTATATAAAAAAAAACAACTTACGACAATTTTTTATTTGTAACAAACTATTCAAAATCAAATATGAAATAGCTTTTATTTCAAGTAGGCCTTTTCAGGCACTTTGAAACGTTACATTAATGACTAATTACTCGGTTCCAAAATATAATTCTTTAGGGGAAAACCAGCAAGAAGCCTTCTATTAATATTAGGTACATATTGGGTTGCCAACTTTTGTTACAAGAAATAAAGTATATGTAGGTCTGAGAAGAGTATTAAACGGTATTTTAGAAAATAGGAACGGTATTTAATTTATTTGATGTTTTATAATATTTTTTTTAGAGTTTCTCGCACAACTTATTAATTAACAGTCTTTTTGAAAACTTCATACGCCTCACCACAAAATTATAACTTGGAGTAAAATTAATAAGGAGCTCATTTTTTATTAAATTAATAGTTGCTCATCCTCCCGCCACTCTGTATTCATTAGGTACTGAAAAAATCCAAAGATCTCGTGCCTCGACCTTCGTGTACATAATATTTAATAAAGCTCTCTTATAACCCTTGTTGACAGGCATCTTTTGACACCTCAATCATCTACGTAACCTTAAATCTTACAAAACTGTGGCCAAATTTCACTATGGCTGAAAATGGTAGCCTACCGAAGCGATCGAAAAAACATTTTCAATGTTAAAACTCTTTCAGTAAATATTGAGGTGGTGGTGGTGGTATTAGTAATATTTTCCATTCCTCTGAGGTGTTTACTAATAAATAGCTCCACTTTTGGTCAGTATTCGTTACAAGAAAATCTTTGTCTTCGGATACTTTTTCATAAACAAGTACAAATTATTAAAAATAAAAAACCCGACTGCGTCAATATCTAACAATAAAAACATAAGTTTTAAATATATTCGTAATCACCGTAAAAAATATTTATTTTGATACCACACTCGATGTATTCTGAAAACATTTTTTTTACATAACGTTTTGGCGCCAAAAATCCTTTTTTTTTATTTTTTATTTTGATGTAAGCAGTGTTACTCTCACGACTAAGACGAATCTATTGACACAACTCACATAAAAATAAGACAAGCCGTTTAGGTTTTCGGGCGTGCAAAAGAAATATACATACATACACTCGAAAAACGCGAAAAGGAGAGGGGGGCATAATGGGGTCACGAGGCACGACGGGGCCCCCCATACTTACAAAAAACTATAGGCTCTAGATGTGTTTTGTTTTCGCTAATAGGTGGCCATTTTGTATCTCTCTCTGACCGTGACCGGCGACTAGACTGGGCGCGTTTGATTTTTAAAACAAAAAACTATTTTCAACATAATTTTATGTAATTTTGAGTGACTACGAATACGCATATAAAAAGGTAAGTATTAATGTCGCTATTATCATGTATTTATTTTGGACTAAATTATTTATTATAAATTAAATTACTTATGGATATATTTTGAACAAAATTACTCTAACCGTCACTAATTTTATTTGGTTCGTTATTTTAAATAATGTGAGAATTGGGGCATAACGGGGACATGGCTACGGGGTACGATGGGGTACGTTCAACCCCGCAACCGTTGTCTTCATTATGTAAATTTTGTAAATTAACTGAATTATCGTACTTGTTCATTTGATATTAGAAAATATTTAATTTTAGGTATAAAAATGGTACGGACGTATAAGGAGAAAAGTTCGAGACTGTGCCTGTACTGCCTTGACGTGAACCACACTTATTTAAAGTCTTCGGAAGGTGGGATGGCTTGCCCAGTATGTGGACGGTGGGCTCATACAGCTTGTGCTGGTGTATACGACGAGAATACAGAAGAAATCCACATCTACTTGTACTGTGTCGTAAAATAAATACGTACCCCATACTGCCCCTACCCTGGGGCACGATGGGGTTTTCATTATTGTTTCAAGAAATTAAAATTATAACGTCATATGAATATTTACATCACCAAATTCTATGCCAAATAATAGTTTAATAAGTAACCAAAGTGTTGTGATTAGTTTTAGTTAATAAATACTTTGTGTTGATTATTTTACTGTGTATTACGTCCCCATTACGCCCCCCTCTCCCCTAATTACTTTGAAATTTGTTAATTTTGACAATTGATATTGACAGATTCGTCCATTATTGCGATTTTGGGGCTGCCCTCTGACTACCTAAAAAAATTGTGAGCGTCTAAGAATAACACATATAGCATTGATATACAAAAAATATCAATGACTTACAGTGTTAGCATTTTGATGCTGAAAACAGTATTTTGTGTACTTTAGTACACAGTTAGTTAGCACACACTTTAGTTCAACAGTAAAAAGTATAATGTATGTTGTGAAAAACAGTATAATATATTGTACTGTTTTTAACAGTATAGTTGGCAACCCTAATTACGTAACAATTTAGTTGCACTAATGATCACCCGAATACTTTGGCACCTCACAGAATATTTTTTTGCAAAAACTATAACAAGTGTTTCATTATTATATTATTATACTTACGATTTATTTTCAGAATATGTCAAAATGCAAAAGATTTTGAAATTAAGAAAGAATCATTTATTGTCCCATTATTCCCAGAAGCATGGGAACAAGTCAGTGCATGAAAATAAAGAATACTCGGAGATCATTATTCGCGCCGTATCAGATAATCGTACCCAAAGTAAGTCATTGTAATAACTACAAATATAGATGCTCTAAGATCTATTCCGATTCTTTCTGCGAGCAAGTTATGCTTGCTTTTAAATATATATCTATATGTCATTAATATATATTTAAAAATATAAAAGATAGTAGACCACTGACTTCGGGTACAGGGACCAAGCAACCGGAGGTTAGGCCCCCACTACTCGACAATCATTACGCGGCGCTCCAATCGATCTATCACTACAATATCAGGCTTATTGCCAATAGTAGTTCTGTCTGTGATAATAGATCGATCCTAATACTACGTAGCACAACCATTCTCGAAAACTGGGTCGGGCACATAGCTGTAGTAAGTCACCTCTGAATTCACAAGATGGTATTTAGGTAAGGGCAAGTTGTTGATGTACGATCCTGGCTACCTGGTTGTGTCTGTGCAAATATTCACCGTCAGCAAGACGCAAACAACCAGAAATAATAAGCCTAATAGATTCCCCAGGATGTTGACATGCCCGAGAGATATCAACCGTATCATCTTTTAGGATATATTTCCGATATTTGTCGTCATGAGAACTTCTATACTAATATTATAAACGCGAAAGTTTGTAAGTATGGACGGATGGATGTTTGTTACTCTTTCACGCAAAAACTACTGAACGGATTTGGATGAAACTTTGATGTAGCTTATACATCCGAATAACACATAGGCTACTATTTTCCGCGATAACCAACATATACGCGGGCGGAGCCGCGAGCAAAAACTAGTCTTCTATAATCGCACAAACAAAACCTTCGGTCACTGGTACTAAGTACTACAGGTTTGCGCCAATTCTCTTTTGCCAGAGTGAGCGGAGTCAATCCGGTATCTACTGCAACTACATTATGATGCACTCCCACATCAGTATGTAGAAAAAAATCTCTAAAAGTGGATGTCTTGCGATTGTATAGGGTCTTGATATTTATTAGTCCACGACCCCCAAACTTTTGAGGGATATACAACCTCATAACCGATGAACATGGTTGATGCATTCGGAATGCAGTCAGCAATGTGCGGACTCTCCTGTCAAGGGTATCTGATTCGGATCCTTCTGTCAAGGGTTGAGTCCATCTAAGTACACCAAAGCAATACATCAGAACAGGCATGACACAACTATTGTAGACTCACACTCGCACTTTGTTACCCCCTGATAAAAGACCTTGAGGAACTTTTTTCAGGTGGTCAAAAAAGCGTTCCGAAAACGTTTGTTTCGTGTCAGATTCTGGTATACCCAAGAACTGTGAAGAACCTAGTTAGGTACTGTGAGGAAACTTAATACTTGTAGGTTTCGGTGGCAGACAGAGATCTGAGCTTTGTTGAATCTGAAAGTTATTATCCTTCAGATTCTACAATCCTACATTTCTTTACATTATTATACTTATAATCCTGCATTTTTTACGTGTGGAAACACCCACATGTCGTCACCCATGCAGGGTGTGCGGCGGGGTGGTGTGTCGGAATCGGACCGAATAGAACCACACGGTGTGTCACTCTGCGCCTGTAATAGGAGGGATCCGGAAACTGCTATTGTTAAGCCTTCCGGACCCCTTCCAGAGCCTGTCCGCACTGACGTAGGCACCGTCTGTTGGTAAACTCTCTATTTAGGGAACGTACGGCACACGTGTACGTCGCTACCGGTTACTGGCCATAGAGCGTCTGCAGGTCGGTAGCGAGACATCTCCTCCGATGACTGCAGTGTACTTAGTACAGTACAGTACTTAGGTACTTTTTCGTGTAATTTTTCGTATTTAGCGTTCAATGTGACGGATAAGAATACGAAGTGTCACCACCCCTATTCGTCCCGTACATGGTTATTTATAACAATATACTACGCCAGGTATGGCATTCCGGGAAACAGTGACGAGACAAAGAGATCGAGATGACGTCATCATTACTATCGCTGGTTGTGGTTGGTCAATGATATTATACAATGTCATTGTGGTTGGTTCATTTCGTGTTATGTTGCTATAAAGTGGTAACTGGATAGTGACATCACATCGAGCCACTCTCGGAATGCGAAATGTAGTTTTCTTAGACCATGGTCCCGTAAAAGACTAAAAGCCGACTAAAGAAACATACTAAGAAAGTCAACAGCCACAACAGTAATGCAAAGAGAAGGAAGACTTGAAAATAATCCTTTACCAACCTGCAATAGCTATTGAAATATTTATAAGAAACGAATATGAATTCATTGTTCTTGTGTCGTTTGTAACGTTAAACTGTAGGTGTGTGTCTATTTTGACTGTGTACCTATTTATAATATATAATATACCTATATAATAGTACAATACATTATATTGCTTTAGTGAATTAGGTAATTGCATTTTTTCATTTATGTGAACAGTTTTAATAAAGCACTCTTTACAGCTGTTATTGAGAATTTACAAAAATGTTACAACAGAACCGCACTGAAAGAGTGCAAGGTAAAACAATATCAAGTTTCAGAGGAAATATCGCTTAAGAAGAAACTTTTCAGTAAGAACCATGCAATAACTCCGAAAGTAAGTATAAGATGGACAATCAGAAAAATATTAATAGTGAAGACTGTGTTTAAAAGCATACTTACCTACTGTTACTGGCGGCTTCCCGCGAATATTTTTCCAACTTCCATATAATCGTTCATTCCTTATTTACCTCCTTAGGAGTGTAATTTCTGAAAATTCATACTTAGTGTCTATAATATAAAAAGCACCAGCTGCCAATATTACAATTTTGTAGGCTCGGCGGTTTAGCACCAACACTGATGAATCCATCAATGAAGACAAGTAATTTTATATGAATAATTATGTTATTTGGTACAGTCAATTGGTGCTAAAATATGGAGTTACCTAGAAAGTTGCCGGGAGTTTAGAAAATTTAATAATTTTATAGGTTTTGATGTGCTCTTTTTGCGAATTTCAAGTTTGCCATCTTTGACGTTTGCGCCGCGCCGTCATATTGTAAAATGGCAGCTTAAATCAGTTGTTTGCCACAAGAACGTCCACTTTAAAGTCCTGCCATTTCAGTGCTAACAAAAATGGGTTGTTCATGGGACGTTGCTTAGTACCAAATTTCAAGATTATAAGTTCACGGGAAGTACCCTGGGTTATGATTCCCTTGCGAGTGTCGAAAATTTGCAGCATAAACAGTAGACCTGAGTATGTGATATATATTTCAGATTGATAGCTCCACGCGTTCCTGAGAAAAGGGGTCTTGACAGACAGACGGACAAAAAAGTGATCCTATAAGGGTTCCGTTTTTTCCTTTTGAGGTACGGAACCCTAAAAACTTACTTATATATTACCCACCCAGGACAAATAATTACATAGTGAGCACTATCATGCAGTCCATGTTTGGGTTTATCTATAATAGGTACATTCGACTGCCTCGTTGGTCTCGCGGTTGGCGTGTGCGACTGCTGATGAGGTCTTGGGTTCGATTCCCGAGTCGGACCAAATGTTTGTATGATCTACAAACAAATATTTGTTTCGGAGTTTGGGTGTTTTCTATGTATAATATGAATGTATTTACAAAAAAAGTATATCATCATTGTTGTATCAGTTGTCTAGTACCCATAACACAAGCTCTGCTTAGCTTGGGACTAGATGGAGTTGTGTGTTAGATGTCTGAAATGTTTATTATTTGAAGTTATAAATAAAAGGAATCCATCCACCCCATCACCAGATGGGTGCAACGTGGATACTAATTTGGTGTGAGATTCATACATGTAAATCTTCCTCTTGAATCACTCTCCTTATTGCCGGAAAAACCGACTTCAAGGAAGACCAAATTGAAATATGACCACACGGAAAGCAGCACTGGACCAACTTTCAAGTAAAAAAAAGAATTAATAAAATCGGTTCACTCAGTCGAAAGTCTCGTGGTGACAAATATAAAAAAAGCAATCGAATTGATAACCTCCTTTTTTGAAGTCGGTTAAAACTGCATTAAAATCAACTGCAAACAAAAAAAGAATAAAGCAACTTCGTTTTAAAGTATGTAAATAAATTTGTTTATCATTGATCTAGCTCCACCCACTAATCAAATTTCAAACTTAGTAGCTAATGTATTACTAGCATAATAAAATACATGTTGGTAATATCAGTATTATATACAAAAGAAAACTATTTACAGAGAAGTTCGTGCAGTGATTCAAGGAAAATACATGAATGCATACTGCAAAATGCGCTTGGTTCGTGTAATAATACAGTGATTTCATTCTTTAAAGAAATAATTGACAAATTCGAGAAGAAATGCTCAAAAGTAGTGGTGAGTATGTATCCATTGTAGAATAAATTTAATTGCAAGAACATAAGTTAAAACATTTTGTTCAGCAGAAAAAAAGTGACGGTAATATTAGCGCGTCGTCATAGCGTAGGTACAGTGCAGGTGTGTGCCGAGTAAGCCGCCACATGTTCCCCCCCGGGCCAGACAATGGTTCTAATTCTGTTATTGACATCAGTAAACTAAAACTCACTTAAATTTGTTGTTGGATACTTTAATTTCATTTGCTTACAGTTCATTTTTCGATATCTCTAATCTTAGCTTTCACCATACGCATGCTATATTCAGTTCAGTACCAAACAAAAGCTGATCGGAGACACACGATTGTTTTTTAGTTAAAAACCCTTAACAAACATCTATCGAAGATTGCACCTTATTACCAAAACAATTGTCGCTTTAGGACCGACATGATAATTTACTTAGTTGTGATTTGTGACGAACTTTTTTATGGACTAAGAGCCCGTGAACCCCAGACTTTCGTTATTTTATAAAAGCTGAAAGTTTGTCAGCGCATGCTCCCAACACAGGTAAAAACGATGGACCATTATGAAGTTTGGGTTACCGTGGCTTTGGCAGGTAAACGGTACCAAAGGTGTGTAAAATATCGATCTAATTTCGTCAAATAGTAAAGCTCGATTTTTTGGTAGTACCTTCAGAATATTATTAAAAATCACGTTATTCATTGCCAGACACATAACATAGTGGCAACCCCTTGCCAGACACCCTTAATGTTCATGAAATTATAATTTTATTTATGTTATAGCATAAAAGCTGATTTTTAACCGACTTTCAAAAAGGAGGAGGTTCTATGTTCTACTGTATGTTTTTTTTAACCGACTTCCAAAAAGGAGGAGGTTCTATGTTCCACTGTATGTATTTTTTTTTTTTTTTTTATGTATGTTCACCGATTACTCCGTCAGTTGTGGACCGATTTTGAATTTTTTTTGTATTCGAAAGGATATGCTTCCGAGGTGGTCCCATTGCCAGCATATTAGGATCTGATGATGGGATCCTAGGGAAATCGAGAAAAACCCTCATTTTTTATAGGCACATACTATGTAGAGCCATACTATGTATTTCAAGGTAGTAGAGCCACGCTGATTTCAGCACGAATGGGCCGGCTCGACCGGGGCGGTACTACCCTCGCACAGAAAATCAACGTAAAATGACCACGTTCGTGCTGTCGTGTTTCATTGGTGAGTGCGAGACCGGAGGCCCAAATAGTCTAGTCAACAAGTTCCATACTTGTTGACTAGACTAAAAGATGCAGCAGCATCACTAGGCCGCCATGGTGTGGGTCGCCATACTGCATTGTCTTCATTCGCGCAGTGAGTATGGCGACCAATACTCTTGGATTTTGCTTATGCTTTCCATCAGGCAGAGTAGAGTCATTTTGGCGGGCCACACATAAAAAAAAAAAAAAAAGTTTTCCGTATATTTTCTGAAGTTACACCGGTATTTGCGTCTGGTAGTCATCATTTTATGATGATGAGCTGATGATGTAAGGAACAACTCCTTAACGGTTAGGAGTTGGAGGATAAATCTTTAAATATCATATGTATATATGTTACCTTTAGTCGTATTCTTTCAAATTATTTAGGTAAGCTGATGATGGAAGGTAGAAGGTACAACTCCTCAACGGTTAGGAGTTGGAGGATAATTCTTTCAATTTCATACGTATCTAAAGACCGTCAGTCGTATACTTTCAAGTTATTTAGATGAACTGATGATAGAAGGTTAAACTCTTCAACAGGTAGGAATTAGAGGATGATTTTAATATTACACGTACGTATAGACTTTAATTTGTATTCTTGATGATGAAATTTGATGAAATAGTTCAACTTACTACTTACCTACGATTGTTTGCACTAAAAACTGAAAAACCGACTTCCAAAAAACATCAAACGAAAACTCTCTGCCAAAAAAACACTTAAAAGCGTAAAATAAACTGGTTCTTCATAAATTGCCTATACCTAATTCTTTATTCATTTAAATAGTAGTATTATAATGTGTGCTAGGTACCTAAAATCTGTTTGAAGTCGGTGCTAAGCCAAAAAGTTTTCGCCAAAAAGGCAGAGAGTTTTCGTTTGATGTTTTTTGGAAGTCGGTTTTTCAGTTTTTAGTGCAAACAATCGTAGGTAAGTAGTAAGTTGAACTATTTCATCAAATTTCATCATCAAGAATGCAAATTAAAGTCTATACGTACGTGTAATATTAAAATCATCCTCTAATTCCTACCTGTTGAAGAGTTTAACCTTCTATCATCAGTTCATCTAAATAACCTGAAAGTATGCGACTGACGGTCTTTAGATACGTATGAAATTGAAAGAATTATCCTCCAACTCCTAACCGTTGAGAAGTTGTACCTTCCACCTTCCATCATCAGCTTACCTAAATAATTTGAAAGAATACGACTAAAGGTAACATATATACATATGATATTTAAAGATTAATCCTCCAACTCCTAACCGTTAAGGAGTTGTTCCTTACATCATCAGCTCATCATCATAAAATGATGACTACCAGACGCAAATACCGGTGTAACTTCAGAAAATATACGGAAAACATAGTATGTGCCTATAAAAAATTAGGGTTTTTCTCGATTTCCCTGGGATCCCATCATCAGATCCTAATATGCTGGCACTGGGACCACCTCGGAAGCATACCCTTTCGAATACAAAAAAATAATTCAAAATCGGTCCACAACTGACGGAGTAATCGGTGAACATACATAAAAAAAAATAAAAAAAATACATACAGTGGAACATAGAACCTCCTCCTTTTTGGAAGTCGGTTAAAAAAAACATACAGTAGAACATAGAACCTCCTCCTTTTTGAAAGTCGGTTAAAAATCAGCTTTTATGCTATAACATAAGTAAAATTATAATTTCATGAACATTAAGGGTGTCTGGCAAGGGGTTGCCACTATGTTAAGTGTCTGGCAATGAATAACGTGATTTTTAATAATATTCTGAAGGTACTACCCAAAATCGAGCTTTATTATTTGACGAAATTAGATCGATATTTTACACACCTTTGGTACCGTTTACCTGCCAAAGCCACGGTAACCCAAACTTCATAATGGTCCATCGTTTTTACCTGTGTTGGGAGCATGCGCCGACAAACTTTCAGCTTTTATAAAATAACGAAAGTCTGGGGTTCACGGGCTCTTGATCCATTAGACACAAACCTTTCCACCGAACTTTCATCATAAAAATAATTCCACAAAATTCAATGAATTTCAGTTTAGTTTAGTTCGCGTTATTTTTATAAATGAGTTGATTGAATGAAAGACAAATTGCGGTTTACGATGTATGTACATATTAAAAAAAACTACTTACTAGATCTCGTTCAAACCAATTTTCGGGAAGTTTGAATGGCAATTTACATCATATTTTTTTTAGTTTTATCATTCTCTTATTTTAGGTTACAGGGGGGGAGGGGACACGTTTTACCACTTTGGAAGTGTCTCTCGCGCAAACTTTTAGTTTAGAAAAAAAATGATATTAGAAACCTCAATATCATTTTTAAAGACCTATCCATAGATACCCTACCGCCTACAGGTATGGGCTTGATGAAAAAATATTTGTTGAGTTTCAGTTCTAAGTATTCTATTCTATCTATTCTATTATATTCTAAGGAACCCCCAAAAATTCATTGTTTTTATTTTTTTTTCTATTTTTTTTATTTTTATTCTTTCTATTTTTGTGTAAAAATCTTAATGCGGTTCACAGAATACATCTACTTACCAAGTTTCAACATTATAGATAGTTCTTATAGTTACGAAAAAATGTGGCTGTGACATACGGACGGACGGGCAGACATGACGAATCCATAAGGGTTCCGTTTTTTGCCATTTGGCTACAGAACTCTAAAAAGGTCGCCATTAGGCCTCGGTAAGAAAAGTACTCAATACTTTGAAGTATCGATAGTTCCGTTTCGATACTTTTTATTCGATGCTACTCATGAGTACAATATCGATACTTTCTAATCGACACCGTATCCCTATGTTTGATGTTCGTGTGTGACGTTTGTTTAAAGTCGCAGGAGAAGGCAATGGTCTGCATAGATAAGAATATGTACTTACGTATAGATAGCCAACTCTTCGTTTTGCATCAATACGCCATCTAGTTTCCAGTACCCGAACTAAAACGTAGTGTCACTGGTATATATACGTATACGTAGGTACATATATATATGTATACCTGGGTACATATACATATCTATACCTAGGTACATATACATTTTTATACGTATACCTAGGTACGTATATATATATACGCCCTATATACTTTGAAAACCCGCTAAGGTGCAGAAACGCATTTTAAAGTAAAGATGTCTAATGTTTTCACTATTGATAAAAAATAGTGAAACCATAAAAAACATTGACTTAATTACTTTAAAATACGTTCCTGCAACTTAACGGATTTATTGTATTAACTTTACTTGTCATTTTTGTTTTTAAGATCAAAAACAAAAATAAAATGCTAATAATCACTATGTGAGAAGAAAAATTAAACAAATAAATTTACTTATTCTTTTTATTTTTGAAATTATATTCACTGGCTAATTTCTATATACAATCACTGTTGTCGATAATAACTACTTTTGCCACACAACAAAATTAACGTTGCACAATACAACAGATTTTTTGAGGCATGATAAAGAGTCTATTTTCTCATAGGTATTATTATAAATCCACTAAAACTAGATCACAGGAAGTCCTATCTCAACACTTTTTATCACAGTCAGGCAGTGTTTCGTGAACATTGCGTCGCGAAGCCGGAGAAGTAGATACACTCAACTCGACATACTTAGCGGAAAATACCACGAAAATAAATGCACATATAAGAAGGTGGATAAAAAGCAAAAATGCAAATTAAATGATCGTGCACAAAGTAACATTCGAACATCGAAAAACAGTTGTTGTTGACTGACATGCTGACGACATGACATTGTCATTTTTTTCTACTAGGTTTTACGGCTCTGGGTTCTAGCCCTTTTAGACGAACAGACGGTCACTATTTCATGATGTTGACATACTGCACAGTAATCCTTTTACTTTACTATGGTGTAGGAGAGTAGTACTATATATAATAAATTAATTAGTATTAGTAGCGTATCTTAGTATACTTTTTGTTAATAAATAAATGAATATTTTACTTCCCCGGTCGAACTGGGCTATTCATACTGAAATCAGCAGCTTTAATGCCTACAATAGGATCAGCGCACTACATAAATATACCGTGCAATTATTAACAGAAGTTTGTGGAATAAATTACCAATCTGCTTCTTATAACTGGGTGCAGCTACTTAACTTTCACTTTATTTTACTACGAGAATGCGTTTACACCTTAGAGCATATAATAAATACAGGGAGATCTGAACAAGCGAAAAGCGTGATCGTAGAAGAGAGAGAGACTGAGTTTAGGTAGAGTCTATCTCTCTCACGCAAGCATCTGATTGGTTGGTGTATTTGCCACCAAATCACACCAACCAATCAAGGAGACTGTGTGAGAGATAGACTCTCAATGCCCCCTCCATATATTGTATGCTCTAAGGTTTAACCTTACTTTAAATTGAAATATCTTTAATTAGAGACTTCTAAGACTAATACTGTCTAAGACGAAATTGTTCAGGGATTTCATCTGCATATTTTTGTATTTTTTTCATTGCTAGACGCTAAAAAATACTTCAACAAAATTTTGTTTTTTTGGGATTTCGCCATTGTTCTTAACAACATAACTTATCAGTATATGATGTCGAACTTTGTTTCCCAAAAATATCTTCAAATTTAACTATTTTTATATTTCTTTATTGTTACGTGAACGCATTTTAATACTAAAATAGTACGGGGACTAGTGGATAGATTGCGTTATTCATAAAAAAATGTAATTCCATACAAGATAAACCACCATGATGGTCTGATAACATGGTTTGCAAAAACATTTCTTTAGTTTGTTTTGTTATTTTTGGGAGCAGGAGACACGCCTTAAGTCTTCTGTAACATTTTCAGTGACTCCGAACACGAAATTCCATTGGCGATGCAAAATTTAAGACAAACTCTTTGTCCGATGTTGTTGTATGAAATTCATAATACACACTATTTATTTATTTAAGGAACATCAACAATATACATATGTATAAAACTGGTTAACATTAGAAGCTGAAAACATATATATGTTTATCTATTTATAGATGTATAGAACAATGTTTGTAAAGAATAACACCACAATAAAAAAATATAAATAATTCAACACAGGTTAACAACCTACACAATTACAAGCAAAAATTCTGACAAAATTGAGAATAAAATAAAAGCAAAAGTAAAAACAAAATAAAGTTCCACAAAGGACAACCAGGTCTATTACTGCATTATCCTTCGCTTTAATGCCTTGTAGGAATCGTGAAAAATGTCAAGATCATCTGAGCGTCCACATAAAGTATTGTATTCGAGACACATACGTACTAGTGGTGAGTGTTTGCCAGCGTTTGTTCTGCAGAACGGTATGTCAAAGGTTTTTGTGATAGGGTGTCGCGGAATTTTGTATGGTACAGTTGATGTTACTTAGCAGTTGACTGCAGTCAACTCCACCGTTGAGAAGTTTGTGGAGGAATAAAGACATACTAGGCATGATATAACCAAAAATAGCGTTGTATTTAATATAAATAACAGATGCAACTCAAACTCCGTGCCAAAATGGAAAACAGTTGTGCCAATCTAACAACAACAAAAAAAAACAAAAAAAAAAGAATATGGAACCATAAACAAATCATTCATTCCCGATACTTGTTTGACTGAATGTATACATATAATCCAACATTTTTTTGTGAAAACTAGTTTTCAACCAACAGAATTAGAACCAATATCTGGGGATGTAAGGGGGTGAATCCCAATCTTTCGCCCCAAGCCAACCCCACGAGGCTCTGGCAACCAATCGATGGCCACACTCAACGACTAATGGCGGTATATCTATTCCAACAAGCGTAGCTAAATGCAATAAGCCGGTGACGGGCAGCAGCGACAATCGGTGAAAAGAGCTACGCCCTGCGATCACCAGCCCTCTTGCCTGGTGGGGTGACTATGGGCAAAAAACCTCCATGCACATGCAACATAAGCCACCGCCCCCAGTTTCCGACAGTCTCGCTATCCCTGGTCATGGTGGTTACCATGGTAAAGAGTTCTTGTCTGTGGCGGCTTACTTACCATAGAACCAATATAATAACTCTGGACATTTCACACTACTTATACTCTTTGCGCTGTAGCATGGTGCGGGTGACAGTTGCCTGTACGACGATTCTGGTTTGTTTAGTTTAATTTACTACAGTTATTAATGATTTAATATATTGCGAATGTGGTACAGCTGAAATACTAAGTAATAATTTGTAAATCGCGGCAACTTCCAAGAGTGAAACGAACGAAACGACGAAAGTCACCCACACCATGCTACAGCGCAAAGAGTATAGTCTATATAGGATCATGAAAATAATGATGCATTAGTGGAGCCCCGCCATCTGACCAATCAGGTTCAAAGTAATTGTTCTAAATGATTGTCAATTACATAAATTAATGTAAATTATCCAAATAGTATTGTTTTTGTTTGTTTTTTTATTTAGTATTGTTACTGTTAATGTTAATGTTAATAGTATTGTTAGTATTGTTTTCTTTAAAATAATGGATCAACCAAACTATTACTGTTTTTAAATTTTATGTAGTTATTTTTGTAAACGTTACAATACAACTTTTAATTATTTTTCATGTACCATAGTTAAGGCATTTCTTTGTTTTTAACTCCACAGGGGAATTCACCAAGTGACGTCAAAGATGGCGCATCAAGTTACCTACAAACGACGACGAGGAGCATCGCCATGACTTTCTTTATATTCCTTCTTCTTTAATCATATCGACTTTAAAAAATGATTTGGAAAGATATTATCACTTTGAAAAATATTATTACTTAATCACTTCACATCAACAATAAAATAGTTAATGCTAAATCACAAAATTTTAACAAAAAGAAGCGACTTCAGGAACTTGACCAAATTGAAATGGGACCACACGAGAAGCATCAGCTTTCAAATGAATAAAAAATATCATCAAAATCAGTTCACCCAGTCAAAAGTTATGAGGAAACAAACATACAAAAACTGTCGAATTGATAAGCTCCTCCTTTTTTGAAGTTGGTTAAAAATGAGGTTTAGGCTGATTAATACTATGAAATATTAACTTCCTAAGATTTCACACATGTAACAACATAAATTTTTGTTAGATACTTGTTTTTAAATATTCGAAAGATTAGTACGTACTCATAGTAGTTTGTAATTAAGTATTTATACCTTAGATTTATACTCCTTTATTTACTATATAATCTGTTCTGAGTAAATACATTATTATTATAAGAAATAATTATAACTTGGTCTATAATTTGACGACTGCCCAACCATTAAACTTTTCGTACCATCAAACTAAACACACAACCTTTGAACATTTTTTTAATGTACGGTAGGGGTAGTGGTTTAAGCACTCACTTCGCTGCTTTCTACTGCGCGAGTATTGTGGATTCAAATACCCCATGGAACAACACTATATGCGATCCACAAATTGTTGTTCTGAATCTGGGCGTTCTGTGTCCGTTTCTTGTATGTTTGTAAAGATCCCTGCGTCACAGGATATATTCCTAATGAATAGAAGGAATAGAAGGCGTCGCCAGCCCTTGGCCTAGGTAGGGGCAAGTTGTCGGAGGAGATCTCTCGCTACCGACGGCTCTGGGGGGGGGGGGGGGGAATGGCGAAGAGACAGCGCCGGATCATGAGCCCGGAATGCTTCCTCAGAACGCACATACGTAAGCCGAAAGGGCTTGGCGGGCACGGCTCGACACCCAGGTTTGTGCCAGCCAACGCGCTGTCGGAGCCGTTTTGACGAGCTTCAAAGCTTAGATAAAGAGAACTTACTGTGTCACCTACCGATTCAATCACCGGGCACGTTTGCTTCGATGAATATCTGAACAGAATCGGACGAGAAGTTACGGCACAGTGCCACCACTGCGGACAGATCGGACGAAACCTGTCACCAGCATTGATCGCGGCAATGCTGGCGAGTAGTTAGGGATGGGAGGCCGAGTGGAGTCTGTGGAGACGTTATGCTCCAGAAGGAATCCGCAGAGCGGGATCGGGAAAAGACCAATCCCGCTCAAAAAGGGCGAAGAAGGGGGTGGGGTAAAAGCCGCTAGCTCCCCAATCGTCGGTTAAGAGTCGTTGTGGCCACATCCATGGGAGATGTGGTCACTGCAAACGACCCGAGACCGGTTACACCTCGGTGCGGCCAGGGAATGTCTTCTAACTGCATAGAGCTGTGAGAGGCTCAACAGCGACCTGCCCCGGGGTGAATCTGGTTACCCCTGTATGTACCTTACTCGTGAGGTACGGCAGGGGGTACTCCAGAAGCCGCTGATGCGTTTCTGGAGCTCCTCTTGACTGCCGAGAATTGAGCCGCCGCGGGTTTAGAGAGAGAAACTACCCGCAATCATACATAGAAGTGGTGATGGAATTAAGTTTGTTTGGTCATTCAACAGTGTATATGCATTACCCATATGTGCATGTGAGTATGCATGACGGTGGGATTTGTGCCCTGCTTTCAGACCTGGATATTTGTCTCGCGGAATTAAAGCTAAATATATTTCATAGCATTTAATTCAAATATGCATCAAATCGAGTCTCTAGGGGGGGGGGGGCAGCTGCCCCTACCTGCCCCCCCTTGGCGACGCCCTTGCTAATCAGGGAATTGTCTTATTATAGAAAAAAAAAGTTTCCCATAATCTGACGTCAAAACATTTTTTTAAGTAAATTAATGTTGTCATCACAAAATGTCTATTTTACAAGACTATCAAAAAATAATTTGTTTATTTTTCCTACTTCTTATTTTTTCATCACCACATTCATAATTTGCCGCATTTTTCTTTATATTTTTTTATTTTTTATTATCTGTATAACTTTCGTTCTGAAGACATTCAACAGATGAAGAGACACACTCAATTTCCTTATTAAGTCTAGGTTCTAGTTTTGTTTCCGCGTCAACAACATCATGTGCATATATTCCTGCGTCTACTTTTAAAACATTTGAATTATCTGTACCAACATTGACCACATCCATTTCTATACAAACACTGTCATTGTCCCTGATATCATCGTACTAATTTCGTTCATTCAATGCACGATGATTAGAATATTTGTGCAAAAATAAAGCTCCTTTCTTATTTTCGATTGTTCCGCATTTTTTATTACAAGAAGTCTTTTTTCTTTTGCCCTTTCCTTTAACAGTATGTTTTATCTTTTACGATATTTAATCGATGTTTGTGTTTCATAATCATCAGAAGTATTATATGAGTCTGTCCTTTTTTTACTGTTTATTTTTTCATTATGTTGATGTTTGACTTCCTCACATATTAAGTTATTTACATTTTTTGTTGTTTCGGTTTTATGATTACATTTTTCGAATATTAATTTGGGACGGAAGAAACAGAACCGATGTGAATACATTGAATTTTGTTTTTACGGTATATCTAAATGATGAATGTAGTTAGAATTGATACATTTATGCTTTAACGAGTATTTTTAGGGCTATTTCTTTCATATACCTCATGGTTTTTTGTCTTGAAAATGTTACTACATTATAGTAACGTTATTGATTATGTAGTTATTTCTGCTTTAAATTGATTTCGTTGAAATCTTACATTTTCAGTAAATTCTTTCACTGACTTGATTTTGCCTTAATACATAGCTCTAATGACTGATTCTGTATATTCTTCCATTACTTTCTAATTGAAATACTGTTTTAATGTTGATTTATGTCTTGTTTGTTTGTTTTCATGGATGGTGTCTTTTATTCAAAAAGGGCCATCGTAGCTCTGGATGAAATGCTTCAGTTTACTTTCAACTGTTTAAAAGTAGTTTTAGGCAGTTGAATATTCGGTTAGGTGCTTGGAATATTCTATATCTTCACGGTCTCAACCTGTAAAACATTATGAAATAATGTGAATAAATCATTCTAAATTCATCTTCAATGACATTTCAGTATTTAACATACTAAGACTATAAGCACGTTTAGTCTAAATTTTTTATGATTTGTGATAATATGTCGACGAGCACAACTGCAGTAAAAAAAGATGAGTTAGAAGGTAATCTTGGTGAAAAACATGTAGTATTTTTGATGAATTTTTTAAGGTTTAGAATCATAAAGACTCCATAGATTTATTTTCTGCGAACCCTGCCGATATCATACCTAAAGCCAAAATACAGGTTTCTACCTAGTTAGGCATCGGAGGCTATCTCTGGTTCGATTTATAACTTAAATTAGTTTTAAGTTGAACTTCTAGTAGTTCTTTGCTTTCGTGCAATAAATGTTAGGTATCATCTATTGTTTTCAAAAATTAGGACATCTATTGTTTTCAAAGAATAGAACATTACACTTTCAACCGTTACTTTTTGAAATGTGGAAATTTTTGAAGTCAAACGAGACTTCAAAAAACGACAGATATTATTCGCACATGTATTTAAAGTAAACTTGTACACCCACTACCAAGGCAGTTCTTTAAATAAAGTTTATTTAATTTACAATATTTTTTTGCTTTGTGTGTTGACGTATTACGGTAGATATCGAAAAAACTCAAAGAGGATATAAAATAAAGGTATATCGCAAGCAAAGGGCCTACAAAAGCAGTTTTGTAAATACATAACATTACTTACCGCTGAAAATTAACTTCACAAACTGACAATAGGAGGATATCACCTATGACGAGATCTAAATATAGTAAACTTATGTAAATGTAATAAACAGGTAAGTACGAGAAACTATTCGTGTGAAAATTCCACTGATTGTAATAACACTAGATATGGTCTTATAAAATAAACTGTTAAATGATACCGTCAAAAAGACTCTAAAACTGTCAGAAACATGACAGAATATAGTTAAGGAGAGTAGATGTAAGAAGCACTATGAAAAGTGAAGCGAATACTAACGTTTAACTTCAGTTTTCACAGACGAAGTCATTGACTAATTGTACAAGAGTATACTAAATTAATGACATTTAATTTTAGTTGTATTTCGACAATACGACCAGAAACCAGAAGGACACTTGCATAGGTTATGATTACGCTAAACTATTAGGTTTCCAGTTTTCACAACGAGAAAGCCGCCCCGATATATTGTCATGTCGCCTGAGATGGCTATGGATGGCTGTAGGTACACCAGTGTCGATGCTCTGAGGGTTCATTGATTGTTTGCTGAAGAGTTCAGTGCTGCTCAACAGCGAATACAGTGATCGTGACGACTGAGTAGATGTAAAATAAAACAAATAAAATTTTAACAAAAATAAAAGCAACTTCAACTGGACCAAATTTCAAATAAAAAAAGAATCATCAAAATCGGTTCACCTGTTGAAGTTCTGAGGTAACAAACATTAAAAAAATACAGTCGGATTGAGAAGCTCCTCCTTTTTTGAAGTCGGTTAATAAGCTAGCTGACCCACGTGACATAACTACGTCTGCAACTCTCTTCAGTCATGCTCGGTTCCTATTGGTCTAACTATCCTATCTTAAGCACGCCAGCAAAGCACACATTTCAAAAAGTGAAAGAGGGTAGATAATTATCTTTAATCTTCGTAAGTATGATCATATCTCCAGTTATTCCCAGCTCGGATGGTTGCCTTTTCGTCAACGCAGAAATTTACGCGCACTCACATTCCTGTATACTATCCTCAATTCCCCATCACCTCCTACCTATTTAACATCACAAATTCAACTTTTAAGTAAAAACCACAACAAAAACCTTCGTTCGTTTAACAATCTCCTTCTCACACCACTGAGTTTGTCGGCTCTTCGTTCATTGTATAGTCTGTCCTATAATGGGATCCGCTTTCTCTCGTAGTCAGGACGGCTCGAAACTGTTACCCTTTGAAGACGAAAGTGAAGGAGCTCTTACTGGGTGAATTGGCGGAACTGGCGAGCTCTTTATTCATCACCTGGCACTTTTACCTCTTATTGTTGTATATGTATGTATGGATTTATATAGTCATATATATATATTTATGTAGTCATACACCCATATACATACATACATACACACATTCATATAAAGTACATATATACTTTATATGATTGTGTGTATGTATGTGTATATGTGTGTATGACTATATGTATTTGTATAATTAAAGTCAAATAGGTTATTGTAATAAAACCTCTATGTTCGCTCATTAAGTGCACCTACCTCTTGTTTTCTCTGCATTACCCAATCGGTCGGGTGGCAGAAAACGCCTTAGGCATTAAGTCCGCCGATGCACGTATTCGTGCATAAAGATGTATATAAATAAATAAAATGTTATAAATATATAATGTCATTGACCTTGAAAAGTATTTTCAAGGTCAATTATATAATATATTTACAAAAATCTGAGTATGTCCTTTATATCCTGCATCGAGTGTCAGGTAGTTAAACTACATAGCAACCTCAACATATATCGATGCAAGTAGTTTTGATATTGTTTGGTAAATGGAAAAGAGTGAAGCAACATCCCCTCACCCCCGCAAATTGTTACGCATTGATTCATACAAAAATTTCATTAGAGCGTCTCCTCTTTATTATGCTCCATGGTACAAACAGAGATTTTAAAAATAAAATTATTCTGATTATGGAAATACTTAATAACAGCTCGGAGTTTGGAAGTTAGGGTCTGAACCCCCGTGCCTCGGAGAGCACGTAAAGCTGTTGGTCATGCACCTGATCTCTCCCCGATCGTGTCGGTTAACCGTCCCATCGGATTATGAGAGAGAGGGAACAGAGAGTGCACCTGTGTTTGCGAGCACACTTGTGCACTATAATATCTCCTGCGTGGAGACTGGCCGCCGCGCCGTGGCCGTTATCGGCTAGGAGAACATTATTATTATACCTATATAATATATATGTATACGTATTCCGAAGATGATCAGTAATTGGTGCTATTACAGGATCTACACGGCACGCCTCACATGCTAGCATAGTATCCTGTTTTAGTTGTTTTATGAGTAGCTGTCTGAGTAAAGCTTGCCTTGACTAATTTACACTTACACACAAACATAAAGCACCGCTTTAGGCGAAGCGGTGCTGTTCGGGTATCATGTGGCTCTAATAGACTATACGTTTTGACAGATAATGTTATTTATTTTTAACAACGACTATCGGTCGTCATTCAACTAGCGGTTCGGTTAGGTTTTATTTTTTTCTTTTAAAATAAAAAACCTAACCTTTCCCTAGTACCTCCATTCGCAACACGGCCGCTTCTTGAAGAGGCTAGGCTGTTGAATGAACGGCTGATTAAGCTTAATGACATTTTAATAATAGTTCAGACATTATTACCAAGTATAACTTTATATAAAAATGTGATAGTATCGAGGTTACAAATCAAACTCCACCTGCACACATGAAACAACACATAACAGCTCTGCAAAACTCCGTACACATGATACACGGCCTCCATACTGCGACACCTAATAGAAATATAAAATCGTCAGTAAATTGCCTCCAAAAAGTCAATAAACTCTACCAATGCGGATAGAATCCTGGACAAAGACGATATAACCACAGACACGGTTTTTTTTTTAAAGAGGTAAAAAATGTATTGCATTCAATATTTTGCTTTTCTTTCATTGGCTTTTGTTCTAATAATCTCTGTTTAGGATCTTTATCACGGTAATGAAGCAAACATTTAGTTACTGGGTGGCTATCCAATGCAGATATCAAGTACATACTTTGATGTTTGCATAGAGGCACATCTACGCCTAACTCTTGCAAGAGTACCACTATAACCACTATCACGAAATTCCTGTAGAGATTTCGCAGAAGTGCCTTGTGGATCTGCGTAAGCTAGCATTACCCTATTTTTGATGATTTGATATATAGGATGAGAAATGACTCTTTTAGCACTTGTGATCATACGACTTGTTGTGTTAGTGGTAAAACGTCCAACATCAGCGGCATTTTCTGGTTTGAGGTACTTCTCTTTGTGGTGTAGGAATACAATGCCCGTTTCTCCACTAGCGACTAAGTCTTAGCCATTTGCTAGACAAAGAAGCAGTAATATATAACGCAAAGGGAGATATTGTCCCAAAAACCATGCTTATGTATTTATGGATAACCTAAAGACCCCGCAACCAAATGTAGAAAACAGAAACTACTGATAGGCGCCAACATTTTTACCGAATGTCCAGTTACTAAATTATAGTTTACCGCGGAGTACGTCAGTGCACTAATGCTTAATGCAAACTCTTTAATACTTAGGTTGGTTATAAATATTTCGTCAATGCTTACTTTCAAGATCTTGCTTTTTAGTGATAGAAAGACAGCTTTTAAATTGCAATATATTTGGTCTTTGCTTCTCACTTTCATAGTGTGTGCATCCACTAACATACCGAAAAGTGGGCACAGTTTATCTTTTTCAGTTTTCATCTTTTTCTGTTTTCTTATCTTACTTTCACTTTCAAATTTGTCTGAAGTAACAGAGTTTGAATATTTCTTTAAACAAAAGTCAGCAGGAGGAATCTCGAATAAGTTACTTTTTAAACATATTGGACAATACTGTTATTTATAAGTGTTTACTTTTCTTTCTGTACAGACATTTTAAAAATCCAGGTACAGATTTTGGACCTGATATACTGAGTTTAGGTTGGTTAGATCTCTCCCACAACAAGGATAAAACTTCAATATTTTAATTTTTTCGGACTGTCCTACATTAGCGAGAGGTGTATGTTTTGTCGGACTTATAGTTCTTGTTTGTAAATTTACATATTTTCCATTGTTAAGTAAATGTTATTAGTTTAAAACGATCAGCGAGATGTATATATGAATTCCCACTTGCGTTGCAGGAAAATCCATCATTTAAAGCGCTGCTTTTCTTATTTATTTATTTATTTAAACTTATTGCACATTTTGCACAAAGGCGGACTTAATGCCATGGGGCATTCTCTGCCAGTCAACCTTAAGGTGATGTGAAAATATGATGTGGTAGGTGCATAATATAGTATAATTTGACATATATATTTGATACAGTGGTATTAGATAAAACTGATATACCAACACAAATCACTACCTACTGGATTTTGTACATAAATACATATTTGTAATACATACACAATACATAAATATCTATAGATATACATAAATATAAAATAATACATAATTACTCAGTCAAAGAACTATCGTTGAGACTGTTCTGCCATTTCATTCCGGAGTAGGTCGCGTACTTTCCTCTTGAATGTGAGGCGGCTAGTTGACATCCTGATTTCGGTAGGGAGCGCGTTCCAAAGAAGAACTGACTGCACAGAGAAGGAAGAATTGATGAAGTTGGAGGTATGAGGGGGGCAAAGAAGAAGCATATTGTTTCTTGACCGTAGGTTTCGATCATGATTGGAGCATAGTAGACGGAAGTGGGGTACGAGGTATTCGGGTAATGATGGGGAGTTGAAAAAAGAGAAAAGAGAAGTGAGTGCACGCAAACTACGGCGCTGTCGAATTGGAAGCCACTGCAATTGGGTACGTAAAGCAGACACGTGGTCATACTTGCGAAGATTGAAAACGAATCGAATGCAGTTATTAAGAAGGCGGTCTAGTTTATTGAGGAGGTCTGCATTCAGGTCAAAATAACACACATCACCATAATCGATCAAGGGAACAATTAGGGACTGCATAAGCGTAGCCTTGGTTTTAGTGGGAAGAAAGTTCTTTAGACGATATAAAGCACGCAGACAAAAAGTGACTTTCTGGCTGACATGTGCAACTTGAGCCCGCCAATCAAGTGTTGAGTCCATATATAGCCCCAGGTTCCGTACCACTGTACTCCAAGGTATAGTCTGGTTATTGTAGACAACTGGTGGTATGACTTTCATATCCAATCTATTTAGCATTTGTTTGCTCCCTACGACGATCACTTGACATTTAGTTGGATTAACTGCTAAACCGAACCTCGCTGACCAGTCCCCGATGAAGTCCAAGTCTTTGTTGACTTTCTCGATGGCACATGATATGTCCTCAACACTTGACTGCGTATAGATTTGTAAGTCATCAGCGTACAGGTGATACGCACACTGAAGATGTTGGGTTACGAGATTGATAAATATTGAGAATAATAAAGGAGATAATATGCCGCCTTGAGGGACGCCGGTGAGAAGATCACACCAACTTGACGATGAACTGTCAATACGCACACACTGTTGACGTCCCTGAAGATAGGAAGAGAACCATTCCAGAGCTTCTGAGGAGATCATCAGATAGGAGAGGAAGGCCAATAGGATGTCGTGACAAACGGTATTAAACGCATTTGAGAAATCGATTAAAGCCAGCACTGTGACTTTGGTTTCCTCCATACCCTCCCTAATATCATTGGTTACTTTGAGGAGAGCTGTGGTTGTGCTGTGACCGCGTCTAAACCCAGATTGAAAAGGACTAAGAAGCTTGTGCCCATATACAAACTGTGAGAGCTGTTTATGAGCACAAGCCTCCAGAACCTTGGAAAGGAAGGGAAGTATAGAAATAGGTCGGAAATGTTCAGGGAGTGAGGGGTTAGATTTTTTAGGTAAAGGGATGATGAAGGCCTTATCTTATCTATAGTTTCAAAACTCTAAAAAAACTCAAATATTTTTTGTGTACTTTTTGTAGACCGTATGACAGCAGACGATAAACCATGAGGACGTTGAGCATTTTGTTCATTGATTTGTTCAAATTTGTGTTGTGTTGAATGTCTCTCACCGGTCAATACGATTTCTTTGGATTTCAGGTTTCTATAGTGGTAAGAGAGTAGCAGGTTATGCTTCTTTATAAATCTTAAAGGTAAGTTAAAAATAGCAGTTCTTAATCATTTTGCAACGCCACACGGACATTTTGAAATTACTGGCGTCTCAGATGGTTTTGATTCAATAGGAAATGAACTCATGTCGTTGTGGCGAGAGTTATGATTTCTTGTTATCAATGGCATTTTGGATTTTTGCTTCCTGTTACTAATATTGAAAGATTTCAATTGGTCATCATAATTTCGTTTTTCATATTTACCTCTGTTTGACAGTGTGGACGTAATTTCACTTAGAGACACACGATTAATTATTATTACTTTAGTTGCAACTTTAACTTCTTTTTTCTTTTTTGTATATTTACTACTTCATCATCAGCCTATCGCAGTCCACTGCTGGACATAGGCCTCTCCAATTGCACGCCACTTAGTTCGATCCTCGGCTTCTCGCATCCAGCTTCTGCCAGCCGTCCTGCGTAAATCATCACTCCACCTGGCCTATGGACGTCCTACACTACGTTTGCCGAGACGAGGTCTCCACTCAAGAACTCGTTTACCCCAACGGTTATCGGTTCTACGGCAAATATGGCCAGCCCACTGCCACTTCAGCTTGCTAATCCTATGGGCTATGTCGATGACCCTGGTTCTATGCCGGATCACCTCGTTTCTGATACGTACCCTTAGAGAAACGCCGAGCATAGCCCTCTCCATAGCACGCTGAGCGACTTTAAACTTGTGGACCAGCCGTACCGTAAGTGTCCACGTTTCGGCTCCGTATGTCATTACGGGTAGGACGCACTCATTGAAGACTTTCGTCATCAGGCACTGTGGGATCGACGATGAAAAGACCCGACGAAGCTTCCCAAACGCTGCCCAACCCAGCTGGATTCTCCTGTTCACCTAGTTCTCAAAGTTGTTTTTACCTAACTGCAAAGTCTGCCCGAGGTACACATATTTCTGAACAACTTCGAGAACGGCGCCGTGTACCGCAATCGGTTCCGGTAGTACATGTTCATTGAACATGACCTTGGTCTTGTCCAAGTTCATCCGTAGGCCGATGCGTACAGAAGAGTCAGCCAGGTCGTTCAGCATCTGTTGTAGGTCCTGCAGCGTCTCTGCCATGATGACGATGTCGTCTGCAAATCTCAAGTGAGAGATGTATTCGCCATTGATGTTGATGCCGCGTCCTTTCCAGTGCAGCGTCTTGCAGAAGTCCTCCATTGCATTTGTGAACAATTTCGGGGATATGACGTCCCCTTGTCTCACTCCTCGATGCAATGGTATGGGTCTTGTATGCTGATTCTGTACTTGGACGGACATAGTGGCGGCTTCGTAGAGACATCTCAACACTTGGATGTATCGCCAATCCACTTGGCAACGCTGCAGGGACTCCAGAACAGACCAGGTCTCGATCGAGTCAAAGGCCTTCTCATAGTCCACGAATGCTAGATACAGGGGCTGATTATACTCCTTGGTCTTCTGTATAATCTGCCGCACTGTGTGGATGTGGTCTATGGTGCCATATCCGCTCCGAAACCCAGCCTGCTCCGGTGGTTGGAATTCGTCGAGTCTTCGCGCAAGACGGTTCGTGATGACTCTTGAGAACAGCTTGTAGACGTGGCTTAGAAGGGAAATGGGCCGGTAGTTCTTCAACCTGGTCTTATCACCCTTCTTGAAGAACAGGACGACCACACTCCTACTCCACGCCTCTGGAGTTCTCCCTTCGAACAAGACAGCGTTGAAAAGCTTTTGGAGCTCCCTCAGTACGGGTTTACCTCCGGCTTCAACAGCTCTGTAGTAACGCCGTCCTCTCCAGGGGCTTTTCCATTTTTTAGCTGTCCAAGAGCCATCTCGATTTCGTCAAGGCTGACTTCTGGCAGATCTTCAGTGTAATGGCGTGTTAATGTAGCTCTAGGGTCCTCATTTTCGGGATCAGGTCGAGATGCATGCGAAGCGTACAGACTGCCATAGAAGCTTTCCACTTCCGAAAGTACGGCCGGCTTAGAAGCAACGACTTCTTCACTTGCTGTGGTCAACTTCGTCAGGTGGCTTCTTCCAAGAGATTGTACGAACACTTTTGACCCCCGATTCTGCTCGATTGCTCTTTCGATCGAAAGAGTGTTGGAGCATCGGAGGTCGTGTCGTACTAGCTTACTGATCTCTTGGTTTAGAGTCCGCTTTGCCGACGAAGTGACAGGTGGGTTCTCACGTCGTTCCTTCATTAGCCCTAGTGTCCTCTCTGAAAGCTTCGACTTCCTGCTTTTACGCTGCATTTGACAAAATCTCGTACCTTCATCCCTGAGGATCCCAACCACATTTACTTCACAATACACAAGGTTCTGGTTTACGTCTCTTGTGGTTTCCATGGCAGCAAATCGGTTTTCCAGAATTGACTGGAATTTTTTAGATCCCATCACGGCTTGGAGCAGAGTTGATCGGAGCCTGGATTTCATCAATCGGACACGTTCAGCTTTCAGCCTTAAAGTCGATATTCAGAGAGCCTCGGACAAGTCGGTGATCACTACCGGTGTTAAACCTATTGATCACTGAGACGTCTCTGAATATGTGCTTCCTGTCCGTCATGATGAAATCGATCTCATTTTTGGTCATAGCGTCGGGACTTTGCCACGTCCACTTTCTTTGGGGCCGCTTTTTGAAGAATGAGTTCATCAAAAACAGCCCCTCCCGCTCGAGAAAGTTGACTAGCATTTGCCCCCTATGGTTCCTGCTTCCAATCCCATGGGATCCTATTACCGATTCGCTGCAAGTTTGTACTCCCACTTTGGCGTTGAAGTCACCCATAACAACGTTGTAGTGGGTCTTAGTAGTGAAGTGGAGGGCCTTCGATATGTCATCGAACATCTCCTCCACCTCATCGTCCGAGTGAGCCGAGGTCGGTGCGTACACTTGTACTACCTTGAGGCTATACCTCTCAGTAAGCTTGACAATGAGGTACGCCACCCTGTTCGACACACTGGACATTTCCACAACATTGCCAGAAAGCGACTTGTTTACCAGAAATCCCACGCCACCTTGGGATTGTTGGTCTCCCTCGCGGAAGTACATCAGGTGGCCTGAGTCGAGGGTTATGGTATCCTCCCCCTCTCTTCGGACTTCACATAGCCCTAAGATATGCCACCTAATCTTCCCAAGTTCCACCTCAAGTTGTGCCAGATGCGAGTCGAGCCGTAACGTGCGGCCATTAAACGTTGCCAGGGTCAGTCGTTTGTGGTGGCCTCCCGTAACCCGGTGATTCTTAGCACCCCCTGTCCCGCCGTTACCGTGGTCGCCACCATGACCAGGAATAGCAGGACTGCAGGAGGGAACTGGGGGCCGTGGCTTTTGATGCTTTTGCATTGGAGTGTTTTGCCCATAATCACCACGCTGGGCAGGCGGGTTGGTGATCGCAGGGCGTAGCTTGTTGCACCGGTGACGCTGCTGCCCGTCACCGGCCTATTGTATTTAATTACGCCGGTTTGGATGGATATACCGCCATCGGTCGGTCGCCAGAGCCTCGTTTGTCGTTCAGCAGGGTGCACCACGTGCAGGTGAGGTTGACTGGGAGCGAGAGATTGTAGTTCGCTCCCTTACACCCCAGTTCGCTCCCTTACACCCCATTTACTACTTACTTGATTTATAAAAAAAATCACTGCCTTTGACATTCTTTTCCTTTCTACTTTTGTATTTACTACCATTTCGTTGTTCAAGAAAGAGTTCACTAGCAGTGGCATTTTGTTTCTGGATTTTACTATTTTTGCGCCTTTTAGGGTGACTAATAGGTATCCAGGTTGAAGATAAATGTTCTTCCTTAATTTTATTTCGAACACTTTGTTTTAACCCTTTTTGATATTTATCTGGTGGTGGACTAAAACGAATTTCATTAGTATTTTGTTTCATTATTTTTTTCGATTTTTGGCTCTTAGGCCCATTAATAGGCATGTAAATTTTAGAAATGTAGTGTTCATAAATTTTGTTCGAAACGTTGAGCTTTGATATTTTTTTGTATTTACTTTTTGGTTGACTATGGAAAATTTTATTGGAGGGAAAGTCGTATTTCTATGATTTATTATTTTCATCATCTCTGTTTGTATTACTGAGATGAATTTCACTAGCTTGTTTCAGCTTCTTAATTTTATTATTACCACTAAAGGACACTTTAGTAATACGTTCTTGGTTTTTAGATTCGTAAAAACCTCCAAAAGTCATCTTACTCCTGCTCCTTTTAAATTTTTTCTTTGAATACGGCATTAACGTTTCCAAATTTTTAAAATTTGGTATTACCAAGTCTTGTTTTGTTTTCTTGTGAGTTTCTATAGCTTTCTTCTCAAGATTTTTCTGATATTTTCTTCTTTTGTACACAGCAGGTTTACGCGTTAAGGGTATAGTATTTTCTTTTTTTGCGTTGATTGATCTAAATTTATTAAAACACTTGCATAATAAGTTTTTACCCATTGTTTGCATATTTAACTGTTCATAGGGTGTCGCGAGCTTTACTGTGTTTGGAAGGATACTAGATATTTCAGTCCTAGAAATGTATTGTTGTTCAATGCTACGCGAAATATTCTGTCTCAATTTCTTTTTAAATTTATTTATAATTGATTGATGAAGGTCATTTTCACTAGTTGCGATTTTCTGTTCTATGATATTCTTATATTCATATCTTTTTGGACTACCAACAGACAATTTACTGACAAGTTCTTGATTTTTAGATTCAAAAAAACCAGTAAAAGTCATTTTACTCCTGCTCTTCTTAATCTTTTTCTTTGAGTACGGCATTAATATTTCCATGTTGCCATAATTATGTATTTCCAAGTCTTCCTTTGCCTTAAAATGAGCTTCAGACCATTTTTTCTTCACATTTTTTTGATACTGATTTCTTTTGTACACTGCAGGTTTACGCGTTAGAGCTATAACACTTTCCTTTCCTGAATTGCTTGACTTTAATTTTGTAAAACATTTACATATTAAGTTTTTATTCTTGGACTGCTCATTTATCTTTTCATATGGTGTCCTGAGCTTTACTTTTTGAATACTATAATCTGGATTTTTTCTGATATCTTATTGTTTGTAATTTTTTTATTTATGAGAATACAAAAACATCGATTAGCGATAGAAGTTTCTTGTGTAAAAGCATCTGTGCTTACTGATTTTGTCTTTACTGTCTGTTTTGCTGATACTGAAATGTCTTTAAAAGATTTTCTTTTATTTTTTAATATTTTAAAACAAATATTTGGGTTACATATACCTGGTATACATATGTTTGGTTCATATCCATAATTTTTAAGATTGGCTTTTTTAAATTCGGTCAAAGTACCTTTATCATAACCTACGGATGGTATAACCGGTAATGTGTTAATATGCTTGTTATTTCTGTTGATATTGTTACGTTGTAGATTTATGCCTTATTTATTATTTTCTTTATACTTCGATTTATTTTTAGACATTGTATTAGACATGGTAGGAAATTGGTGTATTGACGTTATATTTTGAGGCAAGTGTTCCTTGATGAAATTCTCGTTAGGTGACTGGTGAATCTTGCGGAAACGTTTAAATTTATCTTTTCTGTTGTTTCCATGTGAAATGACGTTTGTCTTTTCAAGAAATTGATCATTAGAAATACTTTTAGCTAATTCTTGATTTACAATATCCTTGTGACTTTGATTATCTTTTTTAAATAATCAAGTGTTTTATAACTTATTGAACCGTTTTAATGTACTTAAGGAGCCAAGTTTTTTTAATAGACCCAATCTTTGATGCTCGTATGGAGAAGACGACATGGGGCGAGAATTTGATGATCCTGGAAAATGGTTAATTTTTTCTTTTATTGATAAAAAGTGTTAATACATTCATAAACCTACGGGTGGCACACAAATAGGTTTATGATATATTTAAACATCGAAACAACTAAACACTTGAGAATATAAAAAAAATATGGAGTATTGAGTATTTACCTCTGTAATGTAATAACAAGGGTTCCGCGATAAAAACGGAAATGGATTTTTTATCGTTTATAGTTTACTACTTTTATTGCAACAGATAACACCCTACCACATCATAATACTACTGGAAGAAATATAATACTTAAAAAAAAAACCTTTTTTGGGACAAGGGGCAATCCAGTCAAAGTTCTCATCTTTATAAAATTGTATGCTAAAATTTATGTTAGAACCTATTGTAAAAACGCGTCTTCTCCGAGGCTTTTTCAAAACATTTTCAAATTCAATTGGCATCTTTGGAACAGTGTATGAACGTGTTACGTGTGGTGCTCTATTTGTTGGTACCTTAGGAAATTCATGAAGTCTGTAAGCATCGGGTGATGTTGGTAATAATTGTAAAAGCGCATTTCTTATCCTTTTCTATCACTATTGTAAAGCTTAGAACCATATCGGTTATCGATGATAGTGTTTCGTTTGGTTTCGCTACTTACTCTCTTGGTGTGGCCTGATAACCCAAAACGACTAATGTGTTTAGGGCTACGAAAAACTTTTAACTTTATTGAATTATCTGTTTGAGCATATTTATTGCTCATTTTTGGTTTTTTTATTCCAATATTTCTGCTTTCTATTTTTAATACACATTGGCTAAATTGATTGATTGGGTAGTCCTTTTCATAGGCGTAGTGACACATTTTTGCAATTTTGCTTTTTTCTATGATATAACATGGGCAGAGGTTCTGAAAATTACGTCTTTGCACATTTCTAAGGTAGTCTTGTTGATATGAATTTTGAAAATGATGTGCATCTGCAAATTTTGGGTTTGGGTTCAATATTTCTTCTTTTGATTTTTGCATATTTACGGTCAGGCCTGAACAGTTCATTAAGACTCTTAGTACCCATATTAACTTCGTAATAGTTTTGGTATATTTTCATGTTACTCTCTTTTTTATAGAAGTGTTTAAAAATACGTGAATATTTTCTCTCAGAACGAAATTTATTATCGGACTGCATATCTAGTAATTTTTTTGCACACTTGCTAGTATCGCATTGTCTAGGAATATAGGCCCGAGATCTATATTGATCAAATAAAGAACTTATAGCTTTTTGACAAGATGTATAATTTTCTGTTGCTGAATTATCGATTTTAATTTTTTCCCCCACTTTAATTAATTTGTGAAGGTATTCACAAATTGAGTTAGAAAATTCAAATGTAGAGTTTATTTCTTGCTTATTACTGGAGGATACACGTTTTGGAAAATTGAGCAAATAAAAGTCTTTATAAGTGTTTTCCAGCTTTGATTTAACCCGTACTTTTGCTATTGCCTCAGGGTTCATACAAATATTAGTTTCTTTTGTAGAATTATGTTTATTTGAAGTTTCAAAGCAGTTACGCTTTAGTGTAATATTATTTGGATTTGTTTTTCTATGAATGTTGGCTATATAAATTGCACTCGACTTAGCATGCACAAATTTTATTTTTCTTTGCTTGTTTAGAATTTCACTTTCAACCACAGAAGTTTTACTGTGAGAATGGACATCTGTAATAGATTCACTTTTTCGATTAGTTTTCAAACTATAAGAAATTTTTGTTTTCTTCTTACTATTAAGTAGATTGCGTTCTCTTGGTAGAAAAACTGATGTTCCTTTATCAAAGGAAAACAAGTTTTGACTTTTCTGGTCTATGTAAGGTTCCAACTCAACCAAGTATTTATTTTGCATTTTAATTCGATTATTCTGATATCGACTTTGTAAATATTTAAAAAGAAAAGCAGTCCCTGCTTTTCTTTTTAAATATTGGTACACCATTTATTTATTTTGGTCTACTTTGTATTTCTTTAATCTTTCTTAGTCGTTGATGAGGGCAAAAATGAGTAAAGAAACCATTTGCTGAGCACAAAAAGCTGCTTTTGTTATAATTTTCGTAAATTCTATTTTTGTGTTTTGATTTTAAACGTGAAAGAGCTTTGTTCATATCAGAAGTTGATGAATGTATCAAAAAAGTCCTGCATAAGCACGGTAAGCATGGCGCCGAACAAACAACGGGGTTAGAACGTATACTCCTCATCGCTGCACACATCTTGGAACCAAAACGTTTACGCCTTGACTTTAATTTTTCAACATTCCTTTGACATACACAAGATTGACAAATAGAAAAATGTCTTTTTATTATGTAGCTAGGAGAGCAGCATTTACAACTGCTACATGGTTTAGTGAAATGTAACGATTGAAGATCTTTGTAATCAAACAGGCGAGTATTTGAAACTGCATTTTGTTTGCTTCTATTTTTATACTCTGATCTGATCTGGTCACTTCCTCCTCTAGCTGAAATTAATTCCTTTCTCGTTCACTTGTAGTTAATATGACTTTTAAATAGGTTTTTAATAACTTCACCTCGTCTGTAATCTGCTCTTAGTTTTAAGCAATTTTTTAAGCAATGAAGAAGTCGAAGAACTTTTAGTTTCAAAGTTAGTGCAAAAACATTCAGAGGATTATTTCATTGTGTTTTAAAATAGCTCCATCATAATTATAATATAAAAAATACACACACAATCACAAAACAATTAGCATAATGAATCATGATCCAGTCATTCCACCATTTTGGAACGAAATGTCTTGGACTTAAACATGGAGACTACCTGCAAAATTAATACATTTTTGACAAAAAAAAGTTGAGAAAATCTTAATGAATTAATGAGTACCAAAGTAAAATCCGTCATCAAATTTCAAATGGACTATTTATTTATAACAACTTTTAGGAATTCTGTAAAGAAATCATTTCATTGGTAAGTGGGGATGTTGTCAAATGGGTCACAGTTCCACATTTACTGAACAATTCGGTAGCTAGGCTAATTAGCTGCAGATTCCGTGCATGGTCCGAATATAAATTCATTTTAATTATGCGAGAAGATGGTGTTAGGCAAAAAGCTGACTAAAAAGGAACGTTTACATGACGAGTAATGTCTATCAGGTGATCAAATACCGGATAGTGCACGTGATTTTAGGGCTATGGTCACCAGGAACGGTCCAGGTACCGCATATAATTCAAGCGCCAGATATCGCAAGCCTGAGGGTGACAGATGAGGCTCTCTGTCACCCTAGCAGAAGCAGGCCCGGGTGGCGGCGCGAACGCTGTGGAGCACAGTTCTCCGAGAGTGGCACCTACAAACCGTAGGTGACCCGAGGTACGTCGGGGTTCCAGGGTTTTCCTTTCTAGCGTGCACCTGGTTCCTCGGCTTCTAGTACCCGAGACGGCGTGCGGTTTTGGTCGGTTCGAGTCCGACATGCCACCAGAAGGTGGTATCCGAGCGGATTTCCGCATAGAAGGGCTATGGTCACCAAAGTTTCACATCCCCACTTCACTCTTGTAGCAACAGCTAAAAGGCAATACCGTAACAAGGTTATGTAATAAACTAAATATGGCGAATCGCTCGCCTATTATTCAATAGCACGTTCACTGCGTATCGGGCCCAATTTCGACCCTACGCGGTAGTTCAGCTGGTGCGGACGAAGAAAACTATGTCCCTCTCGCTGGTGCGGAACGATTATCTCACATGTTTGTAAGAGTTCGACGGAGACAAATATATATTTCAACTTGTAGTTAAAAATTTAGGTATTTTGTATAAAAATATCACTGTGGGCCCTTTTTCAGCCCACCACGCACTGACGGTGAAATACATCCGTCTCTGCCGCTCAGTGCGGCAACGGGTCTATTTCGGCACCACGGTCCCAAAGGGCAGCCGGCGACCCTATGCCGCACAGAGCGCGCGCCCCGCCATTTAGTGTTGGGCTTTCTAGCTGATGACGTAGCATTCGCTCGATAAACGACGATGGCAAACAATAGAAGAAAAATCCAAATATTGGAAAATAGAGTAATTCGCCCAGGGGATATTAATAGTGATAGTGTCAGCAGCGAAGAAATATTTTCTACTAAAAGGATAAATCCTAACAAATTCAGAAATCCATGGAAAAGCAAGTAAAAATTTAATCATACCGAAGCAAAAAATTAAGTAAAAAAATATTTTTTTAAAACAAGCTTTTATTGGAATGCTCTAAATAAAATAAAATAAAGTATTCCTTAAAAACTTTTACTATTAACTTACAATGTCATCATCATATATATCAATCTCTACTTTTTTTGGAGTGTTGTATTTACCTTCATCAACTCCAAACGGTTGCATCATATTATCAGGTCTTAAAATACTAGCATTATCTCTGTCGATTACCAAGTCAATTGATGGTTTGACTTTTTGACCTTTTTCAACAGCTGTTACAGTAACAGTGTTTTTATGACAAAGTGAAGTCGTAACGTGCTCTCCAAGTCATAGATGTTCAGAATGGTTACCCATAATGACTGAGCTTCACCTTGATATGTGTTAACCTACGCGGCGACCACTAGCCACGAGCTATTCTCAAGATACAGTATCGCTCGGTGTAGAAGAATGAAAAGCATCATCATCAAGATTATAGCCTGATATTTTGAAGGCTTTACAGTCAAAGCAAAGCAATTAAACCCACCTCTGATAGCATCTAGTTTGTCATCGGAATATCCTATGTTGTGTTAGCCACAGATTACTGTCAGTTGACAGTAATTAAATTAATGAAAATATGAAAGAATTGTGAAGAGAAAATGCCGTCTTTGGAGACCAGAATCAATATCATATCATTTCGAGGTGAATTTGTCGACACGGACGCCATTTGAGAAATCAATCAAAACCAACACGGTAATTTTGGTAACTTCTGAAATACACACATCAAAAGTGTCTAGGGATCAAGCATTTTTATGCGGATTTCTTGAGATTGAGATGTGGCTTTGGCCCTGGCCTGCTCAGTCGCCAGACTTGAACCCGATTGAGCATGCATGGGATATGCTACAGAGAAGAGCTCTGCCGAATATGGAGGGTATCCAGTCGCAAGAAGACCTTTTTTTGTTGTTGCAACGAACATGGGCGGCCATTCCACAGCGTGATTTGGATGAACTCATTTTGAGTAGGTATGCCAAACCGATTCTTGTGTTGTTAGTGTTCGCGGTAGAAACACGGATTATTAATTGTTTAAGTTACCTAATAAAATTTTAAAGAAAACTGTTATTTCAGTCTTTTTTTCGAACTTTAATGTTAGTGGTTCAAATGTGAAAAATCCCTTTATTAGGAAAATGGCAAATTTCTTTATTAATGCAAAGGTGACTTGGTTTATCGTTACTGTGACAAACGAAAACTTATTGGCTATAACTATATATTATTGGCGAGAGAATTGAACAAGGAGGATGCTCATATACATCCTTACAAAAATTTGCATACCACATTGAATGGCTTCTGTTAATTCGCGTACTGCTTTAAACATGTCTTGATATTTATCTGTAAAGTAAATATGAAAAAATCAGCAAGTGGGACACTAACATCACATTGCTTTAAAGGCAGGTTCCCTTAAAATCGCAAGAATTCTAGACACAACTCCTATTATACCTAATGAGCAAACGGGTTGGTGATGAACTGATGAACAGGGACCAGAATCGCATATGTCCACGTCCAATAAGGTATTGTGCAAACGAATCCAAGTCCGCGGCCTACCTATGTGTTTGTCTGTGATCTTAAGTTCTGAGAGTTTAGTTCTGAGTTTTTGAAAAATTGTCACTTCACCATTATGCACTTTTCATGAAACTTTTGGAATCAAACAAAAAATATTTCTGGATCGGTACGACCATCAAGAAAAAAATAGTACTTCAACCTCAAAAGCTGTTAAAAGGTTAAAACACTACTAGTATCTGGAGTTGCTGATGTCCAGATCCCCATCCAGGTCCCTATCTGATCGATTGCCTATTGAATCATAAAAATACAATTGATTGGACTAAAGACATAGCAGCAGCATTACTTACACACGTCTTCATTCAAATTTCACTTCGTAAAAATCAGTTTCAGTATCATCAACAGCCTTTTATATTCCACTGCTGAATATAGGCTCTCCTTATAAAGGAAGTTTTGATCTACCCTGGAAAGACGGGTTGGTAGTTTAGGGTTTGTTTTAGGAAGTAAATTTTATCTCAAAAAGATATATTTTTAAAAGTGGGACACCAAAATACTTTTGACAAATATCAACTTCGAACTTCAACTTTTGATTACATTTTCAAATTATAGCTCCTTCGTTTGGGTCACAGCAAATCTATATAAGTAGACCATCGTATCAAGATAACTGTAGATTTAAAACAAACACAAATCTAAAAAAAAACTATAAACTTAAACATTTGTGTATTGTATTTGTATTTATTCTTTATTGTACACACTCAACACATAAATATAAAAGAAATACAAGAAAGTGTTATGTACAAAGGCGTGCTTAACCCAAAATTGAGTTTACTTCCTGCAAACCCTGAGTGAATAGAAGATAGCCGAGAAATGTAAGGGCACAGTCAAGCATACTTAACAGAGCAAGAGCCCACGACAGCCAGACCTTCGTTATTTTATAAAGGCTGAAAGTTTTTCTGTGCATGACCCCTATATAGGTAAGAACGACCAGCGACTATAGAGTTTGGGTTGTGGTTACTTTGGCAGATAACAGGTAGTAAAGGTGTATAAAATAGTACCTAACTTTCGTTAAAGTATAAAGCTCAATTTTTTTATATTTTCTTCCGGATAACTTTAGAAATCTCGTCATCCATTGCCGGACACTTATGACAGTTGCTACCCCCTGCCAGACACCCCTAAACCTTAATAAATTATAGTTATACTTTCGTTATAGTATAAAAGCTAAATTTTTACCAATCTGGACATGTCAGAACTGGATCAAATTGAAATGGGACCATTCGGGAAGCACCAGCTTTCAAATAAAAAAAATAATCACCAAAATCGGTTCACCCAGTCGAAAGTTATGATGTAACAAACATAAAAAAAATACAGTCGAATTGAGAACCTCCTCTTTTTTTCGAAGTAGGATAAAATAAATATTAGTAATTATAGACGTTGATTTATAGAGTAGAATATATTGTACATCTTAATACACACATACGATATTTATGCGTATACATATTATTATACATACACATCTGATAGATTAAGGGTCTGGTTATTGTAGGGACAGATAATAATCCCTGGTTCTCTTCCTGAACACACTCAGAGAAGGGCTGGCGCGTATCGCACGCGGTAAGGCATGCTAAAGCTGAGCAGCTGCAACACAAATGCTGCAAATGTATGAAACTGACAATTTCCAAAAATATCTGCCTTCCATGCAGCGCTGCCTTTACTTATATAATGGCACTGCTGTATTCGCTGTAGTAAGTAAAGGTGTCCGACAATAGGTTATTTTTTTAATAAAATAAAGCAAAATTAATCCATGAAAATGAAATTGTACAGAGTAGTAACTTTGTTACTATAGAACCTCTTCCAAAAATAAATTCTAAATGGAAATTGTTTAAGAAAAAAAAACCTAACATATCATGTTTGCTTGTCATTCTCTTTTAGGATTTAGTATATATAGTTAGCATATATTAGGGGAGATCGTTTTTTGTTTTTTCGGAAGACGGTCCCCATTTCATCTCATCCAGATTTTTTATATTTTTTATCATTAATTTCATCACGACGAAGACTTAAAGACTTGAAGACTTATGATATGAAGACTATAAAAACTTGACATTGGCAGAAATAGCTGATCCGAGAGATCCGGCTGGTTGCCATTTCATCAAATGAAGAAGAAGCATATATTAGCGTTTATATAGTTATGTATATTAAGTCTTGGTTCAGGTTTTTTATATAAATGTTTTATTATTCAAACCTATATGTATCTTTTAGGTAAACTAATCAGATAACCAATACCAAACGGGACCATTTTATTGCTTTCTCAAAGTGAACAGGTAATTCAGCATAATGTGTCAAATAGCGCAGTCACTGGTGAAAATCCTAGTATGCTGCGTACAAATGATAGCGAATGTCTTAATAACAATGCTTTACATGATAGAGAATTTGGTAAAAATGACCCTCCAAACATTGCACAATTATACATCATTCTTACTACAGTTGGCGGCATTACTACCAATATGCTGTGTTTTTATTTGTTCATCAAGGCTTAGATGCTTGCTCTGTGGTGGCAGCGGCTTTTGCTTTAACTATGGACGAAGAATGTGCGATTGCTTTTTGACCATCATTACTCTAACAATTATTTACTACATACTCAAGGCTCATAATGGTCTCGATAAAATCAGTAATTTCTTTGGATAACTATATGCTCACTTGAATCAGGATTAGTTATTGTGGGATGCTAGTCCCTCTAGTCCTTCATATGGCGAGTGAGTGATTGAATGCTATTTATTGTGACTTGTTAGGCAGAGTTAGGCTCCTATATTATATTCTGCTAAGTTATAGATCTACTATAGGTATATTTGTATCATCAACTAACCACTGACGACTCATCACACAGGTTTATACCTAGTTTGAGGGTCAGAGGCGATTCGCTGTTTGCCCCATGTATGTTCTTGTATATCAACTGGACATTATGCACTAATTTTGTAAATTACCTAAATAAAGATTTTATTGTTTATTATTATTATTTATCACAATTAAATTTTAAATTCATACTGTAATTTTATGTAGGTCTTATAATTGGTAAGATTCCTTGCTTTTCTTGTTAGGACTGGACTAAACTGAATATCGTTATTTCCAGATACAGCATAAATCATGTGTCGCACAGTGCACGCTGTTCTCCAAACAGGAATATGTGGCGTGCAAATGTTAGTAAGGGTCTTTATGACTGTGCTGCTGATGATAGAGAACGTGATTAGAATGGTCTTGCAGACCATGTACAACTTCATATCCTTCATGCTCCAGATGATATCACTTATACCGATATGTTGCGTGTTCTTAGTAACAGCTAGGCTCGAGTGCTTCGTATGTGGTGGCGGCGGGCCTTGTCCAGTCAACAGGGGAGGAACATGCGACTGCCTCATGTCATTTTTCGCAATCCTCATAATCTTCTTTATATTCAGAGCGACTGGCGTGCTCGATAAGATATTCTATTCGTTGGGCTATGCTAGAACTAAGCCGATCGCACACACCAGATATGTACCGACGCCTGGAGATATCACGGAATGCTCCAGGAATGATACTGACTATACAACGGAACCTGAAACAACCTCGACGACCGAAGAGTATGAACCCTATTATGAAGTGAAAGTTTTAAATGAGACAACCACAACGATAACTACAACTACAATTGGTACAATTAGTACAATTGGTAGTCCAGATAGTTCAAGTATTCAAGATACTCAAGGATCACCGCCGCTCGGATGGCGTCGTTCTAACCATAATTGGACTACTGTATTTTATTACTTGGTTTGAGTAAAATTCTTGTTTTTGGTAATAAATATTATTAAAATACAAGTTTCGTTTGATAGTTGCTACAATCAGTAAGAGCGCTTCTACGTATTGTACCTACAACGTTACATTAGTCATTCCCCTAAATAGGCCGTTAACAGATTAAGTACATTATGTACTCGCCATATCTGGGGTTGATGCGTTATAGTCCAAGACCCCAGAGCGATCAGATATAACTTATTTTCAATAGTGATGGGCCGAATGTACACACATCAAAAGTGTCTAGGGATCAACATATATTTTTGCAATAACTTTTCTCCTGATTGATATTAATTAAAATTTTCTTTAAGGATTCATCAAATAAAGTGTTTTCGTTTGTCACAGTAACGATAAACCAAGTCACCTTTGCATTAATAAAGAAATTTGCCATTTTCCTAATAAAGGGATTTTTGACATTTGAACCACTAACATTAAAGTTCGAAAAAAAGACTGAAATAACAGTTTTCTTTAAAATTTTATTAGGTAACTTAAACAATTAATAATCAGTGTTTCTACCGCGAACACTAACAACACAAGAATCGGTTTGGCATACTCAAAATGAGTTCATCCAAATCACGCTGTGGAATGGCCGCCCATGTTCGTTGCAACAACAAAAAAAGGTCTTCTTGCGACTGGATACCCTCCATATTCGGCAGAGCTCTTCTCTGTAGCATATCCCATGCATGCTCAATCGGGTTCAAGTCTGGCGACTGAGCAGGCCAGGGCCAAAGCCACATCTCAATCTCAAGAAATCCGCATAAAAATGCTTGATCCCTAGACACTTTTGATGTGTGTAGTTTCAACCGAATACGAACTTCGGCCGAACATTCGGTAAAAATTCAAAATTCAGCCGAAGTTCGGTTCTGTTCAGAGCACTTTTTCGGGTACGACAAGTCCTAACTTGTTTACGCGTCAGTCAGTCAGCATACGTTGGAATTGGAATAGTACCAAATTTTTATATGGTCTAGACTTAGAGGTTACTAGAACAAAAAAAGAACGTTATACATATTTCGTTATAGGCATATCAGACAATTATTATTATTACTAAGCCATTTATTCCATAACCTTAATCATATTACATTTACAATGTTGTTAGTTGTTGTTAGTATTTATTTTAATCTTAGTTGGTAGTAATTGTGTTAGTTTTCAGTTGGTTTTGGGATATGGACCCCAGTTTGGGTAAAGGCCTCCTCCAACTCTTTCCATGCTTTTCTGTCCTTAGCCAGCATCATCCAACGTTTTCCTGCAACCTTCCTGATGTCGTCAGCCCACCGTTTTATTGGTCTTCCTACCTTTCTTTTACCTAGTACTGGTCTTTTCCAACGCGTAGTTTCAATGGTCCACCGTCTGTCTGTGTATCGAGAGACATGACCAGCCCAGTTCCACTTTAGTCTCAGTGCGTGTGTAAGTGCATCGGTTACTTTTGTTTTTAGTCTTATGATGTCGCTTCTTATTTTTTGTGTTTTTCTTATCTTTAAGATGCTTCGTTCCATGGCTCTTTGGGTGGTCAATATTTTGTGTTTCACTTTTTCTGTGAAAGTCCAGGTCTGGCAGCTGTACAGTAAGCTTGGTAGTACACAAGTGTCCATTACGATTTTCTTCATGGCTAGATTATAGTCGCCTTTTAAGATTTCTTTTAATGACCAAAACCTGTTCCAGGCTATAGCTATTCTTCTTGTTATTTCTTCTTCGTTACTTGTCTTGCTAAAGGATATTTGCTTCCCCAAGTATATGTAGTTTTCAACATAGTCTATGACTTTTCCTCTCACTTTGATGGGTTGTTTGTCGCTGTTGGTCAATATTTTAGTCTTACTTGCATTCATTTCTAAGCCAGTTTTAGCACTCTCTTGGTCAAGTATTTGCATCATGTGCTCTAGTTCTTTGGGTTTCTCAGCTAGCAGTACGATATCGTCAGCGAACCGTAGATGAGTTAGATGGCGTCCACATATTTTAATTCCTTTTTGTGACCAGTCAATATTCCGAAATATGTTCTCGAGCACTGCGATAAATAGTTTTGGTGATAATGGGTCGCCTTGACGGACGCCTCTTTCTATATTGATCGGTTTTCCTCTAGTTTCTAGTTTTACCTTACTTTGGCTATTCTCGTAGATGTTTTTGAGGGTGTTTACGTATTTTGGGTGTATTCCCACCAAATTCAGGGCATTCCAGATCGAGTTGTGACTAATACTATCAAATGCTTTGCGGTAGTCTATGAACGCCACATACAATGGTCTGTTGAACTCACGGTACTTCTGTATAACTTGTTCTATAGACTGAATGTGGTCGGTAGTGCTGTAACCTGAGCGAAAGCCGGCCTGTTCTACTGGTTGTGCGTTGTCAATATCTGTAGTTATTCGTTTTAGCATTATAGAGGAAAAAAGTTTATACACACTTGCTAGTAGGCTGATTGGTCTGTAATTTCCTATATCCAGTGGGTCGCCTTTTTTAAATATCAATATGATGTCGGATTTGCACCACTGTGATGGTACGGTCTCTGTGTCTATTACCATATTGAATAGTTTCGTGAGGTGTGGTACTAAGATTGGTGCTCCTATCTTGAGGATTTCATTACTAAGTCCGTCTGGCCCTGGACTTTTTTCGTTCTTTAGCCGTTTGATTTGTTCGTACACTTCTTTTTTCTCTATGGGATGTACAGAGCTGCATGTAGGTTCTATCTGCTCGGTATTCATCTGTTCAGGCCTATGGTCGACGTCTCTTTTGTGGTACATATCTTTGTAGAAGTCTGTTGCATGCTCGATTATATCTGGCCTTGATTTTGTTTCCTTTGATTGTTGTTGAAGTTTTTGTATCCATGTTTGGTGAAGGCTTAGATCCTTAAATGCTCTCTTTGTACTTCTGTGTTTGTTTAGGTTTCTTGTTATTACTTGTTGTCTGTGGGCTTGATAATCTCTACGTATAGATTTACTCGTTTCTTTGTATATTTTTCCTAATTCTTGTTTTAAATCAGTGTTCTTATTTTTAGTTTGTATTAGTTCGCTACGTCTTCTAAGGAGTTGTTCTGTATGTTCACTAAATATTCTGTGTTTCTTCTTTTCAGTACATTTACTTATCTCTGAACTGTTTGAAATGATTTTCTCTAGTTTGTTGTAGTAGTTTTGGACATCGATATGGCTATTCAATTCTTCTTCGGATTTTTTCATGTTAAATTTTAAGTTATTTATATATTTGTCAGTCTGTTCTTCAGTTTTTGGTGTGTATTGTGTGTTGTTAAAGTTTTTCCTGCTAGTAGGGGGTAGTTTTAGTTTCATGGTGCCTCGGAGCAGTTTATGGTCTGAAGGGAAGCTTGTGTTGATTACTTCGAAATTTGTAAATAGTTTAGGATTGTTAGTAGTTATGTAGTCTAGATCGTGCTTGGTTTTGTTATCGGGTGACATCCATGTCCACTTTCGAGTATTTCTCTTCTTGAAGAAAGTATTCACTATTGAGAGTTTGTGTTCTAGTGCAAAGTCTATCAGCCTTTCTCCTCTTTGATTCCGCTCTCCATAACCATATTCGCCCATGATTAAGTGCTCATCGCTGCCTGGGCGTCCTATTCGGGCATTGAAATCTCCCATTACTATAATTATTTTGTCTTCAGTCAGCGAGTATGCTCTGTCTAGATCTTGGTAGAAACGGTTGAGATCGTCTTCGCTGGAGTTCTCTGTTGGTGCATACACTTGGATTAGTGAGATCGAAAGTTCTTCAAATATTAGTTGTAAGAGGGCCACTCTTTCTGAGATTCCCTCAAAGTTTTTTATGTTGGTTTTATATAATTTGGAGATGAGAAACCCAACTCCATGTCGCCCTTTTGTTTGGCCAATGTAACACAGAATATAGTCATGGTATTCGTCGATATTACAGCCCAGTCTTTTCACTTCCGACAGCCCAAGGATGTCAAATTTTACCTTTTTAAGTACATGTGTGAGTTCCAAGTATCTTTCTTTGCTAGACAAGGATCTCACGTTGTAGCTGCAGATCTGTAACTTTTTACCTTCATTGTTCAAAGAACAGGCCGCTATCGGAGCTTTAAAATGTTTATCTTTTTCTTTTTGTTCTTGCTCATTTATTTCTTTCTTGTTGTTTGCAGTTGGAGGGTTGTGGTCTAATTTCCCACGATGACCAATCGGCTTGGGAAATGTATTGTTATTTATGTTTATTTTATAGGTGATATTTTGGGGGTTGACATTAAGTTGCTATTGTTTCTGTTCGTTTGAGGGTTGGCCTGTAAAGGAGTTGCTTCTTCCTCTCATCATATCGAATGCATTTATCCTGTTCTCTTTGCTAAAAGCATTGGGTTTCTTGGGCTTGTTTATAGTAGCGGGTGAAGTTGAGTCATCTCTTTTCCGTTTTTCGTTACCCGTGAATCCTTTCTTGACTATAAGCTTGTCATACTTTATAAATGCATAATTGCCATTGTTTCTTTCCTCTATAAGTTTAGGTTGTAGTTCCTTCCTCTTGTCTAATACTTCTTTTGGGTAGTCTTCAGAAATATGAATGGTCTTCAGTTTTTTACTATTTTTTAAAATATCAGATTTTTGCAGATTTGATATATCAGACAATAGTGTCACAATAAACTTTGTCAGAAAGACAGTGAGATCTTTTAACAGAAACTCATTCCTTACTTCAAGCCCTTTGAAGAAATCACAATAAAAGGTCAGCTCTACCTGCTTATGTATATCCGAAGTAATACCTAACATTACGATATTTTCCCGAGTACGTGGTCAAAGAAGAAGTTCAAGTAGGTAAGTAATTTGTTCTAATATGAACACTAAGCGGATGTAATTAAAATATGGGCTTGATAGACGTTTTCCTGGCATTGAAGAAGACAAATATTACAGCCTATATAGGAACATTGTTGAATCTGCACCACAAAATGTTTTTTGCACCAGATGGTTTTCCAATGATAAGACGTACATTTCTAGCACAATTTAAAAGAAGGAGCAACGGTATTGAGAGTTCGTTTAATTAAAACAACGAATAAAAGCATATGACTTATTAATAAATAATAACTTACACAATAACCGATGTAGGTAAATGTAATTCTAAAATACTTAGTAGTAGATATCTTTAAACCTTGTGTGTATGTTTATTTTCTTCGCCAGATTGAGTACCTACCTATTGCCACATTTTACAGCATAAAGTTTCATTCATTTCGGCTAAATTGAAGTGCACATCGATCTTTTGTGTGATAGACTCCTACTTGGTGTTTTTGTATCCCAAATTAACTAATAATTTATCGAGAACTCCGAACGTTTTTAATAAGTAGAATGTCAGAGCGACGCACAGGAAGCTCAATAGGCATTGGCCGATTCCTCCATTGGCACCCGGACATCCCGTACAGCCGCCACACATCAAACACCTAAGTTTCGATGTGCAGATAAATATGCAGCATATCGGTAATATGGATAACAACTGTAGTATTGTCGATATTAAGTTGTATATGGTTGTAAGTATTAGCCTTACAGTATTTTCAAGCATTAACATGATTGTAACTAGAATTCTCATTAATATTTGTACTAAACATAATAAAGTTTGCATCAGTATTTGCAGTGTTCGACACATAATTTAAAGTACCTGTAAAAAAATAAATCATTTAAAACAAAGGGAAACCGAACAGACGATAAGTGACTATCTTAATATACCTTAAGAATACCTACAATTCAAGTGTCAGTCACTCAGTCTGTTGCTTGCTGACCTTTGTAGTAAGTCTGCTAAAGCGACAATTTTCTTGAAAAGTGTGCAGTGCAACTTATCAAAGAGAGGGGAATAAAAATTTGGCGAAAGATGGTAAGTCTTATCAATTCTTACACACTTCCACACAATAAATATCGTGAAACATGCAGAATAACGCTACGTATATCCCTGCTACCCGCTTGGCGGACCGAGAGATTTCTAAACCTCTTTCGGTCCCGCTCTGCCATCTCCTTTGCAAGCATGACTTGTTCGCAAAAGGAGACATCGGAGTTTCTCGCAGTCTCGCTCCTTACCATAGCATAGGTAGGAGAGGGTCCCATAATTTCTCTCAAGCCAATTCTCCATAACGGCATGCATATCTGGTTGTGCCCTATGGACTACCGGAATGTTTACTAATGTTATTATTTAAAATTATGTAAACGTAATGCAATTGAGAAGTTTTATTCCGATTTAGAATCCACTATAGCGAAGATACCTGGTAGAGAGCTATTAGTCATTCTAGGGGACTTGAACGCTAAGAACGGCGAAAACGCCCACCAATTAGGCGGGTGTGCAGGGAGATATGGACTCGGCAAGCAGAATGAAAGGGGAGAATGGTTAATACAATTTCCTTCAGAAAATGACTTGCTGATCGTAAATAGCCTTTTTCAGCACCATCCTCGAAGATTTTACACCTGGATATCGCCTGGTGGAGAAACCCGCAACCAGATAGATTATATCATGGTTCGATCGCGATGGAGATCATCTATTACAAATGCCCACACACTACCTGGTGCTGATTGCGGGTCTGACCACCAACTTTTGATTACCTAACTGAGACTAATGCTGACAGCGGCCAGAGTCATTGCGAAGCCGACTAGGCTCGAGGTGAGCGACGCTCGAGAGTTTTGTTCGAAGGTTGAGGAAAAATGGCCGGGGTGGTCTGACGCGGACTTGACCAGGGACTCACCTGATGCATTGTGGGATCGAGCTAAGACACTCATTGCTATATCTGTGTCTGAAACCACACAACCAACTGCAACCCGCAAAAGACAACACTGGGTGAAAGATGCTACCTTTAGACTTGTCGAAGAACGTCGGAGGATGAAGGCAGCAGGAAATAACACCAAGGATCTCAATATGATTTCAGCAGAGATACAACGCAGATGCAAACAAGATCATAACACATACCTGAACAACATATGCAAGGAAGTTGAAACTCATGCTGACAAATACGAAACAAGGGACCTGCACCACAAGATTCGCCGCATAACTAAATCTTTGCCAACCAAAACTTGGGCCATCGAAGACCAGACTGTCCAAGTGGTCACTGAACTGGAAAAAATTTCGACAGCTTGGAGGAATTACTGTCAGTCCTTGTTCCTGGACATTCAGTCGCGAAGCTGTAGACCAGCGGAGACTGGGAGTGACATGTGTGACCCCTTATTCTGAAGTCAGAAATAAGAGCCGCTATTCAACACCTAAAAAATGGCAAAGCCACAGGGATAGACGATATTCCAATTGAAACCATACGAGCATTGGGAGAACGTGGCGTTGACATCTTTCACGCCATTTGTAATAGGATATGGCTTACAGGAAAATGGCCCTCTGAATGGGCACACACAGTGTTTATTCCTCTTCACAAGAAGGGTTCCACGAAGAAGTGTAGCAACTTTCGACTTATAGCTCTTTTTTTTTATGGGACTAATCCCGCCCACACGCCCACCACTGTAACTCCTGTACACCAGGATCAACAGCGGTGACCCACGAAAACACCGAGTTATGACACTCGGGAAGTCCCAGGAAAAATTTAACTGTCTTGGAACCCGCAACGAAATTAATCAGAAGAAAACTAGAGGAGTTGGAAATATAATAAGTCCACTTCCCTCCTTAGCAAAGCGGGAGACAAAATGGAGTCAAAATTTGGCAGACGCCTTTTTCAAACCGGGAAGCACCACGGATAAAAATATAAATATAGCTCACTTAGGACCCATAGGTCCTAAGTGAGCTATATTTGATTTCTATAGTATGTATGGCAGAATCGCTTAAACGCACGGAAATTCACCGCAGTTGACACAAGATCCCCATAATATACTACCCCAGACGTCATTTGTAAGCTATTTAGCATCATGTTACGTTCATTGTACCAAAGACTACATTCCCAGAGGATATGATGAGCCGACTGTTCACAGCTAGAATCAGGTGTTGAGCATTGACACAATGGTGAATCGACTAATTTAAATGAGTATAGTTTGCTCTTAAAGTTACCGTGGCCTGTAAGAAATTGAGCGACACAGTGATCTACCTCGAGCCATGTCCTTGACAACCGTTCGCGAACAGATGGAAAGAACTGGTAGAGGGGGCGCCCCTTAGATGATTCGTCCCATCGTTGCTGCCATTCATCCAAGAGGTCGTTATAGACATTGGATTGCTGTTGAAACAACCTTATGATTTTACCGCGGTCTCGTATGCCCAAAAAATCGCATTCCATGTTTTGTAGTGTGGAATAGTACATGGCTGCACGTCTTTGCACCTCGAGATCGACCGGAAGAACACCTGCCAACACCGGTAAAGCCTCAGTGCTAACCGTCCTATATGCCTTGCACAAGAAAATCAATGCAGGTCGTTGGCCTTGTAACGGTTTACGACGGACAGCACCTACAGTCGCCCTATCTGGCCATACAGGAGCACCATAGCAAATAGAACCCAAATAAGTAGCTCCATATATGATCTTTAGTGTATTATATGACAGACCCCATGTCGCAGTTGATATCCTCGTCAGTGCAAAGAAACTCTTTTTAGACTTTTCATTAACTGTTCTAATATGTTCAATAAATGAAAAATTTCTTTCTAAAACCAATCCTAAATAACAAACCGAGGTTTTATTTTTAATAGTAACATTCTCAAATTTAATACACGGCGGTGATTTGAGGTTACCTTTCAGAAGTAGCTGGAAGGTTTTTTTTGGTGCAAACGTCAACCGATTACGCCCACCCCACCGAGATATTAAGTCCAAACATTCACTGGCCAGCCTCTCAAGCCCCGTTCTAGTGTCCGACTCTATCAATAACAAACCGTCGTCCGCGTACGCATTCAGGGTACATCCGGACGGCACAGGCATTGCCAGAAAATCGTCGAAGCCTATGTTCCACAAGTATGGTCCTAGGACTGACCCTTGAGGACTACCCATCGTAAGCGCCTTCCGACACAGAATGATGCCCAAGTCTCAATTTAGTAGTACCTTGTAAGAAGTACGAGGAGATAAGGGAATAAATATTTTTAAAGCAACCTCTTAATTTTAATTTTAGCAATAGCATGGGCCACCACGCATTGTCAAAGGCGCCAGATATATCTAAGCAGATGCCTAAAACGTATTGAAAACTTGACTCGGTGACAGTTTTCCTTACAGATATAACCGCATCAGTTGTCAATTTTCCCAACGTAAAGCCGAATTGTCTATCATGAAAGATAGAAGTCGTGGTACTACAAGACGCTCTAAAAGCTTTCCCAGCGATGGTAACAGTGTTATGGGTCGATAGGATTTAGGATCGTCCGGCGGCTTATCGCCGCTTTTTGGTATTATTTGAATATTACCGCACCGCCAAAAACTAGGAAATACTCCTTCCGCAATGCAACGTTTAAAAACTGTTAAAACCGTATCACCCGAAAGTTTACAAGCTTCTTTTATCATTTTGTTTCATATTTTATCCCGAAGCCTTATTTAGTGGTAATGACCTAACAATACTGAGGAATTCGTCTGAAGATGGTAAGTCAGACATTGGAGACAATGGTGGTTCAATAGCCCACTGCCTAAGTTGTCGGTGATAATCCGTGTCATCCTCCGGCCGATCGTCAGGCACAAGTGATTCTAAAAGATATTATGTGGCAGTGGTGGATTTACCACTAGGCTGAGTAGGCTGGAGCCTAGGGCGGCGAATTTTAGGGGGCGGCAAATTTAGTCGGTTTTGTTTTTATCATGAAAAAGTACATTATCTATACTAATATTATAAAGCTGCAGAGTTTGTTTGTTTGTTTGTTTGTTTGAACGCGCTAATCTCAGGATCTACTGGTCCGATTTGAAAAATTCTTTCAGTGTCGGATAGTCCATTTATCGAGGAGCCTTATAGGCTATATTTTATTTTAAAAAAAATTTGAGATCCGTAAGAAAATTGCTATTTTGTAACCCAAGGTGAGAACTCAAAAACCTATTTTTGCGTGCGCTGCAAAAAGTATTGACAATAGAACAAAATCATGTATTACGGGTTTGTAGGTCCCATTAAGATCTACAAAAAAGTCCGCGAGAGCATATATCTAACTATCATGGTTTAGTCACAATAACCGCTTTTGTGTTCAAAAAAATTATTAAATCGTCTGAAGAAAGAAACTACTTTATATGTGTATCGTAATATTAATCCTTATCTAAATAAAGCATTATGTTATCAAGGATATTTATGTAGAAGTAAAATACTTTTTGTTTCATCCCATTCGGACATTTCGTTTAGAAGTTATCACGAGTATAAGACGCTAAGAGTTGGTACCTATTATTGAGTTATTTGCCAAAGAGTTTTTATCAACATAAGACCTAATATTAGTCTTTATCCAAATAAATGTGTTGTTGATTATGAGTATTAGATCTTAGAAGAGTATAATAAATACATCTATACTAATATATAAAGCTGAAGAGTTTTTGTTTGTTTGAACGCGCTAATCTCAGGAACTACTGGTCCAATTTCACCTTTTATGATGTTCTTTTGTTTGAAAAAGTTCTTTCAGTGTTAGATAGCCCGTTTATCGAGGAAGTTTATCGAGTTTATCTATATCATCACGCTATGACCAATAGGAGCGGAGCACCAATGAAGAATGGGGGAAAATTATTACGCTACGGGCAACAGAAGACGCGAATGACATTGCGTGGGCCAGCTATCCATACTTATATTATAAATGCGAAATTAACTCTGTCTGTCTTGCTTTCACGGTCAAACCGCTGCACCGATTTGAATGAAATTAATTTATTTACACAGATAGTCTAGAGCCTGAGAAAGGACATAGGCTACTTTTTAATGCGAAAAAGGGGTTGTAAGGGGTTTAAAAGGGGGATGAAAGGTTGTTCTGGGGGTTCACTCGCCACACGCCTGCGCGTTACCTACGTCGGGCGTCTTGACAACGAATAAACAAGGCTGTCACAATCATAAAAAATATTTCACTTTTTCAATGAAGACCTAAATATTAAGATATTAAGCATATATTCGTCAATCTGATTTGTATGTTCATTATATTAATAGAAATAAATAAGCCAAATTAATATAATTAATTAACAGCGTTTCTTAACTTCAAAATTCTCTACAGAAGTATCGTCATTATACGCTAGCTGTTGGTTAGATATGAATGAAAATGTCATTTAAAGTTTGTAAAAATTTTACCCTCGAGGGGTAAAATAGCAACAGGAGATGGCAGTTTGTATAGAAATATGTAAGGTTTGTGAGTTAGTTTGCGACAGAGACAAAATATGTATTAGAGCTATTCTGATATGACATTTACGGCGTTATCACGGAAAAGATAGTATGCCAACTGACAGTAACGACATGATTACACTGAGACGTGGGTTCTGGTTTAAGATAGCACAGATGATTTAAAAATAATTTCGATCCTGATCTGCTGACTAATGAGATAGTTATCAATTAAACGAACGGATCATGTCAGGCGTGGAGGGAGATGTTGTCGAATACTTAAAGTCTTTAGAAATATCAGGAGTGCCTTCCCATAAGTTGAGGGTGCAAGTTAATGTTCCAGTACTATTAAATGAGGTATCTTGAGCGCCAAAGCAATGTAATAGTACATGGCTAAATATTACACAACTGGGGTACAATATTGTAAAAACTACAATCATGACGCATGGAATGGCAAAAGAAGATAATGTTTTAATTCCACGTATTCCAATAATTCCAATTTATTTGACATTTTAATTTAAAAGAATGCAGTTTCCGCTGAATGCATGAAAACAGCATTTCCAATAACAATATTAACAAAACCCAAGGACAGATGCTTAAAGATACAGTAATTCTTTTTCTCATGGGCAGCATACTCACGTACCTATATCAAATCCGCAAAATCTCCATATTTTGGCAAAATATGGCAAAAGAAAAAACGTAGTTATTAAAATTGTACTTTTTTTTTTTTGAAGCTGCCAAAGTGACTATGGTCAGCCTGATGAAAAACTCAAGCAGAATCCAACAGTGGGGGCAACCATACTCACTGGGAAAGCAGACAATGCAGAATTGCGTCCCACACTATGACGGCTTAGTGAGATGCTTTTTCACGCCCCACTTAATTTACGCCCCACTTAAAGGGCCCGGGATCACAGTAGGAGAGAAACACTTGCGCTGTAAGTCAGTACCAGTTTTTAGCTGCTCGGCACAGGAAGGATGAACCAAACCGTTTGGTTCGAGAGTGAACATGTTATTCTGCAGAGGAAGGGAGAAGGGGGACCAGTTGGAAGAGCTCCTCAGAATACTTCCAATAGTGTGGGCTACAGGACTGAACCCTGAGGTACGCTAGCGTTTACATCCAGAACATCAGAGGCCGTGCCGTCGCAAAGGCCAATAATGCGGCGCTGATGAAGAAAAGCGTCAATCCAGTGACATAGTCTAGGAGGCAGACCGAATGCCGAGAGCTTGGAGAGAAGCGAGCGGTGCTAGACCCGGTCGAAGGCCTTGGCCATGTTAAATGTCTCATATAAACACTTTATAATTTATGTACATATATAAATACTTAAATAAGTTTTTAATAGTAAAACCTGTGTGTCTTATTTGTAAAAAACATCGAGTGGTGTCGTGGGACATCAGATAGAAATGAGTTCCATATCAAAAATACAGATGGCGCTATACTAAATTTTTAGTTTTCACAAAATTGTCTTAACCCCTTTATTTTATTTAAACTGATTTATAAAAATATATAAAAGTTCTATGCGAGGTAAAGAAAATAAAACTATTCAGGTACCGATACATTTTGTATTATGATTTTATATCGATAAAAATCTATACTTATAATAAAAATGTAACAGGTCAAATTCTGTACATTAAAGATATTTTGAATTTTTTTTTTGGAGGACTCTCTATTATCGATACAGAAGCCAAAACTGTATTTTTTTAAATTTTTGTCTGTCTGTCTGTCTGTCTGTCCGTCTGTCTGTCTGTCTGTCTGTCTGTCTGTCTGTCTGTATCTTGGCCGCGCATCACGCCAAAACTACTGAACGGATTTAAATGAAACTTGGCATGATTTGAGTTCATACTACGAGGTAGGACATAGGATACTTTTTATCCCAAAATTCAGCACGGTATCCTGGAGAGAGGGGATGAAAGTCAAAATATGTACTTAGTTGTAATTCAATAACACATAGTCCGATTTCATTCATTCTTTTTTTGCTAGAAAGAAAAATAATAAAAGATAACGGGAAAAGTCTTTTTTTTTGTCCGCGACTGTACACTGCCTGTGGGAAGCTGAGACAGATATGTAAATATGGCGGTACGAAGTTCGCCGGGTCATCTATCTATACTTATAATAAAAATGTAACAGGTCAAATTCTGTACATTAAAGATATTTTGAATTTTTTTTTTGGAGGACTCTCTATTATCGATACAGAAGCCAAAACTGTATTTTTTTTAATTTTTGTCTGTCTGTCTGTCCGTCTGTCTGTCTGTCTGTCTGTCTGTCTGTATCTTGGCCGCGCATCACGCCAAAGCTACTGAACGGATTTAAATGAAACTTGGCATGATTTGAGTTCATACTACGAGGTAGGACATAGGATACTTTTTATCCCAAAATTCAGCACGGTATCCTGGAGAGAGGGGATGAAAGTCAAAATATGTACTTAGTTGTAATTCAATAACACATAGTCCGATTTCATTCATTCTTTTTTTGCTAGAAAGAAAAAAATAAAAGATAACGGGAAAAGTCTTTTTTTTTTGTCCGCGACTGTACACTGTCTGTGGGAAGCTGAGACAGATATGTAAATATGGCGGTACGAAGTTCGCCGGGTCAGCTAGTCCTACCTATATTAATAACGCGAAAGTTTGTTAGTATGGATGGATGGATGTTTGTTACTCTTTCACACAAAAACTACTTAACGGATTTGGATAAAACTTTACAGTAATATAGCTTATACATCAGAATAACACATAAGCTACTATTTGCAGTGATAACCGACATACACGCGGGCGAAGCCGCGGGCAACAGCTAGTTATATTATAAACGGAGAAAAGAAGTCTTGACAGTTTAACAAAAAAGAAACAATGTATTATGCAGTGTACTAACTTTAATTATATTTGAAAAATTACTAAACGCTTAGTAAAATATTTCTTTGTAAATATGGGTTTTAAAACTTCTCAATAGCAGTTCACTATTCCTATTTAAATACTAATTTATATTTATTATAAATTGGTATTTAAATTGTAATATTGAATAAGTATTACGACCAGGTGAAAAGGGGGGCGCGGCGCATTCTAGGACCCCATGCCGCCCTCAGTAGTGTTAAGAAAAATGTTAGTCAAAATTTAGGATTATTTTTCATTTTTCTTACGTCGACGTCCTAGAATCACTTCACCGCGCAGTGGCGAATTAGGTTTGAGTAGAAATCTCCATTCCTGGTCCTTTCCAGCGCCTCTTTCTGCGCGATGTCATCTTCGCAGATAGAAGCAGGTAAAACATCTGCCGCTATCGACCACGTTGCGTAACACGGTTGGCATCGAGAGATGTTCTCCTTTAACTGCAATGAGTATCAAACGCTGCGAAACCTAAGGACTGGCACAGCAAATCGTGCTGCCGCCCTGCCCCCTCGAGAGACCGGCTGGAGAGTCTTCACGGTAACAAAGCCATCGCGCGGAGTCTCCAGTGGGACTCAGGCGGAGGCCGAAAGCCGTTTTCCGCCCGGAAGTTAGCCGCCCGCTGATAAACTTCGGTGAGCACTTCCGTCACCAAATCCGGGGAAGTTCCAGCCAAGGCGCACGCCGCCTCGATTAACACGGCGCGGTAAGCGCGTATGGCTCTGACCGTCAAAATCCTCTTGAGGGCGCCAGAGGCGTGCTCTATTCTGGGCGGTCAGAGCCGCCACCCACACCGGTGCACCATACAGTACAGCGCCATTGAATGGAGAACCCCGGGTACAGTTGTCTTGTAGCGACGCTGCCCCCACCCGGGGGGCGGACCACGACGGGGCCCATGCAACAGTAGGGTCTCCGTCTTCTCCAATGCCACCCGTAAGCCCAGCGCCTCAATTTGTCCAACCACCAAAGTGTCATCGGCGTAACAAATTAGGCATAGCCCGGAGGAAGAGACGACCTCGAAGGACCCAGTCGTATCCCCCATCCACAGGAGTGATCCAAGGACAGATCTTTGCGGAACACCGCACAACATGGGCCGCCGCCTTAAGATGCCGTCTCGGTCATCGTATATGACGGTGTGCTCCTCTAAATAGTCTGCTACTAGCCGCCTCAGGTACTCTGGCACCCCGTGGTAGTGGACTGTTTCCCTGATGCAACTTAAGTGCAGACTATAGTATGCATTGGCGATATCCAGCGACAACGGCAACACCACGCCGCCAAATCACGGCCCTCAGACGCAACACAACGTCGACTGTCGAACCTCGAAAACCGAATTGGGCGTACGACAGATCGGGAGGCCCATCTCGCAGAGGTGCTGGACGATGCGGGCAGAGAGGATTCTCTTAAACTGTTTGCCCACCTTATCCAGCAACGCAATGGGGCTATAGGCCGCGACCGAATCAGTAGGGCGTCCCGGCTTCTATTGGCAGGACTTGACAAAACTAGGACCAAGACACGGGCTTGTGTCTGGGGGTAGTGGTCTTGTCACGGCTCCTATCGCTGCATACGTGACGGGTGGAACTCCATTCACGTTATTTTTATTGATTGCGGCTAGGAGGCTATTAACGTGGATGTGTTTTCCACCTGTGTTGTACGGAAACGAATTCAACCACTTTCTTCACTTGCAGAAACTGGTTGAAATCCAACTCTTCAGCTCAACTAAAGTAAACTAAATTCCAAATAAAGAATTATTATTATTAAATAACTTCCTAGCTGGGCTGAAGAGTTGAGTTTTGTTGAGTTGAGCTGAGTCTCCTAAATAAGGGCCCGATGGCGTAGATGACGGTAATTGTAAATCTGTGCAATTAAGGCAATAACGATGAACGGTTTCGGTAGGCGAGAAAGGTCAGCTCTACCTGGTCATGTATATTGGAGGCTATCGGAGATAATACGCAACATTACCGCCGTCCGAAAAATTAAAAAGTGTTAACGTTGTGAATTGGGATCTAATCACGATAGGTAATAGTTAGGTAGGTACTTTATGAATACCTGTAATTGTAAGTGTTCAATTTTGTGGACTTTGTTTTATAATATGTAGTGATAGTGATTTACCTTCTTCACTATAAGTAAATTAAATAACTCAATTTAGTTTGAATTTACTACTTGTAGTAAAGTATCAATATGATTATAAATTTTAAGTACTTAGTAAATTCAAGATATCAAACAGTAACAAACATTGTGACAGCAATGTTTGAAGGTTAGTGAAAACTGTATGTATTACAGATAATAAAAAATATAATATTTTTAATTACATTAGTTGGCGTTCCGTTGGGGGCACAAACGTGTAAAGTTGGGGGACACAATCGTTTAGCAGTGGACGGGCATAGGTTGATTTAAAAAGAAAGATTTTTTTTACTATGATTGTATGTACAAGCTTGTATGTAATAGCATGTGCTATTGGACTTAACTAGTTCTAACGAGAATCCAATAACATATAGTAAATTCATTATGAGAAAGTGAGTTAGGGTAATTTATAAGGCTATGGGCGGCATCGCGACATCGACAGTTGCTTTATCGCGCTTGCATTGTCTTGCGAGGAAATCGTCTGACTAGATAAGCCGTCGGAACACTCGGAACGGATCCAGGTATGTATTTCTAAGAGGATCTGATACATGAAAACACGCTCGTGAACGCCTGAATGTCTGATGCCACCACAAGGGCGACCACGTGAGGATAACATAGAGTTATTATAGATAGAGCAGGGGAGCCAGGCCTCCAGTCGTCCATCAGTTAGAAAGAGAGAGACGATCGCGGTACCTATCTGTCTCTCTCTACTGACGCATGCGCAGTTAGCGCGGAAAAGCAGCATAGCAGAACGATTCGACGGTTAATTGTTGTGATGGGATTACCATTATTAGTTCTTAACTGCGCATGCGTCGGTAGAGAAAGACAGATTAGGTATCGCGATCTTCTCTCTCTTTTTAACCGTTGGACGTTTCCGCTTACAGGCAGCCGTATGTCTTCCCCACTCTATCCATAATAGCTCTATGGAGGACAAACCGAAGCAAATTCCCTGACCGAGAGCAGTACCTATATTAGTACTGCTCGAAAGGCACGATGAACGCAGATAGCTCGGGTTAATTTAAAGAGGTGATTTTAAATGAATGCTTGTTGTGCCTCCCACACACCATGCCGCCGCGACGACTCATTTTCACGACAAGGCCGTTGGCACTGCAACCCGCTGACATGTAGTAGGAGGCCACAGCATGAATATGATGATGATCGCTAAACTTAATAAATTGTTAGTCTCCTTAAAAATGTTCAATTTCGTGACAAAAAGTATTCTTTGCTCTTCCTTAGGTCATATCTAAATGACAGTTTATTGGATACTGTACAAGCTATGTTCGCTTGTTTTGCAATCTTCAATTCTTATTTTTGTGATAAAAAGTAGCAGATATTATCTTAAGATAGCAACACCTTCACATTTTCGAACGATGTAATCGACAATGGAATGCCTATCCTATACTCCAATTACTCCAGACTGCGGTCAGGCCGTCGCAATAGCTGAACTGCCGTAATCTTGGCCCTCCCGATGGTTGCTCCTCATGGATATCACTCGAGTTAATAGACTATAAGTATTCTCATTTCACCTTGGTGATATCACCCAGGTGAAAAAATTCGACTTCACCGGTGGCCTTATAATTGTGATGAACAAAGGCGACTTTTTAACCGACTTCCAAAAGATGGGGGTTCTCAATTTCATCGGTTATTTTTTTTAATGTAGGTATGTACTACACTGATTACTCCGTCAATAGGCTATTTGACTGTTTTTTGCAAATCGTTTTAAATTATTCTTTATTACGTAATAAGCACACTGCGTTAATATTTTGCGGAATTTCTACTGTATTAAGAAATAAAATTTAAGATAAAGTTCAAGTTTGACAACCGCGTCAAAAAACGACATTTCTTTAATGGCGCTGGTCACATGATACGTGTGACGTCACACGCTAGTAAACAAATTCACAAAACGCGAACAATACTCAGTCGAGGCATTTTTCGTTTACTAGCGTGTGACGTCACCAGAGTTGCAACAAATCACAAGGCGTTCACGTCGCAGAAAATATTTCAAAAAATTGTTACTGTTGTTGTGAAAAATTCATAGTGAAATATGTCTTTTTAGGCTATTATCTGATGGGATGACCACAATCCATAGTTTATTTTCAATATTGTCAAATAGCCTATTGTGGACTGATTTTGAAAATTCTTTTTGTATTCGAAAGGGTATGAATATATCTTAATATGGGACACCATATTAAGATCTGATGATGGGATCCCAAGGAAATCGAAGGAAACCCTCAAATTTGTTAGGCACGTACTATGTTTTTCATATATTTTCTAAAGGTATTACAGTATTTACATTTGGTAGTCATCAGTTCATGATGATGAGCTGACCTTAACGGTTAGGAGTTTGAAGATAAATCTTTAAATGTCATGTGTACCTATGTGTTACCTTTAGTGGTATTCTTTCAAGTTATTTAGGTGAAATGATGATGAGAGACTTGAGAAAGACTAAAAACCGTAAAATAAAATAAAACTTCGTTTAAAAACCGACTTCAAAATCTATGAAGTATAAAATAACTTAATAACGATTTAATTAGATCCACCTCATATGCTCCTGTTACCTGTTATGTCGACTTTAAAAAGTCTAAAGTCATAAAAGCACTAAGTTTAACGTGTCATGAAAAGTCGGCATAAAGGGAATAAATGTATGGAATTTCAGTAAAGTTGACGAAAGTCGGCACAAAGTTCATTACCCGAAGCTGATAGCTTATGGTACACAAATTGTGTAATGAACATTAAACTTAACTTAAATTCTGCTCAAAGTTGTTACAAATGCAATAACAAAACGCATTCCCACGTTTTCCAAACATGTCATGCAATTATGCATTGAAGTCTACTTAGTCTGAAAACTAGATGGCGTTGTGTCAGATTGCCGAAAATATTATACATTACTAGCTGATCCGGCAAACGTTGCTTTGCCATAAAAAAAATTTGGGGTATAAAAAATTGATGTTGGTCGATTCTCAGACCTACCCGAAATGCACACCAAATTTCATAAAAATCGGTCCAGCCGTTTCAGAGGAGTATGGTAATTAACATTGTGACACGAGAATTTTATATATAAGATTTTAAAATTTATATTGCTTAAGTATACTCTAAGATATATTGCATAAAAAACAATAAATAATCAAAGGGATCAAGAATAATCTTGTCGACAACAATGACAACTCATTTGTGATCCATGTACTAACTTTTTAACGCAATATTGTAAAAATATGGGAATTTAAAATATTATAGTCAGTGATATTAGCACCCAAATAAATACAAAAATAATCCATATCATAAGATACGCACCAGCACTCGTCCTTTGAAAGTTTTAATTACTTAGTGCGCGAGTCTAGAAAGGCTGAAGGATCCATAATATAAAATTGTAATAAAATAAAACAATAATTTAAATCAAAATGCTTTAATGAAATTAACATAAATATCATACCACACGATACTAAATTATGAAATAATATAACGTTACAATAACATTAGAAGCAACGGTGCAGTGAAACGAAACGACATTTTATTCCGATCTCCGCGCTACAAGTTAACGAAGCATACAATATTGTGTATATCTACGAAATGTACATATAGCAAAGTTGAAAGGTCGCAAATCACTAACACTAAGCTAAGAACATTTAAAGCTATAATTGAGTTTTACAAAACACATTACTATATTAATATTAAGAAAAGTGGATTTGAAAATAATTTGTATGGAACAATATAATTTTACTTACTAGACTCATTCCAATATTAAATCCAAAAATAAAAGAAAACAACGGGATTGGACAGATTTTAAATCAATGTATGTTTGTGTGAATTTAATTTGAATTAAAGAAGTGAATTTAATGTGAACTAAAGGATTTTGTGTCAAGTTATTTTGGACTTTGTATTTTGGTATGCGCTTAGAGCCTGTAGGCCTGCCTCATCATCAAATCGAAATAGCAGTCGTTGTCGATTGACACGCTGATACCACTGTAGTAGTTCATAAATTCCTCGAGGGTCACCTGTCATGAAAACAAAAAAATATTTAGTGACTACTTAATATAGTTTGATGGTTCGATCATATATCACCTACAGTCCTTAAAATATAGCTTAATCTCTGTGACACATGGCTTCGATGGCTACGAAACCGAAAAATGACTAGGAACAAGCGATTTTACTTTGTATTACCTTTTTTTTTACGCGGGGAATGCTTTTCGCACCATACCCTGCGTCGGGGACACGAAGGGCGTGTGTGGGACTCCCGGCGAACCGGTCTACCCACTTAACCACCGCGGCAGCCAATCAATGCTGGCGGTGAAAGGTTTCGTCCGATCTGCCCGACCAGGATTTGACGCTCGGACTACCACGCAGGGCAGTCCTGAGTTCCGGTTGGATCCGCAGTGGTGGCATTGTGGCGTAGCCTCACGTCCGATCCTGTTCAGGTACTCACCGAAGCAACCGTGCCCGGTGAGCACCTGAGGTAATTGGTAGGTGACACAGTCGGTCCTCCCTACCCAAGCTTCGAAGTTCGGCAGAACGGCTCCAAAAGCGCGTTGGCTGGCACAGCCCTGGATTTCGAGCCGTGCCCGCCAAACGCGCAGAGCTTGCGTAAGCGCGTTCCGCCGTAGCTCCCGTAGCATTCCGGGCTTATGGTATTACCTATATTTTCATTCTTTACGTGTCAATTTTATTACAAATGAAGTGCAACTCATTATAAATTTAAAAATTCACACTAGTGACAACTGGCACAGTTCAAGCTATATTTTAAGGACTATATTTTGCACACATAGGCAGTGGAAAGATTTTTTTCGACGCTTACAGATTTTTTATAGTCTATATAGAGTTTTAACGTGCTAAGAACGGGTGTTATAATCTTGTATTACTACATATAAGTATCTTTTTGTAACACTTAGGCCATGTTCAGATGATGAGCGCTCAACGCGCGTTTTGCTAAAACGCTCGTTTATAACTACATGTAATTTAATAATTCTAGGAGTACACATGCTAACCCGCGTTTCTAGAATGAAATTACATGTAGTTGTAAACGCGCGTTAGCAAAATTTGCGTTGAGCGCTCATCATCCGAAAATGGCCTTAAATAAGCAAAGATTACAAAAAGAGCAACTCAATACAATGGGCGTACCGAGGGTAGGCAGGAGAGCACAGCTGCAAGTTCTATGCTTACATTGTTAGTATTAAAATTAAAATTACAGTTATTTATTTCCCTCTGAACTAATTGAAACGCCCGTTGAATGGCACTTACACAGAGTGCCAATACTTTGTGCGTATAATAAGAGTATTAATATAGTAGCATATTTTTCTTTTTCATAAACAACTGTGTCTTTGTTTGATAATTTAACTGTATGAAATAAAAAAGAATATTAGCTACGAATGTTAATAATTCTTGTAGACTGCCTCGTTGGTCTAGTGGTTAGCGTAAGCGACTGCGGATCAAGAGATCACGGGTACGATTCCCGGGTCGGACTGCTGTTGGGTTTTTCTTACAAGAAATTCTTAGTAGCAGCCCGCAGTGTGGAAGATGGCGGTGTTTCCCGCCCGTGCCTCGGAGAGCACGTTAAGCCGTCGGTCCCGGTTGTCATGAACATCTATGGATATCGTTATTGGGAAGTCAGTGCCCTCAAATATACTGACAACTAGTTCAACCTTCGAATTAAGTTCACCCTCAGGGTTGCGCTCAGGTCCGATGCCAGTCGCTCCGTGTAAAAACTGATATTCAGGTAAAACCGGTTGAACTAGTAGCCGACCCCAAATCTTGGGAATAATAAAGGCTAAGAAGAAGTTAATAATTATTGTATTTTCTTTACCGTTCCATCTGCGTCGCCGTCAGGCTCGAAGTTAGCCAAGAACTTGCTCATTATCAAGTCCCCTGTTTCCTCACCGCTCATATACCTAAATCATATAAACAAAGAAAACACATCTTAATTTGAAATAGTAATTAATGAGTAGCAAGTCAAACTCTTGAAAACGACGGAGAAGTTTTTCAATTTGTGTGTTTCTTAAGTTTTATAAACAGACAGAAAATACCAAACAAATGGCGAGATTCAAAAGTTGCATTTGGCTATATAGCTATTAGCGTATCTAATGTTATCACAGCAATACTCTTTATCATGTCACTTCATTTTAATATCACAAAAATATTTAGCACCAAAGGCGCGAAAATAAATATTCAAATAAGAATGACAAATTCTAAATTCAAACCCAGTTTTTTTTTACCTAAAGGACAGTTTCTACATTCGTTCGAATGTTATTTTTTCTTATTGAAAAACAATGCAGCAGTGTTTATGGTCAGACTAAGTTTGAAATGAAGTAGGATGCCTTTCTTCGATCGCGATGTGCATAAATCTATTTAGTACCTACCAAAATACTTTTTTTTAATTTTTTTTTTCAAAACATGCAATTACAATATAAAAATCTTAACCTAAACACAAAAACCTGTCTTCGGTTTATAAGTGCTTAGCGAGTCGCCGCTAGTTAATTACATAGATTCATAGATATTTTACAATATGTGATTCACTTGTTGCGATTATACAAATAATACTGCATAATACTGCATAAATAATACTGCATAAATAATACTGCACGTTTAGCCTAGTGGTTTAACGGTCACCACGCCGTTTCCTACTTCGCCAAGTGTCGTGGGTCAGAATCCCACGTAGGACAACACTTTGTGTGATCCAAAAATTGTTGTTCTGAGTCTGGGTGTTCTTTGTATCCGTTTCATGTATGTTTGTAAAGTCCCCCGCGACACAGGATTTATTCCTAGTGCGGGAGTTGTCTTTAAAAAAAAATATATATATATAAAAACTCGCGTCTACCCTCCCTATTAAAAAGGTCTTTAAAGACATTTTTAATAGGTAGATAGCTCCCCTTGAGGGGGGGTTGCGATTCCTCATAGTTTTCTTTTTATGAATTTAAAAAAAAAAAGTTTTCTTTTGTGTTATCACTGTTATAACCTAACCTACACATATAGGAGGGATGGGTGGGGGAGGGGGGGTTGATACCCCCCCTCCCCCACCCATCCCTCCTAATATGAATGCGATTCCTCATAGTTTTCTTTTTATGAATTTAAAAAAAAAAAGTTTTCTTTTGTGTTATCACTGTTATAACCTAACCTACACATTTAGGAGGGATGGGTGGGGGAGGGGGGGTTGATACCCCCCTTGAGGTTGCGATTCCTCATAGTTTTTTTATATGAATTTTTGAAAATTTTAAGTTTTCTTTTGTGTGATTACTGTTCTAACCTAACCTACACATTTAGGGTATCTACCACCCCTCCCGGGTGGGGGAGAATGGTGGTCTATACTTACACCAAAATATTTGTGGGTGTTGACGAGCTCCAACGATGAATATGTGCATGTATGCGAATTGCTGTGCAAACAGACGCGACTATGCACAATGATACGGGGAGCAAATAAAACCTTCTTATATGGTGAGTGTATGTGCATCAGTTTAGTCTCACTTGTGTTAATTAAAAGACCGACGTCGTGTGTCCATTTAAGCATCACATCGAAATTTTGTTGCATAGTATTGATCGCTGTTTGTATAATGTATAAAGTATAAAGACAATTATTATTGGAAAAGTTACCTTGGGTGTGCAGTCAAAGAGTATACTCCCCGGATCTCCTCAACAGTAACGGCGCCGTCACCAGTCTTGTCCAATTTTCTGAAAGCTTGTTCGACAATCGCACGACGAGAGTCGGACATAGGAGGCTGCAATAAAGTGAGACATTTTTAAATTACACACGACTGTCTCGGTGGCGCAGTGGTGGTACCGCGGGACGAAAATAACAGCGGGTAACATTTTTGGTCTACTCTGAGTGTGCAATTACAGTGGCCCAGGGCGGACAGCGGCAGCGAGCGGAGGGACGAGCGGGAAACGCACATTCCATTGGATGAACACAGTTGCAGCGGGGCGATTGAGCGGTCCCGACGACGACGTACCTACCTACATAACAATAGTTCCACAATGAGGGCTGGAGCAGTACGAAGTGACTTTACTGATTACTTTAATAATTATAACAATGAAAATAACGAATAAAGTGAATTACCATAAGAATCTCCGCTTATTATTTTTATTTCTTCCCATAGCTTTTTAATTACTAGTCGATTCGAATGATTTGAATCACTAGAATTCCACAAAGGTGGCCGAGCCAATACGGCACTTCATTTGGCAACGGCATGTCCGAACAAACAGAGCGACAAACGCAAACTGACTAGCGTCCACCCGCCCCGCTCGCGACAAACGCTTGTCCCGCTGCGATTCCCGCTCACCCGCCCCGCCCGCACTTGGTGCACCTTAATCAAAAACTATGGGTTTGCGTTACCCGCGAGCGGATTCCGCTGCCCGCCCCGCTGCCACTGTAATTGCACACTGAGACTTTACTAGATGGCACTACTTTCTTTTTTTTCTTTACTTTAATTTTACTAGATAGTGTTGTGTGTTAGATGTCCGAAATATGTATTATTATTTTATACATAATTATGTAGTAGTACGCTATGCATAACTTGCAGGATCTGAAATATTATTTTATTTTGGTTCAAATACTGAAGAATATAAACAAAATATTTGTTAAACATTTTTATTGTTTTAAAACATTTACAAAACTATTTTCTTATTTATTTATATCCATAAATAATTCATATAATTTTTATTATATTTTTCATCATACATTTCATACAAATTCTCATTATAGTAGAAGATCCGACCCTAGATCGATCTGCACCGAGCTGATAATAGAATAAAACTTTTTTTATAATTTATTTCATGGAGGATTTTGCTTAAACTGAATTCTCAGTTGAGAAAATTTTGAATGAGATAATCGTCCACCGATTCTGAGTATATTGTTACGGTCGAGAAAAGAGTTGAGATTAAGTACAGGTTCATTTTTACAAATTTTATTTTGTTTTAGAGTGAGTATTTTTTGCGCGAAATGGTTGTTTTGTATGTATTTAATGAGATATATTTCAGCTGTATCTAAGTATGTGGCCGTGATCGGTCCACGTGTTATCAAACGTTTTGAAAAACGAAATATATAAACAAGAGAGCGTAGCAACGTTGAGTAATTTGAGTGTCTGTCTATTGACTCTTGTATAGGCTCAATAGATTGAGTCTGAGAAGTTTCAGTCCTCATACATGTAGTGTCTGTTTCAGGGATTTTATCAGATAGTTTAACCTGGAAGAGTGCTATCGGCCACCGCGAGCGCGGCAGTGAAACCCAGTGAGGGGCGTGAAACCATGTGTGTTTGTGTATAAGTTCCTTTGGTGTCACAGGTCTAGAGATTATATCAGCGGGATTTTCTGGACCATTTACGTGAAACCATTCAGAAGCGACTAATTTTGAATTAATTTCATTTATTCTGTTAACTATGAAAGTGTGTAATTTATAAGCGGGTGAATGAATGGTAAGCGTTACAGTAGAATCAGAGTATGGGTAAATGTTTTTTATTATACTGCGTTTAGAGAGGATTTCGCGGGCAGCAGCGAGGAGACCTACAAGAAGCAGGGCGGCACAGAGTTCCAAGCGAGCGAGCGAGATTTTCTTTAGCGGAGCGACGCGGAATTTCGAGGTAAGTAAGTATACAATACCATCGGAGTATTCATCGGAACTTACTCTGGTATACACTACAGCACCGTAGTACTGTTCACTAGCGTCAGAGAATTTTATAAGCGTTACATGCGAGTTTGCGTTTATACCTACGTGGCGCGGTATTTTAATTTCTTGTATATAGGGCAGTTCGTTATGAAACATAATCCATTTATTTGCGACACAGGGTGGAACGGGAGTATCCCAATCGAGATTTAATTTCCAGCATTCCTGAACGAGTAGTTTCAGCTGGTGGTGAAAAGTGGTGGTGACGGGACCTCGAAAGCTTAGCGGGTTAAACAAGCGAGCGGTCACCGAGAGAATAGAGCGAATTTGTGGATAAACGAATGCGGAGTTAAACGGATGCGGAGATGAGTAAATGCGTTTATGAGCTAATGTGGGACCTTTTCGAGGCGAGCGAGTTATACTGGTGAGCGGTTGCGGCGAGAGAATAGAGCGTTTTGTACATTCCGAAGAACTTTCATTTATATTAAATTGAAAATTATCTTCTTTAGTATTCCAGCGTAAGTTAAATCGTAGGCTTACGATTTTTGTGTTAGCGTTTGCATCAGAGTCAAAGTTTATAACTTGAGGAATTTTATGAGATGTAGGAATCACGTCTAATTTCTTTTCTGGAGCGAGACCTTGTCGTTTTGCGATAGCGTGAGAATTACCTAAGTTATAGGGATCTACCGTAAAAGGGAGATGTACGGTGTGTTTACCGGAATCATTACGAGCGTACGTTGACTGAAGAGTATGTTCACATATTTCATCATCTGGGCTAATATGTGTTTTAGTGGGGACACTTTCAGGTTCCCAAAAGCGTTGCGTAAGAGCGTCGAGAGATAGCGGTTCCGTCTGACAGAAGAAAGTCTTATTGTTTGCACTTGGGTGCAGCGGAGAGCGCGGAGAAGTAGGCACAGCGCGAGCTTGACAGTCGGCCTTACCCATGGCGATGTAACCGAGTGTCGTTTGTAAGGCGACAACCGAGGATTTAGGAGAAGTCACTTTGTCACTACCTAGCAACAGAGGGAACAACTCATTGCCAATTAAACAATCTATAGCTCCGGGCGTGTGGAACTCTTCATCTGCCAGCGGTAAGTAACGCAGGTGTTCGAGTTGCGAGGTGTCTATGCGAATGTTCGGTAAGTAGTCGGTAATTGTTTCTATTACTCGAGCATTAATAGTATACGAACAGCGGGGATCGAAACGTGAGTGAATTTTAAGAGAGGTATATCCAAGAGAGGCACTTTCCGTTTGACCTATGCCTCTAATGGTTGAATTAGCGGGCTTAATTTTCAAATTCAGACGATCGCAACAATCTTTAGTTATAAGATTACTCATCGAGCCACAGTCTAGAAATACTCGTATATTAGAGCGTTTATTTTCATTATAAACATAGACTGAAGCTGTGGGCAAAAGAACTGTAGTATCTTTTGATTTACAATGCGCGGGAGTTGTTACCGATAACGCAACGTTATTTGAATTTGCGCGCGAAACTTGATATTCCGGCGGTGCGATCTGTGAAGGAGGTGTCTGCGCGACAGCGCGACGTGTAGTGATAGTGACGGGCATAGCAGTAGCTTGCGCGTGCGTCTGTCCGGGCGCGGACTGCGGGAGGTGCGCGGGGTGCGGCTGGTTGGCGCGCGACGCCGGCGCCGTAGGCGGAGGGGAGATTGAATAAGTGTGGCTACGGTACGGTGGCGCAGTTACCGTAGACAGCGCATTATAGGTTACGGGTTCGATTCCTCGACGAGCGTAATTGTCGATATGTAATTGAGTATGATGTTTTAGCGAACAAATATTACATCTGTTTTGCGATCTACACAATCTAGTATTATGGAAACCTAAGCAGTTTTTACAGAAGTTATATATAACTATATTATTGCGTTCGAGAGTTGATTGATTCATAAACGTTGGACATCTGTATAATGGGTGCGATTGTGGCGAGTTGCAGACGATGCATGCATTTTGTCGATAATTATTTTTCGAGTGATTGAGTGTGTTTGAGGGTGTGCGTAAGAGTGTGCGTGGAGCTTGCGAGGGTTGAGGAGGAATATGAGTTGCGAGATAAACGACTGTGTTATCATCACCATCGGTGTATGATCTATTGAAAGAGTTTGTTTGCTCGTTTGTGTTTACAAAGAACGGGTGTGTAGGTTTTTGTTTTCGTTGTTTAGAGTATTGCGTATTAGTTTTATTTTGTGGATTTGCGTGATTAGTGTAAGAGTAATTAGCGGGTGTGTGTTTGCGTAGCGTTTGTATTTTATTTTGTTCTTTTACGAAACGAGTTAGGTCTGAGAAAGTAGGTACTTTAATGTGTCTATGAGTTTGTTCAAATAAGTCGAGTGTTTCCTTGTCTAGTTTTGTGAGTGCGATGTGAGTGATAATGAAATCTGATAGATCATTAATTTTCAGGAGTCCAAGAGCGGCTTCAGCGGAACAAAACTGTTCTATGAAAGTATTAAGCGACTGATTACCTTTTAAATTTAACATTTGGTCTAAATATTGTGAAGCCTGTATGCGTACGTCATGATATTTTTCGATAAGACTTTCCCAGAGAGTAGGGTAATTATCAGCGGTAGGTGGTATACCTGAACATACTGTGAGAGCCGTATCGGATAGGCATCCCATCAAGTAATGAACTTTTTCAGCGAGTGAGAGACAAGAGTTTTCATGGATTAGCGTTTTGAAGTTTTCATAAAAAACGGGCCATTTACTTATGGTACCATCAAATGAAGTAAGTTGAATTCGAGGTAATTTACAGTTGAATGAATATTTTTCATCCTCTTTTTGACCTTTGGTCTTTGATTTATTTAAGCGTTCTGCTACTTGTTTGATACTGCAATATAACTCGTCAAATGCTTCTAGTGGCTTGTAATTCGGGACTGATGACTCGTCTCTTTTTAAATAGGCCTCGATTAATGAATCGAGTGTATTTACGAAATCAGACCTGATAGTATCTAATGATATTACGCGAGATAAAAATTGTGTGCAAATTTGATCATCGGAAACCTTTAGACTGAGGTCGTAGATATTTTGAACTAAATTAAACAAAGCATTTTTCTTTGCTTCTAAAAGCTTTATACGCGGATCAACAGTTTCTGTTTTTGTGTCTTTAGGCATTTTAGAAATAATAAATGAGAACTATTAGAAATATGTAGGTATTTGTAAAATAAATACAAGTGTGAACTGCGGTAGGTACGCGTGAGTTGAGTCGAGCGGGTCGTGATTTCTATCAAATATGGCGGCAATGGTATTGAACTAAACTACCTTGCGAGATTAAGAAAAATTTAGATATCTTTTATTAGGTTATTTGCGGATGAAAATATGATAGTACATAGATAGTATAATGTAAATAAGGCTTGTTTATAACGTTAAAGTAAGTAGTGGGTTTACATTTAACGAAAATATGTTAATTTATTTTGCGGTGTGAATAACAGGTAGTTATTAAGACTTATGAGATTGTATGCGTTTTAAGTGTATTGAAGGGTGTAGAATGTATAAGGGCGATGAAAAGGATATCGGGGTGAAGGACCAAGACCTTGGGCGTGCAAATAAGGAGTAGGAACTGACCTTTTGAGCTTCTTCGATAGTTCAGCTGGTACTGGTCGTACAATGCACTTCCAAGTCACTAAATGAGTTTTCTTTTTACAAGCACTAACACAAAACAATTGAAACCACTAGTACACGGGTTTTTTGGGGTTTTTTGCGATATAACGTATATTGATTATTATGCGGGTGGCCAGTAGGCGCGTTTTAGTAGTAGCGGATATATTGAGTACCTTTCGCGTCGAGGGCGCTCAGACGACCTCTATCGTCGTACTGACAGGTCAGGTTATAGGAATGAGGAGTAGGAAGAACATTGAATGAGTAATGAATGTATGAATGTATGAGAGTGCGTGACGTATCAAATATATACTTATTACATTATATCAATTCCATTTTAGGTAATTGTGTTATGATAACAAGGGTTTCTATTTCATATTGAGTATTTTAACTTATATATAAATTCGGCGCAGCCACTTACATTGAGTCTTGAGTACCATAATAACAAAACAAGAAGAGTGCCGTAATACGTTCAACTAAAAAGTCGTATTCGAGAAATTACTCTAGACCAGAACTTGGTAGATCTAAAGCAACATTAAGTCCTTTCAAAGAGATTTTTCTACCGCGAAGTTTAATTTGATCCCCAATTAATGAACTAAGAGCATATTAAAGTCGAGCCATTAATTTAAGACATCGTTATTTTATTTTATAAATAGAATGCCTTAGTTATCACTTGGCAACATAATTGCAAAAGAATAATATTTTATTTTAAAAAGTTCTTGAACTTGTATTAAATATAGCGCTAGCGGAACAAATTTATGCATAAATGTAAATGATGCATTTAAGTAAAGTGCTATATATGGTAGAATAGCCGACGCGTGACCAAATGACACATGTGGCATGCATCAGCATATAACAGCAGGCCCGCAATAACCCCCACTGTTGGCGTCAGTGGGGGGTCAGTTCAAGACTCCCGTTGTTGGCAAACTGACCGCCTCGTTGGTCTAGCGGCTAGCATATGCGACAGTCAATAAAGAGGTCTCGGGTTCAATTCCCATTCTTAATTAGTCTAGGAAGTTTGGTAGTGATGGGCTGAATGTGGTTTCAACCGAATACGAACTTCGGCCAAATATTCGGTAAAAACTCAAAATCAGTCACTTGCATTATTGGTGAGTACACCTAAACCTCAACTTTTTGAACTATTGAAAAAATAAATTTTTGGTCAGTTATCGACAGCTCAAACGATTTCAGTTACGAGTGACATGTGAACGTGCACCAATAAGTTATAGTTTTCAAGTTTTACTATGCACTGACTTGCTGCATCATTTGAGTAGAATGTGTAAGAAGGAGCGAGGATATTGAAAGTTCGAGCAGTAACGATGAAGTTATCACAATACTGCACAATATTTTCCACATTCCAGCAATGAAGACATTCGCAGAACGTTCTGGATCTGTTACGAGGAACTGGCAGCAGCAAAACTGCCTCACACAGAAGAAACTAGAAGTCCGATTGCATGAGAACTAGATATCTAGATGAAAATTTGCTATCCAAAGACTAATGTCCTTAAGTTTGGTGGGCTAAGAAAAACAACAAGTTCTCCCTCATGAGTTTTCAACACATTTTTTTTATCGTTTCCTGGAAGCTCAGTATATTTTGAGCGATTTTTCTTAGAGGCAGGTTTATATGAACAAAAACGTAACAGTAATCCTTAGTTGGTTTGTGCCAAAACCTAATCCTGGTTAATTTTAAGTACCAATAGGTCGTAATACCTACGTAATTTTATTTTCTATTGTTATTAAAATTGATTGATTAAATACTAGATAGATATTTAGAATATAAAAGTAGTAGAGCCACGCTGATTTCAGCATGAATGGGCCGGCTCGACCGGGGCGGTACTACCCTCGCACAGAAAATCAACGTAAAATGACAGCAGCAATGCTGGCGTGTTTCGTTAGTGAGTGCGAGACCGGAGGCCCAAATAGTCTAGTCAACAAGTTCCATACTTGTTGACTAGACTAAAAGATGCAGAAGCATCACTAGGCCACCATGGTGTGGGTCGCCATACTGCATTGTCTGCATTCGCAGTGAGTATGGTGACCGCCACTCTTGGATTCTGCTTATTCTTTCCATCAGGCAGAGTAGAGTCATTTTGGCGGGCCATACATAAAAAAAAAATAGATTAATTTCATTTTTTTTATAATATTTTAGTAATAGTAAGTAGACATCGCAGGTAATACCTACATAAATGACTATGATTGTGAAGTGATTGTTTTATTAATTGATTCAAAATATTGGGATTTTTCACTATTTTCTATTACCGAATGTTCGGCTTTTAAACCGAATATCGGCCGAATGCCGAAATTCGGCTCGAGCCGCCGAACTTCGGTTGAACCGAATGTAAAACAAATTTCAGCCCATCCTTAAAGTCTGGCGGTATTTTACATCCGTGCTTCGGAGAGCACGTTAAGCCGTCGGCCCCGGTCGTCATCTGTGGCAACGGTTTTTGGGCAGTCAGTGCCCTCAAATATACTGACAACTAGTTTGACCTTCGAATTCAGTCCGCGGTGTTACGGAGGTCCGATAGAAGCAGAGGCGTGACCTCGTGGCAGTCGTGGCGGCCATCGGGGTGGGGATTCTCTCGTTTGGTAACATGATTGCGGCCATGTTGGGGAGCGAGAGCACGTGGAACTCTGCCGTCTCTTTCTGTGAGCAAGTTATGTTTGCGAAGGAGATGGCGAAGCGGGATCGGGAGAGTTCTAAGAGTCGGTCCGCCAGGACCGGGAACGTGAAGTGCGAAAAGGACGAGACTGTCGCCCTTTTTTTAGGTCTGCAAACCCCCTCGGGACGGTGTTTTGACATCGAACCGACTAAAATGGCGCGCCACTCTTCGCCTAACAGAAGCAGTAGATGTATCTAGGGAGGGAGTTCGCTGTCCGGTGTTCTGTGAGGCAGTACCATTTTGATCGAGTGTTACTTACCGAAGCATGAATCTCTAACGGTTAAATAGTAATACATTGGACAAGTGGAGAAGTAGATATTACGTACATTCGTTTTTATTAAGTAGCTGACCCCGGCAGACGTTGTCCTGTCTTAAGTTTGAATATTGAATTCACATTCGTGCAATGTCTTTATTTTTTTAATGTTCTAATATTTATCTTCCAGAACAAAGAACCTACCTACCAAGGGAAATAGGAATTAATTTTATATAATACTAGCTGATCCCGCAACACGTTGTTTTGCCATAAAAAAAATTGGGGTATGAAAAAAAATAGATGTTGGTCGATTCTCAGACCTACCCGATTTTTCGATTTTTATGATATTTGGTGTGCATAAACCAAATATCATAAAAATCGAAAAATCGGTCCAGCCGTTTCAGAGGAGTATGGTAACTAACATTGTGACATGAGCATTTTATATTACATAAGATATATAACTGTACAAAAAGTCTTACCCGAATCTGAATCAGGAACTCATCAAGACAAATGAAGCCACTCTTATCTGTATCGAGATGGTCGAATAATTCTTCGGTATCCTGTAAAGAGAACATGAATATTTTATTAGTAGATTTGATTAAGCTGGACAGCAGTCAAGAGATTAGCTTGACTTGATAGTGAGTATAGCGTGAGTAACTACACACAAACACACAAGTGTCGTTTTATTTAATTGTAAGGCCGGACGCACACCGAAATGGTCTTCAACGAGACCGTCCGCGACAAGACGGTTTTCGACAGTTGTTTTGTGCTGACGCACACCGCATGAGACCGAACAAACGGTCGAAGAAGGGGAAGGGACGATTATATTATGGATATTACATATTACGCCTTTAAAGAGTGTTTTTTTTTACTTTTTTTTACTTATACTTCCTGTATTACAATTCCACAGCGCACGTCCCACCTAACACAACGCTTTTTACGGCAACCTAGTCGATCCTCGACAAACTATCTCGCCGGAGACAATTTGTCGACAACAGCTTTGGTGTGCGACGGTCCCACCTAACACAACGCTTTTTACGGCAACCTAGTCGATCCCGAGAAACTGTCTCGTCGGAGACAATTTGTCGACAACAGCTTTGGTGTGTGACGGTCCCACCTAACACAACGCTTTTTACGGCAACCTCATAGAGTCTCGACAAACTGTCTCGTCGGAGACAATTTGTCGACAACAGCTTTGGTGTGCGACGGTCCCACCTAACACAACGCTTTTTACGGCAACCTAGTCGATCCCGAGAAACTGTCTCGTCGGAGACAATTTGTCGACAACAGCTTTGGTGTGTGACGGTCCCACCTAACACAACGCTTTTTACGGCAAACTAGTCGATCCTCGATAAATTGTCTCCGACGAGAGAATTTGTCGACAACAGCTTTGGTGTGCGACGGTCCCACCTAACACAACGCTTTTTACGGCAACCTCATAGAGTCTCGACAAACTGTCTCGTCGGAGATAATTTGTGGACAACAGCTTTGGTGTGCGACGGTCCCACCTAACACAACGCTTTTTACGGCAACCTAGTCGATCCCGACAAACTGTCTCGTCGGAGACAGTTTGTCGACAACAGCTATGGTGTGCGACGGTCCCACCTAACACAACGCTTTTTACGGCAACCTAGTCGATCCTCGACAAACTATCTCGTCGGAGACAGTTTGTCGACAACAGCTATGGTGTGCGACGGTCCCACCTAACACAACGCTTTTTACGGCAACCTAGTCGATCCTCGACAAATTGTCTCCGACGAGACAATTTGTCGACAACAGCTTTGGTGTGCGACGGTCCCACCTAACACAACGCTTTTTACGGCAACCTCATCGAGTCTCGACAAACTGTCTCGTCGGAGACAATTTGTCGACAACAGCTTTGGTGTGCGACGGTCCCACCTACCACAACGCTTTTTATGGCAACCTCGTCGAGCCTCGACAAACTGTCTCGTCGGTTTCGTCGGTCAGACAGTTTGTCGAGTCTGGTGTGCGCCCACACTAAGGTTTTGATGGACTTCAAAGAAATGTGTTGGTGTGGGTTAGTTACCTGATGGCTCAAATCGAGACCGCTCTCCCTAATACCGTGGAAAAACTCCTCTTTATTCAGTTGCTTGTTGCCATCATTATCCATTCTTCGGAAGATCCTGAAATTATTTTATGATACATTATCGCGTGACGCAGTTAGATTCTTGTGAATTTAAGACATGTTTTCTATTACTTTCTTCTGTATCTATTTGTTTTGTGACATATGTAATGACCAGGATGAAGGCTATATGCAGATAACATACAGTGTGGTAGTCTAAATGTACCATAAGAGCAAAGTTTTGGTAAGGACATCGTTTTTTTAATCGGGTTATATAAAAAGAATACCGTATACGAGTACAACAAATGTACACATTCTCATTATAATTTGTTTTCGAATCTATGGTCAAACCTTACTGGTGCCTTTAAGACAGCATCATTAAAGATAAAATATTTTTTTATCTCTATATTGATATTTCTGACAAAGGTCAATATAGGAACTTCAGTAAAAAATATCTCAACCGAGTCGCTCCCTTTTTAATATTTTTTTAGTATGTTAATGTAGAATTGTAGAGTAACAAATCCTTACTTTGCCAGTTCCAATATGCCACAAGCACCTCTGGATAAACACAACAGTCGCAGCCTGTCACTGGGCTCCGTAGCAGAAGCAAGAGCTCGAGAAGAATTCTGGATCAGCTCCTCCTCCTGCCTCGACGTCGCCGACTGCGGTCTGTGCCATGCTACTGCAATTATCACAAAAAAAACTGTGTTAGGCATGGTTGTTCTAATGTCTAAATATGGCAAGGAGTTTTTACCTATCACCCTTTTCCTTTTTTGTTGACGGGGTGTAAAATCCCTTCAGTTCTCCGTCTCCTTGGGGTGATTCCACAAAAAACTACCCCGAGGGGGTCAACCACCGGACCATATTATTTCAGGTCTCCTTCAAACAACACGCCTAATGAGGCCCTATCCCGAGAAAGTTATATACTACCCTAAAATAATAAAAAAATTGGTCAAGTGCGTGTCGGACAATGATATTTTAAAACAATAATGGTTTTTTTTTTATGCAACTGCCCCACCTGCGTTAGTGTTAACGTTAAAGGCAATGGCAAACTACGCGTTAAAAATGCACGCTGGCTACATTGAGGTTACAATGCCGCTATGTCTTAATTACTCATGAATAAGGCGTTAACACATAATACACACAATGAAGCTTGAAGCAGCTAAACTAGTTGCGACCATGAGCGTCATAAATTATTTTATGCATTTATGCAATTTAAAAACTTTTTATAAAAAAAAAACCGACTTCCAAAAACATCCAACGAAAACTCTCTGTCAAAAAACACTTAAAAGCGTAAAATAAACTGGTTCTTCATAAATTGCCTATACCTAATTCTTTATTCATTTAAATAGTAGTATTACAATGGGTGCTAGGTACCTAAAATCTGTTTGAAGTCGGTGCCAAGTGACTATCGCTTAGACTTTTGTAATTGTTCGTTTGTATTGTTTTTGGCTTAGCACCGACTTCAAACAGATTTTAGGTACCTAGCACCGGTTTTTCAATCTCTCCTATTTCACGTAGTATATCTCTAAATAGGAGAGATGTACGGACGGGCGAACAGCCAAGCATTGCGAAACTGGGTCCGTTCTCACAGACCGGGTCGGAGAGGATCGGCCCGCTTTTTTCTTTTCACACAGACCGGATCGTATACGCTTGGAAGTGGCCGGAGCGGAGCCGCTAACTAATTCACATAGACCGACTGGAAGAGATCTGCGCGAGTGCAAGCGAGAAAGAGCACGTAATCGGAGCCGCTCGGCTCCTCTTATTATTTCACACGAAGCGCGTTCAAGCATTCTGAATAACAAAAGAAGTGCATAGGCAAAAATAAACCTTACTACAATTACTCAAAACTCTGTTTTCAACGTGATAAAAATCTGCTCTCCTCTCCAAACCGGTCTGTATGAGCGAACCCTTAGTGTACTGAACACTAAAACCTAGATTGTAATAATATCAATCAAAATTGTTTTATGATTCGAAAGCTGAGGTTCCAAAATCTCAAGAAAAAATAGTCGATGAAGTGCAGCAGTACGTAAGCCAATCAAATCATTTTGGATGGTATTAACATTGGCTTAACATTCAACTAGAGCTAGAGGAGAGCTGGTCCCCTAGCCAAGTTGACATTTTACAAACGTAAACTATAATAGAAAACTAATAAATGTATTGGAATGACGTCATCTCAATGCTAAGTCACGATACAAGAGAATAAAGGTATTAGTGATTGTTGGAAAAGATTCCGCGGAAAACACTTGCATCTTGGCAAGGGCAGTAGTCACGACTGTTGGGCTTGTAAGTGTAACCAAACTAATAGTTTTCACATTTTAAGACAGAATTAAGAATAGGATCATTTGCATCTCTAGAAAAAATACGCATTTCTACGTCATTATGTGTTTATTTTATTTCATTTTTAAATTGATTTCTAAATATGTATACAAATAACAATCTATGGCTTTTGCCCGCGTCTCCGCCCGTGTGTATGTCGGTTTTCGCGGTAAAGGGTAGCCTATGTCCTACCTCAAGAATCAAAGTATCTCCGTGCCAAATGTTATTTAAATCGGTTCAGGGGTTTAGCCGTGAAAGCGTGACAGACAGATACTTTCAGATTTATAATATTATACGTATGGATAGTCTATGGAAGCGTGTCTTAACCTTTTTTGTCCACGACCCCTTAGGAAATCAAGCACAATTTTAAGGACCCCTTAATAAAAAAGCAGCAATAAATTTCGGTCCATCAATACTACTATTATATAAAGCTGAAGAGTTTGTTTGTTTGAACGCGTTAATCTCAGGAACCGCTGGTCCGATTTGAAAAATTATTTCAGTGTTGGATAGTACAATTATCGAGGAAGGCGTGGGACAGCTAGTTTGCCTATATTAGTACTACAAATTACAAAAAATATACTTTTTCATATAAAATATGTTAACGTTAAGGCTAGTACTGTGGTGCTGCTTTTTTGCAACTAAATTAATGATGTTTGGGTTGATGTTACTTCTGAGTTGATGTTGATGTTAGTCTCGAATCGGATTCTACTTGTAATCAGTCATGTCGTTATGCTGGGGCCACACTACCGGGAAACGTCAATGATGATCATCGCGATAAATACTGCGTTAAATATTACGTTAATTTTGTTCACAACGACAAACGTAGTTGGGCCGTTTCAACGCATTGATCTCTGATGTACCGCCACTTGAGTTATCGCCAAACGGCAATGTGAATGCCGTTGTAAAATTATCGCAATAAGTCGTGGCTACACCAACGCCAAACGTTCATCATCGCGATAATTAACGGCTTTTCTCGTTAGTGTAGCCCCAGCATTCGAAAATAGTCCCGAAACGAAGACATCAAAGGGCAGAGGTGTTTAAGCTTCGTTCAAACCTAAGCGTCAGTGACGCTAAAGGTCTGGGCAAACAGCGGACGGGGCGGGACGGCGACGCGACGCTGGCGGGATGTGAAGAGTTGTAATATTTTAGTTAATATAGAACATGTCACATAGAATCTCTATGTGACATGTTCGCTCCCGCGTCGCAGTTGCTTTGGTCGCTTAGGTTTGGCCGAAGCTTAAAATCATTTCGCCTTTTACTTGTGTTGGCAACGTTGCTCCAATTCCAAAAACGCTGCCAGTGTAGGAAAGTGATTTTAGTTTTTTTAAATTGTACGATTAGTCCAAAGGTCAAGCTTTTTGAGCATTCTATTTTTTTTACTTTACAGATCTTGCTATCTCTCCCTTTTGTAGTCCCAAGTTCAGCTCGTTAAACGCTAAAGATATCAGCTAAGTATGCTGCCGTTGTGAGCCATTGAAAGTCGTTGGCCAAATACTATCTGCCTAATCGGGATTCAGTCGGCTGTGTTGCAAAGAAAGCATTTTAAGTATACATTTTTTATGTATTTATACAATGTATTTCAGAACAAGTAGTCAACTATATTTTTATTTTTATAGGTATAGCCCAAATCAATCTTTATGACGTTTCTGAAGTTAGCTGCGCAAGCAGGTCGGCGCAGGTACAGTTAAGTCTAAAATAGTTAGACGAGTGGATTTAAATAAAATATGAAAACTATTATTGCATGTAGGTACTTATTTTATAGATGTAATTATTTTATAAAAATATGAATAGGTACTCTCTGTGTCCCGTTGATGCCTAACACTTTTGTTCCAATAAGTTTGCATCGAAATATACAGTCAACAGTTAAGGGGCGCGTCCCTAAAAACGCGCGAAAAGGCACTTGCAGTTTTGCAAAACACAAACAACTCAATTCATATTTGACACTAAAAAAAATATCTCAGTAGTTTAATAAATCAGTCTACCAATCTACCGAGTGACATTTATGAAATAATTCTTTATTTTTGTGAAAAAAAGCTTTAACAAAGATCAAAATCATCGAAATCGACCTTTTTAATTAGCACACTCTGCCCTATTTCGTGCTCTATTTTAAATGTTTTTTTTTTGTTATTTCGCGAGAAAAAACTATGGAGAAAAGATTTACCGGTTTAGTTTTTTATTAATTCTCACCAAAAAGCCATAATCTAAGGCTAAACATCATTCATTTTTAGCGACAAAAGTTCCATACATTTTAGTACGTAGATATCGTCTCCCGTAAATTGCAATAAATAAGTTTTATCGCGCTCAAAAAATTCAGTGCCCGCCGAATATTCAAGGTGACACTACGTCCGTTTGTAGTTCGCACTGAGTTCCATAATACGTAAATGACAAGTTTTAGGGTGGGTTGCCAGTGAGTGTCGAATTGTAATTGTTAATTTGTATTCTTGAATTTAATTTAATTTTTTTAAAGAATAATTTCAAAGAAAAATATTAGTAGTTTTTATTAACACAGAACTTATTTTTATGTTTTTTTTAACTTGCTATGTATGTATATATCTAACTATATTTGTTAAGACGGAATCTTGCAACTCAATTTTGCAGATATCTTCAACCGATTGTGTTGAATTTTTGTAGGCGTATGTATATAGCGTGACAATGCTTTAATATGATGACATGGAGCTGATCTGATGTTGAAGCTGGAAGGTGGTCATAGGAACTATGTAACGACGGAACCTATCGAGTTCGGAGTCGTTTGATTTGTCTTGACGAGTACTTTGAATGCACTTTGACAGACCGAGACACTTTGAGAAATTGTTTTTAAAAAAGTAAAAAAAAATGTTTTTAATTATTTCTGTTAGAATTGAATAACTACTACTGAAATAATGAAAGACCTTAAAATTACAGTTTTATTTTTGACTGCATGGTTGGTCTAGTGGTTTAAGCGGTTGCCTCGCCGCTTCCTACTGTATCAGGTGTTGTGGGTTCAAATCCCACATGGGACAACACTGTGTGATCCACGAATTGTTGTTCTGAGTCTGGGTGTCCATTGTGTCCGTTTCATGTATGTTTGTAAAGTCCCCCGCGACACAGGATTTATTGGATATATACGGAAGTTGTCTTTTTTGAAAAAAAAACTAGCTGAGCCCCACGGTCTTACCCGCGATACTACACCAACCGCGGTTACTCCTTATATCATCAGCTACCTATCAGTAAAAATCCCGTCAAAATCGCTCCAGCCGTTCCAGAGATTAGCCGGCACAAATAAACAGACAGACAGACAAAAATTGTAAAAAAGGGTCCCATCTACACTTTACGTCATTTCCATTATTATTCATCCCTTAAGTTCGAATTTAATCAATTGGTGAATTGTAAAATAATAGATGCCCTATCCCTTATATTATCTGATATCTGTAATCTGTAAAATCTGTAAAAAAAAAGTACGTAAGTAAGATTTATGTAGTAAAATTTAGTCAATATGAGCAATAAAAGCGTTCAAAATTTATAATTTTAAGAAACATTATGTTCCATTAATATAACATATATCATACAAATTTTATTTCATAACATAGCATTAAAATCCGTTGATTACTGTAAAAGATCTAAGCTGACAGATAGCGCGAGCGACTTAATTTTATACTGTGTAAAAATATATTATTTGTCCATGAAATGAATTAAAAATGAATAGGTAGGTACACTTGAACCCCATTCTCGGCCGTTGACGAGTTACTTAAAGCCCGCGGGCTTTCCGATATGACTAAGATACATTGCGTGCTTTGTAGGACATTCTAAACATTCTTCAAAAGCGAACAGTTAATGAATACGTAACTAGAAGAAAAAACCGAAAGTAAATTTATTAGTTGCCAGAGTTAGTATGCAACAGTGGCCGATGCGTTTGTGTGCAAGTAAAATATGAATGTGGGTGTTCAATCACAAATTCCCACGCTCAAGGACTACAGTCTTAAGTCAAAATAGATTAGATGAATATTTAAACATATACACGTACCTATTTGATGGCTACATTATTCATAAATATGAATAGGTTCCTACCATACTTAACCGACAATAAATAGAAGGTTGATTTCTAAGATGTTGTTCGAGGCAAATAAAATTCAAATTCTAACTTCAAATATTAATCTAATTTTATTTAAATAATACTATTATCGACGTAGACGTTGTAAAGGAGTTTGTGAAAATCAGTTTACATAAATAATTTGGACTTAGAAGATTACACAGCTCGTGTGGCATTTTAATCGACACGTCAAATAACTATGTAACCATCGAAAAGTTTAAGTAAAATACACAAAGCAGTCAATAACAAAACAGTTATATTATGAAACCAACCAATAACAATCGAAAACTAATCAAATCGAATGTACTTGGATAAGACTATGCTTGTTTGTGTGTTGGTTTGTAGTGTAGGGACACAACTCACACACACAAGCAAAACTCGGCGTGTGTCGACTTCCCCCCGCACCCCTTTACGTCCCGCCGATACCAACAACTGTTACTGCTCAGCGTCTCGCACGATGTTCCGAGATGTCATAAAGTTTGGTGCGGCCTATACCTACTTACTAAAAGTTCGTTCTAATCGACTACATGACGTTTGTGGACCACATGGCACCCCCTAAACGAGGTGAGCTACAAACAGGCGATTATTAACGGCGAGTATAGCCCAAATTCCCTCTCACCCATTTCACCTCATTTGTTGTGTCCTATTTAGCATTCGGAATTTACATCGCTAAGCTCTAAACACCTAATGCAAGAATTATATTTTAATACAAAAATGTCGTCCAACTTTATTGAAGGATTAACTGACAAAGTTAGCTAATTTCAAATTACAAATTTTCACTGAATGCATATGAAAGTACCTATATAATAAATATACCTACAGATTTGTACGGAACCCTCGGTGCGGGAGTCCGACTCGCACTTAGGCTTTTTTTTAGACTAGCTTTGCTCCGCATCATCACCCGCTGTTGCTGTTGTGCAGGTAGGGCTCCGCTAGTAGACAATAAATTTTATTGCATCAGATGGAAAATTCCACTATATAGCTAGGTAGGCCACCTACAAGGTCAGAATTGTAACCTTATTCCATCACAACAGAGCTTAAAATCGTATGCAGGTAAATAATATAAAACGGCTGCAGACTGCAGCGTTACTGCGCAATGCGTGATCGAGTAGGCGTCTGCCTACTCGATCACGTCCTACGATTTTTTTGAATGACGCTAAAACTAGAAAGGTTCAATGCACCTTTTTTTACTACGTCTATTTACACGACATATTTTAATTAAAAACAAATTTAATAAGAACATTATTCAGCACTTAATACACGAATTGTATAATTAATCAGTATAGGTAATTGTCTTATTCTTATTATTTTTTTATTCAATATGTTTCTGTTAATAAAAAAATATATTACCTACTCTTTACTTAGACGAAATTAACGGTAATTATAATCACCAGCTTTCAATATACTCGATGCATCGCATCGCATCGCAGTATATTGAAAGCTTTTCCAAACATCGGATCGATTCGATGTTTTTCATTGCAAACATCGATGTTTTCGATGCACCGATGTAGGTATATAGAATATACCTAAATATAATGATTAAAATTAAATTTCTTAGTAAGTAGGTTACATGCTTTTTCAATATACAGTATACACATAAGTATAGCATTAATTTACTGCATTAGGTCTTATATTACATTTATATGTATAAAGTTCTTAACTCGTGACTTAACTCACCTTTATGCAATCATAATCGTAACCAATCATAACATAAAACAAAACATCATTGATAGTAACATAATAGTGTCCTTCAGTAAAAACAAACACTGTTTAATCTGTTCCTACGTATAATGTCATTCACCTAATAATAACAACTTAATTATCAACCAACTCTGCAGTTTTACCTTATCATCAAACAATAAAAAAACATGAACACATGTTGGCAAAGAACACGCAAGTCAAAATGCGGGCAATCGATACAAGTACTATCTACTTAATTATTTACTTTGTCAAATACTACCTACTTCTTTTTAAATCCTCGTAAACGTTTTCAACAATAGAAAGCAAATTCACGAGATCCCGTTCTAGTTGCATCGTAATAACAATGATGCCGGTCTTTTCACAACCCCACCCATGCGATGCGCAATTTCAAGTTCATAACCCCGTTCTTTTGAATACCGCTATTTGTATGATCATAATTTTAATGATATGAAGTTGTTGTATTTTATAGATAACTGTATCATCACTGTAAAATATATATCTAGCACTACAAACCGGCATGTAATCATATTTTAAGTGGTAATTTTGTAATGTTGTTTATACAATTTTTAGGTTATAAAAAAATTTTTGCGTCAATAGCGTCACTTTTGCAATCTAATCCATGCGGTTTCATGAAATACGGCATTTCAGAGTAAGTTTAGGATAAAAACAAAACAATATATCATGCATTTGAGACTTTAAATAGCCTAAATAAAATATGCACATCATTACCCGTTACTTGTTTGTCAATACGAGTAAAAACTTACTGTTAGATGATGTTTTCAATTTCCCAGGATACATTCTATCTATTAGTAGTTATTCTGTGCTATTAGTAAATATTAACACGTCACACAAAAACACGTTTTCACGACTTCGTTTTGCTTCACATTTAAATTAGGCTCGAACGAAATACGTCTCACAGCCTTGGACCATAGCCACTGACTGAGGGAGGGGAGCAGAGCAGAGGGGCAAGGCACCGCACCGCAAGCTATCAGCCACGGAGCGCGGCGCAGCGGCCGGCGCGCCCGTGATTTCTGATGTGGTTAAATATGAAAAATTGGAGTGTCTGTTTGTAATATTAAAATAACCACTTTTTACTAAATGCATGTAATTATGTGTACACGGTACATATACCAAAAAATCATTTTTTACAATTTTTGCCTGTCTGTCTGTATGTCCGTCTGTCTGTCTGTTTGTACCAGCTAATCTCTGGAACGGCTGGACCGATTTTGACGGGACTTTCACTAATAGGTATCTGATGATATAAGGAGTAGCTTAGTAAAAAGTAGTAACTTACTACTTTTTTTAGACTAGCTTCGCCTCGCGGCGTTACCCGCAGTACTACAATATCCGCGGGGTTCAGCTAGTTAATAATAAGTTTATTTTTGTTTTTAACCCGTTCAATGACAAAGACATTTATTAAGAATAGTTTAAACCTTTTATAGTAGGTATGCTGTGTAACGAAACCATATCGCTACTTAAAAAAAAGTGATCAACGCCACCTATTGACGATTTTGGTACAAATTTAATAGTTTCGTATTTTTCATTCACAATATATACATACTGATACATAAAAATAAATAAATAATTATAATTGCATAAGTTGATAAAAAATGCTATGCCATAGCTTTACCGCGGCAGACCCCGAGTGCCACACGTCTTTTTTTTTACTAAAATGCACCTACGTGAAATACCACATACACTACCTATATACACTGACTAATCTAAACATGAAACTAATCAATTACATAGAACTTTTTTTACAGTTTCATTGAACGGATATTTAAAAAAAAATTGGCAAGGTTGCTATTTCAAGGACGTTATTTAAAAGAAAGTTACAAAGAAAGAAGGTTCGTTGTTTAAATAGTGTAACTACAAGTATAATACCTAGTATCGGGATGACCGAGCTTCGCTCGATATTCTTTATTTTTTTTTGATAAATAGTGTTTTTAGAAATTATATTTTAATAAAGAGTCATATTTTTCTATCACCACCACTACCTTTTTCTTATTTTTCTTCAAATAAAAAAAAATAAGTTTAGTGGCTCTTGGTACGCCCTGATACTGTTTATTCTGCACCTTATTCCAGTATAGTTTAATGTAGTTCGCTCGAGTTGCAATAGCTGGCGCTAGATGTATATTGATTTTATATAATACATTGATTGTTAAAAACACGAATAAAACGACATTTTCTAAAAATGAATCCTAGCTAGATCAATTTATCGCCCCCGAAAACTCCTGCATACAAAATTTCATGAAAATCGTTGGAGCCGTTTCTGAGATTCAGATTATATATATACAAGCAGTGCCGTCTTTACCATAAGGGCACACGGGGCCAGTGCCCCGTGTGCCCTTATGGTAACGCGTTTCGAACGCGCTTGAATATTAAAAACGCAAAATCGACATCTACGGCGCAGAAAACGCGCGTTCCTGAAACGCGCGTCCTCTGCGCGTTTAAAATACGCCGTGTGCTATGGGCCTTAGGACTCGCTTAATTGTAGTTGAAAAATCTTTAAATCATTAAATATTCATCATTGAGATTATGTGCTTGATGTATATACAATTATGCTCTATCGCTAATGTTATTTATTATAATTATAAATTGTGTAAGAAAATAACTAACTTAAGTGTTGTGGGCAAGGCACATTGCTCGCAAAAACGAAATCCGATGGGGCTACAAAGTTCCCCCTTGGTAGGTCCTTCGCACGGTGGTCAGACGACCTGACGAAGTCGTGAGAGGTCGCGGGAAGTCGTGAGATGTGGGCCGCATGGAAAATTGCTGGTGGAGTGATGAATAGTGCCTGACTGACCTTACTGTTGCGCTTAGGGAGCAACCGTTGTCAGTCCTAGAAGCACTACCTGGTTCAGGTAGCGTATAAAATGCACATTGTTAGAAGTCGAGATATGGGAAACACCATCTGAAACACGATTTCCGCTCCCAGCTACGCGATAGAGCCCAAGGCTCAGGAGAAGACCAGCAGCAATGTGCCTTGAAAATTGAGAACCTCGTACGGAAAGCGAACTTTTCGACTGACGGGAAGACGATAAAAGCAAACATCGTGCAGGTTCTCATAAACGGGATCAAGAACTTGTAGGTTAGAGCTGCAGTGAAGCTTGGCCAACATGCTTTTCTAAGGGAAGCACTGGCATACGCACTGGAGGTCGAAGTGTTCCACAGGATATCCGGTCGACCCACAGGCTAAGTCTCAGAGGAAATCAAAGACAGTCAAGTCTTCTATTAAGAGGGGATCTGGGATCATGTGCTACAGAATGATGAGAGAGTTCATCTACAGCTAAGTTGCCCGCTAATGAGTTCGCAGATGTCCAGGTTGAAAAAAAATAAAGGACTGCCTGTAGGAGCTCATGAGAAAACGTTGCGAAAAGAAGATGCACACAAGACGCAAGTTCCAAGGCAGCGATCTGGGAAAACATGACAGCAAGATAAAAGGTGACATCATAAGACAATGCAAAGAATATGTCTCGCTGAGAAAATATACTCCGACTCCAAACTTGAAATCAACAGGCTTGACTTTTGGGACCATGTGAAGATGAAACAATGAAGATAGCACAGGGGGATGACGTTGACCTAAAGAAACTTATCACATGGTAAGCACAGGATGATATAAACCTGCTTGAAGTATTATCTCACCAATATGCAAGCGCTATTACTAAAGTTTATTGGGCGCAATGGGATAGTCTAGTTCTACAAAACGGAAAACTGTACCTACCGAAAATGGGAGAAGTTCAACGGATGAGAGTTCCACCTGCAGATAATTGTGCCAAGAGCTAAGGTGCCGAACGTTCTACGTGAAGTTTACAATTAAGCATCAGAATGCCATCCTAGTGTCAAAAAGTGTCGGCAAGATGTACAAAATTGGTGCCGTAGTGGTGCCGTAAATGTACTACTTGTACTGTTGTAAAAAGTTCCATGGATGCGGAACCATGAAAACCAGTAACTTTAAAACGGAATGGAAACAAATCGCAGTTGACATCGCGAGCAGGAACGAGAAAACTCGATAAGACTGGCCCTTATACTACAGACCAAATGGGAGGATCCGTATAAAATTGTGCATATCGACCGCCTGGCTAAATATCGTGGTAGCAATAGCATTGCTCGGGTCAAGCAAAATGGCAGTGTTACGAAAAATTTGCATTTCAGAAAAAGACTTGTCAATCGGTTTAGCCGAGAAAGTTCTAGTCGGTTTCTTGAGGCACAGAACAATAAATCTTAAGTGAATATACATAGCACTGAATATAGACTGAGTGTCACGCGGTTGGCTTGTTTACAAACGATAGCGTTTTTTCGGAACCGGGCGTTTCGAGAGGCTGTTGAACTTTCTCGAATAATCTACTGATAGGCATAGGGAATCTAGTATAAAAAGGCATTTTAGTTTGAGCTACAGTGCGTCAAATATCTGAGTGATGTAAGTGATTAACAGAGCGACCTCGGCGGTCATTAAGGATTATTTTTCTGAGTTATTCTGTGGTTTTAAGAGTATTAGAAGTAAAGTTGGCCGACTGCACGGTTGGCCTAGTGGTTTAGGCGGTCGCCACGGCGCTTGCCAATTCGCCAAGTGTTGTGGGTTCAAATCCTACACGGGACAACACTTTGTGTGATCCACAATTGTTGTTCTGAGTTTGGGTGTTAATTGTGTCCGTTTCATGTATTTCTGTAAAGTCCCCCGCGACACAGGATGTTTATTCCTAAGGCGGGAGTTGTCTTTTTAAAAAAGAGAATAAAGAGAAAGAGAAAGTATCGTTTACACGTCAGAAGGCTTAATTCTCAAATTCGTCGAGCCCGAACACGTTATAATAAATAGAAGGGTTTGCTTAACAAAGAACCTGAAAGAAACCATAATTGTAACCAAAAACTAACAGCATACATGATTGCATGATCATGAGTGATCATAGTAGAAAAATATTAGTATAATACGCTTTCTTTACTTTCTAAAAGGGCCCCAAATTCTTGTGTGCCCAGGGGCCCCAGCTTAGGTTAAGACGGCCCTGTATACAAGAATTGCTCGTTTAAAGGTATTATTATTAGATATTAGATTAAAGGTATTAGAAAGATAGATTTAGTTTAATACCTATTTATTTATTTACCTATTTTACAAGCTTTTTATTAACTTGCAATGTATGTATGCTTGTATGTTCGGGTGGAATCTTGCAACTTAATTTTGAAGCAGATATCTTCAACCGATTTTGCTGAAATTTTGCAAGCATATGTATTATGTATACAGCGTGACAATACAATATTATGATGACATGGAGCGGATCTGATGCTGGAGCTGGAAGGTAGCTATAGGAACTCTGTAAAGAAACGTCGCAACATCATCGAGCTAGGACTCGTTTGAGGCATTCCAGTAAAAGCTTGTATTTAAAAAGCTTTTTAATTGAATTTATTTAATATTATACCTATTTAGATTTTTAAATTTATCTCGGTTATCGAGACAAGTAAAATTTTAACAAAAAAAAAAAAAAAAACCGACTTCCAAAAAACGAAAACTATCTGCCAAAAACACTTAAAAGCGTAAAATAAACTGGTTCTTCATAAATTGCCTAAACCTAATTCTTTATTCATTTAAATAGTAGTATTATAATGTGTGCTAGGTACCTAGAATCTGTTTAAACCTAAACATACACACATCAAAAGTGTCTAGGGATCAAGCACTTTTATGCGGATTTCTTGAGATTGAGATGTGGCTTTGGCCCTGGCCTGCTCAGTCGCCAGACTTGAACCCGATTGAGCATGCATGGGATATGCTACAGAGAAGAGCTCTGCCGAATATGGAGGGTATCCAGTCGCAAGAAGACCTTTTTTTGTTGTTGCAACGAACATGGGCGGCCATTCCACAGCGTGATTTGGATGAACTCATTTTGAGTATGCCAAACCGATGTTCTTGTGTTAGTGTTCGCGGTAGAAACACGGATTATTAATTGTTTAAGTTACCTAATAAAATTTTAAAGAAAACTGTTATTTCAGTCTTTTTTTCGAACTTTAATGTTAGTGGTTCAAATGTCAAAAATCCTTTTATTAGGAAAATGGCAAATTTCTTTATTAATGCAAAGGTGACTTGGTTTATCGTTACTGTGACAAACGAAAACACTTTATTTGATGAATCCTTAAAGAAAATTTTAATTAATATCAATCAGGAGAAAAGTTATTGCAAAAATATATGTTGATCCTGTCACGCGTCATCGGCGCTCGCCTCCCACCGCTGAGCCGCTGTCCCTACCACCGCAGGGACACATAAAAGGACGAGCACACTACAGCTCGACCTCTTTCGCCCGGCGTCTACCACGCCGGACGGCTGCGCTGCCCTCTACGGGGGGTCGGCCTCTAAAGCCGACCCCAGCACTGCACTCTTTCGCCCGGCGTCTACCACGCCTGGTGGCTGGGGCTGCCCGGCCTACGCCGGAGCCCCAGCACTACACCTCTTTCGCCCGGCGTCTACCACGCCGGACGGCTGCGCTGCCCTCTACGGGGGGTCGGCCTCTAAAGCCGACCCCAGCACTACACTCTTTCGCCCGGCGTCTACCACGCCGGACGGCTGCGCTGCCCTCTACAGGGGGTCGGCCTCTAAAGCCGACCCCAGCACTGCACTCTTTCGCCCGGCGTCTACCACGCCTGGTGGCTGGGCTGCCCGGCCTACGCCGGAGCCCCAGCACTGCACCTCTTTCGCCCGGCGTCTACCACGCCAGTCGCCGCTGCCGCCAGCGTCCCTTCTCTCATCGCAGCAAACCAAGTTAAGTGCCTTTAACTTGGAGGACGACCGCTTGATCGAACCTCTCAGGGTCCACACCCTAAAGCCACTACGTGACAATCCCTAGACACATATGTTGATCCCTAGACACTTTTGATGTGTGTAGTATGTGCCTATAAAAATTGAGGGTTTCTCTCGATTTCCCTAGGATCCCATCATCAGATCCTGATATGGTGGCAATGGGACCATCTCGGGAGACCATCTCATCATACCCTTTCGAATACAAAAAAAAATTCAAAATCGGTCCACAATTGACGGAGTAATCGGTGAACATACATAAAAAATAAAAAACATACAGTGGAACATAGAACCTCCTCCTTTTTGGAAGTCGGTTAAAAAAACAAAAAGCTACTTCAAAGGTTCGACTCGATTTCTCTTAGATGCCATCATCAGATCTCCTTTGCATTAAAAAAAAGAATTATCAAAATCGGTTCATAAACGACGAAGTTTTCCGCGAACACATATAAAAAAATATATGGTCGAATTGAGAACCTCCTTTTTAGGGTTCCGTGCCAAGCAATAAACGAAACCCTTATAGATTCGTCATGTCAGTCTGTCTGTCTGTCCGTCCGTATGTCACAGCCACTTTATTCCGAAACTATAAGACCTTTCATGTTGAAACTTGGTAGGTAGATGTATTCTGTGAACCGCATTAAGATTTTCATACAAAAATAGAAAAAAAACAATTAATTTTGGGGGTCCCCATACTTAGAACTGAAACTCAAAAAAATTTTTTTTCATCCAACCCATACGTGTGGGGTATATATAGATAGGTCTTCAAAAATGATGTTGAGGTTTCTAACATTTTTTTTTTCTAAACTGAATATTTTGCGCGAGAGACACTTCCAAAGTGGTAAAATGTGTCCCCCCCACCCCCCTCTAACTTCTCAAATAAGAGAATGAAAAATCAAAAAAATATGACGTACATTACCATGCAAACTTCCAACGAAAATTGGTTTGAACGAAATCTAGTAAGTAGTTTTTTTTTAATACGTCATAAATCGTGAACTGCAATTTACCTTTCATTCAATCAACACAAATGTAAAAATATAAAATAAAAATTATATTATGTTACTTGCTGCTGCGGAACCCTTCATGGGCGAGTCCGACTCGCACTTGGCCACTTTTTTTGAAGTCGGTTAATAAAACGAATCCTATGTCCTTCCTCAAAAATCAAAGTATCCCCAAGCCAAGTTTAATTAAAATCGGTATAGACGGTGTAATAGTTTAGCCGTGAAAGCGTAACAGACAGACAGAATCTATACTTCACTACATAGTATAAAACAAAGTCGCTTTTTCTGTCCCTATGTCCCTTTGTGTGCTTAAATCTTTAAAACTACGCAACGGATTTTGATGCGGGTTTCTTTAATAGATAAAGCAATTCAAGAGGAAGGTTTTTATGTATAATAAATGCATAATATAGTATGGGAACACTGTTAATTTTCGAGGTTTCTAATGTGATGTAGCAAATAAACACGTTTTTTTGCGCTTACATTGCAAACGCTGGTTGCACCCTACGAGATAGATCAAAATAATGTACTACAGTATTGTACACCTTAAAAAGTACTACAAAAAAGTCCGCGACGGTATATGTCTATCTCTTAGGGATAACCCACAACAACCATTTTTATTCCTTTCTTTTTACGAGAAATAATGGCTTATTTACGAAGTGATTATAAGCAGTGCCGTCTTTACCATAAGGGCACACGGGGCCAGTGCCCAGGGCCCCCATCATCAGGGGGGCCCCGAGGAACCGACAATTTTGTCTCAGACATATGTTCTCGTTATAATTTGCATACACATTACACTTTTTTTTTCACTAAAAAATATAGTACACTAGCTGTTGCCCGCGGCTTTGCTCGCGGGGTGTTGATTATATGTATTTAATTAAAACTGTAAGTATGTATGAATAATTTATGCAAGTTTTTAAACGTTTTATTTACTAAGCAGCGACCCGCCACAGCTTCGCACGTGTGGATTTTAGATGCACCCACCGACGACACGATTCATACATTTAAAATCTGTAATATGTTCGAATATATTATTTTAAATAACATACTGTAAAAGGTCATATTGATCTATATTAAATGCACAATGTATTTAAGGTACTTTATTGAGTAAAGATCAGTGCTGTATTGCATAAAATCGGTTCGTAAATAACCCATTTTTTCTCGTAAAAAGAAAGGAATAAAAATGGTTATTGTGGGTTATCCCGTATCCCTGAGAGATAGACATCTACCATCGCAGACTTTATTGTAGCCCTTTGTAGGTGTACAATAGTAGCACATTATTTTCATCTATCTCGTAGGTTTCAGCCAGCGTTTGCAATATAAGCGCAAAAAAGTGTTTATTTACGACATCACATTGGAAATCTTTAAATTATCAGTGTTTCTGGACTATATTTTACATATAAACCTTCCTCTTGAATCACTCTATATACATTAAAGAAAACCGCTTCAAAATCCGTTGCGTAGTTTTAAAGATCGAAGTGTTTATAGGGACCGACAGACAGGAGAAGCGACTTTGTTTTATACTATGTAGTGATTTTTAATCAAGAGCCCATTAATAAGGATTTTCATACAAATTTTCTAAGGCCGACGGGGCCATAAAGTGGTGAAGATCACGGGACGTCATGAGATGTCAGCCGTATTGAAAAATTGCGGGTGGAGTAATGAACCGTGCCTGACTGCCCTAACTGTTTCACTTAGGAGGCAAGCTTTGTCACTCCTAGAAGCACTACCTGGTTCAAGTAGCAGATATAAAGAATTTTAAGAAGCGCTCGAGTCGAAAACGCCATCTGAAACACGTTTTCCACTCCTAGATACGGGATAGTGCCCAATACCCAGGAGAAGACCTGCAGAATGTACATTGGAAATTGAGAAACTCGTACGGAAAGCTTAGATGATATAAGCAAACAACGTGCAGATTTTCATAAACAGCATCAAGGACTTGGAAATAAGAGCTACAGTGTTGGCCAAGCCACCACGCTTCAATAAGTGAAGCACTGGCACACGCCCTGGAGGTCGAAGCGGTTCGACAGGATATCCGGTCGACCCACAAGCGAAGTCTCAGTGGAAATAAGGGATTAAGTCTTCTTTTAAGATGGGTTCTGGGATCATGTGCTACAGATATAGTGAAAGAGGTCATCTGAAGCTAAGTAACCCGTTAAAGAGTTCGTAGATGTCCAGGTTGAAAAAAAATTTTGAGCTGCCTGGAGGAGCTGTCGATAAAACGTTGCGAAAAAAAGTTTGTTGATCTAAGACGCACGTTCCAAGGTACCAATGTCAGAAAACATGATAAACTACATATAAAAGGTGACTTCATGAGACAATCCAAAGAATATGTCTCGATGAGAAAATGTACTCCGACTCGAAACTCGAAATCTTGCTTCGACCTCGAAGCTTGACTTTTCGGACCCTGTGAAGATGAAACTATGAACAGTGTGCACTCTACGTGATCACGACCGCTCTGCCAAGAGTGAAGCGAGTTAGAAGAAGAAGAAGAAGATGAAACAATGAAGTTAGCACAGGGGGAAGACGTTGACCTAAAGAAACTTATCACATAGTAAGCACAGTGACATAAACCTGCTTGGAGTCATGTATCATCTGCAAGCGCTATTACTAAAGTTTACTGGGCACAATGGGATAACTTGGTTCTTCAGAACGGGATACTTTACCGGAAAGATACAAGCAACTGTTTAACGGACTGGAAACTAATTGCAGTTGACATCGCGAGCGGGAACGAGAAAACCTGATACGGCTGACGCTCAAACGGTTTTGATAAAGGTGCACTGGTTTGGCTGAATAAATCGACACGTATGCATAGAAAAGCCCCAAAACTACCGACCAAGTGGGAGGATCCGTATAAGGTTAACCGGATTAACGACGTGACCCACAGGATTCAGCGACAATCGAATTCTAAGTAGTGCATATACACCACCTGGCTAAATATAACAGTGGCTAAATATTGCAGCAATATGGCGTGGTAGCAATAGCGATGTAATGTTACGAAAAATGAATATTCCAGAAAAAGACTCGTCAATCGATTTAGCCGAGAAAGTTCTAGTCGGATTCTTGAGGCACAGAATAGTAAAACTTAAGTGAATATACATAGCGTCGAACAGACTGTCGCGTGGTTGCTTGTTTATATTCCACAGCGTTTTTTTGGAACCGGGCGTTTCGAGTGGCTGTTGAACTTTTCCAAATATAATAAAAAGCTAGTTTAGTTTGAGCTACAGTATGACAAACATCTGAGTGATATAAGTGATTAACAGAGCGACCTCGGCGGTCATTAAGGAATATTATTCTGAGTTATTCTGTGGTCTTAAGAGTGTTTCTAATAAAGCCTCTTTTACACGTCAGAAGGCTTAATTCTCAAATTTGTCGAACCCGAACACATACTAATAAATAGAAGGTTTTGCTTAAAACAAAACCTGAAAGAAGCTATTATGGTTATTTTAACTAAAAAAACTAACTGTATACACGATTAATCATTATACATGTTCATAGTAGAAAAATGTTAGCATAATACACTTTATTTACTTTCCAAAAGGGCCCCTAATTCTTATGTGCCCAGGGGCCCCCGCTTAGGTTAAGACGGCCCTGATTATAAGCAATACAAAATGAATCCTTATACAATTAAGTAAATTAAATACATTGTGCATGTAATATAGATCAAAATGGCCCTTTACAGTATCTAATTGAAATGAATATATTCGAAGATATTACAGATTAAAATGCACGAATCGTGTCGTCGGCGGGGGCGTCTGAAATCCACCCGTGCGAAGCCGGGGCGGGTCGCTAGTATTATATAAATCTGAAGAGTTTGTTTGTTTGTTTGTTTGAACGCGCTAATCTCAGGTCCGATTTAAAAAAGAAAAACAGTGTTAGATAGCCCATTTGTCGAGGAAGGCTATAGGCTATATATTATCATGCTGAGACCAATAAGAGCGGAGCACCAATAAAAAATGTTTCAAAAACGGGAAAAATTATCACGCTACGGGCAATAGGCGACGCAAACGAGGTTGCTTGGGTCAGTTAGTCTATACCAGGGGTCGGCAATTAGTTTTAGGTAGGGTCCGGATTAGGGTCCGGATACTGTGGGAAAATTGTAACGAGGTCCAGAAAAAAACAAATGATAACAATTAAATGATACATAATTATTTTGTTGGTATCAAATCGAGTTTTGAGTTATCAAACACTAAACCTAAATTTAATGTGAAACTACACCGATGATCTTTTTTTTTTATGTATGGCCCGCCAAAATAACTCTACTCTGCCTGATGGAAAGCATAAGCAGAATCCAAGAGTATTGGTCGCCATACTCACTGCGAACGCAGACAATGCAGTATGGCGACCCACACCATGGCGGCCTAGTGATGCTGCTGCATCTTTTAGTCTAGTCAACAAGTATGGAACTTGTTGACTAGACTATTTGGGCCTCCGGTCTCGCACTCACCAACGAAACACGACAGCACGAACGTGGTCATTTTACGTTGATTTTCTGTCCGAGGGTAGTACCGCCCCGGTCGACCCGGCCCATTCGTGCTGAAATCAGCATGGCTCTACTACCTCTATCTTGAGCCAGTTTTTTATGGTTTGGTTCTCGAGAGGAACAGTAAGTTCCAATGTCTTCTAGGTGGGCGTTTGTGAATCTCATATTTGTTTTTCAAAAAAATCATCTTTGAGAAAGATGTTTCATATGTATGTTGAGACAAACATAGTGACCTAATTGAAAACTAGTTTTTTACAACTTTCATATGTATTTGGGACATATTTGGCCCAAAATTCTGCAATGGATACTGATCAGTCCTCTTGCCAAGGCAGTGATCACCTTGTGAAGTTTATAATACCCATGGGCCCATAGATAGATATACAATCACTACTAATACCACTGGCAAGAAGAATGAAGCACGGCCTGTGTCACCGTGTTCTTAATCTAAATTAAATTCATCTAAAGCACTTACTGGAGTGTGTGTTTTCTTTGTTCTCGGCGTCCAAGAGATATCTCTTGGGTAGAATCTTCTCTGCTCTTGCGTCTTCACACAAACATTGCTCTCAGGTGCTGGTTATTTCTCAAGGTATCCGAATTAATCTCAATAATCAACTTTTCACAGATATTCGAATTACAATACACTCGTTTTAGTTCTCGCGGGACGCGCCTATCACGTATTACAATTCTCGCGAGTCTAATCACAATTCACTTAACTGTTCCCAAGCCTAGCCTGGCCGATCAAACCTTCTCAACAATTTTCGATATTAATCTCGTCTCACGCTGGGCGGCGAGCACACAAGTACCCTAGCTCAACAAACCTCACGGTGTTATCAATCTCACGCGGAAACTATACGAGTACTACAAAATTAACAATCAAATTATTCACTGCCCGCCATTGGTACACGAATTCTATCGCAATCTATCCTCCCACGTCAAACGTCAAACTCGAACCAGAGACAATCAAAATGTTGCCAGTACAATGACGTTCGAAATCCAACAGATACCGTTTTATACATTTGCTTTGACAGATTAAACAACTTGGCAGCCACATCCGTCTGTTCAGCCGCCACATCAACTCCGAATAGCGATTTAAAAAACGAAGTTAACTTGCCCAATTCTGCAAAGTCTTGGAATCTTGTAGCAAATTCGTTCCTAAGATCGGCATGAAATTTTACAAACTCTGCAATTTTGTTCAGAATTCTCTTTTACTTGTTTTTTTTTTATTAGCCAGAAATTTTCAATAACTTGACTTTTACTTAGCAATAAGCAAAATCCAAGAGTGGTGATCACCATACTCATTGCGAATACAGACAATGCAACAATGCATCATGGTGACGCACACTATGGCGGCCTAGCGATGCTTCTGCATCATTGGGAATATTATCATCACTTTTAATAACAGCGACAGTTTTATTGCATATAAGGCACACTGGAACCGCTTGAGGCCTATCAGGCAGCGTAAAACAATGTTGTTCAGTTCATTCCGCCAGAAACGTCCTATTTTCACTGTCCGCTTTTCGCTGTTATTATCGTATGTGTATTAACGTATGTACAAAAAGATTTTGGTTCAGTGGTAGTTTCTTGTAAAATAGGTTAACTATGCAACTTAAAGTAGAAGTACTAAGAAGTAAGATTCCATTTGGCTTAAAATATTTTATGAATCAATAAAGGTGTAGAATACCTTGTCTACGTATTTTAATATGTAGGTATGTACATGGTATACAATAAATTAAAATTTTTGGCGGTGCGCGGTTCCACCTTTCGCGGTCCGCAAACGGACCGCGGTCCGCCTGTTGCCGACCGTTGGTTTATACTAATATTATAAAGCTGAAGAGTTTACTTGTTTGTTTGAACGCGCTAATCTCAGGAACCGCTGGTCCGATTTGAAAAAATATTTCAGTGTTGGATAGTACATTTATTGAGGAATCACCACGCTAAGACTAATAGGAGCAGAGTACCAATGAAAAATGTTACAAAAAAATTTAACAAAATAAAAACCGACTTGAAGGTTCGACTCGATTTGTCTTGGATTCCATCATCAGATCTTAGTGTCCTTATCATGGTACCACCGTTGGGTTATCTCTTTTCCATTAAAAAAATAATCATCAAAATCAGTTCATAAACGACGAAGTTATCCGCGAACACACATTAAAAAATATACGCTCGAATTGAGAAACCTCCTTCTTTTTTTGAAGTCGGTTAAAAACGGGGGATTTTTTTTTACGCTACGGGCAATAGGAGACGTAAACGACGTTGCGTGGGTCAGCTAGTCTATACTACACTAATATTATAAAGCTGAAGAGTTTGTTTGTTTGAACGCGCTAATCTCAGGAACCGCTGGTCCGATTTGAAAAATTATTTCAGTGTTGGATAGTACATTTATCGAGGTAGGCTATAGGCTACATACCATCACGCTAAGACCAATAGGAGCGGAGCACCAATGAAGAATGTAACAAAAACGGGGGAATTTTTTTACGCTACGGGCAATAGGAGACGTAAACGACGATAGATTACTACAGAGAGGTTAGCCGTTTAGACAGAGCAATCGTGCACCCTCATCCCCCGTTAGCAGCAGTCAGTCAGACAGACAGAGAGAGACAAAAAGTGTTCTGTGGAGAGAGAGGACTTGCCGCGCCGCGAAGGGTTGTCTGAATAGAGAAAGCCGTCGCGCTTAATCTTGTTATAATTTAAATATGGCACACACAACCTGGCGCGGTTCTGAGGGGGGGGGGTCACGGGGGACATGAGCATCGTGTAAGGGGTTCTTAGGTATCCTGAGTACAAATATTATGTCCTTTTTGTAAATCCAATATGGCCGCCGCACCATTTTTATAAAATGACACTATGGGTATCGTTTTTTTAAAGTAGATTGATAATGGAATGTTATAAAAAACTTTTTATGAAAACAATAAACCGACTTCCAAAAAACATGCAACGAAAACTCCCTGCCAAAATAAAACTAAAAAGCGTAAAATAAACTGGCCCTTCATAAATTGCTATATGCCAATTCTTGTCTATACCTAATTCTTTATTCATTTAAATAGTAGTATTAGAATATGTGCTGGGTACCTAAAATATGTTCGAAGTCGGTGCCGGTGGTGAAATATCCACAATTGACGGAGTAATCAGTGAACATACATTAAAAAAAAAGAATACATACAGTGGAACATAGAACCTCCTCCTTTTTGGAAGTCGGTTAAAAAAAAGATGAAGGCGTATCTATGCAAAAGTCTATTAGAGGTTATGATCAATTTGACTGACTGACTCTGACTGCCTCGGTGGCGCATAGGTAGCGTATGCGACTGCTGTGCTTGAGGTTTCGGATTCGATTCCCGGGTCGGATTAAATGTTTGTATGATCTGCAAATATTCGTTACGGAGTTTGGGTGTTAAATATCCGAAATATTTATTAGATGACTGTTTCTGAAATAATTTAAGTTTCACTGGCAAAAAGATTGGTCAAAACTTGTTTGCCCAGGTGAAAGAAATTAATTTCAATGGCAAGCCGTGTTTCTGTTTTCCCAGTGAATATTTGATCAAGATTTTTATAAGATTGCGGATACACTATGTACATCAAAATTCGAAAATCGAAAACTGAAATCAAATAAAAACGGCCTTTCCGTCGCTCATTCAATAGTAATTATTACTAAGCTCGAAACATGTTCAAAGGCTATTTCGTATTTGTATTGGTGATTTTATATTTATTGTACTGTTGAGTGACTGATATTTTATACAATGATACTGATAACATATAATGTAAATAAAATAATAATGAAAACATTGTTTCCTTGGGACAACCCTACTTTATTTACATTCGTTTCACCGGCTAAACCGGCTAAAACTAGACGTCTAGACACCGCGCCGCGGCGCGGTGACTAGACGTCTAGTTTTACCTTATACCTACTGTGAGAAATTTTCCACTCTAATCCATATTATCCATAGTATGGATTAGAGTGGAAAATTTCTACATAAACCGTTCTCTCTAGAAGTCTCCATGTGTAGCAGCATTACATGTAATTAAACGTAGTGATGTTTTCATTTAATGTGTGTGTAGGTATAACTAACGAAAATATTTTACAGAACAACTGTGCTGTGCTATTTCTTGTTGTTAACTACTGTATTACAGTCCGGCCGCTCAAAGAATGCGTTACTGACACCTATCATCAATTCGACTCATGACTAGTGATGTACAATAAATAACATAAATAATATTTATTAACGTTATTTATTGCATTCATTATGCATATTTATTCAATTTAATTTATATGTTGTTATTTTTTATAGGAATTATATGTCAATCTAGGTGTTCAATAAATATCACAATGTAAATATTTTTTATTAAATCAATTAATTGAATTAAATCGTAATTTCTGAATGTAACGAAGGGAAAAATAATAAAAATGCTTTATTTATTGGAAAATGTATATATTATGAAATACATACATTTTTTTTTTACTTTCGGGTTCCGTAATTTAATAATAATTATTTTTACGGGGATTAACGCGATCACTTATTTATATTATACACACAAGTGATCGCATTAATTACCGTAAAAATAATAATTATATTATTATTTGAAATACATAGTTATAAGCCTTAAACAATGAAGACTATGTCAAACAATTTAATCTTCCAATTCGCTTGAGGAGTCTTGAGGAGTGAGGAGTGTATATTTGTTTAATCATATTATTGTTAATCATAGTATCTATACGGATATCGCGGTCAAAGTCATCAAATATAATCTTTTTAATTTTTTCAACCACCTTCATCCAGTCATCTCTTGTGACTTTTTCGCATGCTTCTTTTAAATCTTCATCTTTTTTATGCCATACGGTGGAGAAGTATTATGACTGCATAACCTTTAATTTGAGCCCAAATTAGCTCAATGGTATTGTACTGGCAGTGATATGGGGGAATTCGGAGTACGCGATGACCATACTATAGAGCCAACTCATCTATGTCATATCGAATTTGTCGGCTTTTGGTCATTGACTAATTTCATCAGCTTTGCTTTTAGCATTGACATATTTGCGTCAATGCCACTTTTTTGCAGCCAAGCCACCAATTCCTCTTTTCTATTAGCTTAGGTAGGTGCTTTATTTTTTTGCAACGAATGATAAGGGGCGTTATCCATTAATATATCTGAAGGCTCTGGCAGCCAGGTAGCAACACATCCTGGAACCACTCCTTAAATGAAGCCGCATTTATTTTTTCATGGTAGTCAGGAGTGGTTTTTTTACTCAAATGCCAATAAACCGTTTTCCAAGAAACCATACTTCGCACAACCAGCGTGGCATATTATAAGTCGTGCTGCTTTACCCATTGGTACTTTCAACGTTGACGCTTGAGTGTCGTCTGTCCAAGAACGAGAAGCGTGTATTGGCGTTCAGTCTAGTCGATGAAAACGACACTGTCCCAATTATCGATTTTGGTCGCTTCTCATAAAAAAGTAATTATTTTTTAAACTATGTCATATCTTTCTACAAGAAGTTTCCTTTTTTCCTTTTTTTTATATTGAAATCCAATATCTTTCAAAATTTTATATATGGAGATAGATGATAGAAGCATCGACCTATTAAGGTACTCATTCCTGGAATAATAACCATATATATGATTCCTTATTGCATCGGCGTCAAAGCTATCAATGTCTGTCATAGGTTTAGTTCTGCGTTTCTTTTTTGGCGTTTTCTAATTTGAGCATGTTATGTGCATTTTTATTAGTAGTAGAATATTAAAATATATATATATATATATATTGTATATAAACTTCGTTCCATCCGGGTGTCCCTTGACACGTCTCAAGTTTTATAAAATTATAACGTTTTATTTTATATTATACCGACAGATTATATTAAGATTACAAAAATATTTGAATACAATTGCCTCATTATTTTGTAACATCACTACAAAAACAAACAGTTGACATAACCTTGAAACAGCGCCGTTTGACGTGGTTTGACTTTTAAAAGCTATTGTTTTTATATTTGTTAATTATATAATTGTAATAATTTTAGCCCAAAATTAATACATTTATTGTGAGTTGGTATAATTATTCGAATTTTAATGTTATCACTCGTTAATAAGGTAAATAAAAAAAAATGCCGTAAATTGTACGCCAGTTCAATCGCATTCTCTGAGCGGCCGGACTATAGTTAATGTTAGTACCTCCGATAACTCAGTGACTCTTAGTCGTTTAGTTTCCTAAAAATTGACTTTGTTATTAAGATTTTTGGAACAATCATTTGTATAGATCGGTACATACATAAGTATATTTAAGTACGGAAACCTCACCGGGCCTTGTGGTGTGTCAGAATCGAATAGACTAAAACCACACGGTGTGTCACTCTGCGCCTGAAAGGGGAGGCGCTCTGGGAACCGTTGTCTCTCTTACCTTAATTAATCTATAAACTTAAATAAAAATGAATCACAAAAATGTATGTACGCCCATAACTTTCGATCGACTGCTTCAAATTGAATCATTCTTTTTTTATGTATTTGTTATTGTCAGGACAAGGATTGTTTAGAAGAAAATTAAAAAAGGTGTTATATTCTCTCAGTCCGCTTAGTTCTATACTATACACTGCAGCACTGCAGCGCTGCGGGTAGTTGTCACGGGCTTTCTTTCGCCAAAAGCTATTAAAAGTAACGTTAATCGTTAATCAATCACAGGAATAGATTGAATGTAAAATTATATGTATATGCTTTTATCTATCCCTTAGGGGGAATATTCGTAACTCTATGTATGTTTGCAGCTTAAGTACGTACCTATCTACCGGCGTCTAAATCAAGATGTAAAATTAGTAGTTGTCATATCGAAACAATAGGATGGAATCATACCGGATCATCTGCAATGCAGTAAATAGACCGTGCAAAGGAAGCACAGTTAAATGTGCTTTAAATTGTAAAACAATCCGAAGATGTTACATAAACTCGGTGACTTGTAGCGAAATGGTTTATCTAACCTTGAAATGTAAATTCGTTCTGAACACGAAGGCGTTATGAGAGAATAACGAATAAAGATAAATATCTCTTTATATTATGTGAAGCAAAAACTTTGTACCCCTTTAAGGAAAGTTATGCGAACGGAGAAGTAAGCACAGTTAAAGTGCATGAAGCAGAAGTGCAGACAACTAAAAAAACGGGTCAAGTGAGAGTCGGATTCGCACACCGAGGGTTCCGTACAAACCTATAGGTAAATTATATGATGTAACTAAAAATTTATGCTTTTCGTAATTTTTTCTTTATTTGTGCTATAAGACGTTGCTTCATACCAAATTCCAAGATTCTGAGTTCATGGGAAGTACCCTGTAGGTTTTGATTCCCTTGCGAGTGTCGAAAATTTGCGGCATAAATGGCTGTATCTTTTGATTGCGGTGGCTTAGAAGTTTAATTTTTTCACGACTCCAAGGGACAGTAGACTTGAGTATATGGTATGAATTTCAGCTTGATAATACTACGCGTTCTTGAGAAAAAGGGTCTTAAGAGACAGACGGACAACAAAGTGATCCTATAAGGGTTCCGTTTTTTCCTTTTGAGGTACGGAACCCTAAAAATGAAAAAAAAAAAAGAATTATGGTCGAATTTCGATCACTGAGCGATCATTAGCATAAATAACATTATAAACTTTTTTTGTTTTTTTCCAAAAGAGTATAATCTACCGGGGTGAAAAAAAATTAGCGAAACTAACTTTAATGACACATACATACTTCGTGCATTGTGTTGTCCAGCCTTTTTCCAGCCAAGTATCGACAATTTATACGATACTGACTAAAATTAGGTAGCGTAGTTTATAGGATAGTTAGTGCGTATCGCGTGTGTTTACTTGGAACTACGAGCCTTTTTTTCTGCTTCAACAAAAACAAGGCGGTGCGTTATCTACCCTTTTTAGGGTTCCGTGCCGAAGGCAAAAAACGGAACCCTTATAGATTCGTCATGTCTGTCTATCTGTATGTCTGTCCGTCTGTCTGTCCGTACGTATGTCACAGCCACTTTTATCCGAAACTATAAGACCTGTAATGTTGAAACTTGGTTAGTAGATGTATTCTGTGTAGCTGTATTGTGTGATTAAGATTCTCACACAAAAATAGAAAAAAAACAATAAATTTTGGGGGTCCCCCCATACATAGAACTGAAACTCAAAAAATTTTTTTTTTGTTTCCTGTGTGTTTGTATTCCTGTGGGGTATCTATGGATAGGTCTTCGAAAATGATATTGAGGTTTCTAATGTCATTTTTTTCTAAACTGAATTATTTGCGCGAGAGACACTTCCAAAGTGTTAAAATGTGTGCCCCCGCCCTGTAACTTCTAAAATAAGAGAACGATAAATCTAAAAAAAATATATGATGTACATTACCATGCAAACTTCCAACGAAAATTGGTTTGAACGAAATCCAGTAAGTAGTTTCTTTTTAATACGTCATAAATCGTAAACTGCAATTTACCTTTCATTAAATCAACACAAATATAAAAATAAAATAAAAATTATATTATGTTACTTGCTGCTGCGGAACCCTTTATGGGCGAGTCCGACTCGCATTTGGCCGCTTTTTTTATTTGATCTGAGGGTTATCCTTATACTCTTCTATGTACTAAAATGACATCTTCGTAGTTTTATTTTCAGGTTATCGTTAATCGTTATCAACTCTGTGTACCTACAAGTCCTACATATGATAGGAGCCATCGTTAACACCAATACTGTGACACCCAACATTGAGCGATTTATAATTTTCACCAGTTGTGCCTCCATCATTCATTAGCTACAAGAAGACATATATCATTACGGATATTATAGTAATTATAACTAAGCTATAATAACTTCTATTATGTAATTGTACGAATGAAGCGCATATTAAATACAATACATATGTACAAAATTATGCTAAGTAGGTACTTCATTTCCCCTAAATTTGGGAGTTGGCAACACATAATGGACGCGTCTTATCACTAACCGACTACGACGACTGTACGAGAAGTTGCTTTGGAATCACTACATTAAACAGAATATACCTACTTCGCTGGGACCCGTAAATGTCATCACTTTATAAGACTACGAAATACTTAAGCATACTTATAAATATCTGGCGGTATATTATGGCTACGTACATTACGTACAATGAGTGTTCTGGTATTACATGTACCAAGTTTATTTTTCAAGGCCATCGCTGACGAAGTAAAGAAATAGCGAATAGTGAAAGGCACCATATATTAATGAAACGTTGAACGAATAATATATTATTGTGTTCACAGGTCAACGTATACACCATGTAGGGTTGGCACTCGTGCGATTGATAATTAAGTTTTATACATAAACAAGCTGACCCGGCGAACTTCGTACCGCCACATTTTTTTTTGTAAATATTTTCTACATTTCTGAAAATTCTAGAAATAGAAATACGGCGCCACCTACCGGATACCTGTGCAACTTAGATGCCAAACCGCCATCTGTTAGGATTTTATAGAACTAACCGATAAATACATACTAAAGTCGTATAATAAACAAATAAATAGATCACGGAACAATATTTAAAGAACTTGCTTTCTAGCAAAAAAAGATTGAATGAAAGCGGACTATGTGTTATTGAATTACAACTAAGTACATATTTTGACTTCTTCACCCTCTCTCCAGAAAACCGTGCTGAATTTCGGGATAAAAAGTATCCTATGTAAGTACAAGGTAGGCCTCGTAGTATTGAACTCAAATCATGCCAAGTTTCATTTGAATCCATTCAGTAGTTTCGGCGTGATGCGCGGCCAAGATACAGACAGACAGACAAAAATGAAAAAAATGACAGTTTTTTCGTTGACCGTTCGTTTGTCGACTAAACACTTGTTTTTTTTAAATTTTCACATAAATTTTCAAGGTTATGTGAAAAAAGTGTGAATCCAAAGTTTTAGGTCTTTTTATTACCTACAACTTTGTCATTTGACTTTATTCCATAGAACTTTTAGTTTTGCCGGAAATCGAGAAAAACCGTTTTGTACCCTTAAAAACTCACCCGTATCCCCTTCCCGACCTCAGATCGCCCGTAAATTATTTTTCCTTTCATTTTTATAATATTCTTCTCCTTTTCTAATGGGTTTCATCTCATATTTTTTTTTTCACTTTTTATTATTTTTAAAGGCTTCTATCCTGGTCTATATTATAAACGTGAAAGTTTGTAAGTATGGATGGATGGATGTTTGTTACTCTTTCACGCAAAAATTACTGAACGGATTTCGATGAAACTTTACAGTCATATATTACTGTAAAGTTTCATCGAAGTTATTCATTATTCATTCAACATCAGAATAACACATAGGCTACTATTTGCCACTATAACCGACATATACGCGGGCGAAGCCGCGGGCAACAACTAGTAAAAGTATATTTTTCACACAACGCCCAAGTATCAGATACAAGTTTTTAAGACACAAACATAAATAAACGCAAATCAATTACGCCTTGGTGCACGGTATACAATACCACAGAATACATAATAGTACTGTCGCAGAAGTGTCACTCTCGAACAAAAGTCAAGTTTAGGCATAAAAAGTTTTCAACTTTGTCACCTTGCACGCGAATTTGAATCTTGTCGTGTGACTCAAGCGTTCATATTCCGTTAGACACCGCTCGATTTACTACAAGAGCACGGGGCTGCCGCTTGCTGTGCATTTAGGTAAATAATAGGTCTATACCTATGAAATTGCCGTTTCGTATACAATAAGTGAAAGTACTTATTTTTTTAAACTTTTTTATTTCTGTTATTCGAAGTAATCGACCATGCAATTGACGCATCTTTGCCAACGCATTGGCAATTTATTGATGCCCTTCTTGTAAAAATCAGCTGGACGGGAGGCAACAAACTCTTCAAAGGCATTTTGTACTGCCTCAGGGAATTGAATTCTTTACCCACAAAAAAGTTGTCTAAATTTTGGAAAAAGTAATAGTCGGTAGGTGCAAGGTCTGGTGAGTATGGCGGATGAGGGAGAGCTTCCAACCCCAGCTCTTGCAGCTTGGAGACTGTCTGTTGCTCAGTATGGGGTCGCGCGTTGTCGTGAAGGAGCAGTGGGGACGACCGATTGACCAAAGCTGGTTGCAGATGTGCAAGCTTCTCCATCATTCTCTCCAGTTCTTCACAGTACACATCTGCATTAATGTTCATGCCGTTTTGTAAAAAGCTTTGGTGAATCACACCCGCACTAGACCACCAAACAGTGACCATCACCTTTTTAGGGGTCATTTTTGGTTTAGGGCATTGCTTTGGTGCTGAACCAGGGTCTAACCAACTTGCTGAGCGCTTTTGATTGTCGAACAGAAGCCATTTTTCGTCGCACGTAACAATTCTTTTAAAAATTTCTTCATTTCTTTGCCTGTTGAGCAGCGCAAGGCAGCTCTCGACGCGTACGTTGCGCTGGCGATCGTTAAGGTCGTGGGGCACCCATCTATCAAGCTTTTTTACCTTGCCAATTTGTCGCAAATGGATCAATATTGTTTTGATGCTTACATTAAAAGCTGCTGCTAGCTCAGCTGTAGATTGAGTTTCGTCAGCTTCCACAATCGCCTTTAATTCATTATTGTTAACCAAAGTCTCCGGACGACCACGAGCTTCATTTTTCAAGTCAAAATTTCCAGAACGGAACCGGGAAAACCAAAAACGGGTTGTGCGTTCGTTTGTACAGTTCTCTCCGTAAACGTTTTTGATGTTACGTGCCGTTTGTGTCGCGTTGGTGCCACGACGGAACTCATATTCCATAATTACACGAATTTTTAAAGTATCCATTATGACGAAAAATGTTCAAATGTAATGAAAATGCAACCCTAATCAAAAAACAAAAGACTGAGTTTGTAAATAGAATGTCATGGTTTTAAAACAAAATTAATTTGAATTTAGAATACAGAGCCATTACAAACTTTTTTTTATTTGAAATGACCAGTACTGAAGAACGGCAATTTCATAGGTAAAGACATTAGTAATGAAGGAGAACATTTTAACAAACATAATAATCATGTCTACGTAACGTACTACTCGTTCTGGGTACCTTCGTGATAAGTTACAGATTTTTGTATTGACAAAACATGTCTTGATAGACATGTTTTGTCAACTGACTTGACTACTTGACTGTGAAATCATATAAAGCATTATGTTAGCAAAAGTCACATACTGTTTTTTGTTTGTATGTCATCATACCTAATAGTTTATAAGTACCTACCTAGTTGTAAACAAACCTTAACAAACGAGTAAGTACGCCTTATATTCTTACTATTCACAGGCTACTGCTATTGAAATTTCTTAGGCTACGTGAGTACTTACAGATAGGTACTTACTATGTAAACTTAAATAAGTAATTATAATTTATTTTATATTGGTTTTCATTAAAACGATTACTTTTCAAGTTTTTATTAAATAAACAAACTGATATTCAATCAACAGTGAATAGAATTTTCTTTGTGTTCTAAGTAGGTAGGTAATTATTTTATCTTTTAATTAATAGGAGGTAAGTAGGTAAAGGTAATTAATATGACCTATCTATAACAAAATCGACCTCATTATTTTCCTATCTACTACAGTTATTTATGTGATGCTCAGTAATCTGAGATGTGATGATTAACATAAATACATTAAATTACGGCTTATCTTTCAATATCTTCCGGAATTTAGAAAAATGATAATATATATATTCATTTTTCTTCCTTTTATTGGAACACCCGTCAACATAACAGTACCTTTTGTACGAACAATCAGTTCGTTTTGAAGTCATTTTTCGCAGTAAGTACCTACACGTAATATTAAACTTATTTACGCTCGACGCGGCTAGCGTGCGAGCCGAGCGCAGAGTGGCAACAAGGCCTTTGTGGTCTGTGGTGGCAACCATTGCCATATAGTTCTACCCGGGAGGCGCTCGGCGAAATACACCTAAACTGAGAAGTGAAACCCCCCTGACAATACCTTATGTGAGTGCATTCTAGTCCCTTTCTAAGCGCTCTACTCCGAAAACGGTTAATTTCACAGAAAAATGCGATAGGGATTTTTATAGATAATTTCATGACAAACAATTGTATACTGACCTTTATCGACCTCCGAGCAATAGGTCGCGAGATATTTGCGAAAAACTGATTTTCGTGACCTTTTGACCTTTATAACTTTTTTAGTCGGCACGATTTCAATGTCGACTTTTCACATCTTCATTACAACGCCGTAATAAAGGTGTATACAAAAATTCAGCTCACTAGGAATTTTTCCGCAAATCTTTACTAATATATAAAGCTGAAGAGTTTGTTTGTTTGTTTGAACGCGCTAATCTCAGGAACTACTGGTACGATTTGAAAAATTATTTCAGTGTTAGATAGCCCATTTATCGAGGAAGGCTATAGGCTATATATCGTCACGCTAAGACCAATAGGAGCGGCGCATCAATGTAGAATGTTACAAAAACGGGGGAAAATTATTAAGCCACGGGCAATAGGAGACGTAAACGATGTTGCGTGGGTCAGCTAGTAAAACCTAAAATGACTGGAATCTTAATTTATGAGAGGCAAATTATATTTGACATTATAATAGTTTGGGGCTTTGTCACCTTCCAGACGATTTTTAAGTGGTTCATAAAGTAAGCCAGCTGACTTGGTGGCGCCAAGAAATCCGTGCGAACTTTCAAATATTCGCATATGCGGAGTTGTAACGGAGGTTCCGTTACAACGCCGCAAATATTGTGCGGAGGCGGAGACGGTAGCGAAGATACGATTTCTTGCGGAACTTCCACAGTAACGGAGACGGAGGCGAAGCTCCGTTACATGACAACCTTACATCCTAGTCGGTTATATGTTGATGATGATGTTTTGACATACGAGCTAACATAGTAAAAGGTGTAAGACCTGTGTGAGACCCACAGAAATATTAGTTCTGTGGTGAGACCATACCCAGATGCTGACCCGCTGAATAGGGGTGATAACACTCCTTAATGCACTTAAGACTGCACGTTTGGCCTAGTGGTTTAACGGTTACCACGCCGTTTCCTACTTAGCCAAATGTCGTGAGTTCAAATCCCACGTAGGACAACACTTTGTGTGATCCACAAATTGTTGTTCTGAGTCTGGGTGTTATTTGTGTCCGATTCATGTATGTTTGTAAAGTCCCCCACGACACAGGATTTATTCCTAGTGCGGGAGTTGTCTTTTAAAAGAAAGAAATTCTTAATCCGCCACGCGCCACTACACGGATTACTGTACTACGCTGAAATTGAAGAAGTCTGATGGCAAGTGAGCACCGTAAGTCGATGTTGTTTTGAATAATTTACTAAAAATTCTTATAAAACTTGATTGATGGTATCACTCGCTTCTGTTCAAACGTTAATAAAAGAAGTAAGTTTAATGAAAAACTGGTGTACACAAAGAGCTTTGTTTAAATATCTTTATTAGCTTATCAGAAAGATTCTATAAAACAGTTTATTAAATCTCAATCATTCTGAATGTGATCCTTATTATTACTTGGAGAAACGTCTTGCTAAGAATACGCGAAGCGATAATGTTAGAATCGAATCAATAAAACTGTATGGTATCCAGTGCCGTCTTTACCATAAGGGCACACGGGGCCAGTGCCCAGGGCCTCCATTCTCAGGGGGGCCCCGAGGAACCGTCAATTTCTCTCGCACATTACATTTTTTTTTCAAAAAAACCGGTTCAGTATGTATTATTCGAAATAATTACGAAGCTTTCAGTTCATATATTTTTTACGGTTGAAAAATGAAAGCGTAAAAAGTTGTGTCTCTTTCACCTTCTTTACGATCGTTAAATCCTAAATTAAATATTTTCTCTGCCTTTGTATTTGCTGAATTAAAGTAGGAGAAAAATCTTTAAATCGTTAAATATTCAATGTTGACATTATGTGCTTGATGTATATACAATTACTAGTTGTTGCCCGCGGCTCCGCCCGCGCATTTGTCAGTTATCGCGGCAAATAGTAGCCTATGTGTTATTCTGATGTATAAGCTATATTACTGTAAAGTTTCATCCAAATCCGTTCAGTACTTTTTGCGTGAAAGAGTAACAAACATCCATCCATACTTACAAACTTTCGCGTTTATAATATTAGTATAGATTCTCCATCGGTAATGTTATCACAAGGCGCTTATTTAGAAGGTATCCTACTTAATTTACTAAGTACATCATCTGGCGATTACTTATAATAAAAACTTTGATTCCAAAGTCAAGCTGCTGTTTCCTATAATACAAATCGTTTAAGAAAATAACCAAACTTAAGTGTCAACTAGAGGGTGAGGTACATTTCTTGCAGAAACGATGATCGATGGGGCTACTAATTTTTTACTAGACGAACGCGTACAGATAATTGCAACGTTGTTAGGCCCCCCACAAGGTGGTCCAACTACCTGGTAAAGGTTCCAGGAAGCAGTCAGAAGCAGATAGCATGGAAATAGCAGCAGGCAGCGAGTATAAATATTTGTCAGAAGCGCTCGAGTTGAGATACGGGGATCGCCATTTGGAACACGTTTTCCGCGCCCTACTACTCGATAGAGTTTAAGGTCTGGAAGAAGGCCTACAGCAATGGGCATTGCAAATTGAGAACCTCGTACGTACGGAAAGCGTACCTTTCGGCCGGTCTTCTGCAGCTAAGTTGCCGGTTAAGGATTTTGCAGATGAAGACGATATAAGACTACCTGGAAAACATTGCGAAAAGAAATTTGTTGATCCAAAACGCACGTTCCAAGGCAGCGATCTGGGAAAACATGACAGCAAAATGAAAGGTGACGTCAAAGATATGTCTCGTAGAGAAAGTGTACTCCAAGTCCAAACTCGAAATTGGCTTGACGGTGAAGCTCATCAACGTTACTCCTTTTGGGACCTTGGTGAACTCGTTTGGGGTTTCGTCTTCAAGGGTCCCGTAAAAATGAAACAATGAAGATAGCACGTATGACGTTGACCTTATGCAACTTATCACAAGGATAACCTTGTGCTTTCTATGTGATAAGCTTAACCTGCTCGGAGTCATATATATCGTCTGCAATCAGTACTACTAAAGCTTATTGGGCACAATGGGATAGCTTGGTTCTACAAAACGGGATCCTTTACCGGAGATGGAAGAAGATCAACGGGAGAGAGTTCTACCTGCAAATCCGTGAAGTTCACGATTCAGGAGGCCATTCTAGTGTCAAGAAGACACTGCTAACAGTACGTGAGACATTCTACTGGCTTCATTCTTGGCAAGATGTACCAGATTGGTGCAGTAAATTGTACTGTCGTAAAAGGTCCACAGATGCGAAGTCAAGGAAACCAACTGAAAAACGTCGGCACATCATGGAAACAAATCACGGTTGACGTCGCAAGCGATAACAAGAAAACCCGAAACGACCAGCGCTCAAACGATTTTGATGAAGGTGCACTGGTTTGGCTCCTTAACCCAACCCGTGGGAAAGGGAAATCCCTTAAACTACAGACCAAGTGGGAGGGTTCATACAAGGTCGGCGACTACCAAGAGGGGTTTAAAGTAGTGCATTAGACCACCTGGCTAAATATTGTGGCAGCCATAGCGGTTCTCGGGACGAGCATCTCTAAGAAGGAGTAAGTGTTACGAAAAAAGAACATTCCACAAAAAGAATCGTGAATCGGTTTAGCCTTGAAAGTTCTAGTCGGTTTCTTGAGGCACAAAACAATGAACATAACGTAAATGTAGGTAAATAGAATCGAATAGGTATCGACTGATCGTCGCGAGATTGGCAGTCCCTTCGAGAGGCCGTTGAATTTTCTCGAATGATCCATAGCGGCATATATTATAGAAAGGCGTATCGCGGACCGCAGTGTAGTTCAGTATAGTACGACAAATATCTAAGTGATATAAGTGATTAACACAACGAGCTCGGCGAACATTAAGGACTATTGTTCTAAATTATTCTGTGTTTTAAGAGTGTTTATAATAAAGTCTCTTTTACACGGCAGAAGGCTTATTTCTTATATTCGTTGAACCCTAACACGTAATGTATAATAGAGGATTTTGTTTAGCAGAAAACCTGAAAAAAAAAATTATCGTTATTGTAACCAAAAAACTAGCTACATATTAATATCATTCATGACTTAATAAATTATATACTTGATTACTCATAAATGATCATAGTAGAATGTTAGTGTAATTCGCTTTCTTTACTTTCCAAAAGGGCCCCAAATTTTTGTGTGCCCAGGGGCCCCAGCTGAGCTTAAGATGGCTCTGATGGTATCCCCATCATCAGAGCCACAGCTCAAAGAAATAAACATACTTTGTTCTGCGATCAGGTTAATAGCCCCGCAAACTGCAGACTTTCGATCGGCCGATAGTTTGGTTGGTTTCTTGAAGATGTATGGGAGTGCGCACATTATAACAATTCGATACCGGCCAAAAAAATACAATGACAAAAGTCAACCCGATCAAACTAGCGGCAAACAATTTGTAGTCTGCAAGGGCTCTTACGCAACTAACCGCTAGTGTACACCATAGCGTAGTGGTTTAAGCGGTTCTGGAAGGGGTTCGGATGTGTTAATAACAGCAGTTCCCGGACCCCTCTCGTCTCAGGCGCAGAGTGGCACACCGTGTGGTTTTAGTCGGTTCGATTCAAACCGCCCCACCAAACGTGACGGTGACGGCCCGAGGGGGTTTCCACAGGTAAAAAAAAGCGGTTTAAGCGGTGTCTTCGCAAATTTCTACTGCACTTAGTGTTGTAGGTTTAAACCCCTCATAATAACATCACTTTGTATGATCCACAAATTGTTATTCTGAGTCTGCGTGTTCTTTGTGTCTGTTACATGAATGTTTGTACAATCTCCCGATCTATAGGAGTATTCCTAGTACCGGAGCTATCTTCCGCCAGATTTTTACCCGACTACGGCAACTACTACCCACTCGACTACCCAAAGGAGGGTTATGATTTTGACAGGTTATGTATGTATGTATGTTCATCTGTTCCCTCATAGCTCCTTAAGTACTTATTAGAACTGGACAAATGAGGTATCGTTAGAAGCGTCTTGATCGTCCGCTGGTTATAAGGCTATATGACGTGTCATTGAATCTAATGTGGCGCCCTCTAGCCTACATAAAGTACTGTCTTAAAAAATAATTTTGAGATAAATATGCCGTGTTTGGTATCATTGGAAAGGGCCTTACTTGTACATTTCAAAAATATATATATTATTAGCATTTTCTCGACTTTGTCCGTATTTATTCGATAATTGTGATATTTCTATGGTACCTATTTAAAATATAGTTTGCAAAGAAATTAGTATTATAGAGGCACCAAAACATTTCAAATAAAAAAAAAGTAAAAACTAAAACCCAACTACGACAAAAACGACGCTGAAAAAGTATGAAACGAGTTTCAAAAGCCGTAGTCACGCGTTGTTAATGTGTTATGGTACATGTCTACGTAACGTGGGACTACGGCTTTTGAAACTTGTTTCGTACTTTTTCAGCATCGATTTTACAAGCAAATAACTTACAACAACAGTTACTACACGATAGTTATGATTAATAATACCCTACTAAGATTACGAATAGTAAATAAAGTAACTAAAATCGTTTATATTTTTTGCTCAGATTTTTGTAATTGTTCGTTCGTATTCTTTTTGGCTTGGCACCGACTTCAAATAGATTCTAGGTACCTAGCACACATTATAATACTACTATTTAAATGAATAAAGAATTAGGTATAGACATGGGCGTAGCCAGCCATGGGCTCAGGGTGGGGTAGGGCAGCAGTCTGAAATAATATGTAATAAGCAAACTATGGCGCTCATAGCCCAGTTCATCGGTGAATCACCGAGGGGAAGTTACGACGCCGCGGTCAGTACCTGGATGGGTGACCGCTAGTGTCATGATACCATGAGCGGCTCCGTGTTTCAGAGGTCACGTTAAGCAGTCGGTCCCGGTTGTTATCATAGGGTAACAGTCGTGAAGTTTAGTTGGAGGCCTTTGGGCGGCTTAAAAACGTCCAACAGTAAGTTAACGTAGCCACAACGTTGTCTTGCCAGTCTCTAACCCGCACTCGTCCAGCGTGAGGACGTATGGCCTAAACCTTGTCCTGGGAGGAGACCAGAGCCCAGCAGTGGGACGTTATGGGTTGTTGAAACTATACCCGCCGTCTTACCCCTACCGATTCGGTCGCGGCCTATAGGCCCATCGCGTTGTTGGATGAGGCGGGCAAATTGTATGCCTGCGAATTCTGTGAGGTGGGCCCGATCTGTTGGAAGCTCAATTCGCATCCCGAGACCGTTTAACGGTCAATGCCGTGTTGTGCCTGAGGGCCGTGACCGAAGAGGCAGTGGGCTGTGGCGGCCTGCTGTTGATGGTGTCGTTCGACATCGCCAACGCATTCAATATTCTCTCATTTAGCTGCATCAGGGAAGAACTCCACAACCATGGCGTGCCAGAGTACCTGAGGCGGCTAGTGGTAGACTATTTAGAGGAGCGTACCATCATGTACGAGGACCGAGAGGTCGTCTTGAGACGGCGACCCATGTCCTGCGGTGCACCGCAATGGTCTGTCCTTAGACCACTCCTCTTGAACGTGGGGTACGACTGGCTCCTTCGAAGTCGTCTTCCCCCCGGGCGGAGCGTAATTTTTTTACGCCGAAGGCACTTTGGTCACTGCTCGGGGGGCAAACTTCCAAGAGGCGGCGCGCCTGGCCACCAGGAGTGTCTCTTTGGTGGTTGGGCGCTGGGCCTACGGGTGGCCCTAATGTTCCATGGGCCCGTCGTGGTTCACCCCCCGGCGCCTCTATCGAGGTCAACTCGGTCCTCGTACCGGTTCGGGCCCAGGTAAAGTATATGGACCTGATCGTCAACGGTAGGTGGCTCTTCGACGAGCACTTCCGACTGCTTGCTCCGAAGCTGGTCAACGCTGCCTTTGCCTTTGGGCGACTTTTTCGCAATTTGGGTGTAGCCAGTGTCGCGAAAAGACGGCTCTACATGGTTGTCCGGCCGATGGCGCTGTATGGTGCACCGGTGTGGATGGCGGCTCTGACCACCCAGAATAGAATGCGACTCTGGTGTCCCCAGAGGATATTGGTTGTTAGAACCTGTTACCGCACCGAGTGGACCGAGGCGACGTGCACCTTGGCTGGAACTCCCCCGTGGGTTTCGGAGGCGGAAGTGCTCGCCGAAGTTTATCGGCCGACGGCTGACTTCCGGGCAGAGAACGGCTTTCGCCCTCCGCCCGAAGAGATACGCGAGTGGCGTGAAGCCGCTCGTCGAGCCACCATGGTTCGCTGGTCATCCCGGCTGGAGACTCCACCCAGCCTCCTTCTCCAGGTCATCCTCGAGTAGGCAAGGTGGCAGCACGGGACCCTTTCTTTCCGACTGACGCAGGTCCTTGCCGGGCACGGTTGCTTCGGGAAGTACCTGCACTTGGTCGCTAGGAAGGAACTGAGTTCCACCAGTCACAACTGCGATTGCAGTGAGGACTTGGCCCAGCACACGCTAGTGGTTTGCACCGCCTGGCCGTCGCAGCGTCGGTCACTCACTGCAGTTATCGAAGGAAATCTCTCGCTACCGGCCGTCATGCGCCCCATGGCCGGTGGCGTCAGCTGTTTTACCGCGGTCCAGAAGGAGGCGGCGGAGAGGTCCCGGGAGGTCAACCTCCACTTCTCCTATACACGGGGGTTGTCCGGTCGATGGCGCTGTTTGGCGCACCGGTGTGGGTGGCGGCTCTGACTGCCCTAAATAAGGCTCGCCTCTGGCGGCCTCAGAGGGTATTGGCGGTCAGAGCCATACGCGGATACCGCACGGTTTTGACCGAGGCGGCGTGCGCCTTGGCCGGAACACCCCCGTGGGATTTGGAGGCGGAAGTGCTCGCCGAAGTTTATCGACGGGTGGCTGGATATCGGGCGGAGTATGGCTATCGCCCTCCGCCCGAAGAGGTACGCGAGTGTCGTGAAGCCGCCCGTCGAGCCACTATGGCTAGATGGTCGTTCCGGCTGGAGACTCCACGCGCTGGCTTTGCCGCCGTGGAGGCTCTCCAGCCGGTCATCCTCGAGTGGGCAGGGCGGCAGCATGGGACCCTTTCCTTCCGACTGACGCAGGTCCTTTCCGGGCACGGTTGCTTCGGGAAGTACCGGCACTCGATCGCCAGGAGGGAACTGAGTACCGCCTGCCACCACTGTGACTGCAGTGAGGACTCGGCCCAGCATACGCTGGCGATCTGCCCCGCATGGGCATCGCAGCGCCGGGCCCTCACTGCAGTCATCGGAGGAGATCTCTCGCTACCGGCCGTCATACGCTCCATGGCCGGTAGCGATAGCAGTTTTACCGCGGTCGCAACCTTCTGCGAAGATGTAATCTCGCAGAAGGAGGTGGCGGAGAAGGCCCGGGAGGAGGATGTCCACTCGGACCCAATCCGCCGCTGGTGAACCGGGCGGCGGAGGCGCGCCTATCAGCGCCTCATGCCGCCCTGAGTGTGGCCGCGGATGGTCGGGACGGGTTTTCCCCTCCATCCGCTCTAGTGGCCACCCGCGAGGGGGCGACGTACGCGTGTGCCGTACGTCGCCTACATTGAGAGTCCATTAGGTGACGGTGCCCGCTTCTGTGCGGGCAGGCGCTGGGAGGGGTCCGGACGTGTTAATAACTGCAGTTCCCGGATTCCTCCCTTCACAGGCGCAGAGTGGCACACCGTGTGGTTTTAGTCGGTTCGAGTCCGACACACCGCCCCGCCGCAAACCCCGGTGGGGTGACGGTCCGAGGGGATTTCCACACGTTAAAAAAAAAAAAAAGGTCAACCTCCACTTGGACCCAATTCGCTGCCGGCGAACCGGGCAGCGAAGGCGCGCTTACCAGCACCTCATGCCGCCCTGAGTGTGGCCCTGGATGGACGGGATGAGTTTCCCCCTCCATCCGCTTAAGTAACCAGCTGCGAGGGGGCGACGTACGCGTGTGCTGTACGTTGCCTTGTTAGGAGTCCATCAGCAGACGGTGCCCGCTTCAGTGCGGGCAGGCGCTGGGAACCCTCCCCTCCGGAGTATTAATAACAGTAGTTCCCGGACCTCTCCCTTCTTAGGCGGCGCACTGTGTGCCACTCTACGCCTAATAGGCGCAGAGTGGCACACAGTGTGGTTTTAGTCGATCCGGCTACGACATACCACCCCGCCGCAAACATCGTTGGGGTGACGATGACGGCCCGTGGGGTTCCACACGTAAAAAAAAGGAACCTTACAGGTCACCGTGGCTACGCCCATGGTATAGACAAGAATTGGCACATAGCAATTTATGAAGAGCCAGTTTATTTTACGCTTTTTAGTGTTTTTGGCAGAGTTTTCGTTGGATGTTTTATGGAAGTCGGCTTTTTTTAAAATCTCAAATGTAATGTGTGTATTACGCTGTGGAGTTTTTAAAAACAACTCCCGCATTAGGAATAAACATCCTGTGTCGCGGGGGATTTTACAGACATACATGAAACGGACACAATTAACACCCAAACTCAGAACAACAATTTGTGGATCACACAAAGTGTTGTCCCGTGTAGGATTTGAACCCACAACACTTGGCGAATTGGCAAGCGGCGTGGCGACGGCCTAAACGACTAGGTCAACCGAGTTAAGGTTGAATTTGTTATTTTCAGTTTTGGATAGACGCTTATATAGATACGCTTCGACTCTGCGCTAATATAAATTGACCCTTAGACGCGTTTAATATAAAAGAATATTAGTACCGCGTATACAAGATGGTTGTAGTATTCGAAAGACGATGTAAGTAAAAAAAAACTACGAATATACGAAAGATAGATAAGGCGGTAAAAGTAATTTTAATTTAAAAAGCATAAACTACCGGTACAGGCTGTACTTATTTGTCTACGGGGCCATCTACCCCAAACTTCCTCTTTAAGTAGGTACTAATTACTAATCATATTTTCAAAGGCTTATTTACTATTTGATCAAGGGAATTTGCAGCAATTTGGAGGCCCCCCAGGACCAGAGGCGCGGGGTGTAACGAAGCCTCCGAAGAACACTAAGTGCGCCTCTGATTCCAATTCACAACTATAACAACTTTTTATAGGCCTGTAAAGTGGAAATACTGTAGCAATTTGTGATTTATAAAATATTTTCCTTCTTCCAGATCAGTAAATAAAATCACTCAACTTAGATTGAATTCGGTACTTGTAGTAAAGTATCAATATTAAATTAATTTTAAGAGATAAATTCAAAATATCAAACAATAAGACAGCGAAATTTTAAGGTTAGTGAAAGGTGTATGTATATTACAGATAATAAATAATAGGTAGGTATATTTCAAATCATGGTCATAGCTAAGTACATTGTTATACCATGTTTCAAATTACATTAGTTGGCGATCAAAGAGTTGGCGTTCCGTGGCGTGGGGGAGACAATCGTTTAGCAGTGGACGGGCATAGGTTGATTTAAAAAGTAATATTTTAATAACTTTTAGTAAAATCAATAAGAGGCAGCGAGTTAGGGTAGTTTATAAGTTCTATGGGCGGCATCGCGACATCGACAGTTGCTTTTTCGCGATTGCATCATCCTGCGAGGAAACCGCTTGATCCCTAAACTTGATAGATTGTTAAGTCTTCCTATAAAAGGTTCAATTCAAGGTTCAGTTTCGTGACAAAAAGTATTCTTTGCTCTTCTATATCGGTCGTATCTAAACGATAGTTTGTTGGACTCCTCTGTTAAGAATTGAAGATTGCAAAACAAGCGATTATGTACAGGCTTATTTTTGCGATAAAAAGTAGCGGTTATTAATTATTGTAAGATAACAACACCTTCACATGTTAGAACGACATAATCGACAATGGGATGCCTATCCTATTCTATAGTATACGTATTTTTATATCATCGTATACTCCAGACTGCCGTCGCAATCATAGAGGATATAACTCTATGGTCGCAATAACTGAACTGCCGTAATGTTGGCCCTCCTGATAGTTGCGGGGTGGGTGAAATAACCCGGTTAAATAAAATAGGCTTTATGTATCGTCATTTCACCTTGGAAATATTTTAGGTGATATCGCCCTGGTGAAATAATTCGACTTAGGCGGTGGCCTTAGTTATCTTGGAATTGTGGTGAACAAAGGCGATTATTTTTATTCACCTTATGCACTTTGATCACTCACATAAGGTACACAAATTATGTCATTAACATTAAACTATTTAAATATTAAGGCCCTGTTTCACCGGTTACGGATAAGCTCCGGAAAGTTTATCTGACAGATGGTTTGACACAAATAATGGAAGACACGTCAAATTATCTGTCGCTATCGGATACTTGTCTGTAAATTTTAAAGTTTAATTTAATTGTTAGTGCGCAAGAAGGCTGATGGATTCATAATATAAAATTGTAATAAAATAAAACAATAATAAAATCAAAATGCTTTAATTTGAAATTAACATAAATATCATAACCACACGATATTAAATTATGAAATAATATAAATTATTACCATAACATTTAGTATAAGAGCCGGTGAAGATCGACTTACACCCATCTGATAGCTATATCAAACTTTTTTTTTTAAATTGTATTAATTAATGAACATATCTATGATGGCTTGCCTATCGAAAAACTGTCATGACTATTTTTAAAATTAAATTAAATTTTGTAATTTTTTTTCATCCCTTTCACTCTATTGTTTAGCCAACTAAATTTAGTCCCAAATGTTAATAAAATTTTGCTTTATAGAGAATATGAATATGCTTGCTTACTTATTTCTTTATAGCTTCCTGGCAACAGGTATGAACAGGTAAATCAATATAGGTAAATACACCGAGATAACAACTAATCGAAATTGGCCTGAGAAAAAAAAAGAAACAATGAAAATTATAAAAAAAAAGTCATTACAGTTTTGCGATAGGCAAGCCATCATAGATGTGTTCCTAAATTAATACAATTTCAAAAAAAAAGTTTGATCTGGTTATCAGATGTATCAGGGTGTAAATCGATCTTCACTAGCTCTGAGACTATTAAAAGCAACGGTGCAGTGAAACGAAACGACATTTTATTCCGATCTCCGTGCTACAAGTTAATAAAGCATACAGTATAGTGAGTATCTACGAAATGTATAGCAATTTCAATTTTTCAATTTAATATTGAAAGATCGTAAATCACTCTGACACTAAGCTAAGCACATTTAAAGTTGTAATAGAATTTCATAAAACACATTTTTTATATTAAGGAAAAACGGATTTGAAAATAATTTCTGATGAACAATATTACTTACTTACTTGCCTCATTCCAATATTAAGTAAATAATAAAAATAAACAACAGAATTGGACAGATTTTAAATCAATTTAAGTATGTTTGTGTGAATTTAATTTGAATTAAAGAAGTGAATTTAATGTGAACTAAAGGATTTAGTGTCAAGTATTTCGGACTTTGTATTTCGGTGTGCGCTTAAAGCTTGTAAGCCTGCCTCATCATCAAATCGAAATAGCAGTCGTTGTCGATTGACACGCTGATACCACTGTAGTAGTTCATAAATTCCTCGAGGGTCACCTGTCATGAAAACAAAAAATATTTAGTAATTAATATAGTTTGATGGTTCGATCATATCAACTAACAGTCCTTAAAATATAGCTTCATCTCTGTGACAGATGGCTACGAAACCGAAAAATGACTTTGAACAAGCGATTTTACTTTGTAAAACCTATCTTTTTTTTTTTTTTTATGGAATAGACCGGCAAACGATCGCCTGATGGTAAGCGATTACCGCCGCCCATGGACACCCGCAACACCAGAGGCATCACAAGTGCGTTACCGGCCTTTGGGGGATGGGGGGGAGATAGGGGGAGGGGTTGGGGTATGGGCCTCCGGTATCCTCACTCACTCGGTGAAACACAGCGCAAGCACTATTTCACACCGGTTTTCTGTGAGGCCGTGGTATCACTCCGGTCGAGCCGGCCCATTCATGCCGAAGCTTGGCTCTCCTCTCTTTTCATTCTTTACATGCCAGTTTTATCAAAAATGAAGTGAAATTCATTATAAATTTAAAATTCACACTAGTGACAACTGTCACAGATCAACTATATTATAAGGACTTTAATAGGGAGTATTGCACTCCAATAACAACTTTTTCTTCTTTTTCTTGATTTTGTAATTTTTTATGTATGGCCCGCCAAAATGACTCTGCCTGATGGAAAGCATAAGCAGAATCCAAGAGTGGTGGTCACCATACTCACTGCGAATGCAGACAATGCAGTATGGCGACCCACACCATGGCGGCCTAATGATGCTTCTGCATCTTTCAGTCTAGTCAACAAGTATGGAACTTGTTGACTAGACTATTTGGGCCTCCGGTCTTGCACTCACCAACGAAACACGAACGCTGTCATTTTACGTTGATTTTCTGTGCGAGGGTAGTACCGCCCCGGTCGAGCCGGCCCAACCGTGCTGAAATCAGCGTGGCTCTATTACCTTTTATGTATGCTTATTATTGTTAGTATTAAATTTATTATAGTAATTGATTTTTGGTTTATTTAACTAATTAAAACACCCGATTAATGGCACTTACACAGAGTGTCCATACTTTGAGCGCTGTTAATAAAAGTTATTTATAAAAGTATATGACATAAAGCATATTTTTCTTTTTCTTAGACAAGTGTCTTTGTTTGACAATTTAACTGTATCAAATAAGGTAATTACCTCAAAACTTAAAACAAAGCTACGAATGTTAATAATTATTTTATTTTCTTTACCTTTCCATCTACGGTGCCCTCAGACTCGAAGTTGGCCAAGAACTTGCTCAGAATCAAGTCCCCTGTTTCTTCACCGCTCATATACCTAAATAATATAAACAAAGAAAAAACATATCATAATTTGAAATCTCTGCAAAATTATGTTTCAATATTTTATTCTTTTCACATTGGCCTAAATTTTATGCTTTATTTTCCAATTTTAAATTTCTTGGGGTCAATTTTGAAGTAAGCAATCGTTTGATTCGTTTTACTACTTTGTACATGATGTAGGCGCATGTTCTTAATAATCATGATTCATTCAAAGTTGATTTAAAGGCCCGTATTCACTTTGATTAGTGCGTGTGCAGGTATGAAGCGCAGGCCATCCACGATTGGTAGATAATACGTGACCAATCACCGATCACCGATCACCCGCACTAAGCACCTGCACTCGCACTAAGTAAAGTGAATACAGGCCTTAATAATACGCAGTGAGTATGGTGACCATCACTCTTGGATTCTGCTTATGCTTTCCATCAGGCAGAGTAGAGTCATTTCGGCAGGGCCATCCATAAAAAAAAAAAATACGTACAGTAATAAATCAACTTTGCTACAAAATAATAGTGCCATTATCGAATAAAAGAATCGATATGTAGATTTGGTTCAAGACAATCATTATTTAAAAGTTACCTTGGGTGTGCAGTCAAAGAGTATACTCCTCGGATGTCCTCCACAGTAATAACGCCGTCACCAGTCTTGTCCAATTTTCTGAAAGCTTGTTCGACAATCGCACGACGAGAGTCGGACATAGGAGGCTGAAATAAAGTAAGACATACAAATTACATACATTTTAAATTACACACACATGTTATAGGTATAAAGCTTGCAGCCTTTCTCGATAAAGGAGAATGGCAGGTCCTGTACCGCTGCCGCTGGCAATATGTAATGAATGGTTAATGGTTATGAGATTTTTACCGTTTACCTAATTATTTTCGTGTATTTATCATATACTAGCTGTGCCCGCTACTTCGTACACGTGACATTTAGAGTTTGACTCAGATTACAAAAGAAAGCCAGATGGAACGTTCTTGTCAAATAACATGACGCCGATTGATTTATTTTAGTGTGCGTGGCAGCCGGTGCGACACGGTAGGAACACGTACATCTTTGTGCGTGTAATGATACCATACGCAGTAAAAAAGTCCCTATTTTTAACCGACTTCCAAAAAAAGGAGTTCTCAATTTCATCGGTTTTTTTTTATGTAAATACATTGATTACTCCGTCAATTGTGGACCGATTTTGAAAATTCTTTTTGTATTCGAAAGGGAATGCTCCCCATGTGGTCTCATGGCCACCATATCAGGATCTGATGATGGGATCCCAAGGAAATCGAAGGAAACCCTCAAATTTACGTGAGCGCCTGCAATGAAGTTAAGGCAATTGTCTGCATGCCTTCATATTCTGTAGACATCATTTAATTTCATTATATATAGTCCATTTGAGATTTTATTACAAAAAATACCTAAAGTCCTTTCGATTCTATACAGTACGTATGTTACTTTTAGTTGTATTCTTTTAAGTTATTTAGGTGAAATGATGATGAGAGACTTGAGAAAGACTAAAAAGCGAAAAATAAAAAAAATACTTCGTTTAAAAAAACCGACTTGAAAAACTAAAAAGTATAAAATAACTTAATTTGTATGTGCTACCTATTCATAGGTTTGAAGTCGGTGCCAAGCCAAAATGTAATAGTAGGTACAGCACTCGCTATATTTCGAGACGAACGTCAACGACGTCACCGACGCTTCGGTTGTTTTGTTCTACGCAAAGAGCAGCTATCCCGCTCAAGGTCAAAGATTGAAAAAAGGGTATTTTAATATTAAAGAATTTAAATATTATGGTTTTTATTTCAGTTACTGTTACATACTATGCAAACTCTCAGCAACCTCTATTTTGCATATTTAACTTTTTATAATATTGTCGTTTTGCGTGTAAATTTCGTGTAAAAATTATAAAAAGCTAATTACTTTACCAAAAGTACTTGTAATGTATGATTAATTTTTTTTTTAAATATTCTGCAGTTATACGGTAAGTACCTGGGAATCAAGTTTCGTACTATCGATCATTCTCAACCATTCAATTATGATGTGAAGCACAAGTTATAGACATAAAACACATCAAGACACAGAACAGCAATTTGTAGAAACATCCACAAATTGTTCGTATGTAATGTAATAGTAATAATTATCAGAAATAATTGTATGTATCACCAAAGAATACTTTCAGATGAGGTTTGGAACCGAGTCCCTAAATATAGTAATAAGGTTCACTAACTTGACTAACAAGTAATTTCCCTAATTGAAGGGAAAATAATACAAAATTTTAACAAAAAAAAAACCGACTACAAAGAACGGTCCATGGAAATGGGCCCACACTACAGTCGAATTGAGAACCTCCTCCTTTTTTTGAAGTCAGTTAAAAATAGACAAAAACTGGTATCACAGTCGAACTACGGTTCAGGTTTTGTGTTCCGACACAACAATATAATTATCGGGTAAACGGGTAAATAAATAATTATAGCAACTAAATAATCTGTATTTACCTGTGAAAAGATATTCCATCTTCTTTTTTTTGTTTTTGGGAACTACTCTTGCAGTGTTTACTGATGCAAGACGGCATTTTGAAAATAAAATCAAAAATCACTCGTGACGTGAACATAATATGGGATGGCGGTTTGTCAAACTGCCGCTAGAATGTATTTGCTTTCTAATTCATATTTACTTTGTAGATTCATTGTCGTGTTATTTACGGTCTATCTGGCTTTCTTTTGTAATCTGAGGTTTAAACCTTCCCTAGACTACGACAAACATTTCAAAATCAAATTCAGCCAAATCGGCCCAGCCGTTCTCGAGTTTTAGGAGACAAACGAACAGCAATTGATTTTTACATAACATATCATAATTTAAAAAACAATTCAAAGATTATACATATTTTATAAGAAGACTAGCTTTGCACCGCGGCGATACCCGCGATTGTTGTTATACCGTGGGTAAAACCACGGGGCTCAGCTAGTATATAAATCATCATCACTAATCTTCATCATCATCACACTAATATATAAAGGCGAAAGTTTGTGAGTGTGTATGTTTGTTACTTCTTCACGCAAAAACTACTGGACGGATTTGGATTAAACTTTACAATAATAAAGGTTATAGATGAGAATAACACATAGGCTACTATTTGCCGCGATAACCGACATATACGCGGGCGGAATTGCGGGCAACAGCTACTACTTATATACACTGACGGACTCATAAACTGCATCAAACTTCAGGATTACTTTGAAATGATTTTTTTAATAAGTATGCAATTTTTTCAGATTAAATTATATAAATATGGAGAGACTGGCCCTTAATCTTAAAAAAAGCCATACATATTTAAAAATAGAACTGCAGTAAAACAAATGAATATAGCCGGGAAAAGTAAATTTACTCGTAGTATCAGATTTGCGTGTTTTTAAGCTATTGCATAGCTTTTATCGCGGGCTTTGGGGGATTTGTGCAGAAATTCCGTAACGTAACAAAAAAACCTGACACCCGAAGCTCGCACGGATCGAGACGAGCTGCTCCGAACGACGAATCAACGAATGTTTCTGTCAGACAGAAACGAATCTGTGTACTGTCACGCACGAACATACTGCTTAAAAAAATTGTATAAGTTGATAAAAAATGCTATGCAATAGCTTTACCGCGGCAGTCCCCGAGTGCCACACGTACTTTTTAAAATTGATTCTAATTGATTTTTTATTCTTTTGACAATTGAATTTATTGTTACCAGCAGAATTGTTGGGTTAGCTTTTTAACTCATCGAGAGTTTCTGAACCATAATATGGATACTTCGTCCGAACAAGCTGCTCAAATTGTAGCATTGGTGCGAGAGGGCTTGGATCAACGAACGATTGGTATAAATTTAAACCAGTCTACGGTTTCTAGAATATACAGAAGGTTTGTGGAGACAGGTTCTTACAAAAGGAGTCGTGGTACAGGCAGAACTCGAGCAACCACCGGTCGTGATGACCGATTTATTGTTACAACTGCCCTGCGAAATCGTTTCCTCACGTCAGTTAACATCAAAACAGAGCTTAATGAAGTGCGTGGAGTAAAAGTTAGTGCACGAACAGTAAGAAGAAGGTTAAAGGAAGCGGATATCACCCCTTTTAGACCAGCAAATGGTCCAAAGTTGTCTGTAGCTCACAGACAAGCTCGCTTAAGATGTGCGCGTGATCACCTAAATTGGACAGATGAGCAATAGGCCTCCGGTTTGTTCACACACGAGTGTAAGACATGTTTATATGGTGCAGATGGTCGCAGAAGAGTCTATCGTCGACGTGGGGAGCGATATGCTCAAAGTTGCATTGAGGAGCGTGTTCCTTTTGGAGGCGGTTCGTGCATGGTCTGGGGTGGCATATCGATGAACGGGCGAACAGAACTTGTGTTCATAGACATGGTCCGTCAAAACGGTAGTAGAGGGGGTTTGACTGCACATCGCTACATAACAGAGATCTTAGAAGATCACGTGGTGCCTTTCATGGGATTTATAGGCGAAAATTTTACTTTAATGCAGGATAATGCCCGGCCGCACGCTGCTGCACAAGTTCGACAATATTGCGAAGAGGTTGGGATACGTACAATGAATTGGCCAGCACGCAGCCCGGATCTTAATCCCATTGAGCATCTTTGGGACAATTTAAAAGAGCTGTTTAAGCGAGAAATCCTGTGCCTACGACAGTGGCACAACTAAGAACAGCACTTTCAGAAGAATGGGACAATATTCCACAAGATGTTTTAATAGCCCTAATCAAATCAATGCGGAACCGATTAGAATCCATAATAAAGGCACGTGGAGGTAATACACCTTATTAAAACATAAAAAAATCCTTGCATAAAGCTTGTGTCTATTGTTAAAACCAATTTTCTTTAAATTTCTGTTTTTCTTCAAAAAAGTTTTAAGGTCCTTTCCAGCACACAAACTTAAACTTAAGGATATGACCCTACGCTGTTTTAAAGTTAACGAACCAATCTAGACGTTTCAATTTAAATCTGTGTAGAAAGTTTGCATACTTGGTTAAAATATTTATTTCAAAGTCATTTTTTACTTTGATGCAGTTTATGAGTCCGTCAGTGTATATAACTGTACAAAAAGACTTACCCGAATCTGAATCAGGAACTCATCAAGACTAATGGAGCCACTATTATCTGTATCGAGTTTGTCGAATAATTCTTCGGCATCCTGTATAAAGAACATTAATATTTTATTAGTAGAATGTCTTAAGCTGGACAGTAGTCAAGTGATGAGCTTGACAGTGAGTACAGCGTGAGTGGGTACACTCACACACGCACGTGTCGTTTTATTTAATTGTAAGATTTTGGTGGACTTCAAAGAAATGTGTGCGTGTGTGTGTTAGTTACCTGTTGGCTCAAATCGAGCCCGGTCTCCCTAATACCGTGGAAAAACTCCTCTTTATTCAGTTGCTTGTTGCCATCATCATCCATCCTTCGGAAGATCCTGAAACGATTTTATGATTCACTAGCTGAACCCCGCGGTGTTACCCGCGGTTACTGTCGTACCGCGGTAACGCGGCGGGGCGAAGCTAGTCTAATAAAAGTATTTATATCATCAGCTACCTATCAGTGGAATTCACATCAAAATCGGTCCAGCCGTTCCAGAGATTAGCCGCAACAAACAGACATACAAAAATTGTAAAAAATGATATTTAGGTATATGTACCGTGTATACATACACATATGCATGTATTAAAAAGCGGTTATTTTATTTTTACAAACAGACACTCCAATTTTATTAAGTCTTTACTCTATACTATTATATAAAGCTGAAGAGTTTGTTTGTTTGTTTGAACGTACTAATCTCAGGAACTACTGGTCCGATTTAAAAAATTATTTCAGTGTTAGATAGCCCATTTATCGAGAAAGGCTATAATAGGCTGTATATTATCACGCTACGACCAATAGGAGCGGAGCACCAATGAAAAATGTTTCAAAAACGGGGGAAAATTATCACGCTACGGGCAATAGGAGACGCAAACGAAATTGCGTGGGACAGCTATTGTATCATAAGAGCCAAGTTTCGGTAGGAGGCAATCGATTTTTTAACCGACTTCAAAAAAAGGAGGAGGTTCTCAATTAGACTGTTTTTTTTTTATGTTTGTTACCACATAACTTTCGAGTGGGTGAACCGATTTTGATGATTCTTTTTTTTTATTTGAAAGCTGGTGCTTTCCGAATGGTCCCATTTAAATTTGGTCCAGATTGAAGTCGTTTTTTTTTAGTAAAATTTGTAATTATTATTTAAAATACGGGTTATATAAAAAGAACCCCGTATACAACAAATAAACATTATTTTTATATTATGTATATTCTAATGGATAAGTGCAAATGTCAATGTACACATTCGTAATGGGAGACTCTGTGAGACTCCTCGATTTTCTCATAATTTGTTTTCGAATCTATGGTCAAACCCTACTGGTGCCTTTAAGACAACCTAATCAAAGTTTTTTTTTTCATTTTTTCATGAAAGCATAAGTAGAATCCAAGAGTGGTGGTCACCATACACATTGCGAATGCAAACAATGCAGCATGGTGACCCACACCATGGCGGGCTATGATGCTTCTGCATCATTGGGCCTCCGGTCTCGCACTCATCAACGAAGCCCGACAGCACGAACGGTGTTGTTTTACGTTGATCTTCTGTGCGAGGGTAGTACCACCCCGGTCGAGCCGGCCTGTTCGTATTCATCTTTATAGTATTATTTCTGACAAAGAATAATATAGGAACTTCAGTGAAAGATATCACAACTGAGTCGCTCCTTTTTTTTCATAAACACTACTGCCGCACTAGCAATAATTACTGTTTCGGGGAACTTTACAAACATACATATAAGAACATCCAGACTCAGAAGAACTATTTGAGGATCAAACAAAATGTTGTCCCGTATTGGGTTTGAACCTACAACACTCAGTAGGAAGTTACGAGGTGACCGCTTAATACACTTCACTATGCAAGTACTATTAGTTATTCTGTGACCATGCAATGAATATTTGTGCAACAGAATTTTTACGTTTAGAGTGACAAAACATTACCTTGCCAGTCCCAATATGCCACAAGCTCCTCTGGATAAACACAACAGTCGCAGCCTGTCAATTGGCTCCGTAGCAGAAGCAAGAGCTCGAGAAGACTTCTGAATCAGCTCCTCCTCCTGCCTCGACGTCGCCGACTGCGGTCTGTGCCATGATACTGCAAATATCACAAAAAAAAACTGTGTGAGGAATTTCTAAAATGGCAAGGAGTTTTTACCTACTGCCCTTTTCGTTTTTATGGATGAGTGGAAAATCCCTTCGGATTTTCGATTCCTTGGGGATATGTGGTGGTTCCACCCCGAGATGGAAAACCCAACCACCGGACCATATTATTTCAGGTCGTCTTCAAACCGACAACACGACTAATGAGGCCCTATCCCGAGGAAGTTATCTACTGCCCTAAAATAATAAATACAATAGGACAAGTGCATGTCGGATCATTGGGCGTGCCTAATTTACTGTTATAGATTAACGTATAGGATTTCGTACCTAGTGGCTTGTAAAACCATACAAAATTAAAAGGGGACATTTTATTATCACAGTTCAACTTTAACAGTCAATGACGCTTTGAAATAGGAGAGATGTACGGACGGAGTTTTATGTTTGTGTGCATATCGGGTAGGTCTGAGAATTCGCCAAAATATATTTTTAACCGACTTCCAAAAGGAGGAGGTTCTCAATTTTATCGGTTTTTTTTTGGTTTTTTTTCATACCCCTAAATGATAAAGGTGGTACCCCTAAATGTTTATTTTTATTTAATGGCAAAACAACGTTTGCCGGTTCAGCTAGTAATTTAATACAAAGTCTAGTGATAATTGTGGTTGAATGTCGTCGTACTTTATTGAAGGTTTATCTGCCAGTTAGAGAGTCCTTTATCTATACAAATGAATAAAGTGTGTTTATAATTTCAAATGAACAGCTTTGTACTGAATGCATATTCAAGTACATATATACAATACATACATAACCAGCCGACCCAGCGAACTTCGTACCGCCATATTTACATACTCTATCCCTCTCTATCCGTCTCAGCTGCAGCAGCAGCGACGGTAGAATTATTTAATTTGGTTCAGCCGATCGGCAGTTATGCATACGTTTCGGCGATTAATTTTTATAAATATATGTCGGAATGAGGGTATCCGAATAATAAAAGTATTACAAACACGTGCCACTATCGAACGGCTCCATGAGTCAGGTGAGGTGGGGATGAAATCTACATATATAAAGTGGCGCGATTGGAAACAGGGCACTGTTTCTCTTCAGATCTCGCGAATTTGATTAGTGATTTATTGTATTTGTGTTTTATATCGTGTGTGCTAGTACCGGCTAATTTGTCCTTAATCTCTCCCTTTGATCCGCGTGAAGCGAAATTAAATTTACCTGTGGGGGAATTGTAAGTCTGGTGACAAATTCCACAGGGCAGCGCGGAGGAGTGAGCGTTGCCCCAACCTCCTGGTGGGGGTTGCTGATTACATTAATTAGTGATTAGCTTTAGTCCAGATTGGCCGTATCTGTGATTCAGGTTCTCGTTTATTCTCGTGCCAGCCGAAATATAGATATATATTTATTATATATATATATAGATTACATATACGATACTTAAATCAAAAAACTGTTTATAGGTCAGAATAGTAACGTAATTCCACCACAACCGAGCTTAAAATCGTATGCAGTAAATAAATTAGAACAGCTGCAGACTGCGGCGTTGCTGCGCACGCCTACTCGAGCACGTTCTAAGACTTTTTTGAATGACGCAAAAACTAGAAAGGTTCAATGCATTTATTGCACCCTTTTTAGGGTTCCGTGCCAAAGGCCAAAAAACGGAACCCTTATAGATTCGTCATGTCTGTCTGTCTGTCTGTCTGTCTGTCCATCTGTCTGTCCGTCTGTATGTCACAGCCACTTTTTTCCGAAACTATTAGACCTATAATGTTGAAACTTGGTAAGTAGATGTATTCTGTGAACCGCTTTAAGATTTTTACACAAAAATAAAAAAAAAACAATTAATTTGGGTGTCCAAAAAAATACTTAGAACTGAAACTCAAAAATTTTTTTTCATCAAACCAATACGTGTGGGGTATCTATGGATAGGTCTTCGAAAATGATATTGAGGTTTCTAATATCATTTTTTTCTAAACTGAATAGGTTGCGCGAGAGACACTTCCAAAGTGGTAAAATGAGTGTCCCCCCCCCCCTTTAACTTCTAAAATAAGAGAATGATAAATCTAAAAAAAATATATGATGTACATTACCATGCAAACTTCCAACGAAAATTGGTTTGAACGAAATCTAGTAAGTAGTTTTTTTTAATACGTCATAAATCGTAAACTGCAATTTACCTTTCATTCAATCAACACAAATATAAAAATAAAATAAAAAATATATTATGTTACTTGTTGCCGCGGAACCCTTCATGGGCGAGTCCGACTCGCACTTGGCCGCTTTTTTTACTACGTCTATATTATCGAAATTATGTAATGAAACAAGTAAAATTTTAACAAAATAAAAACCGACTTCAAGGTTCTAGTCGATTTCTCTTGGATGCCATTATCAGATGTTAGTGTCCTTATCATGGTACCACCATTGGAATATCTCCTTTCCATTAAAAAAAGAATCATCAAAATCGATTCATAAACGACGAAGTTATCCGCGAACACACATAAAAAAAACATATATACGGTCGAATTGAGAAACCTTTTTTGAAGTCGGTTAATGAAGTCGGTTAAAAAAAGATATTTATTAAGAACTTTATTCAGCATTTTATACACGAATTGTATCCTTTTTTTTATTCAATATTTTTCTCATAATAAAAAAAAAGTCCTCTTATACTTATATAGATTATATTATATATATAAATTAACGCTAATTACAATGTGAAGGGTAAAAGGCAATGATTAATATCATTGGTTACAGGGCTACAAAACACATTTATGTGGTTTTCACACTTTTATTAACAGAAAATAGTAAATACAATGTTTGCGTTTGCGTAGCGCTACCGACATAGACAAATGTAGACAAACTAGTGAGAATAGTTCTCGCCAGATGGCACTGCTCACGCCTGTCGTTATACTACGAGTATAAGTATAACACAATGATTAAAATTTTATTTCTTAGTAGGCAGATCCATGCTTTATCAATATAGTCCATTCGCTTAGATACGGTCACCTTGATCGCACCGCGGCGCCGCGCCATCGCGCCTGCCTCAAGCCCCGCCACAATATCAAATGGCCCACCTGCGGCGTACACCCACAAGCAGGTATGATTTGTCAGTTTACGCCGTTGCATGAATTAATATATTCGTATTACGCGTGTATTTACTTGGAAGTAGCTGAGATTTTTTTGCTTCAACAAGAACAAAGGCCTTGCGTTATCTACCTTTTTTTATCTGAGGTTCCTACGTATAATGTCATCCACCTAATATGTAATAACAACAATTTAATTATCAACCAACTCTGCAGTTTTACCTTATCAACAAACAAAAAAAAACATAAAAACACATGTTGGCAAAGAACACGAATTCCTGAATGACACATTTTCTTTCAACTATTATAATAGGGGTTACCATTACCACGCAAGTCAAAATGCGGGCAATCGATATACCTAAGTACTATCTACTTAATTATTTACTTTGTCAAACACTACCTACTTCTTTTTAAATCCTCGTAAACGTTTTCAATAGTAGAAAGCAAATTCACAAGATCGCGTTCCAGTTGTACGTTGGTATAAAACAAAATAAAAAAAAAAATATTATACCTAATAAGTAATAACGTAATAACAATATGCCGGCCGGTCTTTTCGCAACCCCACCTATGCGCAATTTCAAGACTTTCAAGTACAAAACCCCGTTTTCTTTTGAATAACGCTTTTTGTATAGTCACAATTTTTTGAGAAGTTATATTTTCTAGATAACTGTATCATTACCTACTATAAAATATATATCTAGCACTACAAACCTGCATAAAATCATATTTTATTTGGTACCTAATTTCATAAACTTTTTAGGTTATAAAGAAATAAAAAAAAGTATATTAAGCGCCGCTTTTGCAATCCAGTCCTTGCGGTTTCATGATCCTCAACTTTAGGATAGTAACAAAACAATACATATAACATGCATTTGAGACTATAAATAGCCTAAAATATGCACATGGGCATTTCCGCCAAACAGCACTTTTTGGCGGATTGAGAAAAAGTGTCAGATATTTGTTAAAAACAAGATGTAACGGATTACCACAGTCATCACAAATATCCCATTTTGTGTGTGCACAAATTTCGTCAATTGGTTTCGTTGTTATTCATCATTTAAAAAACGGTATAGACACAAAATCTCCGGTGAAGACAAAAATAACGTTACTTGTTTGTCAATACGAGTAAACACTTACTGTTAGATGATGTTTTCGTTTTTCTAGGATACATTATATTAGTAAATATTTAACACGTCACATAAAAACACGTTTTCACGACTTCGTTTTGCTTCACATTTAAATTAGGCTCAAAATACGTCTCGAAGCCTTGGACCGTAGCCACTAACTGAGGGTGAGGCATGAGGGAGTGAGGGAGGCAAGGCAAGAAACGTTCCTAGTTCCTACCGTGTGTGTAGCAGCAGGCAGCGCAGCGGCCGGCGCGGCGAGGCGCACCCTCGATTTCTGATTTAGGTTGTGAAATTAATAAGCACCTACATATTTTTGCTAAAAATGCTAAAATGCACCTTACGTGATACTAGAAGTTTTTTATATTAAACACATGAAAAACATCAGACTTTTTTACAGTTTCATCGAGGGTATATTTACAAAAAACCATTTCTAGGACGTTATTTCACAAAGAAGGTTCGTAGTTTAAATATTGTAGTATTATTTTGATTTTTAAGTTTAATAAGCATTAGCTTTTGCCCACGGCTCCGCCCGCGTTTATCTCGGTTATCGCGATAAAAAGAAGCCTATGTCCTTCCTCAAAAATCGAAGTAGGTATTTCCATGCCAAATTTCATTGAAATCGGTGTAACAGTTTGTGAACGCGTGACAGACAGACAGACGGAGTTACTTTCGAATTCATAATATTAGTATGGACTAGCTGAGCCCCGCGGTACAATAACAACCGTGGGTAACACCGCGGGACAAAGCTAGTCTAAAAAATTAGCCTAAGTTACTCCTTATATCATCAGCTATCTGCCAATGAAAGTCCCGTCAAAATCAGTCCAGCCGTTCCAGAGATTAGCCGGAACAACAAACAGACAGACAGATAAAAATCGTAAAAAAAAAATTTTGGTATATGTACCGCGTATACTCGTAGTCCACTCGTTTTGATAGTGTCGGTGCACCCGCATGCAATTGTGGTTATTGTTGTGAAATACGGATATATTAATTCATACAACGACGTACACTGACAAATCATACTTGCTTGTGGGTGTACGACCTTGATTTTGTGGTGGCTTGCCGCACGTGCCACTGCCTTAGACTGTATCTAAGGGAATGGACTATATACATACATGCATTTAGCAAAAAGCGGTTATTTTAATATTACATACAGTCACTCCAATTTTATTTATTTGTATAGATGTATAGATTAGAGTGGAAAATGTCCACATAAACCGTTCTCTCTAGAAGTCTCTGGAAAAGTCCATGTGTAGCTTAATTGGACTTTGTGATGTTTTCGTTTATTGTGTGTATGACTAACGAAAATATTTTACAGAACAGCTGTGCTATTTCTTGTTGTTAACTAGTTTAGTAGTTAATATTAGTACTTCAGATAAAACTCACTACGGTTACGTTAGTACAGACTATTAGTTATTCTGTGCTACGGTAGCCTACGTTGTCGTTTAGATTCGACTTTCGGGAGTTATTGAAATTAAAATTTTTGGAAGAATCATTTGTATATTTTGTATAGATTGGTAGGTACATATACAATATACATACATAACATACTTATTTTTACGTGGAAACCGGGCCTTGTGGTGTGTCGGAATCGAATCGACTAAAACCACACGGAATGTCACTGTGCGCCTGAAATGGGAGAGGCTCTGGAAATCGTTGTCTTAGCTTAATAATTATAAATCAATCAATTGATTAATTGATTGATTTGATCTTGATAATTTCTAGAACTTTCACAGATAAGAAGAAAATTGATTCGGGACTACAGACAGAGACTTAACTTTTTAGGGATATACTTACACAAATCAGCAGACGTTTCCACATTTTTGAAGTGAAAACTTCTTTAGGCGCGTTGAGCACTTTTTAGGTGAACAAAAATCAATTTTTGATAGGGGGTCGTCGTCAGGGTTCCATGGTTTTCTTTGCTAGGGTACACCTGGTTCCCCGGCTACTAGTACCCGGGACGGCGCGGCGTGCGTTTTTAGTCGGTTCGAGTCCGACATGCCACCAGGAGGTGGTATCCGAGGGGATTTACGACGGGAAAAAAAAAGAGGGGAAATCTTATGAGTTCGCGAAGAGTTCGCGTCTCCGCGTCATCGTCACCGTCACCGTGACCGTCACCGTAATACGATTGTATATTATGGCTACGTACAATGAGTGTACTGGTATAACATGTACCTAGTTTGTTTTTCAAGGCCATCGCTGACACTTAACTTTTTAATGAAAAAGAAATAGTACAAGGCGCCATAATGAAACCGTTGAACGAATATTATTGTGTTCACAAGTCAACGTATACACCACGTAGGGTTGGCACTCGTGCGATTGTGAATCAATGAATTAAGTTTTTATACATAAACTAGCTGAACCCCGCGGTGTTACCCGCGGTCATTGTCATTGTCGTACCACGGGTAACGCCGGTACGGTACGACAATGACGAAGCTAGTCTAAAAAAAGAACCCTAACTTAGTCCTTATATCATCAGCTACCTATCAGTGAAAGTCCCGTCGAAATCGGTCCAGCCGTTTATGTTTGGCCCGCCAAAATGACTCTACTCTGCCTGATGGAAAACATAAGCAGAATCCAAGAGTGGTGGTCACCATACTCCTTGCGTATGCAGACAATGCAGTATGGCGACCCACACTATGGCGGCCTAACGATGCTGCTGCATCTTTTAGTCCAGTCAACAAGTATGGAACTTGTTGACTAGACTAATTGGGCCTCCGGTCGCGCACTCACCAACGAAACATGACAGCACTGCTGCTGTCATTTTACGTTGATTTTCTGTGCGAGGGTAGTACCGCCCCGGTCGAGCCGGCCCGTTCGTGCTGAAATCAGCGTGGCTCTACAACTCTTGCCGTTCCAGAGATTAGCCAGAACAAACAGACAGAAAAATTGTAAAAAAATTTATTTTGGTATACGAGTATGTACCGTGACATACATATGCATTTAGTAAAACACGCTTATTTTTAACCGAATTTTAATATTAAAAACATACACTCCAATTTTGTTTATTTCTATAGATTATTACTAGCTGAGCCGGCGAACTTCGTACCTCCATATTTACATATCTGTCTCAGCTTCCCACAGGCAGTGGTACAGTCGTGGACAAAAAAGAGACTTTTCCCGTTATCTTTTATTTATTTTTCTTTCTAGTAAAAAAATAATAAATGAAATTGGACCATGTGTTATTGAATTACAACTAAGTAGGTACTTAGTTGTAATTCAATAACACATGGTCCGATTTTTCCTATATTTTGACTTTCATCCCCTCTCTCCAGGAAACCGTGCTGAATTTCGGGATAAAAAGTATCCTATGTCCTACCTCGTAGTATGAACTCAAATCATCCCAAGTTTCATTTGAATCCATTCAGTAGTTTCGGCGTGATGCGCGACCAAGATTCAGGCAGACAGACAGACAGACAAAAATGAAAAAAAATACAGTTTTGGCTTTATCGATTATAGAGAGAATAGAGAGATAAAATTTTCAAAATATCTTTGATGTACAGAATTTACCTGTTACATTTTTATTATAAGTATAGATGTGGCGCGGCGCGATGAAGATGGTGTTGGTGATGATAATGACATTAGAGCTAACACGATAAAATGTGTAGATAGATAGCACTCCATAATTCTTAATCCGCCTACACGGATTATTGTAGCACGCTGAAATAAAATAAGTCTGATGGCAAGTGAAAACCCTCAATCGATGTTGTTTTGAATAATTTACTAAAATTTCTTATAAAACTTGATTAATGGTACCTATCACTCGTTTCAGTTCAAACTTTAATAAAAGAAGTAAATTTAATGAAAAACTGGTGTACACAAAGAGCTTTGTTTAAATATCTTTATGTATAGTATAATTTTATCAAAAATATTCTATAAAAACAGTTTATTAAATCTCATTAATTCTGAATGTGTTCCTTATCATTACTTGGAGAAACCTTCCGCAAAGAATACTTGAAGCGATAATGTTGGAATCGAATCGATAAAACTGCGTCGTATCTCCATCATCAGAGCCACAGTCAAAGAAATAAGGCTTCAATAGTAAGGGACATTGTTTTTACGAATAATACAGACACGATGATCCAGTACAGCGTGATATGTTCGCGTGATAATCCTTTAAGACGTAAATTCACAAATGACTAACAAAAACAGTTACTACACTACACGGTACTAAGATTAATATTGCCCTGTTATGATTAGGAATAGTAAATAAACTAACTAGCATTGTTTTTTTTTTATGATATAGGTGACAAACGAGCAGACGTATCACCTGATGGTAAGCGATTACCGCCGCCCATAGACACCCGCAACACCAGAGGCATCACAAGTGCGTTGTCGACCTTTGGGGGATGGGGGAAAGGGATGTGGGGAGGGGTTGGGGTATAGGGCCTCCGGTATCCTCACTCACTCGGTGAAACACAGCGCAAGCGCTATTTCACACCGGTTTTCTGTAAGGCCGTGGTATCACTCCGGTCGAGCCGGCCCATTCATGCCGAAGCGTGGCTCTCCCACGGTAAACTTTTTTTGGTCGGTTTTATGACAGAAACTTACTTAGGATTATTTAAAAAAAAGTATTTTTCATTGACGTTTGGTTATTTGAGGTACCTATCGACCTAATTGCACAGATTGCAGTCACAAGAAAAAAAATTACAAGTAAACTGAATTCATACAAAATTCACAAACAAGTGTTAGCAATAGTACCTATATCCACAAACAGCATAAATAACCGTAAAACATTGAAGACATATCTACCTGTATCTTCAAAGAATAATGTGACTGAATGACTGACATACCCAGAGATCAACGCACAGTCCAAACCGCTGAACCTAAAATCTATATATAACGAAAGTGAGCACTAAGAAAGGAATTTTTGAAATTCCACCCCTAAGATGGTAAATCAGGGGAAAAAAGTCTGCGTGAGCGAAGCCGCCTGCAAAAGCTAGTCTATTATAATTTTCACATATGTCTATTAAATAAATAATATAATATAATGCATTGATCTATTATACACCTCAATGCCTGTACTTGTAAACGATAAACTTATATAACTCGAGGAAAAGATAAATACAAACACAATATACTATACAATACCGATTTAAGTCAGATTGGGTTTCCACAAGCATTGTTGATTACAATGGAGTGACTAACTAGAAAGCCAGTAGTAATACGTGACTTAAAATGTGCAAAGCACCAATACTATCATCATTATCAACGGCCTGTCCATTGTTGGACATCACCTCACCTTGGAAAGGAGGTTGTATCTACTATACATCGCTGGCCATACGGGTTTACAGTGTTAGTTTTAAGTTACCGTGGGAGAGTCACGCTTCGGCATGAATGCGCCGGCTCGACCGGAGTGATACCACGGCCTCACAGAAAACCGGTGTGAAATAGCGCTTGCGCTGTGTTTCACCGAGTGAGTGAGGATACCGGAGGCCCATACTCCAGTCCCTCCCCACATCCTTTTCCCCATCCCCCACAGGCCGGCAACGCACTTGTGACGCCTCTGATGTTGCGGGTGTCCATGGGCCGCGGTAATTGCTTACTATCCGGTGATACTTCTGCTCGTTTGCCCCCTATTCCATAAAAAAAAACTTTATTCTGTTTGCAGTGAAGTTGACCTCCCTAGTTTGCTCCCTTAGGCCCGTATTTTAAAAGGCGTCTCAAGTATCCGTTGAACTCTGATCAGCTGAAACTAGTTTCAAGTTCTAATCAAATCTCAAGCGTCGCTCTTATTATAGAATGAGAATTGAGTTCTACTCAGCTGAAACTAGTTTCAATATATAATCTCAACTCACAGTATGTTTTCAGTTACGTTTCTGCATAATCGAAATTATTGTTCCGTATCACGCATCAAATTAATTTAAACAAAATATGTTTATCAAACATAATTTATATAATAGTGGTTATTAGTTTGTATATAATACACTATTAGCTAGTGTATCAATGTAAACATAATAATAAGAAGCAACTCGCCTTAAATTAAATATAATAAATATTAAAATAAAAATGGCTAGATATTACCTATAATGGAACGTTCAAATTGTTATCAATACTTGTCATGTTGAAGTGTCAAACTATGTTTTGGTTTTTAGACCTACATTATTATTATATTTTTGTCATAAACCAAAAGGTTGTGGGTGATATTAATTGAAACAAGTGGTTAAATGTGTATTTCAAGTGAATCGTATAGCAATTTAATGTAAATCAAAGTGAATTGAAATGTGTATAATGTGTAATTCTTTCGTAAATAAAGCAAGGTCAAGTGAATGTTTCGTTGTTATTTAGAAAAATCATCATGAAATACGTTTATTTCCCCTAAAAGCCCTTAGAAATTACCACTTGAGACTGGATTAAGCTTGTCTCAGGTGAACAGAGATCCCGAGAGGGCGTCTTGAGACGGCGACCCATGTCGTGCGGCGTTCCGCAGGGGTCTGTCCTTGGACCACTCCTGTGGAACGTGGGATACGACTGGGTCCTACGAGGTCGTCTCCCCCCCGGGCTGGGCGTAATTTGTTACGCCGATGACACGTTGGTCACAGCTCGGGGGGCGAACTTCCAAGAGGCGGCGTGCCTGGCCACCAGGGGTGTTTCTCTGGTGGTCGGGCGCATCGAGGCGCTGGGCTTACGGGTGGCCCTGGACAAGACGGAGGCCCTATTGTTCCATGGGCCCCGTCGTGGTCCACCCGCCGGCGCCTCCATAGAGGTCAACTCGGTCCTCGTACCGGTTCGGGCCCAGATGAGGTATCTGGGCCTGATACTCGACGGTAGGTGGCTCTTCGACGAGCACTTCCGACAGCTTGGTCCGAAGCTGGTCGACGCTGCCTCCGCCCTTGGGCAAATTTTGCCCAACTTGGGTGGAGCCAGCGTCGCAACGCGACTCCTATACACGGGGGTTGTCCGGTCGATGGCGCTGTATGGTGCACCAGTGTGGGTGGCGGCTCTGACTGGCCTAAATAAGGCCCGCCTCTGGCGGCCTCAGAGGGTATTGGCAGTCAGAGCCATACGCGGATACCGCACGGTGTCGACCGAGGCGGCGTGCGCCTTGGCCGGAACACCCCCGTGGGATTTGGAGGCGGAAGTGCTCGCCGAAGTTTATCGACGGGTGGCTGGATATCGGGCGGAAAGTGGCTTTCGCCCACCGCCCGAAGAGGTACGCGAATGGCGTGAAGCCGCTCGTCGAGCCACTATGGACAGATGGTCGTTCCGGCTGGAGACTCCACGCGCTGGCTTTGCCGCCGTGGAGGCTCTCCAGCCGGTCATCCTTGAGTGGGCAGGGCGGCAGCACGGGACCCTTTCCTTCCGACTGACGCAGGTCCTTTCCGGGCACGGTTGCTTCGGGAAGTACCTGCACTCGGTCGCTAGGAGGGAATTGAGTCCCGCCTGCCACCATTGCGACTGCAGTGAGGACTCGGCCCAGCATACGCTGGCGATTTGCTCCGCTTGGGCGTCGCAGCGCCGGGCCCTCACTGCAGTCATCGGAGGAGATCTCTCGCTACCGGCCGTCATACGCTCCATGGCCGGTAGCGATAGCAGTTTTACCGCGGTCGCAACCTTCTGCGAAGATGTCATCTCGCAGAAGGAGGCGGCGGAGAAGGCCCGGGAGGATGATATCCACTCGGACCCAATCCGCCGCCGGCGAACCAGGCGGCGGAGGCGCGCCTATCAGCGCCTCATGCCGCCCTGAGTGTGGCCGCGGATGGTCGGGACGGGCTTTCCCCTCCATCCGCTCTAGTGGTCGCCCGCGAGGGGGCGGCGTACGCGTGTGCCGTGCGTCGCCTAAATAGAGAATTTTTACCAGCAGACGGTGCCCGCTTCAGTGCGGGCAAGCGCTGGGAGGGGTCCGGATGTGTTAATAACTGCAGTTCCCGGACTCCTCCCTTCACAGGCGCAGAGTGGCACACCGTGTGGTTTTAGTCGGTTCAAGTCCGACACACCGCCCCGCCGCAAGCCCCGGTGGGGTGAAGGTCCGAGGGGATTTCCACACGTTAAAAAAAAAAAAAAAAAAAAAAAAAGGTGAACAGAGATCACATCTGTCAAAATATATTAATGAGAGGAGATTTTGATATAAGCATCGTTCTAAAATATGTTGTTCATTGATCGTTACTCACTTGATTAACGATCACTCAATCTTGTTTCAAGAAGGTTCAATAATAAAATCTCTTCTTAAAACTAGTTTTAAAACTAGATTCATGATTGAGACGCCTTTTAAAATACGGGCCTTAGTCTTCTCTTGCGACGGCCACGAGATGAATAGAGGTAGAGAGAGAGATACTCCGTATTTTTAATCCGTCTCCACACTGACAATGTCATCATCACTCGTCAGAATAATTTAAATGTATGACTTACCGTTATCCATGTCTAGTTGAGCGTGTTTGTCCCCCTTGTCGCCTTTGCCCCCTTTAGACGGTGGATTTTCGTAGTTGAAGCAAGCTGCAAACAACATAATATACATTACTAACAAGATTTTGACTAAAAAAACGATTTAAAAAAACTGGACCAAATTGAAATGGGACCCCGCACGGGAAGCATCAGATTTCAATTTAAAAAAAAAACATCAAAATCGGTTCACCCAGTCGAAAGTTCCGAGTTTCTGAGGTAACAAACATAAAAAAAATACAGTCGAATACAGAACCTCCTCGTCTTTTTAAATTTGTTAAAAAGGAGAAGATGCGAGGAGGGTTAAATAATATTTACCACCGCCTAATAATTCATAAAGAAAACTTCATTGATATCGGTCGAGCCGTTTCGAAGGAGTGCGAACACAAACACCATTTGACGGGCCTATTAGACTGGGTGGTTAGTACTCCTGGCTGGTAAGTCATAGGTACCGAACAGAGGTTCCAGTCTCACCTAACACAAAGAATTATGTTACGAGCATAATCATTAAGATTATCTGTTAAGTTTGTATTCATAAATGTACTGAAATGTTTAACTAATAGAAATAGTTACGGCAATTTTTAATATGAACCAAACATTTAGTTCATATTAAATGAAATTGACTTAAAAATGTGATCATATTTTTTTATGAATGGGCCAGCCAAAGTGCCTCTACTCTGCCTGATGGAAAGCATGAGCAGAATTCAAGAAGAGGTGGTCATCATACACCTTGCAAATGCAGACGATACAACAATGCAGCATGGTGACCAATACTTTTTTTTTACGTGAGGAAACCCTCCATGGGCCGTCATGTCACCCCACCGGGGTTTGCGGTTTGGTGTGTCGGAATCAGATCGACTAAAACACACGGTCGTGCCACTTCGCACCTGAGATAGCAGGGATCCGGGAACTGTTGTTATTATGACATCCCAGTAGTGATCCACACTATGGCGGCCTATTGAGATGCTTCTGCAACAATGAGCCTCCGGTCTCGCACTTACCAACGAAACACGACAGCACGAATGCTGTCATTTTAGGTTGGTCTTCTGTGCGAGGGTAGTACCGCCCCGTTCGTGCTGAAATCAACGTGGCTCCACCATCTTTTATCTAAAATCTATATCTAAACTAATATTATAAACGCGAAAGTTTGTAAGTATGGATGGATGGATGATTGGATGGATGGATGGATGGATGTTTGTTACTCTTTCACGCAAAAACTACTGAACGGATTTGGATGAAACTTTACAGTAATATAGCTAATACATCAGAATAACACATAGGCTACTATTTGCCGCGATATCCGACATATACGCGGGTGGAGACGCGGGCAACAACCAGTTATATATACATGTAAATGAATCGCCGAAATATATGTACAGTCGAACAAATTGAATCATGACCCACTTTGCCAATTATTCCTTTGTAATCATAAATGTACCTAGTTAGGTTTTCTTCGCTATTTGCACATAGTACGTTTTAGATATAAACAAAAATGCGTCATTACGGGTTAGATGTCAATGCAATTTAAACCTTTGTCATCACTGAACAAGATATATTTTTGATACAGCAGTATTATTTAAATTTCAAATAATATAATCGTTTATAATCAAAGCAATGAAAATATTGCGGAGAAAAAGTATTATAATTTTTAAAATGAAATGACATTATGTGTGAGATGTCAAGTATTAGTCAATCTGAAAATATTAAAATAAAAATCTAAGAATATATTGATATCTATAAACGAATCGTATAATGGCCAATTTGGTAGAACAAAGAGCTCGGATTGTAGTGCTCAGTGAGCAAGGTTGCGGCGCGTTAGAGAAATATCACGTGAGTTAAATATAAGTCGTAACACGGTCAGAACCTGGATCAGACAGCACGCTGAAGAGGGTATCCTTGAAGACCGACGACGACATAATCATGGGGTTCGTCGAATCACAAACCAACAGAGAACGGAAATGCAACACCATTACGAAGAACATCCTTTTACTCCTACCCGCTATTTTGCAGCACGTTACGACGTTTGACTAGAAACAATTAGAAATAATTTGCACAGCACTGGGCTACATTATAGACATCATGCTAAGAAAGTTCATTTAACGGATGCACACAAAACTGCGAGATTGAATTTTGCACGTAATTATTTAGATTTCGACTGGACAAACACCATCTTTACAGATGTGTGGGGTTTGATGGTTAAAATGTGGGATAACAGGAACGAGAGGACTAAAGAAGCAATCGAGCTGCATTGTAATGAAATCTGGGATTTCATGAGGGGAAGTGACATTTGCAGTCGTCTAATCGGTTCTATGCGTAATCGATCATTAGACGTTATTGAAAACCATGGCGCTTACACTCGGTTTTAGGTTTAACCAGTAATCCTACAGACCCAAACCATTGGAACCATTATAACCCACAAATTAACTATTGAGAAGCTTTCTTTTTTATTCGCTTTACGAAGTGAATGCCATTTTTTAAAATTTAATAATATGAAATAAACAAAATAAAGTTTAAAGTCTCTAATTTTACTGTTTTTTTTAAATTAATATGTATGACTAGCTGTCTCGACAGAATTCATTCTGTCAAATATATGCTTTTCTATTTTTGTTCTACACCTACCCTACGCTACCTCTACCCTCCTACCTCGAGTCTACCCATTATTCGAAAAAAAGTCAATCCTATGTCTCAAACAAACAGACAATCAAATCTTTCCTAATATACCTATAGATAAGGACGTTCACTGGCTAACAAACTTTTTCGTGCAATACTTATCATAGTCCATAGTATACGTCTATGTATATGTCACGGCTTTGTCAGTGTCTAGTAGAATGATAACGGTTCGTTACTTATGAAATGTATGTTCAAGCTAATTTCAACCTAATGGTATAGAATAATTGTAGGAAAATGACTATAAGGGGGGTCATGATTCAATTTGGTCGACTGTACCTACGTGCATAACTTCCAGTCGGCTGCACCAAATTAAATAGTTCTTTGTTTTATGTGTTCGTTATTGTTAGGACAGTAATTTTTGTCTGCAACTGTACACTGCCTGTGGGAAGCTGATATAGATATGTAAATATGGCGGTACGAAGTTCGCCGGGTCAGCTAGTTTATAATATAATTGAAATAACTAAATACATAACTACATTTGCGGACTTGTTACAATAACAACACAACACCTACACCTTAATAATTTACTAACGTATGTTTGCATGTTATATGGTAATTCCCATCACGACCATGACTAAACACGGTATAATATATTATAGTTATACATTAGTCTTAATTACAAAATATAAACCAACAATGGTACTAATTCTGTTGTTGACAAGTAAGAGTTCATTAGAGTGACAATTTAGTCGGCATGTATTAAGATAACGTCTAATTTTAGTGTGACATGAATTACTAATTTTAGTCAATCTTGGCGTTTTGAACGTTCAATAGAAGAAAAGCGAATGAAAAGATATGGTTTAAGTTGAGTAACTTAACAAATTTTGGTCATGTCAAACTAATTACTTCTATGTTTTTAGAATACATAATGAGAGAAGTACATTAACTTTTAGTCATTTTAGCTTAGAGAGTGACGAACAACAGAATTAGAACCAATATCGATCTCCAAAACGTTCTGTATGAGCAGAGCCATCTTAAGCTCAGCTGGGGCCCCTGGGCACACAAAAATTTGGGGCCCTTTTGGAAAGTAAAGAAAGCGAATTACACTAACATTCTACTATGATCATTTATGAGTAATCAAGTATATAATTTATTAAGTCATGAATGATATTAATATGTAGCTAGTTTTTTGGTTACAATAACGATAATTTTTTTTTTCAGGTTTTCTGCTAAACAAAATCCTCTATTATACATTACGTGTTAGGGTTCAACGAATATAAGAAATAAGCCTTCTGCCGTGTAAAAGAGACTTTATTATAAACACTCTTAAAACACAGAATAATTTAGAACAATAGTCCTTAATGTTCGCCGAGCTCGTTGTGTTAATCACTTATATCACTTAGATATTTGTCGTACTATACTGAACTACACTGCGGTCCGCGATACGCCTTTCTATAATATATGCCGCTATGGATCATTCGAGAAAATTCAACGGCCTCTCGAAGGGACTGCCAATCTCGCGACGATCAGTCGATACCTATTCGATTCTATTTACCTACATTTACGTTATGTTCATTGTTTTGTGCCTCAAGAAACCGACTAGAACTTTCAAGGCTAAACCGATTCACGATTCTTTTTGTGGAATGTTCTTTTTTCGTAACACTTACTCCTTCTTAGAGATGCTCGTCCCGAGAACCGCTATGGCTGCCACAATATTTAGCCAGGTGGTCTAATGCACTACTTTAAACCCCTCTTGGTAGTCGCCGACCTTGTATGAACCCTCCCACTTGGTCTGTAGTTTAAGGGATTTCCCTTTCCCACGGGTTGGGTTAAGGAGCCAAACCAGTGCACCTTCATCAAAATCGTTTGAGCGCTGGTCGTTTCGGGTTTTCTTGTTATCGCTTGCGACGTCAACCGTGATTTGTTTCCATGATGTGCCGACGTTTTTCAGTTGGTTTCCTTGACTTCGCATCTGTGGACCTTTTACGACAGTACAATTTACTGCACCAATCTGGTACATCTTGCCAAGAATGAAGCCAGTAGAATGTCTCACGTACTGTTAGCAGTGTCTTCTTGACACTAGAATGGCCTCCTGAATCGTGAACTTCACGGATTTGCAGGTAGAACTCTCTCCCGTTGATCTTCTTCCATCTCCGGTAAAGGATCCCGTTTTGTAGAACCAAGCTATCCCATTGTGCCCAATAAGCTTTAGTAGTACTGATTGCAGACGATATATATGACTCCGAGCAGGTTAAGCTTATCACATAGAAAGCACAAGGTTATCCTTGTGATAAGTTGCATAAGGTCAACGTCATACGTGCTATCTTCATTGTTTCATTTTTACGGGACCCTTGAAGACGAAACCCCAAACGAGTTCACCAAGGTCCCAAAAGGAGTAACGTTGATGAGCTTCACCGTCAAGCCAATTTCGAGTTTGGACTTGGAGTACACTTTCTCTACGAGACATATCTTTGACGTCACCTTTCATTTTGCTGTCATGTTTTCCCAGATCGCTGCCTTGGAACGTGCGTTTTGGATCAACAAATTTCTTTTCGCAATGTTTTCCAGGTAGTCTTATATCGTCTTCATCTGCAAAATCCTTAACCGGCAACTTAGCTGCAGAAGACCGGCCGAAAGGTACGCTTTCCGTACGTACGAGGTTCTCAATTTGCAATGCCCATTGCTGTAGGCCTTCTTCCAGACCTTAAACTCTATCGAGTAGTAGGGCGCGGAAAACGTGTTCCAAATGGCGATCCCCGTATCTCAACTCGAGCGCTTCTGACAAATATTTATACTCGCTGCCTGCTGCTATTTCCATGCTATCTGCTTCTGACTGCTTCCTGGAACCTTTACCAGGTAGTTGGACCACCTTGTGGGGGGCCTAACAACGTTGCAATTATCTGTACGCGTTCGTCTAGTAAAAAATTAGTAGCCCCATCGATCATCGTTTCTGCAAGAAATGTACCTCACCCTCTAGTTGACACTTAAGTTTGGTTATTTTCTTAAACGATTTGTATTATAGGAAACAGCAGCTTGACTTTGGAATCAAAGTTTTTATTATAAGTAATCGCCAGATGATGTACTTAGTAAATTAAGTAGGATACCTTCTAAATAAGCGCCTTGTGATAACATTACCGATGGAGAATCTATACTAATATTATAAACGCGAAAGTTTGTAAGTATGGATGGATGTTTGTTACTCTTTCACGCAAAAAGTACTGAACGGATTTGGATGAAACTTTACAGTAATATAGCTTATACATCAGAATAACACATAGGCTACTATTTGCCGCGATAACTGACAAATGCGCGGGCGGAGCCGCGGGCAACAACTAGTAATTGTATATACATCAAGCACATAATGTCAACATTGAATATTTAACGATTTAAAGATTTTTCTCCTACTTTAATTCAGCAAATACAAAGGCAGAGAAAATACTTAATTTAGGATTTAACGATCGTAAAGAAGGTGAAAGAGACACAACTTTTTACGCTTTCATTTTTCAACCGTAAAAAATATATGAACTGAAAGCTTCGTAATTATTTCGAATAATACATACTGAACCGGTTTTTTTGAAAAAAAAATGTAATGTGCGAGAGAAATTGACGGTTCCTCGGGGCCCCCCTGAGAATGGAGGCCCTGGGCACTGGCCCCGTGTGCCCTTATGGTAAAGACGGCACTGTGTATGAGCGTCTACGGTCTATTCTATTTTATTAATTTTGTTATTGATACTCGTATATGTAGGTATCATACAATGGATATAGAATTATGGCATGACAATGATACAATCGAGTACCCATTAGGCCATTAGGTATGTGTCATTACTTTTATGACATATGTGTATTAGGCATCCTACTTCCTACACAATATTTTAAATGAGAAAGTTTGTAAGGATGTGTGTTTATTGCTCTTTCACGCAAAAACCACTGAACGGATTTTCATGACACTTTGCAGTACTATAGCTTAGACATCGGAATAACATAATAAGTTAAAATTTATAGAGATTTAAAAAAAATACTGAAATATACGCGGGCGGGATCCGCGGGCAAAAGCTAGTAGCTGATAAAATTAAATATAATAATATCGTGTTTCTATGGAATAAGATATGTCCATTAGTCCTATTGAAGACAGCGTTTCTCAACAGGAATGACCCCAAAAGTTTTGACCTCTTATGTAAAGCCACTAAGTTCAGCCCAGTCGTCATACAGTCGCCTAAAATTGTTATATTAATTTTTGTGATGGGTTTCAGAAGATCATCTACATTTTTTTTTTTTATGAAATAGACCGGCAAACGAGCAGACGTATCGCCTGATGGTAAGCGATTACCACCGCCCATGGACACCCGCAACACCAGAGGCGTCACAAGTGCGTTACCGGCCTTTAGGGGATGGGGGGGGGGAGATAGGGTGAGACATAGATCTAGTACCAAAACAAGTTCACCTTCCGTTGTAATTAAGTTGTGATTTTCTTCTCTAATACCTACTTTGTTTCCTCTAATTCGTTTTAAACTGACTTGAACTGAGAATTTTGGGTAGCCTACAGGTGAGCAAGCTACAACTCTATGTTTATTGCTGCGGTAATTTATCTACTCATCATTTTCATTCACGACGGTACGGAGAAGGTAGGTATATATGTTTGTTAGTTTCGTATTTTTTTACTTCGCAGCTTCACAGAGTAAGGAGGTCTAGTGACCACATGTTGAGAAATGCTGTTGTAGGATCAATTACAGTTTGTAGGTCAGACGCTGTCAGTAGTACACAAAAAATCAATAACTTAAAATGGGTCATTGTGTAGGTAATAGTATTTTATAACTGGGTTTATTGGATAATTAAAACGACCTGTTTAATTGGTCGAATTTTTGGAACTAGCTACTCAAAATGTGAAAGGTACGTTTACACGATTCACAGAATTTCACTTCATATCATGAATAAATCAATATTTAACTCGAAAAAATACAATATAGCCTGACAAATTGAAGTCATTCATTCTCATAGAACTTGTGAGTCACAGCAATGATTATACAAACCTACGCATACAGTTTACACTGACTAACGACCATTGTCGTCGCCCGTATAATAACCACCATTAGTTTTATGGAAAAATTTAGTTCCAGATTCTTAGTTCTATCAAATCAAATCACATATGCGTACTATATATTATATAACAGCAAGTTGAGCATTGCAAGACTATCACATCACATCCTATCCTACTATATTATAAAGGTAAAAGTTTGTGAGTGTGTATGTATGTTACTTCTTCACGCAAAAACTACTGAACGGATTTGGATGAAACTTTACAGTAATATAGCTTTACATCAGAATAACACATAGGCTCCTATTTGCCGCGATAACCGACATACACGCGGGCGGAGCCGCGGGCAACAGCTAGTCTATATATATATAATATTCAATGACTACATGTTTTTTTTTATAATGTATAGTCTCGATTGTTGATGGAACTTGTTGAAATACATTCCAAAATTAAACTCAGTTGTACTTATTCCACTCTTTTATTTAGCTAATCCTTCGCCTTCCGGTTTCGCCTTATGTCATTATCAAAGGCTACTAGGCTAGATTTTATGTATGCAAAGAAATAAAATTGTGTGTGTGTCTGAGAGTGTCTGTTTGTAATATTAAATGCATAATTATGTATTTTTTTCAATTTTTGTCTGTCTGTCAGTCTGTTTGTTCCGGGTAATCTCTGAAACGGTTGGACCGATTTTGACGGGATTGTCACTGATAGGTAGCTGATGATACTTTTTTTAAGACTGGCTTCGCCATGCGGCTTCAACCGCGGTACGACAATAACCGCGGGTAGCACCGCGGGGTTTAGCTAGTAATGTATATGGTTACTGGTTAAATGACAATATTTAGGTACATCTAACACTGTGGGTACATGGAAATAAGTGTGTCAGTGCAAGGAATTCTCCCCGAAAATAGGGCAAATTGTATTTTGCATCTAGCACCATTATTTATTTAATTCGAAATTATAAAAATTATGCAAAGCAGAAGTTAAGATAATAATATGAAATTACAAAATTCCAAAATATTATTCTGATAATTAAAATCGATAAAAGTTTTTTAAAATAAATACTACATTTAAGATTAGATAAAACAGTTATTTGTTATACAAGAGTGCAAAGTTGCTTTTTAACCGCGTGATCAATTTCGATGACCGAGAAAGCGAAGGATTCTAAAGTTGATCAGGAGCGCAGCGAGTTAGCTGGGTCCACACCGGCGATCGCCGATCCATTTTGGATCGTCCAGTGTTTACGCAGCTATTCAAATTCAATCCTAAGCGTTAGCGAGGGCATCAAAAGAGCACGAGGTGAAAAATCTTTGCACTCGAGTGCAACATGTAACTTTTCATCCACCTCAGCCGGCCTCATCGAGGAAATGACTAAATGCAAAAAAGAAAATGGCGCGGGCAAAGCAAATAAAAAAAAGTACACCAAGAAGGTTCCGAGTCTGAGTTTTTAACAAATTAAAAAGGGTTGTATGATGAATTCGGCACCATGGAGGTAGAAGTAAATAGGTTTAATGATGTTTTGAATTCACAAAGTTAGTGCACACGATGGCGATGTTCTAAATTCAATTCATCAAATAAAGAAATATAATCACTACAGTAGTCAGATAGATATATTTGGCACATTTCAACGATTTAAGAACCAGGTCCACACTCTTGCTGTCGGTTAACTATTTGCTAAGTAATAGGGATGGACACCAAAATTTATATGTACATTTGTTTCCTTACTTTTTGGACAATCTCTTTAAATATATACTGTTTTTTATTTTTCTTATTTTATAAGAATTTATGCATGTAGTGTTTACCTAAATGCATGTAGAGTTGTACACTTAGATTAAGACTTTACTGTGTTTTGTATTAAGGAATGTTTTAGTGTAATAACTACTGGTAAACCATTAAATAAATAAATAAATAAATTAAAAAAAATACTTTATCCTCTAGGGGAAAAAAACGGCTTTTGCACTCAGATATCGAAGGGCAAAAATACTCTTTCCGAGATGGGGGGATGAAAAATTATTTTATGTCCTCTTAATGTTTAATGTCCAATTTTGTGTCATGCTGTATGTCTAATAAATTGCATGCCACATTGGTCTAGCGGTTGAAGTATGCGACTGCCAATGAAGAGGTCTCGGGTTCGAATCCTGGGTCGGACAAAAGTGTAATTGAGTTTCTCTGAATATAGTAATACATACATAATAACAGCTCGGAGTTTGGAAGTTGGGGTCTGAACCCCCGTGCCTCGGAGAGCACGTAAAGCTGTCGATCCTGCGCCTGATCTCTCCCCGGCGGTCGTGTCGGTTAACCGTCCCATCGGATTATGAGAGAGAGGGAACAGAGAGTGCACCTGTGTTTGGGCATACACTTGTGCACTATAATATCTCCTGCGTAGTTGCCTGGTCTACGTTGAGACTGGCTGCCGCCGTGGCCGTTATTGGCTAGCTAATATTTTAATAATATTAAAAATTTGATTGAATAGAGAACAATTGATATTCAGGTAAAACTTATTGAACTAGTAGCCGACCCCAAATAATCGTAGAAAAAATAAAGACTGGGAAGATGAGAGTTTAAAAAATACGCTTATAAAAGTCAACAAACACACTGATGAAACCTAAAGTTGAAGAATTGCCAACATTTTCAGAATGCCTAGTTAGTCTAATATCTAAATAAAAACCTCTCACGCCCAAATGGTATTTGTCCCGTATTTGTTAAGGAATATTATCTCATACTAAATTGTAAGTAAGAATTTAGAAAGCGTCGTAAATGAACCGTTAAAATGCAAACATTTGTAACTAAATGATTTGTATACCACACGACTTTGTTTTTATATTATGTATACTTTATACGAAAGTGTTTCAGCATCTTACTAGGGGCATTATATAGAATACTAGCTTTTGCGCGAGGCTCCGCCCGCGTGTATGTCGGTTATCGCGCAAAGCGTAGCCTATGTCCTTCCTCAAGAGTCAAAGTATCTCCATGCGAAATTTCATTAAAATCGGTGCAGCGGTTTGGCCGTGAAAGCAGGACAGACAGACAGTTACTTTTGCATTTATAATATTTTTGACTGCCTCGTTGGCGCAGTGGTAGCGTACGCGACTGCTGTTCATGAGGTTCGGGTTCGATTCCCGGGTCGGACCAAATTTTTGCACGATCTGCAAATATTTGTTTCGGAGTTTGGGTGTTTTCTATGCATAATATGTATATATTTACAAAAAAAAGTACAATGCATTTATATCAGTTGTCTAGTACCCCCATAACACAAGCTCTGCTTAGCTTGGGACTAGATGACGCTGTGTTTAAAAATAAAGTAGGGATAGCCATAGAGGCAATAGGAAGACATACATATAGTCCAAAATCCCACTCAGCCCAGAATTACGTCATTTTAGGAGAGATGAAAGTTTTAGGATCGTTAGTCTAACATACACTCAGAAAGAAATCGATACTCGCTTAGCTGAAAGCGGGGCCGTTTTACAGTTAGCAAGTATCAAAGCGACTGCACGGTTGGCCTAGTGGCTTCAGCGGTCACCACGCCGCTTACTACTGCGCCAAGTGTCGTGGATTCAAATCCCTAGCAGTACAACACTTTGTGTGATCCACAAATTGTTGTTCCGAGTCTGGGTGTTCTTTGTGTCCGTTTTATGTATGTTTGTAAAGTCCCCCGCGACACAGGATGTTTATTCCTAATGCGGGAGTTGTCTTTAAAAAAAAAGTGGAAATAAATCATGCTAAATTACGTCATTTTGGGAAGCCTGAATTTTATATAATATCATTATATAAAATTCAGGCAGGGATCTCAGTCTAATAGGGCACTTTACAAATAGATTTATTTTAGTTCTGGTCTGTTGTTCTGCGGCTTGAGGCATGTCTGAATAGTTTTTACGAAGTTCATTTTTTCATCCTCTTTTCTGCCTCTGGCCCGATTACCCCCTACAAACTTATAAAATTTACCTGTTTATAACATACAATGACATATAATACCTATAGATTAGGTAGGTATACTAGTTATACTACTATTATGTATTCGGTAACTATGAGATTATGGCTACAGCACAACAAGGTCAACATTATGTGATCAACTGATGAATCATTTTTTTCTTAATTACCATGACAGTAAATAATTTGGTAACAATGCTCGTAAAAAAATTAAATTCTAATTACGAGTATAGGTTGTAAAAGAAACATGGGATATAATCTAATATATAAATAGGTAGTAACTAGCTGACCCACGCAACGTCGTTTACGTCTCCTATTGCCCGTAGCGTAGAAATTTTCCCCCGTTTTTGTAACATTCTTCATTGATGCGCCGCTCCTAATGGTCTTAGCGTGATGATATATAGCCTTCCTCGATAAATGGGCTATCTAACACTGAAAGATTATTTCAAATCGGACCAGTAGTTCCTAAGATTAGCGCGTTCAAACAAACTCTTCAGCTTTATAGATATTAACTAGCCGACCCACGCAACCTCGTTTGCGTCTCCTATTGCCCGTAGCGTGATAATTTTCCCCCGTTTTTGAAACATTTTTCATTGGTGCTCCGCTCCTATTGGTCGTAGCGTTAAGCTATAGGCTATATATCATACATAGTGTGGGGTCGCGATGATGCAATACATTGTAATAATAAAATGCATGATCAGCTAATGTAGCACATCGCACCTCGGGCTCGACAGGGCTCCGCTGGAGTCTTTAGTCAGTCCGCACCTCCGATAGCTAACACACGTTAGTGTCAGGCAATCTCAGTCACTCAGCTCAAGTAATTAATGTATCCACTCCGCTCAACTAATTAATGTACAGATGAACGCGAAATATATTCGGTTTACTTATAGAACCTTTTATTTACAACTACAACAAATACAACATTACTATATTAGCGACATATGCTAAATTGGTGACCTCCGACGTGGAGCATTAATAAGTGAATTAAAGTGAGATCGCGGACTGCTCCCCATTTCGGTACAGTGGGTTATTTTTGTACGTTGCGTTTTTGTTTTTTTAAATTAAAATGCCACCACCGGCAACCGCCGCGCAGGAAGCGACGGAGCTCTCGGTTATATCACTGTCAGCCAAAATACCAGAGTTTTGGAGAGAGAATCCTCGGCTATGGTTCGCCCAATTTGATGCAGTATTAGAGCCACAGAAACAAGGTGACGCAGCCAAGTATAACCTGGTCATCGCGAAACTAGGAAGAGAAGCGCTACAACAGGTCAGTGATATTATTTTGACGCCGCCTGAAACAAACAAGTATCAGACTATTAAAGATCGATTAATTACGACTTACGAAGAAAGCGCCGAGAAACAATTTCAACGTTTAGTTTCTGATATGTGTTTGGGATCACAGAAACCTACACAGTTACTCAGAACGATGTCAACTTTAGCAAAAAACTCACAAGTTACTGATGAAACCTTAAAACGGTTATGGCTATCTCGCCTTCCCAGTTCTGTAAAAGCCGTTCTATCAGTGGCACAAGATACCAAGTTAGAGGAACTAGCGGCCCTGGCAGATAAGATCATGGAAAATATACAGTCGACAGAGATCGCAGCTGTAGCGTCCACTTCCACTTCAACAGCGCCGATAGATGTAATTACACAACTTGCTGCCATGACTATGGAAATGAAGAACCTACGTCAGGAGCTAAATGAAATACGCGGCCGTAGTTTTGACAGAGGCAACAGATGGAACAGAACTGCATCTAGAGGAAGATCACAATCGAGAGGACCACGTCTTACGAATTCAAGCTCGAATTGGTTATGCATATATCACTTCAGGTATAGAAATAGAGCAAATAAATGTGTGCAGCCGTGCAGCTGGAAGAAGTCAGGTACGTCACCAGTACAGCAGGAAGACAGGAGAAATTCGGAAAACTAGGCGCCGTACAATCTAACTCGGTGGGCGATTGTGCAACGGCGACTGGCAACCATCGCTTGTGTGTAGCAGATCTGAAGTCTCGTGTTCGATTCTTGGTCGACACTGGAGCCAACGTTTCCGTCTTACCGGTGAGTAAATTTAAATGTGAAAATAAAGTGAGTGAATATAAATTATATGCTGCAAACAATACAGAGATTAAAACGTTCGGTTTAAAGACTTTAGACTTAAATTTCGGGTTGCGCAGGTCATTTAAATGGACCTTTATAATTTGTGATGTCAAACAGGCGATATTGGGTGCAGATTTTATTACACATTATAAGTTAACGGTAGATTTATATAATAAGAAACTTATTGATAATGTAACTAGCTTAAACACGGAAGGGTCCATCATAAGATGTAATACCTGTTCTATTACAAGCGTACAGGGAAATATTCCCTACCGGGATTTATTAGTAGATTTTCCAGAAATAACGAAACCTGTAGCGTTTAAGGAAACGTGTAATCATGCTGTCCGACACCATATTGTAACCACCGGAGCCCCGGTATGTGCGCGTCCAAGGCCACTACCGCCGGACCGGTACAACAAGGTTAAAGAGGAGTTCACAAAGATGCAGGAGTTAGGCATATGTAGGCCAGGTAAAGGAGAATGGGCAAGTCCTCTCCACGTAGTTCCAAAGAAAGATGGTAGCTTAAGGCCTTGTGGCGATTATAGAGCACTTAATTCTTTAACTAAGCCCGATAGGTACCCAATACCTCGCTTAAAGGACTTTACGTACATTTTAAACGATAAGAAATGTCTCAGTGTGATTGATTTAAATAGAGCTTTTAATAATATAATGGTCGCGGACGAGGATATTGAAAAAACGGCAATCTGTACGCCGTGGGGTTTATATGAGTTTCCTCGCATGGGATTTGGATTCCGTAATAGTCCACAGACTTTTCAGAGATTTATGGATCATGAAGTATTTAAGGTTGACTTAGGAAATAGAATAGTAGACATATCCATCGACAGGTTGAAACCCGCTTATATTATTAATCTAAATGAAAGTTCAAGTTCAATTAGTTCAGATACAGTAAAAAATGATAGTAGTAATTCGAGCAAGATCGAGAATCGAGTGACTCGCACCACGCGTAGTGGGCGCGTCATAAGATTACCTGTACGATTTGCTGATGGATAATATTGTTAAAAGTAGATCAATACTTATTAAGCATTTTTTTTTTTTTTTTTTCAATTCAATTTTAATTATAAGTAAAAATGTATTCAAATCGTCTTGAAATATTGTAATGAACACTAGTCTAGTACTATATCTTTGTATATTTTTATACTTAAATAAATCAGTCTCTTATATTACCAAAATGGGAAAGTCTTACAGTAAACAGGAAGAAATTATTATTGCTCAAACAGGAGCTAATCATGCAGGATATTCCTCACTGGAGACACACATGAGTTCAATGGGAATACTTACAATTGTGATAACTGTGCTAATTACAGCCGTTATTGTTGTCTGGATTTTTGCTACATGTCGAAATAAAATCAAAGTATGGTTTAAGAAAGAAATGGTGAATTCTGTCAATCAAGCTCAAAGCCAAGTTTAAGATTGTACCTAAAAGGTAATTGATTATTTTACTGTGTAATGTGTAAACATTTTTATCGTGTATTTTTTTTTTCTTTCTTAGTAAATCTGTGAAATATTGGCTATATTTTTTTTTGTTTGTAGACACTCTCTCGTGGCGTTGGTTAAGGGAATGCTGTCTTATAGAGCTCCTTAATCAACTACCCTTAGCATTGAGTTAGTTTTTATTTTTATCTTTAGAAAAAACATCATTAAGATTTTTAAATATAAACTTTTTATAAACATTGTTGTTGATGTCAATAACTGTAATTAATGTTAAAGTATAAATGAAACCATAATGTAACTTTGTATTCAAATCATAATTTAATTGAGTAATTTTTATTTAAACATAGTAATACCTGCGACATGCATAAGAGCATCAGGTTACGCGCATAGGCAAGCGCTTAATCAGCGTCAGCGCATTCCTGTGTGCCTCGCGCGCACTAATTTAAATTTAAAATTTTATTGTAATAAATGTTATATAATATTGTAATAATATGATAGAATAAAATTTTTTTTGTAAGAGAGGGATGACTGTGGGGTCGCGATGATGCAATACATTGTAATAATAAAATGCATGATCAGCTAATGTAGCACATCGCACCTCGGGCTCGACAGGGCTCCGCTGGAGTCTTTAGTCAGTCCGCACCTCCGATAGCTAACACACGTTAGTGTCAGGCAATCTCAGTCACTCAGCTCAAGTAATTAATGTATCCACTCCGCTCAACTAATTAATGTACAGATGAACGCGAAATATATTCGGTTTACTTATAGAACCTTTTATTTACAACTACAACAAATACAACATTACTATATTAGCGACATATGCTAAACATAGCCTATAGCCTTCCTCGATAAATGTACTATCCAACACTGAAATCATTTTTCAAATCGGACCAGCGGTTCCTGAGATTAGCGCGTTCAAACAAACAAACAAACTCTTCAGCTTTATAAAATAGTAAGTATAGCCTTCCTCTATAAGTGGGCTATATAACACTGAAAGATTATTTCAAATCGGACCAGTAGTTCCTAAGATTAGCGCGTTCAAACAAAGTCTTCAGCTTTATAGATATTAACTAGCCGACCCACGCAACCTCGTTTGCGTCTCCTATTGCCCGTAGCGTGATAATTTTCCCCCGTTTTTGAAACATTTTTCATTGGTGCTCCGCTCCTATTGGTCGTAGCGTTAAGCTATAGGCTATATATCATACATAGCCTATAGCCTTCCTCGATAAATGTACTATCCAACACTGAAATCATTTTTCAAATCGGACCAGCGGTTCCTGAGATTAGCGCGTTCAAACAAACAAACAAACTCTTCAGCTTTATAAAATAGTAAGTATAAGTATAGATTAATAATTGTGGCGACTTCCACATACAGCGCAACAGAAATATACTACAGCGCCATTTACCGAAGTTACACTGAACTACGGAGTAACAAAGGAAACTAAGAAACTACCAATCCTGAATCGCGCAGTGAAAGTTCTCGCGTCGATTATCATTATATACAACATCATAACATCAACCGTTGGGCAGTTGGCCCGCCATGAAATCAGACACAGTTAAACTTTATATGGAGGAGGAGTGCAGGAAGTTATAAAATCAAAATGAATTTCAGTAAAATTTCGACCACTCGGCTAGCAGTAGTTAAAGTTAACACAGTTCATTATTGGAAACTTGTATGTGAAGCGTTTTCGCTTTACATACAAGATACTGATTCAAATCCACACGAGCTATTTTTTTTAAAGGCAACTCCCGCATTAGGAATATACATCCTGTGTCGCGGGGGACTCTACGGACATACATGAAACGGACACAATGAACGTCCAGACTCAGAACAACAATTCGTGGATCACACAAAGTGTTGTCCCATGTAGGATTTGAACCCACAATACTTAGCGAATTGGCAAGCGGCGTGGCGACCGCCTAAACCACTAGGCCACCGGTGCAGTCAAATTGTTATTTTTTATTGTTATTTCTGTATTGCTATTGTTGATCCGATTCAAACGGACCAATCAGAGGCCATCTTCTCCACGATTGGAGTCTTTTCTGGTGAACTGTTTCTACTTTGGTTCACAATTAATTAAAGAATTAATGTGTAAAAAACTGAAGAAAATAATAAATAATAATTATCAAAACTAAATATGTAGATAATTTCTTAATATCCCTGTAATTAAAGATATTAGGGAATCATTAGTCCCTAAAAAATGGGCAAGATAGATAGAAATCAAGTTTTAAAATGATACTAACGTAATTTGGAACAAAGGTGTCTGAATTAATGTAATTATTATTATAAAATTATTATTATTATAGTTTCATTTAACCTTTAATTTACAAATTTTCATTGAAACTACTCACCAAAAACTGTACGATCGTATTGTTTATTAGGGCTTAGTGACTGATGGATTATCTTAGAATAAATTTAGTCGACTATCACCGCCAACCAATAACTCAATAATGCTTATAGTGTATCGCGACAACGTCTGTCCCACACATCAACGATAAAAATCGATTTACAACAAAAACATTAATTATGTATAGTGTACACACGGTGTTTCTCTATCCACTAGTTTTCCTTTTAAAATGTCTAGAATATAATATATGAGTCAGACGTCAAGAGGCTGAGACAACTAAATGACGCAGTGTGACCTTGCTACTTATGTGGGGACTTGACGACGCATCTTACAAACAAACAAAATAGAGAGTGATATGTAGCCTGTTTAAGTCTAAACACATGTAGATCTCTATACAAGAAGTCTGAGACATTGATAGGTAGGTATATATTGGAGTGTCAAAGTTGACGAATTTCAAAGTTAGGAATTTCTTTCAATTCAAATCTATCTTCACTATAAATACCTTTCTTGAATTTATTTTACGTATCTATTAGTAAATGTACGAATATTTATTACAAAACGTTATTAAATATTAATGTCAATATAAAGAAGTAAGTATGTGAAAATCGAAATTAGAATTGAATACTCTTAGACGTATGTACTTTCCAATTGCAAGGCAAGATGTGATGATCAAGGTCGAGAGTTATTTAAGAATGTTTCATTTTATTCTGTTTTGCAGAGTTCGTATTATTTTTGTTATTAAAAGGCAACTCCCGCCGCACTAAGAATACTTCTGTGTCGCAAAGGGAGGCATTTTACAAACATACATGTTGACACATGTGAAGTTTGAACTCACGACACTCAAAGCATTAGAAAAAGGTGAGTTGACCGCTTTAACCAGTACGCCATCCCTGCAGTCATCGTATCAGCTCACTAATCTATTTATCAATAACAAATATTACTTTTTGTTTGTCTACCACAAACAATTTAACCCTAAATATTTATCGTGACATGCTTTGTGTAGTTTATCATATCGATCGTTAGCTGCTATGTAGACTGTTATTTCAAGGATGAAAATAGTATCATGAATATTTAAATGACAGGTGAGAACATGTCAGGTGGACATACGACCTCCACGTTGCACGTTGGCAACTAATTTTGTGATGGCCTGTTCTGTTAGTAATTAATTGTCAAGGGTACTGGGTACTCTGGGCCTTGTAGCCGTGCTGCTTTACAGATTTGAGCTTTAAGTGATTAGGAGAAAGAGTCATTTGTAAGTTAACCATATTTGTATTTGCCGTGTGGTGAAGGATAAAAAATAAAAAATGTCATCACCCGTATTCATCCTATAGGCATCGTAAGGGGTGACTAAGGGAGCAAACTACGCAAGACAACATCACTGCAAAGAGAAGAATAACTTAAAACAAAACCTCCTTGCTAAGGAGAGACCTATGTCCAGGAGTGGACCATTATATAATATAATGTTCCACTATTAGTATCCACTAGTATATATAGAAGTAATAGTAGATTATGCGCCGTCGCCAGGTGTATACTAGAAAGGAAATCCCCGGTATCTTGGCGTACCCTCGGGCCATCTACCCCGAAGTCATGAGGCAAACACGACTTTCGCACTTCCTCGAGTAAGTCCCCAAAATACTGTAGACCTTGGCTACCTCTTGAATAAAAAACAACATTACATGAGATGCCCTTTCATCAGAGTCGCGCCTGATACTTTGCACCACAATCTTAGGTCTACTTCAGCAAGGGCCCTCAGGCCTCAGGTCAGTAATTATTAAGTGAAGATAAGTTATGGAATCAGGCGTTACTTTGCGGAAATCCATGACATTAAATGCTATGAAATATATTTAGCTTTAATTCCGCGAGACAAATATCTAGGTCTCAAAGCAGGGCACAAATCCCACCGTCATGCATACTCACATGCACACATGGGTATCATGCATATGTACACATACAAAACAAGTAAGAAATAATTAGCATGCCATGCAACCAAACCTATACTCGACACGTGTTTCGCCAGTAATAGTCGGTAGGTGCAAGGTCTGGTGAGTATGGCGGATGAGGGAGAGCTTCCAATCCCAGCTCTCGCAGCTTGGAGACTGTCTGAACTGACAACATTATTTGGTAAAGTTCGCAACTGTACCAAATGATGTTGTCAGTTCTGACGTACTCACCAGACCTTGCACCTACCGACTATTACTTTTTGAAAAATTTAGACAACTTTTTAGTGGGTAAAAAATTCAATACCCGAGAGGCAGTACAAAATGCCTTTGAAGAGTTTGTTACCTCCCGTCTAGCAGATTTTTACAAGGGCATCAATAAACTGCCAATGCGTTGGCAAAGATGCGTCGATTGCATGGGTGATTACTTCGAATAACAGAAATAAAAAAGTTTGAAAAAAAATAGTACTTTCACTTATTGCATACAAAACGGCAATTTCATAGGTAAAGACCTATTATATGGCCTTGCCAAAATGACTCTACACTGCCTGATGGAAAGCATAAGCAGAATCCAAAAGTCGTGGTCACCGTACTCATTGTGAATGCAGACAATGCAACAATGTAGACAGGTGGCTCACACTATGGCGGCCTAGTGATGCTTCTGCACCATTGGGCCTCCGCCCTCCGGTCTCGCATTCACCAACGATACACGACAGCACGAACGCTGTCGTATTACATTGATTTTTGTGCGAAGGTAGTACAGCCCCGGTCGAGCCGGCCCAACCGTGCTGAAATCAGCGTGGCTCTACTACCTTACTTAGGACCAAGGACAGAACTATGACATCATTGGAGAGGTTTCCTACATTAATAATAAAGGACCCCCAATGCTCTTCAGACCATTTAACAGTTGACTTCCGTATTTTTTTTATAAAATTCAACCTTTGTTCAAAAATTATCTTTAAGTACTGGCATTTGAATTCATAAATTTCATTTTTAATGTTTTTATACCGTATGTTTATTAATAAAAATACTTATTTCAGAACTGTGAGCACTATTCAACCTTTCTAAACAATTACTCATGTTGCAAATGTCATAAATTACGTACGTGTCTGATAAAAATTACAATTACATTGGAATATTTAAACTTACCCGCCATTGAGGCGCTGCTCATCCTTCCGCGTGTGAAATCAATTTTGACGAATTTATTTAAACAAGATTACAAAAAACTATACACAATTATTTTACAACAGCGTGTGATTGACAGTTGTGTAAAACTACTTTTCATAAATGAAATGACGGGCTTCCTAATTTGATTAGTGTGTGCGCTAGTGAACTGGATACTTATTTTATATTTTTAAAAATATTTTAAACTACTGGTTTATAATTTATTCAAATTGTAATAAATACTTATCTTTACCAGATTGTTCCTGCAAACACTATTATAGATATTTTTTTGTGAAGGCATTCAAAAGCCCTACTCTCAAACAGAAAAACAGTTTGACATTGACAGCTGACAGACAGAGAATGATGTTTATATTTGAGGTTATGTTTTGTGAAGTTGAAAACAATGTTCATTCCTCCTTACTTATAGAGTAGCTTTTTAATCACGTAGAATTCATTTGTTTATTGAATTGTTATCACAATGGCTCCCGGTAAGAAAGGGAAGCAGTCAAATCATCACGTGCAACGTGATTATGCAGAGCGATTAAATGAATTAAGTCTTCAATCGTCAGACGAAAGTGATACAGGAGAGAGCAGCTCGGAAGATGAAGGAACCGAAGCTGAATTTCCTGTAAGCATGTGGGATTTGAACCACTGTGACCCTAAGAAGTGTTCAGGCAGAAAACTTCTAAGACATAATCTCATCAAGAATCTAAAACTCGGCCAACGCTTTCAGGGTTTAGTCCTATCACCTGTTGGAAAACAGTGTGTTAGTCCAAACGATAAAGCCATTATTGAAAAGTATGGGTTGGCTGTGATTGATTGTTCGTGGGCAAAAATTGATGAAACACCATTTGGTAAAATGAAATCAAACCATCCGAGGCTATTGCCGTTCTTAGTCGCTGCTAACCCTATTAACTATGGAAAACCGTACCAGCTAAGTTGTGTAGAGGCATTAGCAGCTGCAATGTTTATCACTGGTCATGCGAAAGAAGCTAAGTTTTACCTTTCTAAGTTTTCCTGGGGCCATTCGTTCCTTGAACTTAATTCCGAAGCCTTGGACTTGTATGCAGCGTGTACGGATAGCAAGAGTGTGTTAGAAGCTCAAGATAAATTCTTAAAGTCTGCACAATGTGAAAAGGATGATAGACCCATGTGGCCTCCTAGCGAATCTGACACAGAATCAGATGAATCATAGGATTAACTTCTTTTATTTAAAATAAATTATTTATCAGGTTTATTTTGGTAGGGATTTAAACAATTATATAATATTACACTATAGAGATAAATCGTAATACACTCTGTCAGTCGTTTTGTACCACATAAGTGTTGTGGGTTCAAACCCTACATGGGAATCCGCACAGAAGATCAACGTAAAATGACATTATTCGTGCTGTAGTGTTTCATTGGTGAGTGCGGCCGCTTTGGTGTGGGTCACCATGCTGCATTGTTGCATTGTCTGCATTCGCAGTGAGAATGGTGACCACCACTCTTGAATTCTGCTTATGGTTTCCATTAGGCAGAGTAGAGTCACTTTGGCAGGGCCAAAGATAAAAAAAAGAACATGGGACAACACTTTGTGTGATCCATCCACAAATTGTTGTTCCGAGTCTGGACATAATATAAAAAAATATAATTGTCTTTTGCAGATAGTAAATTGTAATTAAGAATGCCTAAAACACCTGACATTAATTTGTAATTAATAAATAAAATATGAGCTTCTCTATGAATCTAAGCATAATGAAATTTATAAAAGTGATATGGATAAGGTCAGACCCTGCAACAAAAAAAATGTCCGATAGTTAGTGTTGCTCATGCTTATAATACTAAGTACTACTCTTAAATACATAAGTACTACTTATTGTGTTTATCTTTTTGCATGTAACATTTAACAGAATGTATAAAAACTCCACAATTGAAAGTTCGTTTCTGAAGATTAATTTCTATCATTTCTTGATTTGAAAATATAAATATTATTATATACAAAATAATTTATGTTTAATTAGTAATCCACTTGACTGTTATATTGTGCAATCGTAAAATAAATAAGGTCATAATCATAAATAGGTATAAAACTGGAAAATAATATTTAATTTGTATATTTATTGTATTATGTATGGATTAAGTATCTAAGCAGTGGACTGTTAAAGGGTGTTGATGTGAATCTGGAATAAACTACGTACTAAGAATAACTTGCTGTTTTTATCTCCTCTTACTTTTAGCAATATGGAGAATAGAAAATTGCAAATTGAACTAATTTTAATTGGGTAAGATAAGTAAAGAATCCTCTAAAATGTTTTTACTTTAAAGCGCCCTCTCTGTATTATAAATTAAACTAATAACTTGGGTTCCTTCTAAGTTTATAAAGCGCCCTCTATTAGATTTGCAAGTACTGGAGACGTTGCTAGATGCGAGCAATAGATGGAGTTTTAATATAAATAAAAAGTTTAGGGTCCATGCCGGCCGGTGGGGCTTCAAGTTTTTGTTGTATGTGTGCTTACGTTTAAATTCACTCCGCTTAGTTTAGTTTGCTTTTGCTGTCCGAGTGTGTGAGTCGGTTATTGTTGAGTGCAGTGGCGGAAAAACTCGCGGAATAACTTACTTATTAGTAACTTACTTTTGAAGTGATCTGTTAGTGTTTACTAGTGTGTAGTGTTTGTGTGTGATTTTTTTTGGAGCTTGGGACTTCTAGTGGTCAGCTTCAGGAACTCCGGTAAGTTTGTCCGTTGACTTCAATGCAACCTGTCACGCAGGTGTCTCGCAAGTCACTAACCTCTGATGAATACCTATCTAAATGGTCTTATTCGTGTGGCTAGCAAAGATTAGATTTAGCAAAGGAGACATTTATGTCTACTTTATCATTAACAAAAAACTTTTCATAACTCTACTTAATTATAGCGCTAACTATTAAGCATTTCCTACGTATTAAATACGTCTAGTCTAGTAGTAACGACCTATGCCTTTATATGGTATAAATTTGTAAGAAAAGTTACTTTACAAACAGTTAACCTTTTATAATGACTTTCTACCAGTGCCAAACATACAAACAAAATTTTTTTCGCCACTGCTGTGCTTCTCTCTTGAAGTGTGAATGTGTGATGTTATCTAATTTTTAACCCAAATTTTGTTTTAATTTCTATACAACTGTACCAGAGGACCACGGTTAACCAAAAAAAAGATACCAACTTGTAATTTTATCTCCGAATTACAGAATATAAAGGTAACCTAATCGCGAATCTGTAACTTATTCAAGTTTAGAAACAGTGAGATATTGACTGTGATTGTAAACATTTGCATATAACTACGTGTTATGTAGTAGGCATAGCAGGCTTATAATTTTTGCATTCAGGATTTTGCTATCGATAATGGTATCAAAAAATTTAGAGTTGTAGTTTAGAGACCGGAGGCCCAATAATGTATGTATAGGGCGATAGGCCGCCGTAGTGTGGGTTACTATGCTGCATTGTCCACATTCGCAATGAATATGGTGGCCCCCACTCTTGGATTCTACTCATGCTTTCCATCAGTCAGTGTAGAGTCACTTTGGCAGGCTTTAAAATACCTTGCAAGATTTCTACACCATCTAAAGGTTCGCTATATGTGGTCAGGTATGTGGTGATTCCATAAAAAACCACCCCGACGGCTGGTCTCAGGCGCTTTGCTCAGAGGAGGACCCGGACCATTTATTTTAGGTCCTCCCCAGGAACGACGCCGCGTCATCTAGACACTATTCTTAAGTAAAATTTGGGCCTCCCTATACGCCGATGTATATGACAGCCTTAGAGCCCATAACTGCCAGACATACGTTATTTTACAGCTGAAAGTTTCTCTGTACATATGGCTCCATTGACTCGAATACAGGTAAGAAATGATCAGCGACATATTGCTGTTTATAGTGGTTTAAATTAATAAATGAAAAAACTTTCAGGGCTACCTCCTACGAGTACCTGGCTGTTGATATTGTTTAAACAATCCATAAGTAATTAAAAATGTAAATTGTGGTTTTTGACATTTGTGTGACCTAATTTGGTGCCATTTGTAGAAAATTTTAATGTGAATTAAATTGGAAAGTTTCTTGTTGGAAAGCTAGTTGGTACTAAAATGCACAGAAGTAAAAGAAATAAAAATGTAAAATAGTGTTTATTTACATTGGTTTTCCTCCAAGCCTGTTTAGGCTGGTGAGGCGGAACGCAAGTAGCGTTGTAAGTTGACATTTTTAATTGTATGTCTATATCTAAATTTAATCTTTCCGTATTGTGCTTTCAAAATAATTAAGCTGTTATCTATACTAATATTATAAACGCGAAAGTTTGTAAGTATGGATGAATGGATAGATGGATGGATATTTGTTACTCTTTAACGCAAAAACTACTGAACGGATTTGGATGCTTATACATCAGAATAACACATAGGTTACTTTTTGCCGCGATAACCGACATATACGCGGGCGGAGCCGCGGGCAACAACTAGTCATAAATAAATCACTTCTTACGGTCCGGGCAACAAAAACACGAAGAAAATATTGTTTAAAAGAGTATTCTGAGATCATGCTCCTAGGTTATTTAGTTACCCCATTACGTCCTCTTAAATAAAAGAGATTTAAGATTGTTATTTCAATTTAGTCTGTTTGCATTGATATTTTTTTTCAATTCGAATTATCCCAGTAAATATCCCACTTAAATTGTTTAGGAAACTATAGGAATAATCTTTGTGTCTACTGCATTATTAATATACAGTGTAACTTATTTACGTCGTTTTGGGCTATAAAATAAATAAATCTGGAACAGAGCAATTATACGTTCTATGAGTAATTTATTTCTATAAATAGGTTTTTTGGTATTTAAATCAAAACCCAACACTAAATTATTTTTCAGGTAAAAAATGTTATAACGCACTATTTGAAATACTGGACTGTATTTGGTAAGTTCGATAAAGGCATCTAATAACTCCAACACGACACAAGCGTCGAATTGAGTTAGTAATTTATCATCTTATGTTACTTTAATGGCGGTGATGTAACATCCAGATTACCAATACAGCAATGAAACCTATACACGGGGATACAGTCTCTAACGATAGCTCTTCGAGTACTTGGTGCAGTTATAGCAATCAATCAGGTCTGTCTTTTCAACGTCTATCATCTCTACAAGGTGCTAGAACCGACCGCATTTTACAAGACAAATACATACCACTAAACGAAAATAATTTACTGGAAAAACTTGTTAAAACTAGGGTATTATATGAGGAAATAAGACATAAAATATTATCCAGTAGTCTTCGTGCACCTAGCAAAGGAAACTTAGTATCGGGGACTCAACCATTGGTTGTTGGCAAGCGTCTATTCAAAGCGAATAAAAGTAAAATCATTCAGTTGGTGAATTTGGTGGACAAAGGTGTTATCTTGAGACCTGAAAAACTGTGTGAATGTTGTGCCTCTTCTAATTATAACTCTGAAACACGATACGAATATGGACCAAAAGAACGTAGACAAAGACAAGTCCACACTGGCGGATACTTAACGTCAAAATCAAGTATTATTTCAAAGAAAAGAACTATTGGAGAGTCTCTGTTGGAAATAAGATTTAAAACGAAGAATATTAAATCAGACCCATGCACTTTTAAATTTAAAGAATTCATGAAACAAAAGTCTAGAGAAGTTCTTAAAAAGAGTCCCTTTAACATAGATGGATTATTAAATAAAAAATCACATAAATTGAAACGCTCCAAGCCTCATTCAAGTGACGGCGTGAGGTCATCTGTTTCGAAAATAAAGCAGAAACAACCCATTAAGGAGATAAAGAAATCTATAGCAAAAAACTCTTTGGATACTGTAACAAGTCGTCTCCATTTTTTAAAAGTCAAGCCTTATTGTTGTTTAAATGTCACACAAAATACAACAACTACAGATAATCCAATTGGAATTGTTAAGAAAGAAATTATTCATCAGACAAAACAGAATTCTAATTCGAAATTAGACATGAAACTTAATCGAAACTGCTATGTAAAAAACTGGAATTATAATTTCGAGATATCTCCTCGAGATACTTCAGAAAGACATAATCACACAATGGCAGGCATTTTTTTAGAATCTTTGCCACTTACTTCGGGTGTAAAGGTGGACGCAAAATATAGTGGCAATAGGGAAAACAAGTTAAAAAATTTGAAACCCAACGAAAATCTTAGTGTATTATCAAGTCAGATGATAAAATCAAACGAAAATTCTTCTTTAATTCTACAAGGACAGACCAGTACACACGTGGCTTCGAAGATCAGCATGCTGTTGACTAGTTGTAAGCGTTCCGCGCCACTTCTGTCAATTGACTCCATATCTAAAGTAGATTCAGGTTTATTACTAAATGAAACTAATAGCAAAACAATAAAAAAATCAAAAATATTAAATAGCAGACCCGTAGAATCAACGAGAACTTGCGCTAATAAAAATCGAATTTCTTGTAAAAATATCAGCATGTCGCCTTTAGACTGTTGCACTGATCTTGAAATAAATTTATTTGCGTCCAATGGTACAAGGCTTAAAAAAAGAAGTTTAGAGCACAGTAAACATTCAAACTCCTCTCAAGATACATTTAGGAAACCGTCAAATATTTGCTGTAATTTTAGCAGTGACCTCGTTAAATCTAATTGTTTTAGTAGAATTGAAAAAGAGAATATAACTGAAAATCAGTATACTAAACTTGATCACGTGAGACAGAAAATACAAAGTCAAACTCTGCTATGTGAAAAAAGTATAGTTGATCTTTCCTCCTCCGCTTTTGCCCAACATCACAGGGAAGAGCGTAATCTTGATAGAAATTTTTACGAACATAGGCAAAAACGAATAAGTAAAAGTACAAAAATTGGGTGTCACGCTCTTAAACGATGCTTTTGCACATTAAACCTCAAAACAATGGATATCAATAATGAAAGACACAATATATCAAACTTAAATGACAGTAGTCATTGTAAAACCTACATTAAAATTAAAAAGCAGTTGCCTCGTGAAATATTTCTATGCGCATCTGGGGAATATGTTACGATAAAATGTGATTCGGGGAAAACTCAATATAACACTGGCTCAAAATTAATATCTAAGTCATTTACTGCCCTCGAACAATACCGTACCATAACAAATCTGCTACAGGTGAAAGCATCACATTATAAATGTTGCAGGATTGCAACCAGTTATAAAAATATTCTTGAAAAATTTTGGCCCATCCAAAATAAAAAGTCAGAAATAGGATATAGGAAAACAAAATATGAATTCGAAAAACAATATTCACAAAAGTATTTGTATTCGTATAAAGAAACGAATACATCGGAAAACATGATTCCCAAGACTACCAAACTCTCTAAATCTACAATTGTGTCATTGGGTCGTATTGTTTCCAAAAGGGTGTCTAAAGAGTCTGAATCAGTAGTAGCTGGTGTACCTTCTTTAACGAAACGCCAACCTTCCTCTAACTTTGAGAAAAGAATTTTACATAATCCTATTACAGAAGTAGTCACCATCAATAATGCTGAAAATACCATTATATCGTCAGTTAAACGACGAAAAACTAAATTTGGTACTTCAAGATCACAACCTGTTTACAAATTATTTGAAATTAATAAAATTAAATCTATTGGAAGTACTTACAGCTACTCCCATCTAATCAAAAACAACAAAGTTTCTAGAAATCGCCTATGTGAATCTCAGGAATTTATAGTTAATAATGATCGCAGTATCACTAAAGATTTTTTAAACGAACCTTGTTTGTCTACTCACAATGTTAATGGCGAACATCCCGAATATTTTCATAAGAAACAAACTAATATTTTAAAAAGCAGTTGGAAAGGCTCTTCGCTTTCAAAGAAGTATAAACTTGTCAAAATTCGAAACGAGGCATATTTAATTATTCGTTCTTCTAGTAATTCTATTTCCTCAACTTCAAATTTACAAAAAAGAAATTATTTAATTAGTGATAATGCTACTCCTAACCACAAATATATAGTCCGATATATTGACAACAGGAGTAAGTATTCAAAAGGCAGCAGTAACGCGAAAAGTAATAAAACAGAGTTATTAATTAAAACAAAATACTTACAAGTTCAGGCCCATTCATGCAATGATCCGCAAAAATCAAAACTTAATAAACGCGTTGAACAATATAAGTACCGAAAACAGGAAATAGCAACATGTGATTCTAAAAGTCCATACGAAAGTGACCAATATGATGAAAAATATAAAATAAAGTTTGGAAATGTTAAAAATTATAAAAATGTATTAAAACATAAATTTAGTAGCGTACAAAATCCTCAGAAGCAACACTGCTTTCCTAAAAAGACTTCTAGTATTCTATCAATGTCATCGGCGTTTGCAACGAAATCTCAAAACTCACAGTCTAATTTTCAAAGTAAACTTAAAATCTTTCACCTTAAATCAAGTGATCAATATAAAACACTGCAAATAAATTCTAATTTGCAACCTATTACTGGAAAAAGAAATGTAATGATACAATTTAGTGGACGATCCCTAGACATTAAACCGTCAAGTAGTAGTAATGATATTATTTATTCCTCAGAAATGGTCAAACCAATAAATTCTCATCTTACTGGTATTTCATCTTTACTACGAAGGCGTTTCTGTACTATGAATTTACAAGTAGGCGATGGAAGAGGATCCAGTAAACTTCGACATAAACTAAAACCTTACAAATGTGCACCGTATGACTGTATTCCATACGAATGCGATCCCTATGAGTGTCAAAAAAATATTATGAAACGGTTAACACGAAAATTGTCAAGTACACAAACAGAAAAAATATTAAAATCTAGTTCAAATGAAACTTCAAAAAATAAAAAGTCAGGTTCTATGAGTGAACCAAACAAATCTAAATCACGCAGAAAGGTCTTATGTGATTGTCGTTCAAGTTATAGTCCGAAAGCAAAAAGTTATGAAAAGAAACTGTATTCTAAAACTTATAAAGTGAAAAATGAAGGGGTTAGGAGCCATAAAAGTTACAGACATATCAAGCATATAGGTCGCAAAACTCAATCAAGCATAAGAAAAATACGTAATACATCGTCTTTAATAGGACCCAAGTTAAAAAGATGTCTTTGCACTGTAAAACTAATTAAAAATGAAGAAAAAGACATAACTTCAGGTGTTAGTTCTGTCAGTACATCTACACAGTCAATGGATAGAGGACACAGTATACGCCTAAATACAAATATAGGAAATGACACCCACCCTGTATGTCACCCTGGGTGTTATTTTGTAGAAAAGTACCCGGAGTCAAAAATTAATAGAAGGAAAAGTCCGAGAGATCCTGTTTTAAGTGTATCATCTAGTATACATTCATACAAGATGAGGAGAAAAAGAAAACATATTGGGTCCAATAATGTTTATGAAAAACCGGTTAGGTCTAAAGAACAGAGAAAACGAAAAATATTGTCTACTCCATCGGCCAGCCAGGCAGTCAAAGTAGGCTCAACTTTTAGTTTTAGCTTAGAGTTTTATAAAGATAAAACTGAGGAAAAGCCTTCCAATGAACAAGAGAATCGAAAATATAAAGGGTACAGTCCAAACCGTAGTTTCAAAAACCTAATTGCTCAAAAAGACAGAAGTCTTACCAACACAGGTTCCAAAACATCGGCAATAAAACAAGAGCAACCAACTGCGACAGAATCTTTTTTAAAACGTTGCTTTTGCATTACAAAGAAACAATCACCAAAAAAAGCATCTAAATATACTGCTATGGGAAAAGAAGAAATCATTCAGTGTCAGTGTAAACATAGTCTTAGTAAAATGGAATGTAAATGCGCAAAAAATATTAATAAAAAAAAATCCATAGACAAAGCATCCGGGGCTGATAAGCATCTTCGGGGCTTCGTCTTAAAGAAATGTGACTGTATAAAACTTATAAATAAAAGGTATTCTGTTGATAAGGCATCCGGGGTTAATAAACATCGTAGACTCTTAGTTTCAAAGGAATGTGAACCTAAACAAGTAATTGATAAAATAAAATATCACAGGAGTATAGGATCTGCAACCGAAAAACAAGTTAAGAAATCTAAATCATCCAGTGCTACATCTTCGAGAACTTCAAAAGCACGGATTTTACACTCTTCAGAAAAAAGACAAATAAAACCAAATTTATTGGCTGAAACAGTTGGTAACGAAGAAACAATAAGAGGATCTTTGCACAGGCAAGCAGTAAGGATTGGTTCAAATTTTAGTTTTGAAATTGAATTTCATAAAGATTTGCAGTTTCCAAGCGATGAAAAAGTTCAAGCAGCTGCTGAAGTGATTAAAGAGACGAGAGATAAGATGAAGGACATGCGACAAATGGCGGCAGTTAGAAATAGAAGCCGTATAGGAAGTTCTCTGTACAGCCTTTTCTCTGAAATTAATACTTCAAACAAAGCACCAAAAGCCGGAGCTCCACTAATAAGAAAATGTATTTGTAAATACGGTCATCAAAATAATGAATCACTTCAAAATAATATTAACGAATCTAAACATTCCGTACATCGAGGAACATCAACGCCTGTTAGCCGTCCTATACCAAATTTTCACAACAGAGGTGTAATGACTGTCTACAAATTAAAAACTTATCCGTATAAGTTAGCGCCTTACGAATGTGAACCAGGTGTATGCATCCCTGGAGAATGTGATCCTTATGAATGCTTAAAACGTATGAACAGACGTCACAGAGGCTCTAACACAGATGGTTATTCAACCAAATCTGCATTAAGTATGACGAGACCCTCCCGTAAGTATAGAGATACCAGAGTACAATTTTCTCCAAGAGATAACAGACCGCATATCAAGGAAGCCAATACGAGGCCTCGCAAAGGATCAAGGCCACGGGAAGGTATTGAAGTTAGGCAAAAACCTAGACAAAATAACGCCAGGCAAGCGGTAAGAATAGGTTCTAATTTCAGTTTTAATGTGGAATTTTACAAAAATAGATCACAAGGGAGTACTGGTAGATCACAAGGAGGTTCTGGTAGACCACATAGACGTACTGGTCGACCCCACGGGGGTTCTGGTAGGCCACAAGAGGGTACTGGTAGACCATAAGGAGGGACCACTGGTAGATTACGAGGTGATATTGGCCCAAAACCTTGTCCTCAGCCTTGCCCTAAGAATTGTCCAAAACTATGCCCTTAAACTTGTCCAAATCTATTTAAGAGCAGCGCTACGGATGCCACCAATGTCAATCATAAAAGTAAGAAAGCTCAACATAAAAAAAAACAGATGCATAACAGAGAGTCGCAAGTCTGGAGTCGGAAAATGCGTTCAACTATGACAGGGGTAGGCCCCTTCTTGAAACGATGTTTCTGTACATTGCAGTTACAAAAAAAGAATGAGAAGATATTACCACGTACAGTGGAGAGACGTGATTCAGACAGTAGTTCAGTTGGTACAGAAACAGCTAGGTTTCGACCAAAGCCACATTATAGAGAACAGGGCACTAGGCCAAGGGGAAAAGAGACATACCATGGAAGAAAACTTGATCCAAATGAATGTGAACCTGGCGTGTGTATTCCTGGTCAATGTGATCCATATGTTTGTTTAGAACGGATCAAAAGACGAGATATGCACACAAGACACACTGGTACTGGTGGTAGGCACAGAATGCGTTCAGTCGCTAGTTCTATTTTATTTATTATTATTTTTTTTTTTTTTTATGTATGGCCCGCCAAAATGACTCTACTCTGCCTGATGGAAAGCATAAGCAGAATCCAAGAGTATTGGTCGCCATACTCACTGCGAATGCAGACAATGCAGTATGGCGCCCTAGTGATGCTCCTGCATCTTTTAGTCTAGTCAACAAGTATGGAACTTGTTGACTGGACTATTTGGGCCTCCGGTCTCGCACTCACCAACGAAACACGACAGCACGAACGTGGTCATTTTACGTTGATTTTCTGTGCGAGGGTAGTACCGCCCCGGTCGAGCCGGCCCATTCGTGCTGAAATCAGCGTGGCTCTACTACCTCTTAACCTCTTCTATGACAGAACCTGGCTATCGACGAAATAGAAATCGATCAGTTTCTAGTTCAATGATGGACCAGAGACGACCTCGTGGCCAAAGAACTTACAATCAATATAGGAACAGAAGAAATGAAAGACCAAACCTAGGAAAGGAAAGAACGGCATACGCTCCTTTGCCAACTTCTCATAGGCAAGCAGTTCGTATTGGATCGAGTTTCAGTTTCAATATAGAGTTTTATAAAGATCGAAATCAAAAGGCTCCGCATGTTTCAGCACCTGTTCGTAAACGTCATGAGCACGTTCGTTCTGCACCTGTTAAATATGTAAAAAAACCCGTGGGTCCAAAACCCACAAGAACTAAAAGTATGTCATCGTCCAACGAGATTTTTTTTAAAAATCGCCGTATGCAAGTTAATTCGAAAACTTTACTAAAACGATGTTTTTGTACATTAAAACTTCAAAAAATTGGTACTAGTCAGAGACAGACACAAGAGAGTACAGCTTTAATAGGCACCTATTACAGAACTGCTGGTGCACAAATCAGACAAAAACAGGAAATTGTACCTCAGTATAGAGATTTTGGCACCAGGACCAAAAGGCGACGGCTAGAGCCCTATGAATGTGAGCCTGGCGTGTGTATACCAGGTCAATGTGATCCTTATGAATGCTTAGAGCGAATAAAACTAAGAAATTTGATGAGACATTCTGGAACTAATATGGCATATCCCCACACGCGGTCAATGTCTAATCTCACTCCTTACAACTTGAGAACTACGTCGATGAATACTCCAATGGGTGCCAATAGGGTACCGAGAAAGAAAGATCGTAAAAAATATACAGAGTCACCACGACGAATCAAACAACCACCACCTCGTCCTTCGAGAGCTCTAGAAAATATTCATTGTCACGATTGCGTCAAGCAGTACGTCTAGGTTCTAGTTTTAGCTTTAATGTCGAATTTTATAAAGATAGGTCAGGTAAGTCAAGTAGATCAGATAGATCAGGTAGGTCAGGAGTAATCAAAGAAGCTCCATGTCGACTTTCAGTATGCAAGGGACCCACATGTAATCCTACGAAATGTAAGACCTCTACCTGTAGTGTATCGTGTCCAGTCAAAGGCAATCAAAGGAGTAGACCTATACAATATCAAGGTGGAGGTCATGATAGAATGGTACAAGCGCAAAATGTAAGATCAGAGTCCCGGGGATCTGGGGTACCCTTATTGAAACGTTGCTTTTGTACTTTGACACTACAGCGTGCAGAAGTGAATTCATATATGATTCCACTTAGGGCTAGACTCTATTCTGAAAAAGCAACGTCAACTAAAAATAAATATTTTTATTCAGAGTCAGAGCAACAAGCAGATCTTATGTCGGATCATTGTACACCTAACACATGTATGAGCGATTGCGATCCGTATAACGGTGTCGAACGAATTAAAAAAAGAGGACTCAGACGTATATCCAGAACAAGCGATAATCACATGGTCAGATCACGAGATATATCTGGTGGTGAATTAGGGTCAAGATTTAAGTCATTTGATATGCAACCATCCGGTTGGCATAGTAGGCATCAACCTGAAAGAGTAGAGACCATAGTTGAAGAACCTCGTTTCAAAATTTTTAACAGACCAAATACTAGACAAACTGTCAGAATCAGTTCGAATTGGTTCCCTGAACCACGTGAGGTCGAAGAAGAATTTGACGAAATGTCAGCAGTTACAGAGGCTCTAAATCCAAAAAATAAAAGAAAAAAGTTTCGTGAAGATCGTTACAAAGTTTCTTACGAAGGTGATAAACGATTCTTCGCTGAAAACTATCGCCCTAAATACAAACATAAAAAGATTAGTGAACCTAGATATGAAGGTGATAAACTATTCTCCATTGAACACTACCGACCTAAAGTTCGTCTACATAAATCACTGAATGAAAAAGAACAAGACGAAAACAGAAAAATATCCAAAGTTGAAAAACATTTAGACGAGCGGAGTAAAAAAATAAAACCTGAAAAAGAACGTGACGAACATAGCAAAAAGTCAAAACCTGAAAAAGAACTTGATGAACGTAGTAAAAAGTCAAAACCTGATAAAGAACTTGATGAACACAGCAAAAAGTCAAAACCTGATAAAGAACTTGATGAACATAGCAAAAAGTCAAAAGCTGAAAAAGAACTTGATGAACGTAGCTTAAAGTCAAAACCTGAAGAAGTAGCATTCAAAGATATTAAGCCCGGTGAGAAAACTGGTGGACCCATTAATAAGATATTAAAATACATGTAAGTAAAGGTGATAAATGTGCATGTCCTGTAGATAAAAATAAATGCATGTGTTCATCTAATAATGATGAAGAAAGGAAAAAGGAAGACATGGAAAAAAATAAACATTCAAAACGTTCACCCAATGGAAAAAAAAAGTATAAATTTATGTGCGCGAGAACTGAGCTCAATGGAAAGAAAATTACAAACCTAGGTAAAAATTCAAAGGTTGCCGAAAACACTTTTGTTAATAAAAATACCACAGTAGCACGAGTGGAAATGAATTTCTATAAACAAAAATCAAAACCTTCTACTACTAGAATGCTGCCCATATTAAATTCATCAAAATATTATTTGGCTAGACAGCCACAACATACTAAAGTTACCTCAGGACAAAAAAATGAAAGTAGAAATAATTTGCTATGCAGAAATGTAGTCTTTTTAAAACCCAAACCTGAATATGATGAGCCTAATGCATTTACTGTATGCCAAATTCCAGTAAAAAATTCAATCTCAAAAATATTATACTTATACTCACCTAAACTATTCTGGAAAAAATCTGAAAATCGTTCTAGACCCTGTTCGTTCAGTTCCAATGTTCAATCAATAACATCATTACAGGTGTCTGATGAAAAACTTTCAAAATTGTTACTAACAAAATTTGAACAAAGTTCTCTTGCTCTTCCAACTAGAACCATTTCAGCCTTTCCATCCTCGGAAAACATTAAATATTTACCTACTATAAGTCAAAAACATTTGGATTTTGCACATAATCCGTTTGCTGCTTTGTGGCTGAAAACAAAGTCTCTTCACAATAACCCCTTTAAAACTGATATACCATCACGAATGCCACAAGAAAACCCTAAATTGTCTATATCTCGCGCATTATTATATTGTAGAGTTACTGCGGACAAGACGAATGAAATCAAGAATAAAAATTCGGGAATGCTATTAAAATTTTTATGCTCACCGAAATTAAGAAAAACAAAATCTGAAGATGTTAGAAAGACGAATATGTGTAATTCTATGATAGTAGTCAAGTCAAAATGCAGCACACGTAACACTTTGAATAGAAATTTGCAAAGAAAATGCTTTTGTACGTCGCAAGTTAGCTACACGAATTGATAAAAGTAGTCATTTATCAATATTCTTTTAAAAAAGAATATTGGGTACAGTATCAAATACAATATCCTAATAAATGTTACAAAGATACACAAACAATTACAAAAAGTGAGTATATTGAGAAACAACCGGAATATGCTCAACTAGAAACAATCATGCCTTATGTTCCCCATAAGTTTCATAGAAATAAAAGCAAAATGCTGTTTAATCGAGTATCTAAATTAACATGTAACAATATTTGTTACTCATTTTTTCGAAGTAATTGTAACTTAGTGAGAAAGAGTTCATCTAGTAGAGACAATATATCTTTCTGGAATGGTGAATATCATAATCAGTTACTTGAAAAATCTAAAAATAACGTTTTCAAATCCAGTAAGAAATTCATAGTTATTAAAAATGAATCTCATATAGGATCTATGAAAATTGAGCCATGGGATCCGTCTCGTACAAATTTGAAAACACTGATTTGCCACTTTATTCGTGCGTTAGCAACAAAAAGAATTCGAAATCATTGTTTCGTTCTTAAAACTTCTAAACATTGTATAAAATTTACCCCTGCTGGTTTTTATTCTAAAAATTATAAAAGCTCACTCGGTAAATGTTTATTAACAACTTCGTTTTGTAAAAAACATATTTCTAATAACAAATATCAAAAACCGATAAACTCTGACGGAGTTGTCAATTTTGCCAGTTCACGTAGAACAGGCATAAAATTAGTTGAAAAACCTCACGGTTATTGTCAAGGGCGTAGTAAACACACTTGTGAGCATAGAGGTATGCGATCTACACTACTGATTTCAAAAGGTAACTCAAATGTAATTAGTCTGCATGGAAATGAAACGGAGATATTTTTGGTAAATTCTGATTCATGCAATGTCTTGGGAAATAATATAGACAAACCAATAAATGAAAGTGACGACATCAATTCGCCCTGTCAAACAGTGCCATCATCTTCATCTAGTTTTTATAATAGTAGCAGATCTGAATTTGTAGGACAAAGAAAAATATCTTCTCATTCAGTTAAACTCATTAAATCAACGTCAAACCTAAGAAATCTTTTGTGGTGTTCGAATTGTAACAACTATAAAATTAATAACATTAGCCGATCTTTTATAAGTAATTATAGAAACAGATTCCTGCCGTGTAAATTTAATGAACATGTATATTACCAAAAACTTTCCAAGGATCGTAAGAAATCTTGTCTTTGTTATTTTTGCAAGAAGAAATGTATTTCAAAATATCCCAAATTAAAAATTCAAATCAAATCTAAAAACGCGATTGAATGTAAAATGAGTGCAAATCTTCTCAAAAATAATCAAAATGGCCGTTTTGATGATAATATAATTGAAACTCTCGACTTGCATGATAGGGAAACTTGTGTCGCTAAGGTTAATAAAGAAACAGTGAATACAGAAGTTTTAGAAAGTAACAAGACAGGCGAAGAAGAAAAATGTGAATGTCTTAAAGCAATTCATCAAGATGGTATCGAGAAGACTAAACAAATTGTAAAAAATTACAATTATATTTTTTTTATGACCAAGATGTTGATCTATATGACAAAAATTGGATTAACGAATCGGAAAAATGCAGTTGACACTAATCATGGGTCGAACTTTAGTCTTAAACGTGCTTACCGGCATTTCAAGTGCATAATACTTAATCTTAAGGCGGGATTCAAATCATCTGGCGACTGCACTGAAACTGCTTCTTCAAAACAAAAACGATTAAATTTTTCAAGAAAAATAAAAGATAGCCTGCATAGACCTACCAAATGTTTAAAAAGTTTTAAGCATATACGAAAGCTACATAAGAGAATGCTACCAAAATTTCTGAGAGCACCCAAAAACAGTGTGGAGTTACGATTCAACTCTGTAGATGTAGCCTGCCCACAGGTTAAACCTCACTTTAGTTATGACTACATGGTGCCACGTTTTTATCCTTATTTCCTGACCTTGGTTAGAGTATGGAGGCAATTGATAGATGTTTTGCTGTTTGTTTTGTGGAGTCCTTGTTTATTTAGCGCACAGTTGTGTAAGGCTTTCTTGTGTTGCCTAATACGTTTCTGACTACATTTCTATTTGAAATAAAATGTATGATTTGAACTTGAATATTTTATTGTTTCCAATTTGCCACCATATCAGTATAAGGTATTTAAAAGACCTATCATAACAATTGAAAATGTCAACTTTTTGAATATGTACGTTATTTCGACACTTTAATCTTGTTGGTTTTCAAGGTTTCAAGGTCATAGGAGAATAATGATTCTCGTTCTAATAGAAAGTCAGTATAAGTGGTAAAAGTGGTGGATAATTATTTTCTATAAAGAATAATTGAACTCAAAAAATTTAATCATTTAGCTATATTTTATTAAATAAAAATGCAGGTTTTAACATAAAATTTATGTTTGTGATTCAATATTCAAATAGTTTTTTGCGTTTTGAACACTAAAATGAATCAGCATAGCTAACATATTATGAAGAGTTTTATAAAGTTGTAAAAGTCTTTGCTTTCTACTTTTACTTAAACATTTTTTTTTTCAAGGTTGTATCAGCCTTGAGACCAAGGACTGCTCTAAGTGCTACATTGCCAATTTTAAGTTTTTTTTTAAACCCACATAACCTGTACCAGGTGTCTCGGAGATTTTTCTTACATCGACACACGACTATGCTCAGCAACTCGATATTTGTCATTCATTGCTATGTGTTGTGTGCAGGTATAAAAGGGACTACATAATGAAATTAAATTCTTATTCACTCACATACTTCTCGTTATAAAGTCATTGATATTGATTTCGGTTACCAATGTGTCGGACACTTACTAGTTTCACAAAAAAAAACTAAAAAAAACGCATGTAAGAAACTGGCAAATGGACTATTTCAACGATTAATATTTTCAAAAAATGCATGCACTCTACCATGTCCATTGGGGCATGCTGATTATTTTTTGTACCCCAAAGGTCAACGACCACAATCCCCTAATGTTAGAGGGTGGACTAAACAATTGTTATAAAAATGCATCCCCCAAATGCAAAGCTGTTCAATGATTGTTGTCTTTCCAACTTTTCTAATTTGTATCATTGAGTTGTCGTCTAGTTTTCCACTTCTTGTTAGAAGTCATTCGTTAAAGAAAATGCGGTAAAAGACAACAGTGACAATATTTTAGTTCTAGCCTTATTTTCCAATCACTTTTATCGTACTTAATTGAATTGAATACCTTATATTATTTATTTTTAGGGGCTTTTATTTATTTAACGCGTTGAACACATAGATATCAATCTCAAAGAATAGCTTTAACCTTTAATAATTAGTGTGGCATCACGAAATCGAGTTGAAACGGTACACATTGCGTTCCGAGTGCGAAAACAAAAGAGAGCAATATCGACCAAACTCTCAAAAGTGAGAGGGAGAGCCGCCACCCTCTTTATGAGTCAGAGGGGAGGACCCTTGCACGTAGATATTGCGGTACCTACCCTTAGTACACTGTACGGCATGCACTACACACTCATATCTATCGATTTGGAGTGCTGCTTGCTTTGCTATTACTGGAATATTTTTAGCAATAATAGTTTTAAACATTTATATATTCCTAACGTTTTTCATTCTCGTTTTCTTAAATGCATAACATTGAAGATACAAAATACTCTTTTGTAACTATTCCAACAGCAAAAAATGTCGCCACCGTCGATACGGACGGACCGCGTGTTTTGCGATTTGTCGATTAGCATATTCCTACACGACTATGCAGCTGCTGTCCCTGTAAATCCACAAGCGTTTACTGGATTGGTTTGAATTGTTAATAAAAGCCAAATATACATTCTTTTTTAAGAGACGAAAATTTTGATGTGATTGAAATTTTGTTTTTTTAAATCCTTTTGTAAGTATTATATTTAATTGGAATCAGTTATTACACGGTAAACTAGTTTGAGATTAACTTAAAATCCAAATAGAAGATGGTTAATCCAAAATAATGCGTTTCAATGGTTTTAAGTATTGTATTAAAGATTACAACGCTATATTTGCATGCCTATTACTGGCGAAATGTGTATCGTGCCTTTTTTTTTTGTACCACATGTAAGCAAATAAATACAATACCAGTGACCCCGTGGTCGAAATTCATCAATCATAAATATATTTTTTTAGCTTTATTACTTCTCCTCTACATAAACTGTGACACATTTTAAACTACTCCGTTCACATAATTTTCGTAAAAAGGGCACTAAGTTTTTGCTTCAAGTATTCATAAATAGATTACTAGCTGTACCCGCGACTTCGACGCGTGGAATAGTGACTTTCAACCACTTACAAACCTTTTTTCGCATTAAAAAGTAGTCTATGTCCTTTTTCAGGCTCTAGATTATCTGTGTGCCAAATTTTATTTAAATCGGTTCAGTAGTTTTGGCTTGAAAAAGCATCAGACAGACAGAGTTACTTTCCCATTTATAATGTTTGGAAGGATTATTATTATTATATTAACTGCCTCGTTGGTCTCGCGGTTGGCGTGTGCGACTGCTGATCATGAGGTCTCGGGTTCGATTCCTGAGTCGGACCAAATGTTTGTATGATCTACAAATATTTGTTTCGAGGGAGTTGATTTTTTAATAGTTACATAATATTTAGAGACGCAATCAGCCTAACATCTATACTTATAATTTTAAGAGAGTGAAAGAGTCTGGATATGTATATTTCTTACAAAATGAATCACAAAACAAGATAAATCAAATTATAGGTTAGTGTTTGAGCTTCTAAGTTCTTTTATTTTGAAGGAAACTTGTTTTTACCCGACTACGGCACAGCCAAAAGGAAGGGTAATATTTTTGGCAGTCTATGTATGTTTGTTTATTCCACCGTAGCGCCTAAACTACTAAACCGATTTTAATAAACGTAGGGTCAATAGATTCGTAATAATGGCTATATAAATATTATCCGGGTGACATTCTACTAATATTATAAACGCGATAGTTTGTAAGTATGGATGGATGAATGTTTGTTACTCTTTCACGCAAAAACTACTGAACGGATTTCGATGAAACGTTAAAGTAATATAGCTAAAAAAGAAGAAGTACGAAAAGAAGAAGTGAACAATCAAAGTTGCTTTATCAGGATATTGTTAATAAATTATCTGATTAGATAGCTTATACATCAGAATAACACACAGGCTACTTTTTGCCGCGATAACCGACATATACGCGGTCGGAGCCGCGGGCAACAACTAGCAGACTATTTAAATCGAAGTTTGTTTTTTTTTTTTTTTTTTTTTATGTTTGGCCCGCCAAAATGACTCTGCTCTGCCTGATTGAAAACATAAGCAGAATCCAAGAGTGGTGGTCACCATACTCATTGCGAATGCAGACAGTGCAGTATGGCGACCCACACTATGGCGGCCTAGTGATGCTACTGCATCTTTTAGTCCAGTCAACAAGTATGAAACTTGTTGACTAGACTAATTGGGCCCCCGGTCTCGCACTCACCAACGAAACACGACAGCACGAACGCTGTCATTTTACGTTGATTTTCTGTGCGAGGGTAGTACCGCCCCGGTCGAGCCGGCCCGTTCGTGCTGAAATCAGCGTGGCTCTACTACCTCTGTTTTACGTAGTTAGGTTATAGTTTACATTTTAAACTGTTTTTTGTACGTGTATATACTCGTAGATAACTAGCTTAATGAGCCGTTCAATCAACAGCCTAGCCTCTTTACTCACGAATGGAGGAACTAGGGAAAGGCAGTAACACCATGGCGGGTGCATGTTTAAAAACAAAATACATAAGTTCCTACTATTATTATGTTTTGGTACAAAACGCCCCCTTGATGTCAATATTTAACAAACCACCAAACCAAGTGGTTCCCTCTATAATATCAGTCGGTTAAGCCTACCCCCACACTGTAATCGTGTGGGCAAAATACTTTTCCATATGACGTGGCGATACTATTTTGAACCAATAGGGGAGTATTTTATTGCACTTTACTTTACAGTATTTTACTCAGGAGACCGAATATATATTTTATTGCCTATATCTAAAAGTTATTTAAGTATATTTTTGAGAGTCTGAACCTACTAATGAACTGACTCGGTGGCACAGTGGTAGTGTATGCGTCTGCTGTGCTTGAGGTATCGGGTTCGATTCCTGGGTCGGACCAAATGTTTGTATGATCTGTAAATATTTGTTTCGTAGTTTGGGTGACTTCTATGTATAATGTGTATGCATTTACAAAAAAAAAAGTATATATTTATTCACACCAGTTGGCTAGTACCCATGACACTCTGCTTATCTTGGGACTAGATGGCATTGCGTGAAAAAAAAATGCCACTAATGTAACGTAGCATAATGCGTTTATTGAGGAATAATATAGGGTAATATCTAAAGCTCTAAAAGCGAATCAATTAAATGCAGGTGAAATTGCGGAAATGATTTACAATAGGGATGTGTATTTTTTAGTTTATTCAACGGATCGTCATCAAATTTTGCACATCAAACAAGGGTAGGTATACTTTCAGCTGTCAATAGTTAGACACTAAATAAATCAATTTTGAAAAAAATTCAAACAGCACAAACGCACTTTAAAAAAATCTATTTGAAAAGGTTATATGAGTGCAACCCCCAATTAACAGATACAGATAACAAAAACAGATAACAAGATACCTTCTAGCTTGATTGAAGTATGTTCAAACCCCGATGCACACGAAACTCCTTTTTTCTTTTTGAAATGGGTCTTATTAATGTTACCGTCAGATTGTCAAAACCGTTAGATTGTAATCTATCTCGCAAGATTGCAAACAGTCGAAAGATTGTGAATGTGAAATGGTATCGACGAATCGCAAGTTGCTCGCTAATTGGTTGAACAGCATATATTATGTCCACCGCCGCCATATTTGTTAGTTAATTCGTCTTTGTTGCCGAATGTAAATTATTTTTGTCATTGTAAATTAATTTCATGTTGAAAATACCTCACAGCTTTAGAATTAGTTATATAAAATTGTTGTGACAGTAAAATTAATTTGTGATTAATCAAAGAAGCTCTAACCTAACCTAACCGAACTCTATGGCCATTGAACGGACTACTGTAAAACCGACCAATCAGGGACTGTTGACAATTTGAAGCGCGTAAGCAGTATCACAGTTGACAATCTATCGATAGTTTGCAATCTCGCTAGGTAGATTATAATATAACGGTTTTTACAATCTTACGGTGACATATACATTCTTACAAAATTCCAAGCCATACACTAAATCAAAGCTGGAACAAATTGCAACTAAAGAATCATACACCATTATAAAGCACTATGCACGGCTGGTAGACGCATAACGTGTTAAAGCTTTTATTAATCTATACTTATAATAAAAATGTAACAGGTCAAATTCTGTACATTGAAGATATTTTGAAAATTTTTTTGGAGGGCACTCTGTTATCGATACTGAAACGAAAACTATATTTTTTCATTATTGTCTGTCTGTCTGTCTGTATCTTGGCCGCGCATCACGCCGAAACTACTGAATGGATTCAAATGAAACTTGGCATGATTTGAGTTCATACTCCGAGGTAGGACATAGGATACTTTTTATTCCGAAATTTCGAACGGTTTCCTTGGGAGGGGAGATGAAAGTCAAAATGTGTAATTAATTGTAATTCATTAACGAGTAGTCCGATTGCAATAATTCTTTTTTTGTTAGAAAGGAGAGACTCTGAAGATTCTAGCATAAAGTATTTAATTTATCACAATCTCTCTATCTATTGGAAAAAAAATTATAAAGAATTTATCATTACGAAAAACAACATGTAGTGACATCTATTGCCAGCCATGCGTAATTAATAACACTTTGATTAATATATCGTGGAATAATCGTACAACGTATTACGTATAATTCGGTGTAGCATTAAGCATTTGATTTATCGCAACCTCTCTATCCATAAATTCAGCACGGTTTCCTGGAGAGAGGGGATGAAAGTCAAAATATGTACTTGGTTGTAATTCAATAACACGTGATTTCATTCATTCTTTTTTTGCTAGACAGCAAGTACTTTAAATATAGTTCCGTGATCTATTTATAAATATATCACGTATAATAAATCTGTATACGTTGAGTTTGTCAGTTTCTTTGCTTAAAACAGCGACATCTCTTGGAATCAAGTAACTAACTTTACAATAGGTACGTAATATGATTTTCTTTTGAACGTATAATAAAAATATGATGTAACAGATCAATTCTGTACATTAAAGAAATTTAGATGTTTTATCGGGAGGGCTCTCTAATCGTTACTGAAGCAATGAAATTTTCTTGAAAATTGTTTCTGAACTTGAACAGCGACATCTATTGGAATTAAGTAACACTAACTTCACAGTAGGATATACCTATCCTATATACGAGTAATCTATATATGATTAATTTTTAAAGTAGGTATAATAAAAAAAACAGATTAATATAATTATATTATAATTATAATAATTCTGTACATTAGAAAATTTTTTTGGGAGGACGCTCTAATCGATTCTGAACCAAAAACTAAAATACCATAATAACGTTAAATGGTCATTGTAAAGGAGCAAGGTCCAAATGTATGAAGGAAGACGTCTTTTCAGTAGACTGTATTTAATTTGCTGGTTTTACAGTAATAGATTACTAGAAAAAACTTGCAAAGTTGACAAAACAATTTGTATATCTTCTTCTTCTTTTATATCCTATAAAAAGCGGCCAAGTGCGAGTCGGACTCGCCCATGAAGGGTTCCGCAGCAGCAAGTGGCATAATACAATTTTTATTTTATTTTTATATTTGTGTTGATTGAATAAAAGGTAAATTGCAGTTTACGATTTATGACGTATTAAAAAAAAAACTACTTACTAGATTTCGTTCAAACCAATTTTCGTTGGAAGTTTGCATGGTAATGTACATCATATATTTTTTTTAGATTTATCATTCTCGTATTTTAGAAATTACAGGCCGGCTCCCCTCCCCTGTAACTTCACACATTTTACCACTTTGGAAGTGTCTCTCGCGCAAAATAATCAGTTTAGAAAAGTATGATATTAGAAACCTCAATATCATTTTCGAAGAACTATCCATAGATACCCCACACGTATGGGTTTGATGAAAAAAATTTTTTTGAGTTTCAGTTCTAAGTATGGGGACCCCCATAATTTATTGTTTTTTTTTCTATTTTTGTGTGAAAATCTTAATGCGGTTCACAGAATACATCTACTTACCAAGTTTCAACATTATAGGTTTTATAGTTTCGGAAAAAAGTGGCTGTGACATACGGACGGACAGACAGACGGACAGACAGACGGACAGACAGACAGACAGACATGACGAATCTATAAGGGTTCCGTTTTTTGCCTTTCGCACGGAACCCTAAAAATGAATTGCTGTTCGTTTGTTTCGCTAAAACTCGAGAACCGCCGGGCCGATTTAGCTGATTTAGGTTTTGAAATGTTTGCCGTGGTTCAGGGAAGGTTTAAACGGTGAGAAAATATGAAAAAATTGCGGGGAAGATAATAAAAACAACAATTTCCTTTTGCCCATATAAACTGTTCTACCAATTTTCCTGTCAAACTTTTGACTGTCAAATTGAAGCACTTATTAAATTAAGGGTTTTAAATAGGCATCATATATTATTACACTAATGAAATTAAGGGTTGTGTATAAGAAAAATTAAAAGATAGCGGGCAAAGTCTTTTTTTTTTGTCCGCGACGTCTGTCTGTATCTTGGCCGCGCATCACGCTGAAACTACTGAATGGATTCAAATGAAACTTGGCACGATTTGAGTTTATACTACGAGGCAGGACATAGATTTTTTTTTAATTTTTTTTAATTTTTTTTTTTTTAATAACGGGAAAAGTATTTTTCTTTGTCCGCGACTGTACACTGCCTGTAGGAAGCTGAGACAGATATGTAAATATGGCGGTACGAAGTTTATTTTTATTCTACCCTTCCTGAATATTTTCGCTCGATTTCTATTCTTCTCTTCCTGAACATTTTCACCGTATTCCTATTCTTCCCTTCCTGAACATTTTCACCCTAATTCTATTCTACCCTTTCCTGAATATTTTCGCTTTATTTCTATTCTTTCCTTCCTGAACATTTTCGCCCTATTCTTATTCTTCCTTTCCTGAAAATTTTCGCCCTATTTCTATTCTTCCCCTCCTATTCAAAGCTTTCAGAATTTACTTATAGACAAGTCTGTTCTGATTTCTGAGGACTTTTTATTTTTTATTCTGTAATTTCTGAGATCTTTTTATTTTGTCTAAATCTGCCTAACCATAAAACTAGATAAGAAAAATTTAAAGTTATGTGGATTAGGATTTTTAACTCTTACCACAGTAAAAAACAAAAAAGGGAACGCCTCAAGACGATCGACGAGAGATGAGACCGCCTATGCTCAATTAAAGTGTAAAATAAAAAAAAAAGTTTTGTGACTAATAAGCAGGGATCGGAATTGGGTGTGTGAAAATGCCTAAAGTTTGCAGCGGGACATAATATGGAGCTGTTACAACCACTTAAGTTAAACCGGTTTTGGATTTTAACGGTTTAGTTTCAGTTTTTTTTTACATGTTCCTTACTTTTGAAACACCGATATATAAACATTTACAAGCTGCTAATACAGTTCTAAATTAATTTTTGTTTTGTACTTTTCCGGTTAAAATTCGGTCTTTTAGTCCCAATTGTTCTTTGTCGGTCAAAGACAGAATTTTATATATCTGCAAAATGCTAATGCGGTTTTAATTTCTTTTTTTGATCTGTATCTTACGTTAAAAAGTTTTGCTACAGGTTGATGCAAGGAAAACGAACATTTTCGCGTCTTTACATAGTTTTGAAGTCGGCTTTTTTTTTAAATTATTAAACCTACACTGCATCAAAAAATTAATTAAAAACATTTATTTCAATTGCAAGAAAGTTGTGCGTAAACTACTTTCCACATTCAGAGTTCGGAACATGCAATAATATTAGTTTTTTCCTAGAAATGATAAATATTCTTCAAATGTTAAAAAAGGCTTTGTGTGCGGTACAAAAGCCCACGCTAATCCATTGTTTAACAGGTAAAAAAATCGGTCTGCCGCTTCCCTCCTCCGCGCGCCCGCGCCGCCCTTTGGCTGTCATTGCTTTAACCGACCGATAAAGAGGTGCAGTCTTGCAGCGCAACATAAATAAATAGTGTAAATATGTTAATATATGTAAATCGCCAGTTAATTAGATTTAAAAATTGCTCTAAAAAAATTGTGTATTGTATTTATCGTTAGTCCTATATTTGTAACAGTTTTACTTAGATTCGTTCAAGTAAGAACAAAGTAGTGATTGAAATAAATATTTTCTAATAAATTTTTTGCTTATATTTCATAGTAAACCCCTGAATACAGATCGATGCACGAAGGACGAACACTGTCACAGAATACCTAATAGTAACAAGTCGTAATTTAACTCCGTTGAGGTCAAGTAAGCAGGGCAACTAAAAACGGAGCGACGCCATTAAAGTGAACGCCGCGCTTACATGCGCGAAAATGTTCGTTTTACTTGCATCAATCTGTAGCAAAACTTTTTAACTTAAGATACAGATAAAAAAAGAAATTAAAACCACATTAGCATTTTGCAGATATGTAAAATTCTGTGCTTGGCCGACAAAGAACAATTGGGACTAAAAAACCGAATTTTAACCGGAAAAGTACAAAACAAAAATTAATTTAGAACTGTATTAGCAGCTTGTAAATGTTTATAGTTCGGTGTTTTAAAGGTTAGGAACATGTAAAACAAAAAAAAAAAACGAAACTAAACCGGTAAAATCCAAAACCGGTTTAACTTATGTGGTTTTAACAGCTCCATATTATGTCCCGCTGCAAACTTTAGGCATTTTCACACACCCAATTCCGATCCCTGCTAATAAGAAACATTGTTTTTTATTACTTAAAAATATTTTTAAATTATGGTGTACCTCCAAAATTTTTAATCTTCCTAGATGTACCTTGAACCCAAAAAGTTTGCGGAACACTGAATGTACTATGGTGATGTGTGTTACTTCGACCTGAATGCAGACCTCCTTAACAAGCTTGACCGTCTTCTTAATAACTGCATTCGATTTATTTTCAATATTCGAAAGTATGACCATGTGTCTGCTTTGCGTTCCCAGTTAAAATGCAATCCTATTCGCCTACAGTGCAATCAGCGAGCTCTTACCTTCCTATTTTCATTTCTCAACTCGCCATCCTTACCTACCTACCTTGCTCCGTATTTACGATACCTGTGCTCTAATCACGATAGAAATCTTCGCTCAGTTAATAATCTGCTTTTTTTTTTTATGGAATAGACCGGCAAACGAGCAGACGTATCGCCTGATGGTAAGCGATTACCGCCGCCCATGGACACCCGCAACACCAGAGGCGTCACAAGTGCGTTACCGGCCTTTGGGGGATGGGGGGGGAGATAGGGGGAGGGGTTGGGGTATGGGCCTCCGGTATCCTCACTCACTAGGTGAAACACAGCGCAAGCACTATTTCACACCGGTTTTCTGTGAGGCCGTGGTATCACTCCGGTCGAGCCGGCCCATTCATGCCGAAGCGTGGCTCTCCCACGGTCTCTGCTTCTCTCATATCCGTCTCATTACTCCGACTTCGTGAACTGTTCCTTCTTTGTTCAAGCAGTACTAGTCTGGAATGCGCTCCCGCTCGAAATCAGGATGTCCACTAACCGATATACATTCAAAAATAAAGTACATGAGCTCTTTCTCAATGAACTGGCAGAATTATCTAATCTATAGCTTACTGTCCTTTTTAAACGACTTCCAAAAGGAGGAGGTTCTCAATTTCATCGTTCATCGTCACAATGTATGTACGTACACGGATTATTCCTCCGTCAATTTGTGGACTGATTTTGAAAATTATTTTTGTATTCGAAAGGGTATGCTCCTCATGTGGTCCCATGGCCACCATATCTCTTGATATGGCGTGACCTTGAGCGGGATAGCTGCTCTTCGCGTAGAACAAAACAACCGAAGCGTCGGTGACGTGGTTGACGTTCGTCTCGAAATATAGCGAGTGTGGTACCTACTATTACATTTGGCTTGGCACCGACTTCAAACCTATGAATAGATAGCATATACAAGTTATTTGATACTTTTTAGTTTTTAAGTCGGTTTTTTAAACGAGGTTTTTTTTCCATTATTTAGTGTATAAATGTTGTATTTATGTATACGTAATCTGTATATGTATATCTACTTATATATGTATGTTTGTATGTATAACGTTGAATATGATGTGATTATTGTAAATTTTAACGGACTTCTTATGTATATGAGATTTCACACACCTGCCTTATAAGATTTCTCCACCACCCGAAGGTCGACTGGAAGAGAATGCTCTGGGCATTAAGTCCGCCGATGTACATTCTTAGTGCATAAAGTTAATAAATAATATATAAATAATCTACATTGTATTTATATTTCCAAAAAAGTGTGTGTGACCAGTTCCTAAAATTATCATCTCAATGTAACTAACACAACATCCACATCTGGTAGTTCTTAAACAGTTTCTAAAAGATACTTTACAATAGGTACCTACGTTATATGATTACTTTTTTATCGTATAATAAAAATGTAAAATATCAATTTTAAGTTTAAAATACTTGAATCAGGAGTTATAATTTTTAATATAAACAAACATATAACTTAATAGTTATGATAATTTACCAGAAACAAAACACAAAATGTGTGTGAGTGTGTGTGTTTGTTACTCTTTCACGCTAAAACTACTGAACGGATTTGGACGAAACTTTACAGTAATATATCTTATACAGGATACTATTGGCCGCGAAAATCGACATTCACGCGGGCGGAGCCGCGGGCAACAGCTAGTTAAAAATAATCTTCTGCTTTTTTTCTAAAGAAATCACGTTTTTATTCTCTGAGTGTTTCCCGCCAAAACACACGCCATGTTTTCAATATGGCCGACGACCGCATGGTCTCTTTACGACTTCCGTGAAAATTATAGCTACTACATACGTTAAACTTTTATACGCGACATATTCGTGTTACCTAATGTCGGAAACGCTAATACTAATAAAAAATACAGAGCATCAAGCCACGTTTGCTAGCTCTGTAACGTTATAGTATAGTGAACAAAGGGTAGTTAAAATAATTTCATTTTATAGTTAATAAAGAAATATTAACGAAGTCAAGTTAACGAATGCGGTCAAATTGCGGTAAAATTTTAACTTGAAGAGTAATAACAACAATACAAAAGAAGATTCTATGCGAAAGATATTGCCGGTGAAACCGATCGATGAGTTTTTAAGACTCATTCATGATACATTCACAAAGATTTGATTGACCGAGTCGGTTGATTGATCTATAATACAGTATATTTAAAGTAAACGTTTTAAGACTAAATTAAGCTGTAAAGATAATTATGTGGCCTATTTTACCTCTACTTTGCTTACTCTTAAGATGATTTTCCATCCTTCAGAAGGAACACTTTTATGGCGTAGATGCAGAGTAGATGGGTCCCCTGATGGAAAGTAGCTACAGTCCCAATGACACCTGCAATTGTAGAGTCACAAGGTCTTAGCGCCTTTGAGGCCCCTCCTCCTAAAATCTGGCGTTTTATGGGAAGGAGATAAGAGGCTAATTCTCCAGTAACCTCACTGACTCGGTAAAGAGTAACCAAAAAAATTCTTAAAACTGGTTTTCTCTGAGGCCCTGTTTTGCCGAAGCATGGCAATTCTACTCTTTACAAAACTTTGTTTGTAACGATGAAATCGAGTCAAAGTTTAATGGTGCCGGGATCTGCAGAGGACTAGAGACATCTAATGTTTTTACAAGTGCATTAAGTACTATTAATGAAATAAGGGAATAAAAACATTCAGGGTAGAAAGAACCAAGTAACCTAACAGTTCTTTAGCTAACCTTCTTCGTTAATATGGTGTTTTCTCTGTCTAATACTATAGTCTACTATATAAATACCAATACTTATACGTAATAAGTAATGACCATTTTTTGTATGTACTTCGTGCAGGGCTAAGGTTATTTACGTGTTATTCATTTGACTTTTACTACCTCTAGGGTTGGGGGAGCTGCTAATATATCCTGTTTTATGGTAGGGTCTTTCGAGACTAACCCTCAGGTATGTGTACAGTACATCTACAATTGTAATACACATATATGTAGCATATCTGTTGTAGACTGTTTGTAATTTAATGCAATTGTCTATTAAAGTTAAAAAAACAAGAAATACTGTCATTTTAGGTTTATCTTCTGTGCGAGAGTAGTGGCGCCCCGATCGAGCCGACCCGTTCGTGCTGAAATCGGCGTGTCTCTACTACCTTTAATTAAAGGAATCCTAGTTATTATATAAGAAGGTCCTGTACTGTTATGACTTCAATTGTTTAATTAATTTTAAATCTTTAAATATTTGTATTTATATATTTATACATTCCGCTTAAGAATAGCCCAATTAGACGTTGAGTTTAATTTCAAGAGATTTCAAGAAACTCTTCACCTCTTAAATAGTACTATTGTTTCCATAGTAACTGTTCACAGATTAAGGTGGAGACGTTTTTAGGTGAAATACAATTATCCGATCCGATATCGGTTTCGGACGTCGATACGATATCGGAGGAAGTGATGATTCATCGGATAATGTGAAAACGCTCTTAGTCGGCTCTTATTATACCGATATTTTTTTAGCTAACTACATATTATAATTAAATTGGTATAAATTTTACTAATGGCATCGATATTAACTTGTGATCAACACCATTTGATGCCGATACATTCAAAGAGTTTTTTTTACGAAAATCGTCGAGTGTGACGTCACGGGAATGATAAACGGTAAAATAATATGGAAGTAAAGGGAAACTGTAGGACCATGTGTTATTGACAGGGCAGCGAGGGTATATTGATATTAGATATTGATAAATTTGCCTATGAGATCTACGACCAATCTGAGTCTGACGTGTGATGGCAGTCTTTATTAGTTGGTTCGTTAGGTCATATATAAATAAACACCATCTAGTCCCAAACTAAGCAGAACTTTTATTATGGGTACTCGACAACTGGATTTTATACTTTTTTGAATGATTTCTTCTTATGGGAGGGTAAACCGTTACGTAACGCGTTACGGCACCAGTCTGTAGGGCTTCCCTTTCTGTTAGGCATACGGCAGCGGTAGTCAGACTCCTCCTCTCTCACCCTAACCCACAGCCCTAGCTGTATTTCGGACAGACTTTCGTTGCGACTGTTGTTTCTATATTAAATAGTTCAACTTAGATTAGTTTAAGTTATCACTTCTTTATGGCGTTCCTAACGCACACGTTTTTTTTTTGTAAATACTTAAATATTACATAGAAAACGCCTAAACTCCAAAACATATATTTGCAAATTATAAAAACATTGGGTCCGACCTGGGAATCGAACCCGAGACCTCAAGCACAGATATCGCATACGCTACAGAGCAAACACAGAACAAATGATCGTGTTCATCACACAAAGATCTGTACCGGGTAGGAATCGAATCCACGTCTTCCGGCTGAGCAGTCAGGTTCATTAACCCCTAGGGACTAGACCAACAAGGCCGGCAATTGTTATCAAACCGTATTGTTCTATTGTTATCAATTCCAGTTACAACAATGGACAGATGAGAGTTGTACATTTACTATGACCAAAACCCGCCTGGAGGTCGAATTTCGACCTTGTTTTATTTCACTGACCAGTTTAATGTGAACTGCCATTGTTAATACGGTTGTATCATGACATTTCAAATCATATACCCCTAATGGTTTTATGTAGCTACTTTTACATAATTCGTAATTTTATAGCACGTAAGTATTGTTTGAAAATGTTGTTTTTTGCACTTCTTATACATTTAAAATTAAGTATTATAAAAATGAAAAGTATTCGGAAGCCATATTTAATGAAAAAGGGATTCCACATGCATGAATATTACCGTATATCTATCACACTAATATATAAAGGCGAAAGTTTGTGAGTGTGTATGTTTGTTACTTCTTCACGCAAAAACTACTAAACAGATTTGGATGAAACTTCACAGTAATATAGCTTATACATCAGAATAACACATAGGCTACTATTTACCGCCATAACCGACATACACGCGGGCGGAGCCGCGGGCAACAGCTAGTCTATACTAATATTATAAACGCGAAAGTTTGTAAGTATGGATGGATGGATGGATGTTTGTTACTCTTTCACGCAAAAACTACTGAACGGATTTGGATGAAACTTTACAGTAATATAGCTTATACATCAGAATAACACATAGGCTACTATTTACCGCGATTACCGACATATACGCGGGCGGAGCCGCGAGCAACCACTAGTAATATATAAATAATAATATATTTATGTGTATGTTAGTTATCGCGGTAAAAAGTACCCTATGTCCATCCTCAAGAATCGAAGGATCTCCATTGTAAATATTATCTAAATCGTTACATCGGTTTAGCCGTGAAAGCGTAAAGGCGCGTCTCTAACAAAATTGTTGGCAATTTCAGTGTTTCCAACTGTTTGCAACACTTCAAAAAATCACCAACTTTTGTTTCCATAGTGTCCACACCGAGTCGCATCGCTAACAATTTGAAAAACATTCGAACTAAGCGTCTCCACAGAGCCAATAAAAAACTGCAAGAAGCGTATTCTTTTGATGTTTACCGCCAAAAACAGAAACACGGTTGCCAACATTTGTTGACAATTTTTGTTGCCAACACAAGAAAATTACAGAAACTTTTGTCACCAACACGTGTTGACAACACAAAAATTGACAACTTTTGCTCGCTGGAGACACGGCTTAAGAGACAAAGTTACTTTCGAATTCGATCGATTTCGAACAGCCTTTAAAAGTCCACTGTTGGTCGTAAGCCTCTTCTCCTTAGTGTAAATGGATTTACTGCTAGCTGTTGCCCTCGTCTCTGCCCGCGTATATGTCGATTATCGCAGCAAATAGTAGCCTATGTGTTATTCTGATGTATCAACTGTATTACTAAACTTTACAAGCTTTATTCAAATCAGTTAATGGCATTACATTCTAGAATCAAACTGACTTGTACTTATTCCACTATTTTAATTAAGTTTACACCTGACATTTTGGGGGTTAAAAGTATGTGAGGATGTTTTGGATGATCCTCATTGCAAACTTGCGCATTTATAATTTTAGTACGATTTATAAAAAAAAAAAATCATGTATCTAAAAATACACACATCAAAAGTGTCTAGGGATCAAGCATTTTTATGCGGATTTCTTGAGATTGAGATGTGCCTTTGGCCCTGGCCTGCTCAGTCGCCAGACTTGAACCCGATTGAGCATGCATGGGATATGCTACAGAGAAGAGCTCTGCCGAATATGGAGGGTATCCAGTCGCAAGAAGACCTTTTTTTGTTGTTGCAACGAACATGGGCGGCCAAACACGGATTATTAATTGTTTAAGTTACCTAATAAAATTTTAAAGAAAACTGTTCTTTCAGTCTTTTTTTCGAACTTTAATGTTAGTGGTTCAAATGTCAAAAATCCTTTTATTAGGAAAATGGCAAATTTCTTTATTAATGCAAAGGTGACTTGGTTTATCGTTACTGTGACAAACGAAAACACTTTATTTGATGAATCCTTAAAGAAAATTTTAATTAATATCAATCAGGAGAAAAGTTATTGCAAAAATATATGTTGATCCCTAGACACATATGTTGATCCCTAGACACATATGTTGATCCCTAGACACTTTTGATGTGTGTATATTGATACTAGCTGACCCACACAACCTCGTTTGCGTCTCCTATTACCCGTAGCGTGAAAATTTTCCCCAGTTTTTGAAACATTCTTCATTGGTGATCCGCTCCTATTGGCTTTAGTGTGATGGTATATAGCGGTATGCGATAAATGGGCTATATAACACTGAAATAATTTTTGAAAAGGGACCGGTAGTTACTGAGATCATCGCGTTTAAGCAAACAAACTCTTCAGCTTTATCTATTAATATTGATAAAAAAATCCTATTGTCAATGGCAAGAGTATAACAAGTCTAACAGTTTATACAGGCCAATAACACATAAAATAACCCACAAAAGCATAATTTACTAGTTTCGCAGCAGTTAATCAAAGGAATATTATCTTTTTCATACGTGACGGCAGCAGTAGGCTTATAAAAGCATACTGAAAACGTAATTAATGCTTATTGGAGTCACGTCCCACGGTTGCGCTGCTGCGATTTAATTCTCCAAATTGTACTGTGTCATCGGCAGACAATTTTCGGATTCAGTAAAATGAAATTATCATACTGAAAGGAAACATTTTAAAATAATAACATGGCATGTAACGGACAAAATGAACACCCAGGCTCAGAGCTCACACATAGTTGCACACATGAATGGGCCGGCTCGACCGGAGTGATACCACGGCCTCACAGAAAACAGGTAGAAATTGCGCTGAGTTTCACCGAGTGAGTGAGGATACCGGAGGCCCATACCCCAATCCCCTACCTCCCCCCCCAAAGGGCCAGCAACGCACTTGTGACGCTTCTGGTGTTGCAGGTGTCCATGGGCGGCGGTAATCGCTTACCATCAGGCGATACGTCTATCCGTTTGTCCGCCTATTCCAAAAAAAAAGTTTTGTTCCGTGTGAGGATTGGACCCACATTCCTACAACCTTGAACCACACAGTCAACACTGTTGTGCTAGCAACTACCTAAATAGAACCTAAGATAATCACGATAGCTAGCAAACATACTATTACTTATTAGGGTAGTTGTATCTTAAAAAAATACCTATGTGTCCTTCCTTAAATCGCATATAAGAAAACATGTCGGAAAATATAGTTAAGTATTACAGCTTTCATTTCTATTGCAAATTTTACAAAGTTGTCGTTTTGACAGATGATATGATGATTTATTCGCATTTCGCACAAAGGAATTTCAGTAAACATTGTGAAAATTTTTAGAATGTAATATAGATAAACGTAAATTACTGTACTCTAAAAAGTAATTATAGTACCTAAATGCTAACAATAAAATCAAGCTTATCTATACCTAAAAACGATTCTAGGTAAGTAAACTTTTTTTATGAAAATTTCATGAATGGGGAATCTAAAATGTTGAAATTGAAATACTACCTACTTGAAGTTTATGTATAAAAAAAATATACCAAGCAAATTGAGAACCTCCTCCTTTTGGAAGTCGGTTAAATGGTAAATAAACGTATAAACTAGCTGAGCCCTGCGATGTTACCCGCGTTTACTATTGTACCTTTACAACAACTGCGGGTAACGTTGCAGGTCGAAGCTAGTCAAAAAAGTTTAAATTACTCCGTATATTATCAGCTATCTCACAGTAAAGGCCCGTCAAAATCGGTTCAACCGTTCCAGAGATAAGCCGGAACAACCATACTCACAAAAAAAAAAAAGATTTTTTGATTTAAGTACCGTTTATAATTTCATTTGCATTTAAGGAAAAGCTGTTAATTTGAACACGTACATTAAGTTTATAAATAACTAGATTTTACACGCCCTACATCCCCTGATTTACCCTGATTTATTTAGGGTTTGGAATTTCAATAATTCCTTTCTTAGTGCTCAATTACGTTATATAAAGAACCTACATGCAAAATTTCAGGATTCTAGCTTCACCGGTTTGGGCTGTGCGTTGATCTCTGGGTATGTCAGTCAGTCAGTCACCTTCCTCTTTTATATATATATAGAATATATATTATTTGGATAGATAAGTGTTAAACATTGCCAGTTATATATTTATAAATTCTACTACTATAAATTTTCATATACTTACTTAAATCCATTCAATACTTTATACGTGAATAAGTATGAGTAACAAACATCCATACCATCCTCCCAAACTTTCGCATTAATAATAATAAGTTGGATTGGATTAATTAAATAGATGAATTATAGTTAAAATCCCACTATCAGAGAATCTCTTGTTGATTTATTTATAATTCAACTTTCCCTATAAAATATTCAATAGTATATTTTTATAGCGTAAAGAGAGTGCGAGGGCCTCGGAAGGCATGGGTTTTCCATTTGTAAATGAGATTTTACATTTATAAACATTCACTTAAGGGACTGTCTAGCTTTGATTAATTTCGAAGCTTATATAATGTATGTAGGTATGTGGTGTATTTTGTCTGAGTAGAAGGGCTCCACAATATTAGCCGAGATTAAATGAATGAATCTATTCTAATATTATAAAGAGGTAAAGTTTGTGAGTTATGTAATCTCTGGATCTGCTGAACCGATTTTGAAAATCTTTTGCTAATAGAAAGCGAAATAAATTTGCGAGTGTCCGACACACGACATACACGCGGACGGAGCCGCCGGTAAAAGCTAGTAAATGATAAAATTTGAGTATTATGGGGAGTGTTCTAGCATTATTTCTTACCATGTGGAAATCTTTCTTTGATTTGATTGAGCTGTCTTTTGTAAGAGATGATGCCAAGACAGTCCAGTTCAGACATTTAAATTGTTTGTCTGTCTGTTTGTTCCTGCTAATGTCTGAAACGGCTGTACCGATTTTGACGGGATTTTTCGGGTGAAGTCATAAGATTACTATAGTAACTTAGCCTAAGTTTTGGAATAAAGTACGATTCCGATTAAAATTCCGATTAAAATTAAAAACAGTGAAATAGTGAACGATATTTAATTCCAAAGCAATAAAAACCGCAGACAATATCGCAGGGCGCAGCTAGCTTAGTATAAACTCGAATAGTGAATTATAACAAAGAGATGAATAACCATTTTATTATTGAATGTCATTGATCTCGGCTCAAGTATTTTAAGTTAGTTCTTTCAGATGTTAAAATAATTCTAGTTGAAAAGGTTCTCAGAGAGGTTCGTTATAGGTAATAAATTTTAATTAAAACGTAACACGTATGTACTGTCGTTGTACCGGATTTAAAAATCTTTTGTGTAAATTGAACGTTAAGAACTTTTATCAACATTCGCTTTTTCGTCCAAAACTAATTAAGAATTTTAGTGCTATCTCTAAAATAGCAAACCTCATCACCTCAAAGCATGAGTAATTCAGAAAGCGCCATTTTTAACCGACTTCAAAAAAGGAGGAGGTTTTCAATACGGCCGTACCACAATATATATGTTTCGTTTTATGTGTGTTCGCGGATAACTTCGTCGTTTATGAAACGATTTTGATGATTCTTTATTTAATGGAAATGATATGTCCCAACGGTGGTACCATGATAAGACATTAAGATTTGATGATGGCATCGAAATCGGCAGAAATCGAGTCTAATCTTGGAGTCGGGTTTTGTTTTTGTTTAAATTTTACTTGTATCATGTCTATTTTATGTTCCTTATTTTTTACATCCTTACTATAATTCCTAACCAATGCGACAATTGTTTCTCAATTCTTAATTTATCTTTTTACAAAATTAAATGTTTTCTTTCCTTATCATTTCTCACTCATTTGGGTCTCCCTCTTTCTCATTTCTCACCCAAATGAGTGATGTAAGAAAACAATTAGTTACTGACTTATTATTGACATCAAAATTACAAGTTCCAAATCTCAGGTGAATTAAAAAAAAGTGGATAACGCATGGCCTTTGTTCTTACTGAAGCCAAAAACTCAGCTACTTCCAAGTAAACACACGCGTTACTGAACACACATGCAACAAACTACGCTACTTTTTGTTGGTATCGTACAAGTTGCCGTACAGTAAGTTTACCTACAAAATGCCGTGCTTGTGCAATGGTGTAGAAAGTACACAAAAGTGAACAAAAAGTTTGAAATTTGACATTTCACACGTAAATACACACAAATAATATACAAATTTTAACAAAAAAAACCGACTTCAATCTGGACCAAATTTAAATGGGACCACACGGGAAGCACCAGCTTTCAAACAAAAAAAGAATCATCAAAATCGGTTCACCCAGTCGCAAGTTATGAGGTAACAAAAAAAATATACAGTCGAACTGAGAACCTCCTCCTTTTCTTGAAGTCGGTTAAAGACGCACTGAGACAGTGTAGTCAGGAGATCGTATTCCTAAGGCTGAAGAAATGTGGGTAAATAATTTGTAGGTAAATTCGTAGTCAAATAATGAAGTAGGTATTTAGAGAGTGAGACATAAGTATTACTTTTTTTTAGTCACTTAAATATGTGCATTCTAATTTCTAATTGTAATTTATGAGAAACATAGGTACAGATTTATTTTCGCATATTCCCTTTTTTAATGCAATTTCCGGGGACATTTTTTTAAAAAGTGGCAACTCTTCAATCACTATATTTAAAATAATACAAAATTTTAACAAAAAAAAAAACCGACTTCAAGAACGACCAAATTGAATTGAGTTATTCGTCAATTTGTCGCGCACATACATACTTAATGCAAATTGAAGATTTATATGATTTTCTCATGGATGATAACAATTAAAATGGGACCACATGGGAAGCACCAGCTTTCAAATAAAAAAAGAATCATCAAAATCGGTTCACCCAGACGAAAGTTATGAGGTAACAAACATAAAAAAATAAGAAACAGTCGAATTGAGAACCTCCTCCTTTTTTTGAAGTCGGTTAAAAATGGCTTCTCTTTCTTATTTTATTTGCGTTATCTACTTTTTCTTATTTGATCTAGGTTCCAAATATAAATATTACTAGCATTTGCCCGCGGCTCCGCCCGCATGTATGTCGGTTATCGTGGTAAGGAGTAGCCTATGTGCTTCCTCAAGAATCAAAGTATCTCCATGACAAATTTCATTGAAATCGGCTTAGCGGTTTAGCCGTGAAAGCGTTACAGACAGACAGAATTACTTCCGAATCTATACTATAATATTATAAAGCTGCAGAGTTTGTTTGTTTGTTTGAACGCGCTAATCTCAGGATCTACTGGTCCGATTTGAAAAATTCTTTCAGTGTTGGATAGTCCATCTATCGAGGAAGGCTATAGGCTATATTTTATTTTCATAAAAAAATAGAGATCCGTAAGAAAATTGCTATTTTGTAACCCAAGGTGTGAAATCGAAAACCTATTTTTGCGTGCGCTGCAAAAAGTATTGACAATAGAAGACAATAGAAACATTATTTTAATGTATTACGAGTTTGTAGGTCCCATTAAGATCTACAAAAAAGTCCGCGAGAGCATATATCTAACTATCATGGTTTAGTCACAATAACCCGCTTTTGTGTTCAAAAAAATTATTAAATCGTCTGAAGAAAGAAACTACGTTAAATGTGTATCGTAATATTAATCCTTATCTAAATAAAGCATTATGTTATCAAGGGTATTTATGTAGAAGTAAAATACTTTTTGTTTCATCCCATTCGGACATTGCGTTTAGAAGTTATCACGAGTATAAGACGCTAAGAGTTGGTAACTATAATTGAGTTATTTGCTAAAGAGTTTTTATCAACATAATACCTAATATTAGTCTTTATCCAAATAAATGTGTTGTTGATTATGAGTATTAGATCTTAGAAGAGTATAATAAACACATCTATACTAATATATAAAGCTGAAGAGTTTTTGTTTGTTTGAACGCGCTAATCTCAGGAACTACTGGTCCAATTTGAAAAAGTTCTTTCAATGTTAGATAGCCCGTTTATCGAGGAAGTTTATCGAGTTTATCTATATCATCACGCTATGACCAATATGAGCGGAGTACCAATGAAGAATGTTTCAAAAACGGGGGGAAATTATTACGCTACGGGCAATAGGAGACGCAAACGACGTTGCGTGGGTCATCTATACTAATATATAAAGCTGAAGAGTTTATGTTTGTTTGAACGCGCTAATCTCAGGAACTACTGGTCCAATTTGAAAAAGTTCTTTCAGTGTTAGATAGCCCGTTTATCGAGGAAGTTTATCGAGTTTATCTATATCATCACGCTATGACCAATAGGAGCGGAGTACCAATGAAGAATGTTTCAAAAACGGGGGGAAATTATTACGTTACGGGCAATAGGAGACGCAAACGACGTTGCGTGGGTCATCTATACTAATATATAAAGCTGAAGAGTTTATGTTTGTTTGAACGCGCTAATCTCAGGAACTACTGGTCCAATTTGAAAAAGTTCTTTCAGTGTTAGATAGCCCGTTTATCGAGAAAGTTTATCTATATCATCACGCTATGACCAATAGGAGCGGAGTACCAATGAAGAATGTTTCAAAAACGGGGGAAACTATTACGCTACGGGTAATAGGAGACGCAAACGACGTTGCGTGGGTCAGCTAGTTTATAATATAGTGTGGATGACTATTATTTATACACTAGTTGTTGCCCGCGGCTCCGCCCGAGTGTAAATCGATTATCGCGGCAAATAGTTAGCCTATGTGTTATTCTGATGTATAAGCTATTACTGTAAAGTTTCATCCAAATCCGTCTCCTATCTTTTGCGTGAAGAAGTAACAAACATACACACAAACTTTTGCCTTTATATATTAGTGTGATTAGTGTGATTGCATGGGAGTTATGTAAACAATGGCTAGAAATAAAATTATCCTATTAACATTTCGCATCTTGAAAAGTGATGTTATCTTATCTTAATGTCTTTATTACACCTAAACATGGATTAATTATTTTACTTACTAGACTAGCTTCGCCCCGCGGTGTCACCTGCAGTTGTTATACCGCCGGTAGCAGCGCGGGGCTCAGCTAGTATAGATAAAATCAAAGCTCTTTTTGTTTCCCCATGACACCCATAAACAATGTAATGCTTTAGCACATTAGTTTATCACTAGTGTTAATAATAACTAGCCAAAGTTTTATTATTAAACATAAAAGGTCAAAGTACAGTCGTAATCATAAATAACAATGTTTACGGGCTCGCGTGCGTGACGATTTGAAATAAACCACGTATATTCCAATTCCAACGGTGTTTCGACGACATAATTGCACATTATAATTTAATGTTTATAAATTATGTTTCGACATTGTCATTTATGCGATGGTTTAATGGCAAACTGGCGTATTTACGTATTCGCAATAGGGGAGATGTTAGTACCCTATTATGTATAAACGCTTAAAATAAAATTGAATTATTGTCGTGCTATTGACTACCGCTGCGCCGACGCGGCGCCCTGTAGAGCTTTCTGTGCACTAGAGTAGTTTTAACTAGCGTATTTTAAAGACCCTTTAAGTATTTTTTTTTACTAAATATAGCTATTTTAATTTGGCATTATTGACGGTTATGCCGTCATGGTGTCAATTAGATTCAAGGCCGTCTCCAAAAATCTATTTTAGAAATGATCCTCACTAATGGAGAATTAAAAAGAAAAAATAGTTAATAACACTTTTGAAAGAACGTTTTTTACTCGTTCCTAAAGTCCTACTTCTTCTTTTTAGTTAAATATAAAACAGTTTCTTTTTATATATATGGCTGATTATACATAAGTATACACAAACACAGAGTAAGAAATCTTAATTGCCCAGTCTAATACAGTATACATAAAAACAAAACAGAATCAATTTAATCAAAGTGTGAAACAACACATTAATGGTATAATTAAAAACTAATCCAATTGAACCATCGATGATTCATGGTTGATATTCACCTTCCAGTCCTTTGTGACCCCGGTCGATGTACGACGGGTTAAACCCTGAAACATTAGGCCGACCGTCCTAATCCTACCTATTCCCGTTTGAGTGGCTAGTCCAACAAAGAGTTGTACGGGTTCGCACGATAAAGGGATTAAAATTTATAAAATTTATAGCTTAGGATTACGCGGCGGTGTAAGGGTTGATCGCATTCGTATTTAGATCTTTAGGAAAAGGATTCGATGTTTGTGTAAACAAATTTTTCGGATTCAGTTGTATAAAAGGAAAAAATAACACTTATGTAATGAAGTATTTTGTTGCCTCTGTCCATATGTATGCAGATGAAATTAACATTAATTTTGTGTCCCAAGAGCAAACTTTAAGAAAGTTGTGCACTTACCAACTCATAGAGTAATCTAGACCATTGACCTGGTCATGAAATATGTCATTTTTTTTAAATTTGAAGGTTAAAAAATTGGGAATTGCAAAAACATTTGAAGATTGTTTCCAATCAACGAGTGCAACTGGGCTATGAGTCTACAGTTGTTTCAACGCAATCAGGTTTTTGTAACTTAAATCATAACGCCCAATCAACGCCCAAAAAATATGTTTGACCCAATCTAATCACAGTACCTACGTGGGTCCTTTTACCATGTATTACTGTAACTGTAATTGCCAACTAGACCTAATATAATTCTATTAACATACAAATCCATTTACAGACCTAGAGGCCCAGCTGTCCCAGACTAAATTATTTCGTAAAGTTTAATGGCGTTATGTGTCTTATGCTGACAGTGTAATACTATTAACTCGATTACTAATGTATTAGGGACTCCTACGCATTTCAATAATGGACTCTTTAACTACCCTCTAACTTTGATTTTAGGGTTACAGTTTAAGGGTAAAAGTTTTTAACTTTTTTTATGGAATAGGGGGCAAACGAGCAGACGTATCGCCTGATGGTAAGCGATTACCGCCGCCCATGGATACCCGCAAAACCAGAGGCGTCATAAGTGCGTTGCCGGCCTTTGAGGGATAGGGAGGGGGATGGGGGGAGGGTATGGGCCTCCGGTATCCTCACTGACGGTAAGTTCAAGAAACATGTTAGAAAATCGCATCTACATTTCAGAGATAAAAAATCAAGACTTGGAAAACTCAACGCATTTCTCCTACCGTAAAAATTACGAGATCTTATTATTAATTAATTTTACAGTGATCGTCATGGATTGTCATTACTTACTCTGTTTTCATTCTTTTTAAAGTAAAATAATAAGGTCATCCTACGGCATGATAATCACGTAGGATTTTTTTTTTTTGTAATAGTCCTAATGAACAAGACTCAAACCTTAATGCATACATAAACATTTCTGTGTGTAATTCAGACTGTCGATAATGTCTTAAAAGGCTTAAAAAAACAATGATCCGGTTGTGTTGTGTTTCTATTCTTTTCTGGTAGATTTGTCGTAGGTGCTACCGTGCCCTCAAACACAACACAATGTTTTAATTATTATTTACTTAAAATGTAACTTAAAAAGAACTAGGAGTAAAATTACGCCCGAGCCAGGCACAGCACCTCACTGAAAACTTCCTATAAAACTTGTAGCTTTTCATTGCGGAAAAAAAGACTTAATTTTTTTTAGCTTTTTGCGGCGAAAGGATTTTAAGTACATCTTGATATGATTCCGTATGTATACACATATATATACTACTAGCTTTTGCACGCGGCTTCACTCACGCAGACTTTCATCCCCTGATTTACCCCCTTAGGGGTGGAATTTCAAAAATTCCTTTCTTATTGCTCACTTACGTTATATAAAGAACCTACATGCAAAATTTCAGGATTCTAGGTTCAGCGGTTTGGGCTGTGCCTTGATCTCTGGGCATGTCAGTCAGTCAGTCACATTACTCTTTTATATATATAGATAGATAACTTGTTCTACAAATGTATGGAAGTAAATGAGTAATAAATGAAATGAAGGTTCTCGTACTCTCGTTGGCTGCACGGTAAAAACCTTTTTATTTGAGTCAAGGCGCGCCGAGGGATGCCTTGCACCGGAAGCCGCCGAAACATCTGCGATACTCGTATTTTTTCATTAAGAGAAACGAATGTATTCATGGGATCAAACCTGCATAGGTAAGGCTGATAATTTTGAAGACAATTTTTAATTATCAACTTTAATATAAATGCAAGTAATGAAAATGTAAATATCTAGCGTTCATCCTCATCCTACGAAGGATGAGCAAGCTACATAAACAACCGCAACAAGAGTAACACCGCAAAAAAATGTATTGTTCTCGTGAACACCATTTTTTTTGGATTAAAATAGAATTTGTGCTATTCCTATCTATTATATTAACTATCTCTGTAGCAAATTGCATAGAGATTCATACAGTTGTTTTTGCGTACTTTTTCATTTAAAAGCAACTGAAATATACAAACATTCATTTATCCATACAAACTCTTGCCTTTATAAATAATAATAAGATGAGAATTAATTTTTTTAGTTGAAGTAATTTTTAAACAAAACTCCACAAAATATGACAGATCGCTGTACATACAATAAAAACTGTAAGTTTACTTCGAAACGGCTGAATTTCGCTTTTTTAACCGACTTAAAAAAAAGAGGAGGTTATCAATTGGACTGTTTTTTTTTTTAATGTTTGTTACCTCATATCTTTGGACTGGTTGAAGCGATTTTGATGATTCTTTTTTTATTTGAAAGCTGGTGCTTTCCGAGTCGTCCCGTTTCAATTTGGTCCAGTTCTTAAAGTCGATTCTTTTTTTGTTAAAATTTGTGATTATTACGTAGAACGACTGCTATCAGACTACCTACACAACCTAAGTACAATCAATTTTTCTAATTTGTCGATCGTACTATTTATGTATAATATTGAAGTTCTTTTTTTATGTATGTGCCTGTCAAAGTGACTGTACCCTGCCTGGTGGAAAGTATAAGCAGAATCCAAGAGTGGTGGTCACCATACTTATTGCGAATGCAGACAATGCAACAATGCACCAAGGCGGCCTCGTGATGCTTCTGCATCATTGGGCCTACGGTCTCGCACTCAATAAAAAGAAATGAATTTGGAGTGTCAGTATGTAATTTAAAATGAACAGCTTTACACCAAATGCATATGGAAGTAGATACGGTAATCACATAAAAAAACTATTTGTAAAAGTTTTGTTATAACCACATTTTCACATTTTTTTTATCATAGTCATTTCCACTTGATAGGTTAATGAATTTGAAGTTCATTATGGCGTTTTCCACCGTAGATCGTTGTTTCAAATAAGATCATTCATAGGTACTTTTAATTAAATAGTACAAAAATATCTTAAAACAGCTTTAAAAAGAGAAACTAATTACTTGCACTGGAAATTGAGAGAGTTCTGGAAATTGCATTAGCTTTATACTTCACGTCACTTCACGAAAGTGTCTCGCCCCTACGGGCTGAAGTGTCTACCTCCTTTGATGCGGTTGCGTGTCTAGAAGGTGTCTAGCATTCCTAATGAGCTTAGTGTCTTGTCCGGATACAGAGGTTATTACTTAAGAGAGGGTTGTATACCAGTTTGATTATAGATCTGATAGATTTTACGCGTGGGAGAGCCACGCTTCGGCATGAATGGGCCGGCTCGACCGGAGTGATACCACGGCCTCACAGAAAACCGGTGTGAAACAGAGCTTGCGCTGTGTTAATACATTTTTACTGAGATGTAGAGTTTGTGAAGTTAGGGTTGGTAGAGTTAGGGCGTGTCGATTCAAAACCTTGGCTCCACATGAGATCTAATATATTTTTCAAGCCATAAAGCAGTCGTCTTGGCAACATTTTACATGAAAATGTTTTTGATGTAATATTCTCTTTTGTGAAGATTTTCTAAATATCTGAACTTGTTTTAGTATTTAGTTTTCCCGCCTCAGTTTCCCACGAATAGTGTAGAATCGCAGACTAAGAAAATATGACACTTTCGTATTTCTTTTCATTTTCTTCCATATAAACCTTCTGGCAATAACAAACATAAAAAAAGAATTATTCAATTTGGTGCAGTCGATCGGAAGTTATGCGCGTACATACATTATAGTGATCACTTTTATTTATATAGACTAGCTTTTCCGCCAACCATCGGCTCCGCCCACGTGCATTTCGGTTATCGTGATATGTACCTCGTCTGTTTCTTCCTCAGCAATCAAAATATCTCCCTGCCTAATATCATTAAATCGTTTCAGCGGTTTAGCCGTGAAAGCTTCAGAGAGACAGAGTTATTTTCGCATTTATATTAATAGCAGGGTTGCCAATTCGAGTTCTTTGTGCCAAATTGGAATTTTGAACTCAGGTTTAATGACATTAAAAGCCTGATAGAAATCTATCTTTAACTTCTGTATCAAACTTCAATTAAATAAGTTTCTTGAGATTAGCAATATCTCAAGTGATTTCAAACAACAGTGACAAACAATTATCGTAAATAACAAATATCATTAAAGAGTAACAGTGCCTATTAGATTAGATTCTTAATTGATATTTGACTGTTAAAGCAGCGTTTAAAATGAAACTTTATCCAAAACTAATTGAAAACAAATTTTAAACCCATTTAACATCCACTAAAATTAAACTTCTAAGATGGTGCTAGTTATTTTGAGTTGTGTCATTGTTTTGTAGTTCCAACTGTCAAGTCCAGCCAATCAAAGAATTGATAAAACCCATTCGTCTTCCTCATTCTTTTACAGTAAATCCATACTAATATTATAAACTAGCTGACCCGGCGAACTTCGTATCCGTACCGCCATATTTACATATCTGTCTCAGCTTCCCACAGGCAGTGTACAGACTTTTTCCGTTATCTTTTATTTTTCCTTCTAGCAAAAAAAGAATGAAATTAATCGGACTATGTGTTATTGAATTACAACTAAGTACATATTTTGACTCTCCAAGAAACCGTGTTGAATTTCGGGATAAAAAGTATCCCATGTCCGACCTCGTAGTATGAACTCAAATCAAGTTTCATTTGAATCCATTCAGTAGTTTCAGCGTGATGCGCGGCCAAGATACAGACAGACAGACAGACAAAAATGAAAAAAAAACAGTTTTGGCTTCAGTATAGATTATAGAGAGCCCTCCAAAAAAAAAAATTCTAAATATCTTTAATGTACAGAATTGGACCTGTTACATTTTTATTATAACTATATATTAGAATGTAACGCTGTCTGTCTTTATAAATGAATTTAAAGGAATATCAGTATAGAGATAGATTGGACCTTGGAGAAGGCCATGGGCTACTTTTAACCGACATACACGGGGCAGAGCTGCGGGCAAAAGCCAAAATGAATATAACTGTTTTTAGCCAATTCAAGTATGGGTGTGTGAGTGGTACACCTACTCGTGCTATTGCTCACACTTCCGTACCTTTTACCTGCCCTTTATTAGGATTTACTTTTAACGTGGGAGAGCCACGCTTCGGCATGAATGGGCCGGCTCGACCGGAGTGATACCACGGCCTCACAGAAAACCGGTGTGAAATAGTGCTTGCGCTGTGTTTCACCGAGTGAGTGAGGATACCGGAGGCCCCAACCCCTCCCCCTATCTTCCCCCCCCCGTCCCCCAAAGGCCGGTAACGCACTTGTGACGCCTCTGGTGTTGCGGATGTCCATGGGCGGCGGTAATCGCTTACCATCAGGCGATACGTCTGCTCGTTTGCCGGTCTATTCCATAAAAAAAAGAAAAATATATACTCAACTCAACTTTTCTATTCAATTCCCTAAAATGACAAGTGAGGCAAAAAGGTAAATTCCCAATTTCATGAGTGTTATTAAAAAGATAGTAAGCTTTTTGGTAATAAAGTTTCTGCTTATGCCTTCAGGGATAAAGGCGGGAATGTAACTCCTGTTTATTGGTACTGTTCCAATGATGTTGTTTACAGGGTAAAAGTTAATTAAAATTCGGATACCTAAACTTTGTGATTAACACCTTTAAAAAACACTGCTTATTTTTAGGGTTTCGTGCCAAAAGCAAAAGACGGAACCCTTATAGATTCGTCATGTCTGTCTGTCTGTCTGTCCGTCTGTCCGTCCGTATGTCACAGCCACTTTTTCCGAAACTATAAGACCTATAATGTTGTAACTTGGTAAGTAGATGTATTCTGTGAACCGAATTAAGATTTTCACACAAAACTAAGAAAAAAACAATAAATTTTGGGGGTCCCCATACATAGAACTGAAACTCAAATTTTTTTTTCATCAAACCCATGTGTGTGGGGTATCTATGGATAGGTCTTCAAAAATGATATTGAGGTTTCTAATGTCATTTTTTTCTAAACTGAATAGATTGCGCGAGAGACACTTCCAAAGTGGTAAAATGTGTGTGTCCCCTGTAACTTCTAAAATAAGAAGTAGAAAGAAATAATAAATCTAAAAAAAATATATGATGTACATTACCATGCAAACTTCCACCGAAAATTGGTTTGAACGAAATCTAGTGAGTAGTTTTTTTTAATACGTCATAAATCGTAAACTGCAATTTACCTTTCATTTAATCAAAACAAATATAAAAAAAATGTTACTTGCTGCTGTGGAACCCTTCATGGGCGAGTCCGACTCGCACTTGGCCGCTTTTTGTTATATTAAATCTCATAGATAACTCTATGAAGAGATAATCCGATAGAGAGAGCCAAGAAATAATACATAAACAAATCAAAGGTTAAACATACACACATCAAAAGTGTCTAGGGATCAAGCATTTTTATGCGGATTTCTTGAGATTGAGATGTGGCTTTGGCCCTGGCCTGCTCAGTCGCCAGACTTGAACCCGATTGAGCATGCATGGGATATGCTACAGAGAAGAGCTCTGCCGAATATGGAGGGTATCCAGTCGCAAGAAGACGTTTTTTTGTTGTTGCAACGAACATGGGCAGCCATTCCACAGCGTGATTTGGATGAACTCATTTTGAGTATGCCAAACCGATGTTCTTGTGTTAGTGTTCGCGGTAGAAACACGAATTATTAATTGTTTAAGTTACCTAATAAAATTTTAAAGAAAACTGTTATTTCAGTCTTGTTTTCGAACTTTAATGTTAGTGGTTCAAATGTCAAAAATCCTTTTATTAGGAAAATGGCAAATTTCTTTATTAATGCAAAGGTGACTTGGTTTATCGTTACTGTGACAAACGAAAACACTTTATTTGATGAATCCTTAAAGAAAATTTTAATTAATATCAATCAGGAGAAAAGTTATTGCAAAAATATATGTTGATCCCTAGACACATATGTTGATCCCTAGACACTTTTGATGTGTGTACATACATTATGTAAAATAAAATTTAATCATGAGAGATCTTTTTAAAAGTATCTTATTTATTTCATACTTAATTAGGTTAGAGTGTCCTTTGCTTTTATCATTTTTTCTGTGATCTTATCCATTCGTCATCCATTTGCGAAGGGTCAACATACTTCTTACCAGACTTTCCTTAAGACAAGTGTACACGAAAAAAAACATTGGTGTAAGTTTAATATTGTTTCTTTTTCAATATCAGATAATCTAAAATCCTAAGTGTATGTATTCAATAAAACAATGTCTCTATTATTATTACAGTTTTCTATTAAATTCGTTTCGTCTTTACACAAATTTAACTTAGTATTATTTAATACTTTTAGTGCATTACCTAATCCTTTATCAGTCTAGCGGCTAGACTGATAAAGGGTTAGGTAATGCACACATAGACTCTAGCCTTTAAAAATATTTACTAGTGGCTGACCCGGCGAACTTCGTACCACCATATTTATTTTAGTGAATATTTTCTAAATTACCGAAAAACTTATTTTAGTGTATAAGCCTGCATCAACTTCCAGCAGAACCACAGTGTATAAGACTAAGCCGACTAAGAAAGTATAACACCTCCGGTTTCTTTTAATTTTCTTCTATACAAACCTTGTCCTGGCAATAACAAATACGTAAAAAAGAATTCTATAATTTGGTGCAGTGGATACATTTTTGTGATTCATTTTAATTTATATAGATTCATTATTGTGGAGATCTATTGTGTTATTTTTTAATTACCACCTCAAAAAAAGTTACCTTGTTTTAAAGAGGTGAGCTTAGACAATCATCTAAACATGTGAACGTAATATACGTGAATCATGTAGATAAGAAATCATACTGATATTCTACTTGGCTTCCGTTTTATAGTCTAAATTAGATATACCAACTGACAAATCCATTGCTTTAATGAATAAGATAACACAGAAATGGACTTAAACGAATACCCACCGTTACCATTTAAAATAGTCGTTTTAAAAGGTATCTATGGATCGATTTCATAATCTAAACGATCTTCAATCACTTTCAAACAGTTTTAGCTTATAATTAAGCGTGATTTGGATCAATTTGGGGCGCGAATGCCAACAAAAAATTCTCGGAAGGGTCGGCTAGCACCTTTTTAAATTAATGTGCTTGATTTTTTGTTCTTAAAGGCACAGAAAGAGGTTTTCCTGCTCAAAATATTGTTTCAAAAAATATAATTATGCTTAAATAAGAAAATACTGTGTACATAACTTGTGCTTATAATTTTTGTCTGTGTAATTTAGTCCTGACTTTTAGAAGGTTGTGGTTTCTATATGACTGGAAAATATACAGTTTCTTATAAATTGTAGGTTATTATGTTAATTACTTGTAGTTAAATTTAGGTAGTATGGTTAGTTTTATGTCAAAAACATTCACAGGACATAATTAAAGTGAAAAGATTATCAAACTGTATATTTAATTTTGCCTGATTTGAATTGCAATTCATAAAATTAATTTACAAATTGTTTAATAAAGTAACTGTATTTTTTTTTCAAATTACATTTATTTTACGACTTTTGTGTAATTATAGCCGAGGATCGAACTAAGTGGCGTGCAATTGGAGAGGCCTATGTCCAGCAGTGGACTGCGATAGGCTGATGATGTGTAATTATAGTTATTTAATGTAATATTAATATTCGAACTATTTGATTCAAATAATTACGAAAAGATTAGGTGTGATACTTTCGAATTGAAAGAAATATGACTACCAAAAAACTTTTTATAAAAAAAACCGACTTCCAAAAAACATCCAACGAAAACTCTCTGCCAAAAAAAACACTTAAAAGCATAAAATAAACTGGTTCTTCATAAATTGCCTATACCTAATTCTTTATTCATTTATTTAAATAGTAGTATCATAATGTGTGCTAGGTACCTAGAATCTGTTTGAAGTCGGTGCCAAGTGACTATCGCTTAGACTTTTGTAATTGTTCGTTTGTATTCTTTTTGGCTTAGCACCGACTTCAAACAGATTTTAGGTACCTAGCACACATTATGATACTACTATTTAAATAAATGAATAAAGAATTAGGTATAGGCAATTTATGAAGAACCAGTTTATTTTACGATTTTAAGTGTTTTTTTGGCAGAGAGTTTTCGTTGGATGTTTTTTGGAAGTCGGTTTTTTTTTATAAAATGTTTTTATTTTTCAGTTTTTAGTGCAAACAATCGTAGGTAAGTAGTAAGTTGATCTATTTCATCAAATTTCATCATCAAGAATATAAATTAAGGTCTATACGTACGTGTAATATTAAAATCATCCTCTAATCCCTAACTGTTGAAGAGTTTAACCTTCTATCATCAGCTTACCTAAATAACTTGAAAGTATACGACTGAAGGTCTTTAGATACGTATGAAATTGAAAGAATTATCGTCCAACTCCTAACCGTTGAGGAGTTGTACCTTCCACCTTCCATCATCAGCTTACCTAAATAATTTGAAAGAACACGAGTAAAGGTAATATATATGATATTTCAAGATTTATTCTCCAACTCCTAACCGTTAAAGAGTTGTGCCTTACATCATCAGCTCATCATCATAAAATGATGACTACCAGACGCAAATACCGGTGTAACTTCAGAAAACATACGAAAAACATAGTATGTGGCTATAAAAATTGAGGGTTTCTCTCGATTTCCCTGGGATCCCATCATCAGATCCTGATATGGTGGCAATGGGACCACCTCGGGAGCATACCCTTTCGAACACAAAAAACATTTTCAAAATCGGTCCACAATTGACGAAGTAATCGGTGAACATATATAAAAAAAAAAAAAAAACACAGTGGAACATAGAACCTCCTCCTTTTTGGAAGTCGGTTAAAAAATAAGATTAATTGCTTAAACTTGATTTGATGTATTAAATATTTTACCAGCGGCATTATATATCCTACACTAAATAAATTATTGAAGAGCAGCGTTAGTATATTCAGTATGCCTCTAATATGTTTTCAATAATCGAGAAGAAAATATCACTACAACACTACAAATGTCGTTTGACATTGACAGTCAAATACTTGCAATCGATTTATTTAGTGATCTAGGTAATAATATTACGATATGTTTCAATCATCCTACACACACTGATTATTTTGATAAAAACATACTCGCCGCAGTCAGGTGGCTCCATTATAGCATTAGAACAACGACTTCATAAACTTATCTTGATTCTTGATCATCGTTTAAAGTTACCAAGCTTATCATCGAAACATCGATTAACTGTTCGCTCTACTCGGTTGAAAAATCTGATTACCGTCTTGTAACAAAGTCAATACATTCTCACGTGTACTTTGAGATACATTTTGAGCCCAATAATTACAAAAGAATGCTCTACTGACCGTTGGTTCTTATTTCAGTGTAAAAAGAATCCGTATTTCTATAGTCTTAAAGTAGAAAGTTTATTGTAAATTGTGTTGTGTCAATTATATGAATATCTTCGTGGATAAACAGGTTCCTCTCTGAGGATGGATTGGGCTAGCTACTGAGGTTGTTTGTCTACTTTTTTGAACGAAATATTTTCATTAATTAATATCCAAAGCCGTTGTTTCGTTATAAACATGGATTATGAGCGACTTGTTTTATCCCGAGGTCGGTGCGAGGGCGGTTTTGTTTTGTGAAAATAAAGTTTTACATTTTTTATTAGAGTCGAGATAGGTACTTGTTTCAGTAAATAAGTCTCTAAAATAGTAAAAAAATATTTTTATATTATGAAAGTATGTATTAAACTTAATGATATTTCAATAATATTTAAATTATAGATACTAGCTTAGTTTAACTTTTTTCTTACAGAATTAATATTAATGTTGAGACTTATTTTAAAAATTATCATGTAGTCAAGTTATGGATTTTTGGTTTATCACATTAATATATATAAAAAAGGACAGTTTTGAATGTATATGTTTACTAGTTGATGCCCGCGGCTCTGCCCGCGTATATGTCGGTTATCATGGCAAATAGTAGCATATGTGTTATTCTGATATATAAGCTATATTACTGTAAAGTTTCATCCAAATCCGTTTAGTAGTTTTTGCGTGAAAGAGTAAGAAACATTCATCCATCCATACTTACAAACTTTCGCGTTTATAATATTAGTATAGATGTTTGTTATTTATGGAGGACATGGAGGTATATTATTTAGTCGCTGACACCCTGGATTGTATGTAGTGTTCTCGTGGGATCCGCGGGGCGTAGCTTGTCTATTTATATAAAAATGTGTTGCTAAGCGCAAAACTCTAGAACCGCTTAATCAATTCGGTTATTTTTCATTAAAACACAAGGTTTTTTTGAAGAAAATAATAAAAAATTAATAGAAAAAAGGATAATAGGAGAAAAAAAACTTAAAAATCGCGAGAAAAGCAGTAAAAACAACACTTTTTTTTCTATTGGACTACGACAGGCCAATAACTTTTGACAGAACGAAGTCTGTCGTGGCAGCTAGTATTAAATAAAGGGTAACTTTAAAAGAAAATTTACCCCAAAACTATAGTGATGTAATTTATTTACGGTTAGCCCTTAACTCTGTAGGGTCAGCGATCCGTAAAACCCTTTTCACAATAACAAACTTGTGCATTGAAGAATTGTTTGGGTCTGGTAATATATTTCTTTATCAGGGGCGGTTCATATAAGGAAGTGAATATTTGTGGTTATCTCCCACCCTATAGGGCTATGGGAAAGTTTTCATCAAGTTTATGCAACAAAATTTTCATCTATCCTTCAATTTGCGCAAGAATGGAAGAGTATAATAGTTTTTTCTTCAAAAGATGTTGTATAAATGTATGTACGCGCATAAGTTCCGATCGGCTGCACCAAATTAAATAATAAATTTTTGTATGTATTCGTTATTGTTAGGGCAAGGTTTGTGTACAAGAAAAATTATAAGATAACGGGAAAAGTCAATTTTTTTTTGTCCGCGACGGGAAACTGAGACAGATAGAGAGATGGAGTTTCTTGCCAGATTCTTCTCCATGAACTGGCTGCACTTGGAACTGGCGACTAGAATCACTCGATTTTTAAATATTAAATATAGACTATTCATAAGTGCCTGCAAAATAAGTGCTTATTTGAATAAAATCTTTTTGAGTTTGAGTTTGTTATGTAAATATAGGGGTACGAAGTTCGCCGGGTCAGCTAGTGTAAGTATATAGTTCAAATTATAATGTAATACAAGAAAGATATGATGAGATAAACATATGAAATTGTGTGTGTGTGTTAGAGATAATCTACTCAAATATTATAAGTAATACTGAAGAGTTTGTTTAGTTGAACGCGTTAATCTAAGTAAGAACTGTACGATTTGCCGAGAAGGCTAATATAGGCTGTATATTATTACGCTACGACCAAAAAGAGCGGAGCACCGATGAAAAATGACACTAAAACTGGGTTCATTTTGGGAGTTTGATAATAAAAGTCCTAGATATATTTGACTAGCTGACCCACGCAACGTCGTTTGCGTATCCTATTGCCCGTAGCGTAAAAAATTGGCCCGTTTTTGAAAAAAAATTCATTGGTGCTCCGCTCCCTTAGTGGTCTTAGCGTGATGATATATAGCCTATAGCCTTCCTCGATAAATAGGCTATCCAACACTGAAAGAATTTTTCAATTCGGACCAGCGGTTCCTGAGATTAGCGCTTTCAAACAAACAAACAAACTCTTCAGCTTTATATAATAGTATATTATAGGTTTTTGTTCACAATGGAACTCGAATATTTACATCATATCATTGTTATTGGAATAACAATCCAATTTTGTGTCGATATAATTTTACGCGGCATGAACACATAATTCATCAGGGTCGCATTTCAATGACAGGTACGGTAAGCCTGTGTATTACTAGCTTTTGTTTGCAGGTTCACCCGCGTGTATGTCAATTAGAGCGGTAGAAAGTAGCCTTTCACCTTCCTTAAGAATCAAAGTATCTCCATGACAAATTTCATTGAAATCGGTTCAGCGATTTAGCCGGAAAAGCGTAACAGACAGAGTAACTTTCGAATATAATTATAGTTTTCAAGGTAGTAGAGCCACGCTGATTTCAGCACGAACGGGCCGGCTCGACCGGGGCGGCACTACCCTCGCACAGAAAATCAACGTAAAATGACAGCATTCGTGTTGTCGTGTTTCGTTGGTGAGTGCTAGACCGGAGGCCCAATGATGCAGAAGCATCACTAGGCCGCCATAGTGTGGGTCACCATGCTGCATTGTTGTATTGTATGCATTCGCAATAAGTATGGTGGCCATCACTTTTGGATTCTACTTATGCTTTCCATCAGGCAGAGTAGAGTCATTTTGGCATATTTAATATTACATAAAAAAGCGGCCAAGTGCGAGTCGGACTCGCCCATGAAGGGTTCCGCTGCACCAAGTAACATAATATAATTTTTATTTTATTTTTATATTTGTGTTGATTGAATGAAAGGTTAATTGCATTTACGATTTATGACGTATTAAAAAAACTACTTACTAGATCTCGTTCAAACCAATTTTCGGTGAAAGTTTACATGGTAAATACATACATACATCATATATATTCGTACATCATATATTTTTTTTAGTTTTATCATTCTCTTATTTTAGAAGTTACAGGGGGGGGGGGACACATTTTACCACTTTGGAAGTCTCTCGCGCAATCTATTCAGTTTAGAAAAAAATTATATTAGAAACCTCAATATCATTTTAAAAACCTATCCATAGATACCCAACACGTATGGGTTTGATGAAAAAAAAATATTTTGAGTTTGAGTTCTATGTTTTTTTTTCTATTTTTGAGACTCCCAAAATTTAAAGTTTTTTTTCTATTTTTGTGTGAAAATCTTAATGCGGTTCACAGGATACATCTACTTACTAAGTTTCAGCATTATAGTTCTTACAGTTTCGGATAAAAGTGGCTGTGACATACGGACAGACAGACAGACATGACGAATCTATAAGGGTTCCGTTTTTTGTCTTTGGCACGGAACCCTAAAAAAAAATATAAAAATGAATCGCCGAAATGTATGTACGCGCATAACTTTCGATCGGCTGCACCAAATTAAATGATTCTTTTTTTTGTGTTGTTATTGTTAGGACAAGGTTTGTGTAAAAAAAAAACAAAAGATAACGAAAAAGTCGATTTTTTTTGTCCGCGACTGTACACTACCTATGGGAAGCTGAGACAAATATGTAAATAGGTACAGTACGAAGTTTGCGGGTCAGCTAGTTTATAATATTAATATGAATTGATAATGACAACAGTCACTTTATGAGTTAAAGTTAGATACAAAGTGTAATATAATGGTACAAGTACATAAAAACGTACTAAGTACAATTACTGTCAAATGTCTTTTTAATAGTACATGTAAATACTATGTCAAATTCAACATTCTATTTTTTGTCGTACTGCATGGTTGACTGGTAGCACTGCTGATAGAGAATGCCCCATGGCATTAAATTCGCCTTTGAACAACATGTGCATTAAGTTGAAATAAATAAATAGAATAGACGTAGAATTAACAAAAATAAATAAGGCGTCGATGGAATACTTAAATAACTGTTTAAGGTACTAAATAAAAAAAGCAGGTCTTATAGGAAATAACAGAAATATCTTATCTCCGATGGCGAATTTTGGTCGAAAATCGTTATAAACGAAACGTAACTTGAACCGTTAAAAGCGAACTCGTTTCAGAGACGTTTCGATAGTCAACATTCTGTTATTTTTGATGTAGTTATGATACACACTAACTGGTAATAAAAATATATTAAATGATAACTGTATGTTTGATTAGTTTGTCACTATAAATTGCTTGTCCTACCGCCTACGCGCGTTATTAACTAATTCTGAGCGGTTGAGAGTAGCTTAGCAAAACACGTGTAAACGACAGCTAGATCAAATTCCTATTTTATACTAACTTTTGTTTGCGGCGCTGCCCGCGTACATGTAAGTTATCACGATAAAAAGTAGCCTATGTCCTTCCTCAGGAGTTAAAGTATCTCCATACCAAATCAAGTTGGGGTCTGAACCCCAACTTTACGCCTCGGAGAGCACGTAAATCTGTCGGTCCTACGCCTGATCTCTCCCCGGTCGTGTCGGTTAACCGTCCCATCGGATTATGAGACACAAGGAACAGAGAGTGCACCTGTGTTTGCGCACACACTTGTGCACTATAATATCTCGTGCGTAGTTGGCTGGTCTCCGTTGAGACTGGTCGTCCTGGCCGTTATCGGCTAGGAGAACATTATTATTATACCAAATTTCATTGAAATCGGTACAGTGGTTTAGCCGTGCAAGCGAGACAGACAGAGTTACTTTCGCATTTATAATATTACTAGCTTTCGCCCGCGGCTTCGCTCGCATTTAATAAAAATTATCCTATATTACTTCTAATACCTCCAAGAATATGTGTACAATGTTTCATGATGATCGGTTAAGTAGTTTACGCGTGAAAGCGTAACAAACAAACTTACATTCATATTTATAGTAATAGGTAGTATGGATTTATAAAAGTATGAGAGGTTTCAGTCACTTTTAGGATCTATTTGAAAGAGCTATTATTTTCGAAGTTTTCCAGACAAAAATTCGTTAAGTTGAAGAGATGCTAGGTTTCCGAACAGATTGTGATCCAAGGGATGCAAAGGAGGTTAGTATATGTATTACCTATTTTCCTGGATAAATTCTCACTAGTTTCCCGCCCGTGTGTACGTCGGTTATCGCGGTAAAAACTCATGTCCTTTCTCAAGAATAAAAAAAAATTGTACATGTCAAATTTCATTGAAATCGGTTCAGCAGTTTCGACATGAAACCAGCGAACAGAGTGACTAGGGATCTTCGTTGTGTTCACTTTGCTATATAATAGATGTAATATTTTCTTCTTAAACTCAATATTGTTATTAAGATTAAAATAGTAACTGATGTTCGGAAACAAGTCTGCATTTAGCCAAACAGAAGAAATCGCACAGAAACATTCCTCTCTTATTATTTCACAAGTTGATTCTGAATTCAAATTCAAAGAAAATTATTTTGGAGTTTCCTGGAAAAGTTTCTTTTAGATGTTCTCAGGTTATTTATGTATTGCGCGCCTTTTTGATATCGATTTGTAGGAAAGAATCTGTTCCATAAAACTATTTAATAGTTACAAATAAATATTACGGATACTGTACCAAATCGTCTAGCGTACACACTTTAACTTAAATGTAAGATGCCACATAAACTCATTGGAGTTTTTCCGTGCATCAGTGTCATACTCATCACCAAAGCATAATTATTTAAATCTATTTACATACTTCACGCAATTATTTCTAACTTTATACATAGCTAAGGTTATAAAATGAACCAGCATTCCCAAATACTTCATTATTATTACATACACACATCAAAAGTGTCTAGGGATCAAGCATTTTTATGCGGATTTCTTGAGATTGAGATGTGGCTTTGGCCCTGGCCTGCTCAGTCGCCAGACTTGAACCCGATTGAGCATGCATGGGATATGCTACAGAGAAGAGCTCTGCCGAATATGGAGGGTATCCAGTCGCAAGAAGACCTTTTTTTGTTGTTGCAACGAACATGGGCGGCCATTCCACAGCGTGATTTGGATGAACTCATTTTGAGTATGCCAAACCGATGTTCTTGTGTTAGTGTTCGCGGTAGAAACACGGGTTATTAATTGTTTAAGTTACCTAATAAAATTTTAAAGAAAACTGTTATTTCAGTCTTTTTTTCGAACTTTAATGTTAGTGGTTCAAATGTCAAAAATCCTTTTATTAGGAAAATGGCAAATTTCTTTATTAATGCAAAGGTGACTTGGTTTATCGTTACTGTGACAAACGAAAACACTTTATTTGATGAATCCTTAAAGAAAATTTTAATTAATATCAATCAGGAGAAAAGTTATTGCAAAAATATATGTTGATCCCTAGACACATATGTTGATCCCTAGACACTTTTGATGTGTGTATGTGCACAGAGGTCGAAATATATCATATCACTAATCATAACCCTTACATTTATTTTATTTTCTGTACTTTAAGTTTTATTAACACTCTCTTACTATTTTAGCATCATCTGTACGTTTGTTTGTCACCGACTTTTGTATACGTGTTTTGTTTTTTTTTATTAAGCACGAAAAAGCATGACTCATTGTCACGTTCCCTCTGAGCTGAGCGTGCAAGCAAGAGCGCGGAAGCAGCGATAGAGAGGCACGATCGGCCTAAGCGTTCATCTTGTGACGCATATTTTTCATCAACTTTTTTTTGTTATCACAAAAAATTATCGTCCGTAAACCGACTTTACGGAAAATCATTTTTTAACCGACTTCAAAAAAAGGAGTAGGTTTTCAATTCGACTGTATTTTTTGTATGTTTGTTACCTCATAACTTTCGACTGGGTGAACCGATTTTGATGATTCTTTTTTTATTTGTAAGCTGGTGCTTCCTGTGTCCTATTTTAATTAGGTCCAGATTAAAGTCGGTCTTTTTGTTAAAATTTGTGATTATTTTAACTTTAGACACTTATCACTGTCCAAGTAACATCAGAGTGCACTCACGGTCGCTGGGTGCTGCACCGCATCCCGCCAACGCACAGATCAACAACACACAAACAGTTAGAGATGCCATTTTGCACTACTTACAGTAATTTAGTGGAGCAGGTTTATATACATGACCGTGACCACCCACCTCATCAGTTCCATCCATACGACACGGCCTTGACAATTGATAAACTGTACAGTCAGCAATACAAGTTGTTGAGCTTACTTGTTAATTTTACCTTTAATAAACGTGTTACCGATTAAATGGGGATTGTAAAAAATCTAAATTCGTCCCACGGTTCTCTAAGATCTAACTACTAAAGCGAATATGCAGGATAACAGTACTGCAAAGAAAAGGGAAATTTAAAACGAAGCACAACTTGGCCTCCGTGGTATCATAGACGAAAAACTCCTTTCTTAAAAGATATCTATCTCCAGCGGTGAACTGTTAAAACTTGTTGATAATGGTACCTATAATATATCTTTGGTTGTCCATATTGGCTGAGAATACAGGAAATTTTATTCTAAAACAAAATTACATAACAAGTTTTTTTTTTCATTTTTACTAATTAAATATCAACAACATAAAATATCGGTGATTGAACGGATAATCACGAAACATTGCAAATACAAATCCATCATAGCCACCAAGATAAATCACTTTCTAATAAATTATCAAAATTAAAATCTATTTTCATTTCGAATCTACAAAATCACAAAGATAGCTACAGGAGTAAAACTCATAACAACCCCTCTTTTTGTATCGCATGGGGATTAAAAGATTGATTTCAATAAAAACGGACCCCACGCTTTTTGTTTAACAGACAATAAACTGTTTAGCTTTAAAGTTTATTTCTATATTTCTTTTGAATATTCTTATGCAATTTCTGCAAGATTTCAAACAAATAAAGTATTAGAAGTTTACTTCATAACATTCATTGTCGAAATATTTATATATCTCAGCTTTTCGTGCATATAAAATGCTTCATAGATGGATTTTAACAATTTTTACATCACTATTATTCCTCTGTTCTCATCAATGGAACCGCAAAATGCCACAGTGAAGCTTGGCAGGGCATAGTATTATATAAGAAGCGAGAGTCATAATTTAAATTTGGTAAACCTGACATAGAATATAATTAATTCAACTTTTTCATGTTAGTAATCTTTTAAGGGAGGGAAACGAAAGGTCGACGCTTCTGTAAACCCAAGGGACTGTATTTTTCTTAAGATAATTAACCTTTAACGTGGTAATTTTGTCAGTAATTTGGCAACGTTGCCACAATTTACGACGCCTACTATGGTTCTGTAAATATTTGATTTAATTTACTATATACTATATACACTTTGTTTATTTTACTTATACTTGAGAGAGAGCTGTGCTTCGGCACATTATAAGCCGATTTGATTGAAGTCACTCCACTTACCATCAATTAACCGCTGTTAAAAAAAAATTCGTTGATTTTCACTGAGTGAGTGAGATAAAAGAGTTCCCAGAATTCAACCCTCATGCCTCCCCCTATTTGAAGGGGAGGGGGAAGGCAGCATCACACTTGTCTTGAGTATCAAAACTATGGGTGGCAATAGTCGATTACCGTCGATTAATCGCAGTATTATTGTTAGTATTTTTATATATATTCAATATATTACGAAAATATAAAAATATTTTTGGTATGGAATGGGGGCAAATGAGCATACGTATCGCCTGATGGTAAGTGATCACTGCCGCCCATGGAAACCTACAACACCAGAGGCTTCACAAGTCACAAGGAAAAAAAAACTATAATCCGACTAGAAGACGTAGAAATATGTGTTAAAATTAATATAGCCCAAGTCACGAATTCATTAAAATGGTTTAGTAATTTAGGCGCTACGGAGGAACATACAAACATGCTTTGACTGCCAAAACTATCAATCTTTCTTTTGCCTTCGCCGTAGCCGGGTAAGTAACAAAAAGAAATACTTAACACATAAGTTTCTTCATACATAACTGGTAATCACATTTATATAATAGTTGTGAGTAAAAAGTAGGTAAAGTTTTTTTTTAATATCATTTTTTAATTTTGTTTTGCTGTCGGTACTGTAGTGTTGTGCTATTGAAATCTGTCGCATTGTATGGACCATACACCAGCGGTGCGTGTAACCTTTTGTTTGAAAGACTTTTGTACTATTTATAAAAGTGTAGTAAGCGTTTGATTGACTCGTCTTGATAACAGTCAAGGTCACCAATGTCAACAAGTGGCGGTGATTGAGTAAGTTAAGACTGTAGTCCTTGAGCGTGGGAATTTGTGATTGAACACCCACATTCATATTTTACATGCACACAAACGCATCGGGCACTGTTGCATACTAACCCTGGCAACTAATAAATTTACTTTCGGTTTTTTCTTCTAGTTACATATTCATTAACTGTTCGCCTTTGAAGAATGTTTAGATTGTCCTACAAAGCACGCAATGTATCTTAGTCATATCGGAAAGCCTGCGGGCTTTAAGTAGCTCGTCCACGGCCGAGAATGGGGTTCAAGTGTACCTATTCATTTTTAATTCATTTCATGGACAAATAATATATTTTACACAGTATAAAATTAAGTCGCTCGCGCTATCTGTCAGCTTAGATCTTTTACAGTAATCAACGGATTTTAATGCTATGTTATGAAATAAAATTTGTATGATATATGTTATATTAATGGAACATAATGTTTCTTAAAAATATAATTTTTGATCGCTTTTATTGCTCATATTGACTAAATTTTACTACATAGATCTTGCTTACTTACGTACTTTTTTCACTTTTTGACAAAAAACGACGCTGAAAAAGTATGAAACAAGTTTTGAAAAGCCGTAGTCACGTGCTTTTAAGAGTTATGGTACGTTTCTATTTTAATTACAGTTTTTTTTATGTTTTGGTGTAGTGATAATAATAATTTATATGCAAAGTATATTTTAAATACCTAACATAAAAATATAAAAAAAATTGAATAAATACGAACAAAGTCACCAGCAAATGCTAATAATACCTATATATATATTTGAAATGTACAAGTAACACCCTTTCCGATGATACCAAACACGGCATATTTATGTCAAATTCATTTTTTAATACAGTACTTTATGTCGGCTAGAGGGCGCCACATTAAATTGAGTGACGCGTCATATAGCCTATAAGCAGCGGACGATCAAGGCACTTCTAACGATACCTCATTTATCCAGTTCTAATTAGTAGTTAAGGAGCTATGAGGGAACAGATGAACATACATACATAGCCTGTCAAAATCATAACCCTCCTTTGGCTTTGCCGTGGTCGGGTAAAAAAATAAAAAAATACAGTTAATTAATAAACTCCTTCTTTTTTTAAGATGGTTAAAAAACAGACCATTTGTCTTAAAATTTATATATTATATTATAAAGAACCTACATGCAACATTTCAGGATTCTAACTTCAGCGGTTTGGGCTGTGCGTTGATCTCGGGGTATGTCAGTCAGTCAGTCAGTCACCTTTCTCTTTTCTTTATATAGATTACAGATATCAGATAATGTAAGGGATAGGGCATATATTGTTTTACAATTCACCAATTGATTAAATTCCAACTTAAGGGATGAATAATAATGGAAATGACGTAAAGTGTAGATGGGACCCTTTTTTACAATTTTTGTCTGTCTGTCGGTTTGTTTGTGCCGGCTAATCTCTGGAACGGCTGGAGCGATTTTGACGGGATTTTTACTGATAGGTAGCTGATGATATAAGGAGTAACCGCGGTTGGTGTAGTATCGCGGGTAAGACCGTGAGGCTCAGCTAGTTTTTTTTCAAAAAAGACAACTTCCGTATATATCCAATAAATCCTGTGTCGCGGGGGACTTTACAAACGTACATGAAACGGACACAATGGACACCCAGACTCAGAACAACAATTCGTGGATCACACAGTGTTGTCCCATGTGGGATTTGAACCCACAACACCTGATACAGTAGGAAGCGGCGAGGCAACCGCTTAAACCACTAGACCAACCATGCAGTCAAAAATAAAACTGTAATTTTAAGGTCTTTCATTATTTCAGTAGTAGTTATTCAATTCTAACAGAAATCATAAAAAAATATTTTTTTTACTTTTTTAAAAACAATTTCTCAAAGTGTCTCGGTCTGTCAAAGTGTATTCAAAGTACTCGTCAAGACAAATCAAACGACTCCAAACTCGATAGGCTCCGTCGTTACAAAGTTCCTATGACCACCTTCCAGCTTCAACATCAGATCAGCTCCATGTCATCATAATATAGCATTGTCACGCTATATACATATGCCTACAAAAATTCAACACAATCGGTTGAAGATATCTGCAAAATTGAGTTGCAAGATTCCGTCTTAACAAATATAGTTAGATATATACATACATAGCAAGTGAAAAAAAAAACATAAAAAAATAATAAAAAATACTAATATTTTTCTTTGAAATTATTCTTAAAAAAAAATTAAATTAAATTCAAGAATACAAATTAACAGTTACAATTCGACACTCACTGGCAACCCACCCTAAAACTTGTCATTTACGTATTATGGAGCTCAGTGCGAACTACAAACGGACGTGGTGTCACCTTGAATATTCGGCGGGCACTGAATTTTTTGAGCGCGATAAAACGTATTTATTGCAATTTACGGGAGACGATATCTACGTACTAAAATGTATGGAACTTTTGTCGCTAAAAATGAATGATGTTTAGCCTTAGATTATGGCTTTTTGGTGAGAATTAATAAAAAACTAAAACGGTAAATCTTTTCTCCATACTTTTTTCTCGCGAAATAAGAAAAAAACGTTTAAAATAGAGCACGAAATAGGACAGAGTGTGTTAATTAAAAAGGTCGATTTCGATGATTTTGATCTTTGTTAAGGCTTTTTTTCACAAAAATAAAGAATTATTTTATAAATGTCACTCGGTAGATTGGTAGACTGATTTATTAAACTACTGAGATATTTTTTTTAGTTTCAAATATGAATTGAGTTGTTTGTGTTTTGCAAAACTGCAAGTGCCTTTTCGCGGGTTTTTAGGGACGCGCCCCTTAATGAACCTTGATTCATTAATTATTTTCAACATCCACGTAATCTAGTATGCGAAGAACTGTCGTAAATTTGCTATATCTTTGAGTTCTATTTACCTATCTTCCGGTACTAGGTACTACTACTATTATTTTTTAAGTGATAGAAAAGCAATTGCTTAATTTTATTATACACTCTAAAAGCAAAGTATCTTTATACCAACTTTCATTTAAATCAACTTACCGGTTTAGCCATGAATGCTGACAGACAGACAAAGTTACTTATTGGCTTTGTACATATTTTTATTATTGATTTCAACCTTTATGCACATTTGTACGTCGGTGGACTTAATGCCCAGGGCATGAACTCTACTAGTCAACCTTAGAGTGTAGTACAAATCTTGTAAGGGAGTTGCACAGAGGTTATATTATCAATGAAAATATCAAATAAATATCATAATTACTTTTATTTCTTCTAATTTTTTATTCAATATTTCTTAAAACACTCCTCAATGTTTGTATCACAATGCCGCTCATTTTTACAAGCTTTTTATTAACTTGCGATGTATGTATGCTTTATGTTCGGGTGGAATCTTGCAACTCAATTTTGAAGCAGATATCTTCAACCGATTTTGCTGAAATTTTGCAAGCATTATGTACACAGCGTGACAATACAATATTTTAATGACATGGAGCTGATCTGATGCTGCAGCTGGAAGGTAGCCATAGGAACTCGGTAAAGAAACATCGCAAAATCATCGAGTTTGGACTCGTTTGATTCGTCTCGAGGCATTCCAGTAAAAAAATGTTTTTAAAAAGCTTTTTAATTTAATTTATTACTACAGTCATTGATCTCAATGGCTACAGTCCTGAGGATAAAGAACACTCGAGAAAGTAATTATTAATATATTGTTTTAAACTTTCATGGTCAGTAACATTAAAATAGAAATCTACGGGATTGCTACCATGTACCTTTTTGTTTGTGAGTATCCGATATTTCGGCGCTGTTGCAAGCGCCATGATGACGGAGTAACTGAATATCGGATACTTGCAAACAAAAAGGTACATGGTAGCAATCCCGTAGATTTCTATTTTAAAGTAATTATTAAATTCCAATTTACAGAATACAAACTTCAGTTTATTACTCATTGTAAGCGAGTCGGGTGCGAATCGATACAAATGCGTTGGCAACCGTCTTTTGTTAGGGGATGTTACCCCCTAAGTGCATGCCACCCTACACGGTGGTTGGTTACCAACGCTTTTTGTGACGCAAAGCGTTTCTACTAACATTTTTATTAGTAGTGAACTGAAAATATCACTTTTTGTACAGCGGTAGTTTTTTGACTTGAAACATGTATGTTTCGCCAACTGAATGTTTCAAAAGATTCCGTTAAATAGATTTTCAGTTCATTTGTACTGAATTATAAAATGAATTCGTAAATTTTATGTTATAATATACTAGATTTTGCCCGAGGCTCTCCCCGCGTGTACGTTGGTTATCGCAGTATAGCGTAGCAGTGTCGTTCAGCAATAATCAAAGTATCTCCATGGCGAAATTCATTAGAATCGGTGCAGCGGAGAGACAGACCGACAGAGTTGCTTTCCAATTTATAATGTTAGTATGGATTCAAAGATCAAAGCTGTCTTATTTCAAAATGAATATATCTCAATGTCAGACGTAAACCACCTTAATTTCCGCTTTAGTTTAAGTACAGCATTCACTATCACTAATAAATTGTTTCAACTTTATAAAACTTACTAGTAGGCTTACAACGCTAAAAAAACATTTTTTGTGACTCATAGTTACTCAATTTCTTATATTTAATGGGTTATTTACTATGGTTAAATTATCGGCTGTGTAACATCACACTGCGACCCTTAGAATCGAAGCAGTGACCATAAACTCAACTAAAACTGCGGGGAATAGCTGGTAATTAATAGTAATGTCTTGAAATTTCCACTGCCTTACTTACTTTACACTTTACTTACTTTAAAACAATTTCGACTTAGTGTCCTAAGATAATTAATTGCTATACTAAGAATAAAAAATATTCTCAGGAGTCATTTGCGATTATTATCAGTCTCGATAATATGTACTGGGACAACTTTGTAGCTAGCCCGTGTTAAATAAATTGTATGGGCCGTCGTTGCTATAAAGTTCTCTATTATATTATGAGTCTTAATATAGACGACATAGATATATCTATGTCGTTTATATTAACGCTTTATTCGTTTTAACTTTTAACACGAATTGATAACAACGATGGACCAACCCGCTTAAAAAGTTCTGTCTGAAAATGTTTTACAATTTTATACATAAAAACCACGACCTGCAATTTAGTTTCTTAAAGAATATATTTACCTACCTAGGTGTGTTTATTTATATTTTTTAGAGAATATAAGCGTCGTTTAATAATTAGTTTCATTTTTTTCTCGCTGTATACGTTTATGACTAGTACTACTAATATACATATTTTATTGACATGTATAGAAAGTTCTTCGCTCCAATCTCTCACTCTTAATATATAGGTATCACATTTATCTACCCTGCTCTTAGTCTGTAGAGATGTTGCAACAGATTGTAATATTTCCTCAACAGGATGAAATATTAAGTGCTCTGTGAGACAACCGAAAATGGTTGATATGCTAAAGTAAATTTTGAAAAGTATGAATGTGCACTAGTGTCAACGTTCAGTCGCATTTAAACCGAAGACCATAGCATAAACTAAGTAAGTAGTAGTAGGGATAATATTAAAATTTTGTTAGTTTTCAACAATAATTTTCTTAGTTCTATTGCTTTTTAAACAGAAACTAGAATATTTGTCTCTTGTAAAATACAGTTTACAAACTTGTAACATTTCTAGCTTAGACCTTTTCATTTATTTGTTAGACAATTTGGTGCACGGTTGTGGTACAGTGGGATTTGTAAAGATGGCGCCTGTGCCGAATTTCGTCCATGTTGGATTTCGTCCGCAAATCAAAGGGTTGCACGCGTCTACACGCGACGCGACCACGCGCGAATAAACAGAACAAACGCAAAGGTTTTAAACAATGTGAAATTAATTGGCTACTTCAAGAATTTTTATGTCATACAAAACTGTACTTTTAAAAATCGATGCAGAGAAAACGATGAACTAAGTTGGCCGATCTAGCAATATAAACATGGGTGCACCTGCTCAATTTTTCTAGATAAAATGTAAACATATCGTTTCGAACGAAACTTAATGCAACCAACACGAAGTAAACCTTCAACAGTTTCATAAATTCATCTTTAGTTTTAGAATTAAAATCAATAACACAGACAAAAAAGACTCAAATAATTTTTAGCAACGTTTTCAGTCTCAATTCTAGACTGTCACTGATAAAATATTTTCATCAAAGTGTAAAATCATTGAACATATTAAAATAGATGTCCTTTACCTCCAGAAAAGAGATAAAAAGCCCATTATCGAATGTTATAAATCAGCGGTGCCATTCCGATTCTCATTGAATGTTCTATTACTGTGCAATGACTTGCAAATTTTAAAGATAGCCGGACATTAAAGTTCCAATTTACTTGGAGTAATATATTTTTGTTTTCTCCCCAGACTACTTTCTGCAGTTAGCGTAAACTTGGCTCATAATTCTGTTGTACGGCGGAAACTCTTTACAAGTTTAACTGGATCTTTCAGTCGAGTTCCGAAGAGTTTTTGCACGTTTTACGAGTGAACATCCGGGCATGAATCACTGAATGATGTAGAATCTTGTCATGGCCGGGAACTGCGTCCGGAAAAGGAAAGTAATGAATAGATAAGCGTTTTGTATGCATAAGTTAAGCTCGAGTTGCTTCACAGCGGTGATGAGTTTCATCTCTCAGTAATTGTGAACTAGAATGGATTTTGGAAGTTTGGAGTTTTCAAAGAAAAGAATGTCCATAGGTAAGCCCTATTGCCTATTTTAACTACGGTGACTATGTATTAGACGATACTTTGGGAAGAAAGAAAGAAATTGTTGCTTATTGTACATATACTTATGTTATAAAAAGATAAATTAATCACGTAGTCAACTTTAAACCGCAGGAGCACTACAATGTGCGGCCTGAGGCTATGCGCGCACTGCGATTTTTATTCGTTGCGATTTTTAAAATGCGAAATAATATCGCAAACGACAATAGTTCCTACGCGCACTACGATTTATTTTCGCTTGCGGAATAACGGAGGCAAAATATAGTTATGGTCTAAGATCCGACCCAAGAACAACCTTCACCGAGCTGATAATAGAATAAAACTTAGTTTATAATAAATTTTGTATATTAGAAAACATATTAAAATGGGTTGTCTAAAAAACACTACAATCCGCGCACTACGAAAATAAATCGTTTGCGATTTTTTCCGCAATGCGCGAGATTCCATACCGAGGAGGCATGCTGTTGAACAAAATAAATAAAATGGTTGCCTTACCCAACTATTGTAAAACTGAATGCAAAAGTAAAATACTTAAATGGTTACAGAAACTTAATTACTCAGAAACGGAAGAAATCCTAGAAGTGACAATATAGACTGATGTGTACAATATATACTTATATATAGATTACATTCTATTACAATTATATACATTTTATGTTTGGCCCGCCAAAATGACTCTACGCTGCCTGATGGAAAGCATAAGCAGAATCCACGAGTGGTGGCCACCATACTCATTGCGAATGCAACAATGCAGCATGGTGAGCCACACTATGGCGGCCTAGTGATGCTTGTGCATCTTTTAGTCTAGTCAACAAGTTCCATACTTGTTGACTAGACTAAAAGATGCACTAATTGGGCCTCCGATCTCGCACTCACCAACGAAACACGACAGCACGAATGCTGTCATTTTACGTTGATTTTCTGTGCGAGGGTAGTACCGCCCCGGTCGAGCCGGCCCGTTCGTGCTGAAATCAGCGTGGCTCTACTACCTTGTAATACATTACATATTTTATTTACATTAAGTTCAAACATCATTTAAAAGACAACTCACTCATACGCGAGCACACACATAATCACAGATACACACACACACGCACATACTACACTCACACTCCACATGCATACATTTCCTATTATTAACACCAAAAACTTGTTCCTATATATACTCATCCACAACAATCGTGTACGATTCTCACATGTTGACAATCTATTCAATGTTATGGATTGGGGGGCCTGGAGATCTATAGCACAGGCCTCGGCTTAGTTTAGACTCCAGATCTCCCACAAATTACGAATTACTTGTAAAACTAAAAAATCTGTCAACTGTATACTGTATACATGATGTAATTTGTGGAGATAAATAAATGTTTTATTATTATTATTATTATTATTTGATACCACTTCATACGGTACAAAATGAACATACGATTTCGCATCTGCGATTTTTAATCGCTAACGATTTATTTTCGTAGTGCGCGGATTGTAGTGTTTTTCTATTGTTCCCAGATTTGCGATATTATTTCGCACCGATTTTTAATCGTAGTGCGCGCTTATCCTTAAACAAACAATTTCCAACCCACACCCTTTGAATGGAAACGTGCAGTTATTTACAGATAATAAATACTTAAATATTACTTGGATATTATCATTTATATATATATATATATAATCACTCATATAGAATTAATAGAGCAATTATTTTAAACATAGTTGTGATTAGGTAATACGGAACGGCAAACGGCTCCTTGAATTAGAATTCAACGGTCAGCCGGCGGAGATCAAACGAAACACACGCTTCATTACTGAGTTTTTATGTTGAAAATAATCGTTTTATATTTCAAATCAAAATTTATTTCCATCGAAGAACACTTGGATGATAATTTCAAACGTCGATTATCGAGTGGTGGTTATTAGGCTTTAGAAAACGGGTTTCGAGAAAAGAGCCGACTTAAATTCCTATCCTACTTCCATCTTTCCTACTAATATTAAAAACGCGAAAGTTTGTGAGAATCGATGTATAGATGTTTCTTACTCTTTCAGGCAAGATAATACTGAACAGATTTAGATTAATCTTAACAGTAATATAGCTCATACATTAGATTAACATAGGCTCCTTTTTACCGTGACAACTGACATAGCCAAGCCGCAAGCAAAAGCAAGTGTAGTAGTAATCATTAATTTAAAAATGTACTTGCTTTCAAGCTAAGAAATATGCTGCAAATCGGATTGACAAACAGCCCTTCCGAGTTGCGTTAATTTGCCTCAGTGCAGCCCCCTGAATATCCGCTAATGAGATTAACGTCCCGCGAGCACTCGCTCAAATGGACCCCCTACGTCTGACGACTTCACAAAAGGCATCCGTTACGTCTAGTTGACGTTCGCGAAGTTGGTTTCAATCTAAATACGATTAAGCAAGACACTTCTTTTATTTAAACGTTTATTGACTTTAAAAAATGCTATTCCAACAAAAAAATTTGTTACGATCTGCTTTTGTTGTAAAAAAATGGCTGTATAAGTCTTTATCAAAACTAATGTCCGAAAGAAAGAAACTTTCTGCCTCGCACAACAAAACTGTGGAATGAACTGTCGCCTGCGGTATTCCCGGACCAAAACGACCTTCAATCCTTCAAGAAAAGAGCGTAGGCACTCCTTCTTAAAAGGCCGGCAACGCACTTGTGACGCCTCTGGTGTTGCGGGTGTCAATGGCGTTAATCGCTTACCTTCAGGCGATCCGTCTGCTCGTTTGCCCATATCCCATAAAGAAGACCACAAAATGCGATTAGGTTTAATCTAATCAAAATAAATATGGAAGTCTAGTAATAAATAAATATGTACCAATAGTGAAATATTTAATGTTTTATTTTGTTTCAGATTCGACTCACCACTGTAATTATTAGAAAACTCACTATAAAGTAAGTAATAATTTGTAGTTCAAATAATAAGTTTAACAACGCTCTGCCACCTTACTTCAAGCGTCACGTACGAATGTTTAATTCTGAAATCTGTGGCCAAACTATATACATAAGATAGGAATGGTAGTTATAAGTAGGTACATAAATAAGGCTATATGAAAATTTATTACTTGCAAGGGATGTTTAAACTCCATAACCGAAACCTAAACCGTTAATTTATTAGACATCTATAATAGAAATCGGTCCGAAATCATAACCGAATGTGATACAAAAGTTTCGAATTATTTTATGTTTTAGAAATGGACGGAATCTAGATGACCACCTTATGAAAGGTTTATTTTTGAAATCTTAATGTTGTTTTAATTAATTATTTGTTGGCATTTCGAACCGAATGAAACTTAAAAATAAGTAGCTATTACATATAATTAGTAATAAGCGAATCAATCCGTATAAATAATTATACTTTTCTTGCTATTGCCTTTTCTTCGTATCTGCCTTTTCTTTGAAAATGTTTAAAAAAAACTCTCTATTAAAAATAGAAATAGTTATATTTAAAGAAATGTAGGCGCTTAAACTCTTCTGCCTACGCCTTAGAGGATATAGGCGTGTTTGTAAGTACTTATGAGGCATGTTCTCTTATTTTTTCACTAACTGGCAAAAAGAAAAAAATATAGCTTCATAACACTTTAGTTTTCACTATATTTATTTTATTTCAGTCTGTCGTCCATATTGTTTATGACGCAATCGCACAGAGTCGAAACATGGCGTTCGCCGGTGACTCACTTACAATTATCGGGCGGGTCAATGCAGGGGTGATTTCACCCCCAATCGAAATTAAAATTCCAAGCGTGACGTTGAGATAGATGATCTAAAATTTGAATAGATAATGAATACGTACGGTTTTATTAGAAAATGTAATAAGCCCAATTCAATATGATTTCGTATCTTATCTTTTCTCGCGTGACTGGAGCACGTTTTTATAAATATTTTATCGAATTTATTTGGTTGTTAGAATAATTTTGTTACCATTGAAACTGTTACCAACGCGACGGGACACACTCAGATGGGTGTGATGAATCATAGTAATGAGACATGTAACTTTTTTGATACATTGCCAGCACAAATACTTGAAAATTGTATGCTTGGGGGAATTATTTATGTGGTTAGAGGATGTTTTACTGAAACTAGATATGTACCAGCTCGAGGTTCTATTACAATGAAATTTATATGCATATGAAATTTTGGTTTCTGAAATAACCACATAAAGCAATTAAATTTAATAGTATCTGTAGTAGTAGGATAGGTTACGAATAGATTTTATGAGTAGGATCATGTATCAATGATCAAATTCTTTGTCTCTGACATCTAGTCTAGTTCTAAGTTATAAGCTGGACACCCTTTGTATACACATAACTAGCGTTTGTCCGTCCGCTACCGTATATATTTTCGCTATCGTGGTGGAAAATAGCTTATGTCCAACCTCAAAAATCAGAGACTCTCCATGCCAAATTTTACTAAAATCGGTTCAGCGCTTAATCACGAAAGCATAACAGACAGACAAAGTTTCGTTCGTTCGTAGTTCTTATAATATTAATATTAGTAAGAATCGATAATAACTTTTCAACTGCTTCATAAATTCAATTACGAATACTTATAACTACTTTAATGTCGCATTTTGCGGCAATTCCTCCACGGATCAGTGGACGGGCTCTTTACTATTATTCAGAATAACAATGATTTATTTCTTGTTTTGTTTAATTTTTTTACGATTCTTAAACTCGAGACTAGTGAAACTATAAATTTTTAACTACCTTTCCATAAATAGGTCTGTCTAGAACCGGCTGCGCACCCAAATCCAACGCTCTATTCCTAATTATATGGTGTGTTTTAAGTGTCGACGGATCGATAAAACTCGTTTCTTGCTGCTTTTAACATAGATTACAATCAAAACAAGAATATGAACTTAAAGTTTTTAAATATAAAATACTTTTTTTGAATATTGCATTGGTATAAAGCCGAGGTATTCAGTAACACTGTCTTCTCAAAAACTGACTTTATATCGCGTTAAATATTGTTAAAATATAATGCTATTCGTTGCAATACTAGCATAAGTGCATTATAATCGAGAAGTTCAGTAACATCGTCTACTCAAAAATTGACTTTTTTCTGCGTTAAATATTGTCAAAATATAATTTCATTAGTTGAAATAATAGCTTAAGTCACTAGGCTGGTGCGAGGCGAGGGGAACGGGGGGAGGTCAAATAATATGGCGACTAATTGCACAGATTCACAACTACCCTCCGATCCCAACTGCAGAGGCGGTCTCTTGATTGATTATTATTATTGTCCGTAAGCGATATGGAAATCGTTTATGCTCTTGGACTTACTGGAATCGATTCCATTATTCTCTGAAATTATTAATTTTGACCCTTCCGTGTGATAAATCATAATGTTTGGGTTTCGATTATAGTTTTTTAGGTGTGGGCTATTAATTTTCTTTTGTTTTATATGCCTAAAAGGTTATTCTATCCTGCCGGACAGAGGCTTTTGAATCTAAAGCGTCTGCAGCCTTTATAAAGTTCATTGTCCACTGGTGATATTCCAATTCTGTGCCAACTCTTTCTTTTTCAAAGTAACTTCGTTAATTAGCTCTTCTAAACCATTGTTTTCTTCTTTTTTTTTTCTTTTAAAAAATACAACTCCCGCACTAGGAATAAATCCTGTGTCGCGGGGGACTTTACAAACATACATGAAACGGACACAAAGAACACCCAGACTCAGAACAACAATTGTGGATCACACAAAGTGTTGTCCTACGTGGAATTTGAACCCACGACACTTGGCGAAGTAGTAAACGGCGCGTGGTAACCGTTAAACCACTAGGCCAAACGTGCAGTTGCCACAAGAAGTTCCAGATAACTATTTCTATTATTTCTTTACTATCTATTGATTATAATAGTTTTATACAATCTACAAAAGAATACCATGATTCTAAGCATCTTCTTAGTGAAATTTATTACTATTACTCCTAGCGAAGTAATCCACAGTATCCTTCCTTCTCCCCATATTCCCTTTGCACAGGTCATCCTCATCCAAGGAAAATCCTTTCATCCAACTTCACAAAACATAGGTTTAAAACTTTCCTTTACAAAACATAGGTTAGAAAGAGAAGCTTTAGAAGGCTTCTCTTTTCTCTTTCTAACTTATGTTATTCTACTTCGTTCAATGGGTCCAAAGTTTTATACACTTTGATGTGGTTGCTTTATAAATAAGTGCACACTTTACGAACTAAAATAATTATGAAATCCTCCTACCTAACGTAGTTCATTAAATTCAAAAGTGGTTTGAATATCTACCTAAAGTAGTTAGGTAGATATTCAAACCAATTTTGAATTTAATGTTAAAACGGTGACTAAGCAACATTAATTCGAGCAGCAATTCTCCTTTAGACACTCGGCGCCTTGCGTAATGTATTTCCAATTGACTTACAAACGCTAGTTAAACATTTAATAACAAACATATTTAATTGCACGCATATGAATTCCTAATTGTTTTATTGTTGTTTGTATAATTGTTTAATTTTCTTAGATCTTTTTTTTAATTTGCTTTTGGTTTTAATATTTAGGCAAAGGCGCTACTTTAGTACAGTTATTTAGTGCAGTTTAGTTCTAAATGCCCTCAACCAATTCTTTTGAAGAATATTTATATCTATCAATATATCCATTAAAAAATCTACCTTTGATTAGACCGTATTATTAACAACGATTTAGTGAATTATGGTTAATTTACGAACTCTGTAATTATTTGAATTGAAAATATTATTTTGTGCACTTGTCAGGTTAAAGACATTGCAGTTGTTCTCCGTAGAGCCTCACAGTATCTATATATATATATATATAAAAGAGTAAGGTGACTGACTGACTGACTGACATTCCCAGAGATCAACGCACAGCCCAAACCGCTGAAGCTAGAATCCTGAAATGTTGCATGTAAGTTCTTTATATAACGTGAGTGAGCACTAAGAAAGGAATTTTGGAAATTCCACCCCTAAGGGGTGTAAATCAGGGGATGAAAGTCTGCGCGAGCGAAGCCGCGTGTAAAAGCTAGTTACTATTAAAACAATCGTTATAGAAACAAACATAAAAAAATAAAAGTCGTTTCCGCTGTCTGTTCACTTAGATCTTTTTAACTACTCAACGGATTTTAATGCAGTTTACAGCAATAGATAGAGTGATTCAAGAGGAAGGTTTACATGCATATTACAGGAGAGGAAATCCGACAAATTCAAGGACTTTCGTGCGAAGCCGGGCCGAGTTGCTAGTCCTATATAATTCCTTTAACATCTCAAGAACTGACCTGCTTTTATACAAGTCTAAGAAGCGCCAAGTGATTTAATAGGCTACAGCCTTCTAGTCTTCGTAAATTTGAAGTTCCTTTAGTACTCTTTAAAGTACCTACTAAGGGTACTTTAAATTTACGAAGACTAACGCAAGGAGTATCCGTGCATATCGCATGCTCGCATACCGGTACTCCGTGCCTTGCATGCTAAACAACCATTGTCCTTGCGCGGGAATCCGTTCATTAGTTATGTTCAAACTGCCTTATCAAATACAACACAGCGTGAATTTATGATCCACGTGTGAAGAGAAGTTCATTTTTGCGGTGCTTTTAAAATAGATTCCTATTGGTATAATCATGCGTTAGAAGGTTTTTGAAAGAATAGGTTACGTTTTTGTTTTTTTATAAAATGTGGGATACTTTATTATGTTTTCAGTAGATATAGTTATGATCAGAAATAGTATGATTCTACATAAAGAACCCTATCTATTCTATATATATGTATATAGAATGTTGAAATGGTTTGGGTGCGCTTACAATTTACATCTTTTGACGCTATTTTTAGGTAACATAAATTATTTTGATCCTTTAATGTTCATTATAAAAAACCTTTGAACTTGCACGCAGTGTGTAATTCAGTGTAGTTGTTATATAGGTTCAATAGACGAACAATAATAAATAAATATTTCGGACATCTAACACACAACGCCATCTAGTCCCAGGCTAAGCAGAGCTTGTGTTATGGGTACTAGACAACTGATATAAATACATGTATATTTTTTTTTTGTAAATACATACATATTATACATAGAAAACACCCAAACTCATAAACAAATATTTGTAGATCATACAAACATTTGGTCCGACCCGGGAATCGAACCCGAGACCTCAAGCACAGCAGTCGCATACGTTACCACTGCGCCACAGAGGCAGATTATTTTATTATAGTTTTTATTACCACAAAAATTTGCCAAATGTTTACTAAATTTAACTAAAGAAATTACTACAAACCTTTAATAAAGTAAACCTAGACATTAAATAAAAGTTCTACTGTAGCAAACATTAAACACCATTGCAGGTATAATGAATTACTCTCTAGATGAAATCTCAAGCGCTTTGATGAAAGTCGTAAAAGGTCGAATAGGGAGAGTTTTAATAGGAAAGCAAATCCTTCCCTAATCCGGTATTAACTCGAGGAAAGGAAAAATCCTTCGAGGAAGTGTGAGACTGTGAACGAGTTTGGAACTTATCGCGAACGCTTTAGGCCTCGGTCACACTGCACGTAATTGAAAAAAGAATAAAGGAATTGTCAACATAGAGTTTGCGTGTTTCTTCAGCGTTCAGAGGATTCTGTAAATAGATGAGTTTGATTGAGCTGGTGGTCAGAAAGTAGAGTTGATGAGTCATTCGTACCGTAATTAAATGGGGTGGTAAACTGAGGGAGTATATTTGATATTAGCTTTGACAATAACTTAATGAATATGGATTTATCTTACCAGTCCTCGCTTTGCTATCAATATTGTGTTTTCAATAAAATGTGTATTAAGCATTTATTAAAAAAAAATGTTCTTCTTTTAACCTATGCAAAATTCCTTGTTGTTTATTTGAGTAACTAAGATGTAAAATTGAATGTTAAGTTTACATTCGTATTAATTTACACATACATAACCATCGCGAAAAGATTACGAAGACTTCATATTATTTACATTTACTATGACTGCCTCGGTGGCGCAGGTAGCGTATGCGACTGCTGTGCTTGAGGTTTCGGGTTCGATTCCCGGGTCGGATCAAATGTTTGTACAAATATTTGTTTCAGAGTTTGGTTGTTTTCTATGTACAATATATTTAATTTAAAAAAAAGTATATACAGAGAAGGAAGCAGAGCTTGTGTTACGGTTACTAGACAACTGATAAATATACATATACTTGTACAAGTATTTATATCAGTTGTCTAGTACCCATAACACAAGCTCTGCTTGGCTTGGGACTAAATGGCGTTGTGTGTTTGATGTCCGAAATATTTATTTACTCTTTTTACTCAACTACGGCGAAGCCATAAGAAAGGGTAAAAGTTTTAGCAATCTATGTATGTTTGTATGTTCCACCGTAGCGCATAACCTACTGAACCGATTTTAATGAATGAGGTGTCAATAAATTCGCTAGGGTGACATAAACTATATGAACTAAAACTATAAACTAAAAGTTATAACCTATTCGGGTTATAGCTTTTTATGTTTTTTTCTTATTTGAATATTTTAACCGACTTCAAGAAAAGGAGGAGGTTCTCAATTCGACTATTTTATTTTATGTTTGTTCCCTTATAACTTTCGAATGGGTAAACCGATTTTGATGATCCCTTTTTTATTTAGAAGCTAGTGCTTCCCGTATTGTCCCATTTAAATTTGGTCCAGATTGAAGTCGTTTTTTTTTGGTAAAATTTGTGAATATTACAAATTACGTTAAAACGATAAGATTTTAACAATAGCAATATTCTTTGAGACGATTTTACATAGCTTAAACATTTTTTTGCACTGTATGGATAAGCCCTTACACCTTGATTAGTTGTCAGACTTGTTTGATGCTCTGTTTAAAACGGTTCATCTTTGAGATTAAAAAGTAAACAATGAAACCACATATTTACTGTGGAGGAAATTTCTTTTACTTTTCTTTATTCTTATATATAATACTAGTTGTTGCCCGCGGTATGTCGGTTATCGCGGCAAATAGTAGCCTATGTGTTATTCTGATGTATAAGCCACATTACTGTAAAGTTTCATCCAAATCCGTTCAGTAATTTTTGCGTGAAAGAGTAACAAACATCCATCCATCCATCTATCCGTCCATCCATACTTACAAACTTTCGCGTTTATAATATTAGTATAGACATGGATTTTCAATTTTTTTTATTTGTTTTGATATTTATATCAGTTTGACAAAATAACGCGTGCCTGAGAAATATACAGCAAAGTTATAAAACAAATTATTTAAGTTTAACACAACTTAACACTATAAATAATTATTTCAAAGCAATATAAGACTAAAATCAATTAGTTTTTAACCGACTTCCAAAAAGGAGGAGGTTCTATGTTCCACTGTATGTATCTTTTTTTTTTTATGTATGTTCAGCGATTACTCCGTCAACTGTTTACCGATTTTGATTTTTTTTTGTATCCGAAAGGGTATGCTCCCGAGGTGGTCCCATTGCCACCATATTAGGATCTGATGATGGGATCCCAGGGAAACCGAGAGAAACCCTCATTATTTATAGGCACATACTATGTTTTTCGTATATTTTCTGAAGTTACACCGGTATTTGCATCTGGTAGTCATCATTTTATGATGATGAGCTGATGATGTAAGGTACAACTCCTTAACGGTTAGGAGTTGGAGGATAAATCTTTAAATATCATGTGTATATATGTTACCTTCAGTCGTATTCTTTTAAATTATTTAGGTAAGCTGATGATGGAAGGTGGAAGGTACAACTCCTCAACGGTTAGGAGTTGGAGGATAATTCTTTCAATTTCGTACGTATCTAAAGACCTTCAGTCGTATACTTTAAAGTTATTTAGGTGAGCTGATGATAGAAGGTTAAACTCTTCAACAGTTAGGGATTAGAGGATGATATTAATATTACACGTACGTATAGACCTGAATTTGTATTCTTGATGATGAAATAGTTCAACTTACTACTTACCTACGATTGTTTGCACTAAAAACTGAAAAAAAAACTTTTTATGAAAAAAAAAAAAACGACTTCCAAAAAATATCCAACGAAAACTCTCTGCCAAAAAAGCACTTAAAAGCGTAAAATAAACTGGTTCTTCATAAATTGCCTATACCTAATTCTTTATTCATTTAAATAGTAGTATTATAATGTGTGCTAGGTACCTAAAATCTGTTTGAAGTCGGTGCTAAGCCAAAAAGAATACAAACGAACAATTACAAAAGTCTAAGCGATAGTCACTTGGCACCGACTTCAAACAGAATCTAGGTACCTAGCACACATTATAATACTACTATTTAAATGAATAAAGAATTAGGTATAGGCAATTTATGAAGAACCAGTTTATTTTACGCTTTTAAGTGCTTTTTTGGCAGAGAGTTTTCGTTGGATGTTTTTTGGAAGTCGGTTTTTTTTTCATAATTTCGCCAGCTTTCTTATAATTGACCCATCTTTGAATAGTCTAATTAAACTACCTGCCAAACGGCTGTGCTTCGGCCCGACTCAACACACATGGGTAACACCGTTTATCTTTTTACAAAAAAAAACCGGCCAAGGGCGAGTCGGGCTCGCGCACCGCGGGTTCCGTACAATCCTGTAGGTATATTATATGATGTAACTAAAAATTTATGCTTTTCGCAATTTTTCCTTTATCTGTGCTATAAGACCGTTGATTCGTACCAAATTTCAAGATTCTGAGTTCACGGGAAGTTTCCTTTAGGTTTTGATTCCTTTGCGAGTGTCGGCTTAGAAGTTTGGTTTTTTTTCATAGCTCCGAGGGACAGTAGACCTGAGTATTTGATATAAATTTCAGCTTGATACCTCCAAGCGTTCCTAAGAAAAAGGCTCTTGACAGACAAACAGACGGACAACAAAGTGATCCTATAAGGGTTCCGTTTTTTCTTTTTGAGGTACGGAACCCTAAAAAGCAGCATACAATGCTTCTTCTTCTACCTCGCCTTATCCCGTTACGCGTGATCGGCTTTCCCAATCATGCGACGCCATTTACTTCTTGCTCGTGAAGTCCCAATACTTTCAAGTCCTTTTGGACATTTGTCATCCAGGTCGTTTGAGGCCTTCCTCTGCCCCTCTTTTTTGTGGCACTTTTTAATTACGTAATCGTCTGGTCTTCTCATAACGTGACCATATCAGCGTAGTCTAGCCTCAGAAATTTTAAGGGTTATGGGAGCCACTTTGAAGCAGATATACAAAGCGGCGTGATGGTTTTAAATTGTAGGTAGTAAATGTTTAATTTACAATCTTTGTATATATAAATCTTCTGTGCGTGTGTATGTGACTAAACTCCTCCTAAACGGCTGAACCGATTATAAAGGATTTTTTTGTGTCTATTCCTTAGGATCCGAGAATGGTTTAGGTTTACACTACGGTAAAAAAAAACATAATAAATCTATTTCTGTAGCTAATTGATTCGACCTGCGGGTGAAGTTATACCGCGGGTAACACCGCGGGGCTCATCTAGTAACATTATGAAATTTGACTGCACAGTTTGATTGCACAGATAAATAAACTAAAGATATGTGAGACGCACTAGATTGTAAACGTTGTCTATTACTTAAATTTATTATTAACCTGTCGTAATTTGTTCCTGAAGCAATTTTGTATGTATTTGCCACTGTAAGGCTATTAACTTGTTGGACAGTAACAACTAAATATTGTCGAAAAGACTATTTCATTGTCGAGTTAGAACGGTCTCGTAAAACACAGGATTACCGAGTGTACGGTTCATGTCTATTTATGTGTTTAGTTTGTGTGTAAACACTGTAAACCGTGCAGTTTGGTACGGCTGCTAAGCACGGTTGGTTAATGTCTATACTAAATGAGATTGTCGGCTTCTAAACTTTGTATGTGTTTCTCCTATCTATACTTATATTATAAAGCTGAAGAGTTTGTTTGTTTGTTTGAACGCGATAATTTAAATAAATTAAATTAATTCAGTGTTGTATAGTACATTTATCGAGCGGAGCTTCGGATCGGATTCGGAGGATCTTCCAATAGGAGCGGAGCACCAATGAAGAATGTTACAAAAACGGCGGATTTTTTTTACGCTATGGGCAATGGGAGACGTGAGCGACGTTGCGTGGGTCAGCTAGTAGGATATAAAATTACTGAGTTAGTAGATACTCAAACTCCATCCCGAATTAAGGCGCGGTGGAGGAGTTAACACTAAAAAGCGGTAACCTTTTTGTGTCTTTCGAGTTGAAAGTAGGAAGAGAGAGAAAAATATTTATTATCTAAGTTGCAACTCACAATATTTATATTATAAACTAAAATACCTAAATGTTACAATGTTGCAAATATTATCATCTGTCATCATCATATTTCTATGTATACTAGCTGACCCACGCAACGTCGCTACCTCTCCTATTGCCCGTAGCGTAATAATCCCCCGTTTTTGTAACATTCTTATTAGTATAATATTAGTGTAGATTGTGATATTTGAGTGTATACCCATAGAGTGATACTACAATCTATATTGGTCTCTACCTTAATCAACGAGCATTCATGCGCTTCCTCCGTCCAACTGTTCATTACCCCTTTGGATCTTAGTTCTAGACTGAATATATCCATTTGATTGAGTACAGCTGTTACCAATGACAGAGATATGATCGGCAATACACGAACAACAATTTATTAGGTACGTACGTAGGGTATAATCCACCGTTTTGATATGTAGACCTTACCTCATTCATATAAATAATTCTATTAATTAAATCACTTTCATCTCGTGTTATTAGATATTGAAAATTTTGTAAAATAACGCAAAGTCATGAGATCTCTTTTTATTTAAGACTATCTTCGTGTGCGTCGTGGTGACTTCCTCTACAGTCTACACGTACACAAAAATATTTTTTTAATTCGAACTAGTATTTGCCAAGCTTAGCGCGTTCAACCAAACAGACAAATATCCGCTTTACATATAAAATTAGTAGTAGATAACTCAAAAATGCATAAGTATAAAAGCGGAGAACATAAAATGAGTTAATCGGGTACCCCTAACATCCGCCACCGAATACAGCCGTATAGCTATTATTAATACGCAAATTACGAACAATCTCATAATATAAATACACAACCATAACGCGATTACGATCACATATCTATCTATACTAATATTATAAACGCGAAAGTTTGTGAGTATGGATGGATGGATGTTTGTTACTCTTTCACGCAAAAACTACGGAACGGATTTGGATGAAACTTTACAGTATAATAGCTTATACATCAGAATAACACATAGGCTACTATTTGCAGCGATAACCCACATACACGCGGGCGGAGCCGCGGGCAACAACTAGTACATACATAAAATACATGCACCACTAATTGCAGTGTTTACTCATCAAAACAGAAAAAAAAAATGTTTACATGCCTGCACTAAAATGCACAAAACCACAACAGAGAAATCAAAACTTTGTGTGAAGTGAGGCGTGGGTTGATGCTTCCAACCAGAAGTTGGAGCCAAAAGCCGAAACTAGGCTTTTAATTAATGCCGAATTAAACAAATGTGCATTTCAACCATACGTTTTATTTACGGCCAGTTGGTGCGGCTTAATTTGATATGCGTTTTTACTAAGAGTTCATATTCCTTACATAATTGTATTTATAACTGAGCCACGCGGGTAACACCACGAGGCGAAGCTAGTCTAAAATAAAAGTAGTAAAATAAAATAAAAGCTAGTCTAAATTACTCCTTATGTCAAGCTATCCGCCATTGAAAGCCCCGTCAAAATCGGACCAGCCGTTCCAGAGATTAGGAGGAACAAATTGACAGACAGAAAATATTAAAAATTGTTTTTTGATGCAAGTACCGTTTATACTTTCATATGCATTTTTTTAGTAAAAACTGTTAATTAGATTTTTTTAATTTTTGTCAGTTTGTTTGTTTTTGCCGCTCATCTCTGACACGGTGGAATCGAGTTTAGCATGACTTTCACTGGCAGAGAGCTGTTAATATAAGGAGTAACTCATCCTAACTTTTTAGACTTCCTTCGACCCGATCTGTTAGCCGCGGTTGTTGTTGTAAACAAATTTTAACAAAAAAAACCGACTTCAATCTGGACCAAATTTAAATGGGACCATTCGGGAAGCACCAGCTTTCAAATAAAAAAAGAATCATCAAAATCGGTTCACCCAGTGGAAAGTTATGAGGTAACAAACATTAAAAAAAATAGTTGAATTGAGAACCTCCTCCTTTTTTTGAAGTCAGTTAAAAAATACAACAACCGCTGGTATCTTTACAACAAGAAACGCGGGTAACATCGCAGTCAGTCTGATTACAGTCACCGTTGAATATTTTAATAACTCGTATAGAAGCCTCAATTTGATTTATGTAGGCTATCTAAGATGATGAGCTTTTATAGTCGTCATTTTTTAGGAATCCGTGCCAAAGGCAAAAACGATACATTAAATTTTGGGGTCCCCATACTTAGAATTGGAACTCAGAATTATTTTTTCATCAAATCCATACGTGTGGGGTATCCTATGGATAGGTCTTCAAAATTGATATTGAAGTTTCTAATATCATTTTTTTCTAAACTGAATAGTTTGCGCGAGAGGCACTTCTAAAGTGGTAAAATGTGTCTCCTCCCCTTGTAACTTCTAAAATAAGAGAATGATAAAACTAAAAAAATATATTATGTACATTACCATGCAAACTTCCACCGAAAATTGATTTGAACGAGATCTAGTAAGTATTTTTTTTAATACGTCATAAATCGTAAACCGCAATTTATCGATCAAAGTTACAACGAACTACAAGAACTTTTAAATTATGTTACTTGCTGCTACGGAACCCTTTCATGCGCGAGTCCGACTCGCACTTGGCTGCTTTTACAAAATCTTCTACGTGCTAGGATCTGAAAGCAAAAACTAAGTCATTGAGAAAAGCCCTCTAAGTGAAGCCCGCAATTTCTTTACAAATACTTGTCTTCAGAACCCTCCCAGAAACGCGAATCTTGAAGGTTGTAAAATAATTCTCAATGAGTTAATGAGCCGCTGACGCATTACGTCAACAAAGCCTCGCTAGGCTGGTTTATGAATGGCCCTTAGCTGATTTGTGACGTCACGAATACAGTTTATTCAAAAGCGGGAAAAGCGGGCTCATATAAAATATCAAATATTTTGGGAAATATAATTTTTTTAGAAACATTCCTAAACACTTAAATCCACAAAGTAGCAAAGCAAAAGTAATAACTCGAAACATCTCACATTGTCTAATTCTAAATTAGCCAGCGTGTTAAGGCAGTCTAAATGCTAATAAACAAACTTATAATTACAAGCTTTTTATTAACTTGCAATGTATGTATGTATGTATGCTTGTATGTTCGGTTGGAATTTTGCAATTCAATTTTGAAGCAGATATCTTCAACTGATTTTGCTGAAATTTTGCAAACAAACGTATACAGCGTGTCAATACAATATTATAATGACATGTAGCTGATCTGATGCTGGAGCTAGAAGGTGGCCATAGGAACTCTGTAAAGAAACGTCGCAATATCATCGAGTTTCGACTCGTTTGATTCGTCTCGAGGCATTCCATTAAAAGCTTGTTTTTAAAAAGCTTTTTAGTTTAATTTATTTATAAATCTGCACCTACATATTACAGATAGAACTATACCCAAACACAGAAGAAATTATCGTGCTCAGCACAATAGATTATACCCAAAAAAGTAATAGGGCTCACCTAAAATTATTTGTCGTGACTGGGAATGGAACCCACGATCTCTGGCTTTACAATCAGAGGATCGTTAACCGCTAGACCAAAGGACCAGTCAGTTTCTCTGTTACAATTAAAGCCGCTCGATGGACAATTTTCGTTGCTAAGTCGAATTACCAGGGCTCCAGATAAACTATAGATGTGTAACATTAAAACTAGCTGACCCATGCAACTTCGTCTCTGTCTCTCTTGGTCAGCTCCTATTAGTCTAAGCGCGATGTCAACTATAATTTCTTACGCATGGCAATAAAACACACATTTAAAAAAAATACGTGTGGCACTCGGGGACTGCCGCGGTAAAGCTATCGCATAGCATTTTTTATCAACTTATGCAATTATAATTATTTATTTATTTTTTATTTATGCAGTTTTTTTTTTCTTTGAACATGTATACTTACGGGGCGCACATGCGGTGAGTGTGGCATTATAAAGACATGATAGATACCTACACACCTATATACTTTCTCACAAACAGCTGCTTAAGCCGGACATACACGTTCAAGTATACTTGCGCAAACCCAGACTGTTTTGTTTGTCTGTCTCTGTCACGCGATATCGGAGCAGCTCATCAACAAATCGTTGATTCGTCATTCGTAGCAGCTCGTCTCGATTCGTGCGAGCTTCGGGTGTCAGGTTTTATTTTCGTTACGGAATTTCTTGATTCGTTCACCGCGCTCAAAGCCCGCGATAAAAGCTATGTAAAAGCTTAAAAGCGTGAAAATCAGTCTGATGGCTTCGGGGTTCATCGTGAGCAACAACGTGACACGGGAATTATATAATAATAGATGTTTTATTATAAAATTCTAGATAATCATTTCAACGCCTTACCTACTAAACTACGGCCAATATATATTTATAAATGTACTGAATTATTGTAATATAGGATGGATAATGTGGAAAGTGTGGAGAAAAAACTAGACTACACATTCCAAAAATGTAGCTGACTTTTAAATATAAAATACGCCGGAGGGATGGAGACTAGTTACTGAGACAAATATGTCACTGTCGGCATATTGAAACTTTCAGTGTTACCAACGGTATACGCCTTAATTCAAAACACACCATATTTCAAACTTATATTTTTACCCGACAAGGGCGAAGTCAAAAAGAAGGGTAATATTGTTGGCGTATGTTTCACCGTAGGGCCTAAACTACTAAACCGATTTTAATGAATGATATATCAATAGATTCGTAATAACAGTCCAGGTGACATGGCCACATAATTAATATCAAAACGAAGTCGAGTTATAGTTTTTAAAACTTTTCTTGTTTAAATATTTGTCTGTAGAAATTCATAGAGTTTTGAGTAGTATAGCTTTATGTATTGACTCTCTGTATCTTTAACTTGCTGGTGTTACTAATTAAAAATACTTAACATCATTAACAATCATTATCTATATTAATTACTTCGAATATTAAATATGTTAATGAGGAACCACCGCCCACACTTTATTAAGTTTGTTAATTGAATTAAATGTAACAACACCCGTACGTTACTAAACTTTGTAGAATATAAAGAAAGTATATGTATACAACTATACATCTTTACTAGAAGTATTCTAACTTCTTCAGTAAAGTAATAAATTCTTGGCCAAACCTGTCGAGTCGAACATTCTTAATGTTTAAAGTTGAATAACTTTACAAGAGGCATGACTTGACACTGTTAGCGGCACATAGCTTAAATATTTTTAATCAGACACGTTAGCAGTGATTATAACGACACTAATATGTAGTATTCATTATTTAATAACTGTTGTATAAATTATATTTCTATGAACACATAGTACACATTCACTAGTGGCAAATTTAATAGTTTTATGATTGCAAGTAAATTTTTAACAGAATAAAAACCGACTTCAAGGAAAACTCGATTTCTCTTGGATGCCATTATCAGATCTTAGTGTCTTTATCATGGTACCACCGTTGGAATATCTCCTTTCCATTAAAAAAAGAATCATTCAAATCGGTTCATAAACGACGAAGTTATCCGCGAACACAGATAAAAAAAAAACACATAAGGTCGAATTGAGAACCTCCTCCTTTTTTGAAGTCGGTTAAAATAGTAATATAATTCTAAATATAGAAGAACAAAATTTCTATTTTATTGAGACTACGAAATGTCTGTCTTTTTATTTTACTAGTAATTTGATGAAATTATTTTCGTTTCTTATCTAAATAAATATCGAAAACTATGGGAGCGATTTTATATCATCTTACTTAATTTTTCTGTTAATTTTGTGGTTTTAATTTTATTTTTCCGCCATCGTACATTACTAACTAATAAAATAAATAAAAAATAAAAAAGCCTTTATATTTTTATTGATTATTATATGATATTGATTACTAACTAATACTGGCTGGTAATAGAAAGACTTCCCGCCGAGTCGATATTCAAACAATAGGAACGCTGTACTTTTCCTTCTCAGTCGTACTAATTAGTGGGAAACGCAGGCTTTTTGCATGTTCGGCTACGAAGTTGTGACATTTCTATGTTGTGAGGTTTCTCAGACTGCCAGGTACTGGAAACCTCACCTACCTCACCTGCCTATATTTATAGACGAGACCTATTGATAAGGTTACTAAAAATAGTAAAATATTGGATGAGTCATCTTGTGCTGCGATTTAACATTTTATACTACATACAAACGACATACAATACCGTTTATGCAAACAATGGTGCTTTTTTTTTCAGCACTGCTGCTGTCATTTTACGTTGATCTTCTGTGCGAGGGTAGTACGGCCCAACCGTGCTGAAATCAGCGTGGCTCTACTACATTTAAACTAACTCTGTTCTTGCGTCACTAAACTAAAATTTCTCTAAAGTTATCTTCTTGTCACTTATTTTAGTTTTACTCATTAAGATAACATCTATTTTAGTGTGAAATATCAAATTTTAGTAATTCTTTGACATTTAGAACCTCGTTTAATAGGACAAAATTAGTTTTTGGTGATTTTAATTTAGTTTTGAGACTTTTTGAACAACATAATTAGTACCACTATCTACTAACTGTAAAAACCAAACATATGTAAAGAGCAGACATATCTATTTTCCTACATGATAAAAATAAAGATGTAATTATATCGAAGTTCTCGCGCGAGGGTCGTGAGGTTCCCATGCGACGAACCGCGACAGGCACTCACCATTGTATGAGGTATCGAACACACACCGTAGGATATTTCCTGACACTATGTGAGAGTATAATGAACTTTGGATGTGTCAAGGTGACGTAGATAGAGGTTATAGTGGGCGTTTTTAATTATCTTTTATTAGCGACTGCATTTGTTTCTTATGTCTAATGGAACAGAAGAGAAACGTCAAATATACGAGAGGAAGTCAAACTGTTTGCGGGAAACGTTAATAACTCCTTAATAATTCATGAAAGGTCAACCTAAAATGACAGCATTGTGATGTCGTGTTTTATTCGTGAGTACGAGGACCAACGATGTAGAAGCATCTCAATAGGCCACCACAGTTGTGGTCGCCATGCTGTATTGTCTGTATTCGCAATGAGTATGACTCTTGGATTCTGCTTATGCTTTCCATCAGGTAGAGTAGAGTCGCTTTGGTAGGCTCATATACCTTTTAAATATTCAAAATTTGACTTTTGAGTACCACATGGATGCTTTGTTTCAAATTGTATTTATAAAATACAAATACCTCCTACATACTTACTATAAAGATTTCTCCAAGAAAAACCAAGTTCTTTTCATACCACATTTTGGTATTGTTGTTAAAATAAAATATTTTAGATGTTGAGGAATATCAAATAAAGGTAAACCAGGATGGAATCCGTAAAGCTTGTTTTATTACCAAATGTGTTCATAGTACTTTTATGTTCCCTTGCTGCTACTGAGTAAAGTTTTACTGAGGATGCTGGAGAAAATGCTGACACTGTTTAACGTTGATAAATACGAGTATAGGTATCGATATATGTATATTTTTGCTTTGTTTCTTTATTGTGTAGGGCGTAAACCGACAGGTCAACTGTGAAAGACTACCGCTGTCCATGGACACCTGCAATCCAAGACAGACTAATGAGTTGGAGTTCTGATAGTCTCAATCACTCTATGAAAAGTACGAATTGTAAAATTTTAGTTTTCTATTACGCCATATATAGATGCTTGAAGAAAGTAACGTTACGTTAGGGGAGGTGCAGTGACTTCTTAACGCGTGTGAGCAGGTGTTCCAGGTATTTTCTTCTCACTCTTAGCTATCTCTTATCTATACAAATAAAATAAATTTGGAGTGTCTGTACACGGCACATAATACCAAAAATGTATATGGATAATGTCGGTCTGTCTGTTTGTTCCGGGTAATCTCTGGTACGGCTGGACCGATTTTGACGGGACTTTCACTAATATGTAGCTGATGGTATAGGGAGTACTTTTTTAGACTAGCTTCGCCCCGGGTAATACCGCGGGACTCAGCTAGTTAAGTATATAAGTAGTTCTAAGATATAACTCCGTGTGTCGTAAGAGGTGACTCAGGAAGCAAGCTATACAGGACAACATCTGCACTGCGAAGAGAAACAAAATTTGAAAGTCTATGCCAACCCGTTTTGCCTGCGTGGCACATTGGCCAAAGTGACCTTACTAAGGAGATACCTATTCCCAACAGTGGACTGTTAAAGGCTGTTGATGATGAAGTACCTTCACAGTACCTACCTACAGAAATACACACATCAAAAGTGTCTAGGGATCAAGCATTTTTATGCGGATTTCTTGAGATTGAGATGTGGCTTTGGCCCTGGCGTGCTCAGTCGCCAGACTTGAACCCGATTGAGCATGCATGGGATATGCTACAGAGAAGAGCTCTGCCGAATATGGAGGGTATCCAGTCGCAAGAAGACCTTTCTTTGTTGTTGCAACGAACATGGGCGGCCATTCCACAGCGTGATTTGGATGAACTCATTTTGAGTATGCCAAACCGATTCTTGTGTTGTTAGTGTTCGCGGTAGAAACACGGATTATTAATTGTTTAAGTTACCTAATAAAATTTTAAAGAAAACTGTTATTTCAGTCTTTTTTTCGAACTTTAATGTTAGTGGTTCAAATATCAAAAATCCCTTTATTAGGAAAATGGCAAATTTCTTTATTAATGCAAAGGTGACTTGGTTTATCGTTACTGTGACAAACGAAAACACTTTATTTGATGAATCCTTAAAGAAAATTTTAATTAATATCAATCAGGAGAAAAGTTATTGCAAAAATATATGTTGATCCCTAGACACATATGTTGATCCCTAGACACTTTTGATGTGTGTATATAGTAGGTATACATACAAAATGATGACAAATGTTAGATCTTCGGTCAGCATTGGACGGCGATAGCTTGATACTACATTTTAATTAGATAAAAGCAAGCACATGCACACGTATGCTTACGTCATGCATCACACACACACACACACGAACACACATATACATAGTACATACACACACATACACTCACATACTCATCCATGTATTTCATGTACTAGTAAAAGCAACCGACATACCAACAGGGGGCCGGCATTGTTACTCCTTATCACAGGTTGCTTAGTATCTATCTAGTTTCTAGGAGTGCAGTTCTCAACCTAAGATTTGGTTTGCATTTTGAAATTTGTCATCAGTGAGAATACATGTATAACCATATTTGTCGTATGTCAATAAATTATTATTATTATACATACATACAGTTAAGAATTACTTAATTATCAAATCATTTTGTAAAATGAAGCTAATAATCTTATTATTCACATAATTTAGAACCGTTTAGCTTCAATTGAAAAGCTTTAATTGGAAAATTCAAATTTACTTTTAACTTTAGATTCCAAGTGTTTCAATCAAGTCAATTTGCGGGATAATTGTCGACGACTGTCACTTTAAGCCACTTTGTGAGACTTCGAGAGGTTTTATAATGATGGCGATAAATTGGCGGGATTTTCTGACCTGGTTATGGACTTTGAGAATTATTTTTAAAGAAATTCGGACTATTAAATCTAGGAGAGACTTCAGTTTGACTAAAGTATAGTGTGTATGTATTATTTTAATGAATTTTTTATGTGTCTACCTACGGTTATGTTGATAAAACAACTTGTATTTTTGAAAGGAAATGCTCAAGGTTGAGTTTTTTTTTTTTTTTTTTTTATGGAATAGGCCGGCAAACGAGCAGACGTATCGCCTGATGGTAAGCGATTACCGCCGCCCATGGACACCCGCAACACCAGAGGCGTCACAAGTGCGTTACCGGCCTTTGGGGGATGGGGGGGGGGGAGATAGGGGGAGGGGTTGGGTATGGGCCTCCGGTATCCTCACTCACTCGGTGAAACACAGCGCAAGCACTATTTCACACCGGTTTTCTGTGAGGCCGTGGTATCACTCCGGTCGAGCCGGCCCATTCATGCCGAAGCGTGGCTCTCCCACGGTCAAAATGGCAAAATAAATGGTTGTGAAGTGTCCAGGTAATTAGGACATCCAATATCTGTGATGATATCCTATAACCTTTGCCCACTGTTCTTGATGGACAAGAAAGAAAATGATTATTTTAACTATTCGTTTTTCAAAGTGTGATTTTTACTTTTTTTTATGTATGGCCTGCCAAAATGACTCTACTCTGCCTGATGGAAAGCATAAGCAGAATCCTAGAGTGGTGATCACCATACTCATTGCGAGTGCAACAATGCAGCATGGTGACGGACACCATGGCGGGAGTGGTCTCGCACTCACCAACTAAACACGACAACACGAATGCTGTCATTTGTCATTACGTTGATTTTCTTGTGATTGTGTTGATTTTACTTACTTATAAAGAATGTTGTGATCTATTTAATATAGAAATGGTATGCTAATTATTTCTCACTTGTTTTGTATGTGTACATATGCATGATACCCATATGTGCATGGGAGTATGCATGACGGTGGGATTTGTGCCTTGCTTTCAGACCTGGAGATTTGTCTCGCGGAATTAAAGCTAAATATATTTCATAGCATTTAATATAGAAATGGTGTTAATTCTGTTGCTGCGTCACTTTTCTTAAATTATCTGTTTTCTCTTATTTCGATGAAGTGATTTTAAAATTGCAATTTGGATATGTAGGCATGTACTTAAATAACGTCTATTTAAAATTAAATTTGTAATACCTAACTATTACAAATTTAATTTTAAACCAATCTTTGATATTTAGAACGTTGTTCGACAGAACAAATTTTATTTTCTTTGACTTTTAGTTTAATTTAAAGAGTTTTCGAATAGAAGAATTATCACCATTGTATATTTTTTATTTAATGATAAATTAAGAAGACAATTGTTAAGAACAATTAAAAATAAACTGCGTACATTTCTAATGTCAAAATAAATAGTAAGATATTTGAAATGTCTCAACTATAATAAAGATTACAGATACAGATGTCCAATAAGATGACCCCGCCATTTTTGAATTTGTAATAAATGAAAAATGTGCTGAAATGTGCCCAGTATATGCTATTACGAGCCGCTTAAAAAAACAGAGAATAGAAAAACAGACAGCACATGTCGAGCACATTACGGCACAATTTAAATAAATTCGATAAAGTAGCGGTGGCTCCGCTGGACTTGAAAAAAAAGGACCCCCTCATATAAATCATATTTTTTTAGTTTTTTTTTAAGCGGTACCTAATAGCACATACTGGACACATTTCAGCACATTTTTTATTTATTAGAAATTCAAAAATGGCGGGGTTATCATAATGGACATCAGATACAGTCGTTATTTAAATAGAGCCAAAATAAAAGTATATTTGACTTTTGACTTTATTTTTATTATTACAGCGCCAATTGATAAAAAAGGAAAACTATTACAACATCATTTTGCCGGTTAATAACGCGAATAAAGAAAACTTACGACTGTTCTAGACAGTTTAACGACCCAAGTCCTATTTTGTGAGTAGCCAATTTAAAGTAAAAGCCATAAACGCGCAGAAAATGCATAAAAAATATCACCAACTAGTTATGTGTTACAACAAATACAAGTAGTCTACAAACTTCAGGTACAAAATATCATATAATAGTATTGATGTATCCTATCCTAATATGGATGGATGTTTGTTACTCTTTCACGCAAAAACTACTGAACGGATTTGGATGAAACTTTACTGTAATATAGCTTATACATCAGAATAACACATAGGCTACTATTTGCCGTAATAGCCGACATACACGCGGGCGGAGCCGCGAGCAAAAACTAGTATACATATATACTTACATACTAACTCGCGTGGTGGTGTCCAGAGTAAGTATCCAGAGTGTCACCTATATTCATCCCGTTGATAAAAGTCGACTAAGGGGTCAAACTACGCTGGACAATAGCATTGCAAAGAGAAAGATAACTTGACACAAACCCTACACCAAAGAAACGGATTTGTTTCTTAATATATTGTAGGCTAAAACCTCCTGTCTTAGGAAAAGCCTATGTCTAGCAGTATCTATACTTATAATAAGAATGTAACAGGTCCAATTCTGTACATTAAAGATATTTTTAATTTTTTTTTTGGAGGGATCTCTATTATCGATACTGAAGCCAAAACTGTAATTTTTTACATTTTTGTCTGTCTGTCTGTCTGTATCTTGGCCGCGCATCACGCCGAAACTACTGAACGGATTCAAATGAAACTTGGCATGATTTTAGTTCATACTACGAGGTAGGACATAGGATACTTTTTATCCCGAAATTCAGCACGGTTTCCTGGAGAGAGGGGATGAAAGTCAAAATATGTACTTGATTGTAATTCAATAACACATAGTCCGATTTCATTCATTCTTTTTTTGCTAGAAAGAAAAAAAATAAAGGGAAAAGTCTTTTTTTGTCCGCGACTGTACACTGCCAGTGGGAAGCTGAGACAGGTATGTAAATATGGCGGTACGAAGTTCGCCGGGTCAGCTAGTACTATATAAAACCGTTAATGTACACTATTAGAATTACAAATATAGTCTACAAATAATCTATACTAATCTATATCTATAAAAAATAAGGTTACTGACATACCTACCCAGAGATCAACGCACAGCCCAAACCGCTCAACCTAGAATCCTGAAATTTTGCATGTAAGTTCTTTATACCTATAACGTAAGTGAGCACTAAGAAATGATTTTTTGGAATCCCACCCTAAGGGGGTAAATCAGGGGATGAAAGTCTGCGTGAGCAAAGCCGCGTGCAAAAGCTAGTACTAATATATAAGCTGAAAAGTTTGTTTCCTTGAACGCGCTAATCTCAGGAACTACTGGTCCGATTTGAAAATTCTTTAAGTGTTAGATAGCCCATTTATCGAGGAAGGCTATAGGCTATATATCATCACGTTAAGACCAATAGGAGCACCAATGAAGAATGTTACAAAAACGGAGGAAAACTATTACGCTACTGTCAATAGTCTGTCTGTCTATTAGTCAGCAAGTAGTGTATTATATAAAAAAAAAACTTCGTCTAAAAAAACCGACTTCAAAAACTGAAAAGTATAAAATAACTTAATTTGTATGTGCTACCTATTCATAGCTTTGAATTCGGCGCCAAGCCAAATGTAATAGTAGGTACCACACTCGCTATATTTCGAGACGAACGTCAACGACGTCACCGACGCTTCGGTTGTTTTGTCCTACGCATTGATATACAAAAAAAACATTTTTGTGTTTTTTGGTTTTTTGTATATCAATGGCCCTACGCGAAGAGCAGCTATCCGGCTCAAGGTCACGCGCGGCGAGTCCTACTATTACATTTTGGCTCGGCACCGACTTCAAACCTATGAATAGGTAGCACATACAAATTAAGTTATTTTATACTTTTCAGTTTTTGAAGTCGATTTTTTTAAACGAAGTTTTTTTTTTATTTTTCGCTTTTTAGTCTTTCTCAAGTCTCTTATCATCATTTCACCTAAATAACTTGAAAGAATACGACTAAAGGTAACATACAACATACTGTATAGAATAATAAATAAATATTTCGGACATGATGTTTACAGAATATGAAAGCATGCAGACAATTGCCTTAACTTTATTGCAGGCGCTCACGTAAATTTGAGGGTTTCCTTTAATTTCCTTGGGATCCCATCATCAGATCCTGATATGGTGGCCATGGGACCACATGGGGAGCATACCCTTTCGAATACAAAAATAATTTTCAAAATCGGTCCACAATTGACGGAGTTGTGGCGGCCTCCACATACAGCGCAACAACAACATAACATATTACACACCACACGCAGGACGCGAACGCTCCAGCCTGGTTACCCCTACGGCCTCATCAGCGTCTAGGCACAGCACACTGCAGCTACAGTCCATGTAAGCAGAGCATATCTCTCCCGTCTATGCAGCAGCCAGCCTCTAAGCAGCAACCGCCCCGACTCACTGGGGACCTCACCGCAGCATCGCGCACCGCACGCCATCCCGACTCACTGGGATCAGCGGACTTCAGCCCCGACTCACTGGGACTAGCAGCATTCAGTTCCAACTCACTGGAACTTGCGTCACTCAGTTCCGACTCACTGGAACTACTCACTCCTGGCACTGGCAAGCTCCGCAACAGAGCACAGACAGCTGACGCAGCATATATCGACCTCCGGTCTTGGAGGGGAGTGATGTGGCGGCCTCCACATACAGCGCAACAACAACATAACATATTATAGCGCCATCTACCGAAGATACGTCGAACTACGGAGTAACGAAGGAAACTAATAAACTACCAATCCTGATTCGCGCAGTGAAAGTTTTCGCGCCGATTATCGTATATACAACATCCCAACATCAACCGTTGGGCAGTTGGCCCGCCAGGCATGATCACCTCGCCTGGTCGGAGGATCCTTCCTTTGTGTTGGTGGAACATGACACCCGTTCCCCCACAGAGTAATCAATGTACATACATAAAAAAAAAACAACAAAAAAAAAACCGATGAAATTGAGAACCTCCTCCTTTTGGAAGTCGGTTAAAAATGAAATTGAGAACCTCCTTTTGGAAGTCTGTTAAAAATACAGTGAAATGTACATACATATAACATACACATACGTGTATTCCTTTCTTGTTATACTAAAACAAGTTCAACAGGTTTATTCAAATTTACTGCGAACTGTTGACAAAACAGATAAACATCTCTCAAACTTTTTATATGTATACATTTCCTGTGAGAATATTAATTATTCCGTTTTGAAATTTAATTTAGTTGAACATTGCTACGGCTTCGATAGCATTTTAGGAATTAGATTAGAAAATTAGGTGTGTTATTAATGCAAGAGAGAATGTAAAAAATCGAAGCTCAGCCGCATCGTAGTAGACTAAGGGTCCGTTCACACAGACCTGCTCGGAGAGCATCGGCCGCATTGTTCTTTTCACACAGACCGGATCGTATACGCTTGGAATTGGCCGGAGCGGAGCCACCAACTATTTCACATAGACCGGCTGTGGAAGAGAATCAGAGCCGATCGGCTGCGCGAGCGAGAAAGAGCACGCAATCGGAGCCGTTCGGCTCATCTTGTTATTTCACACACTAAGTGCGTTCAAGCATTCTTGATGACAAAAGAAGTGCAAATGCAAAAATAAACCTAACTACAATTACTCAAACCTCTGTTTCCAATGTGATAAAAATCTGCTCTCCTCTCCGAGCCGGTTGTGAACGGACGCTAAAAGCTGACCTTAGTTTCCAAAACGGCTCGCAGAAAGAAAGTGAAAAGGGAATGTTGTTATAGAAAGGGGATAGATATTTACGAATGGATAGGAGAAATTAAGCGTGCCTGAGAGTGACAGGTGATGACATCTGTCACTCTAGCAGAAGAATACAAAGTGCTCGCGCCCTTTTCTAAATAGAGAAGGACCATGGGGATTCCTACACAAGAGGGAGCCATCTACAAACCGTAGGTGGCTCAAGGTATGTCGGTGTTCCAGGGATTTTCTTTCAAGGGTGCACCTGGTTTCCCGACTTCTAGTACGGGTACAGTGAAAGTCCCGTGACTAAAAATGTTTAGTCTATTCAAGTCCGACATAACCACCAGTATCCGAGGGGATTACCGCAGATAAAAGGGGAAAGTAAGCGTAAGAGTTGATAGCATAAGAATGTCAGGGTCCCATATGTGTACTAGGACCGAAATTCCCTCCCCCGTCCCCCTCTAATCAGGGAAGGGGGTATCTACTTGTGACTCCTTGGCTGCTTTGGAATTTGTCGAGCTGTCTAAAACTTAGAAACAATAGTAAATACGGCTACGTGAATGTATAGAAATTTAGCAAAACCTAAGAGGAACTTATTAGGAAATACAATAATATGTTATGTTATATATACATATATAAATGAATCTATCTATACTTATAATAAAAATGTAACAGGTCCAATTCTGTACATTAAAGATATTTTGAAATTTTTTTTGGAGGGCTCTCTATAATCGATACTGAAGCCAAAACTGTATTTTTTTTCATTTTTGTCTGTCTGTCTGTCTGTCAGTCTGTGCTAGAAAGAAAAAAGTAAAAGATAACGGAAAAAGTATTTTTTTGTCCGCGACTGTACACTGCCTGTGGGAAGCTGAGACAGATATTTAAATATGGCGGTACGAAGTTCGCTGGGTCAGCTAGTCGCCGAAATGTATGTACGCGCATAACTTCCGATCGGCTGTGTTCGTTATTGTTAGGACAAGGTTTGTGTACAACAAAAATTAAAAGATAACGGGAAAAGTATTTTTTTTTGTCCGCGACGGGAAGCTAAGACAGATATGTAAATATGTCGATACGAAGTACGCCGGGTCAGCTAGTATTTTATTAAAATATCATTTGTATGCCACATTTAAACAGTCAGCAGTAATCCATATCTATAGAGGCAAAGCTGCGTGGGAAGTCTAGTTACATTACAATAGACAGTAATCTGCAAACCGCACTAAAATTCACATTGTTGCATTGCGTACTGGGATTTCAATGTAAATTCAAGCATTACTTTGTAAGTTAACTGATAAAAAGCTGCATAATATATACATTGAGATTATTGTGTTTGTAAATCTTCTACAAAGTTCTTTTATGTATAATAAAGTGATACAAGACGACAAAGAAGTTCAAAGAAAGCAGCCGTTCTAAGTTACCTTCAACTTGCTGACAGCCTGTGCTTTATTTAATATTTATTATTTTATTTTTAGCCTGATCGTAAACAATGCAAAACGCTTTCGAAGTTTGTTTTCTTTGTAGGAAGTGTATCTAATTACCTTCATTAAAAATAAACCATGCCTATCACTTGAACGCGAATGTGAGTTGGTTTGTTATATCTTTACGTTTTAAACATTTCTTCTAATTTCGGCTTCTATACTACTGTAATATAAGTATATTTGTGTGATCGTTTATTTAATCACGCTTATCTCTAAAACGCCACATCTTCGAGTTGCCTATGCCGTAAACATTGAAGACCTAGGTATTTAACCAGTGCGTCCTACCGGTAATGATGTACGGAGCCGAGACGTAGACACTTACCATTGGACTGGTCTAAAAGTTTGAAGTGGCTCAGCGTGCGATGGAGCATGCGATCCTGGGTGTTTCTCTGTGCAACAGAGTTCGTAAGGAAGTTATTCGACAGAGAACTAGAGTAACCGACATCGCACGGAGAATCAGTACGCTGAAGTGGAAATGGGCACGATTATGTCTCCAAACGAACCGATGGTCGTTGGAACCGAAACGTGCTGGAGTGGAAACGTGGTCCTGCGGCACGATGGACCGACGATTTGAAGCAAGTGGCTCGCAGCAGATGGATGCGGACTATCCAAGACCGGGATAGCTGGCGCTCCTTGGGGGCGACCTTCGTTCAACAGTGAACGGCAATAGAATGATTATTTTGTCTCTGAAACTAACAGTTAGATTTGAATACAACTTTGTAGTCTATAGAGTATTCATGAAGGAACATTATAGGCTGTGTAACATTGCGCTACAAGATTACAACCTTGGGATTGTATAGAAAAACATATGTGGTTATAACGCTAGTAAATCGAAATCATGTGTAGGTTGGGTAACTTACAGGCCCAACTTCGGGCTGTAATCTAAAATGTCTCATAGTTTAAACGAAAAACAATGAATAGTAGTACCCATTTTACAATATAAGCTTGTAAAACCGCAAATAACTCTGCCTGTGTGTAATTATTCTGTTCGGAAAGACATAAAAAGTTTAATGGAATTCTCAGGCTGAAAACGTTTGCGGTTGCGGACGTTCTACCGAATTCTAGGCTTTCAAACTGCAACATTTCAATGGTAACCGGTGATAAATTCGTTTATTTATCGACTTTTCGGCGTTCTATAGACAAACGGTAACTGGCGCGCTTATTAACTTTGACTTTGAACGATTTACGGCTGTTTCGCTTGAGCACTGAATCAAGAAAAAAATGTTCTAAGTTTTACGTGATTTTTCATAGCTCTGTATACTGAGATTAACAAAAAATAACGCGGTAACGAATCTTTGTTAGTGTTTATAATGATGTAACCACTAAAGCTTAAGTCTTAGTAGCAATTTTAAACGAAAGTTACAAATCGATTTTTTATCAAAGGAAAACATAGTTTTTCTTAATTGGTAACGGTAATGCTCTTATAGCTTAGAAAAGTATAAAAAAATATCGGCAAATAGAGAGAAAAAGGTGCTAAACAGTTTGGACTAAACTCAGTCAGTGTGCTTGTGCAAACATGCATTAACACTTGTATCCCCAAAATGCAATGGCAGATACATATTGCTCGACATTTAGAGAATTTATTACTTTTATACTTTTTTTTTATACTTGTACTTACTCGTAAGGGTCATAGAATTGATGTAAAATCCATTCGCTTAGATACAGTCGCTTTTATCGCGCAGCCGCGCGCATGTCGCACGTGCGCCGTGATCAAAGCGACCATACGAGTAGTATGTGAATGGTTGTGTTTGTAGACTCTTCTAACGTGTAAACTGAATATGTTTTATTAAAGGTTAGGTAGATGAGATGTTTTTATTTTTCAAGTAATTTGTCTTTAGTACCTAGGCAAGGATCTAACTTGTCTGAATTAATTAATTCTTATTTCTCAACAATAACCACAATTATTATTTTATTGCTTGCGGATGTACCGACACTATCTAAGCGAATGGACTTTAATTAATCATTCGTGTGTTCAATTCCCACCCGGGACGAATGAATGTGATAAATACAATTCTTTATATATGTCTGGGTGCATTTATCTATATTAATGTATGTACTTAGTAATATTAAATTATGTTTATAAGTAGTCTGGTTACTAAAGTACAAGCTCTATCTAATTTAAAAAAAAAAATTAAAAACAGCGTTCGTGCTGTCGTGTTTCGTTGGTGAGTGCGAGACCGGAGGCTAGGGTTCCCAACCCTGCCGGATTGCCCGGGAGACTCCGGTAATAATGGTTAACCTCCCGACCTCCCGGAGTGCTATAATTTCTCCGGTTTTTCTAGAAATTAAATGCATTATATTCTAATAACTACAAATTAAATAACCTGAGTTCCCTTTAAAAGTAAAAAACACGTTATGCGCTTTCATTTGAAACCCCACTCGATGATATTTTTGCAGACATTCGGTTACTCTTCCCCACTTTCACCCCCATAACATTTAAACGGCTCAACCGATTTTCATGAAACATGTCTAAGAACACTCGCACGTAACTCACCTTTCATACAAAAAAAGTAAATTGAAATTGCTTCATCCGTTCGGGAGCTACGGTGCCACAGACAGACAGACAAACACGTGAAACTTGCAACACCCGTCTTTTTGGTCGGGGGTTAAAAATTAATTTAATGACTGATCTGAAAACGAAGCTACAAAGCAGACAAGCTCACCAATTTTATGGCAAATCTGCCATGGACTTATTAAAGTAGTTTTATGAACCGCAAAAACAAATTTCAAATGAGTTCAATAACTTTTTTACGCGATTTTTGACATATTTACAAAATTGAAGATTTTCAATACCAAGCAATGAAAATTTTATCTTGAAAAAAGCTAATTACACACATTACCAGACTCCAGAAATTAATAATTTTCAATTTAACCCCCCCCCCGAATTCTCCCGGGTTGGTCTCTTTCGAGAGTTGGCAACCCTACCGGAGGCCCAAAATGGTGTGAGTCACCATGCTGCATTGTAGCATTGTCTGCATTCGCAATGAGTATGGTGACCACCACTCTTGGATTCTGCTTATGCTTTCCATCAGGCAGAGTAGAGTCATTTTGGCAGGGCCAAACATAAAAGAATACTGCCTGGCGCGAGAATTTCTATATCCTGTATCATGATATAGAAATTCTTGCGCCTCAGATACAACTTTTCAATATCAATTGATAGGCCGCGGCCCGCCTAGCATGATCACCTCGCCTGGTCGGAGGATCCTCCCTTTCTCTTGGAGGGGCTTATGACACTCGTTCCTCCAAACGCCAAATTGATCCTATGTAAGCCAAAAGTAATACATAATATAATATTAACTACAAATGAATTATATCTTAATTCAATTATGACTGCACGTTTGGCCCAGTGGTTTAACGGTCACCACGCCGTTTCCTACTTCGCCAAGTGTCGTGGGTTTGTTTGTAAAGTCCTCCGCGACACAGGATTTATTCTTAGTGCGCGAGTTGTCTTTTTAAAAAAAAATACCAACCAAACAGTACAGCTAACATATAAAAATATCCATATCTAAGCGGTTACCTGTTCACTAGTGAGGTACTCGGAGAGGTACTCGTATATCGTATTAAATATTCAACACTCGCTATTAGTGACATAGACTGTGCCTACATATTTCATGAATGAATAACTACCGGTGTTCCAGTAATTAACAGCGGTAACCGTTTGCCAATCAATTTGTTATTTCAGTAATGGAATATCGGTAGTTATTGTGATGGGAAATCAATAAACGGGGTATAAATACATAAGTAATTATTATTATTATCTGTTGTATGGATCTTTAAAGTTAATACTTTTGGATTACCAGACTAGGCATTTGACCAGACAAATCGGTTGTGATCTGAAGTATACACGGCCGTACAACGTGATTGAAACGTCAGGCACTCCAAAGGTTCGAGTACCTATGTGATACGGAATACCTGAAATGCGATCTCATTTACTTCCGCACATTAGCATAATTATATACCCTTGGTGGTTGTTGTATCTTTACAACAAAAATCGCGAGGCAAAACTTATCTAAAAAGTAGCCTAAATTACTCCTTATATCATTAACTATCTGGCAGTGAAAGTCCCGTCAAAATCAAAAACAATATTTTACACAATTTTATTAAAACATTAAAAACTTATTCTCAATTCAGAAACATATCGCACGTCCGATGGAGTTCATTATACAAAGTTAAATTCAGAATTGTCAGCGCGATAGGACGTTGTGTCGTTGTCTGCTCACAGACACGCGTTGCATACAAATGTACTGGATTCTGTATTATACCGGCGTAATGGTCCTATGGCGGCGGTTGATGCGTCCTACCTTCGTTTGTGCATAACTTTGAACTCTTCGAAGCTCACTTTGATTCATACTAATACTATAAATTCGAGAGTATCTCCGTTTGTCTATTACGCTTTCAATGAAATCTGGCATAGAGGTACTTGAGAAAGGACATCTACTTTTTTACCGGCGATAGCCGGCGGCGCCGCGGGCAAGAGCTAGTTATTTAAAAAGCGCGTATGCCTCTATATGCATTCTACCTGTAAATTTTTCCTCCAACGAGCAATTCTGGTGTGATTGAATGTCAAACATCACACACTAATCCATACTAATTAACAGTCGCAATTAAAATATTTAGCTTTTGCCTGTGGATCCGTGCCATTTGTCGCGGTTATAAGTAAAAATCTATTTTCTTTCATCAAATTTTGTCTGCTTGATGTTTTCCACAACTATGAAAATGACTTACTAATTCAAAAACATCGCCCTCAACAACACCGCTACATATTTATACCTGTTAACAAACCAAAACATTAAATGTACCAACTATTTCCATATTCGCAACACGAGCAATAAACGAAACCAAATAGGGACTTATCACTTGCAGAATTTGCTCTTTGTACACCCACAAACAAGCTAAGTGCTACCAAGATGTCCCAAGTTTCTGCAGTCTCTAAATGCACAATTTAATGAACGGATAGTTGACAAAACTGGTGCAGTCAGAGAATGGTTCAACTAGGTCAAATAACGAGCCAAGTTGTACGCAAATGTATTACTACTCCTCTGTTTATACTGATGTTTCGCGATATTAATAGTCCAGTCTACTAGCAGGTCCATTTGTTGCTTGAAGCGGTTAGTGTTTAGGATTTACTCGTAGTAAGTCGTTTACTGACGATCTAATACTAAACGGACTGAAGGTAGTTTTGATTGTAGTGTATTGTACAATAGAATTAAAATATATTACATTGGCTAAGATTTGGCAACAGCTGTCTCTTTCAAAAATAATTACTGACGATTGAAAGTCTTTTATCCATTTTAAATGAAACTAGCTGACCCGACAAACTTCGTACCGCCCAATAATTCTATCAAAAAGAAATTCCCCTTTAATCTTTGATTTTATTCTCTACAAACCTTGTCCTAATAAGAACGAACATATAGAAAAAATAATTATCCAATTTGGTGCAGGAAATCGGAAGTTATGCGCGTACATACATTTCGGTGATTCATTTTTATATATTATACATAGATAGGTAGATAAATAACTGCGAAAGGCAACTGTTCTATTTTACCTGTAAGAAAGAAATCTTTTAAGGAAAACAATCTCAATATGTAACATCTACTTTTTGCGAAAAACATTTTACTTGATTACATAAAAACTTTATAAGAAAACGAGAAGGCTAAGATGTTTTTTGTACGCTCAGCAAAAACAAGATCGCCATTATTTGTCATCGTACCGTAAAAGTTTTGATACACGATCTCGATAGATAAATAACTTGTTTAGACACGATGACTTGAACAAGAATCGTGTGACACATCTGGACAAGCTTGTTTGTAATTGTGTCAACGGCAATTACTCTCAGACAGGGGATAAAAATATTTGGACGTTCTTGTCGCAACAGGTTTCAGTAACTGCTTACTTACAATTTGAACAGTTGACTACAGCGAAACTAAAAGGGAGGGTAATAGTTTTGGTAGTGGGTAATATGTTTGTATGTTCCACTGTAGCACCTAAATTACTTAACGCTTTTCAATGAATGATGTTGCAATAGATGTGTAATAATGGCCCAGGTGACATAGACCTTATAAATTGTATCAAAAGTTTTCTTGTTCCTACACTTTCCGTTTTCTCTGCATCGCCCAATGGTTGACTGGTAGAGAATGCCTTAGGCATTAAGTTCGCCAATGCACCACAAGTGCATAATGTAATAAATAAATGCACAGTAACAGAAGTATTTGTTTTGGACAAACTAACGTAATGCCTCGATGACGCAATGGTAGGGTATGCTAATTCTGTGTTGAGGTCTCGGGTGCGAATCCTGGGTCGGGCCAAATGTTTTAGCGATCTGCATATATTTGTTTCGGAATTTGTGTGTTTTCTATGTATAATATTAACTCAAGAAAGATACATATGTAAGTATTTCGTCAGCCAATCTAGCGTTCATAGTACCAGCTCTGCTTAGTTTGAAGCTAAATGGCGTTGTGTATACAAAAATTTTAAACAACAAAATTTTAACAAAAAAAACCGACTTCAATTTGGCCAAATTTAAATGGGACCACACGGAAAGCTCCAGCTTTCAAATAAATAAAGAATCATCAAAATCGGTTCCCCAAGTCGAAATTTACGAGGTAAAAACATAAAAAACAGTCGAATTGAGAACCTCCTCCTTTTTTTGAAGTCGGTTAAAAAGCTACTAAACTGTTTCATTCTTTAATTTTTTTATGAAATATAATCTTATGAGAATTGGAGATCTATTTAAACGAACGACAGAATGAGCCATCGGATTACACAACCGTTTGATGTTATGACAATAAGTAAAACGGCTCTCGAATTTCACACCTGTCCAAGATCAAGTTTATTGCCATTGATCGGTTAAGATCATACAACGTACTGTATATAATCTCATCATTCACGCTAACAAGGGAAAGAAACCTTCGAAGCGTTTGTGCCCGGTGATGGCTCAATACCTCTACCACCTGCGACCGAATACCCTTGTCACCTGTCAAACTGTAATAGGACGTTTTATGCGCCATTAATTTCTTGCAGAGCGAATAAATCACTGTTTAAATGTAAAAAAATGTTTACCTTGTTTCTCATACAAAGTTAATTAAATTTTTTGGTTATCTTAATCTTCTATGTAACTTTCTTATCGTTTTTTTTAAGGAAATTGTAGTAAAAAGGTTACAACTCCATCTTATGACAATGACAGCGAGCTGTTTCTACTAGGTCTACCAACGGGTTTTATTTCAACACTAATGTCTCTTTAAAGTCTTTGAAATTCTCGGATTTTCTCTACTATAATATGCATGCATTACACATATATACCTTCCTCTTAAACACCGTATCTATTGCTGAAAACTGCATTAAAATCCGTATAGTAGTTTAAAAGATCTAAGACAATCTAAGTGAACAGACAGTGGAAGAGACTTTATTTTTTAACTATTGTACTGGCGAGTACAAATATTTCCCGAACCGGCCGGTCGCCTAGCCCAGGCGCCTTGCCAGACGTGGCACTTCTGACTAAAATGGCGCAAGATTGTTTATGATTTCTTATTGGAATCGATTAAATGACGTACAGGAAAGGTTATGGCAGCATTTTAGGCACCAGACAAGTTGCTTTGTATTATTAATATTATTATACATGACTTAACAGGTAGGTAGATATAAAAACTATACCTACAAAATTATCTGGCAAAGTTAATACTTGTAAGAAAAGTTATATACCGACTTCAAAAAAAGGAGGAGGTTCTCGACTGTTTTTTTATTTTTTTGTATGTTTGTTACCTCATAACTGTTGACTGGGTGAACCGATTTTCATAATTCTTTTTTTATTTAAAAGCTGGTGCTTCCCGAATGGTCCCATTTTAATTTGGTCCAGATTGAAGTCGGTTTTTTTTTGTTAAAATTTGTAGGTAATTATTTTTTATAGGAATAACAGCCAATTTAGGGTTTCGATCTTAGAATCCTACACATTTTAAAACACTTAACACTATTTCAATTTTAAATACTTACGTTAGCGTAAATTAGTTACGGAAGCTGAGTAAGGGATAGATAGATAAAGATTGTTGGGTTTCACGGAAGAATTGGGGATTGTGAGCCATGTGAGCATGCCAGGGTTACATACCTGTAAACGTATAGGAATCTAGTCCTTTTATCGTAAATAAAAAAGATCTAAGTAAAAGTACTCTACGTATTTTCTTTTAATTTTGCAGAAACATATTTGTTTACGAAAACTCAAGGTTAGGTGCTCAAATCTTAGCTAAAATATTCGGCAGAAACCAACGAAGTCGTTTCTAGATGAAACGACTTCATTAAGTGTTTTTGTACTTTTAATAGGCCATCACTTACATATTTATATAATAAAATTCAAGTGTCTGTTTGTAATTTCAAATTACCAGCTTTTCACTAAATGCAAAGGTACATAAAAAATATAATATAATAATAATATAATAATTATGTACATAAAAAAATCATCAATTTTTTTTTGTCTGTCTTTCTTGTCCGGTTAATCTCTGAAACGGATGGACATATTTTGACGGGACTTTCATGGGCAGAAAGCTGATTACCTGCGTGTTTGTTCTAGAGGTATAACAATAACCGCAGGTAACACCGCGGGGCTGAGCTAGTTTGCAATGAAGTTGTTCGCCTGCCTCGTCCTGTCTACTGCCCAGTCTTTGATTTTTTACTTATAAGAAGGTTATTAATTTAAAAAATTATGAAGACAATAAAATCTGCCTTGTAATGATAAAAGTCACTGAAATATATAAAGTTCCTAGCTGACCCACGCAACGTCGTTTACGTCTCCTATTGCCCGTAGCGTAAAAAAAAACCCCCGTTTTTGTAACATTCTTCATTGGTGCTCCGCTCTAATAGGTCTTAGAATGATGATATATAGCCAATATCCTTCCTCGATAAATGTACTATTCAAGACTGAAACAATTTTTCAAATCGGACCAGCGGTTCCTGAGATTAGCGCTTCAAACAAACAAACAAACTCTTCAGCTTATTAATATCAGTATAATAGACTATAAGTTACATTTTATTAATGAACGTGAAATGAAGTGAACGGTCGCCTTGCAAAGTTATCTGCATGAAAAATTAATTGGTATTGCGATGTTAATTTAACGACATTTTTTACACTCAAGTAGAAACAACTTGAACCTGTTAATTAACTTTTAATCAGAAACTTCATTGTATTTGTCGTTTCAATAAGACTTTTATGTCTAAGTAACTCTGTCTGTAAACTGCTAAACCGATTTGGATGTCAATGGAGAGCCTTTTATTCTTGAGGAAGGACATTGGCTACTATTTGCCGCTATAACCGATATATATCGCGGGCGGAGCCGCGGGCAAAAGGTGGTATATGCCTTAAAATTTGTTCTCGAACAAATATTCCTTCCGATCAGAAAGAACGCAAAGGAAATAACTTATGTTTACTTAAGTTTGCTATTGATCAAAAACTCTACAATAAGAACTCGCTTAGTTTCTACTCCTAATAAGACAAGTAAATTTTAACAAAACCGACTTTTTTTTTTTTTTTTTTTTTTTTATGTTTGGCCCGCCAAAATGACTCTACTCTGCCTGATGGAAAGCATAAGCAGAATCCAAGAGTATTGGTCGCCATACTCACTGCGAATGCAGACAATGCAGTATGGCGACCCACACCATGGCGGCCTAGTGATGCTGCTGCATCTTTTAGTCTAGTCAACAAGTATGGAACTTGTTGACTAGACTATTTGGGCCTCCGGTCTCGCACTCACCAACGAAACACGACAGCACGAACGTGGTCATTTTACGTTGATTTTCTGTGCGAGGGTAGTACCGCCCCGGTCGAGCCGGCCCATGCGTGCTGAAATCAGCAGACTTCAAGGTTCGACTCGATTTCTCTTGGATGCCATCATCAGATCTTAGTGTCCTTATCATGGTACCACCGTTTGGATATCTCCTTTCCATTAAAATAAGAATCATCAAAATCGGATCATAAACGACGAAGTTATCCACGAACACAAATAAAAATAATATATATTTATACGGTCGAATTGAGAACCTCCTCCTTTTTTGAAGTCGGTTAAAAACTATGTAATATTTAAGTCTTACTACGTACTGTAGTTATCAGTAAGGCTGGCAACTATGGAAGGGATTTACACAACAGATTAGACGACCAACAGCCCCAGATGCAAGGGTTGGTAATGGAACACAGTGCGATTTTAGTCGGCTCTAGTCCTACATATCATTGCGCCCTTTGACGGGGAGGTGACGACCCTAATGGGGTTTCCTCATAATAAAGACTCACTATTTATTCGGATTTGCCTGTTAACTTGCAGGGATTTTGGGTAGAGTTTAAAAAAAAGTGTGTTGGACAAATGGAGGCAGTTTTCTAAAATATGACTTTTGGTTGAGGACTAGTAATAATGATAATTACTTCAAGTAAGTATTAGTTATTTAAATTATTTACGTACTTGCTTACCTATTGCGTTATAGTCAGCAGTATATAATATTATCTATAAAAGAGTAATGTGACTGACTGACTGACTGACATACCCAGAGATCAAGGCACAGCCCAAACCGCTGAACCTAGAATCCTGAAATTTTGCATGTAGGTTTTTTATATAACGTAAGTGAGCAATAAGAAAGGATTTTTTGAAATTTCGACCCCACCCGGGTAAATCAGGGGATGAAAGCCTGCCTGAGCGAAGTCGCGTGTAAAAGCTAGTCATTACTAAAGTCTAAACCGTTTTGATGATAAAAAGCAGGTAGGTATTTATTGCCTGCTATCAATATTAGGATAGTTTGAAATGGGTTAGATAGGTGTCCATCTATGTCTGTTTGTTCTCATAAATGTGTCTAAATACTAGACCATGTCTTCATGAGACCAGAAAATTGCCAATTAAAAATGTAATAGCTTCATTCCAAAAACATTTAAAAAAAAACTGGATATGAATTTTTTAATGATGGCAACCCTAGTTATATTGCAGATTGCTGCTGTACGAACATGGCTGCTAACCGAGCCGCTTACCTTCAACTGCGAAATTTGCACAAACTTGAAAATTTAATGAATAAAACTTCGCATTTCGGTCTCAGAGACCCGTTTTAGTCGTATTTTCGTAGCTACGTGGAAAATACGTTGAAAAAATATGTTACTTTGAAATAGCAATGTAACTTACATAGTTTGGAGATCAACAGCAGTCCACTGACTTTACATAGACCCTCCTTAGAAAGAAGATTTTTGCCTATATAGTAATATAGGGTTTTGTTAAAGTTTTCCTTTTATTTGCAGTGCAATTGACCTTCATAGTTTATTCCCTTAGTCACCCAAAGGAATGAACAGGAATGGTGACACTGTGTCGTAATCCGTCACTTTCAAGATTACTTTTGATCTATTTTGAATACCTACAACATTTTTGAATTAGATTGCTGATCAAATTACACTAGTATCAGTTGATTGTAGTATGTAATATAAAACTCAGATAATATAACGATATTGTTCATGACAATATTGTTATTTTGCTCATAATAAGGCACAAATAACTGTCTTCATTTTGTTGCTTGATAAAAATAATATTCAACATGGACTAGATTTATTAATTACACGACAATAACAGACAATGCATTTCGTACATCACAGACGAACCAATGACAGACGTGGTGATGTTCTTCAACATACCAATTACACTTACTAATTAGTGATGCAACATCCCAACAAAACAGGTTTCAACAACATCCAAATTGCCAAGACACAGTCATGAGATATTACCCTTATTACAACCCTGTGGGACACAGGGTTGTAATAAGGGTAACTCTTAGATCAAGTATCATCTGTTAAGAAATTACTTGACCTTTCACTAGTTATTGTTAACCTTCAACATTATAGGCTAAAATTACGCGTGGCTGTTAAAAACTAACGAACTTTCAAGTAACTTTTAAGAACTATTAAAGTTCTTTTGTTTAAAGTTTTGTCCATAAGTACATTTATTAATGGTTGTTAGCATTAAACTTAATAATTATAGTTTTGTGAAAGTTACAAAACTCGTTCTATCCAGACTTGGGCATTATGAAGCAAAGTTTTGTTTTCAAGAGTTCTTTTAGCCCCATCATGTAATCAACTCCTAGAGACCTAGATGCTAAATTAGCATTTTTTTAATCGTAAAAAGCATTACAAGTTTTATTTTTTGTAAATGGCCTTGCCAAAAGGGCTCTACTCTGCCTGATGAAAAGCATAAGCAAAATCCAAGAGTGTTGGTCACCATACTCATTGCGAATGCAGACAATACAACAATGCAGCATGGTGACCCATAGGCGGCTATAGCATAGTGATGCTTTTGCATCATTGGGCCTCCGGTCTCGCACTCAACGAAACACCTCAGCACGAACGCTGTCATTTTACGGTGATCTTCTGTACGAGGGTAGTACCGCTCCGGTAGTGCCGGCCTGTTCGAGCTGAAGTCAGCGAGACTCTACTACCTTGAGATTTGGATATGTTTGGATATTTTACTCAGTCCGTGTGGTGACGGAATGATACCGATTGTCACCACCCATATCCATCCCGTGGGTGCCGTAAGAGGCGACTATGGAAACAATTAACGCAGAACAACATCACTGCAAAAAGAAGGAAGACGAACTTTATATCAACCCTTCTAGATATTGTGGTATAAAGCCGAGTCTTCACCGAACAAAAGTTATCAACTTTTGTGTTGTCAACACGTGTTGGTGACAAAAGTTTCTGTAATTTCCTTGTTTTGGCAACAAAAATTGTCAACAAATGTTGGGAACCGTGTACCTGTTTTTGACGGTAAACATCAAAAGAATACGCTTGTTGCAAATATTTATTGGCTCTGTGAAGACGCTTAGTTGGAATGTTTTTCAAACTGTTGGCACATAATTCAGGTTGTTGGAAATACTGAAATTGCCAACAATTTCTGCGGAGTCGCGCCTTTATAGGTGCGTAGGTTTATAGCGTGTACACCTTGAAGGTAGATTTTTTGATGAACTATTACATTAATTATTAAGATCGCATGTAAAAATGTACCAAAAATCACAGCAATAAATGAATTTTGATTTTTTTTATAAGTCAAAACCTGCTTTTTAAGGAGATACCTATGTTCAGTGGAGGACTGTTCAAGGCTGTTGATGACCTTACATCATAAGATCTATGAAATTCGAAGGTGTTTTGTTAGCATCCCTTATGATAAAGTGGGATTGCCCAATCCAAAACATCCATAGGGTTTTTTTTTGTATTCGGGAAGCACAAAGCTCCCGTGAAGCCTTTTGTCACAACAAACTGCCAATGTTATCTATCACTTGGTCTCTGCAGACTTAATTTATGTCAAAACAGTGTCATATAAATTGTGTTAAATGTTGATAAATATCAAAATGTTTTATTTATAACGTAAATGTTATTTTACTTTATTTATAAAAATAATTCTGTTCTTAGTGAATGTAGCGAAGATATTCCTCGCGTAAATTATATTTAGCTGATTTAACTGAAATGTATCTTTGAATAAAAGATGGAGGCACGCAATAGCTTACAGTGTTTAAGTTACGCCCTGCTCCGTATCACAATAGTGGTGAGATAGCTTAAAACCGGTCTCGTAACTGTATTTTGCGATAAATCTAAATTAGAGATGTGACTACATTTTCTACCGTATTACTATCGATATATGACATGTAAATTGGATAGTGTTTTTCAATCTTCAAACGTAAATTAAATCTTTTCAAAATTGGAATGAAACCAATTCGAGAATATATGTTCGATTTATTGGTCGATCCTTAAACAATTTGAATACACTTTTTGTCATTTTAATATAATCATAGGGATGAATGTTACCCTTAACTCACCGGGACAGCCTCGCTAAATTTTAAAATGTAAATATTTCCAAATAGATCTTTTCAAAATTTGATTGTAACATGTATATTCAACAAGCACATATGTTTCGATTTATTTGTGGATTCTTATCAAACTTCGACATTCTTTTTATCCTTCAAAAATAATTAAAAGGATCAACGTAAACCTTAACTCACCGGGCCAGCCTCTAAATCTTACCAACTTGGAATAAAACTCCTCCTATCTAAGTAGGTACTACTCCGAAGTTACACGATTGAGGAAAGTTAGTAAAGTCTACCTTTACTAGATTTAAGCCGCTTGACTGACTCAGTCTGAGACGTAATCCGATTCTACTTACTCCACAAGAACGTTCGAACAATCTTTCCGCTCAAATAAACTTCCGTGATATTGAAAATAATTGACTGACTCACTGCCAGATAAAAAGTTTTTTCGATTTGCAGATCATTCTTATAATTATATTAATAATATAGCCTTAACTTTGAAATGATAGGTTGCCGGTTATAATTTCTTTATTATAAATGGTTTTATTTAAATAGGTAATGCTCCATATGTTAGTGTATTTTTGGCAATGGTCGACTCCAAATATCTCCGCTGCACTTTCTGACTTTATCATTGTGTTCAAATAAGCTGGGCTTTATATAAATTAGGCTGACTTATTTTGAAGAAACGTTTGAATTCGGATGTAAAATAGTTTTAGAAATGTTTTGTTTTTAATAATTCTGTAAAATTTCTGAATTTTGTTTTTGATTTAATAAAAGTTGAACATAAAATATAATAATATTAATAAGCATGATTATGAATTTAATTCTACTATTTTCATTTTTACACGCTTTTATCAGCTTTACTAGCATGTTTGTTTATTTGTTTGTAACCGACTTGTATGAGCGTGTTTTCGTTTTTTTCTAACTTATTTACTTACTTTTGTTCAGTAATGTAGTAGTCACTGACAACCAGTTTTTCGATCTGTCGTTATTTAAAAAGGGAAGTTTTATTAATTCTCTCTACGAGCCAAAAATAACGTTGCGTATCTTCTCACCCCACTAGCACCAAGGAATGTTCTTTCCTATCATGATCATTGAAAAAGATTTAAATATATTTATTCTAATGAAATAAATAATCGATAAAGAATTTTGCCCATCACTATTTGAACCCCCATAAACAAATACGAAATATTTAGATAGCCGATTTAGTTACATTTACTATCACAAAAGAGGCGGAGTAATGAACAAACTTACTAAATATGTTTTGTTTTTACTTTTTAAACCTAACAATCGAAACTTACTTGCCACTAAGCCAATATTGGCACGATGGAACGAGTTTTTTAACAGATAATTAAAACACAAATTTAAAAAAAACCTGTCAAACGTGTTTTGAAAATGGAATGGCTTACACGTATAGCATGATTAATGTTCTATCTATTAACAAAATGGAATACTCGGTGATGTATGAGCAATCACAGTAAGTAACTGTACTTTATGTAATCTTATTTCTCGCTGACTTTTAGAGTCTGGATCTCTTAAAAAAGTTAACATTGTACTTAAATATTGAACGAGCAGGCGAGGTTTCTCAATTTCTAGACTCCAATGTGATCTTTGCTCAAATGGGTGTGTGTGCAATGTCAGGATAAGGTCCTTCATTTTGTTTTCATGTGTAAATTATATAATGTTCAAGTTTAGTAGTCCTTGACGGTATTGTTTATTTCACAAATCGAACTTTACGGAACTATAACACCTGTTATGGTAATAACAGAAACATTTGCTACATATTATACATTATAAACACCCCATTAACGCTATGGTTAGGAACTTATTAAAATATAATATTAAATTAACATACGTTACATACATTTAACACTTAAATACCCCTGTCGCACCCCTTACGCTTCCTAATTTGAATGTCATTTGACAACAGTCAACACATTAAAAAAAGCGGCCAAGTGCAAGTCGGACTCGCCCATGAAGGGTTCCGCAGCAGCAAGTAACATTTTTTTTTATATTTGTTTTGATTGAATCAAAGGTAAATTGCAGTTTACGATTTATGACGTATTAAAAAAAACTACTTACTAGATTTCGTTCAAACCAATTTTAAGTGGAAGTTTGCATGGTAATGTACATGATATATTTTTTTTACATTTATCACTTTTTACCACTTTGGAAGTGTCTCTCGCGCAATCTATTCAGTTTAGAAAAAAATGATATTAGAAACCTCAATATCATTTTTGAAGACCTATCCATAGATACCCCACAGGCATGGGTTTGATGAAAAAAAAATTTTTGAGTTTCAGTTCTGTGTATGTCCCCCAAAATTTATTGTTTTTTCTTATTTTTGTGTGAAAATCTTAATGCGGTTCACAGAATACATCTACTTACCAAGTTTCAACATTATAGGTCTTTTAGTTTCGGAAAAAAGTGGCTGTGACATACGGACGGACAGACAGACAGACATGACGAATCTATAAGGGTTCCTTCCTTTGGCACGGAACCCGAAAAACCCTTATATATTTTTAAGCTGGAATACCAACAAGTTACCTTTGCCTTTTTATAAAAAAAGTTTCACAATAACAATTAAAAACAGCTCCTCCACATTTACGTTCTAAAACACCTTTTTAAAAATAAAATAATCGCTAAACCTTCGCCTTTTAAACATACAATGTTTTGTTTAAAAATTCTAACGGTAAACGAATCAGACTAAGTAGCAGTAGCTTGTATAATTTATTTTATTCTATGCTACGTAGATGTACTTAGCGCGGTAAATCTTGCGAACTGGAATACTCACAGGTAATTTATAACTCGTTCAGTAACGTCAAGTCGATGTACAAAATAGAATAAAGTAGCGTTCGGAAATGTTCTAGAATCCTTAGACTTAAACAGACCGACAGACGGACAGACAGACAAAAATGGTAAAAAGTTTTATTTTGATATATGTGCCATGTATACTAGGTATACATATATGCATTTATTATAAAGCTTTTATTTTAATACTACAAACAGACACTCCAATTTAATTTATTTGTTTAGACTAGCTGTGTTCTACGATTGTCCAACACATGCTTGTTGTTGTACTTTTACAACAACAGCGCAACTAGTCTAAAATACACAAGCCTAAGTTACTCCCTATATCATCAGCTATTTGCTAGTGAAAGTCACGTTAAAATCGGTCCAGCCGTTCCAGAGATTCGCAGTAACAAACAGACAGATAAACAAAAAACTTAACAATGTTTTTATATAAGTACCGCATATAGTGAAAAGCTGTTAATTAAATAAATGACAAACAGACACTTCAATTTCATTTATTTGTATTATTATCAATACATTATTATGAATTTTACCTCAAAAGTGCCCGGTTACGTTAAACACGTGCAATTTTTTTACACTATTATTCAACAACCCATTTGTTACCTTTCAATGTAATAATAGTATTATATTTTTTGTTCAAAAACATGTACCTACAAAAAGGCTAATTGCAAGTAGCAGTATTATATTACCCTCCCTCTTACATTTCGAATTAAAGTCATTGCATCCGACTGTACTAAGGTTTCTTTTATTTTGATCGAGGGCTTCAATTTAATTAACCGTTACTCAACACTTTTCAACAGAACTGTACTCATAAAGAAATACTCTGCGGTTGATGTTACTATTTTATTTTAAACCATAATTTAATAATCCTAGAGTATAAAATGCCTCGGGGATGAATTAGGGAAGGCCGGGGTAAATTTGCATACGTGTAAACCAGTTTGAGTTGTTTCCATTATAACACGATTTATAGGACTGGTAACAAAATTGTTAGCTTATGTTTTTTTTGTGATTTACATATTGTAGAAATAAACATTTTTACAGTTTTTATAAATATAATTAATATTCTAAGATTATAAAGGTTACAGATAAATGCAACGAGAGATGTGTGAAGAAGAATAAAGCTGTTAAGAAATAAACTATTACGTTAATTAAATGTTTACAACCGTTCATATATTGCATAAGCTTTTTATAGAACTTGAATAGAAATAAAAGAAAGTTATAACAATAAATAAATAATATTTAAAAATGGTCGCCGCGAATAGCGACTGAATCTCCATCAGTCACTTCTTCCACGCACGTGAAAATACACAGGCTGAGAAAGAGCTAATTCACATAAACACAATTTCTGTGCTTGAAGGTTTCTACGAGCCAGCTCCTGCCACGAGCTATATTAAGACCTTCGTATCCAAAAAACTTTTTGTTAATCCTTAGTAGTTTTTTTAAAGTATTCTTTATATTATTTGCAAGATAATACCTTACCTTACCGCACATAATTGTACATTAAACAGTACTAATACAGCATACAGATTCTGATCTAAGTTTTTATATATTCCACTACCGGTAATACCGTGATATAATGGACAAAGTGTATGCAGAGGCCGGCTGGTTCGCGTTCCCTTTGCTTGTGTATGGCTACTCCCCTTTTGTTGTCAGTGCGTGTACTCTTTGCTGGACATTCCTCTCGTTACAGTTCGCTCCTGGCCGTAATGCGACTATTGCCTTATTTCGTTTATTTTTATTACCGCCAATCGTTTTACTGTTACTGTCTTTCTGATAGTTTTATAGAGATTTGGATTAGATTCTTTCGAAATTGATGCATTTTAGTATAGACAATATCTATTACCTATTGTTTTACATGAATATCGGTATACCACTGTAAAATTATTTACAATATAATGTTACGAAACTAATATTTAACTTTATAATTGATCTTTCAAACTATCTCAACATAAATTGGTGATGAAATGTTATTAAAATTCTGTCATTAAAAAGATTGACAAATTGTTCAGTGCAGAGAACATTTTTATTTGGATTATAGTGGTCTTTAATCAGCCACACACTGGTGATAAGAAGTTGTATTCAAAAAAGTACAAATATATTGTTAATGATCTTTGATACCTTACCAAATACCCACTTAAATCACTTTCGAAAGAGCCTGAAAAGGCATTCATTAAATAGAAGCTATTTAACTTTGAATATACTAGTTACTGCCATATACTTGAACCTCCCCTTACTTCTTCTGAATCCTTAGTAACTCCCAATTACTCATCAATAGAAACAAAATACTCTATAAGCCTACAGTATTCAAAGCGCAGGTGGCTATAATCGACTCTAAAAACATACTATGGCTTTTCTCCTCAATTCAATTAAACTCGAATTAATAAATATTTTATAAAGACTTTTGTAATGCCGTAAGGCGACACCGGTCTAGTCAATACACTTAAATAAAATAGCGCGAAATAAGTACAAATGAGTTTTAGACTATACTAGCTGACCCGGCGAACTTCGTACCGCCATATTTACATATCTGTCTCACCTTCCCACAGGCAGTGTACAGTCGTGGACAAAAAAAAAAACACTTTTTACGTTATCTTTTATTTTTTTTCTTTCTAGCAAAAAAAGAATGAATGAAATCAGACTGTGTGTTATTGAATTACAACTAAGTACATATTTTGACTTTCATCCCCTCTCTCCAGGAAACCGTGATGAATTTCGGGATAAAAAGTATCCTATGTCCTACCTCGTAGTATGAACTCAAATCATGCCAAGTTTCATTTCAATCCGTTCAGTAGTTTCGACGTGATGCGCGACCAAGATATAGACAGACAGACGAACAGACAGACAGACGGACAGACAGACAGACAGACAAAAATGAAAAAAATTACAGTTTTGGGTTCAGTATCGATTATAGAGAGCCCTCCAAAAAAAATTTTCAAAATATCTTTAATGTACAGAATTGGACCTGTTACATTTTTATTATAAGTATAGATAATGTTTTTCAACAAATTCCACCAAGTGTCAACAATCAAGATTATTAATTTAAATAAAAAAGTTCTCAATTCAGATGTTTTTTAATGTATGTTCGGGCATATCTCCGTTATTTATAGACGGATTTGTAAAATTCTTCGTTTGTTCGAAAGGGGTTTATTTCGAAATGGTTCTATTTTAAATTCGTATAGATCTGAAAATAAGTTTCGAAGACAGACAATGAAACTCTTAAAAAAATTACTCAAATCCACCGCGATTGCTGTTATCGCATCCGCAGTATTGTTTGAAGTAGGTTCACTTTTTTTCAAAACAGTTTTTTTTTATTTTTAGTTTGTCTATAGACTAATACACTCTAAATATTAGATATGATATTACATAAAAGCAACTGTTTCTCATCTTCCTTCTATACTTCGTGCCTATTACCGGGAGCAAGTTTCAATGCATAAAATAAAAGGTGCCAGATTAGTGGCTGTACTGACCCGTACTACCAAGAGCATGGTAATGGAAGCTCAGTGCTATTTACGGGTACAAATTATACAGTAGGTCCAAGAGCTGCCGCAAATGAGTTTGCATATGTTGGTTAGTAATTTACTACTGGCATACGATGTACCTATCTGTAATGATTTTGGAACCGTGGGTTGGTAATATCTTGAGATGTATTGAGGAATGACTTGAGTTTCGTAGTGTGAAGCTAATGATTGTTAATGGTTTTGGCAGATAGTCTACGTGATATGAAAACTGTATTTTGTAGTTTATTACACTGCTAAAATTTATCTTACAAAACTGTTGAAAACAACAGGTGCAATTTATAAAATTACTAGTGATTGCCCGTGGCTCCGCCCGCGTATATGTCGATTATCGCGGCAAAAAGTAGCCTATGTGTTATTCTGATGTATAAGCTATATTACTGTAAAGTTTCATCCAAATCCGTTCAGTAGTTTTTGCGTAAAAGAGTAATAAACATCCATCCATCCATCCATACTTACAAACTTTCGCGTTTATAATACTAGTATAGATATTTCAAATGCCTCAATGGTAGCGTATGAGATTGCTAGCTTGAGGTCTCGGGTTCGGTTCCCGGGTCATACCAAATGTTTGTATTATGATCTGCAAATATTTATTTCGGAGTTTGGATGTTTTCTATGTACAATGTGTATATATTTAGAAAAAAGTAGGTATTTAAGTAATCATATCAGTTGTTTAGTATCCACGTATGGCGTTGTCTCAGATGTCCAAAATAATATAGGAATTTCATTAACTGGAATTCTTGTGGTTGGTATTAGCACAGAGATCTTCGACTGGTACTACTTGACGATCTTCTCAATCCGTGATCACACGGACAATACCTACAACAAAGTAAAACAGATTTCACTATTTCAACGTCAGGTCGAACCAATTACAAACTTCTAATTGTTACGGTCATATACAGGCAATTTGAACCACAGCAGTGCCCAACAGTGGACAAAAGCAATCTAGTTACCACTGTAGAATGTACATCCAAGGTTTAATCAACACACCGTAAAATTGCGTTCGCTTGTTCCAGCTCCTATGTTTATCACACAAAAGGTAGACCGCAATTTCATTTGAGTGATAGAGTTACCAATCTAGGAGTAGGCATGAGAAATCTAGTTATAAATGATTGTTATAAAATTATTATGTACAAGCTCGAGTTTAGTCCAAGTGTTGCAATTTGACTGCCTCGTTGGTCTCGCGGTTGGCGTGTGCGACTGCTGATCGTGAGGTCTCGGGATCGATTCCCGGGTCGGACTAAATGTTTGTGTTGGATTTCGAACGTCATTGTACTGGCAACATTTTGATTGTCTCTGGTTCGTGTTTGACGTTTTGACGTTTGAGGTGAATGTGAAATAGACCTCTCGTGAACAAGTCGAGTAATGGCGGGCGGTAATTTAATTTGATTGTGATACTCGCATAGCTTCCGCGTGAGATTGATTACACCGTGGGTTTTGTTAGGCTAACATACTTGTAGGCTCGCTGTATGCCAGCGTGAGACGATAGTGTAATAAAGAACTTGAAAGACGCGTGTTGAAACCGGCCGACGATTTATTTGTTATTGTGAAAATTAATTGATAGTAAGCCAACTGTATTGTCCATCGACCCGCGGTCTCTTTAGTGATAACCCGTATTGTGTTAGGTCGTGGACTCGCGAGTTTTGTAGGCGCGTTCCGCGTTAGCTGAAGCGAGTTGTTGTAATTCGAATACCTTGGAAGTTGTACAGCACTTTAGGAGTTTATGTTTGTGTGAAGAAGCAGAGCAGAGAAGATTCTACCCAAGAGATATCTCTTGGAACGCCGAGAAGAACAACATTGAAGCCACACACTCCAGTAAGTGCTTAATGATTTTAGTTTAGATTAAGAACACGGTGACATAGCCGTGGTTCAGCCTTCTTGCCAGTGGACATAGCTTAGTGATTGTATGCCTATCTATGGGCCATAGGTATTATAAACTTCATCAAGGTGATCGCTGCCTTGGCAAGAGGAATGAACAGTTTGTATGATCTAAAAATATTTGTTTCGGAGTTTGGGTGTTTTCTATGTATAATATCTATGTATAGTATGTATTTACAAAAAAAAAAGTATATATGTATTTGTACCAGCTGTCTAGTACCCATAACACAAGCTCTGCTTAGCGTGGGACTAGATGGCGTTGTGTGTTAGATGTCTACGCGCAGAAAATGAGTTGCCTGTGTCCTCTGATATTATACTACTGTTTAATTTTTACAAATAAAATGTTACATACTATTTCATACAGTTATATATTGACTGGCCCGTGATCTTCTACTTCAAGTAGTTCGTGACCCAGACCTGAGCCGCGGTGTTACCTGCGCTTATTGTTACAACAAAAACGGCTAAGAGACGCGGGGCGACGCTAGTCTGAAAAGAAGTAGCCTAAGTTACTTCTTATCAACTATCTGCCAGTGAAAGTCCCGTCAAAATCAGTCCAGTTGTTCCAAAAGCTGTTCGTTTGCAATAACAAACAGACACCTCAGTTTTATTTATTTGTATATATTGGACATATTTACGTATACTGCCTCGGTGGCGCGTATGTCTGTAGCGTATGCGACTGCTATGCTTGAGGTCTCGGGTTCGATTCCCGGGTCGGACCAAATGTTTGTATGATCTACAAATATTTGTTTCGGGGTTTGGGTGTTTTCTATGTATAATATGGATGTATTTACAAAAAAAAACTATATAGGTATTTATATCAGTTGTCTAGTACCCATAACATAAGCTCTGCTTAGCTTGGGACTAGATGGCGTTGTGTGTTAGATGTCCTTAATATTTAGCACTTGCTCTGTCTAGTTTTAGATCAAACTAGCGTCAGTAAAACCTATCAAGTTATTAATAACATCTCATTAGAAAGCCAAGGGTCTACAGTCCGTTTCTCAACTGTTTCACAAACTAAACAAATCCTCGTTTAACCGAGATGGGAGCAATATCAATTAAAACAATTAACTGATAGTATCATGAAGGACGGCCTCGCAGCCCGAGGCCCTAACTTACTTCCTTTTACTTGCGGTTGGCCACCCGACCGTGTAATACACTTTCCTTAGCGCACTGTAAGTTGTAACGCGGATTACGATATATTGTTTTATTCATGCTTCGGAACATATGCTTATGTAGGCTTCTTAGTTTAAAAAAATATGCTTAGTAGTATTGTTCCCGTGGTAAACATTTCAAACAAAACTGACGCGATTGCACAAAAAGGGTCAAGTGTGATTGTTACCTCGGGTTCAGTAGGTACCTAAGTTTAATGACGGTACTGTCTCTAAAACATCCAACGGCAAGACTACGTAGCCACAACGTTGTCTTGCCAGTCCCCAACCCTCACTCGGCCAGCGTGGGGATGTACGGCCTTAACTTAAGCTGTGACAGCGGTGACAGATTTCGTCCGATCTGTCTGACCAGAACTCGACGCTCGGACTCCCACGCAGGGTAGTCCTCCAGTGAGTGCTGGGCGGAATCCCGTTCGGACCCGCAGTGGTGGCAGTGTGTTGTAGCGTCTCGTCCTATTCGATTCAGAAACTCACCGAAGTCACCGAGCCCGGTGAGTATCTGAGTCAATCGATAGGTGACACAGTGGGTTCTCCTTATCCAAGCTTCAAAGCTCGGCAGAACGGCTCTGACAACGCGTTTTCTAGCACAGGCTGCGGTGGAACCTACAAACATACTTAGACTGCCAAAAATATTACTTAAATGAAATCATATATTCTGCAATTAGGTTACAAGAACACTTTTGCTAGTTAAAACTTTTTTTCAAGCAGATGAGTTCGGCCTTAGCTAAATGAAGTAGACCTGAAAAGAAAGGACAAAACAAACTCACGACTCTTCGTCTCTTTTAAGTCAAGGATAAATATATTAATTATTACATACTTTAAAACGAAATGGTTATACTTTTTGAATACCATTTTTCTTCTTCTTTGTTATACGCAGAGAACTTGTTCTATCTTCAGCATTCGTTTTCAATCCACAGTAAGTGATCCCTAAAATTCTAATACATTGAAATTGGTTTTTCAAGAAATGTTATTATGTAAACGAAACAGTTCGACCCTATTTTTGCTGGCTTTTGTTTTCATATTCAAATCGGAACGAACTACTAACTAAATAAAATACCTAAGGTATCAGTATTGTACCTAAATAAAATGTTCATAATATATGTAAAATGATAAAATATTTTTTGACAATTTACACACGATACTTGCTATATATGCACATTGGTGTTTTTATAATAAGCTAATACTTTTTTGAACTTGAACATGCATACAAAGAAAAGACATCATGTTAAAAGAGTCGATTATAGTCAATCCAATTCACAGGTAGTAGAGCCACGCTGATTTCAGCACGATTTCAGTCGGCCGGCTCGACCGGGGCGGTACTACCCTTGCACAGAAAATCAACGTAAAATGACCACGTTCGTGCTGTCGTGTTTCGTTGGTGAGTGCGAGACCGGGGGCCCAAATAGTCTGGGCAACAAGTTCCATACTTGTTGATCAGACTAAAAGATGCAGAAGCATCACTAGGCCGCATCACTGGTGTGGGTCGCCATGCATGCTGCATTGTCTGCATTAGCAATGAGTATGGTGACCACCACTCTTGGATTCTGCTTATGCTTTCCATCAGGCAGAGTAGAGTCATTTTGGCGCGCCATACATAAAAAAAAACAGACACGACTAAATATAGAAACTTATAGGTAATAGGTAACTAGGTAACGCATTTTCATCAAATGCAATTTACAGGAAAAAAATACAATAGAATTTTTCTTACACTTTCTACACAACTGTACAGTCTAGTCACTACATATTCCTATACACATTTTCAATGCTTATACAGCATCTCCTTCAAAGATCTTAACTTCCTATGTTTTGTTGTCTTCATTCCGTAATCAAAACTTTGTGACTTCTCTTTGTTTCATTGCTTTTACAAAGCTAAAGTTACACTTGAAAATATATAAGGCATACGGAATCTTCAAGTTCGAAAACAGTACTTATAACAAGCGATTATATATCTTATATCATAGCGTTAAGGCTCAACTTCGCTACTTCTTTATTCCGAAAAAAGTTCTTTGAGAAAAACTAGTAATATTGTCGTGTTTCTAGATGTCACTAAAATAATTTATAGTACTTCACCAAGTTTAGACCATCTCTACAATGTATTTAACTTTGTTCTGTATACAGACTGAATTGTCTCGCATTGCTATCGTAAACTAGATTCGAAGACTCATAGACTGACTTCTAAACTAGATTTTGTCCTGTCTTCAGTAAAAAACAACACCAATACGAATATAACTTTATCGTGCGTGTATTCCAGCTCTTGATGACGTCAGATGACCTCAGGCGGTCTCTTAATGACGTCATCAACATCACACGTCACGGTCTGGTGTAGAGAGCGAGTTGTTACAGTCCACCGGCCAACCATATACCACGCTACGTTTAACATACTGCCCCATTTATAATTACTTAACGACTATTGTAACAGTAATCGTAATGTGTAACTGTTTGTCAGGCGATATTTTACAGTGTAAAATTTACACCACACTACTGTATAATGTGTCTGCGGGGCAACACCCGGTATACTTGGTACCGGCTTGCGTGTCTCACCTTGTTGTATTTTTTTAATTCATGACTTTTTACTGCTTTTCATTTAGACTAATAAGCTTTTTGGAGTTTATCATTCGGAAGAATTATGCATCCATTATAATTATATATTTATCAATAACTGTCACTTTAGTCTAAAAAGAATTCAGGGTTGGCATTTTTTCAATTGATTTCATATCTTATTTCTAGCTATTTTATTAGACTGGTTTTTTTTAATATACAGGCACATTTTTATTGCTCAAAGTTGTAGTGAGAAAGTTTCTGTCAATGTTGGGCATTGTTGGCAAGGTATCTAATAATAATATGATAATCTGACGAGGTATCGGTAAAGGAGGAAGTTAAAAACCAAGCATTTATACGTCAGTCAATATTATCTGCTTCTTCTTACTAGCCTTTAATTCCCAATATTATTTGGGATCGGCTACTAGTTAAAATTATGCTTTAGCCATTTGGGAATAAGGTATTTTTTGGTTGGTTTTTATTGATAATTTACAGACATTATATTTTAATTATCTAACCGTGGATTAGGCGACCCTAGTAGTGCTTCTCGATCTTAACCGCTTCTCATTAATAACGAAATAAGAGATTCTACGATATATCACATCCAATATAAACATTTTCACCAAAAACTCAATCAGCTATCTCAAATAAAAATATACAGATACCCAATCCGCCATCAAGACAAATTGTAAGAAGTAGCTTTGCATTTGACCTGCGGCTGTTGATAAATTGCTTTCTGGGTAGATTCGTAACAAAAATGATTTAACTTTCCCCAAAGTTACAATGTAAACGGTGTCTGATAGACAGCGGTTAAAATATACCAATAAGTTTAAGTAAGTAGCGTCAGCAAAAAGGTTATTAGGTAAAAGAAATGTAGAACGGCGGAGGTAATGTTTTATTTGAGATGCACTTTTATCGGTTCACAAATAGAGACAGATACTGTATTTCCTCTACAGATATTTTATAATTAATTTCTTATCTCTGGTGCGTTATAGCTATACGAAAAAATGTCGTTTATATGTATATGCTAAAGGAGTAATTTATACTTACTTTACTTACCTTATGTAAGTAAATAAATGTCAAAACAGTACAAAAATATGATGAGAAAAAAAAACTGAACTCAAATAATAATAATATTACTTAGACAAAGTAAAAACGATAACTTTGAACATTCAACATAAATAACTTCAAGTATTTACATAAAGTAAGCCGATGTCATAAAATTCCACTGTTTTGTTGTTTATCGTGGCTATTTCTGAATAAAATCAATGATCATATGGAACCTAAGTTCTGTTAAAAAAACACTTAACAACAATCCAAATAAAATAAAAACCCATTTTAATTAACTTAAAAATTTATTATAACCTGTTTTGCCGACTCTCCTAACATAAATAAATATCCATACCATCCGAGGCTTCAAACTCAGATAGTCCGAAGAGGAAAATCTTTATGGAATAACTGTGGAAAATGAAATCACTTAATTAAATCCCTCGTACTGCGTTCATGGGCTTCGTTCTTATACAATTGAACAAACGTGTTCAATGACGTCACCGAGGAGGCTGTCTTGGTATACTGAAAGTAAAAGCGTTTGATTAGGATCACTCCGCCGTTTAATTGGCAACATTTGCGATAAAATTTAGAAGAAAAGTGGATTGTATGAGGATAATTACGTTGTATAATCTTATTCTGTTTTGGATTTAATAAAAGAAAGCTATAAGTGTAATCTTAAGTAAAATTGTATCTTAATGTTAATAGCACTTTGCTTAGTTTTTATTTATTAAAACAAAAAGGCCGACGTACTTAAGTCCAATGGTTGTTTTTTTTTTTCAAAAAGAATATTCAATGTTCTCTCTTGAAACGAGATCACGAAGAATATTATTAAAGACGTATTTTCATTAGCTATATTTTTATAAGTTTAATTCTTTCAATAATTTGATTTTGTTTGTTCAGCCATAATAAACAAATAAATAATAAATAAATATTTCGGACATCTAACACACAACGCTATCTAGTCCCAAGCTAAGCAAAACTTGTGTTATAGGTACTAGACAACTGATACAAATACATATATACTTCTTTTTTTGTAAATACATACATATTATACATAGAAAACACCCAAACTCCGAAACAAATATTTGTAGATCATACAAACATTTGGTCCGAACGGGAAACGAACCCAAGATCTCATGATCAGCAGTCGCACACGCCAACCGCGAGACCAACGAAGCAGAATAATATTAATATACTAAAGAGGTTGTATTTAATTAAGAATACTTACTTATTACTTTTCAGCAAAAGACCATTGATAGGTATTTTTTTGTAATCTGAGTCACCAAGAACTAAGTTTAATGCTTTTGTTAGAAACAGGGTCTCGTCAATTGTTGGTTAACTTAGCTTTAGTTTAGTTAGCCATGACGTTATAAGCGTTTCCAAATTATTTTCATATCTCTGTTGATTATGCATTCTCTTTCTACCTTGGCTACCACTTATCAAAGTTAGCCTGGCCCAAAACTTGGCTGTCAGGCAAGAGTTTAATGCCGGGCCGAAAGTGCGTAATCAAAAGCCAACTTTGTTTGATTATATTTCGTTCTACCAACAAATTTACAAAGAAACGCACTGAGAAAAGTTTTGTATCACTCAAATTATGTTGTAACTTTTTTTGGAGTTGTTTCATGAGTATTTTACTTGATGGGCGGTTTTCGTGTTCATTCAGTTTTAAGTTGACTGCGATTTTGAACACGTTTTTTTTTAATTTCACTAGAAACCTAATTAGTAATAGTTACCTAATAACACAAATAGATTTTGTGAGTAAATTCGTCGCAGAATTAGGTAGAGAGATCGTATGCTCTAAGTCACTTTTTAACTTTCATTTCTCATACCGAATCGAAGCTTTGTATGTTCAATATGTTCATGTAATTTGAATGAGTGTTATGATTTAGCAACTTGAGGTTGTTCCAATGACGGGTTCGAGAAGTTGATACTAAAAATCTTCGATAACTAACTGCTTTTGATGTTTTCAACATATAGCTATTGGCTTATTTTTATCCGTGATGTTTCCGGGTTTAAAAAAGATGTTTACCTATTTTGACTTAATTTTGACCCAGCTTTGCTAAGGAGGGAAGTGGTCTTATTATATTTCTAACTCCTCCAATTTTCTTCTGATTAATTTCGTTGCGGGTTCCAAGACAGTTAAATTTTTCCTGGGATTTCCCGAGTGTCATAACTCGGTGTGTTCGTGGGTCACTGCTGTTGATCCTGGTGTACAGGTGTACAGTGGTGGGCGTGTGGGCGGGATTAGTCCCATTATATTTGAAATAGATGGTCTGATGATGAAGCTAGTCCGCCACTAAATCGATCGATCGAATCGAATTTTTCAACTGTACATTTTTATTCTTATATTAGGTACCACGTCTTAATTAATTAGACTAGATAAACATGACTACTAACTTTATTCTTTTATGTTTCAGATCTGCCATTTCAACACGGGAATATAAAGGTAATAAAAAATTAATGTATTATTTGATACTAGCAAATACAGTAAGTGTCGAGGCTTGACACTCAGCTCGTGTTTAAAGAAAGCTGCCGTGTTTGTAAGACAAAGTTACCAAAGTTATAGTCACACAATTACTTTAAGCACCCAAACAGATGTAGTTAGCCTTCAAAACATCGCTGGAGACATGGAAACTTGGAGAGTAAAACGTATAGAGAGTACAGTTCTGGCGACAACTTCTGAAATCACACTCAACAATTTACTTGAGCAATTTAACAAACTTGTCTCGAAGTTGTACGAAATATACATTTCTACAAATGTACGGAGATCACTCGTTGCCATGTAAAGCACATAACTGTGTTTTATTTTATAAGTTTCTTCGTCCGTTTTAATTGTAGACACTAATTACTCTTCAAGAACAAATTGTGAAGTTTAGATCTTCTTGAGATAAATTATTCTACTAATTTTAAGTAGAATAACTGATTCTGTATAATTTCTCCTCTCGATTTTCGGCACTTGGTGGATTTTGTCAAAATACTGAATAAGATATTAACCTAACGTATTACACACCATTTGGCATTACGATATGGCTAATGCCATAAGGCGAAACCGGTCAGGTTAATTTTATTTTAATAGTAAAATAAAAGTACAAGTCAGTTTTATTTCAGGAATGTACACACATCAAAAGTGTCTAGGGATCAACATATATTTTTGCAATAACTTTTCTCCTGATTGATATTAATTAAAATTTTCTTTAAGGATTCATCAAATAAAGTGTTTTCGTTTGTCACAGTAACGATAAACCAAGTCACCTTTGCATTAATAAAGAAATTTGCCAGTTTCCTAATAAAAGGATTTTTGACATTTGAACCACTAACATTAAAGTTCGAAAAAAAGACTGAAACAACAGTTTTCTTTAAAATTTTATTAGGTAACTTAAACAATTAATAATCCGTGTTTCTACCGCGAACACTAACACAAGAACATCGGTTTGGCATACTCAAAATGAGTTCATCCAAACCACGCTGTGGAATGGCCGCCCATGTTCGTTGCAACAACAAAAAAAGGTCTTCTTGCGACTGGATACCCTCCATATTCGGCAGAGCTCTTCTCTGTAGCATATCCCATGCATGCTCAATCGGGTTCAAGTCTGGCGACTGAGCAGGCCAGGGCCAAAGCCACATCTCAATCTCAAGAAATCCGCATAAAAATGCTTGATCCCTAGACACTTTTGATGTGTGTATGTCACTAATTCTGCTTACAGTTTATCTGAACGGAGGAGATCTGATAGTGTAATATTATTTAAAAACCCGACCTAAATTGATTAAAAAAAAAACTGTCGAATTGAGAAACCTAACCCTTGTTTAAAGTCGTGTTTGAAAATCATAAACAAGTTTTTTGAATAAATGTTATAAACTTTATAGGCCTAATAAGCGTAATACGAAAGTGATCAAACAACAATTCTTCATCAAAATTCAATACGTGAACTCTACAACGCTTCCAAATATTGTCTTACGAGTATTTGAGTTTATTCAACATTCCATATTCTATTTCACTTTTACTTTTTATTTCATCGACACGATTCTATCTTTAATCTTCATACAAGCAAAGTTAAAATTGAAACTCCCAATTTCCTATCCAATTATCCAACGTACAACAAAGAAAATCGGGACATCATGTAATAATGTTAGCGTAACCCAATCCCCGTTAACTGATATGTGACTAATGAACCAGGCACGACCGGTTATCCGGGAATAAGACCGGATATACGGATATCTTCCAAAGTAGATTATCCCCGTTTCGCCGCCTAAGGATAAGAGTGCGTTTGGAGAATATCAGGTTTCTTGCGTCTCCTAGGTGTTTGATTTCTCTAATGCGATTTCGTTGTCAAAGTAAACTTGGGCTTCGGCTTGTAACCCCTATAAAATAAATAGAATTTGTATTACTAAGATACAATTTATAATTCTACTAAACATTGGTCCTTTAGGAAAATGCACGATTTTTTTTAAATGATCGGATTTCGTTTACTGTAATTGCATGTATTACACATATAAACCTTCCTCTTGAATTCTTCCATCTATTGCTGAAAACTACATTAAAATCACTTATACTCAACAAGTACTTTAAAAGATCTTAATGAACAGACAGTGGAAGCGACTTCATTTTATACTTTGTAAAGATGTAATTGACTATTCAATTCATGTAAGCAGATTATTTTACCTGACTGCGTCAGAAGGATGGTAATGTTTTTCGAGGGTTTGTATATATATGTGGGTATCTTCGATATTGGAGTTGACATTTGTTAATTACTCAGTATGTGGCAATAGAAAAATAGGCAGCAGTAAATTACAGTAACATATTTTTTAACTCTGAGAATATACATTTTATAAGGAAATTGATTGATTTTCGCCAATTGTTTTCTTTCTACAAACGTTTGCAAGAAGACCTTACAATTTGCCAATTTCGTTTCAGTCGGTTTTGAGAAACTTTTACCTGTTTGAAAAGAGTATAATTTAGAGCTTAATATTGAGTTGTTCCACGGCAGGGAGATTCGAATACTGCAACTGATGTTGTACCGCTACCATCCAGACCGGTTTCAGCAGATTTTAATAAAGTCTTCGCATTTTACGACATCAATCGTAAAAGTTCTGTAACGGTACACTACCAGTAGAATGTATTTTACGATACAGCTTCTTCAATCAGATATACTTTATTAAGACATTGCTTATTTTGATAATGTTATTAAATGTTGTTAATCCACGTTTATGCATAGTTTGATGATTGGTTTAACTAAATCTCTTCATTTAACTTCCAAATTGAGATTCGTTTTAAGTAAACTTAATCTTATTTTATTACTAATTAGCATAAATTAACCGCAAATCACTTTCAGCTCGAATTGGAAAAAACTTTGATATCCATAATTAGTACCTATGTATTATAAATTCGAAAATACCTGTCTGTTATTTTACGGGTAAACCGATGCACCGATATCAATGAAATTTGTCATGAAGTCTCTTTACCGTGATAATCTATAATACGAGGATAAACTAAAGTCATAATAAGTCTTCGAAATATTTGACTGCACGGATGGCATAATGATTAACGGTGGGTTCAATCCTTTTTAGGGTTCCGTGCCAAAGGCAAAAAACGGAACCCTTATAGATTCGTCATGTCTGTCACAGCCACTTTATTCCGGAACTATAAGAGCTATACTGTTGAAACTTGGTAAGTATATGTATTCTGTGAACCGCATTAACATTTTTACACGAAAATAAAAAAAAAAAACAATAAATTTTTGGGGACCCCATACTTAGAACAGAAACTCAAAAAAAATTTTTTCATCAAACGTGTTATGGATAGGTCTTCAAAAATGATATTGAGGTTTCTAATATCATTTTTTTCTAAACTGAATAGTTTGCGCAAGAGACACTTCCAAAGTGGTAAAATGTGTGTAACTTCTAAAATAAGATAATGATAAAACTAAAAAAAATATATGATGTACATTACTATGCAAACTTCCACCGAAAATTGGTTTGAACGAGATCTAGTAAGTAGTTTTTTTTTTAATATTCATAAATGGTAAACCGCAAAAAAAAAACACTATTAGTAAAACATCGATCTAAGTTACAACGAACGACAAGAACGTTTATATTATGTTACTTGCTGCTTCGGAACCCTTCATGGGCGAGTCCGACTCGCACTTTGCCGCTTTTTAGGGTTCCGTGCCAAAGGAAGGAACCCTTATAGATTCGTTATGTCTGTCTGTCTGTCCGTCTGTCCGTCCGTATGTCACAGCCACTTTTTCCGGAACTATAAGAGCTATACTGTTGAAACTTGGTAAGTATATGCATTCTTTGAACCGCATTAAGATTTTTACACGAAAATAAAAAAAAAAACAATAAATTTTGGGGGACCCCATACTTAGAACTAAAACTCAAAAAAAAAAAAAACATCAAACCCATACGTGTTATGGATAGGTCTTCAAAAATTATATTGAGGTTTCTAATATATTTTTTTTCTAAACTGAATAGTTTGCGCAAGAGACACTTCCAAAGTGGTAAAATGTGTGTAACTTCTAAAATAAGAGAATGATAAAACTAAAAAAAATATATGATGTACATTATCATGCAAACTTCCACTTAAAATTGGTTTGATGGAAATCTAGTAAGTAGTTTTTTTTTATACGTCATAAATCGTAAACTGCAATTTACCTTTGATTCAATCAAAACAAATATTAAAAAAAAATGTTACTTGCTGCTGCGGAACCCTTCATGGGCGAGTCCGACTCGCACTTGGCCGATTTTTTTTTGTTATAACGTCACACATCTAACTTCATACACGCCTCACAAAGGGACAATACTTTGTGAACTCACAACTTGTTGGTCTTCATATTTTTATGTATGTTTGTAAGTTCCGCTCGACTCAGGATATAATTCTAGTGAGGCAGTTTAATAGAAAAAACATATAAAGAAATGGTGCGCTTTGAAATTTGATTAACGCATGAAAAGTAACGAAGCTGTAATAAAAATTTTAAGCATCTAATATAAACAAGGGAATATACTGCTTCATACTAAAGACTAACAAAGTCCTATAAACACTTTACATCGATCAGTATTTTATGGTACTCTGGCCATATCCCCCTAACCATCAGACTAGTGAAATCGATCGTAGTACTGTCTGCCATCTAACTTCTAGGGAATTCAAACTCTTTCCCTATTTGAGAAGAATTCTGCTATAAGTTATCTCCTTAGAAATTATTTTCGAATGATTGACCAAAAACAGGGTTTCTTTAATGAACGTTTAACACGACCTCTACTTACTCACAAACGTCTGACGGGTTTTCCCCGTGATGTAAGTGTGCCGAAGCATTCTTTGTTTGAAAATCGATTCTTTCGTCAAGAATTCATTCATTCACACTAAAGCTTATAGAAGGGATAGTCAAATTTTTTATCTGTGTCCTTTCAGTTCCCAGGAGCGGGGTAACTCGAGTTTTATACACATTGGGTAGGTATACGGTCGTCTGTCCTGACATAATTCAAATTAAGCCTCATGACAGGAGGGTCGTGTACAAAAGTACTTTTGTCCACGGTTGGAACCTGGTAGGGTAGAAAGCATTTAGGGGTGGCGCTATATTTGTATATTTTATCTTTTTATTCTATTGCCTTCTTAGAATGTCAAGTATTGACTGTCACAAGGAGTCTGTTTGACGAATAATTGTATTTTATAGCATTTCTGTAATATATGTATTAATTTATTTATTTTTTAAACGTAATGGTTTGAATTAATTTTGACACCATTATCGCATTATGTCTGCAATTCGACCAGCTTGTTTGCGTACTGTGATCATGACTTCTAATCGAGAGGAACTGAGTTTGATTTCCAACTAGACAAATAAGAGTTTGATAAAACGATATTTTTTTCTGTATCTAGTTGTAATTTATCTATGATATGTATGTCAGTCTGGTTATCATAGTCTTTAGGTTTGGGATCAAACAGCCGTGTGTGAGACCTGACATTTGTGAAGTTATCTATAACTTCACAAATAAAATGTCACATTCAAAAGGCGAATAATTCTATTGTAATCGCAACGAACGTGGACATTATATATGTATATGTATTGTTTTATTTTTACAACAAAAAGTAAAAACAATGAAGAGGTCTCGAAAACCGGTGAACTGAGTACACAATTTGCACCCCATCTATCTTATTCCGTGGGGGGCTCTTTTGGTAGATTGCATGCGTGACCAGACGATACATTTGCATGTTAAACATCCATGAATACATTAGCAATGCAATGATTTAATTGATGTTTTCTTTGAGGACGCGCTGAATGTGATGCTTACTTGATATATCTAAAGTTTTTGTTAGTTCAACTTCGATAGTTGTTCCTTTGCTAGTCGTCATTTTATATGCAATAGTATTTTTAAGTAATTATTTAGATGCATCGAAGTTTAAGATGTTCTTAAGCCATGATTTTATAACCAAGAAATGGATGGCCTTCTTCTAAAATAGTCAATAAAGATATTGTGGCTATATTCTCATTTCACATTTTTATTCCATTACGCATGTAGCTATAATTAACAGTGATATAAAACATAACTTTTAGGAACATACAAATAATATTAATTATAGTTTTATTGCATAAACTTAACTTTACGATAAGGAATTTACAGTTATTCTATTTACAGTAGCAAAAAAATTAATAAATATAATAACTGGTATGGTAGACAACTAAATGAAACTCCTGATCCTGAAACTAGGATTTCCTGTATTTTGAGAATCAGTAAATAAAACATGTTCATGTAGTACATTTGGTCTCTATTGAACCCAGTATTTTAAGCAGTGGGAATACTAATCCACGTATTATGTTATTCATGTAAAGTTACGTTACTAACAACCTACATCCTACTAATATTATAAACGCGAAAGTTTGTAAGTATGGATGGATGGATAGATGTTTGTTACTCTTTCACGCAAAAAGTACTGAACGGATTTGGATGAAACTTTACAGCAATATAGATTATACATCAGAATAAAACATAGGCTACTATTTGCTACGATAATCGACATATACGCGGGTGGAGCCGCGGGCAACAACTAGTATATTTTTTTTTTTAAGTAATATCTAGCCATTACCTCTATCAACTTAATTTAAAACATTAATTCTATGACTTGTAGGTAATTATTTCATTCAGATCCAACGGTGAAGCCTGATATAATTGCTGTATAAGATTTTATCTACTGACACTGCCTCTTAATTCAGTCAGAAATATATCTTAACCAATATAATTAGACCCCAGTGCAAGTTATTAGTTCGTACTCCCTCATTTCATCATTCCATGTCTCGGTCACGACAGCGGTCGGGCATGCATCCGACGTGTCGCCTATTGAATAGATTATACACGACTATCTTTAGCCTACGGTGTTCTCACATTGTAATTAATATGGTTCCTCGTATACCTTGAGGTTCATTTGCGGTGCCCAGCTTATATGAATTATTACTGATTTAAATACTTTCGGAGAAGTTCGGGTTGCATTTAGCTAAAGTAAAATAGCTAATTAGTGAAATAATCTATATGAAATACGTTACTATTATAGAAAGCTGTATCCAAATATACTAGCAAATATTAATTCAGCCTCCCGGCGCCCTACCTTAAATAACAATGCCTGGATATCCAGAATCTGCCAGAACTCGTAAATAGTGAAGCGTATCTGTATATTGCCACGTACAACGGTAGATATGTCATAAATATTAGGCCCCTACAATACAGTTTAATCTGTCCCGACATTGTTCTCGTTAATACAGGGCCATGAACAGACTTATTTAGGTATAATACAATTTTCAGGATTAAAACTGGTGACTGGCTTAACCTATATCATCTGTCTAAATAATTACCTTCTCCTTTTACCAGCCTGAATATATTAAATATATTGCTTTTGGGCAATATATTTCAGACATAAAAAAAAATGATACAGAAAATTAAAAATTGTGGATGTAAAAATATATTTACACGTGGGTGGAATTTGTGTAAAGAAGTATTTACAATGTCTGTTTGTACTTTATTAATCGTTCTTATGAATTTGGGTGAAAATTTTACTATTTACCCGACTGCGTCAGAAGGAGGGTAATGTTTTTCGAGCGTTTATATGTATGTGGGTATGTATGTCCATTTGTTTGGCACGCACTACAGCCCAAACGGCTGGACGGTTTTTGACATACCTATGCGGTGTCGTTGAATTCATCGGGATCGTGGTAGTGACTTATGTATTTTCAAAATGGCGCCCGCAAATGGGAAAAAAGGCGGGAGTATTCTTTTAGTATACTAATACCTTAGCGAATAATTTAAACTTATTGCACCAAAAGTTCCAAAATATGTTTCCTTTATACAAAGAAAAAGAGTAAAGTACTTCAAAGAGATCGGATTATACACTGAACGTGATATGGGTCTTCCTTCGACATTGTAAAATAAAAAACTTCTTTCATAAATCGTTTTAAAAAACTTCGATCTCATTCATGAAAGTTATTAAACTTTAAGCAACGGTTCTGTGTTATTTTCAAGTTTAAAGCAATAATTTTATAGTTGAAAATAATACAGAAACGTTACTCAAAGTAAAATTTTATGAAGCAACCTTACGCTTATATTGTGAATCTTAGTTCTATTATCAAGAAAACACTACCACGTACTACAGAATAAAACCATTCAAAAATTTAGAGTCTTCAGAAAGAAATACAATGCTATTTCTAAAATGTAATCTACACAAAAATGTGCCTTAATATTACATGAGATAACAAATATTCAACACACATTTAATGAAGCTACACAACATTTTATATCTAATCCAATCATGTTGCGAGACCTGACATCCAATTAAAACGTTTGATGACAAATCATTAATACCCCGGCGTAAATAAGAGAAGGAGTCACGACATTGATGGCCATGAATTATGCATGAACCGTGCGCTTCGGTGTGTAGAAGCAGATTTCAGTTTGAGGGATAAAGTAGGTATGCCGAGCTTGGGGTGAAATCACACTGGAGATTCGCGAGGTTGTATATCTGTTAATGCGGTGGTAATGATCTTAACAGTACTTGTCAAAAATTATGACTCAATTATAGGTTTTTTTTATTTTCTCATCTTTACTATGGAAACGAGTGGACGCAACAGCTGATGAAAAGTGACTACTATCGGCTGTCACAAGCATCGAAATTAACTCAAACACGTATTAGTAATCATGCCACATAATGCCGAAACATAGAGTCAAAATCCAAAATCGAAATAGCAAAAAAAAAGTATAAATCGGAATATTTAAGGCTAACAAGCTCAGAAAATCCTTACTGCGCCTTTATTTTCCGCTTGTCACATGCCAGAGTGGTTCGTTGACGAAGCAATTTTAATTAACAGATTGCGAACTGATGTCCAAACTCAAGTATTCCCATTTTTTTTCCTTTTAGTGGAATTCTGTTTTCACTCGAGAGGCTTTTCCTTGATTACACGCGCTATTCTCAGCTGGATTGAAGCGACGAATTTTTACCGTTTAAGCTTAAAAATACGTAAATATTTACATACTTTTTGGCTCCGTGCTGTTTTTAAGATGCTCTAAATTTGAAAGTATTCCAATCCCTTGATAATTCAAGTATTGAATCTTGATGAAGAAATTGCACTCGAACGTCAAAATTGAGGCTCAGATAATCATAATAATGGGCTGTAAGCGATATCACAGTTATTACTTATTATTATACCTCGGAATTTCAGTTGGTATAATTAATAGACAAAATTGGCTTACTATTCGTCACCCATAACCCTTAATTAGGACACGTCTCCGAGGTTACACGACTTAAAGTTCAAAAGGTATTGTACAAATCAATCCTACAAACATCTTCCTTACCAATTATGTGGTACCACTAATACTACAGCTTACAGCCTTAACCTTGGAGGGATATTAATAGTCGCCGGCAGTATACGTCATTCCATAGCACATCTAATTAATCAGGACCCTTTTCATGATCCAGATTAGTCTTTCTCTGTCACACATGTGATATAGAGCGGAGCAGTTAACAATTGAATTCAATTTATCACAAACAGCTTTGAGTTAGGACTTTTTTTTATGTATGGACCTGCCAAAATGACTATACTCTGCCTGATGGAAAGCACAAGTAGAATCCAAGAGTGGTGGTCATCATACTTATTGCGAATGCAATTCACCATGGTGACCCACACCATGGCGGCCTAGTGATGCTTCTGCTTCATCAGGCTTCTGGTCTCGCACTCACCAACGAAACACAACAGCACGGTCGCTGTCATTTTACGTTGATCTTTTGTGCGAGGGTAGTACCGCCCCGGTCGAGCCGGCCCGTTCGTGCTGAAATCAGCGTGGCTCTACTACCTTATGCTTATCTTACTTATCTTATATATACTTATGTTATTTTTGCTTGTAGTGCTTTTGCTTGGAGACCTTAAAGTACTTACAGGTGATCTGAAGTGTTTTAATTCTAAGTAAGATAACCAGTTTTATTTTCTGGTAAATTTTCTTTAAACGAATCCTAGTTAGATCGATTTATCTCACCCGAGACAACCTGCATACTAAATTTAATGAAAATCGTTGAAGCCGTTTCCGAGATTCAGTTTTTTTGATGGAACATGGGGTAAACAAGCAGACGTATCACCTGATGGTAAGTAACCGGCATCCTCACTCACTCTGTGAAACACAGCGCAAGCGCTATTCCATACCATATGAATTACTCGTTTTTAGGTATTAGGATACATAACACAGTTTTTTAATTGAGCCCTTTTCTTGGAAAATCTAAAGTATTAATTTAAATACACAGTAAATGTAAAAAAATGGAAACCTATACAAAACTTTTTCAACAAATTTAAGAACTTTCTTCGAGCTAAAACTTGTAACACCCAAACCTGTCAGGAGGTTCGCAAGTCGCAACCAATGGCCCACCTAGGCGGCAGGTCCAACCATGCAGATCACATGTTGCAACCATCAACCGACCTAGGAGGCGGGTTCGACCTTGCAGTCCCCTAACCTGAACAGGGGGTGCTACCACCGGCACGACCCAGTCAGTCAGAAGAGCAAAAGTCCCAGGGCGCCGTTCAACAAATAAATATACATAATCACTAATCATAATAGAAATACTAAAAAAGATAACTAATAGTGTGTGTGGGTAGGTCCCTATTAGGTCACTTCAGATAAAACAAAACTAGACATATTCACATTATATATTAATCAACAATATCACAATATCTTACAATATACATTATATACAACTTAAAACTAATACTTAAAATTAATAGTGGTTAATTACACTAATACATAAAAAAATAATAAGGTACGTGACCTTTCCTCCAGCACGTCAGCTGGCCTAACCTGCGGTCAGGCCATCCTCCGCCCGCCCGCAGCCACATCACAGGCTCCTTTTTCACAAGCTAAACCACATTCGTGGCATCTTCAACATAATATGATTGTGCAGTAGTATTCTGCACTAACCATCGAGCCGTAACCTTCAACCCTAAGAAAGAATGGAATCCCTCAGTATTGTTTAAGAAATGAAAACGACTAACACAATAAATAACATTTTTTTCACTTACCGCTTCACACGGGATGATTTCACAAAATATATTAATACTATCAACGAATGACTATAAATAACTGTTTCTCGATCAGATCAGGAAAGAAAAGGGCTCCCAAATTGGAAGAATCTCCTTTTATATTCCTTCCATCGACTGTTCGAGAACTTTTCCTACTTTCTGCTTTCTCCCCCCACAGCTAAAAGTAACATTTAATCTTTCGTCCTGAAGTGGTTCCTTAAATCGTTCAAAAACCTAAATCAATCGGATTTATATATTGTCTAATTTACTGCCATCTCTCGTACAATCAGTGAACTAACATTGAAGTTCCTTACAGAGCCTGACTACACTCTGCGATCACAGAGGTCTCTACTAGTAAAAAAAAATAATTCTAATTTTGAAATTACGGTGTTACAAACTTAAGACAATAAATATAAGGAATAGTAACTTTGGCCTGGGGCTCCGCTCGCGTGTATATCTAGTAAGTATATCGACTTTCGCTATAAAGAAGTAGCCTATGTCCTTCCTCAAGAATCAAAGTATCTCCACGCAAAATTTCACTGAAATCGGTGCAGCGGTTTAGCCGTGAAAGCGGGACAGACAGAAACCTTTTCGCTCATACAATAAATACATCGAAACATCTCATGCGAAAACGTCACAATTTCTACAGAGAGCTTACAAGCAAGTAGAAATTGTGACGTTTTCGCTAAAAGCTACTTCTCAGTAAAAATCAATACACATTGAGTTTTCTAATAAGGAGCTCTTTACAATGTATGGGATTAGTTTCCTTTCATCAAACTGGTTAAACAACTATTAAACGGAATGTAATAAATCTCCATGTGATTTACACGCGTCATATAAACGCTTCATTATGAAAGTTATCTAGACAGGTCAGCTTACACTGGTAAAGTGGTAAAATAACTTGTTAGGAAGTTTTTTGGTTAACATAATAGAAGTGTAAGGATTATTTAAGCAGCCTATTACTGAATAACTGACCCACGCAATCTCGTTTGCGTCTCATACTGCCTGTAGCGTGAAATTATTTGTTTGCCACAATAAGGTTATAGTGAACCATCTTTAAAAGATAGACATATGCTGTCGTGGATTTTTTTAGAACTTTTAAAAGAGAATAGTTATTACATACACATTGCATTCGTTGCGTCAATACAAGCAATATTCTTTACCTACTTTGTATCTGGCTTTCTTTCTTTGTATTATACCTCCAATTTAATATTCTAGGGCCATAGTTTCACCCGAATTGCTTTTCACAGTTTTGGATATGAGACTAAGGCCTCCTACACACCATGTCCGGGCTGAATAATTCCTCTGCGGCCTCATGCTGGCAGTATATCTGCGCTGTCTAAACCCGCCCCGGTCAGGGCGACGGCATGGTATGTTGGCGTTTTAAAATAATACCAGTTAAAAAAAGTCGGCATTTAACTCGGCTCGGTATACCCTTTATTTACCGTTAAGGAGCTGTACCTTACATCATCAGCTCATCATCATAAAATTATGACTACCAGACGCAAATATCGGTGTAACTTCAGAAAATATACGAAAAACATGGTATGTGCCTAAAAAAAATGAGGGTTTCCCCTCGATTCCTCTGGGACCCCATCATCAGATCCTGATATGGTGGCAATGGGACCACCTCGGGAGCATACCCTTTTGAATACAAAAATAATTTTCAAAATGAGTCCACAATTGGCGGAGTAATCGGAGAACATACATTAAAAAAAAAATGGGTTAAAAAAACATACAGTAGAACATAGAACCTCCTCCTTTTTGGAAGTCGGTTAAAATTCAGTTTTTATGCTATAACATAAGTAAAATTATAATTTCATTAACATTAAGGGTGTCTGGCAAGGGGTTGCCACTATGTTAAGTGTCTGGCAATGAATAACGTGATTTTTAATAATATTCTGAAGGTACTACCAAAAAATCGCGCTTTATTATTTGACGAATTTAGATCGATATTTTACACACCTTTGGTACCGTTTACCTGCCAAAGCCACGGTAACCCAAACTTCATAATGGTCCATCGTTTTTACCTATGTTGGGAGCATGCGCTGACAAACTTTCAGCTTTTATAAAATAACGAAGGTCTGGGGTTCACGGGCTCTTGCTCCATTAAAGCCGTCATACACGTTCAAAAAATGAGAAAGAAACAATAGAACATGCCAACCTAACCCTATTTCATACATCTGGAACGCATGGAAGAAAGAGCACGCATGGAGTTGGGTTCTTGAAAGAAGAAAAAAAAAAAGTTTAGGAGAGGCCTACACCGCGCAGGCGACTACTACAAATAAAGTTTTACTCACAAATAAAGTTAATTTAAGAATGCATGTAAACATTCACCCATATTTATATTGTTAAAACCTATACGTGTTATGCAAAAACTTGTAGTAGAGAATAAAGGCTATTTATTTAATTATTACACGTTCAAATATACTTGCGTAAATCCAGACTGTTTTGTCTGTCTGTCACAACGTGCGTGACAGAGACAGACAGACGGACTTGCGCAAGTATACTTGAACGTGTGTGTCAGCATAAAGCTAATTTATGTCTCATAATATTTATTGCATTTTACTCTCAATCAATCGTGACGATTGGTTGAGAGGAGGAGGAGAGTTATTTTGCTTTATTCGAGACAAGCTGTAGCCGCAGGAGAATGTCTATAGCATTTAATAACAGGTCGATCTATTGAAAACCCAGTAATGGTATACTGCGATAAACTATGTGAGTAAACTTGAAAATAGTGCCCTTCATTCGAACTGGTCAACTATGGTAAAAAAATCTAATTTTAGTAATTTTCTTTGCTACATTTTAACCGCTCAACCATTTTTTTCAATGTGCTCATCCAAAAGCTTTAATTTCATATACCATCATATAGAAAAATATAACTTCTTGTTTACTGTAATTTTGATTAATACTCCACACGAGCACATTTGGTAACTAGATTAAAGATTAGGATCGAATGAGCATCTCAAATGAATTGCTCGCAAATTTTAGAATTCTCCAACCTTCGGTTATTGCATATGCTAAATATTATTGAAATATAATGTGAGCAAAATTTCAATCTCAAACATATATTCTACTGAAAATCCTGAAATACCTTCAAACGTCCATGTCAACGATTTTAATAGACAGATGATAGACTGAGATCCGTAAGTCTGCCGTAAACGTAGCAGAGGCGTTAGTTCCTATAAACTTTAAACGAGTCTGGGAAGGTCTTAGACCTCTCAAATTTGTCTGGCTGATTTGAAAATATTTTAAAATATTATACTTAAAATAATGATATTATATAAAATTCAGGCTTCCTAAAATGACGTAAGTTAGCATGGTTTTTTTCCACCTTTGATACCTGCTAACTGTAAAACGGCCCCGCTTTCAGCTTAGCGAGTATCTATTCCTTTCTGAGAATATGTTAGACTACCGATCCTAAAACTTTCATCTCTCCTAAAATGACGTAAGTCTGGGCTGACTGGGATCTTGGACTATGAAGGCTAGACCTGTCTTAATGTTATAACGGGAATATGCATCCTGTGTCGTTGAGAACTTTAGAAACATACATGCACGGACATAAAGAACACCTTTTTTTTTTAACGTGTGGAAATCCCCTCGGACCGTCACCCCACCGGGGCTTGCGGCGGGGCGGTGTGTCGGACTCGAACCGACTAAAATACACGGTGTGCCACTCTGCGCCTGAGACGGGAGGGACCCGGGAACTGCTGTTATTAACACATCCAGATCACATAAAGAACACCTACGGCAACCATTTGTGGATCACACAAAGTGTTGTCCCATGTGGGATTCAAACCCACAACACTTGGCGCAGTAATAAGCGGCGTGGCGACTGCGTAAACCACTAGGCCAAAACGTGCATTGTAAGCAAAATTGGATCGTGCGCCTAGGTTTTATTTTACATAACTTATACAAACACTGCCTTTTATAACATAAACTATCTATAATATTGCTGAGCGTCTATGTTATTGGTTCGGCAATATTTCAACCTTTATCTAAACAATTTGTGACACAATCCTATGGAACAATATCCTTGGGATGCTTTTAGAACGCTTCGGAACGTTTTCGAATTGTCCGCTGAAGTTATTGAACTTGTGAAATATTACGATGGTTCCGTTTTCTACCTCAGCAACTACCCTTTTTATTTAGAGGATTTTGTTGAGATTACTTTTTCGATTTTACTTTTGTTTGAATAAGTAGGAATGAGAATATTAAAAGAATTTCATATTCTTAATACAAATTTGCGGGCAGCACCGATTGTTGTGGAGAATCTTGGTGGAGACGTGATAATGATGATGATGAATATTCTACTAATTTTAAGTAGAATAACTGATTCTGTATAATTTCTCCTCTCGATTTTCGGCACTTGGTGGATTTTGTCATTTTGTAAATTATTCTACTAATTTTAAGTAGAATAACTGATTCTGTATAATTTCTCCTCTCGATTTTCGGCACTTGGTGGATTTTGTCAAAATACTGAATAAGATATTAACCTAACGTATTACACACCATTTGGCATTACGATATGGCTAATGCCATAAGGCGAAACCGGTCAGGTTAATTTTCAATAGTCAATAAAGATATTGTGGCTTTCTCATTTCACATTTTTATTCCATTACGCATGTAGCTATAATTAACAGTGATATAAAACATAACTTTTAGGAACATACAAATAATATTAATTATGGTTTTATTGCATAAACTTAACTTTACGATAAGGAATTTACAGTTATTCTATTTACAGTAGCAAAAAAATTAATAAATAATAACTAATAATAACTGGTATGGTAGACAACTAAATGAAACTCCTGATCCTGAAACTAGGATTTCCTGTATTTTGAGAATCAGTAAATAAAACATGTTCATGTAGTACATTTGGTCTCTATTGAACCCAGTATTTTAAGCAGTGGGAATACTAATCCACGTATTATGTTATTCATGTAAAGTTACGTTACTAACAACCTACATCCTACTAATATTATAAACGCGAAAGTTTGTAAGTATGGATGGATGGATAGATGTTTGTTACTCTTTCACGCAAAAACTACTGAACGGATTTGGATGAAACTTTACAGCAATATAGATTATACATCAGAATAAAACATAGGCTACTATTTGCTACGATAATCGACATATACGCGGGTGGAGCCGCGGGCAACAACTAGTATTTTTTTTTTTTAAGTAATATCTAGCCATTACCTCTATCAACTTAATTTAAAACATTAATTCTATGACTTGTAGGTAATTATTTCATTCAGATCCAACGGTGAAGCCTGATATAATTGCTGTATAAGATTTTATCTACTGACACTGCCTCTTAATTCAGTCAGAAATATATCTTAACCAATATAATTAGACCCCAGTGCAAGTTATTATTTCGTACTCCCTCATTTCATCATTCCATGTCTCGGTCACGACAGCGGTCGGGCATGCATCCGACGTGTCGCCTATTGAATAGATTATACACGACTATCTTTAGCCTACGGTGTTCTCACATTGTAATTAATATGGTTCCTCGTATACCTTGAGGTTCATTTGCGGTGCCCAGCTTATATAAATTATTACTGATTTAAATACTTTCGGAGAAGTTCGGGTTGCATTTAGCTAAAGTAAAATAGCTAATTAGTGAAATAATCTATATGAAATACGTTACTATTATAGAAAGCTGTATCCAAATATACTAGCAAATATTAATTCAGCCTCCCGGCGCCCTACCTTAAATAACAATGCCTGGATATCCAGAATCTGCCAGAACTCGTAAATAGTGAAGCGTATCTGTATATTGCCACGTACAACGGTAGATATGTCATAAATATTAGGCCCCTACAATACAGTTTAATCTGTCCCGACATTGTTCTCGTTAATACAGGGCCATGAACAGACTTATTTAGGTATAATACAATTTTCAGGATTTAAACTGGTGACTGGCTTAACCTATATCATCTGTCTAAATAATTACCTTCTCCTTTTACCAGCCTGAATATATTAAATATATTGCTTTTGGGCAATATCTTTCAGACATAAAAAAAAATGATACAGAAAATTAAAAATTGTGGATGTAAAAATATATTTACACGTGGGTGGAATTTGTGTAAAGAAGTATTTACAATGTCTGTTTGTACTTTATTAATCGTTCTTATGAATTTGGGTGAAAATTTTACTATTTACCCGACTGCGTCAGAAGGAGGGTAATGTTTTTCGAGCGTTTATATGTATGTGGGTATGTATGTCCATTTCTTTGGCACGCACTACAGCCCAAACGGCTGGACGGTTTTTGACATACCTATGCGGTGTCGTTGAATTCATCGGGATCGTGGTAGTGACTTATGTATTTTCAAAATGGCGCCCGCAAATGGGAAAAAAGGCGGGAGTATTCTTTTAGTATACTAATACCTTAGCGAATAATTTAAACTTATTGCACCAAAAGTTCCAAAATATGTTTCCTTTATACAAAGAAAAAGAGTAAAGTACTTCAAAGAGATCGGATTATACACTGAACGTGATATGGGTCTTCCTTCGACATTGTAAAATAAAAAACTTCTTTCAAAAATCGTTTTAAAAAACTTCGATCTCATTCATGAAAGTTATTAAACTTTAAGCAACGGTTCTGTGGTATTTTCAAGTTTAAAGCAATAATTTTATAGTTGAAAATAATACAGAAACGTTACTCAAAGTAAAATTTTATGAAGCAACCTTACGCTTATATTGTGAATCTTAGTTCTATTATCAAGAAAACACAACCACGTACTACAGAATAAAACCATTCAAAAATTTAGAGTCTTCAGAAAGAAATACAATGCTATTTCTAAAATGTAATCTACACAAAAATGTGCCTTAATATTACATGAGATAACAAATATTCAACACACATTTAATGAAGCTACACAACATTTTATATCTAATCCAATCATGTTGCGAGACCTGACATCCAATTAAAACGTTTGATGACAAATCATTAATACCCCGGCGTAAATAAGAGAAGGAGTCACGACATTGATGGCCATGAATTATGCATGAACCGTGCGCTTCGGTGTGTAGAAGCAGATTTCAGTTTGAGGGATAAAGTAGGTATGCCGAGCTTGGGGTGAAATCACACTGGAGATTCGCGAGGTTGTATATCTGTTAATGCGGTGGTAATGATCTTAACAGTACTTGTCAAAAATTATGACTCAATTATAGGTTTTTTTATTTTCTCATCTTTACTATGGAAACGAGTGGACGCAACAGCTGATGAAAAGTGACTACTATCGGCTGTCACAAGCATCGAAATTAACTCAAACACGTATTAGTAATCATGCCACATAATGCCGAAACATAAAGTCAAAATCCAAAATCGAAATAGCAAAAAAAAAGTATAAATCGGAATATTTAAGGCTAACAAGCTCAGAAAATCCTTACTGCGCCTTTATTTTCCGCTTGTCACATGCCAGAGTGGTTCGTTGACGAAGCAATTTTAATTAACAGATTGCGAACTGATGTCCAAACTCAAGTATTCCCAATTTTTTTCCTTTTAGTGGAATTCTGTTTTCACTCGAGAGGCTTTTCCTTGATTACACGCGCTATTCTCAGCTGGATTGAAGCGACGAATTTTTACCGTTTAAGCTTAAAAATACGTAAATATTTACATACTTTTTGGCTCCGTGCTGTTTTTAAGATGCTCTAAATTTGAAAGTATTCCAATCCCTTGACAATTCAAGTATTGAATCTTGATGAAGAAATTGCACTCGAACGTCAAAATTGAGGCTCAGATAATCATAATAATGGGCTGTAAGCGATATGACAGTTATTACTTATTATTATACCTCGGAATTTCAGTTGGTATAATTAATAGACAAAATTGGCTTACTATTCGTCACCCATAACCCTTAATTAGGACACGTCTCCGAGGTTACACGACTTAAAGTTCAAAAGGTATTGTACAAATCAATCCTACAAATATCTTCCTTACCAATTATGTGGTACCACTAATACTACAGCTTACAGCCTTAACCTTGGAGGGATATTAATAGTCGCCGGCAGTATACGTCATTCCATAGCACATCTAATTAATCAGGACCCTTTTCATGATCCAGATTAGTCTTTCTCTGTCACACATGTGATATAGAGCGGAGCAGTTAACAATTGAATTCAATTTATCACAAACAGCTTTGAGTTAGGACTTTTTTTTATGTATGGACCTGCCAAAATGACTATACTCTGCCTGATGGAAAGCACAAGTAGAATCCAAGAGTGGTGGTCATCATACTCATTGCGAATGCAATTCACCATGGTGACCCACACCATGGCGGCCTAGTGATGCTTCTGCTTCATTAGGCTTCTGGTCTCGCACTCACCAACGAAACACAACAGCACGGTCGCTGTCATTTTACGTTGATCTTTTGTGCGAGGGTAGTACCGCCCCGGTCGAGCCGGCCCGTTCGTGCTGAAATCAGCGTGGCTCTACTACCTTATGCTTATCTTACTTATCTTATATATACTTATCTTATTTTTGCTTGTAGTGCTTTTGCTTGGAGACCTTAAAGTACTTACAGGTGATCTGAAGTGTTTTAATTCTAAGTAAGATAACCAGTTTTATTTTCTGGTAAATTTTCTTAAAACGAATCCTAGTTAGATCGATTTATCTCACCCGAGACAACCTGCATACTAAATTTAATGAAAATCGTTGAAGCCGTTTCCGAGATTCAGTTTTTTTGATGGAACATGGGGTAAACAAGCAGACGTATCACCTGATGGTAAGTAACCGGCATCCTCACTCACTCTGTGAAACACAGCGCAAGCGCTATTCCATACCATATGAATTACTCGTTTTTAGGTATTAGGATACATAACACAGTTTTTTAATTGAGCCCTTTTCTTGGAAAATCTAAAGTATTAATTTAAATACACAGTAAATGTAAAAAAATGGAAACCTATACAAAACTTTTTCAACAAATTTAAGAATTTTTTTCGAGCTAAAACTTGAGACAATAAATATAAGGAATAGTAACTTTGGCCTGGGGCTCCGCTCGCGTGTATATCTAGTAAGTATGTCGACTTTCGCGATAAAGAAGTAGCATATGTCCTTCCTTAAGAATCAAAGTATCTCCACGTTAAATTTCACTGAAATCGGAGCAGCGGTTTAGCCGTGAAAGCAGGACAGACAGAAAGAGTTACTTTCGAATTTATCATATTAGTATGAATTACAACGTGTTATAGTCGAGAGACACTGAAGCTGTTGATTCTTTTTAAAGTTAATTATAAAAGTCGTCGACAAGAGAAGTCGAAGTTTAACCTTTTCGCTCATTCAATAAATACATCGAAACATCTCATGCGAAAACATCACAATTTCTACAGAGAGCTTACAAGCAAGTAGAAATTGTGACGTTTTCGCTAAAAGCTACTTCTCAGTAAAAATCAATACACATTGAGTTTTCTAATAAGGAGCTCTTTACAATGTATGGGGTGGGGATTAGTTTCCTTTCATCAAACTGGTTAAACAACTATTAAACGGAATGTAATAAATCTCCATGTGATTTACACGCGTCATATAAACGCTTCATTATGAAAGTTATCTAGACAGGTCAGCTTACACTGGTAAAGTGGTAAAATAACTTGTTAGGAAGTTTTTTGGTTAACATAATAGAAGTGTAAGGATTATTTAAGCAGCCTATTACTGAATAACTGACCCACGCAATCTCGTTTGCGTCTCATACTGCCTGTAGCGTGAAATTATTTATTTGCCACAATAAGGTTATAGTGAACCATCTTTAAAAGATAGAAATATGCTGTCGCGGATTTTTTTTAGAACTTGTAAAAGATAATAGTTATAACATACAGTATGTTTGCGAAATGTTATTATTAAACGTCGTATCACATTGCATTCGTTGCGTCAATACAAGCAATATTCTTTACCTACTTTGTATCTGGCTTTCTTTCTTTTTATAATACCTCCAATTTAATATTCTAGGGCCATAGTTTCACCCGAATTGCTTATCACAGTTTTGGATATGAGACTAAGGCCTCCTCCACACCATGTTTTTTTTCACTATTGCTAACTTGATACCCTTTGATACCTGCTAACTGTAAAACGGCCCTGCTTTCAGCTTAGCGAGTATCCATTCCTTTCTGAGTATATGTTAGACTACCGATCCTAAAACTTTCATCTCTCCTAAAATGACGTAAGTCTGGGCTGACTGGGATCTTGGACTATGACAGCTAGACCTGTCTTGATGTTTTAACGGGAATATGCATCCTGTCTCGTGGAGAATTTTACAAACATACACGGACATAAAGAACACCTAGGGCAACAATTTGTGGATCACACAAAGTGTTGTCCCATGTGGGATTTGAACCCACAACACTTGGCGCAGTAATAAGCAGCTTGGCGACTGCGTAAACCACTAGGCCAAAACGTGCATTGTAAGCAAAATTGGATCGTGCGCCTAGGTTGTATTTTACATAACTTATACAAACAGTGCCTATTATTACATAAACTATCTATAATATTGCTGAGCGTCTATGTTATTGGTTCGGCAATATTTCAACCTTTATCTAAACAATTTGTGACACAATCCTATGGAACAATATCTTTGGGATGCTTTTGGAACGCTTCGGAACGTTTTCGAATTGTCCGCTGAAGTTATTGAACTTGTGAAATATTACCATGGTTCCATTTTCTACCTCAGCAACTACCCTTTTTATTTAGAGGATTTTGTTGAGATTACGTTTTCGATTTTACTTTTGTTTGAAAAAGTAGGAATGAGAATATTAAAAGAATTTCATGTTCTTAATACAAATTTGCGGGCAGCACCGATTGTTGTGGAGAATCTTGAGGGAGAAGTGATGATGATGATGAATACATAGAAGAAATACCTTTTCGAGGTCTTTCAAAATTTCCAAAGTTGAATTTGTCTCAAAGAAAGCTAAGTCGGTTTTGAATAAGGCATGTCTTTAGTGACTTACTCCTAATGCTAGTTGTTATGATAAACATGTGTAGTTTCATAAGATGATCTCTTGCTTTCCATTTTTATTATGCAGGAATATATAGTTTAGTTGCTCACATCACATCAACAGCTTTAAGTAATCCACTGTCGGATTTAAGCCTATCCTTCGAAAGGAAGTTACTGTACCACGCTGTCCACGCCAGGACCAAATATTATAAGCTGTATTTGTATATTTGTTCGGTGTCTGTGCATAATTTGTCTAGAGAGTAAAACGGCAATCTGATAACGTAGGTATATCAAAGCTTTTTCCGTATATGGGATCAGACGACCAAATGTGAAATGTATAAAATCGTTATTAACACCATCTGTCTTTACACCCTGTCACGCTTAGTTTTATGATTTGAGCTTAATTGGTGCAGAAACTTATGAGTTTTTGAAGCGTACACAAACCAACAATGTTCAATGTTTATTTTCTTTTAACAAAGTGCTAAAATAAGATCACGAAAAATCGGCAAATTAAAATTCATAATAATGTAAATTTATTTATTTATCAATGTGCGATGCTTGAAACTTTTTCATCTAATTAATAATATGCAAAATAATATAACATTGTATTATGTGTCAACGTAACAATACCATGCACACATGAAAAACATACTTCTTTAAGGAAATTGTTTCAAAATATTCCTATTTATACCTTGAAATTTTTCCACTAAATGCAAAATAAAAGAAAATATTGCCAAAAAAAACGTAATCTTCGTACAGAAATATATCTGTTTGAAACATTTTCCTCAATACATGGCCCGAATTTCCTTCAGCATAAACAAGCTTCATTTTCTTAATCTTACGTATATCCTGGATTCCTGTGCTTTTAAAAATATTCTTATTAAAATATGCATACCTTCGCGATACTTCGGTTCTACCTTTACCGGTTCTACCTTTACCTCTACCTATTGTTGGCCTAAGCCAGGAAGGCTAGAAGTCGCATATATTAAAGGTACCTTCTAACACGAATAAAACAACATATCTACGCTTATACTGTAAACTGTAATCTATCTATATATATGAAAGAGTAATGTGACTGACTGACATACCCAGAGATCAACACACAGCCCAAACCGCTTAAGCTAGAATCCTGAAATTTTGCATGTAGGTTCTTTTTATAACGTAAGTGAGCACTAAGATAGGAATTTTGGAAATTCCACCCCTAAGGGGTAAATCAGGGGATGAAAGTCTGCGTTAGCGAAGCCGCGTGTAAAAGCTAGTATATTATATTTAGGAATGAGTATTGAATGCGACATAATACAGACACCTAAAATATAATGTAGTTCCTACTTAATTGTGAGCGTTTGCTCTTAATTTCGAACTGCGTGCTCCACCCACATCGTGTACGTTCTTTGCTCCAATTTGCCATATCCTAAAGGAATAACATTAATATTCTTTTATTAACCTTTAAACTACCCAATTTACTTCTTGTTTAATTAAAAAATCTTAAAATTCCATTGCATTTGAATTTTAATCGTACTATTCCTATCCCAATGGTTCCTTTCACCTCTAGATTAAGACATTTAAACAACTCTATATATTTACTTTAATAGACATCGGACAATTAATGGTAATATAGTGGAATATCAAGTTGACACTGTAATAATACTAGCTCACATTCAAAACCATAGTCTTAACAACGCATAGACTGACGATGTGACTATACATTTTTTGATAAACATTTATTTTTTTATTTATAAACTTTATGCATTAAATTTGTACATGACACTGACTCTATTATCAGATCTATTATATTAATCTTAACTTAGTATTAATTTCGCATCCCATCATTTTTTAAAAGTGAGCAAGTCTTCAAAATTATACAAAACTAAGTTTATAAAATAACTTAAGAATAATTAGAATTTCAACTAACAAACAATTCTGTTATGTTGACACAAAATATTAAGATGAGTTGGCAAAAGAATATCTACCGGAAAGGATGAGGTGGCTAGTTCATATCGTCAGAATACATTAGAGTGACCTTCGCAATTTGGTCTCGTAATAATGAATGGCAAGTATTTAATCTAACATACAAATTATTAAAGCCTCAAGTACACACTTAATAAATGTACAACCGCTAGCGTGAGCTTCCGGTACCGAAATCCGTATATGAGCAAAATCCATTATCTAAGATTGCACAGGCACTAGATAATATAATTGCTTCGTAGTTTAACATTGTATGCTCATCGTACATTTACAAACTGTAGTTTGTCAAATCTACTGTAATGTCTTTCCTCAACTAGCTTGAGATTGTGTCGAAATCGGAACCAATCTTCTAGATTAGATTACTAAACGTTATATTGTGTTTTATAATTTTGGTAAACGGAAACAATGCAGCCATTAATATGATGTATATAACACGTGCCTTCATAGATTATTATCCGTGTAATGGATCAAGAACACCATCCCATGGGTGCGTGAGAGCCTAAGGGCGCTCGCCCACGACGACTTTTTGCAGCGCTGCAGCAGCGAGGCTGTCGCGCGTTCGCATCAATACAGTCGCGATGCGGCCGCAAGCTGTGTGCCCTGCCCTCGCCCAAATAACAACGATTCAATCGCGCTGCAAACGCCACCCTCCCTCCATTCTTCCCTAGATGTCGTCCGACACGTTCGCCCTTTGCATCGATATAGTCGCGATGCTGCAGCGCGTTAGTAGCGCGTTGCAAGCGCGACTACAGTGCGTTAGTAGCGCTGCAAAAAGTCGCCGTGGGCGAGCGCCCTAATAAGGGAACAAATTACACAGGACAACAGCACTGCAACGAGAAGGAAAATTTAAAACACACCTTATACTAACTCCTCTGGGCTGTATAGTATAGTTTACCAAAACCTCCTGTTGAAGGAAAGGTCTATCAGAAGCAGTTGATGATTGATGTTTATCTATGTCTGATCTAGACCGTTATAGTGTGGGTCACCATGCTGCATTGTCCGCATTCACAGTGAGGATGATCACTACTCCTGAATTTAGTCATGCTTTCCATCAGGCTGAATAGAGTCATTTTGGCAGCTAATTTATAAAAAAAGATCACATACATATTCTATTACATTCTTAGATCTGTGTGTTTTGAACTAAAATACCGCATATTGTGAAGTGTCGGCTATCGCGTTTATATGCAAAGGCCTGTCTACATCGCAACGGCGACTAAACAATTCAGGCTGGCTATTAGGCGGGCAGCCAAAATGTCTTCGTTGGGATTAGTGAACTTTTGCCTGTCTATTATCGTGCTGTTAAAGTTTGGAGAGTTCAACACGAAAATCTGTTCAGCTTAGGCTGTTAGAGTCAAAGGTGAGTTTTTAATAGGTTATTTCAACTTCCTACTAATTTAAGTAAATGCTTGGGGTCTAATGAATACCAGTATACCTCGTTGAACTAAAAAACAGCTGGCGGTTATTTGCTCCCTTGTTACAGTAAAATCGAGAATAGATGAGAAACATTTACCAACTAGTTATTTATAATAGTGATCGCCTGTAGGTCGAATATCAGCCGTAACTCATTTTTGACTTATTTCATTGGCCAATATAACTTGAACTGAGTTTGTATAGACTTGATGTAACTGTGTTCATGTAATTTTTAACCGACTTCAAAAAAGGAGGAGGTTACGAAGTAATCTTTTTATGCAATCTTTACAAGTAAATAAAATTGAAGTGTCTGTTTGTAACAGCTTTTCCCTAAATGCATTTTTTTTCTGTTTGCTCCGACTATGTTGTGGAACGGCTTGACCGGTTTTGACGGGACTTTAACTAGCAGATAGCTGATGATATAAGGCACATCGCGGGGTTCAGATGGTTTTTAATAAAATACGCACTAATATCACTCTTTACATATTAATGAACAGATTTATTTGTGTAGAATAAATTATGGTTGAAATGTGACCAAGTCCTTAAGTTAGTGTTTCGTCATTATTCATACATACATATTGTGAACGCAAACAATACGCAATCAACAACAATACGTTACAGAATGATTGATGCCTTCTTGCATCTCATCATCAACAGTCAAGCAAGATTACTTGATTTCACTAACTTGACATAAATTGAAATATTTTGCTTAACAGTTGATAATGACTAGCGTGGTTATACATGGACAAAACCTGCTTTCAAAAAGTAGCATATGTCTATAATTGGACTATCAAAGGTCAGTATATGTTTTTAATATAATATTATACTGACCATTGAGATTGCGGATAAAAACGGCGGTATGAAACTGTATTACCCGTAAAACGCAAAGATCGGTTGTCCCAAAAAACTATGGGGTAAAATCCATACTTATATTACGCGAAAGTAACTATGTCTGTCTGTCACGCCTTCACGGCCAAACCGCTGTGTCGATTTTAATGAAATTTGCATTGGAGATACTTTGATTCTTGAGGAAAGACATCGGCTACTTTTTACTGCGAAAACCTACAGACACGCGGACGGAACCGCCAGCGAAAGCTAGTAATTTAAAATTTGAAACAATAATACATTGTCTTATTCAATGCTTGTATTATATACATGTAAAATATTCAAATTCAGTTGCTTCCGAAATGTGAAACTTGCGAGGTATGTCAATGGAATCTTGCAATTAAATTTTTGCATTTTGCCTACCTTCCTACCTCCTACTTTCTACATACCTACATATAAATATATCGCGTGACGATGTAATATTATGATGACATGAACCTGGTCTGATGATGGAGCTAGAAGGTGGCATAGGAATTCTGTATTGAAACGACGCAACCCCATCGAGTTAGAAAACTCGTTTTTATTTTTAGTATGTAATCCTTTTACTGATGATAGGCGATCTATATACATGCCGAGACTAGTTGCTCCAAACGGCAGCTTTAGGACATATTGCTTTCTTTTCTTCACTTCTGATTACGATCCTTTGTCTCCAATACGTACCGTAGTTTTGTTCTTGGATATAATCTATATTTATATATAAAAGCGAAATACCACTCACTTATAAATCACGAAATCTCAGAAACTATAACACCTACAAACTTGAAATTTAGCAGGTAGGTTCCTTATAGGGTGTAGACATCCGCTAAGAACGGATTTTACGAAACTCCGCCCCTAAGGGGTAAAACGGGGGTTGGAAGTTTGTATGAAAGTCCTATGTTTTTGAAGTAAGAGACTTGAAATTTAAAATGTATGCTCTATAGATGATCTGGAGGTGTACTAATAATGTATCTTTAGAAATCCCCCTTTTGGGGTTAAAACGGGGGATGGTAGTTTGGATGCAAACGAGGTTGCTTGGGTCAGCTAGTAAGATATAGTAGTATGACAGTAGCAAACTACTAACAATGTTTGTCAAATATTTTATAGAATTCACGTCGTTTTTAAAATTACATTTTTAGTACATATCGTTCTAGCTCTGCGAAACTGCTTGTAAACAAGATGAACATTTTCCTTGCATAAATAATTGGTGTTGCCATTAAACGCTGCAACTTTGTCAGTCTTTAGGGAATGTTAGCAGCAGGTAGGCGGAGGTATTTTATGGTATATGGTAATGGTTTGTGTTTTACAGTTAATTTTAGTAATGGTTATATTATATTTAGCTCATGACTTGTTTATATACATCACTACTACTACACGTTATTGTAACTTTTAAATACTTAAAACGACTAAAATAAAATAATAATATGTTAGTATGAATAGTAATATTACTAATTACTTTTTTACATATTACCTTTACTAATTTTATGAAATAATAGCTGAAATATCCTGTGAATATTTTCTAAATTCCCGAAAAACTTGTTTAAGTATTTATGCTCGCCTCAGCCTCCCACGGGTAGTTACTGTCGCGAACTTACGACTTCCGGTTTTCATTTAATTCTCTTGTATACAAACCTTGTCCTGACACTAACAAACACAAATAAAAAAGAACTTTATAAATTCATATGGCTCTCGGGGGCTACCGCGGTAAAGCCATTGCATAGCATTTTTTATCAATTAATGCAATTATAATTATTTTTTTATTTTTTATTTATGCAGTACTTTTTTTTCTTTGAAAATGTATACTTACGGGGCACATGCGGTGAGTGTGGCATTAAAAAGACACCTATATACTTTCTCAAACCCAGTGTTGGATTTCGAACGTCATTGTAATGGCAACATTTTTGATTGTCATTTTTGTTGTTTGACGTTTTGACGTTTGAGGTTATATAGTATTTTGAGAGGCTTGTGATCGGTCGAGCAAGAGCTTCGTATTTGACTGCCGGTTTATGTTAATTTAATTGTTATTTAGCTAATTGTCAATTCAACCCGGTCCCTTTAGTGGTTTACCGTTATGATTGGTCTGATTTGGACTCGCGAGTTTTGTAGTCACGTCATAGGCGCGATCCGTGATAGCTGAATCGGGTGTCTTGTAATTACGAGATTTCGGGAGCCCGCAAGCTTTTTAGGAGGATGTATGTGTGACGACGCAGAGAGGAAACTACCCAAGAGATCTCTTGGAACGCCGATATCAAGGAATTCACACATCTCCGGTAAGTGCTTGATTACATTAGTTTAGATTAAGAACACGGTGAATCGCCGTAAAGGTTCATTGCTCTCGCTAGTGAATTAGGTTAGCGATTTAATGCCTGTACAAATGGGCCCTACTAGCATTATAAACATCCCAAGGTAAACGTTGCATTGGTGAGAGAATTGAACACCCAGTCTGTTTTGTCTGTCTGTCTCTGTCACGCACTTCGTGATAGATTTCGGAGCAGTTTGTCTCGATCCGTGCGAGCTTCGGGTGTCAGGTTTTATTTTCGTTACGGAATTTCTTGATTCGGTTAAAATTATTAAAAAGGATTATTATTAGGTGCATCCGATGGGATGTTATGCTCCCATCGGATGCACCTAATTGTATATTGTATGCTAGGTTGTTGGTATCAGTATGCACCATAAAAATATATAAATTACACTTCATATTAAAAAAAAAAAAAGATTTCTGATGCATAGTTATCAATAACTTTTGCATAACTATGCAAAGCTTGTACCCGCCCGCTTTAAACGTTAAATCGAAATTGTCCGTTTGACACTCAAGTACTCAAGTTATCTGTAAGTTGCCGCTAAGTTACCCTTTCTTATCGGAGGGGGTGGTGGTTTCGATATCTACCGTTCCACTGCTACACTGCGTACTTCACTTAGTTGAAGAAAAATAGCGATTCAAGTGGAAAGTGATAATCACTTCACAGATTGTTTGAAATGTTCTTTAAGTTTATTATATTTCTATTAAAAGCATTAAATTTTCACAGTATCGCGAGAACTTAATCCTACTAATCAGAAAACGCTGACAAAATTGGAACAAGTTTAAAACCATTTTGAGGTTTTGCTATTCTGGTCTAGGACATTTTTTGTTTCATAAAACGCGGAGTATAATATTGATTTTTACATACCTAAGATATTTGTGTCAATATATTATTTTAATGTCTGTCGTGTTTCGTTGGTGAGTGCGAGACCGGAGGCCCAATGATGCAGAAGCATCACTAGCCCGCCATGATGTGGGTCACCATGCTGTATTGTTGCATTGTCTGCATTCGCAATGAGTTTGGTGACCACCACTCTTGGATTCTGCATATGCTTTCTATCAGGCAAGTATAGACATTTTGGCAGGCCAAATATAAATGAATAATAAAAAAAAACTTCGTTTAAAAAAACCGACTTCAAAAACTAAAAAGTATGAAATAACTTAATTTGTATGTGCTACCTATTCATAGGTTTGAAGTCAGTACCAAGCCAATGGAATAGTAGGTACCACACTCGCTATATTTCGAGACGAACGTCAATGACGCTTCGGTTGTTTTGTTCAACGCGAAGAGCAGCTATCCCGCTCAAGGTCACGCGCGACGAGTGCGGTACCTACTATTACATTTTGGCTTGGCACCGACTTCAAACCTATGAATAGGTAGCACATACAAATTAAGTTATTTCATACTTTTTAGTTTTTGAAATCGGTTTTTTAAACGAAGTTTTTTTTTATTTTTCGCTTTTTAGTCTTTCTCAAGTCTCTCATCATCATTTCATTTAAAATTTTATGATGTCTACAAAATATGAAGGCATGCAGACAATTGCTCGTAACTTCATTGCAGGCGCTCACGTAAATTTGAGGGTTTCCTTTGATTTCCTTAGGATCCCATCATCAGATCCTGATATGGTGGCCATGGGACCACATGGGGAGCATACCCTTTCGAATACAAAAAGAATTTTCAAAATCGGTCCACAATTGCTGGAGTAATCGATGTACATACATAAAAATAAATAAAAAAAATACCGATGAAATTGAGAACCTCCTCCTTTTGGAAGTCGGTTAAAAAATGCTTAAATCATTCTCACTCTGAAACAATTTGCGCCTGACAATGTTTCTATTTTGTGCAGTCTATTTTGTACCATGTTTTGTATCCACGAAAACTTATTTTCCTATGATAGTTCGAGCATCGGAGTTTAATAAGGTTATTAGTAGACAACTGGTTGTGAATTTTAGACAAATTGATTTATGTTGACTCCGAGTCTGATCGTCTAATCTTTTTCATCTAATACTTCTCATATTTATGGCATGAAATAGGTTATGATATAATTTCATATTAAACTAGCTTTTGCCCGCGGCTCCGCCCGCGTTTTTTGTCGGTTATCGCAGTAAAGAATAGCCTATGTCCTTTTTCAAGAATCAAAATATCTCCATGCCAAATTTCATTGAAATCGGTGCAGGTGCGGTGAAAGCAGGACAGACAGACAGAAAGACAGAGTTAGGTACTTTCGCATTTATAGGTAAGTATGTATTTTAAACACAATATTTTCATTTGTTTAGAGGTAATTAAACAACGCCCAAGAACTTGTAGTAATAATGACGATTGTTAACACGATTACATAAAATTATAATAAATACTGTTGTTATCGGTGTGTCAACTTTCTTTGAATCTAATAAAAATATACATGGTCATAGAATAACATGCATATTCAAGCATACAAGCGATGAAAAATATACCAGTCTAAATTATATGCATAACAAATAGGTACAGCTAATCTTAATGTGAATTTAATCGGTAACCTTTTTAATTTGCATAGGTAGCACTTTCGTATGAAAATTTGGTCTTAAATATTTATATATCATGAATCTAAAGTAACAAATTAGGTAAATATCTAGCACATTTATCAGTTTTAGATCTTTAATTTATTGGTGAACCGAAAGTAAAGGAGGTAGTAAAGGGAAAGTAAACATAATAAAAATATTTATTTATTTTATATTATTACATCCTCACAAGCTTATATATTAAAAAATATTGGTAGGATAGCATAACTCCTCGTTTGCATAAAGTAACCTTACTGTGATCTAATGAAATAGACAAACTCGACCTTAGTGATACTACATCATCATCATTATCAGCCTATTGCAGTCAAAAGCTGAGAAGTTCCTAATAGACCTCATATAAACCCAGTGTTCAGTAACAATTTCTCAGCTTTTCACCGAATTGGGTTACCACTTGGCGACCACTAGTATATTTTAATATGCGAAGCAAAAACTACATATCCTTTTTTTCGTAAATTATGAGCACGGGGAAGTATTAACTTTGGCACGGTCAAAGTTTATATGAAGAAAGAATGAAAGTGCAAAAAGGTAAAAAAAAACAAAAAAAAATAAAATGAATTATAAATTTATATTATCGAACTTCGACAACTGGGCGACGACTAGTACAAATAAATATACATTTTTGGTAACATTCGTTTTGTCTTCGACTCTTAATTGTTTGGAGAATTCCTTCAAATAAACTCAAAAGACTAATGGAGTAAAGTAAAATGAAGTTACTTTATCTTCATACAAATTAACAACAAAACAATCTACCGCACGAACCTAATTAATAAACTTAAGCTTTTGGAAAATATATGGCGTTAATTACAAGTACGAAACAAACAACACCGATGAATTTTAATTGATTCAACTTTACTTTTGTTTGTTTTGTTTTAAACATGCATGTATTCAGACAAATTTGTTCTTCGCTGTTAAAGTTTTGTAAAGGTTTGCGCTGATGTCTCCTTCGACTTTACGGAAATGATGAGCTTTGAAAATGAATATATAGGTAGTATAGAACAGAGAGCTGCTTGTTTTTTTCTGTGATATAAGTAAATTACGAATATATATGTCAGATTAGCTCACCCACCTCTAACGTTACATTTTTAGGTTTGAAATTTCCAAAATTCATTTCTTAGTCCGTCAATTTGTGTCTAGAATGTCTAGACTCAAAGGTTTACCTATTACTTAAAGTTAAATTTCAGTGCTAACGATTCCAAATCTGTAAGTTGTTAATGACTTATTACTTTTTATTTACTTTGCTTTATTTAATATTTATTTTCAATTAAAAGTTCTCTAAGAGGGCGGCATGCTTGCTATCTTAAAATTTTGACTTTCATTGATCAAATGATGGCACTGACTTAAAATTAATGTAATAAAATAAAATAAATTTAACTATCGATATTATTAGTTAAGACCTACTATTCTTTTTAACCGACTACAAAAAGGGAGGAGGTTCTCAATGCGACCTTATACATGTCTTTTTTATTTTTTTATTTGTGTTCGCGTATAACTTCGTCGTTTATAAACCGATTTTGATGATTCTTTTTTTAATGGAAAGGAGACATGCCAACGGTGGTACCATGATAAGGACTGGATTCTGGGGAAGGATCTGATTATGGCATCCAAGAGAAATCGAGTCAAACCTTGAAGTCGATTTTTGTTTTTGTTAATTTTTTAATGTTACGGCTTATTTGTAACGCCTGTAGTCATGTTACAACATAATGGTCTCAGTGGCGTCTACCTGTACTAAGGATACGTGTAATCAATAACACGAAAAGAAAATTCTGACGTCAGTTGACTGACATAATTGAAATTTATGAACAAATTGAAACCTTCGTACAATATCGTATAAGGTGAAGTTCACGGTATAAATAAGGGCAAGGTCGACCAGTAGACCCTGTCCATAGAGCAACATTACTCATGATAAATAGATAAAACTCGATGTCATGGGTTAATACTTTAGTGGGCTCTATCAAGACTATGGAGATAAATCTATAACTTTCTTATTGGCTCGTCTTTGTGTTTACAGTTGACGATGTTTGTCATCACACATGTGTGTGACATTACAAACATCATCAACTGTGTGTCATGTTTTATTCACGACTGAAAAAATAACAAAGAAATAATGGTAGCTTCACATTCCATGTTTTTAATTCTCTTTATTACAGTCGCCTACTATTATACTAAAGTTATAAAATAAACTTACAAAAGCCAATATTTAAATTTAAGCAAAATTGTTCATATAATGACCTAAATGTAGGTATTCTTTGAACATCTCTATAAAAGAAAGTACGATTTAATTCGCTACACTACTTACTACCCAGGGTTTTACGATCAGTAAACTTTAGATTACAATCGTAAAACCAAAGAAAAAGACGGACTGCATTTCAACACCACCTTCTTGATATAATTTGTATTCAAGATACGTAGGTTTGCTTGCATGTGGTCAGTTGTTGACTTAAAAGCTGTGTTGCCAGGTTTGATACTCTCTATTTTGACGGTAGATTTACGAATAAAGAATGATTTTCAATAGAATTATAGTTTGAAATAACACGTTCTTTTTAAACGGTTCTAAATATTACAAACAAGAAGGGATTTTTATAATATTGGTGCATTTAAACAATCCAAAAATAAATTGCAAGACACCAGAAGCAGTTACATAATAATCAAAATATTGTACCACATTCACACAACGCCATCTAGCCTCAAACTAAGCAGAGCTTGTGCTATGGCTATTAGACAACAATAACTACCCAGGCTAAATCTATACAAATAAATAAAACAGAAGTGTCTGTTTGCTATTTCATATTAACAGCTTTTTATTAAAACAAATGAAAGTACATATATGGTACATTTTATAAAAAAGGATTTTGTGATTCTGTTTATTCCGTCTAATCCCTGGAATGGCTGTACCTATGTTGACGGGACTTCCACTAACAGATAGCTGACAACGACGTTGAGGACATAAAATCACACAAATGTTTGACTTAGCAAAAATACTTAGTGCTTTCTAAACTTTTCCGCTTTACATATTTAGTTCTACCACTCACTGTAACTGCCTCTTTTACAAGCTTTCTGTTAACTTGCAATGTACACACATCAAAAGTGTCTAGGGATCAAGCATTTTTATGCGGATTTCTTGAGATTGAGATGTGGCTTTGGCCCTGGCCTGCTCAGTCGCCAGACTTGAACCCGATTGAGCATGCATGGGATATGCTACAGAGAAGAGCTCTGCCGAATATGGAGGGTATCCAGTCGCAAGAAGACCTTTTTTTGTTGTTGCAACGAACATGGGCGGCCATTCCACAGCGTGTTTGGATGAACTCATTTTGAGTATGCCAAACCGATGTTCTTGTGTTGTTAGTGTTCGCGGTAGAAACACGGATTATTAATTGTTTAAGTTACCTAATAAAATTTTAAAGAAAACTGTTATATCAGTCTTTTTTTCGAACTTTAATGTTAGTGGTTCAAATGTCAAAAATCCCTTTATTAGGAAAATGGCAAATTTCTTTATTAATGCAAAGGTGACTTGGTTTATCGTTACTGTGACAAACGAAAACACTTTATTTGATGAATCCTTAAAGAAAATTTTAATTAATATCAATCAGGAGAAAAGTTATTGCAAAAATATACGTTGATCCCTAGACACATATGTTGATCCCTAGACACTTTTGATGTGTGTATGTATGTATGCTTGTATGTTCGGGTGGAATCTTGCAACTCAATTTTGAAACAGAAATCTTTAACCGATTTTGCTGAAATTTGGCAAGCATATGCATACAGCGTGACAATACAATATTATAATCAGAGGTGGATTAACCCTAAGGCAAAGTAGGCACGTGCCTAGGGGCGCGAGGTTGCTTAGGGGCGCCAAATTTTTTAACATAGCAAAAATATGTGCCTCACATATTAAAGAAAAATTAACACTTAGTACTTCTAGTTCGACTAGTGTTGTTTCTATTCAAAAATGTAGCAGCTACTACTACTGCAGCTGTAGTTGAAATTATTCTATAAGTTTTAGTAAAACCAGATTTGTCCATTGAAAGGCATGTGGTGCACCGGAGTAGGCGGCGGCGGCTCCGAGCGCAAACAATAAAATATGAACAGGGCGGCAGTATTGTAACAATTAGCGTGCTTCCACCGTGCCACTCTGAGCGTGGTCACAGGGCGGGTTTCACTGTCCACCTGCCACAAAGGTCTACCGCGAGAAAGTAACGTACGTGTACTCCGGTACACGAACGTTACTTTCTTGCGGTACGGCACGACCCGTGCTGAAAAACACTTATTAAGGTGACGTCCGCGTCACCGTAATAAGTGTTTTTCAGCACGGGTTGTGCCTATCCTTTCGAAAAGTAAGCGCTAGGAGAAGTCTGGCTAGAACAGTCATCTACACAAGTAGTTGGGCAAGGGTTAGTGTTGAGACTCCTACACTCTATGCCGGTTGCCTGACAGTCGGATATGTCGTCAAGAAGCCCGGAGGCAAAACTGGCATCGAATTGACCTGTTTGCCGTGGAAAGTAGCCACCGACCGAAAAATGTAGTGACGGCGGCTTTATTATGCTAAAACGCTTATAGGATCCGTTATAGGCCTTTAGGGCCGTTCCTGAGCAACATCTGTGTAAGTGCCTTCTTGGACTGTGCCGTCTCGAGCTACGCGGAAGATATGCTCATGACAGCGTGGGAAAGGTACACTGACTGCACTCTGAGACAACTCTGAGGGCCACGGCCGTCATTGCAAAATGTTCTAGGGCGGATCCAGTGTCAAGGTCCCATGACATTTGCAGAAATTTGTGATCTTGTTCTTACATGGACCTCGAAGGGAGCCAGTTGAAGCGAGTATTGGCTCGGAATCCTGCAAATCGAGAAATTGAGGACCCGAAATTTCAACTCCACTGGGTCGTGGTTGAGGAGCAAAGGCAACGACGCAGACGGCGCTGTGTCGTTCGGAGTCAGCTGTGTCTTATCTGCACGAAGCCAACGGCTGGGTGCCAACTATAAATAACAGTCTGGACGTTGCCATGTTTTTTAATTTTTTAAGCTAGTGCACAGCTTTTATCGCGGACTATGAGCGCGGCGACCGAATCAAGAAATTCCGTAACGAAAATAAAACCTGACACCCGAAGATTCGTTGTCCGAAGCAGCTCGTCTCGATCCGTGCGAGCTTCGGGTGTCAGGTTTTATTTTCATTACGTTACGGAATTTTTTGATTCGGTCGCCGCGCTCAAAGGCCTCAAAGCCCGCGATAAAAGCTATGCAATAGCTTAAAAAAATATAGTAAAGATATGCCAAATCTTGGCAGATAGTTAAATGGATGCTAGAATCATGAGGAAGGGCGCCAATGGGATGGTTGCCTAGGGCGCTCTTGATATTAAATCCGCCTCTGATTATAATGACATGGAGCTGATCTGATGCTGGAGCTGGAAGGTGGCTATAGGAACTTTGTTTAGAAACGTCGCAACATCATCGAGTTTGGACTCGTTTGATTCGTCACGACTGTCACGAGGCATTACATTAAAAGCTTGTTTTTAAAAAGCTTTTTAATTTAATTTATGATTTATAAACTCTAAACAAACTCGCAACGAAGTTCTGCCGGTGACTTTTCTAGAGACTTGTCATTTTTATAACATGTGCAATTTGCATCGTCGAGCAACAACTTAGTGTTGGCAGAACTTTTCCACAACATTAGTTATGCATCTGCATAAAGTTGGAGTCCATTTTCATTTACAACTTGCTGCGGTATACGTAGAATAAATTGTCGTTTACCGCCTTTACACTGTTGGAGAAATTGCTTTAAGAAAATAGCGGGTGTTATTTTTAAACTGTAAAGTGAAAATCTTACAGCAAATGGTTTTACGAAAAGTCGCTTGTATTTGTGAAATAACTACACTACAGAGGGCGATTCTAGTATATTAGTTTTAAAGATTAAAACGATATCTTTATGGATCATTATATTGTCCGACTTTCTAATTGTCTTTTTGTTTCAAGGAATGTCTAAAGAAAGTTCGGAATATTAACTGCTAGGTTAAAGTTTATCTTTGAGGTAAAGCATTCATTCTATGAATGATACAACTCTCTACAAATTAATAATTACAAAAAAAATACAAAAAAAAATTGGCCCATAGAAGTGAAAACTAAGAACTTGAATGTTATTTGTAAAATAATTTGTTAAATTAGAAATTTCATATTTAAATTAAAATTATCAAACATTAGCATGTCGGTAACGCAAACCCATAAGATTTTCTCCTACCAAAAAGTGCTCAACGCGGCCAAACAAGTTTTGTGACGTCAACATGTCGATGACGCGGTGACGCGAACTCATAAGATTTTTTCCAAAAACTTTGTTTCATACTTTTTCAGCGTCGTTTTTTGTCGTAGTTGGGTTTTAGTTTTTCCTTTTTTTTCAACATTGTAACTCATTCTTTGTTATGTATTTATCATGTATATACAATAAAGATATATAAATAAATAAATAAAAGACGAAAAATTACAATTCTATCTCTTCACTTCTTCAGTAGTGTGTGGTATTCCCTGAAGGACAGCGAACCGTCATAAATTTCAAGTCCTAAGTACGCAAACAGCATTCTTTTATCAATTTTCATAATGAGAATCATCAAGGGTATAGTTACGAGACTTGAAAGACTGTTTTCTTGACCACTGTACGATATCATAAAAATATAAATATCTCTTGATCATGATGAGTTTTCGTAGTAAGATACATGAAGCTTTTGAAATTTCAAACAAAGTTGCGAATCCTACTAATATTATATTGTGAATGCGGAAGTTTATAATTATGAATGAATGATTGTTTGGTACTCTTTCGCGCAAAAAAGGCATAAAAAATCTGGATTAAATTTACTACAGAAATTGATTATAGTCTGGAGTAGCACACAGGTTACTTTTTATCCCGAAAATGTGGTATTCCCGTGAGATGAGGCAGCAACAACTGTGGGTAACTAGTCGTGTTATAAGACTGATTACTATTAGTCATCCTCAACTAAAGTGATACCATAATCTCACAACTAAGCAATTTGTTTGTCATTGAGTGGGTGAGATTATTGAAGCCCAAACTCTCCTCTTGAAAGGCGGGAGGGTATTAAATAGGCAGCATTGCCATTGAATTAACAATTGGCGAAGGTCGTCACGTAACATCATATAAAATCTTAGTTACGCTGCCGAGTCTTGCCTGCGCTAAATATTAGTGAACAAATTCAAGAATTTGGTTCTAAATAGAAAAGCTTAGCGCCACACGTGTAGCAGCAAGTCCCTAAGTATCGTCTTCAATAGGTACGTTCATTATGCCGCACCAGAGGGAAACTGTATGAAATATAGCTTCGAAGGGGGAAACTGTATCTGCGAGGCACGATAACGGGAACACATACGGACAGTACGAACGGACAATAGGTTGGCGTGTAAATACGTATTGTTGAAAGAATTTATGTTACATATGGTAGTACTTTATACTTCAAATCAAAATAATATACATATTATATTTATATCTTATCACAATAGTGATCTTATCAAGTTATCAACACATACCTGCTAAAAAAAGACATGCAAATTACGAGTGCCTTACTCAATTCTTTTAGAATCGTAATTATTAACTTATCGGGAGCTGTATTGAATTATTGCAAGTTTACAATGTCTGTTATTGTTACAAAGTTGTCTTATGAGAATATCGAATTGAAAAACTTAAAAAACTCGCTGTTGACGCACCTATTTAAACCACAACATTGTCCATTGTTATAAAATTTCCTGAAACGTTTAAAAACAGCTCGTGGGATGCGACGCTACAAAAAACTTTTACTTCAGAAATTGCAGATGGTCTAATGTTTCTGTTATATTTTAATGAAACGCAGTAATCAAGTTGTTTAACTTTTAAACACAGTACACATGCTTATAAAATCAAAGACGGAAGTGAGCATAGACAAAAAACTATTAACTATAGCAGAGATTTAACTATTGCCAATTCTAAATATTTGCATGGACATTGGACTTCCAAAAGGAGGAAGTTCTCAATTTCTTTGGTTTTTTTTTATATATTCAACAGTTTCAAGATTTTTTTGGAAAGAAAAGTTTAATCTAAACATGTATACTCTATACCTACAAATAAATAAAATTAGAGTGTCTGTTTGTAATTAATAAAATACAAGCTTTTACTATTTGCATATGTAAATACGTATATACGGTACATATACCAAAATAACATTTTTTTTAAATTTTTGTCTATCTGTCTGTTTGTTCCGACTAATCTCTTGAACGGCTGGACGGATTTTGACGGGAATTTTACTAGCAGATAGCTGATGATATAATGAGTAACTTAGGCTACTTTTTTAAGACTAGCTTCGTATCGCGGCGTTATCCGCGGTACGACAATAACCGCGGGTAACACTGCGGGATTCAGCTAGTTAAACAAAAACTACGTGTGTCAAGCTTCTGGACAGTGTGTCCGCCAACGACGTCCTGTTGCGATTACGACGTGAACAACTTGATAAAGGCATTAAAATATGCAAGTAACCGCCTTGAAAGCTCTTTATAACCAAGCGTCTAATTAGTGGCAAAATTACTAGACGGCACAAAGCAACCCCTTCCCATTTATATTATAAATAACGGTATTTTGTTATGAAATGTACAGAGTACCTGTTAGAAAATTTCTAAGTAAACTTATTTTACCTTGCTCTCGGTTCTTGTTGGATGATACGAAACTGACGTAATTCATACAGTCGACACGTCGTTCTTTTTTATTTATTGATGAATTGGTTGCCGTACTGCTTTGTGTGTGAGAGTTCTAGGAATATCTAAGGTATTGAAGTATGTCAGAATTTTTGTTATGAAAAGCAATAAAATGTCCCGACGGATAATACTCACAATAATAAGTGCTCGTATATTGTCATGCGAAATTTGATTGATTAATGATTGACACACGCTACCAAAGCTCACATCCAACTGTAGACGTCATATTTTAGTTAATTTACAAGACATTATTTAATTGTATAATTAAATATAAAAAAATAATATAATTAATTAAAAACTCACCGCACCGTCAACTACCATTGTCTCTCCTATACATGTTTTAACCATTCTAAGGTTGCCTGGAAGAGATTGCTTTTGGCAATAAGGCCGCCCTTTGTACACTACATCTCACATTTTATGTACTTTGTAACTGTGTAATATTATGGTGTACAAATAAAGAGTTTTCGTTCTATCTATCTATCATATCTATAAACCTAAATTTAAATACATAAGGTACTCTTTGAAACGTATCGTGTTCACACAATCGGACAAGAAAAATAAAGTTACCTACCGCATTACTATAATGCGGTAGGAAACTTTATTTTATAACATCAAGCTTTAAGTTGACAATGGTTAACTTATTATAATGCACTATCAAGACAACTTGGGACCCGTTTTGTATCGATTAAGTCGAGTCGAGTTAAATCAAATTAAAAATCTACCTAATGTAATGCTTCTGGCAAAAAAAAAGTTTTTTATTTTGTCCCATGTACATATTAGTTATACAATACATATTTGATCATTGGGAGACTGGTTTCCAAACTAAGTAGGAACCTGTAATATGAATAAAAAGTCTTCCATTACACAGCTAAAACATAGTCAAAGACTGTGAAACACTTCATGTAGGAGTTTACAGAACGAGTTAAGAAAAATAACCAAGAGGGAAAACGAAAAAATACATCTGGTGTGTGTGTGAGTGCGTGTGGATGTCCGCGTGTGTACACGTATGCAAGTGAGTGCATTATGCCAAAATCTATATATATCAAAGGTCAAAGAGTAAGGTGACTGACTGACTGACTGACATACCCAGAGATCAACGCACAGCCTAAACCGCTGAAGCTAGAATCCTGAAATTTTGCATGTAGGTTCTTTATGTAACGTAAGTGAGCACTAAGAAATGAATTTTTGAAATTCCACCCCTAAGGGGGTAAATCAGGGGATGAAAGTCTGCGTGAGCGAAGCCGCGTGTAAAAGCTAGTACAAAATATAAACAAATGCCTTTTAATACAGCGATATATTAACATTTTAGTTATTCTCTACATACTGTAGGTACGTAGCGAACCCTAGTTTGTAAGTAGGTACGAATTTATTATGAACTATCTTTTACACGCAGCTTCGCTCAAGCAGACTTTCATCCCCTGATCCCCCTGAACCTTAGGGGTGGAATTTCAAAAATTCATTTCTTAGTGCTCACTTACGTGATACAAAGAACCTACATGCAAAATTTCAGGATTCTAGCTTCAGCGGTTTGGGCTGTGCGTTGATCTCTGGGTATTTCAGTCAGTCTGTCAGTCAGTCACCTTACTCTTTTATATATATAGATGTTGTATACTGTACTGTATTTCGAATACTGGCTAGGCTAACGGTTGTTACAGCTGCTACGAAATACACACATCAAAAGTGTCTAGGGATCAACATATGTGTCTAGGGATCAACATATATTTTTGCAATAACTTTTCTCCTGATTGATATTAATTAAAATTTTCTTCAAGGATTCATCAAATAAAGTGTTTTCGTTTGTCACAGTAACGATAAACCAAGTCACCTTTGCATTAATAAAGAAATTTGCCATTTTCCTAATAAAAGGATTTTTGACATTTGAACCACTAACATTAAAGTTCGAAAAAAAGACTGAAATAACAGTTTTCTTTAAAATTTTATTAGGTAACTTAAACAATTAATAATCCGTGTTTCTATCGCGAACACTAACACAAGAACATCGGTTTGGCATACTCAAAATGAGTTCATCCAAATCACGCTGTGGAATGGCCGCCCATGTTCGTTGCAACAACAAAAAAAGGTCTTCTTGCGACTGGATACCCTCCATATTCGGCAGAGCTCTTCTCTGTAGCATATCCCATGCATGCTCAATCGGGTTCAAGTCTGGCGACTGAGCAGGCCAGGGCCAAAGCCACATCTCAATCTCAAGAAATCCGCATAAAAATGCTTGATCCCTAGACACTTTTGATGTGTGTAGTAGGTGTGTATGTAGTAAGACCCAGACCCGCCTAGCCCCTTCCCCACTTCTCTATGAAATACCTTTTTATGGGCTAAAATATTTCGTAGGTCACTCAGGTATATAAGTTATCTTAAAATAGTTATAAATAGGCATCTACGCATATAATTTAAAGAAGTTTCGACAACTTTCTCCAAATATTGTAGATGTCTTATTAAATACTAGCTGACCCGGCGAACTTCGTACCGCCATATTTACATATCTGTCTCAGCTTCCCACAGGCAGTGTACAGTCGCGGACAAAAAAAACACTTTTCCCGTTATCTCTTATTTTTTTTCTTTCTAGCAAAAAAAAAAGAATGAAATCGTACTATGTGTTATTGAATTACAACCAAGTACATATTTTGACTTTCATCCCCTCTCTCCAGGATACCGTGCTGAATTTCGGGATAAAAAGTATCCTATGTCCTACCTCGTAGTATGAACTCAAATCATGCCAAGTTTCATTTCAATCCGTTCAGTACTTTCGACGTGATGCGCGGCCTAGATACAGACAGACAGACAGATAGACAGACGGACAGACAGACAGACAAAAATTAAAAAAATTACAGTTTTGGCTTCAGTATCGATTATAGAGAGCCCCCCAAAAAAAATTTTAAAAATATCTTTAATGTACAGAATTGGACCTGTTACATTTTTAACCGACTTCCAAAAAGGAGGAGGTTCTATGTTCCACTGTATGTATTTTTTTTTTTTTTTATATATGTTCACCGATTACTCCGTCAGTTGTGGACCGATTTTGAATTTTTTTTTGTATTCGAAAGGGTATGCTTCAGAGATGGTCCCATTGCCAGCATATCAGGATCTGACGATGGGATCCCAGGGAAATCGAGGGAACCCTCATTTTTTATAGGCACATACTATGTTTTTCGTATATTCTCTGAAGGTACACCGGTATTTACGTCTGATAGTCATCATTTTATGATGATGAGGTGATGATGTAAGGTACAACTCCTTAACGGTTAGGAGTTGGAGGACAAATCTTTAAATATCATATGTATATATGTTACCTTTAGTCGTATTCTTTCAAATTATTTAGGTAAGCTGATGATGGAAGATGGAAGGTACAACTCCTCAACGGTTAGGAGTTGGAGGATAATTCTTTCAATTTCATACGTATCTAAAGACCTTCAGTCGTATACTTTCAAATTATTTAGGTGAGCTGATGATATAAGGTTAAACTCTTCAACAGTTAGGGATTGGAGGATGATTTTAATATTACACGTACGTATAGACCTTAATTTGTATTCTTGATGATGAAATTAGATGAAATAGTTCAACTTACTACTGACCTACGATTGATTGCACTAAAAACTGAAAAATAAAAACTTTTTATAAAAAAAATAAAAACCGACTTCCAAAAAAACATCCAATGAAAACTCTCTGCCAAAAAAACACTTAAAAGCGTAAAATAAACTGGTTCTTCATAAATTGCGTATACCTAATTCTTTATTCATTTAAATAGTAGTATTATAATGTGTGCTAGGTACCTAAAATCTGTTTGAAGTCTGTGCTAAGCCAAAAAGAATACAAACGAACAATTACAAAAGTCTAAGCGATAGTCACTTGGCACCGACTTCAAACAGATTTTAGGTACCTAGCACACATTATAATACTACTATTTAAATGAATAAAGAATTAGGTATACGCAATTTATGAAGAACCAGTTTATTTTACGCTTTTAAGTGTTTTTTTTTCAGAGAGTTTTCATTGGATGTTTTTTTGGAAGTCGGTTTTTATTTTTTTATAAAAAGTTTTTTTATTATAAGTATATAGAAGAAACTATGAAATTATGAAACGGTTGAAATGAACAACTAGTTTCAATATTTTATGAAATAGGCAGGAATTTTACAAAGGATTTTTAGAATGGACTTTAATTAGCACGGCTTTTTAGCTCTCGCAAGCGGGCTTTAGGGAATTTGAGGATGTTTTTTATTCTACTTTTAAAATAGTAAGTTGAAAAAATGGAAAGTGTTTGTCTTTGCCTATACACTGTACTGTGACGGCTTATAGTACTGCAGTAAAATATATTTTACCGGAATTCTGTCAATTTAAATAGAAACTGATCTGCCCTGTAAGTATTGTTTTACTTCGATTTATGATGAAGATACGATTAGAAAAAAAAACTAAAAAATGAAATGCAAAAAGGGATATCATAATAGGTTACTGCTATTTTACGGCGAAGCCAAAAGAAGGCTAATAGTTTTGTCAGTCTATGTATGTTTGTATGTTCCACACTTCCACTGTAGCGTCTAAACTCCTGAATCGATTTTAATGAATGAGGTGTCAATAGAATTGTTATAATAGCCGGGGTATTTTAATTTGAAGTTACCAACAGACTATTTAATTTTGTTTATTTGTATAGATGTGCGGTTTTCCTCATGATGTTTTATTTAAAGGATGGTGTAAGTGCAAAGCCTGACACCGACTTGGAACCGAGCCTAGTCACACAACATGTTGTATCGTTTTCAAACATAATGCAATGAAAACAAACCCTAACATAAAGAACCACTTGAATCAAATAACTAATAAACGAATCGTGTCAAACTATACAAATCGTGTAATAAGAACAGACGTTGACAAATGACATCTCCATCAGATGTTTCCGAGGGGTGTGGGCTTCGAATCCCAGCTGCGCTCAGATGCCCGGCTAATTGCTCGATCAGTGTTATAAATGAGTATTAGCGATGTTAAATAATTAGTGTAATGTTTATGTTCACTAATGGAATTGGTTTTGTGATTGTGTTTTAAAGTTATTGGAGATGGGGGCATTCCAGATCATTCCCTGACAATGTTCATGTGTATTTTAATGGAATTCCTTTCGCGATTGTATTTTGAAATTAGTTCTGGCAGTCAAGCTCTAAGAACAACCACTAAGTTTATAGTAATAGTAAGTAAGTAAGTAAGTAATAGTAGTAATAACAAGTTAGTTTATATAGGGAATGTTTTTTTTTATGGAATAGGGGGCAAACGAGTAAACGTATCACCTGATGGTAAGCGATTACCGCTACCCATGGACACCCGCCATACCAGAGGTGTCACTGGTGCGTTGCCGGCATTTGGGGGATGGGATGGGGGATGGGGAGGGAGATGGAGGGAGGTGTTTGGTATAGGCTTCCGGTATCCTCACTCACTCGGTGAAACACAGCGCAAGCGCTGTTTCGCACCGGTTTTCTGAGAGGCCGTGGTATCACTCCGGTCGAGCCGGCACAGTCATGCCGAAGCGTTGCTCTCCCACGGTAAATGAATTTTTAAGTGATAATGTAAGTCTTAAATTTACTTTATGAGTTTGATTTTTTTCTTTTTGCCAAACTTAGGCGTATCTTTTTTTTTTTATTTTTTTTATTTTTTTTATTTTTTATGTTTGGCCCGCCAAAATGACTCTACTCTGCTTGATGGAAAGCATAAGCAGAATCCAAGAGTGGTGGTCACCATGCTCACTGCGAATGCAGACAATGCAGCATGGCGACCCACACCATGGCGGCCTAGTGATGCTACTGCATCTTTTAGTCTAGTCAACAAGTATGGAACTTGTTGACTAGACTAATTGGGCCTCCGGTCTCGCACTCACCAACGAAACACGACAGCATGCTGTCATTTTACGTTGATTTTCTGTGCGAGGGTAGTACCACCCCGGTCGAGCCGGCCCGTTCGTGCTGAAATCAGCGTGGCTCTACTACCTCTTGGGATGGATGGTCCGCCCGCCTTGTCGGTTCTCACGGCAATTTGTAGACTCTGTGTTATTTATTTTTAAAGTTTCATCCAAATCTGTTCAGTAGATTTTGCGTGAAATAGTATCAAACATCCAGAAATTCTCAGAAACTTTCGCATTTAAATATATTAGTAGGAAGTATGAATCTTAATTTGTATGTTCAGTACAAAATAATTTTTTCATTGATAAAATAAACGTTATTTATACTTAAAGTTATTAGTTATACTGAACTAAAACTTTAAGAAAGTTAAGCAGCAAGAAAATAGTAATTTGTTATACAAGGTGCAAAGTTGCCTTTTAACCGCGTGCTCAACAAAAGAGCACGAGGTGAAAAATCTTTGCACTCGAGTGCAACACGTAACTTTTCATCCCACCTCAGCGAAGAAATTACTAAATGACGTGAAAAGAAAATGGCGCGGGCAAAGCAAATAAATTAAAGTACACCAAGAAGGTTCCGTGTTTGAGTTTTTAACAAATAAAAAAATATTATATGATAAATTCGGCACCATAGAGGTTGTATGGACGAGTAAATAGGTTTAATGATGTTTTGAATTCACAAACTTAGTGCACATGACGTTGTTCTAAATTCAATTTCCTTTATCCTCAAACGGCTTTTGCACTCAGATATCGAAGAGCAAAAATACTCTTTACGAGATGGGGGGATGAAAAATATGTTTTATTACTATTGCCGTGGTTTTTGACTAACTTTGAGTTTTGATAAATGTTAATTTCTAATGCTTTGCTTGTTTGATTGAATTGGAGTTAAATTAGGTCCAAATAAAAATAAATAAGTAACACGACAGTGCAAACAATACAAGCATTTCTATAAATAAAAATATTGCAGTGAATTGTTACTCCTCTCCATCAACATCTCCTACAAAAGAAACTGTTAATCAGAACTCTTGACAAAGAAGTTAAAAAGTCTTCAGGTAACTTTGATTATGGAGACGCAGGTAATAGACCGCTCGCCCTTGCCCGTCACGGATATAATGAACTTGCCAATTTGTACTCGCCAACCCTCCACAGAAGTCTCAACTTTAGGGGAAGTACATACTGTCCAAAATTGGGATCGTAAATCACGTTTCTTTTTTATTAGACACCGGTTCACCGCTTATTAGCTAGCCAGGGAATTTTGATAGCGTTAGGTTACCGCCTAACTCGATATACTTGTAGCTAGCCACATAACTTAAAATTTAAAACTTGAAAAAAAATTAATAAAATATTCATTATGTAGATTTGTAGGATCAAAGTATAGTTGGCTGAATGTTTATTGTACCTGTGATCACCCTTTCAGAGATACAAATATGGACAGCCATGACACTGAGAGTTACCTATATATATCCATATATGTCGTGATTTAGTTCTGAATAATCTTCATGTATATTTAAAAATCAATTGCTGTTCGCTTGTCTCGCTAAAACTCGAGAACGGCTGGGCCGATTTAACTGATTTTGGTTTTGAAATGTTTGTCGTAGTCCAGGGAAGGTAGAAACGGTAAAAATTAAAAATAACTTGAAAATCCATATGTCACATGTACGAAGTAGCGGGCAAAGCTAGTAAGTAATAATAATATCATGTGTGATGTGTCTCACACACGTCAATCTGATCCCAAACGTGGCCGAGCTTTTATTTTGGTAACCATACTGCTGATAAACCGAACCAGAATAAACGCTGCCTTATGTTCTAAATCTCCGAAAGTTTAACTAGGTGGAAATGCTTTGTTACCTTGAGTTACTTTGCCAGCAGGCCTTGCCGGCAACAGGTTTACCAGATAGTTTTACACAAAGTAAACTTTCCACATAATAATTCCTTTATTGTAACATATTGAATAACCTGCTGTGATGAGTCCATTACATCCCTCTTCGATATTTCAAGCTTATATACAATGGGGTACTCCCGTACTCCCACCCTCTCACTGAAACCAAAGAGTTTCACCACAGGTGGCATCTTTTACGATCATTTGTAATGCTTACATAAAAGTATTCAATCAATCATTGTATGTTTTATTGAAATAAATCGGTGTAGTAAACTTTCCATATTCAAGATAGGAAACGTCTTTAGTAAGAAGATCAGGCAAGGAAGTAAGGAGTCCATACGTTTTTAAGCGATGTTATGGTGAAACTACATAATATCGTATCCTGTGGTCCATGTAGTGCCTACTTGCACGGGGCAAGAGACATATATTTGTACCTACTAATAAATTGCTGGATCAATATCTAAATAAAAATAAATTACTCTCAATTTCGAAAGAAAACTCAAATATATATGATGTGATAAACTGATGAATAATTACAAGTTTTAACAAAAAAAAAACCGACTTCAATCTGGACCAAATTTAAATGGGACCATTCGGGAAGCACCAGCTTTCAAATAAAAAAAGAATCATCAAAATCGGTTCACCCAGTCCAAAGTTATGAGGTAACAAACTTAAAAAAAAAAAAAAAAACAGTCGAATTGAGAACCTCCTCCTTTTTGAAGTCGGTTGAAAATCTAATGTGTTCAACGACGAAATTGAAAAATACAACAAAACAAAAAACAGTACTGAAATTATCGCGACAGCCCTAATTAAGATAGGGTTCAGTAAGTAGCAGTTAAAACGTAAGGTCTGCAGGAATGAGAATCTCCATATTATGTAAATTTCATAGATTATGTTGTACCTAATTTATTGAGGTACTAATTTCCAGTGATGAAACGTACCTTCGCGAGAATTAATCACCTTTAAGGCTCAAGTTTATGCCTAGTCGAAGGATTAGTCTTGCTGTTTGCATAATTTGATGGCTAACGAGAGAGCTGTTATTAATGTTATTGTTTATTTAGAAGCGTAATTTAAATATCTAAGGTGGTATTTCTAATTAGGAGAGGGTTTAATTAAGAAATTATGGTAAAAGTGAAATATAATTTAAAATAGAAACTACGTTAAAGCATTCTGAGTAGAATCTTCACCAACAAAACGGCAAAAAGCAGAAAAAAACTTGATACAGACCCGTCTGCCCAGCCTTGTAATATGGGCCTAAGTTCAACAGGACTAGTGAAGGGTGCTTATGAGTAAAATAGTATTATAGTGGTATTTATCCAATCCAGTTATCTCAAATGACGAGTGTGTTCTCCACTTTAATTATTATCTATATCTATACTTATAATAAAAATGTAACAGGTCCAATTCTGTACATTAAAGATATTTTGAAAAAAAATTTTGGAGGGCTCTCTATAATCGATACTGAAGCCAAAACTGTATTTTTTTTCTTTTTTGTCTGTCTGTCTGTCCGTCTGTCTGTCTGTATCTTGGCCGCGCATCACGCCGAAACTACTGAATGGATTCAAATGAAACTTGGCATGATTTGAGTTCATACTACGAGGTAGGATGACTTTTTACCCCGAAATTCAGCACGGTTTCCTGGAGAGAGGGGATGAAAGTCAAAATATGTTCTTATTTGTAATTAAAATAACACATAGTCCGATTTCAATAAAAGATAACGGGAAAAGTCTTTTTTTTGTCCGCGACTGTACACTGCCTGTGGAAAGCTGAGACAGATATGTAAATATGGCGGTACGAAGTTTGCCGGGTCAGCTAGTCATAAATATAGTTGTTTACTACCAACCCTTCCCGGCTTCGCACGGATGTCTTTGAAATTCTCGGATTTACTCTATCGTAACATACATGTATTACAGATATAAACATTCCTTTTGAATCATTCTATCTATTGCTGAAAACTGCATCAAAACAGTTAAGTAGTTCAGAAGATCTAGGCGAACAGTACATGTAAAGAAGAAGAAACTAAAGAATTTAGTTACAAACTAATAAACGAAATACAGATGTAACTGATTAAAACATGTTAGACTGTTTTACGAGACATGAACCGTCATCAAATAAATTTGTTGGTGGTTGTATAGACTCGTGGTTGTACAGAACTGCTCCCAGAAAATTAAATTACCTACAACTTTGGTTCTAAGAGCAGTTACATATAATGTTAGTATGAAATTAGTTCCAGAAGCACACACACGTAGTTGCTTAAACACTTTCTAACTCTCGTTCTAATAAAATAAAATTTAAAAGTTATAAGATAAAATTGAAGTTACGTTTTGATGTAAAAAGTTGCCTGAGTACCTATGTATTTCATCAATGTAAAGAAATTTATTGTCATTTTCAACGTCCAAACACAAGGACTTCAAGGTACCACAATAACAATTCCTGTGCTGCCGACATTGAACGGCTTCCTGCGACCTCCGACTGGATCGTTGGACCTCCTTGTGGGGTGCCTACCAACAAAGATGTCCGTTGTACTAAAACCTTAATTTATATTGAAATTGACAAGAAGTGTAATTTTTAGATTTTAATTGTAATTTTGCGGAAAGCCTCAAACGGCGTAAGTACCAAAATTTAATAGGTAATTACATTTTTGAACCGTTTGGGGTAGAGACGCTAGGTTCATGGGGTCCGAGTGCTCGCGCTATGTTTAAACAACTAGCCAAGCAACTGATTGACGCTTCTCGCGACCAGAAGGCCGGCCTTTTTCTAGCACAGAGAATCAGCATTGCCATTCAACGTGGTAATGCTGCCAGTCTTTTGGGAACGCTACCAGTAGGCGAGGATGTGGAGTTTTTTGACGCTTGTATGTAAATATTGTTTTTTTTTATATAAATTATGGTTATGTACATAGGTTTCTATATTATGTAATAAAGATGAATAATTTTTAAAATATAATGTGCCATAAAGGTAATAAAATTGTTAAAACTTTTTTAAATATTTTACCACAAATATCGTGACAATCGGACCAGTCGAAATTTGACCGTCATGTCAAGCGATCTCTAGCATATGATGTGTACTCGTATAATACAGTAGCGCAAACAAATATTCGTGTTAGCCAATTGTTCGTCCATGAAATTGAATGTAAACAGGTTCATTTACTGCATCGACATTTGGTACATTCAAACATTGATTTTTGTGTTACATTTCTAAAAATGTTACAATGTTTAAAGCCCTTTTTGGATCATTTAAATGAAACAAGTCACCTAAATTGTCGTATATCCTACTAATATTATAAACGCGAAAGTTTGTAAGTATGGATGGATGGATGTTTGTTACTCTTTCACGCAAAAACTACTGAACGGATCTGGATTAAACTTAACAGTAATATAGCTTATACATCAGAATAACATATAGGCTACTATTTGCCGCGATAACCGATATACACGCGGGCGGAGCCGCGAGCAAAAACTAGTACAAAAATAAAACTATATAAAACTGACTTCATATTATATATGAATGAGTTTTCTTCTACTCTTCTTGATCACTCGACATCAGCTTTCACGCATTCCTTAATTTCAGGGCAAAACCTGTTTTTTAATGATCCATGGCCTACCTGGGTGGTAATCCTCTCTGTTCTTTGTACATAGTATATGCAGAAGGTATTTGGAAATTCTCAACACCCACACACAACATTTAATTACCTAATCATTTATTTATCTTCTTTTCTTTTGTTTCCAGAATTTGCCGGAGGCCGGAGTTTATAAAGGTAATGTTAATAATTAAGTTAAATACCTATGTAAGTTAAAAAAAAAATTACATTGATATCTTCTTCGAAACAACATTATTTATGGGCTGCTATGCTGTCGTATCACTACATAGTATAAAACAAAGTCGCTTTCTCTGTCCCTGTATCCCTTTGTTTGCTTAAATATTTAAAACAAATCAACGGATTTTGATGCGGGTTTATTTAATAGATAGAGTGATTCAAGAGGAAGGTTTTTATGTATAATAAATGCATAATATAGTATGGAAACACTGTTAATTTTCGAGGTTTCTAATGTGATGTAGCAAATAAACACATTTCTTTGCGCTTACATTGCAAAAGCTGGTTGCACCCTACGAGATAGATCAAAATAATATACTACAGTATTGTACACCTTAAAAAGTACTACAAAAAAGTCCGCGACGGTATATGTCTATCTCTTAGGGATAACCCACAACAACCATTTTTTATTCCTTTCTTGTTACGAGAAATAATGGCTTATTTTATTTACGAAGTGATTTTAAGCAATACAGAATGAATCCTTATACAATTAAGTAAATTAAATACATTGTGCATTTAATATAAATCAAAATGGCTCTTTACAGTATCTAATTTAAATGAATATATTCGAAGATATTACAGATTTAAAATGCACGAATCGTGTCGTCGGCGGGGGCATCTGAAATCCACCCGTGCGAAGCCGGGGCGGGTCGCTAGTTGCTAATAAAATAGACGTTTGCTCATACATTATTCTTAATAAAGACACTAGTCTCTAGACATATAGGACTGTTTAATACGTTCATATCGTTCTGAAAAAATATTATTATTTACTAACACTCTAATTAAATACTTCAAATGTTTTTTTTAATTCTGGCAATGTATTCCCAAAGGCAAATTACTCTCCGTTTATATTGTTTAACAATTTTAATATTACAACTGTTTTAATGTGAATATTATAATATCTCTCTCTGTTATAGTGTTTAGTGAATAATATGGTTAGGAACAGTTATTTTTTTTAAGCTAGCTGATGTCACCACTTCGCACGCATGAAATTTGAATATTGTAGGAGTAACGTAGGGCGTAGTGACGAAGAGACTAATTCAGTGAGAATTGACCACACCTAGTCTAAAATAGGCTAGTCTTTTCGCCGCCCCACTATCCGTCAACACTTTAATCATTTTTTTAAATTTATACACTGTTTAAACATTGAATCTGAAGTTCTACAGATATGTAAAGACCAAAGTCAGCCAAACCGCAGTCATTCCAGAGTTGAGGTGAGACTACCGAACAGCATTTCATTTAAGTATAAGGTTTAGAAAGAAATCACTCATAGATTACTTATATGTATATCCACCAAATTTGAATGGTTTTATTTTGTTGATGAAATTGAAACCATTTTATTGGCCGACTTAAAGCAATATACTGGTAATTGCATGATTTCCGTAAATTAAAGATTAAAGTAGGCTACATGCAAAAAAATATATGTCAACCGCAGTAAAATAGCAAAACTCTTTCTTTCTTGTGGGAATAAGTAATAACTTTTTAAATTAAGTACTTCCCGACGACACACAAAAAAATGGTAATAATTCGTTCGTTTTCGAGACGAGGTCGGAACTGAAACTAAATAAAATGTCTAAAAGAAGGAACCGAGGCAGCATTGTAATTTAAACGACTTTGTTTAAAGAAAGCATCGTTTTTATAGTTGTTTACTACTCATTACAGGAAGTAATCGATAGTTCCTATGTACAGTGAGTCGGATAATATTTTTGTTTATTGATATCCGATGGTTGACTGGTAGTGAATGATGGTAGTGCACCTAAAGTGTACCCACCAAAAACATAAATGTAAAAAAGGAGAGAAAAGTTCAATACAACAATTATGCTTGACTGTGGGCTTCGTCGCAAAAAGAATGGAGATCTAAATGAGTGCCAAGTTCTATGCAAAATCCATTAAAAGATAAATTAAAAAAAAATATATGATGTACATTACCATGCAAACTTCCACCGAAAATTGGTTTGAACGAAATCTAGTAAGTAGTTTTTTTTAATACGTCATAAATCTTAAACTGCATTTTACCTTTTATTTAATCAACACAAATATAAAAATAAAATAAAAATTATATCATGTTACTTGCTGCTGCGGAACCCTTCATGGACGAGTCCGACTCGCACTTGGCCGCTTTTTTACATTTATGTTTTTGGTGGGATATCATTACTTTTTGTAAAGAAAACTAGGCAGGTATTGATATTTAATAATCCATATATTGGGATAGTTTAAAATATCTGCTTTTAACGACGGTTCCAACGCTACAATAAAAAAAAAAAAAAAATTGTATGGGACCCCCCCTATTTTTTAACTTTTTTTTATTTTTAGATTTTTTCCTAAGCTTACACACAATTACCGAGCTGAATTCCAAATTTCATCCTTCTAGGTCATCTGGAAGTAGGTTAGGTTTAGGTACTATATATATATGTCAGTCAGTGCTAAAATTTACGACTTTTTGAGCTTCATATCTTTATAACCGTTTGAGCTAGCTTCATGAAATTTGGGCTTCTAGATGTCCTTATAGATATAATTAAACACACGTAGTTTTATGTGTTTACGTTAAAGAGGTTTTGAGTTATAGAAGGGTCAAAAGTGGCACCAAGTAGTTCGTGTAATATTACACTCGGCGCTGGCTAGCCAGTTCCTTTGCTTGAACTTGGCTTGACACGCTCCCGCGTGTCTAGATGATGTATTATATAAATAAATATCCTATTTTTTTGTCACAAAACCTTTAAAATCACAAATAGTTTCAAAGAAATTGTGGTTTCAAACAATCAAATCTATGATTTTTATGATCGAACGTGACAGTAGAATCATATATGATTCTACTGTCACGTTCGATCATAAAATCGGTTAGATAATTCATTGTGAGCAGCCTCACAATGAACTATCCAACCGATATTTTTAAGTGTGTTTTGTTAGTGTTCCTGAGATAGGATAGATAACATCATGCTTAGACCAATAGGAGCTTGATAAAAAGAGGCGCAGACGAAGTTGCGTGGGTCAGCTAGTGGTACTATAAAGCTATAATTAATTTATTATTGCCCTCATGTGAAAATATAGTTTTGCTGATAACATCTATCGAAAAACTGACACAAAAATATGAAAATTTGTCTTAAACAAAAGTATATTTGTGTCACATGCCAAGGCTGGCGTGATATAATATTCACCAGTGTTTTTATAAATATTACCACTAATATATTTAATAATACACACACATGTATTATACACACACACACATGTGTACAATAGGGTAAATAAAATATATAATGTTTTAGACTAATAACTCTATTAGATTTGCTGTCAGCAATTCACTCAAAGTCACGCATGATTTACTGTATTTACGCAACCCGTCAGCCGATTTATCACTGTACGTTGTGGACCAGTTGATAGAAATTTATGGTAATCAACATTTTGAATTATGCGTATTAGGTACACGGTTATCAGCTTTCAAATCAATTCAGCTAGCCAAAAATGTATGCGAATAGTGAATACTTTTCTGTGTCATTTTTTGTACCAATATTAAAGAAATATTGGTAGGCCGCCATGGTGTGGGTCGCCATACTGCATTGTCTGCATTCGCAGTGAGTATGGTGACCACCACTCTTGGATTCTGCTTATGCTTTCCATCAGGCAGAGTAGAGTCATTATGGCGGGCCATACATAAAAAAAAAAAAAATATTATACGCTAATCAGGTCATCTATTAAATGTTTACTGATGCTGAAAATATTTTTAATAACATCTGTATCATTCGCTGTGCAATTTCCCCCATCTCATTTGGCTGTAAGATATTTTGTTCCAAAGTCATGAATATTTTTAATGTCGGTGTTCCCAGTCGAGTGATCCAGGGCCAAAGACGAGATCAATTTAGAGAGTAGATTTCGCATAAAATAGATACTACTTAAAATTCAAAATTACATTTATGTGGGATTAGGGCACAGTTATAGATTTTAGAATAGAACTTTTATGCCTATGTTATACTTTTTCAAAGGCAGATGATTAACACGAGTAAGCACAAGCAAAAACTATATAAGTATAGTCATATTTAACACCTTTAGTATTGTACTCGTATAAGAATAGACTTCATTCATGTGTCAATTTATCAGTCACAAGCGCATTAGCGTCAGATAATATCGTGTCTTGTGAAGTGACATTTATATGTGTGCCACTTGCTTATAATATCACTCTCTCTTTTATCATATCCGAAGAATGAAAGCTATGAGAAAAATATTGTACCATTCGTTAACTTTTATTCACATTCATTACTGTTTCTTTAATTTTTGATATTTTTACAATTTCTGATATTTTACTCGGTATATCTTTATTAATATTATAAAGAGGTAAAGTTTGTGAGGTTGTAGAAGTTAATCAATGGATCCACTGAACTGATTTTGAAAATTCTTTTACCAATAGAAAGCCACATTATTTGTGAGTGTCATAGGCTATCAACAAAAAATTCACGCAATATACGATAAGACACGACAACGGAGCAACGGGCGGAAACTAGTTGAAGTTTTTTTAAATTTAGGTCTATTTTTTTCAGAAACTTGTTGACTTGTCATTTTTTTTTTCAATCATCATCAATATAAGATTTCAGACTCGTCTCAGACAGAGTGATGCAAACGAACAAATAATATTACTAAAGTTGCAGGTTTGACCTTGTATTCCATGATTTGTTTGAAGTTACACAAATATTTAGCAAATCTATATCTATACTTCTATACTAATATTTTGTTTGTAAGTATGGATGGATGGATGGATGTTTGTTACTCTTTTACGCAAAAACTACTGAACAGATTTAAATGAAATTTTACAGTGATATAGCTTATACATCAGAATAACACATAGGCTACTATTTGCATCGATAACCGTCATATACGCGGGCGGTGCCGCGAGCAACCACTAGTGATTCATAAAGAAATACGACTAAATTTTAATATTATTAAGTACTTTATAAACCATACCATTGAACTATTTTGTGATAAAGTCTTCATAACGCCTGATCAGTCTAAACACTAATACTAAACATTAATCTTCATTATAATTAGCATTCCAGTTTCATTTAGCTTAGTAGACAGAAAACACTGTTTACCCACCTTACTCTATAAATCTATTACCTGCTTAAGTAACCTATTAAATTGAGCTCCGGGTATCAGAAATCTGATGACGGCATTATTCGACAGCATTGCAATATCTGAAGCTTTAGTTTAGTTACACATGCAAATTAATACTACCATCGTTGTTATGGGGTAGACACGATTCGGATAATATTGCGAACACATTGCTGTTAAGCTTTGCGTGTTTGGATTTTATATAACTAGCAAATTGACGTTACATTATGCCTGTATTACATAAATAGTCTGCTTTAAATAAACGTCTCGAAAAAATCATCTAGTTTTATGTATGGTGTACTAAACTCATCCTACACCCTACTAATATTATAAACGCGAAAGTTTGTAAGTATGAATGGATGGATGTTTGTTACTCTTTCACGCAAAAACTACTGAACGTATTTGAATGAACAATAATTATTTTTACGGGAATTAACGCGATCACTTATTAAAAGGTATTACATACCTCTGATTTGCCTGACGTTTCGACCAGGTTGCACCGGCCGTGTTCACAGGCTGACTGGCTCAGTGGCGCACGCCCTCCGTCGTCGAATCCTTGAAGTAGAAGTTTCTTCGTCCACCCGCACATTTTCGACATTATTGATAAATTTGTTTCGCCATGTATCGTAACATACCACACTAACAGTGTCCCTATTCTGTAAGCAAACCGATGTGTTCCTATTCTGGTGTTTATCCGACTGCGTAGAAAAGCGAGGTGGTATGTTTTTTAACACAGGATTCCACGCTGTAGATAATTAAAAACCATCTTACCTTTGATTGAAAGTTTTGTGCTTTTTAATCTCAATCGCTTCACGTACTACTCTTGAGTAAAAGTGACGTTCGGTGGAGAGGACTTGCGTGCGGTGAAATTCAATCCAGTGGTTGATGCCTGCATCGAGTGCATGTTCTGCAATCGCCGATTTGCTCGTCTGTCGGTTCTTCACAGCAGCGATATGTTCTTTGACCCTTTCAGCAATGGTCCGCTTCAATGGTAAAAATAATATAATAATCAGAATAACACAGGCGGAGCCGCGAACAAAAAGTAGTTTATAATAAAATCATTCTGTTTTATGTATTGAGTACGAATTGCTCAAATTTCCTGTTATGCATGGTAACGGGAATTTCCTACAGTAACAGGATTGCATTTCTAATCTACATTTAAATTACTGACATACCTAAGACAAACGTAAACCGTCTTCGTACGTAGCGTACCTAAGAAATAGTTTCAGTTATAACCAAACCACGAACAATGCCTTATTCTAGGATATCGGTTAATCAAAACTATATCATACTTCACTATATGTGTATCTGTTTGTATTAACAACTTATTTCACTCAAATTCAATAGCCACGATTTAAACTGTAAATAGATTTTTTAGACGGTGCGATCTGAATATGCTGAATTTTAATTGACCAATCACAGTTCAGTGTCAACACACCGAAACGTATGAATAACTTCTAATTTCATAAAGGTTGTCGAAAAGCAACGAATATCGCCTGGAGAATAATAAGGTAGATACCAGTTTAAATTATAAAAAACGTGTGGCACTCGGGGACTGCCGCGGTAAAGCTATTGCATAGCATTTTTTATAAACTTTTTTTTTATGTTATCCTGTGTCGCGGGGGACTTTACAGACATACATGAAACGGAAACAATTAACACCCAAACTCAGAACAACAATTTGTGGATCACACAAAGTGTTGTCACGTGTAGGATTTGAACCCACAACACTTAGCGAATTGGCAAGCGGCGTGGCGACCGCTTAAACCACTGGGCCAACCGTGCAGTCATTTATGCAAGCATCTTATGCAATTATAATTATTTATTTATTTTATTTTGCCATTTTCTCATTTAATATTGTTCAAAAAGTATTTAAATAATAGAGGGCGTTAGTGTACCTACCTCGTAGTTGCGAAAGAGCTCAACTCAGCTCGTCTCGATCCGTGCGTCAGGTTCTTCGGGTGTTACGGAATTTCTTGATTCGGTCGCCGCGCTCAAAAGCCTCAAAGCCCGCGATAAAAGCTATGCAATAGCTTAATATCGACTGACATGAAAATAATTATTTACTTTTAGTTATGACTTTGTCTAGACTGTAATTTCTCTCTCAACATTACTAAATAAGTTTAGTAAAACAGTAATTAATTTATTTTTTATATGTCAAAAAAGAGAACTACAACCTCCAGATCTTAATTTTAGTACTTCATCAATAAACTAGAACATCCATCCCATCTCACAGATGCGGGTTCCCAGTCTCATATTGCATAATTGCAGGATATGCTAATAATTGACTAAAGACTCTAAAATTGGCTAAATTCCTTGTTATCTCTTTAAGAGTAACTCAGAGGGCAAATAGTTGTTTTAAAAAGCGAGGCCGTTAGCATCTCTGGATAATTGTTCACTGTGAGAACGACGGTGTTATGCTAATATAGTTATTAACGGTTCTTCAGACGTAATATTCACATAGCAATAAAAAAGGTTGCATCATATTTACCGTAATTTGATGTTTATACTTTTGCATTTAAATTAAACTGGAGTAATCTGCACTCATTAACTTTTCCAGTTGAAACATCAACGGGTTTGGTCACGCAATTTGGCATTACGCACTTTAGGCTGTATTTCCACTAAAGTTTAGTTAAGTGGAGGGAAAATTTAAGTAAATGTTGTAGATTGAAATTTCTACTGCTTTTTTTGCATGTAGTAATATTACTACATTGACTGTTTTGTCGTGTGAAAACCCTCATGAGTCACCACCACACCGAAGCTGCGTGTATAGTAGTTGGTTTGTCGAACTCAAGTTGACGAAAACCACACGGTGATTTCTTTGCATCTCGCGCCGCGCCGTCACAAGAAAACCGTATGTACGGTTAGCATCTTAAAACCCCAAATTACATCGTCTAATTAATGTTAATATTATTTTTTTATTCTAAATAATCGTTATTTGTTTTTTAATTACCTGTTCTCTTTCACATACAATTATATTATAAGTACCATAACAGTTATTTCAAACAAAGTAATAGCGTGTTTCTGATGGCTGCGCGGGGAGGGGTAGGCTCTGTGTTCTCATATCATAACGATTCTAAGATGTGAGGCGGTGTTTGTTTTGCTTTTTTTATGGTTATTCACCTCGAATAGAGAGAAATAACTATAATGAGTATTTTTATTATAAAAACAACATGTAATAAACAATGATTCAGTATTTTTTACTTAGATACTTCAAAGAATATTTAAGATAATAACTCAATTGTCTTTCAAGTATCTTTATTTCATTTTTAAGCATAATCTGATGACAATCTTTGTTTTTTTATTTATTTAGATGGCTCTGTCGGTTGAATTTCGATACTTTTTATTGCGTAGACAAAACATACTTCAGTACCGTGAGCATAGGTATGCCCAATTTCCCAAGATCAACAGGGCTTTGCTGCTACAAGGCAGACACGATTACCTCGCCTGGTCTGAGGAACCTCCGTTTGTGTCTTTCGTTTGTGTTGGATTGATATAACATCCGTTCCTCCACATTGATGACGCCACCGACGTGATTTGCCGCAACCTTTAAAATGTAGACGAGCAACAGCACTTATAATATGTTTTGGTCATAAAATTTCCGAAATATACTAAATTCATTAACATACTGATGCGGTATAGGAGTACAGCCGTCATAAAATCCATGTACTCGCCATCCAACTGTATGTACGATGCAAGGTTATGATAACTTTAGAGTTTAGTGCCTTCGCCTCGATACACCAAAACTCTAACACATGCAAATGTTACTCAGTAAACTCATTATTATACGGTCGTGTATGAGTTAGGATGTTCGTTTTGAAACTCAAATCCCATAAGAGATATTGGAGAAATTTATGTTTGTTTTGAGACGTAACATTGTTATATTTATACCTAGGTTTGTTTATTCATATTGTTTTTAACCCCCGACGCAAAAAGAGGGGTGTTATAAGGTTGACGTGTCTGTCTGTCTGTGGCACCGTAGATCGCGAACGGATGAAGCGATTTTAATTTAGTTTTTTTTTTGTATGAAATGTGAGTTACGTGCGAGTGTTCTTAGACATGTTTCATGAAAATCGGTTGAGTCGTTTTAAAAGTTATGGGGGTGAAAGTGGGGAAGAATAACAGAATGTCTGCAAAAAAATTATTGGCGTATGATTACTCGATTAAGTGCTTGAGTAGGGGTGTTTTAAATTTTGAATTTAATATTATTAGTTTAACAGTTGCATGTAATATATACGTATTTTGAAATGATTATGCCGCTTGTAATTATCACAGCCCCCATTGTGATCGTAGTTATAGGTATCAACGCATTTCTGACTTGCAAATGTTTTCATTTTCATTCCTTGAGTCCATCAGGGGACTTGTATACTTGCTTGTCCTCTGTACCATAAAAAACATGCATTTTTTTTAATTGTGCATGTAAGGATTTCTATATTTCACTATGCTGTCATTTTAAAAAGCCATACTGGATTTCTTATTTTTTTACTTTTCCTAAACATTCCTAAACATGAAGGGACTATAAGAATAAAGTTCTTAGCAACAATAAAGCATTAGCAGCTTTAGTTTTTTTTTTATTATTTGTTTTAATGATCCAAATTTAGAAACAAACAAATGAAAAATGACATCTTTCAGTCATTAATTTGCAAGTAATAAATTATTCACGGCATCAGAAGTGGTGCAGAGATGCAAATAAACCTTTATTTCCGAACGATTTGCTTCGTTCAGGAATCGCGAAGACGAGCGACGCCCGCAAGTTCGCTTTCGGAAATTGAAAATACCATCTGTTCAGCCATCACAAATGTTTTACCCATAAATATTTAGATATTTCCTTTCTTTTTTCCTTGTTTAAATTTGAATCCACTTAAATTAAACTGTGTTATGGTTGTTTGACACGGTTCTGTATTAAACAAATTTCAAATTAAGAGATTTTCATTAAACGCATGAGAAAGTATATACTTACAGCACTTTCATCACAAAACCTTCTTTTAAAATTTTTGTCTCTGTCTGTTTCTTCCGGCTCATCTCTGAAACGGCTGGACCGATTTTGACGGAACTTTCATTGACCGGTAGCTGATGATATAAGGAGTAGCTAAGGTACAACAATAACCATGTGTATCACTACAGAACGGAAGAAAAAAATATTTAGGTTTATGCAGAATTGTTGCCTGCCTGTTGAGGCATTGATGCGACTGAACCATCTAAATGTCAATGCACAGACCCGATGCCTGTCTATCTATTGCACGAGTACTTGTGATCTCAAATATAGAGAAGCCAAATTCATCGTGCAGATTATCTAAAGTGGATTTGAACGAGCCAGCCAAATGTCAAGTCAGGAACAACACTTGTGGCAGACAGGGGAGGGTTTCATTGTTTGTGTTAGGTATGCGTCTGTATGTTATCTAAATGTATGCTTTAGATAATGGAGCTTGAATTCAACTGAAATTTATAATTAAGCACATTTAGAACTTATTGAATATTTATTGGACTCAGTCAAGTTTTGTCGCATGGGTAAATTAATGAGGAATGAGAAATACAACCGACGCAAAACATAGATCTATATGTACAATCTTTGAAGTGGGTTGTCTGCGTTGGCATATGCAGCTGATCATGAGGTCTCAGGTTTGAATCCCGGGTCGGGGTAAAAAGTGTTATTGAGTTTTTCTGATTATAGAAATGCTTCATAACAGCTCGGAGTTTGGAAGTTGGGGTCTTAGCCCAGGTGCCTCAGAGAGCACTTAAAGCTGTCGGTCCTGCGTCTGATCTCCCCCGATCATGTCGGATAAACGTCCCATCGGATTATGAGAGTGAGGGAACAGAGAGTGCACCTATGTATTTACACACAGTTTTGCACTATAATATTTCCTGCGTAGCTGCCTGGTCTCCGTTGAGTCTGACCGCCGTGGCCGAAATCGACTAGGAGAAGATCATCATCATATTGTGTCAAACTTTACTTGAGCTCAATCTATGCAGAACTTTTAAGTTCTAAGGGCGTACAACTAACTTAACAGTTTTAAAATACGAGTATAAAAACTTACGTACTTTTTTGACGTTTTCAGCTCTATACTTGAATCGACAATTAACAAAACAAATGATGATTCTGAGGCATTAACCGACTTCAAAAAAAGGAGAAGGTTTCTCAATTCAACCGTATATGTTTTTTTATGTGTGTTCGCGGATAACTTCGTCGTTTATGAGCCGATTTTGATGATTCTTTTTTTAATGGAAAGGAGATATTCCAACGGTGGTACCATGATAATGACACTAAGATCTGATGATGGAATCCAAGAGAAATCGAGTCGAACCTTGAAGTCGGTTTTTATTTTGTTAATTATTATTATGTTAAAAACAAAGGGAGCAATGGATCTCACCATCTCTTCAAACATGTTGTACAAGAAAATCAAAAAGCGTAGTTAAATTTAAAAAGAACTAACACAGCTCGAATTATACTGGAATATGTCCGTTTACACGCTGCGCAGTAATTTCCTGACAAATTCAGAATGCAAAACCAGATTTCATTTTTCATTTCTTCCACAACACAGTTTTTTAAAACTAACTATTGCCCGCGACTCTCGCCTGACTATATTATTTCTTGCTTTACTAAAGTAAACTTAGTACTAACTTTAAATTAGTAACATCTATACAACCATTTATCCCTTATTTTATCCCCTTATGATTGAAATTTCCAAAAACTTTTTCTTTATGGGTGCTGACACTATAAGAAAGCATCACCTACCAATTTTTCAAGTTAATAAACCTCAGCGATATAGGTTCTGCAGTGATGAATCAGTTTTCAGGGCAAGTCATTTTGTATGTATGAATCTGATTTCCTAAAGGATCTAAAATATCGTGAGAATTTCATCACGCATAAATGTAATAGAGTTTGCTGATTTGATGAAACGTTCAAGCAATCACTTTATATGTAGCATTTTATGGTCACCCATTTGATCATTATGAGGCAGGCTCGTCAAATCAATAACCGCTAATGGGCTACGCTCGCCTTTTTTATAACTACGTATATAGATTACATCTTGCAGCTATTACGAATCACTAATAGCGCCCGCGGTGTTGCCTGCGGTTGTTGTTGTATTTAAGTCATCTGTATATTTCTTCAAGTTTCGGGATAAGAAATACCCTGTTAGCTTGTCTAGATCTAGACTATAGTCCATCACTTTGCCAAATTTCTTCGAGATTCGTTCAGGGATTTTTCAATTCGATGTTTTTTTTTCTTTTTTCTTACGTTTGTTACCTCATAACTTTTGACCGGGTGAACCGATTTTGATGATTCTTTTTTTATTTGAAAGCTGATGCTTCCCGTGTGGTCCCATTTCCAGATTGAAGTCGGTTTTTTTTGTTAAAGTTTGAGCTTATTGCATGATATAGTAATAAAAATTCATAACAAATTTTACCTTTATGTATGCCGTAAATCATAAATATATGTCTATAAGAGTTTAAAAAGTGTTGATAAAAAACAAAATGAACCTATAATTCTTTCTTTCATCATTATGAAGCACAGAAGCCTAACCCCTAATTCTTATATTTAAGACATTTACGTAGTCATTAATCGATTTACATCTTTAATCTATAACCCTTACCCAAATCCATCCAAAATAGAGTTAGACGCAACAAAGGATCGTGTAATCATTCATTCACACGATCGAGACGTTTCGATACTGAACCGATATAACACGCGATTTAACGCTTCACCGAGCCTAACCGGTAATAATTCCTAATTCCTTGAGGATAGAAATATTGTTCTATCTCAAAATATCGGTGTTGTTGACCGAATAATCGATTATGACTGACACATCTTTGTTATGTAACTCTTGCGTGATATTGTCCAGTTAAAGCCAATAAACATTATGGACAATTTATTGTGATAGTTACTCGTACTTTTCTTGTAATTGCTTTTATAATATTAATTATAATTGGATTATGTATTGTGAATGTCTATGTAGGTGTAACTTTATTTATTGCTTACAAGTGCTTAAATATCTTTACTACATATTTCTTTCGTATAAAAAGCTATGGGATTATTTAATTCTTCGTTTGTCAGAATAGCCTCAGAACCTCAAACACAGCCACGCATTTGCTAAGCTACTTAATTACTGAACCAATTACAGGATGAAGGATCTCGTCTAATTCCAACACGACTGTCTGTGTCCAATTTAACTTGAGCTCTGATTTAGTCTTACATGTTCAGAGTGAAACGAAAAATTAAGTGGTAAGCCTTGATGCAGATTTTAATCGCCAAAAAATTGAAGCAACCTTTTTGTTGCTAGGTTCACTTTTTTTCGGGATTTTTAATTAGGAGCAAGTTTTCTCACAAACGATCAAGAATAATCGTTGCCTGACTTCTTGCCTGGTTCCATACATAATTTTATCGAATTCTAAAGAAATATGCACCGTTTAAAGATTTTGTTTAATTTTACTTTCCTTATAAGTTTCCCTTTAAAAGTCTAATTATCAAGTAAGAAAGCTGTGAAACTACGTAAATTAAAAATAATAACAGCTAATCAGTTAAATACCTAACATTGCAATCAATGATTAAACCATAATAGTTTCCTTTGATTTCTACTAATGATTGACTCGACCAGAGTTAATGAACATAGCACGTTTAAGTATATAAATAATTATTTCAAGCAAAGATACTTAAAATAATTGTAATCAGAAAAGCTCGAAATCCTAAGATTTACCAGTAAAGTAAATGGTGGTAAAAGTTCGAAGTAAACGATTATCATAGAACTATTCAGACTTTACCATTAAGAGTTGTTAAATCTTATGTTTTACTGGAAAACCGTAGGACTTCGTAGGACTTTGCCTCAGATCATTTCTATGATCTGTGGACTTTACCTTACTTAGTTCGGGCTTTTACAGTAACAGTTTATATACAGATAAATTTTATATCGCTAAAACAAACCTACTCAGCCTGATGGAAAGCATAAGTAAAATCCAAGAACACCACTCACCATACTCAGGTATACTACTAGTCGAGCTTTAGTTTTTTAAACTTTTTTTATTATATTTTTTAAAATACAATCTCTTCACAATAAATATATCCTTTCGCTTATAGTTTTGAAATGCCTGGCTATTTTTACTTCATTTTGTCTCCCGCTTTGCTAAGGATTGAAATGGACTTATTATATTTCCAATTCCCTCAATCTTATTCTGATCAATTCCGTTGTGGCTTCCAAGACAGTTTATTTATTTCCTGGGAGACCCCGAGTGTTATTATCCGGTGTATTCGTGGGTCACTGCTGTTAATCCTGGTGTATAGAAGTCACAGTAGTGGGCGTGTGAGTGGGATTAGTCCCAAACAAAACTGGAACAACATAATCTCCCAAAATGATAAACAACACTATGGAGGACTTACCTGCATATAATATACACCCTCATTTACATAACTTGTTAACACATAACGTACCATAAACGGCATATTATACATACCCTTTAAAACCATTTGTTCTAATTCTGGTCCCCAGCGCCACATGATGGCAATGGTCCCATGCATGTCGATTACATGTCTTGTTTATGGATCATAGAGCGGAGCAACAGCTATTCTACCCGTAATAACCTAAGGATGAACTTACAGCAGGCATAAAGTCCGCAGCTAATTATCAGTCTATTTATTCAGCTGTCTATTTTTTAATTAAATGGTTGCCATGTGCTCTAAAAACGTTTTGATAGTAACATTTCCATACGCTATTCAGTTTCGTTCATACGTAATTATCAAAAAACAATCATAGACGCTAATATGGAACATCTATTGCAAACCAAATGTAAAACAATGCTGCTTAAAGTTAGTGACCAACTGTACGTTTGATAAGCACGAAATCTAACTTTCAACAACTGTCTAAACAGGCTTAGCTTTTGGTCATTTCGTACTAAAGTCTCGTAATACAGCCTAACTTTGATTAAGTTAGCCAAGTTTTACGCGAAAACTTGTCGAGAGACTAATAAAGATGTTCTTCGTATTTGTTTGGGTGATAATTTGAGTGCTTGTGGAAAATTAGCACTTATATAAATTCAACATAGAGTGCAATTTCTAATTGAAGTTTTCCTAAGTTACTCCAACTATTCTACTTAACAATACATAAGATTAAGTACAATCTATACGACTGTTATTTAAAACTCCATGTAATTACTCAATATATCAGCTTTTTAACGTTTATTTTAATATTTTGATCTTTAAAATAGGCGCATAAATAACTATATGTTAGATTATGTATTAGGTTTTTATTATTGTAGTATATTGTGTATTATTGTGTTATAGATGTAACTGGCAAACTATATTGGTTGCGAGAGAGTGGACTGTATCTGCGTTTTCTAAAAACTGACAATGAATGCGACAATAAGGGAGATGAACTGCCTTAGGGAAAATCAGGGTTATGACAAGACAGTTCTACATATAGGTAAGGACTAACCTCTGCTTGGTCTTCCCTTGTGGATGTGGACTGCTGATGCGAGTAGCGGCGGGTGGATCCACGGAATCCTCGATAATCGCCACGGCGGTTAGCGACAAAGTTCGTTCCTGCGGGTGCGGTGAAGTCTTTGCGGGATAGGGTTACGAAAAACAACCTTTTCCTTCCGTGGTTCGCGTCGGACTTCTTCGACACTTGTCAAATCACAAGTGTCATTGTATGCGTCGAATGCTTCTCTTTCTCGCTCTCACAATCACAGCTTGAGGTATGAGGGAAAAGGATAGGAGAGGATGGCGCATTCATCAATCAATTATAGATATATTAAATAAATGACAATATGGCGTAACCATTTCCCCCCGGCTTGAAGGAATTGATTCCTTCAAAGTATGAAAGAAAAAAGAGAAAACACTAAATAAGCGAAAACACGAGCGAAAACTATATATGCGAAAATTACGAGCCCAACTATATGGACGAAATATATCTTAAAACTATAACCTAACCTAAGACGCTATTCGCGATAACACTTATTGGCTAGGTAAAGGGCACAGACGTACAACCGGGCGCAAATACGATCCGGTAGCAGTCCTAACTCTTGCAATACGAACCACTCCATCAGTGGCCGGAAATACTTCTTCAATAACCCCTAAAGGCCAGTGAAGAGGCGGCGCGTTTTCAGTATTTAAAATAACGACGGTCCCTACAGTTATCGGGTTATGCGGTGTATTCCATTTATTCCGAGACTGCAAAGTATGCAAGTATTCTGCTCTCCATCGCCTCCAAAAGGATTGCACTAATCCATCCAGTAAGTCATGTCGAGACAGAATATTAAGTCTGTCATCTTCGATGTAGCGAGCAGGTAAATAACGTAAGGGTGTCGTATTCAGAAAGTGTGCGGGCGTTAATGCGAGATCCTCCGAGGGATCGCTAGAGATGGTGCGACATAAGGAACGTGTGTTCATAACTGCCTCAACTTGAGCCAGTACGGTGGTCATCTCTTCAAACGATAAAATTTGCTCACCAATAACGCGAAATAAATGAGTCTTAAGGCTCTTAATGTTAGCCTCCCAGTTACCACCAAAGTGACTAGCGGCGGGCGTGTTTAGTAACCAGGTTATGCGATTCTCAGCTAATATGTGAGCATATTCACTATTGAAATCTTTGGACTTCAGAAGCCCATAAAGCTCTGAAAGGGTGCGTTTAGCGCCGACATAGTTCGTCCCGTTGTCCGAATAAATACGACACACAGGACCTCTACGCGCTAAAAACCGTTTGAAGGCTGACATAAAACTTGCTGTACTAAGATCACCAGCTAGTTCTATATGAACAGCACGTGTTGTCAAACAGACAAACAAGCAGACATAAGCCTTTACAGACCGTATACCACGGCCTCGCGAAATCGTCACCTTAAAGGGGCCAGCATAATCTGTACCCGTGTGTACGAACGGCTTAGCGGATTGTACGACACGACAAGACCTGTGTTCCGACATTTCAGGAAATACAGGCTTAGGCCGTACTCGAAAGCAAGAGATACACTTATGTATCCTACTACGAATTAAATTGCGTGCGGACAAGATCCAGTATTTCTGTCGAAGAATTGACATAAGTAAATCTGGACCTGCGTGGCAGTTTAACTTGTGATAATAGTCCACAAGCAAACACAAAACATGGTGTTTTTTAGGCAAAACAATCGGATGTTTCTGATCGAAATTCAAATCTGAATTCGACAAACGTCCACCAACTCTAATAATGCCATCGTGGAGAAATGGCTTGAGTCGTTGGAAGGAACGACTACAGGGTTTTCCAGTCTGTAGCTTGACTATCTCATTGGCGAAATGAGTAGTCTGTAATTCACGAAGAACCTTCTGCTCCGCATAATCCAAATCTGAAGCTGAAATTAATTCTCGTTTTGGGAGAAGTTTCATAAATCTGCAGACGTAAACTACGCAGCGTAAAAGTTTAGACCACGAGGAAACACGATCCGCCAGTGTGAGAATAGGAGATTGTTCCTGTGGTATAGAGGTGAGTAATGAACATTTCTTTTCTTCAGGCGGGCAAGAAACATCAGATGGTTGAAACGTGTACACTGGCCACTCAGACGGATCAAATTTGACCCATGGTGGACCATGAAACCAAAGCGGGTGACCAATAATTTGTGCCGGACTAAGACCGCGCGACAAGCAGTCAGCGGGATTTTCAATTCCAGATACGTGACGAAAACACTGCGGCGACAATAACGATTGAATCTTCGAAACGCGATTAGCGACAAAGGTTGCCCACCTATGGGGCGATGCTTGAATCCAGCACAAAGCTACAGTAGAGTCCGAAAAGGCGTACACACCACGAAATTGTATACGGTTTCGACATGCTTCAATAATACCATTGATTAAGTTTGCGAGCACTAGGGCAGAGCAAAGTTCGAGTCGAACTAAAGATACAACTTTACGAGGTGCGACTTTGGATTTGGCACTAATAAGGTGCACAACAACATTATCGCCATTTTTGACGTGAAAATATGCAACAGCCCCATAGGCCTTCTCACTAGCATCACAGAACCCTATGATAGTCACTTCGCTACCACTAGTGATGTCCACATGGCGTGGTATATTGATTTGTTCGAGCAGCGGGAGCTCCTGCCGGAACCGTACCCACAAGGAGACAATGTTGTCCGGAGGTGTGTCATCCCAGTCACAATTACAAAGCCAAAGCTCTTTAATTAGAAGCTTGGCATATAATATCACGGGAGCCACGAAGCCCATTATATCCCATAATCTTGCCACGCAAGATAAAATGTTGCGTTTTGTACATTTTTGAGCGGGTGTACTAATTTTCAAACTGAAAAGATCTGATGAATGTGACCAGTTCAAGCCTAGAACTTTATGAGAGTCTGATTCATCAAACTCCTTAACAGATAAAAGGCGATGCGATGGCGGAATAGTGTTTATAACATCTTGCGAGTTGCTAGTCCACTTTACTAGATCAAACTGCCCAGCTTTCATAAGAGAGATAACCTCAGCAGTAGTGGAGATAGCTTCGCTTTTGTTCTCTACACTGAAAACAAAATCGTCCATATATCCAGAATGTTGAACGATTTCTTGCGCCTTAGGGTACGTGTTACCCTCGTCAGACGCTAACTGCTTCACTGTACGCAGTGCGTGAAATGGACTCGACTTGAGACCGAAACATACGCGATTAAATTCGTAAACCTTAAGCTGTTTATCAGGTGAAAAGCGGTATAATATGCGTTGAAATCTGCGATCACATTCGCGAACTTCAATGTTTAGATACATTTGCCGAACGTCGGCCGAGAGTGCGATTGGAAATAAGCGAAAATTAACGATTATATTGAACAAATTGCCTTGTAAGTTCTGTCCATTATGTAGAATATCGTTGAGGGAAACAGACGTGCTAGTCTTAGCGCTAGCATTTAGCACTACGCGGAGCTTCGTTGTAAGTTTATCCTCTCGGATAACCCCATGATGCGGTATTATATATGAAGGCAACTGGCTGCCCTTCTCGCTCTCAAGAGGAGAGGGTGCGATATACTCCTTCTGCAAATATTCTCTGATGACGTCATCATAAGCTTGCTTTAGCTTTGGCGAGGCTTGCATTTTTCTCTCAAGACAGAGAAAGCACCTCTCAGCTAGGCGTCGGGAGTCGCCGAGCGTACATGGGTCGCCCTTAAAAGGAAGCGCGACACAGTAACGACCATCAGCGGTGCGAGTCGTAGTACGACTATACATTTCCTCGCAGTCCTTGTCATCTAGACTCAAGATTGGTGGGACATTTACTTCTTCGAGTTCCCAGAACTTAGTGACGATCGAATCCAAAGGAGGTTCGACTGAGCAACAGTACGAAACTGGCGAATAAGTAATCCACTTTGCGGGAGCACAACCTACAACAACATAACCCAACACGGTCTCTAAAGCGTGTGGTGCGGTGAGGGTGGAATTACCTTGAACCTTGGAACCCAAAATGAGATGTGGAAAAATAGAGGCGCCTATCAAAATATCAATATCAGCCGGCGTGTGATATGAATCATCAGCTAAAGGCAGATTTTCAAAATTAACAAGCGACGACGTATCAACAGTGACAGTCGGTAAGCGTTCAGTAATTTTATCGACGACTAGTGACTCCATATCAAACTTAACATTTTTATTAAAGCGCGAATAAAAGTTTAATTGTACGGAACCCAGTGTCGTTTTAGTAGAACCCCCAATTCCCTTCACTATAGAAGATGACGATCTTTGGTTCAAGTTTAATCCTAAGCGGTTACAGCATTGGCGCGTTACGAAATTACTCTGAGACGCACTGTCTAACAGAGCGCGGAAACTATGTTCCTTGCCATGCCTATCTATTAGTATAACCCGTGCGGTTGCAAGCAAAACCGTAGTCACGGGTGCGTGCGAAATATTTTTATTATTGCCTGATAATGAGCACAATGCAACATCATCAGCGCTGCGGGTATCATACGATGACGGAGCGGGCGCCGGACCCAGCTGCCGTCCTCCTCCCACGTCACTGCAAGCGCGCGGCGGCGGGGGGGCGAGCGGTGCGACTACTGCGTTAGATGCAGTATGTTTATTTTCAAAATGTAACATCGTGTGATGTTTCTGTTGACATTTTTTACAACGCGAATCCGAGTTACAATCAGAAGCATGATGCTTTTTACTTAAGCAATTTATACAGTATAACTGCGATTTAATAAATTTAAAGCGTTCGTTAGGTGTCAATTTTTTAAATGATTGACATTGATACAAATGCTCATGCTGCGATTTGCATAGCGGACACACCGTTTGATTCGATTGAGTTTGAGCGGTGTTAACGTAAGTATTAGTAGACTTGCGTTGCGGCGGCGACCTTGGCGTCGTATAGTCTACGCGGTTACGAGGTTCAGTTTTCGATGTGCGGTTTATGATCTTTGCTTGATCGCGAACGAATGAAACCAAACTATCAAAAGATGGAATCTCAGAACCACGACTGTCCAACTCAAATGCGCGAGCGGTTTCAGGATCTAACTTTTTTAATGATAAGTATAAAAACAATAAATCGGAGAGGTCATTGACCTTAAGATTTTTAAGCGCAGCGACTGAAGTTGCGAATTTATCTAAAAACATCTCGAGGCCAGCTACACTGGGAGCACTCAAAGCCTTAAGTTCGAAAATCTGATCCAAATAGGAACATGACAGCGCGCGTTTATCTTCATACCTATTTATTAAAGTTTCTAAAATAACTTTATAATTTTCGGCACACGGAGTAATGCCTGCGAAAACAGTTTGAACCTTACTATTTAACTTACCAATCAAGTAATGCAATTTTTCTGAGTCAGTGAGCCCCGGGTTCTCATGAACGGTGTTTTTATAAGCCGCGTAAAACAATGGCCAAGTCTTAATATCACCATTGAACTGTGGTAATTCGATCGGCGGTAGCCTAGGTCTGTCACATCTTTTGTGTTCCAGGCGAGGCTCAACTAAAGCAATTAACTTTGCCGCGCGTTTTATTCGACCGTAAAGATCGTCGAACGAAAGAAGCGATTGATAATTAATAATATATTTAGGATTCAATTTTAACTCAATCGAATTTATTTGGTCTAAGATTAACTCAAAATCTATGCGTAATTTATCTATAGTTTCAATATCACACAAAAAACTTTCTTTTGCAAATTCATTCGAAAGATTCTTACATCTATCTGAGATAGCCTGTATGCGCGAGAACATAAGGTCTCTCTTTGCGTGTAGAAGCGACAACTTATTCTCGTCCGACATGACGATATCTAACAGCTGTTATAAATGATAACAGTGTATAATACGTAAATATTAGCAATAGATACTTAATTATTTTAATATGTGCCGTGTTCTTATTTGTATATGCGACGAACAGATAACTTGCAAACCTATACAGCTATTTAGTGAAACGTGATGCGATGCGAAATAAATGTAATTAATTATAATTAATAAGTAGTTAATAAGATATCCGAATAACATCTATCTACTTTCACGAATTTACTAAGTTGCAAGTCTGTGCAATATTAAATTAACGAAAATTGGGTACGACCGATATTTATAATTATTGTACTACCTACGAATTTGAGATATGAACAAAGTTATAGAAATTTAATTTTTATTACATGCTACAACAAACAAGGAATGCGATAATCCTAACTATTAGTAATGTATTGTATGATTGATCGAATTAGATGCCTAATACCTATAGCGGTGCGGTAAATGCGAGAATTAAAGTAGCGTACTGCTACTAAAAGGGTAGGTACTAGCTAATCTAACCCTACAAACAGCACGAAAACGATACGTTTGGATTAGAATAATTAGTTATAATCCGGCTCGAAGGACCAAAAAATAATGGTTGCGAGAGAGTGGACTGTATCTGCGTTTTCTAAAAACTGACAATGAATGCGACAATAAGGGAGATGAACTGCCTTAGGGAAAATCAGGGTTATGACAAGACAGTTCTACATATAGGTAAGGACTAACCTCTGCTTGGTCTTCCCTTGTGGATGTGGACTGCTGATGCGAGTAGCGGCGGGTGGATCCACGGAATCCTCGATAATCGCCACGGCGGTTAGCGACAAAGTTCGTTCCTGCGGGTGCGGTGAAGTCTTTGCGGGATAGGGTTACGAAAAACAACCTTTTCCTTCCGTGGTTCGCGTCGGACTTCTTCGACACTTGTCAAATCACAAGTGTCATTGTATGCGTCGAATGCTTCTCTTTCTCGCTCTCACAATCACAGCTTGAGGTATGAGGGAAAAGGATAGGAGAGGATGGCGCATTCATCAATCAATTATAGATATATTAAATAAATGACAATATGGCGTAACCATATATAATTCAGGTATTCTATACAATACCAGTCAATGTATGAAATACTATGAATATTATTGTCCATTACATACTTTAAATATAACTAGCTAAGTTACTATAATCATCAGTTATAATATGTCAGTAAAAGTCCTTAGAGATTAGCCGGAACAAACAGACAGACGGACATACAGACAAACATTTTAAAAATTGATTTCTTAATGTAAGTACCGTATACTCCTACTAATATTATAAACGCGAAAGTTTGTAAGTATGGATGGATGTTTCTTACTCTTTCACGCAAAAACAACTGAACGGATTTGGATGATACTTTACAGTGATATAGCTTATACATCAGAATAACACATAGGCTACTATTTGCCGCGATAACCGACATATACGTGGGCGGAGCCGCGGGAAACAACTAGTCTTTCATATGCATTTATAGATGTAAGTCTAGGTATATTCCCAAAAATCAAACAGACCTAAAAGATAAAGCCATTAAATGTAAAATTACTGCTAAAACTATTTGTGTTATGCGTAATGTTCAAATTACGCTTCGATATCTCAAACTTAGTTATGGATTAAGCAACCGTTTCAGGCCTGAAGCAATAATATTGAATTAGATATCTATAATCTAGTGGATAGGAAATTGAACCCTATTTCATGGTAAATCCAGCGTAATGTTGCGATTAGGTTTAGTCCAGTAGTTTAGGATCAAATTGCTATGAGCTAATTTACTACGGTTAATCCTTTGTCCCTAAATATATCGTTTGTGTACTTCTTACATGTTACGTTTCGTTTGTGGGGTACACTGACTTGCAGCTGAAGAGAGAAGAGGAAGACTTCTTCTTCTTGAAATACGCTAGTATTCCAACAGTATTCTAATTCCTTTAATCCATTTTAAACAGTCTTGTAGCACTAATACTAAAAGACTGTTTACTTATTGTTATTAGTAACATTAATCGACGCATTTTTTTACTGAAACTAACCTCATAAATACACAGTAAGTGCTAAGTTCATCATAACCATCAAGGTAGTAGAGCCACGCTGATTTCAGCACGAACGGGCCGGCTCGACCAGGCGGTACTATCCTCGCACAAAAAATCAACGTAAAATGACAGCGATCGTGCTGTCGTGTTTAGTTGGTGAGTGCGAGACCGGAGGCCCAATGATGCAGAAGCATCACTAGCCCGCCATGGTGTGTTTTACCATGCTGCATTGTTGCATTGTCTGCATTCGCAGTATGGTGACCACCACTCTTGGATTCTGCTTATGCTTTTCATCAGGCAGAGTAGAGTAATTTTGGCAGGGCCAAACATAAAAAATAAAGTGGCTATCGACACGAACCGTGCGGTATAAAGAGATGTAATTTAACCTGTAATCCTTCCTCACCTCAAACTCTAGAAATACTGTTCACTACTAATATAATGCAATTATCTACACAGTTGGTTTTTCGTTTTCCTTATGGGAGAATTATATTATACTCTACCTTACCTCTTAACATTATAGCCAAACTCCATTAGCAGAGCGTTAACATGTGAATTAACATCATAATATAATGCTTCAGCTTCTGTGTCGCAGTGGTGCTAATTACCACATTTTCTAAATGTAATTACTTATTTCAAAGAGACAGAAAGAAGGAATTGTATAATAAATGTAATAATGTCAATAACAGGGGATAATAGATTTTAATTAAGTGTTTGAAAGCTAAGGTTTCTATGGATACATTTTATTCACTTACAATGTATTAATTACTAGCTGACCCACGCAACGTCGTTTGCGTCTCTTATTGCCCGTAGCGTGATAATTTTCCCCCGTTTTTGAAACATTCTTCATTGGTGCTCCGCTCCTATTGGTCTTAGCGTGATAATATATAGCCTATAGCATTCCTCGATAAACGGGCTATCTAACATGAGAGAATTGTTCAAATTAGACCAGTAGTTCCTGAGATTAGCGCATTCAAACAAACAAACAAACTCTTCAGCTTTATATATTAGTATAGATGTATTTGTTATACTCTTCTAAGATCTAATACTCATAATCAACAACACATCTATTTGTATAAAGATTATTATTAGGTATTATGTTGATAAAAACTCTTTGCCAAATAACTCATTATTAGGTACCAACTCTTAGCGTCTTATACTCGTGATAACTTCTAAACGAAATGTCCAAATGGGATGAAACAAAAAGTATTTTACTTCTACATAAATACCCTTGATAACATAATGCTTTATTTGGATAACATAATGCTTTATTTGGATAAGGATTAATATTACGATACACATTTAACGTAGTTTCTTCAGACGATTTAATAATTTTTTGAACACAAAAGCGGTTATTGTGACTAAACCATGATAGTTAGATATATGCTCTCGCGGACTTTTTTGTAGATCTTAATGGGACCTACAAACCCGTAAATACATTATTTTGTTCTATTGTGAATACTCTTTGCAGCGCATGCAAAAATAGGTTTTCGATTTCACACCTTGGGTTACGAAATAGCAGTTTTCTTACGGATCTCTAATATTTTTGAAAATAAAATATAGCCTATAGCCTTCCTCGATAAATGGACTATCCAACACTGAAAGATTTTTTCAAATCAGACCAGTAGTTCCTGAGATTAGCGCGTTCAAACAAACAAACTCTGCAGCTTTAAAATATTAGTATAGATTGAAGGCTATCCTTACATAATGATCGCTAAAACTTGAATAATTGAAGACTGTGCTATTTTCACCCGACTACGGCTAAAGCCAAAAGGAAGGGTAATCGTTTAGCAGTCTATGTATGTATGCTTGTATGTTCCACCGTAGCGCCTAAACTGCTGAACCGAATTGAATGAATAAGGTGGTCAATAGATTTATATTAAACTAGATGAGCCCCTCGGTGTCACCCGCAGGTAACGCTGCGGGTCGAATCAATTAGCTACACAAATAAGATTTTTAATGGTTTTTTTTTACCGAATTGTGAATCTAAACCATTCTCGGATCCTCAGGAATAGACACAAAAAAAAACATTAAAATCGGTTCAGCCGTTTAGGAGGAGTTTAGTCACATACACACGCACAGAAGATTTATTTATACAGGGTGTCCCAAAATTCAACGATTAGCGGGCGCCTGAAGGTAGACCTGCTAATGAGTACATAAGGAAAAAAAATATACCTAGTTTTTTTTTTAGTTACAAGAAAAATTTAGAATTTCTTTGAAAATTTATACCTTTCATGATATTGCTACTATTCACCACAACTCTTAAAAACACCAAATTGACCGAAAGATAGGCAAATTGTATTGTCACATTTATATTAACACTTTTCTATAACTGTTAACCTTTAATTGTACATGTCTTGAGGCTGTTAAAGTTAATTTGATTTCATTGAATCCATATTATGAAAGATTATTACAAGAAATTCTTAATAACAGCCTGGAGTAAGGGAGTTGGCGGTGTTTCACGTCCTTGCCTCTAAGAACACATTAAACCGTTGGTCTCGGTTGTTATGAATATCTATGGCAATCGTTATTGGTAAACCAGTGCCCTTAAATATACGGACAACTAGTTCCACCTTCGAATTTAGTTCACCCTCAGGGTTGCGGAAGTCCGATGCCAGTCGCTCCGTGGCTCCGTGGAAAAACTGACATTTAGGTAAAACAGGTTGAACTAGTAGCCAATCCCAAATAATCTTACTTGTGATAAAGGCTAGAAAGAAGGAGTGAATCACTGTAAGCTACATACGAGAAACTTGATTAATAAAATGTTTCTATCCCAAATCACGACTATTTGGTTTGCTTCAAACGAACGTGATAGTAAGTGATGAGTGCAATAGGGTGAAACCCTCTGTGCTTTTTTAAATGAAGCAAGAGTAACAACAGTCGGCCTATATTTGAAGAATAAGTATCATAGTCTATCAACTTACTTTATTAATGAAAATCAAGTTATTACAGTAAGCAAATTAACAATTTCCGAATTTGTAAATTGAACATTAAAAACACTCCAGGAAGACTGTTATTTACAATATGCTATATACATTCGTGATTTAATCATTATATTGGTTTTTAATTTACTTGCAAATACTTTGTAATTATTATTGTCAACAACAATATGCCTCAACTATATATTTTTAAGAATTACATGCTAGTTAATTAGAATAACCTTCAAATACAGTGTAGATACTAATTATTTATGAGTTAAAAATGGATTTACGAACAATACGACCCACGAACTAATATAAAAACAATATAATATAAAAAAAAAAACATTTCAACAGCCTGTCTCGTATAAACGTCGTTAGGACCAAAGCTAATATGTTAAAAAAACAGGGTGAATGTCTGTGATATTAATGTTCGTCCAGGCGGCAATATAATTTACGAGTAATATGAGAAATTCCAAAATCAAATAACTCAACATATTTCATATTTTTAATTATTTATCTTTTCATTAAAATATAAGAGAATTCAGAGCAAAGGCCACGTCGAAATATTGGGAGTTGAATTCCAATTTATAAATTAGAATAATAAGTTTACTCTTGATTCATTCGAACCCAGTTTCTAGTTACTTTATGCACACAATCTTCTGGTTTTCATATAATACTTATCATATGCACTAACCATTCAAATATTTCGATAAAAAATCTAGTCAAACGATTATGTTCTTCATCATTTTAAGTAAGTTTGTTTTGTAAAACGCGTCATTTTTCTCTAGAGATCAACAAAATGTGTTCTTTTCATTTGCATACTTCATTTCATATAATTTGCTAGCGAGCTATGACTTCCAGATAGATCTGACTCTGAGTAAAAATACAGGTAAGTGATCCCCTCGAATAAGCAATATTCCTGTTACTACCTGCTCGGGTGATGTGCTACCGTTTTTTCCCATTTTTGATTCCCAAAAGGCCCATCGAACTGCAATAGGCTTGCCCCCATTACAAGCGTGTTCATGATATTTAAATGAGTTTTCGGTGATTTCTTTTAATTCTTGTGTCCGGTACATTGGAAGGTCCAGCTGGAGTGAGTTTATTTTACGTCAACTAGCTCTCGAATATGATCGCGTTCGGGCGATGTGATTGGTGAAGAGCTCAGTGCCATCCAATTACAACGCCGAACGCAATCACCGTGGCTGATCTAGCTGCTATTAAATATACTCACACTATGCTATCGAAGTAGCTTAACAGAATTAATCAAGTGCTGTTCTGTGTATGTAGCAATAATTGTATTTACTTCATAAGGCTCTACACACAGTATTGCCCTAAGTTTGCCTAAAGGGTTTCATCGGAGAGAGGTCAATAAACTTAAATGCTGTTAGAGGATAACATTTGAGTCTGTGACAATAGAATGCCGTATGTTTACCGAAAGGGGTTGTGTTGACATGTGTCAATAATCAGCAAGTAGTTACCAATAAGTATTGTATTCCAGTTACATGTATGTGTGTTTGCTAAGAGACATTGCAGCGAAATGATAATGAAAATAAATTTTTAAAATAATTGAGAAAAGTTATTTTCTATTTTTTAAAGAAATGTTAGAATCATCAAATTTTCTTCCTTTTTGAAATACCTATCACTCACTCACGGAGAAATGTAATACTAACGAAAAGTTCATAAAACTAAAATCGTAAATGTGCGCAATAAGTTCATAACACTAAAATTGTATATTGTGTAAAGAATAAAACATTTTGTGAAAACGGATGTATCCGATCCGTTCACTAGTATGCAACTTTTTTACAAAAAAGTTGCATAGTAGTGAAATATGTGAATAAACATTTTTGTAAATATTTTGTAAATACTAAAACATTTTTAAAAATGTTTTAGTATTGACATAAAAACGTAGTTCAAGTTATACTGGTCAACAATATACATCTAATCACTTATAACTGATCAAATTTGATAATAACACACCTAGTATAAGTAAGATCACCAGGAAGTAGAAGATTAGCACACAAGGCAAGGTACTGATACGCATTAATGATTGACTAGGGTTTTTGTTTTATTTTTAAGTTAACCAGCCTACTAAAAACACGAATATTTGATTCCTAAAACCACAGTAGTATAAAAAAGTAATATTAAATAATAAATAAATAAATATATCGGACATCTAACACACAACGCCACCTAGTCCCAAGCTCAGCAGAGCTTGTGTTATGGGTACTAGACAACTGATATAAATACATATTATATACTTTTTTTGTAAATACATACATATTATACATAGAAAACACCCAAACTTCGAAACAAATATTTGTAGATCATACAAACATTTGGTCCGACCCGGGAATCGAACCCGAGACCTCATGATCAGCAGTCGCATACGCCAACCACTAGACCAACGAGGCAGTCAACGAGGCAATATTCTTCTCTTAAAATAAACGAATTTGTATAACGATCACCTGAACTTCCTAAAGCTTATCGATATTGAAAACTAACGCAATCGAAACGTCTTCAAAACCACAGCGTAAAAACCCAAATTCAACTCATAACTAGCTCACGTACAGTATACCAAATAACCACAATGCTTACTAAAAAGAAAGAAAAGACCAAACTTGCGTGCAGGTAAACGCAAGTGCAGTCCTTTACTTCCTACCATTGGCACAACCTTAAAAATTACCCTTTATTTCCACTCAGCCAAATTAAAACCTATTTCCCTTGGGATAAAATTCAAACTTGATTACAATGAAATCAAGTTGAATTCGCGTGCGTCAGCCGCAATATTTTGGATGATAATTTTAATGGAATCCATCATCCGTGTTTTATTATAGCGTCGTAAACCTGTTAATATCCCCTGGGATCTTATAATATATACTTACCTTACTTATGTAAAGCAGGTTTCTTAGTAAAAGGCTTTCGGAATTAATGTCTACTTACTATTCGTATTTCAAAGGAATATGTATTTACTTCGACATGACAAAGTAAATTAACTTAGTGAGACGTACATTAACATATTAAATACATCAAATATTAATATAGAAGTATTTTATGTCAAATAAAATTGTTGATCAAACAGAAAAATGAAACACCAATTTTAATGTACCTACTTAATAATGAATTGTTGTAATAAACTATCTTCTTAATTGTTTTTATTCTTACAAGTTTTAATGGTTCACAATGGGCATACAATTCATGTAAGAAATCATTTTCTAAATTGATCCAAACGTGACGGAATTCTTACAAAAACAAATACTACTACTTTTTTTTGAAGTGGTTAGAAATATACAAATGTCGGGTGTACAAACACACACGCACATACTCACAAACCCATACATAAAAACACACAATACTACACTATCAGATCTAAAGCGAGGAGTTGTATTCCAGATAGGGAAAATTAGTGTTGCCGCTCCAAAGTTCAAGAACGAGATTATATTAGATAAGCCCATCAGATAACAGTCTACGACCCAATTCAGAAATAGTTTAATAAGTTTGGACCTAACATCATGAAATCACACGACCCTCGACACGATTAAAATAAACTTTTAGGAGCCAACCCTACACAAAATTAGCTAAAATTAAATACGAAAATCAATTTATTTATGTACCTATCTATTTTTTATTTGTACCTACAATTTATCATTAATAATAATAATAAAAAACTTTATTGACAGTTTACAAATATTGCAGTACAAGGGTACAATACAATAGTTGCTACATTGTAAATAACTAACATGTTACAAATATTGTGGGTGCAGTTCTGATCTCCTAACTAGGTTACATTATAACCTGTGTGAAGGAGTGATTATGAATACTTACTAATATTATAAAGCTCAAGAGTGTGTTTGATTAATTGTTTGTTTGTTAGGTTGAATGCGCTAATCTCAAGAAGTACTGGACCGATTAAAATTAAAAACTTCTTACCTGGGCATGGAACACTGTTCTTTGTTCCTGTGTCTGATATAGCGTGTAAAAAATGGCATAATCAGAGGACTCAAATTATCTACTAAAATATTTTTTTATTTATTCCTTGATGCCATTTTTTACAAATATTTTGGATGTGTTCAGTATAAAAAAATAATTATGATTTGACACATCTCATATACGGGCGTTAGAGGCCAAACTATATAGGAGGAACCTCTACTATGGCAATCGAACAACTGATAAACATGCTCATCAATCACAGAATAATTACCCTCGTCGGGGCACTCACAGTTTCTAGCGTCTCAGACAGAATAGCTAAGCTGTGAACCAACAGGTCAGTCATCAGAGGGCCTAATGCGAGTTTATTTCACATCAACTCCCTCTCGATAGCAACGGCATTCGGGGTGTTGCGTTTGGCCCGCACTGAACTCTTCAGCAGTAGTATCGCTTTTTTCTTGTCATACAATTCCGATCTAAGAACTTCATGACGCAATCTTTTTTGCTATAATAGTCAAGGAATTCCGTAAGTAGATGATACAACTGAGCGGGACCGTCCACTAACCACAGACATCTAAGTAGCGCCCGGACACCTGTCAGGACGTTACCCTGTCTACCTGAACCGATAACAGCTTTTTTACCGTAAGTACTTGGTTTCCCGATGTCCATTTTCAGTATTACTGATTTACAATTTTTTTAGGAGTCGGCTAATAAAGTGTATCAATATTTCAATACAATATTAAGTACGGTATTTTTATGGGATGAGCGACACAGGAGCAGATAGTTCACTCGATGTTAAGTGACCTATGAACACCTAGTAATACCTTTATTCGGGTGGTAGAGCCACGCTGTTTTCAGTACAAACGGGCCCGATCTACCGGGGCGTTACTACCCTCTCACAGAAGACCCACCTAAAATGATAGCATTCGTGTTGTCGTATTTCGTTGGTGAGTGTGAGACCGGAGGCCCAATGATGCAGAAGCATCTCTATAGGCCGACATAGTGTGGGTCACCAATTCACCATGCTGCATTATTACATTGTTTGCATTTGCAATAAGTAAGGTGAGCACTACTCTTTATTCTGCTCATGCTTTCCATCAGGCAGAGTAGAGTGACTTTGTCAGACTTATATATACATAATATAAAAAAAACCGTGTAGTGTCGTGGGGACACCAGATAGGAACGAAGTTCCTTATTATAAAATAGGTTTATAGAAAATGATTATTTGGGTATACATTTTTTATCATGATTTTATGACTTTACAAAATTATCTTAATAATACATTTACTTTATTTATAATGATTTATAAAAATATATAACAAACTGCAATAATAATAACAGTCATCATGTAGACTATACATAAGACACTGTATAGCCATCATACTAGACTATACATAAAAATCTTACGCTTTTTTTAACGTTACGGACATTTTTTGCCGGCTAGGGCACCCCTCCGCAAAGCCTCATAAGGAACTTCGTTCCAAAGAAACCTAAAACTCAAGAGTCAAAATGCGGTGTCGGCCCTTGATTGCCGTAAACCTTCTTCGGAATTGGGATTGTTGAGCCTGAAGTAATCTCACTCACTCGTTGAAAAGCAATCGTGATAGCGATCTGGTCCTAGTGTATCATTGAGTATCCTAATGTATACATAAAATATTCCCGAAGGTGTATGTAAAGCTGTATTTCACATGTACCATATATAATTTCGGTCTGACGTACGTAATAAGGGGCTATAGAGACATAATAATTCCCTACCTGAAGATTCTAAACAAAAAAGCAACAGTTTTGCCGCCTGGGGCAACTCAAATCCGACTACAACCGACTAGCCGTTGCTCGTGGTTTGCGCTCTCGTGATTATTTCTTATTTTATGTTTCTAACTTTGGAAATGACGAACTTTTATTCAACTTATCATCCCTTATTTATCCCATTAGTGATAAAATTTCAAAAAAAACTTTCTTAAGTCCTTTGCTGACTGCTAATAATACAAAAGCATATTTTTATTGCAGCTGCTAAAATGTCAAGTTTGCAGACCTAATGATTTAGACTCTGCGTTGAGAAATAAGTCAGTCAAGGCAAATTACTTTATATATAAAGATGATATGAACATAAAACAATACTATACTCTTTATTTTATTCCATGATGATGATAATATTACTCTACCAACTTATAAATTTGAAACTGCCTACTTTTTCGGCTTGGGTAGCACTTAATAGTAGTCATAAATCAATCCTCAAGTAACGTTCATTAATTCACAAAATTAATGACAGCTACCATTTTTCCATATTACACGTTAACAAAATTTAAGTACCTATCATACGTAAATTGCTATAGTAATTCCAAAAACGCTAAGTCACGATGGAGCTTAGTGGGAAAAATGATATTGAAGATTGTGAATGACACAGGGTTGACAGGACCTCTAGACGCATTAAGGAGTCTCAAAGTCTAAGGTTCATTTCCTGAGAGACCTTATCCGGGTCTTTCGCTGCCCATTTTTATACAAACGACATGTCGTCTATATTACTGCGTTGTAAGGCATAAGATTTAGCGTTAGCGATAGTTATAAACATTTATAATAATTCCACGCAATCAATTACTAATTACACACACTAAGCTTGATAAGTGGAAGCGAGATAGGACATCTCGACTAGATCCTCAGCGAACTATTCTATGGCCGGCACTTGATGCTGTTATAGCAGCAATAAAATTTTATGACAAACCGGCTCGTATAGAGATTCTTAGATGCGAAATACTTTATAAGCCAGATCAGAAATGCTGCTTCATAAACGTTATGTCTACCGGGACATATTTGTAAGCTTTGATTTTCTTTCCCTATCAAATATATTTAAGCTATTATACCTACCACTTTAGATAGATAAAAAACTCTTTATTTGTACACCGTATTACATTTTTAGTGCAAGACCGGAGGCCCAATGATGCAGAAGCATCACTAGCCCTCCATGGTGTGGGTTACCATGCTGCATTGAATATGATGAGCACCACTCTTGGATTCTGCTTATGCTTTCCATCAGGCAGAGTAGAGTCATTTTGGCAGGGCCAACCATTAAAAAAAGAAACTGAAGTTGAGACTGACTTAACTATTTGTAAATAAGAATTGTATTATAGTGATTTGTAGACTATTATTGTTTTTGAGTCCTAAAATCAACATTACTTAATAAAGTATTATTTTTCGTTGAAAATGTTAGTATGATCCTTTTCAATTATAGCCATATTTACTACTTACCATAATAATTATTTGCAACTTTGCAAATGCAAAAATTGTGCGTCATTATAAGGGTTGAAATAATATGTGACGTAATATGAGTACATATAACTATTATAACTATACTTATGGCTCATACACTAATTAATAAACTCCATAAAAAGAATGGAATGTTTTACTGTAAATAAGATTTCTGACCGGCTTTTTACTTATAACTTAAAAAAGTAATTCGCGCGCTCCTAACATTTATTTTGGGTTTCCCATTATTCCGGGATAAAACTTTGAAAAATCGCGTATCATTTTACATGACGAATTATTACTTGTAATCGATAACATTATAATAAAGTAGGAGTATATACTTGCTAAGTATTTAATACCAAAATTAAGACTTAGTACTGTTATATTTATTACTAGTTGAGTCTCGCAGTGTTACCCGCGGTCATTGTCGTACCGCGGGTAACGCCGCGGGGCGAAGCTAGTCTAAAAAAGTAGCCTAAGTTACTACTTTTATCATCAGCTACCTATCAGTGAAAGACCCGGCAAAATCGGTCCAGCCCTTCCAGAGATTAGCCTAAACAAACAGACAAACACATCAACAGACAGACAGACAAAAATTGTAAATAATGTTATTTTGGTAGATGTATCGTGTATACATACATATGCATTTCATTTAATCAATGTTTTGTTATGACGTTGTCACGTCAAACTATCGTCCGTAAACAGACTTTACAGACAACCATTTTTTATTAAGTAGGTACCTACCATAAAATCAAGTAATACATTGAAATCCCTTTAAAACAACGACCTCCTGAACATTTCTGAGTGCCATTGCAATTTAAAAAATGTATTACTTTTTCCGATATAAAATTTCCCACCCTCTCGATAGAAAGCCGCAATGAGGTGACAAAAACCAAAACGCCTGTTCCCAATTAAAATCGTGTCCAATAAAAATAATTCTCGTTTATAAGCCCGAATAAAATTCCGGGTATCGTTTTGGTAGGTAATGAAACAATGAAAACGCGATTGTACCGGTGTAATTCCGAGAATACCCGTGTATATATAATACAAGCGCATCGGCCCGGCTTCGACTTTGAAGTTTTCAGATTTGCTCTACCATATTATGCATGTATTACACATACAAACCTACCTCTTGAATCACTTCATCTATTACTGAAAACTGCATTTAAATCCGTAACCATCGAGATATCGATGTCCGTAACGTTGTTCAAAGTGAACAAGCTAAAATTCAAAATTTAAAAAACCCCCTACTCAAGCACTTAATCGAGTAATCATACGTCAATGATATTTTTGCAGACATTCTGTTATTCTTCCCCAATTTCACCTCCATAACTTTTAAACGACTCAACCGATTTTCATGAAACATGTCTCAGAACACTATACAAAAAAAAAAACCAAATTGAAATCGCTTCATCCGTTCGCGAGCTACGGTTCCACAGACAGACAGACAGACACGTCAAACTTATAACACCCCTCATTTTGCGTCATGGGTTAACAAATAGAAGAAGCAACTTCATTGTATACTGTATAAAGATATACGACATTGAAAAGATAATCCTGGGACTTCAATTTGTCAAGCTTGGTCGACCGCCAGCTCATGCAGTATGTCCTGCTTATGATGTTATATCTCTGCTATAATTTTGTTTCATTCATCTTCTGTAATGGATAGACATTTTTCCCTGTCGCCGTTCCACTAGATTTAATATGACTTACAACTATGAAGACGTGTTTTAAAGGATGGGCGTGTTATGAAATTTAAAAAGACTATTAGGGAAGCTAAACGAAATTCAAAAGTGGGAAGAAACTAGTTTGCAGATTCGGTTCAGTTTTTAATTGAAAATCTTTTTGAACATTGTGATTGTGAATTTTTAATTTTCACACAGCAACGAAAATTATAATTTACTACTGTTTTTACGAATTCTGTGTTCATCCGTTGTTGGAAATATTTTATAGGAGTCGTTCACTTTTTATGCTTCTACATTTTTGTAAGATTACATCGGTTGTGCATGTGCAGTAGTACTGTATGCTACTGCTGTTCGTGAGGTCTCGTAGATTCCCGGGTCAGACGAAATGTTTATATGTTGTGCAATATTTATTTCGCAGTTTTTGCTTTTTCTATGTATAATATGTACATATTTACAAAAAAGTGTCTATATATAAACATATGTATACATATATGTACCTATTCATATCAGTTGCCTAGTCTACTATGAGTAGTACAAGCTATGTTTAGTTTGGGACTAGATGGCGTTGTATGAATGTGGTAGAAAAAAATAGTCATAGATAGACATTTTGAGGAAAGCGTTCAGTCATATGTAACGTTTTGAGACTTCTTATATCGTAACAATGTTACACTTAAAGTAATTTTAAAGAACTTTGTGAAACCAAGTCCATCATTTTTGCTCTCGACCAACGGAAACTAAACCACAGGAAGTGGTTCGTAAGTCAATAATATCTTCGGTTATTTAATCTCATGAAGTTGTGTAATTTAAGCTGAAGTGCAGTATGGTTTCTTGTGAGGCTAACTTACGAACTCAACTCAAGCTAAATTGAAGCTGTTAATAAAAGGACTAGCGCTTTACTTTAATACTGGAATTTCGTTTTCATGTGAATGTGAAGATTGTAACCTTAAGATAACGTGGCTAATAAAAGACTTAATAAAGAGATAAGATTAAGTATATGCAAGGAAAGTGATTTAACTTAAAACAAGTCTCAGATGAGATGTAATTACATCTTAAAATGCCTTTAATAAGTTACCATTATTTTTAGAAATACTTGCACCTTACACATAACGTAGCGCCTAAGTGAAGAAGTAAAAAGCATCAGAATATGCTAAACCTTGATCACAGCCTAAATTAAGTCCTGGACTATATATTTGACTGCCTCTGTGGCGCAGTGGTAGCGTATGCGACTGCTGCGCTTGAGGTCTCGGGTTCGATTCCCGTGTCGGACCAAATGTTTGTATGATCTGCAAATGTTTGTTTCGGAGTTTGGGTATTTTCTATGTATAATATGTATTTACAAAAAAAAAAGTATATATGTCTTTATTATTTATATCAGTTGTCTAGTACCCATAACACAAGCTCTGCTTAGCTTGGGACTTAGCGTTGTGTGTTAGATGTCCGAAATATTTATTTATTATAACTCTTTGCAATCAGTGGATTAAATGCACATTTATCAACTTTCTAATTAAAAAAAAAACGTTCTTGGAGAGAAATCCAGCAACGGACACGTTTGTAAAGGAAGCTTATACAAACAAAGCGAATGCGTAACACAATACTTTCGAAGTAGCTTCGTAAACGGCATAATTTGATAATACGAGCAGAACACACGGAGCTCATCAAGACATTCCGGCGGCGGAACAAATATTTATATGGCCCAAGCTTGGCCCAAGCGGACGTGCCGCTCAAGTACGAATGCTTAAGAGACCGGTTGCTTTTTTACTCTTTGGAAGCAATTGCATTGAGCCAACCAGTTGCCACTGGTTTTTATAGTATGCCCAGTGTTTTTAATGTAATCCATATATGTAAAAATGTTAGGCTTGTTTATGTACGCTTCAAAAACTCAAAAAGTTCTGCACTGTTTTAGCTCAAAAAATTGACACGACATACAACTAGCTTCAGAGATGGTTCTTATCTGTTTTTCACATAACTTATGTTCTTCATTTCTCATTAATATGTCACAGAAAAACGTGGAATTGTAGAGCTAATTATTTGAATAAACCATATTACATACACACATCAAAAGTGTCTAGGGATCAAGCATTTTTATGCGGATTTCTTGAGATTGAGATGTGGCTTTGGCCCTGGCCTGCTCAGTCGCCAGACTTGAACCCGATTGAGCATGCATGGGATATGCTACAGAGAAGAGCTCTGCCGAATATGGAGGGTATCCAGTCCCAAGAAGACCTTTTTTTGTTGTTGCAACGAACATGGGCGGCCATTCCACAGCGTGATTTGGATGAACTCATTTTGAGTATGTCAAACCGATTCTTGTGTTGTTAGTGTTCGCGGTAGAAACACGGATTATTAATTGTTTAAGTTACCTAATAAAATTTTAAAGAAAACTGTTATTTCAGTCTTTTTTTCGAACTTTAATGTTAGTGGTTCAAATGTCAAAAATCCCTTTATTAGGAAAATGGCAAATTTCTTTATTAATGCAAAGGTGACTTGGTTTATCGTTACTGTGACAAACGAAAACACTTTATTTGATGAATCCTTAAAGAAAATTTTAATTAATATCAATCAGGAGAAAAGTTATTGCAAAAATATATGTTGATCCCTAGACACATATGTTGATCCCTAGACACTTTTGATGTGTGTAGGTGTTTAAACGAATTAACATTTTGCCAAGTATAGGTAAAGTACTTAATATTGGTTTCTTAAAAAGGTATCGATTAAAAAACAATTTAATCTTATAACACACCACTGTGGATTAACTTTTCTTTAATTTAATAATTCATAACACAAGCGCAATTTGAGTAAAAAAACTTAACATTCATTTAATATTGAGAGAATAGGTTACGGTAGAAATTTATTATTTATGCACAAATATGCCTATGCATCGGCGGACTTAATGCCTAAGGCTTTCTCTGCCAGTTGACCGATTTAAATTTGTTACCAATTTCTGTTTTGTGCTATATTTACTGTATTTTCGACATAATATCAACTTTATTAACATTTAAAGGCAGAAACACAAGTACCTTATTATCGTAACGGATATATATTTCCGAGTACCAATACTGATGTTCCAGTTATCTATAAAGAAACAAGAATAACCTAACGAATACCAGTTTAATATTCTACGAACGTTTGCAGCCTTCTCTCTTTGACGAATGAATTCCATCGATGACAGACATTCTGATTTCAAATACTCCGGGAATCAGGAAAACGTGGTTCTGAAATGTTATCTATACGTGAAGAAAATTCTTTATAAGTATCTTTTTAGAAAAATATATCGCGTAGCATAATATTGTTGGAAATTTATTTATAAAAATGAATCATTTCCCGAATGGACAGATTTGACTTATTTTGGTCGTAAAAGATTTTTGGAAGAAAGTTTAAACGCTGTGAAAGTGAGAAAAACTACGCGTACAAAGTAGCGACTCCAACGAAGGCTAAGTCAATGTTTTTTTTAAATGTACCCCGTAAAATTATAGTTATTAAAAAGCGGCTACATCCTACTAATATAACTATTATAAACGCGAAAGTTTGTATGTATGGATGGATAGATGTTTTATTACTCTTTCACGCAAAAACTACTGAACGGATTTGTATGAAACTTTACAGTAATATAGCTTATACATCAGAATAATACATAGGCTACATTTTGCCGCGATAACCGACATACACGCGGGAAGAGCCGCGGGCAACAACTAGTAATACTAAAGGTTTTTTATACACATATCATACATATTCCTTTGACTGCACGTATGGCCTGGTGGTTTTAGCGGTCGCCACGCCGCTTCCTACTTTGCCAAGTATTGTGGGTTCAAATACTACATGGGACAACACTTTGTGTGGTCCACAAATTGTTGTTCTGAGTCTGGGTGTTCTTTGTGTCCGTTTTATGTATGTTTGTAAGGTCTCCCGCAACACAGGATTTATTCCTAGTGCCTGAGTTGCATAAAAATAAAATAATTAATAACTCCACACATCCTACACACGGCAGCCTGATACCTGGACTCAGCCTGCCAGACCACTGATTAATATATACATATAAATAATAAATAAATAAGCATTTTATTTCTTGCTTCTACAAAGTTACAATTATATCTTCTAGTTAATAGACAACACAATCAAACGTTCAAAACTGACGACTGACTGTCAATAGTACTTATATCTTATTGTCGAATCCTTAAACATTTCAGAACATTAAATATGTGGAGTCAAGTTGTTGGAGGTTAATTTAAATACCCGTCTCGTTAGAAGATATATTAAATCATGTACTAATTCCACGCAGGAAGTTGATCTTTATCGTAAAAGTATTTTAAAATTACCTAAATAAAACAGGTTTAAATGCACTAAAAAATGTAACGTGGCTGTATAAAAAATCTTGAACTAAATCACGTACTAAAGTCAAGCACCTCGATTTTAGTTCCGGCTATTTTTAACTTGGCAACCACATTTTTTTCAAACTTAATGTCAAAAGAGTAGTCAGTCAATTCTCAACTAAACGTATTTATATTTAGGCGAGATTTTAATTAATGGTATGTCATTGTATTATGATTGGTTCATATTTTTTATATAATAAAAAGGGGCAAACGAGCAGACGTATCGCCTGATGGTAAGCGATTACCGCCGCCCATGGACACCCGCAACACCAGAGGCGTCACAAGTGCGTTGCCGGCCTTTGGGGAATGGGGAAAGAGGAGGGGTTTCCGGTATCCTCACTCACTCGGTGCAACACAGCGCAGGCGCTGTTTCACACCGGTTTTCTGTGAGGCCATGGTATCACTCCGGTCGAGCCGGCCCATGCATGCTGAAGCGTGGCTCTCCCACTCATTATTATATATAGAATATGCTTGACTTGTATGAATTGAAGTTATAGTAATTTATTACTTTAATTTTTATGTGTAGGAGTAATGCCTGTAGCATTAAGTCTATCTTGTACAACGTGTTTGGAGTAAGTTTTAATAAATAAATGATTAACCTGTTTCGTGGTGTATTTCGAATACGAAGTGTCACCAGCTCAAGCTACGCAGGAATAAGCACTGCAAAGAGAAGGAAAACTTGTAACAAACCTTCTACAAACTTTTCTGACCAGTGTAGCCCAAAACTTCCTCTCTAAGAAGAGCCCTATATCCAGCAGTGGATACTGATGATGTATAGTATGACATTTTTCACGATTCCTACAGGGCATTTAAGCAAAGAATAATGCAGTAATAGACCTGGTTCTCCTTTGTGGAACTGTATTTGTGTTTTCGCTTTATTTTGCTTTTACTTCTGATTTTATTTATTCTCAATTTTGTCAGAATTTTTGCTTGTAATTGTGTATAACTTGTGTTGAATTATTTTTATTTTTTATTTTGGTGTTATTCTTTACAAACATTGTTGTGTACATCTATAATAGATATACATATAAGATTATGTTTTCAGCTCCTAATGTTAACCAGTTTTGTATATGTATATTGTTGATGTTCCTTAAATAAATAAATAAATATAGTAATTTGGTCACTACCGTATAAAGGAATAAATCTTCCTTAGAGAATAAATCTGATCCATACAATTTATTACAAAGAACTGATAACTTTAATAGTAGGTACAAAAAATCATTACAAACAAGTAAAATTTTAACAAAACAAAAACCAACTTCAAGGTTCGACTCGATTTCTCTTGGATGCCATCATCAGATCTTAATGTCCTTATCATGGTACCACCGTTGGGATATCTCCTTTCCATTAAAGAAAGAATCATTAAAATCGGTACATAAACGAGGAAGTTATCCGCGAACACACATAAAAAAAACATATACGGTCGAATTCAGAACCTCCTCCTTTTTTGAGGTCGGTTAAAAATACATCGATTTTTTAAAAGAAAAACATTTCTCAACTTTCATTAGCATAATACACCTTTTACGAGTACTTTACCGCCGGTTTTACAAAGTATCCCAGCTACTAGAGTGTAAGGGATGCTGTATATTGAGAGCCTCTTGTGATGTCAAGTGTGGGTTCACCCTCCTTTGGTCCTCTTGCCTTGCACAATCCCCTACACACTGAGAGCAGAACAAGTGCCTGTTCAGAAGGTTAACATTTGCAATGTATACTTTTTGGGTTTATGATCTGATTCATGATAACTGTTTTCAAAACATTTTAAGGGGTGCATAGATCTTTTTCTATGTTCGTTATTTGTGTGTGTATGTTATTTTGTAACTGGTCAAATACTTAAAAACTAAAAACTTAAAAAAACCGTGTGGAGTCGTGGGATACCAGACAGGAATAAAGTTCTTTATTATAAAAAAAATATTAATTTCAGGTTCTATTCGAGGTAAAAATGAAATATTTATTCGGGTATACATTTTTATTATGATTTTTTATCGATAAAAATAAAAAAAAAATCTTTAGAAAATTATCTTAAAACCTTTATTTTATTTACAATGATTTATAAAAATATATAACAAACTACAATAATAATAACAGTCATCCTGAAGACTATGTTATACATTAGATGATACAGTAGATGTATAGCCATCATATTAGACTATACAGAAAAATATTACATACACTTTTTCAACGTTACGGACGTTTTTTGCCGGCTGGGGTACCCGGTACTCTGCAACGCCCACAACTTCGTTCCAAAAGTACATTACAATTTCGAAAAACCTTTTTTTTAATCTACTTTATAATTAAGGAGAATGCTCTATGTTGCACTGTCTGAATTTTTCGTAAGTTTAAGAATAGTTCCCGTGGCATTGTAGACTTGACGAACATTTAAATTTTGAATACTAATCAAGGTCACCCAAATTAAGGACAAATTTGTATATCTATGGATAGATTTGTAGATCACACAATTGTTTGTACCGTGCAGAATTTGAACCTAAACCACACGACAAAAGTCAAAATATGTTGGCAATCTAAATTAATTTATCTAATCTAAATTAATAGTAGGTACAGTTTAATTCCAAAGTAATATAGTGACACATCGCAGAAAGTTAAAGACTCAATGAAACATTCCTCTCCATGCAAACATTTAATTTCGAATTCTTTGTTATATTATTAAGGTCGGAGATAGCATCAAAAAAAATCATTCAATTTGTACAATAGGAAATAGCCGTTTAAAATTCAGGAGTCTTGTAATATTTTTCATTTTCCCGCCGTGAGCACTGTTTGAGCTCATTCTTATTTCAAATAACAATATGAAAAGAAATATAAACCTTATTGACGTATTACAAAAGACATATTTGATGAAATATACTTTCTTATCTGTGCAGTTTCTCTACACGTTCGAAATTGCAAGAATCTTTTAGCTATATTAAAAACATGTTTTTTTTTTAAATGGCATAAAAAAAAATACCGATGAAATTGAGAACCTCCTCCTTTTGGAAGTCGGTTAAAAATATTGTGTGATGATCATTTCTTGTATATTTGGGTTTAATTGATCTATTTATCTGTAAATAGCTGAGCCCCGCGGTGTCACCCGCGTTACAACAACAACCGCGGTTACCGTCGCGGGAAAAAAAAAACCTACGTAAAAAGTATCCTATGTCCGTCTCCTGGTTCTAAGCTACCTCCCCCCCCACCAATTTTAAGCCAAATCGGTTCTGCCGTTCTTGAGTTGTAAATAGTGTAAGTAACACGACTTTCTTTTATATACATGTATAGATATAGAATAGATATATAATATACTATTGTTATAAACGCGAAAGTTTGTAAGTATGGATGGATGGATGTTTGTTACTCTTTCACGCAAAAAGTACTGAACGGATTTGGATGAATCTTTACAGTATAATAGCTTATTATACATCAGAATAACACATAGGCTACTATTTGCCGCGATAACCGATATATACGCGGGCGGAGCCGCGGGCAACAACTATATGTATATAGACTAGCTGACCCGGCGAACATCGTACCGATATTTAGGTACATATCTGTCCCAGCTTCCCACAGTCAGTGTACAGTCGCGGACAAAAAAAAATACAATTCCCGTTATCTTTTAATTTTTCTTGTACACAAACCTTGTCCTAACAATAATGAAAACGTAAAAAAAGAATTATTTCTTTAATTTGGTGCAGCCGATCGGAAGTTTTGCGCGTACATACATTTCGGCGATTCATTTTTATATATATAGAAGAGATGTGTATGTATTTACAATTATTATTAAATTGTTTTATCTAAATAAATACAGTCCAGGTTGAGTGATAATTTAAGCAAGATACTGGCAAGAGCTGTATGGTAGAAGCCGAGGACCAGACCAAGTGGCGTGCAATTGGACATGACAAGCAGTGGATTGCGATAGGCTGATGATGATGATTTAAAAGAAAATTCTTTTCCTTCAATATCTTCTTATTTTTAGCCTTCAAACTCATTTATAATCAAAGTTAACCGCAGGTAAAAACTACTGATTTTGGTTCCCATATTAATAATAATATTTATTGTACCAAAACTGAAAGAAAGTATATAAGACATTATGTTTAGAGTGTCACACGTTTTCCGCCTCACAATATCTTGGCTCAACAATAGGACGTAACCACGTATTACTTAAATGATTATAGTGACAAGTTTCCTTTGTTGAACCCTGGTAATGGTAGCATTGAAAGCATAACAGACAAACATAGTTACTTTTGAATTTATAATATTAGTATGGGTGGACTAGCTACTATGGATATACTCTAGTTGCTGTGGCGAAGCTTGAGGGCTGCCTATGGCCAGCAGTGTACGTGTTTCGAATGAGACGATGAAGTGATGATGATATATATTATAACTAAATAATTAAATCAGTATACTTAAACATTTAAATAAATAGATTATTTAAGTACATACATGCATCAGAGAATGCACCGCTCTGACAGAAGCATCAAATACTACGTTGAATGACAATGGTAATGCTCTATGCTAGAAAAATTATTTTCTTTCGTTTTCTTCTTGCTCCAACTTAAAATAAAATTCAACAAACCTTGAAATTTAACAGAGTTTTTAGAGTGAAGGAACAGAGAATGAACCTGTGTTTGCGCACACACTCGTGCACTGTACCATCTCCTGCGCAGTTGACTGGTCTACGACAGTGTCAAATCAGTGACACAGTGACAGTGGTCAAATCGTCAGATTATATTAACTGTACCTCATCTCTTGTAAATTGTCTCCCAATTAAAAACAATATCGAAATTCAAGAAACAACATCACACTTTCAATTTGTAGCTATCTATCTATCGCTATATTAAATTACCTTTAATCGATTGACAGTGATTTATTAAAAAGATACGTGACAACCCTACTTAAGAATTTGAGATAATTCTATATAACGGGGAATAAATTTAGCCGAATTTATCTGAGTAAATTAAATTGATTAATGACTTTCTAAACACATATGGAGTAGTGCTGGTCATATATTATGCCTGTCTTATCTAAAGCACTTAAACTTCAACACTATTTAGGTAATGGCTTTTCAAAGTTAGACAAAATAACATTAATTTACTTACTCCATTTGCAGTAACCTATTTTTATGTAGTTTTATCGTGTCATTCGTCTGTGTCTGTAGGCATATATGTATATCTCTGTCAAGCTAAAGTTATTTTTTACAAGCTTTTTATTAACTTGCAATGTGTGTATATATGCTTGTATGTTCGGCTGGAATCTTGCAACTAAATTTTGAAGCAGAAATATTAAACCGATTTTGCTGAAATTTTGCAAGCATATGTATACAGCGTGACAATGCAATATTATAATGACATGGAGGCCATGGAGCTGAATAGATGCTGGAGATGGAAGGTGGCTATAGGCACTCTGTAAAGAAACGTCGCAACATCATCGAGTTTGGACTCGTTTGATTCGTCTCGAGGCATTCCAGTAAAAGCTTGTTATTAACCCGTTAGGCGCCAAATTTTTTTGCGGAGAAACGCACTAATGTCGACCTTGAGACTATTCGCAAAATATTTTGGTAGTAGTCACAGAAAAAGAAGTTTTTTTCGTATTAAAATGTAATTATAACACATGATTTGCACACCATTATCATCGTTATGAAATTTGCCGTGTCGTTAACTACTTCAATTATCGAGAAATACTTACATATTGGAGAAATCATGTGATATATTTGTATGTTATGATTTTTCACTTACTTGATGTCAGTATTTCCATTCATATTATAAAATATATAACTTGTACACATACACTGTAACTTTTAAAATACCAAATATGTATTTATGTACATAACACATCACAATAATCACTTGCACAACACAAATCTATCACTATAAAACTAATATTTACATTTAACAATAACAAAATGGCGCCAACATGGGCCCGCGCGGCGTTTGAACTACCGGGCAGTCCGGGCACCCGTTCGCGTGACCTAATATTGACCTCTGATTGGTCGAGAATAAATTTATGAGTGGCTACAAGTAGCGTCAACAATGAAATTATTAATATTATGATTTATTTACTCTCTTCAAGTGATAGTGAACAAATGAAATCAAACTGGTGATATTATTGTTTGGTGATCTATTATTATATTTTTGGTTAAATAAATTTATTTATCACTAGATAATTATGTAATAATCTCCAACGCTAATATTTTTTTACGTAAAATAGTAATTAGAAAAGTGTTTTATTTTGACAATTGTATACATCCACATATCACTAGCTGTTCCGGCAAGCGTTGTTTTGTCATAAAAAAATCAGTATAAAAAATAGATTTTGGTCGATTCTCAGACCTACCCGATATGTACACCAAATTTCATAAAAATCGGTTCAGCCGTTTCAGAGGAGTATGGTAACTAACATTGTGACACGAGAATTTTATATATAAGATTATACTAAAACTGCTTCGTAAAATCTAGATAAGGTTTTTCTGTTTTATTTACAACTATAATGTGTAGTAGTGGTAAATACACCTAATAATTATATTGTACATAGGTAGGTACTTAAAATCGTTGCTTACATTTACAAATCCAAACACCTGAACAGATTCTATTTTATTTATAAAACACAACTCCCGCACTAGGAATAAATCCTGTGTGGCGGGAGACTTTACAAACATACATGTAACGGACACAAAGAACACCCAGACTCAGAACAACAATTTGTGGATCACAAAAAGTGTTGTCCTATGTGGGATTTGAACCCACGGCACTTGGCGAAACGGCGTGTGACCGCCAAACCACTAGGCCAAACGTACCAAACGTGAATTACTTGTGTTTTTTTTTCTAAATTATGTCAGAGTGAGTAATTAATCGTTAAATACTTTCTGTATGTGTGTATTTTTGTTTTACATTCAAAATTTCATAAAAAGTAAAATTATTGTGCTTCCGACAGTACTGTGATTTTTTTGCTCCAATCTTATCTGATGTTTATACTTTACCCAAACACATAAATCAAGTAATTTGAAGACGACATTTTGTCGAGTGGCTTTGAACAGTTGAAACTCTGTTTATTGTTTTGGAATGCTTGAGTCACATTAGTAATATTCTGTTACAATATAAAACATTAACTGTACATAAATAAGGTTTAAGTTTGACAATACAGTGTAATATCTATAAATTGGATCTCGTTAGTTGATATCCTCCGATAAGCGGAAGGAAATGGCATTTTTTTTCGATAAATCGAAAGTTTCCGCTTAACCTCCAAATACGCGGTATCTTGAATGATTTACACTTTATAACTCCATTAAAAAAAAATGTTATTTCCCTACAAAGTATTGACTACAAACTAATATTGTGATTGTGAAAGTAGTCTGCCGGTATGTGACGTTACACCAAATCAATTATTGAACCGATATTCATGAATTTTGGTGGAGAGATAAATGTGATCTCGGGTAAGGATTATTGGGTACTTAACAGTAAAATAGTGGCCTGTTGGTCTCTTGGTTAGTGATTCTTACTGCTAAGCCAGAGGTCGTGGGTTCGATTCCCACCCAGGACAAATATTTGTGTAGTTAACATGATCATTTTTCTTTGTCTGGGTGTCATTAATCTATGTACATGTATGTACATATTGAGAAATATATAAGCATGTCTATCAGCAGCTTGGTTATCATAGTACACGCTTTGCCTAGTTTTGGAACAGACGATCGTGTGTGAAATGTGTTAGGATGTGAGGATATACAATACAAATCATTATAGGTATAGGCCCTGCCACTTAACGCATATGATAGCGCAAGCTAGGCTTAAATGATTACTTGAGAATAGTCTGATGTATACTTTAAGGGTTATAAACAAGGAGTGGGGCGCGACTGGGCGCCTTACCACCGATACACTGTAATGTAACCTACGAACGAAACATGCACGTACGTCTATACGCGATGTAAGCAAACTGCGACTGAATGAAGAGAACTTCGAATTATAGCGCGCGGCCTAAGTGGCCATATTGGACGTTTACACTCGACAGCGTGTCGCCAAAATTAAATGTTCCAAAGTACTTACTACCTTGTCCCAAATACATAGTTAGATCAGCCAGATGTCGTAGTTTTTGTGTCCCAATAACTACGTAAAACCTACAGATCAGTTAACCTAAATGGCTGTCCCGACAGGTATAATCACAATTGTTCGAAAAGTACCATAACAAAACTTTTATACTTACGTATTTGTACGTAGTGAACAGCTGAAACAGTTTTTGTCTACTTTTTACAAAAGAAATTAAACACGTGCTTCATACATATTTGTTTATTACATAGGTATTTGCTAAAACATGATTAGTAAAATTATTACTTTTATGCTATTATGACGTTACAGGCATGATATTAATATACAATATTGTATTATGTATTTTTTGTCTGTTACAAATGAAATCATACAAAGTTTACAATTTGATAATTTCCTACAAATTGGTGCCTGAGAAAAAATAAAAAATCTACTATGTTCACTGTATGGTTTACTTTTTTGTTTCCCTTGTCATCCTCTTTTCTTTATTGTAATCCAATTAAGTAGGGTTCAACATCAAGGTAGTAGAACCACGTTGAATTTAGCACGAACGGGCCGACTCGACCGGGGCAGTACACTCACAGAACACCCTAAAAAGACAGCATTTATGAGATTCAGCGAAAGAGCGCGTCGTGCGTTAACGTGTCGACGGTTGGATATTTCGTACGCATGACGCGTCGGACTACGCGCGCGGTAGCGATGTCTCAGACCTTGACCGCGAATTGACGATCGAAGTCTAGCATATCTAAAATAAACATTTATTATATTTAAAAAAAAATATATTTTTAGTTATTAAATAAATCAATTTTAATTTCTTGTTAAAAAAAAACACTAATTTTTTTTATCTGTCTGACCCTACTTCAAATATGGCGTTCGCTACATTTCGGGGAATTGGCGCAAATTGCTGTTTAAAACATCATTACACCTGAATAATGTAATAATACAAAAAACTGATATTATCAAAGTATTTTTAGATAAATAATCTAAAAACTTATGTGCATTTCAGAACACACAGAAGCTGATTTATTTATCAAATGTGACAAAATATCTGTCCCACTCACGTAAAAGTAAACACACTATAAAAGTTATTTACATTTTATTCTATGTTCATACTGTGGATTCTCCAATGTATCTCACATCACAGAAACTTAATTAATTTCCAAGTAATTCTGTATAAATATCATATAAAACTACTCACCGTTTCCTTTGATAATCAAATAATTTGTCCAATTCGATAACGTCACTCGACAGCAGTTTTTGAAAGATGGCGCCTTTCTTGTCAATTTGACGATGGACTATTTATTTTTTATTTTTTTGGTGTTCATTCCGTTATGGCAAGTTATAAAAAAGATTGAAGAATATAGATTATAAACTAGGCTAACGCATTGTGAATTTGGTTTGTGTCATGGTTGAATTGAAACGTAAAAAATCGACGACCAATAGGAGCGTATCGCTTATGCACACCCGTGTGTGCATAAGGCGCGTCGGGACGCTATTTCTTATGCACACCCGTGTGTGCAGTAGACGTTTGACGAGTTAAAAAGCTTTTTAATTTATTTCAATTGCATAGCTAGTATACCTGTGTAGTATATCTTATATGCGGAGCGGTTTCTATGGTTTTTAATATTTTTTTCATTAGTGTGCGCGAAAAACAGGACAAGAAACTATGGGACAACCAGGATAGAGCCTATGTGGACAGGCTCAACAAGAGTAATGATACCCACGACCAACGGCCTATTTTTTTTTTTAATTGCCTTTCACCGAGACAGTGAGGTTACCAGAGCTCCAATATCACTCCATCCATAATTCGTTAGTAACTCTGTTTGTCTGTCACGCTTTCACGTATAAACTACTGCACCTATTTCAATGAAATTTGGCATAAGGATTATTTGATCCTTGAGGAAGGACATAGAGTCTTTACCAGGATAACCGATATACTCCCGTTGGAACCGCAGTGCAGCAAAAAATAGTTTCTTATAAGTGATTCCGGCAGTACTTGACGAAATGGGAGGAAAACATTGCTTGACCATCTGTTCTTAGTGAGGCACTGGTATCGAATGCAGTCTAGCTGACCAAAATGTGACGAAAAATGACTGACTTAAATTATTTACATATATCACATTATATTTTACCTATTTTCTCTACCAGTTGAGAACATTTTAGTAAAATGAACGAATAAACAGACTTTTGAATCCTAAGGGCTAAGGTTCTTTTTTACAGTTATTTCAGAAAATGAATACAGTTCATTTTCTTTTTCCCTCAATATTATTATGATCTCGGTACAAAGAACAGTAACACTGAAAAGATCTTCAAAGCGGTGTTAGCTAAAAATATCTTCGAAAGCACTTTGTAGATTTCAGCTATTGTGTACAAGGCCCCATTGAACGTATTGTCCGTCCGTGAATTCTAGCAATACGTATTGCCACCGTCACTATTGAACTTCCATCCCCCGCTAACCGCACAGAAAATGTACATAGAATGAAGAAAATAGCCATTGTATAGGGTTCTAGTTATATTGGACGTGTGATATGGCCGTGTAATTTGTCCAATCATGGCGGATCGAGGTGCAAAAGATTTATAAGCAAGTCTACGTCCTTTGTTCGCATAACGGTTGTTATTATTATGGTATATCGTTCATTGCGACATGATATTTTGTGTGTTATGTGATTATGTGGATTATGTGCCATTGTGTTGGACTTGTGATTGGATGATACACCCTATTTTCGGCTCGATTATTGTCTCAATCCTGATGATATTTGTTATTGTGCTTATCGCGAGATGTTGTTTACTTTTTAACCCCCGACGCAAAAACAGGGGTATTATAAGTTTGACGTCGATGTCTGTGTGTATGTGTGTCTATCTGTGGCATCATAGCTCTCAAACGGATGGACCGATTTCCTTGCGGTGGTTCTTAGCTATATTTGGTTAATATCTGTCCAGCAGTGTAAGAATATGAGCTCTTTTCCAAAATGATGTAAGGCATTTTTGGCGTATGATTAGTGATTACTTGATTAAATGCTTCACGCGTGCCAGTATAATCGTCAAATGACAATTAATTGATGACTTCGACCTGAAGCTACGTAGAAGGTTTATTAAATTTTTAATGTATGATTATATTTGCTGTCATAAAACCAGTATTTTAATTCGTTGATCTCAAAAATCATGAAATGATTTTTTGTGCTATTTTCACCGTCAGTTATATTTTCATCATCACCAACAAGAGCTGTTGCCCTTAATTCCATTGCAGAACATATGTCTATCCTAAGAAAGGAGATTTTGTCCCACTGTATCACTTTTGCCTCTGTTGGTATAGGGTTTGTTTAAAGTTTTCCTTCTCTTTGCAGTCCTTTGTCCTTCTTAGTTTGTCCCTTGGTCGCTTCTTACGACACCCACGGGATGAGTAGGGGTTGTGACACCCAGTCACCACACTAACAAGGTAACAATTCTTATGAAAATTAAATCGTACGTAATCGTACTTAGTAGCCTTGAATGCCAATAATCCATGAAAGGCAGTAGTCACCTACTATGAGATAAAATCGTACTTCCCTTCCACCCCTTTTGGTATAAAATGGAAAAAAAATAGTTAAAGACCAAAAATATATATAGAAGGTTCCTAATTAAACAAATATTTTTAAATATAGACTTTGCCGAAATGGCTCTACCACGGCTCTACTATGCCTATAGTAATTTATGATATCTTAATTGTATCACCACTGCATCAGTAAACCTATACAAAAAGCATCTCAAAAACAATAAGTATTATTTTTTAAACCTCTCTGAAATTATTTATTAACCGACTTCAAAAAAGGAGGAAGTTCTCAATTCGACCATATACATATAAATGTTTTTTTTATGTGTGTTCGCGGATAACATCGTCCTTTATGAACCGATTTTGATGATTCTTTTAATAAATAGAAGATATCCCAACGCTGGTACCGTGATAAGGACATTAAGATCTGATGATGGCATCCAAGAGATCGAACCTTGAAGTCGGTTTTTATTTTTGTTAAAATTTTATATTCTTAGTTTCAATTTCTCGACTGCTTAACATGAAATTTCCTCCATAACACCATCAACCATGAACATCTAACGACTATCTCGATATCATAACCACAGAACATAAAACGCTTCACAAAACAGTTTACGATTAAAAAGGTCCTTCACTCAATATTTTCCACCCGCCATTTTTCACAATAGCGCAACACATTATCCCATTGAGGTTCCCATTCAACCCTCGCAACATTGGTTTAACCGTAAAAGTAACTAGGCATGAATAGACACGGCTAAACCCTCTTACGTGAGTATCAAAGGAACCCCTGATATGATTTTTACACAAAATTGCTTAACACAAAAGGAATTGGACGCTTTTGTTGAAATCCCCGATTTATATCTGACGCATACGGACATACATCAAATGTTGGGGATACTTTGCGAACAAATATGATGCTGCCTGTCCCTTGCGCTGTTTGTAAACAATTTATGTACACGTATTTTACGTTTTAAAATGAATGTAAATGTTTACAAGCGGGGCAAAATATTTTAGAAAACAAATATAAACGTTTGAATATCTAAAACCATTACCAGTAATGAGATGATGTGTTGTCATATTGATAAAAATGGCCTCTTTTACACATCTATCTATCTATCTATATATATAAAAGAAAGTCGTGTTAGTTACACTATTTATAACTCAAGAACGGCTGAACTGATTTGGCTGAAAATTGGTGGGGAGGTAGCTTAGAACCAGGAGACGGACATAGGATACTTTTTACAAAGTTTTTTTTTTACTTTTGCCAAGGCGTTAATCGCAGTTGTTTTTGTACTGCGGGTAACACCGCGGGGCTCAACTAGTTTAGTAATGAAGAAGAGAATGAGAAGAGAATTTCTACTTAATATGTTTGATTGTTATACATCAGTGACCAGAAAAGTAGATACCGTTATATAAAGACGTTATGTAGGTATAATAGTAATACATATATACATATATCTATATGTTTATATGTGAAGCAAAAACTTTGTTCCCCTTTTTACGAAAGTTATGCCAAAGGAGTAGTATTAAATTTGCATAGTTAAAGTTCATACGGAGGAGAAGTGCTAAAAGCTAAAATAAAACAACAAATAAATGAATTATGTTACCCATCCTGAATCGCGCAATAGAAGTTCTCGCACCGATTAACATATATACGACATCCCAACATCAACCGTTGGGCAGTGGCCCGCTAAGCATGATCACCTCGCCTGGTCGCAGGATCCTCCCTATGTGTTGGAGGGACTTGTCACCCATTCCTCCACAGTGGTGACCCCGACGTGATACTGAACACACGATATTTGTTCTCGGTAGAAATCGAACTCACAACTTCTGGTTTAACAATCAAGATAGCGATCTTGATTGTTAAACCAGAAGTTGTGAGTTCGATTCCAGTGATCGACCTCTAGACTCACAGTTCCGTTTACACAATTAAACAGTATTCACCTTTTAACTTAAACTTACTTTACCATGAGACACAAAAGTTGCACAGTAAACAAAAAAAACATCTTCACAATTAAAAATAATTAATTACTCCATCTCACCGTACGGTAGGCAGTAAAACCGTCTGCGCGTGAAACTCCTTGCAAAGTCAAACTATAGGCTCACTTCAGGTGGAAACGCAAAAGCGATCCACAAACAATAAAGCTCCCTCAAAACAAGCTGGATGCCTAGGCATTGTACACAGCCGACGCTTTCAGACCACTCTTCGAGGCTCTTAATTAAAGGGGCGATACGAATGCTAGCGTCGAATGGGGCCCATTCAGACGTATACCGTCTGAGCTGAGATAACGAACCTCTCTCGGTTATTACAGCCTATTTTGTTTTTTTTTTCTATCTACTTGAGTTGTCATATGTTTGATATTATGTTGTCACTGCGTATAGGACTAGGTGATTAGCAAAGGATTTTTTTAATACACAGGTATTTTTTAGATGTATGTAATAATAATAGGTCTCTACCTATGAAATTGCCGTTTTGTATGCAATAAGTGAAAGTACTTATTTTTTCAAACTTTTTATTTCTGTTATTCGAAGTAATCACCCATGCAATCGACGCATCTTTGGCCACGCATTGGCAGTTTATTGATGCCCTTCTTGTAAAAATCAGCTGGACGGGAGGCAACAAACTCTTCAAAGGCATTTTGTACTGCCTCTCGGGAATTGAATTTTTTACCCACCTCACGACAACTTGCGACCCCATACTGCGCAACAGACAGTCTCCAAGCTGCAAGAGCTGGGGTTGGAAGCTCTCCCTCATCCGCCATACTCACCAGACCTTGCACCTACCGACTATTACTTTTTCCAAAATTTAGACAACTTTTTAGTGAGTAAAAAATTCAATTTCTGAGAGGCAGTACAAAATGCCTTTGAAAAGTTTGGTGCCTCCCGTCCAGCTGATTTTTACAAGAAGGGCATCAATAAACTGCCAATGCGTTGGCAAAGATACGTCGATTGCATGGGTGATTACTTCGAATAACAGAAATAAAAAAGTTTGAAAAAATAAGTACTTTCACTTATTGCATACAAAACGGCAATTTCATAGGTAAATACCTATTAAAATAAACATTAAATTTTATTTATTATTATTTATCGTAAACACAACACTTTGTATTGAAATTTAGTTTGGATGACAGTAATAATAATAGCAGCCAAATATTTATTAATTTTGTGTGTTAAATTATGGTATATGTATATTTTTTTACCCAACGGAGTCAAAAGAAGGGTATTAGTATTGGCAGTCTATGTATGTTTGTATATTCCACCGTAGCGCCTAAACTACTAAACCGTTTCTAATGAATGAGGTGTTAATAGATTCGTAATAAATAACCCGGGTGATATCACATCACACTAATATATATAAGCGAAAGTTTGTGTGTATGTTTGTTACTTCTTCACGCAAAAACTAATGAACGGATTTGGATGAAACTTTAATATAGCTTATACATCAGAATAACACATAGACTACTATTTGCCGCGATAACCGACATACACGCGGGGGAAGCCGCGGGCAACAGCTAGTAGGCTATAAATCTTACGTAGTCGGGTTTATAATTACTAAACTTTTTCTTGTTCATTATACCATTGTTCAAATTAAAATAGTATACATATACAAATGGTATGAAAAATAAAGTAAATGATCTTCACGGAATCAATATATTCTTATTCAAAAATATCAACGACCGCAACCATTTGGGTTACCAACTAGCTGCCTATTAGTTAATTACAACCAAAACGTAGATCATACTTCCCTCTTTATACAAAGTACAGGCAGGTAACATTTTTGCTTGATTAAATAGGGAAGAGGTCGAATAAACTTACTCCGTTGCCTTCATGAAATCGCTACAGAAAAGATTACTGTAAAAAGATAACGCATTTTCCGCCATTTATCTTTCTGCACGTCGAGCTTTCTGTGAGATTAAATGTATTTGTCCTGTTTTAATCATAAGTAGGAAAAAGTACATTTAAAATATAACTTTTAGTATAGCCAACCATACACGGTAGGATGTACCTGACAGGTTTACCTGCACAGTTGCACCCGTCAGGTAAGCTTGAGCTGAGTAGTCATACCTGCACAGTTGCGAAATGTACTCAATCCGGTTTACCTGTAAAGTTCAACTGTACAGGCAAACCTGTCAGATACAAACTAACGTGTAAATATCTGATAGGTTAACCTCCTCCACATTTACACCAGTCAGATAAACTTGAGCTGAGTAAAGGACATATGTAGGTAAGGTACGTGCACGGCTTTGCAACATACACACTCCGGTTTACCTGTAAAGTTCAACTGTACAGGTAAACCTGTGAGGTATTAACTAACGTGTAGGTACCTAAAATGTTTACCTCTTCCACAGTTACACCCGTCAGGTAAGCTTGAGCTGAGTAAAGGACATATATATGTGCACAGTTTTGCAACATACACACTCCGGTTTACCTGTAAAGTTCAACTGTACAGGCAATCGTAACGTGTCAGTATACCCTAACGTGTATGGCTAGCTTTAGAATACTTTCGTTTCTTTCCACGTTTCGTGAATTTGTAAAAGGTATTTCGGCTAGGTCTATAACATTGTAAGTAGGGTTGACAGTATGTGTAATGCTGAATGTAGAAAGAAGTATACACTTTTTTGTTATTTCCCCTGCTCGTAAAATATTTTTATGTGTGTTTTAGTGTACAAAGACATTGAATATTACCTTGTAATTGTAAACTTTTTATTTTGTACTATAGTTCTTTTCTGTTATTTTAAACTTTTTATTGGGGGAAAAAAATAAGTATTCAATAAAATTAACGATTTCTTTACATATGTGTAAATGAAGAAATTCTATTGACTAATGAATACAAGTTTACTTCGGCGAAAAGATAAGCTATTATTAAAGAATAACAAATGATTGAATTTTATAGATTCGCGGGAAAACATTGCGAATTCATTTTTCATACTTACTTATATTGTATTACAAATGTATTAAACATAGGTGCTCCTATATTGTTATTATGTACAAACATAGAATATAGTGTCATTTGAGTTGCAAGAAACCAGTCTTCTCGTTTTTAAAAGGGCATTACATATAATGTATGAATATCAATGAACATATTTTAACTTACAACCACTACAACTTACATATCTCACCGTACATCGGTTTATAATCCATCCATCCGAGCATCGCATATGCACTCAGTGACCATTACTTACTTGTAGCACTTCTTACATCTTCGTTAAGTTTAAATTGCATCAACTTATTAGCTGGAATAAGTGGCAATGGATTGCCTCGCCTATTATGGGAATAGTGGCGATTACCGGTTGCAATACCGTTACAATCTAGCCTTGAGAAACAGGTTACTGTTGCATCTGAGAAACTAGCTTTCCGTTTTTAGCTTTTTTTATCTTCCATGGAATCCAAACGCAAACACAATCTTACTGTAACTATATAGAGAAAAATTACCGTGGGAGAGCCACGCTTCGGCATGAATGGGGAGTCATACCACGGCCTCACAGAAAACCGGTGTGAAATAGCGCTTGCGCTGTGTTTCACCGAGTGAGTGAGGATACAGGAGGCCTTTACCCCAACCCAAAAGTCCTTTGCCCAAAGGTCGGCAATGCACTCGTGACTTCTCTGGTATTTCGGGTGTCCATGGGCGGCGGTAATCACTTACCATCAGGTGATACGTCTGCTCGTTTGCCACCTATTCCATTAAAAAATAAATATGTACATTGTATCAATGTATGTACTAAATTGCTACATATACCTAACTTAGATATGCTCGTTACATAATCGATCTAGTGCACTTAATTAACAGAACAAGAATCTGTTAGCAATTGAACATAATCTGATAACCGGCTTCGATCTACATAAGTAGATTTAGCATAAAGTAATTTATTGATTATATAAATAAACTGATAGGAGCATCCTGTTGGACTAGAATTAAATTAGTATCTAGTAGTAGACATGCTGATTGATGCTGTGAAATACATTCATGGTGTTAATGCTCTCATTACATCAACAGCTTTTAATAGTCCACTGCTGGACATAAACCTCGCCTTCGAAAGAAGGTTTTGGCTTACTACGGGTATACCACGCTGGCCAGACAGCTTGGTGTAATATGGTAAGCTTCAAAACTAGAGGTCACCTTATAATTAAATTTCGATCGCAATTCATCGGTTTACGAGAAAAGAAATATATGCACTTTTTCCCGATAAAATTCATAGCTTTTATTTCTAACTAGCTGTTGCCCGATGCTCCACCCTCGTGTATATCAGTTATCGCGGCAAATAGTAGCTTATGTGTTATTCTGATGTATAAGCTATATTACTGTAAAGTTTCATCCAAATCCGTTCAATAGTTCTTGCGTGAAAGAGTAACAAACATCCATCCATCCGTCCATCCATCCATCCATCCATACTTACAAACTTTCGCGTTTATAATATTAGTAGGATGAATATGTTTTTGTTGGCGCTTCTTAGGGGAGGCCTTCGTAAGCAGTGGATGGGGATGGGCTGGTGATGTATTTATTATTGTATGTTTTATGTAACCTATTACATTGTTTGTTTTTCTATAATAGTAAATTTTCATCCTTCTCAGATGTGATTTCTTCTTCTATACGTCTATTTCAAATGTATAACCATAGCCTTTTCCTCTGTATAAAATCTGCGGTTGTAAATAAAGTAGGTATGCGGTTCGTTTTGTTTTAAGAATGCTCGTTAAATCGAGCTCTTTCATTTGAGTATTTGCCTTTGAGTATTTGCCTACGCTAATTAGTCGGGTTTGAAGAAAGCTAGGTGTGAACGTTCTACTCAAACTTACTCGTTATACAGTGGAACAGTACCACTCTTCATAGTTAACTTAATATCTCATAAGTTCTGGACTATGTTTTTTAAATATGAATTTATTAATATGAAATAATAACAATAAAAAAAAGAAACAATAACAATATTTACATACAGGCGTCAAACAATTCCTCCGCATCATCGCCTACTGGTAGCGTTCCAAAAAGGCTGGCAGTATTGCCACGTTGAATGGCAATGCTAATTCTCTGTGCTAGAATAAGGCCGGCTTTCTGGTGACACTTCTCGTGACCAGAAGGCCGGTCGTATCTTTTTATTCATACTTATGTTATAAATTCGGAATTAACTCTGTCTGTCTGTTCTCTTTCACGGCAAAAGAGAGAAGAATTTGAAATCGAGTCGAACCTTGAAGTCGGTTTTTATTTTGTTAAAATTTTTATTTTAACAGATGTTTCTCTCTCAATTCCGAGTACAGATTCTAAGCTCCGTTTCAGAATATAAACGAATTCACAGGCTGTAACAAATTCCTTTGTCCTGAAGCGAGGAGTACAAAACGTTGCTCGTTCATTCTTTCTAATTACAAATCGTATTCCATATTTATTATATTGTAAACGTAACTTAAAATCTTAAAAATACGTTTTAAATTTACAAAATTATCTACTTTCCACTTATCTGTTATTAGGACCGGTTGTTGTGGAGAGCCTTGGGGAAGGTCTTTGTCCAGAAATGGACGTCCTTCGGCTGAGATGATGATGATACGAGTAGTACTTATCTTGTTATTAGTCTAATTCTTGGAAAATTAAAAGCTTGGTGGTTACAATTGGAATCGTTTCAAGAATGATAAGATAGATGATATAACAATCTCTTTACATTTCTGTTTGGGTTCGATTTTGACTTAAAACACGTTTTCTAAAATAGGTTCATAACAATATGACAACATCTAGGTACTTTTGAATTATCGTTGAACTAATAAATGAAAAAAATAATATGACATATATATAATTCTCCTTGTTGCTCACAATGAACTCTGAAACTATCTAACCGATTTTAACGTTTTTTTAAATGTGTGTTTTGCTGGCGCGCCTCAGAGAGAATAGTTAACATCACGCTTAGTCCCATAGGAGTCGAGCATGATTGAAAAGTGACTTATTCGAAGTCGCATGGATCTGTTAACATGCTATAACAGGTAATACGGGCTATACCTATCTATACATAATGTAACATTTAACTACATTTAAAATCAATATATTTGTATAGTACCCGCTCGTTTCTGTCCGATAAAAGCGGAAGACATTTCCAGGAAAAGTCAATAGTTACAAAGCGTTAAAAAGCTCAAGTAAACAGTTATTTTTCTGCTTAGCACCTCTGCCATTATGTGCTTATGACCACAGATAATATAGGCACAATGGCTGACCACTGAAACGTCATTCGGTCAATGATCTCGTAACCACGAGTTGATTATATGAAATTATTTTTAAATTATGTTACGGGTTGTCAGTTACAACAGTAAAATAGTGATTAAATTGTACATGTATAACGTACCTACATATACGTCATACGAAGATGTAAATTCATCTAATAAACTAAAGAGTAGGAATACCTCCCTCTCTATCTCAGAAATATCTCAATGTTTTTTTGTCTTTGGTATTTAAGCAATTGAGCAAACACGTCAGGTGATGGCAAGTCACTACCTCCCATGAACACTTTCGCTTTCGATATAAGGATCACACTTGCGTCACCACCTTTAGAAACCCTCTTGACTTCCCTCGTAACTTCACCTCATTCGGTGAAAGTAGCAAAAGAACTGTTAGACCAAGTCATCACTAAAATTGATCCTGGTCTATGTATGCCCGAGCATGGCTTCCAAGGATGATGATTACAAAAAATATATTAGCCTTTTTAATGAAACTTATTTGTTACTAGCTTTTACCCGCAGCTCCGCCCGCGTGCATATCGGTTAACGCGGTAAATATTAGCCTTTGTGTGTAGATCATATATCAAAATGTGATATATGATCTACACTTTTGTAAAATGTTATCTATATTATTTCAGTAGTTTTTACGTGAATGAGTAACAAACATCCATACATCCTAACAAATTTTAACATTTATAATATTAGTAGCATAGGATGTATATGTATAATTATGCAAATATTATAATTGCATAGAACTTGCAGTCATTAAATAAATGCAAATAAATGTGTAGGTAAAGTTTAAAATTGTCAGTAAGTGGTGGAGTCGGTCGAAGGCAGTAATCATAGGCCAGCGACCCTATGGGTCGATAATAAGTAGTGTCGTTTTACCTCCATCACTCCGCCATTGTCCATAGAGTTTATAGCATACCTTTTCTTTATCGAAGGAATTTTGAACATCGATAGTCTATAATCAATTAAAATCAATCGAATGCGCGACGAATCAGAGATGCCATTCGAAATTCGTTACAGTTTTGTTAACAGTAAAGTTTTTTGTTTTTTTGAGTTGACTGATTCGTTAACGCCGATCCTAAGAACTTAAAATTTTGACCAGTTGATGCATTTTGTTATTGTAAGCATCTACTATATTTGATTATTTATAACTACAGCTTCATTCGAGTGTTTCATCTATTTATCTGCCTCTCTAATGAAATAAAGGCCTTATCCATAGGTTTTCATTTATTTATGCTTTCTCTAATAAAACGTGGGTCTTATTTATTCTTAACTTCAATATTTCATGATATTTTTGGTTTTTAAGTTTTTTATTTTTAGCTTTTTATTCTAATAAAAATGCCTTAACCTTAACTAAATTGATAACCGCCTCTTGTTTTTAAGTCTGTTAATAAAATAAAGATAATGTTCTCGTATACGCTAGTAAAAAATCGCAACTGATAGCAATCCTATGAACAGGATAAAGTGCTATGAAACTTATGCAAGCCGCTAATATCTTAAGTACATGAGCCCTAAAACCTTTATAGGGCAATGACGGGAAGAATATCGTAAAAGTATATAACATTTAATATCTTTATTACTGTCGTGAAATATTAATGGTACGTATTTCCATATTGCTTTACACTGCCTGCTTGTAAACAATAAGGTATTTGGTTTTATTAATAACTGCTTTGTTGTGTACAAAACGAGGCTTTCGTTTTGTTGTCAGAGTATTTTATTGAGTTACAACCGTGGGAGGGCCACGCTTCGGCATGAATGGGCCGGCTCGACGGATTGATACCACGGCCTCACAGAAAACCGGTGTGAAATAGCGCTTACGCCGTGTTTCACCGAGTGAGTGAGGATACCGGAGGCCCATACCCAAACCCCTCCCCACATCCCTTCCCCACATCCCTTCCCCACATCCCTTTCCCACATCCCTTTCCCCATCCCCCAATGGTCGGCATCGCACTTGTGACACCTCTGGTATTGCGGGTGTCCATGGGCGGCTGTAATCGCTTACCATCAGGTGATACGTCTGCTCGTTTGCCACCTATACCATAAAAAATAAACAGTAGTTCTTAAAATTCTTTAGAAATGCATTTTTAGTTTTATATTCACGGACTATGCAAGCTGATGAATGATGCAGTGATGGCATAGTGATTTGGTTTAAGCGATCACTTCGCCACTACACATTCGACAATACTTTTGTATTCGTTTCATGAAGGTTTCTTTAGTCCCCTTTAGTCTCTCGCGCTACTGGATATATTCCTAGTATGGGAGTTATATTTTTAAAGAAATCCCGGTGGATGTACTACGCATCTTCAAGAAAACAGCACAACGATGTCTGATGGTTGTCTTTAATCTGGTACGGTTCTATCGCTGTTAACAAAAAAAAACCGTGTACCTATAATTATTACACTTAGTTGTATTTCAGTACAGGTCATATAGAACGCTGAATCAAAAATGAATCTCATCTTCTTAGGTTTTGATTTTAAGGCAAAAAAATCTGTGGATAAATATTGGGTGTTGGACCAAGAGCTACTGAACCCCTTTCGACTAACGGTGTGTCTGTAAGGCTAGAAACTCTTGTAGTGATGATTCATAACGTGCTAAGTACGTAACCATAGCCTGGCAGGTCTCAGCCCTGCACATCATCATCTTTCATGGTGTGGGCAATGCTTTACTTTTGTTCATAAAAAATCGTATATATCGATTAGTTGAAATGTATATTGCATTGATTTAGATGCTTCCGACGATTTAATGTTATTTATGACTAATAATGAGAAGTTTGTCGTGTTAGGACCGACCAAGTGTTCTCAGACACATTTTAACTTGCACTCCAGTGCTGTCTTTCTCCTCACCTGTCAAGGAAATATGCTAGCCAGCACCGCCGGTCATTGTTCCTACTTTCTTTAAATCGCTCAGACAAACATTGCTTTACAAACTGATATCATATTATATGAATTACAACTTTACAGAATAAAATTTATTTACATTGATGATGTAATTGGAGCAAGGTGTGTCTTTCTGTTCGCCTGGCCGGTACTAGTGCTCATCGGAATCGCCTGTCATTTTGTTTTTAAACTTCTTAATGAATGAACTAAATCCTATAAAAATTTCAGCCTTACAGGTACAAGTTTTTTTTTCTCAATTTTTTTACACTTTCAATACTATGAAAGATGATGACGTGCAGGGCTGAGGCCTGCCAGGCGATGGTTACGTACTTAGCACGACTCAATCATGACTACAAGAGTTTCTAGCCTTACAGCCACACCGTTAGTCGAAAGGTTCAGTAGCTCTCTTACTATGTTCTTTATGACTGTATCACTACATAGTATAAAACAAAGTCGCTTTCTCTGTCCCTATGTCCCTTTGTGTGCTTAAATCTTTAAAACTACGCAACGGATTTTGATGTGGGTTTCTTTAATAAATAGAGTGATTCAAGAGGAAGGTTTTTATGTATAATAAATGCATAATATAGTATGGAAACACTGTTAATTTTCGAGGTTTCTAATGTGATGTAGCAAATAAACACATTTTTTTGCGCTTACATTGCAAACGCTGGTTGCACCCTGCGAGATAGATCAAAATAATGTACTACAGTATTATACACCTTAAAAAGATCTACAAAAAAGTCCGCGACGGTATATGTCTATCTCTTAGGGATAACCCACAACAACAATTTTTTATTCCTTTCTTTTTAAGAGAAATAATGGCTTATTTACGAAGCGATTTTAAGCAATACAGAATGAATCCTTATACAATTAAGTAAATTAAATACATTGTGCATTTAATATAGATCAAAATGGCCCTTTGCAGTATCTAAGTTAAATGAATATATTCGAAGATATTACAGATTTAAAATGCACGAATCGTGTCGTCGGCGGGGGCATCTGAAATCCACCCGTGCGAAGCCGGGGCGGGTCGCTAGTCATGTATATTTATAAAATACTAGGCATGCCTTTAAGTTCTGTCGTTTCCATATTTCCCGGCAATTTTGAATTTGGAACTGTTCTACATTCGAATGTGTTTAAATTTTGAATCTCAAAACAGTTGAAAGTATTAGGATTAATGCTATTGTTTAGTCACAGCGTCGATTGGAATCTGTCAGGTAACAAACAATACAGGATTAATTCCTAATGCGGGAGTTGACTTATTTAATTTTAAAAAATACTTTTTATGGCCATTGGAGTAAATCATCTGTCGAATACAAGATCCTGTTATTTGATATTCAAACGATTAATGATACATTGAAAAGATCTGTCCATATCTGTATGCCTGTTAAACAGACCCATAACCGTCGTCTTGGACCGAAGCCCATTACTATGAGTAAAACGGGTCTCTATTTGATCTACATGAGCAAACAACTAGAAATTATACGTTTCTATTTAGTATGTACACAACTTCGTAGGGAATAAATCTAACTTACGTACTATCATCTTGTCGTCTTTATTTGTGTCGGAAATAATAAAATAAACTAGCTTTTACACGCGGCTTCGCTCACGCAGACTTTCATCCCGTGATTTACCCCCTTAGGGGTGGAATTTAAAAAATTCCTTTCTTAGTGCTCACTTACGTTATATAAAGAACCTACAAACAAAATTTCAGGATTCTAGCTTCAGCGGTTTGGGCTGTGCGTTGATCTCTGGGTATGTCAGTCAGTCAGTCAGTAACCTTACTCTTTTATATATATAGATTGAAAAAAAGAAAGTTAAATTAACTTTGAGCTCATATCTAGAAATAAGAGATTCACAACACGGTTTAACTGAATGAGACTTTACATTAAAGACACCAATGGTTTTAACTATAATGCTTATATGAGGTTTTAAAATTCCCCTATACTCGTATAAGCTTTATATTTTGTTAAAAGTTTAATAGTGACTACATTCAACAGAATAAAAGAATTATAACGTTTTGTTGTATTTTTACTGCTGTTACGCGGACTTCACACTCATTTAGGCATCTTTTTTTATGTATGGCCCCGCCAAAATTACTCTACTCTGCCTGATGAAAAGCATAAGCAAAATCCAAGAGTGGTGGTCACGTAAACTCATTGCAGTTTGTAAAGCAATTCTGTTTGAATATTTATTGTTGACAACTTTTGTACTAACAATAATTACTATGTCGCTGGGGTCATAATAAAATATAGAACAGATATCAAGAAATTTATTTAACTAGATTCACAGAACTGCTAAATAAGGTAGCCATTTTATTTTTTCATTATCAGTCCGTTGCAGTCCACTGCTGGACATAGGCCTCTCCCAAGGAACAACACAGAACCTGGTTTGCTGCTTTTTGCATCCAGTCGCTGCAAGCCCTCTTATGCAAGTCGTTCCGCGATGCGCGCCATCTAGCCAGAGGGCGTCCCACTCTAAGTTTGCCAAGACGCGGTCTCCACTCCAGAACACGCTTACTCCAGCGGCTGTCAGTTCTGTTTAATATAGTCATACTTTTTGCCTGACTGGCAGTCAGTTAGAATTGCAAATAACCCTTGCTTGGCAAGCAAGGGTTATTTGCAATTCTGCAAAAGGTACTTTTAAAAATGAAGCAAGTATTCTTAATTTCATTATCAATTTAAATATAAAGGTATACCGCCAGCATACGTAATAATAACGAAATTAACTCCAGTTATTAAAAAACCTTAATTGGTGGTACCTAAAAACATCGATTTTAACTGGTCTCCAGTATAAAGTCATCAAAATGTCATATTAAATACTTTAGCTTACATTAAAAGGAGGTCCAGTTTGTCTTCAATTAAATTACATGAAATAATTAAGACAAAATAATTAAGACAAATCATTATACTTTTATGGAGACTTCGTAATGCAGATCATGTGGAGCAAACGAGATTGTCTTGTTCGAATTGTTTTTGTTTATATAGATGTCGTTCCTTTTATAACGAGTGCATCTTTCATATTTATGTTATTCATAAATTGCAATAGAGACAAGACCGACCGGATCCAGTCATAATTGCTCTTCTTAGCTCAGTTAATCAAAAGGAATACTCTCGTTATGGAATATTGGTATTTTTATGGGAAGTAGCTACTGGCTTTGGACACCTGTAAATATCAACTGTACCGTGCATTCAAAATCATGAATGTATGCTACCCTTTGAGCCTTCCCTTCCCTAGAATTATAGGGTTTTGGGCTTAAGCAGCCGGTAGCTGGCATCCCTCCAGTCGAGCTGGATCAGTTGTGCCATAAAAAGCACTACCATGACTGGTATATATTTAAAAAAATGCGTGATGCTTCATGACGCATATGGAGACCAAAGCCCAGCTCAGATATCCTTAATAAGCAAGTACTTAATGTCAAAATTAATTTTAGAAGCATCTTACTAGGCCGCCATAGTGTGAGTCACCATGCTGCATTGTCTGCATTCGCAGTGAGTATTGTGGCTCCCACTCCTGGACCTACTCATGCTAACCATTTGGGAGGCTTTAAAAAAAAGCAGGTTTAACAAATACATTTGAACGAAAACTTTAAATATTTATAGTCCTAAATTTGCAAATCGTACGTACTTACCCTACTTCTGAATATTCCACGACAATGCTATAATTCAGTAACCGAACTCCTTCACATTATAGTGAGGAAATTGGAGAGTAAATCAAGTAGCAACTTTGTCGCCGAGATCCTTACGTACAGCGTCCTCAGGAAACGTTCCTATTCATCACATGAACACGTGAGGAGGTTAAATCTCTCTAGATCGTTCTACGCACAACCCTATGTAATCGATTTCGACAGACTAGCCACTTTTTGTATCGCGGATCCGTTATTAGGTATTTTGTCACTGAGTAACTTTTTAAATTTATATACTCACACTTATATTTACTTATGTGTATTGATATATTAAAAGAGACGAAAAAACATTACCTATGCCAATCTAAATTTTACGATATAGCCTTTTGTAGCCACCCAGGAACTTAGTAAAGATGGGAAAACTTAGATACTTAGACAAAGGTAACAAAAATAATACTGCAGTTGTACTAAAAAATAAATAGCTAGCTTAGTCATTGTATTAGGATATAAACATAGATGATTAGAACTGTTTAATGCAATAATTCTATGCACGAAGGCAAATCATTTAGGCATGCCAGTCAGTGTAGTAAATTGTAACCCGAACCAGACTCACAGATCCATAAATATACAAAAAAATAAGCTACAATAATGATACAAAAAGATTACTCACTATAATTTTCTACAAAACACACACTTTTTGATTCATATAATCCCGACGGTTAGGTAGTCTGTGCGATCGCGCGGGGCTTACCTAAATCTCTCTCGGTCTCGCTGCTTCATGCATTATGTGTAAAAGTGCGTGAGCCGCCTAACAAACGACTGTCTATTTTTAAAGTGAAGAAAAAGAGTTCTATAGCGAACAGTCGGTATGTGCTCTCCTGTAAAACGGGTGACACGGGCGCACTATTATTTGTGTCACCTTTTATGCAGTTTAATATGAAACAAAAGGCTTTAGGATAATGCTTAGGAAAAGTCAACGCTTTAGGTGCATATTTTAAAATGACGTTGAACGTTGAACGTTTTATGAAGCTTTTGGTTGATAGAAAGGTTTTTATTGTACTTTTCTCTCGTACCTTTATAATAAGAAAGAAATCATGAAAACTCACTTAACATATGACAGTAACGGCTGAAGCGTCGGTAATTATAAAAAAAGTCGTGTGGTTTCGTGGGACGCCAGATAGGAACGAAGTTCCTTATCAAAAAAAATGTCAAGTTCTATTCAAGGTATAAAGAAAATAACCATTCAGGTATTTTTCTGTGATTTTTGATCGATAAAAATAAAAAATAACTTAACTAGTTACTTGTGCTGCCACCTAGTGATCTGTACTGAAACAGGTTCTGTCTAGAGTTACTCCGTACTTGTTACATACAACTTACAGATGGCGCTATACTAAATTTTTCGTTCAGTATCCATTATTTATAATTTTAATTTAACGCTGAAAATAGGTCTGCGCGCGACATTTGAGACGTGAGTGACAAAGGCGACATGAGTGACAAAGGCTATACATAACCCGAAAAATGAATACCGCGATATTCGACATACAAGCCGAGCCGAGGAAAAACTGGTATTGTATAAAGATGAGTTAAAGATTTAAAGTTTAAACTCATGTAACTTACTTAATATCACAAAATCGTATTTAATTATTAAGAAATTTTCAGTTCATCAAATATTTGAGCAATAAAAAATTCAGAAAAATAATTGCTTCTTTCTTTTCCGCCAATAAGAGAACACAGAGCAGTCTGTGCTCGCCAACACAAAAGGTTTATTCTAAAATTGTATTGTATACCCATTAAGGGTGTTCTATAAAATTGTTTAATTAAAACGAGCCTATTGTTATCACTACCTAAGAAGTTTATTGTTATGTAGGATTACTAAGCTCATTTATACTGTGTAGTTCTTTAAAAGTCGATGTAATATAGTGTGTCCTTTTAATTTTAAGGTGAAGTATTTTAACGCTTGATAAAATACAAGTATTACAAAATCCAAAAAAAACTTTTAAAGCAAGTTGTCGGTTGGGCAAAATAAATATTAGTTAGATGTTTTATGTGCCCGTGAAGTGAACTGTAATAATAATCAGTTCACAGTAAACGTATTTGGTCTTGGCTTCACACTTGATCGCACTCCACGACTTGAAGGTTCCAATCGCCTATTCGTCGCCTGGCGATATGAACCGGCGGGCTTCTTACCCAGCGTGTGCCCTATCCATTTCTACTTGGTCGGTATAGTTATACACAAATAGAGATAATTTATAAATAATCAATGTAATACAATACAAGTACATACATGTGCCAGATAGTTAATGTAGTATTTAAAATATATACTTGGCAAACTTTTAACAAATGTAAAAATATACCTAAACAATTTTACGAATAGTCATTTGTAAAAAACTTATAAAAAGTCATGCATAAACAAATATTAAATTTGTTTCAATTCGTATTTTACAAACGATTTTTTATTTACAAAGCTTCGGGCACTATTAAACAGATCACACAGACATACCAACCATTTACGAGAACGTACAATACTACTAAATAAAGTTATATAAAAATGTTGCCGGCGTAAAAATTTAGATATAAAATAAAATGCCCGAATAAAAGTTTAATACCGAATTGAAATCGTTTTATCTGTGGCAGAATAACGCTTGACAGGCGCTGCGTTGCATACAGATTAGCTGATCTTCCTTTTTTATTCGATAGCATTCGGAACACTGTCTCAAACATGTGTCGGGAGGAAGATATTAATTTTTTAGTACGGTATCTGAAGTAGGAGTAGAGAAATGCTGCGTAGATATCAAAGAATGAATAGAAATAAAAAGTTTATGCATTTAAAATGTTACGACAAGCATTTTAGAGCACACAAATTATATAAAACTAAGTACTTTGCAAGTACTTAGTTTTATATAATTTGTGTGCTCTAAAATGCTTGTCGTAATTCGTCGTATTTTTGTAGTAAATATTATATCAAAGCTTTGTTTATTTCATTACCAAATCTATCGCCAATATACTCGTAATTACAATTCAGTATTGCTTAAGTTTGGTAATGAATAAAGTTAAAGATAAATAGTCCCAATCATTCCATTGGATCTGAACTCCTGTTGATCTATGCGCATAGTTTTGAATTTCTGAAAACAAATAGAACGGAACAAGAACTTCGCACACAATTGAATACCTATTCGTCTATAATTCCATGAGCTTAAAGGTCTGCAGGGGCTGTGCATGGTCGATTCCAGCTTTCGCCATTAGTTGTTTTAAATACCTGAGGGGATCCATATTGCATAGTCTACGACTAAATATCATTTTTAATGTGTAGCTCGCCCGGAAGTTATTGTGATATCGATTGCACATTAGGAAAACTCTCTGCCAAAAAAACACTTAAAAGCGTAAAATAAACTGGTTCTTCATAAATTGCCTATACCTAATTCTTTATTCATTTAAATAGTAGTATTATAATGTGTGCTAGGTACCTAGAATCTGTTTGAAGTCGGTGCCAAGTGACTATCGCTTAGACTTTTCTAATTGTTCGTTTGTATTCTTTTTGGCTTAGCACCGACTTCAAACAGATTTTAGGTACCTAGCACACATTATAATACTACTATTTAAATGAATAAAGAATTAGGTATAGGCAATTTATGAAGAACCAGTTTATTTTATGCTTTTAAGTGATTTTTGGCAGAAAGTTTTCATTGGATGTTTTTTGGAAGTCGGTTTTTCTTTTTTTATAAAAAGTTTTTATTTTTCAGTTTTTAGTGCAAACAATCGTAGGTAAGTCGTAAGTTGAACTATTTCATCAAATTTCATCATCAAGAATACAAATTAAGGTCTATAGTTCTATACGTACGTGTAATATTAAAATCATCCTCTAATCCCTAACTGTTGAAGAGTTTAACCTTCTTTCATCAGCTCACCTAAATAACTTGAAAGTATACGACTGAAGGTCTTTAGATACGTATGAAATTGAAAGAATTATCCTCCAACTCCTAACCGTTGAGGAGTTGTACCTTCCACCTTCCATCATCAGCTTACCTAAATAATTTGAAAGAATACGACTAAAGGTAACATATGTACATATGATATTTAAAGATTTATCCTCCAACTCCTAACCGTTAAGGAGTTGTACCTTACATCATCAGCTCATCATCATAAAATGATGACTACCAGACGCAAATACCGGTGTAACTTCAGAAAATATACGAAAAACATAGTATGTGCCTTAAGGGGCCGTTCAAGTATTACGTAAGCAGATTTATTACAATTATTTACCCCCCCACCCCCCTTGTCAGCAAAAGTAAGCAAAGCTCTTACCCCCCCCTCCCCATGCTTACGTAAACATTACTAAATAATTAAATATTTTGGACATCTAACACAACGCCATCTAGTCCCAAACCTAGCAGAGCTTGTATTACGAGTACTCAGGGTTGCCAACTTTTTTTACAAGATATAAAGTATATTTAGGTCTGAAAAGAATATTGAACAGTATTTTAGGAAAATGAACAGTATTTTACTTATTGTTAACTAATTTCTTGGGCACGCCGTTATTGCGGCGGTAAGACCCGTTATGGAGGATTGGATCACGGGAGCCTCTCATACCGGCTGACACAGGTGATCACTGGGAAAATATGCCTTGGAGAGCACCTGTGTCTGATCGGCAAGTAGCCAACGTCTGAGTGCCACTACTGCGATGGCCAGACCGTGGACACGGCACTCCACACTCTGGCAGAATGTCCGGCGTGGGGCGAGCCAAGGCGTGATCTCCTGGCGGCCATCGGAGGAGCTTACACGATTGCGGCCATGTGGCAAAGCGAGAGCGCGTGGATTTCAGCCATCGGCGGAGCAGGACCGGGAGAGGTTTAAAACTCTTCCTTTCCGCCAGGCTCTGGAACTGGCCAGGTACCGCTGCAGACGACTCGGGCGCCGGAGATCGAAAACGATCTCCGTCCTCCATAAGCGCAAGCCTAGAGTGACAGGTGACGCCACCAGTCACCCTAGCAGAAGCAGGCCGGGGAGGTGGCGCAAGTTCTACATAGTGCTAGCGCCCTTTTCTAAATAGAAAAGGAGCATCAAGGTTCCTACACAAGAGGGGGCCGACTACAAACCGTAGATGGCTCGATGTACGTCGAGGTTCCAGTGATTTCCTTCCAAGAGTGCACTTGGTTCCCCGGCTTCTAGTTCCCGAGACGGTATGCGGTTTTTAGTCGGTTCGAGTCCGACATAGCAGCAGTTTGTGGATTTCCGCACAAAACAAGGCTAAGTGATTTCTGCACATTTTTACTTTCGTAGTTGTATGACATTTTTTTAAACTTGCTATAGTTTTTTGGTATAACTTGTATTTGTCTATTTAAATCGACATCTTTATATGAAACAATTCAACTTTGTTGAAAGAGTTGATCGTTTTGCTTTGCTTACAACGTTGATCACGTGTTGTAAGTAAAACAAATTAATGTTTGTGTTACAGACAAACAATAATTTGCTTTGCTTACATTTTGCGTGCGTAAAATTGTCAGTCTTAAGCAAACGATAGATTAACGGAAAAAATAGTTATATGAATAGCGCGCCGTAATTCCCCTATTCGGTTATATGCGAGTAAGCATCATTTGTGGGAATCCCCAAAAATGTGTTTCATTTTAAACATTGACAATGTGTAGGTTGCCATATGTGTAAAAAAGTAAATAAACACTGCTGACGTAATCACCATCTAGACCCCCCCCCCACCCCCCATGTCATCAAAAATAAGCAAAGCCAATACCCCCCCGCCCCCCTATAGTGTTTACGTAATACTTGAACGGCCCCCTATAAGAAATGAGGGTTTCCCTCGATTTCCTTGGGATCCCATCATCAGATCCTGATATGCTGGCAATGGGACCACCTCGGTAGTAAATACCCTTTCGAATACAAAAAAAAATTAAAATCGGTCTACAACTGACGGAGTACTCGGTGAACATACATAAAAAAACAAAAAAACGTACAGTGGAACATAGAACCTCCTCCTTTTTGGAAGTCGGTTAATTATAGAAACAGACAAATATTAGATAATAACTTGGGAAATAAAAAGCTACAGTGCAACTTAAATCATTCCAAACCACCCTTTACGCATATCTAGAATTAACCTGTAATCAGAACAGCAAGCTAGCTAATTTGATATTCAACAAGTTAAGGGATAATAGAAAACTAAGAAATGTATGGGAATAATCCCTCAAATCTAAGCCACGTGGTTAACACAAAATATAAGCCAATAACATCAGAGAATAGGAACGTTAACGTTGTAGAAACGTAAATACGTAAATTGAACATATAACAAAATTAACTGCGATCCACAGAAATAAAGCAGCCATTAATCAAGATCATACTCTGCACGGAAGCCGAACAATTCGTTCATTCACTCACTCATTTGTCAAAATTACTAGCCTTTGTTCGTCGGCCAATTACTTTCACGGCCGCCAATTAATGGAAAAGTAAATTAAGTCTCGACTCATCGCCAAAGTTTAAACAGATGAGTTTTTAATTTTCTCTTTTTTTGTTACAGATGACACGAGAATAAAAAAGAAAGTATCTCTGGGAATACTTATAAAAGGTACGTTTTATATATTTCTTCTTAACTATTTAAAAAAATTACAGGTTTCTTAGAGTTTTTAAGATTGCGCGGAAAGCAAACCTTCAGGATTTTTATGGGAGTATTGCCACCCACACGCCTAACAATGTCACTCCTGTACACCAGGATAGTAATAGTAACTCTTTATTGTACACCAGATAACTAAATGACTCAATGCTAGGTCACTACAATTGGCGGCCTTATCGCTCACATGCAATCTCTTCCAGGCAACCGTGATCAACCGTGATCAGGCAACCAACATCAACATCACTGACCCACAAACATACCGAGTTATGTCACTCGAGAAATCCCAGGAAAAAATTAAACTGTCTTGGAAAAGTGGAAGAATTGAAATTATAATGACTTGAATGCACGGTTGGTCTAGTGATTTAAGCAGTCGCCACGCCACTTTCGATTGCGCCAAGTATTGTGGGTTCAAGTCCCACATAAGACAACGCTTTGGGTAATCCACAAATTGTTGTTCTTAGTCTGGATGTTCTTTGTGTACGTTTCATGTATGTCTTTGAAATCCCCCGCGACACAATATATTCCTAAGGGGGCAGTTGTCTTTAAAAAAAAATTGGCAGTCATAAGGACTGTCGATAGAAGTGAAAACTTATAACTTAGAATGTGATTTGTAAAATCAATGTGTAAAATTGGAAATTTCATAATGTTTAAATTAAAATCAACTCAAACATTAGCACGTAGGTGACGCGAACCCATAAGATTTTCTCCAACCAAAAAGTGCTCAACGCGGCTAAAGAAGTTTTCACTTCAATAAGTCTACAGCCCTCCTTAGCAAAGTGGGAACAAACCTTCGGGATATTTATGTATAACAGTGAACTTCTTTTTGCTAAGATGATGATAAAGACATATTACTTTTACAGTTTAAATGAAAACTAAATAAAGTTGAAGGAAAGTAAACGTTATATTGACAAAAGGTTTGTAAACACGTAAACGATCGTCGTGGGAGAGGTAAATTCTTAATACTTACTTATGACCCAGCTTGATTGGACTAATCCCACGGTCTTACAAAAAACCTGTGTTAAGTAATTTTTACTCGACTACAGCGAAGCAAAACGGAAGTTTTGACAGTCCATATAAATATGTCTGTATGTTCCACCTAAACTAATAAATCGATTATGGTAAATAAGGTCTCAATAGTTTTGTAATTATGGCTCTGGTGACATCAGACCCACCCGCAATCTAGCTTAAACTAAGCAGTGCTTGTACTATGTCAGCTAGATGTAGTGATGAAATACTTATACTTTGTAAATACATACATACATATGACACAGAGAAAACCTATCTATACTTGTAATAAAAATGTAACAGGTCCAATTGTGTACATTGAAGATATTTAGAAAATTTTTTTTGGAGGGCTCTCTATAGTCGATACTGAACCCAAAACTGTATTTTTTTTCTTTTTTCTCTGTCTATCTGTCTGTCCGTCTGTCTGTCTGTATCTTGGCCACGCATCACGTCGAAACTACTGAACGGATTGAAATGAAACTTGGCATGATTTGAGTTCATACTACGAGGTCGGACATAGGATACTTTTTATCCCGAAATTCAGCACGGTTTCCTGGAGAGAGGGGATGAAAGTCAAAATATGTACTTGGTTGTAATTTTGTGTTAAATTTCATTCATTCTTTTTTTGCTAGAAAGAAAAAAAATAAAAGATAACGGGAAAAGTGTTTTTTTTGTCCGCGACTGTACACTGCCTGTGGGAAGCTGAGACACATATGTAAATATGGCGTTACGAAGTTCGCCGGGTCAGCTAGTAAGAAATATTTGCGGCTTATAACCTCTCGTTACTTTAGAGGCACAAAGAGGTTTCCGTTAAAGGAAAGTTATTGATAGTAGTTTATGGTTAGATAAGTATATCGGTCGTAAAGAGTACTTCAGTATCTATCTTCAACACTTAAATTTAATCTGATCCATACCGAATGAACTATGAAATAAAAACAGTAGCTGATAATTAAATACGTGAACCCTAACTTTTTTAATCTTTTTATCGATTACTCCGTCAATTGTGGACCGATTTTGAAAATTCTTTTTGTATTCGAAAGGGTATGCTCCCCATGTGGTCCCATAGCCACCATATCAGGATGTGATGATGGGATCCTAAGGAAATCGAAGGAAACCCTCAAATTTACCTGAGCGCCTGCAATGAAGTTACGAGCAATTGTCTGCATGCCTTCATATTCTGTAGACATCACTAAATTTTAAATGAAATGATGATGAGAGACTTGAGAAAGACTAAAAAGCGAAAAATAAAAAATACCTTCGTTTAAAAAAACCGACTTCAAAAACTAAAAAGTATAAAATAACTTAATTTGTATGTGCTACCTATTCATAGGTTTGAAGTCGGTGCCAAGCCAAAATGTAATAGTAGGTACCGCCAGGGATCGGAAAACCCATGCATATTCGTTATAAACGGTTACCGAATCAATCTGTAACCGTTTCAAAGGGTTACTCATCGATTCGGTTAACAGATTATATATGTTATTGTTTTAACCCAAACAATAAGGGTTAACCCAAATTAAAGGGTTTATGTTTTTGAAATTGTTAACCCAAATGATAGATGTTAACCCAAGATTTCGGTTATTTTACGACGTGACCCGATTCGAAAATTAATCAATTTTACTTGATCTCTTGTGAAAAAAATTTAACCTGTTATCCCCTTTTCCCATTCCACGCAAATAATGAACGTCACCGACGACTGTAACGAAAAATGAATCACGGACCTACAAATATCCAGAAACCTATATCAAATTCGGTTAAGGTTAACCGTAATTATCCTGTATTAGATTATTCCTGTTAACAGTTATAATTCGGCAAGACATATTTAGGTTAATCCTAAATTTAGGTTAACCCATTTCCAAAAGGGTTAATAACAGATTATTTCGGTTAGGTTAACCCTAACCGGAATATCCCTGGGTACCGCACTCGCCGCGCGTGACCTTGACCGGGATAGCTGCTCTTCGCGTTGAACAAAACAACCGAAGCGTCGTTGACGTTCGTCTCGAAATATAGCGAGTGTGGTACCTACTATTCCATTGGCTTGGCACTGACTTCAAACCTATGAATAGGTAGCACATACAAATTAAGTTATTTTATACTTTTTAGTTTTTGAAGTCGGTTTTTTAAACGAAGTTTTTTTTATTTATAGGTGCTTGTATAGATCTTGATTGATAGGAAAGTGAGATTTACTATAGGCTATATACTAGTATAGGTTATTATTATGGCTTTATGTCAAAAGTATTTTTTCTCGTCAAGACAAAAGACTTCCCCTAAGAGGTTTGGTTTTTAGGTAGGTAGAGTGAATCTTATGCATCTTGTAACTTCGAGAAAAGTCCTTCACAAAACACACGAGTACCTAATATATGAAATCTAAGATGAATGCCCAGAGATACCTAATAAAACTTCATCATCATTAACCTATCACAGTCCACAGCTGGTCATAGGCCTCTCCAATTGCACGCCACTTGGTTCGATTCTTGGCTTGATAAAGTTTATCATGCAGTAAAAAATAACGAAAATCCTCACTCAAAATTCTTGTGAAGTGAAATCTTATTCATCATTTAATATATCAGGATATTTAATTTAACTCCTCTGATAGGGAGATTCTTAATTATATTAAACTGGTAACACTGTCGAATAAAAATACCATAGAGTTTTTATTGCCATCTTAATAGGCATTGCAGGGAAGGCACTTTAAAATACATGAAAATGTGTTTTATAGGTAATTAAAATTGAAAATACTAATTAGAAGAGAAAGCTCGGTTTCCAAGTACCTACTTATATCAGTCTAACGCGTATGATCTTCTAATCTTGGTCAATAAATATCTAAAATGTATTTTGGTATCATGTAGCTTGACCATGACAAGAAGAAACCGTAATAATGTGAACGTTATTACATTTTATTTTTGTTATATGTCATTTTTCAAAAGTTCTTTCACGAAGATATTAATTAATTAGGTGAGCTTGAAGTTTTTATATACAACTAGCAACATGCCCCGGCTTCGCACGGGCTCTTTATGAAAAATATAGTATAACCTATGTTACCCCGAGAAGATATGCGGCTTAATTTTCTCCGACATCTTTAACAGGTATTGTTAAACTAGCTGACCCACGCAACCTTGTTTACGTCTCGCCTATTGCCCGTAGCGTGATAATATTCCCCCGTTTTTGAAACATTTTTATTGGTGCTCCGCTCTTATTGGTCATAGCGTGAAGATATATAGCCTATAGCCTTCCTCGATAAATGTACTATCCAAGAATTTTTCAAATCTGACCAGCGGTTCCTGAGATGAGCGCGTTCAAACAAACAAACTCTTCAGCTTTATAATATTAGTATAGATTTGAGCCAATATACAGGAAAATTTAACCAATTATATATGAAAATCTTCCTCAGGAATCACTCTATCTATTCGTAAAAACCGCATCAAGCTTATGCAGTAGCTTCTGAGTTTATCGCAAACAGACAGACAGACGCGGCGGTTGACTTTGTTTTATAATATGTAGTGATGATCTACATACGTACTGAATAAAAACAAAAGATATAAAATCTATATGCCTTTAAACGTAAGAGAGATAAGAACAAAGTCCACTACGTTTCCTGGCAGTACTGGTTTTAAACTCTTTTAAAATGTCATAGACAACTCTCCGGTACGTAGGATCTTTAAGCGTATTTTTTGTGGTATTATACAATACCCACAAAGAGATGCTTTCATACAAAGTGTTTTGAACATGTTTCCACGAATTCCTTCAACTGACTAAACAATTGTAAATCTACTACCTATAAATTATTTACCTAAAATATAACTACTAATTATAAATCTAAGGTAGTAGAGCCACGCTGATTTCAGCACGGATGGGCCGGCTCGACCGGGGCGGTACTACCCTCGCACAGAAAATCAACGTAAAATGACAGCAGCAGTGCTGTCGTGTTTCGTTGGTGAGTGCGAGACCGGAGGCCCATATAGTCTAGTCATCAAGTTCCATACTTGTTGACTAGACTAAAAGATGCAGAAGCATCACTAGGCCGCCATGGTGTGGGTCGCCATGCTGCATTGTCTGCATTCGCAATGAGTATGGTGACCACCACTCTTGGATTCTGCTTATGCTTTCCATCAGGCAGAGTAGAGTCATTATGGCGGGCCATACATAAAAAAAAAAAAAAAAATACTAATGAATTGCAATACCATTAAGTTATTATTATGCAGAATAGAGGTCAAATAAGACAAGACAATATGAGTCTTTAATTACAAATGAAGTGAAATTCCAAGAACGAAGAACGTAGTAGCGTTTATTTTGTTGGTAGAAGACCTTTAATTCTCAATCGAAAAGCAATAAAATGAGCGAACACTGTTCGGGATAATTACACGTACATATATGATCTACGTATAGCACAAGGGGACCAAATGTAATGACCGAAAGGGACCGAGATGGGAATCCAATCGGTAATTCCTGGCACGTTTAATTGATAGAGCTATTAGCACTCCAGTGTCTCTACTACGTCGAGTAAATGTAGGACATCGAAAAAGGAAATAGTTTTAACACTTAAATTTGTCGGTGATGTTATTAAATGGTTTGAGATGAGGTTATAATATTAGGTCTTTACCTATGAAATTGCCGTTCTTCAGTACTGGTCATTTCAAATAAAAAAAAAGTTTGTAATGGCTCTGTATTCTAAATTCAAATTAATTTTGTTTTAAAACCATGACATTCTATTTACAAACTCAGTCTTTAGTTTTTTGATTAGCGTTGTATTTTCATTACATTTGAACATTTTTCGTCATAATGGATACTTTAAAATTCGTGTAATTATGGAATATGATATCGGGCGTGGCACCAACGCGACACAAACGGCACGTAACATCAAAAACGTTTACGGAGAGAACTGTACAAACGAACGCACAACCCGTTATTGGTTTTCCCGGTTCCATTCTGGAAATTTTGACTTGAAAAATGAAGCTCGTGGTCGTCCGGAGACTTTGGTTAACAATAATGAATTAAAGGCGATTGTGGAAGCTGACGAAACTCAATCTACAGCTGAGCTAGCAGCAGCTTTTAATGTAAGCATCAAAACAATATTGATCCATTTGCGACAAATTGTCAAGGTAAAAAAGCTTGATAGATGGGTGCCCCACGACCTTAACGATCGCCAGCGCAACGTACTCGTCGAGACCTGCCTTGCGCTGCTCAACAGGCAAAGAAATGAAGGAATTTTGAAACGAATTGTTACGTGCGACGAAAAATGGATTCTGTTCGACAATCGAAAGCGCTCAGCAAGTTGGTTAAACCCTGGTTCAGCACCAAAGCAATGCCCTAAACCAAAAATGACCCCTAAAAAGGTGATGGTCACTGTTTGGTGGTCTAGTGCGGCTGTGATTCACCACAGCTTTTTACAAAACGGCATGAGCATTAATGCAGATGTGTACTGTGAAGAACTGGAGAGAATGATGGAGAAGCTTGCACATCTGCAACCAGCTTTGGTCAATAGGTCGTCCCCACTGCTCCTTCACGACAACGCGCGACCCCATACTGCGCAACAGACAGTCTCCAAGCTGCAAGAGTTGGGGTTGGAAGCTCTCCCTCATCCGCCATACTCACCAGACCTTGCACCTACCGACTATAACTTTTTCCAAAATTTAGACAACTTTTTAGTGGGTAAAAAATTCAATTCCCGAGAGGCAGTACAAAATGCCTTTGAAGAGTTTGTTGCCTTCCGTCCAGCTGATTTTTACAAGAAGGGCATCAATAAACTGCCAATGCGTTGGCAAAGATGCGTCGATTGCATGGGTGATTACTTCGAATAACAGAAATAAAAAAGTTTGAAAAAATATGTACTTTCACTTATTGCATACAAAACGGCAATTTCATAGGTAAAGACCTATTATGTGGCGTTCATAGCCCAGTTGCACTCGGTGATTAGAAACAATCACCGAGGGTAACCAACGACGGCGCGGTCAGTACCTGGATGGATGACCGCCGCCGGTGGCATGATACCATAAGCGTCTCCGTGATTCGGAGGTAACGTTAAACAGTCGATCCCGATTGTCATCATAGGATAACAGTCGTGAATCGTAAAGCTTAGTTGGAGGCCTTTGGGCGGCTTAAAAACATCCAACAGCAAGATTACGTAGCTATAACGTTGTCTTTCCAGGCCTTAACCCGCACTTGGACAGCCTGTGGACTTATAGCATTAACCCTCTCCTGAGAGGAGACCCGAGCCCAGCAGTGGGACATTATGGGTTGTTGATGATGATTTATTAAATGTATGTGTGTATGTAATTTAGTCTAGCAGTGGACTGCAATTGGCTGATGATGATTATGATGTGCTATATTAATTTGACATTTATTAAATATACTAAATTCATTTGTTGTAAGAATAATTTGCTAGTTCATCAACTTTTCAAACACTACTAATGTAGTCAAAACAGGCTTACAAATACGTACTTCTGCTGTTAGCATTTAGCATTTGCTATTTGTAAGATCATTTGTTTACTAAATATTATTTTTCTGAGAAGATGTTCTGCAGTTTCCATATTGTAATTTTGTTTTGAGATATCCGTCACAAAATAAGAATAAAAAACTTCAAGAATTAGGTATACAATTTTACGAAGTCGGGCCTCGTCAAATTGTATACCTAATAGGCGGTCCACACTATTGTTTGGCTCAGATTTAAAATCTGAGCCAATTTCCGTCCATACGTACGATAAAACTGCACAAACGAACTGCACAGTTAAATCGCTACGATATATCGTTGTAGTGTGGACCGCCTATAATAAAAATTTGCAAACAGGCGATTTATTTCTTTCTATATTATTTTTCATGTATCTATCTATCTATATTTAAAAAATATACTGACACTCGTAAAACGGAACTCCCGTTTTAACGGAGTCGGATAAAAAGTTGCTTCATAGCGATTTCACCCATAAATACCTTTGAAAACTTTTCTATACTTAGCACACCAAGCATGTCACCCTAGTCACCCATTCCAATAGCAAGGGTCTTCACGTCCCGGTCAAACTACATCTCAATGGCTCATTCTCCCACAATAGATACCCCAGTCAAGGGAAAACACTTTATTTTTACATTTTGTCTATAGCGTGTGTAGTTCAAACAACAACCTTTTAGGTAAATTACTCTAGGTGGGTTTTTATAACATGTTTTCATAGTGGATACATAGATGCTTTTAACAGAATGTCGAAAGTATTCAAGAAATATATCTATCTCGGGCAACTAATGCGTTTAATAGATACAACTTCGAGAAAACCGAGAAACTATAGGTGGCCCGAGGTACGTCGGGGTTCCAGGGATTTCCTTTCGAAGGTGCACCTGGTTCCACGACTTGTAGTATCCGAGACGGCGTGCGGTTTTAGTCGGTTCGAGTCCGACATTGCCACCATTCGGTGGTCGGGGGATTTCCGCCCAAAGAAGGAGGATTTGTTTCGGCGGGGCGGCGTTCAGGAAGTTAAACCACATATTTTAGTCGGATATTCCACAGAGCTTGAAGACGAATGTCAATATGTCCTTCCTGTAATGATACTCTATAAACTTAAACTCGCTCAACGAGCTATGACAAGAGCTCATTTAGCGACTTTAAGCTATGCTTATGCTATAAGTTATGGTAAGAGTTATGCTCGGAGTCTCTCTGAAGAACGAAATTCGAAACTAAGTGATCCAGAGTCAGAGATCCAAGGTGACCGACATAGTTCTGAAAGTTTGTAGGTTAAAGTGGGTTTGGGCTGGTCATATATGTCGCAGAACCGATAACCGCTTGGGTGAGAATGTTCTGGAGTGGAGACCGCGTCTTGAAAAACGTAGTGTGGGGCACCGTCAGGCCAAATGGCGGGACGACTTGCGTAAGGGGGCGCCGGCGGCGACTGGATGCAATAAGCGGAGGACCGGGCTCTGTAGTGTGCCTTGGGAAAGGCCTATGTCCAGTCCTGCAACGGGCTCATGATGATGATGAACCAAATGTCATTACGAACTGAAAGTATTTCAAAGTACCTTAGATTGTATTGTGTTAATAAATATGACGGTTTGAATAATGTTTAATATTTTTACAACACTTTACAACTTACTGTAGACATCACATTAATTCTTTGAACAGGAAAAAATTGTTCGGTTGAAAATAAATTTTCATGGATGTCTAAACTTACGGTGCATGCAGACAGTGGGCAGAGTAGAATGGCGACTCACCGTGAAGAGGTTGTTTTGTACTAACTGATATAGACACACGGCGCCGTCGCGACGCTTCGTCGTACCACCCCTCACACAGTCTGAACAAACTTTTAGTTCTAGGTGCTTTTTAAGATTAAAATTACATTGAAATAAATAGTATACACAATCTGTGTATTCATTTTAAATGTTTAAATGAGGTCTTATACACTAAAACTGCATGTATAAAAAAATGCGGCGCAGTCTTTTATACGTGCACGTTTACCTGTATGTTTGGCCTAGTGGTTTAACGGTCACCACGCCGCGCCGTTTCCTATTTCGCCACAATGAGTAAAGAAATATACTGTACTGTAGGTCAATGCTTCGCCAAGTGTCGTGGGTTCAAATCCCACGTAGGACAACACTTTGTGTGTTCCACAAATTGTTGTTCGGAGTCTGGGTGTTCTTGGTGTCCGTTTCCGTGTGTTAAAGTCCCCCGCGACACAGGATTTATTACTAGTGCGGGAGTTGTCTTTAAAAAAAAAAGTCTTTGGGGACTGCCGATAGTAGTGAACTGAAAACTAAGTAACTTGTGAAGCGTGCGGTGACGATGACGCGAATTTCATGCTTTTTGTTCACCCAAAAAGTACATATTTTAAACACAGTATACCTACATATAGCTCATAGAAAGCGTTCTGTGACGATGACGCGAGTTCCATGATATTTGTTCACCCAAAAAGTTTTACTTAAAGACATTTGTGATTGGTTTGTGTACGCTTCAAAAACTCTAAAAGTTCTGCACCGGTAGAGCTGAAATTTTGACACGCTGCAATAGGATGTATTATATTGTTCGTGTTAGTTTTCTTCTCATATCTCATTAATGCTACCACACTGTGGTACAGCGAATCGTGGTACAGCCAATCCTATTTCCTATTAATATTATAAACGCGAAAGTTTGTAAGTATGGATAGATGGATGGATGGATGTTTGTTACTCTTTCACACAAAAACTACTGAACGGATTTGGATGAAACTTTACAGTAATATAGCTTATACATCAGAATAACACATAGGCTACTATTTGCCGCGATAACCGACATACACGCGGGCGGAGCCGCGAGCAAAAACTAGTATTAAATAAAACCAGTGAAAAGTGATAAAAAGCTTACAATAGCATAACTCTTAAGGTTATAGACGACCTATGTATATGTATAACAGTGAATTCCCTATTATAACATTATATACAAGTATTTCAATGTATTTACACGATGGGGTTTACAATGTGGAATCTTCCTAAAAATATATCTATGACACGCATAGGGTATTCTTTAAATTCATCAGCAAAATATTTTATAAAATACTGGTTGCAAGATAATATAAATCATGTCAGCACCCCTTGTATTCATTAAACACCGTCAATATAGGTACCACAAAAGAAACACTGGGTCCAGGTGTAAAATGATCTTCCCCCTTGTGGAAAATTGGAAAAAGGGCATATTGGCAGCATAGAGACCAGTCTCATTAATTGATGTCATTTATCTTTTGCACGTAACGGTAACCTTTGCACGATTGCGCAGGGGAACACTCGAAAGATACCGAACGTAGATAATTGCCTACCAAGCACCGAGTAATGTTGTTATATTATGCTGTTTTGTTAATGACTTACCGCCAACCTTTGTTTAGGGTTATTTACTTAGCTACATGTATTTAAATTTTAATATTATTTGTACTCCATAAGCCAGAAAGACAATTACAGTACAACTCAGGTTTTATGATTTTTCAAATTTTGGGCCCATGTGTGTTTGGAACCCAAAACACTATACGACTTCTTCCTCCAATCCTTTTCCCAAACTAGGTTGAGGTCAGACGTAAATCTTTTACGATACAACTGAACTTCTATCGAGGCACGGAGGAGTCTCAATATGTTAAGAATATCCAAGGACTGACATGGCTGGGATCGCATAACTTCGCCGTGTGTTACTACTACTACTTATTACTAGGTTAGCGAGCCACGAACCTCTACAAAACATTGTCGGTACGACGTGATTACTTTAGCCATTGCGTTATGATACAATCTTATTCTGTTTGTTCAATAGATGTTATTAGATAAAATCTTTTGATCTTCAATATATGTAAGTAGTTCGACCCAAACTCAATGGCTTTGATTCGCAGGTAGGACGCTATTTTCTTTCAACAAGCTTGGTATAAAACATAATGTGTTCCACTTGTGCTGTTTTAAAAAGGTTTACCCCACGTTTCCTTATTTTTCAACCGACTTCAAAAAAGGAAAGGTTCTCAATTCGACTGTGTTTTTTTTTTATGTTTGTTACCTCATAACTTTGGACTGAGTGAACCGATTTTGATGATTCTTTTTTTATTTGAAAGCTGGTGCTTCCCGAATGGTCCCATTTAATGTCAATTTGGTTCAGTTCTGACATGTCATCCATGAGAAAACCATATAAGTCTTCAATTTGCATTATGTATGTACGCGACAAATTAACGAATAACTCAATATTCCCGTATGGTCCCATTTAAATTTGGTCCAGATTGAAGTCGGTTTTTTTTTGTTAAAATTTGTGATTATTTAAGGTTAAAACTAGTGTTACGAATCGTTGTATAGGATCAAAACTCCATAAATATATATTGTCTTGAATATTTGACAAAAAGAAAACCAGGGATAACGTTTAAATATAATCTGGTTGTATTTATATGCATTAATATGTATATGATCACCAATCTGTTGAACTAGTCAGACCAAATCATATGAGTCCAAACTCGGGGGTTAATTGACTGAAGAGTTGTTCCAGCACTTGGGTCTTATCAACTAAATTAATTCCTACATGAGGAAATTCGAAATTACTAGTGTAGTTATCCAAACTACATAGATAAACGTCAGGCAAATCAGAGGTATGGTAATACCTTTCCGCCCGCGTGTATGTCGGTTATCGCTGCAAATAGTAGCCTATGCGTTATTCTGATGTATAAACTATGTCACTGTAAAGTTTCATCCAAATCCGTTCAGTAGTTTTTGCGTGAAAGAGTAACAAACATCCATCCATACTCATCAAACTTTCTAGTGTGATGTGATGTGATAGTAGGATAGATAAAGTTCGAATTTGATACAACAATGAGAATTAGCTTAAAATTGACTTCCAAAGTGTATCAATATAGTCTGTTAGTTACAAGTAAACTAGTTAACGAGTGCGCATTAACTTAAGTTCTAAATAAACTTTATAGTGAAAGTAGTATGTATAGATTGATAGGCCTAGTTCGAAAGTTAGAATAATTTGTAAATAAAAATGTACTCGTAATAACATATTTTTTTCTTTTTAGATGGACAATCACAGCGGCTGGTGGACGCGGCGGCATCGTTGTAGGTGAAGCTGTCACAAAATGGTGCGGGCGTGGCATTACGCGGTAGTCGCCGCTCTTGCGCTGGCGACTGCACGCGCTTACCTCATAATCGTCCCGGACTCCGCACCCCCTGGATACGTGATCCTAGACGCTGCTGTCTACAAACTCGGCTCTGAACGCACCTACAACATTGACGTACACAGAACGGCTAACTTCGTGCACCACATACTTCGTGTCAACAGAACTAGCGGTCTTGTGACTCTTCGCAAGAGGCTCAGATGTGATGGAGTCCTGTATCCAAATCTCTTTACGTTCTACGTCGACTCCACCTCAGATCGAATTAGGGATATAGACTATTACAGTCTTCCTATTCGATTGCTGGTCACTGGCGAAGATTGCAGTCGAAGACATGCTGAATTGTATGATATAGACTTCGACCGAGTCTACGATCAAAACGATGCAGCTCTGCAGTATGAGGACGAACCAGCTCCCACCAGGGATAAGAGAGAAGTAATATATCAAGAGAGTATAGACTGGAGGTTGTTAGAAGCGGATGAATTAGTCTCTAGTCAATATAGTGTTTTATCTACGGCTTATCCGTGGTCCAGCGCGATGTTTGAAGATTTCGTAGCGAGAAACAGAAGTAGGAGAAAGCGATCTCACAACTTAATTCCATTCGATATGGCCATTGATGTTAAAATTGCTGAAGCGAAGCAGTGGATATCTGAAACGTACGCTAGCTTCTCAATACCGACTACGGATCGATGGCAAGGGATTTGTCTGAAGCAATCGCAATTCGTGAATTCCCTTACCGCGTTCCTGCCAAGAACTGTGCAGAAAATGTGTAAAGTACAGTTTTTAGATGTGAGCGATCCGAGATTTGTCATTGAGTCGAGTCAAGGCGATTTGGTTGCAAGCGAAGATATTTGTATACAGGAACCAATGTGGAAGGTGTCAATATTGTTTACTTTTAATTGTGATAAGGTGAACATTGTTGATTCGGATCATCGGTTGAAGATAGTGTATCACCATCAGGAGCTAAACGATACTGATATAGCTAGAAGAGTAAAGCGGGAGTTACGGAACCAGTCGCCATACTTCGAGCAGGCGTTGTACGTGGCGTCTGTGGCTGAAGAACAACCTCCTGGAGCTATTGTCACTACTGTTAGAGCTCGGTAAGTTCCAAAGTTATTATTATTTCTGCAGGAAGTACAATATAGTATTGCGTCGTAATTTGTGATGCTGACCAATTGCAGAATTTTGTTATTCATTGGAAAAAAATACTATATTACTAATGAGTAATTTCTGACTTGAGTTGTTAATAACCGCGCATCACTAATATTAAATATTTTTACGCCCATTATACATATTTTGAGGTATACAGGTGTCCCAAAATTCAACGATAAGCGGGCGCCTAAAGGTAGACCTGCTAATGAGTACATAAGGAAAAAAAAAAATATATACCTAGTTTTTTTTTTAGTTACAAGAAAAATTTAGAATTTCTTTGAAAATTTATACCTTTCATGATATTGCTACTATTCACCACAACTCTTAAAAACACCAAATTGCCCGCAGTTTTTACACAAAAAACGTTCAAAATAATTTTTTTCCCTACAATTTTGAAATATTTTTACTCTTAGTGTACTTTGACTCATGGTCTTCTAAAAAAAAAGTATGGACACCACTACGTAATAAAGAAATTAAAAAAAAATGAAGGGTGTAAATTTTCAAAGAAGTTCTAAATTTTTCTTGTAACTAAAAAAAAACCAGGTATCTTTTTTTTTTTCCTCATGTACTCATGAGCAGGTCTACCTTTTGGCGCCCGCTTATCGTTGAATTTTGGGACACATGGTATATGCTGAAAAGTGTGTTTTGTATAAACGAGCTTATCTCAGGAGGACAAGTTCAAATTGAAAAAAAAGACGTGTGGCACTCGAGGACTGACGCGGTAAAGCTATTGCATAGCATTTTTTATCAACTTATGCAATTATAATTATTATTTATTTTTTATTTACGTATGTCTAGCTGCAACTTATTAAGACAAATGACTTTTACATCATTTAATTCCCAGTTAAGTCGAGTCTGATAAACAGGACGTGGTTATTATTCCAATGCACATCTAGCAAGTGTCCGAACATGACACCTAGTTGTTAACTATCATCAGTTTTAATTGACTTCGAGCTTTATGGGCTCATCTATTTTATGTATTCCGGAACCATTGTCATGTGGCAATTGAGCTGGGCTTTAGCTTAATACAAATTAACACGATGATTTGATCATTGGCAGCGTCATAAACAGACCAAAATGACCATTAGATTATTTGTATGAAGAGTAGAAACGAATGTCATTTCTCGTTTGAGTAACAACAATTTTAATACTGTAATCTAGGTATTATAAGCGCCGAAAAACTACAAAGAGCATTGATAAATATACATATAAAAATGAATTTCCCTTGGTCACGGCGTAACTCGTGTTCGGCTGAACCAATCTCGCTTATACTAGTAGTATTGGATAGACCGTTGATCAAGGAAGGCTATGAAACATCACGTTAAGGCCAATAGTATCCGAATTTTAATGAAAAATTGCTTATTTTTTAAGAGGCGCGGACATTTTTATAGAAACTTACAAACAACAACATGCCTCCAAGTTAACGTCAATAAGCTAACCACCTTATTAAGTCTATTAACTAAATTTATAGCCTGCAAAGTGTAGACTTTGTCTCTTTCAGTCTCTTTCAACCTTAATAAGGATGTGAGGGTGATATGTAGATAAATAATAATAAATAATAATATAAATAAATATTTCGGACATCTAACACACAACGCCATCTAGTCCCAAGCTAAGCAGAGCTTGTGTTATGGGTACTAGACAACTAATACAAATACATATATACTTTTTTTTGTAAATACATACATATTATACATAGATAGAACACCCAAACTCCGAAACAAATATTTATAGATCATACAAACATTTGGTCCGACCCGGGAATCGAACCCGAGACATCATGATCAGCAGTCGCACACGTCAACCGCGAGACCAATGAGGCAGTCATAAATATTTACTACATTGAAATATGAATCGTAATCATGCTCAATTATGTTGTAGTATTTCAAAGGTTATCAGGTGCCTCTAATCACTTCTAATAAAATAATTCAGGCGATATTTGGGCTCAATATTTTCAAATTACGACTACCCTCATACATTTCTTGCTCACAGGGATATTACGTGCCGTAATAAGCTTATTAGGCGAATTCACTGTTTGGAAAATAATTTATTTCTTACGCTCAATTATTTACTAGTTCCAGCTGTTTTGTTTATTGTTCTGCTTTTATTATCTATATTAATAAATGAAGCAAAAACTTTGTACCCCTTTTTACGAAAATCATGCGAACAGAGAAGTGTGATATTAAATTTGACACAGTTAAAACTTATATGGAGGAGGAATGCAGAAAGCTAATGTTTTTTTTAAAATAATACTTAAAATTATACTGTTTGTCTATAGTCTTACTAAATATCAAAATTATCTATGAAGAAATATGTGTTCATAGAAGTCTTTGACAAAAGAAACCTAATAAAGTCCAAATTTAAAAATTAATAAATTATAGTTATATTTGAACCACTTATTGTGATCGCCACCAATAGGCCTGATAATAGGGAGATGAAAACACTAGGCCAGACCATGTGGGTCATCATGCTGCATTGTCCGCATTTGCAATAAGGATGGTGACCATCAGTCTTTCAATTCTATTTATGCTTTCCGTTAGGCATAGTAGAATTATTTTGGCTGATGTAATATAATGTATAAAAAGGCAAAATGACGAAATAGTTAAAAAACTAACGTATAAATTACCATTCAATGCGACACTGAGTGATGTGGTTCGATTACTACGTGGAATAGGGATTTGTGGGATTTGCCGAGGATCCATTTGTGGGCAAATAAGATTAGATACTATTGTAACACAAATGGTCTTTTGATCAGTCTTGAAGGTCATCTATAGCGGATAGTTAAGATGTAATAATGAGACACAACTTATACCTAACCAAGAATGAATTACCTAAAAGAAATATGAAAACTTAATCAAATTACTTTTTTATTTTTATCCATTACTGTGTGTAGTGGTTTAAGCGGTCGGGAGCACTTTTGAGGGTTGTGGGTTCAAACCCCACATGATACAACACTTTATGTGAGCCACAAATCGTTGTTCTGAGTCTGAGTCTCCATTATTTTATGTATATTTGTAATGTCTGTAATACATGTATCATCGATATGTGAATATTCATAGTGCGGGAGAAATGTCTTTGAAAACAGAAATAGGGAAAACCCGTTTTTTACATTAAATGCTATGAAATATATTTAGCTTTAATTCCGCGAGACAAATATCCAGGTCTGAAAGCAGGGCACAAATCCCACCGTCATGCATATGTACACATACAAAACAAGTGAGAAATAATTAGCATGCCATGCAACAATACCTATAACATTCTGCATGTTTGCGATAAGGGTTTCCGGATGAGTGTGTTGGAACAGTTAGAAATATCAAAATATAACAATAATAATGCATATACACTGTTGAATGACCAAACAAACTTAATTCCATCACCACTTCTAAGTATGATTGCGGGTAGTTCGGCACAGATGTCGTTGTGACATTGTATCGATCGTGATTATAGCGTCATCGAAACGGTATATAAAGGGCCGACAGCGGTGAGCTAGCGCGCATTCGAGCTCAAACGCTCGACGAGTCAACATCTCCTGAGGATGCCCCGTGGAGGGGCGAAACACGTGTCGAGTATAGGTTTGGTTGCATGGCATGCTAATTATTTCTCACTTGTTTTGTATGTGTACATATGCATGACGGTGGGATTTGTGCCCTGCTTTCAGACCTGGATATTTGTCTCGCGGAATTAAAGCTAAATATATTTCATAGCATTTAATGTCATGGATTTCCGCAAAGTAACGCCTGATTCCATAACTTACCGTTTTTTACAGTTAAAAACATGAGTAATGATTTTTATGTAGGACTAACTGACCCGCGTAACTTCGTCTGCGTCTTTCAAATGGAACTTATTTTCTCGGTTTTTTCATACGTTTTCATTGAAATTTGGCTCCTACTGGTCGTTGCATGATGTTATGCAATAACCTATAACATTCCGCAATATCCATCCATCCAACACTAGACCAAACAATAAGAATAATTTATTGCATAAAATGTAGTACAATTATGGATGCATTTTGTCAATATTGACATGCAAAATTTAATTATGTTATGAGACAAATTACATGCAAAAACATTTTATTATTTAAAATCATAATAGGAAAATTACTTAAATCTAAATTTATTTCAGATCTTGAACTTTAAAATCCAAAAATTCTTTAATACTATAAAAAGTGCGTTGTATTTTTTTTTTTTTTTTTTTTTTATGTTTGGGTCGCCAAAATGACTCTACTCTGCCTGATGGAAAGCATAAGCAGAATCCACGAGTGGCGGCCACCATACTCATTGCGAATGCAACAATGCAGCATGGTGACCCACACCATGGCGGCCTAGTGATGCTTCTGCATCTTTTAGTCTAGTCAACAAGTATGGAACTTGTTGACTAGACTAATTGGGCCTCCGGTCTCGCACTCACCAACGAAACACGACAGCACGAATGCTGACATTTTACGTTGGTTTTCTGTGCGAGGGTAGTACCGCCCCGGTCGAGCCGGCCCGTTCGTGCTGAAATCAGCGTGGCTCTACTACCATTTTCTCAACTCAGACTTCTTCTTAAACAGTGGCAATTCTCGAATTAACTTGGGTATTTTATTAAAAACTTTTATACACATTAGATAACAGTTATCATGAAATAAAGAACTCCTTCATGCAGGCATCAATTCAAAGCAGTAATAAACCAACTCTTTAGCTTTAGTAAGTTGTCACTACAAGCGTTTGGATGAAGACGAGTGAGCAGTAAGCCACAGTTCTTTATATGTTAAATAAATGATTCGTATAAAACCACAGCTGCTCTGTACATTGTCATAAAATCCTATAGAAACCTGTTTTTCTTTGTTTCGAATCAGAGTTCGTTTAGTAACACCTGTCCTAAATGTAAAATGAGCAATCAAAACTCATCTAAATATATTTCGTTTTACATTTGTGAATTGTTTTGTGACCTTTTTATTTAGAGATGTTATCCAATACAGAAATAGCAGGAAACGGAATATAAGTTTTTAATTAATTAATTTGCTTTTATTAATTTTACTATTTAAAGTACATAATTTAAATAGGCAATAGATGCCGCGTAGACTCATTTGAGTTTACCTATGTAGTGCTATGTTGGGATAAATTACTTTCGTTTATGATGATGATGAGTTCCTAGTTCATTTCGACTACCGCGGCAGCCAGTCTCAACGGAAACCAGACAACTACGCAGGAGATGTTATAGTCCACGAAATTTGTACGACATATTACAAGGTCATAACATCTGTACGACATTTTGCCATAAAATCGAATGATGATCGATGATACTAAGTAGTAGAAATATCTACTTTTTTTAAATAAACCGAAGTTTTTACAAAAAAATAACAGATAGACCTCAAAACTAACCATGTCTGTCTTGACAGGGATCCAGAAAACAGTCCAGTAACATACTCGATGTCTAGTCTCCTGGACTCCAGGTCTTCTGGTATGTTTGCCGTGGATACAAGGACTGGTGTGGTGACGACACAGGCGAGACTGGATAGAGAGAGGCTGGATGTACATTACTTCAGGGTTGTCGCTCAAGATGATACCTTTCCGCCTAGGAGTGGCACTACTACTCTACAGGTAAGATCTTAATTTTCTCTAGTAGTGAATAAGACAGCTGATAGAGATATAATTTTTTTCATAGAAGAGCACCTTGTTACCACAATTTTGAAACACATTGGAGCTTATTCTGTTGTTGCGTCGCTAAACTAAAATTTCTCTTTAATAATAACCTTCTATTCTCTTATTTTAGTCTGTTTCCAAAATGTTATTTTTGTATGTATATTAGTTAGATAACGTCTATTTTAGTGTGACATATCTAATTTCAGTCAACCTTTGGCGTTAAGAACGTCCTTTAACAAAACAAAACTCATTTTTAGTGATTTTTAGTTTAGTTTGGAGAGTTTTCGAACAACAGAATTAGCAACTATGTATATAAGGCATGTTGTTGCCTGAACTCATTTCTCAGTCTTAGTCTGTCTTGTGTTTACAAACACAGGTGTGTTAGAGGGGAACCTGTACTTATAGGTAATTATCCAATTAGGTATTCCTCACTAAAAAAGTAGTGAAAGTCAGGGTAGAGAAGCTGTCCTCTACCCACAATGGCCTATCCATACCCCACCTAGCCCCACTGTGGATAGGCATAGAACACAAAGCTTATAATTAAAACTTAAAATTATATTACCGACATCAATGAGCTTATTTCACGGTGAATCATAATAAACCTTAGCTACTTAATTTGCCAGTCTCAAGGGTAGTATTTCTTTTTAAGAAATTAAATAAGACTCGAAAGGAAATATGTATTTATTTCCAAACGAAAAAAGAATTTTCCATGTGGATTTAAAAATTGACTTAGTTCAGTGATGAGAAACTTAAAAAAACTGAGTTGTTAACATGTAGTCTAATATTCAATTTCTAAACTAAGGACCAAAGAGAACGAATCGATCGATTATTTATAAAAAAATAGCATGTATTTCCGCACTGTTAGAGTAACTCTTTTATATTCTTAGATTAATGTACTGGACTGCAACGATCATTCGCCTGTCTTCGAGATGCAGCAATATGAGTCATCAGTTAGAGAAGGAGCCAGTTCTGGGACAACTGTCCTCACACTGAAAGCCACGGACCAGGACATCGGAAAGAACGCTGAAGTAAGGACCTATAGAAAATAAATTTGAAGGCAGTCTTCAGTCCACAAATTGTTATTCTGAGTCTTGGTGTACTTTGTGCCAGTTTCAAATATGTTAAGTCCCCCGCGACATATGATTTATTCGTAATGCGAGAGTTGTCTTTTAACAAAAAATAATAATAATAATATACAAAGAAATATACAGACATATTCATTATACCTGCATGTTACCGCCTAATGATAACATCCCTATACTTTATGGGTTATGACTTTTAGCCGGTCTGGCCATATATGTCCCAACGACTTCCTTTGGATCAATATCCACGTTTAATATAATAAAGAGGTTCTCAGTAGAACGTCTTATTGTTCTGAAAAATGGCAACTCGCCAAAACACCTGACTTCCCGTAGTTCGGAGAACAATGTGATTTATTTAAAGCGAAAAAATTGTAAGTCGGTGTTTGTCTCGATAGTAATATAAATTATCAAAATGAACGTATTATAACGATTGTAGTAACATTTATTTCATCAATTCATGTTAATTTTATTTGTAACCCAAATGCTTAATAATGTTATCAATTGCAGGTGGAATACTCAATAGAATCAGTGATAGCAGAAACCCTAAACCCTGAAGACACTAACGAATCTATCGATACAGAACAGATTGACAGTCAGGATGTATTCAGAATAGATAGCAGGAGTGGAGCACTACTAACCAGAGCCCCGCTAGACAGGGAAAAAGTGGCCAGATACACCGTCATCGTCAAAGCGACAGACCAGGCCAGCCCTGTGTCTGACAGACTGAGTAGCACGTGAGTATATGACAGATTAACGCCTAACGTCTATGTGGGAGAAACAGTAAACTTATTATTTACCAGCTTACCCACGCAACTACGTCTCTCTTCAATTATGATCGTGTCCTATTGGTCTATCTAAGCATTAGGTACCCCAGCAAAACACACATTTAAAGAAAATGTAAAATTCGATTGGATAGTTTCATTGTGTATTGTGAACAAGAACGTAACACGAGAATTACATAAATGTACATGTATACATATACCTAACAGATTTATTATATAAAATATAAAAGTTATTGTACAATTTTTAGGTTATTCAGTTGTAGTTTTAATACTAAAGGCTTTTATATATATATATAGAATTTCCCCGAAATGTATTTGAAATGTGAGATTTTCATTTCCTGCATAAACCATGCCTTCGGCTTTGGCAATTGTATATTTTATGCCGGATGTTTATATAAGCCTCTGTTGTTATTTGTCATCATAGGAGTATAGCTTTTTACTCGACTACGGCGAAGCCAAATAAAGGGTAACAGTTTTGACAGTATATGTATTATACATACATACTATGTATAATACGTTGTATGTTCCACCGTAGCGCCTTAACTATTGACCCGATTTTAATGAATAAAGGCCCGTATTCACTTTGATTAGTGCGAGTGCAGGTGTGAAGTGAGGTGATCAATGATTGGTAGAAAATACGCGTGGATGGCGATTTCGCGGTCCACACGTACTTTCCACCAATCTATGGTCACCCGAACTATGCACCTGCACTCGCACTATACAAAGTCAATACAGGCCTTAAGTGTCAATATATTCATATCATAACTAGCCGTTGCCCGCGGCTCCGCCCGCGTGTATGTCGGTTATCGCTCCAAATAGTAGCCTATGTGTTATTCTGATATAAGCTATATTACTGTAAAGTTTCATCCAAATCCGTTTAGTAGTTTTTGCGTGAAAGAGTAATAGACATCCATCCATACTTACAAACTTAACACAGGCTATATGAATTTCATTAAAAGTTTTTACGTATTCTGGTTATAGTTTTTTAAACTTTTGATTTTTAAAGAAGTTGGGTACACAAAACTATTCTTGTGTTCCTAGTTCCTATTCAAGTTTCCCGAGGTCTATATATCTAAAATCCTACTATTATATTCAACGTTGCGGCACTTGGAAAGGTGAAACCGCAATACTGTCAAGTACAGTTAAACGTATAAGCTATGTGGTTGAAATATCACTTCATCATCATCATCATCACTACATAGTATAAAACAAAGTCGCTTTCTCTGTCCCTATATCCCTTTGTTTGCTTAAATCTTTTAAGAAGTACTACAAAAAAGTCCGCGACGGTATATATCTATCTCTTAGGGATAACCCACAACAACCATTTTTTATTCCTTTCTTTTTACGAGAAATAATGGCCTATTTACGAAGTGATTTTAAGCAATACAGAATGAATCCTTATACAATTAAGTCAATTAAATACATTGTGCATTTAATATAGATCAAAATGGCCCTTTACAGTATCTAATTTAAATGAATATATTCGAAGATATTATATATGATCGATATAAAATGCACGAATCGTGTCGTCGACGGGGGCATCTGAAATCCACCCGTGCGAAGCCAGGGCGGGTCGCTAGTTTTGTATAAAGTATATATTAAGTAGACATAAAATGATTCTTACAATGTACTAAGGACCGTATTTTGCTCAAACGGTAGTCTCATATAACCCGCATTTCTTCTACTTTGTGGTTAGAGAATTTTACCAATAGAGATATACCTAGTTAACTACAGCATAATACACACATCAAAAGTGTCTAGGGATCAAGCATTTTTATGCGGATTTCTTGAGATTGAGATGTGGCTTTGGCCCTGGCCTGCTCAGTCGCCAGACTTGAACCCGATTGAGCATGCATGGGATATGCTACAGAGAAGAGCTCTGCCGAATATGGAGGGTATCCAGTCGCAAGAAGACCTTTTTTTGTTGTTGCAACGAACATGGGCGGCCATTCCACAGCGTGATTTGGATGAACTCATTTTGAGTATGCCAAACCGATTCTTGTGTTGTTAGTGTTCGCGGTAGAAACACGGATTATTAATTGTTTAAGTTACCTAATAAAATTTTAAAGAAAACTGTTATTTCAGTCTTTTTTTCGAACTTTAATGTTAGTGGTTCAAATGTCAAAAATCCCTTTATTAGGAAAATGGCAAATTTCTTTATTAATGCAAAGGTGACTTGGTTTATCGTTACTGTGACAAACGAAAACACTTTATTTGATGAATCCTTAAAGAAAATTTTAATTAATATCAATCAGGAGAAAAGTTATTGCAAAAATATATGTTGATCCCTAGACACATATGTTGATCCCTAGACACTTTTGATGTGTGTATATGTGACGTGTGGACGGTTGTTATTTTCCTGTTTTGTCACTGGTATCTCTTTGTTCGTCTTCTTATGTCTGATTAATATTGACTGCCTCGTTGGTCTCGCGGTTGGCGTGTGCGACTGCTGATCATGAGGTCTCGGGTTCGATTCCCGGGTCGGACCAAATGTTTGTATGATCTACAAATATTTGTTTCGGAGTTTGGGTGTTTTATATGTGTAATATGTATGTATTTACAAAAAAAAGTATATATGTATTTATATCGTTTGTCTAGTACCCATAACACAAGCTCTGCTTAGCTTGGGACTAGATGGCGTTGTGAGTTAGATGTCCGAAATATTTATTCATTTAAATATTTATTTATTAGGAAGAGTAGGAGATAGAGAAGTAGGCTAAACACTCCTCACATGCATAGCATTCATGTTAACATTTCCCAACTAGGTTACCGGTTTTTTGGCGGGTTCCTAATAAGATATTTGGTTTCGACACTGTCCAAAGGCTGAACTGCCAAGTGGAGATAAATACATAGAAGAAAGTATCAAAATAATTGTGTTCAAAAAAAGGAGGAAGTTCTCAATTCGACTGATTTTTTTTTTTGTTTGTTACCTCATAACTTTCGACTGGGTGAACCGATTTTGATGTTTTTTTTTATTTTAAAGCTGGTGCTGGTGGGTAAAGATCCCATTTAAATTTGGTCCAGATTTAAGTCGGTTTAATTTTTTGTTAAAATTTGTGATTATTAAGCTTTAATTCCTAAAACGTTTTAGAACAGGCGGTCGCCATCGAAATTGTATGCTCATGAAATTCTTCTATCCTCAGGGCTACTGTACACGTCAACATCTTGGATGACAACGACAACTACCCTCAATTCAGCGAGAAAACCTACACGGTCACAGTTGATGAAGACATCAGTGTTGCTGACAATCCAATCATAGCACGAATCAAGTAAGTACTTTCTCATTCTACTTGTTTTTAGAAGCTTTTTATTAACTTGAAATGTATGTATGTGTGTATGCTTGTATGTTCGGGTGGAATCTTGCTACTCAATTTTGATGCAGATATCTTCAACCGATTTTGCTCTGAAATTTTGCAAGCATATGTATACAGCGTGACAATACAATATTATAATGACATGGAGCTGATCTGATGCTGGAGCTGGAAGTTGGCCATAGGAACTCTGTAAAGAAACGTCGCAACATCATCGAGTTTGGACTCGTTTGATTCGTCTCGAGGCATTCCAGTAAAAGCTTGCTTTTAAAAAGCTTTTTAATTTAATTTATATCTTATCAATGGAAAGCTCTACCTATTATTATGAAAAGTTTTACCAACTATTTACTAATCAGTTATCGTTTCCACCTATGAGGAATTAACTTCATTGGTAGCCAAAGGTCCAAGGTATCTTTACTGTACAAAATGTTCTTCAGCAACTTGCTGGCTCCCTTATCCTTACCGCTTATTATCTGAAAACAATGGCATTCTAAAAGGTAGAATACAAATAAGCAGCCTAACCTCATTATTACACATGGAACCAACCCAAAAGCCTAAAATAATATTAGTTAAAAGGCAAGAAGTTTTTATTTTATTATGATGATGTTAAAGATTACTATTCACATCTTGAAGCGTCGATTACATTCATTGGTTGTATATTGTTGTGAAAAGCTGTCAATATAATAAAATTCACCAATAACTTTCTATATGAAGTATTTTCAAAACAGGTTCCAATAGAGCAATATTTTTCCTGTCTTGGCAAGCTTCCTAGCTTACCTAAGTACAATGTACGAACCGTCTGGAACTTACAATTTGTAAGGCAATAAATTGTTGTTGAAACTGTTTTCTGAATCCAGCAATTATTTATTGTTTTATTTCGACTTAATTATCGTTTTACTACAACGAAACGTATTATATCATTCGACCATTATAACTAATAAATAGTTATAGAATGTCATATACATACGTAGTTATTAACACAGCAGTTTTAGCTTTCGGTAAATTACAGTTTGTAAAATCAGTTTTATGTTACAATTGTTACAAACTATCTTCGTCCGTTTATTATATTAACAACTTAATAAATAGTTATGAAACATGAATGTTGAATACACACATCAAAAGTGTCTAGGGATCAACATATGTGTCTAGGGATCAACATATATTTTTGCAATAACTTTTCTCCTGATTGATATTAATTAAAATTTTCTTTAAGGATTCATCAAATAAAGTGTTTTCGTTTGTCACAGTAACGATAAACCAAGTCACCTTTGCATTAATAAAGAAATTTGCCATTTTCCTAGTAAAAGGATTTTTGACATTTGAACCACTAACATTAAAGTTCGAAAAAAAGACTGAAATAACAGTTTTCTTTAAAATTTTATTAGGTAACTTAAACAATTAATAATCCGTGTTTCTACCGCGAACACTAACACAAGAACATCGATTTGGCATACTCAAAATGAGTTCATCCAAATCACGCTGTGGAATGGCCGCCCATGTTCGTTGCAACAACAAAAAAAGGTCTTCTTGCGACTGGATACCCTCCATATTCGGCAGAGCTTCTTCTTCTTCTCTGTAGCATATCCCATGCATGCTCAATCGGGTTCAAGTCTGGCGACTGAGCAGGCCAGGGCCAAAGCCACATCTCAATCTCAAGAAATCCGCATAAGAATGCTTGATCCCTAACTTTTGATGTGTGTATATCACTTATTGACGTAAGCTACACTACTAACTAATTCCGACTTTAAGGATAAAAAAGAATAGAATTCAGTCAGACATAACATAATGTAGGCGCATCGAAGTCTTTAACCCTGTGATACTTTAAAAAAAAATTACAAATGCTCTCATAAAAATCGTTACTTAAATGGAAATAAAACTCAATATCTTCAATTAATTAACGTTTATCAAAGTTATATTCGAAGGTGTGAACTTGTAAAGTGGGTAATAAACTTAAGAGCTTATGCAGTAATAAACTTACATTCTGTTCCTAATACATTGATGCTTTTACAGGGCGACCGACGCAGATGTGGGATCTAATGCAGCGATACGCTACGCAATCATCGGTGGAAACACTCAGATGCAGTTTTCAATCGACAGTTTAAGTGGCGATGTGTCATTGGTTAAACCGTTGGATTACGAACAAGTCAGAAGTTACAGACTTGTTATAAGAGCACAAGGTAATGTTAATACAGGAATATATACTTACCTATAGTTTTATTACCGTGTCCTGAACTAGGTTCCTCCTTTGCTACTTAAAGGCGTTGACAGAAGGCTCTAGATAAATTTATAATCATGGACAATGTTTTCTATTTAGAATCGATTTCGTGAATCATTTTCTTTTGTGAATTATAAACCTATGTATTTGATGTGTCAGACTAGTAACGTCTAACAAAATATGTATCATTAGTTGACATGCAATAAGTTTCGTACTAAGGTCTTACAGCCTAATACTACTAAACTAAAAAAAAAACCGTAAAATGACAGCGTTAGTGCTGTCGTGGTTTGTTGGTGAGTGCCAGTTCGGCCTAATAATGCAGAATCATCACTAATTTTAAATTTCTAATATGCGCAAGATAATATGATGAGTGCAAAATCGTATCGACATTTCCTCCAAATATACTTATTAACTCTATACTTCTTTGACTACTCTGCTATATCTCTATTTATTATAATATCTATTTGTAGATGGCGGTAGTCCCTCTCGTTCGAATACAACCCAGCTGTTAGTCAACGTAAAGGACGTCAACGACAACTCTCCGAGGTTCTACACCAGCTTATTCCAGGAGTCTGTCAGCGAGAATGTGCCTACAGGATACAGTATTGTTAGAGTGAGTACAAAACACAATGTCGATAACCATATTCCTTTAAATTATGCCTGTGACCAGCAAAAGATCATGTAATTAAAATACTAATCGATTAATAAAGTATAATATATTCAATCTTTACTTGTGTAAAATGAAGTCGTTTCTTTGAAACTTCTCAACGGGTACAACTTCAGTCTTCAGCAATAAATAGAGTAATACAAAAAGAAGTTTTATATGTGTAATACATGCATATTATAGTAGAAGAAATCCTAGAATTTCAAAGACTTCAGTGCGAAGCCGAGCCGGGTGGATAGTCTGTTATTATAGCACTTTCATAGGACATTTCAGTTTTGTTCTTTTTAAATAAACTTTATTCGTTTTATAACATGTGACTTCATTCGCAAAACTCTTCTAGTAGTTTGTAGACATTGTGCTCTATTTATTACTAGCTTTTACACGCAGCTTCGCTCACGCAGACTTTCATCCCCTGGTTTACCCTCAGGGATGGAATTTCGAAAATTCCTTTCTTAGTGCTCACTTACGTTATATAAAGAACCTACATGCGAAATTTCAGAATTCTAGCTTCAGCGGTTTGGGCTGTGCGTTGATCTCTGGGTATGTCAGTCAGTCAGTCAGTCACTTTCCTGTTTTATATATATAGATTAGTACTTTTTTATGAAACATTATTTTATCATCTCAGCCGAAGAACGTCCCATGCTGGACCTAGGCCTCCCCCTGGGCTCTCCATAACGACAGGTCCTGTGCTACCCGCTTAAGCTTGACTTAAGTGTTTATGGCTTTGTCCAAACCATGTCGGGATCTGATGATGGGATTCCAAGAGAAATCGAGGGCAATCCTCAAATTTATAGACACGTGTAATGTGGTTTACATATTGTCTAAAACGATTTAAATATTACATGCGCAATATGTTACAAAGAAAAAAAGCCAGCTCTTCATCTAAATAGCTTTTCAGCGGTACTCAATATTTTTTGTCTCTTTTATTTATTTAGTGAGTACTTTTTTCTTAATCGTTTAGCGACAAAAAGTATCAAGATACACTTTTTATCTACATTTTTTCAGACGTTCCTCGTTTATCTACGTCGCTCGTTTGCCTAAACTATCAATCATTCCGATATCCGAAGATAGAAAATTTCCTATGAATAAAATAAATTGGTTAAGAATCTCTATGAAATTGAGTACGACAACTCTGTGAAAAACTACGTTAGACGACGTAATGAATGAATACATACATTTTTTTCTAGAACCTACTGTTTTAAAATGGAATAACGATGGACTAATCGAAGGAACTGTCGTCTGATTAAAAAAAATAGGCTGAGCCTATGCTATAGTAAATAGGGTAGTGATAAAAACACCTACCTATGTATTTCTAAATGAATAAATATTCTATACTAATATTATAAACGTGGAAGTTTGTAAGTATGGATGGATGGATGGATGTTAGTTACTAGTCACGCAAAAACAACTGATCGGATTTGGATGAAACTTTACAGTAATATAGCTTATACATCAGAATAACACATAGGCTACTATTTGCCGCGATAACCGACATATATGTGGGCGGAGCCGCGGGCAACCACTAGTATTCAATATTTTACAACCAATGGTCTTGCTCCTCAAACAATATTTGTCCTGGATTATAATATCGAATGCACGTCCACTGGCTAAGGATGTCAGGATCCCCATAACGAGAAAATGTGTATCTCATACACTTCTAAACTTTGCAAAAATACAGAATGAAGTGTCATTTATGGACTCATCTATCACGATAAACCACATAATGTCTACCCATATAAAAATGTTATTGGCGTTTTAAACTGCAACAGTTAGTACCCTATGCGGGCGTATACAATGTAGCAATGTGTTTTCTTTTCGCAACAACTTTATTACTCGTAATATTGTGTCATTAACTTTGTGGACTTCAAATCTAAAGTTTCTAAATATACTAAACTAGAAGTCTGCAAAGTTCTTTGTCTCTCAGACCTAAGACTATGTATTTCAGGGAGGTAATATGCACCATTTTTAGGGTTCCATAGTTTATTTCTCTGAACCCTTATAGTTGCGTCATGTCCGTCCGTCCTCGGCTTACCTTCCAAACGGTTAGTGCTAGAAAGATAAACCTTGAATGGATAATAAATGTGTTTTATTAAACAAAGTGCGTCGACTCTCTCACTAAAATAAGAAGAACATTATTTTTGGGGTTCCTCCAATACCCGTAAAGTGGGTATGACCATGGTACACCAATATAGATAAACAGGACTGCTTCGGTGGCACAGTGGCAGCGTTTACGACTGCTGCGCTAAGGTCTCAAGTTCGATTTTCAGGTCGGACCAAATGTTTGTGCGATCTGCAAATATTTTTTTGGATGTTAGGATGTTTTCTAAGTATAATATGTATGTTTTTAGAAAAATAACTTTATACGTATGCTATCATTTAACCTAGCTGTCATATTTCAAGCTCTGCTTAGTTTAAACTAGATGACGAATTATTTATATATACTTTTTTTTTCAGGTGCAAGCATACGATGCAGACGAAGGCATGAACGCAGAAATTACATACTCTCTAACGGATAAAGAGTACAATAGCAACAATGACCTGCCCATCACTATAGATCCCAGATCCGGATGGGTCTACACTTCTGGACAGCTGGATAGAGAAGTGCAAGCGAAGTACCAGCTGATGGTAAGTAAATGGGTAATGTGCGTGATAGGTACGTACGTATAACCTATCCGGCACATTCCCTATCCCTGGTAATGTCATTTACATTTTTTAAATTTAATTTTTACTTTTTTCCTTTCAAGGATCATTTGTTTCTTTAATAAACCAAAATTTGCACATGTAGTTACGTAAGTTGCTTTTTGTTCCCTTTTTGCATTTATTCCAAAATAAACTAAAATAACGCTCGTAATGTAATCCCTTTTAGGAAATTTACATTTTCTAATTTGAATTTGTGTTTTGCCCATTTTATGAACAAAAAAGGGCAAAAGCCGAACTGACCACAACGAGAAAGGTTACCTATTCGAATGGTATTTAAAAATCATCTTATGCATAGTCTATGTGTCTTTCTATTCTATCAGGTAACAGCAACAGATGGTGGGTCTCCCTCTCGGTCAGCAACTGCCTCTGTCGTCGTTGTAGTCCAAGACGTAAATGATAACGATCCCGTCTTTTCAACATCGCAATACGACGTGGAACTGGCTGAGGACGAACCACCTGGAACTCCTGTCGTCACACTGACTGCTACCGACGCTGATGAGGATAACAGGTATGAAGTTAACTCTGTTTAGAGCCAATACTTAAAATACTAGCTGAAATCAACTATATTTGCGTCTCTTTTTCAATTATGCTCTTGGTATTTGCGAGATATTAACTATCCTATATGAGCCACGTCAGCGAAAACTACATTTAAAAAAAAATGGCAGTCATAAGGACTGCCAATAGAAGTGAAAACTTATAACTTGATGGTGACGGTGACGCGAACTCAAAAGTTTTTCACCTACCAAAAAGTGCTCAACGCGGCCAAAGAAGTTTGTGACGTCAACATGTCGGTGACGCGAACTCGTAAGATTTTCACCTACCAAAAAGTGCTCAACGCGGCCAAAGAACTTTTGTGACGTCAACATGTCGGTGACGCGCTGACGCGAACTCAAAAGATTTTCCCCTACCAAAAAGTGCTGAACGCGGCCAAAGAACTTTTGTGTCGTCAACATGTCGGTGACGCGGTGACGCGAACTCAAAAGATTTTCCCCTACCAAAAAGTGCTCAACGCAGCCAAAGAACTTTTGTGACGTCAACATGTCGGTGACGCGGTGACGCGAACTCGTAAAATTTTCCCTACCAAAATGTGCTCAACTCGGCTAAAGAAGTTTTCACTTTAAAAAGGTGAAATTCGGTTATACAGTTTCGCAGTTCATTGTAAGCAACAACGTGACATGAGAATAATTGTTACTTTTAAAACCAGGCATTATGATATCTTAATGCGGAAGTCATAGGAGCGATTCCTACCCGAAAAAAAATGTTGTATTTTGATTACCATTATTGGTTATGTCTGAGTGGAATTATCTATAATGTGTATGTATTTAGAAATACATATATGACTATGTATATCAATAGTCTGGTTGCCATACAACAGGTTTTCTCTATTATGCTATTAATATTTAAGAGACCTCCCGCACTTGTTATTTATCCCGTGTTATAAATATACATGAAAGAGACACAAAACTCAAAGATCAAACTCCTCTTCTCTCATTCAACTCAGTAGAAAGCAACGAGTTCATCATTTGAACCACTATGCCATTTGTACAGCCTCAAAATAATTATTAATAACTTTCTCCCAGATTACACTACGAGATATCAGGAGGCAACACTAGAGGTCGATTTTCCATCACGTCACAGAACGGTAGAGGCTTAATCACAGTCGCTCAGCCGTTGGACTTCAAGCAAGAACGTCGGTATGTCCTCACGGTCACAGCAACTGACAGTGGAGGAAGATCAGATACGGCTATGGTGCATATCAATATCACTGATGCTAACAATTATGCTCCTGTGTTTGAAAATGCACCGTATACAGCTTCGGTAAGTGATGCTGAGGTTGTTTTGTATTTAACTGTTATGCTATTTTTACCCGACTACGGCAAAGCCAAAGGAGGGTTATGATTTTGACAGGCTATGTATGTATGTATGTTCATTTGTTCTCTCATAGCTCCTTAACTACTTATTAGAACTGGACAAATGAGGTATCGTTAGAAGCGTCTTGATCGTCTGCTGGTTATAGGCTATATGACGAGTCATTGAATCTAATGTGGCGCCCTCTAGCCGACATAAAGTACTGTATTAAAAAATTAAATTTGAGATAAATATGCCGTGTTTGGTATCATTGGAAAGGGCGTTACTGGTACATTTCAAATATATATATTATAGTGGTGCAGTTATTAATATATAACATTTTAAATTGTTAAAACAAGTTTGAAAAGCCGTAGTCACACGTTGTTAAATCATGCGTTTCTATGTAAGGTGTGACTAGGGCTTTTCAAACTTGTTTTATACTTTTTCAGCGTCGTTTTTTGTCGTAGTTGGGTTTTAGTTTTTACTTTTTTTTTATTATGAACTTTATGAACTAAAATATGTAGAAAAGAATGTATTAAAAATATTGATGATGGTTAAATTGAAAAGTTTTGATAACATACTAGCCGTTTTTAGGGAATTCGTTAGTTTAAGAAGTTAGGTGATAAGTGTGACTAAATATTATTCATGAATTAATTAGGACCATCCTTTTTTGTGCTCACTAGCTGAGCCCCGCGGTGTTACCCGCGGTTATTGTTGTACCTTTAAAACAACAACCACGGGTAACGCCGCTCAGATCGGTCCAGTTGTTCCAGAGATTAACGGTACAAACAGACAGACAGGCAGACAAAAGTTTATATAATTGTTTTTTTTTTTCAAGTACCTAAGTAGCGTATAAAATTTCATATGTTTGTGAAAAACAGACACTTCAATTTTATTTATGTGTATAGATAAGTATTTTTTATTTAGTATATTTTGTGTATAGAATATAACTAGTAGAATAATCAGCCTCATTCGTGCAGGTATTTGAAGATGCGCCAGTGGGAACGACCGTGCTAGTTGTATCAGCCACAGACAGCGATGTGGGAGTGAACGCCCAGATCACTTACAGCCTCAGCTCTGAGATATCCAACGAGGCGGTCACGCACCACGACCAGGAGTTTGTCATCAACCCTCAGACCGGAGCTATCACTACTAACAAGTTATTGGATAGAGAGACTATGAGCGGTTAGTAATTACTTATCCTGAGAAGACATTAGTTTGTTTAGGATTACTATGGCATTTACAAGTAACCTTTCATAATGCCCAGAGCGAAACCGGTCAGGCTTAAAGTTACTTAAAATAGTAGCATAAGTACAAGTGAGTTAAATTCTAGAATGTATTTCAACAAGTTCCATCAAGTGCCGACAATCAAGAATATAAATTACTTACATAGCTTAGAATAGTTTCGTGAAATGAAATGAAATGAAATGAAATGAAATCATTTATTCTGCAATTAGGTTACATGAACACTTTTGCAAGTTAAATTTTTTTTGAGCAGATGAGTTCGGCCTTTCCTAACTGGACTAGCCCTGAGAAGAAAGGACGAAACAAACTCAGGGATCATCGTCTCTTAAAGTCCAGACAATATTCTCAAATGCAAAAGACATTATTTCAATAAAAAAAACGATAATTACAATTTTAGTCACAATTACAATAATCAATAAAGATAATAATTTAAAAAAAAAAAAAAAATGTCAACAACAGCAATAATTTAAGATGAGTTTGTTTCAAACTACAAGTTATCGTCACATCAAAATAAATTTAAACATTCAAAATAAACAGCATGTGCAGAATGGGCAGCTCCATCCCAGGCGGTTTTATCATCAAGATATTCTGCTATGGTATAATACCCCTTTGCGGATAACTTAGATTTAATGGTATTCTTAAATTTCCTTAATGGCAAATTCCTAATATCAATAGGGAGTTTATTGTAAAAACGTATACATTGTCCGATAAACGAGTTGCTTACTCTGTGGAGACGAGTGACGTGAACACTAAGATTATGTTTGTTTCTAGTATTAACCGAATGAACATCACTAATTTTAGGAAACTTTGATATATTTCTTTGAACGTAGATTAAATTTTCGTATATATATTGAGAAGATACAGTCAGAATATTTATCTCTTTAAATTTGGAACGGAGAGAAACTCGAGGGCCTAATTTATAAATGGCTCGCACGGCGCGTTTTTGTAAAACAAATATGGCCTTAATATCTGCACAGTTACCCCAGAGTAGGATACCGTAACTCATTATGCTATGAAAGTAACTGAAGTAAACTATTCTAGCTGTATCAACATCAGTTAAATCTCGAATCTTTTTTACAGCAAAAGCCGCTGAGCTTAGCCTACCGGATAGTTTTTCTATTTGGGGACCCCATTGTAACTTAGCGTCAATAGTAATACCTAAAAATACAGTAGATACCACAGGATCCAACTCCAGTCCATTCAATCGAACATTGGTTGTAGCATGCCTAACGTTTGGTGTAGAGAATTTAATGAATTTAGTTTTCTTCTCATTAAGGAGAAGGTTATTTGTATTAAACCAGTGTACCACTTTCGAGAGTGCACTGTTGATGTCATTAAAATTGTCAAGTTGGCGCCTAACTTTAAAAATTAAGGATGTGTCATCCGCGAACAATACAATCTCATGATTGTCACTTACATAATAAGCTAGATCATTTATGTATATGAGAAACAGAAATGGACCTAGAATAGAACCCTGTGGGACGCCCATTGTTACCGGGGATCCAGAAGATGTTTTGCCATTAATATCTACTTTTTGAACTCTTTTATTTAAATACGACTTTAGAATATTCAGAGCATTATTCTTTATTCCGTAGTGTTGTAATTTCCTGATGAGTGTAGGATGATGGACACAATCGAATGCCTTAGACAAGTCACAGAACATACGAAACGCATCCTGTGAATTCTCCCAGGCGCCATATATGTGTTTAAGCAATTCCACGCCCGCGTCCGTAGTTGAACGACCTTTAGTAAAACCAAATTGCTTTTGATGAAGCAAGTTGTGCTTAATAAAATGTTGTAACATTTGGTCTAAAAGTAATTTTTCAAAGTTGTAAGTTTCGAAGTTGGATAACCTGACTCTAATTCAGATTCTTGATTTTTATAAATACGTGTAGGGATAAACTTATGTTATCATTCTTTAACATAAAGGAAAGATTTTCCGACTAGGCTAGTGATCATGGGGAAATTTTATATTTTACTAGCTGACCCGTGCCCACTTCGTTGGAAATGTGATATATGAAGAACCGCTCTACCGATTTTGTGCAAACTTCACATAAACCACCTAATAAATAGTCCGAACAAAGCCTAAACATTTGATTTGGATAGGTGAGCCCGTTCTTGAGTTAAAAAATTACAACGAAAAGTGGCAATGATTTTTATGTATATTGATGATTAATGATATCCAGATCTACTATTTGGTGTGAGAACTTTAATTGTGCGATGTGGATTAGGAGCAACTCCATAGTTCGGTGTGTATTTGTTCACTTCACTCACTTCAATACCATCCCGGTATTGAAGTAGAAATGTTTATTGTTGTGCAAAAAAAAGGATATCCTTATTGTAACTAAACCACTATTTAGACATGGACTTGAAAACTTTTTGAAATATAATGCTGTGACGGTTTGAATAAAATACGTAAACTGGGTGTTGAAGCGATGTATTCATTTTTCTTTGTCTAGAACCAGAACTATAAAAATACTCTGCGCTTGAATATCAGAATATATTATTATCATGTATAAAGTTTACAATATCCATTTTATACTGCTCGAGTCGTTTGTACGTGGCACAAGAGATATTTGTCGAGCTTAAAACGGAATACATGTATTTTTAAGAATATCATAACCTAAATATTCGTGTTTGCTACTCCTAAACGTAGAAATAAAGTATCCTACTAATATTATAAACGCGAAAGTTTGTAAGTATGAATGGATTGATGGATGTTGGTTACTCTTTCACGCAAAAACTACTGAACGGATTTGGATGAAACTTTACAGTTATATAGCTTATACATCAGAATAACACATAGGCTACTATTTGCCGCGATAACCGACATACACGCGGGCGGAGCCGCGAGCAAAAACTAGTCATTACATAATAAAATGTATGCATTTATACATATGCTTACCAACGCTTTTTCTCATTTTTTAAATATTTTAATGCTGGCAACCATCCACGGCAGAAACCTCTTGAATGCCCTAAATTGAATTTTATGTATTTATTATCCCGATATAAGGAATTTAAAAGATAAATTTAAAGTAATTATACTAATTATTAATTCTCATAAACAAGATTACTAACTAATATTACACTAACTTTTGCCACCGGCTTCGCCCGCGTGCATGTAGGTTATCGCGGTAAAAGAGAAGCCTTTGCCCTTCGTGAAAACGTAACAGACAGACAGATTGCTTTCTAATTTATAACATTGGTATGGATTAAGTTGTCACATACGGAACCGATCTCAATTTGTTGATAAAAATGACAATGTGATGTTTCCAGTCGTATCCTGATATAAAAGTATTTTCTTTGATAGGCTACCTGCTAACTGTAACGGCTCGCGACGGCGGAGTACCATCGCTCTCGGACACGACTGATGTGGAGATATCAGTAGTTGACGTGAACGACAATGCACCAGTCTTTAAACAACAACTCTATACTGCCAACATTGTGGAAGACGCTTTAGTTGGTAAGTTACACAAATTTTAAATCAAGACTATTTAAGTTAATCTATACTATTATATAAAGCTGAAGAGTTTGTTTGAACGGGCCAATCTCAGGAACCGCTGGTCTGATTTGAAAAATTATTTCAGTTAGATAGCCCATTTATCAAGGAAGCTAGCATTTATCACGCTAAGACCAACAGGAACGGAGTAATTGTACCCGCTTGTTACCTATGGATGTTATGTAGGTTTGTATTTGTTTCAAAACTTCAAAAAGTTCTGCTTTGATTATTCTGAAATTTTGACACGAAATGAAATCCGTTATAAAGATTGACTTTATCTATTGTTCACGTCAGTTTTGTTCGTCATTTCTTCTTCTTTTGATGAAATGGCAACCAGCAGGATCTCTGGGATCAGCTATTTCTGCCAATGTCAAGTGTTTATAGTCTTCATATCATAAGTCTTTAAGTCGTGATGAAATTAATGATAAAAAATATTAAAAATTTGGATGAGATGAAATGACTGCAGGTTTGGCCTAGTGGTTTAACGGTCGCCACGCCGTTTCCTACTTCGCCAAGTGTCGTGGGTTCAAATCCCGCGTAGGACAACACTTTGTGTGATCCACAAATTGTTGTTCTGGGTCTGGGTGTTCTTTGTGTCCGTTTCATGTATGTTTGTAAGTCCCCCGCGACACAGGACTTATTCCTAGTCCAGGAGTTGTCTTTTTTTGAATTAAAAAAAAATGGGGACCGTCTTCCACAAAAACAAAAAATGATCTCCTTTCTCATTAATACAATCACAATGTCAAAGCAAAACGTGACAACTGGTTATTAATAAATTCGAAGAATCAACAAACATGACGTAACTTTTAGTAATGGATTAAATAAAAAATTCTAGTTAATGTTAAAATTTAACTATAGTGACTGTTTTGTTAAGAAATCCCATACTATTTTTGTCCTATAGGTACTTCAGTAACTCAAGTGAGTGCGACCGACGCCGATGTAGGCCTTAACGGTCGCGTTCACTACGAGTTAGACCCCAGGGATCGTGAGGAGGGGTCGTTCGTCGTTGACCCCGCATCAGGGGTCATCAGGACTAACAAGGCATTGGATAGAGAGTCAGTTGCTACGTATGACTTGAAGGCGCTTGCGATTGATGGTGGGACTCCTGCGCTGAGTTCAACTGTGAGCATGCATGCTTTTTTATATATTGAGTAAATCCATACACCGATGCTAATTAAAAACTTAATAGTGTTTGAGTATTAATTATATTTTGACGTGACAACGTCTAATAAATCGATGAACGCTGGCTGCACGCACGAAAAAGGATGACTCATTGTCCAGTTACGCTCATTGTCCCGTTACGCTCATTGCACGTCGTTGTATGACATTTCTTCAATGTTTTGTTATGACGTTATCACGTTAAACTATAGTCAGTAAAGCGACTTTATAGACAACCAATTTTTTTTAATAGCATAATTGTCCCAGCTAAGAACAGTTCTCCTACTAGGAGTTTTTTAACATAACATTACTCTTAAATGAATAACTACAAACTCATATTCGAATAAAACCGATAGTGTCTACACTTGGTGTGATTTTCAATTAAGTGCATATGGTTTCCAGTTCTCAAAAAAGTTGAATCCATCGTGTGTTTAAAATTCTAGGTGATAGTCCATATAAAAGTAGAAGACATCAATGATTCACCGCCAGTGTTCGAGAGCGACTGCCTCACGTTTTACATCTCGGAAAACAGTCCTATTGGCACCACAGTGGGGGAAATATACGCACATGATCCTGATGAAGGACCTAACGCCGTCGTCCATTACTCCATCAAAGGTAAGACTCTCAGTACTTGGAACTGTCAAATGTATAAAATATGAAATGTAATGTATTATTGTATGTTATATTTCCAACTCCTCCAGTTTTCTTCGGATTTATGTCGTTGCGGGTTCCAAGACAGTTTAATTTGTGACAGTGACTGCCTCGTTGGTCTCGCGGTTGGTGTGTGTGACTGCTGATCATGAAGTCTCGGGTTCGATTCCTGGGTCGGACCAAATGTTTGTATGAACTACAAATATTTGTTTCGGAGTTTGGGTGTTTTCTATGTATAATATGTATGTATTTACAAAAAAAAAAGTATATATGTATTTGTATCAGTTGTCTAGTACCCATAACACAAGCTCTGCTTAGCTTGGGACTAGATGGCGTTGTGTGTTAGATGTCCGAAACATTTATTTATTTATTTTTCCTGTGAATTCTTGAGTGTCATAACTCGGTGTGTTCGTCACTGCTGTTGATCCTGGTGTACAGGTGTACAGTGGTGGGCGTGTGGGCAGGATTAGTTCCATAAAACTGCTAAATGTTTCTTGTTGTTATTGCAACGTTTGCTGAGTGAGTGAGTCTAGTTAGTGAGATTACTGGAGAGGAAATACTCTTCTCCTACTTCAAGAAGGAAGATTCAAAGGGAGACACTGCATTTGTAGGTGTCCATGAGCAGTGATTGTCACTTACTTCAGGTGACACGTCTATCGACTCTCTGTTGTCTTCTGTACTTAAAAAAAGCTATTGGAACGCATATAAATATTCAAACACACAGTGGCATCTAGTGAACACAAACAAAACTAATCCAAAAAACCTTTTCTTGTGTTATCGCTCTCAAATTGGTAGGTACTATTCAAATGTTGATCACTAAATAGTTGTAAAATATTGTAAGCTCAGCTGTAGAGTGGCACATTTTTTTTACTCCTGAAACTGTTTTATACATCATCAATCATCATCAACAGCCTTTAATAGTCTACCTGGGCATAGACTTCTCGTTAGACAGGTGGTTTTGGCCATGTATGTGGTACTATGTATGTGGTATATATACCTGGACAGGCAGGTTGGAATGAAGTTTATGTCAAGTTTCCCTTCTCTTACATATTTCTTCTTATTTCCAGGTGGAGATGACTCCAACAGTTTTTCCCTCGAAACTCGTCAAGGCTCCGATAAGGCTGAACTCGTAACCATGGTAGACCTCGACTACGAAAGTCCACGGAAGAAATACGAGCTGGTCATCAGAGCAGCCAGCCCGCCGTTATGGAATGACGTCAGAGTTGAGATCATGGTGACTGATGTGAACGACAATGCGCCAATGATGAAGGACTTTCAGATCATCTTCAATAACTATAAGGACTGCTTTCCTGTGGGGCCGTTTGGAAGAGTGCCGGCATACGACGCTGATGTCACGGATAAGGTAAATGCAACCTTATGTGTTCTGTTAACTTATTTTTACGAGAAATCTTGCAGCTTCTCCCGGAATATGGTCAAGTTGACGCGGCGTCAATTCCAGGGACCTGAAATTACACAGATTCTCTCCAGAGTAAGGCCTGAGATTGGCCGTCGTCGGGGTGGAAACACCCACTACTTCTGGCTGCTGTGTTTTCAAGGAGCCGACGAACTAAAGAGATTTTTCATCCCGTTTATGTCTGAATTTCAGAAACTTTAATAACTAAACTATAAAAATATTAATTGATGAATCACTCTTTACTGTTCAATCGCCAACTTCAACATCAGGCCCTTGTGTCAAAAAATGGAGTTGGATTTCACAAAAAAAAAAAAATTATGACATATATTAATAAATAATAATAATAATAAGCCTTTTTTATTTCCATGACATTAAATATATATATATATATATAAAAAAAAATATGCTTAGCAAGTAAATATTTCTATTGTAGTAATATGTCATGGCCCCTTTTGGGTATAGGCCTTCTCTAGTTGCCCCCATTTTTTCCTGTCGTTGGCTGTTTTCATCCAGTCTCTTCCTGCCAATTGAAGTATGTCGTCTATCCAGCGAGCCTTTGGTCTGCCCCTCTGTCTTTTGCCTCCAGGACCTGTCCACCTTGTTACTTGTTTAGACCATCTCTCTTCAGAAGAACGGGCGATGCTGTGCGTGTTGTAATGCGTCTATCACTTTGGTTTTGTGTCTGATTTTTTTACTATTGACTTTGTCAATTTTCTTGATGCCAAGGATGCTCCTCTCCATGGCCCATTGGCAGGTACGTAATTTTGACAAGGTGTTTTTGTTAAAGATCCAGATTTGGGCACCGTACGATAAACATGGCAATAGGCTCGAATCCATCACTTTTTTCTTTAGTTTAATTGAAAGTTTTGATTTTAATATATCTTTGTAGCTCCAGTATTTTTTCCAAGTCATGATGATTCTCCTGTCTATTTCATCTAGGTGTCTTGTGTTTTTGAATGTGTGTTTTACCTTGTGTTTTACCTTTGTTTTTGAGGTATTTAGTTGTAAACCTATATTTTTGCTAGCAGCGCTTAGTTCTGTCAGCATTTGCTCTAGTTGTTCTGATGTCTCAGCGAAAAGGACTATATCGTCGGCAAATCCTAGGTTACTGAGGTTTTTTCCGTCTATGGTTATTCCTTTTCTGCCCCAGTCTAGGTCTTTCATTATATGTTGTAAGACAGCTATGAAGATTTTTGGTGATAGCGGGTCTCCTTGCTTCACGTCTTTACAGATGTTAAATTCTGGGCCTAGTCTATCTAATTTGACCCGGCTTGAACTTTTTCTATATATATCCTTTAGGATGTTGATGTATATATATGGAAGATTTTGATGCTCTAATGCGTCCCAGATACTCTTATGTGAAATGGAATCGAAAGCTTTCGCGTAGTCGACATATGCTATGTATAGATTTTTCTTATATTCGACATATTATTCTATTATTTGTTCTAAGGTGTGTATGTGGTCGATCGTTGAGTACCCTTGACGAAAACCTGCCTGTTCCACTGGTTGGCTCTTTTCTATAGTTGGTTCTATTCTTTTCTCCAGGCACATTGCAAATAGCTTATACATTGTTGGTAGTAGACTAATAGTTCGGTAGTTATTCAATATAACTTTAATAAATACCTTAATAAATACCTACATAAAATAGAAAACTAAAACACTTGTATTTTATTTTATTTAGGATTTTTATGTTTTTATTTAATCAATGTTCTCGTACTTAAAAAAAGACACCTCTATGGTTTGTTTCGAGATTTCTTCCCAGAGTGAGTCTTAGGAAATGATGGCCTCTTCTAGCTGTAAAAATACCTGAAAAGATTTACTTACAAAATTAATATCATTTTTCATTCAACAGTTACAATACCGTGTGCTATCTGGCAACAACGCGAACTTAGTCCTACTGAACGAAACGTCGGGCGAGATGACATTGTCACCACAACTGAACACCAACGTACCCAAACTGGCCACCATGGAGATTTCTGTATCAGGTAATATATTTCACACACGACACTTGCGACTTAATCTATCTATCTATATAAATAAAAAATTATGTACGCCTACAACTTCCGATCGACTACGACCTTTTTAAGGGTTAGTTATTGACATGATAAGTTTTAAAGAAGAAAATTAAAAGAAAAACCAGAAGTATGTTTTTTTGTCCGCGTATTTCTGTGAAACTGCCCTTGAGAAACTGAAGCGGATAAATACTAAAACAAGTTTATAGAAATGTCGAAAATATTCACAAAAACTAAAATACATGGCGGTACGAAGTTCGCGGGTCAGTTATAAATTTTAATTTGGTTTGTGTACATCTCAAAAGCTCTGCACCGATTGAGCAGAGAGTTTCATGCCTCATCAATGTGACCGATGTGCGTGGTACAAAAACTAGACTTAAACCTATGACTTATGTTAGTACTAGCTTTTATTGCATAGTTCCTAACCTTTTCTCATACAACTAATTAGGAAAATTGTACGAGTATAATAGTATAATGATCAGTTAAGTAATGAGAGCAAACGCGTAAGTATATTTATTTACATACATTTCAATCGGTCAAAATGAATCAATCCTACCTGTCTTTGCAACATTTTCATTAATGCTCAGCTCCCATTGGTCGTAGCGTGATATTTATAAACTATTATTTTTTCCGATAGATGGCGTTAACGAAATAAAGGCAATGATGCAGCTTTCCGTTCGGCTGATCACCGAGGAGATGTTGTTCAACTCTATAACTGTCAGATTAAACGACATGACCGCAGAACACTTCCTTTCACCGTTATTTGGTTTCTTCGTGGACGGACTAGCGGCCATCATTCCTTGTCCAAAAGAGAATATTTATGTTTTCAGTGTACAGGTACGTGGAAAAGTGTTACATTTTTTTATTTTTTTTTAAATCAAATAAATTATTTGCTAGACCGGATAGAAATCTCGCCAGTCAAAATCAAATTATGAGGTTTTTACCATACCTAAAAACTATCATACGGTTCTATAAAAATTGTCTAACTTTTATATTTGACGTTAATAACAACAGTTTCACTTTTGGTATTAGTTAGTACAAACCATTTTATCTCTTTATATACAATCATTGCATCCTAGTGCTCGACAGGACTCACGAGTTCGTGCCCACAATATCATATTCATTTTGAATTTCAATTTATCCCATTCCCGACTTCAGGATTCATTGTTCTCACATTTTTTCTCAACTGATACTTGGGCAATTAAATCTTAACTTACTATATTTTTTCATTAGGATGACACCGACGTAACAGGCAACATACTGAATGTGTCATTCTCGGCGCGAAGACCAGAGCCCGAAGTAGGTGTGGCAGGAGACACTTCGCAGTATTATTCGCCAACACACTTGCGTGAACGAGTGTACTTGCATCGAGCCACGCTGGCCAGGCTAGCTACTGTGCAGGTTTGTACTATATTTTACAAGTAAGATTTCATATACATTTTGCAAGTTAAACCCTGCTATTTAAAAAATAATAGCCGCATGGAATACTCATCGGAATAATCATACTCAGTCTATACTTCTGTTAGAAGTAGCGTTTTGTCTCATTCCTTAATAGTAACACTTCATGGAGCATTCCACAAACACCAAACAAGACTTAGTTTCACGTTGGTGATGATGTTAGTGGAATCCGAATTATTACTACCATTCGATCGCAACACCGAATTTCTAGTTCATTTCATTACAATCTCTGGTTTATTTGGTTGTAGGTGCTACCTTTCGATGACAATATTTGCGTACACGAACCATGTCTGAACTACGAGGAGTGTCTCACAGTGCTCAAGTTTGGCAACGCTTCTGGTTTCATCAACAGTGACTCTGTGCTCTTCCGACCGATATACCCTGTCACTACTTTCACTTGTCAATGTCCACAAGGATTTACAGGTAAGAAAATATAAAAAAAAGAATAAGAAAAGTGCCCAATTCATAATGAATATAAAAATTGATAAATTTAAACTTAGCACGAATGTTTTTATTAACTGTGTTGTAACTGTGTGTTACTTGTTGTTTTAGACAACTCATTTACCAATCATGATAATATTACAAGTTAACAATCACTACATAGTATAAAACAAAGTCGCTTTTTCTGTCCCTATATCCCTTTGTGTGCTTAAATCTTTAAAACTACGCAACGGATTTGGATGCGGGTTTCTTTAATAGATAGAGTAATTCAAGAGGGAGGTTTTTATGTATAATAAATGCATAATATAGTATGGAAACACTGTTAATTTTCGAGGTTTCTAATGTGATGTAGAAAATAAACACATTTTTTGCGCTTACATTGCAAACGCTGGTTGCACCCTACGAGATAGATCAAAATAATGTACTACGGTATTGTACACCTTAAAAAGTACTACAAAAAAGTCCGCCACGGTATATATTAGGGATAACCCACAACAACCATTTTTTATTCCTTTCTTTTTACGAGAAATAATGGCCTATTTACGAAGCGATTTTAAGCAATACAGACTGAATCCTTATACAATTAAGTAAATTAAATACATTGTGCATTTAATATAGATCAAAATGGCCCTTTACAGTATCTAATTTAAATGAATATATTTGAAGATATTACAGATTAAAATGCACGAATCGTGTCGTCGGCGGGGGCGTCTGAAATCCACCCGTGCGAAGCCGGGGCGGGTCGCTAGTATTCCAATAAAAATATAAAAGAATTAAATCGTTGCATTTAAACCAATCATGATACGTGGTGATTACCTTAAATTACTTAAGACATTTGTATTGTAAAAAAGTGGCCAAGTGCGAGTCGGACTCGCCCATGAAGGGTTCCGCAGCAGCAAGTAACATAATATAATTTTTGTTTTATTTTTATATTTGTGTTGATTGAATGAAAGGTAAATTGCAGTTTACGATTTATGACGTATTAAAAAGAAACTACTTACTAGATTTCGTTCAAACCAATTTTCGTTGGAAGTTTACATGGTAATGTACATCATATATTTTTTTTAGATTTATCGTTCTCTTATTTTAGAAGTTAAAGGGGGGGGGGACACCTATTTTACCACTTTGGAAGTGTCTCTCGCGCAAGCTATTCAGTTTAGAAAAAAATGATATTGGAAACCTCAATATCATTGTCGAAGACCTATCCATAGATACCCGTATGGGTATCCGTAACACGTATGGGTTTGATGAAAAAAAATTTTTTTCAGTTTCAGTTTTAAGTATGGGGACCCCCAAAATTTATTGTTTTTTTTTATTTTTGTGTAGAAATCTTAAAGCGGTTCACAGAATACATCTACTTACCAAGTTTCAACATTATAGGTCTAATAGTTTCGGAAAAAAGTGGCTGTGACATACGGACGGACAGACAGACAGACATGACGAATCTATAAGGGTTCCGTTTTTTGCCTTTGGCACGGAACCCTAAAAATGCTCATAAATTATCTACTCTACAAACAAATGACTACCTTTATAAATATTGTCACCGCGCAAAGTTATGTGCCTAATATATTCGCAGCCAAGAATGCTGTAATGATAAACCAGAAGATAGCTCATAGCTTATTTATTTTTTGCCAGGATCTCGAGAACATTATATGTGTGATACTGAAGTGGATCTGTGTTATTCATCACCTTGCATCAACAATGGAACTTGTATCCGACGTGAAGGCGGGTACAGTTGCGTCTGTCCAGCTGGATACACAGGTATATAGAACACATCCATGTTTTTTAAAACTGGTTTCTTGTACTGTCTTATAACAGCCTAAAAGTTTGTGAAAACTTTTATGTTTGATGTAAAATAGTAATATCGAGTCTGGTTGAATACATGTAAATAAGGAATGATTAAAAAAAAAAAAACAAAATATATTGTACTGTCTTTTCTCCGCGGCTCCGCCCGTGTGTATGATGATGTAACACTCGCGAATAATGTGACTTTCTATTGACAAAATAATTTTCTAAATTGGTTCAGTATAATAATATCCAGATCTTACCCCTACAACCTCACAAAGTTTACCTTTACATAATATTAGAAATATAATAGATTTTAAAAAGTTAAAAAAATATTCTCTAGTTGACTTTCAAATTGATATTGGAACAATATCAATTTGACAGTCTTCACTTTTATTTAAAAATTAAAGCAAGATTCTGCAGAGACTTGCATGAAAAAAAACACGTGGGAGAGCCACGCTTCGGCATGAATGGGCCGGCTCGACCGGAGTGATACCACGGCCTCACAGAAAACCGGTGTGAAACAGCGCTTACGCTGTGTTTCACCGAGTGAGTGAGGATACCGGAGGCCCACCCCCCCAATCCCCCCTATGATGGCGCAGTTGAAACAGATGCTACCCCAGGAAGGTACCAACTGCGCTTGCGTTGGAGAATCCCTCTCTGCACGTCCACACACAGAACACATCGCGCCTGAGCGTGGACGCCCAGGCTGCCCCTCGTATTCTGGGGGGGGCAAAACTACGCTTAATCATGCTCGGGATAAGAGCAGTAACACCATGGCACCCCCTACCACGCTGGTCGTGGACTTCTGCAATATCAGGGGATTACATAGCAACCTTAACGCTGTCCATCACCACCTCGAGACAGCAAAGCCCGCCTTGCTCTTCTTGACCGAGACGCAGATAGCGTCTCCAGCGGACACTTCCTACCTAACTTACCCTGGGTACGGACTTGAACACTCCTTCATCTCTAAGGCCGGAGTGTGCGTGTACGTTAGAGACGATGTCAGCTCTCGTCACCTCAGCAACCTTGAAGGTAGGGACCTCTCCATCTTATGGCTCCGTGTAGACAGCGACGACCATCCCCGCGTCTATGCGTGCCTCTATAGGTCCCATAGTGGTGATGCCGAAACTTACCGACTCATTGAGCACATCCAGATGGCTTCAGACTTCGTGCAGCAGCAGATCCCCTCCGCAGAGATCATCGTACTTGGCGATTTTAACGCCCACCACGCCGACTGGCTCAGTTCCAGTAAAACGGATCATGCGGGGAGATCTGTTCACGACTTCGCCCTGGCATATGGCCTGACACAACTGGCACGCCCACGCGAGTCCCAGATGTGAAGGACCAGAATCCTTCACTGTTGGGTCTTCTGCTGACTTCTCATCCGGACGGTTACCGCGTATCCGTTAACGCTCCACTTGGCTCCTCAGACCATTGCCTTGTCCGGAGTAAAGTGCCTATCACACCCTTGCTGCGATCACGAGTCGCACGCAGCCGTCGTGTGTGGCACTATAGGTCAGCAGATTGGGATGGGATGCGGTCCTTCTTTGCGTCCTACCCTTGGAGACAGTTGTGCTTCTCGCCGGATAATCCCAACGCCGCTGCTGAATTTGTTGCCGATGTTGTGCTACAGGGTATGGAGCTCTTCATCCCATCCACTGTGGTCCCCATTGGTGGCAAATGTCGGCCCTGGTTTGGTCCATCTTCCAGAAAAGCTTCTCGCATAAAGCAGGAGGCTTACCAAGCCTGGGCTGACGCGGTGGCGCTACGGGATAAAATACCAGCGCTCTGAAAAAGGAGTACAACTTTGCCTCCAGATCCCTCAAAAGAGACATTGCAAGGGCGAAGTCGGAGCACATTGCCAGGATTGGCGAGAGGCTTGAGCGTCTTCCTTCGGGAACTCGGGCATTCTGGTCTCTTGCCAAGGCTATCGAAGGCAACTTTTGCAAGCCATCCTTTCCACCTCTGCACATAGGAAATAATCCGTTGACCTATGACGCAAAGGAGAAAGCCGATCTTCTGTCAAAACACTTTGCGTCCAACTCGACCTTGGATGACGGGGAACAAGAGCCGCCTACCATACCGGGGTGCGAGAGCTGTATGCTGGAAATTCAGTTCCACCAACGCTCAGTGCGCTTAGCACTTTTATCCCTTGATATCCATAAGTCGAGTGGCCCGGATGGAATCCCTCCTATTGTGTTGAAGATGTGCGCTCCTGAGTTGGCACCGGTCTTAACGCGTCTTTTTCGGCTCTCCTACTCTTCTGGCGTAGTCCCGACATCATGGAAGGCAGCATTGGTCCACCCGATCCCTAAAAAAGGCGACCGCTCAAATCCATCTAACTACAGGCCGATAGCCATAACTTCCCTCTTCTCGAAAATAATGGAGTCCATCATCAATCATCAACTCCTGCGGTACCTAGAGGATCATCATCTGCTTAGTGACCAGCAATACGGTTTCCGTAAGGGTCGATCAGCTGGTGATCTTCTGGCGTACCTGACACATCGCTGGGCACAGGCGATTGAGACTAAGGGGGAAGCCTTGGCAGTTAGTTTGGACATTGCGAAAGCCTTCGATCGGGTCTGGCACAAAGCGCTTCTTTCGAAGCTCCCTTCCTATGGGCTTCCCGAGAAACTATGCGAATGGGTCACTAGCTTTTTAGCAGGTAGAAGCATAAAGGTCGTAGTCGACGGTGAATGCTCTGACTCTATACCTGTGAATGCTGGTGTCCCGCAAGGTTGTGTGCTATCGCCTACTCTGTTCCTCCTGCATATCAATGACATGCTGCAAACTAGCGGCATTCATTGCTATGCGGATGACAGTACAGGCGATGCTCTCTACACCGGCCGCGCTAATATTTCTCGGGAAAACGTCATTGAGAGTCGAAACAAACTTGTGTCCCAAATTGAGACGTCTTTAGAAAAGGTCTCAGACTGGGGTAGACTCAATTTAGTCCACTTTAACCCCACCAAGACACAAATTTGCGCGTTCACCGCTAAAAAACTGCCGTGGGTCGTATGCCCTCGGTTTCAAGACACTCCCCTATCAGCCTCAGCCAACATTGGAATACTTGGTGTCGAGATATCGAGCGAAGTCCAGTTCCGTGGCCATTTGGAGGATAAGGCCAAATTGGCCTCGAAGAAGCTTGGCGTGCTCAACAGATCGAGACAGTATTTCACTCCGGCCCACCGCTTTCTTCTATATAAGGCGCAGGTTCGGCCACATATGGAATACTGTCCTCATCTTTGGGCGGGGGCACCCCAGTACCAGCTCCTCCCTCTGGACCGCATTCAACGGAGAGCGACTCGAATCGTCGACTGCCAGGAATCTTCAATTCGGCTGGACTCTTTGGCGCTGCGTAGAGATGTGGCTTCGCTTTGCATCTTCTACCGCATTTACTATGGGGAGTGCTCCGAGGAATTGTTCGGGCTGATTCCTGCCGCCTCTTTCCGCCATCGTCCTACGCGACAGCAATTTCATCCCCATCACTTAGATGGTTGGCAGTCCACAACTGTGCGGTTCTCTAGGAACTTTCTGCCTCGCACAACAAAACTGTGGAATGAACTGTCGCCTGCGGTATTCCCGGACCAATACGACCTTCAAACCTTCAAGAAAAGAGCGTACTCCTTCTTAAAAGGCCGGCAACGCACTTGTGACGCCTCTGGTGTTGCAGGTGTCCATGGGCGGCGGTAATCACTTACCATCAGGTGATACGTCTGCTCGTTTGCCCCTTATTCAATAAAAAAAAAAAAAAAAAAAAAAAAATGAAGCTACAACTTGTGACGTCATTTCAGACGTCACGACGACATGTTAGTCAAATCATTTACTTTTTTTTTTTTCTAACAGTACCCTATTGAATTAAACAATTTCTTGGAATATTTTTTTTAATAACTGAATATTAATATTATTATTAACCAGGTGTAAATTGCGAAACTCAACTGAAGTCCGCGACTTGTTCGATGGCGTCAGCGGTGTGTCGCAGCGGGTCCCAGTGTATCTCGTCGCGGGAGGGAGGGCTGCTGTGCCAGCCCTGTGCGCTGGACGCTGAACACACCACGCCTTTATGTGAACTAAGAACTAGAAGCTTCCCTGCCTCATCGTTTCTGACGTTTCCTGGATTGAAGAGGAGGAATAGACTGCATTTGAAACTCAAGTGAGCTAATATATTTTTGCTTCAGTGCAATTTTTTGGGTTCCGTACCCAAAGGGTAAAACGAGACCCTATTACTAAGACTTCGCTGTCCATCTGTCTGTCCGTCCGTCTGTTACCAGGCTGTATCTCATGAACCGTGATAATTAGACAGTTGAAATTTTCAGAGATGATGTATTTCTATTGCCGCTATAACAACTATTACTAAAAAACAGAATTAAATTAATATTTAAGGGGGTTTCCATTATATAAACGTGATTTTTTGCTCGTTTTTGCTCGATATTGATAACGGCAACAGACGCTCGAAATGTACAGATAGATCCATATACATAATTCCTGCGTGAGTCCGATACGCACTTGGCCTTTAAATAGTTTATTTTATTTTTATTACTTAACTAGTTTTTGCCCGCAGATCCGCTCGCGTGTACTTCGGTTATCGCGGTAAAATGTAGCCTATGTCTTTCCTGAAGAATCGAAGTATATCTGTGCCAATTTGGGGACTGTCCCCACTAGTATCATGGTGTTGTCCCATAATGGGAAAATCGACACTTTTTTGAAAAGACCGTGGGACTGGTGGGACAGACCCCAAATATCATTGAGATCGATGAAATCCGTAAAAGTATAACAGACAGACAAAATGACTTTCAAATTTAGTACCTTATCATTTTTTACATTATTTTTTACCATTCGGTAAATGCGGATACTGGAGCCCAAACTCTCTGCTTATCCTGATTGCTGGGAAGGGTTCAGAGAGCTAAGTTACTCATGCAGACGTATCACCTGATGGTAAGCGATTACCGCCGCCCATGGACACCCGCAACACTGGAGGCGTCATAGGTGCGTTGCTGGCCTTTGGGGAATGGGGAGAGGGATGGGGGAGGAGTCGGGGCCTCCGGTCTCCTCACTCACTCAGTGAAACACAACGCAAGCGCTATTTCGCACCGGTTTTCTGTGAGGCCGTGATATCACTTCGGTCGGGCCGGCCCATTCATGCCGGAGCGTGGCTCTCCCACGGATCTGAAGTCATGATGTAGTGACGTGTGTAGTGTGTGTGTAGTGATGTAACTTTTGAATGTCCACGTGCGGCGGTACTCACTTACCATCAGGTTAACCGTCTGCTCCTTAACTTCCCCATACCATATGAAAGCAAAAAAATACAAAAACATAAACCCTCTCTTTTTCCTCCGCAGGTTCTCAACCATAACTCCAAACGGCTTGCTCCTGTACAACGGTCGATACAACGAAAGACATGACTTCCTAGCTCTGGAGACCATCAGCACCGGTGCGGGGAGACAGTCAGGAGCTGGTCTCAGGTTCACTTTCGCTTTGGGAGGCAGCAAGGTCGATGTCACGGTCGCTGGAAACGTAGCTGATGGGAATTGGCATACTGTTGAGATAGAGTACTACAATAGGGTAAGACAGTCAAAGATTGGTAATGAGCTTATCAGTTTCAATCGGTCAGCAATGAAGGTAGTAGAGCCACGGAGCCACGCTGATTTCAGCACGAACGGGGCGGTACTACCCTCGCACAGAAGATCAACGTAAAATGACAGCGTTCCTGCTGTCGTGCTTCGTTGGGAGTGCGAGACCGGAGGCAAAAGCATCACTAGCCCGCCATGGTGAGGGTCACCATGCTGCATTGTTTTCATTCGCAATGAGTATGGTAACCACTATTCTTGGATTCTGCTTTTGCTTTCCATCAGGCAGAGTAGAGTCATTTTGGTGGGCCCATACATAAAAAAAAGTTTATCAATATAGGCCTCTGTTTAGAAAGGAGGTTTGGTATACACCTATATTTTGACTGCCTCTGTGGCGCAGTGGTAGCGTACGCGACTGCAGTGCTTGAGGTCTCGGGTTCGATTCGCGGGTCGGACCAAATGTTTGTATGATCTACAAATATTTGTATCGAAGTTTGGGTGTTTTCTATGTATAGTATTTATGTATTTACAAAAAAAATGTGTTTATATCAGTTGTGTAGTAAACATAACACAAGCTCTGCTTAGCTTGGGACTAGATGGCTATGTGTGTAAGATGTACGAAATAATTATTATATACTACCCTGATCCGATGGCTTGGTAAAAGATTGGTGGATTTTAATGTGTCAGTTGTATTAGATGTACTATAAACCTAAATACTTGTTGATACACGAAGAACTATGGTGGTGTGACAGAAAGGCGTCTCCTGCCACTTTGGGAGCAGCCGACGGTAATGGGTTTATCGAGATGGGCTGCAACGCTCAAGAATCCGCCACCAAAAGATGAAAGCTTACCTTAGGGCAGCGTCCGCCTCTTCTTGACCTGGGGTACTGCAAAAGCAGGTGTCCACGACGCGTCCTGTTCGAGTCGCGTGGTTCACTTTAAAATAGTTTATTTCCTAGGCCTAGGCTAGGATAACTCAATCACACACACACACAAAATATCAAGTATGTTCCTTCTTGTAATTAATTGTTAACGATAGCACGGTCACCGTGCGCCGGCGATTTCTTCTCTACTTCTTCTTCTTCGCGCCGATGCAGATGGCGCGGAGATCGCGGCCAATGAAGGCTCGCGATTGGACTAGACGTATGAGCGCAGTATTCACGCTCTGCCATTGGTCAAGCTTAAACTCCGGAAGCGGAAAACTTAAACGTCGGCTAGCCCATTCGATGTTTGGTGCATTGGCAGTAGTTTGTTTAGGAATGGAATACGATACTATTAAATTATAAATATGAATTTAATGGTTACGAAACATACCGCCCACCAAAATACACTTGTGTATTTTCTAACTTGAGAAAATTTAAAGAAACTGCGAATCAGTATCGAGAACCTGATTGCATACGAATAGTAAAGCTAGAGTAGAGTAGATACTAAAGTTACGATAAAACTAACTTACTAGACTAACGAATAACGGTAAAGAAACTGTGAATCAGTATCGATAATCTTGAATGCATACGAATAGTAAGCTAGAGGAGCTACTAAAGTTACGATAAAACTAACTTACTAAACTAACGAATAACGCATTTAATTGATGATGTTTGGTAAAGTGCACAGCTTGGCTAACGGCCTCGTTAGCTGAGAACCATCGACTGTGCGAACGGTTGCAACGCGCGCCACTCCGTCCGGGCCAGGGTGAAACTTCTCAACACGAGGCCAGTGTACCGGAACAGCGTTATCAGTTTTAAGAATGACAACCGATTCTACGTTTAAAGGTTTTGATTGTTTTGTCCACTTTGCCCACCGTGTAAGGGTTTGGAGGTACTCCCGCCTCCAACGATTCCACATATTTTGTCGAAAACGCTGTCTATGCTGCCAACGACCGAGACGATTGATATTGATGGATGTTAAGTCCTCATCAGAAACGGACGTCAACGATTCCAGAGTTAAGAACTGACCCGGGGCAAGTTCGTTTAAATCAGAACTCAATGAACAGAGGGACCACGAATTAAGCACGGTTTTAACGCCATCATGGCAGTTTTCACGATGAAACGATTCGATCATCACGTAGGCAAATTTGGACTCACGAGGGAGACGAGCGGGATGTTTCCATTCAATCTTCAGCTCGGATCCCGACCGCCTATCACCCACCCTGAGCACTCCTTGCGCATTCAGGAATGGGTTTAGCGTACGTATCTGCCTCGACACGAGAGTTCCAGCCTGCAGCTGTTGAATCTCGGTCGCGAAGCAACGATACTGAATGTGTTTCACTACAATCATAAGCGCGTTATGAAGCTCTGTACGATTTGATACAGGATTAGAGCTACGTGTACGTTTGATTCGAAGGAAATCAATGAATTTTATCCATACGCACAAAAGGCGTTGGATTTTGCGAATTGACGAATAACGGTCGAGTAAGGTATCTATGAATGTGACTGGAAAATCATCATGGGTAAGTAATGAATGCGTACTCTTTTCTTCTATTTCAAGTATGGTTTGATCCAGCGTTTCGACAGACCCAAGCCAAGAGATAACAGGTTGAGAAGGCCCAGAGGGGCCCGCCCACCATAAACGATTGTTGGCAAAAACTGACGGAAGCTGGCAACGTGAAACTACGTCCACCGGATTATTTTCGGAAGCCACGTGATTTCCACGAACACCTGGAATGACATCAAGAATATGACCTACGTGGTTCGCGACGAAAGCCTTCCAACGTGAAGGGTGAGAGCGAATCCACGCAAGTTCGACGGTGGAGTCAGACCAAGCGAAGATACCTATGCAAGAAAAAACTGGTAAGTACAATTCCTTAACGAAGTTACAGTTCAAGTACAATTCCTTATTAGCGAGAAGGACCGCGGCAGTCATATGACTGCGGTCTGAATAATCCTTTATAAATTCCCTATATTTTTTATAAGGATCCTTAACAATTGTCCGTTTTACTATACGCAAGCAACGCAAGGCGGTGTCGCGAGACCCCGAAGAAGACCGATCTTGGTCTTCTTCCTTAAACGGTAAAGTAACAACGTATCTATCGGTGGAATCGCGAGTGTGTTGCGTTGCAAATAAATCTTCACAGCGTTCTTCTTTGGGAGTCGAGCGTTGAGTTGTCTCGAACGATTCAGGTTCCCATAAACGTTTAGCTTCTTCATGAAGACAATCGTCTTCATTTACGAAAAATGATTGTACCTCATCCCTACTACCAGCACCTCCGAGTAAGATCCAACCAAATACAGAATTGAAAGCCGCTGGTTGCTGCGATCCTCCACCTACACTACCAGGACGTAATAATGAGGCGAAGATCTCAGCGCCGAGAAGAATATCAATGGACGCTGGCTTGTGACAATTCGGATCAGCCAGTGTAAGACCTTGCAAATGATGCCATGAGGAATTATCAATACGAGTAGATGGCATTTTGCTACATATGCTAGGCAACGTGAGCGCGTTGATTTTAAAGAGAGACTGACCATTTACACCAATTTCAATCTGGACTGTTCCTGAAATAGCAGCAGAGGTCTGGGCTATGCCAATGACATGGCGTGAAGTTACATTACGAACCGCACCAAGTCGTTCCACGGCACGTTCAGTGATGAAATGGGCTTGGCTTCCCGAGTCTATAAGGGCGCGAAACGACTGAAAGTTGCCTGACGAGTCACGAACTTGAACTTTGGCTGTAGAAAGAAGCACCACGGGTGGATCACGAATACTTGTAAGTACTTGAATTTGGTTGTTAGTTGAAGCGCTAGAAGCAGGTTGTGTTGATGACAAGGTTTCGTTGTCAGGTTGTTCTAGATGAAGAAGAGTGTGATGACGCTGACGACATCTTTGACACCTAAACAAAGACCTGCATTCGATGACACGATGAGAAGGTCTAAGACAATTGAAACACAAACGGTTGGTTTTCGCGTGCTCAATGCGTTCAGCGACGGGAGTCTGTCCAAACCGCTTACAATGGGTAACAGAGTGATTTTCTGAACAGAATGAACACTTAACGATTGGGTTCGCAGATGTGCAAGACGCTGATGTAGATTTCGGGATTGCAGATTGAAGCGTCTGAGGAGTAGACTTTGACTTCTCCTCGGTACTGGAAAGAAACACTGTGGGCTTGGATTTTGACGAATAACGATTTGACTTTGCCTGAACACGAGGCTTCTCTTGACAACGATTACTCGAGGCTTCTGAGCGATCCTGATGTGAGAAGTGTGCGTCTCGAACGAGCGCCTCACACTTAGTGTACAAGAACGCCAACAACTCCTTGAAGTCTGGTAGCTCTGTACTGATGTGTTTTCGTTCATATGCACACCGCGTTTGCGAATCTAATTTGGATAAGAAATGGTACGAAAGAACGAAACTCCATTCGTTGGTAGGTAATCCCAGGCCTCTTAAAATATTTAAATTCTCTGTTGTATAGTCAAAAGCACGACGAAGTTCTTCAGGCGACGTAGATTTCAAGTTTATGTTGAGTATCTCCTTCCAGCAGGTAAATGCCAACTCACGTTTATCTTGGTATCTTTGAGTCAATGTTTGGTATGCTTCAAGATACAATGTGCCTTCTGGAGGATACGTGCGAATAAGAGAGAGCGCATCCCCAGAGAGACTTGAAAAAAGATAGTGCATGCGTTCAGCGTCCGAGAGCGATTTGTTGTTATGAATTAACGAATTATAAAGACTATAGAATCTCGGCCATTCTTTTATATTTCCACTAAATGTGGGAATGTTTATTTTAGGCAGCTTTACGTTAGAAATACAAGAGTGATCGATGGCGATTAGATTTGATTTCGGATCTCTTGTATCGGGGGAAACTAACTGCCTGTGAACGGTCATGATGTCGAAGTATAACTGATCGAAATCCACTCGAATATCGTCTTCCTGTTCCTCTGCCTCGCTGTCCACAAGGCATAGAATATCTGAGTGTGCCTCTTCAAAGCTCTCACTCAGTCTCTGCACGACGGAATAATGAGCAAGAAACGCATTTAAATGTGAAGGTTCGTGCTGAGCTAACTCAGCAATTTCATGTGTTTTTCTTAAACGATTTAATGCGAGCGTACGCCTACGCCGCAGCACAGGTAAGTCTCGAACGGAAAGTGTAGGTTCATCATCAACCACGGTAGAAGATTTACGTCTCTTAGTTGAAAAATCCATTTTCGCCTTTCGTCTAGTAGTGTAAGACATTTTATTTGATTTACTTAATTAAAAACTAACGATCGAAAGAAAATAAAATATAACTTACTTAATTTACCTGTCACACGAGTAGGTAAACAACGAATGAGAACGAAAGCGAAACTACAATGAAACAGTGTAGGCAGCTCGGTAGGTAACCGAGCACCGAATAAATGCTACACAGTACACGGAGAAAACGATAGGTAAGTTATAGCACGAGAACCCACGTTATGATTACTAGATTGGAAGCAACGGGGCACTATACAAGGGATATATAACGATGGTTGTATAGCACAAGAAATCCAATGGTAATAACTAACGCAGAACGAATAGGTACTATACCTACAATCTGATTAACACAAGAGATTAATGAGAACGAAAGCGAAACAACAACGAAACAGTGTAGGCAGCTCGATTATGAACCGAGCAACGTATAAATGCTACAATAATGGGAGAACCCACGTTATGATTACGGGATTGGAAGCGACGGGGTACTATACAAGGGATATATAACGATGGTTGTATAGCACAAGAAATCCAATGGTAATCAATAACGCAGACCGAATAGGGACTATACCTACAAGCTAATTGTATCGCGCAGTAATATGAATCACAATGTTAAACGTAAACAAACAGTTACAATAACAATAGTACCACGACTAAACCTTCTGCAATATCACTGCACTGTGACCGGTTTATAACGATAGCGAGAATAACACAATATATCGATATGGTGTACCAACGGAGATTGATATTCGCGTTAACGTGTGTAAGGTTACCTATTCAATAAAATAATTAATTTTATTGATAGGTTGGTTCGTATAAATAACAAATGTACCTATATATGAAGGAACATAAACAAAGCGGGGGGGAATTGCACTTCGGAGAAAATTGCTAATTAGTAGCCGATGCGAAGCGCAAGCGAATATGATTCTTAGGTAAATGACAGAAAGTCGATATTATCGAGTGAATTTTACCTAAGCACAATACGATAACCGCTTGTTTTGTTTAAGTTTTTAATTTTGTGTGGGAGAAGTCGAAATACTTATCCGAAAAAACGTAAAAACACTAGCCCGGACGGAATATGAATTAATACAATATTCAAGGTATAAAATTATTCCGAGTTCGAACTAATGATACGCGACTAAATTGTATAGTGCATCTGCACTAACGTGTTAAGTACGGATATGATTCGAATTGTATGCGATCTGTTTAACCAACGTATTTTAGTCGGGTTATACAAAATGCGTTTTTCGTTATATTTACGAAATAAATGTATTTCTACACGGGGGTTACTAATGAATTCAAATAACCAATGTAATACCTATTATTCAAATATTCGTCTGCATTCGAGACCCGAATAAAGTTTTACTTTTAAAACAAAAAGGTCACTTTTAGTTTTAATGGCGGTTTTGTTGAAACTTATGGAAAATTATCTACCTACATTAGAATAGTTGAATCATTATTGTTGAAAATTACAAATTTATTAGTTTAGACTGCTAAATAGTTATCTAAATCGTGTAGAAATAACTTGTGAGGGGGAATTAGACCGATTTGAATGAGTTTTGTGTCTTAATTCCCTGGTTTCGGCACCATAAAATGTGACAGAAAGGCGTCTCCTGCCACTTTGGGAGCAGCCGACGGTAATGGGTTTATCGAGATGGGCTGCAACGCTCAAGAATCCGCCACCAAAAGATGAAAGCTTACCTTAGGGCAGCGTCCGCCTCTTCTTGACCTGGGGTACTGCAAAAGCAGGTGTCCACGACGCGTCCTGTTCGAGTCGCGTGGTTCACTTTAAAATAGTTTATTTCCTAGGCCTAGGCTAGGATAACTCAATCACACACACACACAAAATATCAAGTATGTTCCTTCTTGTAATTAATTGTTAACGATAGCACGGTCACCGTGCGCCGGCGATTTCTTCTCTACTTCTTCTTCTTCGCGCCGATGCAGATGGCGCGGAGATCGCGGCCAATGAAGGCTCGCGATTGGACTAGACGTATGAGCGCAGTATTCACGCTCTGCCATTGGTCAAGCTTAAACTCCGGAAGCGGAAAACTTAAACGTCGGCTAGCCCATTCGATGTTTGGTGCATTGGCAGTAGTTTGTTTAGGAATGGAATACGATACTATTAAATTATAAATATGAATTTAATGGTTACGAAACAGGTGGTCATCTACAGTGTACAACGACTCAGACACAGAACTTCAGAACATAATTCAAATAAGAACGAATTACGCAACAAGACAGTTGTGTAAATTGAATTACTAAATAACATCTCAATGACGACTATCTTTTCAACCGACTTCAAAAAGGAGGAGGTTCTCAATTCGACTGTATTTTATTTTATTTTATTTTTTATGTTTGTTACCTCATAACTTTGGACTGGGTAAACCGATTTTGATGATTCTTTTTTTATTTGAAAGCTTGTGCTTCCCGAATGGTACCATTTAAATTTGGTCCAGATTGAAGTCGGTTTTTTCTTTGTTAAAATTTGGAATTATTATTTTGTAATATACATAATAATATCACATTATAAATAACTATGATATTTCCCAGACGGCAACGTTGATACTAGACGAGTGCGATAAGGCGCTATCGTTGGCGGGAGCTGCAGAGTTCGGCACTAAGTACGCGTGCGCCAACTACAGCTCTAAGGTTCTGCCGCCCCGATGTGATATATCAACGGAAACCTGTCATAGGTAATAACTATTTTACTTATACTATTTATAGACACTTATAAATAGAAAACATTTTATATTGAATCTTTGTTTCCTAATGTTAAAAAAAAACCAAGGTCTTAAAGCCTTGTGTTTCGCTTAGGGACCCTTCATTCGCTCAATTGATTTTCTGTAACATATCTGTACCACTGCAATATATAACACAATCAGTGCAGAATGAAGAACACAAATAAGTTGCCAACTGAAAAAAATATTCTATCCTACTTCACTACTTACCATATTACCAATCATGAGCGTAATTATTGAATGTATAACAGAAAACTGTTTGAATTATTATTTTTATGTAATAGGCGGGCAAACGAGGGGGGAGGTAGGGGGATTGGGGTATGGGCCTCTGGTATCCTCACTCACTCGGTGAAACACAGCGCAAGCACTATTTCACACCGGTTTTCTGTGAGGCCGTGGCATCACTCCGGTAGAGCCGGTCCATTCATGCCGAAGCGTGGCTCTCCCACGGTAAATTTATCAAAAAAAATTCAAACACTTTTTTATTAGTCTAAATTGTTTTTTTTCAGATTCCTTGATCTAACTGGCCCATTACAAATCGGGGGTCTCCCAAACATTCCAAGTAGCTTCCAAGTAAAGAACAAAGACTTCATCGGCTGCATATCAGACTTGCACATCGACCACAAATTTGTCGACTTGAACTCTTACGTATCAGACAACGGGACGTTGGCTGGGTGTCCTGAGAAACGGTCCCGGTGTAGTTCCGCGCCTTGCTATAATGGAGCTGAATGCAGAAACCTTTGGGATACATATCTATGTGATTGTACTGAAGGGTATACTGGGAAAGACTGCGCTGAATGTAAGTGTTTCTTATCCTTTTCTAAATAAATTAAACTTTGCCGCAATATCCGCTAAATGACTTCACTCTGCATGACAATATCACTGCAAAGAAGAGATGAATTTTTTTTTTTATGTATGGCCAGCCATAATGACTCTACTCTGCCTGATGGAAAGCATAAGCAGAATCCAAGAGTGGTGGTCACCATACTCACTGCGAATGCAGACAATGCAGTATGGCGACCCACACCATGGCGGCCTAGTGATGCTGCTGCATCTTTTAGTCTAGTCAACAAGTATGGAACTTGTTGACTAGACTATTTGGGCCTCCGGTCTCGCACTCACCAACGAAACACGACAGCACGATCGCTGTCATTTTACGTTGATTTTCTGTGCGAGGGTAGTACCGCCCAGGTCGAGCCGGCCCATTCGTGCTGAAATCAGCGTGGCTCTACTACCTATATAACACAAACCTTATTAAACAAACCACAAACCAACCTTACAGCGTGGTATGGTAGGCTAACCTTTCGAAGTAGAGACCTTAGCAGTGGACTATTATAAATGCTTTTGATGATGATACCTTACAAAATATTATTATTATTTTTTAATCTTCATTTACGTAGCTTAGCCACGCTTATGACTGACGCTCAAAATAAAACAAAATAATGTTGGAGTCACACTCAACATAGTCCTAACCACCGCCACCTTGAGATAAATAATCATCCCACTGTATTGTAAATTATCACATATTTTTATTGTTTCGCTTATATTCAATTGTCTATAACTTAAAAAATTTAGAAAAAATCCTCCCAGATGAAAAAAAACATCTTCGTATAATATATTTTCTTTACGTATAGCCATTGCTCCACCCTGGCGATTCAGCGGCGATGGTATGCTCTCGTTCAACCCTCTACTCCGGCCCATACAACTGCCATGGCTTAACGCTTTTTCCCTACGAACAAGGGTCCAGGATGCCTTTATCATGTCAATACAAGTCGGACAGAACAGCACTATATTAATAACTGTAAGTTTTAAATTATTTTTTATTTACTTACCTTTTTTTCGAACAACCAGAACTAGTAAGAGCTATTGCACCAGGAGCCAGTGACAGATTTACATGGCCAAGTTCGTCCCGATCGTAAATTCGTAAAATGCAATGCAATCTAGCCGCAATGTAGAAAGGGCTTATGTATCAATTTGTAAAAAGAGAATAACTTAAGACACTTGATTTCCTCTCGGATGAAAATTTATAAGTGGATTGTTGAGATGCTCTATTAAATACTGAAAAAAATCAGCTAGCTGTAAGTCAAAGGAAAAGTCGTCAGCTGATAAGATTCAGTAGGTGAAAGATACTGCTGCGTTACACCTTTCAAGGTACCAGCTGACAAACTTTCCACTGAGATACATCAAGCTGACATTATTTTTTATTCATAGTAGCATAACAAAGCAAAAAACATTTAAAAAAAACCGTCGAATTGATAACCTCCTCCTTTTTTGAAGTCGATTAAAAATAAACTCTTAATGTTCTATACAATTTCTTACAGTTAAAATCTGGCAACCTCCACTACGCCTACAATGGAGAATCCATGTTCCTTCCAACAACCACACTCTTCGATGGAGAATGGCATCGAATAGAGATCAAATGGCTTGGCACAGACATCTCTGTAAGCGTGGACTATGGACTGAGGACCTCGTTACTGCCTATGTTGGCTAATAAGATACAGGGACAATATATTGGGAAGATCCTGATTGGAGGGCCTGACACCACGGCTGGACTGTTGGCTTCTGAAGTTGGTTACTTCGAAGGGTGTATACAGGTAAGGACTGTTTGTTTTTTTTTTAGTAATATCTTAAATATTTGGTAACCAGTTATATTCTCACTTAAGAAAGTGTTCTCAGGAATTCATAAAAAAATGTTGACAGATAACAAATTCTTGAATTCATAAAATTTTTATTACGGCAAAGGACAATGGCAGGTTTGTATGGGATTACTATTTTAATAAATAATAATTAATTATCTGTACAGGATGTGAGAGTGGGTTCTGCTCAGTCTCTGCTCAATCGACCTACGGTGAGAGAAAATGTCAGAGATGGATGTCAATCAAGGGCCGACTGCATGCTCTCCATCTGTCCACCATTCGTAAGTTGTTATATCGTTACTACTTCATTTATTTTATTTATTTACTAGTTGTTGCCGGCGGCTTCGCCCGCGTATATGTCGGTTATCGCGGCAAATTGTAGCATATGTGTTATTCTGATGTATAAGCTATATTACTGTATAGTTTCATCCAAATCCGTTCAGTAGTTTTTACATGAAAGAGTAACAAACATCCATCCATCCATCCATCCTTTCATCCATCCATCCATACTCACAAACTTTCGCGTTTATAATATTAGTATAGAAGTATAGATATAGATTAGACAACTTTATGCAGAAAACGCGCAATAGTGAACTTAATACCACAGGCATCCTCTACGTGCTTGTTCACGTAGAAATGCGCAAGCGCGGCGGCGGCTGCGGGCGCGGTATACGTTGCGTGCTCGTGTTCACATTAGCCGCCAGGCGTTTGCGCGAGAGTGACGTTTTGTCAGAGGTTGTTTACTTTGCCAAATCGGAGTTCTTGCCTGAACAGCACTAGTAAACTCTTCTGTATTGAAAGACATGATAAATAGGTGCTATCATTTCGAGCGATAAGTTCAAACTGGTTGAACTTACCTGACGTCGCGAGTGAATCGCGCGCTCCGCCGCTATTTCGACGTGAACACACACAAACGTCTCTCGCGTTTGATATTGCCGCGAGCGCCAATCGCTACGTAGCGAAAAGTAGCGATTACTTTGTTCGCTACTTAGACCGCACGTGCGTTTCGTACCTGAACACTTGGATATCTCGTTATATGTTTGATATTTCGTGACCGCGCACGTCACCACGCCCGCGAGTCAACGTGAACAAGCACTACCAGTCTAACTTCGGGTGGTGCGGAAATAAACAAGAAGGTGCACTATATATTGGTTAGGGGTTCTTAATGAAATATAAAAAATTAAGAAACAAATGAGCAAAAACAAAAAAAAATGGAAACGATAAATCTAAACATCCATTCAAAAATACATATAAGCGGACGGACCTTTAAGGCGAAAGTTTATGAGTGTTTATGTTTGTTACTTCTTCACACGCAAACTACTGAACGGATTGGGATGAAACTTTACAGTAATATAGCTTATACATCAGAATAACACGTAGGCTGAATAAAACTAGACAGATACTTATACAAAAGAAGATAGAAAAGATTAGCTACAACAAATCTTAAAATTTACAGATCTAAATTCTCATTCATCAATCATTCATGATACAGCGATAGCGATAAAGCGATAGCGGTGTCGCTAAAGTCAGCACACTATGCATCAGCATCATGGTCGGACCAAATTTTTGTACGATCTACAAATATTTGTTTCGGAGTTTGGGTGTTTTCTATGTATAATATGTATGTATTTACAAAAAAAAAGTATATATGTATTTGTATCAGTTGTCTAGTACCCATAACACAAGCTCTGCTTAGTTTGGGACCAGACGGCGTTGTGTGTTAGATGTCCGAAATATTTATTTATTATAAATAATACAAATTTTAACCAAAAAAAAATCGACTTCAATCTGGACCAAATTTAAATGGGATCATTCGGAAAGCACTAGCTTTCAAACAAAAAAAGAATCATCAAAATCGGTTCACCCAGTCGAAAGTTATGAGGTAACAAACATAAAAAAAATAAAAAATAAACAGTCGAATCGAGAACCTTCTCCTTTTTTTGAAGTCGGTTAAAAATGATAAAGTTCACAGTTACTAATATATTGTATACTAGCTTTTGCCTGCGGCTCCGCCCGCGTGAAGGTCGGATATCGCGGTGATTCTTCAAACTGACATAACTTTTTTATTTATGAACCGATTTAGATGAAACAAACACTAAATGTTAAGTGAAGCAAACCTCAACAGATTGGTGAAAATCGAATTCAAATCGGTTTAGCCAATCCTGAGATTATCGCGCATAAAGGCACAGACAAAAATTCTAAAAATCATTGTTTTGGCTTCTGTTGCGTTCATAAAGCCCCTCAATGATATTGGCCCCCCTATAATAGTTTTCCTGATATATCTTCCATGTACAGACAGCGACCAGTTACGATTTTATTATATGTATTGATTCCAGAGCACCTGCGTAACATCATGGGACAACACAGAATGTTCGTGCGAGCGCGGGCGGGTTGGACCGCAGTGCGTGCGAGCCTGCGACTTGCGGCCTTGCGGGGAACACGCCACTTGCATCAACGACGACTCGGACAGAGGTTACCACTGTCTTTGTGACGACGGATATATGCTTACAGGTGAGTGGATATAAGCGAATGAAAGGAAAGGAGAAAGCTGTTAAAACTTATCAAATAAAATAAATAAATTTCGACATTATTGACGTGATAACGTCTTATGAATCGATGAACGCCGACTGCGCGCACGAAAAAGTATGACTCATTGTCACGTTCCGTCTGAGCCGAGCGTGCGAGCGAGAGCGCGGAACCAGCGATAGAGAGGCACGTGAAGCCTAAGCAGCCTTGACTTGTTACGACTTGTGACGCATATTTTTCATCAATGTAATAACGTCTTAAGAAATTATGACGTTTTCACGTAAAATGATCGTCCGTAAACTGACTTTACAGACAACCAATTTTTTTTTTTTTTTGTTAATTTCATTGGTCAGTGTTTCTTAAATTGTTTAAATATTGTAAACACGTACTTTAATAATGTTATTTATAAAGAAGTACCTATATAAAACATTGTTTTAAACGATGTTGATGTGTGCACTTTTTCAATATCAATTATAAAAAATAAGTTTATTTATTTGTTGAAGTAAAATATTACATCTTAAATTGTTGTTACAGCATCTGGCTGCGTAGAAGCCGTAGCTCAAGAGTGTCCCGGAGGCTGGTGGGGCGGGTCCAGCGGAGCATGTGGTCCTTGTGACTGCGATGCTTCCAGGGGATATCATCCACATTGCCACGCCACCACAGGCCATTGTCACTGCAAGGTAACGTGTTCTAAACCTGTAACCGTTAGAAGTGATGTCATACGCTCATACTTCATATGCTTCACATTTCACAGTTATTTTAATTAGAAAACTACGTCCAAATATAAAAGGTATTGTAGTTTTATCACTATTAACAGCCTTTATCGGTCTACTGCTGGATAAAGATCTATTCTAAGAAAAGTTTTGACCTACAGACTCTGCCACGTTGGCCAGACGGGTTATTATAGGGTTTATTTCAAGTGTTCCTTCTTTTTGCAGCGTTCTTATACTTCATATTACTACGTGGTAGGGTTCGATGAATTTGAAAAGACACTACGAGTATTAAAAAACATTCTTAAAATCACAGTATAACTTAGAATAACAGTCCTTAATTGTAACCGAGGACGCTAGGTTAATCTCCGATATCACTCAGATATTTATCGCTCTGTAGCTCAAATTGAACTGCGTCCCGCGAGGAGTCCTTATATACTACATGCCGTTATTATTACCACATTCTAGTACATACACACAAGGTCGTTGATCGGTTCCAAGAACGTGCCGGCGAATGTGCTCGAATCAACGTGCGACAATCAATCTATATTCGACGCTATGTATATCGATGCAAAGTTATTTATTCTGTGCCTCAAGAAATCGACGAGAAATTTCGTGATATTTAGGCGTCTCGAGTATCGTTTTGGAATATTCTTTCTTCTTAAAAATATTGTACTCCTGTGGTCGGCTCTTACGACCCCATGGGATGACCCCGTATTCTTAATGTGTCATCACAGGTATAGTAAGACACAAGTTTAAAAAAAACAGATATAGTATGTACAATCTTTTGACTACACGGTTGGCCTAGTGATTTAAGTGGTCGCCACGCCGCTTTCTACTGCGCCAAGTGTTGAGAAATCAAATCCCACATACGACAACACTTTGGGTGATCCACATGGGACAACACTTTGTGTGATGCATAAATTGTCGTTCTTTGTCTAGATGTTCCTGGTGTCCGTTTCATGTATGTTTGTAAAGTTTGACACAAGATTATTTTAATGCGGGAGTTGTCATTTGCTAACTGTCACCTACTAATTGTGTGGATATAACCGGCAGGAGAACCACTACAAGCCGGAAGGTTCTAGCGCGTGCCTGCCGTGCCAGTGCTACGCGGCGGGGTCGCTGAACAGCTCGTGCGAGCACGCGCAGGGCCAGTGCCACTGCCGCGCCGGGGTCATCGGCCGCGCCTGCGACGCGTGCGCCAACCTCTACGCCGAGGTCGCGCCCAACACTGGCTGCGAAGGTACCTATCTTCTTTAAATAAGCTTCTCCACTTTTTTCCGCTGCTTTCATCGTTATCGTATTTATAGACTAACTGAGCCCCGGTTGTTATTAAAGTACAATGACAACCGATGGTAATAGGTACCGCGTGACGAAAATAAAATTAGAAAATAAAAGTAGCCTAAGTTAATACATATATTATACGCCAGTAAAAGTCCCGTCAATATTAGTCCAGCGGTTCCAGAGATTAGCCGGAACAAACAGAATAATAATAAAAAAAAAAAAATGATGCAATAACCGTGTATACTTTTCAATACATTTATGTTTTCTTTTATTTCTTTGTATAGAGTTTGTTACCTCGAAACGTCGATTTCCTGAAAAAAAAGATAAAAATTACCTGACATTCTATGCCTCTGAAAATTACAATCATCATGTAATTTTACATAAACCTTGTCTGTGATATATGTTGGTTGAGGTCATCTGAGCATCAAGCCGTAAATAAATATAAATGATCCTAGGTACATCGAAGTTCCAGGCATTTCCCTCCTAGAGTACACCTGGTTCCCTGCTTACTAGTACCCGCGATGGCATGCGGTTTGTGGCAGGATCGTGATACCTGCACACTGGCGCACACACAAAAAGAGGGCGTTTCTGTTGAGTGTTAAAGTACTTTCAATAATTAATCTGTAATTGTCCAATAGTTGTCTACGACGGGTGTCCTCGTTCCTTCTCACACGGCGTGTGGTGGCCGCGGACCAAGTTTGGTATTGAAGCCGTCACAGATTGTCCAACAGGTAAATTACCTACTTTATTATATAACTATTTAGAACCCACAATAATACTTGCCTTATAACTAATAGTATTTGATAATTTTCTTTAAACTGAATAAACCTTAAAGATTTAATAACAAAACCTGAAAATCTATACTAATATTATAAACGCGAAAGTTTGTAAGTATGGATGGATGGATGGATGTTTGTTACTCTTTCACATAAAAACTACTGAACGGATTTGGATGAAACTTTACAGTAATATAGCTTATACATCAGAATAACACATAGGTTACTTTTTGCCGCGATAACCGACATATACGCGGGCGGAGCCGCGGGCAACAACTAGTATTATATAATGTATTCCTCACCCATGCTCAAAAATATTAAACTCAGTTTAAAATAGTGTTATATGATGACTATAGATTAACAAGAATCCGCTGTACTGACTTTTCTTGAATGTACTGATGAAATACGTTTTCAACTGTGTGTACAATCAGTACAATCCACAACAAATTATATATTTATTTATACTATTTAGGAAAAGAGCCATCGTTTACTATTATTAATTTATCATTTAAATAACATGAATTTCTATATTGTAGGAACCAGCGGCAAAGGAACTCGTATGTGTGATGAATCTCAGATCGTACCATGGCAAGAACCCGACATGTTCAATTGTACTTCATCTACTTTCTACCAACTCAGAAAACAGGTAAGTGACATGATTTTGTAGGGTTTGGCGTAGAATATACAAAGGAAAGACGACTGTTCAGTATAAAGTTGTATGATTTAATGAATTAATATTGGTTACATAGTTATTTATATACTTTGAGTACACACTTACATACACTATTATCTATACATACACCACAATTTTGCCGACTTTTAAATTTATATTTGTTAGAAATAGTACTGTGTCCGAATAAGCTTTATTTCAGGTAGTATTCGTAATGATATTATATAAAGGAGGAGATTGGTAGAAAGGGACTTCTAAACACTGAAATGATGAATAATGTATTTAGAAAGTTAGATGGCCATGTGTGAGATATATGTAAAATTATTATCAATCAAAAAAAGTTTAAAAACTACAACCTGGCTACGTAAAAACTTGATCAAATTTATATAGCCTATAGGCTATATGAATTTGGTGAGAACCAGGGGCAATTATTATGAGTCTGTAGAGACAATCATTAAAATCGATTCAGTAGTTTAGACGTGACATATTATGTCTAAACTATAGCTAACTAACTATATACGCATAAATTGCCAAAATTATTACCCTTGCTTTTGGCTTCGCTGTAGTCGGGTAAAAAGAAAAATACATGAAGTATTAGGGTAGTTGACACCTTAGTCAAATCAGTTTTTATCATCTGTCAAAACAATAACTTTGTATGAAAAATGTACTAAAAACAAACTTGTGACGTCACTGTTTTAGACTACTCAATTGGGCAATATATTTCAATGTTTATTTGATTAAAATTTGTAATAGAAATGAAAACCTGTATTTATTATATTTTCCGAGATGTTTTGTAATATTCGTTTTAATGAAGGAGACATCGGTATTTATTTACGATACAGTCAACTACCCTATGCTATGAAGTAAATTCTGAATAAGCTATGTAAATGTACATAGGAATAAAGGGCCCGATAAAGTTACTAACCTACTGATTTTAATTACAGCTAAGCAAAATAGAATCCGGCGAGCTCTCCGTCAACACCTTCGTGGGCGTGCGTCTAGCGGCGGACGTGACGTCAGCGTGCAGCAACACACCGCATCTATACGGAGCCGACATTCTCATCGTTGAAGGAATACTCTTGGAACTGCTCAACTATGAGCTGCAGCAAGCTGGGTTGAACCTCACTCACAGTCAGGACAAGGATTATGTGCGGGTGAGGATTTTTTAATAACCCTTTGAGAAAAAAAATTGCTGTTAGATTACAATCTTTGTTTTTAGTGGTAGTGATTCTTCGTGGAATCCCCAGATACTCCTGGCTCCTATGCAAGGGCGGATCCAGGGGGGTGGGGTCATGGGGGTCATGACCCCCCCCCTGGGCTGTTGTCATGACCTAAATTAAATTGTTAAACATAATGTTCTTTATATTTTTTGTCACAATATAGATTTTAATCGTACACAATATAACATTTTATCGTGGCTAAGAGCTTCAATTGTTGAAGAACGTAGGTCTAACCGGACTGACACTTCTCAACATCCATAAAAACGTACCTATTGATGTAGCAATAGAAGTGATAACGTATTTTGGGAGAAAACGTAAAGGAAAATTTGATTTTCTTATTTAAGTATAGGCTTTTTAAGTATAGTACTTCTAAACCCATGTATAATGGCCCAATCAAGAGGCAAAGTTTTTTTTCATGTGATAAACGAGCAGACTGATCGCCTGATGGTAAGCGATTACCGCCACTCATGGACACCCGCAACACCAGAGGCGTCACAAGTGCGTCGCCGGCCTTTTAAAAAGGAGTACCTATGTTCGGTTTCTTGAAAGTTTGAAGGTCTTATTGGTCCGGGAATACCGCAGGCGACAGTTCATTCCAGTTTTGTTGTGCGTGGCAGAAAGTTTCTAGAAAAGCACACAGTTGTGGACTATCGCGGCTATCGCGGAGGACGATGGCGGATAGAGGCAGCAGGGATCCGTTCGCACAATTCCTCGGAGCATTCCCCATAGTAAATGCGATAGAAGATGCATAGCGAGGCCACACCTCTACGCAGAGCCAGAGAGCCAGCCGATTTGGAACATCTTGGCAGTCGACAATTCGAGTCGCTCTCCGTTGGATGCGGTCCAGAGGGAGGAGCTGGTACCACGAGAACAGCTGAGAGAAAACACGCCAAGCTTCTTCAAGGCAAATTTGGCCGTACCCTCCAAATGGCCACGAAACTGGACTTCTCTCGATATGTTGACACCAAGTTTTCCAATATTGGCAGAACTGGATATCCCGCATACAGCACCGCAGTATGGTAGGTGGATCCTGTTCCTCGTCATCCAAGGTCTAGTTAGACGCAAAGAGTTTGGCCAGAAGATCGGATTTCTCCTTGGGCATAGGCCAACGAATTATTTACTATGTGTAGAGGTGGTAAGGATGGCTTACAGAAATTCTCTTCGATAGCCTTGGCAAGAGACCAAAACGCCCGAGTTCCCGTAGGAAGACGCTCAAGCCTCTAGCCAATCCAAACAATGTGCTCCAACTTTTCCCTTGCAATGTCTCTCTTGAAGGACCTGGAGGCAAAGTTGTACTCCTTTTTCAAGGTCTGCTTCCTACTAGAAGCCTTTTTGGAAGATGGACCAAACCAGGGCCGCAATTTGCCACAATGGAAACCAAACAGGATGGAATGGAAAGCTACATACCCTGCACCACCACATCAGCAATAGAATCAGCAGCGGAGATGGGATCATCCGCAGTGGGACTGTAGTGCAACACAATCTGCTGACTTGTAGTGCTAAACACGGCGGCTGCGTGCAACTTGCGATCGCAGCAAGCATGTGAGAGGCACTATACTCCGGACAGGGCAATGGTCTCAGGAGTAAAGTGGAGCGTCTACGGATACGTGGTAACCGTCCGGATGAAAGTCAGCAGAAGGTCTAACAACGAAGAATTCATTCACATTTGAGACTCGCGTGGCGTGGTAAGCAGTTGTGTCAGGCTATATACCAGTGCGAAGTCGTGAACAGATCTCCCCGCATGATCCGTTTTATTACTAAGCCAGTCGGCGTGGTGGGCGTTAGAATCACCAAGTAAAACGATCTCTGCGGCCGGGATCTGCTGCTGCACGAAGTCTGTAGCCATCTGGATGTGCTCAATAAGTCAGTCAGATTCGGCATCACCGGTATGGGATCTATAGAGGCATGCATAGACGCGGGGTGGTCGTCGCTGACAAAGTCGCTTACACGGAGCCGTAACATTGAGAAGTCCCTACCTTGAAAATTGCTGAGGTGACGAAAACTGATATCGTCTCAAACGTACTCGCACACTCCGGCCATAGTCATGAAAGAGTATTCTAGTCCATACCCAGAGAGAGTGAGGTAGTAGTGTCCGCTGGAGACGATATCTGCGTTTCGGTCAAGAAGAGCAAGGCTGGCTATGTTGTCTCAAGGTGGTGATGGACAGCATTAAGGTTAGGCACTATACAATCCCCTGATGTTGCAAAGGTCCACGACTAGGTGGTAGGGGGTGCCATGCTAATTCTGCTCTTACCCCGAGCATAATTGAGACCCCCCCCCTCTCCCCTCTAGAATACGAAGGGCAGCCTGGGCGTCCACTCTCAAGTGCAGAAACAGCCCGGGAAACTAAGTACATTACTTATTACACTTACATACATTATTAAAATACCAACGTTTCAACTTTTTATCTGTATGTTTTTATTATAAAAATTAAATTTATAACTTCTTGTGACTTCACCACGACTATATGAACCCCCCCCCCCCTGGGGCCAAAGCTGGATCCGCCCTTGCGTCCTATGTGCCCTATAAATTGGATATCTGAAGGGATTTTCCACCTCGTCGCAAAAAAATGGATAGAATCATAAAAATAATGTGTTATCGTAACTATCGCAATTTAAGAAAAAACACTTTTTCTTTACATTCCTTACTAAAATATTACAATTACTTTTAACACGAACTGTATTGATTAGTTCTCCTAATATATACATTAAATAGTAAGATACATTATCATCTACAGCTATATTAAGAAGAGAGTTTAAACTGCCTCGGTGGCGCAGTAGTAGCGTATGCGACTACTGTGCTTGAGGTCTCGGGTTCGATTCCCGGGTCGGAACAAATGTTTGTATAATCTGCAAATATTTGTTTCGGAGTTTGGGTGTTTTGTATGTATAATATGTATTTACAAAAAAACGTATATATGTATTTATATAAGTTGTCTAGTACCCATAATACAAGTTCTGCTTAGTTTGGGACTAGATGGTGTTGTGTGTTTGATGTCCGAAATATTCATATTCATTCATTTAATTAATTGTTCCCATGATTTCAGAACGTAATTAAATCTGCGAACACAATCTTGGATGTTCAATATGATAAGGAGTGGTCACGTATTAGAGAGCTCACAGGTCATGGCATGGAACTGATGCTGCAAAAGTTCGACAAGTATATCTCAGTGTTAGCTGAAAGCCAACACGACACCTACACAAGCCCCTTCGAGATCGTCACTAGCGATTTAGGTTGGTACTACATAATAATTATCATACATACTCATAAACGTGTACGTATACGTACACGCATTTGCGGATACGTGTTCTCCAGCATATAAGCGTATGTTGTAAATCAACACAATCTTCTGCACTTTGATTCTGACCTATATTATTCTTACTTTTAATAATAATTAATTATATATGCTTAACTGCTTACACACACAACACATTCTCATTAAATTGTTTTTATCAAATAAATCATGTCTATATTTTGTTTTCATAATAACTGAACTATGTATTAATAATTAAAAATAAATCTCTTCTATTTCATAACGTTAACGTTGGTAAATCATTGTCATTACCTTGACAAACCGAGGATAAACGGTGACCTTCTCCATTTTATTTTCTTTAAATATCAATTAATAATTCTACTCTTCTTCCAGTAATCGGTGTGGACATAGTAACAGCGGAATCAATATACGGCTTCGAGCCCACTCAACTCAACCGATACAATTTAGACTCGTACACAACCGAACGAGTAGTCCTACCAGACACCTCTGGCTTCCTACATTCGCCATTACAAACCACGCTATATTACCCCAACGGCAAGCTGAATAAGCACAAGAAGCCATCCAGCCCGACTGTCTCATTTCCTAAGTACAATAACTACGTGAGGAATAAGAATAAATTCGACAAGTTCACAAGGGTGTTACTGCCTTTGGATCTACTAGGAATTACTAATAATAATATACAAGGTAAGTTGATAGTTTGCTTGACAAGAAGACTTCACATTTACCATTTTATCAATATATTTTTTAAAATTAAATCTTCAATTCACGTTCACTCATTTACTTTTATTGGTATTATGACTATTAGAACCCAAATTATAAACATTTAGTTGAAAGAGCGCAACAGTTTTCAAACTAATATAGAAAGAAAGAACATTCCAGAAAATGACTCGACAACGTCGTGAAAGTTCTAGGTGGTTTCTTGCAGCACAGAATAATGAACCTTACGACAATATACATAAGGTCGAATATGTCCAAAGTCTCTTTCAGGATTACGATTCATACAACTTTATTTTCCATCGTATACTTATATAAACTAAAACTTTCAGAGAACTTAGAGTTAAACTACGAATCTCGGGCAGTGTTCTCTTACCTCCAATATTCCCGCAACGCTTCACAACTGATGCCGCTGCTTATGGACGAGTCAGTGAGCCAGAGATGGGGGGTCAACATCACACTAGGGTCACCCATCATACAGCTTGCTCTGTTCGTACCTGAGTATGTTTGGACCAAAGAAGCCAGTGACGCGAGTGAGGATAACTCAAGTGAGAACAGTAGCGAGGAACTTGAAGGTTAGTTTTTTATGTTCAGATTTCCATTCGTTGCCAATAGAATAAGACAGTAGCTGTCTATTACATTTTATGATTCTGCACAACTCACTTGTGACTTTTAAGTTAAAGATGTCCATGGGCGAGGTGTTTACTTACCATCAAGTCACCCGTCTGCTCGTTTGACCCTATACTATTAAAAAATAAAAGCATTTTCTGAACATTGAACCAAACGTATTCCATTACTTACGTATTACGTATTAGACCCACATCTGTAAATCAAAACACATCCAAAGTTGTATTCCAAAAGTCTATAAAAGACATTAGTCTGACATTCCCACTTATATTTTTTCTTGTCTAATGAACAGGTATCGTATATGCTAACAAAGGCAACCATCATTCTCATCAAACCGACCACCTGAACCCAGTCCCACCACAAAACACTTGGACCTCAGAAGAATCGCAGAGTCAAGACCACCACGGCCCAATCGTTATCCAACCAGCTTTCAAAAAACAAGACAAATCCTATACGAGTGATAATTTACAAGAGAACGAATCATACATGGCTGATAAGCTCGAAAGCAATGAAGGTCCAAAAGCAATGGCGTTGATTAGCGAAAGCGGGAATATAACCAAAGATGGAGTGAAGAAGAAGTTGATGTATAAAAGCCTGAGTGGAATGAGACTTAAAAGACCTATAAGGTTGCAGTTATGGTTGGATATTGATAGGGAAACGTTTGGATCTAGAACCAATCCTCAGTGTGTTCATTGGTCCACTTTGAGAGGGTAAGTGTTGAAGTATAATCTCATATCTGTATTCATAACTGTAAACTTCAAATAAGTCGGTTAGAAAGTAGAAAAAAAGCAACGTCAAGAACTACCAAATTGAATTGGGTCCACCCGACAAGCACCAGCTTTCAAATAAAAAAAGAATCATCGAAATCAGTTGGCGTGATATTGAGTTATTCGTCAATTTGTCGCGCACATTTTTAATGCAAATTGAAGACTTGTTTGGTTTTCTCATGGATGAGATGACATGTCAGAACTTAACCAAATTGAAATGGGACCATTGAGATTTATTATCTGCAAATATTTGTTTCGGAGTTTGGGTGTGCTATGTATAATTTGTATGTATTTACAAAAAAAAAGTATATTTCTATTCATATCAGTTGTCTAGTACCTATAAAACAAGCTCTGCTTAGTTCGGGACTAGATGGCGTTGTGTGTTAGATGTCCGAAAATATTATTAATGTATTTTTGCTGTGAAATACTTTTTTATCCAGGATTTAAAAGTATGTATAGTAGTGTAGTGTAGTATGATTTACAATAATTTTCGGGGAAGTATATGAAATATTATATGAGGCTATTTGATGGTATTTTTTTCTAAAGGTCTGGTGAATGGTCACGCGTGGGTTGTCACACAGAGATAGACTATGACTGGTCTCCTTACTCTAACGAGCCTCTCCTCATCAACTGCACATGTAATCATCTGTCCACGTTCGCTGTACTGGTAGATGAAGTGGACCTCGAGGTAAGTGAAAAAGTTCTTCCCCCCCTCCCCCTCCCCCCTAAGGAAGGAAGTTTTGGCTAATATACCACGCTGACCAGTGAAAACAATACATACTTCATATATGTATTGTTTTTATAACGTAGTGGTGTTTTGATGGCAATCAGAAAGATGTTGTTCGTATTCGTGGAAGACCACTTTGCTGACAACACAATAAATAAATCGTACATATAAAATTTTAAAGTATTTACAGCATGTATTGGCCTCCATTATTCAAATCCACATTAGGGCTCCCACACATAACTGCGAATGCACCGCAAGAACTTTACATCGCATCGCAGTTATGTGTGGGAGCCCTTAAACGTATAAGACTTGGAAGCAAGTTAAAAAAAACATCTATCTATCTGATTGATTAACATGTAAATGTTCTCCTTATTCCAAATGCAATAAAGGTTCTTTTTCCATGGACAGTTCGTCCCAGAGCCGTCTCTCCTGGAATCAGTGACATCGTACACAGCCTTCAGTATATCGTTGCCGCTCCTGCTGGTGACGTGGGCAGCGCTATGTCTCATGCGAGGTGGAGCGGCGACTGTCTCCAACTCCATACATAAGCATCTTATCTTCAGCGTGTTCATGGCAGAACTGCTCTACCTTATTGCACTGAAGGCTAGGACGACCTTGGTGCAGAATGAGGTTTGTATCATAGTTCATTTTATTTAATTGCTTATTTAATTTAATATTTTTAGAGTTCCGTTGCCAAAATAGCAAAAACGGAAATTTTATAGTTTCGTCATGTCCGTCCTAAACTCTTCAGACTTTTAGTACTAGCAACCAATGATATTAACAATCTGGAAAATAAAATCTGTATTTTTTTTTAAAGTACCTCTAATATCTCTAAAGTGCGGATGTTATTTTTTAGTATTGTTTATTTTATAGTATTAATCTATCTGATATCTTAAAAATAATAAAAGTTTGTGGATACAATATTTTGATTAAAGTATTTTTGATTTTTGTTAGAGTCCTCGCAGATTGTAAACTTTTAAATCTGCCGATAGTTTGATCGGGTTGGCCCAACTAAACTGTCGGGTTAGTTGTGGCTGACAAACAATCGGCCGACTGCTTTGAAATAAAGTTCTAGTTACTTTTCGGTTTTTGAAGTGAGCGGTCGCATAAGTTCGTAGTAATACATTCTTATTCCTAGCAGGAATAATTGCTTCAAAAATGTCCTCCTACAATTTTTTTTCAGATTGACATCAGAGTATTATTTTAAGTTTTTTAGGATTCCGTACCCGAAGGGTAAAACGGGACCCTATTACTAAGACTCCGCTGTTCGTCTGTCTGTCACCAGGCTGTTTCTCATGAACCGTGATAGTTAGACTGTTGAAATTTTCATAGATCATTTATTTCTGTTCTCGCTATAACAACAAATACTGAAATCAGAATAAAATAAATATTTAAGTCTCCCATAACAAATGTGATTTTTTGACGTTCTTTGTTTGATATTAATAATGACAATAGGTAGACGCTCAAAATGTATAGAAAATGGTACGGAACCTCTTCTGTGCAAGTCCGACTCGCACTTGGCCGATTTTTTATAAAGCGTTGGTCGGTTTTCAATTGCCTCAATTAAATTATCGATAGATGTTTTGCCAAGTACTGATGTAGAAGAAGTGGGTGGTGCAGTTCCGCGCCATAGTTATTAAGCAGTCGGCCGATAGTTTGCCGATAGTATAAGGAATATTCTTAAGCCGAGTCTCCACCGAACAAAACTTGGCAACTTTTGAGTTGTCAACTGTAAAGCTGTTGCCATTTCCTAGTGTTTGGAACAAAAATTGTCAACAAATGTTGGGAACCGTGTTTCTGTTTTTGGCGGTAAACATCAAAAGAATACGCTTGTTGCATATATTTATTGCCTCCGTGGAGACGCTTAGTTGGAATGTTTTTCAAATTGTTGGCGACTGGGTGTAGACACAATAGAAACAAAAGTTGGCGATTTTTTGAAGAATTGCCAAGAATTGGAAACACAAACCAACAATTTCGGTGGAGACGCGCCTTTAAAACCCTGTGTATTGCAGTTCTCGTGCAAGCTGATGGCGATGGGGCTGCACTACTGGTGGCTGGCGGCGCTGGCGTGGTGCGCGTGCGACGGCTGGCAGGTGCGGCGCCTCGTGCGCGAGCTGCGTGACGTCAACCACGCGCCGCTCTGCGCACAGCTCGCCGCCGCCTACGCCGCGCCCGCCGTGCTGCTGGCGCTGGCCGCCTCGCACCACCAGCACCAGTACGGGAACGCGCTCTTGTTAGTACCACCACACTTATATATGTCACCGCCGCCTACGCCGCGCCCGCCGTGCTGCTGGCGCTGGCCGCCTCGCACCACCAGCACCAGTACGGGAACGCGCTCTTGTTAGTACCACCACACTTATATATGTCACCGCCGCCTACGCCGCGCCCGCCGTGCTGCTGGCGCTGGCCGCCTCGCACCACCAGCACCAGTACGGGAACGCGCTCTTGTTAGTACCACCACACTTATATATGTCACCGCCGCCTACGCCGCGCCCGCCGTGCTGCTGGCGCTGGCCGCCTCGCACCACCAGCACCAGTACGGGAACGCGCTCTTGTTAGTACCACCACACTTATATATGTCACCGCCGCCTACGCCGCGCCCGCCGTGCTGCTGGCGCTGGCCGCCTCGCACCACCAGCACCAGTACGGGAACGCGCTCTTGTTAGTACCACCACACTTATATATGTCACCGCCGCCTACGCCGCGCCCGCCGTGCTGCTGGCGCTGGCCGCCTCGCACCACCAGCACCAGTACGGGAACGCGCTCTTGTTAGTACCACCACACTTATATATGTCACCGCCGCCTACGCCGCGCCCGCCGTGCTGCTGGCGCTGGCCGCCTCGCACCACCAGCACCAGTACGGGAACGCGCTCTTGTTAGTACCACCACACTTATATATGTCACCGCCGCCTACGCCGCGCCCGCCGTGCTGCTGGCGCTGGCCGCCTCGCACCACCAGCACCAGTACGGGAACGCGCTCTTGTTAGTACCACCACACTTATATATGTCACCGCCGCCTACGCCGCGCCCGCCGTGCTGCTGGCGCTGGCCGCCTCGCACCACCAGCACCAGTACGGGAACGCGCTCTTGTTAGTACCACCACACTTATATATGTCACCGCCGCCTACGCCGCGCCCGCCGTGCTGCTGGCGCTGGCCGCCTCGCACCACCAGCACCAGTACGGGAACGCGCTCTTGTTAGTACCACCACACTTATATATGTCACCGCCGCCTACGCCGCGCCCGCCGTGCTGCTGGCGCTGGCCGCCTCGCACCACCAGCACCAGTACGGGAACGCGCTCTTGTTAGTACCACCACACTTATATATGTCACCGCCGCCTACGCCGCGCCCGCCGTGCTGCTGGCGCTGGCCGCCTCGCACCACCAGCACCAGTACGGGAACGCGCTCTTGTTAGTACCACCACACTTATATATGTCACCGCCGCCTACGCCGCGCCCGCCGTGCTGCTGGCGCTGGCCGCCTCGCACCACCAGCACCAGTACGGGAACGCGCTCTTGTTAGTACCACCACACTTATATATGTCACCGCCGCCTACGCCGCGCCCGCCGTGCTGCTGGCGCTGGCCGCCTCGCACCACCAGCACCAGTACGGGAACGCGCTCTTGTTAGTACCACCACACTTATATATGTCACCGCCGCCTACGCCGCGCCCGCCGTGCTGCTGGCGCTGGCCGCCTCGCACCACCAGCACCAGTACGGGAACGCGCTCTTGTTAGTACCACCACACTTATATATGTCACCGCCGCCTACGCCGCGCCCGCCGTGCTGCTGGCGCTGGCCGCCTCGCACCACCAGCACCAGTACGGGAACGCGCTCTTGTTAGTACCACCACACTTATATATGTCACCGCCGCCTACGCCGCGCCCGCCGTGCTGCTGGCGCTGGCCGCCTCGCACCACCAGCACCAGTACGGGAACGCGCTCTTGTTAGTACCACCACACTTATATATGTCACCGCCGCCTACGCCGCGCCCGCCGTGCTGCTGGCGCTGGCCGCCTCGCACCACCAGCACCAGTACGGGAACGCGCTCTTGTTAGTACCACCACACTTATATATGTCACCGCCGCCTACGCCGCGCCCGCCGTGCTGCTGGCGCTGGCCGCCTCGCACCACCAGCACCAGTACGGGAACGCGCTCTTGTTAGTACCACCACACTTATATATGTCACCGCCGCCTACGCCGCGCCCGCCGTGCTGCTGGCGCTGGCCGCCTCGCACCACCAGCACCAGTACGGGAACGCGCTCTTGTTAGTACCACCACACTTATATATGTCACCGCCGCCTACGCCGCGCCCGCCGTGCTGCTGGCGCGGTGACATATATAACTGTGCTATGAGCCAGCTTAGTTTTTTTTAAGGCATAGGGGCAAACGAGCAGACGTATCGCCTGATAATAAGCGATTACCGCCGCCCATGGACACCCGCAACACCAGAGGCGTCACAAGTGCGTTGCCAGCCTTTGGGGGGTGAGGAAAGGGATATGGGGAGGAATTGAGGTATGGGCCTGCGGTATCCTCACTCACTCGGTGAAACAGCGCAAGTGCTATTTCACACTAGTTTTTGTGAAGCCGTGGTATCACTCCGGTTGAGCCGTCCCATTTATGCCGAAGCGTGGCTCTCCCACGGTCAAAGACCTTTGAGCAACTTAAAAACATCCAACTGCAAAATTACATAGAGCCACAACGACGTCTTCCCGGTCCCCAACCCGCACTCGGCCAGCGGCTAAGGTTAAGGCCATACGTCCCCTATGGCCTTAACCCTAGCCTGACAGGAGACCGGAAACCCCGCACCAAGGACACGCCCGCCGGCGAACTCGTTGTAAACAATCGTGCAACAACCAATCAGTATATCGATATAAGGTTCGTTATTCCGTGTCTCAAAAATCTTCTTTCTCGTTCGTTGTTCGCGAATAATCTTTCTTCGTAACACTTCACTACATAGTATAAAACAAAGTCGCTTTTTCTGTCCCTATGTCCCTTTGTTTGCTTAAATCTTTAAAACTACGCAACGGATTTTGATGCAGGTTTCTTTCATAGATAGAGTGATTCAAGAGGAAGGTTTTTATGTATAGTAAATGCATAATATAGTATAGGAACACTGTTAATTTTCGAGGTTTCTAATGTGATGTAGCAAATAAACACATTTTTTTGCGCTTACATTGCATACGCTGGTTGCACCCTACAAGATAGATCAAAATAATGTACTACAGTGTTGTACACCTTAAAAAGTACTACAAAAAAGTCCGCGACGGTATATGTCTATCTCTTAGGGATAACCCACAACAACCATTTTTTATTCCTTTCTTTTTACGAGAAATAATGGCTTATTTACGAAGTGATTTTAAGCAATACAGAATGAATCCTTATACAATTAAGTAAATTAAATACATTGTGCATTTAATATAGATCAAAATGGCTATTTACAGTATCTAATTTAAATGAATATATTCGAAGATATTACAGATTTAAAATGCACGAATCGTGTCGTCGGCGGAGGCATCTGAAATCCACCCGGGCGAAGCCGGGGCGGGTCGCTAGTCTTTATATATATAATTCTTCTGTGAGTGTGTATGTCACTGAACTTCTGTCAAACGACTGGACCGATTTTGATGATTTTTTTTGTGTGTGTTCAAGGGGATCTGGGAATGGTTTAGATTCACAATTTTGTCCGCTGGAAAATGTGTTTTTTAATTAATTTTTGAAATTTTCAAATTAAAGACGTGTAGACAGGACAACGTCTGTCGGGTCCGCTAGTATCTTTATATATATAATTCTTCTGTGAGTGTGTATGTCACTGAACTTCTGTCAAACGACTGGACCGATTTTGATGATTTTTTTTGTGTGTGTTCAAGGGGATCTGGGAATGGTTTAGATTCACAATTTTGTCCGCTGGAAAATGTGTTTTTTAATTAATTTTTGAAATTTTCAAATTAAAGACGTGTAGACAGGACAACGTCTGTCGGGTCCGCTAGTATCTTTATATATATAATTCTTCTGTGAGTGTGTATGTCACTGAACTTCTCTCAAACGACTGGACCGATTTTGATGAAATTTTTTGTGTGTGTTCAAGGGGATCTGGGAATGGTTTAGATTCACAATTTTGTCCGCTGGACAATGTTTTTTTAATTAATTTTTGAAATTTTCAAATTAAAGAAGTGTAGACAGGACAACGTCTGTCGGGTCAGCTAGTAGAAATATAATATATGGTAGTCCCAGTGGTTATTTATCAAATTTTTATGTTTATTTAGCTGTTGGGTAAGCTGTCATGAGCCCGTGGTGTGGTGGGTGGTGATTCCTGCTGCCATTTACGCAGGAGCCGCCATTGTGTTCCTCGCTGGAGCCACAAGAGCAGCATTCACTGTTAGGGATCACGTTATTGGATTTGGCAATTTGAGGTAAGAACATTTTGTGTTTATTATTACATCGTTTGTTTTTTACAATAAGATATCTTTATTAAATTAGATTAGGGAAGCAATTCATAAGTGAGATGTGGATTTATATAGATTTTTTATATCCTATATCTCCAAGATGCGGCAAAAGGCTGCCATAATAATCTTGACATTCGAAGCAATTCTGGGTGACAGTAACTGTATTCGTTTTATTGAATTAAAAGTGGGTTAGCTGAAGTCTAGCTGTGGAGTTAGTATTTTATCCCCTCCGGCTACATTGGATACCCGTTTTGAATTATATTATTGGGGGCCGAAGGGATTTTATCACACATGCTAATCGATCAGTGTTCTCTCGCTCGTGGAGACGGCCCCTAACACACAGAACACTGTGTTCCGTGGCCGTCTTCACGAGCGAGAGAATCGCGACGGATCCACTTTTCTATCGTCGTGTAATTTCCAAAATCGAGCAATTCTTCCTTCAGCGTATCGTCGCGATTCGCGACGGAATCGCCAAGTTTATAGAAATATGGGCACGAAGATAACATCGCCGCGATTCTCTCGCCCGTGGCAACGGCCCCTTAGGAAGCCCCAGATCAATGAGTACAGTGGAAATTTATACTCTCGATTGTTGACACTTAATGGAACTTGTTGAAATACATTATAGAATTAAACTCAGTTTTACTTATTCTGCTATTTTATTTTATATTTAATTTTAATCCTGATCGGTTTCGCTCTAATATTATCATTATTGTTTCCATGTATCCACCGTTATTAGGTTTTAGATATAAATAATTTTCATATAATCAATAGCCTTTGATAATGCCATAGGGCGAAACCGGTCAGGATTGAAGTTAATTAAAATAGTGGAATAAGTACAAGTCTGTGATGTTTCCGAAGACAAAGCGAGGGATAGAGCGAAGTGGAGCAGAAAAACCTAGAAAGGTCAGCTTTCCACCACCGTGTGGGACGAACGGGGTAAACGGGCTCTAGAGTGGAGATAGCGTCTCGACAAACGTAGTGTAGGACATTCACAGGCGCAAGACGGCTGGATGCGAGAAGCCGAGGATCGAATTAAGTGGCGTGCAATTGGAGAGGCCTATGTCCAACAGTGGACTGCGATAGGCTGATGATGATGTGGGGTGAATACCGTCGAAGAGAGAGAGTGGAATAAGTAGGAGTGAGTTTGATTGTATAGTGGAGTGTGGTTTAGAGATAGATCTGTTGTGTAGGTTACTGCTAGGCGTGAGCGTGGTGTGCGTGCCGCTGGTGTGCGTGTCGTGGGCGAGCGCGCTGGTGCTGGGCAGCGAGTGGGGAGCACGTCGCGACGCACTCAGCGCGCTGCTCGCCGGGAGTGTGGCCGCACACGCCGCCGCCGCCGCGCTCGGATACATCGCCTTCAACGTGCGCGTCAGGGACAACCTGAAACGGTAAATATTCTACAACTTTTTTTGTACGGAAATATCTCCGGATACCACCGAACCGAAATCCCTGGAACCCCGACGTACCTCGAGCCACATACGGTTTGTAGATGGCCCTAAATTTTTTACACCTGTTATCTGATGTTATTTTCTACATTTATTTTCTTGTATATTTATTACTTTAAATCTTTATGGACTTTTATACATTGGCGGACTTAATTGTAAATCACTCTATATATCGTGTTCAAATAAAAACTTGTCTGTATCTAAGTAAAGCAAACGAAGGAGTAGCTATACATATACCCAAAATAACATGCACTTATGAACGTTTAATAAAAGAGTATGTGTAATATTTTTTTAAGTTTTTTATGGTACAGAAAACAATCAAAATTCAAAATTGAAAAATATTTTATTCAAATAGGCACTTATTTACAGGCACTTATGAATAGTCAATATTTAATATTTAAAAATCGAGTGACTATAGTCGCCAGTTCCAAGTGCACCTACCCTTCATGGAGAAGAATCTGGCAAGAAACTCCATTGTTGCTCCTTTTAAAAATAAATAAGTAGGGTTTACAAATTTTTTTTTACTAAGAGACTTGAACGAAGTCGACCAAAGAAAACAAAACAAAAAGTTTGGAGTCATTGCTGCACTGCCATGAGCTAACCAATCATTCGCCGTTATTACTCAAAACTGCAAGAATTTTATATTGATTTTTATATTGTGAATGAATTTTCTTCTACAAGTCAAGACACAGATGTGTTACTGCTATAAAATGCCCTCCCCTTAGAACTACAGAGAGACTTTAAACTCCGATAATCTCATTTACTCTTTGGAAAACAACAAAAAACGTCTCAACACCGGTTTTTGTTAAAAATGATATTCTTAACAAAAACCGGCGTTGAGACGTTTGGTCCCACCACTCGGGTCCAAGCAAACCACTTGAGCCGAAGTTTGGCTCTTCCACGTCTATTTTGTACAACGAATAAACGAATATGAATTCTGCTACAGGACCTTGATAAATTTAAAAACGAAACCTCATAATATTTAAACTCTCATGCTTAATATTTTTTTGTTTATTCAAACTATAACATTATATTCGATTTATTTTTAAATACAATGAAAGTATCAAACCTAACATTATTTTTACTCCTCAACAGAACAATACTGAGATGCATGGGAAAGAAAGTACCTCTAGTTGACACCTCTGTTATAATCAGCAGCAGTGCGCAAAATCTGTCCCAAATCAACAGGTAACTTAAATCATCTATATTTTATCTCTAAGCACTAAACAAAAAGTAAGGGGCTGTCGAAATCGATAGGATGTGGATACGGTGGACTCGATAAACTATAGTCTATTCAACTTCCTCTGCGACAAAAGGTAAACAAACCAGAAAAAGGTTCTTTAATAGGTCAAATTTTATATGCATTTAGAATCAATAAAAAAAGTGACATTTTCTTTCTCTTTCTTGGAAAATGGCAAACTGTGCCGATGTCGACAATTCTGCCAGTGTCAAGTACAACGGAAATACGTGTGTTAAAAATAAAATAATTGCAACTGTCCGAATTTTCCGAGTTCACAGTGGACTGACTAAAAAGTGACATTAAAAACACCTAAAACTGTTGCTGTTTCCAAACTTTGAACGTAGTACATATAATACTACTAAATTAAAGAGTAGTGGTAAGGCAAATAATTTACGTAGAAATGTGAAATTTTGTAATTAGTTTGGTTGTAACCAAACTCTTTTATCTTTACACTCGATCAACTCCTTTGAGTAACATTGGTTTCTTTGTTTACCTTTTGTCTCAGAGGAAGTTGAATGGGTATAGATGGACGATATGAAGGCCTAAAATAAAAGAAAGTTTAAGTGAAAATGAACTTTATGAAAGTTCTAATAATAACGTTTTTATAAATAGTTTATTTTATATATATTTTTTCCAGGTCTTCTCTAGCATACCACAGCAGTACAGAACCAGGACGGCAGCTGCGGAACATTGGCATATCTGCGTCATCAACAACATCGAGGTCCACCACAAAGACTAGTTCTAGCCCTTATAGGTGAGATAATATTATTATGACACTATTTGTTGCCCGCGGCTCCGCCCGCGTATATGTCGGTTATCGCGGCAAATAGTAGCCTATGTATTATTCTGATATATAGGCTATATTACTGTAAAGTTTCACCCAAATCCGTTCAGTAGTTTTTGCGTGAAAGAGTAACAAACATCCATCCATCCATCCTTACAAACTTTCGCGTTTGTAATATTAGTATAGATTTGTTATAACATTATTATCCGACTCTGACTCAATAGGCTGATGAACTAACCGACTTCGGAAAAAAGATGAGGTTTTAATTCACCACACAAATGTTTTTTTTTTTTTTTTTCGGAACTCAGTCATTTAGGAATTAAATTATTTCTCAAGCAAAAACTGTCATGTATCTTAAAATCTAATTACTGTGTGTTTTCTACATTTTTTACATTTTTTTGCGTAGTCGTAGCGACGGGCAACTCCGTCACACGAGTACATCGACTTCAAACTACAACACTAGCGCCAGTGATATGCCCGCGTATCTCAGAGGGTTCGACTCTTCACTGCACACTAGGAAAGATGGTAGGTTTAATATTAGTTATTAATTCACTTTAAGTTTTACTTCTCTGTACTGTTTCCTGAATATTTTGCAATAACATGATATTTTTAACCGACTTCAAAAAAAGGGTTCTCAATTCGACTGTTTTTTTATGTTTATTACCTCATAACTTTCAACTGGGTGAACCGATTTTGATGATTCTTTTTTTATTTAGAAGCTGGTGCTTCCTGTATAGTCCCATTTATATTTCATTTATCATTTATATATTATTTGGTCCAGATTGAAGCCGTTTTTTTTTAAATTAAAATTTGCATATTTTCATTCCGCCACCACACGAACAACTAATTCTATAATTAGTATCCATCTATCTATTAAGTATAATTCTCGTGTCATGTTGTTGCTCACGATGAACTCCGCAACTATATAACCGATTTTCAAAAAAAAAAATATTGTGTTTTGCTGGCGTACCCAAGATAGTTACCTAATATAATGCTTAAACCAATAGGAGCCGAGTATGATTGAAAAAAGATGCAGATGAAATTGAATTTGTATTTTGTGTAGTGTATATATAATTATGTTCTTTTAATTATTGGTTCACTATGAAAACATTTTTACCTGTGCTACGTCACTATTTTCTTAATGCGAACGGACCACAGTATTAAGACTGTAGTCCTTGAGCGTGGGAATTTGTGATTGAACACCCACATTCATATTTTACATGCACACAAACGCATCGGGCACTGTTGCATACTAACCCTGGCAACTAATAATTTTACTTTCGGTTTTTTCTTCTAGTTACATATTCATTAACTGTTCGCCTTTGAAGAATGTTTAGAATGTCCTACAAAGCACGCAATGTATCTTAATCATATCGGAAAGCCCGCGGGCTTTAAGTAGCTCGTCAACGGCCGAGAATGGGGTTCAAGTGTACCTATTCATTTTTAATTCATTTCATGGACAAATAATATATTTTTAAACAGTATAAAATTAAGTCGCTCGCGCTATCTGTCAGCTTAGATCTTTTACAGTAATCAACGGATTTTAATGCTATGTTATGAAATAAAATTTGTGTTATATTAATGGAACATAATGTTTCTTAAAAATATAATTTTTGATCGCTTTTATTGCTCATATTGACTAAATTTTACTACATAGATCTTACTTACTTACGTACTTTTTTCACTTTTTGACAAAAAACGACGCTGAAGAAGTATTAAACAAGTTTTGAAAAGCCGTAGTCACGTGTTTTTAAGAGTTAGTTTCTATTTTAATTTAAGTTTTTACTTTTTTTATTTAAACTGTTTTGGTGTAGTGATAATAATAATTTATATGCAAAGTATACTTTAAATACCTAACATAGAAATATAAAAAAATTGAATAAATACGAACAAAGTCACCAGAAAATGCTAATAATACCTACTTATATATATATTTGAGATGTACAAGTAACACCCTTTCCGATGATACCAAACACGGCATATTTATGTCAAATTCATTTTTTAATACAGTACTTTATGTCGGCTAGAGGGCGCCACATTAAATTGAGTGACGCGACATATAGCCTATAAGCAGCGGACAATCAAGACACTTCTAACGATACCTCATTTATCCAGTTCTAATTAGTAGGTATAACTACTAATTAGAACTGGATAAATGAGGTATCGTTTTTTATATTTCTATGTTAGGTATTTAAAGTATACTTTCATATAAATTATTATTATCACTACACCAAAACATTTTAAATAAAAAAAAGTAAAAACTTTAATTAAAATAGAAACGTATAGCTCAAATGAGCTATGAGGGAACAGATGAACCTACATACATAGCCTGTCAAAATCATAACCCTCCTTTGGCTTTGCCGTGATCGGGTAAAAAAATAAAAAAATACAGTTAATTTATAAACTCCTACTTTTTTTAAGACGGTTAAAAAACAAACTATTTGTCTCAAAATTAATATTAAGAGTGTAAAACTTTGAAATGGAAACTTCCTTAAATATATAATACTAGCTTTTACACGGAGCTTCGCCCACACAGATTTTCATCCCCTGATTTACCCCCTTAGGGGTGGAATTTCAAAAATTCCTTTCTTAGTGCTCACTTACGTTATATAAAGAACCTACATGCAAAATTTCAGGATTCTAACTTCAGCGGTTTGGGCTGTGCGTTGATCTCTGGGTATGTCAGTCAGTCAGTTAGTCACCGTCCTCTTTTATTTATATAGATTACAGATATCAGATAGGGCATCTATTGTTTTACAATTCACCAATTGATTAAATTCGAACTTAAGGGATGAATAATAATGCAAATGACGTAAAGTGTAGATGGGGCCCTTTTTTACAATTTTTGTCTGTCTGTCTGTTTGTTTGTGCCGGCTAATCTCTGGAACGGCTGGAGCGATTTTGACGGGATTTTTACTGATAGGTAGCTGATGATATAAGGAGTAACCGCGGTTGGTGTAGTATCGCGGGTAAGACCGTGGGGCTCAGCTAGTTTTTTTTTCAAAAAAGACAACTTCCGTAGTATATATCCAATAAAGCCTGTGTCGCGGGGGACTTTACAAACATACATGAAACGGACACAATGGACACCCAGACTCAGAACAACAATTCGTGGATCACACAGTGTTGTCCCATGTGGGATTTGAACCCACAACACCTGATACAGTAGGAAGCGGCGAGGCATCCGCTTAAACCACTAGACCAACCATGCAGTCAAAAATAAAACTGTGATTTTAAGGTCTTTCATTATTTCAGTAGTAGTTATTCAATTCTAACAGAAATAAAAACAATTTCTCAAAGTGTCTCGGTCTGTCAAAGTGTATTCAAAGTACTCATCGTCAAGACAAATCAAACGACTCCAAACTCGATAGGTTCCGTCGTTACAAAGTTCCTATGACCACCTTCCAGCTTCAACATCAGATCAGCTCCATGTCATCATAATATAGCATTGTCACGCTATATACATATGCCTACAAAAATTCAACACAATCGGTTGAAGATATCTGCAAAATTGAGTTGCAAGATTCCGTCTTAACAAATATAGTTAGATATATACATACATAGCAAGTTAAAAAAAAACATAAAAATAAGTTCTGTGTTAATAAAAAATACTTATTTAATTATTCTTTAAAAAAAAATTAATTAAATTCAAGAATACCAATTAATAGTTACAGTTCGACACTCACTGGCAACCCACCCTAAAACTTGTCATTTACGTATTATGGAGCTCAGTGCGAACTACAAACGGACGTGGTGTCACCTTGAATATTCGGCGGGCACTGAATTTTTTGAGCGCGATAAAACTTATTTATTGCAATTTACGGGAGACGATATCTACGTACTAAAATGTATGGAACTTTTGTCGCTAAAATTAATGATGTTTAGCCTTAGATTATGGCTTTTTGGTGAGAATTAATAAAAAACTAAAACGGTAAATCTTTTCTCCATACTTTTTTCTCGCGAAATAAGAAAAAAACATTTATAATAGAGCACGAAATAGGACAGAGTGTGCTAATTAAAAAGGTCGATTTCGATGATTTTGATCTTTGTTAAGGCTTTTTTTCACAAAAATAAAGAATTAATTTATAAATGTCACTCGGTAGATTGGTAGACTGATTTATTAAACTACTGAGATATTTTTTTTATTTTCAAATATGAATTGAGTTGTTTGTGTTTTGCAAAACTGCAAGTGCCTTTTCGCGCGTTTTTAGGGACGCGCCCCTTAACTTATGCGGAATCAAAATATAAGTTTTACAGAGAATGGTAGGTACATCGGTAGCGATTAATATGTAGGTACGCGCGCTATAAGTTTTGTGAACAGCGTCATCTCTTGGGGATGAGAAGAACTCGCAGAAAACTTCAATTATAATTGTTCTAACTAAACTATTGATCTTCGCTATTTTTAACCGACTTCAAAAAAGGAGGAGGTTCTCAATTCGACCGTATACAGGGTGGATATGACAATACGATATTAATTTGAACTAGACCCACCTACACATGATACAATTTTACCAACAAAATTTCAATAAAATTGGTTCAGTAGTTTAGCCATAGAACACTATTTTTCGTTTTTAAAATTTACTACACGATGTTGTTGGGCTTAATGACCGAGGGCGTCGCGTCGTCGCACGCGCTACCTTTGAACCTTTGAAGTAGCCGCCGACATCGGCGCGGGTGCCCTGTGTCTCGTTGTTGTACCTATTGATTATTAATAGGTATTTATTTGTAGTGATTTTACAGTGACATGACTCATTAGTTAAGTTTGTTAGTTATTACGGAGCGTTGTGTTATTTTGTGTCAGTTTAGACAATGCCTCGACTCGGTTACACTTAAACGGCTAGTAAATATTTTACTACGGATAAGATATTAATTTAGGGAGAATGTTTATTAATCCTACCTACCAATAGTCGGATTATTGTACATACTATCCAGGACATACGAGAAAAATCAATCTTTTATTCCTAATAGAGATAATGCTCTTCCGGTTGTAAACTCGACACGAGATGATCAAATTTACGTAAATACATAATAAATATTACTAGTGCATTTAGCTTACGGCGATAAAGTTGGTATCTACTTTATAAACCTACATCGCGCGTCGTTTAGGTAAACTATTTTACAGCCGCCAGCCGGTACCGTGGCCACTCAGGTTAGTGACCTTAAATTACAAATGGTGTCCTTATTGGTTTGTATTTTTAAAATATTTAGTTTGTTTGAAAATTAAATTATTTTTGTATCCGTTTTCGGATAAATTAAACAATCCCAAAGTAATCCAACACATTTAAATAGCCCACGGTTACATTTAATATCGTATTGTCATATCCACCTTGTATATATTTTTTAATGTGTTTTCGCGGATAACTTCGTAGTTTATAAACCGATTTTAATGATTTTTTTAAAGGAAAAGAGATATCCCAACTGTGGTACCGTGATAAGGACACTAAGATTTGATGATGGCATCCAAGAGAAATCGACTCGAACATAGAAGTCGGTTTTTGTTAATTTTTTTATCAATCTTGAAGCGCGTAATATTTCTACAGGTCAATAGAGGGCAGTAATTCCAACAGTATGATATGATTGACTATTGCCCCCTACACTAAATCATCGATACAAGTACACTATTATACAATTTGACTTGGTACACCAGATGAAGGTCGTCGGCGTCGCAAGGCAAGTCGAGGCGGCTCGGCAGCGGGCGAGGCGGGCGAGGCGGGCGGCGAGGCGGGCGGCGAGGCGGGCGAGGCCTCGGACAGCGACACGGACAGCGCGCGCAGCCTCGACCTCGCCTCCTCGCACTCCTCCGACGACGACGAGACCAGCACCAGGCGCTCCAGCCACCCGCCCTCCTCCAACAGTAAGTCATTGACAATCAGACCCATCTAGCGGCTCTAAGCTGAATTACTTCAAAACTACTTTTTATACATTACGATATTAATTTTTACAGATTATAGGTAAATGATAATTCTACACAATTTGTTTTTCTTTCACGGCCCATCTTTTTGTTAGAGAATTAGAATACCGCTTTCTACTTCACTTTCATATATTTTACTGTTTTTTTTTCCTTATCATGTAATCTTCACAAAGATAGCAAGTATCAGTTTTTGGTGTTGGCACTCTAGACCTAGTCGGGTATATGGATTTAAAAGGAAATAATTTTGTTTTGCAAAAGGAGATCGTGCTACAAGTGCATCCAATTACCTGCCAAACATCGCTGAAGGCGCTCCGTTGGCAATACCGCCGAGATGGCCACCACACGTCAGAGAAGGTACTATTCATACATACTAATATTATAAATTCGAAACTAACTCTGACTGTCTGTCTGTTACGTTTTTACGGTTAAACCGCGTGCTGCATCGATTTCAAAGAAATTTAGCATGGAAATACCTTCATTCTTGAGGAAGTACATAGACTGCTTGTTTAAATCCTTTCCCCAGGGATTCGTTACTTGGAGTAGGTAAGTAATCCTTATACCAGCCTGTAAGGGCCCATGAATTAAAAGCCAGTAAGTCGAAGAACTGTCCTCTTGGGGAAAGCATTCAAACTTTGAAGCGATTCACCTCGTTACATATAACATAAAGAAAAACTCACAATTCTGGTGTGTAGGCTGCGTTGACATCCGAGGCACTGCAGGGGGCCCCCTGTACGCTGTCACGGAGCTCCTGGGTGCACTACACAATGTCCAGATACACATACACTCCTACGGGGTCGGGCGGCTTCCCGATTCCTAATACACCCGTTCGCGGCTGAAGGCACAACAATGACAATTAACTTTTACAAAGGCCGTGGGAGTTTGCTAATCTTTACTCGAGCTAAATACAATGATTTAAACAACCAAGACACGGCACCAAAAGACATTTTTGACTTTTACAAAACTTAGTTCCCAACTAACTTTTAAAAAAAAAAGAAAAAAAAAGAACTGTTACACGTGACCCCTCGCAGTTCCAAACTTGTTCTAGCACATTCTAACCGTAATAGTGACATGACATTTCACTTTGACATAACCAAAAAATTACTTCTACCATAGACCATACAATTTTACTAGATCATTATATCCAAAGGAGCATGACAACATGCCAATGAGCGTACTTGGTATCGAACACTACTCTTTACCGCGATACCTGACATACACGAGGGTGAAGTGGCGGGCAAAAGCTAGTTTATTAGATATATTATTTCAGTAGGTTATTTTATCCCCCCAACACAAAGAAGGTGTATTAACTTTTCATCACAATGAAACTATAAATCAAAACCAAATATGAAATAATATGACATTAAACAACCACAAGTCACTTAGCAACTTAGTAACTATTAATCCTGAATCTCGCTAATAGAATTCTCACCCTCGCTTTTGTCGGTCTTTTTTATGTATGGCCCAGCCATAATGACTACTCTGCTTGATGGAAAGCACAAGCAGAATCCAAGAGTGGTGATCACCATACTCATTGCGAATGCAGACAATGCAACAATGCACATGGTGGCAGGACCCACACCATGACGGCCAAGTGATGCTTCTGCATCATTAGGCCTCCGGTCTCGCACTCATCAACGAAACTCGACAGCACGAACTCTGTCATTTTACATTGAACTTCTGTGCGAGGGTAGTACCGCCCCGGTCGAGCCGGCCCAACCGTGCTGAAATTAGCGTGACTCTAAATTATGACGAAGTTCTTACACAAACCTGATAATGTATTTCGGTTGTGACATTTATTGCTGAACACATTTTTGTTGCTCCATCAGAACCGAACCGTCCAGAAATGGGTCGCTGGTCACAAGAAACGGGTTCTGACAACGAAGGAATAAATGCCGGCCTAGCTTCACCATCGCCCAATCCACTTCCCAATCCGGACCTCACATCGGACGTGTACCATCTCAGCAGACATCGGATGAAGCCTTCCATATTGGAGAATGTTCACGACACTTATGTAGCCAGTGTTGATGCATCGAGATTGCCGCTCGATAACAGGTATGATAGTTAAAAGAAATTAAGCATGTAGTATTTGATACTCTTAAGATCAAATTTTCAGATCTTGGTTCACAATTATTCAAATATAATTTTTAATGATAACGTTGAACACAGGAGTAGAAATTGAATCTCTCAAAAAATTTGTAACTTATAAAAGATGCAGCTGTTTTTATTTGAGTTTAAAGTTGCATAGAGGCATAACCAAAAAAATACTTTCTGGTTGCACACAGGGTCCGTCACCCAAATAATTTGTTAAAGTAAGCCTAATAAATAGTCATTTGCTTGCCAAAGGTTGTTGAATGAGGTTTTTGTTTTTAAATTCTAAATGTTATTCTGTAAAAATAATGCTCTTAATAATTTTTATAGATACGGTGTAATGGACGAGGAGCTCATGTACGGCGTACTGCCAAACGACACAGAAAAACAAATACCCTATGATCCAAACTACCCCATTTCCCCCACAATGTACAGACTGCCCGGCAACCCTTACGGCTCCAAAACATACTTACCGTCGCGAACACCTGACTATGGATACAGCCCAACAAAATATCTCAACTCAGAAACAAATGTCTACGGGTCTAGGGATTTCAGGGATTCGGGAGTGTCTACAAGGGAACATGACGGGTACCCACCGAGGGATTATAGGGATTCAGGGATAGCGACTATGTTGAAGAATGACTATCAAAGGAAGATTGATAGTCACTACGGCGGGGATTACAATGATAGGATGTCTGAAGGATCGGACAAGCACCATCCTCACGATAAATATCTATTCCCTTATACAGGTAGGTTCGCTTATTTTTTATGTAGCTTAAAAGAAGAATGAATAAAGTTCTGAGTACTTAGCGGTTTGAAAGAATTCATTTATTAGATTTGCAACGTCAAATGGACTGTCTATCATGATGTGACAGCCAAACACACGGCGCCACATATTCTTACCATTTTTCTAGAAGACCTCATTATGAGAAAAGGTATGAGAGCTTTGCTCTTCTATCAGAGAAAAGTGACTATGTCATAATGACACATCTTTCATGTAACATGAGGATTTATCTACGATACGAGGAACTGTACACGATGCGTTGGTCAGCATTGTTTGGTCGGCTTTAAGTCTACTACAATACGGCTGAACTTTGATTTTTTACACGGAGCGACTGTCATCAGACCTTCAAAATAAGATAAAAAGAACTAAGCGATATCGAAATACAAATATAAACGCTCCGAAAATTTACCTAAATAGTACGTTAAAAAATTACACAGTTTATTCCATTAATTTCCTAGTGTGTGTGGAATTTAATTTTGAGTGTGCTTCAATCTTTTTTTTATTCCCAAGCCTGATAGCATTTTGAAAATCTGCTTTTGACGTTATTGTTTTGCTTGCTTTAGCTGAGGAGGACCACGCACATTTGCGTGCCATCACCCAGTCACCGCAGGTCCATAGTAGTGAGCCGCATACAGGTAATTTTACACGCTTTGGATATTTAACACACAGCATTGAACAAAATATTTTAGTTTATTTACGTTCGTTGAGCTAAAGGAGTGTTTTTTTTTATTTGTTTGTGTTTTGAAAAAACTATTTTTAACCGACTTCCAAAAAGGAGGAGGTTCTATGTTCCACTGTATGTATTTTTATTTATTTCATTCCATTGTGTGAAAATTTAAGGCAGATTGTGTCTAGTCATCATAGACATGGTAATAATTAAATACTTAATTAATTCTTAAAGTCTTATTCTGTGAAAATATTTTCATGTTGTCATAAATTTATTTAATAATTATGATTTTTACGGGGAATAACGCGATCACTTATTTAAAGGTATTACATACCTCTGATTTGCCTGACGTTTCGACCTGGTTGCACTGGCCGTGGTCACGGGCTGACAGGAGTCAGCCTGTGACCACGTAATACCTTTAAATAAGTGATCGCGTTAATCCCCGTGAAAATAATAATGATTATATCATAGAACGCGAAAGTTTAAAAGTTAGTGATTTATTTTAACATTAGAATCCTAGTTAATAGCTCGAGACTAACGGGTATATGAATCATGTTAGCTTATTTTGTACCGAATCATTCCTGAGGACACCTGTGGATAGCTGTGGACACATCTATCTATCTATATATATAAAAGAGGAAGGTGACTGACTGACTGACATAACCAGAGATCAACGCACAGCCCAAACCGCTGAAGCTAGAATCCTGATATTTTGCATGTAGATTATTTATATAACGTAAGTGAGCACTAAGAAAAGAATTTTTGAAATTCCACCCCTAAGGGGGTAAATCAGGGGATGAAAGTCTGCGTGAGCGCGTAAAAGCTAGTTAATGTATATATTTCTCATATTAAAAACCATCGAAAGATTGGACATTGAAAATATTGAAATTACCTTCAAAGATCAGTCAGTTTTAAACCATACTGTCTATTGCAAATCGAGAAATGTCTACCCACATAAAGTTTGTGTTGGGGTTGCCCTCTTTAGTTATTGTATGATTTTTATTCTAAGCTATTTTAAATTTTATTTTTAATAAAGGTCATATAATTTCATAGGATCCAATCTACTAGGTTTTATTAATGCAATACTTATTGCATTAATAAAACCTAGTAGATTGGATCCTATGAAATTGTATGTAGCAGTAGGTACTTACCTACTGCATTTGTTTTCTCACACCTGAAATCCTTTTCTAGGCGAATCTCAACAGCAACAGATGGGGGCGCCACTAGCGAGTATGGGAGAGACCAGCGAGTAAGTTGTATTTTATTACTGAATGTTAATTCAATATGATGCATGGATATCTTGTGTGCATGTTTGTTAAGTTACTCTGCGGAATCCCGTTAATTTCAAAGAATAATTAGACCAATTATTTAAATGAGCTTATCGTCTGCCCTCAGTACTATCTATCTTGCATATGTGAAGTTATACACATACATACACCTAATTTTGCAAAAATTATGAAAAGTTAATAATAAATATGGGATTCTGTCACTCAATCATTATTAAAGGGTCATTTATTAAAATATGTTATTCGATCGTCGTATTTTAATTTCAAAATTTAATTATATACACACATAGATGAGACCTAAATAAAAAAAATGTAATAAAAATGGTAAACAACGTTTTATTCATTGCTAAAAAACGTTTTGGACATCGACTTGAAGTAATGAAATTTATTGAGTTTCGAATAGTATCATAACTTTAATATTCAATACTCATTATTTATATATTACTCTGTAATAAAAAAAAGTAATGAATGGCCCTTACGACCCTACAATTCTATGTCAACTTTGAATCCAGTCATTCATGAACTTGTCAATAGATGGTGGCGGTTGTATGAGAAACACTCATTGTAAATCATCTTTTGCTTTGCTAACCGGTGGTGTTGCCGCGCGCAAAATCATCTTCAACCATTTTAGGGAAGAGGTAATATGTTTCATTATTTTATACTTGTCTAGATATTAATTTATTAACTTTGTCCATGATTAATTCTGCATGATATAACTTGGGTATCTACGTTATTATTTTTATTTCATTATTTATAACTTTTGCAGTACCTAATTAAATACCTATACAATCTTCAAGCGCTAAAGGTGTAGTTATAAAATTGTCAAATAGTCGATTATGTGATGGTGATTCTTTAACTTTCAATTATAAATGTCGTTTTCTGTTTTAAGAATACTTTGAATGTTTTTTTGTATTACATACATATAATGTTTTAATTTCTGTATCTGTGTATTTATAGGAAATCTACTACTGAAGATGATGCGGAGACGAGAGTGTAAGAACAATGTTATTAGTACAAGATTTCCAATGAATCTCAATTAGTTATTATTTTATACTTCGTAGTATTCTTCTTATTAGTGTTAATTTACGCAAAGACTGTCAACCACTCAGTACCCACTGCCATAGTGTAGAATAATGAGTATTTATTTTGATTTTTTGTTTGTGCTTTAAGTAGAAACTATAGTGGAACTGATGTAGAGTTTAGTGTTATAATACTCACAATTTTTGGCGGGTTTAGTGATTTATAAGTCTGCTCTTAGATGTAATTTTGTGAACAAATAGTACATGTAAAGTCACAAGTAATTATTTGACTAAAGTGCTTATTAAAAGCTGAAAAATTGGGTACAATTTTTAATTTCGTATTTAATAGTGCGAATACTTTGAATACTTCAATTTTAATTCATGTATGTAGGGCTCTGAAAATCCTAACTCCGTCTAGTTCAAAAACTTGTATGAATCAATATTATTATTGTTTGGTATGAATGATAAAATATTATTAGTTTAAGCCCAAATGACATTGAAAGTCAGTTATGTAAATAGTTAGTTATAGCATTTGATCAAGAGCTTTCCGATTTATATTCAATATTCCATCATATTTCTTCTCATTAAAATATGTAGAAAAAATATAGTTAAAACATATTTTGAAACCATCTGTAACTCCTTAAGAGGGTCTGTGTTAACATAGTTTTTGGGTAAAAATTGTGAAAGTTCTTCGAACATAGATTATAGCAAATATGAATAACTATTATTTTTATATAAGAAAACCAAAAGTATCGTTTGTAAACAACTTATTTAGAAGTAAGCTAATGTTTAGAATCGTTTCCTCATTAGTGTGAAAGCGGTGTGATAGAAATACAAAATGACAACGTTGGTTTTATATCGGGATTTTAAAAAGCCCTTTTTTATGTTTAGATGTTTTAAATTGTGTTTTTTAATGGATTCAATAGAATTGCAATTTTGTATGTATAAAGAGTGTTGCGTGCATTACTAGCGTTTTAACGAAGAGTCCACCTATTTTGTAAATAAATAGATTTTTACACGTTTAGTAGTTTAATTAGGATTTACGATAATAGCTGAATATTAAGTGAAAGCTTTATTTAGATATTCTCTAGTAACAGATTGCCATATTTAATATTTAATGAGTTCGTAGGATGCACTATAAATATGAACAAAGTTATTGAATATTTTCTAATATGCTAGTGATTGCTAAAAGAAAAAGTCAGGCGTTTTTCGTAATTTGATTCCTTAAAAGTGGCAATTTATCTTAGATTTGGCTATAACAGTCATTTATTTAGATAATATTAATTTAAAAATAGTTTTTTAAAGAAAGCGCACTAGCAGAGATTAAAGCATTAGCAAATGAAATGATTATATAATTTAATAAATTGTGCACGTGAGAAATGTTAGCCGTGCCGAACATTTAATGCAACATTCAACGTTTCTTAATTGAAAGTAACTATATACTTTCATATTATTTAGTAACAGTAATGTGTTACTAAGTCAATGTCGAAAAATAAACAATGACGCCATGTATTTTTCAATAACGTAACATTCCATGTATTCGTGCTCAAATGTATGCTATATATATTAGGAACAAATTTCACATTCCTTTGTACTATACATAAGCCACTTTCGTAAACAAACTTTCGGCTGAATTTTCTTTCTGATCGATAGATATGTATTTTATCTTTCCACGTTTTGTATTAATTTTTGTAATTATTTTTACAATGTCTTAAATAGTGGTACAAACCTTTGATTGTATTATAATGAAATAAAATATTTTATTGCTAAAATTATTTTTTGTTTTATTTACTTTCACCTCTTACCTGTTATTTCTAGGTAAATATGTAGTATATCATTTTTTATGGAGGTACACCGCTGAGCAAAGAATTACTATTTCCATTCCGCCGTCTCAAGGTATGGTAAGGTAGTACTCCAGGCACCAGGTGAACCCTAGAAAGGAAAGCCTTGGAACTAAGACGTAGGTACCTCGGGCCATCTACCTACTTATCTAGATGACCCCTCCTGAGTGGGTAATCTGATTAACAGAAACCAAAATTATATATTTGGCCCTTGATATAAGAGGTGCGTGTCTTTAATAAAATCAAGGCATTATGATAATGAAGTTTAAGCATATGCTTTAATTTTAATTTGTCACTTTTGACCACTAGAAAACATCACTCGCGACAGGTATATTACACAAAGACCCTCATTCAGAAAAAAAACAGAGGTTTTTAAATTATTATTTTGTTTGGGCTATGGCATAGCCCAGCTGCTCTAGTAAACTAAACGTTTATTTAATATAAGGTTATTAATTATGGTCTAAAAAGGTTATTTTTAAGAAAATAACAAATTATCTTCACACATAAACGCTATCTACCTACCTACAGATAAAAGATTTAACGTAACGTCCGATAATCTTTGATTACGTGATAGATCACATACTTACCATAATAAGTATCAATATACCCATAACGCATTAGGTCTGTTTTATTTCATTAGCTGGGTCCACACCGGACGATCCCGCGACGATCGGCGATCCCGCGATCCAAGATCGTGATGCACGGAGCATGGATCGTACCTACTAGGCCGATCCAGTTTGTTGAAACTGCGAGCCTGAACTACGCTCCAAGCGATCCATCCATACTAGATCCGGGACTCGGCTTTACGCGGCGTTAGCTGCGTTAGTGTCGCATCGAAATCTGAGGCCAAGCATCGTCTCTGACACCTTTATTGGTATAATTAACATCTTTTGGCCCCATAAACATCTAAATTATTTATAAAGCGATATCAGACATCTCGCAAAGTCGCCGTCCATGGTGTGAAAAAACCGACAACGTACGGTTTGGGCGCGGCAAGGAGCGCGCGCTCAAAAGCTGGGCCTAGTACGATCCACGCCAGATCGCGAGATCGCCGATATTTGGATCGTCCGATGTGGATCCAGCTATTGACCAGTACTTAGATATATTTGTGTAGAAATGTATAAGTCAACATAGTAGGTGTATCCTCATGACGCGAAGGCACGCTGACGCATTTTGAAGTCGTGTTCACAAATAAATAAATGAATCATGGAAAATAATCGCAGATAGACTAAACCATCAAGAGGTTAAGAGGAAAATTAGGCAAGTTCATCGTCAATATCCCGTGCGTGGCAGGGCAAGTAAAATTTTAACAAAAACAAAAACCGACTTCAAGGTTCGACTCGATTTCTCTTGGATGCCATCATCAGATCTTAATGTCCTTATCATGGTACCAGCGTTAGGATATCTCCTTTCCATAAAAAAAGAATCATCAAAATCGGTTCATAAACGACGAAGTACATTGCGAACATACATTAAAAAAATGGTCGAATTGAGAACCTCCTCCTTCTTTTTTGAAGTCGGTTATAAACATCACTGCAGAGAGGAGGAAAACTTGACACCAACCCGATATACCCACTCGTCCGCCCAGCGTGCTATATTAGGCCTAATCCTCCTTTCTAAGGAAGCAGGCATATCCTAGAAGTGGACTATTAGGCTGTAGTTGAAAAAAAAAATGCTCACGTTATCAAGCTCTTGATCCTTCTCCACAGGGCTTATTACTTATTACGTTAGAAGTATCACATGGATTTGTCCGGAACCCGCTGGTGTGTAAACAGTTTGCTGTAAGAACCAGCTGCCGGTACCGGGTTTAGCCAGTAAGAGAGGTGACTATGGTGCATCTCTAGCACTCTTTTGTCGTAACGCCACGAAAATGTGTGCTTAGTGGTCCTTAAACTTATGTTGCCCCAAATGGATGTAGCCGACTATTGTTTCGATTTACGTAGAAGTTACGGGTCAGAGATCTAGCTCCAACGACCTCGTAATGTCGTAATGTGACATGCCCAAGGAACAGGGCTCTCTTCCAGGTGCTTTGACAAGTCGAGTCCCGACAATAAGATTCGCTGCGTCTAAAGAAACTGTGTGACCCTAACAGCCATCACGCGCTAAGAAAATTACAAAATAGCAACATTGCAGGATATCAAGGTCTTCGCTACTATTATAACTATGAATAAAGCACATTTGCTCAACAATGAACTAAAATATATTTTTAAAATACATTTAATTACTCCCAACATTTATTATCTTCAGATATCAAGGGACAGTATAAAAACTGTTAAACTTTTGATCTATTTATTCATCAACATACATAATATCTACATTTGCACAAAAAAAATATATTTAACTTAGAATTATACCAGTAAATGATTTCATAGACTGATATATTTTCTCCATCAATTTGTTCCAATGTGAACATTGCTTTTTGTAGATTTTCAATATATAGATATACTGACAATCTATGGCATTCACAATGTGACAACACCTATATTAAAGTTTATGCAGATATGAATTTACAAGTACAATAAATTAGTAAAGGAAGCAAACTAATATTTACAATTGGAAGTTTTTCGTTTAAATATAAAAAGGTAAACAGTGTTTTAACCAGAGAATTTTAAAAATTTAATATATTCCATAAGACACAAATACTCCATTAAATTAGTATTAATTCATTATGATAATATGTAATCTTTTAAAGCGTTTCCTACTATTAGATTTGTGCTTTCCGGATTAAAGTGAGCCTCAGTGATGTCGGTATTCAAAAACATCAATGTTGCCCAAGTACAAGTTTGTGTCAAATGGAAAATAGCTTATAACGCCAAATACTGAATTTTATGTACATTTATTATTACTATGCATAACATGGGATACAGATTTACCAATCAAAGCTTTTTACAAACTTGAAAATAGGTTTTATGGAATGTATAAGCCTTACAAATGACTAGGCACCAGGTGACAAAACAGTGTATATAATTTAGGCCATGGAAACTATAAACAGTACCTAGTCAATTCAACATTATAACACTGTTATGATAAAATAAAACAATCTCAACCGGCTACATAGATGTCAATAAAATACTGAAATACAATCCAAACTGCGTTTTAAATATCTGTAATCTTAGCACTAAAGATTTGTAAAATTATCAACAAAAAAAAGACAATTTCACATACAGTTGTGGGGTCAAAAACGTTTAATAGAATACTATATAGTGCTAAGATCAGACATTTTAGATATTAAGACGGAAAATATATGTTACATTATAAACACATCAACATAGTGTAGGCAGGAAAATACACAAGATCAACACTGCAACTTGCTTCTTCGGTGATAAGTTTAAGTTTTGGGGCACTGGAAACTGTTCGTTAGGTTTAGGTCAAGGCTGTAACATCCAGTGCTGTTGTACACTGAAATTAAAAAAAGACAGATTAATGTCTTAAAAAACTTTTAATTATTGACTTAAGATGACAGGCTTTTAAGTTACACAAATATGTATATGTATATAGGTTAAATTGTATCTAATGCCTACAAAATGTAAATGCAAAATCATGTGATTACATAAAGATTATACTGATATTACAACAAAAAAAGTCACAATAGAAAAACCACACCTGTAAATATTAAGAGATTAATATAAACATTAACATTTGATATAAAATATTTTAATAACTTGCATTTGTTAATACTTTCTTATAAGATTTAATGTTATATTAAATATGCACAACATGAAATATATTAATGTAGTAATTAGATATGTTTAGTAAACAGCTCTAATTAGAGAAAAAAGCAATATAAACTATTTTATTATAAAATGTTCACTATTACTGTTAAATTATACATTATTAGATATATTATATACAAGAATAAAGATGGATACTTACACTTACATTCAAGTTTTTAACTATTCTTAAATTACTGATTGCCCATTTTGACCTTTGATGTCATGTAGATACCCACAATGAGTCCAAAGAGACCTATGGCTGATCCGAAAATTTCAACAATTAAGATCTTGACGAACAGAGCAGCATTAGCAGCATCAGCCAGGGCAGCTCCCGAGCCTACGATGCCGACAGCGATACCACAGAACAGGTTGACGAGGCCCACGGCGAGTCCAGCACCGAACATGACATAACCAGCCATATAGTTCTGGTTCCTAATATTGGCATCAATCAGGGGCTCTGTGTACTTCTCCAACATTCCAGATAACACGATGGCAGTGATCAACCCGTAAATAGCTACGGCCTCGCAGAAGATGACGGAGATCAGGTTCTTGGTCTTGATTCTGGGCGCTTTGACACCTCCTCCAACTATACTCACACCGGTCGTATGGATACCCATAGCAGCTCCAACAACAGAAAAGGCGACGGCGAAGGCAATGCCCAACGTTGCCCACATGTAGGGCGACGTATTTTCCAAGAACCATCCAAAGCTTATTTGCTCACCCTTTCCATTTAGAAGATAGTACAAAGAAAATATCGGTATCACAATCAACAGCAGCAACGCCAGCAGGTAAGTTAGGAAGTACCTCATCTTGAAATAGTTTTTGAGCAAATTGGAGCTGATTTACCCGATTTTCCCGAAAGGGACGGCCTTTTTTCGCCCAATTTTTGCCTTGACAGAAAACTTAAAAACGAAAAGGTCTTGTGATCACAAGTTGTCATAGACAATAAAATGTTGCTCTCATCTCATCAGATTCTTGTGATCAAATTGAAACTAAACACTGAGGTAAATAAAATAAATACAAACCAGGATTCATTGATTTAAAAATATGGCACATATTTTTTAAATGTTATTGTGACTAATTATCCAAATCACAATAAAATAAAACAGTACAAAACATAAAAAGAAGCAATTCAATCACACCACTTTTGTCTATGGTAATTTATGCCGATGTTTTGAGAAGCCATGGCCAGATGCCCCATTTCTTTTTTACATACGCAGTTTTCCTTAGAGTTTTCCCGATTAGTCCGTTGAAGAAGAAAGATTACTCCGTTGATCTCAAGGACTTATATATCTCGAGGGGCAGCCAAACGGCCGGAAAGCGTGATCGGAGTAGAGAGACTGAGTTTGGGTGGTGTCTGTCTCTCTCACGCAAGCTTCTGATTAGTGGACGCACATAATAATTTGCATCACTGATTTGGCGGGAAATACACCAACGAATCAGAAGCTTGCTCTTGATCACGCTTTCCGCCCGTTCGGATGCCTCTCAAGTTTTATATGCTCTAAGAGTACTTGTAATGTAAGTAATGACCTCGTTCGGTTCCCAGGTTTGACAAAATTGACAATACAATATTTTTAATCTGTGGCTGTTTAGTTGTGTATGTATTTTGAGGAGTGAATCTTTATTCCTTCCATTTTCCCAATGTGTTTAATTTATGTTGCAAAATGTGATCCCTCTTTGGTTTATTTATATTAGCGTCACAGTGTTGGGTATGCTTTATGCTACTTTTAGAAGATGGTGCAGTGAAGTAATTATGAGCCCCATGAAATTATTACATAAAAATGTTGTCAGCTTATGCCAGGTTTATCGTCCGCCACTCCTACCTTGTTATTTTTATAGTAACTGTGATCTCAACTATTCTAACTGTGATTCCTCTGGTATGCCACAATTTACCGTCATTTTCTGATCCAATTGTAGGCTTCGAAACTCGAGGCACGGTCCTAGCACACCGTTTTATTGCGTGGGAAAACCTAATAGAGGAAACGAGACCGTCTCGTAGACTGGCCGTAAATCCTAAGGAAATTAAAGATCAAATTCGCATGAATCAAACATACCACAACAGAACAAGGCAAGACAGACCCAGATCAGGTCGTGGCCGCTCTAAAAACAAAGGACGCAATAAGAAAAAAAAAGTTAACTCTAATAATACGAATTATGATCAATCTTGGCTAGAATCAGAACCTAACATATCTAATGGCCATGTCCATTGGGGATTTGGAAAAAACAAAACATATGAAGATGATAATGCTGTATTTTTGAAAAACCACACAAGGAAACAGTGGGTGTCAATAAAAGAAATGCAGCGGAAACCTGATAAACCTCTCCATCACAACTATGCATCTGGGACCTGTGGACCGCCCATATCAGAATATACTCATTTAGTTATCATAGATACAGACAACCAATCTTTGTTAGCATTTGAAAATATACAAAAAATGTGTAGATATCAATCAATATTAGTAGAATTGGGAAGTGATGAGTATTATAAAATGTGCCAAAGAGCCTCACAGCCTAGGGAGCTTTGCTGTCCAGTGTGGAGTGTGCCAAATTACATAGCTTTATTGTCCGGCAAAAATTCATGTGAAAATTTAAATAAAGAAGATGTGGACAACTCTGTAAAATTATTAGAAAAGTGTGCTGGATATTTCCATAACTTTACTTTAATGGCATCATGTGATTTAGATCGCTGTAAGGTGCCTAAGTATTGTTCTCAGTATGATGCAATTTACAATTTGTTATTTTACTTAATAGATTCAGAAGCATTTACACCTTCAAACGCGTCACAGACCTTTGTCAGCAACGTGATGCTCTTCTTACCATTGCCTAGAAGTGGTACTATATTACCTTATTACAAACAACTGCAGAGTACAAATTTGTCTTATGACACCCTTGTAATCCCGGCCATGGACTTTGGACTGAGAAATGAACTGTTTGATTTGTGGGTAATACAAGATACATGGTTGATTGGCTTAGGCGGAGTGTTTGTATTTATGTGTGTGTGGGTGTATACAAAATCTCTCATTCTCACTTTGCTGTTATTTACAGCGGTAACATTCTCAATTGGTATAGCGTACTTCTTCTACATATATGTGTTCAATTTGGAATTTTTTCCCTTCATGAATTTATTAGTGGTAGTTGTTGTCATAGGTATTGGTGCTGATGATGCATTTATCTATGTGAAAATATGGAAGATGGTCAGCAAACAACTCATTAGAAACAATGTTGTTCCTGAAGAGAATGGTCTCAGTGATATTAAAAATGTCTCTAGTGCTGGTGAAACTATACTCACACAAATTCTCGAGGAAACTATGAAGCATTCTATACTGACAATGTTTATTACTACTTTGACAACTGCTGTGGCATTCTATGCATCATATGTAAGCTATATTCCAGCAATTAATTGTTTTAGTGTCTTTGCTGGCACTGCTGTTCTAGTCAACTTTTTTCTAATGGTTAGTTGGTTACCTGTATCAGTATTTATAATAGATGTTAAATTGTGTACAAGTCGGACAAAAATACTAGACTTAATTAATCAAAGTTTTAGTGTATTGTGGGAAGATATCAGACTAATGATGAATAGATTTATCATAACATGTGTAACAAGATTACACATAATGTTTGTTATAGTATTGGGTGCTATAGGGATTGCCAGTGTTGTTGTAGTTTTCTATCACCCAGGATTACAACTGCCAGATTCCAAACAGTTCCAACTGTTCCAGACCTCTCATCCCTTTGAACAATATGATATTGTGTACAGAGCAAAGTTCTTGTTTGAAAGATTTGGTAATGATATTGGTACAGGCAGTAGAATGCCCCTTAGATGGGTATGGGGTGTAAAAGCTATAGACAATGGAAATCACATGGATCCTGCATCAAAGGGACACTTAGTTTTTGATGAGAAATTTACAGTATCAGAACAGAATTCTCAATTATGGTTAGCAGGATTCTGTGCTAGAATAAAAGCTCAACCATTTTTCCAACAAACTCTAGGCCCTCTGCTGCCTAACTGTTTTATTGAAAGTTTTAAAATGTACATGAGTAGGCGGTGTGTTGATCATATAGACAAAATAAACAGATCTCCATGTTGTGAATCATCAAAATTTCCTTATAAAAAAGAAATATTTGAGTTTTGTATAATTAAAGCTATTGAGTCGCTGTACCAAACATCGCGCCAACTGTTCATGCCTGGCGTAGCCGGACCTAAGTTCCTAAGGAGCGCTACTCCCCCAATAGTTGCAGCTATTGTCGTAGAATTTGAAAGTGTTATACCTTATTCAATGTCTTATACAGCTATGAATGATTTTTATATTCAGGTAGAAAATTGGACTCAGCAGGAATTAAAGAATGCTCCGCCAGAAATGCAGGGTGGTTGGTTTTTGTCAGATTTACAATTTTATGATCTACAAAAGACTTTAGCCAGTGGAACTGTGATGGCTCTGGGGCTATCGGCTAGTTTAGGTTTTATAGTACTCATACCAGCAACACTAAACCTCGTCGTTAGTATTTGTGCATTGGCAGCCATGATATTTTCTGCAACTGTTACTATTGCCATTCTTGTATTAAATGGCTGGAAGCTTAATATATTAGAAAGTGTAGCGATATCAACCTCAGCTGGTTTAGCTGTCGACTTTAGTCTCCATTACGCCCTAAGCTATACGAACGCCAATGGCGTAAAATCAGCTCGCGTGAAGTATGCATTATCAGCATCTGCAGGTCCTACTGCTGCCGCCGCGTTGACTACTGGCTTTGCGGGAATATTTCTGCTTCGCTCAAACCTTCTTCCTTATTCTCAAATTGGTTCATTCTTAGCTCTTATAATGGTAGTAAGTTGGACCTATGCTACATTTTTCTTATGTTCATTACTCCAGTTATGTGGATGTAGTTCCATAAAGGAATCACTACACGAAGAAAGGAAATCAGTTTCGCGAGTTAGTTCAGTGTGCTCAGGAGTACCCAATTTGGAGAGCCATGAACTTGAACATTTAGCTGATAGCAATCGAACTAATGTCACGCACTCACATAGCCCATCCAATGTTAGCGCCACTACGGTCATTTTACATGACGACTATGAGAATTCTCTAAATAAACTTATTAAGCCTAGTATTACGAATAAAATAGTTTCTGAAAATGACTGAATGTTATAGCTAAAATAGTTATCTAAGGCATATTTTGAAGTATTATTTTTGTAATTAAACAGTATTATTTTTACCTTATTTATTGAACGCTATTTCTTTTTATTTGTTACTGTTTTTTGTCTTTGTAAATACTTAAACCTGAAGTAAACTCAATTTATAGGAACGATTGATGTGACAATAATTATCACATAAATAAATATTCACAGGGACAATATAAAATGTTAACGAGCTTAGCTTAATATTTCTTTGCTTATTATTATAATGTTTATTTTTCTCAATGTTAAAGTCTAAATAAATATAAAGATCTGATGTTTATGTACCTACTTAATCAGTGTTAGATGTTAATTGCAATTCGATATACGTATTAATAATTAAGATTATTTTGCACTGTTATTCATATACAATGAAGTACTTATTTGTGTTTTATGCAAAAAAATTATATTTAAAATAATGTCAATTCTCAGTCACAATGAAATTGTTGCGTATTTAATATAAAGTACTTTTTTTTGGTAATGGATATTCATTCATATGCAAAACTTGTTATTCATTTATTAAAAAAATCTTAAATTAATCGAGAACAATGTGATATGGCTAAAACAAAGGTATATATGAATATAATAATAAATTAAATGTTTTCCATATGATCTAAAGTTTTACATGTATGTACGTACTTAACAAACTACCTACGTTAATGTAAATACTGGCATAGAATTTCGTGATGTGTTAATTTTTGGATTGCGCTATTAAAAATAAATTTACGTAATCACAAAGCATCTTACATTTTGTTGATTTTATGTTAAATGGGTGAGGTATCCCTGAATATAAAATATATTGTGGTTTAAAATACGAGAGATGTTACAAATTATGCCGATTTCTAGTCCTATACTTTGCCTCACGCAATTAACATACCCGTTCAAATTAAATTAAGGGAAACGCCTATTATAATAGACTTGCACAAAATATCGTACAACATAGTAAAAATATTTTTGTGACAATGTTATGCCATTTGATTATAGTTATTTTATATTTAGATATTTCTAATGCCATGTTACGAATATCAAATAAGTAGGTATTGATATTTAACAGTAATTATTAATGACTACGTAGGTAGGTATTGCTCCTAATGTTTGATTTGGATTTATGACTTAAGATTTTTTACTAATCAGATGTATGTTGACTTACTGTATTATTAGACTACGGTAGAATAAATAGATCACTCGTTTCTGGTATATGTCTACCTGAGGTAGCAACAAACTCAATAGTATCAGTGTAAATGTGTAAGAAACAAAATAAAATGTTAATTTTGTATGAATATGTTTTATTTATATCCTTACTTCCAAGCTATAATAATTAAAACATATCGAAACAAAATTTATAAATATAATTTGAAAACCCATTAGTCGAACAAATTGTCGCATTCAGTAATTACTGGACCTATACTACCTTGAAACCCTATTTAAATGGCTCCCAACGCGTTTGCGACTTTGAGTATGCTTTCGCGATTCCTTAGTATAAATAAGCTTTTTATTAACTTGCAATAATGTATGTATGTATGTATGTACGCTTGTATGTTCGGGTGGAATCTTGCAACTCAATTTTGAAGCAGATATCTTCAACCGATTTTGCAAGCAAATGTACACAGCGTGATAATACAATATTATAATGACATGGAGCTGATCCGATGCTGGAGCTTTAAAGTGGCCATAGGAACTCTGTAAAGAAACGTCGCAACATCATCGAGTTTGGACTCGTTTAATTCGTCTCGAGGCATTCCAGTAAAAGCTTGTTTTTAAAAATTTATTTAATAAACTAGCTGTTGCCCGCGGCTCCGCCCGCGTGTATGTCGGTTATCGCGGCAAACAGTAACCTATGTGTTAATCTGATGTATCTTCTATACTTATAAAATAACATGTCCTGACTGACTGATTCATCATCGCCGAGCGGAAACTATTAAACTTGGGAATACAAAATTTGGTGAGTATGATCGTTTCATTAAGTAGATACCCATTAAGGAAGGAATTTTGGAATTTCTACCCCCAAGGGGGTGAAATAGGGGTTGAAAGTTTGTATGGAAGTCCGTCATTTTTTAAGTTAGAAACATGAAACTTTATTTTTGGGCTACTGATTAAAAATGAGTAAACACGTATTTAAGCGTTTCTGATAGATAGAGCGGATATTCTACTCCTTAAGGGTGAAATAGGGGTTGACGTTTTGTATGTAGGTTAGTCTGGAAGTCCGTCATTTTTGAAGTTAAAAACATGAAAGTTTATTTAAGTTTATTTTAAAGAAGGCTATTTAAGAAATATGAAACTGGTGGTTATGTCGGACTCGAACCGACTAAAAACCGCACACCGTCTCGGGTTCTAGAAACCAGGAAACCAGAGCGCCCTCAAAAGGAAATCCCATAAATGATATTTCTACCCCTAAGGGGTGAATTAGGTGTTGAAATGTCGTAAGTAGATTAGTTTGGAAGTCAGTCATTTTTAATTTAGTAGCCTGAAACTTTGTCCTTAGGCTTTTAAGTACAAATAAATTAATACCTATATCACCATTTATGGGAATTCTATTTCTAAAGGGGTAAAAATAAGGGTCGAACGTTAGTATGAAATCCTTTTTAATGGGCTATTGATTAAAAATAAATAAAAAGGTACGTTTAAAAACATGAATAAATTATTCATACATAAGTACTTACACAGTTTTAATTAAATATATTGTAAATAATCAACTTCCACGCGAGCAAAGCTGCGGGCAACAGCTAGTAAGCTTTATTACTATAAAGTTTCATCCAATTCCGTCCAGTGCTTTTTGCGTGATGAAGTAACAAACATACACCATCACAAACATTCGCTTTTATAAATTAGTGTGATGTGATAAAATCGAATACGAAAAACAATGTTAAATTTATCACTACAGTTAAATGAAAAATTAGACATAACGAATGAAGCTTATTTTCAAAGCGTAAATAAAACTAAATTAATTAAGTATCTACAACTAATTCAAGGAAAAAAATGGAAGGTATCTACAACTTACTACAAGAAATTAAAACACCAACAAATAAGGCTAAGTAATTAAATATTTGCAACGAAAAACATCTGCTTACCTATGCCTCTACCAATAACCTAACAAAATCCTATAAAAAAGTAAATTATAGGTACCTAGGTACCTATGCTATAACCTTACAAAATTCTAAAAATACCGAGAAAACCAATTAGTATCTACAAAAGACTATTTGCTAATTATTTAGGTACAACAAAAATCGCCTGCTTATACCTATGCTATAACCTGACAAAATCCTAAAAAAAAACTTCGTTTAAAAAAACTGACTTCAAAAACTAAAAAGTATCAGTTAACTTAATTTGCATGTGCTACATAGGTTTGAAGTCAGTGCCAAGCCAAATGTAATAATAGGTATCACACTCGCTACATTTCGAGACGAACGTCAACGACGTCACCGACGCTTCAGTTGTTTTGTTCTACGCGAAGAGCAGCTATCCCGCTCAAGGTCACGCGCGGCGAGTGCGGTACCTACTATTACATTTTGGCTTGGCACCGACTATGAATAGGTAGCACATACAAATTAAGTTATTTGATACTTTTTAGTTTTTTCGGTTCGGTTTTTTTAAACGAAGTTTTTTTTATTTTTCACTTTTTAGTCTTTCTCAAGTCTCTCGTCATCATTTCACCTAAATAACTTGAAAGAATACGATTAAAGGTAACATACATGCTGTATAAAATCGAAAGGACTTCAGGTATTTTTTTGTAATAAAATCTCAAATGGACTATCTTCTATAGGTTACTATAATTCAAGTGATTTGAGGTAAACTGACTATCTGAGGTTAACTCTGATATCGTTAAGACCCGTTTTATATATTATGAAATTTAATGATGTCTACAGAATATGAAGGCATGCAGACAATTGCTTTAACTTCATTGCAGGCGCTTACATAAATTTGAGGGTTTCCTTCGATTTCCTTAGGATCCCATCATCAGATCCTGATATGGTGGCCATGGGACCACATGGGGAGCATACCCTTTCGAATACAAAAAGAATTTCCAAAATCGGTTCACAAATTGACGGAATAATCCGTGTACATACATAAAAAAAATATACCGATGAAATTGAGAACCTCATCCTTTTGGCAGTCGGTTAAAAAAAATATACCGATGAAATTGAGAACCTCCTCCTTTTGGAAGTCGGTTAAAAATACAGAAGAAATATTATAATACCAAGTAATATTTATAGAAGGTAGAACAAAAATCAAGTAAATAGTTCCAAAAATAACTTTTTATCCGAATTTACATTCAAGAACTACTACTGAGTTTTTAAGTCGATTTGGGTGCGTGTGTCGCGTAGGGAGCCGACCACGAAGCAAATACAAAGAGGAGATGGCATAAGCGCATAGGTCCCGTGACAAAATACAGGTCCCGACGTCATCGCAGTTATCGCGACTTACAAATTAGACTGTCAACGTCAATGTTCTAGAACTTTATCGAAAAATTGCAATCCTTGAATATTCTCGGTACAATTAAGTAAAAGATGAAGTGTTGTATTTTATCTTGTACAAATAACTTGGATAGACGTTCTGGTGCCATGAATGGCATAATATTTCATTTGTAAGTAATTTTATACTTAATTTCTTAAAATAGTTCTAGAATAATCTCTCAGTGAGTCGTTGAAATATAGTTAAATCTATTCGCCACTAGATGGAAAAACTTTGTGTGATGGGAAATAAAAATACAAAGGTTCGTAGAGCTGAGTATTTATAAAGTAAATCATAAAAAAATATTGAAATATGTTCTGCATTCTTGCCTAAAGAATTTTTAATCGAAAAAGTATTATTTTTTGTATTTTTTGTAATCATTTTGTGAACACTGACGTCTATCGTCAACTAGGAAAACAAACATCAACAGAACAAAGAGACAGGGTCGTAATTAGAATTATTTGTTTTTATCTATATTCAAATTATATCTATATTAATCTAGAATTTAAAGTACTTGAAAATGAAACAAATTTTACTTATACTGATTATTTGATAGGTTTTCTAATTAACTAAAATTCTATCCCAGGAATCCCAGGAAAATTAAACTTTCTCGGAACCCACAACGAAATTAATCAAACGAAAACTGAAGAATTTGAAAATATAATAAATGAAAAACTAATTTGTAGAAACATTTTTTTTTGTATTATACTCCTACTTGTATGTTATTGTTCTCTTTATTGTATGTGTTTGTTGTTGTACTATATTTCTTTGTTTTTGTTCTCTCTCTTTAATATATATGTTACCGTCAGATTGTCAAAACCGTTAGATTGTAATCTATCTCGCGAGATTGTAAAATGGTATCTACGAATCGCAAGTCGCGCGCTGATTGGTTGAACAGCATATGTCCCCGCGCCGCCATATTTGTTTGTTAATTTGTCTTTAATGCCAAATGTAAAGTATTTTGTGATTGTAAATTGATTTCATGTTGAAAATACCTCACAGCTTTAGGATTAGTTATATAAAGTTGCTGAAGTTGCTGTTGGCAGAAAAAATAATTTGTGATTAATCAAATAAATAATAACCTAAACTATCTCTATGGGCATTGATTGGCCTACTATAAAACCGAACAATCAGGGAAAGTTGACAATTTGACGCGCGTAAGTAGTATATCACAGTTGACAATCTATCGATAGTTGGCAATCTCGCTAGGTAGATTATAATCTAACGATTTTTATAATCTTACGGTGACATATTTAAATAAGTAATAAATCAAATACATCACCAACGTTACGGGGAAGATATAAAGAACACACAAACTTTCACTTTTATACTATACTAGCTGACCCACGCAAATTCGTTTACGTCTCCTATTTCCCGTAGCGTAATAATTTTCCCCCGTTTTCGCAACATTCTTCATTGGTGCTCCACTCCTATTAGTCTAAGCGTGATGATAAATAGCCTATAGCCTTGCTCGATAAATGGGCTATCTAACACTGAAACTTTTTTTTTTTTTTTTAATGTTACACATTTTTTATTTCAAATCGGACCAGTAGTTCCTGAGATTAGCGCGTTCAAACAAACAAACTCAGCAGCTTCATATATTAGTATAGAATATATTAGTATAGATGTTATGTACGATGTTTCTTACTAATAATATTTTTGCGATACATGCATCAAAATGATTTACAAAATTGACTTTAAAAAAATAACTACCTGATAAGAAAATTCTGAGTACGTCCCTGTATGTCCCTTACATCGTACGCTTTAGTGTCAAATAGCTAAACTACATAGCAACATCAACATGTAACGATGCAAGTAGTTTTGCTATTTATTGGTAGATGGCAAAGGGCAAAGTAACCCCCCCTCACCCCCGCAAATTGTCACGCATTGTTTCATACAAAAATTTCATTAGGGCATCTCCTCTTTGTATTTGCTTCGTGGAGCCGACCTACCGCGCGGGTACTGCTTTTTAAACAATTTGGACGTGTTATCATAATTATAAATGACCATTTAACGTTTATGGCATTCTAGTTTTTGGTTCAGTATCAATAAGAGCATCCTCCCAAAAAATCTTAATTTCTTTAATGTACAGAATTGATCTTATACACTTTTCTTATGCGTTTAAAAGTAATCATATTACGTACCTATTGTAAAGTTAGTTACTTGATTCCAAAAGATGTCGCTGTTTTGAGCACAGAAACAATTTTCAAGAAAATGTAATTGCTTCAGTATCGATTAGAGAGCCCTCCCAAAAAATCACCTAAATTTCTTTAATGTACAGAACTGAACTGTTACATTTTTATTATACGTTAAAAAGAGTAATCATATTACGTACCTATTGTAAAGTTAGTTACTTGATTCCAAAAGATGTCGCTGTTTTAAGCAAAGAAATTTTTCAAGAAAATTTAAAACAACCCTTTCTATGGAAAGAGAGAACATAAAACAAATACCTACCTATCAAATACTAACTATATACCACATTAATCACAATGCTTGTGCATAAAACATTCCCACGATTATTTTGAATATTTAAGTCATGCGGGCACAACCAAACACACAGATTCGACGTCTACAGAGAGATATAGATATTCTTTTTCCTATGGATAGAGAGGTTGCGATAAATCAAATACTTAATGCTACACCGAATTATACGTAATACGTTCTACGATTATTCCACCATATATTAATTAATGAAAGTGTTATTAATTACGCATGGCTGGCAATAGATGTCACTACATGTTGTTTTGCGTAATGATAAATTCTTTATAATTTTTTTTTCCAATAGATAGAGAGATTGTGATAAATTAAATACTTTATGCTACAATCTTCAGAGTATCTCCTTTCTAACAAAAAAAGAATTATTGCAATCGGACTACTTGTTAATGAATTACAATTAATTACACATTTTGACTTTCATCTCCCCTCCCAAGGAAACCGTCCGGAATTTCGGAATAAAAAGTATCCTATGTCCTACCTCGGAGTATGAACTCAAATCATGCCAAGTTTCATTTGAATCCATTCAGTAGTTTCGGCGTGATGCGCGGTAAAGATACAGACAGACAGACAGACAGACAAAAATGAAAAAAAAAATAGTTTTCGTTTCAGTATCGATAACAGAGTGCCCTCCAAAAAAATTTTCAAAATATCTTTAATGTACAGAATTTGGCTTGTTACATTTTTATTATAAGTATAGATAATTTTTAAAAAATCTAGACAAGTTCTCACATGTACAAAGTTTAAGTTTATAGATGTAATATCTCTCGAGTCAGAACAATCGCCTGTAGTTACGTTACCAGGCGGTTGGTGGAATCATTAGTGAGTTTTGTGACAAAACGAAATGCCATATTGGTTCTACTCGGTTCGGGTGCGACATACTACTTTACATACGGTTCTGGTGAAGTAGTAGCTTCTATACACGTTAATTAAAGGTAGTTAAAATATATATGACCATTGCACGTGGTGTAGGTTAAAAAAGCAAGATAGGTGAACCAGGCGCGGTTCCAGGGGGGGGGTTACAGGGGACGTGACCCCCCCCCCAAAATCTGCTACTAGAACCTGATTTTCTTATTCTTATCAATTTCCATAATTGTTCAATCGAGATAAGAAATCAAAGGATAGGAACTCTTTGAGAGAGTTATCTCTGGCCGTATCAGCGAGCACCTGTCGCGAGTGGGCCCTGATCTATCGGACTGCCAATTTGGATTCCAACGGGGACGCTCGACAGTGGACGCTAATATATAGATGTGGACGCTAATATATAGATGTGTTCGCTCCCTGTCGGGGTCGGCAGTCCGATCGGGGTGGTGGTGTTGGTAGTTAGCCTTGATATCGTTAATGCTTTCGGCACCCTTCAATGGGGCGCGATTAGGGAGGCCCTTGAATATCACGAGGTGTCGACTTACCTGCGTGCAGTCATACAGGTCTATCAGCGCGACAGGACAGTGAAGTTTGTCGATCGGAACGGAGTGCAAAATTGAAGGGAGGTGTGTTGTGGGGTTCCCTAGGGCTCTGTATTGGGCCCATTGTTACGAATCCTCGTATACGATGCGGGCCTTCGCACTAGTCTGACTTCGGGCATCAGTGTCGCCTCCTATGCAGACGATACCCTAATACTGGCTAGAGGGTCACGCTACGGGGAGGTGCTTCTGCTCGCAAGGGGTGGCTTGTGTCGTGGATAAGATTCATGAGCTGGGCCTAAGGGTGGCGCCTCAGAAAACTGAGGCAATATGGTTCCAGGGCCTACGTAAGCGCCAGGAACCACCCAGCTTATACCTCCGGGTGGATGACACCGAAGTCCCAGTGGGTCAGTACAAGAAGTACCTCATCATGGACAATCGGTAGAGCTTTGAAAAGCATTTCGGGTGACTAGTCCCCAATACGAGGAGTAGCAGGGGTGCCACATTGTCTGCTGCCCAATCTCGGGGGACCGCGGGAAGAAGTTCGCTGCCTCTTTGTGCTTGGGCGTGCGTATGGGCGTCGTGCGATCTATGGTCCTCTATGGGGCACCGGCGGGATCTTCCCGCTGTAATGCTCAACTCGGGAGTCCGCAGCGGTTGATATGGATATGATACGGATCGTACGAGGCCACCGTACGAGGCGGCGACGATCCTGGCACGTTATCCACCCTTCGACATTCTAGTCGACATGAACACAATGGTCTGCGACGAAATTCGATCTGTCGGTCGGAATGACGAAGAGATAGCGCCGTATCATGAGCCCGGAACGCATCGTCAGAACACACATAAGCAAGCCCTACGAGCTTGGTGGGCACTGTCGGAGCCTTTCTGCCGAGCTTCGAAGCTTGCATAGAGAGAACAAACTTATCACCTACCGATTCACTTAGATGCTCACCGGGCACGGTTGCTACGGTGACTTCGCCCGGTCGGACAGATCGGACGAAACCTTTCACCACCAGCATTGATCGCGGCAATGCTGGCGAGTAGTGTGAAGACGTTATGCTCCAGAAGGAGTCCGAAGAGCGGGATCGGGAAATGGCCGAACTCGCTCGAAAGAGGCGACGAAGGATGCGCGATAAAGGCCGCTTGCTCCCCAATCGTCGGTTAAGGGTCGTTGTGGCCACATGCAGGGGAGATGTGGCCGCTGGAAACGACCCGACACCTCGGTGCGGCCGGGGCTGTCGTCTCAGGTGGGTCGGTGTTCCAACTCTCTTACTGTGTAGAGCGGTGAGAGGTACGACAGCGACATGTCCCGGGTTGGAATCCCGGATGGTTACCCCGGGATGTACCTCAATGATGGGGTAAGGCAGGGGGAACTCCAGAAGCCGCTGATGCGTTCCTGGAGCTCCTCTTGACTGCAGGTGTAGGCCGCCGCCGGGGTTTAGTGGTTAGACCGATTTTTCGGGAGTTCCATACACGCCCTTCGTCCCCCAACGGAGCTAGATCCTCTAAATATTCATCCAGAGATTGTCACAGATGTCTCATATATTATGATCCCAATAGATTTACCAATAAAAACAAAAGATATCCATTGTTTTTAATGTGTGAAATAAAATTGTGTATTGTGCAATAAAGTCTAATTTACTCGACTTATTTGATTAGTGACCCCCCCCCAAAACTTCAGGCTGGAACCGCGCCTGAGGTGAACGGGAGAGAGAGAACTAATACTCTAGCTGTACTGTATTGTAAATGGTGGTCCACGTTCTTGAGTGTTGTATTAAGACTACCCTGCGAACAGTAGCTATGGAAAGTAGATAGGTATATATTGGCTCTTCGTATCTTACTTTTTATTTTCTGAAATGCAATTCATCGTAAAATTATAAATGAAAACTGAAAAATAACTTTCGACTTTGGCCTAGTGGTTTGGCGGTCACCACGCCGTTTTCCACTTCGCCAAGTGTCGTGGGTTCAAATCCCACATAGGACAACACTTTGTGTCATCCACAAATTGTTGTTCTGAGTCTGAGTGTTCTTTGTGTCCGTTTCATGTATGTTTGTAAAGTCCCCCGCGACACAGGATTTATTCCTAGTGCGGGAGTTGTCTTTAAAAAAAACCTTACCGGTTACTTTTAGGTTTTTATGCTAATAGTATTCTAAACGCAGAGGGGTTTTGTTTAGAACTATACCTAAACTTACGCAGCACAATACGCTTTGAAACGCTCACGCTCCCAATAAAAGTAGTACCACCTCCCGTAGTCACCACCTACGAGGGTTACTTTTTCCATGTGTAAACTGTAGATGTTTATCAAGGAATTCCTTTTTAGGTTACCCAGGGTAACTTACCCCGTACCCAAGACGGGATACGTCTTATTTCGATTTGAGTCCGACATTACCACCCATCGACTGGGGTCTGATTATTAGGACTGTTAGAACCAACATTTTTTCAACACAGAATATCTTTGTAAATAGATCTCTTTGTACTCTTGATTGGATATTGTTACGAGGAAAGAATATTCGCGAACAATGCTTGAGACGTACATACACAGATAGTTCTCGTCGATCTCCTGAGGCACGAAATAATGAACCTTACCTCATTAAACATAGCGTCGAATATCGATTGATTGTTTTTTTAGTGATCTCGCGGGCGCGTCCTTGGTACGGTGAATGAATCCGTATGTGCGAGTCGTTTCTAGAATGTAATAATAAAAATAATATGGGTATAAATACAACGTCTCGCGGGCCGCAGTTCAGTTCAGTTTGAGCTACAGTGCGAGTAATATTGAAGTGTTAACAGTGATTAACCTAGCGACCTCGGCGACAATTAAGGATTGTTATTACAAGTAATTTTGTGATTTTAATTGTGTTTTTAATGAAGTCTCTTTTACACGTCAGAAGGTTTATTTTTCAAATCCATCGAGTACCATAGAGTCTTTAAAATGATTGGTGCAAATTTTTGGTTCATTATTTCGACAGTACAGTTCATGGTGATATTTTGGTCACCCTACAGCCAAGTCAGCGGACGTTGAGGCGAAGCGACGGGATCTTGTCGCTGAGCTTGACCTGGTTCTAAGCCGCATCTCTCAATGGGGCAGTGAGAATCTGGTCGAGCCCCAAGAAAACATAGGTGTCAACATGCGTGAGTACATCGAGAGCGTCATTAAAGCGGCCTCACGGAAGTTAGGTGTACTTTACAGGGTGAGACGGTTCTTCTCGCCCGGGCATCTGTGTCTTCTTTACAAGACCCAGGTTCGCTCGTGCGTGGATTACTGTTCTCATCTATGCGATGGTACCGCACAGTACGCTCTCGATCGGTTGCAGCGGCGAGCAGTCCGCATCATCGGTAGTCCCGAAGCCACCGAGTCCCTAGAACCTCTGAAGCTGCAAAGAGATATCGCCTCTATGGACTGCTAGGCGATAGAGGACTGCCTCTATCGCCTGTATCATGGGGAGTGTTCTGAAGAGCTCTTCCAACTGGTCCCCCCTTCTCCTTTCCTATACCGGACAACACGTGCCGGCCTTCGCAGTCGCCCTTTTAGAGATGGAAGTCATACGCTCTCGAACGCAACGTTACGGTTCTTCCTTCTTGTGTCGAGCGATCAAAACATGGAACTCACTACAACCACACGTGTTCCCTTCCCATTATTATCCCGGGTCCTTTAAGCGGGGCGTGAAAAAGCATCTCACTAGGCCGCCATAGTGTGGGTCACTATGCTGCTCTGTTCACGTTCGCATTGAGGATAGTCACCACCATTTTTGGATTCTACTTATGCTTTCCATCAGGCAGAGTAGAGTCATTTTAGTAGCTTGAAAATAAAAAAAATAAAAAATATAAAATAAATTTATGAGGATGCACCTGATGATATTCTATCAATTCCGTAGGTAAGCTACTGATTTTCTATTTGTTTATCGAAATTTTAGATGAAGATAAATAATGGTAGGAACATACCGTTCTTACCACAGACGTGACGCGCGTATGCATTTATAAAGAACTAGCTGACCCACGCAACCTCGTTTGCGTCCAAACTACCATCCCCCGTTTTAAACCCAAAAGGGGGTTGATTTATAAAGATACATCATTAGTACACCTCCACACCATCTATAGAGCATACATTTCAAATTTGAAGTCTCTTACTTCAGAAACATAGGACTTTCATACAAACGTCCAACCCCCGTTTTACCCCCTTAGGGGTGGAGTTTCGTAAAATCCGTTATTAGCGGATGTCTACACCCTATAAGGAACCTACCTGCTAAATTTCAAGTTTGTAGGTGTTATAGTTTCTGAGATTTCGTGATTAAACCGCAAAAATGAACGCAAAAAAGCACTTGAAAATCGTACAGAAGTGGAATGTCAAATGGCGAATAAATCAAATAATAAATAAATACATCTGACAAACAACACCATGTAGCCACAAACTAAGCAGAGCTTGTACAATGAAAGCTAGGTTGACTGTGAGAATACTTATATAGGTACCAACTTTTTAATGTAAACAATTTCTTATTAAACATAGAAAACACCCAAGCTCCGAAACAAATCGTCATGAAACGATCATACAAACATTTCATCCTATTCGAGACCTCAAGCACAGCAGTCGCATTACCACTAGCGACAGAGGCAATTGATTAGTATGCAAGTTTTGCGAAGTGGAACGACAATTTTACAAAATGCTGAGTCTACCTTAGAGCAAATATACTTGCAGGGGCAGCCGAACGGGCGGAAAGCGTGATCGGAATAGAGGGAGAGACTGAGTTTGGGTAGTGTCTGTCTCTCTCAAGCAAGCTTCTGATTGGTTGGTGTATTTCCCGCCAAATCAGCTCAAATCAGTCATGCAAATTGGTATGTGCGTCCACGGCGTCCACCAATCAGAAGCTTGCGTGAATGTCAAAAGATGTCAAAACCTTTGATTTTTGATTTTCTTGCAGTCAGATGACATTTGACAGTGACAGTCGCATCACTCGTCTTTTCCATCAATATCTGTCAAATGACGGAATGGGACAATATCGACAATCGGCTTGGTGATTCATTCTTTCATACAAACAGTAAATAATTTGTGTTAGTCATTCGTAATTGCTTGTGTGATATTAGTTATTGTTAAATAATTATAATCACCATGTTTTCTACTAATCCTAACTACACTAAGCTCAAAACCCACTTGAGACTGTCCATAAATCGGCTCAAGTTACTGGAAAAGAAAAAAACTGAACTGGCACAGAAAGCAAGGAAGGAAATTGCTGAATATATTGCTGCGGGAAAAAGTGAGAGAGCAAAAATAAGAGTGGAACATATTATCAGGTTAGTGCAATATAAATTCCTTATATCTAATGACGAAATTCATTTGGGCGCAAAATCAACCTTGAGATGGTATCTGATCGTTCCTGTACGGTATATACCGTTTTAAATTACGTCATGGATAAACTAGGACTTATGAATGTGCTTCTTTTACATTAACAAGGTTGTCTTCGTTGTGATTTATTGAGATTTGCAATCTTAATTTACGCAATACAATTTTTAACTAACTGACCGCTATAATTTCGTCTGTTTACTGTTTTTGCCGTATCTTGGCACAAATGAGCCGAGTTATGTATTACTTTGGTCTCCGTCTCTGAACTGGTGGCTCTTGAGCTGCAGTGGTAGCTACTTACCATCAGGAGATCTTCTGTATTATTAAATATTTCAGAAATCATTTCGCGCATGCTATTCATATTCAATGCAAAGCGATAAGTATTCTATTGATAGTGATATAGTGTACTCATCTGGAAAAAATTTGAATACTTTACTGGGTTGCTAAGTTTTTTCACTTTCCTTGTTATTTTTTCAACACCTGTTTTTGATTTTAGTAAAACTTGTTACTTTACCTTTTAATTGTATTAATAATTAAATTTAAAATAATATGTTGTTTTCATTGAATAAATAACTGACCATTAAAGTAACAAAAAAGACAAGGAAGTAAAAAAAAACAATTTAAGTAAATTAAAAAAAAATGATTATTATGTTTTTTTGTTTAAATCATGATTTTTAGACACCTTGCAGTACAGTGTACAGCAGAGGACTACTAAAGACTGTTTGTTGATGATGATAAAGAGATTATGATGTTTTTGTGTGATGTGCTAAATAAATACCTACTAATGATTACAGGGAGGATTACATGGTAGAAGCTATGGAAATAGTGGAGATGTACTGTGATCTGGTGTTGGCCAGGTTTGGACTGGTCACACAAATGAAAGAGCTTGATGAAGGTCTAGCTGAAGCTATATCTACCCTTATATGGGTTGCACCCAGAATGCACACAGATGTACAAGTAAGTTTTAGATGTCAGACACTTATTTTTAAACTACAATTTTTACACAGCAACAATATAATAAAAATGTTTTATAATCTTATTGATCTGATTTCTCAATATAATACCTACTTATGGTCTCTTCAATTTTTTATAAGTGTGCACCACTCAACTCTCAACTATGTATGTATAATATACACTCAACTTCACAACATCAAGGAAGTCTTATTCTTAATTGTTCATTAAAGATTTTACCAATTCATATATTCTAGAAATTCACATTATCTCATGATCTTACAGTTTCTTTTAAAATTTATAGGAGCTGAAAGTCATATCAGACTTGTTGACAGCCAAGTACGGCAAGATTTACGCAGATGCCTGTAGAAATGAAGATGTAAATACAATAAGCGACAAGTTGAAGCATAAAATGTCAGTACATAGCCCACCTAAGATACTAGTTGAAAAGTACTTGATAGAGATAGCAAAGAATTATAATGTTGAATATACTCCTGATGAACAAGTCATGAGAGAGGCGGAAGGTATGTATATTATTATGGTGATATTTATGAGCAGCAAACTTGATTTTTCATACCACTGCAGTGATTGGAGTAATGTACTGCAGTATGTAGAATGTAGTCTAGTGGGTTGTACAGTGACACCCTGTTCACTGTACAACCCACTAGACTTGTCGTGTTTCGTGTCCGAATATTAATCGGAGGTTCTAGTGGCAAAAATCATGTCGGATCTCGCTCGCCTATAAGTAAGGATGGCGCTGTTCACATTTGTCGTGTGTCGTGCGTCGCGCCGACACTGCCGCGTCCCCCGCTACCCTTTGTTCCGTCCGTGCGTACGTCGCTGCGATCGCAAACACACGCATCGCGCACACACACAGCAGAGTTGTTCTATTTTTATTGTAGGTACAGTTTGTGAACGACAACTGATTATTAACCGTAGTGTGAACACAGACGCCGACACCCGATTAATATTCGGGCACGACACATGACAGTTGGGAACGAGCTTTGAAGGGTTGTAAATACAGTCCCATCGTGATGTTCATATTTACATGCCAGTTATGATTTATATAATGTCACATATATGTAGATACACTGAAAGATTTATTTTTATTGTAATATGTGTGTGTATTGAAACATCTTGTATGTTAAATCTAGTCCCAAATTAATTATATTTTATTATACATAGAAAATACCCATACTCTGAAACAAATATTTGCAGAACATACAAATTTTTGATCCAACCTGAGAATCGAACCTGAAACCTTAAGCACAGCAGTCACATACGCCACCGAGGCAGTCAATTATTATGACGATTGTGTATAGTTGTCCAACCATTTATCAATCATATTTTTTTATTTTATTTTTTATTTTATTAACACTTCCTGCATTACATATACATGAGGCGGACTTAATGCCGAATGGCATTTTCTGCCAGTCAACCTTAGGATGGTTTAGAAAGTGGCATGGCAGGTGCATGTGCACCTTTCATGTGCAATGTTCTTTAACATGCTATACTTTATGAGTAGCAACTCAGAATACTGGATAATATTTAAAACACAAAGTATAACAGTGTACAACATAACATAATAGAAGCCCTTTTTTCTTTTGCAGCTGTTGGTCAAGATGCATTGTTGATCGACATCAATGGTCCCCCAATGCCACCAGGCTTTATTGGTTACCCGCAGCCACCACAGATGCCACAGATGCCTAACATGCCATCTCCCCCCAATGTTCAACCATTCAGCTATCCCAATGTAAGTATTCTACTAGTACAAGAGTTTGAAGTATACTCTTAATATAAGCATACATGAGCAACATAAAAACGAATTAAGGTTATGGTGAGATCTGAATAAACCTATGCTTTGTTATGAAGAGTTCCCAATCAGGAAAACACATTCATTTTACTCTTATTTATTTGACTAAAGTGATATCACTTCATCACATCTTTAACAGCCCATTGCTGTACATACGCCTGTCTTTAAAAAGGTTTTGGCTTACCATACCACGCTGTCCAAAGAGATTGGTATATGAATGTGTCAAGTTTTCCTTCCCCATGTAATCAAATTTTTTTTTTTTTTTTATAAATATTTTGGACATCTTACACACAACGCTATCTAGTCCCAAGCTAAGCAGAACTTGTGTTATGGGTATTTAGACAACTGATATAAATACATTTATACTTTTTTTTTTTGTAAATACATACATTTTATACATAGAAATCACCCAAACCTACCTTTACCGTGGGAGAGCCACGCTTCGGCATGAATGGGCTGGCTCGACCGGAGTGATACCACGGCCTCACAGAAAACCGGTGTGAAATAGCGCTTGCGCTGTGTTTCACCGAATGAGCGATGATACCAGAGGCCCATACCCCAACCCCTACCCACATCCCCCAAAGGTCGGCAACGCACTTGTGATGCCTCTGGTGTTGCGGGTGTCTATGGGCGGCGTTAATCGCTTACCATCAGGTGATACGTCTGCTCGTTTGCCACCTATATCGGGATCGACTAAAGTCGCCTCGGTGGCATAGTGGTAGCGTATGCGACTGCTGTGCTTGAGGTCTCGGGTTCGATTCGCGGGTCGGACCAAATGTTTGTATGATCTGCAAATATTTATTACGGAGTTTGCGTGTTTTCTATGTATAATATGTATTTATTTACAAAAAAAAGTATATATGTATTTATATCACTTGTCTAGTACCCATAACACAAAAGCTGCTTAGCTTGGGCTTGGGACTAGATGTCGTTGTGTGTTAGATGTCCAAAATATTATATTAATTAAAGTGATATGATACACTTTTATTATTTTTTAATAATATGAAAGTATACTTTGACGAATTCTGTCTAAACGAGCTAGTGGTACTGTAGTGAAATATTAATATCTTAATTTCAAAAATAATTTTCATAATTTGTTTGTTTTAATTAATTCATTCGTTTATTATTTAAGCAACCATCTGGTGGTAAAGTAGGAGGCTTTGTGGCTACCCCTCCACCGAATTTTGGCGGACCCAGCCAACCACCTATGGGATACCATCTACCTCCCGGAGTCGATTCCAAGAATCTGAGCAACAGCTTCTTACAGGTGAGACACTTAAAATGTTGAAGCACAACATATATAGATAGAAAACTCTTTATTGTACAGAAACACAAAGATACATTTACAGTTTGTAAAATTACAATAGAAAACAAAACAAAAGGAAGTTGTACAAATGGCGGCCTTATCGTGGACTGCGATCTCTTCCAGGCAACCGCTGGATGGCATAAGGGATAAAATATACAGGAAAGGAGGGAGTTGCGAATTATAGTCAGGGTCATCCACAGTAATTTATGCGAATTACAAACTCATAACAGAAGGAAGACAAAATAATAATAGGAAAACAAATAGAATTAAAATAAAAACAAAAACACAGTGAACACATACACTATCAGATATACACATATATACACTCCATAGCGGACATCACGGTTCTCATCACATCACATTTCGGAAATGTTCCTTAATTATTTTTTTTAAATTGCCAATAGGGAATATGCATGTCTTTTTTTTATTTCTTAATCTGATCATATAAGTCTCCTTAGCATAGAAAAAAATATAAATAGGTTTCAAAATAGTCAAACTAATTTACAAAGTGAAATTTAAAACACCGACTAAATTTGAGCTATTCAAACGCCGCCATTTTTCGCGCGCTATTGACATAACATATGACGTCATTGTCATTTCGTGTTTGTTTACAATTGAGTGTTTCAGTTATTTTATACCTATTTACAGTTTTGATTGCTATAAAAATCATGAAAGAAGTTATTTTTTCTTACAAACACAACTTACACAGTAGGAATTTCGACGCCCATAATTTCGATAATGTAACTATCGACGTCACATTTCGTTTCGACCAATAGGACGCGTTTTGCAGGTTTGAATTTCCCTCCCTTAATTTTCACTTTTTATTTAATATTTTCTGGGTTTAAATAATCACTAAATAAAGAAATACCATTTATGTATATTGTAAAGACAATAAAGAATCTAGAAAAAAATGTTTGAGACAAATACAAAATTTATGCATATTCCCTATTGTTTGTGCTCGTCTGATGCACATATTTGTGTGCACATGCATATTTAATTTCTTATTGCTTACATATACATTTTTTTTGTCTTTTTAAGTTTACCTAAATAATAATTTATTTTCTCTTGACATTTTAATGGAGTGTTGTTTTTTTTATCATTTTTTTTGTAGACTGTGCCATATCTAGTTTATTCCTGCTCTATGCATCTTGAAAATGGAAAATTTAAAGTTTTCATTTTTCATATTTCGCCAGAGATAGTCTTGACGTTCACTTTGATCGAAATCTAGAGACCTTCTAGAAAATAACATTCCATTAAAAATAACCTAAATATATGAAGTTCAATTTTGCATGATGTTTGTATGTGAGCTTGAATTGTTATGTAAATTCCTTTCCACAGGAGGAAATGAGCAATCTGCCCCCTGCTTATGACAGCATCCACCACGATTTGGTATTTATTTAAGCTTTATTTTACTTTTAAAGTTTTGTGCCTTTCTATTATTAGTAAGCTTCTTATGGTCCTCTAAAGAATGACAGCACAGTTTGCATGCAAACTAAGCACGTGTAGCAATTAAACAAAGCATTATTATAATCTGGTTGTAAACAATTTTGCTCAATTATGTTCATTGTTCAGTGATACTAACAGTTTTGTTGAAAAATATCAAGTTTGTAATCCTCACTAACTTAACAGATATAGGTTTTTTTTTATATTTGGCCTGCCAAAATGACTACTCGGCCTGATTGAAAGCATAAGCAGAATCCAAGAGTGGTGGTCACCATACTGCGAATGCAGGAATGCAGCATGGTGACCCACACCATGGCGGGCTAGAGATGCTTCTGCATCACTGGGCCTCCGGTCTCGCACTCACCAACGAAACACGACAGCAGTACTGCTGTAATTTTACGTTGATTTTCTGTGCGAGGGTAGTACCGCCCCGGTCGAGCCGGCCCAACCGTGCTGAAATCAGCGTGGCTCTACTACCTTGTTTTTTGTTTGTTATCAAAAATAGGTTTCTTTTAAGCTTTATTTTTCTTTGCAGTGCTATAGTCCATTCTATTCCCTTAGTAAGCTCTTACGACACCCACAGGATGAATAAGGGTGGTGACACTTCGTATTCTTAATCCCCAATCATACGGAACTAGAATAAATAAATGATAACAAATAAATATTTTCGGACATCTAACACACAATGCGATCCAGTCCCAAGCTAAGCAGAGCTTGTATTATGGGTACTAGACAACTGATATAAATACATAGTATATACTTTTTTTGTAAATACATACATATTATACATAAACACCCAAACTCCGAAACAAATATTTGCAGATCATACTAAGATTTGGTCCGACCCGGGAATCGAACCCGAGACCTCAAGCACAGCAGCCCCTTACGCTACGACCTGCGCCACCGAGGCAGTCATAATGTCACAAGTTTTTAATCCCTCTCTCTAATCTTTACGTCAATATTTGTTTAACTCGACATAAATAAAACACGACAGTCTGATTCATGTGTATGTGTCATAGTAATCAGACGCTGATAAACATACTCATTTATAAATACATACATAATTATAGATAAATTAGGCAGATTGGGCAGATTAGATAAAAAGGTAATTTCTTTATTGTAATTAATGAGTTTAAAAGAGTACCACCTATTTTAATTGAATCTGATCATCTATACATATAATAAAAATGTAACAGGTCCAATTCTGTACATTAAAGATATTTTGAAAAAAATTGTTGGAGGGCTCTCAATATTCGATACTGAAGCCAAAACTGTTTTTTTTTCATTTTTGTCTGTCTGTCTGTATCTTGGCCGCGCATCACGCCGAAACTACTGAACGGATTCAAATGAAACTTAGCATGATTTGAGTTCATACTACGAGGTAGGACATAAGATACTTTTTATCCCGAAATTCAGCACGGTTTCTTGGATAGAGGGGATGAAAGTCAAAATATGTACTTAGTTGTAATTCAATAACATATAGTCCGATTTCATTCATTCTTTTTTTGCTAGAAAGAAAAAAAAAGATAGCTGGAAAAGTGTTTTTTTTGTCCGCGACTGTACACTGCCTGTGGGAAGTTGAGACAGATATGTAAATATGGCGGTACGAAGTTCGCCGGGTCAGCTAGTGATAAATAAAATTGTACACTTCTTTCTTTTTTTTACCCATGGGGGTTATTACTGCCTCGTTGGTCTCGCGGTTGACGTGTGCGACTGCTGATCATGAGGTCTCGGGTTCGATTCCCGGGTCGGACCAAATGTTTGTATGTTCTACAAATATTTGTTTCGGAGTTTGGGTGTTTTCTATTTATAAGATGTATGTATTTACAAAAATAATAATAATGTATTTGTATTAGTTGTCTGGTACCCATAACACAATCTCTGCTTAGCTTGGGACTAGATGGCGTTGTGTGTTAGATGTCCAAAAATATTTATTATTATTATTAATTATATGAGACTAATCTAGAAGCATATTATTTTTAAATAAAAAACAATAATTTAAAAAAAAAAAAGAAATACAACCAAATTAAGAACATTCTTCTTTTTTATGTCGGTTCAAAATATAAATAAAATTGCAAAGAGGATTTCCAAAGATTACATGTTCTATCAGTAATACACACATTCAAATAATATGTACTAGATTTATGTTTTTAAATTAGAAACTAAAAACCTCTCAGTAGATAAACTCAGTTTACTAAAATAATCCATTTTTTTTCACATTAACCGATAGAAGTTTCCTCTTTGGCATAAAATAGGGAATATTAATAATAATACCATGTCTGATTCTAAGAAAAAATACACAATATTTCATAAAGTAACTTTAAAATTTGACAGCCGGCGCACCTACCGACACCACAGCCTCGCTCCCGAGTCCCGCCACCGACGAACCACTTCCCGGAGCTCCCGGAGCTACCGACAGTACCATCGGACTTGCTCCTACCGTCAGTACCGCACAGTCACAACTCCAACACATCTGCCAACACTCCATCAGCTCCCGGCGGCTCCGATGAAATCGACTTCGATGATCTTAACCGCAGGTTCGAAGAGTTGAAGAAGAAAAAGTAGAAGGCTTTGATGGTTATCAGCTCAACCGTAATGGGCTCAATTAAATAATGCTCTTTGTAAACACGATTCATAATAAGTATGCTTGTGGGAATTGTGAAAGACAGCACCAAAGCTGCATTATTCCATGTAATATACAGCAAATTTTATTTAAAATATAGACATTTAAGTTTAATGTTATTGGTTAACGAAATAGGTTATATTTTTGCAATTTTATAAACAGATTGTTAGAAAACGTTAGACTACCGAGAAATTCCTATTAGATCACTCGCTGTCATTGGTGAGATTTCCATATAATTCACTTGTGTAATAGTTATAATTAATCTAAAGAATGGAATGATTTTACAAATATCATAAACTAGCTGTCCCACGCAACCTCTTTTGCGTCTCCTATTACCCGTAGCGTGACAATTTTCCCCCGTTTTTGAAATATTCTTCATTGGTGCTCCGCTCCTATTGGTCTTAGCATAATGATATATAGCCTTCCTCGATAAATGTACTATCCAACACTGAAATAATTTTTCAAATCGGACCAGCGGTTCCTGAGATTAGCGCGTTCAAACAAACAAACTCTTCAGCTTAATATATATTAGTATAGATTTCTGATAGACAATTCTGCTATAGAAGTTTAAAACTTTTTTATATATCTCCACAATAATAAAATGGATTTTCATCTTACATTAAAAATTAAACGTGGAGCGGCTATTTTATATGAATAATACGTTATAGAAATATGTAAATAAGTTTCTTCTTGTGACGATTGCTTTCCTGGTAATTGAGAAGACAATAGACTAAATCTATAATGTATAACAGAAAAAATATGTCGGACTTGGGGGGCCTTAAAAACGACTCTCCTTTTTTGTTTACTTCATTTAGGTAGTAATTATGAATTTGTTAAAAACTTTTTTTATTATCAATTAATTTTGTTCCTTTAAATTTAAAGTCCCTAAAAATCCTTTCTAAGTCCCTTCAAATCCTATCTTAGTCTAATTTAATCACGCTTTAATCAAATTGTCATTGACTTTCATCCTTTATATACCTACATAATGTTACTACCACGTTCCTAACTTGTGTGGTGGCGGTCTATTTTTTTTTTTTTTTTTTTTTTTTTTTATGGAATAGACCGGCAAACGAGCAGACGTATCGCCTGATGGTAAGCGATTACCGCCGCCCATGGACACCCGCAACACCAGTGGCGTCACAAGTGCGTTACCGGCCTTTGGGGGATGGGGGGGGGAGATAGGGGGAGGGGTTGGGGTATGGGCCTCCGGTATCCTCACTCACTCGGTGAAACACAGCGCAAGCACTATTTCACACCGGTTTTCTGTGAGGCCGTGGTATCACTCCGGTCGAGCCGGCCCATTTATGCCGAAGCGTGGCCTCCCACAATTTCTAACTAAAAACTTCTAACCTCTTGGATTATGAACTTTTTCCAAGTAAGACCTGATCAACACTGTACATATAAATTCCTGTTGGATAAAGTCATAATATATTATAACTATGTGATATTCAAGGAATTAAAAATTATTAATATTAATATATTTTTGGTTACACATGTAACATGTTATATTTTTTTAATCATAATATATTTTTATATTGATGCACGTGTTTGTTAGTATTAAAATTTGTCTAAATTACGTTGCTGTGTTTACAGTTTCTAAACGATAGCCTCAATTGATACAAAATTTTGGTACTTGCACTTAATTAAAATTCGGCTTCAGACTTTCTAAGCTTTAATAGTGTTATTTATAGAATACTTCACTTACGTATCTTAATTGTAAAATCTATGCCGTTGTAAAGGTAAATATTATCTTCTATGAATACTTCTTTAGGATAATTTTCACGGAGCGGCTCGTACCGTATCGGATCGGTCGGATATTACAATCTTTAAAAGATTTTAAATCGTGTACGATGTACATAATATTTAAAGTCCATTGGCTCCGTACGGCCGTGTTCGTATCCGATTGGATAATTTCCGATGCGGGTCGTTCGGGTATTCTTACTCATGGAAAATCATGATAATAAAATGGTGCAAGTAAGCCTAAATTATGTATTAAAGAAAAATGAATGAAAACTTAGCTAGGTAATGAATAGAGATTTTAATTTTTAAAATTATTTTTATTACTGTGTGACTGATGTGAATCCATTCTTCCTGACGACGGGTAACAGTGATGTCGCTATATGTATTAAATACACATACATTATATTCATTAAGCGTTTTATTACAAATCCTACTTTTGCCATGAGACTGTGATTAAACTTTATGGTTCGGCATTTAGGCCCTTTCTCCCTGTTGTGACGTGTTATATAAGAATACAGTGTCATGTCATCACCCTTATACATGCCATGGGGGTGTCGTAATCGGCGAAGCAAACTACGCAGTACAATATCACTGCAAAGAAATGTAAGCACTGTAAACACAGCAAATCTTCCATAAAGGAATGTTTGAGTTTAGACCCAGAACACTATCACTTGATGGTTACCCAAATACTAATCTCATAGCGCAAGACATAGCTCCCGGACCCAGTGCAAGCAACGATGCTAATTGGTCACAAGTCTCCAGAAAAAAGAGGCCTAATCCAAGTCCAGAAAAGAATGGGCACCAAAAACAAACAAAACTGGATACTTACTGGCTGTCCCAGAATCCACCAATACTTACAACAAACAGATTTGCTGGCTTAGATGCTGATAACTCTGAGGGAGAGAAAACTACTGCTACTGAAAAGATAAACAAGCCTCTACCAATATTTGTTGACAAAGTGGGAAATATCCAACCCCTTCTTAAGATTCTTAATGAACACGCCCTTGATATGTATAACCTGAAAGTTATTAACAACGACCAAGTTAAAATACAACCAAAAGATCCAGAGACATACAGGACAATTGTGAACCAACTACAACTTAGAAACACAGAGTTCTACACGTACAAACCCAAGAATGAACGGTGTTTCAAAGTGGTCCTTAAAAACATGCACCCCTCAACCGAGCCTGAGGAAATCAAAGCGGCGTTAGAAGAAATAGGGCATTGCAGTACCAACATATGGAACATCAAACAAAGAGCAACAAAGAAGCCACTGCCACTGTTTATAATCGAATTGAAAACAAGCCCAAACAATAAGAGCATATATGAGGTTAAAAAGCTCATGAACTGCATCATAACTTTTGAACCTCCTCGACCTAAACGCGAATTACCGCAGTGTGCCAAATGCCAGCAGTATGGACACACTAAAAAGTACTGTCGCCGGAGCCCTAAATGTATTAAATGTGCTGGAGACCATCTCTCGATCGAATGTTCAAGGAAAACTAGATCAGATAGTGTAAAATGTGTCCTCTGTGACGGAAATCACCCGGCAAATTATAAAGGTTGTAGAATCTACAGACAGCTTCGAAATCTTAAATTTCCAAAGGCACCAGAACGCAAAAACACCTATGTTCGCAGCAAGGAGCAGGGAGTTACAGCCGAAAATCAAAAATCAAAGGATAAAGAACCTCTACATAGCTAGTATAAGACATACAAAGAAAGAAGCACTGACCAATAAAAATCTTCCCAACAATACATCAACAGAGTCAAATCACATTAATCAAAAGGACATGCTTGAATTAATGAACCTCATGAAACAAATGATGCAGCAACTGACCACCATGACAAACCTCATATTAGCCCTCACAACCAAGCTGTCAAATTCGACTGCTTAAAAATTGCCGTAAGTATGGAATGCCAATGGGCTGTCACAACATACCCTTGAGGTTAAGGCATTCTTAGAGACACAAAAGATAGATATCCTCCTAGTTACAGAAACGCATTTTACTAAAAAGAGCCACTTTAACATCCAGAACTATAAAACCTATCACACAATGCACCCCGACGGTAAAGCACACGCCGGAAGTGCCGTTCTAATCTATACTTATAATAAAAATGTAACAGTTCAAATTCTGTACATTGAAGATATTTTGAAAATTTTTTTTGGAGGGCTCTCCATAATCGATACTGAACCCAAAACTGTAATTTTTTTCATTTTTGTCTGTCTGTCTGTCTGTCCGTCTGTCTGTCTGTCTGTCTGTCTGTATCTTGGCCGCGCATCACGTCGAAACTACTGAACGGATTGAAATGAAACTTGGTATGATTTGAGTTCATACTACGAGTTAGGACATAGGATAGTTTTTATCGCGAAATTCAGCACGGTATCCTTGAGAGAGGGGATGAAAGTCAAAATATGTACTTGGTTGTTATTCATTCATACTTATAATAAAAATGTAACAGGTCAAATTCTGTACATTGAAGATATTTTGAAAATTTTTTTTGGAGGGCTCTCCATAATCGATACTGAACCCAAAACTGTAATTTTTTTCATTTTTGTCTGTCTGTCTGTCCGTCTGTCTGTCTGTCTGTCTGTCTGTCTGTATCTTGGCCGCGCATCACGTCGAAACTACTGAACGGATTGAAATGAATTGAGTTGAGGTAGGACATAGGATAGTTTTTATCGCGAAATTCAGCACGGTATCCTTGAGAGAGGGGATGAAAGTCAAAATATGTACTTGGTTGTTATTCAATAACACATAGTCCGATTTCCTTCATTCTTTTTTTCTAGAAAGAAAAAAAATAAAAGATAACGGGAAAAGTGTTTTTTTTTGTCCGCGACTGTACACTGCCTGTGGGAAGCTGAGACAGATATGTAAATATGGCGGTACGAAGTTCGCCGGGTCAGCTCGTTGTTAATAAAGCAAGTTACTACCACGTTTACACGTTTTAAAAACACGGTATTGTGTAAACTATATTGTACAGAAGAAAAACATTACAATGTGACTTAAAGCGGAATTGTGGGGACAAAGACCTTGTTTGATGCGTTTGTTTAAAATACATTTATACAACTGTGTGGCAATAATTAACTATTAAAATGTATCACCCACTTCGAAGAATTATAATGAATTATTTTATTCATTCATTAACTTTACATCTAAAGGTTTGTACTATTAATGGGACCAAACAGGTAGCAAAATATTATTCTATTATTTATGTTACCGTAAGATTGTAAATACCGTTATTTTATAATCTACCTATCGAGATTGTAAACTGTTGAAAGATTGTCAACTGTGACATACTGCTTACAATTAAACGTACTATTTTTTGTTACATTTTAATGTATTGAAGTAAAATCCCTGACTGGTCGGTCTTACAGTAGGCAGTGCTCTGGCCATAGAGTTAGGTTAGGGATCTTTCATTCAAACTGCACTTTCTTTGATTTATCACTAATTCATTTTACTGCCAAAACCATTTCATAGAACTAATTCTAAAGCTGTGAGGTATTTTCAACATGAAATCAATTTACAATCACAGAAATACTTTATTCGGCAACAAACGAATTAACAAACAGATATGGCGGCGCGGGACGTATGCTGTTCAACCAATCCATACCATATCACCATTTGACGGTTTCACTTCGATAGATTATACTTAATCTAACTAAACATAATACGTTAAATTGTAAGCAGTATGTTACAGTTCACAATCTTTTGACAGCTTAAAATCTCGTGAGATAGATTATGAACCAATGGTTTTGACAATCTCACTGTAACATAGGTATATAAATCCTTTTGACATGTTGATGCTCACGATAAACTCCGAAACTATCTAACCGATTTTCACGTTTTTTGTAAATGTGTTTTTGCTGGCGTCCCTAAGATAGGATAGTTAACATCACGCTTAGATCAATAGGAGTTAGACAAAGTTGCATGGGATAGCTATGGTAAAAATGCAATCGTTTTTTGTTCATCTTTGATCTTTTAATCTACGCAACGAATTTTAATACAGTTTTCACTAATAGGTAGGTAGACAGAGTTATTCAAGAAGGTTTATTTGTATTTTACAAAAATAATATAGTACAGAAAATACGAGATTTTTTAAGATTAACGTGCGAAGTCGGGGTGGTTAGTAATACGTAGTAGTTAGTGACTGTAGGAGTATAAGAGTTATCTGCGCCAAAAAGAGCGAAAGAGAAAAACATTGTAGTATTATTTAATATAAACTAAGTGGAAGTTGATAGACTAATAATTTATGAAACTAATAAAATGTCACGTTTCGTTGAATTAAAATTATATTTTCCAATTATTAGTTGTACAATTTCGTAGTTTATGTGAAAGGAGTGCTTCGAAAAATGTGCCTAGACAAGTCGGGCACTGAGTGCACGTATTCGGCCAAAGGCAATTGTCTATGGAATTAATAATTTTAAAACGGAAGCCTTTCTCGAGTAGGTAAATACTCTATTAAAGACTACCTTACCAGCGGACCTTGAGTTGTACAATTGTTTCTGACTGCGATTGAGGAAAATTCGCGAGTAGGATCGAGTGAAGGTAACTTTTATTTCTTTCATTAAAAACATGGACTACCTCGACCGTGATTTAAGTCAAGTCAATAGTTTTTTGAGAAAAGTACCTAGTAAAGTATTCTCTAAATTCATTTTCAAATTACCTACCCATTGGGTGTAAGTGCGTCTTGAAAGTAACTTTTGCTTTAAATTTGGTGGGTTCAGATGCCCTAAGAGCAACCCTGATGACCTTGATGATACCAATATGTTTTTCAAATGATACCATCTAATAAATCTAAAAAGACGAGTTTGACTCACATTGATTATGATATTGTTTGTAAAGCTGAATAATTAAGATTACGTTTTTCGAAAACCTATAATATTATATAGATATAATACATAACAATTGTAGAGCTACAGGGGATTATGATAACACTAGTATTATAAACTTGAAAAATACGATTAGGTACCTATTATACTTTATTTTCGAACGTTGTAGCCAGTTGAAATTAACATTAAAACATTTAGTGTAAATGTGATTAAAAGTAATTAAACTTAAACTTTTTGAAACTGACAAACGTAGACAAAAGAAAATAAATCAAAATACTTACCAAAAACACAAGATGACAAAAAAAACTTCCTATACAAACGATTAACACATTTTTTTTAATTTCCCGCGCTTTCCTATTTCAAAATTTGATAAGAAATGAAGACACTGACAGCTGAGTATAAATCCACTTATTTTTTATACACTTAAAACGCACAGATGATAAAATAATATATTGAATTAATTTAAAAAGTGAAGACGTACCGATGCCAGCGATGATATATTGTCGCCACACTTGTCCCTCCTCCATTCTGTACTGTTGTTGGTTGACTGAAAGCACTTCGCCTCCGGTCCCGACCGGATCGTATTCATAATTTCTATCAGCCATACGTCACGTTACGTCACACTTTATGTATTACGCTGCCGCCTACAGGGATCGAGGGTATACGTTTGGTATACACTGGTAGTTCCGTTTTTGCAATTAAAAAAAATAGTTTGCCGCTAAATTGTACCACAACCAGTAAAATTTTAACAAAATAAAAAACCGAATTCAAGAACGACCAAATCAATCGATTTCTCTTGGATGCCATCATCAGATCTTAGTTTCCTTATCATGGTACCACCGTTGGGATATCTCCTTTCCCTTAAAAAAAGAATCATCAAAATCGGTTTATAAACGACGAAGTTATCCAGGAACACACATAAAAAAAAAACAGTCGAATTAAGAACCTCCTCCTTTTTTGAAGTCGGTTAAAAAGAGTTTTACTAGTTTTGTTATCATTATTTATGTTAATAGTACCTACCTAATGTATAAGTATGTACCTATGAATGAAATAGTTTGTGAGCATTTTGAGGCGTTCGTATAGAGTCACTTCGATTACAATAGATTATAATACTAGCTGACCCGGCGAACTTCGTACCGCCATATTTACATATCTGTCTCAGCTTCCCACAGGCAGTGTACAGTCGCGGACAAAAAAAAAAGCCTTTTCCCGTTATCTTTTATTTTTTTTCTTTTTAGCAAAAAAATGATGAATAAAATCGGTCTATGTGTTATTGAATCACAACTAAGTACATATTTTAACTTTCATCCCCTCTCTCCAGGAAACCGTGCTGAATTTCGGGATAAAAAGTATCCTATGTCCTACCTCGTAGTATGAACTCAAATCATGCTAAGTTTCATTTGAATCCGTTTAGTAGTTTCGGCGTGATGCGCGGCCAAGATACAGACAGACAGACAGACAAAAATTTAAAAAAAATACAATTTTGGCTTCAGTATCTATTAAAGAGAGCTCTCCAAAAAAAAATTCAAAATATCTTTAATGTACAGAATTGGACCTGTTACATTTTCATTATAAGTATATGTAATATGTATAGATAGATTCTCTAATAAAAATGTTAAGTAAATTGGGAAACCCATAATGAATGCGTTCTATTCATTAATGGTGAATGATATGATAAGGATAAAGTTGTTAAGGGCCTACCTCCCTTCAGATGCGTAAAAATGGTTGCATTCTAAAGACTACTCCTCCTTGACAGCTGCATCAAAAGATTCGAAAAAAATATATGTTTACTGCAGATTCATGTGCAAGAATATATAGGTTTAATTTTTTACATACGATAAATAGTATTGCCATAAAAAAATATTTAACAACACTCTATTTTGTTCGCTTTTTTGCCTAAAGCTTTTAAACGGCTTTGAAGCAAAAAAATATTTTTACACAGAAATATTGGTGGTTGAATTAGCTATAAACTAGGCATTACTCATATTTAAATCAATCAATATTTTGTAAACAAAATGATCAATATTGCGATTCCCAAATTTAAAAGTACAGCGGGTCTCTGTGCGGGCGCAGGCGGCAGTCGTGCGTTGGCATTCAGACGGGAAGGCTGTGTCGCTCGCTGCTCTGCTCACGCTGTCGACTAACTATGCTTAGACGTTTGTGTTTGTGTAAGTATTTAGGTACTTTCTGGGTTAGTGTGCATTAGAGACTAACTCGCTGCAAAGGACTCAAAGTGATCGTGCGCTTGGATGCTTTTTGACTGCCTCGATGGCGCAGTGGTAGCGTATGCGACTGCAGGCTATGCTTGAGGTCTCGGGTTCGATTCTCGGGTCGAATTAAATATTTGTATGATTTGAAAATATTTATTTCGGTGTTTGACTGTTTTCTATGCATAATATGTATGTACTTACATATTTACAAAAAAGTAATATATTAGTAGAGAATACGATTAGGAACGCCCTTCACCCATCTGTTTATTAGATGAAAAGTATTTTAATATATCATATTTAATATTATATCGCGGGTGGGCTGGCTAAAAATCCCTGTCGGAACTATTATAATATATCTATATATCAAATATTTATATAATTATCATTTATTTATTATCATATTTAAATATTAATATGTGTATCCGTGTATGCATTTTATATAGCATTAATATTATTATTGTTACTTATAAACCGATAAATTAGTTTTTCTTCCCTTATCTCTTTTTCTTATTATAATTGTATGATAGGATAGGCACCTGCCTTGTCCCTTACTGAACCAACTCAAGGTTGACTGAGAGATAATACCATGTGGCATAAAGTCCGCATCGTGCAATTGTAATGCACTATTACCTAAAAACAGACGGACCACATTAACTATAATGGCTTAGATAACTAACTTTGTTAGTTCAAGAGTATAGAGGTCTAACTTGTAAAATACACACACTCACATACAAAGCTTTGAAAATAATAATCAATATATATTTCGGACATCTGACACACAACGTCTATTAGTTTCAAACTAAGTGGAGCTTGTACTATGAAAGCTAGATTGACTGATAGAACATTATTATATGCTTTTATTTGTAAATACAAATATATCATACATAGAGAACACCCAAACGAACCTGAGACCTCATGGACAATAGTCGCGTAAGCTATCACTGCACCAACGTACATGTAAAATCTCTACAAATAAAAAAAAATGGAGTGTCTGTTTGTAATATTAAATAAACCGCTTTTAATAAATGCATATGTATGTATACACGATACATGTACCAAAATATATTTTTTTACAATTTTTGTCTGTCTGTCTGTTTGTTCCGGGTAATCTCTGCAACGGCTGGACCGATTTTGACGGGACTTTCAGTGATAGGTCGTTACCCGCGGCAAGACGATAGCCGCGGGTAACACCGCGGGGTTCAGCTAGTAAGATATAATATCAAACATTATGAAGTAGTACATTGCTTGTTGACTGCCTCGTTGGTCTCGCGGTTGACCTGTGCGACTGCTGATCATGAGGTCTCGGGTTCGATTCCTGGGTCGGACCAAATGTTGTATGATCTACAAATATTTGTTTCGGAGTTTGGGTGTTTTCTATGCATAATATGTATGTATTTACAAAAAAAAAGTATATATGTATTTGTGTCAGTTGTCTAGTACCCATAACACAAGCTCTGCTTAGCTTGGGACTAGATGGCGTTGTGTGTTAGATGTCTGAAATATTTATTATTATATATTATTATTATTACTGCACAGAGGACATTCAAGCACCAAATGTCGTCATGGAAGACTGGGCGGGACCTTTTACAATCTCGGTTGTATACAGCCCACCTAAACATAAACTTAAGTTAGAAGACTACATAAGGTTTCTTTCTACACTAGGCCACAGATTCATAGCTGGAGGTGATTACAATGCCAAGCACCATTACTGGGGCGCACGTACTATAACTACGAAAGGTAGGCAGCTGTTAATGGCCATTGAGAAGTTAAAACTTGATATTATCTCCCCTGGAGATCCTACATACTGGCCTACAGACTTGAATAAAGTACCAGACTTGCTTGACTTCTGTATCACAAAAGGCATCCCTAACAACTTTATAACAAGCAAAACGAGCACCGATCTATCCTCCGATCATTCCCCGGTGGAAATAGTATTGAAAAGGAAGATCACAGTGGTACCTAAACCCTGCAAGCTACACTTCAATAAAACTAACTGGGAGCTCTTCAGACAGCTACTGGCAGAAAAAAATGATTTGAAAATTCCTTTAAAGACGGATGACGCCATAACTGAAGCCGTTGAACATTTCAATAGCTGTGTTCAACAATCTGCCTGGTCTGCTACCCCAGTTGCCGCAGACTCGTGCCACAAACAAGATTACCCAACATGATAAGTGATGAGTAAGAGAACTGATAGCTGATAAACGGAAAGCTAGAAAAAAAGAGGCAAACAACAGGTTATCCTACTGATAAAAAACACAAAACACCTAAACTATCTCCAAACAAAATTAAAAATTCTTCTTAAAGACAATGAAAACCAAGGCATACAAACATCTCTAGAAAACCTTGATGCTACTGCAGAGACAAATTACTCTAGTCACTAAGTCACTAAAAGACTTAAACGCCCGGCAAGTAATCAACCTCCTATCCGTAAAAGTAACTCGGAATGGGCTTCTAGTAATGCGGACAAAGCTGCTACATTTGCTGAATATCTCCAACAGGACTTTATACCAAATCCCGATACAGGCTCCTCTAAAATCCAGGAAGTTACAGAATTATTGAGCCAAACCCACCAACTCGATCCTCCCATTAATAAGCTCACTTACAAAGAAGTAAAAATAGCAATTAAGGCTTTAGATCCAAATAAAGCTCCTGGTTACGACCTTATAACAGGAAAAATCCTAAGAGAGCTTCCAAAGGAAGGGATTAAGTTCCTCACTTTCTTGTATAACGCTATCCTACGAAGAGGAATGGTCCCTCCTCAATGGAAAATAGCCCAAGTTATAATGGTTCCAAAGCCTGGAAAAAATCCGGTTGAGGCACAATCATATAGACCTATTAGTCTGTTACTCATACCATCAAAAATCATGGAGATAGTTATTTTGCTTAGATTATCCCCGATTATTGCCGCTAACAAATTAATACCTGACCATCAGTTTGGTTTCCGTCGAAAACATGGCACTATTGAACAAGTACACAGACTAGTGGAACATATAAACAAAGCTCTTGAATCAAAACAATACAGTGTCGCAGCATTCCTGGATATATCTCAGGCATTTGATCGGGTGTGGCATGACGGACTTCTTTTCAAAATAAAAACAAACTTACCTATAAACTTCTACAACCTAATAAAGTCATATCTAAGCGACAGACACTTTTTTGTTAAACAAGGAGACGAGTTAACATCTTTATATACTATCAAAGCTGGAGCTCCGCAAGGCAGCGTCATGGGTCCCACGTTGTATCTACTTTTTACAGCTAATCTCCCTACGACAGATGGAGTAGTTACTGGGACATTTGCTGATGACACAGCAATCCTATCAATGGACGATTCCGCAGACATTGCAGCACAAAAGCTTCAAAACAGCCTTGATCAGGTATCCAAATGGCTCAAAGACTGGCGAATCAAAGCCAACGAAACAAAATCTGTCCAGGTTACTTTTACAAACAGGAAAGGAACATGTCCACCCGTCACCCTCAACAGTATACCTCTACCGCAAGAGGATCACGCTAAGTACCTCGGAATATACTTGGATAGACGCCTGACCTGGAAGAAGCATATTCTCACAAAGCGACTAGCTATGGGCCAACAGTTGCGCACTATGTACTGGCTACTGAATAAAGAATCACGACTCTCGCTTCAAAACAAACTATTGCTTCATGAATACATAATAAAACCCATATGGGCATATGGTCTACAACTCTGGAGAACAGCAGCAAAATCAAACATTGAAATAATACAAAGATTCCAGTCAAAGATACTAAGAATAATAACGAACGCACCTTGGTATGTCTCAAACGTTAGAATCCATCACGACCTCTGCGTCAAAAGTGTTGTGGATGAAATCTCTGAGAGGACAAAAGCGTACAGGAAGCGAATCACTGATCATCAAAATATTCTGGCGGTCAATCTAACGAACACCCAAACAGTAACCCGCAGACTGAAAAGAAAGATTCCTCAAGACCTTCTCTGAGAGGCACAAGAATTAACGGAGCAGTCACTGGACGGCTTTCGTGCAAGCCCTTTATTCAATGAATCCTACATATTGCTGAATATCTGCAAGATTGATAGATTGCAATACAGAAACAAAAAAACAAAAAAAATACGTTGCTGTGTTTACAGTTTCTAAACGATGGCCTCAATTGATACAAAATTTTGGTACTTGCACTTAATTAAAATTCGGCTTCAGACTTTCTAAGCTTTAATAGTGTTATTTATAGAATACTTCACATACGTATCTTAATTGTAAAATCTATGCCGTTGTAAAGGTAAATATTATCTTCTATGAATACTTCTTTAGGATAATTTTCACCGAACGGCTCGCATCGTATCGGATCGGTCGGATATTACAATCTTTAAACGATATTAAATCGTGTACGATGTACATAATATTTAAAGTCTATTGGCTCCGTACGGCCGTGTTCGTATCCGATTGGATAATCTCCGATGCGGGTCGTTCGGGTATTCTTACTCATGGAAAATCATGATAATAAAATGGTGCAAGTAAGCCTAAATTACACACATCAAAAGTGTCTAGGGATCAAGCATTTTTATGCGGATTTCTTGAGATTGAGATGTGGCTTTGGCCCTGGCCTGCTCAGTCGCCAGACTTGAACCCGATTGAGCATGCATGGGATATGCTACAGAGAAGAGCTCTGCCGAATATGGAGGGTATCCAGTCGCAAGAAGACCTTTTTTTGTTGTTGCAACGAACATGGGCGGCCATTCCACAGCGTGATTTGGATGAACTCATTTTGAGTATGCCAATCCGATGTTCTTGTGTTAGTGTTCGCGGTAGAAACACGGATTATTAATTGTTTAAGTTACCTAATAAAATTTTAAAGAAAACTGTTAGATCAGTCTTTTTTTCGAACTTTAATGTTAGTGGTTCAAATGTCAAAAATCCTTTTATTAGGAAAATGGAAAATTTCTTTATTAATGCAAAGGTGACTTGGTTTATCGTTACTGTGACAAACGAAAACACTTTATTTGATGAATCCTTAAAGAAAATTTTAATTAATATCAATCAGGAGAAAAGTTATTGCAAAAATATATGTTGATCCCTAGACACATATGTTGATCCCTAGACACTTTTGATGTGTGTATGTATTAAAAAAGAATGAATGAAAACTTTTAATTTTTAATATTATTTTTATTACTGTGTGACTGATGTGAATCCATTCTTCCTGACGACGGGTAACAGTGATGTCGCTATATGTATTAAATACACATACATTATATTCATTAAGCGTTTTATTACAAATCCTACTTTTGCCATGAGACTGTGATTAAATTTATGGTTCGGCATTTAGGCCTTTTCTCCCTGTTGTGACGTGTTATATAAGAATACAGTGTCATGTCATCACCCTTATGCATGCCATGGGGGTGTCGTACGAGGCGAAGCAAACTACGCATTAAAATATAACTGCAAAGAAATGTAAAGCAGCAGCAACATATGTACTTTATCGTGGGAGAGCCACGCTTTGGCATGAATGGGCCGGTTCGACCGGAGGGATACCACGGCGTCACAGAAAACCGGTGTGAAATAGCGCTTGCGCTGTGTTTCACCGAGTGAGGATATCGGAGGCTCATACCCCCCAACCCCAAAGGCCGGCAACGCACTTGTGACGCCTCTGGTGTTGCGGGTGTCCATGGGTGGCAGTAATCGCTTACTATCAGGTGATACCTCTGCTTGTTTGCCCCCTATTCCATAAAAAAACGGAGGCCCAATGATGCAGAAGCATCACTAGGCCGTCATGGTGTGGGTCACCATGCTGCATTGTGGCATTGTCTGCACGAGCAATGAGTATGGTGACCATCACTCTTGGATTCTGCTTATGCTTTCCATCAGGCAGAGTAGTCATTTTGGCAGGGCCATACATAAAAAAAAAACAAACTATACGAACCTGTCTGGCCAGTGTGGTACAGTATAACAAAACCTATCCTTTGTCCAGTAGCGGACTGGTAAAGGCTGCTGATGTGTCTATTGGTGTGGGCATCTGATCTTCTGATTTAGATATTCGGCGCTTTTATACAATTCTTAAGGTGGTGTTGACTTTTCGCCTCACTCGCAGTCTGACCTAGCTTTTATTAGTATTGATGTTCAAATATACATACATAACTTTGAAAAAGGTAAATTTGTGTCAATTTCCAATGGAATATTACGTTTACATGAATCGGTGTAAACTGTACGAAACCCCAATACAAGACATAATTGCATACAAACATGAAGCTAAATCTCTATTGACTTCATTATCTTTTGCTCATAGACTACGGCGGGTCCGCCTGTGTCCATCACACACTTACCACGTTTTGCATAGGAAGTTAGGTATACGATTCAGGTTTCTAATTGAATCAATTACATTATTACTATTATTAGCGCTGTGCGATTCGGATTGTACTTATTTTAAAGTCGCTATCTTGCGAAGTAATTTTTTCTGTATCTATGACATTAGGTATTTACAACAGGTAAATACCTATTTTCCAGTAGGACAGGCAGAGACAATAGATTTCTCTTTAACTTCGTCCACACCAGTCCACACTCATCAATCGCTGCATACATGCTCGGTGGTTGCGTGTGCATTTCACACGGCCCTTTTTTAGAACATCACCAATTTGGTCAGTAAATGCTCGATGTGAACGACCCTTGCTTTATAGATTCCTCGCCTGAGTATTCTATCATCCATCCTCTCTACATGGCCAAACAAAAACGTTTCAGTATATGTATTAAAAAAATCGTTAAATGAAATTTACTTGTATTAGTAATCTAGCTATGTGGTATATTTGTAAAACTCAAATAGGCAAAACAAATATCTCCAAAGGAATAAAAAGTCGTATAAATATTTTTATGAAAAATTTAATCGTGTCCATGATAAAATCTCATTCTCCTTTAAACATGTAGCAAGCAAATGTCAAGATATGTATGAAATAAAAGTACAATTTACTAAGCACTTTATTAACATACAGACACCGAGGTAATAAAGGGTTTAGAGAAATTGCATCTCTAAGCCAGTATTTATGAATTATTTATTGCCGATAAAGACACTAACGGTTAAAATTTTGGCCTGTTAAAAAATCCTCATTACTTCTTCGTATTAAATATTTATGTCAGAAATAACATTGCATTTATTATCTCAGTTTCATTCCATTACTTATAAGATTGAAGAGCTGCTACTGAATTTCAGCCAATAGGAACGATTCAAGTAAGAAAATTATATAAATTCTAATATAAATAACAGCCTTATCGAGAACCTTTTGATTCAAGTTTGCTCATAAAAGGCTGATAATTTGCTTGCAACAAGATACAATTTTGGCTAAGTTTGCGTCGTCTTTCGGCAACAAATTGCTGTCTTTTTTAAGTCTATTGTGGATTTGAGTGTTTGATACTATTTTACTTTGTATTTGAAGCTTGTTAGGAGATTCAGCTAGGAGAGTCCCGAGGGCGACCAAACCTCTGAAAGAAAAATAAAACAATTTAAATAATAGTCGCTTTCACTCTGTAGTTATAATGATATTTTCTTACTAGCTTTTGCACGCGGCTTCGCTCACGCAGACTTTCATCCCCTGATTTACCCCCTTAGGGGTGGAATTTCAAAAATTCCTTTCTCAGTGCTCACTTACGTTATATAAAGAATCTACATGCAAAATTTCAGGATTCTAGCTTCAGCGGTTTGGGCTGTGCGCTGATCTCTGGGTATGTCGGTCAGTCAGACAGTCATTACTCTTTTATATATGTATATAGATAGATTACATAATTATTTCAAAGAGGAGCATTAAAAGAAAATGGCAAATCCTATACCGCCGGCAATATGTAATGAATGGTTATGACATTTATAACGCTTATGAAGTGAATAAAATGATGGCGGTACAAAGTTCGCCGGGTCAGCTAGTATAATATAAAGAGAAATGTTGTTATTACCTGAAGTAGGCCTCTGCGTCGGAGAGCTTGGGGAGGAGCTGCAGCAGGCAGTCGGCCAGCTCCGCGCTGTCGGGCTGCTGTACTATGTTCGCCGGGTCAGCTAGTATAATATAAAGAGAAATGTTGTTATTACCTGAAGTAGGCCTCTGCGTCGGAGAGCTTGGGGAGGAGCTGCAGCAGGCAGTCGGCCAGCTCCGCGCTGTCGGGCTGCTGTACTATGTTCGCCGGGTCAGCTAGTATAATATAAAGAGAAATGTTGTTATTACCTGAAGTAGGCCTCTGCGTCGGAGAGCTTGGGGAGGAGCTGCAGCAGGCAGTCGGCCAGCTCCGCGCTGTCGGGCTGCTGTACTATGTTCGCCGGGTCAGCTAGTATAATATAAAGAGAAATGTTGTTATTACCTGAAGTAGGCCTCTGCGTCGGAGAGCTTGGGGAGGAGCTGCAGCAGGCAGTCGGCCAGCTCCGCGCTGTCGGGCTGCTGTACTATGTTCGCCGGGTCAGCTAGTATAATATAAAGAGAAATGTTGTTATTACCTGAAGTAGGCCTCTGCGTCGGAGAGCTTGGGGAGGAGCTGTAGCAGGCAGTCGGCCAGCTCCGCGCTGTCGGGCTGCTGTACTATGTTCGCCGGGTCAGCTAGTATAATATAAAGAGAAATGTTGTTATTACCTGAAGTAGGCCTCTGCGTCGGAGAGCTTGGGGAGGAGCTACAGCAGGCAGTCGGCCAGCTCCGCGCTGTCGGGCTGCTGTACTATGTTCGCCGGGTCAGCTAGTATAATATAAAGAGAAATGTTGTTATTACCTGAAGTAGGCCTCTGCGTCGGAGAGCTTGGGGAGGAGCTGCAGCAGGCAGTCGGCCAGCTCCGCGCTGTCGGGCTGCTGTACTATGTTCGCCGGGTCAGCTAGTATAATATAAAGAGAAATGTTGTTATTACCTGAAGTAGGCCTCTGCGTCGGAGAGCTTGGGGAGGAGCTGCAGCAGGCAGTCGGCCAGCTCCGCGCTGTCGGGCTGCTGTACTATGTTCGCCGGGTCAGCAAGTATAATATAAAGAGAAATGTTGTTATTACCTGAAGTAGGCCTCTGCGTCGGAGAGCTTGGGGAGGAGCTGCAGCAGGCAGTCGGCCAGCTCCGCGCTGTCGGGCTGCTGTACTATGTTCGCCGGGTCAGCTAGTATAATATAAAGAGAAATGTTGTTATTACCTGAAGTAGGCCTCTGCGTCGGAGAGCTTGGGGAGGAGCTGCAGCAGGCAGTCGGCCAGCTCCGCGCTGTCTGGCTGCTGTACTATGTTCGCCGGGTCAGCTAGTATAATATAAAGAGAAATGTTGTTATTACCTGAAGTAGGCCTCTGCGTCGGAGAGCTTGGGGAGGAGCTGCAGCAGGCAGTCGGCCAGCTCCGCGCTGTCGGGCTGCTGTACTATGTTCGCCGGGTCAGCTAGTATAATATAAAGAGAAATGTTGTTATTACCTGAAGTAGGCCTCTGCGTCGGAGAGCTTGGGGAGAAGCTGCAGCAGGCAGTCGGCCAGCTCCGCGCTGTCGGGCTGCTGTACTATGTTCGCCGGGTCAGCTAGTATAATATAAAGAGAAATGTTGTTATTACCTGAAGTAGGCCTCTGCGTCGGAGAGCTTGGGGAGGAGCTGCAGCAGGCAGTCGGCCAGCTCCGCGCTGTCGGGCTGCTGTACTATGTTCGCCGGGTCAGCTAGTATAATATAAAGAGAAATGTTGTTATTACCTGAAGTAGGCCTCTGCGTCGGAGAGCTTGGGGAGGAGCTGCAGCAGGCAGTCGGCCAGCTCCGCGCTGTCGGGCTGCTGTACTATGTTCGCCGGGTCAGCTAGTATAATATAAAGAGAAATGTTGTTATTACCTGAAGTAGGCCTCTGCGTCGGAGAGCTTGGGGAGGAGCTGCAGCAGGCAGTCGGCCAGCTCCGCGCTGTCGGGCTGCTGTACTATGTTCGCCGGGTCAGCTAGTATAATATAAAGAGAAATGTTGTTATTACCTGAAGTAGGCCTCTGCGTCGGAGAGCTTGGGGAGGAGCTGCAGCAGGCAGTCGGCCAGCTCCGCGCTGTCGGGCTGCTGTACTATGTTCGCCGGGTCAGCTAGTATAATATAAAGAGAAATGTTGTTATTACCTGAAGTAGGCCTCTGCGTCGGAGAGCTTGGGGAGGAGCTGCAGCAGGCAGTCGGCCAGCTCCGCGCTGTCGGGCTGCTGTACTATGTTCGCCGGGTCAGCTAGTATAATATAAAGAGAAATGTTGTTATTACCTGAAGTAGGCCTCTGCGTCGGAGAGCTTGGGGAGAAGCTGCAGCAGGCAGTCGGCCAGCTCCGCGCTGTCGGGCTGCTGTACTATGTTCGCCGGGTCAGCTAGTATAATATAAAGAGAAATGTTGTTATTACCTGAAGTAGGCCTCTGCGTCGGAGAGCTTGGGGAGGAGCTGCAGCAGGCAGTCGGCCAGCTCCGCGCTGTCGGGCTGCTGTACTATGTTCGCCGGGTCAGCTAGTATAATATAAAGAGAAATGTTGTTATTACCTGAAGTAGGCCTCTGCGTCGGAGAGCTTGGGGAGGAGCTGCAGCAGGCAGTCGGCCAGCTCCGCGCTGTCGGGCTGCTGTACTATGTTCGCCGGGTCAGCTAGTATAATATAAAGAGAAATGTTGTTATTACCTGAAGTAGGCCTCTGCGTCGGAGAGCTTGGGGAGGAGCTGCAGCAGGCAGTCGGCCAGCTCCGCGCTGTCGGGCTGCTGTACTATGTTCGCCGGGTCAGCTAGTATAATATAAAGAGAAATGTTGTTATTACCTGAAGTAGGCCTCTGCGTCGGAGAGCTTGGGGAGGAGCTGCAGCAGGCAGTCGGCCAGCTCCGCGCTGTCGGGCTGCTGTACTATGTTCGCCGGGTCAGCTAGTATAATATAAAGAGAAATGTTGTTATTACCTGAAGTAGGCCTCTGCGTCGGAGAGCTTGGGGAGGAGCTGCAGCAGGCAGTCGGCCAGCTCCGCGCTGTCGGGCTGCTGCGCCAGCGCCACACACAGGTTCAGCGCCAGCGACGTGGCCGCCACCTGCACAACACACGACATACCCTTACTATTGTGCTCACTATCTATTTATCTATTTTTTATGGAATAGGGGGTAAACGAGGAGACGTATCGCCGGTATCCTCACTCACTCGGTGAAACACAGTGCAAGCGCTGTTTCACACCGGTTTTCTGTGAGGCCGTAGTATCACTCCAGTCGAGCCGGCCCAAATGTTTGTATGACCTACAAATATTTGTTCCGGAGTTTGGGTGTTTTCTATCTATAATATGTATGTACTAGCTGTGCCCGCGACTTCGTTCGCGCGTGCTTAGATTCAAATTCAAATCTCTTTTCTCAATCTTATCTTCCAATCATTTTTCTGTATTTATAGAGAAACAAAACAAAGTTATTTTAAGAAAATCTGTGTGTACGTGTGAGTTTGTAATATAAGAAAATTAATTACAGAATTCCTTCATAAACAATATTACTTGTTTTTTCATTTGTGTCAGGGAGTATAGACAGGCTTTGCGCACTGCTTACACGTGACAAAGCTACATAAAGCTGGCCATGAGAGAAATAGGACTTTCGCCGATCTACACCAACACGACTCATAGTCTGTCCCTGGGCTAAACTGACACTTAATGGGAACTGCACACGTTTAAATCTATACGGATAGTTTTTTGGGATGAGCGATATTCGTGGAATGCAAACACGCTGTCCTGCACCACATCCAGTCAACATTTGTGCCTTTATCACGTTCCGTTGGAGCGATATAACTTTTAAATGTATTGTGTGCCGTTACACAATTTTGGTGGACTCAATTTTCTCATTAAAATTATAGGCGCTCCAACTTTTAATTTGATAATATTATGTGAGGGAAGACCAGTTGCGGAACAAATAATTTAAAAACTCAACTGGATACGTCATAGCTTCATCTTGGTCGACAACACTGTTGTCAATATCAGTGTACTCAACTTGTGACCCTTCAACTTGCTCCAAAATAATTTTATCTATTTCTATCACTTCTTGGTTTCGAGGTGATGAAATTGCTCGCTCACAAAACCAAGAATCTTCCTGAGTTGTGATATTAGCAAGATTGCCATAAACTGATAATATGAGTCATTCAACTGAAGTTACAACCTCGCATAAATCGTCTCGCAGTGAGATCAGCCCTTCTTCTTTCTGATATCTACCGTCACCTATTTGACAAGCAAATCGGAAAATTATTTGGCGTTTTAGTTTCCTCCTCTGCGTACTCTCATATTAACAGTGAGTTTTAGTTTTGAATTAGGAGGCCAAAGGGTTGAACTCTTGAGACACGCATTTATTTTGTCAGTTCGGGTCCCCCGTGGTATTACGGGTGGAGTCAGCCTAAAATCACCACAAAACAAAACTTTAATTCCATCGATGGCCCGATCACTTTGGCGAATGTCCCTCAACATTCTGTCTACATCCTCAACTGCCTTGCGATGTGCCATTCTACATTCATCCCATGCAATTAAATGACAGTCACGTAGAACTCTCGCTTTGGTACTATTTTGAGACACATCACAAACAGGTTGTTCTGTTAATTCTAATTGTAAGGCAATTTTAAAATATCGTGTGTGTAGTTTTATCACCAGGCAACAGTGTCAGAGGATGCAACAGCAAGTGCTATTTTACCATCTGGTCGTAATTGTACGAGAATAACTTTTGTGAGAATTTTTTTCCCAGTGCCTCTAGAAAAAGCATTTCACCCAAAGAATTATTGGCACTGTTACAAACACGATGGAAAATACTCCTTTGTTTGTCCTTTAGAGTCGGAATACCATCACGAAGAGTATGTAAAAGCTTCTTAGAATCGTAATTACTTTCAGCTGAGTACTCTCGATTACTACACTCTTCGTTAGAAATGGCTTCGGGTAACCCTTAATAAGATTAAGAATTTCCACCAATAGGCAAAACCATGTCTTGGATTTCATTCAAACAGCGATTAGAAATAATTTCCCGTTGTTGATGGTTCAATTCGCTCATAGAAATATTTCGATGCATATCTCGAATGTGATCTTCGGTTAAGTTGTTTTGGTATTTCTGTCACAATTGGACAGTATCTGAAAGTCACTGACGTATGGGGCATTTCACGCGAAGCGGACAACGAAAAAAGGGTCAGGATTCCGATTTCATTTATATTTTAGTATGTTATACCTGTACATATCCTCGGCATAGATACGAAATATTTTTGCATTTGCAAGCCTAGTTTTGAAAATATAGGTCTCTGAAGATTTCAGTAAACGTGAGGTATGCACTACTTCGGATGTCATTATCAGTTCAAATATAGTAATTTTGGAACAAATTTAACACTGAGTTATATACTACATTTAATAACCTTTATATCCTCATAATTTGAATTTTTATTTTTGTTTTTATTTGCTAAAAATAATAAAAAAAAATTTTTTTTTTCATTTTTGACAAAGTTCACATTTTTTTAAATTTTTTTTTGATCATAAAAAGAAAGCTTATATTATGCTTAAACTTCATGCCAAGTTTCATAGTGGGCCGCGCAGTCGTTTAGGAGCTACATGTAAAATAATGACGAAGATCGGTAATGGTCGTCTTGAATAATGGCCCGAAATGAAACTTGGCATGCAGTTTAAGCATAATATAAGCTTTCTTTTCATGATCAAAAAAAAAATTAAAAAAAATGCGAACTTCGTCAAAAATGAAAAAAAAAATTTTTTTTATTTTTTTTAGCAAATAAAAACAAAAATAAAAATTCAAATTATGAGGATATAAAGGTTATTAAATGTAGTATATAACTCAGTGTTCAATTTGTTCCAAAATTACTATATTTGAACTGATATTGACATCCGAAGTAGTGCATACCTCACGTTTACTGAAATCTTCAGAGACCTATATTTTCAAAACTAGGCTTGCAAATGCAAAAATATTTCGTATCTATGCCGAGGATATGTACAGGTATAACATACTAAAATATAAATGAAATCGGAATCCTGACCCTTTTTTCGTTGTCCGCTTCACGTGAAATGCCCCGTATGCCTCATTGAGAGCGTCATTCCAATGTTGGTTGTCATCGAGCAGATGTCGTGCTCGGCAAGCAGCTTTGAAACGATGGGTGTTGCGGGTCATCGACTTTTTCAAAGCTTCGAATAAAGTAGGCCATTGGATACCGATACCACTCGGCATTGCTTGCGTGCACGGTTGTACTCTTCCGATGACGTGTTTTTTTTAAAACTTCAGGAACACCCTCTACTGGAGTGCCTCTTTCTACGATTAAACCTTCCTTGTTGTATGTAAAGTACGCTGGCGCTTCATCACAGAGCAAAGTGTTGGTAAAATCATCAGTCTAACATAGCATAGAAGACATAGAATGCCAATAAAGTGATCTGTCGAGGATTTCCTAATCGCTCAATCGCATATTCAAATATATTCGCTGGCCTCCTTCCAGGTTACAGCGAAATGCGACACAGGTGGGTGTCTTTCGTTGATAGGGAAACTGAGTATACGCCACACAGCTTTGGATGAACTTATGTAGCGGCCAGACTGAAATCTTTTTACTTAGTCACAGTTGGCCTAGAGGTTTAGGCGGTCGCCACGCCGCTTGCCAATTCGCTAAGTGTTGTGGGTTCAAATACTACACGGGACAACAATTTGTGTGATCCACAAATTGTTGTTCTGAGTCTGGGTGTTAATTGTGTCCGTTTCATGTATGTCTGTAAAGGTCCCCCGCGACACAGGATGTTCATTCCTAATGCGGGAGTTGTCTTATAAAAAAAAAGAAAAGAAAAATCACATTTATTTCGTAAAGCAATATTGGCTTGATCGCTTCCTTTATTTACGTACTTACAAATATATTTGATAGACCCACACTGATGCACATTTCGATATTTATGTATGTGGGCGTTAAATGGTTTGGATAAAACAGGAGAGTATGGTAATACCCATCTATTATTATCAACCATCGTCGGATTTTGGCCACGTAATCTAATTTCTGCAGCAAATACTCCTTGTTGCTGAGATCGTCGGCGGTACTTGGGGTCGACATTCTCGCCTGTTATAGTTTGTTGAATCATGGCTTTTGGGTACCGTTTCATACACTGACTGTTCTGCATGCACGGAGAGTTGGTATTTAATCACAGCATGGGCCATGAACTATTTGCTTCCATAGATATCTTTTATTACACTTTGACAGGTATCTCTAGACCCGATATTTAAGTTATTCTAACTATACTCTGTCCATTTCTTTATTTTCTTTTTGACAGTTCAAGAAATTTTGAAATTAGTGACGCCCTCACCCATTACCGATTCGATTTGAAACGAATAGCGATTTTATTTATGAAGAACTTTCAATCGATTTAATTAAATATTTTTTGTTGAAATATTAATTATTCCTTTATTAGTTTTTTATATTATGTAAGAAATAAACAAAAATATAAATAATAAATCTGTAAATTAGATGAATGAACAGAGTTATTATACTTTACTCTTGGTTTGATCCTAAATTCCAAGATTTCGACTTGATTCCTTGCAAAAATTCAATCTTGGAGTCATAGATACTATTTTTATTTCCCTTTTTTATTCAATTTACAGAAAAAATACTTACATGAAGTCAAATTATTTTTATCATATGATCGATTTATCGTATTTCAAGTACTGTTTTATAGTCTGTGGTTGTTTGTTATGCACAGACCACTTCACTAAAGTACCGTCACCGTCAATAAAGTACGACATTACTGTAGTACATAATTCCGAAAAAAAAAATGGTAATTTATAGGCGTGAGCTGTCAAAAAGAAAATAAAGAAATGGACAGAGTATAATAAGGTATTCAAGGAGACGTTGATAAACACAACGCATGCGCCTGTCCAGTAGTATTTGCGTGAAAGCCGAACAACAGACAGACAGACAAAAATTTATACCTGATATTCCGATCTTCAAAATAAATTATAGTCTACATGTCGCCGAGGATTGATAGCTATATAATTTTAAAAAAAACATTACAATCCGTTCAGTAGTTTTTGCGTAAAAGCCGGACAATAGACAGACAGACAAAAAAAATAAAATTATGTTTAACATTATGTATGAATACCCTTAGTTGTATTTTTTTAATTTTTTATTCAATGTACAGAATTGAACTCTTCTACAGTTTTATTATATGTATAGATATAGATATTATTGTAAAGTTCATTAAAATTCATTCAGTAGTTTTTACGTGAAAGAGTAACAAACATCCATCCATCCATCCATACTTACAAACTTTCGCGTTTATAATATTAGTAGGATATTTAAGTCTTCAATGAAAAAGTGAAATCTTTTTAATAAGTGTGACAGCTATGTTTATTCGTTGTCAAGACGCCCGGCATATTTAACGCGCATGCGTATGTCGAGTGAACCGCCAGACTTCTATACAACCATTCATCCCCCCTTTAAACCCTTTTTCGCATTAAAAAGTAGCCTATGTGTTATTCTGATGTATAGGCTATAGTATTGTAAAGTTTCATCCAAATCCATTCAGTAGTTTTTGCGTGAAAGAGTAACAAACATACATCCATCTTCACATCCATACTTACAAACTTTCGCGTTTATAATATTAGTAGGATTTACAAAAAAAAAATATATGTATTTGTATCAGTTGTACCCATAACACAAGCTCTGCTTGGTTTGGGACTAGATGGCGTTGTGTTAGTTGTCCGAAATATTTATTATTATTATTTCTTAAACACTACTAGAACCAATAGAACCATCAGGGGCGTTTTACCTATAGTGCAGGGTGTGCCAGTAGCATGCTAGCACAGGCACAGCTGTGTTAGGAGCGCTGGCCAAAAAACTTTTAATGAATTTGCGCACTTACCGAAGGGTGCTATACCTACAAAAAGGCGCTAGACTAATGATTGTACACGGGCACTTCACGGGCAAGAGACGCCTCTGAGAACCATAGTACGAGTAGTATCTAAATTTTGAGTTGCACTGAATTGCATTAGTTTGATAAGTATATATTGAATTACTTTTATTTATCCGAATACAGCGAAGCCAAAAGGATGGGTAGTATTTTTACTCAGGAATGTGTATGGTCCACCATAACGTCTAATCGATTTTAATGAACGAGGTGTTAATAAATTCATAAAAACGCTTACTTATTACTTTTTCTTGTAAGTTTACAGAAGAATTTAACCGAATAACAAAACTACTTCAAATGAAAAAAAAAAAATTTGCAAACACACGGCAACTGTATGTGTGTAAAAAATAGGACAACATATCTCCTATTTTTAATTTCAATTTCGGTTTCCAATAACCCTGAAAGTTAGAAATGGTGTGTAACAAAATCTTTTAACTTCATTTTCACCTACTTCTAGGAGTTTGATTAACTTGAAATTTTGCACAGGGGTCAAGGGCCGATGACAATACAATAATGTGAAATAAAAAACTAAAACAAAACAAACATTTTTTTTTGAAAAAAAAAATAGTATTAAAACTAAACAAACACGCTTTTGTAAATATACCAAACTAAAAAGTAGAAAATTATAGTTTAAAAAACTAAAAAACACGCTTTAATAGCAATCGAACTAAAAAGTAGAAAATTATTTTATTGTAAAAAAGCGTGGGGTGCCTTAGATTATTAATATGTCTAGAAGGACTGTCAAAGCTGTAAAAACACACGAAAAAATAGGCCTTAACACTAACGCCTAAATGTTTTTCCGCGTTTAGTATAAAATGCACTGTCAGTGGATACACACATGTTGCTGTCATTTTTGTGTTGATAAAAATGGCGAATTGTGCGATATAAGTGTGTAGAAATTACAGAGTACGATCTAAATTAACAAAGAAAGTTACCTATTATTTGTTCCGTTTTCGATATCCGGAATCCATTTTGAGTTTAGTCTTCCGTTTTTCTTGTGTTTCCGGTCAAGCGAGTCCCTCTCTCTAACGCTATTGGTGCTCCCCTCCACGATTCGTGCGTGACAACTTCCGGTTTGTCACCTCGTGGATCGCGCCATTTTGCTTATCATTATAGCATCGTTTTTCGTAGTGTTCGGGTCAAAAAGCGTTTACGTATTCCAAATTTAAATAAGAGTTTTAATAATTTATACACTTCGTTGTAAGTTATAATTAAAAATAGTCCCTCTCTTCTGCGATGAAAAATAACAGCGACGAAGGATTAAACGTCACCAGGAAGAGGCGAAGCAGCTAATGTCGGAGACTTCTTCTTAGAGTTCAAGAAACGAACACGACAAGTAAGTGATTTGAAGTATGAATTTTTGTCACAACAAGGGCCTTCTTAACGAGTTTACTTACGCAAAATCAAGTAAATAATATACATTGCTCTAAAATTTTACAACCACCCCCGGATAGCGGTTCGGAAAATTCCGAACTTAATATTTCGGATTATACTACGGTGGTTAGGATCTTTTGTATCCTTAATCAAATCCAGAATTAATGAGCAAGTAAGAAATATTATAATATTTTAAAGCAGAATATTAGCAATTCATTGGTACTTCTGAGACTTAAAAGAATTATTTGTCTACCCCCGGATGTATACTAAACTAAAACCAAATGTCCTCATATGGTTTTAGTTACTACACATTCACACGATATGACGTTTTTTACCAACACCGTTCATACTTATTAGAGCCTTCGTTTGCTGCTAGTACACATGCAATGCTTATTCAAAGAGAATTGCGAAATACCTTACAAAACAATGCTGTAACTTCCTTTTGAAAAAGTTGAGAAAATATTTGGCAGGAATTCTGAATTTAGGAAAGTTAGTGATAATTATGTTGAAAGTAACTTTTGTTGGATGGGCGGACTTTATATGTTTGCACAGAGAATTAGTACTTGAACAAATACCTGATTAAATTAATAAATATTTATTAATATAATTTAAAGCGGGTTTGAATAAAGTACCTACCACCTAGCTCGGTATATTTGTTTGATTCGGAACTGTTAGCCATTTACTTATTAATAGCTCCCGTTACAAAGAGAACAATACCAGTGCATTCGAACGCTGGGACAAATGTTACATGCCATAGCAATGATTATAGTCACAAGGGCAGTCTAACCAGGCTAAGGGCAACAAAGGCACAGCTTTTAACGCTGTACAACAAAAGAAAAGTAGACTGCCTCGATCTCGCTCTCCAATTAAAAACCCTAATCGTCGGGCATGATCGATACACTTTCTCGGCGACTGTCTGACACACTTTCGCGGCGGCTGTCTGACACAATATCGGTGTATAAGGCGCAGTCTTGCAGCTCCCAAAGAAATAGCAAGCTACTAGAGGGTATTCGCATCCCTTTTATATTGAAGCCGCCACTCATATACCCGAGCGTCCAAGCCCTATCCAGTTTCGCCACGAAGAAGCAGAAATATCCTCAAGTTCCTAAGATTCTTCCTAACACCCAAACAAGATGGAACCTTTCGTCCAATCTTCAGCCTGAAACGAATAAACAACTTCGTGAACGTCAGCCATTTTCACGTACCGTCCTTTCTGCAGAGCATGGAATGAAAAAAAAAATAATAATAATAATTACTACTACTATTACTAAATTATTTTAACCTACGTATGTATGGCCTTAACCTTCTGGGCAGAGACCCGAGCCCAGCAGTGGGACGTTATGGGTTGTTGATGTTACATCCACCAGCACAGCAGGTTCCTGAGGGCAAGCTTCAATGGCACTCTCTGCCAAATGACCTGCCTCCCATTTGGTCTATCGTCAGCCCCGGGTATTTTCGCGGCAGTTACAAAATGGATCGCGGAATATCTGAGAAAACAGTATTCGCTGCGTGGTATATCTCGAAGATTTTTTACTGGCCAACTAATCTTACGAAATGAATGTTATGAACAAGTGACGTTTACAATAACACTGATGTAACACCTGGGATGGACAATCATCTTCAGCAAATCTGTTCTGGTTCCGACACAATGCCTAGAATTTCTGGGTGTTACCTGGGACACTCAAACCAATACAAAGTCCTTGTCGGAACCAAAATGCCTAACGCTACGCAGGGCTTTACTAAAACAGATTTTGCTAGGCAACTGGTCCCTCAGACAGGCCCAGTCCCTAATGGGGAGACTGAGTTTTGCCTCGTTCGTCGTCCGCAGAGGGAGGCTTCATTGTCGAACACTGCAATCCTACAGTCGACGTCTGCCAAGATCCCTGCCTCACCAACGATTCGTGATTCCGGAGCTAGTTCTTGCCGAGATGAGTTGGTGAGTGAAAGCGGCACCCGGCTCTTCACCACTACATCTGGAGCCACTTTCGCTTCTACTTACGACAGATGCATCCGATGTAGGATGGGGAGCACAACTGGTACAGTTAATATTGTCAGGTCAGTGGTTTGAATATTTGTTTAGAGGGTTCACCTGGGATGGACAATCATCTTCAGCAAATCTGTTCTGGTTCCGACACAATGCCTAGAATTTCTGGGAGTGGTCTGAAGACCTCTGGTATGCACAAGTGACGTTTACAATAACACTGATGTAACACCTGGGATGGACAATCATCTTCAGCAAATCTGTTCTGGTTCCGACACAATGCCTAGAATTTCTGGGTGTTACCTGGGACACACAAACCAATACGAAGTCCCTGTCGGAACCAAAATGCCTAACGCTACGCAGGGCTTTACTAAAACAGATTTCGCTAGGCATAACTGTTAGGTCTGGACCTAACAGTCATGGTACATCAATTGCAAGGAATTGTACCTACACTGTTTATGCAGCTGTAAAAACGTGATGTTAAGTATGTCCTTGTAGCACCCTTCGTGCAAGGTGTATAAATTAAAGATGTCAAGTCCGTTCACTCTGATTTATTAACACACGGTAACAATTACATAATAGTTACTATTACACGACAATGTACTGGGAACGACTATCAACTACAGTTTACATGGAGCAACTAACTCCTCGAGACTGTCGTTCTGCTCACATAAAATCGCTTACGACTACAATGTGTATGTACCTACACAGCCATCAAGCACGAACATCGTCTGTTAAAAAATTCACGTATTATCCCATTACAGACTGATAATCGTACAGTTGTGGCCTACATAAACAAAGAAGGGGGCACGAAGTCGAAGAAGCTCTTAAATTTAACGCGACAGCTTTTAGCTCTGCTGGATTACCTGAACGTGAACTTAACGACGAAATTCCTCTGTAGATCCACAAGACCGGAGAGCTCTATTACACAACGCATTTCTCCAATGCTTGAAATAGTTTGATATTCAAGCATTGGAGAAATGCGTTGATAATAGCAAATAGATGGCCGTTTCCACCACCCAATCTAGTACCGCAAGTGCTCACCCATCTCAACACGACCCAAGGCACTGTTATGGGAAAAAGCTTTCTGGAGAGCCGATTTACAACAGAGATATCATCTAACATTTTAGTAATACAAATTTGAGCTATATTTGTTTAGAGGGTTCAAAAAACCATCCTAAAAACCACCTATATGGGACCCTAGAATTGTTTTGAATCGCCTTATTGCTATTAGATGAGAAAAGTTTTTATGAAGTCTCTAGATGCAGGCAATCGATCCTTTAAAAAAAATGAGGTCGTTCTCATTCTTTTAAGGATCGACTCCGAGCACTTAAATGGCAATAGATATTCTCTGCTTATGTGGCCAGTCATTGGTTCTAAAATAGACTCGGCCGAATATCAGCAATCTGGATGGAAGATCAGATCACATCCAGAAAGAAATTTTAATATAGTGTACTGGGTCCGAGGTATCACAAAGTCGTCGTAATGAAGGAAACTGGTCTGCACTATTTATTACTACAAAGAGGTCCGAGGTTACCTGCTACTAGAACTAATATCGGAGGGGTGGTGAAGGCTGTACTACGAGAAGCAGGGATTGAAGCATCTCCTGGATCAGTACTCTCAGCAGTGTCTTCATTAAACTGGCTGGAGAACTATACAATGGATGAAATTATATCTACTGGAAATAGGAAACAATAACATGCTTTCAGGACTTATTATCATAAACAAAATAAAGAGGTAAATAGACCTGTTTCCCAGATTAATGTCTCTTTATCACAATGTTTTGAAGCAGTGTGATTGTTTATTGTTAATGTTGTGAATGAATATAGATTCCTATATCCATGTTAATCTTAATCTTTTTGTATGTATGTACCTACCTGCCGTGTAGTACCTACCTTTCAGTCATTAATACACATTATAGCATCAACTACCTACAGTACCAGGAGAAATCAAACACATCACTCAAAATGGATTCCGGATATCGAAAACGGAACAAATAATAGAGAGTTTTGACAAACAATAAAACTTACCTATTATTTTTCCTGAGATATCCGGAATCCAGATAATTCCTACCTGGTACTCACGTTGTATAATGATAAGCAAAATGGCGCGATCCACGAGGTGACAAACCGGAAGTTGTCACGCACGAATCGTGGAGGGGAGCACCAATAGCGTTAGAGAGAGGGACTCGCTTGACCGGAAACACAAGAAAAACGGAAGACTAAACTCAAAATGGATTCCGGATATCTCAGGAAAAATAATAGGTAAGTTTTATTGTTTGTCAAAACTCTCTATTATCGTTAAGTACCATTGATATGTATCTATTACAGCAAACAAAGCCATTAAATAATTTCTAAAATAAATAATTATTGTAGTCGGAATTTTGTGTTTAATGCGGGTGTTGCTAGTTTATGAAGTCAAAACTCCCTTATAAAATGTGGCAGGCGGAGTTGTGTTATATAAAATACTTCATGGTAGATAATAGATACGCTAAGAATTTCAAATCATTTTTGTAATTCAATATGACCGCCGCATCATTTTTGTAAAATTACACTATGGGTATCGTGTAAGAGGTTTTTAGGTATACCGAGTCTAGATTTCATATCATTTTTTTAAATCCAATAATTATGTCCGCAGCACCATTTTTGTAAAATGTCACTATGGGTATGGGTATCGTGTAAGGGATTTTTAGGTATACTGAGTATTAACTTCATGTCATTTTTTAAATTAAATATGGCCGCCGCACCGTTTTTGTAAAATGACACTATGGGCACCGCTTAAGGGTTTTTAGGTATACTTACTAGATATGAGCTCCTCTTTGTTTTAAAAAAAACAACTCCCGCAATACGAATATACATAACAAAAAACGCCCAGACTCAGAACTACAATTTGTGGATCACACAAAGTGTTGTCCTATTTAGGATTCGAACCCACAACACCTGGCGCAATAGAAAGCGGCGTGGCGACAACTTAAACCACTAGACCAACCGTGCAGTCATGCATTTGTCAAGTCCAGATCTCATTCAGATAAAAAAAATTAGCTAATTGTAATCTAATAAAACAAATTGAAAGCCCAAGGTCTAATCCCCATAATATTAATACTGAGCTATCTTGAAGATGTCCTAAATCTAACACAAAGAAAAAAAAAACGGTCCATTAAAAAAGTAATGTAAACAATTTTTTTCTTACCTTTCTTCTTTTTTAATGTTGGTCAAAAAGACAATTAGATGGGCTTATTATATATCTTACATATTTTAAAAGGTTAAAAAATCATTAAGTACTGCTTTTACAATACCAGACCAAAATTAATATCTAGTACGACATATTTTTAATCATCACCAACAGCCTTTAACAGTCCACTGCTAATGATAATAAAAAAAACACGAGACATATTATTAGGTTGTATCACATTTTGTTTTCCTAGCATAGTTTTCTAGATAGAAAAGTTATTCAACACTATTATAATTGTTTCCCCATTTTCACAAAAAAACTCTACAACTGGTATCATTTACGCAATCACATTAGGAAATTTAGAATGACATGAGGCGAGTGTAAGACGTAGCTGTCACGCACACAAATATCGATAAGTTGTGTCATTTAATTTTGTTCTTTTGTATCGTGATGCTCTATCTAGACATATATCATATTAATCAAAGTGGGGTGCTTTCTGAAAATATTTCAACAATGTCGCCTCACGCTTTTTTTTAGCATGAAATTGTAACTTTTGTTATTCGACTGCACGGCTGGCCTAGTTGTTTAAGCGGTCGCTACGCGCCGCTTTCTACTGTGTCAAGTGTTGTGGGTTCAAATCCCACATGGGACAACACTTTGTGTGATTCACAAATTGTTGTTCTGAGTCTGGGTGTTCTTTATGTCTGTTTAATGTATGTTGTAAAGTCCCCCGCGATACAGGATGTATATTTCTAATGCAGGATTTGTATTTAAAAAAGAAAAAAAAATTGCAGTTTAAAAAAAACTTTTCAATTCACCTGTGCATTGTTATTGAGTTGTGTGAGGCATATCAAAGAGTGCATGACACTCTCCCTGGCGGCCAGCACCAACATCTCGCCGGGAAGGTCTGCGAAGGCGTTCACCAACACTCGCATTGCCAGCATCTGATTCGCGGCCAGATTATCTGAAAGTTTTATACATAATGCTTCAGCTTCATTTAATGATAATAATCACTTCAAAACCCTATTTAACCGCAATCTGATCCTAAACTAGGCAGAATTTGTACTATGGTAACCAGATGATAAATATATTATACTAGTGCCCGCGACTTCGTCCGCGTGGAACAGTGACTTTGGGTAGCAGTTTTAATTATTAAGGCTAATATTATTTAAAAAATAAGACACACGTTTCACTGTCAAAATATATTTAAGTATTTATATAAGTACATAAAATAAAAAGTATTATAAATGAGCTTATTTCGACATTCGACATGGCCAAAGCTTTCAACCTGTTCTTGCACCGTTCGCTTCTCTCCGAGCTCTAAGCATTCGGTCTGCCTCCTAGACTCGTCTCTAGATTGACGCTTTTCTTCATCAGCGCCTTCGCATTAGGGTTCTTTGCGACGGACGGCGCGGCCTCTGTTTTTCTGGAGGTAAACGCTAGCGTACCTCAGGGTTCAGTCCTGTCGCCCAAGATGTTTCTTCTGCATGTCAATGACATATTAGCCCTTGGCAATATACATTGCTATGCAGACGATAGCACAGTGCATGGGCGATATCATGAATATCCTGCAGCCACATCTTATGTAGACGTTGATGAAAATCGATAGGAGCTTGTCGCTGAGCTCGACCGGGTTTTGAACCGCATTTAACAATGGGGTGATGAGAATCTGGTCAAGTTCAACGTTAAGAAAACACAGGTGTGCCCGTTCTCTACCAAAAAGTATGCTGCGTTACCAAAAAAATGCAACTGACTGCACGTTTGGCCTAGTGGTTTAACGGTCACCACGCCTTTTCCTACTTCGCCAATTGTCTTGTTTTCAAATCCCACGTATTACAACACTTTGTGTGATCCACAAATGTTTGTTCTGAGTCTGGGTGTTCTTTGTATCCGTTTCATGGATGTTTGTAAAGTTCTCACACGACACAGGATTTATTCCTAGTGCGGGAGTTGTCTTTTATAAAAAAAAAAAGTCTCCGTTTCTTCCCCTCCTCACTTTTCATAGCACTCAACTGCCACTACGGGATAAGCTCGGTGTCCTGGGCATGGATATTTGCCGAGACCTCAACCCACGGGAGTACATCGAGGGCACCACTAAGGCAGCCTGAACACTGTGAGACGGTTTTTCGCTCCCGAGCATTTGTGTCTCCTTTATAAGACCCAGGTTCGCTCGTCCGTACTGTTCTTATCTTGGTGATGGATCCAGGCAGTATTTACTTGATTTTCTCGATCTTCTGCAGCGGCAAGCAGTCCGCATTATCAACAGTCCCGATACCACCGAGTCCCTTGAGCCTCTGCAGTTGCGGAGAGATATCGCCTCTATTGCAGTCCTCTACTGCTTTACCATGGATAGTGTTCTGAAGCGTTCTTCCAACTGATCCCACCTTCTCCCTTCCTCTACATAACAACACGTGCTGGTCTTGGAAGTCACCAGTCTTAGAAATACGCTCTCGAACCAAACGGTTTGGTTCTGCATTGTCTGCTTTCTCAGCTAGTATGATTGCCTCCACTGTTGGATTCTGCTTGAGTTTTCCCTCAGGCTGAGCATATTCTTCTCAATTTATACAATTTTAAAATACTACGTTTTTGATTTGCTATTTTTTGCCAAAATAAATTGATTGAGCTGATTTGATACACGCGATTATGCTGCTCATTTGAAAAACATTTTTTTTTCTAATTGAACTGCAACTTTAACCGTTTGTTTTTGGGCTTTGATAATTTTTATTGCAAATGTTGTTTTCAGCGGAAACTGCATTCTTTTAAATTGAAATTTCAGATAAGTTTGAATTATTGGAATACGTGGAATTAAAACATTTTCTTTTACAACGTTGTACCCTAGATGTGTATTTCGTAGCCGTGTACCATTACATAGCTTTGGCGCTCAAGACTTCTTATTAATAGGACTGGTACATTAACTTTCAGTCTCAACTTATGGGAAGGCGCTCTTGATAATTCTAAAGAGTTAAGAAACTTTATTCATAAGCTATGATATGACTGGTTCAGTTTCCCTTGCATTGTTTTCTGGGAGGTATTCGATAACATCTTCCTCCACGTCTGACATGATCCGTTCGTTTATTTGATAACTGCCTCATTATTCCGCGGATCATAATTAATATTAGTTTTAGATCATTTATTCTATCATCACTCACGTCTTAGTGTAATCATGTCTTTACTGTCATTTGGCATACAATCTTCTCCTATTATTAGATGAGCATTTGCCTATTAACACTGCTCATAAAACATTGTGAAGTTGTACTCTCATAATTGTAGTAAGACAAAACTTGTTAACATATACCCATAATACTTATGTTTCATACAGTCATTTATTTCATCTTGCGGCGTACCCCTTTTGCTTTTTTTTGTGTTTGAATCCCCCCGGATACTTTTCTTCCGATTTTTTCACGAAGAAAATTATTTGAATAAACAAAAAATCATGTAAACAAAGCGAATCCTAGTTAATAATAACTAATTTTTAACCTACTTCCAAAATTAGGATGTTCTCAATTTAATCTTTTTTTTTTATGTATGTACATTGCTTACTCCGTCAATTGTGGACCGATTTTGAAAATTATTTTTCTATTCGAAATGTTATTCTCCCCATGTGGTCCCATTGCCACCATATCAGGATCTGATGATGGGATCCCAAGGAAATTTAAGGACACCCTCTAATTTACTTGAGCGCCTGCAATAAACTTAAGGCAATTGTCTGCATCCTTTCATATTCTGTAAACATCATGTCCGAAATATTTATTTATTATTCTATACAGTATGTTGTATGTTACCTTTAGTCGTATTCTTTCAACTTATTTAGGTGAAATTATTATGAGAGACTTGAGAAAGACTAAAAAGCGAAAAAAAAAATGTTTAAAAAACCTACTTTAAAAACATTAAAGTATAAAATAACTTTATTTTTTATTTGCTACCTATTCATATTTTTGAAGTCGGTGTCGAGCCAAAATGTAATAGTAGGTACCGCACTCGCCGCGCTTGACCTTGAGCGGGATAGCTTCTCTTCGCTTAGGACAAAACAACCCAAGCGACGGTGAGGTCGTTGACTTTCGTCTCGAAATATAGCGAGTGTGGTACCTACTATTACATTTGGCTTGGCGCCGAATTCAAACCTATGAACAGGTAGCACATACAATTTTTTTTTTTATACTTTTCACTTTTTGAAGTCGGTTTTTTTAAACGAAGTTTTTATTGGCAAAATTCAACATCCACATGCGGCACAGTCGTCTGCCCTCAGTTTTCTGCCCGTTCTGGTAAGCACACTTAGGCATATTGTGATAACTCAGTAAATGTTACATCTGAATAGCTCTAATATTTTTTCTCCTGTCGCAAACTCATTAATCATTTTCACAAACCTTGCATATTTCCATACAAACGTTCATCTCCGATTGCTATTTTATGCCCTTGATAGTAAAATTTTTACAAAATTTAAATGACGTTTTTATTTATATCTAATCAATAGCCTAAAAAATAAATTTTAAGATTTTAGCTTAAAATAACGATACTTTTGTAGAGATTTTTGAAGTTTAGAAACACTGTTTTGTAATTTGTCTTATTTATTTCTATTAATATAATTAACATACAAATCAGATTTATGAATGTATGTATTAATCTTAGATTATTATATTAATTTTAAGTAATTTCAAAAAGTCAAATCTTTTTAATGAATTTGACATCCTTGTTTACTCGTTGCCAAGACGCCCTGTGTCACCAATGCAACGCGCAGGCGTGTGGCGAGTGAACAATCACTCTTCTATACAATCTTTAGTCCCCCCTTTCAACCCCTTTTTCCTTTTTTTCGCAATAAAAAGTAGCCTATGTCCTTTCTCAGGCTCTAGACTATCTGTGTACCAAATTTCATTTTAATCGGTGCAGCGGTTTGGCTGTGAAAGCAAGACAGACAGACAGAGTTACTTTCGCATTTATAATATAAGTATGGATGTACTACTAAATACATATCCTACTGATATTATAAATGCGAATGTTTCTTACTCTTTCACGTAGAAACTACTGAACGGATTTGGATGAAACTTTATTACTGTAAAGTTACATCCATACCGTAATATAGCTTATACATCAGAATAACACATAGGCTACTATTTGCAGCGATAACCAACATACACGCGGGCGGAGCCGCGGGCAAAAGCTAGCATATAAATAACTAAAGAATACATACCTGGCGTAAGACAGGACAACAAAAACTTGATAAACGACGGTCCGTACGTCGTATCGAACATCAGTCCGTTAATCTCCTTATTTCTAACAGCTAGCCTAGTCACGTCTAATACAGGAAACAGGATTTCTGAAAAGTGAGAAAACATTTACTTATATGTATGACATACTTTATATGTTAAACTAGGGTCTTTTGACTGCCTCGTTGGTCTCGCGGTTGACGTGTGCGACTGCGGATCATGAGGTCTCGGGTTCGATTCCCGGGTCGGACCAAATGTTTGTATGATCTACAAATATTTGTTTCGTAGTTTGGGTGTTTTCTATGTAATATATATACATATATTTTTTTTTGTAAATACATACGTATTTACAAAAAAACAGTATATATTATGTATTTGTATCAGTTGTCTAGTTCCCATAACACAAGCTCTGCTTAGCTTGGGACTAGATGGCGTTGTGTGTCAGATGTCCAAAAAAAAAATACACACACACACGTGTACGCACGCACAAACACGCGTACGCACACACAAACACGCGTACGCACACACATACACATGTACTCACACACATACACATGTACGCACACACACATATGTAATCACATACTTATCGTAAAATTTACATTTAATAACACCGTTTAGCACTCTAAACTCTAAATGCATAAAAAATATAAAATAGTATGCTGAACAAACCTTTTGGCCATTGTAACATTTCCTTCAAGAAGCCTATAGTTTCATTACTGAAAGTATTATTCTGAAAAAGAAAAGATATAAGATTATGTTATAACAATAGTAGATGAAATAGAAACATAACTGCGATTGCTGTGCTGAAGTTTCAGGTTCGATTCCCAGGTAGAACCAAATGTTTGTATTAAATAAAAATATTTGTTTTTGAGTATAGGTATTTAGCATTTATTCAATCTAGCTTTCATAGTACAAGCTCTGCTTAGTTTGAAACTGGATATCATTGTGTTTGGTGGACGGTTCTTCAACAGTTAAACTAAATAAATAAAAAACCACAACTATTGTGATCCACTTACAAGTTCACTTAGTTTAACAACAGCTTCTAATTCCTCTTCCGTCATGGCGCGCAGTCCATCACCAGCTTTGCTGTTGAACTCCTTTAGCTTGTCGTGGATTGCTCTCAGATTAGCTTGATCGAAACTAGAACCACAACATTGATGCATTAGTTACGTTGCTTACACTTAAGGGGCGCGTCCCTAAAAACGCGCGAAAAGGCACTTGCAATTTTGCAAAACACAAACAACTCAATTTATATTTGACACAAAAAAAAATCTCAGTAGTTTAATAAATCAGTCTACCACTCTACCGAGTGACATTTATAAAATAATTCTTTATTTTTGTGAAAAAAAGCCTTAACAAAGATCAAAATTATCGAAATCGACCTTTTTAATTAGCACACTCTGTCCTATTTCGTGCTCTGTTTTAAATTTTTTTTCTTATTTCGCGAGAAAAAAGTATGGAGAAAAGATTTACCGTTTTAGTTTTTTATTAATTCTCACCAAAAAGCCATAATCTAAGGCTGAACATCATTCATTTTTAGCGACAAAAGTTCCATACATTTTAGTACGTAGATATCGTCTCCCGTAAATTGCAATAAATAAGTTTTATCGCGCTCAAAAAATTCAGTGCCCGCCGAATATTCAAGGTGACACCACGTCCGTTTGTAGTTCGCACTGAGCTCCATAATACGTAAATGACAAGTTTTAGGGTGGGTTGCCAGTGAGTGTCGAATTGTAACTGTTAATTTGTATTCTTGAATTTAATTTATTTTTTTTCAAAGAATAATTTCAAAGAAAAATATTAGTATTTTTTATTAACACAGAACTTATTTTTATGTTTTTTTTTTAACTTGCTATGTATGTATATATCTAGCTATATTTGTTAAGACGGAATCTTGCAACTCAATTTTGCAGATATCTTCAACCGATTGTGTTGAATTTTTGTAGGCATATGTATATAGCGTGACAATGCTATATTATGATGACACGGAGCTGATCTGATGTTGAAGCTGGAAGGTGGTCATAGGAACTTTGTAACGACGGAACCTATCGAGTTTGGAGTCGTTTGATTTGTCTTGACGAGTACTTTGAATACACTTTGACAGACCGAGACACTTTGAGAAATTGTTTTTAAAAAAGTAAAAAAATAAAAAAAATAAAGCTAGTATTATATATTTAAGGAAGTTTCCATTTCAAAGTTTTACACTCTTAATATTAATTTTAAGACAAATAGTTTGTTTTTTAACCGTCTTAAAAAAAGAAGGAGTTCATAAATTAACTGTAGTTTTTAAATATTTTACCCGACCACGGCAAAGCCAAAGGAGGGTTATGATTTTGACAGGCTATATATGTATGTCCTTAACTACTAATTAGAACTGGATAAATGAGGTATCGTTAGTAGTGTCTTGATCGTCCGCTGCTTATAGGCTATATGACGCGTCACTCAATTTAATGTGGCGTCCTCTAGCCGACATAAAGTACTGTATTAAAAAATGAATTTGACATAAATATGCCGTGTTTGGTATCATCGGAAAGGGTGTTACTTGTACATTTCAAATATATATATATAGGTATTATTAGCATTTGCTGGTGAGTTTGTTCGTATTTATTCAATTTTTTTTTATATTTCTATGTTAGGTATTTAAAATATACTTTGCATATAAATTAATATTATCACTAAACCAAATATTTTAAATAAAAAAAAGTAAAAACTTAAATTAAAATAGAAACGTACCATAACTCTTAAAAACACGTGACTATGGCTTTTCAAAACTTGTTTCATACTTTTTCAGCGTCGTTTTTTTGTCAAAAAGTGAAAAAAGTACGTAAGTAAGTAAGATCTATGTAGTAAAATTTAGTCAATATGAGCAATAAAAGCGATCAAAAATTATATTTTTAAGAAACATTATGTTCCATTAATATAACATATATCATACAAATTTTATTTCATAACATAGCATTAAAATCCGTTGATTACTATAAAAGATCTAAGCTGACAGATAGCGCCAGCGACTTAATTTTATACTGCGTAAAAATATATTATTTGTCCATGAAACGAATTAAAAATGAATAGGTACACTTGAACCCCATTCTCGGCCGTTGACGAGTTACTTAAAGCCCGCGAGCTTTCCGATATGACTAATATGTAACTAGAAGAAAAAACCGAAAGTAAATTTATTAGTTGCCAGGGTTAGTATGCAACAGTGCCCGATGCGTTTGTGTGCATGTAAAATATGAATGTGGGTGTTCAATCACAAATTCCCACGCTCAAGGACTACAGTCTTAATAATATTTATTTATATTTTAAAATAACCGCTTTTTACAAAATGCCTTTGTAAATATAATAACATTTTACAATTTTTGTCAGTCTGTCTGTTTGTTCCAGCTAATCTAATAATTTTTAAGGTAGTCGTGTTTCGTTGGTGAGTGCGAGACCGGAGGCCCAATGATGCAGAAGCATCACTAGCCCGCCATGGTGTGGGTCACCATGCTGCATCGTCTGCATTCTCAGTGAGTATGAAGATTCTGCTTATGCTTATGTCTGCAATATCTACTATGTTTGATGGAGGGCTCCATCAAACATAGTAGATATTTTTGGCAGGGCCATACAAAAAAAACATAATGTGTTACCGGAGATAAGAATCATGTGGGATGTAGTTGTTTCCTTGAGGAACAGCTGCTGAGGCCGTCGTGTAAGCCCCTGCGCCGGTGAAGGGGTCTGCGGCGGAGGGCGGCGGCAGGCCGGGGGCGGAGCCCGAGCCCGGCACGTAGCGACACTCGCCCGTGAACGGGTCCGCGAACCTGACACATACACAACATTAAGTACTTGAAAACGAGAAATATAAAATACACAATCAATTCAAATAGTATAAAAGAGTTAATGATCTTTGAACAGGTAATAATAATATTGATTGAAGAAGAAGATTGCACGAAAACAAAAATATTCATTTTTTTTCATGTAATCTGCGGGCAAACGAGCACACGCATCGCCCGATGGTAAGCGACTACCGCCGCCCATGGACACCTGCAGCACCAGAGGCATCACCAGTGCATTGCCGGCCTTTGGGGGATGGGGGGGCACCGTAGCTCGCGAACGGATGAAGCGACTTCAATTTAGTTTTTTTGTAGGAAAGGTGAGTTACGAGCGAGTGTTCTTAGACATGTTTAATGAAAATCGGTTGGGTTGTTTAAAAGTTATTTACTTTTTAAAGGGAACTCAGGTTAATATGTCGGGGGTTTTTTATCCTTAGAGTATATACTATGTTAAAGCCTATCCTCGGCTTATTACCGAAATATAGATTTTTGTTTTTAATACATACCCATTGCTAGACGCTGGTTGTGAATCCAATTTAGCATTGGTGATGATGAAGTTTGCTACTTGCTCTAAATATACTTGTGGGAGATCATTTCTGAAAGTTAAAAACAAATTTTAATAAAAAAAACTATACTATTACTATGTTTTAACTAGAATGAGCAAAATAAACATCTTTGTATGATTGACTAGCTGAACCCCGCGGTGTTACCCGCGGTTATTGTCGTACCGCGGGTAACGCCGTGGGGCGAAGCTAGTCTAAAAGAAGTAGCCTAACTTACTCATTATATCATTAGCTATCTATCAGTGAAAGTCCCGTCAAAATCGGTCCAGCTGTTCCAGAGATTAGCCGGAACAGACAGACGGACGGAAAGAAGATTGGCCTAGTGGTTTATGTTTTTTTTTTTTTTTTTTTTTTTTTTTTTTTTTTTTTTTTTATGTTTGGCCCGCCAAAATGACTCTACTCTGCCAGATGGAAAGCATAAGCAGAATCCAAGAGTGGTGGTCACCATACTCACTGCGAATGCAGACAATGCAGTATGGCGACCCACACTATGGCGGCCTAGTGATGCTGCTGCATCTTTTAGTCTAGTCAACAAGTATGGAACTTGTTGACTAGACTAATTGGGCCTCCACCTTATGTGGTCGCCACACAGCTTTCTACTGCGCCAAGTGTTGTGGGTTCAAATCCCACATGGGACAACACTTTGTGTGATCCACAAATTGTTGTTCTGAGTCTGGGTGTTGTTTTTTTATGTATGACCATGCAACAATGACTATACTCTGCCTGATGGGAATCATATGCAGGATCCAAGAGTGGTGGTCACCATACTCATTGCGAATGCAGACAATGCAACAATGCACTATGGCAGGCTAGCGATGCTTCTGCATCATTGGGCCTACAACTTACTTGTGTATAAAAGCTTGAGCCGCCACCCAAGGGTCTTCAGTCTTATTGAAAGGTAACTTTATGGGGGGTGCACCATCCTTTATGTCCACACTGAACACGAAGTCGTATTCCTATAAAATAATTAATTCTCCTAACATAAAAGTATCGTGGCTATGTGGTAATCGAGTAGATTAGTACAGTGCAAAGTTAAGCAACCCTAGCCAGGTAAGTCTTTGGATGGGTGACCATTTTTAACATGTTCAGAAGTTTGAGAATCCTTCGTGCCTGGTCCCGGTTGACATAATATGAACATCTGTGGCAATTGTTATGGGTAATTAGAGCCATAAGACAACAGTCTTTCTACAGAACTTAGATATATCGCCTAGTACTTGGGTTGTGGAGATCGTTTAACCAACTTGAAAAAAGGAGGTTCTCGAATTCGGTTCGGAATTCGACTGTTTTTTTTTTTGTTTGTTACCTCAGTCCGCCGTCTGATGGCAGTTTCGCAAAACGGTAACAGAACAATCGAAGTTCAGATATTTTGTAGTTAAGGTTGATCCATTTTCCCCAACTTAGATTGGGTAAAAGATACATAGAAGTACTAATAGACGATTAAGTATTCCTTGAGTTCGATTTTTTTAATGAGTCTCTCTGCCTGATGGAAAGAATAAGCAAATCCAAGACTACTCATTGCGAATACAGACAATGCAACACTTGCAACAATGCAGCATGGTGACCCACACCATGGCGGGCTAGTGATGCTTCTGCATCATTGGACCTCCGGTCTCGCACTCACCAACGAAATGCGACAGCACGAATGCTGTCATTTTAATTTGATCTTTTGTGAGAGGGTAGTACAGCCCTGGTCGAGCCGGCCGGATGAAATCATCGTGGCTCTACTACTTTTAAAACCTTAAATCCTGATTGCCAGTTACTTTTAAAAGAAAGTGATGTTTCATACCTTCCCTTGATACATAGTCTTTCCTTCGCCAGGAGGGTTGGCTCCCATGACGTCACCAATCTCATTCCATGTGCTCTCCGCTGCACTCCAGGAGTAACATTTCACGTTCGTTCCACGACGAACTAGTTTTGTCTGACCATCGGTTTTGCCGGGCTCAAGCAGTACTTCGGGACCAGGTAATCTGTAAAATACATAAACAATAATTGCACACATTTTCAAAACTTATTAAACAAAGTTCACTGATGTGTCATGAATTTAAAAGTCAATTAATGGAAAATTATATTCAAATACTTAGGCCCGTATTTTAAAAGGCGTCTCAGTCGTGAATCTAGTTTTAAAACTAGTTTTAAGAAGAGATTTTATTATTGAACGTCTCTTGAGACAAGATTCACTGATCGTTAATCAATCGAGTAACGATCAATGAACAGCTTATTTTAGAACGATGTTTATGTCAAAATCTCCTCTCAGGAATAGATTTTGACAGATGTGATCTCTGTTTACCTGAGACAAGATCAATCTAGTCTCAAGTGGTAATTTCTAAGGCGTTTTAAGGGAAACTAACATAATTTATAATGATGTTTCTGAATAACAACGAAAAATTTACTTTACCTTACTTTATTTACGAAAGAATTACTTATCATACACATTTCAATTCACTTTATTAACATTATTTGATATTCAATACAGTTAAAACACATATTTAACCATTTGTTTCAATTAATCACCCACAACCTTTTGGTTTATGACTAAATGACAGAAATATATTAGTTTAGTAGATTTAAAAACCAAAACATAGTTTGACACTTCAACATGACAAGTATTGATAACAATTTGAACGTTCCGTTAAAGGTAATATGATAATATCTAACCATTTTTATTTTAATATTTTAAAATTTAGTTTAGGGCGAGTTGTTTGTTATTATTATGCTTACATTGATACACTAGCCAATAGTGTATTATATATAAACTAATAACCAATAATATATAAATTATGTTTGTTCAATATATTTTGTTTATTATAATTTGATGCGTGATACGGAACTATAATTTCGATAATGCAGAAACGTAACTGAGAACATACTGTGAGTTGAGATTAGATATTGAAACTAGTTTCAGCTGAGTAGAACTCAATTCTCATTCTATAATAAGAGAGACGCTTGAGATTTGATGAGAACTTGAAACTCGTTTCAGCTGATCAGAGTTCAACGGATACTTGAGACGCCTTTTAAAATACGGGCCTTATATTAGGAAAGTAATTGTTAATAAGTTCATAATGAAACATAGTATAAAATATAAATATTAGATTAGCATGGCAAAGATACACATAGCTTATAATTTTAAACTTGCGATGAGAAATATAAAAAGGAGGGATACAGAAAAGTACACTAAAATATTTCAATCTTTATGTGGATAGTACACAAGCGAATTAAATACGTCAATTCTAATTCAAAATCACTTATTTAATTAAGACATTTAAGTGACAGTTATTAACATTAAATTGAAGCTACAGTTAAAAATCATGGATTGACACAAACAGACGCCACAACATGTGCTGGATTGTCGTGTGTGGTGTCGTAGGACACCAGATAGGAACGAAGTTCCTTATCATAAAATATAATAATACATGCAACTTACAGATGCTAGGGTATACAGATGGCGCCATACTAAATTTTAAAAATCTTACGCTTTTTTCTTTAACGTTACGGACGTTTTTTGCCGGCTAGGGTATACAGATGGCGTTATACTAAATTTTTTAAATCTAACGCTTTTTTGATTTGTTACGAACGTTTTTTGCCGGCTAGGGTACCCCTCCGAAACGCCCCATAAGGAACTTCGTTCCAAAAATTGCAATGAATGGCACAGTCTACCTTGTCTTAAAGACATTTCTCTATATTGGACGGACCATATTAATATCATACAAACTCTGATAATTTGAATCCTCCAATTTCTTGCTGTTGAGCAGCTTGCATTTTTTGTACTTCTTCTTCAAACGCTTTCAATGTTTGTTCGTCTGCAAATCTCGCAGGGTCTTTTGTGAACACGCGCACTAATCCGTCACTGGAACCTTTTGTATAATTAACAGTTTTTAGTATGTTTAACATCTGTTTGGTGAGAGATTTAGACTTCAAAGTGCCACCTCAGCAGTTCAACTTGAGGGTATCGTAAGGGCCGACTAAGGGAGCAAGCTACTCATAGCATTGCAAACAGAAGAGGAACTAACTAACTAGTGGGCCAAAGCCTCCTTTAAAGGCGAAGTCTATGTCCACCGATGGACTGTTAGAGACTGTTGATGATGGCGAGTATGTTTAACAACTATTTTGCAGCCAGTATTGTGTCCTTTTTCATTGTGTCTCATTCATTGACCGTGGGAGAGCCACGCTTCGGCATGAATGGGCCGGCTCGACCGGAGTGATACCACGGCCTCACAGAAAACCGGTGTGAAATAGTGCTTGCGCTGTGTTTCACCGAGTGAGTGAGGATACCGGAGGCCCATACCCCAACCCCTCCCCCCATCTCCCAAAGGCCGGTAACGCACTTGTGACGCCTCTGGTGTTGCGGGTGTCCATGGGCGGCGGTAATCGCTTACCATCAGGCGATACGTCTGCTCGTTTGCCGGTCTATTCCATAAAAAAAAAAAAATGTTAAAATACAGTTTGTTATTAGAGTGACAGTAAGTTCAATGAACCATTGATAGACAAGAAAGAAATTTTGGTTTTGCTTTCTAAGGCTAGGATTGTAGAAAACATGCCAAACCTGCTGATTTTCACAAAAAAATATTGTTTTAAAATAATCATTGGCATCAGAATAAGGGTGAAGAAACCTCAAAAAAAAAATTGGTTGACTGTAAAGTCGGTTTACGGACGATAGTTTAACGTTACAACGTTATAACAAAACATTCATGAAATAATAAGAGATAGATGAGACATCTATCTCTCATACAACGATGTACAATGAGCGTAACGGGACAATGAGTCATCCTTTTTCATGCATGCACACGGCGTTCGTCAATTTATTAGACTTTGTCACGTCAAAAAAACAAATGAATAGAAAATATTTGACATACCAGTGACGATATCTCCATTATCCAAACACGTGACGCTCCACACGGACTGCACAGGAAGACGAATGTCTCGTACGCAGTCACCGCCCACCCACAGACGTACACTACCATCCTCGCCGCATGTAGCAAAACCTTGTTCTACACCCGGGTTTACACTAATACTGAAATCATTATTAAATCATAAGTTGACAAGTGATTAATTTAAAAAGTTTTTTTAAACAAGCTTTTATTACTTGTCAATTAAAAAAAACTTAGCCCTTTCATTTGATACCAATATTGAGTGGTTGTTTAGAAATATGTACGCTGCCATTTTGTTAAGGCGGCCATTTCGGATTAATAATAATACCTTTACATTAAATGCGAGCGAAGCCGCGGGTAAAAGCTAGTCTTTATATGAAGCGGCAATGAAACTAACTTACCTATAAATATAATTAGAATGTCCATAAAATGTATTGAGACATTGTCCTTTGTTAGTCCATAACTTAATAGAAGCATCATTGGAGCAGCTGAGGAATGTCTCCGGTCCCGCCACTACAATACCTCTAACACAATCAGTGTGGCCTGAAATTTTTATATCAATATATTATTTATTTTACAAGCTTTTTATTAACTTGCAATGTATGTATGTATGCTTGTATGTTCGGGTGGAATCTTACAACTCAATTTTGAAGCAGATATCTTCAACCGATTTTGCTGAAATTTTGCAAGCATACATACAGTGTGACAATACAAAATTATAATGACATGAAGCTGAAAGGTGGCCATAGGAACTCTGTAAAGAAACGTCGCAACATCATCGAGTTTGGACTCGTTGGATTCGTCTCGAGGCATTCCAGTAAAAGCTTGTTTTTAAAAAGCTTTTAATCTATTGCATAGCTCTTATCGCGGGCTTTGGGGCCTTTGCGCAGAAATTTCGTAACGTAACAAAAAAACCTGACACCCGAAGCTCGCACGGATCGAGACGAGCTGCTTCGAACGACGAATCAAAGAATGTTTCTGTCTAAAAAAATTGCATAAGTTGATAAAAAATGCTATGCAATAGCTTTACCGCGGCAGTCCCCGAGTGCCACACGTATTTTTTTTTAATTAAATTTATTTAACATACAAACATCAGTGGCAACCATTATTCTTTCAACAGAACTTATGTACAGACTAGCAATTGGTCTGTCTGATGGCTTACATACCAATACATTTTACAATTCATTTCCATTTGTTTTACATTCCACATAAAAATTAAAGTTCAGCCATGACATAGTAGACTTAAAGTCGATACTAACAAGCCGGCACACAGAAAACCACACTCTTTTGACATTATCAGTACACAGACTGAATTAGACGACATCTTAACCAATCAACAACATGCACACCACATCTACAGTGACGGCAGTAAGCACGACGACTTAGTGGGAGCTGCCTTTGTGGTGCATACTCCACAAAACACCATTATCACCAAAACATACAAGCTACATTCATAGTGTACTGTCTTTCAGGCTGAACTGGTTGCCATCGAACAAGCCTGTCAGTGGTTACACAAGCAACAGGTTGATACAGCTTTCATCATGTCGGACTCCAGGTCAGCTCTGGAAGACATTAGCAACACTTATAGCACACATCAAGTTACCACTAACATACAAAAGTTTTTGCATACCACACGCACACAAATTAACTTTGTATGGGTTAAAGCTCATACGGGCATACACGGTAATGAGGCTGCTGACATAGCCGCTAAATCTGCGGCCTCCGAATCCTACTCACCCATTTTCAAGCACTTCCCGATAAGTTACGTCACAAAAAAGGCCAAAACAGACAGCCACGACGTGGCTTGTAACTAGGGTTGCCAACTCTCGAAAGGACCAACCCGGGAGAATTCGGGGGGGGTTTAAATTGAAAATTAATAATTTCTGGAGTCTGGTAATGTGTGTGATTAGCTCTTTTCAAGATAAAATTTCATTTTTGGTATTGAAAATCTTCAATTTTGTAAATATGTCAAAAATCGCGTAAAAAGTTATTGAACTCATTTGAAATTTGTTTTTGCGGTTCATAAAACTACTTTAATGAGTCCATGGCAGATTTGCCATAAAATTGGTCAGCTTGTCTGCTTTGTAGCTTGGTTTTCAGATCAGTCATTAAATTAATTTTTAACCCGCGACCAAAAAGACGGGTGTTTCAAGTTTCACGTGTCTGTCTGTCTGTCTGTCTGTGGCACCGTAGCTCCCGAACGGATGAAGCAATTTCAATTTACTTTTTTTTATATGAAAGGTGAGTTACGTGCGAGTGTTCTTAGACATGTTTCATAAAAATCGGTTGAGCCGTTTAAAAGTTATGGGGGTGACAGTGGGGAAGAGTAACCGAATGTCTGCAAAATAACATCGAGTGGGGTCTCAAATGAAAGCGCATAACGTGCTTTTTACTTTTTAAAGGAAACTCAGTTTATTTAATTTGTAGTTATTAGAATATAATGCATTTAATTTCTAGAAAAACCGGAGAAATTATAGCACTCCGGGAGGTCGGGAGGTTAACCATTATCACCGGAGTCTCCCGGGCAATCCGGGAGGGTTGGGAACCCTACTTGTAACAGATATGCTGATAATGTCAAAGGAACCATTATTAAAACTTGGTGCCCATCACTCACACACCTACACAAACTTATCGACATAACAGGACACACAGTCGCACTCACACAATTACTCACCAACCACGGCTACCACAAACAATACCTACACAGATTTCATATTACCGACGACAACACCTGCCCCTGTGACAACACAACCACCCAGACATTTACACACCTCATTACAGAATGTCCACGATACACTTCCACAAGACTCAATCATGAACAACTCTGTCACCACGTTAATTTAGACCCATACAATTTAACACTACTGACCACCAACAACACCGCCACCTACACCTTTATGACTCACATCACCCTCATAGTTAACACACTCAAAGAATTTAATAATACATAACGCACCCAAATACACACTCATATGTCCTAATACACACAAACCACAAAACAATCAATACTCTTAACTAAACTCTCTACCTCAGCCACCGCTAATGTAATTAATTTTCTAACATGTATAATATATGTAAATTTAAACTTTTGCCTCGCATCACCCATTCACCCATGTAATATTTGAGTAAATAACTATTCCAAATGTTGATTTCCAATATATTAATTAACTTAAAACCAGTCAGAAACATACACCATATATTTTTGTATCAAATTGCAGAATGAACCAGAATATAATAAACTCCCCCTCATGGTGGTTTAACCGTGAGGGGAAAACAAAAAAAAACCCAGCTTGTTATAAAGGCTTACAGGTAGAAGAATTATTTTATTTCTTCAATGAAATACATAAATTTCTCTTTTCTTTTAAGATTAACATTATACGAAATACACTTTAACTATACTAATATAAACACATATATATATTTATTTTTGTAAATACATACATATTATACATAGAAAACACCAAAACTCCAAAACAAATATTTGCAGATCATACAAACATTTGACTGACTGCCTCGGTGGAGCAGTGGTAGTGAATGCGACTGCTGTGCTTGCGGTCTCGGGTTCAAATCCTGGGTGCGACCAAATGTTTGTGTGATCTACAAATATTTGTTTCGGATTTTGGGTGTTTTCTATGTATAATATGTATGTATTTACAAAAAAAAAGTATATATGTATTTATTAGTGTCCGACCGAAACTGGTTTTTCAGCCGAAACCAAAACCGAACCTTCGGCCTGGCTCTCAGTTTCGGCCGAAACCGAACCTTTTTTGCCCTTGAAAAATACGTGAACCAAACCCATTTTTTCAAAAGTTGTTATATTTTAGGTAATTATGGTATGTATTTTTTATGTATGTTCACCGATTACTCCGTTAATTGTAAATCAATTTTGGAAATTGCTTTTGTATTCGGAAGGGCATGTACCCGAGGTAGTCCTGTTGGCACCATATAAGGATCTGATGATGGGATCTCAAGGAAATCGAGGGACGTTCCATATTTATCATATATTTTCTAAAGCTATTCCGGTATTTGCGTCTGGTAGTCATGATTTTATGATGATGAGTAGATGATAGAAGTTAAGACTCCTTAACAGTTAGAATTTGGAGGATAAATCTTCAAATGTCAAATGTATGTTACCTTTAGTCGTTTTCTTTCAGTTATTCACATTAGCTGATAATAGAAAGTAAAACGATCGGGGGTATACACATTTTACCACTTTGAAAGTGTTTCTCGCGCAAACTATTCAGTTTCGAAAAAAATATATTAGAAACCTCAATATCATTTTTGAAGACCTATCCATAGATACCCCACACGTATCGGTTTGATGAAAAAAAAAATTTTTGAGTTTCAGTTTTAAGTGTGGGGACCCCAAAATTTATTGTTTTTTTTTTCTATTTTTGTGTAAAAATCTTAATGCGGTTCACAGAATACATCTGCATACCAAGTTTCAACTTTATAGTTCTTATAGTTTATGAAAAAAGTGGCTGTGACATACGGACGGACAGATAGACAGATGGAGGGACAGACAGACAGACAGACATGACGAATCTATAAGGGTTTCGTTTTTTGCCTTTGGCACGGAACCCTAAAAATGACTTCGTGACACTGAATAAAGGACAAGATTAGAACTGTGACATTACCGTGTCAAGTTGATTTAGTAGCTTTAAAAAAAGCTCAAAGTGATGATAATAACTTTTATTGGAATAAGAGTTAAACATATATGAAATTCCTGTTATATACGGAAATTTAGTGGATATTTAAACATGTATTTGCATATTCTATGATTAAAGTACGTATTAAATATATTTTTTATGTTTTGTGTCATGAATATGTCTTATCTAAACAAATACAGTATGTCATATGTTAATCATACATATGTTAAACATAAAATCAATTCAATTCGATTAACGATGGAATTACGGGGAGCGAACTGAGCCGGCCATGTGAGCGTGTGAGCACGAGTGAGTAACAAATTATTCACACTCATTCGAGTTTCGGCGCGGCCGAAGGTTCGGCCATTTTTTGGCCGAAACCGAAACTACGGCCGAACCTAGATTTTTTGGCCGAAACTGGCCGAAACCGAACCTTCGGTCGGTCACTAGTTGTGTGTTAGATGTCCGAAATATTTATTATTACTTATTTGGTCTAACCCAATATTATTAATATGCTTGTTTCTTATTTTCATTTAAGGACGCAGAATACTAAATAGTGTTTTACCAGTAAGTGTACTAATGAGGGAGCCATCTTCTTTCTTCCATAGTTTGATAGCTTTATCAGCAGAAGCAGTTGCATAAGTACCGTTACAGAGTTCTATGATAGACCAAACAGCTGCTTGGTGTCCCTTAAGTGGCTTGGGGGTTGATCTCTGCATATTAAGGTTCCATACCTTTGCTGTGTTGTCCCAACTTGAACTGTAAACGTAAGAAAAAAAATAGAATGTTTATTTATTTATTCTTTTACTTGAATATTTTTATTGATGGAGTGTTTTATGTGAATGTCGCTTTTAAACTTTGCATTGCATCTTTATTTAATTAACTTTCATTAAAATATTATAATCATTTTAATGAGCCTGAAGTTAGCTCTAAGCTCTTAAAAAAAAATTTTGTTAAAGATATCTCCGCATTGAAGCATTTTTTCAGAAATTCGCTCAGTGGGGATTTATTTTTCAGGAAATTATCTACAAATGGTAATGATAAAAATATATTTTTTACGCACAAAAAATTTTGAATTTAAAAAGAAAATTTTTGGAAGCTCTCACAAAGCAACCCATTATCAAATATTTATCAAATTGATAATTGAACATATTTCTTCATTAAAAAATGATGGTTTCAGTATTTTTTAATTATCATATTAGTTTTTTCGTTTTAGTCATTCATTTTATTATATTTACTAGAAAATATGTTAGTTTAGTAAATGATAACAACGAAGGTTAGCAAGGTGACATGATAAGGACACTAAGATCTGATGATGACATCCAAGAGAAATCGAGGCGAACATTGAAGTCGGTTTTTGTTAAATTTTACTTGTACTACTTACTACGTAAAACTGCACACTGCTTAGTCCTATTGATAGTATCACTATGGATTTAATAACATACTACCACAGAGATGATTATATTTAAAAGATAAGATTATCTTTCATATCGTTTTAAGTGTTATTGCCCAAAGGGCAAATGAAAAGTGGGAAGACAGAAGAAAAGATGGACAGATGGCATGAAGAACATAACGGGAAAAGTTCGATGCATATGGCCAAGGACAGGGAAAGGTAGAAAAGAATGGAGGAGGCTTTTACCCATTTTTTTCTGTTTCATTGCTATGTGGCGGGGCCAATGAAATGATTATAAAAAATGGAGTGGAAAAATAAAGCTGCAATAATAATAATAAAGTGTTATTTCACCATATTTTGCAACCAAATGATTATAGTACAAAATTTTAACAAAAAAAAAACCAACTTCAAGAACGACCAAATTGCATTTGTCGCTCACATACATAATGCAAATTGAAGATTTATATGATTTTCCCATGGATGACATGTCAGAACTGGACCAAATTAAAATGGGAACACATGGGAAGCACCAGCTTTCAAATAAAAAGAATAATCAAAATCGGTTCACCCAGTCGAAAGTTGAGGTAACAAACATAAAAAAAAAGAAAGAAGTACAGTCGAACTGAGAACCTCCTCCTTTTTTTGAAGTCGGTTAAAAAGGGTACTAAACGTCAATGTGGTTGAACTATTAATAAAGAAAAGTAACAATATGAATTAACTGATAAACAATATCAACATATATTCATGATTGACTCATGGTTGGTCATCAATATAATATTTAATAGAACTGTATATCAATAATAATACATCATTAGTAATAGAATAAAGACAGGACCAATATAAATCTGCTGAATGGAAAATAGACCTATTTCTTAGCGTTCCATGGATTCACCGTGCGGGTGCCGGGTCCATCGCGTGATAGATGGGGGCAACACATGCAACTTCGACAGTGCCTGGGAATTGCGACCCAGGTTTAGGTTTAAGGAGCACTCCTTACGACGCGTCAACGCTCACCTCCACTGTCCGCCGTGTTACCCCCTCTACCTAACCATATTTGAAGTGAGCCTAGCAATGCCGCTTTGGATATTCGTTCAAGAAAAGAGCTTACTGAAGCTCTTGGCAATCCAAGGTCTTTAAGCAGGTTATAGAGGGATTTAGCTGGTATACCCCTCGCACCCACTTCCACGGCATACAGCGCAACGACATAACCATTTTTAGTTATTTCGTTGGTTAAGTCAAAGTACTTGTTTCTTTTTAAAGCGTGGTCTTTAGGGATGTTCGTTTCCCACGGCACCGTGAGTTCTACTAGTACTATGGACGCCGAGGCACAGATATCCTCCGGTATTCTGTAGTGATTTTCATACGTGTCCACTAATAATGTCCAGTCACTGGCGGTATTTATAATTGAGTACGGCTTTTGTGTGAGTGAAATCTTTTTTGTTGAGCCTTCCTTTACAAACGCGATGTTAGTTTTTATGTTTGTTGTTGTTCCTTTTTTCGCTCTCGCCAGTGATAAACTTATAGCTTCGCGTATGATGAGTAATACCCTATCATGGCGACGTGAATAATGACCCCGGTCTAATAGCGCCTTACTTACTTACTTATTAAATATTTTCCATTTAGCGGATTCATATTGTACCTATTTCAAAATAGTGGAACCTTTATTAACCGACTTCAAAAAAGGAGGAGGTTCTCAATTCGACCGTATATATGTTTTTTTTTATGTGTGTTCGCTGATAACTTTGTCATTTATGAACCGATTTTAATGATTCTTTTTTTAATGGAAAGGAGAAATCCCAATGGTGGTACCATGATAAGGACACAAAGATCTGATGATGGCATCCAAGAGAAATCGAGTCGAACCTTGAAGTCAGTTCTTATTTTGTTATATTTTTTTTTAATAATAGTGTGTTTACAAAAGTGTTGTAGAATTTACCAATATCTTAAAAAAAATAACATCATAGCTGGATCCATAATCGCATTTTCTTTTAAAATTCAAATAAATAATGGTAACAAACCTTAATAGAATACCAGAATCTCTGCCAGGTTGCACACAGCAAACAGTATTCTCGTGCCCTTCTAACGTCACTTGAATAGTGCCATCTTGGAGGTTATATCCTAGTATTATGTTGTCATTACCCCCAGTTACAACAAGCCCATCAGGGAAAGCTTCACAAGGGGGCAACCAGCAAATACATGACACGAAATTTCTATGACCTTTATACGTAACTACGTTCACATAGTCTTTAACTCTGTAAAGAAAACATTAATATAAGTTTAAAACACTTATTTACAGTAATAAAAGGACATGTTAAGTACACTAACCCCTCAGGATGCCACAGTTTAGCCGTTCTGTCCCTCGAAGCAGACAAGATACAGAACTCTTTGGTTTTTGCAACACATCTAACATCGAGCGAGTGCCCACACAATACAGCACTCAATTTATAATCTGGTACAGCCATTGGAAAGGTATTTGTTTTCAAAATGCTATTAACAGAACTAATTCTTTAGGAATGAACAAAAGTTGTCATATCATGTTGACGTTGACGTATGACGCCGTGTCAAGTAGGAACGAAACGAACGTAAAACTTTAGTCACTGGTAGAAATAGAGATGCGTCGAGGGCTAAAATAAATACTGACAAAATGGGCATAAACTTGGCATATTGGGCGTACACGAGTTTACCCCCGAATAAATGCCCGAGCACTGGACAAAAAACAAATGACCATGTTTTGTAAAAATAATGCTGGGAGTGATCTTATTCCTATCATCAATAGTCAGTATTTTTAAATTAACACTTGTATTATATACATAATTAGTTTTATATTATTATTCTCTTTACTAAACTTATTATACAACATATTATTTACATTTTTAAATATACATATAAAAACAAATACATTTAAAAATATAAAAAATAGTAGACCACCGACTTCGGGTACAGGGACCAAGAAACCGGTGGTTAGGGCTCCAGAGACAGGAACCTCCTCACAATTCGAGCCGTGTCAAGGAGGACTGCCTTCTGCATCAGACCCTTGATCCAGCTCCCTAACGTGAGCCTCCTAAGATGTTGGTCGAGGCTCTTGGCTATCAATCCGTGAGCAGATACGACTATCGGAACAATGATCACCGAATCCACATTCCACATATCGACAATCTCGTGAGATAAATCCAAATATTTTATTTGTTTTTCTTTTTCGACTTTCACGAAATTCTCGTCATGAGGAACGGCAATATCGACAATCATTGCGCGGCGCTCTAATCGATCTATCACCACAATATCAGGCTTATTGGCAACAATAGTCCTGTCTGTGATAACAGATCGATCCCAATATAATGTAGCACGACCATTCTCGAGAACTGGGTCGGGCACATACCTGTAATATGGCACCTCTGAACTCACAAGTTTGTATTTCAGGGCAAGTTGCTGATGTACGATCCTGGCTACTTGGTTGTGCCTGTGTAAATATTCGCCGTTAGCAAGCCGAGAACAACCAGAAATAATATGCCTAATAGATTCTCCAGGACGGTGACATGCCCGACAGATGTCGACCGTACCATCCTTCAGGATATACTTCCGATAGTTATTCGTCATGATAACTTCATCCATAATCGCACAGACAAAACCTTCGGTTTCTCCGAAGAGATCACCATACCGTAGCCAGGACGTAGATGCTTTAAAATCTATATCAGGCCCATTTAGGGCCCGATAAAATCGACCATGAAGTTCTTTGCCCTTCCATACCTCCCTGCGATCATCAGTACCAAGTACTACAGGTTTGCGCCAATTCTCTTTAGCCAAAGCGAGCGGAGTCAGTCCGGTATCCATTGCAACTACATTGCGATGCACGCCCACATTAGTATGGAGAAAATATTGTCTAAGATTGTATATCTCGCGATTGTGTAGGGTCTTGATATTTAATAGACCACGACCCCCAAACTTTCGCGGGATATACAACCTCATAACCGATGAACGTGGGTGATGCATTCGGAATGCAGTCAGCAATGTACGGACTCTCCTGTCAAGGGCATCTAATTCAGTCTGAGTCCATCTAAGTATACCAAAGGAATACATCAGAACCGGCATGACCCAACTATTGTAGGCCCGCACTTTGTTACCGCCTGATAAAAGACTTTTAATTACTTTTTTCAGGCGGCCAAAGAAACGTTCCCGCAACGTTTGTTTCACGTCAGATTCTGGCATTCCCAAGGCCTGCGAAAAACCTAGATACTTGTAGGTTTCGGTGGCAGAAAGAGATCGAAGTTTTGTGGAATCTGAAAGCTCTACTCCTTCAGATTCCACAATCACTCCCTTCTTTACATACATGACTGCACATTTGTCTACACCAAATTCCATCTTGATAGAATTACTAAAGTTTTCAGTGACCTTTAGTAACGCTGTCAATTGTAATTTAGTGGGGGCAAGCAGTTTCAAATCATCCATATAAAGGAGGTGAGATATAAATTGATCATCTTTCTGCAACCTATAGCCTAACCCTGAACCCTTTAATAGAGTGCTGAGAGGGTTCAAAGCTAGACAAAACCACAAGGGACTCAGACTGTCACCTTGAAAGATGCCCCGCTCGATCTTTATAAGTACGTCGTTCATCGTAGACTGCCGACATCCTGGATAGCGAAGTACTGTTCTCCATTGCCCCATACACGACTTCAAGAAAGTGCACAGAGTTGTATCAATTTTATACAACTCCAGCACCCTTAAAAGCCATGTATGAGGAACGGAGTCATAAGCCTTCTTGTAATCTATCCAGCATGTCGCCAGGCTCTTACGATTACGACGTACCTGCTGGCTAATGGTCATGTCTATTATAAGGAGCTCTTTAGTGCCACGGGTCCCACTTCTACATCCATTCTGAGAAACGGAAATTATCGAATTTTTATTAATATGAGTAGTAATTTTGAGTCTCAGAATAGATGTTAGAAGTTTATATAAAGTTGGTAAACAAGTAATGGGCCTAAAGTTTTTGGGATCCATGGCACTACCAGATTTATAGAGTAAGTGGGTTATGCCAGTGGTTAAAAATTGTGGTAATGAACCCGAATCCAATGCTGTCTGGAATTGAGATGCCAAACACCCATGTGAGCTACGGAACCATTTAAGCCAAAAGTTGTGCAGTCCGTCTGGACCAGGTGCTTTCCAATTCGGTAATGAACGGACCGCACAACTTACATCCTCCTTATCGATGCTAACTGGTTCCATAGATATTATTGACTCACATGAGCGCTCGACATCCCGACACCAATCACCTTCTGTATGAGCGACAGGCATTGACCAGATGTTACGCCAAAATGAATTTGTAGCATTTTTATCTGGCAATTGCCCATCACTCATACACGGATTCGGTTTCTCCCACTTCCTGTACACCCACTTCTCATCTCTTTGGAACGTGCGATTCTGACTATACCGATCTATTCGTTTTCTATAGCGCCTTATTCTGTTTGCCCATGCATAAACTTTTTGCTTTAGAAAGTCTATGCGCTCTGTGACACATGACATGTACTGTTGAGAACTAACAGTAGTCCCCAAGAATGCCTGTTTCACAAAGCGCATCACTTTTGGTCGCGTATTACCCGATCGGAAGCTAATTAGCTTACCAATGAGTGTCCTGGTCTCAGCAATACGACGTTCAATTCTACACTGCCAAGCTGGCACAGAATGTTTTGTTCGAGTAGTGGTTTCATACTCTACAAATTTAACACCAGCTACTCGGCAAACTGCAATAGCCGCACAGTATAGAATGGAATGTGTATCACTGAGATCTTCGCTATTACTGAAATAATCCAGTAATAACGAATCCAAGGCACTCACCAGCGCTAAATTTCGTTTATGTATGGGCAAACGAGGCAACCGGGGTCTGTTATTAGAATCTACATATCGGTATTCCCGAATCGCATCCTCCAAAGCGCTCCTTATCGTATCATTACATTGGGTACTTACGGAGATAATTTCACTGTCCACTAGTTATTATATTATATAGTTATTATATTATTATAATTATTACTATGATCAGTCTTAATTATAATCCGTCTTATTAAATCACGGTTTGTATATTTTATTTTTCAGATTCGAAAATTCGTATTATTTAAATAGATACTAGTAAAACTCTTGTAAATTAACCATTCTACAGTACTGGTCACCTCAAATCAAAATAATTTTAATTTCTAATTTCAAAATAATTTATTTTCAAGATAAGGAATACTTTATTCTAAATCTGTCATTTGTTTATGGGTATTGTCTGAGGTATTTGTTATAAAACGTTTCAACGATTAACGTAAAAAACTAGTTGTCATTCAAAAAGTTTGAACGATTATGATGAATCAAAGGCAATAGAGGAAGCTGAAGAAACGCAATGTACGGCTAAATTAATAGCAGCTTTCAATATTGATCTTTTTGATTTAAATTGGCAAGGTAAGGAGCTTGACTAATAGCTGCCCTTTTTTCTTTTTTTGTGCAAAAATCGCCTCGGATACCACCGACTGGTGGCTATGTCGGACTCGAACCGAATAAAAACCGCACACCGTCTCGGGTACTAGTAGCCGGGGAACCAGGTGCACCCTCGAAAGGAAATCCATGGAACCCCGACGTACCTCGGACCACTTACGGTTTGTAGATGGCCCTCTCTTGTGTGGGAACCCCGATGTTCCCGTTACTGCCCCTAAAAGTGGGGAGGGGTGCACTTCGCAGCGTTCGTGCCACCACTTACTGTACAAAGTATAATTTATTATATGACAAGTAAATCACATGCAAAAACAAGAGTTTAATCCAAACCTGACTATGCTTTCATCTAACTTTTAGGGTAAACTGAGGATAGTCCAGAAAATACGGGTAAATTCATGTGTACTCAGAAATACTTAGGTAGAAGAAAAGTATTTTCCATTCATGTGGTGACGGGTTAAGAGTATGGAGTATCATCAACCCTAGTCATCCCGTGGTGTTGTAAAAAGTATTTAATTCAATCAAATATCAGCTATAATACATGTTTAACTCTTCTAAGTTACTATTGCTAGTTCCAAAAGTGTTTGTGAGTTGAGTGAGTTCTACTGCTATTGATATTAGTGTATAGAAGTTACAGTAGTGGGCATGTGGGAAGATTAGTGCCAATAAGAAAAGGAAACTAATTCAAAGAAAAGTGGCAAAGATGAACCAAATTTAACAGTTTTTGAACGAAACATTTTTATGCTGTAAACACTGGCAAAATTACGCGCGATACTTAAACTTACAAAATATCACATTGCGCTTTTTAATACAATTTTTAAATCATCTGTTTTATCTAACACAGCTGAAAGTAAATAAAAAAGAGGTATTATTTAACTATTTTATTACTACTACAGAAATATAAACTTAAGATGTAAGTATAAAGTGGTTAAAGAGATTATCTTAAATATCTCGTACAAATTTAAGTGTGTCTTCGATTGCAGTTATGAGATGATTTCAAAATATTTGGCTTGAATAAAGAACTTATTAATACCTTGTTATTCGTTAATACAACAAGCAAAAGCTCATCTCACTTCTTTTTCGCTTCGTGGCGCCAGTGCGGTCGGTACAGTGACCGGTGTGCTATAGACTATACATACCGACTCTGTTGTACTTATACATAGCACAAGGCCTTAGTGGTCTGTGCTATGCACAGACCACTAAGGGCTTATACGTAGTGTAAAGATGGCGTCGACGGTGTGTGTTTCTAGGTGCCGACTTTTAGCAAAATTAGAAATAAATCGTGGTTTGTGTTTATCGCCGATATTTAGGGATTTGTCAAATAGCAGGGTGAGTGTTTAATGTTTATCTATGGTTCGATTACATTATAAGATAGTGTTTCATATATGATTACCGTTTCGGAGACGAATTTTTGATATGCACGTGCATGTCGTGCACTTTATCCTGAAATATAACGATAGCAGCTGTCAAACGTCAAAATTGTGTTTATTTTTTTTTGTATTTTTTTTTCGTGTAATTGAAAATGTAAACGGCTAAAATATTAAACGTGATAACGGATAGTAGGTTTTACTTTTAGTATAGATGTTTACCGGCATGTGGTTTCTTATGAGAAAATGCTTATGTTTTTACACACCTTTACACATATTTTGTTTTTGTGTAACCTCCTTGATTTATGTATGTTAGTGCTTTTATTTTTAACTCTGTTAACAACTAGTATTACCTATATCAAATTACTTTTTTGATGAAAATATCGTAATGTTAGGGACGGAAAAGTGGACTTATTATATCATTCCTAATAAGATGCTTATAAGAACTGAAGTTTCTCATTAGAATGAGTTCGTTATACAGAATTAGACATTTGTTTTTACTTTGCTGGGTATGTTACGATTTTATTAACAATATCAACATGATAGTACGGTATTGTTTTGTTTATGGGTGTAAGTCCTTAGATAAGGCACTAAATGTTTCATTTCGCTTCCCTCAACTTTTAATTAAATTTGTCTAGGACACGAAAAATAATGTTAGTTTTGATTTCTTATTTCTCAACTAATATTACTGACCTTATTTTGTCTTTTCGTCTAAGCGCAATATTCTTGCCCTCTCTGAGTTCAAATGTTAAACTAATGAAGGGAGTCTTTATTAAAGTAATAGGACTCAAAACAACAGTTTTTAGAATTTTGGCCAGTTTGCCCGTGTGTTTGTGTGCGGTAATCTCGGAAGTGGCTTAAACGATTTGGATGTGGTTTTATCTTATAGATTGTGTTAAAGTTTATTTTAAATGTATAATCTGTTTTATTTCAATCGGTTTACAAATTAAATAAGTAGTTATGTTATTTTAAAAAATCACCGCGATAACCGTCATAGGTACGCGGGCGCAGCCGCAGGCAAAAGCTAGTTCTACAAAAGGATCTTATTGAACGTGGCAACACAAAATTATTATTATTACGTTATTAATTACATTTCGAATATACATATACCAAATACACGCAAACGCGGTACATATACCAAAATAACATTTTTATAACTTTTGTCTGTCTGTCGGTCTGTCCGTCTGTCTGTCTGTTTGCTCCGGCTAATGTCTGGAACGGCTTGACCGATTTTGACGGGACTTTCACTGGCAGATAGCTGATGACATAAGAAGTAACTTAGGTTATTTTTTTTAGACTAGCCTTTTCCCGCCGCGTTGCCGCGGTTGCTGTAGCACCGCGGGTAAGACTCGGGGCTCAGCTAGTTATATATAATTTTCGTGTCGCGATGTTGCTCACGATGAACTTCGAAACTATCTAACCGATTTTCACGGTTTTTTAAGGCGACCCCATACTGCGCAACAGACAGTCTCCAAGCTGCAAGAGCAGGGGTTGGAAGCTCTCCCTCATCCGCCATACTCACCAGACCTTGCACCTACCGACTATTATTTTTTCCAAAATTTAGACAACTTATTAGTGGGTAAAAAATTCAATTCCCGAGAGGCAGTACAAAATGCCTTTGAAGAGTTTGTTGCCTCCCGTCCAGCTGATTTTTACAAGAAGGGCATCAATAAACTGCCAATGCGTTGGCAAAGATGCGTTGATTGCATGGGTGATTACTTCGAATAACAGAAATAAAAAAGTTTGAAAAAATAAGTACTTTCACTTATTGCATACAAAACGGCAATTTCATAGGTAAAGACCTATTATATAACCTTCTCCGATAAATACACTTTTCATAACTAAAATAATTTTTCAAATCGAACCAAGAGTCCTTGAAGTGCGTTAAACCAAACAATCACTATTCAACTTTATAATATTAGTGTAGATTTTCCCAAGTTTTTCCCGATTATCAAATTTAATACTTATCAGTCATAATTCTTATGTTAAGTATGCATATATCAATCTTAATTCCATTCCATAAGACTTTTGATAGATGATGTTTCGTTTCACATAATTGCTGTTATAAGATTAAAACGATTACTATAATAAATACATGATTTTGATTACACCAGCTACCACAACGTTCGAAAGTATACAAATGAAAAAGATATAGGTACCTCAAGATTAGAGCTAAAAATCTAAATAAATCCACCATCTGTTCAAGCAGGGGATCAAAGTAGACGAAAATCTTCCAAATGAATCCCCTGGGGGATCAAAATGGAATTGGAATTCCACATGGATCCCCCAGGGGAGGTAGGTAGGGGATCCAAGTTTACGGAGCCGCTAGATCTAAGTGTTCCGCACTTTTATTTTTAACCGACTTCATGTTTATTACGAAAGCACTAATAGTTAATTGCCATAGTCAGAATCTCAAAACATCGACAATATCCCTTTCCCAACCTAAAGGATTTTTAGTGCACTAACCTTATAAAATTGATTTTGTGACCTGTGCCCTTGCAGAGCCTTGACTTCCTACTTTACAAGTAAAATTTTAACAAAAATATAAACCGACTTCAAGGTTCGAATTGATTTTTCTTGGATGCCATTATCAGATCTTAGTTTCCTTATCGTGGTACCACCGTTGGGATATCTCCTTTCCATTAACAAAAGAATCTTCAAAATCTGTTCATAAACGACGAAGTTATCCGCAAACAAATATAAAAAAATATACATATACGGTCGTATTAAGAACCTCCGCCTTTTTTGAATTCGGTAAAAAAATAAAATATACAAGTAAAATTTTAACAAAAACAGAAACTGACTTCAAGGTTCGACATAAAATTCTCGTGTCACAATGTTAGTTACCATACTCCTCTGAAACGGCTGGACCGATTTTTATGAAATTTAGTGTGCATATCGGGTAGGTCTGAGAATCGACCAACATCTATTTTTTATATTTTTTTTTATGGCAAAACAACGTTTCCCGGATCAGCTAGTATTCAAATGTTTATTGTCTATGTATTATTTTCTCATATTTCGATAGCATAAAATAACATTATCAATAAAGATAATAAAATCTTGCAAAACTGGATTTATACATTGTTAAAAAAAAAAAAAAAACAAATGTATCTAATAATATATCTTAATATTAAATATATTACAAGATGAATCAAAAGCCCCTCTAAATCTTAGAAGTCAGAAAGTTTATTTATATTAAAGTAATCAATTAATATATACGACTGCCTTGTCCATAAATTACGTGAGATGTTTAAGGGGGGGGGAGGAGGTCGAGTCAAATCTCATCTAATCTTACGTTGGAAAGTACGGAGTCTCGGCAAATATCACGCAATTTTTTTTCCGATTGAAACAAAAAAAAACTATTTTGGTCCATTTAATCCAGATTGTACATGCTTAAGATTTAATCTTAAGCGTAATCGTAATACGATTAAGATCATTCACTAATTCGTTCAAAAGAAAATAATTTCATTCATACTTCGACGTTACAGCACCAGCTAAGCAAACGCGTATGTTCCGCAAAGTGCGACCCTCACGGATTGTCACAAGACGAGCTAATGCGTTACTGTGCGCAAGCGCCAACGGCTTAGAGTGGCTAGATCAGACCAAAGTTGAAGGAGCAGATGATTTTACTAAAAACCATATGGACATGTTGGTTCCAATAGTCTCTCGTGAGACCGCGCACGATTCTCCATGGACTGAATAGAGTAGATATTCTTTTTTTAATCACAGTAGTTACGATTTAAGTTTTCTATTGTTAAATTTTTATTACACTTATATTTAAACTCTCAGCAATATTGATTACTAGTCTTAACTAGTCGTAAATAAAAGCACGAAGCATTTTTTTTTCTTTTTACTATAACAACACAACGCGCTTACGTAAGAAACCCACATTTTGAAAAATCTTACGTGAGATTGGGGATGGGGACTGGGGAGGGGGTTGAATAAAATCTCACGACATCTCACCAGGGGGGGAGGGGAGGGACAGAAAATTTAAAAAAACACCTCACGTAATTTATGGACGCCCCCTTGTTGGTCTCGCGGTTGGCGTGTGCGACATGTGATCATGAGGTCTTGGTTTTGATTCCCGGGTCGGACCAAATGTTTGTATGATCTACAAATATTTGTTTCGGAGTTTGGGTGTTTTCTATGTAGGTATAATATGTATGTATTTACAAAAAAAAGCATATATGAATTTGTATCAGTTGTCTAGTAACCCATAACACAAACTCTGCTTAGCTTGGGACTAGATGGCGTTTTGTGTTATCTGTTTAAGCATGTCCGAAAATATTTATTATTAATCTATTAAAATTGATCTTAGCCTTGTAAGCTGATAGGGAACAACGAAAATCCAGAGTCGTTGGTGGAGACTATGTAATGGTGTCTCACCGTCGATAATAAGACACCAAACTTATCTCTTTTCGCTCTTATTTAACTTTCTTCTTAACCATAGTCGTGACTCTTTTCCGCTTTTAAATTAGTACTTTATTTATAAATATACTATTCACGATTGTATATAGTTAGTTGACCTTCACAAGAAGAGCATCGACCTGTGAGCTCTATGTATTGAATGTACGCGAACCCGAACGTAGCGAAGCGAAGCGTATGTGACCGAACTACTCTGTAACCAACCATGTGATTGGTCACATACAATATTAAGGATTAAAAGTATTAATCATTCATCCCATGGGCATCGTAAGAGTCGATTAAGGAAGTAAATTATGTAGGACAACATCACATCATCATCATCATAGTTGGCCAAAATATTTTTAATGACTTTGTGTGGAGTGGGTTTGTCAAACGACACGTAATGCTCTGTCCTGATATGGCTCGTTGTGACAGAAGTGTGATATGTCTTTGGTGCACTCTGCACTTTGTCACTGAACGAGTAAAGAACCTTTTAGTCAACTCTTTATCTGCCGTTGATGGTGAGCATTCAGTTTTCTACATTTTTCACCTGCATATCCAGAAAGAACTGCATACATATATTATATATATATAGTGTTTGTGATATGACGCTGTACAAAATGACGTAGTACCTACCTAATTTAGTGGTTTCCTTTAAACATTAATCATACGCTTACCGAGATACGAATATCTATAATTAAATTTTAGTCACGCATTCGTCTAGTTAAGATTTTCTTTATGGAAAAATTTCTAAATAATGGACTGCTAAGTCAATCTGTATTCAAAAAACGATTTTCAGTGAATTTTGTAGCTCGTTACGGTACGAAATATTATTTAAATGAAACCTTTTTCATTTCAATCTCGGAATATTTTAAAGAGCGTTTATGGCAGTCTGGAATTCTTTCTAAAATTAGTGCTATTTAAAATTAGAACGTCAACCATGCATGTCATTTGAATAACGTTCTGAAACAATAATAATAATGTGTTAATGTAAATGCATCACTTGCGTGTCGGCGTTCTGCCAATTTATTTTGCATAAAGTTTGTAACTGTTTGTAAGAATCTCATTCAAGGTATTAAAAAGCAGTAAAGTTTTGTCTAGACCTAAATAAAACAGTTTCAGTAAAACGAGACTAGTATAGAGCTGCTACACCGAAATTAAAAACCGAAACTGTACGATTCAGTCAAAAGTATGTCACCAAGGTGAGTCTGTAGTCTGTACACAATCAATTCTCAGGTCATTGAACTTAACCCGTTCGTGTACAAAATGTACTCTTGATAAAAAAAGAGTAAGTAGTTATGCGTACATTATAAATTATGTTGTGCATTGTGTCCAGAACGCGCTTGTCATTATGCAGTAACTGTTTGTATAATAAAGTCTACATATCGACTTTTTATATAAGTACTTAATGCTTTTTGAAGCCCGGTATTAAACAAAGTTTTTCGAATATAAACCATACTTTACTAATAGGTAATTTTAAATTTCTCACATTAGCGAAATCTGCAACCATTTCGCACATAATTATTATAATTAGAATTATCAATGAACATACATCGCATAGCTTTCGTAAATTCGAGTTGATTCGCGCCATTTCATACTTGGCAGGTGTAGTAGACCGTAGACGACTAATTTTAAAAGAGGTAAATAGAATGATCAAAGCGAGTTGATGCCATTATAGGAAAGTCAGTCAATAAAATAAAAGATCCAAGAGCTTACAATTGCTTTAATGACTATGAAAGAGTTTACAAAATACGGCATGTAAGTCTGTGTATTTTTAACCGAATTCTAAAAGAACCTCCTCGGTTCTCAATTTCATCGGTATTTTTTTTAATACACTAGCTTTCGATCTGATTTCTTTCCCGTTTTGTCAATCTGCACTAATATTTTAGAGTTGAAGAGTTTGATCGGTTGAATGCACTAATCTCACGAAGTATTCTTTTAGTTTTCGATATCCCATTTATAGAGGAAAGAAGACTGTAGGCTATATAACATTACATAACCGCCAACAGATGACAAACAACGACGGATTCAGATATCCCTGGAAGTAAAAGCCTTTTTTGTGGCCCTTTCAATATTGTAATGTAAACATTTCATTATGATTGACTAGCTTTTACACGCAGCTTCGCTCACGCAGACTTTCATCCCCTGATTTACCCCCTTAGGGGTGGAATTTCGAAAATTCCTTTCTTAGTGCTCACTTACGTTATATAAAGAACCTATATTCAAAATTTCAGGATTCTAGGTTCAGCGGTTTGGGCTGTGCGTTGATCTCTGGGTAAGTCAGTCAGAAGATGAGATTCTTGTGTTAAAATAAACTCACACTAGAATCTATACAAATAAATACAATTGACGTGTCTGTTTGTAATTTCAAACTGCGTGTCCTTACACCAAAAAGTGTCTTTCTGTACGTCTGTTTGCTTCGGCTAATCTCTGAAATGAGTGGACGGATTTTGACGGAACTTTCACTGGCAGATAGCTGATGTTATACTGAGTAACTTAGGTTACTTTTATTTTAGAGAAATATTGGTCTACGCGAAAAATTTAAAATCCAAATCTTGGATTCAAATCAACAAAAAACGTGGGGCGCAGAAAGTATATAATCAAAGTTACGATTAATAAATACGAGTACGGAAAGATACATAACTCTGACCCGACAGTAATCTATTTATATATATATATAAAATAGTAAGGTGACTGACTGACTGACATATCCAGAGATCAACGCACAGTCCAAACCGCTGAAGCTAGAATCCTGAAATTTTGCATGTAGGTTATTTATATAACGTAAGTGAGCACTAAGAAAGGATATTTTTATATTCCACCCCTAAGGGGGTAAATCAGGGGATGAAAGTCTGCGTGAGCGAAGCCGCGTGTAAAAGCTAGTAGATAATATAAGAGGTAGTCTCATATCATGTAATTGTCATGTATAAAAGTTATCAGTCATAGTAAAAGGATTGACATACGGTAAAAAAATCAACGAACTTAGAATCTGCGATTTTTGAGTCGGTTAATAAAGAAATAAGTTGTAGAAAAGAACACTGGCTACTGATTTTATTCAACACACAAAATAAATAGTTATACAATCGTTGTAATAACTTTCGTAGGAAACAAGACCAGGTTCAAGGCTTTTCCTTTTTAGGGTACACCTGGTTCCACGGCTCTGGTTCCAGGCACTAGTACTTGAGACGGCGTGCGGTTTTTAGTCGGTCGGTCGAGTCTGATATAACACGGTGATATCCGAATGTATTCCCACACAGACAAATAAAGAAAAGGGGATCCCCAGCACTAAACTTAAACATTTACCTACGTATTGATGTTATGTTTTGATTCTGGTCAATCCTTATGCCAAATGTGGTCATTTTCACGGAAAAAATTTATCGAACACATACTTTATCAATATCTAAAAAAAATGATATCAATAGATACGGTTCTGACAGTCGACCAAGTCACTGTCGAAAGATTGTACATCTGTCTGACATGACAGTTAACTGGGAGATAACACATTGATTTTGCAACAAAATCTAGTTTTATTATAATTGATTTTAAACTTTTGCGACTATACATATTATTCGACTGTAAATCGGGACTTAATCGCTTTAAAATCTACAAGGTACAATACCTTTTTTCTACCCGTGACCACGATCGGTGCAATTCGATCGAAACGTCGGGAAACCAAAAAATGTATTGTACCTTGTAGATTTTATCGCGATTAAGTCCCGATTTACAGTCGAATAGTTTTATTAGCACCTTTAACTTGACCTATACCACAGTATATAATTACTTTACTTTTACGGTTTACTTGTAATACCAAAATTCTGTGAAGGCTGACCATTGTTTGGTTGTCCGCTGTGCTAATACCATGCATCTACAGCTATCTCCTAACAAGGGGCATTGTTAAAGGATTAATCTAGCAAGATCTAACTGCAAAATGTTCTCAAATATACCTGAGAGTGTTCTGAAGAGCTCTTCCAACTGGTCCCCCCCCCCCCCCTCCCTTCCTCTACAAGACAACACGTGCCGGCCTTGGAAGTCACCGCTTCAGAGTGGTAGACATATGTTCTCGTACTCATCGCTTCGGTTCTTAGTAGTTCTTAGTGGTTAGCAGCCGATAGGCAACAAAAATAAGTCCTTTTGTTACAACATGGTAAAGTTTGGCGAAAAATCTTTGGAACTCTTCCAAGTAAATTAACGCTTATGTTAGGATGGTTCAGATAGATGGTATTAAGGGTAGGGTTCGTACTTGCATATTCTTGATTGTACACAGAAACTGAATGTCATAGCATTTATTAACTAATTCCGCTTCTTTCGGAAATAATAATGATTTTAAAATGTCTTGTATATATTTTTTTTCTGCACTTATTAGGATTCTATGAATGAGATTTGAGATTAATCGTGACTCTCTTCAAATTTATGAAGCTGCGTTAACATTTTAACGCTGTCATTTTAGCACAAATAAATATCTAATTATCAAGAACATTGTGCTCTTATTATATTGAATTGATAGGTTGCGACCACTTCTCAGATTCATAATATAAATTGTTCGAGAATTGGTGCGTCATCTTTTGAATGAGATGTGATAATGGGCATGTGTATAAAACGTTCAACGTGCATTCCTTGAGCTCATTTTACTTTCACCAGGAGTAATTGTTGTGTGTTTTTACGACATTTTGTATCGATAAATTATAATTTATTATTTCGATTAGTGTTTTTCATCGCGATGTACTCCACAAGTTTAAAATCACGCGATGCTGTGTGTATTCCAAAAATTTCGTAACGAACTTGTTCCACGGAGAACTAGAGTAATTGATATCGCACGGACAATCAGTACTCTTGAAGTGATTGTGGGTTGGTCATGCCTTTAGACTAATGGTCACTGGAGCTGAAATGTGTTTAGAGTCGACGCTCTTAAGCTGGGTATCCATTATGTTCGCGAACTATTTGCGCTCCGCGCTCCTGCAACTGCTCCCATAGTGGATACGTTCACGCTCCCGGAGCGTGCAACGCTGGGCGCTCCGTGCTCCGTGCTCCAATTGGTGGCGGTTTTTGGGCGAACACAAAGGGGAGCTCAGTGTGTTCGTGGACACGAGCAACATATCAACTAGATACGTGTACAGATACTAGCGTACGTGTCGTGTATCACGCTCCACACTCCGCTAAAATGGAATGGTCGGAAGAAAAATGTTTATCTTTAATCGGGTTGTAGCGAAACTTTTAAAAATAAAAATTTAGAAGAAGACGCCTGGGTGGAAATCTTGAACTTTCAGCTTCTATAGTCTTCGAGAAGATAATGAAATCTATATTTAAAAAAGCGAAATACCACTCACTTATTAATCACGAAATCTCAGAAACTATAACACCTACAAACTTGAAATTTAGGAGGTAGGTTCCTTATAGGGTGTAGACATCCGCTAAGAACGGATTTTACTAAACTCCCCACCCCTAAGGTGGTAAAACGGGGGTTGGAAGTTTGTATGAAAATCCTATGTTTTTGAAGTAAGAGACTTGAAATTTAAAGTGTATGCTTTGGTGTGGAGGTGTACTAATAATGTATCTTTAGAAAACAACCCCCTTTTGGGGTTAAAACGGGGGATGGTAGTTTAGACGCAAACGAGGTTGCGTAGGTCAGCTAGTAAAATATATGCTGCACAAGCCACTAATGGTGACGACATGTTTGCTCAATGTTCGCAAGCGGACTGTGGAGCACGCGTGTTTCTATGGAGATGCGCGTGCCGTCTCCATCAGAGCGGTTGCGGGAGCGCGGAGCGCAAATAGTTCGCGAACATAATGGATACCCAGATTTAGACAAACGTAGTGTAAGGGCCCTGTGCCACAATGAACCGACGACGTTGCGAGAGGGCCGTAAAGAAAGTGGCACTCCTTGGGAAAGAACTTTTAAATGATTGGTTTCTTAATATTTGTGAGACTATAGATGAAACCGCAGTACACAGCTAGTTATAACTATGTAATATGAGAATATGACGCGATTCCTTAATGAGATAATAGCGTTTAATTATTACTGTCTGACGTGCCAATATCGTCTGACCTGAATTAGTGTGACATTTAAATGGTTAAATCGATAGAGATGCATCTAGTCTTCTTGATGATTCTTACAATGTTGTACACTAATGAAAGCTAAGAAAATGTTTTGAAACTTGTGAATTGTTTATATATATAAAACTACTTCCTGACTGTCGGATTCATCAACTCAGAGCCTAAACCGCTCTGGCTATATACTTCTAAAGGATTTTTGGAAATTCCATTCCTAAAAGGGTAAAATAAGAGAAGATCAGTTGTATAGTAGTAGTTCGTCATTGCTGAAGTTAGAAAAAATAAATGACAGCTGGTGTACAAATAAAAAGTCAATCACGTGTGATGTTCCATTACATGTACCTACTTCACTTATGGTTTTGCAACGCTTTCTTGCCAATGGTTATGGATCTGTGAATACATTTGTGTATTAACTTAACACCAAAGTTTTGAAATACAAAATTTCATAAAACAAACAGTTTTACTTTGTACTTTTTAATTAAAAACGTAATCTCTTCTTAATTAAAATATGTATTTTCCTGCTTTATGTTGTATTTTGCCCAATCACCGAAACATTTATGAAGGTAGATCAGTTTTTATGATGACAGAACATTATATGCTTACTAGCTGACCCAGTCTGATACCATCTGCTTTGACACACTCAAATCAACTAAATACCGCATGCCTTGTCGGTGTCTAGAAGCCAGGAAACCAGGTGCACCCTAGGAAGGAAATCCCTGGAATCCCTAAGTGCCTCGGGCCACCTACCGTTTATGCTTTGCCCCTCCGTTGTGGGAACCCCGATGTTCCCACAACGATGTTGCTGCTCCAAAAGAGGGCGCGCGCGTGCCGTAGCGTTTGTGCCGCCACCCGGGCCTGCTTCTGCTTGGGTGACAGACGGCTTCACCTGTCACTCTAAGCTTGTGCTTATGGAGGCGCCTGAATCGCCTGAGGTACCTGGCACGTTCCCGGGCCTGGTGGACCGGTAGAGTTCTAAACCTCTCCTGGTTCCGCTCCGCCGTCTCCTTCTAAGGCATAACCTGCTCACGTAATTTCGCCTGGGTTTGTTTCCATTATCCTTGGCTCCTATTGGTCTAAGCATGATGGTAAACATCCTATCTTAGGCACGCCAGCAAAACACATTTAAAAAAACATAAAATCCCTAGATAGTTTCGGAATTCATCGTGAGCAATAACGTAACACGAGAATTTAAAACTTATTTTCGTCTATCATTACCTATATAGGTAATGATAGACGAAAATAAGTTAAGCGCCCATCAATACCATACATTTTGTTATTTACCTATTAATTATTAAATAGGTACCTAAACTCTCTGAGTATAGTTTTCCAACAGAAGACCTGTAGTAAATAGGTGATTGTTTATTTATAAATAATATTCAACGTGTTGAGAACATGAAGTATGGAAGACTCACCAAAGGAATTTGTAGAGAGAATGTATTTGGAAGTGTCGGAAGAGGTCGTCACAGCAAACATTTACCAACCAAATTGGTGATGTTCTAAAGAAGAAAGAACTAGAAACCTAGAACTAGAATATGAACGAAGTAAAAGACGTGTGTCAGGACATTAGTAAGTGGAGAGCAATTGATTATTGTCTCTACCTTGCTCTCTGGGAAATAGACGTGACGTTATTTTACCAAAACTGGAGCTTAAAGCGCGTTTCAAACAGTATTGATTACAAGCTTTGTATTAACTTGCAATGTATGTATGTATGCTTGTATGTTCGGGTTGAATCTTGCAATTCAATTTTGAAGCAGATATCTTGAACCGATTTTGCTGAAATTTTGCAAGCATATGTATACAGCGTGACAATACAATATTATAATGACATGGAGCTGATCTGATGCTGGAGCTGGAAGGTGGCCATAGGAACTCTGTAATGAAACATCGCAACATCATCGAGTTTGGACTCGTTTGATTCGTCTTGAGGGATTCCAGTAAAAGCTTGTTTTTAAAAAGCTTTTTAATTTAATTTATAATACAGTACAGTCAGCAGATGAATGCCATTCGAGAATATTTTGTGACTCATATAAAGAGCTTTGGTAACTTTTTCGTTTATTGTGCCGGATTATACTGAAATTAATTATTTTAGTCTATTTTAGCTACACGATTTCATGATCAACAATCGGACGTTTTCGAAACAAGCTCACGTAAATATTTATTTCTATGTGGCAAATAAATTACTTTTACGTAACTAATGTAACTTACGAGTTCGTAACGTATTTTGATCGTTTTATTTTCAACAAACAACAGCTAGATGTTTTCCTGGTATTTAGACTTACCTTAATTCAATGTGTTAGTGCTGTGCCTGCAGTTTTTTTGTTTGAATGTAGGTTAGTAATAATTCCAAAAACATACTCTGGAAGTAGTTTTAAAAGTACACCTATTTTATGTAAAAAACAAATCATCCACTGCTGGACATAGGCCTCTCCAATTGCATAAAACATCCACCCCATAATAGTCTTGTACTGTCGTGTAAGGTCTCACTAATTGATTATTTTCATATCATCTGGGGGCACGGTCGTGCCCCCGCTAAGACGAGGCAAGCGTAGCGCAAGGGCACTACCTACCTTTTCTCGAAGTGTTTCGTCGTTTTTTTGAACCCTCATAACTTTGGTTTCCGATATACCAGATCGTTCAAATTCTCAGGATATAATGTCAGTAATAGACTAATGAAACATACAAAGTTTCAATTGCATAGCTCTGATACTTTTGATTTTATTGATATCTAAAAAACACCGATTTCGTCACTGACACACTGATGATCATCAAAACTGTTAGGGTACTTCCTGAAGTGCTAGAAAGCTGAAATTTGGTATGTAAACTAAGTTTAGTATACAAACAACAGAAAAATTCATAAACCTATTACTTTTGCCCCCCAACCCCCAAAATTGGGGGGTGAAAGTTTGTATGAGACTTTCACAAATTTTTATGCTAGAGGTTTTATTTTTAGTGTACGGACTTCTTCGAAAGAAGAAAGAAGATGTACAAGAAATAGATCCAAAAAAAAAAACAATAAAAATACTGCCTTAAGCAACTTACAAAAAGAAATGAAATCCCACCAAAAACATTTTCATGTAAAATGTTGCCAAGACGACTGCATATGGCTTACCCTGTGAAAAAGACATCAGATCTCATGTAGAGCGAAGGTTTTGAATCTACACGCCCTAACTCTACCAACCCTAACTTCATAAACTCTACATCTCAGTTAAAATGTATGGCTTGGCTGTTTCGTTACTTCAGAAACTAAATATTCGCATAACACATTACTTCAAAAACTAGATATTTGCTAACACAAAAGGCGTTCGTTTCTCCTTCGTGACGGTATGGTAGCGAACCGGCGAAGCCATACATTTTTAATGAGATGAAGAGTTTATGAAGTTAGGGTTGGTACAGTTAGGGCGTGTAGATTCAGAACCTTGGCTCTACATGAGATCTGATATCTTTTTCACAGGGTAAGCCATATGCAGTCGTCGGGGCAACATTTTACATGAAAATGTTTTTGGTGGGATTAGTTATATCATTTGCTAGAATAAATGAAATGATTAGTTATTAAATACTACTGACATGTAACGGATGTGCCGTCAGCCAACACGCCGCCATTGCCGAGTCGCCATGTTGACACTCTCCCCCCCCGCCTGCCAAGCCAGCCAGCCAGCCAGTAGTGGGGATGTGTCTATATAAGCCAATGCCGAGCCATTATTGTATCTTTTTTCGTGTGATTAAAATACATAATTGAAACTCTGCCCGACTTTTACTCCGTCTGTTTCACTCAGAAGTGGGATAAAATGAAACGACGCCACGTGTCTAGACCGCGTCCACAACAGGAAAACTCCGAATCCGAAGAAGATGAGGGAACTGCTACTCCACCTGCGAGGAAGCTTCTGAAGAGTCTGCTTGAGAAGAAAGTCCAAAAGGCCATAGTGGAGCTTCAAGAAGAGGATCCTGTCTGCAACAAATTTAAACAACATCGTGCTGCATCGCTGATCCCGGAATTCGATCCAGATTCTGACGAGTATTCCGTTACTGCTTGGATTAAGAAGATCGACCAAATTGGAGAAATACATGGATGGGATGAGACTACAAAATCGTTCTACCTGCAAGACAAACTACGTGGTCAAGCAAGAAAATGGTACCATCGTTTGGACGACTACGACTATACGTGGACGGAATGGATAGAAATGCTGTTGCGCGCATTTCCGAAGCATAGAGATTATGGAAGCATGTTGGAAGAATTGTTGCACCGTAAGAAACTACCCTCAGAATCGATGACAAAATATTATCAGGAAAAAATTGCTATGTGTTTTCGGTGTAAACTAACCGACAACGCTAGTGTTTCTTGCATAATTCGAGGCTTACCGGCATCCTTACAAGCTAATGCTCGAGCTTTTCAATGTCAATCACCGGGAGAACTTTATGAAGGGTTTTTGTGTGCATTAGACGATTATCGCAGCATGCCTCAAGAACTTGCCGTACCGAGATCAAATCGGACCGTGCTCGATAGAAAACCTAACCCGAATCCAGAAACTGACCCGTGCCCTCGTTGTAAGAAAACTGGTCATTTGCTGCGACACTGCACTCAAGCTGACACTCGTACCTGTTTCAAGTGCGGGAAACTAGGCCATATAGCGTTACGTTGTCCAATGGTGGTCTCAAGCAACGCGACTGCACTCAACAGCAGTACAAAGGAGGTAAATGTTTTGAGGCACTTTAACGACGAATGCTACAAGAAGGTTGCGAAAATCAACGGAATTTATATTAAGGCCTATGTTGACACTGGAAGCCAAGTAAATGTGTTGAATGAACAAGTTGCTCAAGCTTTGTCCCTAGAGGTCAAACCTACAACGATCGTGTTGAAAGGCTTTTCAGGAGGACTAATTACGAGCCGAGGTGAGGTGGATTTCGAGTTGGAGATTGACGAAATAGCCATTCGATGCCAAGCTTACCTATCAAACATAAAGATGAACGACGTAAATCTGCTCATCGGTCAGCCAATAATAAACAAGAGGGGTATGACTTTGGCGGTTAGCAATGGCATGGCAAACTTCGAATATTTAGCCGACTGCGCGAGCGAAACCGATGCTATCGAAGAAAACGACAGATTCATGGTGACCACAGTACAGGAAGAAAGACTTCTGCCGGGTTCCTCTATTATTCAAGTACGTGTGGTGGGAAACGGGCTGGACAATGACGTGGTAACGCCTCCGCGACACTACGACCTGCACGGCGTGACCTACTCTCTGCCTGCAACCCTTCTTCGCGGTGAAGCAGGCTACATCAAGGTTGTGAACATGAGTGCGAAACCTATTGTGTGGTCACCGGGAGAAGTGCTGACCCGGGCGGAGAGCTGCAGAGAGCCACATATAATTAGCCAGGTATGTTCCGTTTCTCATTGCCATGATTCTAGTTGCCGTGTTCCCATTTGCCATATTTCTGATAGCCATGTGTCTAAATCTTGCCAAGCCAAAGCCGTTTCATGTATAGGTGGAGTGGATATAAAGAATATTCAGATGGGGTCACTAGCCGAAAAAGAGCATTCTAAATTAATCAAATTGTTATCTAGATATATGCACTGTTTTGCTTCTGGTACACACGAATTGGGTTGTACAAAATTAGCGAAAATGAAAATTAACTTAACCAGTGATAAGCCCGTACATCGTCAACCCTATAGGCTTTCGCATTGTGAGCAAGCAATAGTTAAATCAAAAGTAAATGAATTATTATCAGCCGGTATTATCAAGGAATCTGAATCTAGCTACGCCTCTCCAGTGATCTTAGTCAAAAAGAAAAATGGTGATAGCAGGCTCTGTGTTGATTATCGCGCATTGAACGAAATCACTGTAAAAGATAGGTTTCCGTTACCAAACATAGATGATCAGATTTCTAAGTTGGCGGGCAAGAAGTATTTTACCACTTTAGATATGTCCCAAGGTTATCACCAGCTAAGCATACATCCTGAAGACACTCATAAAACCGCGTTTATAACTCCTCAAGGCCACTATGAGTACGTAAGAGTGCCTTTTGGATTAGCAAATGCACCCGCAGTATTTATGAGATTAATTAATAAATTAGTAGAATCTGTCGGTAGTTCGGAAAATAAAAACAATGTCCCTGCAAATTCAAATGAAATATTGGCATTTCTAGACGACTTGCTTCTACCCTCAGTAGATGTAGATTCTGGCTTATTAATTTTACAAAACGTTCTTGACAAACTGTCGGTAGAAAATTTAAAGTTAAATATGAGTAAATGTGCTTTCTTACAAACCGAAGTAACATATTTAGGTCACGAAATATCTGCTCAGGGCATTCAACCCGGTAAGTCAAAATTGCTAGCAGTGTCACAGTTCCCAGTGCCAACTAACGTACACCATGTTCGTCAATTTATTGGTTTGTGCAGTTATTTTAGAAAGTTTATCCCTAAATTTGCTTTGTATGCGCGCCCGTTAACCGATTTGACCAAAAAGAATGCTACGTGGGCTTGGGATAGTGACCAAAAAGAAAGTTTTAAACAACTTAAAAGTAGTTTGTGTTCTGCGCCTGTGCTAGCCTTATACGATCCCGCCCTTCCTAGTGAGATACACACCGATGCTTGTAAACTAGGAATAGCTGGTATATTATTACAAAAGCAAACTGATGGTACGTTGCGACCGGTCCAATATTTTAGTCGGGTCACCAGTCGAGAAGAGAGCATGTATCACAGCTATGAACTGGAGACCCTTGCAGTCGTAAATTCTTTACGTAGATTTCGCGTTTACATTGTAGGCAAACATGTTAAGGTAGTGACCGATTGTACCGCAGTTAGGGCTACACTTACAAAACGTGATATCATTCCACGCATTGCAAGGTGGTGGCTTATGATACAAGACTATGACATTAGTATAGAATATAGGCCGGGAGAGCGTATGAAACACGTAGACGCCTTAAGCAGAAACCCTGTCGACACTATGAACATTAACCGCTTAGAAGTCTCTGATTGGTTTTATACGTTACAATGTCAAGATGATAAACTTAGCTCCATCATTAATCAGTTGGTAAATAATACCGCCAATTTAGATATTAAGAACAATTTTGTAATTATAGATAATAGATTGTATCGAAAAACATTAAATGGGAATCGATTAGTGGTACCTAGCCTAGGTAGGTGGAAAATTGTACAGATGCACCATGATGACATTGGACATGTAGGCTTGAACCGTTGTTTGGACTTGATTAAAAATGATTACTGGTTTCCTAAGATGACTAGATTTATAAGAAAATATGTGTCCGCATGTCTTCATTGTGCATATGGCAAGGGTAATTATGGTAAAAAAGAAGGAAAACTACATCCGATTCCCAAACCATCAGAGCCTATGACAATGGTGCATATAGATCACTTAGGACCATTTTGTAGGACAAAAGAAGGTTATCAGTACATGCTCGTATTAACGGATGCATTTACAAAATTTGTAATTGTTGAGCCAACGCGCACTGTTAATTCTATACAGACCATCAGGTTATTGAAAAAGACTTTCGGTATCTTTGGGTATCCTAATCATGTTGTCACAGATCACGGAAAGGCTTTTACAAGTAGGTATTTTAAAAGGTTCAGTACAGATAGGCAATTTAGGCACACTTTAAATTCTATTGCTTGTCCGCGAGCCAATGGCCAAGTGGAACGCACAAATAGAACGATTCTCGATGCCCTGCGGGCCACCGACCCATCTGAAGCATCAGGAAACTGGGCTAATACTTTACCTGATATAATCTGGGGAATAAACAACACTGTGAATGATACCACCTCGTATAAACCTTATGACCTAATGTTTGCTCGCACTGGTAGAGCAATGTGTGATATATCTATTCCTGGGCGAGAGTCAGATACTATTGAATGGAGACGTAAGAAAGCCTCGAGTAAAATACAAAAAGCTAGTATTAAAATGAAACGCAATTTTGACAAAAGGCGCAAAAATGCCCGTATCTATAAAAAAGGGGACTTTGTTCTCTGGAGACAAGCTCCTACTAGTAGTGCAGCCAAGGTTAACACTAAACTGGATGATTTGTATTCAGGCCCATATGTCATTACTAAGGTGATTGGGAAGGATAGGTACAGAATTAGGAGTATAAAGGGGTTACGAGGTTATAAGAGTTTCACAGGTCTAGTTTCAGCAGACTCATTAAGGCCCTATAAGAGTATAGCCTCTGTTTCCGATAGTGATAGTAGTTCAGATGAGCAGTTAGAGACCGAAGACCTAATCGATTTACTGGAGAGCTAATTCGAGGTGTATGTTCCCATTGCGGGAGCAATTCTTTCAGGATGGCCGAGTGTAACGGATGTGCCGTCAGCCAACACGCCGCCATTGCCGAGTCGCCATGTTGACACTCTCCCCCCCCGCCTGCCAAGCCAGCCAGCCAGCCAGTAGTGGGGATGTGTCTATATAAGCCAATGCCGAGCCATTATTGTATCTTTTTTCGTGTGATTAAAATACATAATTGAAACTCTGCCCGACTTTTACTCCGTCTGTTTCAGACAATTTTAATCATCATCCTTTAAGAGTAGTATATTATACTAGCAACCCGCCCCGGCTTCGCACGGGTTCATTACGGAAAATATAATATTATGTATGTTTCTCCATTTTTTCCGACGTCTTCAACAAATATCGTTATATTTTAGCCAACATACTCAAACATTTAACAAATAATATACGAAAACCTTCCTCAAAAATCGCTCTATCTATAAGTAAAAACCGCATAAAAATCTGTGCAGTAGCTTTTGCGTTTATCGCGAACAGACAGACAGACGCGGCGGAGGACTTTGTTTTTAACCGACTTCCAAAAGGAGGAGGTTCTCAATTTCATCGGTTTTTTTATAATTTGTAGTGATATGTATATATAAAAGAAAATTACATTTAATTATAGAATTAAATTAAAATACTAGGAAACAATAATTTAAATAAAACAATAACAACATTTACATACAAGCGTCAAAAAAAAGTCCTCCGCATCATCCTTTAATACTTATTCAAAAAAAAATGTTTTTATGTTATAAAGAGGTTAGATGCATCTTACCATTAAAAGATTCTATTAATGTTCTAGTGCTTGATATTCCATCTAAATATGAGTGTCATTATGTTGATACTTACGCCAATGTTCTCACGAGTTTACTGAACTGAAAATTACAGCAACGAGAACGTTCTCAAAATTGCTTACTTTCAATCGTTTAGTATGTTTGTTTAAGCGGTATTTAAAGTTTTATAAAACGATTTTTGGTGACTCATTATAACTAAATTATTACGGAGGCTTGTATATAAATATGAGGTTGGTTTGTGTACGCTTCAAAAACTCAGAAAATTCTGAATTGATCAAACTCAAGTTTTGGCACTATACAAACCGCTACATAGATTGTTTTCATCTGTTTTTACAAGCTTTTTATTAACTTGCAATGTATGTATGTATGCTTGTATGTTCGGGTGGAATCTTGCAACTCACTCAATTTTGAAGCAGTTATCTTCAACCGATTTTTCTAAAACATTAATAAAATATAGCAAGCATATGTATACAGCGTAACAATACAATACTATAATGACATGGAGCTGATCTGATGCTGGAGCTGGAAGGTGGCCATAGGAACTCTGTAAAGAAACGTCGCAACATAATCGAGTTTGGACTCGTTTGATTCGTCTCGAGGCATGACAGTAAAAGCTTGTTTTAAAAAAACTTTTTGATTTAATTTATTTTGCGTCAGTTTTGTTCTTCACTTTTCATCAATGCAGCCCACGATGTGCCACGGCGGTAACGGCATGATACTACTTGTTTTATATAAAAAAATATTACATATCTATACTGTATAATCGCAAGAATTCAAAAACTAAGCCTAAAGAACTGAATGAAGTAATTCCTACACGAATAGGTAACAATAATAATGAAAACGTTTAAATTTTTGTGTAAAAGTTAACTGAATGGTGACGCATTTATCACAATTGAGCAGACGATTTGCGTGTCATTTGGTACATTTCCGCCGTTAGACACTGTCGGTCTCTGAAACTATAAACCAGACCGCCTGTTGGCACAGACAAGCTGTTTTAATAGCTCAGAGATTTACAACGCTCGCAGCCGTTAAAGTGTTTACTTTAAACAATCCCTTTACCGCAAGAATAGAACAATATTTTTATTTTATTACATTTTGTCACTGCAGAATTTGGAACGCACTATTTATTAACTAAAAGAAAATATATAAAAGAACTAGCTGACCCGGCAAACTTCGTTCAGCCATATTTACATATCTCAGCTTCCCGTCGCGGACAAAAAAATGACTTTTCCCATTATCTTTAAATTTTTATTGTACACAAACCTTGTCCTAACAATCACGAACACATAAAAAAAAAGAATTTTTCGATTCGGTGCAGTCGATCGGAAGTTATGGTAACATACATTTCGGCGATTCATTTTTATAAATACAGGGTTACAGGGTAAGTCGACTTATTCCCGTTAAGGGCGTGTAGTTGACATCGTTTCTGACCGATTTCACGAAAAACACCCTATCCTGAATCTAACAGTTTTTGAGTTATTTGAATTTAAGTGTTTTTACAAAAATGCCTAATTTTCGACTGTCAGCTTAGATATTTTAAAATGTGTAGGTGTTATTATTACTATTATTTGATTTTTACATATAAAATAAGATGCTTTATGACCATAATAACCAATATTATACGTAATGTTAATAAATAAGTTGTTGTGGACAATTTAAACTAAAAAATAAAAATAAAAATTTAGAAAGTTTATTTTTCTTCAATTGATATCTAAAAAAATAATTAAAGCACCTGTTTTGCAGGTGTGCTTAAAAATATCTATGTTTCATCAGCTATCCAACGAGGTATAACAATCTAGGGTTTTATAAAAAAAAAATTAAAAAAACTTAGGTGCGAGTCGCCAGGTCTCAATTCTAAGAGTCCCAGCCAATTGTTCAACAGTTCCGTATCACAAGCACAAATCAGACTCCAGTTTACAAGCACAGCAATCATAAATCAGAAAAAACAGACCAAAAACACAGCCAAGTCAAGTAGGAAACGGATAACAATAAATTAATAAGCTTTTTAAAAACAAACTTTTACTGGAATGCCTTGAGACATTGCAAGTTAATAAAAAGTTTGTAAAATAATATCAAATCTACCATGGACGAATCACATAAGCAGATTAACAATAACAAGTTAATACAAATCGTACACAAAACACATTATTTTTCTCACTCACACCTGCATAAATCGTAAGGAGTCTCAATCGCACGCACCGCATTAACCTTAAAGAACAATTGGCTGGGACTCTTAGAATTGCGACCTGGCGGCTCGCAACTAAGTTTTTTTTTTTTTTTTTTATAAAACCCTAGATTGTTATACCTCATTGGATAGCTGATGAAACATTTATATTTTTAAGTACATCTGCAAAACAGGCGCCATAATATTTTTTTTAGATATCAATTGAAGAAAAATAAACTTTCAATTTTTTTTTTTAAATTTTTTAGTTTAAATCGTCCACAACAACTTATTTGTTCAAATTACGTTTAATATTGGTTAAGTCATAAAGCATCTTATTTTACATTAAAAAATCAAATAATAGTCATAATAACACCTAAACATTTCAAAATATCTAAGCTGACAGTCGAAAATCGTGCATTTTTTGTAAAAATAATTATATTCAAATATCTCAAAAACTGTTAGATTTAGGATAGGGTGTTTTTCGTGAAATCAGTCAGAAACGATGTCAACTACACGCCCTTAACGGGAATAAGTCGACTTACCCAGTATAGATTTATGAAAAATATTGTTAGTGAAATTTCGAATATTAATATTAGAAAATATAATTAAGTTGAGGAACAAACAGTATTCCAAATCACTCTACAATATATTCTCGTATCACTTCTTCTGCGTGAAACAGATTTGCTGAAGGGAGGGGGCAAATCTGGGCAAATGTTCATACTGACAACTGATACTTTAGTGTTGCAAGACGATATAAAATACAATAAAATAGTAATTATAGACTTAATAGGACAGACAGAAAGAAGGACAGGTATTTAATACATAAATCACGGTTTTTATAAACAACTAGCTGTTGCCCGCGGCTCCGCCCGCGTGAATGTCGATTTTCGCGGCAAATAGTAACCTGTATAAGCTATATTACTGTAAAGTTTCATCCAAATCCGTTCAGAAGTTTTAGCGTGAAAGAGTAACAAACACACACACTCACACACATTTTGTGTTTTGTTTCTGGTAAATTATCATAACTATTAAGTTATATTATAATAAAAATGTAACAGGTCAAATTCTGTACATTAAAGATATTTTGAAAATTTTATTTGGAGTGCTTTCTTTAATCGATACTGAAGCCAAAACTGTATTTTTTTTCATTTTTGTCTGTCTGTCTGTCCGTCTGTCTGTCTGTTTGTCTGTCTGTCTGTCTGTATCTTGGCCGCGCATCACGCCGAAACTACTAAACGGATTCAAATGAAACTTGGCATGACTTTAGTTCATACTACGAGGTAGGACATAGGATACTTTTTATCCCGAAATTCAGCACGGTTTCCTGGAGAGAGGGAATGAAAGTCAAAATATGCACTTAGTTGTAATTCAATAACACATAGTCCGATTTCATTCTTTTTTTGCTAGAAAGAAAAAAAATAAAAGATAACGGGAAAAGTGTTTTTTTTTGGCCGCGACTGTACACTGCCTGTGGGAAGCTGAGACAGATATGTAAATATGGCGGTACGAAGTTCGCCGGGTCAGCTAGTTAAGTTATATGTTTGTTTATATTAAAAATTATAACTCCTAATTCAAGTATTTTAAACTTAAAATTGATCTTTTACATTATTATTATACGATAAAAAAGTAATCATATAACGTACCCATTGTAAAGTATCTTTTAGAAACTGTTTAAGAACTACCAGATGTGGATGTTGTGTTAGTTACATTGAGATGATAATTTTAGGAACTGGTCACACACACTTTTTTGGAAATATAAATACAATGTAGATTATTTATATATTATTTATTAACTTTATGCACTATGAATGTACATCGGCGGACTTAATGCCCAGAGCATTCTCTTCCAGTCGACCTTCGGGTGGTGGAGAAATCTTATAAGGCAGGTGTGTGAAATCTTATATACATAAGAAGTCCGTTCAAATTTACAATAATCACATCATATTCAACGTTATACATACAAACATACATATATAAGTAGATATACATATACAGATTACGTATACATAAATACAACATTTATACACTAAATAATGGAATAAAAAACTTCGTTTAAAAAAACTGACTTAAAAACTAAAAAGTATCAAATAACTTGTATATGCTACCTATTCATAGGTTTGAAGTCGGTGCCAAGCCAAATGTAATAGTAGGTACCACACTCGCTATATTTCGAGACGAACGTCAACGACGTCACCGACGCTTCGGTTGTTTTGTTCTACGCGAAGAGCAGCTATCCCGCTCAAGGTCACGCCATATCAGGAGATATGGTGGCCATGGGACCACATGAGGAGCATACCCTTTCGAATACAAAAATAATTTTCAAAATCGGTCCACAAATTGACGGAGGAGTAATCCGTGTACATTCATACATTAAGAAAAAAAATCGATGAAATTGAGAACCTCCTCCTTTTGGAAGTCGTTTAAAAAGGACGGTAAGCTATAGATTAGAAAATTCTGCCAGTTCATTGAGAAAGAGCTCATGTACTTTATTTTTGAATGTATATCGGTTAGTGGACATCCTGATTTCGAGCGGGAGCGCATTCCAGAGTATGACACGGACATGAGAGAAGCAGATTATTAACTGAGCTAGGATTTATATCGTGATTAGAGCACAGGTATCGGAAATACGGAGCAAGGTAGGTAGGTAAGGATGGCGAGTTGAGAAATGAAAATAGGAAGGTAAGTGCTCGCTGATTGTCACTGACTGTAGGCGAATAGGTAACCATTTTAACTGGGAACGCAAAGCAGACACATGGTCATACTTTCGAATATTGAAAATAAATCGAATGCAGTTATTAAGAAGATGTACATTCAGTGTTCCGCAAACGTTCCGTTTTTGGGTTCAAGGTACATCTAGGAAGATTAAAAATTTTGGAGGTACACGATAATTTAAAAATATTTTTAAGTAATAAAAAACAATGTTTCATATTAGTCACAAAACTATATTTTTATTTTACACTTTAATTGAGCATAGGCGGTCTCATCTCTCGTCGATCGTCTTGAGGCGTTCCCTTTTTTGTTTTTTACTGTGGTAAGAGTTAAAAATCCTAATCCACATAACTTTAAAATTTTCTTATCTAGTTTTATGGTTAGGCAGATTTAGACAAAATAAAAAGATCTCAGAAATTACAGAATAAAAAATAAAAAGTCCTCAGAAATCAGAACAGACTTGTCTATAAGTAAATTCTGAAAGCTGCAGCACTTTGAATAGGAAGGGAAGAATAGAAATAGGGCGAAAATTTTCAGGAAAGGAAGAATAAGAATAGGGCGAAAATGTTCAGGAAGGAAAGAATAGAAGTAAAGCGAAAATATTCAGGAAAGGGTAGAATAGAATTAGGGCGAAAATGTTCAGGGAGGGAATAAAAGGAATACGGTGAAAATGTTCAGGAAGAGAAGAATAGAGATGGAGCGAAAATATTCAGGAAGGGTAGAATAAAAATAAACTTCGTACCGCCATATTTACATATCTGTCTCAGCTGGTACAGTCGCGGACAAAGAAAAAGACTTACCCGTAACTAAAAAAAAATTAAATAAAAAATAAATAAAAAAAAATCTATGTCCTACCTCGTAGTATGAACTCAAATCATGCCAAGTTTCATTTTAATCCATTCAGTAGTTTCAGCGTGATGCGCGGCCAAGATACAGACAGACGTCGCGGACAAAAAAAATGACTTTGCCCGCTATCTTTTAATTTTTCTTATACACAAACCTTGTCCTAACAATAAGGTCCTACACATAAAAAAGAATCATTTAATTTGGTGCAGCCGATCGGAAGTTATGCGCGTACATACATTTCGGCGATACATTTTTATATAAATAGATATGTTCATACTGAATTTTAAAAATATTATTTAACTTTACCATTTTTATTTGCATTATAAACAGTGACAACCAACAAAATATGTCAATACAATGACAATTTCTGAATGAACCAACAATAACAACCATCAAAATAATAATATTAAAATACGCGATAATATAATATAAATAATATGTGGTGTCTATTTAAAACCCTTAATTTCATTCGTGTAATAATATATGATGCCTATTTAAAACCCTTAATTTAGTAAGTGCTTCAATTTGACAGTCAAAAGTTTGACAGGAAAGTTGGTAGAACAGTTTTTAAGGGCAAAAGGAAATTGTTGTTTTTATTATCTTCCCCGCAATTTTTCCATATTTTCTCACCGTTTAAACCTTCCCTGAACCACGGCAAACATTTCAAAACCTAAATCAGCTAAATCGGCCCGGCGGTTCTCGAGTTTTAGCGAGACAAACGAACAGCAATTCATTTTTAGGTTTCCGTGCGAAAGGCAAAAAACGGAACCCTTATAGATTCGTCATGTCTGTCTGTCTATCCGTCCGTATGTCACAGCCATTTTTTTCCGAAACTATAAAACCTATAATGTTGAAACTTGGTAAGTAGATGTATTCTGTGAACCGCATTAAGATTTTCACACAAAAATAGAAAAAAAACAATAAATTATGGGGGTCCCCATACTTAGAACTGAATCTCAAAAACTTTTTTTTCATCAAACCCATACGTGTGGGTGTGGGTAGGTCTTCGAAAATGATATTGAGGTTTCTAATATCATACTTTTCTAAACTGATTAGTTTGCGCGAGAGACACTTCCAAAGTGGTAAAATGTGTGTCCCCCCCCCCCCCCTGTAACTTCTAAAATAAGAGAATGACATTGCGTAAATGCAAAGTTAGAGTTACAGACTGGCTTCTCTCTTTGTCCTTTTTTTTTTTTTTTTTTATGTTTGGCCCGCCAAAATGACTCTACTCTGCCTGATGGAAAGCATAAGCAGAATCCAAGAGTGGTGGTCACCATGCTCACTGCGAATGCAGACAATGCTGCATGGCAACCCACACCATGGCGGCCTAGTGATGCTGCTGCATCTTTTAGTCTAGTCAACAAGTTTGGAACTTGTTGACTAGACTAATTGGGCCTCCGGTCTCGCACTCACCAACGAAACACGACAGCACGCTGTCATTTTACGTTGATTTTCTGTGCGAGGGTAGTACCGCCCCGGTCGAGCCGGCCCGTTCGTGCTGAAATCAGCGTGGCTCTACTACCTTGTGATCCTATACTCAATCTCAATCAAATCAATACTCAAACTGAAGAACTTATGGTGAGATAGTATTGTCTTCCTTGTGTGTATTTATATTACATGAACATACGTATAATTATGCAAACACACTTGAGCTCCCCATCCTACACTCAATGTATAGAATGTTTGGTGAGACCTCCTGTTTAACTATATATCTATTATTACACACTATGCCATCTTTAATCTAAAACTAACACACTCAATCTAACTTAAATTTACTCACTCTCTTAAACACACGTGCGCTTAGTACTGACACTGAAATCACTGCATGCTTGGTTTTCTTTGTTTCATGATTTTTTAAGAGTTGAGTTACTTGATTTTCTATTGACTATAACCACGGATGTGAGCGCTAATGGCTGCGTCACAGTTTTAACTATTGCAGCCATTAACATATTTTTCTATTGTATCAAAGATGGATTATCAATAAACAATTTATTATTATTATTATTAAAATCAATAGTGAAGTTTTATTATTTACTAATGATAAATCTAAAAAAAATATTTTTTTTTTATTATACCTACTTTAAAAATTAATCATATATAGATTACTCGTATATAGGATAGGTACATCCTACTGTGAAGTTAGTGTTACTTAATTCCAATAGATGTCGCTGTTAACTTTAGAAACAATTTTCAAAAAAATTTCATTGCTTCAGTAACGATTAGAGAGCCCTCCCGATAAAACATCTAAATTTCTTTAATGTACAGAATTGATCTGTTACATCACATTTTTATTATACGTTCAAAAGAAAATCATATTACGTACCTATTGTAAAGTTAGTTACTTGATTCCAAGAGATCAGATGTTTTAAGCAAAGAAACAGACAAACTCAACGTCTACAGATTTATTATACGTGATATATGTATAAATAGATCACGGAGCAATATTTAAAGTACTTGCTGTCTAGCAAAAAAATAATGAATGAAATCACGTGTTATTGAATTACAACCAAGTACATATTTTGACTTTCATCCCTTCTCTCCAGGAAACCGTGCTGAATTTATGGATAGAGAGATTTCGATCAATCAAATACTTTATGCTACACCGAATTATACGTAATACGTTCTACGATTATTCCACGATATATTAATCAAAGTGTTATTAATTACGCATGGCTGGCAATAGATGTCACTACATGTTGTTTTACGTAATGATAAATACTTTATAATTTTTTTTTCCAATAGATAGAGAGATTGTGATAAATTAAATACTTTATGCTAAAATCTTCAGAGTATCTCCTTTCTAACAAAAAAATAATTATTGCAATCGGACTACTCGTTAATGAATTACAATTAATTACACATTTTGACTTTCATCTCCCCTCCCAAGGAAACCGTCCGGAATTTCGGAATAAAAAGTATCCTATGTCCTACCTCGGAGTATGAACTCAAATTATGCCAAGTTTCATTTAAATCCATTCAGTAGTTTCGACGTGATGCGCGGCCAAGATACAGACAGACAGACAGACAAAAATGAAAAAAATAATAGTTTTCGTTTCAGTATCGATAACAGAGTGCCCTCCAAAAAAATTTTCAAAATATCTTCAATGTACAGAATTTGACCTGTTACATTTTTATTATAAGTATAGATTATGTTACGCTGTATATTTGTTTGAAAAGGTAATCTAGTTCAAAGATATTCTCCTATTATACTAAAAGGTCGTCTTATATCCTTAGTTATAAGAAGGGTTCTATATAGTGCAAGTTATAAATAAATAGCTTTTATAGATAGACATTCAGGTATGGTATCATTGGTATAGTTGTTTTACCCGATGAAACACGATGTTAAATCATTAATCAGAACTAAATAACGAAATTGGAGAACTAACATATTCTAATTAATTCCCAGGAGTCATGGTGTCGCCGGTGGCGGCCCACGCGCCGTTGCTTTTTCACAAGCGTTTGCGCACATGGATCCAAAGCAACATCAAAAGTCGACATCGAAAGATCTGAGGGTAAGGTTCTAGGACAAGCAATAAATATACCATTCATAAAATGCATTTAATATAGAAATTCAGAGACCATCACCACAATACGGTACGCTTTGATTTGGTATCTTATTATCTATCTATATTTAAATATTCTAATTTAGATACATGATGTTTATCCTATATATTTATAATATTAGGTACTAGTACTAGCAATAATTTAAGAGTGTTATTTGAATACAGATCACATTTTATGTTAGCAATATCTTATGACAATATGTATATTCGTATAATATAAGTACATATTAATTTAAAGACTTATTGCTATTTAAACTATCGTAACATGATTCTAAAACTTCAAATTCTTCGAACACCATTTCACCAAACTTGCCGGGTGTGACTTTACCTTGCTCTAAAGCATCATTTAGGTAGTAAAATTTTTTTTCAAAAGTTTGCGAATTCGTTGCTTCTTTGTCAGCATGAGTATCAGTTTTAGTACTGTCTGTACATTCTTCTTTTATCTCTTCTTTTGGTTTTGGTTCTTCTTTTTTGGTCTCTGTAATTATAGTCGCCTGCTGAGGTATTACTTCAAGTTTTTTAACATTGTTTTCATATTTTTTGATAGCACCTATCTTGGTTTTTAGCACGTCTTTTTTTGTTGTATTATCCTTTGATTCAAATGGTGTCTTAAGTATTCCCTTGTTGTAACTCTCTAATCTGCAAATTTTATTTTTTACGGAATTTTCTTCGTCGTGGAGTAGTAACGGGGGATCTTCCTTTGATAACTGTTTCTCATAACTATGCTTTGGGTTTTTATTTTCATCAGTACCGGTTAATTCCAATCGACTGCTACAACTATTTGATTTAATCAACTTGAACTTAAATCCTGGAAATGTCTCAGTGCGTTTGTTTTCACTCCGATTTTGGGTTTTGTCCGATGATATATTGTCATTTAGTTGGTTGGCGGGTGGTTGTTTATGTTTATCTGATGTTAGACACGAGCATTTGTCTCCTCGACATTTCATTTGACACGAATAACAGTCCCTACTACAATTTTTTTGTAAATTCTTTATTTCTTCCATTATAGCCTTAGTCATGGGACTTACTGTTGAGTTACTCTTGGAATTTAGTACTTTTCCACCATAATATGTAACTGAAGTTCCACATTCTCTGATTTTCTTTAAGATATCTGGGCTAACATACTGACTTTCGCAACAAAGGTCTTGGCTCATAGAATCACATAAATATTCATCGCTTGAACTGTATACGGTATCTTTTAATTTTTTCTGTGAATATGGGCTCAAGGCCTCATTTTCATACTCGTTATTTGAGCTCAGATCTCCACTCGATACCCCACTAGATAAGCTAGCATTATCCCATTTCTTATTACCGAAACTAGTATCGATTGTTAATTGTCTTATAGCTTTCTTTCTACCATTCTTACTTTCTTTGGATTCCTCACTAAGATTCCGATAAGATGTAGCCCTTCTTGTTAATCCAACGTTTTCCTCAATCAATGGTGGGTCATGTGTCATTGGACTCTTCATTTTTAACGTGTCCTCAAATAGGTTTCTTACTTTTTTCACTGTATCAGGGTTTGGCAATTCTTCTTCAATGATCTCTTTATTCACTCGTATCGGATGATAAAAGAAATGCCTGCGTACTGAACTTTTCGGCTTTTCCGTTTGGACAGCATTCTCGGTTTTTTTCAGCAAATTCGTTGGAATTTTGCATGTATCTGTGTTTTTTCTCGGAACTGGCTCAACTTTTGTTCTAACTGGTTCAATTATAACTATATTATTATTTACTAATAATTCTTGAAAACTATAGTCTTGTAAATATTGTAGCAATCCATCGAATTGAGCTTCCTTACGGTAGTTCGCTATCATACTATTTTTAAAAAGTTCCGACTTCATTACTTTATATCTCACGTGATCAAAGTCATCAGAATCTTTATCATAGCTCTTTGCTTTTATAAGTGTGGCTTGAGTTTTTTGATTTTCATTATCATCACAGGTCAACTCTACTATTTCAATCTCAGGAGTGTCTCTACATGAATCTAGTTCAAATTTATTTACGTTATTTTTATCGTATGTATTAGAGTCAGATTCTTTAACAATTTTATCTACTGGTGATTCTTCTATTTCAGAGTCACTTTTTACTTTTTCGGTTTCTTCTTTCCATAACTGTAATTTAGTTTGGTTAACTTTACGTATACTGTCAACAACTTTAGCACTCTCTAAAGATTTTATGATGTTTCCCACAGATATTTCTGATAAACATTTGTCCTCATTTTTTTCCGAAATCTTTTCTTCCTTCCTTTCTTGATTGTCATCTTTATTATTAATAATTATTTCTTCAGGTTTTATAGGCTCCATTTTAATATTTTCCTTACAATCTGGATGTTGATCCACAAGCTTAGACCAGTAGTTTTTCACAGAGTTAATTTTTTCTTGATATTCGATATCGGTTTTTATTGCAATATTTATTTTTTCTTTGACTGTATTCTCGTTTTTAGGGACTTTAGTTTCTTCTTTTATATCCATAGTTACGTCAGTTTTCTTATTTATACTCGCGTTAGGCTCACTAATACTTTCTAACTTGGCTGAGATAATTTGCTTTTTACTTTTAGAATCAATTACTTGTAAGACTTGAGGTCTAGTCATATTTGAGCTTACCTTCGAAAATGTATGTGTTGGTGGATCTGAACACCTACTATTATCGTCTTTAATTATTAGTTTAGGTGGTGGTTTTTCAAACTTATTTTGAACAAATGCGATTTTATCGCTAGTTTCTTTTTTCAATTTCGGTACAGTTGTTTTGACGACTTTGTTCAATTTTATAGTTATAAATGGTTCTTTAGGTATGTAGTAACTTGATGTATCAATACAATTTTCAACTGTGATATTTTTAGTTTCTTTATGGTTTTCTGTAATGATGTCTAAATGTGTCGTTGATTCAGTTTTTGGTATGATTTCACCTTTTGTGATAGTATTCAATTTTTGCTCATGTGGAAGTGCTAGTGACTCTGTAGAGTTTTGAGCAAGAGGTGGATCAATTACAATTGTTTGGTGGCCACTTAGTGGAACCAATGCAATGTTTGACTCAGCTGATGTTTTGAATGACTGTACTCGTGATAATAATGAATTGGTTTTTGATTCTTCTGTAGCCTGCGATGCTACTGCAGACTCGTTAATATTAATTAAGGTTTTCTCTACAGATTCTGGGCTAGGAACCCGATCTGTCTCGTCCTCAGATGGCTCTCGTTGACGAAGAGAATAATGTTTTTTGATGCCTGTTTTTGGCTTTTTCTGTTGATCATTAATATTATCGTTTGAAACTGATTTTGGTATCTCTGTCCTGTAACTAGAATTCGATATTTTCAGACTTTCTGATTTCGTAATTATTTTATTATTTCGTATCGTTCCTTCTATTTCATTGAGTTCTCTTTCGTTTTGGTGGTTATCAGATCGAAAATAGTTTGTTTCTTTTTCATCTGCGTTAGAGCTATCTATTGTTATAATAGATTTTAAATCGTCCTCAAGTCCATTAAAATTTTGCAGTAGTTGTGGTTCTGAATATTCTGGCAGGTATATAAAATTGTTTTTATGAATTTTAATATTATGTGTAGAATCAGAAGAATTTTTATTCAACTGACCGTAATTCTCAGAGCTTTTGGACGACAAGATATCCCGGAAATGTGTTTGTGCTATTTCATACGTGTTTTCACAAGGTATATCCTCTGGGTCTTCCTCTCTAAGTTGAGCGTCGATGCGTTCGGATTTTCGTAGACACTTACTAATATTTATGTCGGGAAGAGAGTAGTATTGGTTTTCTATTAAAGTGGTGATAAAAGGTTCTGTTGTGATATCTTTGGACGTGAATTGACTCTTTGTAGAATAAGTATCGCTGTCTATGTAAGTATTACTCACTTGATCTTCGTGACTTTGGTTACTTAAAACTTCGTTGAATAAGTTATTATTCTTTTTAAGTAATGAATCTCTGCGAATATCAGCAAATGTTTTCTTTTTATTTACTTGTATATAAACAGGATCAATATCTGGATGATTTTCCAAATTTATTGTAGTTGACGCAGCAAAAGCGTTCTCTTTGCATTGAGAATCACAATACTCATCAATTTTTTCAGCTAAGGAGTTAGCCAAGTATTCTAATTTCTGAGATTTGTCTGAAGAAGCAATCGAAATTGAAATATAAGATGTTATACTATCGGGAGGGCTAGAAACAATTTCATAATTTTCAGATACTATAGATTGTAAATCATCGTTGTTTATTTTTTCACTTACTATTATTGAGGCATCCCGTTCTGCACTTGCGTGTAAACTTTCTTTTGTTTCACTTTTTTTGCTTTTTATTGAATTTTTATCATTTACGTCTGTGGGTTCAAGCCCAACTGATTTAGCGTTAGTGCACCGTGTTAAACTGTCGTTTGTAAAAGATGTAAGTGTATTATTATTTGATAGATCTTTGTCTTCGTTGTCAGTATCTTGTTCGTCTGTAGTCACATAGAGTTCTTTACTAAGATTTGGTGACACAGTAAGACGATCTGATTCTGGTGAACTGTCTTTGTAGCTTTTTCTGTGGCCCTCAAAATTGTAATGTTTCCTAACGTAATTGGAATCTAAGCTATCAATCTCGCTAGGGTTACGCGAATGTCCAATGCTGTCTTCGGAAAGATTAGTTTGCTTTATTTCTTCATTTAAATTCGGCCAACTTCCACTTGCTGATCGGGAATGACGACTTTCGTTACGTGAGACAACTTCTTCCTTTTCCGATCTATTTTCTGTGTTTTCACGTTTTTCACTTTCTTTTTGTGCGTTAATGTCTCCAAAACAAGAAGCGGTGCTATCAATATATATACTTTCCAGAACTTCTTCTTTAGTTTGGTACTTGGCACGTCCTGGCAACCTGAAACGTTTATAGTAAACATATTAATTATTATTGAATATTTATATCACCAGCCCATTGAGCCAGCAAAGGTAAAATCGCGATCACCAAAATAAAAATATTAACTTAATGATGAGAACAGATAATTGTAGTGAAATCATGCTAAAAAAAGCTATGCCTATATACCTATGCATAGCTACATAAAAAATAAATGCTATATTCTAGTGGGAGTAGGGTAGCTCACAACTCTGTTACCCTATTTCTGGGAGGGAGTATTTAAAGGACAGCAAGCACTTTTAATTCTTGAGGTATAGGTGTCTTTAGGCGACGCTTGCCTACAACTCACAACTAGTCTGCTTGTTTTGCCACTCATACCGTAAATAATATAAAAAATTGATGTCTGTAAAGTCGGTTTACGGACGATAGTGTAATGTGACAACGTCATAACAAAGCGCCGCATCTATCTCTCATACAACGACTCACAATGAGCGTAACGGGCCAATGAGCGTAACAGGACAATGAGTCATCCTTTTTCGTGCATGCAGCCGGCGTTCATCAATTTATTAGACGTTGTCACGTCAAAAACTCTTTATTTGTATTAAACATCAAAAACATACCTGTCTTTGAAGCAAGGTTTGTCAAACAAGCGAGCGCGGGGTATCAATTGAGATCTCTTGCTTTTGGCGTGATTTTGTATTTGAAGATCAGTAAACGTTTCTTCTCTAATCACTGCTAAGCTTCGACTGCGTCGTAAGTTAGCACCATCAGGTTCTTTGTGTTTGCACACTCTACCGTAACTGCCGCTAAACTCAGTGTCGGAATTCGAGAATCGTTTTTGGATTAGTTCTTCGGCTGCTTTCGACTTTGTCAAGTGCTGGTAAAACTCGTCCTGGGGTAGCTGTACTGGTAGCTTGTAGTACTCAGCTAGTTTACTTTGGTACTTTTCGTGTTTCTTGGTTTTATTTTCACATACGTCTTTCTCTTTTCCTTTTGTTTTAGACAGTTTTCTCTTTTTTGGACGTTCTTGACTTTTTTTCGACTGTACCGAATGCCGCGACTTGTCAAACTCTAAAGTTTCTGTAGGATTCTCAAAATACTGGATATCACCGACGGTGTCTGCCGCGGACTTGTGCTCGTCCAGACTCGATTTCCTTTCAACAAGTTCTCGAAGGCGGCTTCTTGTTGAGCTGGTGTTTGACGTAACGCTCTCCGGCCGTTTGTTTAAGTATTCCAAATTTGGAGAAGACCGTCTAAATAGGCTTGTTTTAATCGAGCCGAAGTCCGGGTCGTCCTGAGAAGAAGCCGCTGAGAAGTTCTGTGCCCTTATCCGGTCAACGTGATTCTGGCTAGAATACGACGCGACCGAGTCCACTGAGTGCCTGGAACGCAAAATACCATAGATTAGATTAAGATGTATTTGTACTTGATAATACTGTTTGCATGAGATTGTAGATTAAAGTGTGGTTAACTTCAGTTGTATTACTAATAGTCACGCTAAGTATGATGGGAATTTATTTCTAAGAGTAGAGGCTACTCAAATTACATAGTCGATTTGTTGCTTGAAATATTGGCAGCTTGCCAGACTTTACAGACATTTATCGGTTATCTAATTTAATCATTACAAAAAAGTTTTACACGATTAAAAGTTTCAATCTGATTGGTGTATACCATAATTAAAATGCAAATAAATTAATTTAGATTAAGTTATATTGACCTCAGTCAGTATTATGTTAAATTTTGCTTTCAGATTCATAACTCTAATTAATATGTTTAGATAAATAAAACAGCTTTAAATGGTATTAGTCAAACATACAATTTAACTTTTAAAATATCGTCGTTTAGAGAAGAAAAGCCGAGAGCAATACAGTCAGCTTCTGTTGTATTTGTTTTTACAAGCTTTTTATTAACTTGCAATGTATGTATGTATGCTTGTATGTTCGGGTGGAATCTTGCAACTCAATTTTGAAGCAGGTATCTTCAACCGATTTTGCTGAAATTTTGCAAGCACATGTATACAGCGTGACAATACAATATTATAATGACATGGAGCTGATCAGATGCTGAACGTCGCAACATCATCGAGTTAGTCTCGTTTGATTCTTCTCGAGGCATTCTAGTAAAAGCTTGTTTTTAAAAAGCTTGTTAATTTAATTTATTATAATACTTTGTAACAAATAAATCGTGTAACGTGTTATGGAAAGAATCGTAAATCGATCAAATATTTATTTTTCATTCTGTGTTAAAACTAAGAAATGAAAATAAGTAAAGTTGGAGTTGATACAAAATTTAACAAAAAAGTCCAAATAATTTTAGATGAAACGATGATAATGACATGAGTTGCTAAATACTCTAAGAAAATGTATTTAACGAGTTTCAAAACGCATGACAACTGCGCAGGAGATTCGCAATTTGTAAATCTGTGCTTATCTATATAGTCATGCCTAAATCCCTAAATAAGTATATGTAAGCAGTGTTGTTGCCAACTATTATTTGGTTTCCCTACATCACTCCATATAATAAGGGGGTAGTACTATTGCCGGCAATCGGTCACTAAGGGATTTAAAGGTAGGAAAGGTACATATTAAGAAAAGCCTGATGGATTGAAGACGGAAGTAATAACTCGGTCAGTTTGGCCTCGAATTGACCATCGCGTCGCAGAACCCCTCCGTCCACGTACTCAAATTAGACTGTTTTCTTTCTATTAATAACATGTACCACCAATTTGACTGCCTCGGTGGCGCAGTGGTAGCGTATGCGACTACTGTGCATGAGGTATGGGTTCGATTCCTGGGTCGGACCAAATGTTTGTATGATCTGCAAATATATGTTTCGGAGTTTGGGTGTTTTCTATGTATATTATGTATTTATTTACAAAAAAGAAGTATATATGTATTTATATCAGTTGTTTAGTACCCATAACACAAGCTCTGCTTAGCTTGGGACTAGATGGCGTTGTGTGTAAGATATCCGAAAAAAAAAAAAACAATCTAGGTTAGTGAATATTTTATTTACGTCTAATGAGTATTGATTAAACGAGTAATTTTTATAGCTAGAGGTGTTTTGAGGATGTTTTATTTCTACCATATTTAACGTGTCAAGCTGTAAACTAAACAATAAGCCTATAAACTTGTTCTATTGTGTCAATAAGCCCCATGAACAACGAGACTTCTGAATTCTGAATGATATTTTTTTTTCCCAGCGGTTTTATTATAAGAGCTGCCAAAACGACTCTACTTTGCCTGATGAATAGCATGAGCAGAAGCGTTATCTGCGGTTGTTATTGTATCTTTATAACAACAAACGCAAATAACGCCGTCGGGCCAAGGTAGTCTAAGAAAGAAGCATAAGTTACTCCTTATATCATCAGCTATCTGCGAGTGAAATTCTCGTCAAAATCGGTCCAGCCGTTCCAGAGACTAGCCAGAAAAAACAGACAGACACACAGACAACAATTTTAGAAATTAGTTTTTTGATGGAAGTATCATATACAATTTCATATTAATTTAATGAAAAGCTGTTAATTTGAAATCACAAACAGACACTACAATTTTTTATACTTATAGATTACTACAAAATATACTAATTACGTGTCTTAAGTATGTACTTAGAATATATAAGATTAGGTATTTCTTAACTCATATTGCATTTATGGATATAAATAATTGGAAACGAAATTCAAGAAGATTTGAACAGAGTACCTAATACATGGACAAATAAAGAAATTTGCTAGGGAAGGTTTTTATGTCTAACTGAGAGTTATGTGAAAAAGCCAATCTTTATAATTACTTTCATTAACATTCATTTACACTTGTTCAAGTATTGAATGTAATGAAAGAAAAAAAAAAGCCCCACAGCGGACAACATAGAAACAAGATACATTGTATTTTGTTTGCCGCATTTCAGGTATTGACCAATATGACACCATATTATTGTTTGCTAGGTAACAAACACAGGAAAATATACAAATCTGTTTTGACTTTACCTATTCATAAATAAATATCAAGGCCAAATCTGTAGAAAATTATTTTTTTTACAAAATATTCAGTCTCTACACTCAGGTAGACTATTGTAAAAATAAAAATGGCAGGTAGTTAATTAAACTTTGTGCGGGTTGGGGACTGGCAAGACAACGTTGTGGCTACACGTAATCTTGCCGTTGGATGATTTTAAGCCGCCCAAATTTGTCATTGTAATGTGTAAAAATGTAAAATATTTTTGTAGATTTTACAAAATATATTTTAAAAGAATAGTGGGAAGTAGCGCATGGCATTTCCAATTCGCTCCAGGAAAATTTTATTCCTGTATATTTTCTTTTGTGCTGTGTTCGATGCGGAATTAGAAATGAATGAATAAACATGAGTAGTGGGTCTGCCTTGTCTCTTATTTTTGTTCACGCATGTGCGCCCATTACGACGTCTCCTCACGTTGAGATCGTACAACACAAGATAATATCAGAATTTGTATTCTAGATGAAATTTTGTTGATTGGTCTTTCTTTCAATGAGCGTGGCTTAAGTAATTATTTCTATTTTGTATTTAACTTTGAGTACGGAATGTTAATATTCAGATTAAATAAACAAACATTGCTGATAGTAATTCAGCAAACAATTATGATGAGGAAAATATTCAATATAAACTCAACAGCTGAAGTAGGCTTCAATGTTCGGATTAATACCTTGTTTAGAATTATTATATTATGTGTTAAATATTTCTCAATAAATTGTGAAGTAGATAGTAGTCGTAATTAAATTTCGAGGAATCTTGAAGTTTAATCGAGTGGCATGTAATATTGAAACAAATTCTGAACAAAATAGTAATAATAATAATGTTCTGCTAGCCGATAACGGCCACGGCGGCCAGTCTCAACTGAGACCAGCCAACTATGCAGGAGATATTATAGTGCACAAGTATGTGCACGGCAGTCGCATACGTCAACCACAAGACCAACGAGGCGGAGGCAGCCAAAATAGTACAGAAGGCATGAATTAATGAATGATGATGTAAAATCTTTTAACACTGAGACTTATTTATAATCTATTTCCTTCTTTAATATTCTAAAGAAGTTATTAGCGATTTAAATAAGTCGGCCGTATGTGGCAAACCTAAGTGGCATGCAATTGGAGAGGCCTATGTCTAAAAGTGGACTGCGATAGGCTGATGATGATGATGTGGCAAACCGATAGTAACTGAAAACAATAGTACTTAAAGCAAATCAATCACGAGATATCGGCATCTTCTAGTTTTTTTGTAAAACACTAAGGGAATGAACTTGTTGTGGCGCCCTTTTAATATGTGGAGCGAATTGCCGAACATTAACGCAAGAATATTTAAGGGTTAAAACACTTCAAGCATAATAATATGTGTGCAATTATGAAAATGATATTAAGGACAGTCTACACAGGACGACCTTAATTTTACATGGCATCCCACGTACACAAGAACAATACTCTATTAAGTTGAGGAAACGGAAATTTGTGGCGCATCTGCATCTTGTTGTCTCAATTATATTAAGTCAACGAAGGAAAATATAATAACTTACACGGTTCATGTTTTTTTAAATCCTTGGATTCAGAAAGTATAGGGTTTATTATTATTATTAAAAGAAGCTTATTATTGAGCAGAGGACTACTAGGTAGATACATCACATATGCTAGGTTCTGCTCAGACTGGTGAGGTTAGGTAGCGCCTTTAAAAAGGCTGTTTATATATGAACATAATCTTCTAGCCTAGTAGCATACATATGATTTTTTTCACTGATTCGTAGGATGCTCAAACCCAATGGATGGAGAATTTATAGGTGAACTATTCACTAGTTCAGGGAGCTGTTATTCACACACTCAAAAAAAGAGATATAATCAAATTTTATTCAGATTAGAAGTAACTTCCGTGTTCAAGAAAATGTTGGAATAAAAACACATTTTCACACAAGTTACGTATAAATTTCATTATATTGAGGCCTTCTTCTAATTCGAAACCGAGATATTTTTCCGTCTTTGTCATAAGCGAGAATATTCTAAGCACGTACCTTCCATAGCTCTGTTCTGATGCACTCGTTAAGTAGGGATTTGAGATAAAAACAGCTAACATTTTCTTTTTAACGCGGTACATAAAATTGAGTAGCGGCTGTTTAGTTTATTTTGCTACATTCGTACTAACTATTTATTGATATCCTAGCTAATACAGATGTTTATTTGTTTGTTACGATTTCATGCATAAATCTCTAAACAGTTTATCAAAATTATTTACCAACGGAAAGGTACATTATCAGCGGGTAACATGGGCTACATACTTAAGGGGCGCGTCCCTAAAAACGCGCGAAAAGGCACTTGCAGTTTTGCAAAACACAAACAACTCAATTCATATTTGAGACTAAAAAAAAAATCTCAGTAGTTTAATAAATCAGTCTACCAATCTACCGAGTGACATTTATAAAATAATTCTTTATTTTTGTGAAAAAAAGCCTTAACAAAGATCAAAATCATCGAAATCGACCTTTTTAATTAGCACACTCTGTCCTATTTCGTGCTCTATTTTAAATGTTTTTTTTTCTTATTTCGCGAGAAAAAAGTATGGAGAAAAGATTTACCGTTTTAGTTTTTTATTAATTCTCACCAAAAAGCAATAATCTAAGGCTAAACATCATTCATTTTTAGCGACAAAAGTTCCATACATTTTAGTACGTAGATATCGTCTCCCGTAAATTGCAATAAATAAGTTTTATCGCGCTCAAAAAATTCAGTGCCCGCCGAATATTCAAGGTGACACCACGTCCGTTTGTAGTTCGCACTGAGCTCCATAATACGTAAATGACAAGTTTTAGGGTGGGTTGCCAGTGAGTGTCGAATTGTAACTGTTAATTTGTATTCTTGAATTTAATTATTTTTTTAAAGAATAATTTCAAAGAAAAATATTAGTATTTTTTATTAACACAGAACTTATTTCTATGTTTTTTTTTAACTTGCTATGTATGTATATATCTAACTATATTTGTTAAGACGGAATCTTGCAACTCAATTTTGCAGATATCTTCAACCGATTGTGTTGAATTTTTGTAGGCATATGTATATAGCGTGACAATGCTATATTGTGATGACATGTAGCTGATCTGATGTTGAAGCTGGAAGGTGGTCATAGGAACTTTGTAACGACGGAACCTATCGAGTTTGGAGTCGTTTGATTGGTCTTGACGAGTACTTTGAATACACTTTGACAGACCGAGACACTTTGAGAAATTGTTTTTAAAAAGTAAAACAATTTTTTTTTATAATTTCTGTTAGAATTGAATAACTACTACTGAAATAATGAAAGACCTTAAAATTACAGTTTTATTTTTGACTGCATGGTTGGTCTAGTGGGTTAAGCGGTTGCCTCGCCGCTTCCTACTGTATCAGGTGTTGTGGGTTCAAATCCCACATGGGACAACACTGTGTGATCCACGAATTGTTGTTCTGAGTCTGGGTGTCCATTGTGTCCGTTTCATATATGTTTGCAAAGTCCCCCGCGACACAGAATTTATTGGATATATACGGAAGTTGTCTTTTTTGAAAAAAATACTAGCTGAGCCCCACGGTCTTACCCGCGATACTACACCAATCGCGGTTACTCCTTATATCATCAGCTACCTATCAGTAAAAATCCCGTCAAAATCGCTCCAGCCGTTCCAGAGATTAGCTGGCACAAACAAACAGACAAACAGACAAAAATTGTAAAAAAGGGTCCCATCTACACTTTACGTCATTTCCATTATTATTCATCCCTTAAGTTCGAATTTAATCAATTGGTGAATTGTAAAACAATAGATGCCCTATTTCTTACATTATCTGATATCTGTAATCTATATAAATAAAAGAGGAAGGTGACTGACTGACTGACATACCCAGAGATCAACGCACAGCCCAAACCGCTGAAGTTAGAATCCTGAAATTTTGCATGTAGGTTCTTTATATAACGTAAGTGAGCACTAAGAAAGGAATTTTTGAAATTCCACCCCTAAGGGGGTAAATCAGGGGATGAAAATCTGTGTGGGCGAAACCCCGTGTAAAAGCTAGTATTATATATTTAAGGAAGTTTCCATTTCAAAGTTTTACACTCTTAATATTAATTATAAGACAAATAGTTCGTTTTTTAACCGTCTTAAAAAAAGAAGGAGTTATAAATTAACTGTATTTTTTTATTTTTTTACCCGACCACGGCAAAGCCAAAGGAGGGTTATGATTTTGACAGGCTATGTATGTATGTTCATCTGTTCCCACATAGCTCCTTAACTACTAATTAGAACTAGATAAATGAGGTATCGTTAGAAGTGTCTTGATCGTCCGCTGCTTATAGGCTATATGACGCGTCACTCAATTTAATGTGGCGCCCTCTACCCGACATAAAGTACTGTATTAAAAAATGAATTTGACATAAATATGCCGTGTTTGGTATCATCGGAAAGGGTGTTACTTGTACATTTCAAATATATATATATAGGTATTATTAGCATTTGCTGGTGGCTTTGTTCGTATTTATTCATTTTTTTTTAAATTTCTATGTTAGGTATTTAAAATATACTTTGCATATAAATTATTATTATCACTACACCAAAAAATTTTAAATAAAAAAAGTAAAAACTTAAATTAAAATTGAAACGTACCATAACTCTTAAAAACACGTGAATACGGCTTTTCAATACTTGTTTCATACTTTTTCAGTGTCGTTTTTTGTCAAAAAGTGAAAAAAGTACGTAAGTAAGTAAGATCTATGTAGTAAAATTTAGTCAATATGAGCAATAAAAGCGATCAAAAATTTTATTTTTAAGAAACATTATGTTCCATTAATATAACATAATATATCATACAAATTTTATTTCATAACATAGCATTAAAATCCGTGGATAACTGTAAAATATCTAAGCTGACAGATTAATTTTATACTGTGTAAAGATATATTATTTGTCCATGAAATGAATTAAAAATGAATAGGTACACTAGAACCCCATTCTCGGCCGTTGACGAGTTACAGCCCGCGGGCTTTCCGATATGACTAAGATACATTGCGTGCTTTGTAGGACATTCTAAACATTCTTCAAAGGCGAACAGTTAATGAATATGTAACTAGAAGAAAAAACCGAAAGTAAATTTATTAGTTGCCAGGGTTAGTATGCAACAGTGCCCGATGCGTTTGTGTGCATGTAAAATATGAATGTGGGTGTTCAATCACAAATTCCCACGCTCAGGGACTACAGTCTTAAATAAATATTTAAATATTTTTCGGACATTTAACAAACAACGCCATCTAGTCCCAAGCTAAGCATAGCTTGTGTAATGGGTACTAGACGACTGATATAAATACATAGGATATACTTTTTTTTGGAAATACATACAAAACATAGAAAACACCCAAACTCCGAAACAAATATTTGCAGATCATACCAACATTTGGTCCGACCTGGGAATCGAATCCGAGACCTAAAGCACAGCAGTCGCATACGCTACCACTGCGCCACCGAGGCAGTCAAGATTCTAAAATAAATATGCTTTAATGAAACTTTTCAGCACTGGGCGTAGATATGATCTATTGGTAACAACAGTATATATATTGTATATTGGGTATAATAGTATTTTATCACCAAAATAATATTGTTGGTATCTTACCTTATGTTCTTGTAAAATTTGGTTTAATCGAATGTTTCTTGAGATATGCCTTTCAGAAAATAATGTAGAGATAACCACTGTAATGTGTAGTGAATAGAAACGCATTACAAAATAATGTTTAATTGCTTGCATAGAACTTTATTGAGCTGTGTAAGCTTAATAGAATTGGTCGTGGCCCTTCTAAAGAAGTAACTACTCGTATTTTAGTACTCAACTGAAATACCCAACCAGAATTAGTGAGAGTTTTTACAACCGTCTCTTTTTAACGTCTAATTAGGGTAAGGTACCTAATATGAATTCAATTTGCTTAAGTGTTGTTATTAAAACTTATTGCATGTGTTTTTGTGAAAGGCGCCCGAGCTTAATAAAGCGTAGTACACTGTAATTAGACATAAGTTCAGTTCTAGTAATAACTTTACGGAGGAAAGCCTGTAGCGGGCTTACGGGTCGTGTTGTGACGTCACGGGTTGTACAGTGACGTCACGGGTATGAGGAACTACATACCTAGTTATGCACCTATTGGCTATATTTTCGGTAAATGCAGTAGACTGAATACGTTTTAAATATCAAGTTTTTGGTTATGTCTCCATTATTCAATTATTGAAGTCCCCCTGGTACAATCGCTATTTTAGTCGATAGTACCCTACTATCCGGTTTTCAATACCTATTGCCAATTTACTTTTAGGAACGTTTATTTTACCACCACTGATTGTGACTATATGATTTAAATGAATTAGTTTAATTATAAAATTGATAATAATATTGGCAGGAGAGATCATTATTTTTTGAAAACCATTGAAAAAGAAGGGAACGACGCTCATAGAACAAAGTGCAAATAGATTTAATATGGTTTCTTTAGGCATTGTCTTAGTTAAGATTCATATTTTTTTTCTTTTTTAAAAGACTACTAGAATTAGGAATCTTAGGAATATAAATCCTGTGTCGCGGGGGACTTTACAAACATACTGCCTCGGTGGCGCAGTGGTGGCGTACGCGACTGCTGTGTTTGAGGTCTCGGGTTCGATTCCCAGGTTGGACCAAGTGTTTGTATGATCTGCAAATATTTGTTTCCGAGTTTGGGTGTTTTCTATGTATAATATGTATGTATTTACAAAAAAAAGTATAAATATGTTTTAATATCAGTTGTCTAGTTATCTAGTACTTACCCAGTCATAACACAAGCTCCGCTTATCTTGGGACTAGACGGCGTTGTGTGTTAGATGTCCGAAATATTTATTTATTTATTTATACATGAAACGGACACAAAGATCACAAGAATAAGTGATATGTAACTAGTGTTTATAAAGTTAACATAATTTATCAGTAAAAAAATAAGGTAGAAAAAAATTATCTTGGTCTAGAAAGTAGCTATCCTAAATTGTTTTATTTGAGTTATAGGACTTATTCAAAAAGTTATTCCTATTACAAACGAAAAAAGACTTCCAGATTACTTCTTCGCAACTTTCTAAATTTTCGTAACCCGCCCAAAAATTTTCTCATCTTTGTGCCCTCCATGGTACTATTAGAATAATTGATGTTTTATTATAGTGTTTAGGTACATTTGTTCTGAAATCAATGTTGCTAGTAGAAAAATATAGGCACTGAGATTTCGTAAACCTCGGGTATATAATCTATACTATTATATAAAGCTGAATAGTTTGTTTGAACGCGCTAATCTCAGGAACCGCTGGTCCGATTTAAAAGATTCTTTCAGTGTTGGATAGTACATTTATCGAGGAAGGCTATAGGCTAAATATCATCTCGCTACGATCAACAGGAGCGGAGCACCAATGAAAAATGTTTCAAAAACGGAGGAAAATTATTACGCTACGGGCAATAGGAGACGCAAACGAGGGTGCGTGGGTCGCCTGGTATTGTTATATACACGCGGTTTATATCTAACCAGCTACCCGACAAAGGAGATATTGCATTGACTAGCTTATAATTTAATAATATGACGATTATAAATGTTCGGGTTCTTAAATTTTACAAACCAGGGATTTACTTTTTATATATTCAGTGTTATTCTCAGAACTCATATACGTATATTCAGTGTTAATCTAACGACACCTACCAAGCTAAAGTATATTAAGCAGTTAAACCACAGAAAATGCAAAGAAATATACATATCATACACACATGTGTATATGTATATTAAAACACTCATAAAACTCGCAGTCTCACAGTTGACCTTATTTAGATGGCAATGTCGGGAATCCGACACCATCGGAAAGAAATTGGACGGTTATACGCGATTGTTAGTACTTAGTTCTCGGGATTATAAAATTTATAGCTCATTTCCGCAGCCAAGTAACATTATGTATTTTCTTAGAAAACCTAGCAACACTTTTTACCGATTTGCCTTGTTAATTTATATTAATTAAATTGATTTTATGCCAATAATGTCATATAAATAATTTGAAAGATATTTGATTACAATCGATGAGGCTTGTTATAATATCGCAATTACTGAATAATCAATATTAAAATTTTATTAGATATATATTATGTAGTTACTTTGGCATTTGCCCAAGATATTGAAGCCGTTGAACGAATTCCTGTTTCAAATTCCATACACTAATTTGAAGTAGTTTGTGTTCGGATGTCAAACGCGTGTTTATTTTTATCACCTGTTTTTCAAAGGGACAATGACGTAATAGCGTGGGAGAGAAAAAAATGTTTTAGTGTCTCGATCTTGACCGGTGATGCCAGACTTTTATATTTAGAGAATCGTAAAAATAGTGTAACTTCCTAATGTCAGAGTTAACTCTAGTACTAAACAGATGAAACTTTAAAATATAAAGAGTAACACGAATTATTTAGCAACATAACGTAACCATTTTTAAGCGACTTCAAACAAGGAGGAGATTCTCAATTCGACCGTATATATGTATATATTTTTTATGTGTGTTCGCGGGTAACTTCGTCGTTTATTAACCGATTTGAATAGTTTAAATTGGCTTATTTTGAATAAACATTATTCATTCGCCTAACAGTCTTTTTTTTAATTAAGATATTTTGTTCAAAACCTGAGATAAAAGTTATAGTTTATGATGAGTATTTTTTTATGGATATTACTACAAACAATTCCATATAATGTATATAAAAAATGTCTGTATAAAATAAGGAAGAAAAACGAGTACTGATACAACTAATATGCACCAATTACAGTCAACTGTAATTTCCGAAATTATCTTGAAATAGACATTAATAATGTTCTCCTAGCCGATTACGGCCACGGCGGCCAGTCTCAACGGAGACCAGCCAACTACGCAGGAGATATTATAGTGCACATGTGTGTGCGCAAACACAGGTGCACTCTCTGTTCCTTCACTCTCATAATCCAATGGTACGGTTAAGCGACACGATCGAGGAGAGATCAGGCGCAGGACCGACAGCTTTACGTGCTCTCCGAGGCACGGGGTTTCAGACCCCAACTTCCAAACTCCGAGATACTATTAAGTATTTCTACAATGAGAAAACTTAATAACACTTTTGGCCCGACCCGGGATTCGAACCCGAGACCTCTTGAATCGGCAGTCGCATTCGTCAATAATTATTGTGATGTAGTGTGAATGTCAGAATAAATAATTTTCTTTCTTCCTTTCGTAAATAATTATAAGATTGAGATGTATACTTGTGATGATAATACTTGTATATTTTCTTGGCCTAATGTTGTGAATTTATACGTCTTTACTTAAACAAATACAATTATAAAAAATACGACCGATTTAAAGTGGAAGCTTCCTATTCCGTTTCAAGACGTAAAACAACAAAAGAGTCGTAACAGTTGTTTTATTAATAACTTTCTTCTGAGCAGTACCAATCTGATGTACCCGTTGTTCAAATAATAATCAAACTTGGGAACAAGATGAAATTAATAACTTCGAGACGTTTTGTTTTTTTTATGTACATAGTATGAGCAACTTTTTATCGACATTATTTTGTTTTATGCATACGCCTGAAATTATAAAGCTTTTGCCTGCGGTTACGCTCGCGTGTATGACGGTTACTCCTTGTATCATCAGCTACCTGATGATTCAACCCATCAGTGAAAGTCCCGTCAAAATCGGTCCAGCCGTTCCAGATATTACCCGGAGCAAACAGACCGTAAGACAGACAGAATTTTAAAAATATATTATTTTGGTAAATGTACCGTGTATACATACATATGCATTTAGTAAAAAGCGGTTATTTTAATATTACAAACTGACACACCAATTTTATTGATTTGTATAAATGACACATTAAATTTTAGTAGGTACCAATTTAACTTTACTTTATTTATGAGACCCCTTGGCGCATTATTAACTATATAAAAATATAGCATTAATAGGAGACAAATTGTTGAAGACACCGCCCCACTACCTTTCATAATTGCAGCGAAATAGAGAATCTCGTTCCCTTTTTCTTTCTCTCTTCTAGTTTCTCATAATATAAGGTCTCCTTAATTTGAAAGTAGATGGCGTTGTAAATATTATTATTAAATTCTACTTTTTTTTGTGTGCGCAAAATGTTAAATTAATTTGTGGAAACTGTTCTGGATTATGTGTAAATTACTTGTATAATATTGTTATCTATTTTGTATCTGTTTGTTTCCCTAATAAACTAAAATAAAAAAATAAAAAAAATATACAACCCTATCTTGTATGCGTAGTACGGGTAGTACCGGACATAATGCAACAAGTTTCTACCCACATCCGTAGTGGCTGCTTTCTTCCGGCCGTGACACTCCAGTTGCGATCTGTGTCCACTATGAAATTATCCAATTATACACATGTTAATATAGGCTATTGGTTTTATACTTCCTACTGCCCTGCCGTTTCTCCCGCTTTTAATTTCTATAGTCGACGTTACGTTCGTTTGTCATGAAGTGTTTTTATATTATATGCGAAATATGTAGTTTACACTAGCTTTGGTTCAAAACTCTGGTGAAATCCTTCTTACGAAAGTTCACCATCTATTATTGTACTAAGTTCTACCAATAAAGCGCGATCAAATGAACAGCATTTTCAAAACCTATAAAATAACAAGATTAAGTATATGTTATTTTATTAAGAGAAGCTGCAAACATTTTTGGATTAAGCATCTTACGGAATGTCCTATAGTTTACCAGGTTGTTTAAATTTTTCTTTAACGCATCGCCAATATCGATTGTATTATAATGCAATATAATCTACAAAAACACCATATTAAAATTAAACAATAACGTCTAATACAGATATCATGTAAAATATGGCAGCTTCACGCTTTTAGTTACGTTTGTTTCGAAACGAAAACAACGGTTAATGAATATCTACTAATTGCTATCTGTAAGAGTAAATAATGTTTTATGATATTACATTACATAGGTTACGTAAGGCAGCAGAATAAAACAGTTTATAATAATTTAAGATACTTAGCTACTTTTAGAGAAACTTTTGCTAAAGCAAGAGCTGCGTGAACTTTGAAACTTGAAGATGAACTGGTAAATTTTTCATCTTTAGAACGTAGTAACGTGACTAGTTTGATAAATATAGTCACTCAATAATCGTGAATCTGTTTATATTATTTCGTGATAACTCCATGGGGATGGAATATAATGTTTCGGTAACCTGAATTTCAATAGACCGTGCGTCGTTTGATACATGATGATGAACAAACGAGTATATCGACTCTATAGTATACCTAAGAGAGAAGATAAATTCACTAGTAGGCTCTTGTTTATACATACAGTCAATTTTATAAATTACCTATTGCAAAACTACAGTCAAAATGAAGTTTAAGACGTAAATGTTAACTTTGATAAACTCACTAATAGGAATGAATCTATTTGGGTAGCTTTGCTTTGGGTCAGTAATAGATCACTAGTTATGAAATAGCAACTGCCGGGGCCGTCAGACGATTGTCGTTAAACAAACTTCTGTGCGCTGATTAGTTTGTGCAAGTTAAACGAGGAAATCATGAACCTACAGGCGTTGGATTTATCGAAGATAAATCTAAATCTGTCTAGTTTCCTTTGCTGATATCATTTACGAGTTAAAGAAATAGAACAAAATGATGATAGTCTCAAGTCTCCACGATTGTTAAATAAGGGAGATGAAAACCAGTTTCTTAAGTGGACTGAAGTAATCAAGAGCATACATATATAAGGGCTTCTATTGGAATTCGCAAGACTTGTATGTTTGATGCCTTCGAGATGTGGTGCTGGCGGAAGCTGCTAGGAATACCCTGGGCAGCACATCGTATCAACACATCCATCCTAAAGGAACTTAACATTCGTGAGCGCCTATCGACCCTGTGCCTCCGCAGAATCCTCGAATACTTTGGCCACATTGCGAGGAGAGAAGGCGATAACCTTGGAAGACTGATGGTGACGGCTAAAATAGAGGGGAAAAGACCCAGGGGCCGTAGCCCGTTGCGCTGGGCAGACCAAGTTTGCACTACTCTCGGTACTACGATCCAAGCTGCCCTACACACTGCTCAAGATAGAAGCAGGTGGCGAGCTATCACTCGCACATTTGTTCCAAATAGAGGTCACGACCCTCTGAATTGAGGATAACGACACAAGGAGGAGGAGTATGTTTATTAGGTACACTTTACGTTAAAAAAATTAAGATAGATATGCCTCTTATCCAAAAAGGTGTAGTTCTTAAAGGAATAACTTTCACGCTAATGACGTCGCAGGTGGAAGTTAGTTCTTAGTAATCGACTTTTCCAAATAACGCTTTATGAAAGAAGTTTTTTAGTAACTCCAAACTGTAAAATCTTCCTTTTAGTTCCTAGCATAATGAAAAGGCGTCGTACAAGTTCGACGTGATAGTCTATGTCTCAGAGAATAGAAAATTAATTTGCTTCAAAAACAAAGTAAAAATTGCGCTCACTAAACTAAGGGAAAGGGTATTGTGTCGGCCTTTGGGCTAACAATATGAGAGTAATGGTAGGTATTTTCCTTTTTAGCGATTCAACAACAGGTCAACTTCCTATTATGTGTGTGCTATTGTATTTATAATAGGAACGGTTAGCTTCATTCAGTATGAAGTGGAATCATAAACCTCGTGGTGATGCTTAGAGTTATTAGCACTCAGTATATATTATTACATTAATTTTTATTATTATTGTACAACTTATCAATGCAGAGTTTTAAGATTTATTTCAACAGGAGATCAGTAGAAAATGGCAGAACTAAAAAGAAGGTGTAATCACTCTTTCTATTTTGATAACTAGCGGACCCACGCAACCTCGTTTGCGTCTCCACGCAAAGTGTCCCATGTGGGATTTAAACCCACAACACTTGGCGCAGTAGAAAGCGGCGTGGCAACCGCTTAAAGCACTAGGCCAACCGTGCAGTCGATTGATAATGAATATCTAGTTATGTAGGTTTTTTTTTATAAATAGCACACAACACACCGGTAATACAGTTCTACTCCTGACTTCCTAAGTCTTGTCATGGTTTTTAATAATAATACATTCATTTCTTTGCCACATTTTCATATCATCAAACGTCACCGTTTGAAAGACATACACGTTAATAAACATTACTAGTCCGGGATCCCGGGAACAAATTTTACAAGTTATTTATTACTATCAAGCAAATTTTTCCGGACTACATCTTTAAAGTAATATGAAGAAGTACAGTATTTTTTCATCTTTCTTATGTAAACATTGTCTACTTGCCAAAACCAGGCACTTTAATGATCTGTAACGAAAGATACGCATTCAAAATAAACTATCAACGTACAACCGCCACCTGCGATGACATCTTGATTGATTATTTAATCTCTACATCCATAGTAACTAAAGATGAAGATAGCATTGATTTATTACGGACGCATATTTTTTTTTAAATGAACGTCATGCTACGAATATTTCTACTGTCTCTTATTTTTTTATAACAGTGCAGATGAAAACTAATATTGTGTTATTATGCATAATTTAATTAAGTCATTTTATTTTCTTGCATTAAACCTTTACTAGTGATCGCCCAGTGTCGAAATTAGACCATAAGGCCATGTTCAGATGACGAGCGCTCAACGCGCGTTTTGCTAACGCGCGTTAACAACTCCATGTAAAAACGCGCGTTAGCATGTGTACGCCTAGAACAAATTACATGTAGTTGTAAACGCGCGTTATCAAAACGCGCGTTGAACGCTCGTCATCTGAACATGGGCTAATTCATTTAATATATTTTTATTTCTTTAACGCCTTCTGATAAACTTTAACTGTGCCAAATTCAAAATCCTCCGGTATAAAGTTTTTGCGTCACGTATTAATGATAGATTGATGAGAAAATCCTCAGGCGTCTTTGTTTTTTTTTTAAATATTATTTCGGTCTCGTCAGTATCAGTAACTGATTACCGCACAACCGCCACCTGCGATGACAAATAATAATTTATTTTACTACTGTGACTGAGGTAATTATACTAATTATTGGTTTCTATAAGAGAAATTAAATGAGAATAAAAACTTACAGAATATGCTGATATGAGGCCTTCCAAATATAACCCATCGCTTGTTAAACAATGATGACACTTATAGATATCTTCATATCATGCCAGTAGTAGTGTATCCTTGGAATGAAAATGCCAAGTAATGTTTAAAGATAAGGACTAGCGGTTACATGATGATAGTAGCATCCTTTTTGGTTCAAAAACCAGCAATTGGCAAGAATATTATGTATCTTAGCCTTAAGCATGGCGCAGACAAGTTACGAACATTGAGTATATTATCTCAATTGTTTCATTTAGTACCTAAAGTTGATGTTATGATTAATATCTTTCAGACTATTTAAATGCCTTAGCAAGTCGCTTTTTTAATACATGAAGATCTAAATTGTTGAATCACAAACAGTACAAGTAAAATTTTAACAAAATAAAAACCGACTTCAAGGTTCGACTCGATTTCTCTTGGATGCCATCATCAGATCTTAGTGTCCTTATAGTGGTACCACCGTTGGGATATCTCCTTTCCATTAAAAAAAGAATCATCAAAATCGGTTCATAAACGACGAAGTTATCCCCGAACACACAAAAAAATATAAACATACGGTCGAATTGAAAAACCTCCTCCTTTTTTGAAGTCAGTTAAAAATAACACACAGAAAGACATATTGATGCTATGTTGGTCTTTACATTTCTACGTCAGATTGGTAAATCATTTGGTCTTCTTCCAAACAAAACTTTATTTTTTCTCCTTTCATTCCAATAACATTATAAATATTTCATTAAATTTCCTAACGATTACAATCTAAGTAATCTTGAATGCAAAGTTTTATGTAATATTATTATTAAACATTCATACAGTTGCAGATACCGATATTCATACCACTTATGTCGTTTAGTTAATAATGATTGGTAATAATTCCAGATTTATTATCCTTACATTCACGCGTTTATTGTTTATGTAGCCTTCATCTGGATTCTGAGAATAAACATTCTCTGGTCTTAATCTGGGTTAAAACCCAAGACGAATTTAAAACACGAAGTTGGTAATGCCTACCCTGACTTGACGACTACTCTTCATTATTCGGTTTATTGCCTACATACCTACGTACTATATATATGTAGTTAAATACTACATACTATATATTAATTTGTGAATCTTCTCTTTTTATAAAGTCGTTACAAATAATTGTAAATGCTTTCAACACTTTGGAGCTTGGCTCTTTGGAGACACAGTAGCCAGAAGTACCTATGTATTGTGGTGTTTCCAATAAGAACTACCTCGACATCCGGCTTCAGGCTTTCTGCTCCGGGGAGGAGTCAGACCATGTTGCTCCTGTTTAAGTCCTCCCTAAATCGATACCACCCCTAAAATATTTTCCACACTAAAGCATCATTAGCAAATAAGCTTGCAATCAGATCTACATGTTCATGAATAGCACAAGCGTTTTGGGTCAAATAGCATTCTGTAAATTGTTTTGTAATTTTTCTTCAATTAATGTGATTTTAATAGACAGCCTTTGCTTTTATTAGTTTACTGAACAGTCGTTCGGATTCTATCAGTTGAATGCTTGGCAAAACTAGAAATGATATTCTAATTATTGTAACAAGCAAGTATTAAAGAACGTTGTATACAGATACTATGTAGGCCACCATTTGTCGTAATTCATTCAGGTTTTGTCCAATTAATTAAGGTTTATCTTTGAACGACTAGTAAATACCAAGGTATACAAGTATAATATTAGTTACTCGAAGGTTTTAATATTACATATTTTATATAAGTTGTGAAATTCGTATTGCGGCTTTCTTTGAACCGAGATTATCATTAAAACAATTTGTTTCTTACAAATTAATGCATATTATGTTTACAGTGTTCTATTTACATGAGTAAAATGAAACCCTTGTTACCGAATTTTGTTTCCACGTGTGACCTATTTAAAATGAGGGTAATGTATTATTATGCTAGTTTTATTGCATGGGATGTAATTAAAATATAATTATGTTACGTGTGCATATATGTATGTTTGAGGTCGTATAGGTCTGAACTTAATCCCCGGAAACATTGTTTTGGAGTTTTTTTTGTTAGGAAATTTTTAGACATTTATCATTCATTTACTATTATCTATACACAAATAAATAAAATTGAAGTGTCTGTTTGTAATTTCAAATTAACAGCTTTTTAGGGTTCCGTGCCAAAGGCAAAAAACGGAACCCTTATAGATTCGTCATGTCTGTCTGTCTGTCTGTCTGTCCGTCCGTATGTCACAGCCACTTTTTTCCGAAACTATTAGACCTATAATGTTGAAACTTGGTAAGTAGATGTATTCTGTGAACCGCTTTAAGATTTTTACACAAAAATAAAAAAAAACAATAAATTTTGGGGGTCCCCATACTTAGAACTGAAACTCAAAAAATTTTTTTTCATCAAACCAATACGTGTCTGAAGGGTATCTATGGATAGGTCTTCGAAAATGATATTGAGGTTTCTTATATCATTTTTTTCTAAACTGAATAGGTTGCGCGAGAGACACTTCCAAAGTGGTAAAATGAGTGTCCCCCCCCCCCTTTAACTTCTAAAATAAGAGAATGATAAATCTAAAAAAAATATATGATGTACATTAAACTTCCAACGAAAATTGGTTTGAACGAAATCTAGTAAGTAGTTTTTTTTTAACACGTCATAAATCGTAAACTGCAATTTACCTTTCATTCAATCAACACAAATATAAAAATAAAATAAAAAATATATTATGTTACTTGCTGCCGCGGAACCCTTCATGGGCGAGTCCGACTCGCACTTGGCCGCTTTTTACTAAATGAATAGGAAAATGTAAATACTATACAAATAAATAAAATTACAGTGTCTGTTTTTAATATTAAAATAACCGCTTTTTAATAAATTCGTAATATATGTACCTATGTGTACACGGTACATGTACCAAAATATCATTTTTTACCTTTTTTGTCTGTCTGTTTGTTCCGGCTAATCTCTAGAACGGCTGGACCGATTTTGACGGGACTGTCACTGGCAGATAGCTGATGATATAAGGAGTACCTTAGGCTCCTTTTTTAGACTGGCTACGCCCTACGGCGTTACCGTAACACCGCGAGGCTCAGCTAAAATTTATTTGATTTTATGCAAAATGCAATAATAATTCGTAAACGTAGATGCCTTTTATTTGGGTTTTAAAAACAAAGTACTGTTGTGTAACGTCACTTAACGTCTAAATATACATCCTGTAAGATTGAGCTAGAAATATAGATTTCTGAATGACAGTAATTATCCGTAGTGCTCAAATAGATGGATCCCTCTGTTACAACATGTACATGTATGTAATTTCGGGTTTACCAATTGAGTAGTTGAGTCGTGAAAGCGTAACTAACAAACTCATTTTCATGTTATATTATTAAGTAGTTAGAATACAAGTAAAATTATTTAATAAAAACCGACTGCGTCAATATCTGCCATCTTTATTAAATTCAGGTTTTTTTTATTTTGATATACCCAGTGTCACTTTCACGACTACGACGAATCTATTCACACCACTCACATAAAAATACGACAAGCCGTTTAGGCTTTCTGTTTATGGAAGATCATGTTCATCACACAACTATTTGTCGAGGGTCGGGAATAGAACTCATGTCTTCTGGTTTAGCTGTCAGGTTCACTAAGAAATAGTAAATGCTAACAGGAGTTGCACAGACAGGTAAAACCTTACCTTTCTGCGCTACCTTCCTCATTGATTAATCAGCCATAATGTTTCAAGTTCAAGGTGAAGGTTTTGTGAGATGAAGGTTAGTACTGTTTCAAAAATTATCAGTTTACCATTTGATTTTAAGAATTCACACACTGGAACGTGCAACATGCAAAACAAAAAATAACATTAATAACCTATCATATTTTTAACCTTTTAAAGGGAAATTTTTTCGAGTAGCCTCTATTTTACAAACAGAACTAACCGAACAGTGACTATAAATTGTTTACATGTGGTTATAATAAAAAATTAACACAAATATTTTCGGACATCTAACACACAACGTCATCTAGTCCCAAACTAAGCAGAGCTTGTAATATAGGTAGTAGACAACTGATATAAATACATATAAACTTGTATTTTGTTGTAAATACATACATATTGTACATAGAAAACACCCAAACTCCAAAACAAATATTTGAAGATCATACAAACATGATATCACTGCAGTCGCGTACGCTACCAGGCTACCACTACGCCAACGAGGCAGGCTTTTACGCATGTGTCCATAAAGTGTTAAAAGGCATTCCTTTTCTATATATGCAAAAGAGTAAAGTGACTAACTGACTGACATACCCAGAGAACAACGCACAGCCTAAACCGCTGAAGCTAGAATCCTGAAATTTTGCATGTAGGTTCTTTATATAACATAAGTGAGCACTAAGAAAGGAATTTTTGAAATTCCACCCCTAAGGCAGTAAATCAGGGGATGAAAGTCTGCGTGAGCGAAGCCGCGTGTTAAAGCTAGTCTTTAATAAAAATTTATAGAGGTGATCATTATATCACGGTAACTTTGAAATGTTAGCATTGACCTTATTGCGATTATCGGACTTTTGTCCCGGAATGACGGCCGTTAAATTATGTGTTTTTTCTGTATACGCACGTTTTGCATATCATACACGGTGTTTGTTCATGCTCATAAAATTGGCACTCTCAAACCTTTTTATGTCAACATTTTTCTTTTATAAATGAGTTAATTCTCTTTGGAATGATTTTACACTCTGAGTATTTAACTTACAGGAGGATTTGTAGAATTCCAGATTAGTCCAAATCCTAATAAAAGCCGTTTATCCTGTAAATTCTATTATACAATTGCTGTCGAGAATAAGAGCAAGAAGCCTATAACGCATGGTGAAAGTAGAACTGAAAAATTCGCCACTAATCAAATCAACTTCGTGGAGTTGCTCCATTAATTTAATTCTGATAGACGCGCATTTTATACTTGTAGATTATTATGAAGCGTCTATAAATGTTAGGCAACTCAAGAAGTGATTGATGCCAAATGTCAGAATTGATATCTCTAAATATTAATTTATAATCTTCTTAAATTAAGAGCGTAAATCAGTATTAATCTTGGTTTCTACAATTGAAAGTAAAACCTGTGGTATAAATAATTTGTGACTAACTGTTACAACAAATATTAGAGTTGAACCGTACCTGATGCCTTATTATTTTGCAAGTAATTTAACAACTGCTACACCTATTTGCCAACATTCTTATTTATTTATAACTAGCATTCACCCGCGGCTCCGTCCGCGTGTATGTCGGTTCTTGCGGTAAAAAGTAGCCTATGTCCTTCTTCAAGAATCAGAATATCTCCATACGAATTTCATTAAAATCGGTGCACTGGTTTAGCCATGAAAGCGTAATAGACAGACAGAGTTACTTTCGGCAATTATAAAGCTGAAGAGTTTGTTTGTTTGCTTGAACGCGCTAATCTCAGGAACTACTGGTCCGATTTGAAAAAATCTTTCAGTGTTAGATAGCCCATTTATCGAGAGATATAGGCTATATATCATCACGCTAAGACCAATAGGAGCGGAGCACCAATGAAGAATGTTACAAAAACGGGGGAATTTTTTTACGCTACGGGCAATAGGAGACGTAAACGACGCTGCGTGGGTTAGCTAGTAAGTTATAAGTATAAGCTAGTTAGTTAGTAGGGTCAGCGAGTTTATAATATTAGTATGGATTAAGTAATTAAAATTAATAGATTTATTAAAGAAGGTTATGTCAAATTAATAAATGGCTTCGACAAAATTAAAGTACCCGCATCAGTGGTTTATATCGTGTCATTGTCGCACAGGTTCACAATAGTGTCACGGTCACGCAAGTCGGTGAGGTTTGTTTACGAGCGCTATTCAGCATGTCGTGCAAGAAGACCTTTCATGTGTCCTTCCATTAACTTTTTTCTATACCTTGCACATTTTATAATAAAAGTTTTTAGTCTGACTAAAGGTAGGTTTATCATAATTGTCATAAAAATATTAGGTTTCAGCGGAGATTTCTGTGAATATGCTCGTAGTTCTAAAATCATTCCAGAAGCCACCTGACCATCAGGAATGGTAAGGTTCTGAAAGAGTTCTCCACAATCCATGACATATCTGGCTACATTTGTATAAAGTATTGTAATAAAAACCAAAATATTGAAATCTAAAAAATTTTTAAAATTTACGGTAACTTAAGTAATACCTACTGTTTCAACTAATAATTCAGCTATAATAACTATTAAAATATTTATTAATTTGCACAAATCTTCGCATAATGCTTGTGTAAATCGTATTACATTTTCATCAATCATCATCATCGCAAATGCTTAATCATCATGAGGAATATAACACCATGTGTTTTTAACTTAAATTAAAATTAAATTTATCCGTTTAAAAAAAAAAAAAACTATTTTAAACCAGTTGACTGTGCAATTTACTTCAGGTCCAGACTGTACCAGTGGACTCATACTCAATGATCACTTCAATAAAACTATATTTAAACTGCATTTTCGCTTTTGAATTGTTATATAAACAGTGCAACACGAATTCTTTTATTGTAGAAAACTCTGCAATAAAAGAACTTGTGTTACACTGTTTTATACAAGACTTGTATGAATTGAATGTAAACATATTCAAGACTTATTTGCTGTTCTTTTTGTATAAAAAGTCTCGTGATATTTGAAAATATGATTGGTATATATTGTAAGTGTTTGTACTTACCCTAGTGAGTGCAAATAGCGTTAGCATTGATGTATTTATTAGCATATTATTAGATGAAACCAAGGTTGTCCAAGGTTGTTAACAAATCAATAGTCACGCTTTGATATTATTGCTGTTTCACCTCTGTAGACGCTTAAGAAATCTATTTTATAGGTCATATGGCTAGATTTTAGACAATGTTTTGATAGGTCCACGTTGTTGGCTTTTTTAACCAACTTCAAAAAAAGAGAAGGTTATCAATTCGACTGTATTTTTAAAACTTTTTTTATGTTTGTTACCTCATAACTTTCGACTGGGTGTACCGATTTTGATGATTATTTATTTATTTGAAAGCTGGTGCTTCCCATGTGGTCCCATTTCAATTTGGTCCAGTTCTTGAAGTCGGTTCTTTTTTTTGTTAAATATATGTGAATATTTGTGATTATTAATTAATCTTATCTGGCTAGGAATAGTTAATTTAAATGTATAAAATAAAAATGTTAATTTGGATTGTATAAGTTTCAAAAACTCAAAAAGGTCTATACCGATTGAGTTAAAATTTTGACACTTATACAACGAAGAGTGTTGGGGAGATAACTAGTATTTTATAAACATTTGCCGATTAAACTTGTTTAGATCGCAGTGTTAAAATCTCATTTTCCTATATATATTTTGGGCTAACACAGCCAGGTTTGTCACCTGCGTTTTGCGACTGCGGTGATGCCTAAAAAAGTTTATTATTTTTAAGTTTTATTTGCCAAAATGACTCCACTCTGCTTAATGGAAAGCATGAGTTGAATCCGTGAGTGGTGGTCATAAGTTTAAGCTGTAAATCTGTATCTATGTAATGAGATGTTGTAAGTGCCTATGAAGTTACGAGGGTAACTTCTGAAGATAATAATAATAAAATCATTTATTTTCTTCTCTTACACAAAAGTTACAGAAATCAGTTACATCAAAAATATACACAAACAATTTTAGAAACAAAATATCTTTTGAGTATTTTTATTTTTTCTCTCACAATACAATAACGTAATTATTGTTAAAATTCCGTGATTGATAGACACTGTGCTTGACACTACGGCTTCCTTAAATACATCTAAATATTAAAATTCACGTTTTATTTTCTCTTCGAGAGAAAGATTAGAACGTAGGATACGTCTAAAATTTTCACAAACATAAACATACGTTAATACGCTTACAGAATTCTCTTAGAGAATATAAACAAGCTGGAATATGGTGGAATTTTAATTATATTTTCATCTAGACAAATTCAGCGTGGGAAGATAAGGAGACCGGTTTTCACTCATAGAGGTATTATAGATAGAGCAGGGGAGCCAGGCCTCCAGCCGTCCCTCGGTTAGAAAGAGAGAGACGATCGCGGTACCTATCTGTCTCTCTCTACTCGCGTATGCGTAATTAGCGCGGATAAGCAGCATAACAGAACAATTCGACGGTTAATTGTTGTGATTGGATGACCATTATTAGCCCGTTATTGCGCATGCGTCAGTAGAGAAAGACAGATGGGGTACCGCGATCTTCTCTCTCTTTTTAACCGTTGGACGTTTCCGTTTACAGGCAGCCGTATGTCTTCCCTACTCTTATCTATAATAGCTCTATGAGTTCACTTCGTATCAGTAAAATTTGAACCTGGAACTGTCTTAATTAATTGTCTATACTCTATGGGTAAGGCCTAGCCCATGTTCAGATGACGAGCGCTCAACGCGCGTTTTGCTAACGCGCCTTTAGGACTCGGTCACCTATTAAATGCTATATGCGGCGTCCGGTGTGCATCTGGACTGAGGGCCCATTTTTAAATTTAGGCGAAACGATATAAAATTCAAATAGGAAGTAGTTAAAAATAGTAAAAATCTAATGAATGGGTCATAAATTTCTTAAACGTGAAATAAAGCAGTTAAGATCAAATAACTTGGGCCCTCAGTTCAGACGCTTGCAAAAATGGCATAGTATAGATCTCAGAAAGTACTGCCTCTAGGTCAATGCTTTTTATTTTAGAATTTAGTTAAGAATTTCTTAAAAGTTGCGCGCTTGCGTTGAGCGCTCGTCATCTAAACATGGCCTTAGACTTCAGTATAAAATAGAAATGTAATGTTGTAGTATATAAATTGCATCCGTGCGACCACTGTGCGACATATTTCTTCAGTGTTGCCACTTGTTTGGTGAAAAAATAACAGAACGAGATTTTTCCGTTTTATTTTCGTGCGTTTGTATTATGACAAAAAGATTCCAATTTGGATTATGTTCAGTAAAGCAATAGCGGGCCTCGATTATCACATATCAGAATGTTATGACTTTATTAACTGTAGTCAATGTCGAAAGGTCTAAAGGCTTTTTAGACATTGGAAAAAGAGCTTATTTAAAATTATATGAGCCAATAAATGAACATTTTGTGAACAGCTGAGGGCAATAAATGTATGGATCAGCGAGACAGTCCTTAACTACGTAAACAATATATAATTACAGGAATAATATTAAAATAAATATAAATTATGCAATGATTCCATTATGTTTTTACTGCATGTCTCTATTACGTTATGATACTTCATCCCTACATTAATTTATCAAGTTGCGATACGGTACAAGATTGTTTAATAAAAGTGGTATTACAACGAATAATGGATCGGCATTTTAGTTAAAATTAGGCACGATGTTATCGTTCTACTTAATTTCAAAAACACAAAAGTCGACAAGCTTATGCTTGTAACACAATTAATCATCCCTCAAGGTTGTATGTACTTACGTAGCTATTTAATAAAAAAAGTTGCAGATTAAAAATTAAAAACATGGACCTACCATGTTTTTAATTTTTGTACTGTTATTACTTCATCGCAATGTTTATGGTACGTCTTCGTGCGTACGTCTACTTACTTCATTAATAACAGCCTTAACTAGTCAAATGCTCAAATTGGCCACTTCTTAGGAAGAGATTTTACTTACCCTGGCCTGACGAGTATATAAACGTGATATATTCTGTAGTTTTTTTGTCATCATCTTAATTAACAGAAATACAGAAAGATCTGCTTAATTTAATTTTCTTCTTCAATTTCACTAACAATATTGTCGTCTGTAAAGTTTGGAAAGAATTTCATCAAAGTAAGACGGTCGTTCATTACTACAAATCCTTTAAATTTTGTGCTAAAGACCTCGCTATGAATTCGTTTAATTTTAAATTGTGACGCCTTGTCGTCTATGCTGTAATAGCTTTGTCCTCAACTACCTGAGACCAAAATGGAATAAGAACTAAACCTAAAAAGCTTTTCAGCAAACTGGTTTTTCATCCAATATTATTCTAACTTTTATGAAGTTGAAAACGTAATTTTTGTTTGAAAGTTACGTGAGAAGTTTAGTTATCGGAAAGAAAATATTTAAGTAATATTATCCTATGAGCCTAAATTATCAAAAATGGAAGTGTACCAATAGGAAAAGTGAACAAAAGATTTTTCAAAGCCGATGAGAAGTTACTTTAAGATTAAAACAGTCCTGAAACAGAATGACGACAATGTATCATTATTGTTTGTCACGCGTCATCGGCGCTCGCCTCCCACCGCTGCGCCGCTGTCCCTACCACCGCAGGGACACATAAAAGGACGAGCACACTACAGCTCGACCTCTTTCGCCCGGCGTCTACCACGCCGGACAGCTGCGCTGCCCTCTACGGGGGGTCGGCCTCTAAAGCCGACCCCAGCACTGCACTCTTTCGCCCGGCGTCTACCACGCCTGGTGGCTGGGCTGCCCGGCCTACGCTGGAGCCCCAGCACTGCACCTCTTTCGGCCGGCGTCTACCACGCCAGTCGCCTGCGACGCCTCTACGGGGATCGGCCTCTAAAGCCGACCCAGGACTACACCTCTTCCTTTTCTCATCGCTGCGAACCTACAGTTAAGTGCTTCTTGTCTGGAGGCACTGACTGGTCGAATCTCTCAAACCCACACCCTGACTGTACATCTATCTGTTTGTGTTATGCTTCAGTAAATAAATTCTTTAAATTGTTGTCGTGAAGCGTCTAATTTAATCATCATCAGAACCTCGTGGCTTCACCACAACCTTCTAGGCTCCTAAAGCCGCTACGTGACAGTTATAATTTATATAGCAAAAATATAAGATGTATTCGTATGTGAATACGTACAAAGCCTTCATCAAGCAGCCAGATGCACAATATTATGATGAACTATATTAAATTTGTTCCTTTCTCGTGATGGCAACATTGTGTTGGGTAGTGAATTACGAGAATATACAACTTTGTCGACAGACACGAATATCTTTAATCCTGGTACATTGTGCAGTGTTCCCGTACATAAGTAACATTGTTGATGAATTCACTGTTCAAATTGAGCATTGGCAGAGACAGTTATAAGACCATCTATAAGGAGTTTCTCAAAATATTCAATTTACACTACTGAATTTCTGGTATTTTAATGTATCCAATTAAATTGGCGTTATATTATCACGCTGATGTCTTCTAGGGTAATTTAAACAGGTACAATACAACTTAAAAATGTGTAACTTTAAAATGTGTTTCCCTGAATAAAACGTGTTCTACGTCACGAAGAAATGAAATGCAGAACAGACAGAAAGTAATTTATATGTGTTCTTTCCCAAGTCTCATTTTAAATTTATATGTGTTCTTTCCCAAGCCTCATTTTAAATTTATATGTGTTCTTTCCCAAGTCTCATTTTAAATTTATATGTGTTCTTTCCCAATCGGTTGAGAGAAAAAATTATGGGGGTAAAAGTGGGGAAGAGTAACCGAATGTCTGCAAAAATATCATCGAGTGGGGTCTCAAATGAAAGCGCATAACGTGGTTTTTACTTTTTATAGGGAACTATATCGGGGTTTTTTTTTTAAATTTTGAGAATTTATAGTTATAAATTAAGTTGCCACAAAACGACAAAGCTTTTCCGGTAGTGACCATTGTTAGTAGTGCGTTGCTAACAATAATTTAGTTGCTGTTTTGTGGACTTAAAAACTTGATATTACCGATCAGAAGCCGTTACGTGTCTCACCTTCCAATACTTTCTACCAATTACTGCCCACAAGTATGGCTTAACCTATTACGTGTTTATCTAATATCTATCTATAACTTGAATACCGTAATTACTTAAAAGCCAACAAAGAAAATAGCCTATGAGTAATATGAAAAACTTTCCGGGCAAACAAGCTCGTAGAATATCTATTTGCTGTGTAATAAAACTACACGTATTTTTACAGAATGTTTATGTTATAATCTTATAGAACTAATAAAACTAGCTCGAAACTGGTGATTATATACAAGGCATAACTAACTTATGCCCGCTACTTCGTTCGCGTAAAAGTTTTGACAAACTAAAGTTACCAGATGCACTCAGAATTTCATGTTACTTCAGTAGTTACTGAAGTAGCTCAACATTCCCATGTGACTACTAAACACACTCGCCATCTCATTTATTACGTTAGACAGGATGCACGCAACGTAATGGACATTTTTGAAATAGATTAATTAGTTTTTTTATTTTCTTCACCGTATTAACGAATTTAAACAATAGTGTTAAAATTAATTAAAGCACGAGTGACTATGGTTGAGTGAAGAAGAATTTCCAGACGTCATTTCTGTTGATGTCGTTACTACTTATTTAGTACTTACTAGTTCAGTGGACGAAGCAACGTACTAAGTCATTTTTATTGAATGAAGTAGGAATGAATTGGAGCAATTGAGTCTTGGTTATTTGAGAGCGACTTTGTCAATCATCATTTGCAAAAAATGGGACGACCAAACGCTCACAAGTGGATCTATTTAATTCAATTTGCGTTTGGATGTGGTTTGGCTGCCTCTTCTGCATTCAATAAATGAGCTAGGTAATTTTGATTGTTAGCTGTCAATCAGAAATGATAAACTGATCCAGAATCACACAGTTTTAACATAATTTTAAGAGTGAACCGCTACTGTTGTTTCTATGTACAATTGTTTAGTATCGATTTATGACAGTTATGTTGAGAATTAATGCCATCTTCGATGTAGTTAAAGGCTGAATCTGTTGATACTATCACCTTTAACTAATAATTGCCATAGACTACTATCACTGACTCTTGTGTTGGTTTTGAGAAATGCAAAACACGTAGTGTTCATGTTTTGTAATTTAGAGTTTTAATTCAGAAACTTGCAGGGCAGTCCAATTTGACGTACAAAACAAAACTATACGATAGTTACACGTATGTAGTTAGTTTTGTATAATTATCCCAACTCAAACTTCGACGAACCCAAAAGCATAAATACGCTTGAGTAAACTAAGAATGCCTAAGTAGAGAAAACTTCTGCCGGGTTCTTCGTCAGTTGTCTTTGGAAGTTAAACTAAAGCAATCACGTATACCCGGAAATTGATTCAACTAACTTTTTCCTACGAAAAGGCTCGTTAAAACTTGGAATAATACCTAATGGTTCGTGATTTTAAATTGGGGAAATGAGATAGAATTGTGAAAAAAGATGTTATCTTTGTTTTTAAATAAATGCCTACCAGAAAGGGTTAGAATCCTTAGAAATCCATTTAAGTGTTCGTTTAAAACTCGTGGAAATTCTAGTTAATTTTCTTTCTGTATAAAACAATTTGATACATCAAAAGCGATTTCATTTTCTGATAACAGTATTGTACATGCAAGTTTTCCCCGGATATCAGTTCCAGTGAAAAGCTGTTTTTCTTGTTCTATTCTTGTCTTTCTAGCGGTCTATAATTACGATATCTTGAGAACTATCATTATAAAAACTACTAGTTGTAAAGAATGGCATTATAGGTAAGGCAAATAACACTTGGCTACAAAGAAGTCTTTATGGGTTCATCATCATCATCACAAGCCTTCTCGGCCATGATTTTGATTTATTTTTTGTCGTTTTTTTGATGATTTTTTGAAACACATTCTTTGACCAAACTTCGGATAAATTTAGCTGGTAGAGGTACCTACTTACATTCTGATTGATGTGTACTATTCTTAGATCAGATAAACAATTTAAACACAACAGTTTTTTTACTGACACGAATATACATTCCACGATTTCTTACTACATTGTTTTGTAATTCTAATCTGCATAGTATAGTACTCGATACACATCTAATGATGCGTGAATCATCTTTAAACGAAGAAACAGTTGATCTATAAAACCGTTCAATGGTAAATAACAACTATCTTCACTCCATATGTACAGTTTACATTCACACACTTAACATTTTTGTAAAGATTACGGGCATCGTGGGCATCTTACAAATAACTAGCTCTATCTGTTTCGCAATACAACGCAATGTGCGTACACATTATTACATATAACTGAAGTGCGTACACGCTTATATACATGACCGAGATGTGTGGTGTTACTTCATTAGTTTAGCTGTGTTTTTAGCCACCATGCAAAGTGCAAAGAAATATAGATATATTAATGTATTTAGTGGTAGGTATACTAGATTAAGCGAGTTTCAATACCGCCATAATATTTATAATTAGACTAGCTGTTGCCCGCGGCTCCGCCCGCTTGTATGTCGCTTATCGCGGCAAATGTTAGCCTATGTGTTATTCTGATGTATAAGCTATATTACTGTAAAGTTTCATCCAAATCCGTTCAGTAGTTTGCACGTGAAGAAGTAACAAACATACACACTCACAAACAATTTATTTGTGGATCACCTAGGTGCTGAGTAGAAAGTTAAACCTCATCACTTATAAAATTGCTGCGATGCGGTTATCACCTTCAGTTAGATAATTTTTCAAGAGAAGTTGGAAAAAATACAATTTATAGATATACCTACGTAACGTAGGTAAAATGTTGTACCCACATATTATGTTCGAAGCTGACGTGTCACTAGTTATAAATAAATTTAATAAGTTTCGGTGGTAAATAGATGGCAACTACTAGTAGAAAAAAATCTCATAGTCAATACCATCAGAAATAAAATCAAAGATCGTCAAAAGCAACGATTTAACATTAGCTAGTTTACTAAGTGGAACTGTCTGAAAGTGGTGCATCGAAACTGAGTTAATTGGCCTAGTTAACTCAGTCGACAACATTATCTCGTTCTAATATATCTCAATAAATGGAAGTTTCACACCATATGTTATCAGTAAAAGTTAAAAATATATGACAGCTAAGATACACTGTGATACAGGTATTATATTTAGTTTGAGGACCTAAATTAAGTACAGCATTTGTGTTATCTGACAGGTAGGACGTGTGTTTTATCCCGAACAGATTGTTTTGATACGGATATTGGTGACCACATAAACTGCAACTAAATCTATACCTTCTACACTAATAATATAAAGAGGTAAAGTTTGTGAGGTTGAAGGCGGTAATTCCTGGATCTACTGGACCGATCTTCCAGGGGCCCGCACTTTTTGTCGGATATCGCGGTAATAATTTTTTCAATTAATAGTTATATAGCCTATGACTCAAATAATGTGGCTTACTATTGGAAAAAAATACCCCTACAACCTCACAAACTTAACCTCTATAATATTAGTATAGATGAAAGTCATATATTTAGACGCATGGTTCTCCCAAGATTAGATAGGATTAAAATATGTATGGGTTATATATGATAAATAAATAAATATTTCGGACATCTAACACAATGCTATCTAGTCCCAAGCTAAGCAGAGCTTGTATTATGAGTACTAGACAACTGATATAAATACATATATACTTTTTTTTTATAAATACATATTGTACATAGAAAATACCCAAAAATTTTATTGACAGTAAGGGCATTTCTTATTAAAAGCATAAAAAATCAAAGAAATGAAGGCGTATTGAAAAAATCTACTTAAATGGTTTGGTTTTGTAACTATTTTTCAAGAATCCTGAAATCGATCTACGCCAACATGGTGCGCTTTTTATACGTACTTACTTAGTCTGTTATAAAATACAACCGACTACATAAATAAGTCTTATGTAAAAGCGTAATTTAGCTATATTCACTGATAAATTTTAAATATGGCCAGTGTGTCCTACCCCTTACATCTCATCCTCTAGCGCTAGCCATTACGCGCCCATTACTCTGTATGCTGTTACGAGTACGTTATCACTAACGTAATGACAGAGATGGGGTTCCCTATTGAGCACAGACGCCTCCGTTAACAGCTTCAGAATGTATTTAATTGTTGGAATTGATTATTGAATTGACCCTATGTTTGAACTGAAACCGCATAGACCGCAGTCTATATTTGAGTTTTTGACTGTTAGTAACGCTTGCCTTCGATAGATGGCTGAGTTTGACTTAAATACGAGGTATAATTTTCACAATTCAGTACAGTGTCTTTATGAAATTAAACATTTCGTACCTTCTCTCTAAAAAGTTGTTTTTAGGGTTCCGTGCCAAAGGCAAAAAACGGAACCCTTATAGATTCGTCATGTCTGTCTGTCTGTCCGTCTGTCTGTCTGTCTGTCCGTCCGTATGTCACAGCCACTTTATTCCGAAACTATAAGAACTATACTGTTGAAACTTGGTAAGTAGATGTATTCTGTGAACCGCATTAAGAATTTCACACAAAAATAAAAATAAAACAATAAATTTTGGGGTTCCCATACATAGAACTGAAACGCAAAAAAATAATTTATATCGAACCCATACTTGTGGGGTATCTATGGATAGGTCTTTAAAAATGATATTGAGGTTTCTAATATATTTTTTTTCTAAACTGAATAGTTTGCGCGAGAGTCACTTCCAAAGTGGTAAAATGTGTGTCCCCCCCCTGTAACTTCTAAAATAAGAGAATGATAAAACTAAAAAAAATATATGATGTACACCACCATGCAAACTTCCACCGAAAATTGGTGTGAACGAGATCTAGTAAGTAGTTTTTTTTTTAATACGTCATAAATGGTAAACCGCAAAAAAAATACACTATTATTAAAACATCGATCAAAGTTACAACGAAATACAAGAACTTTTATATTATGTTACTTGCTGCTTCGGAACCCTTCATGGGCGAGTCCAACTCGCACTTGGCCGCTTTTTTAGGGTTCCGTGCCAAAGGCACAAAACGGAACCCTTATAGATTCGTCATGTCTGTCTGTCTGTCCGTCTGTATGTCACAGCCACTTTTTTCCGAAACTATACGACCTATAATGTTGAAACTTGGTAAGTAGATGTATTCTTTAAACCGCATTAAGATTTTCACACAAAAATAAAAAAAAAACAATAAATTTTGGGGGTCCCCATACTTAGAACTGAAACTCAAAATTTTTTTTTTCATCAAACCTATACGTGTCTATGGACAGGTCTTCGAAAATGATATTGAGGTTTCTAATATCATTTTTTTCTAAACTGAATAGTTTGCGCGAGAGACACTTCAAAAGTGGTAAAATGTGTCCCCCTCCCGTAACTTCTAAAATAAGAGCATGATAAATATATTTAAAAAAAAATATGTTGTACAATAACATGTAAACTTCCACCGAAAATTGGTTTGAACGAAATCTAGTAAGTGGTTTTTTTTAATACGTCATAAATCGTAAACTGCAATTTACCTTTCAATCAATCAACACAAAAATATTAAAAAATGTTACTTGCTGCTGCGGAACCCTTCATGGGCGAGTCCAACTCGCACTTGGCCCCTTTTTTTTTGTATATAGCTGTCGAGAATGGTGACGTTAACACCCTAGCTGTAGGCACTGTGAAGATTTACCTACCTCATAACTTTTTGCCTTAGTAATATTAATAGTTACTATATATATCTATCTATATATATAAAAGAGTAAGGTAACTGACTGACTGACATACCCAGAGATCAACGCACAGCCCAAACCGCTGAAGCTAGAATCCTGAAATTTTGCATGTAGGTTCTTTATATAACGTAAGTGAGCACTTAGAAAGGAATTTTTGAAATTCCTCCCCAAAGGGGGTAAATCAGGGGATGAAAGTCTGCGGGAGCGAAGCCGCGTGTAAAAGCTAGTACTGTATATATATACTATACTGCCTCTTACTACACTATACTTTGACTGCCTCGGTGGAGTTGTGGTACCATATGCGACGGCTGAGCTTGAGGTCTCGGGCTCGATTCCCGGTTCGAACCAAATGTTTGTATGATCTGCAGATGTTTGTATGATCTGCAGATATTTGTTTGGGTGTTTTCTATGTGTAACAAGTTGGTTTTTACAAAAAAACCTTATATGTATTTATATCAGTTGTCTAGTACATATAGTACAAGTTCTGTTTATTTTAGATCTGGATGACGTTGTATGGCAGATGTCCCAAAAATAATATTATGATTATCCTTAACTCCATGAAACCATCAATTTTTATTTATTTTAAAAGACAACTCCCGCTCTAGGAATAAATCCTGTGTCGCGGGGACTTAACAAACATACATGACACGGACACAAATAACACCCAGACTCAGAACAACAATATGTGGAACAACAAAGTGTTGTCCCATATGGGATTTGAACCCACGACGCTTGGCGAAGTAGGAAACGGCGTGGTGACCGTTAAACCACTAGGCCAAACGTGCAGTAAAATTGATATTAGGATGGCAACCCTTCCAAAACACGAAACCACTTTCTCATGAAACTGTAACATCTGATATAATCGAGAGACGAGAATTGTACCATATTTAATTAAATACAGGACGTGCCGCGATAAATGATTATCTAGACAGGTCTGCTTAAGAAAGTCGAGCCAGTGTCTTACTTAATAGGGCAAAAGTTCGTATGAATGTTTGTAACTCTTCAACGCAGAAACGCCTGAACGGATCTGGATGAAATTTGCCAGGGGGAGATTATAGTTTGGAAAAGCAAATAGGTTATTTATCCCGAAAATGTATTCTTGTAATGATGTTGATGGTGCAACAATAATCACGGATAACGTCGCAGGACGCAGATAGTCTATACATGTATACAAATAAAGAAAATATCTGTTTGCAATTTCAAATTAACAGATTGTCAATCAATGCTTATGAAAGTATATTAGATACTTACATGAAAAAACAATTTTTAAATTTTTATCCGTCTGTATGTTTATTCCGGCTAATCTTTGGAAAGACTGGAGCGATTTTGATGAGACTTTCGCCGGTAGATAGCTGATGATATAAGTAGTAACTTAGGCTAACTAGTCTAAAAACCCACAGTTATTGTTGTAAAAGTTCATCAATAAACATGGGTAACGCCGCGGGACGCAGCTAGTTTAATATATAATTGTAGCATTGATGATTTACTTGATGACAGTTAAAGTGGGTAAGATATCGTGTGGTGTCTTGTCACACTTGGTTATCAAAATGAAAGTTTCATATCTAAGATGGGTATGAATGAGGTCAGATCTTGATGTCTGTTGTAATTTATCTCGAGTTAAGACGGAGTCGGAGTTTTGTGGACAGTTTTAAAAGTAAAGGCTCGCATTTTTGACCGCCTTAAAAAATAGAGCTTATTCATTTGTATTTTGTATATTGACCTATTTCTTAGCGTTCCATGGATTCACCGTGCGGGCGCCGGGTCCATCGCGTGATAGATGGGGGCAACACATGCGACCTCGACAGTGCCTGGGAATTGCGACCCAGGTTTAGGTTTAAGGAGCACTCCTTACGACGCGTCAACGCTCACCTCCACTGTCCGCCGTGTTACCCCCTCTACCTAACCATATTTGAAGTGAGCCTAGCAATGCCGCTTTGGATATTCGTTCAAGAAAAGAGCTTACTGAAGCTCTTGGCAATCCAAGGTCTTTAAGCAGGTTATAGAGGGATTTAGCTGGTATACCCCTCGCACCCACTTCCACGGCATACAGCGCAACGACATAACCATTTTTAGTTATTTCGTTGGTTAAGTCAAAGTACTTGTTTCTTTTTAAAGCGTGGTCTTTATGGATGTTGGTTTCCCACGGCACCGTGAGTTCTACTAGTACTACACGCTTAATTGACATTGCATAAAGAAATATGTCCGGTCTGGACGCCGAGGCACAGATATCCTCCGGTATTCTGTAGTGATTTTCATACGTGTCCACTAATAATGTCCAGTCACTGGCGGTATTTATAATTGAGTACGGCTTTTGTGTGAGTGAAATCTTTTTTGTTGAGCCTTCCTTTACAAACGCGATGTTAGTTTTTATGTTTGTTGTTATTCCTTTTTTCGCTCTCGCCAGTGATAAACTCATAGCTTCGCGTATGATGAGTAATACCCTATCATGGCGACGTGAATAATGACCCCGGTCTAATAGCGCCTTACAACCTGTCAGTAAGTGCCTGGCTGTACCTATTGCCGCATTGCACATCGTACAAGCCTTTTCTGTAGCTTTTCCCCACCTTACTAGGTTGCTTTGATCGGGGAGAGTTAATTGAAAGGCGTTGAGGTAGAATGATGTTACAAATGATTGTTACTTTAAAACTCCGTAATTTATTCCCAAAATTTTTATACTTAACTAGCTGACCCACGCAACCTCGTTTACGTCTCCTATTGCCCGTAGCGTGATAATTTTCCCCCGGTTTTGAAACATTCTTCATTGGTGCTCCGCTCCTATCGGTCGTAGCATGTTGATATATAGCCTATAGCCTTCCTCGATAAATGTACTATCCAACACTGAAATATTTTTTCAAATCGGATGAGCGGTTCCTGAGATTAGCGCGTTTAAACAAACAAACAAACTCTTCAGCTTTATAATATTAGTTTAGAGAGGTTTCTGTTTGAACCTAAACTTTAAGAAACAAAACTACCCCCAAGGGTTTAAAAATAAGTAATAAAGAATACAGTTAATTACAGTTCAGTTATAATCGACGCTCAGGTAGCCTATAAGCGGTTGCCGGTACCTACCTATAAACTAAATATGTTTTGTTATGAACTAATCTACTCAATGCACTTTACTTGTATACCTGTGCAACCCCAGTTTATAGCTGCACGTAATTATATACCTAAAAGCTAATTATGTTGGGTTCTTATATTGTTTTGCGACCCCATTTTGGTAATTTTACCACCGACAACGAATGGAAATTAGAATGACGCATGCGGGAACTGCAATTTAGTTAAAATTAATTTCTTCTAAAATGAACCTTGATCTGTAGTAATAAGAGTGATTTTACTAGTAGGTGTTTTGGTTCACATTCGGCTTGCTAAGCATAGTTCCTGTGGTATTGTCTCTACACAAATACGGGCTGTTGATTGTGGAACGATAACAGCTGTTTGCTTTAAAAACATATGATTTTTGGTAACGTTTTTAGCGCGATTGAAAATTCATTAAAATGCTGATAAGTATGTGAAATATATCTTTAGTGCGGTAATTTGCCGACAATTGCCACCAGTGGGGACCACAGAGGATGGAATGAAAATCTCCATACCCTGTACCACAACATCAGCAATAGAATCAGCAGCGGTGTTGTCTCCAAGGGTAGGACGCAAAGAAAGACCGCATCCCATCACAATCTGCTGACTTGACTATACCAGACTAAACAAGAACTAACAAGGTAATTTGAAGCATCCTATACCCCCGAAAGGTAACCCTTTAAAACCCAGTCAGGACTTGAGTACCATCAACGGAGCGACTTCAGAACATTATAATACACCCCGTTTATGCACAGCATAAAAATCATAAACGTATACAAAATCTTAGAATAACGGACTTAGGTACATTGTTTACATTAAAATCTTATATTAACGTAAATACATTGGTATCATTTATATATAAATACCGTTTAATTTACTTTTACAAACATTACTCCAGTTAAATTTGAAATTGGAACAAACATTTATTTGTCGGTTGCTATTTAATCGGCTTTTCAGTCCTAAGTCTTGGTATTATTTGCCGAACTTGTTGCGATGTGGTTGGGGTATTGAAACAGTCTGAAACTTATTTTGTCTGCTTTCTGAACTTGATAACAACAGGTGAACAGCCAGGTATAAATATAGTACTAGGTATAGATCCTGTCTTGAGCCTGTCGGGAAGCTAACTGGTACATTAAATGGTTCATTTGGTAAACTCAAAATCAAAAAGATTTTATTCAAATAGGCACTTATTTTACAGGCACTTATGAATAGTCAATATTTAATATTTAAAAATCGAGTGATACTAGTCGCCAGTTCCAAGTGCAGCCTACCCTTCATGGAGAAGAATCTGGCAAGAAACTCCATTGTTGCTCCTTTTTAAAAATAATAATACGGTTTACAATTATTTTTTAACCGACTTCAAAAAAAGACTTCGTTTTTTTTATGTTTGTTACCTCATAACTTTCGACTGGGTGAACCGATTTTGATGATTCTTTTTTTATTTGAAAGCTGGTGCTTCCCATGTGGTCCAATTTCAATTTGGTCCAGTTCTGACCTCCATGAGAAAACCATATAAGTCTTCAATTTGCAGTAAGTATGTGCGCGACAAATTAACGAATAACTCAATATTCCCGTATGGTCCCATTTAAATTTGGTCCAGATTGAAGTCGGTTTTTCTTTGTTAAAATTTTTTTCACTAAGAGACTTGAATGAGAACGAAGTCGACCAAAGAAAACAAAACAAAAGGTTTGGAGCTTAGAATAATAACGCATAGAAAGCGAGTCCGCGCGTCCGTTTTGAAGCACCTCAAATGGAGCCATATATGGCTCCAAACGCCGGGCCGCTTCGTAGTGTTCAAGGTCAAAGTACGCCGAACGTTAACGAAAAAAAACAATTATGACGGTTTGTTCAATTAAATTGTGTCACAACGCATCTGAAAAACAAAAGATGTGTGATAACATCACTTTTCACAGGTAAGTTTTTAATATTTCACAGTATTTTGTAAGTAATTAGGTCAAAATAGAAATGTTTTGTTTCAATATTCCGTTTGCATGTGTGCGTATCGCCGCGCGTACCTACGTAATCGTCACACCTATGTGAATCGGTTCAGTGCTTCATTTTTGACAGGGCGCTTGTATGAAGACTATCTTTCTATGCGTTATTATTCTAAGGTTTGGAGTCATTGCTGCACAGCCATGAGCTAACCAAAGGTAGAAGGAGCTGATAATATTAGGGAAAGGTAAAATAAAAGGATCTTGTTGTTAGTTTACTTTTCGTTTCTATTTGTTTTTTTAATTAAAATTCACTTCGTAATTGTATTGTTTTTTTTATGTAATAGGCGGGCAAACGAGCCGACGTATCGCCTGATGGTAAGCGATTACCGCCACCTATAGACACCTGCAACACATGGGGTTTTTGAGACAGGGGAGGGGTTTGTTGTATGGGCCTCCGGTATCCTCACACACTCGTTGAAACACAGTGCAAGCACTATTTCACACTGGTTTTCTGTGAGGCCGTGGTATCACTCCGGTCGAGCCGGCCCATTCATGCCAAAGTATTTACTTTTGACAGATCGGTTTCTTATAATAAATATCAACTTACTAGTGTTGAAATGATTTTGCTGCTGTCTGCTATCAGTCAAGTATAACGTACATCTGTGATATTACATAATTGAATACTTAAAAAAAAATAGTTTCGTAAACTCTTTCCTATGAAATGAACTAAGAACTTTAACAAAAAATTACAAGCATATGTGACCGACTAATATACCTAATGCAATTCACACGACTTAACAATCTTGATATTGATTAATACATTAGATATTGCTTAAGACTTGATTATAAGAAAAAGTGGATATGTAAAACATACCTGTTATCATTATAACCAGGTCAAGTTTGGCTGAACTTGTCAAGTAAAATTGCTCAGTCACTAGTAACAGGTTGACATGTAATATAGCATGAATGTGTAGATTGCTAAACTACATAGATAATGCAATTAGTGGTCTGCTACTAGAAAAAAAACAAACCTGTTTTATTTTTAACCGACTTCAAAAAAAGGAGGAGGTTCTCGATTCAACTGTTTTTTTTTTATGTTTGTTACCTCGTAACTTTCGACTGGGTGAACCGATTTTGATGATTCTTTTTTTATTTTTTTTCATTCAATTAAGACGGAAATTAAAAGGATATTATATCTCCTCAAAAGAAACTCTTTAAACATTATTCTTTTCTTTTAAAACGTTTAAATGTGTGGCCCATGCGTTAAGCTGAGCTTATCGTACTTTCTTAGAAGAAATGAAGCTTTTTTACAATAAAATACTACTACAATACCACTACAATTTTTTTCACATGTGTTAGCTGCCAAAATGACGCTACTCGGCAGGTGGAAACCATGAGTAGAATCCAAGAGTGTAATTAAATTTAAACACGTTTTAAAAAACCCGGCGACCATCGCAACAATCATTTGACAATCATCTTAAGGAAATAGGTGTAGAAGTGTGTCATAATAATATTCGCACAGCACAAGCACTCGCTTCCGTAATAGCTATATAAAATTAAACTATACAGTTTACCAACTACGTTAAATTACTCAACGTTACAGCGATTTACGACTCTAAGCTTGATATATTTCGCTTAAAGCAGTCGCAAATTGCACTCATAAAATGCGTTTAAATGTATGGCGACAAACTTTGTTTATTTTGTTCCGCCGGTTTAATTTCTCATTTGTTTCTAACCGTCTCAATTAAACAGCTCCTAGATGTGAGTGTGGTAAGGAGAAGAAAAGGATGAGCTTGATTCTAATAAAATTTGTGTATGAATTTTGAAGAAAACACAGGTTATATGATGCAACTATTTGTATATACCTACAAGAAAAAGTTTTAAAAACTATACCCTACGTAAAAAATTATAAAATTTAGGGCCATTATCTATTGAAACCTAGTTCATTCAAATCGGTTCAGTAGACTAGGCGCTACGGTGGAACATAGAAACATACATAGATTGCCAAAACTATTACCCTTCCTTTTGGTTTCAATGTAATGTGTATTCGATTGTAACCTAAGTATTCTCTATCCTATTTTCGTTTGTCACCCTAATATGATTAATTAAGTGTTTATCCCTAGTAAGAAGCAGTAAAAAATGACACAAATATATGATTGATTCAAATATATATAGATACACGTATGATTTTATCTTCACCTAACTGTACACCGGTTATTTAAAACCCAGTACATCATGTAACATAACTTGCAACTTTACAAATAAAATAGCCGTCTAAAATTACTTTAATCAAATTTATTAATATCTGTAGCTAATAAGTTTTTCTTACGTTACATACAAACTATTGTTCGACGTCTGCGATTTTGATACATTAAAAATCAATCCATAATGAAACTTCGTTTCACGTTGATATTTGCCTCTAATAGCCTTCGTAGTTCAATTGAATTGAATCGTCGTGGTCACGTTCAGACATACAATAGTCTACTGGAGATCAATATAAGTATAATGAATTACTAGATTACTTTCAATAACCACTGCAGTAGTTGACCCAGAAAGATAGACACTCATAGACCCAACTGCCTTTGCGACTTTTAGATAGTTAACGTTCGAAAAAATAAATACCGTGGGAGAGCCACGCTTCGGCATGAATGGGCCGGCTCGACCGGAGTGATACCATGGCCTCTCAGAAAACCGATGTAAAATAGTGCTTGCGCTGTGTTTCACTGAGTGAGTGAGGATACCGGAGGCTCATACCCCAACCCCTCCCCCTATCTCCCCCCCGCCATCCCCCCAAAGACCGGTAACGCACTTGTGACGCCTCTGGTGTTGCGGGTGTCCAGGGGCGGCGGTAATCGCTTACTATCAGGCAATACGTCCGCTCGTTTGCCGGCCTATTCCATAAAAAAAAAACACCTGTTATTGAAACAAGTGCCATTCAACCGCCATATTAATTTTCTTTAAGAATCATTATCACAGGGTTGCCTCAGAAGTTATGATAACATAATATATGAGCATTAGCGAAACCTTCGAACATTAGGCATATATGTTGGACAGTCGCGTTAAAAGAGTAGGTAATATATCCAGTATCTCACGCACTAGCAGTAAAACACCATTATGCAATAGTAATAATAATGTGACGCGTGTTTCTGTGTTTTGGAGGTACTGGTCAAAGTCTATTGCATCGATTAAAGCAAAAATGTATCTGTGCTACGAATGTGTACTGTGCTCGTATCAGTGGGTATCAACTAAGCGATGTGATGACTACATATCGTAACAGTATCGATAGAACATTATTAAAGATAAAAATAGCTTTGCTCTAATTTTTTCTTGCGACAGACACTTCAGTCAAGAGTCAAAACACGACCACATAGGGACATATCTGTTGCGATTTATACGGAGCAGAGACAGGAAATAAGTGAACAAATCATTACTAACATTTAAAGGTTGCCAATTCATGTAGACACAAGCATTTTGAGCGTTAATAAATCAGTACGTGTTGCGAAAGTACGCGTCTCTGTAAGCTATGACATTCAGATGAACTATTCCTTTCTCTTTAACCCATATACTATAACACATAGTAACACGGAACTAATTAAGCATTAAGTACGAGTGCTTTACTTTATGCAGCTATCTGTATTCAAAGTAGTGTACGAAATTGTGCAAGATGCGGCAGTTGGAAGAAGGGCAGTGGGTTGACATAAGCCTTAATTGTGGCTCTATAAAGGCTCTACACGATTTTTGCTTTTTAACTGTAGAATTTAAAGAAAGGAACTTTTATGTGTCACGAAAAAGCATGTAAAACGTGATCACACATCTCTTAAGAGGTAGTACCTATAGGGCTCTTTTAAGATGTTATAAAAAGTTTTACGGTGTCGGTAAAGATTTTTAATCTTTGGTGTAATGGAAGTGTTTGGTAGTTTGGCACATCAGTTTTAACTTTGGGTTCTCTATAATTAATACTGAAGCCAAAACTGTATTTTTTTCATTTTTGTCTGTCTGTCTGTATCTTGACCGCGCATCACACCGAAACTACTGAATGGATTCAAATGAAACTTCTCATGATTTGAGTGCATACTACGAGGTAGGACATGGGATACTTTTTATCTCGAAATTCAGCACGGTTTCCTGGAGAGAGGGTATGAAAGTCAAAATATGTACTTAGTTGTAATTCAATAACACATAGTCCGATTTTATTCATTCTTTTTTTGCTAGAAAGAAAAAAAAAAGTAAACGGGAAGTTTTTTTTGTCTGCGACTGTACACCGCCTGTGGGAAGCTGAGACAGATGTGTAAATATGGCGGTACGAAGTTCGCCGGGTCAGCTAGTTGAGAATATATGTCATACTGAAATATATATAATGAAAAATGAAAGAAATTCCTGTAAATCTGAATCCAACCAAAAACTTATTCCTTTTTGTAGTCAGTTAAAAAGTAAATGAAATACACATGGTTGAATTTGACGTATGTTAAAGTACAATAGGTTTGTTAGTCTACGATGCAATATTAATAATTTATTTCTTGTTACAGGTAAATATCGCTTATAAACGAAGGTAAAAATAAACGATTGTTCGTACAGTCAATGTTGAAAAGTGAACTGCATTTAATAGCTTTAGCCGTGAAGAATACAAGGAAATCTTATTGTATAGGTATTTTTTTAAAAGAACTGTAAGTATATAGACTTAATTGTCTTCAGCAGTTTCTCTACGTTGATACTGTAATAGCCCTATGGCTATTCAGGAAATTAGGGTGTCAAGAAATTTTGTCTGAATATTACAAACTATGGGAAAGTGACTTTGTTTATTTTTTGCGACCATTTTAACATTTTTTTCACTTTATCAGCGAGTAACATAGGGTACGTTTTACCGTAGAAACACACACGCTGAGGGAGCCTCGGGTAAAAGCTAGTCAAAAATAAAACTAGAAGTTAAAACCCAGTTGAATAATAAACCAATTTGCTACAGAGAAAGATTTTGCAGTATTTTATAAAGAAATATCTTTCTATAAAGGCACTTAGCTTTGTAGATGTATTAAGGGCACAGTTTGTTTTTAATAGTTTCAAAATGGACTGCGGAAGGCTAATCATGATGAGGATGTTAAAAAGTGTTTACAATCTAGTAGTTGGCATACGACCCTTATTAGAGTTAGTGATTCTCAAGCGGACCGAAACCTTTTAGTCGAATTACTAATGTTCTTAAAGCATCCCGCCTGTTTTTACTTTGAACAAATATTTTTATGAAGTCTCGCAGCATCTTGTCCTTAAAACACTTTGTGTGAATACAGGACGTCAGCCCAGAGATTTTACTTAGACTAGTAAGAAAGTAAACAGTTAAATACAACACACCTTGAAACAGTTTTTTTCAAGATAAGTGACGTCACAGATTTGTGCAAGTTTACGTGCCAGAACCGCCGGTGTCGTGATAATTTCATTAAACTATTATCACGGCGACCTCAAAAAACGTGATGTTTTGATTTTTTTTCAATTCCCTTCTTGTATTATTTTGTATTATAAAATTCTAGTGATGATGTAATGTTTTAGCTGGTGATAACGACGTTATCTATGTCACCTTTTAAGTTCGGAGACTTGCGGCCTTCGGATTGTGTGTTAGTGATTATCGATCGATCATTTTCTAGAAAGTACGCATAATGATATACCCACGGATATACCTGAAATTTTTTTCATCAACACACGTATCATACCAAATTATATATTAGTACGATTTCCTGAGGTCGCTGGAAAACACAGACTTGGTCGTGGAGGTCAAATCTGTCCAAATTCGTAACTTGTAAGTGTCAAATTAAAATTAAAATTTCAGTACATTTAAAAACCAAGGTTCATGATAAAATGCTTGTGAGTACTGTGTAGGTTTTTATGAGTCAAAAATATACACCTCAGAGTTACAACAAAGTAAAGTATCAAAATAAGCAAAATGAAGACTGGCTTAAAAGGGTTATGTGTTCGCAATTTAAATCCGTCTTTAGTAATGTCATGCCTCATTGATTCATCTTTAATTGACTACCGTGTAAAGATATTCAAGAATTGGACATAGTATGCCATGTTAGACAATGACGCCGACAGCCGTCTATCACTGCATTATGTGTTAAATGAATACGATAATATGACGTTCATCTTAGCTTTTCATGTTGTGAACTTAAAGGTATATGCTTTGTTTTCTGTCGGTTAGAGTAACGAATCAAAAATTAAGAGCTGTCTATTATGAATATTCAACTGCTATAGTAACTTTGCATACGTAATGCCGGCGTGTTGCTTATTGTTACTTAAGAAAGACACAATAGATAAGTTACACTTAAACACAAAACCTAATTGAAAAAAAAAGTGTAAAAATGATCGTGTTATTTAAATTATTGGGAATGGAAACTTCAAGAGACCAAAACGCTACTAAGTATAATATCTATATTATTATCTGTATATACATACAAATATGTTGGAACCGTAGCGGCTAAACTACTGAACCGATTTTAATAATTGAGGTGTCAATAGATCCGTAATAATAGCCCGGGCGATATATGATATATAAATATCAAAAGTTTTACGTGGTCAGTTTTTAAAGTCTTTCTTGTTGCGATAATACCTTCACATTACATTACCAACCCCATAGTCAACTAGTTTCGTGCTCTAGTCAGAGCTCTTTAGGGGCGAAGGAATAGGAATAAAACTGTAAGTTACAACCTATTTTATTAGGAGTAAAACACTTTACAATTACTGAAAGTGCTACTAAGTAAGCACATATAGCCTGTTGTAAACTGATTTCATTACCATTGTTAGTAAACTGTATACCTACTGTATAATAATAAGGTTACCATTTAACACTTGCGCTTAACAAAGTATTAAAACGTTGTAAAACCAATCGTACCACGACGGTTTATAGTTGCTTTCAGCTAATTATAGTTATCACGGCTATAAGCTTGTTTGCTAAGTTACTAAAAAAATGATACATTCTAGAATTTAACTCACTAATACTAGTTCAACTATTTAAAGCTAGTCAATAGTAATTAATACCTTTTATAATGCCATGGGGCGAAAACGGTAAGAATTTTAGTGTATTAAATAGTGCAATAACTACAAGTGACTGTTTGACTTGACATGACTTTCATGATTTTTACAGTTTTTGTTGTACGGCGGGGGGAGTTATTCGCGATATAAGTATTTAAAAGGTTACGATACCTTCTATTTCTCGACGTTTAACCTAGTGCCGACAATCGAGAGTATAAATAAAATAAAAAAATACTATTTTGTTACATTTGCATGTAAATGTTGACTATTCGTGATTGAAATACGTATTTTAGTCACGAATTCTGTTTCATTACCAAGTTTAAACTTCGTAATAGATACTAAATGCTTGAATCAATTTCATTGAATTATAAGTTGGTTTCTTGTTAGTGTATATTGTAACTTAAGTGACATCAGATCTTAAGACTTGATATGTTGACCATTAATTTTAAGAGCGATTATAAAATTGCTTTTGAACACGTCTCTCCTCGTGTATGTCAGTTATTGCAGTTGAAAGTAGCCTATCTACTTCCTCAAGAATCAAAGTATCTCCATGCCGAATTTCATTGAAATCGGTGAAGCGATTTAGTCGTGAAAGCGTAACAGACATAAGATTAGTATGGATAGAGCGATTTCAAAACAACTTCAACGTTGTAAAGTTATTAAAATTACTTTTTTTTGTGTGATAAAAGGGGGCAAACGAGCAGACGTATAGCCTGATGCCGAAGCGTGGCTCTTCCACGGTAGACTTATTGCAGATATTACTGTGGGGGAGCCACGCTTCGGTATGAATGGGTCGGCTCGACCGGTATGATAGACACGGCCTCACAGAAAATCGGTCTCAAATAGTGCTTGCGCTGTGTTTCACCGAGTGAGTGAGGATACTGGAGGCCCATACTCAACCCCTCCCCTATCTCCCCCCCAAAGGGTGGCAACGCTCTTGTAATAGCTGGTGTCTGGTGTTGCAGGTATCCATGAGCGGCGGTAATCGCTCTCCATCAGGCGATACGTCTGCTTGTTTGCCCGCCTATTAACTAATGTCCACTAACCAACAGCATTATTACCAATAGATAGATTTCTTACAAACATCAAATTTATTACACAACTATTGTAACCAACCGATTGTAAGTTTTCACGGTGATCGATCTAACGGCATCCGAACAGATCCTATACGGACAACCACAGATTAAGTTCATGCATAATTTCACGATCGGCGATCAGAAAGTACCTTCATGTGTGAAACATTAAAATTTCTCTAGAAATGAATGTTTATGATCAATCGTGTATCAAATAAATTGAAATTTTACTTTAGTACAGCAGCATTAACGGTTATCTGAACTTAGTAACTAAATTAATGTGTCTTACAGAGACAGGTTATTGAAAACGGTCTGAATTTACCAACTAAATCTCGTTAGAAAGATTGGCCGTCATTGGGACTGCCGATAGAAGTGAAAACTTAGAAAAATTTACATTACTATATCGGTGACGCGAACTCATGAGATTTTCGCCTACCAAAAAGTGCTCAACGCGGCCAAAGAAGTTTTCACTTCAAAAAGAATAAAGAAATCGTTCTGCATATTAATGAAAGTATTAAAAAAAACAAAAAATCTAGACTATAAGTTTTACCTAGGTTATTGAAAACGGGCGATAAACACATCAGAAAAGAGATAGATAGTGGTGAGTCAAAAAAGGGTCTTTAAACATCGTTTTGAAACAGCTTATTGTCAACAATGCATAAGTATACAACAACCTTTACCTACGTACAAACAATCATGTGATTGATCACCGTCGCCGTCGACTATGATTCTATTCCATCACTAATAGATAGAGCTGTAGGTATATAAAATGCAAAAAAGTATTTCACTATTCGGCACATGTTTTCAATAAAGCAAGCTCAAATTCAATCCAACACGTATCAATTTATCTTCATCACTATCGATTTCACTTCAGCTTTGTCAATAACAATTCATCAATCTCTGTATTGTAGTTCGAATCATTTTGGGAGCACTTATTTACCGTGGATAGATATTTACTCATTTAGACTTTATTTAGAAAAAGAGTACTATCTCTACGTGAAATGGTATAGCATTTTACGACGTATGTTGAGGCGATTTAGGGGGAAATTTGTTGTAACCATCGTGACGGAGTCTTGATGATAGCGGAATCGATAGATGTCACTTATGCATGAACTGTTTTTTGAAGACATGTTACAGCAATGTAGGTACAATGTAAGGTTATTCGTCTTGTTTTTCGTTATCATTGTAGTCCTTAAAAAACTGTGACGAATCTTATTTCTTTCAGCAGAAAAATATCATGATCACATTGTGTTTTTACATGTATTATGTATACAATGATACATAAAACGAGTGACGTATGTCATATTCATTATATATATATATAAGTACATATTTATTACAATATTAGTTTTGTGAAACTGATGATGGAAAGTTTTCATCACTAATGATCTATGCAAGCGTATATAACCTTCTCTGTTAAATTCATAGAATATTAAAGTTTATTCTAAGCATAGCAAGTAGGTACCTACTCTCACACGGGAAAAAACAGATTGCTATCGAATTTAGTTTTGCGTATCATCTAAGTTGCTAAAGTTGAGCTATAGCAAGTTATAAGTAGCTAAAGGAAGTCATTATAGATTAAAAAATATGTCTAAGTGTATAATTAATAAGATATTATTGTTATATATTTATATCACTTTTGTTCATACAATAATAAATATCAATCTGTAAATTCTCATCCATTTCTACCACATGCTCAGCTAAATATCATCTTTGAGATGTCATCTAAATATTTCCTTGACAGAAGTACAGTGAACGATACAATATCTTTTATCATTTTATCTATCTCTGAATCTGTCGCGGAAAACTCAATATTGTCAATGTGCCAATAACAGATATTTTGTAATCGAACATTACGTTACATTTGCTTGCTCAATTCTTCTTGGTTAGCCAAATAAAAATATATATACTTTACGTAGACGACAAGGTAGCGAATTTGTTGCTAGGATTCTTTTATATATTCGTACATGGTTTTGTCGCATTGGCGATAGACGTGTATGTTAAATAGGAAATTTACTAATAATTCTTAGTATACACCTTTCGGACGAAACTTACTAAACAAAAATAGTTATTTTACAACTCACGTATAATGAATCCACTCTTCGACCGGAAAATTTAATGGAAAATGTCTTCATAAATACCTACAGATATTAAATTTACCAAAACTTATTTTTATTTAGCGTTACTTCAATGTAAGTACACTATGGTCTGCGTCCAACGTAAATGTCATCCTTTGAAATCTCATGCATTGTTATTGTCAAGATAATTCACACCATTCTATTAAAACATTACATAATTAAATGACAATAGTGAAGAAAACAACAATAAGCATGTGAACGGCCAATTCCATTATTACATATAATTATTACGATAACAATGTTTACTAATAGACTATTTGTTGTGTCCTTACTTCAAAGTCAGGGTTAAGTTAATAGCTTAGACATAACTTAATGAACATTACCTTTAGAAACATGTCTATTCCCACAGCTAAAGAGCACAGTTCACACAAAATGATTATTAAAAAACACAATTTGTCACTCGCGGGAAAGTCAAGTGTGCATAAGTGCAGTGTTGTCAGTTGTGCGCGGGAGGCTGTCGCGCGGCAGCAGCGCGTCTGACGGTTGCGCTCGCGCACACATCACGTGCGAGGTCTAGTAGCGCCATCAAACCCGGCTCTGCGTGGTCAACTTGAGAACTAACGGCGCTTTTCACGGTCCAACAATCTATGAACTCAATGACTGTATCTGACGAAATGTATTGCAACTTATTAGATATCAGTGGAAAGGCAGATATTATGTACAAGTACAATATTATGTCAATAATTACAAATACATTATGTACATTATGTAATTTTTTGTTTAGTTACGGAAAGCGCTGCGTTACAAGTTAGTAGGAAATAATCAACAACCGGAACGGTGCATTGTTAAAGATTAAATTAAAAGCTTCTAGTATCTACATCATCCTCTCACTGGATAACTTAGAACAGTAACTGTTCCATTGGCTGGTTAATAAATAGATTTCACTATCGTTTATCTCGGTAGATTGACTTTTGTCTACAAAGGCCTAACGCCGACCTCCATTTTACAAATTTTGGCAATACTTTTAGAAGTTATTTTTTCCAAAAATGTTGAATGTTGTTAGGTTTAATTTGTAGTTTATTCAAACGATTAAAGCGATTTATAAAAATTATATAGGGTTTAGTGTTTACAGTAACAATCTAACTGTAGTTTTAATCAATTATCTTATTAAAAAGTTCAGTCCATGATCGGAATAAATCAAGCTTAATAATTGAGATCAGTCAAAGTAATTATTTAGCTTTATCTTTTATCTGAAATACAAATTTTATTTTCTGAAGATAGTTATTTGGTTTATTTTGATTATTGTAAAACTATGTTTCAGAATTGAATGATATATTATACTCGTAAATTGCATAAAAGCAAATTCCCGTAATTTAAGATCAACTGGAATTTGGCATCGTGGAAATGACTTCTTCTGTGAAATTGAAGCCTCCACTGAATTCACTAAACTTATCTCGACTGTGCACGGTAATACCTAATGTATGCGGGTAGTAAAAAAAGGTTAAATGAATAATTTAGAACATTATCTATTTTTTCATTGATTTCTATAGTATTTGTAGTGTGTACCCGTATGACTTTCCAAAGGATTTAAAGATTAATTGTATATTAAACTGTAAAATAGCAAGAGTGGTCAAAGTTAAGGTTTGAACCAAACCATGTGCTTCGCAATTTGGCAATACGACGCACGACAACATCACTGTAAAGTGAAGTAATAAAATTTTAACAAAATAAAAACCGACTTCAAGGTTCGACTCGACTTCTCTTGGATACCATCATCAGATCTTAGTGTCTTTATCATGGTACCACCGTTGGGATATCTCCTTTCCATTAAAAAAAGAATCATCAAAATCAACTTGAACTCCTCCTTTTTTTGAAGTCGGTTAAAAACTGATTCGCATTAAAAACCAATCTACAGATAAGTATGTTTTTTTGTAAGAACAATATGGTTATTCTGAAGGTTAAGTTGTAATCTATAGAAGATTATCTACGTTATTACGATCTAGGCATGCTTGAGCATAATCTTGTTTTGTTCTATCGTCAACAAGCCATAATGTCCCACTATTGGGCTTGGGTCTCCTCTCAGGAGAGGGTTAAGGCCATACGTCCCCACGCTGGCCCCATGCAGGGTGAAGACTGGCAAGACAACGTGGTGGCTAGTGGCTACTCAAATCTTGCCGTTGGATGTTTTTAAGCCGCCCTAAGGCATCCAACTAAGCTTCACGACTGTTATCCTACGATAATAACCGGGACCGACTGTTTAACGTGACTTCCGAATCACGGAGACGCTCATATCATGCCACAAGCGGTCACCCATCCAGGTACTGACTGCGCCGTCGCGGCGTCGTTGCTTACCCTCGGTGATTGTTTCTTATCACCGAATGCAACTAGGCTATGAGCGCCTTCTTTTTTCTCTATCAAATCTCATGAAACCTATAAGACGATTCTAGACTTCCATCGTGAGTGTGTAAATAGTTATGAAATTGGAATAGATTTTTTGTGTGGAAATACGGAGTGTTTACAACCCCCATTCATCCCTTGGGTGTTGTAGAGGCGACTAAAGGAGCTAACTACACAGAGTAATATCACTTCCGTACTCCATAAGCGCAGGCCTGGGGTGACAGATGAGGCCATCTGTCACCCTAGCAGAAGCAGGCCCGGGCGGCAGCGCGGACGTTGTGAAGCGTGAGCGCCCTGGGGGACAGTAATGGGAACATCGGGGTTCCCACATAGGAGGGGGCCATCTACAATGTAGGTGGCCCGAGGTACGAGCCTTCGGGAGTCGGGATTCCAGAGTCTTCCTTTCTAGGGTGCAACTGGTTCCCCGGCATGTAGTACCCGAGACGGCGTGCGGTTTTAGTCGGGTCGAGTCCGACATAAGGGGATTTCCGCACAGAAAAAAAAGGGTAATATCACTGCAAAGAAAAAGTAAAACCTGAAGCAAACCCTGTACAAACCCTGGCCAGCGTGATTAGGTAGGCCAAAACCTCATTTCTAAAGAGAGGCCTGTGGAAAGCAGTAGAAAGTTGAAGGTTGTTGATAAAATGGGGAAATATCATACCTTATTTATATTAAGTAATTTCTAAATAAGTTTTAAGAGACTTTAAGGAGACTTAGTTAGGTTTAAGGTGACTTTTCAGATATAAGAATTATAGACCATATTGGAATATTTTAGTTAATACCAGCTGATATTCTGTGACCTAGTTTCTATATCCCTAGTTTCTTTATAAACTTCGGACTTTTTTCTCCTCTTCGAACACCTTTTCAATGCATGCGAATGAGAGTATGATTTTTTTATGTTTTTCTTTCATACCTTAAGCTTAGTTAATATCTAAATCAAAGGAGGCACTCATTTCTACAAATTTTTCACAAAGGCATTATTTCTATAGCAATAATTAGTAGCAATCTTAATAATTAAGTTTGTCGATTTATCGATTTTTTTTTATTTATTTTTTATGTATGGCCTGCCATAATGACTCTACTCTGCCTGATGAAAAGCATAAGCAGAATCGATGAGTGGTGGTCACCATACTCATTGCGAATGCAGACAATGCAGTATGGCGACCCACCCCATGGCGGCCTAGTGATGCTGCTGCATCTTTTAGTCTAGTCAACAAATATGGTACTTGTTGACTAGACTATTTGGGCCTCCGGTCTCGCACTCACCAACGAAACACGACAGCATGAACGCTGTCATTTTACGTTGATTTTCTGTGCGAGGGTAGTACCGCCCCGGTCGAGCCGGCCCATCCGTGCTGAAATCAGCGTGGCTCTACTACCTTTATTTGTGTTTGATCAAGCAAAATTCCGAGTTTGCTTATGTATTTTTTAAAGATTAGTAGTACTCACTATTTTGGTAGCTTTGAAATACAAAAAATAATTATTAATTGGCACGCAGTATAGTAATAATTGTAGCGCCTGAAATTACCAAGCATATAAGAAATGAAATGATATTTATTTGTAAGTAAATCTTTACAGATATTTTTACACGTCGGTCTTTACAGCTAGAACAGGCCGGCGTTTCCTAGACTCACTCTGGGAAGAAATGCCTAAACAAACCACAGAGGTATCTTTTTTTTTTAAGTCCGTGAACATTGATTAGGTACATAAAAATAATTTTAAAAAAACTATGCGAGTACAGTACATGATCTGGATTGGCCTTTTGAAGAAAGGACTAATTATGTAACTACTAGCTCTTGGCCCGTGTATTGTCAGTTATCGCAGTAAATAGTGGCCTATGTCCTTTCCAAAGAATCAAAGGGTCTCCATTGTAAATTTCATCCAAATGGATTCGGCGGTTTAGACGTGAAAGCGAAACAGAAAGAGTTACTTTCGAATTTATAATATTAGTATGGATGAGTGGTGCATGAACTATACTATTGATATTAATAAAATTTTAACAAAAACAAAAACCGACTTCAAGGTTCGACTCGATTTCTCTTGGATGCCATCATCAGATCTTAATGTCCTTATCATGGTACCATCGTTATCTCCTTTCCATTAAAAAAATAATCATTAAAATCGGTTCATAAACGATGAAGTTATCCGTGAACACACATAAACAATATCTTAATATATAAATCTCGTGTCACAATGTTTGTCCTCAATGGACTCCTAAACCACTTAACCGATTATAATAAAATTTGCACACCATGTGCAGTTCGATCCAAATTGAGAGATAGGATAGTTTAAATCTCAAATTATAGTCGCAATTTTAATTTATTGCTAATTATTGTATATAAATATGGCGGTACGAAGTTCGCCGGGTCAGCTAGTATATTATAAATATATACGGTCGAATTGAGAATCTCCTCCTTTTTTGAAGTCGGTTAAAAATACATCACATAATTTAACATTATATTGAATAGGGTCAGGTGCTTTTTATATGGCAGTCAGGTGTTCTTACAACATACAGGTGTTCAGTTCTTTAACAGATGCTGTGATAACTTTAGCAGGAAGTTAATAGTTTTAGACTTAACGAGATTAAGGATTGTAATCATTTTCACAGGCAAGTACGTCTATTAGCTAAAGACCTTGTCTGCTAAACCGAAAGTCTTAGGTTCGTTTTACATCTGAGTAAAGATTTTCGATATTATGTGAATTTAGAAGTATGTGCACAATATGACATAGGTATGTTTATGAAAAGTCTTGTTACCGTAATATAGACTCTGACTAGCTTAGGACTATATGGCTGTGTGTGCCTATTATTATAATTCAAAAAGCTCTTAAGTTTGTGAAGGTTGAATTGAGCTTGTGTCATCGTTTTTCCTCTTAACTCCTTTTATGATGATAATATTTCAACTTTTTATAAGAGAGTTATCTGGAAAGTTCTTGGTATTATACTTTTTGTGATAATATGTACGAGGTAGTAAAGTATGAGGTTGTTTTGTGGTTGTGTTCGTTTTAATTTTATTCTTAGAATTTCTTGAGGTATATAGTGGATTTAACTAAAGGAAACTAGTACTGTTATAACACTTTACACATTTAAATAAGGGTGTGTGTGGTCTTAATCCATCACCATTGTTTACATTGATACTGGTTGTTTTTACCGAAACCATTAAAACTTGCCTCTAATTTTAAAAGTACTAATGTTGTAATCTTTTATCATTCAGTATTGCTTTTGTAATTGGCCATTAATCTTTGCCTAACAGATAACAAGTTAGCTGTGATTAGCGCCGGAACCAATAAATCGACAGAAGAACACCCGTGTCTCCGTTTGCAAATAAGCGTGACAGAAAATCTTGTGATATCAGCGATGGTTGTTTGAAAAATAACTATTAAACCGATTTTAGCTATCAAACCTATTTGCTCAATTTTGCAATATGTACATCTATTTTTGTCGTGTATGTAAAGTGGAGTCATACATTTATGAGACAAACCGCATTCAAGGTCAATTTAGATCCATATAGTAGCTCTAAAGTATTTATGTTCAGACGGCATATTAGTAGTAGAATATAACAAGACTATGGCAGTATAATGTCCATATCTTGTTTCAATTATATAACTATAAATTCTCAAAATTTAAAAAAACCCCCGATATACCTGAGTTCCCTTTAAAAAGTAAAAAAACACGTTATGCGCTTTCATTTGAGACCCCACTCGATGATATTTTTGCAGACATTCGGTTACTCTTCCCCACTTTCACCCCCATAACTTTTACACGGCTCAACCGATTTTCATGAAACATGTCTAAGAACACTCGCACGTAATTCACCTTTCATATAAAAAAAAAACTTATAACACCCCTCTTTTTGGTCGGGGGTTAAAAATAAACTAAGGCCGATAAAGCACTTGTAAGTTTCGAGTTGCAGGTTTCCATGGGTGACGGTACTCAGTTACCATCTAGTGAACCGTCTCCTCGTTTGCCTCCTCACCCGATCAAAAGCCTCAAGAAGACATTTTAAGACATGTATGTATAATGTATGTAATGTATGAAGAAAAAGGACTCGGTCGCATTTGTGTATATTACATTTTAATATCGACTATGTAGTGCAGTTAAATAAAACTCGTCTTATAAGGAAAAGGCAAGAAATCTGCTGTGTCATCTAGGTCAGTTGTACTGTGATGAGTCTGCTCCTAAAGTTTTTACAATCTGGGAATGCCTACTATTTGCTTCGGATCACGTTTTTCCGTATACCATTTGCATCCGTAATGACGGAGTGTAGTTCGGGACTGTCGAAATGTATTCAGTGCACAGAAAGGCTGCGTATTGACCTGAGATGCGCGAGCTAGCCTGGCGGTAGACGAGGAAGGAATATATTGGTATATTCCTTCCTCGTCTACCGGATTGCTTCATCTTTCTAGCCTCGCGAAGTGCAGCTCTGTGAAAAAGGAAAGCTAGGGTTTCGTACATAAAAAGTAATACTAGTCTAATCCATATATATAAAAGAGGAAGGTGACTGACTGACATACCCAGAGATCAACGCACAGCCCAAACCGCTGAAGCTAGAATCCTGAAATTTTGCATGTAGGTTCTTTATATAACGTAAGTGAGCAACTAAGAAAGGATTTTTTGAAATTCCACACCTGAGGGGGTAAATCAGGGGATGAAAGTCTGCTTGAGCGAAGCCGCGTGTAAAAGCTAATCTATCTATATATTTAAAAGAGTAAGGTGACTGACTGACTGACTGACATACCCAGAGATCAACGCACAGACCAAACCGCTGAAGCTAGAATCCTCAAATTTTGCATGTAGGTTCTTTATATAACGTAAGTGAGCACTAAGAAAGGATTTTTTGAAATTCCACCCCTAAGGGGATAAATAAGGGGATAAGTCAGGGGATGAAAGTCTGCGTGAGCGAAGCCGCGTGCAAAAGCTAGTATCTGATAATAACTTTAATTCAGTATCTGAAATGCACTACAGACTTGGGAGATTTTAAGATTTAAATGCTCGTGCTTCACACTACTAGATTTAACGTACTTTATTTGATTATCAGAATTTATTTTAATTAATTCAATTATTAAAGTGTGACAGTTAAAAAAGTCATTATTTAGATAATATTATTATTTATCTATATATATAAAAGCGAAATACCACTCACTTATTAATCACGAAATCTCAGAAACTATAACACCTCCAAACTTGAAATTTGGCAGGTACCTTATAGCGTGTAGACATCCGCTAAGAACGGATTTTACGAAACTGCACCCCTAAGGGGGTAAAACGGGGGTTGGAAGTTTGTATGAAAGTCCTATGTTTTTGAAGTAAGTTTTTGACTTGAAATTTAAAATGTATGCTCTATAAATGGTGTGGAGGTGTAATAATAATGTTTCTTTAGAAATCAACCCCTTTTTGGGGTTAAAACGGGGGATGGTAGTTTGGACGCAAACGAGGTTGCGTAGGTCAGCTAGTAATATTACAAAATTAAAAATAAGACAATTGTAAGAACAACTGTAGAATCAATAAAATAGCGTTGAATTTTGTAAGTTAGAAAAATGTGTTAAAACCAAGGTAATTCTGAAATTTAAATGAATACATTTATATTCTGTTGAATTATACGTATTTCCATGCTCCTTTAATCAAACAGTATGCATCTGTTTTAGTATTCATAAGGATCTTCACAGATGCTAGTATTCAGAACATGTATGAGTGGGGAAGTTGTTAATTTAGTGTTTTGCACTCATATTGGGTTGTATTTATTAAAATGAGATGACGTCATGTTGTTTTAGGTAAAATTTTTATACCTAAGTCAACATGTATGTACATATTATTGCCGTGTCAACTTTACCTTTGCTGGTCTGGCCTGTTCGGGGCTAAACATGTTTGAATTAGTTTTAGATTGTATCATGGCCCCGGATTTAAATTTAATCTAAAATTCTCTGACTCGTTTCATTATATCTGACTGCCTAAATGGCGTAGTGGTAGCATATGCGACTAGTACGCTTGAGGTCTCGGGTTCGTTCCCGGGTCAGATTAAATGTTTGTATGGTCTCCAAAAATTTGTTTCTGAGTTTGGGTGTTTTCTATGTACATATATTAGGTATGCATTTATAAATAAATATGTATGTACTTATGTCAGTTGTCAAGGCTAACCAAACTTTCCCTTTTAAAATACTCCCAATTTTCTTTTTTTTGCTTGCTTCGTGACCTGCTCCTACTTAAAATGTTGCCTAAATGGGGTGTTTAATAAGTTATAAACGGATATAGGCGTCAAAATATGCTCAAAGTGTATCCACTTGATATTTTATGCTTTAATAATCCTCCTAAGTGCAACTTGTGATCTTAATATTAAAATTTATATTATGGGCCAGTTCAGATACGCCGTAACTTTCTCCTTAAACAAGTATGTCTTGGGCAAGCTTGTTGAAAACATTTGCCGACCGAATGAAATCTCGTTAGTCCTTGAACACCGTACTTCTGCACTTAAGAGAAGGGCCTTTATGCTCCAACTAGCTTTACTCACATTGTCGATATGCCACGTCATTTCCAAAACCCCGAAGATCGCCCCACTATTAAAGGATTACTGTAACGAGGACGTAACTTTGTACGATATAATCTCCTTACTTACTTAGGCCCGAGTGTGATAAAATCAATCTTAACATTCTATCACTATGTTTTACTAGTAAATCTTGCTAATGTTTTTTTGTTTATGCTTCGGAAACATTACGATGATCTGAAAATCTGAGCTATACTTAAGCCGGATCTCCTGCGACACTGTTTTATGTTTTTAAACACCAAACGTCAAATATTTATCAAAATATGGGCGTGGCCTAACTGTTTTGTTAATTTTAACAAGCAAACATGTTATCCAAAGCGGACTGAAAACATCCCAGCGTATACTTCTCGTATAATGAAACTGAACTGAACTAACATTAATACTTATATTATTCATATTTATACTATAAAAGTAAGTAAGTAAGTGTACTATAAGTCATTTTGTCGAGTAGATAAAAGATTTTTGCTTTTCGTGTAATCGTGTTTGATGTTCGTTATTTTGTTAATTTGTTTTGTTAATTTTAGCCGCAGGAGACACGCCTTTATCTGTAAATTTTATTACTGTTTCTAGAGAACATGATAACGAGTATGCCAGTATTAATATTATTTTTGTTGCAATAAAAAGCGTTAAATTTCTAGTGGATTGTGTAATGGGCAGAAATACCGTGGGAGAGCCACGCTTCGGCATGAATGGGCCAGCATTAGATAATATTATTATTTATCTATATATATAAAAGCGAAATACCACTCACTTATTAATCACGAAATCTCAGAAACTATAACACCTCCAAACTTGAAATTTGGCAGGTACCTTATAGCGTGTAGACATCCGCTAAGAACGGATTTTACGAAACTGCACCCCTAAGGGGGTAAAACGGGGGTTGGAAGTTTGTATGAAAGTCCTATGTTTTTGAAGTAAGTTTTTGACTTGAAATTTAAAATGTATGCTCTATAAATGGTGTGGAGGTGTAATAATAATGTTTCTTTAGAAATCAACCCCTTTTTGGGGTTAAAACGGGGGATGGTAGTTTGGACGCAAACGAGGTTGCGTAGGTCAGCTAGTAATATTACAAAATTAAAAATAAGACAATTGTAAGAACAACTGTAGAATCAATAAAATAGCGTTGAATTTTGTAAGTTAGAAAAATGTGTTAAAACCAAGGTAATTCTGAAATTTAAATGAATACATTTATATTCTGTTGAATTATACGTATTTCCATGCTCCTTTAATCAAACAGTATGCATCTGTTTTAGTATTCATAAGGATCTTCACAGATGCTAGTATTCAGAACATGTATGAGTGGGGAAGTTGTTAATTTAGTGTTTTGCACTCATATTGGGTTGTATTTATTAAAATGAGATGACGTCATGTTGTTTTAGGTAAAATTTTTATACCTAAGTCAACATGTATGTACATATTATTGCCGTGTCAACTTTACCTTTGCTGGTCTGGCCTGTTCGGGGCTAAACATGTTTGAATTAGTTTTAGATTGTATCATGGCCCCGGATTTAAATTTAATCTAAAATTCTCTGACTCGTTTCATTATATCTGACTGCCTAAATGGCGTAGTGGTAGCATATGCGACTAGTACGCTTGAGGTCTCGGGTTCGTTCCCGGGTCAGATTAAATGTTTGTATGGTCTCCAAAAATTTGTTTCTGAGTTTGGGTGTTTTCTATGTACATATATTAGGTATGCATTTATAAATAAATATGTATGTACTTATGTCAGTTGTCAAGGCTAACCAAACTTTCCCTTTTAAAATACTCCCAATTTTCTTTTTTTTGCTTGCTTCGTGACCTGCTCCTACTTAAAATGTTGCCTAAATGGGGTGTTTAATAAGTTATAAACGGATATAGGCGTCAAAATATGCTCAAAGTGTATCCACTTGATATTTTATGCTTTAATAATCCTCCTAAGTGCAACTTGTGATCTTAATATTAAAATTTATATTATGGGCCAGTTCAGATACGCCGTAACTTTCTCCTTAAACAAGTATGTCTTGGGCAAGCTTGTTGAAAACATTTGCCGACCGAATGAAATCTCGTTAGTCCTTGAACACCGTACTTCTGCACTTAAGAGAAGGGCCTTTATGCTCCAACTAGCTTTACTCACATTGTCGATATGCCACGTCATTTCCTAAACCCCGAAGATCGCCCCACTATTAAAGGATTACTGTAACGAGGACGTAACTTTGTACGATATAATCTCCTTACTTACTTAGGCCCGAGTGTGATAAAATCAATCTTAACATTCTATCACTATGTTTTACTAGTAAATCTTGCTAATGTTTTTTTGTTTATGCTTCGGAAACATTACGATGATCTGAAAATCTGAGCTATACTTAAGCCGGATCTCCTGCGACACTGTTTTATGTTTTTAAACACCAAACGTCAAATATTTATCAAAATATGGGCGTGGCCTAACTGTTTTGTTAATTTTAACAAGCAAACATGTTATCCAAAGCGGACTGAAAACATCCCAGCGTATACTTCTCGTATAATGAAACTGAACTGAACTAACATTAATACTTATATTATTCATATTTATACTATAAAAGTAAGTAAGTAAGTGTACTATAAGTCATTTTGTCGAGTAGATAAAAGATTTTTGCTTTTCGTGTAATCGTGTTTGATGTTCGTTATTTTGTTAATTTGTTTTGTTAATTTTAGCCGCAGGAGACACGCCTTTATCTGTAAATTTTATTACTGTTTCTAGAGAACATGATAACGAGTATGCCAGTATTAATATTATTTTTGTTGCAATAAAAAGCGTTAAATTTCTAGTGGATTGTGTAATGGGCAGAAATACCGTGGGAGAGCCACGCTTCGGCATGAATGGGCCAGCTCGACCGGAGTGATACCACGGCCTCACAGAAAACCGGTGTGAAATAGTGCTTGCGCTGTGTTTCACCGAGTGAGTGAGGATACCGGAGGCTCATACCCCAACCCCACCCCCTACCTCCCCCCCCATCCCCCAAAGGCCGGCAACGCACTTGTGACGCCTCTGGTATGGCAGGTGTCCATGGGCGGCGGTAATCGCTTACCATCAGGCGATACGTTTGCTCGTTTGCCCGCCTATTACATAAAAAAAAATGCTTCACTATTTATTTGATATGAAAATTTTCCTCATAAGAACCCTGTCTCTTATATATCTGGGGGCACTGTCGTGCCCCCGCCAAGACGAGCCAAGTGAAGCGCAAGGGCACCTACGTTTCGAACCTAGATATTTGCAAACACAAAAGGCATTTGTTTCCCCTTCGTGATGGTGTGGTAGCGAAACGGCGAAGCCATACATTTTTACTGAGATGTAGAGTTTGTGAAGTTGGGGTTGGTAAAATTAGGGCGTGTAGATTCAGAACCTTGGCTCTACATGAGATCTGATATCTTTTTCACAGGGTAAGCCATATGCAGTCGTTTTGGCAACATTTTACATGAAAATGTTTTTGGTGGGATATAAATTGAATATATGAACATTTGAGCTAAATATAAGCAAGTTGTCGATATTCAAATTCAAACCTGACAAATATAATGTACGTCACAATTATCGCTGAAGTAATCAATTCGTGCAATTCTTGTCATAACTTCTTGATCAAGTTCTGTATTTTACGCTAAGATTAACATTTCATTTAATCCTTTAGGTTAAATATCATCATGTAACTCCCTACTAGAAAATAAAACAACACAGAGTGTATGTGGATTTTGGGTCCAAATGTATCTACATCTAAATACATACTTCCTGTAACATGGTAAGCGAATACTCTCCATACGGCATCTAAGTATGGACGGAGATGGCGGCCAAATTGGACGTCTTCCAAAAATATTATATCAAAATAAATAAGTACATTTGGAAGGAGTGTCGTAAGGTCTTTACCCTCTGGTTACGAACTATGTGGGTTGAAGATTGAACTTGATGGAACATAACTGACTACAGTCTTCAATTTACCATTAAGACCTTGTCCAGAAGGGGCGAATTCGCTGCGAATAACTTCGCGCGTATGCATTCGCGCGTTAGCGAGATACTAGGCGCCAATACATCCGTCCACAAGCATCGCGCGAATACAAAATACGCGCGTATCGCGTGCACTTCGCGAGAATCTATACTAGAGACGCCTGGTTGCGTCCAGTTAACGCGCGAACTCCAGAGCGAGTGAACTTTGGAGGGTAAACGCAAGTACCAAATACTCGCGCGTTGGTACGCTCCTTCTGGGTGCAATAGTCGCGCGTGACACGCGCGATAGAATCGTGGCGAATTCGCCCCTTCTGGACAAGCTCTAAGATAGATAAGCTTAAGTTTTTACCAATTTCGACGTTCGCATTTCGGTAAATAATTACAGATTTGTCCTACTTACGTAATAGGCTTTTGCTAGTTCGTTTATATGGACCCCTATTCATCCCATGGGTGTTGTAAGAGGCGACTAAGTAAAACATCATGCATAGATGTGGAATGTGGGAAAACCACGCTTCGGCATGAATGGGCCGGCTCGACCGGAGTGATACCACGGCCTCACAGAAAAATGGTGTAAAATAGTGCTTGCGCTGTGTTTCACCGAGTGAGTGAGGATACCGTAGGGCCATACTCCAACCCCCCTCACCCTATCTCCCCCCTCCCTATCCTGTAAAGGCCGGCATCGCACTTGTGACGCTTTTGGTATTGCAGGTGTCCATGGGCGGCGGTAATCACTTACCATCAGGCGATACGTCTGCTCGTTTGCCCGCCTACACCATAAAAAAAGAGAAGAAAACTTCAAACTAACTTATTTAAAACCCGTCTGCACAGCGTGGTTTACTGGACTAAAGTCGCTTTTCTAAGGAGACCTGTATCCAGCAGTGAACTATTAAAGACTGTTGTTGGTGACGGATTGATGGACATTAAGTTCAAGTTTTATATCCTCATGTAATACTATTAAAACGCGAGTCACTCTAAAACAAAGTCTATTTTATTACACAGGTCCTTTGTTTTTGTTTTTACGATGGGGTGTTTAAATATATTGCTCCATGTCTTTAGGGATCAATCACGTAGGACGTAGTGATAAGCATCACATTGAAGCGACTAGAGGAGATATCTATTTTATATCGATTTATCGACCAACCATTTACGCGTTAAATAGCCATGTATAGCGACGTACAATCCGAGATCCAATTTAGATTATTTTAATGAACAAATATTTAAAAAAAACTATATACTCCAAATATATATAAAAAATAAAGGAAATCACTTTATATTTTGCCAAGAATACAACGTTTAAATTACACTACAGAATATAAAGATTTTCTGTAAAAAACATTAAAAAAATAAATTTGATTGCGGTATTTCCATTAACTACAAATTCGTTTCACAGAAAACGTTCAACGCATTCAGTGTAGCTGTCAGTAAATTTACCGCGAATGTGTAAAAATATATAATTGCATTATTTAAATTTACTTTTAACAGAAATATATGTATTTTTGTTCAATGAATACAGAAAAAGACTGATTGTTTTTGCATGATGAACGAATGAGTGAAAACTGAATTACTAAAAACGTCTATGAGAGTTTATAAGTGAGTGAGCGAGCCGGTGAGAGTGTATGTAAGATATAAATCTCTTAACAGTTCCATGAACGATGTTTCAACTTAACAACATCATAAATCAGATTAACCCATTTTATATCAACTATTTCAACTTAGGCACACTAGAAAAGCACGTAGTCAAAAAAGTAACATGAAAATCGGTTAGATAGTTTCGGAGTTCATTGTGAGCAACGAATTAAATGTGTTATAGACTAGCTGATCAACGCAACTTTGTCTGCGTCTCATTTCAGTGATGTTCGGATCCAATTAGACTAAGCTTGATGTTATCTTCTTATCTTAGACTCGCTAGCAAAACACACATTAAAAAAAAAAGATAAAATCGGTAAGAAAGTTTTAGAATTCATCGTGAGTAACAACGTGACACGAGAATTGAACAGAATTGACAACCATGTTTTGGATGCCCATTTCAGAACAATATGCAATAAATAAATCTGAATTTGCATTTTAAGAAGTAGTTGCATAACACTTGAACAGTTTTGAATCATCGACTTTATCTAGTGACGTAAAAGTATAAGCAAACATAAATTTATCTCCTTTAGTATGTTAAACAAACAGCTGTATATTACAGCAAAGAATACCTCATGAACCTGACCTACATTAACTGTTGAATGAATTGTCTAAGCGATTGTCCATTTTACCTACAGTGAAGGCCGCAGTCGATGCGGCAAATGAAACAGTATTAAACAAGAAATAAGATAATCATTGTTCCTTTCATTTGTGATTATACAAGTAATTGGATGTCACACCTGTATTTACTTAATAAAACAAATGTGGCACGTTCGCAAAATAGTATACTTACCTAATTACCTATTTAGAAACAAACACTGAAGATTACTATCTTGTTCTAGTAAAAAGAAATAGTTAAGTATTTGTTATACAAGAGTCCAAAGTTGCTTTTTAACCGCGTGCTCAATTTTGATGACTGAGCAAGCGAAGGATTCCAAAATTGAATCACGAGCGTAGCGAGTGATTAAAAAATTAGAATGCTGAGCGTTAGCGAGGGAATCAAAAGAGCACGAGATAAAAAATCTTTGCACTCGAGGGCAACACGTAACTTTTCATCCCACCTCAGCGAGGAAACGTCTAAATGCAAAAAAGAAAATGGCGTGGGCAAAGCAGATTTAAAAAAAAATACACCAAGAAGGTTTCGAATTTGCGTTTTTAACAAATTATAAAAAGGTTGTATGATAAATTCGGCACAATGGAGGTAGAAATAAATAGGTTTAATGATGTTTTGAATTCACAAACATAGTGTACACGATGTTCTAAATTCAATTTACTTTATCCTCTAGCAGTGAAAAATGGATTTTGCACTCAGATATCGAAGGGCAAAAATACTCTTACCGAGATGGGGGGTGAAAAACTTATTGATGTGCAGAAAGGTAAAAAGAGTATTACGTGAAAAGAACTAGATAAAACTGCAATCCAGGACATATTTTGATATTTCATGGTACAAGAGACTGTACAATGAAATAAAATAGCTTTAAAACGACCGAATACCGATCGCTAGGCGATGTCTGATATTGACCGTAGAGTGGGTAGCCAAAGCCTGATGCCAAGTTAGTGTTGGTAATTATGATGTTTAAAAACAAATTCAGATATCTTAAGGTTAGACTATTGACCTACGATTATTAAAATTTTGGACTAGATAATTGTGCTTTTATTTTGTATAGTGGTTGCCCGCGGCTCCGCCCGCGTATATGTCGGTTATCGCGGCAAATAGTAGCTTATGTGTTATTCTGATGTATACGCTAATCCTTTCAGTAGTTTTTGCGTGAAAGAGTAACAAAAATCCATCCATCTATCCATACTTACAAACTTTCGCGTTTATAATATTAGTATACTGTTGCTGTTAATATTTTTAGATTTGTTATTTGTTACCTACTATTTATTTTTTACTCTCAAGAGGCCATCTTACGATAGAGATAATGAGATATGAAGTAAATTTTAACGTTAATAGCATTAGCCAGTGTTTGCATATTGTCAGCAGTGACATCATCATAATAGTTCTAGAACCTTTCTTGAGAAGCACAGTAATAGAGTTAGTAGGTATCATATCATGGGTTAAAATATTATGAAATAAAGAATAAGCGAAGTCAATTTGAAGTATTCGTTGATGGAAAGTCACGATTGTGTAAAAACTAAATATTGGTCTACGATAAATATGTAAAAAAACTTCGTTTTAAAAAAACCGACTTCAAAAACTAAAAAGTATGAAATAACTTAACTTGTATGTGCTACCTATTCATAGGTTTGAAGTCAGTGCCAAGCCAAATGTAATAGTAGGTATCACACTCGCTATATTTCGAGACGAACGTCAACGACGTCACCGCTTCGGTTATTTTGTTCAACGCGAAGAGCAGCTATCCTGCTCAAGGTCGCGCGCTGCGAGTGCGGTACCTACTTTTAGTTTTTGAAGTCGGTTTTTTTAAACGAAGTTTTTTTTTTATTTTTTGCTTTTTAGTCTTTCTCAAGTCTCTCATCATCATTTCATTTAAAATTAAATTATGTCTACAGAATATGAAGGCATGCAGACAATTGCTCTTAACTTCATTGCAGGCGCTTACGTAAATTTGAGGGTTTCCTTCTATTTCCTTGGGATCCCATCATCAGATCCTGATATGGTGGCCATGGGACCACACGGGGAGCATACTCTTTCGAATACAAAAAGAATTTTCAAAATCGGTCCACAATTGACGGAGTAATCAATGTACATACATAAAAAAAAAACGATGAAATTGAGAACCTCCTCCTTTTGGAAGTCGGTTAAAAATACGTGGCCTTTGTCAATCGTGACTGTATTGAAGATTTGAATTGGTGGACTATCGCTGTACTAGTATCGTATAAAATGTTAAAGAACCTTCTAGAGTTAGTCCAGAGATATTACCGGGCGTAGGCCTGCTGACTACAAAACTACTACGGTCAGTCAGTCGTTAAAATAGTCAGATAAACCTAAAAATAATTATCAAATACCTAATTAGTAATTTCTCACCTGACATATATTTGTCGATTTTTTACAATATGGTACCGGTACCTATCTAGTTTGAAGACACTCGCAATGAGAAAACAAAGTCATAGCAAAAATCTATATTATTGACCCGTAATGGGATATTATTCTATTGATACTATCGTTACCTGACTGTTAGTGACGTACCGGAGATCTTGGCTTCGGTTCCTATCCAGGATTGATATTCCAAGTCTATGTCTGGGTATAATTTATCTAGAATAATGTAGAAATATATAAGTATTTTTAACAGCAGGCTGGTTACCAAAGTATACAGCTTCTACCGAGTTTGGGATAAGACTACCGTGTGCGAGATGTTAAAGTTATTATTATACGTCGTTAGTGTGGATAGTATCAACTTTTTGTATCCGTATAATACAAAACATTGATATTTTCATCAGAACTATCGAGAAAATAATTATTTTTCAAGGACAACTATCTCAACAACACTACTGTATTATCTAGAGGCTTAGCCTGACCCCGATAAGGTAGATAGTGTTAAATTTACTATTCTCACTCTCACTGTACAATGTACTGATATTAGAACTAGGTCCATACCAATTTTAGACTAGTGGTTGCCCGCGGCTCCGCCCGCGTATTTGTCGGATATCGCGGCAAATAGTAGCCTATGTGTTATTCTGATGTATAAGCTATATTACTGTAAAGTTCCATTCGTGTTCTGTGGTTCCATACAAATCCGTTCAGTAGTTTTTGCGTGAAAGAGTAACAAACATCCATCCATACTTACAAACTTTCGCGTTTATAATATTAGTATTGATGGTTCTAGTAGGACAGGTGTAGTATAATATTTATTTATTATTTTCGTCCCATTTATTCAGCATAATCTTGTAATGGATGTTTGTTACCCTGTCTAGTTGGATCAGACAAAAACCAGAATGATTTTTATTGCTACTAATAAAATTAAAGCAGTTTTATCTAAAATATGCATGAAATAATTTGCAGGCATATTATAATGTTACTTAAGATACCTTTAATCTTAAAATTGGCTAAAACTATTACTTGAAGAAAGTCTATTAAAAAAATTCATTAAGACATAGCTACATATTTACGTATGTACCTACACTCATTCTTGTACGTATTCTCGAAAGGTAATACGATATGTTAATTAATAATAAAAGGTAATGAAATGAAAGTGATGGTCGAGGATCCCAAAACCTGATTTCTGGATTGACAGGACGGCATCGCACATATGTCTGTAGGTGGTAATCACTTTCCATCAGATAACCGGATTGCTTGCTTGCCCTCAATCTTAAAAAATCTCATAAGTCACACTATCTGTTGCTGGAAAGTTTGATTCCTTCAAATAGGTGTAGTAGTAACATTATTTACTTGGAAACTTATACGCTCGAGTTATTGAGTTGCTACAGAATCCTGTAAGTGCTTGTAATACGAGATTCTCACATAACACGGCTCTGAAAGCCTGAAACAAAAGCAGTTTGCAGGCACTTAATTCTTAATACACAATAACAAGTTACATATTTTTTAATCTGTGTGTTTTGGAGCTGTATTTTGTTAAGCAGTGCTTCAAGTGTAGTAGGTATTTTCATTGTTATGCATATACAGTCTATACACGCTTTCACAATTTATAATTTAATACCTACTGTCAACATAAAACAACACATTCTACCGGGAGCTTGCTATGCCTATGGTATTAATAAACGTATAACATTTATTATTAAAATAAGTTGTAATATAGCACATTTTAGAACTCATAGCAACTTTCAGTGAACGAGTACATACTAGTCCGGGATCCCCAGAACCAATTTTAGAAATTACTAGCTGACCCTGCGAAGTTCGTACCGCCATATTTACATATCTGTCTCAGCTTCCCGTCGTAGACAAAATAAAAAGACTTTTCCGGTTATCTTTTAATTTTTCTTGTACACAAACTTTGTCCTAACAACAACGAATATAAAAAAAAAATGGTGCAGCCGATCGGAAGTTACGCGCGTACATTTTTTTTTATGTTTGGCCCGCCAAAATGACTCTACTCTGCCTGATGGAAAGCATAAGCAGAATCCAAGAGTGGTGGTCACCATGCTCACTGCGAATGCAGACAATGCAGCATGATGACCCACACCATGGCGGCCTAGTGATGCTGCTGCATCTTTTAGTCTAGTCAACAAGTATGGAACCTGTTGACTAGACTAATTGGGCCTCCGGTCTCGCACTCACCAACGAAACACGACAGCACGCTGTCATTTTACGTTGATTTTCTGTGCGAGGGTAGTACCGCCCCGGTCGAGCCGGCCCGTTCGTTCTGAAATCAGCGTGGCTCTACTACCTTCATACTTTTCGGCGATTCATTTTTATATATATAGATTACTATCAAGCTAATTTCTCGTGAGTGGCGTCAGAGCAGATTTCGGAGCAGCTAGTCAACGAATCTGTCTGTCTCAGAGACAGACAATACAGTCTGGGTTTGAGAAAGGATATAGGTGTATAGGTATCTATCATATTATAATGCCACACTCACCGCATGTGCGCCCCGTAAGTATACATGTTCAAAGAAAAAAAATACTGCATAAATAAAAACCGGTCAGCGCCATCTGTTGAGCTGTTTCGCAACTACGAGGTACACTAACGCCCTCTATTAGTTAAATACTTTTTGAACAATATTAAATGAGAAATTGGTAAAATAAAATAAATAAATAATTATAATTGCATAAGTTGATAAAAAATACGACGTCTAAAAGTCGTGAAACATTTTATTATATGCTAACGTTTTTTTAATGTCCAGGGACGGTTTTACAACAACGTTAATGAAACTCTTTTTATAACAATTTCATCGTTGATTGTAGAATTATAAATTTGATGTAAGTAAAAAAAATACATTAGCATTTCCTGCTATCTACGTTATTTAGCCGTGTTTCAATAAACCTATGAATTTTTAATTTTCTGCTTAGTTAGATGTATAGTTTTGATTATTTTATGAAAATCTTAGTGAGCTAATATTTTCTGTTCAATATGTTAAATATTTAAATAGCTGAACCCCGCGGTGTTACCCGCGGTACAAAAACAACTGCGATTAACGCCGTGGAGAAAGGTAAAAAAAAAAAACTTTGTAAAAAGTATCCTATGTCCGTCTCCTGGTTCTAAGCTACCTCCCCACCAATTTTCAGCCAGATCAGGTCAGCCGTTCTTGAGTTATAAATAGTGTAACTAACACGACTTTCTTTTATATATGTATATAGATTTCCATTTAAATAACTTTTTTACTTCTTCAATTTACTGTTATGCTATTGTTAAGCTCTGATTACGTTAACACTTATATTTAGCCAAAATAATGACAAATATACAAAATATTCCTGGAAAAACGCTATAGTAATTTTTTTAAAAGCACATTGAAAAATAAAATAAAATATCAATGCAATGCGGTTCACGTAGCTTCATATTTGTACAGCTTTTTACTGTGATAATCCGTAGTATATTTGTCTCGTTTCAGTACCTGTAACAAAGAAAAATATTATAATAAATAAATGTACAATATTATTTAGATATGCTAACCTAATATACAGATATATTGTTTGTTTTGTTGCATTATCAATGCTAATTTGTACTTAATTGTATAAATTACAAAATTGTCAATTTCAGTAAGTTAGAGTTCTTTATGTTAAATTCAGAATATATTGTAGTCATTAAGGCCCCATATTTCCTAATATACTATTTAGCTCGCTTAGAATCTTATATATAAAATTCTCGAATCACAGAGTATTCTCGAGTAGTTACATACTCCTCTGAAACGGCTGGACCGATTTTTATGAAATTTGGTGTGCATATCGGGTAGGTATGAGAATCGACCAACATCTATTTTTTATACCCCAATTTATTTTATTTTTTAATGGCAAAACAACGTTTGCCGCATCAGCTAGGACTTATACAAATTCCATAAGGGTAGGTATCATAAATGGCTATTCGATTGTCTACAATATTGAATATAACATAAAATACATTTTACAGTATGTCACCAATATTTATAGCCTATAAAGTCGCACATTGACTTAATGTACCATTAATATTAATAAACTATTCTAGAAGGGTGTCAAGCAAAAATCTAAGACATAATTTCTGCATATGCGGCATTCCGCATTGCAGAATGCGGCATTGCAGAAATTATGGGTGTAGTAATAAAATTCCATGGGTGCAAATATAAAATAGAAAGTTATAAATAATGGTCTAATCTATACATACTCATAGTATAAAAAAATATAAATATTTGATCAGACCCGGGATTCGAACCCGAGACCTCAAGCACAGCATTCGCATATGCTACCATTGTGACACCGAGGCGTCAATCTTACGTTACGGACTCTTTTTGCCGGCTGGGATACCCCTCTGCAACAATAAGGAACTTAGTTCCAATAAAGTAACTTTCGCTGTCTATTCGCTTAGAACTTTTAAATTGCTTAACGGATTTTAATGCGGTTTTCAGCAATATATAGAATTACTTAGGTTTATATGTGTAATACATGCGTATAGTAGATTAAATCCGAGAATTTTAAAGACTTCCGTGCGAAGCCGGGGTCGCCAGTTAAATAAACCTAGATCGAATATACCTACATTAGTTGTAATTTACACAGTTACATTTCTTATCATTATCGTTATCAACAGCTTGCTAATTACGCAGTTCTCGTTCTAAAACTTTTAAAACCAAAGACAACGTAAAAAAAAAACATCATATTTCAAAAGTAATAAAGTACAAAAAAATCGTTCTGAATCTCGGAATATGCGAAACGAAACTGAAACTGAGCAAAGAGCATACGAACTTAAAGAAATATACTATAAACCTTTTAATTTCTTCATTTGTATATAATATCGAAATTAAAATCATTTGCACAGTTTTTTAACCGACTTCAAAAAAGGAGGAGGTTCTCAATTCGATTGTTTTTTTTTGTACGACTGGCAGTAATAGAATATACTACGGGCCCGTGTCGATATTGATGAGTCATGTGAGCCCCCAGGATACCTTTTTAGAAAGATACAGCATCGGTTTCATGCAATTTCTATACCTCTTCTAATTCATTATTCCGCAACTCCGTACAAAAATCATGTGACAAGAGAGAAAAATCGAGGGTGGCTATTCTCCTTCACTAATACTCAGTTGGACAGCTTAAAAGTGACGGCATAGTGCTAAATGTTAATATTTTATGCCCCTGTATCTTTCTAAAAAGGTCTCCTGGTGGTTTACATGACCCATCAATTTTCGATACGGGCCCGTTGTCTAATATTGATACTTGGATGCAGATGTGGCGATCTCTTGAACTTTTTGTGATAAGTCGCGGTACAACTTACATTATCATTAGACTCAGTTTATGATTATGTTTATAATTATAATCAGTTTATATTTGACTGCCTCGTTGGTCTTGTGGTTGGCGTGTGCGACTGCTGATCATGAGGTCTCGGGTTCGATACCCGGGTCGGACCAAATGTTTGTATGATCTACAAATATTTGTTTCGGAGTTTGGGTGTTTTCTATGTATAATATGTATGTATTTACAAAGAAAAGTATATATGTATTTGTATCAGTTGTCTAGTACCCATAACACAAGCTCTGCTTAGCTTGGGACTAGATGGCGTTGTGTGTTAGATGTCCGAACTATTTATTATATTATTAATAACATATATTATGTAGTTTATTTATTTTGTTTGTCTGGGTGTAATGAGTTTGTGTATTCGCCTGATTGCGTATGTTGATATTTGTCTAAAATAATCTGTCAGTTGTCGTATTCGTATCATTACATCGTTCAAATGAACTGACTTTTAGAAGGCGACGAGTATTGATCTCACAAAAAGTTGGTTTAATTAAACTGTAAGAAAACGTTAGCTTTCTTATTACTTCCGAAAACAATATAACTTTGGGCAAAGGGTCAATCGTTGAGAGGTTAACGACTCTTAACTTTTTAAAGCTTATTTTAGGTTAAATGTAAAAAAATCGCAAACTAAGTGTCGGCACAATTCCAAATTTCGGTATAAATATTGCGTCTACGTAGTTTTTGGCCAAAAGCCTAGACTAACCCGAGCTTGTTCCTAAACCACTAAATAATGATGTTGGATACCTACAGCAAAGTGAAATTGGATTCGCTTTTGTATATACTCAACTAACACTTGATTTTTAAGGCCTGATTAAATTGCAAAATATACTAGCTACACTTTTTGTCAAGTATAATAGCTGACTCGGAAAACATTGATCTGATTAATAAAAGAAAAATATGTCCGTAGAAAAAAACCTAAATTGCGAAAAATTTAAAATTAAGGTAGGCGTAATGAAAAATACTTTGCCACCTATTTCCATTCTTTTGCTTGCGCTTTCGGAAGAGTGCGACCACAAACACCGTGGTACGAGAAATTTATAAATAAGACTTATATAAAGTTAAATACATATTATGCAGCCTCAAAAAGCGGGCTTGATTCAACAGTAATTTTTTGTTTGATTAGAGCCGACCCGCATTTTCAGCCTTAATTGGCCGCTCTCTCAAACTTAATTGTACACTAATTACTTTGCAGATGGCTATGAAATTTAAATTACTCTTTAAGCTCCATTTATTAAGGAAATTGCAACGCAATAATATCGATATAAGCCCGATACAAAGGCAATATCCTTTGTATAAAATCGGGCTTCTATCGATATTATTCTGCATTTTTGTAACTTGTTTTCGAGGGATTCATTTTTATTATACACTTTGTTTAAAATAACGCTGCGTAAATTTAACAGTTTTTTTTAATAAAAAAACAATTCCCACGTTACGAATCTATCCTTTGTCGTGGGGGACTATACAAACCTACATGAAACGGACACAAAGAACACTCGGACACAGAACAACAATTTGTGGACTTCACAAAGTGTTTTTCTATTCTAAATCCCATAGGTTTGAACCCACATCACTCGACACAAGGACTCTTAAAAAAGGACGTGGGGACAAATTAAACTACTACGCCATTCATGTAATTAATTAGCTGATTGTTATCGTACTGTTCTTACGCGTCGTTCCTATTGTTAAACAGCACAGATATAACCTTACTTAGTAAAGGGTCAATCCAGATTTTCTGAAGCTGAGGTCTATGCAAAGCATTGGACTGCAATGAGCTAATGATAATGATGGAAGATCAACCCCTATTAACACATAAAGTGCTCAGTCTTCAAGTTCATAATGGTATGAATAATTCTTCTGCTATTGCGAGTACTACGAAAGGAGCAAATTTCCAAACCTTATTTTCCAAGTGAAGAACGATAAGATGACAATACATTTACATAACCCTTTCGACAGCCCGTACATTGTAACTTTCTGCAGACCTTTATCTTAGTCGATGGCTAGTGATCTTGACCAACATTTTGCAACTAAATGGGCGTAAAATATGAAGTGAAATTGCTTGTATCGTGAAAGGACTTGGTTCTCAAGCGATGGAGCTTTGCCACTTATGCTACCGGTGTGTTATACTGTGTCATATAAGTTAAAAAAGATCACGTTTATACATTTTTCTTGACATGCTTTTTAACAATGGAATAATGTAGTATTTAAAAGTTCCATTGCCAAAAAAGTTTACTCATGCATATTACGTTAGTAAAAAATTTAAGCGACCAACACTACTTTCACATTTTTTAACCTTTATTTAAAACGTATGCTTTTACCCTCAAATAGAATAAAAAACAAGAATATAAATGTATAGAATTCTGGTACAATAAAACAATGGACATTCAATTCTATAACAATTCTTTGGTTAACAAATATATTGTATCGCCATTTCGGTCGTACAAACAGGAAGGAAAAGACTTGTTTATCACAATTGTTTTTGTGAAATTGAATTATTATAAAGCATTCATTTAGTACTGAAACTACTGGCTTTTATCTTATATATACATACTTTAGTTGACCATAGATGTCCTTGTACTGTTCAATTGAAATATAGAAAATAACCAGAGTAAAAAGACTCCGGTTAAACTTAAAATGTATGTTATATTTTATTGGGCAAAATCTTAAAAATATTATAAATATTGAATGAATGAAAGGAAATGTTATGACGATGGTGCAAATCGACATGCGCATCTAATTCAATACTGATCTCTGCTCTTTTATAATAGTGAACCTTATTTTTTAACTTGAACGTTATATGTAATAACTTCGTCTTTCAGTAAAGTGATTTTATTATTATTTTTATAAAAGACATCGTCACTAGTTAGTACCGCATTCCAGCCCAAGTTGATTCAGCAATCTGTCGTCGGTTACCATAAAATAAAAGTGAGGGTAGTTTAAAACTTTTTAGTGCGATAGTCATCTAAATGTCCTCGATCCAATAAAGACCTTATCGGCGTCGACGAAATTGAACTTTTCTACTGATAAAATGATTGTTTTCTTGGACAGAATAGAGCCTTTGGCAAGATTTAGGACTTAATTTTGTACCAATTTTTCACCAAAGCTTGCTAACTAGGGTGACGTACTGAGTACAAAATTTATTTTATCTTGTAATCGTTTTAGAATTTTGTTTTATAGAAAATATATATTTATGTAGAGTAAAATTACAAATTACGTGACTTTAAGATATGTATTTGTTTCTTTTTTAACCGACTTCAAAAAAAGGAGGAGGTTTCTCAATTCGACCGTATATATATTAGGTCTTTACCTATGAAATTGCCGTTATGTATGCAATAAGTGAAAGTACTTATTTTTTCAAACTTTTTTACTTCTGTTATTCGAAGTAATCACCCATGCAATCGACGCATCTATGCCAACGCATGGGCAGTTTATTGATGTCCTTCTTGTAAAAATCAGCTGGACGGGAGGCAACAAACTCTTCAAAGGCATTTTGTACTGCCTCTCGGGAATTGATTTTTTTACCCACTAAAAAGTTGTCTAAATTTTGGAAAAAGTAAAAGTCAGTAGGTGCAAGGTCTGGTGAGTATGACGGACGAGGGAGAGGTTCCAACCCCAGCTCTCGCAGCTACTTCACGATAACGCGCGACCCCATACTACGCAACAGACAGTCTCCAGCTGCAAGCTGCAAGAGATGGGGTTGGAAGCTCTCCCTCATCCGCCATACTCACCAGACCTTGCACCTACCGACTATTACTTTTTCCAAAATTTAGACAACTTTTTAGTGGGTAAAAATTTCAATTCCCGAGAGGCAGTACAAAATGCCTTTGAAGAGTTTGTTGCCTCCCGTCCAGCTGATTTTTACAAGAAGGGCATCAATAAACTGTCAATGCGTTGGCAAAGATCCGTCGATTGCATGGGTGATTACTTCGAATAACAGAAATAAAAAAGTTTGAAAAACTAAGTACTTTCACTTATTGCATACAAAACGGCAATTTCATAGGTAAAGACCTATTATATTTTTTTTTATGTGTGTTCGGGGATAACTTCGTCGTTTATGAACCGATTTTGTTGATTCTTTTTTTAATGGAAAGTAGATGTCCCGACGGTGGTACCATGATAAGGAAACTAGGATCTGATGATGGCATCCCAGAGAAATCGAGGGTAACCCTCAATTTTTTCAGCACGTACTATGTTTTTCGTATATTTTCTGAAGCTGCGCCAGTATTTGCGTCTGGTAGTCATCATTTGATAATGATGAGCTGATGATGAAAGGTAAAACTCCTTAACGGTTAGGAGTTGGAGGATAAATCTTTAAATGTCATATGTATGTATGTTATCTTTAGTCGTATTCTTTCAAGTTATTTACGTAAGCTGATGATGTAAGGTACAACTCCTCAACGGTTAGGAGTTGGAGGATAATTCTTTCAATTTCATACGTATCTATAGACCTTTAGTTGTATACTTTTAAGTTATTTAGGTGAGCTGATGTCACAGGCGCAATGATGACTAACCCCTTAATGTATTTTGCTTTAAGTAACTCGCCTGCTTCTATTTCATCACGACATTTAAGCTTGGACACGATTCCAATTGCCCCGTAGACCACGTTCTCGGTAACAGTCATACTCAGTTTTAATACGTGTTCAAACGACTAAAGTTATTCGCATCAGCAGAAATTATATGAAATAGTTCAACTTACTGATAACCCATGATTGTTTGCACTAAAATGGAAAAAAAAAAACTTTTTATAAAATAAAAACCGACTTCCAAAAAACCATCCGACGAAAACTCCCTGCCAAAAAACACTAAAAAGCGTAAAATAAACTGGCTCTTCATAAATTGCTATGTGCCAATTCTTGTCTATACCTAATCCTTTATTCATTTAAATAGTAGTGTTATTGTGTATGCAAGGTACCTAAAATCTGTTTGAAGTCGGCGCCAAGCCAAATGTAATAGTAGTTACCACACTCGCTTTATTGCGAGACGACCATCAACGACGTCGCGTCAGCCCGCGCGTGTTTGCTCGCTTGGGTTGTTTTATGCTAGCTATCCGGCAGCGGTGAGTGCGGTACCTCCTGTTACATTTTGGCTTGGCGCCGACTTTTAGTTTCGCGATTCATTAATTTTTGTTCATATTTTAGCAAGATCATAAATACACGAAATTCGGACTTCAATTCGGTCACTATATTTTCAATGTTATTTTTATAGGCTACTAGCTGTGCCAGCTATACTACGCATCACCAAGGCACATAATGATTGTAAAAATAGATGAAAATCATATCTTAACCTATATTATATAGCTAATATATATAAATAATAGGTCTTTACCTATGAAATTGCCGTTTTGTATGCAATAAGTGAAAGTACTTATTTTTTCAAACTTTTTATTTCTGTTATTCGAAGTAATCACCCATGCAATCGACGCATCTTTGCCAACGCATTGGCAGTTTATTGATGCCCTTCTTGTAAAAATCAGCTGGACGGGAGGCAACAAACTCTTCAAAGGCATTTTGTACTGCCTCTCGGGAATTGAATTTTTTACCCACTAAAAAGTTGTCTAAATTTTAGAAAAAGTAATAGTCGGTAGGTGCAAGGTCTGGTGAGTATGGCGGATGAGTGAGAGCTTCCGACCCCAGCTCTTGCAGCTTGGAGACTGTCTGTTGCGCAGTATGGGGTCGCGCGTTGTCGTGAAGCAGCTGCAAGAGCTGGGGTTGGAAGCTCTCCCTCATCCGCCATACTCACCAGACCTTGCACCTACCGACTATTACTTTTTCCAAAATTGAGACAACTTTTTAGTGGGTAAAATATTCAATTCCCGAGAGGCAGTACAAAATGCCTTTGAAGAGTTTGTTGCCTCCCGTCCAGCTGATTTTTACAAGAAGGGCATCAATAAACTGCCAATGCGTTGGCAAAGATGCGTCGATTGCATGGGTGATTACTTCGAATAACAGAAATAAAAAAGTTTGAAAAAATAAGTAATAATAATAAAACTTTATTTGCGAAACACAGCACACAACCAAATTACAATTATTCAAACACAGTAAACAAATATAAAAATTAAGATTATAATAAATTGTCTTTTTTGAGGCTTGCATCATTATAAGTGTCAAAGTTAAATCACGTTACGTGGCATTGGTGAGTTTGATTGATGACGTGTAAATAATGTGCAATATTACACGTCATACGCACAATAAAATAACAAAAACAAACAAACAAGTACTTTCACTTATTGCATACAAAACGGCAATTTCATAGGTAAAGACCTATTATCAACAAGCTTAGTTACATATTGGTTAGCACATAAGCCTTTTGCTAAACAAATGAACGCTTAAATGATTTTATTATTATTCAATCTGAATGAACATGAAACAAATGTCTTGAATCAATACATGTACTGATGTACATGGGCAAGTACGGATACTTGCCCAGCTACCGGCAGCACATTGCCGATATCCCTGATAGCACCTATTTAACATATAAATGTATGTAGATTAGGGAGTACTCAGAACATATATGTTTGTCGTAAATATTAATTATTATTTTTATATTTCAGGTAAATATTTTGCTGCTTTATCTAAAGAAAGGTAAACTCAAAAAGCAGATAACTGCTAGTAATGCGTAAACATGAGCAAGCGAAGCGAAGTCTTTAAAAATATAGTTAAATCTTAGTTTTGATCCCAAAATACATTGTTTTCAAGATTCCTTTGGAATTCTGTAGCATGTCTTACACTTACCTATATATTACTTACGACCTAAAAGCAATGAAATCTTCAATAATTCTATGCGTTACAGAGGGGCATTTTATGTAGAATATTATTATTACTGTAGATTGATATATAGATATAGATAAGATGATAAAAAAAACACATATAGGTCCCTTTGAAAAGCACCAGGAACCGACAAGCAAGCAGGCAGCGATTGATGTATGTGAACGAAGTGAAAGATGTGTTTCAGGATAGTAGTAAGTTGAGATCAATTGTATTTACCTACCCCTCCGTGAAATAGACGTGACATTACGCTATGTTATATAAAGACTTTAAACTAGTTATGTATTTATTAAAATAATTAAGTTATTGATGGGCTTGTTTGGTAGGTAAAGAACAACGTTTGTCTTGTTAGATATTTTTAAATTTTCAGACTCTGCTAATATTGACGCCTCGTCACGTTGTTTGATGTTAGATTTTATCCTTGTTATGTTAAAATTGTTTTGGGGAGTAGAGGTCTCTATAAAGGACATTTTGGTTGACTACTGAGTATAATAAAAATAAAGTTTGATTAGTACCCATAACTATAATATTAATAATATTTATTTGGAATTAGTAACAAAGGTGTACAATCAAATGACCTCGATAATGACTGCGATAGACGATAGTTGAAAATTGAGCATTGTTACTTTTGTTACTGTTAATTTTGTGTGTATATTACATGTACCTACATGACTTAAACTTTTTGATAAAAGTTAAAAGTTGAGTAGGTCTATTTGATTGTGTAAACAATGCATATTTATGAGACAGCAGCAATCGTTGTAGATTTCTGATCATTTTTTGAGGAGAATCGTTGTTTTTCGTCGTCAAATTTAAATTGGAAAATTTCTATATGACGTCAATAAATGACGGAATTCTGCCCGGACATACGTAAAAAATATAAATATGTTAATTGAGAACCTTCTCCTTTTTAAAGTGCGTTAAAAATTAAATAGGTATTAAAATAAATTCATTCACGTATTAAATAATTTAATTGGCATTTTCGTGCTAAAACGTTCGTAGACAAAATGTTTAAAAAAAAAGTATTATGTACTTATTCAACATTTTAATGGCTTAATCTCTGAACTCATTTCTATTACACTGTCCCCAGGGCAGCTTGTGTTAATACGTTTGGAGCTTAAGCGGCAGGGTAGAAATAGAAAGACTTTTATTTTCCACTTAAACCTCTTATATCATCGCTTTATCTCGCTCTCACGTGCAGCTGAACTGTGTAGCGATGTAAGTGCTGAGCACCTTTCGCGTGTGCCTACTTATGAAGACTTAATACGTACCTACTTATAAATAAGTTTTCCAAAGACCTTTCTTCTCGATCTGGTATAAGCTTTGATCAAGGGTTTGTTTGGGTCCGAATTATTAAAAAAAAATCTACTCTTTATAGTTTTTTAATTTTCACAAAGGTTACTTACAATGTATAGTACAATATGAAACCGTAATAAATTAGTAAGTATATTATACTTTGTCCATTCGTTTATTTTCTTTTTGACAGCTCACGCCTATAAATTACCGTTTTTTTTTCTTCGGAATAATGTACTACAGTAATGTCGTACTTTATTGACGGTGACGGTACTTTAGTGAAGTGGCCTGTGCATAACAAACAACCACAGACTATAAAACAGTACTCGAAATACGATAAATCGATCATATGATAAAAACAATTTGACTGCATATATTTTTTCTGCAAATTTAATTTTAAAAAAAGGAAATAAAAATAGTATCTGGGACTCCAAGATTGATTATTTGCAGGGATTTTAGTCAACAACAGGAACAATAACTCTGTTCATTCATCAAATTTACTGATTTATTATTTTTATTTTTGTTTATTTCTTACATAATTTAAAAAACTAATAAAGGACTAATTAATATTTAAACTAAAAATATTTAATTAAATCGATTGAAAGTTCTTCATAAATAAAATCGCTTTTCATTTCAAATCGAATCGGTAATGTGTGGGCGTCACTAATTTCGAAATTTCTTGAACTGTCAAAAAGAAAATAAACGAATGGACAGAGTAGAATTATTAATAAGTGAAGCAAAAATATTTGTACCCCTTTTTACAAAGTTATGCAAGTTCACATGGAGTGCAGAAAACTAAAAAGATAAATATAAATTAAATGAATTATGCTCGAATTTCGTCAATGGGTTTTTTGCACAACTGCATGTTTTTCGAGTGTATGTATATATTTATATTTCTTTGGCACGCCCTAGAGCCTAAACTGCTTGTCGTATTTTTATGAGAGTGGTGTCAATAGATTCGTCTTAGTCGTGAGAGTGACACTGAGTACATCAAATAAAAAGCGGCCAAGTGCGAGTCGGACTCGCCCATGAAGGGTTCCGCGGCAGCAAGTAACATAATATAATTTTTATTTTATTTTTATATTTGTGTTGATTGAATGAAAGGTAAATTGCAGTTTACGATTTATGACGTATTAAAAAAAAAACGACTTACTAGATTTCGTTCAAACCAATTTTCGTTGGAAGTTTACATGGTAATGTACATCATATATTTTTTTTAGATTTATCATTCTCTTATTTTAGAAGTTAAAGGGGGGGGGGGGACACTCATTTTACCACTTTGGAAGTGTCTCTCGCGCAACCTATTCAGTTTAGAAAAAAATGATATTAGAAACCTCAATATCATTTTCGAAGACCTATCCATAGATACCCTTCAGACACGTATTGGTTTGATGAAAAAATTTTTTTTGAGTTTCAGTTCTAAGTATGGGGACCCCCAAAATTTATTGTTTTTTTTTTATTTTTGTGTAAAAATCTTAAAGCGGTTCAAAGAATACATCTACTTACCAAGTTTCAACATTATAGGTCTAATAGTTTCGGAAAAAAGTGGCTGTGACATACGGACGGACAGACAGACAGACAGACATGACGAATCTATAAGGGTTCCGTTTTTTGCCTTTGGCACGGAACCCTAAAAAAGATCAAAATAAAAAAATACAATAAAAAAACTGAATTTAATAAAGATGGCAGATATTGACGCAGTCGGTTTTTTTAAAAATAAATGTTACTTGTTAAACAAGTCTTTGTATTCAAGTAGAAAAGCGGTGTTATAAGAAATATTTTCCGCCCCGTCTAACTTTATTATATATTATTCTCTTGAACAGTTTATAGATAAAACTATATTTAAAATGAAATGAACTCTAAATCACTCTAATATTTATACTCGCAGTAGAAGTCTAAACACACAGTTGTCTGACATATTCCGAACGAATTTCCAGCAGTCCAACTCGTAAATTCTATTTATATTAGTTACGAAGTACGTAATCATATTTTCTAATATCCATATTTCAGAATAATAATTTAGCGTTAGCTCATATTTTGTGGGAAATACTTTTGTTCCTTGGGGATTCTTGTCTCGTCCCCTGTCGGAAACCTTTTTTCATTAACATAGACGTTTATGTCGTAAATGCACTGAAAATAAAATTATAATTCAAGAAGTTATTGGAAAAGTTCTTCAACATGACATATCTATAATGTGACCAACACACGTAGTAGGGGTTGCCCCCTTGTATTGTCGTCATCATTTTTAACCGACTTCAAAAAAGTAGGAGGTTCTCAATTCGACCGTACAATTCGACCGTATATGTTTTTTTACGTGTGTTCGCGGATAACTTCGTCGTTTATGAACCGATTTTGATGATTTTTTTTTTAATAGAAAGCAGATATCAGAAAATTATAATGGCCAATTGCCATCCATCGGGTACTTTAAGAGTTAGATAGGTTGATTATATTTAAATTTAAACAAAGGTAGATAAGAAAAAAATGTAATTCAAAGGCAAACGGAATATTGCTTACTTATCATCAGACTCAGCGTTATCCTGATCCCAGTAAAACATTGACATAATTAAACATGATTTTAGGGTTCCGTACCCAAGGATAAAACGGGACTCTATTACTAAGACTTCGCTGTCCGTCTGACTGTCTGTCTGTCTCTCCGTCTGTCCGTCCGTCTGTCACCAGGCTATATCTCATGAACCGTGATAGTTAGTTTCTAATTTTCAAAGATGATGTATTTCTGTTGCCGCTATAACAACGAATACTTAAAAACGGAATAAAATAAATATTTAATGGGGCTCCCATACAACAAACGTGATTTTTTTGATCGATGTTTTTTTTTTTTTTTTTTTGACTCGCACTTGGCCGATTTTTTATAAAAACCTTATAATAACAAGGTAACAACTTATATTGACACTGATTGCATTTTGTGTCTTGCTGCGTTTAAATATACTATCATCACGTTGGAGAAATCATTGTCAATAATATTATTTGTATTACTTAAACTTTACATATGACTTATATAAAACAATACACATTGTAGTTAGACTTCTACAATGTGTATACCGTTGTTTTCTAAATAAGCTTTTAATTAACTATAAAGCTCGGAATTTACTGCTCTGCTAAATGCTCGTTCTACGTCTTGTTGACGGCCGCAGAGGCGCAGTAGTTATATAGTGTATACGACTGCTGTGTTTGAGGTCTTGGGTTCGATTCCAAGTTAGAAAAATGTTTGTAAGATCTGCAAATATTTGTTTAGATTTTTTGAAGTCCACCCCTAAGGGGGTAAATCAGGGGATGAAAGTCTGCGTGAGCAAAGCCGCGTGTAAAACCTAGTATGTTTATATTTACAAAAAAATATGTATATTTATATCAGTACTCTATTACCCATAGTACAAGCATTGTTTACTATGAGTATATTATTATTATTAAATACAAAACCTACGTATCATTAAAGACCAATTTGATTGTTTATTATTACGAACTGCTAAAAACACTATTTAGTAGTTTTCAAAAGCTATTAAGTGTATTGTTTTGACCATGAATGTGATTCGACAATTTAGGTTGTATTTACTACTCATTCACTTTTAAGATTCACGAGAACGTGACTAATGGTAATCACATCCATTGAGTAAAGCAAACAACATTATATTCTAAGAAAATAAGTTACTAAGTGTTATATTATATAATAAACAAAAACGATCAACTACTGAACTATGGATTATAAAACGATATAATGTTTTCCAATATGAAGATGTCGTTAAAATGCTTTTTTACCCCCGACGCAAAAAGAGGGGTGTTATAAGTTTGACGTGTCTGTCTGTTTGTCTGTCTGTCTGTTTGTCTGTGGCACCGTAGCGTGTTTTTTACTTTTGAAAAGGAACTCAGGTTATTATGTCGAAGTTTTTTTTTAATTTTGAGAGTTTATAGTTATTGAACTGAAATATTTACCTACACCAGAAGGGATTATCATTGAGTATGACAGTTTCTTGAGAACGCATTCGTAAATTTATAATTAAATATTGAATATAAATCTTAATTGTGTTATAAGTCTAGTAAATAGTTACTATTATTTTTAAGTTAACTGCCTCATTGGTTTAATGTTTAATGTAAACGACTGCAAAACAAGAGGTCTCGGGTTGGATTCCCGGGTCGAACTGCTGTTGGGTTTTTCTTACAAGATATTCTTAATAGCAGCCCGGAGTATGAAAGATGGCGGTGTTTCCTGCCCGTGTCTCGGAGAACACGTTAAGCCGTCGGTCCCGGTTGTCATGAACTCGTATGGCATTCGTTACTGGGCAGTCAATCCCTCAAATATACTGGACGCTCCGAGGAAAAACTGATAATTAAGTAAAACCGGTTGAACTAGGAGCCGGCCTCAAATAATCTTGAAAATAAATTAATGCTAGGGAGAAATAGTTACTATTATTACCGCAATAATAAGTTACCGTAAGTAAAAACCATTGGAGAGCCACGCTTTAGCCGTGGGAGAGCCACGCTTCGGCATAAATGGGCCGGCTCGATCGGAGTGATACCACGGCCTCACAGAAAACTGGTGTGAAATAGCGCTTGTGCAGTGTTTCACCGCGTGAGTGAGGATACCGGAGGCCTATACCCCAACCCCCTCCACATCCCCCATAGGTCGGCAACGCACTTCTGACGCCTCTGGTGTTGCGGGTGTCCATGGGCGGCGGTAATCGCTTACCATCAGGTGATACGTCTGTTTGTTTGCCCCCTCTCTCGTCTCGTACGTCTCCATATAAAGCGCAACAACAACATAACATACTACAGCGCCATCTACCGAAGATACGTCGAACTACGGAGTAACGAAGGAAACTAAGAAACTACCAATCCTGAATCGCGCAGTGAAAGTTCTCGCGCCAGTTAACATATATACAACATCTCAACATCAACCGTTGGGATGTTGGCCCGCCAGGCATGATCACCTCGCCTGGTCGGAGGATCCTCCCTTTGTGTTGAAGGGACAAAACACCTGTCCCCCACACCCCCTATATCATAAAAAACTGGTAAATAATCGAAAATACTTTCTAAAGAAATCGTAAATTGCCAGAATAAGGCTACCATTCCCCCAGTAAAACGTGGTACATATAATGAACCTAAATTGATTAGTAAATACACTGTTTCAACATTTCTCAAGAGAGACTTGTTTGTAAGGAAAAGTGGATTTTATGTTATACACATATACTCGTAATAATCAATTTAAGCTCAGTATTAAACCTACTAAGTTATGTATCCAGATATGTAAATATCTAAGCCAATACTTGTACTGGTGTAGTTCGATTACGTTCTATTACACTTATGTTAATTCATGACATATAGGGAAAGTTAGGTCTCTTAGTCATTTCCAAAGCGGTACTTAGCGCTCCAGCGCGACCTCTTTGTAATTATAATTTGTACGTTAATTATACCAGCCTTCTACTACTTAGTCCACTAATATTAATCTCCTTTTATATTAACCACTGGTCCTTCGAGCCGGGCACAAATTCGCGTCAGTATACTAATACTAGTATACTGTAGTATACTAATACTAATAAATATTATTTAAATATTAGACAATATTTAAATAATATTTAAATATTGTCTAATAATAATGTTTTAAGCAAACATGTTGTTACTCTTTCAAGAAGCAATCTCAAAATTCACTGCAGCATATTTAAAGCATTTCTAATTAGGTTTACAGGATAGTGGTGTGCCTAAAGATTAAACTTGTTACAACGAGTCCTGGGCCACTGGGAACGATTCGCGGTCTCGAACGGGTTAACTCCAACCGTCTTATACAAAACTCAACAGTTTTATTCAAAGTTAGCAAAATATTTAGCATTATTCGCGAACGATCTTAAGATGGCTCTCTCAGAGTTACGAAGAAATGTTGTCGCTAATTTAATTAGATTGCTTAAGAAAATTCATAGCGTTTGTTTACTAATTTCGACTTTGCATAATAGATCTACGGAAAGCGATGTCTGCTTAAGACGTTTCCTACCAAGAAACCTTTATAATAATGGAGATAAAATTATAAAGGTATTGTGGGGGTTTAGCGTAGCTCAGTGGACCAATGTGCCAGAACTTCGGGAAATAATGAGACGATTAAACTTATTATGCGCTTTTACTGCAAGATAACAATTTATAATATCGTAATACAATCAATTATAATTCACTGCCAGGAGGTCTTGACTCCACCACCCCTGACATGTATCTTTTTTCTTCAGCATTCAAAAGCCAAAGTTTATCTTTATATATATAATTCTTTTGTGAGTGTGTATGTCACTGAACTTCTCTCAAACGACTGGACCGATTTTGATGAAATTTTTTGTGTGTGTTAAAGGGGATCTGGGAATGGTTTAGATTCACAATTTTGTCCACTGGAGAATGTTTTTTTAATTAATTTTTGAAATTTTCAAATTAAAGACGTGTAGACAGGACAACGTCTGTCGGGTCCGCTAGTAATTATATAAATCTTTAGAATATTCGTGTCAAACAGGACTTTTCATCTGCCAGTATTTTGACGTGGAGGTTGAATAGGTACGGCGAAGGCTTCAATCGCCACAGTATTTAGCGAAATTATTATGTTCTTACGTTTATTTAAAAATAATAAATAATTATTGTTTTGAAGTTGGAATACTATCAAGCTTATCATGACTATCCATCGCTGTAAGGTTTCGGTATTGAAATATACCATCCCATTATAATTTTGTCCAGCCTTGTAGTTAGGGTTATAATTTCATTTTTTGTTCACAAAATACTAAAATAAACATAATTAGCAAACCGAAAATCACTATAATTCATTTCAGTTCATTCTTGATATAATATCACCAAAATGTTATGCTACCAAAAATAATTCGGTTATATAACTAAGCACTTAAATATGTGTCCTTTAAGCGGGGCGTGAAAAAGCATCTCATTAGGCCGCCATAGTTTAGGTCACCATGCTGCATTGCCCACATTCGCAATGAGTATGTTGACCACCAGTCCTGGATTCTGCTCATGCTTTTCATCAGGCAGAGTAAAGTTATTTTGGCAGCTCTTATATATATATATATATATATATATATATATATATATATATATACATATATATATATATATATACATATATATATATATATATGTATGTATAAAAAATCTAGTATTGATTTACATAATATGTAAATCGATACTACAGTTTTGTCTTTGTCATCATGTCTTGTCTACGTATTAAAAAAAGCTTTATTACATTAAAAAAAAACAAATATTAAAAGTGTTATTTCTTTTTAAAAAATTAGTACATTTTCTTCTACATCTTTTCAAGATTTCAAAAATAGAATAATAACCTACTGAAAGATTTGTATAAACTAATTGAAGAGAGTTAATTCGTTCTATTTCGTTTAACTTTCTGCTATCGCATTCATCTTCATTTGAAAACTTGAGGATAATAAATTGGCTAGCTTTAATTGATGAAGTTAGTTATTATATCTGCTCACGCCACTAAGCACTTATTTTTATAGCTTCGATGGTAAATTCTCGGCTGTTGGTAAAATTACATCAACCTTTGAATACATGCTATTTTTAACCCCCGACGCAAAAAGAGGGGTGTTATAAGTTTGACGTGTCTGTCTGTCTGTCTGTGGCACCGTAGCTCGCGAACGGATAAAGCGATTTCAATTTAGTTTTTTTTATATCAAAGGTGAGTTGCGTGCGAGTGTTCTTAGACATGTTTCATGAAAATTGGTTGAGTCGTTTAAAAGTTATGGGGGTGAAAGTGGGGAAGAATAACAGAATGTCTGCAGAAATGTCATTGGCGTATTATGACTCGATTAAGTGCTTGAGTAGGGGTTTTTTTAATATATAAGTTATAAATCTTTAACTAGGAAAAGGAATACGAGTAGTAATAAAATAAAAGTTTGATGATTCCTGTACGAAAGTTTCGTATTTTTTTTTGTGCTTTGGTGTTTTATTTCACTTTACTTTCCTATTTATGAGAAGAAAACTCTTAACATCTACATTTCTTCACTAACATAAAGATAATGGCAAAAAGTGGACTGATGTAAAAAAAAGGAGGCAACTGTATCCTTTAACCAAAATGATGTCTGTAAGCTTGTTTCCTTACGCTGTGTTACTTCTAAAAATCATTTTCTCTCACATTTTTCATCAAATTTCATCTAACTATATATTTATTGTAAAATGTAGCAATTACAGGAAGTGAAAAGTATATGAGCTAATTCGGACCCTCTATTTAGACATATTTGTGTCTAGAATTTTATTATACCCAAACTTTCTTCGTTCAAAACACACTAAGTATAATGTTATACTACAACAACAACCGCGGAGCGCAGCTAGTTATACATATAAACCTTCCTCTTAAATCACTATCTGTTTCTGAAAACTGTACCTAAGTTCGTTGAGTAGTATAAAAGATCTAAGCGAACAGAGCGGAAGCGAATTCAATAACCGACTTCCAAAAGGAGGAGGTTCTCAATTTTATAGTTTTTTTTATGTATGTACACTGATTACTCCGTCAATTGTGGACCGATTTTGAAAATTCTTTTTGTATTCGAAAGGGTATGCTATCAGGATCTGATGATGGGATCCCAAGGAAATTGAAGGAAACCCTCAAATTTACGTGAGCGCCTGTAATGAAGTTAAGAGCAATTGTCTGCATGCCTTCATATTCTGTAGACATCATTTAATTTTATAATATAAAACGAGTCCTAACGATATTGTCAGTTTACCTCAAATCACTTGAATTATAGTAACCTATAGAAGATATTCCATTTGAGATTTTATTACAAAAATACCTGAAGTCCTTTCGATTCTATACAGTATGTGTTACCTTTAGTCGTATTCTTTCAAGTTATTTAGGTGAAATGATGATGAGAGACTTGAGAAAGACTAAAAAGCGGAAAATAAAAAACAACTTACTATTACATTTGGCTTGGCACCGACTTCAAACCTATGAATAGGTAGCACATACAAATTAAGTTATTTTATACTTTTTAGTTTTTGAAGTTGGTTTTTTTAAACGAAGTTTTTTTTAATACTATGTAAAGATTTCACCTACTTTTTATTAAATGCTATGAAACATATTTAGCTTTAATTCCGCGAGACAAATATCCAGGTCTGAAAGCAGGGCACAAATCCCACCGTCATGCATATGTACACATACAAAACAAGTGAGAAATAATTAGCATGCCATGCAACCAAACCTATACTCGACACGTGTTTCGCCCCTCCACGGGGCATCCTCAGGAGATGTTGACTCGTCGAGCGTTTGAGCTCGAATGCGCGGTAGCGCACCGCTGTCGGCCCTTTATATACCGTTTCGATGACGCTATAATCACGATCGATACAATGTCACAACGTCATCTGTGCCGAACTACCCGCAATCATACTTAGAAGTGGTGATGGAATTAAGTTTGTTTGGTCATTCAACAGCGTATATGCATTATTATTGTTATATTTTGATATTTCTAACTGTTCCAACACACTCATCCGGAAACCCTTATCGCAAACATGCAGAATGTTATAGGTATTGTTGCCGCTCAAGGAGTGGCCGGTATCGATTAAATGTTTTGCGAAATGTGATTTATCTGGATGGCCATTCCTGTGAGCGGCAACATGTTCCCTGTACCTAATTTCGAAACTACGGCCTGTCTGACCCACATAGACCCCGGTGCAATCATTGCATACTAATTTGTAAACTCCGGATTTTTTTGAATTCTCTAATTTATCTTTACCGTTACATAGTTTACGCAAGTTATGATCCGATCGAAAAGCTACGTAAACATTGTGTTTTCTTAGAATATTCGCGATTCTATCTGAAATTGGGCCTATGTAAGTGAGACTCCCGACATTCTTGTTAATTCTTTCGGGGGTACATGCATAAAGTGCTGAGCGAGCCCGGTCATTCTGCTTTTTCTTAATTATATTATCAATAACTTGTTTGGTGTAACCGTTTGAAGTCGCGATTTGATACAATATTTTGAGTTCTTTTGCGTAATTATCCGTGGACAGTGGGAGTGACATTAAACGGTGGACATAGCTGCGGAAGGCTGCTAGTTTATGCTGTAGTGGGTGACAGGATGAAGCGGGAATCGTTGTGTCAGTGTGTGTGGGCTTTCGATAAATTTGGAAATCGAGTTTGTTATTGACTCTTGTGATTGTTAGATCCAAAAAATTAAGGGACTGATTTGATTCTAATTCTAATTTGAATTTAATTTTGGGGTGGTGAGTGTTGAGCCTATTTACGAAAATATCCAATTGACGATTAGTACCTGTCCAACAGATAATTACGTCATCCACATATCTATAATAAAACAGAATGTTGGGCTCGCCCACCACATATTTACATTCGAAGTAGTCCATAAATATTTCCGCCATTAATGGACTTAAAGGTGATCCCATTGCTAGACCCTCTTTTTGGCGGTAGTATTCGTTATTGAATCGAAAGTAATTTTGTTCCATGCAAATACGTGTGAGGTTAAGTAGGTCATTTATTTCTCCTGGATGTAAACGTTGCCTCTCCAAAAGGTACCCCAAAATACGTAGGCACTCTTCAAATGGAATATTTGTAAATAAACTATCTACATCTAGTGATAATAATTTCGAATTGTGGGGGGTGTTAATATTTTGTATTTTTTTAGTTAAATCTAAACTATTTTTTAAACTGTACTGTGGTTTAAAAGATGCCTTTGCCTTTAGTAAATTGTTTAGATATTTGGCTAAATCGTATGTCGGGGCACCAATGTAAGAGACAACGGGGCGAATTGGGATGTTGTCTTTATGAGTTTTTGGTAAACCATACAAAAAAGGAGATCGTGGGTTCATTGGAATTTTATATTTTAACTGGCCTGGAGAAATGTACGACGTGTTATTAATTGCATTCTTTATTTCTAGAGTGAATTTTTTAGTAGGGTCGGTAGTAAGACGTTCAAAATCTTCCCCCTGGATAACGTCGTTAACCCTCTGGTGGTATGCAGTTTTATCCAAAATGACTACTGTATTGCCTTTGTCGGCTTTAGTAATTATTAAATCATTTTGAGTAATTGTGTTTTGTAATGACCTATGTACTTGTATTTCGGAATAATTTTGGGTAATGGTGGTTGCGGACGCTGTCTTTATCTGAAATGCCACCTGATGTTTAACGGCGCTATCCATTTTACTTCTAACACAAGCCATTTCTGAATCTACCATTAAAGTTTCGAGCGATTTCTGGGATAACCGTGGCCTGATGTTATATTTGAGGCCTTTCTCTAGTAAAGAAATCTCTGAATTGGAAAATTGGGTATTTGTATAATTTTTAACGCGTGGGTAGAAAGAATGAACCGCATCTGAATGATTATTTTCTAAGTTGGTGATATTATTATTTTGGCTATCCCGAGTTAATCGCTCCAACTTCCTACGCTGTGTTAAATATTTTTCATGCGCTACTTGGGAGGCGAAGTCCCGGGCTTTGTTATCTAAAATATCAAACTCCACACTATGCAGTTTGTAACTTAACTCTGAGTACAGAACTTTGAGGTGGAGCTTGAGTACCTTTTGGAGAGGCAACGTTTACATCCAGGAGAAATAAATGACCTACTTAACCTCACACGTATTTGCATGGAACAAAATTACTTTCGATTCAATAACGAATACTACCGCCAAAAAGAGGGTCTAGCAATGGGATCACCTTTAAGTCCATTAATGGCGGAAATATTTATGGACTACTTCGAATGTAAATATGTGGTGGGCGAGCCCAACATTCTGTTTTATTATAGATATGTGGATGACGTAATTATCTGTTGGACAGGTACTAATCGTCAATTGGATATTTTCGTAAATAGGCTCAACACTCACCACCCCAAAATTAAATTCAAATTAGAATTAGAATCAAATCAGTCCCTTAATTTTTTGGATCTAACAATCACAAGAGTCAATAACAAACTCGATTTCCAAATTTATCGAAAGCCCACACACACTGACACAACGATTCCCGCTTCATCCTGTCACCCACTACAGCATAAACTAGCAGCCTTCCGCAGCTATGTCCACCGTTTAATGTCACTCCCACTGTCCACGGATAATTACGCAAAAGAACTCAAAATATTGTATCAAATCGCGACTTCAAACGGTTACACCAAACAAGTTATTGATAATATAATTAAGAAAAAGCAGAATGACCGGGCTCGCTCAGCACTTTATGCATGTACCCCCGAAAGAATTAACAAGAATGTCGGGAGTCTCACTTACATAGGCCCAATTTCAGATAGAATCGCGAATATTCTAAGAAAACACAATGTTTACGTAGCTTTTCGATCGGATCATAACTTGCGTAAACTATGTAACGGTAAAGATAAATTAGAGAATTCAAAAAAATCCGGAGTTTACAAATTAGTATGCAATGATTGCACCGGGGTCTATGTGGGTCAGACAGGCCGTAGTTTCGAAATTAGGTACAGGGAACATGTTGCCGCTCACAGGAATGGCCATCCAGATAAATCACATTTCGCAAAACATTTAATCGATACCGGCCACTCCTTGAGCGGCAACAATACCTATAACATTCTGCATGTTTGCGATAAGGGTTTCCGGATGAGTGTGTTGGAACAGTTAGAAATATCAAAATATAACAATAATAATGCATATACGCTGTTGAATGACCAAACAAACTTAATTCCATCACCACTTCTAAGTATGATTGCGGGTAGTTCGGCACAGATGACGTTGTGACATTGTATCGATCGTGATTATAGCGTCATCGAAACGGTATATAAAGGGCCGACAGCGGTGCGCTACCGCGCATTCGAGCTCAAACGCTCGACGAGTCAACATCTCCTGAGGATGCCCCGTGGAGGGGCGAAACACGTGTCGAGTATAGGTTTGGTTGCATGGCATGCTAATCATTTCTCACTTGTTTTGTATGTGTACATATGCATGACGGTGGGATTTGTGCCCTGCTTTCAGACCTGGATATTTGTCTCGCGGAATTAAAGCTAAATATGTTTCATAGCATTTAATGTCATGGATTTCCGCAAAGTAACGCCTGATTCCATAACTTAACCTACTTTTTAGTTTATTGCGCGTGTTCCTAATATAAATTGTATAGGTACGTAAAAGCCTGAAGGAACTGCAAATACAATTACTGACTGGACAAGATTAAATCCGTCAACACAACCCTAAATAAATATAAGTACTACAGAGAATCTAATAAGAGATGTAAGAATTTTCCTCATTTGTTAAGTCAATATTAGCAATGGATCACTTCCAAGATTGCTTGAAGACTCAATCAGGTTGTTATAACACGTAACAATATTTAGTTTGCCATCTTTAATTTGAGAATATTTTATTGTTAAATGTGTCTTAGACTGACTTTATCTGCAGGTTTAAGAGCTTTGTTGAGGACGTATTCATATTTAAGGCAGTCTAGAATTGTCTATTATTTTCTTTATGGCCACATTTGGCGTAGTCTTTGGCTTGCAGACACATTTGTTTATTAATTTTGCAAATTTTATCTAAAGAAAAACCGATTAATTCCATTAAACTTTTGTTCCAATAAAATTTCAATTCATTTTAAACTTTGCTTTGTTTATTTATTGTATTAAACAAGATGCAAAAGTTATTTCTTATCTAAGAATCAGTGTCTAAAACTTCACCATCTCGCAGTATATCGTGACATTTGAGTTATTACGATGTTATTTATGCACAAGACAGGTTAAAATAACTTGAAACAAAATGATTTAACTTATGATGAAATGTTTCCATTAATTTTCGCTGTCTTCTAAGGATTTCTTGGTAAGTTCTTTCAAACTCTGCTTTTTTTTTTTTTTTTTTATGTTTGGCCCGCCAAAATGACTCTACTCTGCCTGATGGAAAGCATAAGCAGAATCCAAGAGTGGTGGTCACCATGCTCATTGCGAATGCAGACAATGCAGTATGGCGACCCACACTATGGCGGCTTAGTGATGCTGCTGCATCTTTTAGTCTAGTCAACAAGTATGGAACTTGTTGACTAGACTAATTGGGCCTCCGGTCTCGCACTCACCAACGAAACACGACAGTATGCTGTCATTTTACGTTGATTTTCTGTGCGAGGGTAGTACCGCCCCGGTCGAGCCGGCCCGTTCGTGCTGAAATCAGCGTGGCTCTACTACCTTTGGCGCTCTGTACCGCATTTTACTCTGTATTTTTAACCCCCGACCAAAAAGAGAGGTGTTATAAGTTTCACGTGTCTGTCTGTCTGTGGCACCGTAGCTCCCGAACGGATGAAGCGATTTCTATTTAGTTTTTTTTTGTATGAAAGGTGAGTTACGTGCGGGTGTTCTTAGATATGTTTCATGAAAATCGGTTGAGCCGTTTAAAAGTTATGGGGTGAAAGTGGGGAAGAGTAACCGAATGTCTGCAAAAATATCATCGAGTGGAGTCTTAAATGAAAGCGCATAACGTGTTTTTTACTTTTTAAAGGGAACTCAGGATATTATATCGGGTTTTTTTTTAATTTTGAGAATTTATGGTTATATACACTACTGTCTGGCCAGCGTGGTATAGTTGGCCAAAACCTTTCTAAGGAGAGGCCTATGTCCAGCCGTGGACTGTTAATAGTTATTTTTACCCGACTGCGAAAGGAGGGTTATGTTTTTCGTGTGTATGTATGTATGTAATTTTCTTTGGCACGCCCTAGAGCCTAAACGGCTTGTCGTATTTTTATGTGAATGGTATCAATAGATTCGTCTTAGTCGCGAGAGTGACACTAGGTACATCAAAATAAAAAAATTAAAATATAAGGATTTTTGGCGCCAAAAAGTTATATAAAAAAAAAGTTTTCATAATACATCGAGTGTGGTATCAAAATTAAGATTTTTTTAAGGTGATTACGAATATATATAAAACTTATATGTTTTTATTGTTAAATATTGACGCAGCCGGGTTTTTTATTTTTAATAATTTGTACTTGTCTACTTTTTAGTTTGGTTTATACGAGAGTGCAAAGTTGCTTTTTAGCCGCGTGCTCAATTTTGATGACCGAGCAAGCGAAGGATTCTAAAATTAGAATCCTTAGCGTCAGCGCGGAAATCAAAAGAGCACGAGGTGAAAAATCTTTGCACTCGAGGGCAACACGTAACTTTTAATCCCACCTCGGCGAGTAAATGACTAAATGCAAAAAAGCATTTACAGTCACAAGATACTTTTATTTCAGTTTAGGTATTAAAAAGAAAATGGCAAATTAAAAAAAGGAAACACCAAGAAGGTTTCGAGTCTGAGTCATTAACAAATTAAAAAAGGTTGTATGATAAATTCGGCACAATTGAGGTACAAGTGAATAGGTTTAATGATGTTTTGAATTTACAAACTTAGTGCACACGATGTTCTAAATTCAATTTACTTTAGGTATTATCTAGTCCTAGTTGATCAAAACGGACTTTGCACTCAGATATCGAAGGGCAAAATACTCTTTCCGAGATGGGGGGATGAAAAGGTTATTTATGTATGAATATGACACATAATATATGTATATATTCCTTGTCGGCGAGTGGTCTTTTTAAAAAAAAACTACTTGTTACACCCTCAAGTATAAGTAACTAGTTATAACATGGGGTAAATCATAACTAGGTATTGGGTTTGGTTAGTTAATTAAAAGTATCCTTAATACGAGACAAGTTATAACTAATATTTGGCTAGTATCTCATTGATTATACCCTACATGATTTATTGTCACCCTTCGTGGTAATATCGACCTCATATATCAAGTGATATTGGTGTTCCTTGCGTAAATCACGATTATAAAAAGTAATGCGAGTTTTTGTTACATTATGATGATATTAAGATGATGAACTAAGTTCTCGTGATGAATAATGAATACAGTCCCCCTTTTCAGTGATTAAACTATTATAAGGTGAACTATTCACTGTAATATGTTTACTCGAGTCTGAATATACCGTGCAGCTTGGAGGATGGTAATGGCGCCTATTGTCTTGCCCGCCATCATGGCGCCTTGTACAAAACAAGCACAAGCCCGCATAAATGTATATCCATTGATTTACTAATGTTATTAACATTTTTCTAAGTAACAATCCAGGCATGGTTATACTTTTAAAATAATTCTAACGCGAATACGTATAAAACAGTGAGACTAAGATTTTAAAATGTCAATCTCTTGCAATTAACTTATGTCAGATAAACGTTAAACCACTTTTGTTTTAACTTAAAGCTTACTATTTATTATTACATTACAAAATTTTAACAAAAAAAAAAACAGACTGCAAGAATGACCAAATTGAAATGGACCCATACGGGAAGCACCAGCTTTCAAATAAAAAAACAATCGTCGAAATCGGTTGGCGTGATATTGAGTTATTCGTTAATTTATCGCGCTCCTCCTTTTTTTGAAGTCGGTTAAAAATACAGTTTTCAAGTGTGATTAGTTGACATACTGCAGTATCCACGAGAGAGCCATGCTTTAGCAGGTGTAAGGGCCGGTTCGACCAGAGTGATATCACGGTCTCTCAGATATCTTAGTTACTTTTGGGTTTGATTGATTCAATTAACTAGTGTATAGTCTCTTCACCCAAAATTGTGAGGGGGAAAGAGGCATCCAAAGAGTGGTTTAATATTTTTTCTCTATAGTTGTTGGTGTCCATATGCGACAGTAATCACCATACTACTTACATCAACAACCCTTAACGTTCCGCTGTCGGGCTCAGGTCTTCTCTCAGGAGAGGGTTAAGGCCATACGTCCCCACGTTGGCCGAGTGCGGGTTTGGGACTGGCAAGACAACGTTGTGGCTACGTAATCTTGCCGTTGGATTTAAGCCGCCCAAAGGCTTCCAACTAAGCTTCACGACTGTTATTCTATGATAACAACCGGGACCGACTGTTCAGCGTGACGTCCGAATCACGGAGACCCTCATGGTATCGAGCCACTAGCGGTCACCCATCCAGGTACTGACCGCGCCGTCGTTGCTTACCCTCGGTGATTGTTTCTGATCACCGAGTGAAACTGGTCTATGAGCTCCTATACTACTTACGTCCTCTATTTATTTCCAATTATAAAAATTCACATAATCATCATCACATCAACAGCTTCTAATAAGTCACTGCTAGACATAACTCTCTTTCTCGAAACGAGGTTTTGGTCTACAAAATCTCTCTTTTAAAACGAGTATAGGATTTGTTTAAAGTTTTCCTTTTTACCCGACTACGGCAAAGCCAAAGGAAGGTTATGATTTTGACAGGCTATGTATGTATGTATGTTCATTTGTTCCCTCATAGCTCCTGAACTACTTATTAGAACTGGACAAATGAGGTATCTATATGAGGTATAAAACTAAAACCCAACTACGACAAAAAACGACGCTGAAAAAGTATGAAACAAGTTTCAAAAGCCGTAGTCACGCGTTGTTAATGTGTTATGGTACATTTCTACGTAACGTGTGACTACGGCTTTTGAAACTTGTTTCATACTTTTTTTTCAGCGTCGTTTTTTCTGTCCTGTCCTGCGAAGTTTGCTCCCTTAGTCGCTTCTTACGACACTCATGAGACGAATAGTGATAGTAACACTCAGTTTTCTTAGTCAGTAACCACAAAAAAAAATCCCAAGCAATAATCTTTAACGTTCTCAACTCATAATTTTCCTCTCACGACTTATAGTATGTAATATAAATTGTCACATGCTTGAGTAAATGACTATTGAGTTATGATCTATTATCACTTGGAAGGTCACGACACACATACATGTCATACACATAATGTAATGGTATGGTATTATATTACGTGTCTTGTGATGCTAAACCGCACATTAATAGGTTTCATTCTGATGTTCGTGACCGGAAAGCACATTGTCTGCTGTTATTGTAGAAAGATGTGAACCATGAAGATTCAAGGTGGATTGGTGGTAAGTTAGTTGTTAATTTTATATGTCGTTGGACCCTTTAATTAAAGACATGAGCATAACAGTAATTTAAAATAAATACAATTGATTTGTCTGTTAGAAACTTCAAATTAACAGATTTTCACTAAATGCATACGATACTTACTTAAAAAAATAATGTTGATGTCTATCTGTTTGTTCTGGCTGATCTTGATCTCTGGAACAGCTGAACTGCTCTCTAGGCTACTTTTTTAGACTAGGTTGTAAAGAGATAAAAATAACCACGGGTAACACCGCGACTCACGGCTAATAAAAAATAAAATAACACACAATGCCTTCTTAACTAATCTTGTTTTTTATTATGATAACTTTAAAAAAAAACTGCGATGAAGTGGAAAACTTGGTAAAGATGAGTACATATCTATATGTAGGAGTCATGTATATATTGTAACCTGTATAGTGATAAAACTCCATACAGTGACAGTTTAAGTTAGCGTGTAATACCACCTACTTCTTTTTTACACTAGGATCTACAGCAGTGACCCACGAACACACCGAGTTATGACACTCGGGCAGTCCCAGGAAAAATTAAGCTGTCTCGAAACCCGCAACGAAATAATTCAGAAGAAAACTGAAGAAGTTGGAAATTTAATAAGTCCACTTCCCTCCATAGCAAAGCGGGAGACAAAATGATGTCAAAATCAACCACCTACTTCTTGATCATTGTCACACAATTATGGACACAATTAAACATATTAGTTTAAGAAACAAACGCTCTTAAGCTTTTAATGATTTGCCACCCCTTTAATAAAGCTAGTTCAATGCATTTTTTAGGGTTCCGTACCCAAAGGGTAAAATGTGACCCTATTAATAAGACTCCGCTTTACATCCGTCTATCTGCCCGTCTGTATCTCATAAACTCTTCGTGCGCAAGTCCGACTTGCACTTGGCCGGTTTTTTATAGGTTACTTTGGAATATTTGCATAAAACAGATAACATATCACTACATAGTATAAAACAAAGTCGCTTTCTCTGTCCCTATGTCCCTATATCCCTATGTGTGCTTAAATCTTTAAAACTACGCAACGGATTTTGATGCGGGTTTCTTTAGTAGATAGAGTGATTCAAGAGGTTTTTATGTATAATAAATGCATAATATAGTATGGAAACACTGTTGATTTTCGAGGTTTCTAATGTGATGCAGCAAATAAACAATTTTTTTGCTTACGTTGCAAACGCTGGTTGCTACGAGATAGATCAAAATAATGTACTACAGTATTGTACACCTTAAAAAGTACTACAAAAAAGTCCGCGACGGTATATGTCTATCTCTTAGGGATAACCCACAACAACCATTTTTTACTCCTTTCTTTTTACGAGAAATAATGGCTTATTTACGAAGTGATTTTAAGCAATACAGAATGAATCCTTATACAATTAATTAAATTAAATACATTGTGCATTTAATATAGATCAAAATGGCGCTTTACAGTATTTAATAATTTAAATGAATATAGGTATTCGTAGATATTACAGATTTAAAATGCACGAATCGTGTCGTCCGCGTCGGCGTGGGCATCTGATAGTGCTTGTTTGCCGGGCGGCCAATGTGAACACGAGCACGCAACGTATACCGCGCCCGCAACCGCCGCCGCGCTCGCGCGTTCCAACGTGAACAAGCACATATCCACCCGTGCGAAGCCGGGACGGGTCGCTAGTAATTTATAAACACATGTGGATGTATATGCCTTCAGCCTTCAGTTTTAGATAAAAATATTTTTAGTTTAGATTAAACATTAAAATCACGAAGAAATAATACATAATTAAAAGTCGTTTTAAATATTTTTATATTATGAATCTAGGTTGTTGAGTGAAAAAATTAAAGCACCAACATGTAGACATTCTATCTCGGCCATATCTATTCTGAAGATATATTAAAAAGAAAGCCACCAGTGTTCCTATCCATAGTGCCATTTAACGAGTGTGGTATTAGCATACCCAGTGCCTTTTCAGGCTTATATACGAGATACGAGTCGAGCCATAAGCTCTATTTGCATTGAGAAGTCATTTAAACCTAGTCTAACAGAGACAGCTTAACAGTATATTGTAAATCTACTCACACATTGTAGGAGGTTAGAAAAAATCAGGTCGCACTTTAAAATAACAGCGTATCGCTTTACTTGCCAAGCCTAGATAGAGCTAGGCTAGACACTTTCAACGAAAAGTACCCGCGTGTGCCGTTACAAACTGAGTAAAGTCTCATAAAAATAAGTTTAACAACTTTGATAAAATTGCTGGTTTTCTTTCTAAAGTCTAAAAGTCTATATATTTTTGTTAGGACTATACCCTATGAGAATAACTTATTCAAAATGGTTTTAGGTGAGATGAGTTAACACTTTTTGTATTTCTAAGTAAATGTAGCTACAATTTTGGTATATATAAAAATCAACTTATAAAGCATGCTTAAGTTTTGCTGGCTTCATTCTGTTACGTGATTAGTTTTTTTTATATGTGCTTGGCAAAGTGACTCTACTCTGTCTGATGCAATTCATGATCACAATCCAAGAGTGGTGGTCATCATACTCATTGCAAATGCAGCATGGTGACTCACACCATGGGCGCCTAGTGATGTTTCTGCATCATTGGGCCTGAGGTCTCGCTCTCAACTACAAAACATGATAGCATGAATGCTGTCATTTTAGGTTGATCTTCTGAGCGAGGGTAGTACCGCCCCGGTCCAGTCGGCACGTTCGTACTGAAATTAGCGTGGCTCTACTACCTTTGAAGTATGTTTAAAAAGTATGCTTAGTAAATAATAAATAAATAAATATTTTCGGGTATCTAACACACAACGCCATCTAGTCCCAAGCTAAGCAGAGTTTGTGTTAGGGTACTAGACAACTGATACAAATACATATGTTTGTTTTTATTGTAAATACGTACATATTATACAGAGAAAACACCCAAACTCCGAAACAAACATTTTCAGATCTTACAAACATTTGGTCCGACCCGGGAATCGAACCCGAGACCTGAAGGTCAGCAGTCGTTTACGCTACCACTTGCGCAACCGAGGCAGCTAGAGGCTTAAGTTTTTCCGGTAGCTATTTCATTCTGTTACGTGATCAGAATTTTTGACTAAATTACTATATAGATTTCTGATGTCTTCCAGCCCTAAGAATATGTGCCACTGTTTTCTCGACCGACAAAACCCATTGTTTCCTTATTCCATACGCGGAAAATTGCTGAATGTAGCGTTAGAGGTCAAGGCGTTGAGGTACGACAAATAGCATTTTACCTCAATTATATTCGAGTTATCACGAACAAGTTTTTATGACAATTGCTTAGGTAAGTGCCTTTGGAACCACTCTAAGTATGTGATAATATGAATTATTTTTTTCCTTTTTACTAATAGGCAGGAACGACGTCATATGACCTGCCATGTAGACAATAATATAATAAAGTGGTTTGTATGTCGTGGTGGTTACGTAATATGCTTCTTTGTACAGTATTTTGTTGTTAAGATTATGCGAGTATGTTTCTAGCGAATACATGGCGTTAGATCAAGGATTGTTATCGTCATGGTTCTATTGCTTTCTGAAGTACATCATGAAAAGCCAGACTGACAAATCTTTGAAACCTATCTGCCAACTGTTTACAGACTTTTAATTTTTTATAGTTACAGGCTTTGCTAAGTCAAAAACGCACGAAAAAAGTGCTATTGCTTTTTTACTAGACCTGGTTCGATTCCTAGCCAGGAAAAATTATCTTACGTTCATCGATTTGTTTTGTGTTATGGTATAATTTATATTTACTACTAGCTGATCCGGAAAATGTTGTTTTGCCATAAAAAAAATTTTGGTCGATTCTCAGACCTACCCGATATGCACACCAAATTTCATAAAAATCGGTCCAGCCGTTTCAGAGGAGTATGGTAACTAACATTGTGACACGAGTCGAGTCAGAAGAATATTTATTCTCGGGTTTATTTCGCATCTTTTTAATTACAACTTTTAAAACGAAATTATCTCCTAACTCTCCAAAGAAACGCTTACTATAAAAGGAAATAGTAATTCATTTTTGATGCCAATATTATACTAAAAACTTTATCGGGTTTCAATGGAATTGTGTGATTCTATCTACATAGTAGGTAGTAGAGCCACGCTGATTTCAGCACGAACGGGCCGGCTCGACCGGGGCGGTACTACCCTCGCACAGGAAATCAACGTAAAATGACAGCGTTCGTGCTGTCGTGTTTCGTTGGTGAGTGCGAGACCGGAGGCCCAATTAGTCTAGTCAACAAGTTCCATACTTGTTGACTAGACTAAAAGATGCACAAGCATCACTAGGCCGCCATAGTGTGGGTCGCCATACTGCATTGTTGTATTCGCAATGAGTATGGTGGCCACCACTCGTGGATTCTGCTTATGCTTTCCATCAGGCAGAGTAGAGTCATTTTGGCAGGCCAAAGAAACATAAAGTTAAAGAAACATTCTAAAAATATATTTCGTTTGTGTGTAAATTTCAATATTATTTTTCCATTGATTCCTAATGGTTCTGTGAAGACCTCTGAAGCCTACGCAGTGGAGTCTAGACGTCTAGTCAATAGGTCCTTTACATGAAAGTTTTGCAAACAATACTATTATTTTTCATTCACTCGAGTCGTCTCTAGAGGCTGGAGATGGATTTGTGGTTCTCGGATAAATAAATAAACTTTTTCTCTTTGTTTATTTCTATTCTAGTTCCGTTACTTTTGTTTTTTTATGTGTAGCCTTATTGTATATTTCTGGGCAGACAATAATTTATGGAGTTATTCGAACTCACAAGATCAGTAATTGATTTAAAAAAAATAGTTTAAAAAAAAATATATATAAGTAAAAGAAGAACGATGAAATCAATAAAGTCCTTTTACAGAAAGTATTTTTTTTTTGCGTAAGAGTTCTTTAAGTATTTGCAACGAGAGATAAATTGTAAAATTTATTATTTCTTTGGTTATACCTCTTCTGTGACTGCTTTATTATCAACTAGCTGTTGCCCGCGGCTCCACCCGCGTGTATGTCGGTTATCGCGGCAAATAGTAGCCTATGTGTTATTCTGATGTATATGCTATATTACTGTAAAGTTTCATCCAAATCCTTTCAGTAGTTTTTGCGTGAAGAAGTAACAAACATACACACAAACTTTCGCCTTTATATATTAGTGTGATTAGGTTTTTGTTTGTTAAGGGTTAATTCAACTTAAATAAATACTAATTTATTATAATATAATAATTTTACATTTAAATTTTGTGTAAAAAATACTTAGTTATCAGTGGTTTTTTTAAAAGCCATTAACTAATAACAAGCTTAACAACGAAACTATTCATTTTTAACCCCCAACCAAAAAGAGGGGTGTTATAAGTTTCACGTGTCTGTCTGTCTGTGGCACCGTAGCTCCCGAACGGATGAAGCGATTTCAATTTAGTTTTTTTTGTATGAAAGGTGAGTTACGTGTTCTTAGACATGTTTCATGAAAATCGGTTGAGATGTTTTAAAGTTATGGGGGTGAAAGTGGGGAAGAGTAACCGAATGTCTGCAAAAATATCATCGAATGGGGTCTCAAATGAAAGCGCATAACGTGTTTTTTACTTTTTAAAGGGAACTCAGGTTAGTCGGGGTTTTTTTTTAATTTTGAGAATTTATAGTTATTAAGATTCATTAATGGGCTAACTGCAACACTTTCGTTCTGTCGAAATTATGTACCAATCATCCAACTGACCTCTTTTCTTTGCTCTTGAGTATACGTATTAGATATATTTTTCTTGTTATTATTATTTCTTGTACGTGGCAATGTATACATAAAACTCTGGTCAGACTGTAACCGAACTGTATGACAAAGTTGGTACGGGTGATAAATTGGGACCGGACATTTAATGAAAAAACTTTTCGTGTGGTTTTGATTAGTGTGGGATAAAGTTTTGATGGACCTAACAAAGTTGATGGAAACGTAAGTAAAAAGTTATTGCATTAAACTATTTAGATAACTCTGCAGGCGAACTATCTATCACTTTGTCCTATTTTCCTGTTATTAAGATTATAATATAATCTGGAAATAGATTCGCTTGTGACGGAACACTGGGTCGTTTTGGTCGTTTCGGATCTGACACACTTGAAACAAGACTAAAAACAGATTTATCATCAAAAGTCTTTAACAGGCCACTGCTTTACATAGGACCCTCCTTAGACAAGAAGTTTTCGCTTACTATAACCTCAGATCAAACAAAAAAAAGGTAGTTAAGGCACCGCCTTATCGTACAAGTATCGACAACACATACGATACTGAAGAAAAGAAGCGTAGTTTATAGCATAGTTAGTGCGTATCGCGTGTGTTTACTTGGAACTACGCGCCTTTTTTCTGCTTCAACAAGAACAAGGCTGTGCGTTATCTACCTTTTTTATTTGATCTAAGACTATAACATGTTGGCTAGACGATTTGGTAAGGAATTTGGTTCAAGTTTTCTTTTGAAGTGATGTTGTACTGCGTAGTTAGCTCCCTCAGTCGCCTCTTACGACACCCGTGTGATGAATAACACTCTATATTCTTAATCCATCACCATATGGAGAACAAAATATTGAATAACTAGCTGACCCGGCGAACTTCGTACCGCCATATTTACATATCTGTCTCAGCTTCCCACAGGCAGTGTACAGTCGCGAACAAAAAAAGACTTTTCCCGTTATGTTTAATTTTTTTCTTTCTAAAAAAAAAACAATGAATGAAATCGGACTATGTGTTATTGAATTACAACTAAGTACATATTTTGACTTTCAGCCCCTCTCTCTAGGAAACCGTGCTGAATTTCGGAATAAAAAGTATCCTATGTCCTACCTCGTAGTATGAACTCATATCATGGCAAGTTTCATTTGAATCCATTCAGTAGTTTCGGCGTGATGCCCGGCCAAGATACAGACAGACAGAGAGACAAAAATGAAAAAAAAATAGTTTTGGCTTCAATATCGATTATAAAGAGCCCTCCAAAAAAAATACAAAATATCTTTAATGTACAGAAGATTTGAATACTAACGGTACGACTTTTGAAGTAAAATGTACAACGTAATCGGTCTACGTTTAGAGATGCTATTAGTGATATTGGCGATATCGATTACGAATAAACATGTAAATGCGGTAGTGGTTTAGTATATACGTGACATGAATATGTGCTCTTGTAGAATTGTATATTGTCTTTTTTGTTTTATTAACTAAACACAGCTTTTACTGAAGAAAATGTAGGCATTATTTTTATAGGGTGCTTGAATTGTTAAAAAGCAGGTACTTTGCTTTGATTTATTTTTAGAAGCTCTCTTTGATACGAGGTGCCGCCGCCGTAAAGAAATTTAGGTTTTCTTATTTTCAGGTTTGTTGAAGGTGTAAATAAGTGTGAGAGAGTGTAGATCATAATGGAATTATATTTATATTATATTATATTTATTTATTATCTTATAAATAAAATTCTAGTGTCACAATGTTAGTTACCATACTCCTCTGAAACGGCTCGACCGATTTTGATTAAAATTTGGTGTGCATATCGGGTAGGTCTGAGAATCGACCAACATCTATTTTTTATACCTCAATTTTTTTTTTGGCAAAACAACGTTTGCGGGATCAGCTAGTCTAGATATATGAACATGAATCCCCGAAATGTATGTACGCGCATAACTTCCGATAGGCTGCAACAAATAAAAAAAAAAAAAAGTGTTCGTTATTGTTAGGACAAGGTTTGTGTACAAGAAAAATTAAAAGATAACGGGAAAAGTCAATTTTTTTGTCCGCGATTGTACACTGCTTGTGGGAAGCTGAGACAGATAATATGTAACTATGGAGGTAAGAATTTCGCCGGGTCAGCTAGTTATAGTTATAAAATCGAGAATTTATTTTGAATGGTCTATCTAATGTTTCGATTGGATTGTAAAAGGCCAGGTCAACCTGGTCGGTATAGAATTTTTAACTGCACGGATATCGTAGTGGTTTAAAAGATCGCCATGCTGCTCTCAACTGCGCTGAGTGTGGGGTTCAAACCCCACTTGGGACAATACTTTGTGTGATTGACAAATTGTTGTTCTGAGTCTGGGTGTTCTTTGTGTCCGTTTCATGTATGTTTGTGCGGGAATGCGGGATTTGTCTTTCATATCGTGAAAGACGAAATTTCAAGTTATATAAAGTCTTATTGTTTTTACTTATGTGTAGTATGGCCTGATGGAAGTTTGTGCATATAATTAATATTAAGTACAATAGAATGGAAATGGTACATAATACGAAATTGCATTAGTCGATCGTTTTATGTGTTAGCCGGTGAAGGTGTTTGACGGTGTAGATTAATTGCTACGGTTGATGCAAGTCGTAATGTTGGGAAGATCAAAGGATAGTATAGTTTTATCTTAACATCATTTCCCATAACTACGTGCTGTAGTTTACGATGCTATAATTAGCACAATCTCAGGTTTAGCTGTTAGATAACTCACCATTAGACCGACAGACTCATGATGATTATCAAAAGACAAATATATTAATGTTTTTTTTTATGGAATAGGCCGGTAAACGAGCATACGTATCGCCTGATGGTAAGCGATTACCGCCGCCCATGGACACCTGCAACACCAGAAGCGTTACAATTGCGTTGCCGGTATTTGGGGAGATGGGGGGGGGAGGTAGGGGGAGGGGGGTTGAGGTGTGGGCCTCCGGTATCCTCACTCACTCGACGAAACAGCACAAGCACTATTTCACACCAGTGTAAACTTTCGGGTGATACGGTTTTAACAGTTTTTAAACGTTGCATTGCGGAAGGAGTATTTCCTAGTGTTTGGCGGTGCGGTAATATTCGAATAATACCAAAAAGCGGCGATAAGCCGCCGGACGATCCTAAATCCTATCGACCCATAACACTGTTACCATCGCTGGGAAAGCTTTTAGAGCGTCTTGTAGTACCACGACTTCTACCGGGTGGAGTTAAATTTCATGATAGACAATTCGGCTTTACGTTGGGAAAATCGACAACTGATGCGGTTATATCTGTAAGGAAAACTGTACCCGAGTCAAGTTTTCAATACGTTTTAGGCATCTTCTTAGATATATCTGGCGCCTTTGACAATGCGTGGTGGCCCATGCTATTGCTAAAATTAAAATTAAGAGGTTGCTTTAAAAATATTTATTCCCTTATCTCCTCGTACTTCTTACAAGGTACTACTAAATTGAGACTTGGGCATCATTCTGTGTCGAAGGCGCTTACGATGGGGTGTCCTCAAGGGTCAGTGCTAGGACCATACTTGTGGAACATAGGCTTCGACGATTTTCTGGCAATGCCTGTGCCGTCCGGATGTACCCTGAATGCGTACGCGGACGACGGTTTGTTACTGATAGAGTCGGATACTAGAACGGGGCTTGAGAGGCTGGCCAGTGAATGTTTGGACTTAATATCTCGGTGGGGTGGGCGTAATCGGTTGACGTTTGCACCAAACAAAACCTTCCAGCTACTTCTGAAAGGTAACCTCAAATCACCGCCTTGTATTAAATTTGAAAATATTACTATTAAAAATAAAACCTCGGTTTGTTATTTAGGATTGGTTTTAGAAAGAAATTTTTCATTTATTGAACATATTAGAACAGTTAATGAAAAGTCTAAAAAGAGTTTCTTTGCACTGACGAGGATATCAACTGCGACATGGGGTCTGTCATATAATACACTAAAGATCATATATGGAGCTACTTATTTGGGTTCTATTTGCTATGGTGCTCCTGTATGGGCAGATAGGGCGACTGTAGGTGCTGTCCGTCACAAACTGTTACAAGGCCAACGACCTGCATTGATTTTCTTGTGCAAGGCATACAGGACGGTTAGCACTGAGGCTTTACCGGTGTTGGCAGGTGTTCTTCCGGTCGATCTCGAGGTGCAAAGACGTGCAGCCATGTACTATTCCACACTACAAAACATGGAATGCGATTTTTTGGGCATACGAGACCGCGGTAAAATCATAAGATTGTTTCAACAAAAAACCAATGTCTATAACGACCTCTTGGATGAATGGCAGAAACGATGGGACGAATCATCTAAGGGGCGCCACCTTTACCAGTTCTTTCCATCTGTTCGCGAAAGGTTGTCAAGGACATGGCTCGAGGTAGATCACTGTGTCGCTCAATTTCTTACAGGCCACGGTAACTTTAAGAGCAAACTATACTCATTTAAATTAGTCGATTCACCATTGTGTCAATGCTCAACACCTGATTCTAGCTGTGAACAGTCGGCTCATCATATCCTCTGGGAATGTAGTCTTTGGCACAATGAACGTAACATGATGCTAAATAGCTTACAAATGACGTCTGGGGTAGTATATTATGGGGATCTTGTGTCAACTGCGGTGAATTTCCGTGCGTTTAAGCGATTCTGCCATACATACTATAGAAATCAAATATAGCTCACTTAGGACCCATAATATTTTTATCCGTGGTGCTTCCCGGTTTGAAAAAGGCGTCTGCCTATTTTGACTCCATTTTGTCTCCCGCTTTGCTAAGGAGGGAAGTGGACTTATTATATTTCCAACTCCTCCAGTTTTCTTCTGATTAATTTCGTTGCGGGTTCCAAGACAGTTAAATTTTTCCTGGGACTTCCCGAGTGTCATAACTCGGTGTTTTCGTGGGTCACCGCTGTTGATCCTGGTGTACAGGAGTTACAGTGGTGGGCGTGTGGGCGGGATTAGTCCCATATTTCACACCAGTTTTCTGTGAGGCCGTGGTATCACTCCGGTCGAGCCGGCCCATTCATGCCGAAGCGTGTCTCTCCCACGATCAAATAAAGTATGTAAATAATAAACAAATTCTGTAATGATCTGGTTATATTCCCCACGGTTTCAGCAAAGCTATTTGCATTAAGCCGAGATAAAAGGCCCTTTGTGTTTCCTCCCCTAATTAATTCTACTGTGATGTAATTTAGAATAATTTATTATTCATTATTTTTTGACGACGTCACGGTGGTACTAGATACACAATGATAAATTATTTTCTTGTATTGCATCTGTGGTGAAACAAAGAGAGATAGCGTCAGTTTTAAGATTAAACCACTTTAAATATTTTATACCTGTTCACATATATTCTAGTCTAAACTTATGCTAACTTGAGTGAATAGAGTATGAACGAGATCATACATGATTTGATGACACCACACTTTACAAAAATATATAAAATAACACACATTTATTATGGGTGTGCAATATCGTTCGCTAAACTAAACACATCGTAGTAGTTCATAATCACTTATAAGGCAAACTTGTAACAATATTTTTAGTACAAATAAATCGGGTTTTACGTTAAGTGTACTCCTGTTTTATCTGAACACTATCTACAACATAGAAAGCCTCCACTGCTCCAATAGCTATCTGTTGTCACTGTACAATATGGTCCTTCGAACCGGATCCACAATGTACAATGACATCAGTTATCTGATGACACTGTACAGAATTTGTTTTTATTTTAGTTAGACTTCCTTAAGAGCAGTTTTCTTCTGAAAGTTGAAATCATTGTTCGTGTATCGTAATATAACAAAGTCAAATTTCAGTTGTATAGAAATAAATATATATATATGTAAGTCAATGCTACTGTTAAAGCAAAGTCTAGCCAGAGCTATCGCATGTTCTATCGGAGTTAACTTTTGGGCTTGTTGCCCTTGGGTTCGACGCTTCCACGCAACGAAACGAATTGAAATGGTACAAAGTCAACATAATACTATCTTTACAAGATTTAATCATAAATATTCCATGACCCAAAACAACACTTCGCTAGAGTCAAAGCATCCGATTTCATTCCTGACTAGCTGAACGCCCTAAGAAGTATTAATTACTTATTCCAGTTCCAGTAATCACTCAGAATAAACTGTACTGGAATAATCAAAATTCAAAATATTCCATAGCACGAACTACACGATGGATTATTTTACTCAACAACTTTTGAACCGCAAGCTTCCATTACATCTCAATCAAGCACATAATAAAGTATGTAATGAATCTCTCCGCAGGCGACAATGCCGACAACTTGGCACGGAACCGGCGACATATCATGAATATTTATACCTACCCTCGCACTTAACACCATTTACACGAGCCGTAGTTACTCACCAACAATTTTCAAAATAATCATGTCAACATGAGTTTTGACCTGGCTTTTTAAATATATACTACTAGCTTTTGCATGCAGAGTTACTTTCGAACTTATAGGTAATATCTATTAGTATAAGCAAATCTAACTAGTAGATGTTTTCAATGATGTAGCCATGTTTTGGCACAAATAGGCTGGCTCGACTAGAGTGATATTGCGCTAAGCAATTCTTTTCTGGTTTTCACCGAGTGAGTGAGGTAACTAAAAGGGCGCCAACTCATTTGTAACGGCTTATGCCCAATGGCCACCACTAAAACTGCCACTATGGATGGTCGTGGTTTATTTTTACATTTGTTCCCAACCGCCTCTGGTTGTGATGGTTGTTTTTTTTACTATCCCAACGACCACCGGTAGTGACACATTTTAGTGGTGGAAGTTGGACATAGGGCTTATGCCCAACTTCCACCACAAAAACTGCCTTGTGTCTCTTGCGCTGCAGGTGTACACAGTACTTCTACAACAACAATCACGGGTAACACCACGGGACGAAGCTAGTCTAAAATAAAAGTAGCCTTCTTTACTCCTTATATAATTAGCTATCTGCCAGTGAAAACCAAAATCGGGCCAGCCGTTCCAGCGATTTGACGGAACAAACAGACCGATACACAAAAAAATTAAAAATGGTGTTTGTGATGTATATGCATTTAGTTAAAAGCTAATAATTTTAATTACTAACAGACAGTTCAATTTTATTTATTTTTCTAGATATGTATTTGTAGAATCTGAAAGTATAATAGGTAGGTACCTATTCGTCTTATGAAGTTTGTAATCCTTAATTTAAAACAGACTTTGAAATACAGACACTATTCTATCGATCTAATTCATGTTACTTGAGGATTATAAAATATTATATTCGCATAGTATATTTGGCCCATAACCCACGAAGCGAATGGATAAGTACTCGAGTAACGTGGCTCCCTTTTTTTTTTTTTTAATGGAATAGGCCGGCAAACGAGCAGACGTATCGCCTGATGGTAAGCGATTACCGCCGCCCATGGACACCCGCAACACTAGAGGCGTCACAAGTGCGTTACCGGCCTTTGGGGGATGGGGGGGGGGGAGATAGGGGGGAGGGGATGGTGTATGGGCCTCCGGTATCCTCACTCACTCGGTGAAACACAGCGCAAGCACTATTTCACACCGGTTTTCTGTGAGGCCGTGGTATCACTCCGGTCGAGCCGGCCCATTCATGCCGAAGCGTGGCTCTCCCATAAAATGCATATTTTAGTTTCAGCTGCAAAATGCATTTTACTTTTAAACTGGTAAATAAAACATCGCCAATGTTTATTAATTTTTCAATAGAATTAAATATATATACGAGAGTAGAAGGCAATATTTCATTTCGTAGTAGGCAGCAGTTTTTTTGATAATCCGTTTAAGAACTATTTTCGATGAAAGACTGAAATAGTCATTTCATTTCGCAAATTCGAAGTATATAATTCAGAATATGCAAGAAAAAAATATTTTCCTTACCGACGTGCTTGCGTGGTGGATCTCATTTATTCGGAATGTGGCTAATTCCTTCCCCTTTTAATCCGACTAACTCACACGCGATATTGCGCGCAAAAGCTGAACAGGCGTCGATCTTATGACAGCTATATTTTAATATAACGAGGTATTCCATACATTCCTTGGATATTTGTCATTGTTCTCTAGTGATATTATACTCGTAAATAAGTTACAAATATAAATGTACTAGGTTTAGCCCGCGGTTTTGCCCACGTGTATGTCGATATTATACAAAGTTAGTGCCTACAGTTGAAATACTTGGATTTACATGGGGCATAGGGCGAGCCGCCTCTGACTGACAGTCAAACTAGGTATAAACCTGTGTGATGACGATGAGTCGTTAGTGATTTGTCGCCCTGACCACTAGCGAGAAACCACTGGGTACAAACTCTTAATACTAAATAACAAAACAAGAAAGGGAGCTTGCAACGTGGGTATGTATTATGTAGTATTGTATTTATTTCATAAGTTACCAGAGTTCACACTACTGTGTTTTCTTTTCTGCACATTTGAAAGCCTGTAAAAGAGTGTTATTGTACAAGCTTTTATGTGAAATAAATATTTATAAATACTATAATACTCACACCACCCAATGACAGAACCACATCAGTTTCTTAGATGTATGGCACTAGATAATTGTATAATGCATTAAAGTGTGTTGTAAATGAAGCAAAATGACAGAGCGCGCTGTTGAAATTACAAAATATTGTTGAAGTTATGCACTAAATGTGTTTTGAAGCATTTAAAGCCGGATATACGGACTGTTCTAGAGTTCATTGTCTAATAAAACGCGTACTCAACGAGAGACTAGGTATAAAATATTAGTTGGGTAATAAGTCTTTGTAATTATTTGTTTGTTAATAAAAGGTAGTAGAGCCACGCTGATTTCAGCACGAACGAGCCAACTTGACAGGGGCAATAGTTTGTGTAGTCTAGTAGTGTAGTCCTCTCACAGAGAACTAATCTGAAATGACTGCAGAATCACGATGTCAGCATTCGTGCTATCGTGTTTCAATGGCGAGTGTAAGACCGGAGGCCCAATGACGCAGAAGCATTTCAATAGGCCGCCATATTGTGGGTCACCATGCTGCATTGTTGCATTGTCTACTTTCGCAATGAGTATGATAGCCACTAGTCTTGGATTCTGCTCACGCTTTCCATCAGACAGAGTAGAGTCACTTGGGCAGACTCATATATTTAAAAAATAACTCTCTAATGGCAAAGGAATATCATATCATCAGCCTGTTTCAGTCCACTGCTGGACATATACATCTCACAAGGCACACAATAGAACCCGGTCTGCTGCTTTTTGCATAAAGTCGGTGTCGGCCCTCTTACGCAGTCATTCCGCCATCCATTCCGCCATCTGGTCAGAGGGCACCCTTCACTATATTGGAATACTTGAGTGTTAAATTACATAATGGAACACTTGAGCTACAGAAAAATTTATCACTTGCATATACATACCTGCCTGCATTCAAAATATGTAATCCCACCAAAAACATTTTCATGTAAAATGTTGCCAAGACGACTGCATATGGCTTTCCCTGTGAAAAAGATATCAGATCTCACGTAGAGCCAAGGTTCCGAATCTACAAACCCTAACTCTACCAACCCTAACTTCACAAACTCTACATCTCAGTAAAAATGTATGGCTTCGCCGTTTCGCTACCATACCATCACGAAGGGGAAACAAACGCCTTTTATGTTTGCAAATATCTAGTTTCTAAAGTAATGTGTTATACGAATATTTAGTTTCCGAAGTAACGAAACAGCCAAGCCATACATTTTTACTGAGATGTAGAGCTTATGAAGTTGGGGTTGGTAGAGTTAGGGCGTGTAGATTCGGAACCTTGGCTCTACATGAGATCTGATATCTTTTTCACAGGGTAAGCCATATGCAGTCGTCTTGGCAACATTTTACCTGAAAACCTGTTTTTGGTCGGATTTCATTTCTTTTTGTAAGTTGCTTGAGGCAGTTTTTTTTTTCTTTTTTTGGGCTGTATTTCTTGTACATCTTCTTTCTTATTTCGAAAAAGTCCGTGTACCAAAAATAAAACCTCTAGCATAAGCATTTGTGAAAGTCTCATACAAACTTCCACCCCCCAAATTTGGGGGTTGGGGGCCAAAAGTAATAGGTTTATGAATTTTTCTGTTGTTTGTATACTAAACTTAGTTTACATACCAAATTTCAGCGAAATCGGTGTTTTTTAGGTATCAATAAAATCTAAAGTATCAGAGCTATGCAATTGAAACGTTGTATGTTTAATTAGTCTATTGGTATCATTATATCTAGAGAATTTGAACGATGTGGTATATTGGGAACCAAAGTTATGAGGGTTCAAAAAAACGACGAAAGACTTCGAGGAAAGGTAGGTAGTGCCCTTGCGCTTCGCTTGGCTCGTCTTGGCGGGGGCACGACCGTGCCCCCAGATAATAATTCTGTTGACTTAAATGTATTCTTTGGCCTTCTTTTAAAGCTATGGCTCCTTAGACCGAGTGCTCTCATTTGTAGCATTACCTTATTTTTTAACCGACTTCAAAAAAGGAGGAGGTACTCAATTCGACCCTAAAAATGTTTTTTTTTATGTGTGTTCGCGGATAACTTCGTCGTTTATGAACCGATTTTGATGATTCTTTTGTTAATGGAAAGGAGATATCCCAACGGTGGTACCATGACAAGGACATTAAGATCTGATGATGGCATCCAAGAGATATCGAGTCGAACTTTGAAGTCGGATTTTGTTTTTGTTAAAATTTTACTTGTTACTATAACGATTTCATTGCAGAAATGTAAGCTTAGGACTTACTACGTGATTTTCAACTAAGTATGAATATCATCGAACTAAGTTAAATGCATCTTCATATTACTTTTACAAACCAGAATCTAAGTGTACAAAACAACAACATAAAATATTTTACCTCGAAACATATATTTAAAACATTGCATTTCTTTACTTTCCCTCTAGTGTATTTCCATCTCTTTATGAATATGTAACTAAAAAGGATTCATCTTGTTATAATACCCGTATGCTAACAACTTCGTCTTAGATTTCTGCTACGTGCTGCAGTGGTTGCTCTGAAAAGGAATTACATTTAAATTCATGTTATGCGAGAGACGACCTGCTGCTCCGGCAGTCTTAAAGTTAGCACCTACCTTTTATTCAACTTATTCAGTTTAATATAATAGCATTCACAAATAAGGATCATGTATGAATAGAATTGAATTGTAATAGAATTGTGTAAATGAATTGATCCTTCACACCTCACACACCGCATACACTCAACACTCAACATCGCACACTATTCACACAACACAATTACTACAAACAGAATAACCTTTTATCCTTACTTCAAATTGTATCAAACTTTGTTTAAACCAGTATTATTAGTTTATGTCCATTATTGTCCATATACCTTAAGTCCAATTCGTAAATCGTACCATAGCTAGCCGCGATACAGGCTGAGCCTAGTGCGGCTAACACCGACACAAAATTATGTTTAAACTGGATTGCTAATAAATTATTATTATTAATTAAGGTTAATAATAAGAAAATAAAATCTAAATAAGATGGCTAAAAGGTGATGGATGCCAGAAGCTGAGGATCGAACCAAGACTTTAGTTGAATATAGGTGATGAAGAATAGTAAACATTATGGCAAGGACAGCTATTTTCTATTATAAAACGCACAGCAACATGAACGGTAAAAAGTTCAAATGAATGAATTCGTTACAGGAACTAGAAGACTGGGAGTGTTCTTGTTCCCGTAATTAAATTATTAGAATATTTATTGATTCAGAACGAATCTTATTGATAGACTATAAATGATCAGCGTACGTTTATTAGAAACTGTACCTATGGCAAAGATTTATTCGAATTAAGAATTGTGTTTGAAAATAAATTTGAATATCTTACATAGTATAAAATGAAGTCGCGTGCGCTGTCTGTTCGCTTAGATCTTTTAAACTACTCAACGGATTTTAATGAAATTTTCGGTAATAGATACAGTGTTTAAAGAGGAAGGTTTATATGTATAGTAACTAATACATGCATATTATAGTAGAGGAAATCCGAGAATTTCAAGGACTTCTGTGCGAAGCCGGGCAGAGTCTCTAATTTAAGTATAAATAGAGAAGTCGGTAAGTTAAGTGGTTTCATATTCTATCTATGAATACTCCGAATCGGAATAGAATAGGTACAATATCGATCCAGATATTATCGGAAACGAGAATAATCTTCTAAGTTTATCCTGTAATTGTATATACGTCTTTTTAGTAAACAGTTTCGAGAAACATTGATTGAATGTTAATAATATTATTAACAGTTTATACTAGATTGTCACAGTACTATATATATATATATACTATACAGAGATAATGTACTAGATAGATTAGGCATATATTGTACACTGTATTGTTGCTTTACAGTTACAGTATTATCTGCGGTGCCACATTAACGAAGATTTATAGTAACTGAGACACTGATCATTAGTGTTATTAATAACTGTCTATACCGGCTCCAAGTGTTCACATTTTGGTAAATATGATTTCTATAGTAATAACTAGGTAACCCGGAAAAGGTTGATTTTGAAAAAAAAAATAGATAGATGTTGGTCGATTCTCAGACCTACCCAATATGCACACAAAATTTCATAAAAATCGGTCCAGCTGTTTCGGAGGAATTTGGTAACAAACACAATTCACACAAGAGAATTTTATATATTAGATATTCGCATATAAATTGACAACTAATAAACCTCATGCATACTCACACATACATACATACACACAAGCACGCACTTCCACTTAAGGCCCGTATTCAGGCCTAGGTACTAAGGCCTTTAGGGTTACGAGATAGAAACTTATCAAATCCGGGACAATTCTGGTTTATCACTGAATTTTACCATTTAAAAAAAAGAAAAAAACTATAGGCGTCTGCAGTTCGTACTTGATCCTAAATTCATTGACATTTGGTTTCGCTCTTAAGTCCGTAAACTAATGAGTTGGCTAAATGCTATTTCGGAAAAGGCATTGCTTGTTAGAATTGAAAGAACAAAACAAACTACTTTCTTAGAAATTAATAAAATTTGTGGACGGGATATTTCGGAAGCGCCTTACATACAGTTTTCAGACATGCGAAGTATATATTCAATATCGTGGGAAATTCGGGCAGCATTTTCCCCTCACTCACAGGCAGGCCAGCCGTGTCATTAGTTGTTAGTTTATATTGTTGCAATTTACAAAGTTTATAGGTTTTCGGAATCCGGGACAATAAAGGTCTAATTACTGGATACGGGACAAGACACAAAATTCCGGGACTATCCCGGATTTCCCGGCCATCTGGCAACCCTACTTCCACTACGTTTAAACTTTTATGATTTCTTATTTTGTTTTTTCCTAAAATAAGAAACAAAATTTATAAGTATAACATTGCTAATATTAATTACGAACAGATTACTGCCATTAATGGGATGGTGCTTTCTACTACGGGCATCTTTTCAACTACATATCTGAAACACTAGCTTCTCTCACACAGATAATTTTAAGCGTGAGTATTGTAATTGAGTGAAGAAAATAAACAAATAAATATCATTAACCACTATCCTTTATCACTAATACTGTTTCATACTTAATGAATAAAAATATTTCTTAATTATGCCTTCACTTACTCGACTGTCTGAAGTTAGACCTTGGAGGTCGTAGCGATTAATTTCGCCGACGAGAAACATGAGCGTAAATTACATGTCGTTTATTTTCCTGGTAAATAATATGGTGGACATGGGCGTGGTTGTGAAGGGAGCTCCATGGTTGTAGTTTTAGCAACCAGGGAGTGACGTCATTGGGGGTGTGCTTTATTAACTCGTTACCGGTAACTTATGGAAGTAATGCTAATAGCAAGTTTCTAAGTTTCTTATCTATTCAAATAAATAAAATTGAAGTGTCTATTTATAATATTAAATGTACAAACAGCTTTTCACTAAATGTATATAAATATTTTCGGATATCGGACATCTAACACACAACGCCATCCAGTCCCAAGCTAAGCAGAGCTTGTGTTAAAGGTACTAGACTAAATATAAATACATAATATATACTTTTTTTTGTAAAAACATACATATTATACATAGAAAACACCCAAACTCCGAAAAAACATTTTTTTTTTTTTATGGGACTAATCCCGCCCACACGCCCACCACTGTAACTCCTGTACACCAGGATCAACAGCGGTGACCCACGAAAACACCGAGTTATGACACTCGGGAAGTCCCAGGAAAAATTTAACTGTCTTGGAACCCGCAACGAAATTAATCAGAAGAAAACTGGAGGAGTTGGAAATATGGAGTCCACTTCCCTCCTTAGCAAAGCGGGAGACAAAATGGAGTCAAAATAGGCAGACGCCTTTTTCAAACCGGGAAGCACCACGGATAAAAATATTATGGGTCCTAAGTGAGCTATATTTGATTTCTATAGTATGTATGGCAGAATCGCTTAAACGCACGGAAATTCACCGCAGTTGACACAAGATCCCCATAATATACTACCCCAGACGTCATTTGTAAGCTATTTAGCATCATGTTACGTTCAGTGTACCAAAGACTACATTCCCAGAGGATATGATGAGCCGACTGTTCACAGCTAGAATCAGGTGTTGAGCATTGACACAATGGTGAATCGACTAATTTAAATGAGTATAGTTTACTCTTAAAGTTACCGTGGCCTGTAAGAAATTGAGCGACACAGTGATCTACCTCGAGCCATGTCCTTGACAACCTTTCGCGAACAGATGGAAAGAACTGGTAAAGGTGGCGCCCCTTAGATGATTCGTCCCATCGTTTCTGCCATTCATCCAAGAGGTCGTTATAGACATTGGTTTTTTGTTGAAACAATCTTATGATTTTACCGCGGTCTCGTATGCCCAAAAAATCGCATTCCATGTTTTGTAGTGTGGAATAGTACATGGCTGCACGTCTTTGCACCTCGAGATCGACCGGAAGAACACCTGCCAACACCGGTAAAGCCTCAGTGCTAACCGTCCTATATGCCTTGCACAAGAAAATCAATGCAGGTCGTTGGCCTTGTAACAGTTTGCGACGGACAGCACCTACAGTCGCCCTATCTGCCCATACAGGAGCACCATAGCAAATAGAACCCAAATAAGTAGCTCCATATATGGTCTTTAGTGTATTATATGACAGACCCCATGTCGCAGTTGATATCCTCGTCAGTGCAAAGAAACTCTTTTTAGACTTTTCATTAACTGTTCTAATATGTTCAATAAATGAAAAATTTCTTTCTAAAACCAATCCTTAATAACAAACCGAGGTTTTATTTTTAATAGTAATATTTTCAAATTTAATACAAGGCGGTGATTTGAGGTCGAAAAAACATTTGCAGATCATACAAACATTTGGTCCGACCCGGGAATCGAACCCGAGACATCAAGCACAACAGTCGCATACATTCCCACTGCGCCACCGAGGCAGTCAGCAAAAGTGTACATCGATTTAAGCTGTATGTTAGCTGTCGGTTGGTACTAATGATATTTTAAAACCATAGATATGTTACGTACGTAAATAAAAATCTGTGCCGTGCCGGCCGCGGCCGTGTTGTCAAACTGTGCTGTTAAACTGCATGCATTGACAAATTTCACTGATGAATAGTACGAAATATACGAAGCAGCACGTAAGAGAAAAAGATAGCTATATTTCATTATCACATCACAAATGTATTCTTTAATTTCACTACGTACTGTAATTGCGAGATAAGTCAATTGGATGGTGTTCGAGTCTTCACTTTTCGAGCGCTGATAACATATCTGCTTTTTCTAAATAATATCACTGGTTGGTACAGTTTTATTATGTCTCTTATATTTTGCTAGCTACGATGTCGTAAACCACTATTACTGATTTTATCTTATCCTTAAAACAATCAGTGCGTGTTAATATACATCGATTTCAAACCTCAGCTAAGAAATAATTATATATTTTAATAAAAATTGCATAAAAAGAGTAGAGTCGTTAATACAATTTAATTATTATGTTAGGGTAAATTTATATGGGGGAAAACTTTTGTCACGCAATGTAAAATAGGTCACCGGGATTTGGAATAAAGTAGGATTTGGTTCGGCATACTTGTTTTCTTAATCAGTTTCAAAGTTTTGAACATTCTATTTTTCCTTTTACCAGAGCTGACATACGAAACTGAAATGTAGTCGACGTGACGAACAGGTCTTCAACAGTGGTCCTAGGTGATCAAATAAAGTAAACATAAATCTTTAGAACTGGATTAAATCTTAGCTTAGTTTACCTGTTATCAATTATTCTTAACTGATTCATAGCAATTATTAGATATTAATAATGATTTGAAATTCAATATGTTTTATCCCTCTTGAGGTTTACGCACACGCAAATTATTCCAAAATGTTTATAAAGGTCGAAACGATGTATATTATTAAAGAAATAATTTGACATGACGTGTCAGAAGTGGTAATAACAGGGCATCGACTTGTGACTTAGGTCTAGGGCACGATGTATGACGTCATCGATACCGCCCGCCCGTGGCACACACGCGACTCAATATCGTTTCATTGAATGTTCGCGTATCGTATACAAATAGTTTTGTAAAGTTTTCTGTGACAAGAAATTAGGTTGGTATGTAAGAAAAATGTTATAGAGTTTATCACTTTGGTGGCACAGTGGTAACGAATGCTACTGCTTTGCTTGATGACCGAAATACACACATCAAAAGTGTCTAGGGATCAAGCATTTTTATGCGGATTTCTTGAGATTGAGATGTGGCTTTGGCCCTGGCCTGCTCAGTCACCAGACTTGAACCCGATTGAGCATGCATGGGATATGCTACAGAGAAGAGCTCTGCCGAATATGGAGGGTATCCAGTCGCAAGAAGACCTTTTTTTGTTGTTGCAACGAACATGGGCGGCCATTCCACAGCGTGATTTGGATGAACTCATTTTGAGTATGCCAAACCGATGTTCTTGTGTTAGTGTTCGCGGTAGAAACACGGATTATTAATTGTTTAAGTTACCTAATAAAATTTTAAAGAAAACTGTTATTTCAGTCTTTTTTTCGAAATTTAATGTTAGTGGTTCAAATGTCAAAAATCCTTTTATTAGGAAAATGGCAAATTTCTTTATTAATGCAAAGGTGACTTGGTTTATCGTTACTGTGACAAACGAAAACACTTTATTTGATGAATCCTTAAAGAAAATTTTAATTAATATCAATCAGGAGAAAAGTTATTGCAAAAATATATGTTGATCCCTAGACACATATGTTGATCCCTAGACACTTTTGATGTGTGTATTATTATTACATTTTTTTTATTTTATTTTTTCAATTTTCGAGTCCATTAATATAGAAAACTGAAAACAGTAACCTACGCATTGCAACATATATCACTTTAAAGAAGTGGAAAATGGGATATGCTTATTCTTTTCAGTGACTATCCACCTTAATCTACTATTTCTATTATACATGAGGACGTTTTGAGTTAATTGGTTACTCTAAACGCCCTCTCTATAAAGGTCGGCAAGCTTTAAATGTAATGTATTGTTTACGTTTCTTAATAGTTAACTAGCGTGTCAATATATATATATATATATTGCCCACCTATACTACCCAATAGCGTGATACGGAACAAGTATTCTACAGTCGCGTGTTTCTAACAGGTGGGACTATTGAATGTTGAGTTCTAAATCTTGTTCATTAGAGGCGTAAAATCGTGACACAATTTAATTCGAATGTGGAACAATTTGTCAGTTTGTCTTTTTTAATAAACGGGCATGAATGGGAATCACAGAAAACCGGTGCCAAATAGCGCTTGCGCTGTGTTTCACCGAGTGAGTGAGGATACCGGAGGCCCATCTCCCTCCCCATTCCCCAAAGGCCGGCAACGCACTTGTGACGCTCTGGTGTTGCAGGTGTCCATGGGCGGCGGTAATCGCTTACCACCAGGTGATACGTCTGCTCGTTTGCCCCTATTCCATAAAAATTGCACTAATCATAATTTTTCTCTTCTAGTTCTAATAAACCAGTAATAAGCATGCAAAATAAACTAAAAAGGAACGAAATTAAAACTTTATAGATATTGATAGAGTCTTGATTATGATATTTAAACATAAGTCAGCCTTTATCAGGTTCAGAGTATAAAATATTGTTATTGTTCTTGAAGACAAACGCTCTGGAGCATTAAGTTTTTCCTGTAAATGTTCAAATATTAACAATTTCAATCTCTTTTAACGTCTTTGTCGATATTTTATAAAGTAATTTTCTTTGGAATAAAGAAAGAATATTTTTATGCTTTGTGAAATTCATGCAAAGGAAATTCTTATAACATTTTCATATTTTAAAATATCAATATGCAAGAAGGGGAGGACACAGAAATGTTCAGGGAAAACATATATATTATACTTTTGACATTTATAGCAGTTTATGGTAATAGGAACTTGGATAAGTATAGGTGTATGTCATTGTGGATTACATTTAAGGTATACTAGTGGTCATTCAGTGCTGAAATTTAGACCATAATTTGTTTAATTTTTGCATTTTTTAAGCTTTCTGTTCTTATCGATCATATAAACTTTAACCGGTGCCAAGTTTCACATTCCTCCGTTTTTGCTTCACGTATTAATATATATATATATGGCATATTAATATGTAAATGTCATACAGCTTACTATTTTTATTGTTAATGCTAATATTAATGAGTCCAACTTACTAGTAACACCAACTAATAAGTGTGCCTTAGCATGGCACTGGGGCAGAAATAAGGAAATTGTGTGAGTTTAAAAAATCCTACAACCCGCAAGAAACAAACGTGTAGAAAAAACAAACTTTCGGTTGATACATGGCCTAAAATAGTAAGTAATCAAGTAGGCACATGCCTAGTTACTTACCTCTTGTGACTTTTAAATAAATAGTTATCTCTTTTTCTGCATAGTGAACTACACGACGGATCTCAAAAGTTATAGCCAACTAGTTGCTGCCCGCGGCTCCGCCCGCGTATATGTCGGTTATCGTGGCAAAAAATTGCCTAAGTTTTATTCTGATGTATAAGCTATATTACTGTAAAGTTTCATTCAAATCCGTTCAGTAGTTTTTGCTTGAAAGAATAACAAACATCCATCCATCCATACTTACAAACTTTCGCGTTTATAATATTAGTATAGATATAGATTAGTGCCTGCCTACATACATATGAATTGATTTACAGAATATACCTGCAATTTATTATGTGTCAAATCACAACGTATGAAAGTTTATTTTGCTTTAATGATATTGTTTTTTTACGTATGAAAGCAACTTATGTATGTAACTGCTATGCTGAAAAGAATACTTAAAAGATATACGTGTTTGACAAATAAATAGTGTTGGATCTTTGAACTGGGACATTTTAAAACCTGTGTGTTGCCTTCTAATTTTAGTTTCAATAAAGACGATTCCAGAATGGTCTATTTTATATTTAAAATCTCAGAAAGCAACTGACATTAATAAAATCAGCGCCGTCAATGGCCTCATAATGAATTCATTCTGAAAGCTACAAATTCTGTGATAAATAGGTTTTAATTTTGAAGCCTTATTGAATTGACACTCTTTAAGTCCATTTTTAAACTGAATTAAGGTCTGAAATATCGTCTCGCTGATTTTTTTTCTGGATTTTATAATTTTTTGGAAAAATGAGGAGCAGACAAAACAAATTAGTTTTCTCTGTCGAAATCAAAATGTTTCTTTTTCAAGCTTTCTTTTACAAATAAAGATAATTGAAATGTCTGTTTGTATTTTCAAATTAACTATTCACTAAATGCATGTGAAAGTATATACAGTAGTTACATACAAACATTTATTTTTGTTTTTGTTTTTGTCTGTCTGTTTGTTCCGGCTAATCTCTGGAACGGCTGGACCAATTTTGATGGAACTTTCACTGGCACATAGCTGATATAAGGAGTAACGTAGAATACTTCTGCAAAGACTATAAGTATAGGTATTATAAGAGAATTCGATGAAATTGTACGTGTATGGTTTTTCACCGCTATTTTTTTTAATGTCTTTTTATTTTCCATTAATTTTGTGGTGGTGGTGGTGAATTCGTCTCGTATCTTGTGGTGATTTTGTCTACACAAACATTGCACCGATCGTCCGATGGGGAGGTACCCGGAGTCCCCGGACCAAAAAAGGGAGAGAAAATAAACATCTTATGATCATAAACCTAAGTATAATACTTATTAAAGAGTAGACACTGAAGCGTAGAAATTATCCTCCTTAAATTTTGAAAGTTGATAAGAATTTACGATTGAATCAGTTAAAATAAATATTTAAAATCTTGTTTCCAGCATAAGTACAACTACGTTAGAGACAACCACGTCATATTTTAGCTTGTAGCCGGTTGGCAATTGTTTATTTAATGTTGTATATGTATAGTTTTACTTACAACGTGCAGTGTTTCGTAAAGGTTCTGGTTGCGAAAAAAATATATGCTTTTTGATTGGATGTGTGTGGCTTAAAGATTCCCCCACACAGGCGTGTTACAATCGGTCGATAATACCGAATGCGTTATTACGATTTTTGTTTTTAGTAAATTATGTATTACGACGGCTATGGAGTTAACTCGGCTGTTTGTAATCTATATACACACATCAAAAGTGTCTAGGGATCAACATATGTGTCTAGGGATCAACATATATTTTTGCAATAACTTTTCTCCTGATTGATATTAATTAAAATTTTCTTTAAGGATTCATCAAATAAAGTGTTTTCGTTTGTCACAGTAACGATAAACCAAGTCACCTTTGCATTAATAAAGAAATTTGCCATTTTCCTAATAAAGGGATTTTTGACATTTGAACCACTAACATTAAAGTTCGAAAAAAAGACTGAAATAACAATTTTCTTTAAAATTTTATTAGGTAACTTAAACAATTAATAATCCGTGTTTCTACCGCGAACACTAACAACACAAGAATCGGTTTGGCATACTCAAAATGAGTTCATCCAAATCACGCTGTGGAATGGCCGCCCATGTTCGTTGCAACAACAAAAAAAGGTCTTCTTGGGACTGGATACCCTCCATATTCGCCAGAGCTCTTCTCTGTAGCATATCCCATGCATGCTCAATCGGGTTCAAGTCTGGCGACTGAGCAGGCCAGGGCCAAAGCCACATCTCAATCTCAAGAAATCCGCATAAAAATGCTTGATATATATAAAACCGACTTCCAAATAACATTTAACGAAAACTCTCAGCCAAAAAAACACTTAAAAGCGTAAAATAAACTGGTTCTTCATAAATTGTCTATAGCTAATTCTTTATTCATTTAACTATTTACTATTAGTATTATAATGTGTGCTAGGTACCTAGAATCTGTTTGAAGTCGGTGCCAAGTGACTATCGCTTAGACTTTTGTAATTGTTCGTTTGTATTCTTTTTGGCTTAGCACCGACTTCAAACAGATTTTAGGTACCTAGCACACATTATAATACTACTATTTGAATTTTATTATGAATAAAGAATTAGCTATAGATAATTTATGAAGAACCAGTTTATTTTACGCTTTTAAGTGTTTTTTTGGCAGAGAGTTTTCGTTGGATGTTTTTTGGAAGTCGGTTTTTTTTTATAAAACGTTTTTATTTTTCAGTTTTTAGTGCAAACAATCGTAGGTAAGTAGTAAGTTTACTATTTCATCAAATTTCATCATCAAGAATACAAATTAAGGTCTATACGTACGTGTAATATTAAAATCATCCTCTAATCCCTTACTGTTGAAGAGTTTAATATTCTATCATCAGCTCACCTAAATAACTTGAAAGAATACGACTGAAGGTCTTTAGATACATATGAAATTGGAAGAATTATCCTCCAACTCCTAACCGTTGAGGAGTTGTACCTTCCACCTTCCATCATCAGCTTAACTAAATAATTTGAAAGTCTACGACTAAAGGTAACATATATACATATGATATTAAAAGATTTATCCTCCAACTCCTAACCATTAAGGAGTTGTGCCTTACATCATCAGCTCATCATCATAAAATGATGACTACCAGACGCAAATACCGGTGTAACTTCAGAAAAAATACGAAAAATATAGTATGTGCCTATATAAAATTAGGGTTTCTCTCGATTTCCCTGGGATCCCATCATCAGATCCTGATATGGTGGCAATGGGACCACCTCGGGAGCATACCCTTTCGAATCCAAAAAAAATTTTCAAAATCGGTCCATAATTAACGGAGTAATCGGTGAACATACATAAAAAAAAATATACAATGGAACATAGAACCTCCTCCTTTTTGGAAGTCGGTTAAAAAAGAGGAAGGTGACTGACTGACATACCCAGAGATCAACGCACAGCCCAAACCGCTGAAGCTAGAATACTGAAATTTTGCATGTAGGTTCTTTATATAATGTAAGTGAGCACTAAGAAAGGAATTTTGAAATTAGGCAGTAAATCAGGGGATGAAAGTCTGCGTGAGCGAAGCCGCGAGTAAAAGCTAGTATTATATATAGTTATAGTGTTTATGTATTTGCCGTATTTGTATAGAAATATATATAATTATGAAGTGCTGTGTAATGTATATTTTAGTTAAGTACGGTACGTAATCTATATGTGCCTATCTCACAAGACTTCTGCACCACCCTAAAGTTGACTGGTAGACAATACTTAGGGAATTAAGTCCACTGATGTACAAAAGCTCATAAAGTTATAAACAATGAAATATTCATCGACCGGTAATAACGCACTTGTGTGGGAAAGCCTTAAAGAATAATTTATAACTTATACTCTTTGCGCCTAACTCACAAGATTTCTACACCACCCTAAAGTTGACTGGTAGATAATACACTGGCAATTAAGTCCACTGATGTACAAAAGCGCATAAACTAAAAAACAAAACAAAAAACATAAACAAAAACATAAACAATGTAATATTTATCGACCGGTTATAACGCACCTGTGTGGGAGACCCTTAAAGTAACTTTAAAGTAAAGTATCTGTACCTGTACCCGACTAGGTAAAAACTTTTGGATAGAATTTATATAGCCTTTGTGACTCGGGCCATTATTAAGACTCAATTAACACAGGTACATTAGGCGCTACATTGAACATACAAACATACATGGACTGTTAAAACTATTACCCTTCCTTTTGGCTACGCCGTAATCGGGTAAACAATAAATAAATATTTTTTTATAAAAGCTTAATGTACATGTATACAGATTTTCAGTAAAATATTTAGGTGCAGAAATAGTATTGTATTCCACTGTTAGCCCGTTAGTTATGTAAACATTACATCGAAGTTTTGCAGTGTTCGTTCACCTGCATTTTGCACGACAAATATTTGGACACAAGTGAACGAGTCAACTACTTTGTTGTCCACTTTGTCTGCAATAAGAATTTTTATCGGGAACCAGTACCTGCAACAAAGAGAAAACCTTTAAATAATTAGTGAGACTGCGAAGGTATGACTTAACTAAAATTAATATCATAATGAAATAATAATAAAATAAATAAGTTAATGTCATCGTGTTATTATATAACTACTAGCTGCCCAGTACGTGCTTCGCTACGTATAAAGTGAAATAAAAAAAAATGGTGATATAATTTCAGATTTAAAGTATCCTATCTCTCAAGTTGGATCGAACTGCACATGGTGTGCAAATTTTATTATAATTGGTTAAGTGGTTTAGGAGTCCATTGAGGACAAACATTGTGACACGAGATTTATATATATATGGATAAATTCTCAAAATTAAAAAAAGCCCGCGATAAAATAACCTGAGAGTTCCCTTTAAAGAGTAAAAAACACGTTATGCGCTTTCATTTGAGACCCCACTTGATGATATTTTTGCAGACATTCGGTTACTCTTCCCCTCTTTCACCCCCATAACTTTTAAACGGCTCAACCGATTTTCATGAAACATGTCTAAGAACACTCGCACGTTTTCATTTATTTTTTTAAAAAAAATAAATGAAATCGCTTCATCCGTTCGGGAGCTACGGTGCCACAGACAGACAGACAGACAGACAGACACGTGAAACTTATAACACCCCTCTTTTTGGTCGGGGGTTAATAAAAAGTTATACAATAGGTTAGATTTTAATGTCCTTATCATGGCACCACCGCTGGGATATCTCTTTTCTATTAAAAAAGATTTATCAAAATCGGTTCATAAACGAAGAAGTTATCCGCGAACACACATAAAAAAAAAACATATATATGGTCGAATTGAGAACCTCCGCCTTTTTTGATGTCTATTAAAAATGTACTAAATACAATCTTGTGACGTCACTGTTTTACACTACTCAATTAAGCAATATACACACATCAAAAGTGTCTAGGGATCAACATATGTGTCTAGGGATCAACATATATTTTTGCAATAACTTTTCTCCTGATTGATATTAATTAAAATTTTCTTTAAGGATTCATCAAATAAAGTGTTTTCGTTTGTCACAGTAACGATAAACCAAGTCACCTTTGCATTAATAAAGAAATTTGCCATTTTCCTAATAAAAGGATTTTTGACATTTGAACCACTAACATTAAAGTTCGAAAAAAAGACTGAAATAACAGTTTTCTTTAAAATTTTATTAGGTAACTTAAACAATTAATAATCCGTGTTTCTACCGCGAACACTAACACAAGAACATCGGTTTGGCATACTCAAAATGAGTTCATCCAAATCACGCTGTGGAATGGCCGCCCATGTTCGTTGCAACAACAAAAAAAGGTCTTCTTGCGACTGGATACCCTCCATATTCGGCAGAGCTCTTCTCTGTAGCATATCCCATGCATGCTCAATCGGGTTCAAGTCTGGCGACTGAGCAGGCCAGGGCCAAAGCCACATCTCAATCTCAAGAAATCCGCATAAAAATGCTTGATCCCTAGACACTTTTGATGTGTGTATTTCGAAGTCTATTTGATTAAAATTTGCAATCGAAATGAAAAGTTGTAATAATTATATTATAATTATATTATAATTATAATATAATAAGAGATGTTTTGTAATATTCGTTTTAATAAAGGAGACCTCGGTATTTATATACGATACAGTTAACTGCCCTATTAAGGGATTGAGATGAAACCAAGAAATGATTTTTATTTTTACTTTTTGCGCCCCGCAATTTTACCCGCTGTTGTTGATATTCTTGAACCTTGCTCCATCTCACGAGAATACTACATTTATCGGGATTAAAAGTAGCCCATTTGCTATTCCAGTCTATGAACTATCTCTGTTCTAAAATTCATCCAGATTAGTTTAGCCGTGTTCGCGTGAAAGAATAACAAACATCCATACAAACTTTAGCGTTTATAACTTTAATAAGACAAAAAGTAAGATTGTGTGGGAAAATGAGAAGCATATTTTTTAAGTTTTTTTTTATGTATAGCCCTGCCAAAATGCCTCTACTATACCTGATGGAAAGCATAAGCAGAATCCAAGAGTGGTGGTCACCATACTCATTGCGAATGCATACAATGCAACAATGCAGCACCGTGACCCACACCATGACGGCCTAGTGATGCTTCTGCATCATTAAATTTTCTGGAAACTAAATATTTTAATACTTTCTTACATATTAGAATACAGCTTCAACACCACATGGTCTGAAATCATTGCTTAGTTTGATAATAATTCAAGTTAAATAAAAATCTGTTTCATTCATTAAACATTCTACCCACTAAACGTGGTTAAATCTCTCGAGTGGATTAAAAAGTCAAATTGACCTAACCGTCGCTCAATCGATCTTATTTAATTTCAATTGTTTTGTAATGATTTAATTTCTAAGTTTGAGCGTCCATAGATGAATTCTTTTATTCAATAGTGACAAACTCAATCCCTAGAAAATTTATAAAAATAAACAGTGAGAGTGTATGCGACTGCTGTGCTTTAAGGAGTGGGTTCGGTTTCCGACCCAATGTTTGTATGACCTGCGAATATTTATTTCGGAGTTTGTGTGTTTTCTATGTTAAATATGTTTGTATTTATATCATTTGTCTAGAAACCACAGTACAAGCTCTGTTTTGTTTGAGATTAGACGGCGTTGTGTGGTAGATGACTGACATTTCATATTATACTTCTTTTGTTTTAATGAAAACTGGCTAATCAGCGAAATTTCACATGTATCTTCTCAGACGAATACCTACATTTTTCTCCTTTTGGAATATTTTTCGTTAATACTATATAGCGTGATGTTTATATAACCCACATCCTTCACCTATCCCTTCCATCACCAAAATAATTTTTACCTGGGACCAGTAATTTCTGAGTAAAGCGCTGTTCGACCAAGCAAACTCTTCAGCTTTATAATATTAGTCTAGATATGATTTAATCCCATCTTATCCTTATAACCATTTACCTTAATATACTCGTATTTACGTCATATCCGAAATCAAATCTTACTTACCTTATAACGTATAGCGATCCTAAGCAAACCGGACGCAGACGTCAGAATTTACTAGTAAAATCCAACAGAATATTCAAGGTACCCTTCTCAAGATTAGGAGGGTTTGATCTCAAGGCATTTTAGTACGGTGGTAGGTATATGGGTTGTTATGGTATCTCGCTCAATATCTATTGAGTGTTAATAGAATCGCTATTGAAATTCAGATATTTTTGGAAAAGGTGCCTAATGCAAAGTAAATGTTTATATACTTTTTTCAGATAGGTGTGAAATTTAAGTGACTATAGACCTGAGTCGAATTCTCCGTAAAAAATGTAAGTTCTGGCTGACTTAGCTGTGCTTATATTAAGATTATTCAAGCCGTGGGAGAGCCACGCTTCGGTATGAATGGGCCGGCTCGACCGGAGTGATACCACGGCCTCACAGAAAACCCGTGTGAAATAGTGCTTGCGCTGTGTTTCACCGGGTGAGTGAGGATACCGGAGGCCCATACCCCCAACCCCTTTCCCTATCTCCCCCCCCCCATCCTCCAAAGGCCGGTAACGCACTTGTGACGCCTCTGGTGTTACACGTGTCCATGGGCGGCGCTAATCGCTTACCATCAGGCGATACGTCTGCTCGTTTGCAGACGAAAAAAAAAAAAAGTTAGAGAATGTGACTTTCTAGATATGGCCATTTTGAGTTACATGACAGGACAGAGAGAGAGATAAGACAGAGAAAAATATATATTTATATGTAATGACGGACAGTTCGTCTATCTTCTATCCACTTATATCAAAGTGTTACGTTTTTTTTTTTACACAACGCTATCTAGTCCCAAGCTAAGCAGAGCTTGTGTTATGGGTACTAGACAACTGATATAAATACATATATACTTTTTTTTTGTAAATGCATACATCTTATACATAGAAAACACCCAAACTCCGAAACAGATATTTGTAGGTCATACAAATATTTGATCCGACCCGGGAATCGAACCCAAGACCTCAAGCACAGCAATCGCATACGCTACCACTGCGCTAACGAGGCAGTCATATTTGTTTTGTATGCATAAAAAGTCTTAAAAGTTCTGCACCGGTTGCGTTCTAATTTTGACACGTTACACAACATGCTTATATGATTATATATATTTTGAAGTGAAAACTTCTTTAGGCGCATTGAGCACTTTTTGGTTAAACTAAAATCATGGAACTCGCGTCATCGTCACAGAATGCTTTTTATGAGCTATGGTTTTTTACTTCTTTTTATCGCGAATTTTATTTCGACACCAAAGAGGTTCATTTCAGGTGAGCTTAAACAACTGTTTGTTTATCGTTTTGAATGTTCACTTCTGTTGGCAGTCTTCATGACTGCTTTGTGTTTTTTTTATGTTAGCTGGTTAGCTTGGTTAGCTGTATCCTGCTACAGCTAGTTTCATATATATGGCGAATGCTTCGGAGTAGTTGGTGAAAGCGCTTTCGCACGTTGTAACTACGTATTTAGTAGGTTTTGAATATAAGCATTAATAATTTTTCGGTAGATTCCTATAAAAAATATCGATTGAGATCCGTTGCCTTTATTAAGTATCATCGGCTAGGTATTAGTCGCTACAAAGCGGAATGTTTGCTGTGGGACGGGGGCTCAAAGTGTAGGTTGATTGTGCAAGGCGGAAGGGTCTAATGTGGGAAGGTCTATGTAGAACCGGCATCATTTTCTGTTGTTTGTTTCTCTTAACCTTTTTAGATTACAAAGGAAATTCCTGTAATTTGTTTTGTTATGACGTGTGTAAATCGCATTCTGAATTTACTACATTAATGGGTCCAGTCTTGCGGTATTTATTTACTTTAGATATTTTTACTCGATAAGTTACTATAAACGGGACATTTATCATGTTTAGTCAGGAATTAAGTTAGTTCATTCGTGATCAATCAATTAATTAGGCCTTGAAAGACCATAACTTGGTCCGAATTTAGGTTGACTAATGTCAATCTAGCTTTCATTGTACAAGTTCTACTTAGTTTGAGGCTAAATGGTGTTATGTGTCAAATGTCCGAAAATTAATTTCTCGTGTATAATAACTTACCAAGTGTAGAGATTAGATTATAGATAGATTATAGAGATTGATAATCGTATAAAAGTATAATAAATAAATATGTTAAAATATATACAAATGTAAAAAAAATATATCTAATACGTTCAATACCTTCTTGTATTTCTATAGATGTATAAATAAATCTCGGAAACGGATCTATGAATCCTGCATACTATGCAGGATTCATTTTTGGCAATACAGTACTTCTGTAGTGTCTGTTTATGTCGATCTATGATTTTAACTGTAGCTTCAATTTAACCTTCTTAAATGTCACTTAGTGTCTTAATTGAATAAAGGATTTTGAGTTTGAATTTGGAAATTTACTAAAAAAAATACCGAGTGACGCACTGTTATTTTTAAATGGAATAAGTAGGTATTTTTTTAATGTATATATATTATACTAGTGGTTGCCCGCGGCTCCGCTTATGTATATGTCTGCGGTATATGTCTGTATATGCGGTAAACCGCAATTATGTGTTATTTTGATGTATAAGCTATATTACTGTAAAGTTTCATCCAAATCCGTTCAGTAGTTTGCGTGAAAGAGTAACACATCCATCCATACTTACAAACTTTCGCGTTTATAATATTAGTATAGATTATGCGTTGGACTTTACAGCTAGAAGGCGCCTGCTAAGATTCAAAGTAAATATAATATGTGCCAGTAATTGTGTTAGCTGGCACCCAACTCATCCGAAAATTATTTACATGATCGAATTTATTTCTGTGCCCCACCGCGCCTCCCTTCACGTTTGTTTATTGAAATTTTTTTCATCAGTATTTTCAACAACGCATTTTCACTTACCTACTTAGATAAGTATTTATGCATGTAAAATAAAAATATTGTTTATAGATCTATTCTTTACTTAACAACCACCCTCCCTTTTCCATAAATACTATGAGAATAAAGTTTATATATAGAGGTAATTAGAATGTTCATTTTACTTAAAAGCTTGTACTTAGTATTAATCCCCGTATACAGTCAAAGTTATCTGTGAAAGCTCCGGGCCACTGCTTTTATGTGAATGTAATTGTAAGCTGACACAGAATACAATTTTGGGTGAGCTTGTTTGCATTAAAACATACGGTTAATTTATTATTTACCATATTTAGATATAAGTACATATATGAACATTACTTACAGTCTATTTTGGTTATTTCATAATTGTCTGTACAGAAGTTTCTTTTTTACAATAATAATAATATTTCAAACTTACAATGTCATCTAGTCCAAAACTATTGTACTATGGATACTATAATTTGTGGGTGTGTATTGTGTGTCTATTTTTAACCGACTTCAAAAAAAAGGAGGAGGTTCTCAATTCGACTGTATTTTTTTTTATGTTTGTTACCTCATAACTTTCGACTGGGTGAACCGATTTTGATGTTTCTTTTTTTATTTGAAAGCTGGTGCTTCCCATGTGGTCCCATTTTAATTTGAGGGACATCCATGAGAAAACCATATAAGTCTTCAATTTGCATTAAGTATGTGCGCGACAAACTAACGAATAACTCATTATTCTCGTATGGACCCATTTCAATTTGGTTGTTCTTGAAGTCGGTTGTTTTTTTGTTTAAATGTTTGTGTTATTATTGTAAATACATACATATTTCACATAGAAAACACCCAAACTCCGAAACAAATATTTGCAGATCGTACAAACATTTGTTCCGACCTAGGAATCGACCCCGAGACCTCAAGCAAAGCAGTCACATACGCTTACACTGTGCCAACGAGGCATTTATTTTTAACCGACTTTAACGAAGGAGGAGGTTATCAATTCGACTGTTTTTTTTTAAATGTTTGTTAACTTATAACTTTCGACTGGGTGAACAGATTTTGATGATTCTTTTTTTATTTGAAATCTGGTATGGCCCGTATGGTCCCGTTTCAATTTTGTCCACTTCTTGAAGTCGGTTTTTTTTTGGTAAAATTTGTGATTATTATAGAAAACATAATATTGACACGAAAGTCCAAAAGTCTCCATTTTTATTTTATTAGCTGTATATAATAGCAACTTCGTGGTATATTTCACAGTCTATAATTTAGTAATCATTAAAAATAATGGGAAATATTGAATTGAAGTAGTAGGTAGTCGTAATAATTAAATTTCCTGGTGACAAACTAAAAAATACTCATCAAGCGCCGATTTGAAATTATTTAATAATTTTCGTTTTTAGGTTCCTTTCTTTTTTAACAGATAACTCCCGCTCTTGGAATATATCCTGTGTTGCTAGGGACTTTATTAACATAAATGAATGAGATAAAAAGAACACACGTACATAGAACGAGAAGTAGAGAGAAAAAGAGATTATTCCTTCTTTCTGTCTGTGTGTGAGTGTCTGAGTGAGATACCACCCAACCTCGTCCCCCATCTCCCAAATGCCGGTCACGCACTTGTGACGCCTCTGGTGCTGCGGGTCTCCATGGGCGGCGGTAATCGCTTACCATCAGACGATATGTCTGCTCGTTTGCCCCCAATTCCATAAAAAAAATCTTTACATCTAACGTCATGTAAAAGAACTATGTACAAAACATTAATCTACTGTGAGAATAATCGCAATTAATATAAAATAATACAAACGTATGATAAGCAAACATTTACAGACACAATATTTTAAATCCGTTGAACACATATTGACAGTATTATTCAGAAACTATTTGCCGTTTCAACAATGAATTCTGCGTACACTTAAATTGTTGAATCAGCTCCATGCCTCTGTGCCGTTCATTAGAGTTCCAAAATTTTTCATAAAATGTTGCACAGTTTGTGAACAATTTGCACAGAATCTCTGGAGACGCATGCTTTGAGTTACTGCTTGGAATAGGACATAGAATATTGCAAAGTTGCCCTATAGTTATTTTCTGTACTCGAATGGGAACATCCACCATTTTGTACAAATGCTTTTAAAATAATGAATTTTATCACTTTTGCTAAAGCACACGAAGTTCTGTTTTGAACCTGTGTTTCAAGGTTCGTTTGATTTGTTTTCAGTTTTGACATTGTTTTAATAGTCTTTTTATTGTTACAGGTAACGTATGCTGTTTTTATTGCAATTGTTTTTGGATGTGGGTGAGAGAAATTTAAAGATAAGTATTACATTATGTTACAGAAATAGAAAATTTCACTTTTTATAGGCACACAAGTCAAACAATTATTATAATTGCAGTCCACAGCTAAGCCTCCTAAGTAGCATAAGACTTTTCCGATATTCGACTATGTTTCATCTTAAAATAAAAATACTAACATTTCAAATCTAATTTAATGAATTCTTATCTGAATTCTTCAAATATTTCGCTTTCAAGTCTTAATACAATATTCTGATGAAACATTTAATATTATTTCCGTGAAGGACTTAATAAAAGCGAATTATGTAAACACCCTGGAGAATTCTAATATCGTAAGGAAATTTGCACGAAGTACATTTTATTTTTTGCCTAATCAATTATAAAGAGGAATATTTTGCAACATGGATATTTTACGAATAGGACGGGTCTTATCATACTAGTTATAATAACGCTCGTTCTTTAGATTCCAAATACAACAGTATTGTAAATTACGCTAACAGATTATAATAGATATTAATACCGTATACTACAAAATAGAACCCCTAGGCAGGACATACATAAATTACACAATTAACTTTTACTTTTATTGCTAGATTTATTCTAACAGTTATGGTGTTTTGATTACATTTGAGCTTGTAAGAAATATTCAACCGTTTACACTGTAAGGGGATTAGTTTAAAAGATATGGAGCAAGTGACATCCAAAAGCTCATCCCATATTACACGAGATTATAATTATAAAAGAGGGTTTCTTTTTAAAATTTATTTACAGAGCTTAGGCAAAATTATGACTATGTCACTTCATCATAGCCACTTTTTATTTTACACAAGTCTTAAATATTCATCATACAAATCATAAAAAGCCTTAGCTGTATCTTTCAAGAGACTGGCCAAGATGCGGTTACATCTTCCAATATCCATCAACTTATTACTAAGCAAGCGATCTCTAAGTTGTTGGTTTCGTGTACATTCCATTAAAACATGTTCTACATCCTATAAAGAGTGAATGGATTTTTTTGAAGTTCTCATAAATTTTGTTGAACAATAAAACAACACAACGAAAATGTTCTAATACTTCACTGAATTCAGCAACGTATCGTTGAGTTTTAAAGTTCTGAAACGGAAACCGTAAAAATTTAAAACAAAACGTAAAACCTCGACGGTAATCAACCGTAATCATACCGATGCACTATAAAATTAATGTATAACGGCTTTTAGGTTAGCTTCATTCGATTATGACATTTCTAGTCTATCTGTTATATTTCTATGGTTTCTCGCATTTAAATTTTGAGGGTGTTCATCTTTTACGCCTAAGGATTTACGGCCCTCATAAAACAAAGTTACAAACCTCTGTACACATACTGTCCTCCATGTATGTGTGTAGGTGTATTGAATATTTACCAGCGTGTCATGTGGTACTGTGTCTGAAACTCATTTATTCATGATTCAATTTATAAAGGACATTTTTTGTTACTCAAAATGTAAACATGATGGGCCAAAGCTAAAATGCTAGTAAACGGTTTTTGGTGAAGCTTATGCTATCAACATCCGAATAGTACGTTCTCGGAAATAAAACTTGTAAATACGTTTAGGTCAGTGGTTATATAATAAAAAAAGGGGTGTGGCACTCGGTGACTGCCGCGGTAAAGCTATTGCATATCATTTTTTATCAACTTATGCAATTATAATTATTCATTATTTATGCAGTTTGTATAATATAGTGAATGAAAAATACTAAACTATTTTTCAAATGCTCCAACGCATTCGAAGTACACCGCCATCTATATAATTGGTGCCATACTGACATCAAACAAATGTATGTTTGGAATTACCGGACCGTTAGAATTTATCAAGTAGCATAAGAACAACAATTTTAACATTTAGTACTAACGAGTTGTTGGCTGGAAGGTGTAGATGAATGATTTATGACGGGGGTGCCTCGAGTTCAAATCTCAACTGGTCTTTGTGTAAATGTTTCCTGGATAATGTGGTAAATAGGTATTCATTAAATAAGTAATACAAAGTTATACAAAACAAAAAAGATACGAAAACTTCACAACAATCAACAGAGGGCGCTGATAGCTTAAAAATAGCGTTCTACTCCACTCTTGAAATAATATTAATAAATATGATATAAACTTTAAACTTACAAATTTAAAGTTGATAATAACATAGAACCGTTGCTTAAAGTTAAATAACGTTTATGGAGAGGTTAGTATTTACGTTAACTCCGCCATTTTAAACATTTCAGTTGCTATGACCTGATAATTGTCCGGGTACTTTATAATTTAGTTCCGTAAAATACACAAAATTTATTCACCAGTAAATTATCTACCCCGAATCGCAAAGTAATATTTCTCCCAAAATCTTAAAGCGAATTGCCTCTAAACTTGATTTATGCACGAAGCTACACGATCTGCTACGAAGTATGAATACGTAGAGGTATCTACGAGCTACGTCGAGGTTTGTTGCTCTGACATCTGATCTACACACATCAAAAGTGTCTAGGGATCAAGCATTTTTATGCGGATTTCTTGAGATTGAGATGTGGCTTTGTAATAAATTTATGATTTTATAAATTTATATGGATCCTTTTTGGTGCATTTCATAATTTGAATCAGGAACTGTCAATCAAATTCGAGTAAAAGATGAAAATCAGCTGTCAATATTTTCCCTATAAAAACATACAACGCATTGAAGACATTATTAGTGCTACTGTTTCCCTACTACTGATTAAAACCAACGTTATTATGGAGCGGCGACGTCATTTAAGCAGGGAAGAAATGCTCAGAGCCGTGGGAATGATAGAAGCTGGTTCCCGGCAACGTACTGTGGCTTTAGCTCTGAATACAAGTCAGAGTGTTATCAGTCGACTTTGGACACGTTACCGAAGCACTGGTACCGTGGCTGAGCGCCATGGAGGACGGTATCGCTGCACCACACGGAGACAAGACCGATACATTCAAATCTTAACTCGAAGAGCTCCAACAATAACCGCCATGATGTTAGCCGTGAGGCTTCATCACTCTTCAGGGAACTTAATTAGCGACCAAACAGTCAGAAACCGCTTGCATGAAGTGAACCTTCATTCCCGAAGACCGCTACGGGTACCACCTATAGCAATGCACAATCGTAGGATTCGATATCAATGGGCTCTTGAACACAGAAATTGGGCAGAATAACAATGGCGTTTCGTGTGCTTTTCTGATGAGTCTCGTTTTGGTATGAGACCGGATACAAGACGTATACGACACTGGAGAACCCCTGGACGCCAACAGCGATTAAAATCCTGCCAGGAAGTCCATCCTTATAGTGGTGGAACCATCATGGTATGGGCGGGTATTTGGATCGGCGGAAGAACTGAGTTGATTTGGATCAGAGGCAACCTCAACGCTCAAATTTATGCTGAGACGATTGTATCAGACGTCATCGTTCCTCTACAAGTGCAAATCGGACTCTCGCCGCAGCTAACATCAATGTCCTGCCCTGGCCTGCTCAGTCGCCAGACTTGAACCCGATTGAGCATGCATGGGATATGCTACAGAGAAGAGCTCTGCCGAATATGGAGGGTATCCAGTCGCAAGAAGACCTTTTTTTGTTGTTGCAACGAACATGGGCGGCCATTCCACAGCGTGATTTGGATGAACTCATTTTGAGTATGCCAAACCGATGTTCTTGTGTTGTTAGTGTTCGCGGTAGAAACATGGATTATTAATTGTTTAAGTTACCTAATAAAATTTTAAAGAAAACTGTTATTTCAGTCTTTTTTTCGAACTTTAATGTTAGTGGTTCAAATGTCAAAAATCCCTTTATTAGGAAAATGGCAAATTTCTTTATTAATGCAAAGGTGACTTGGTTTATCGTTACTGTGACAAACGAAAACACTTTATTTGATGAATCCTTAAAGAAAATTTTAATTAATATCAATCAGGAGAAAAGTTATTGCAAAAATATATGTTGATCCCTAGACACTTTTGATGTGTGTATGTTAGGGATCTTAATTATGTCTTTAACTTTAATTATTGCGTCGGGATTAAGCTCGCCAAGTGGTTTTTTTTTGTGGGTACATGAATGTATATATATATAATACTAGCGGCCGTTCGCGACTTCGTACGCGTGGAGTTAGTTATTAGCACTTTTTTTTTACTTAAATACCATTTAAAATGCTTCTGCCATAATTAATTTTACTTCATTAACATAGAACTTTAATACAAACTTCCAACCCCCGTTTTACCCCCTTAGGGGTGGAGTTTTGTAAAATCCTTTCTTAGCGGATGTTTACACCCTATAAGGAACCCGCCTGCCAAAATTCAGGTTTGTAGGTGTTAGTTTCTGAGATTTCGTGATTAATAAGTGAGTGGTATTTCGCTTTTATATATATAGATGTACATATATACATAATCACCAACAGTTACAACAATATTCATACAATTGGTTGCTTCGGTGATGCAGTGGTAGCGTACGCGACTGCTGTGATTGAGGTCTCGGATTCGATTCCCGGGTTGAACCAAATTTATGTCCTTAACTTTAAATATTGCGTCGGAATTAAGCTCGCCAAGTGTTTTTTTGTGGGTACATGAATGTATATAATATGTATGTATACTGAAGGAGTATACAGAGACGTTATATACGTATGTACTAGTTGATCCTAGAATAAGTCTCTCAAAGGGAATAAGTTTTTCCCTGATTTTCACATTTTTATTGATGCACGGCTGCTATTGGTGGTAGCGTGACGTTATATAAACAAACAGACGCCTTACAATTATAATATTAGTGTACAGTATGCGAGACGTTCAAAGCCCAGTTGCACTTGGTGATGCGAAACAATCACCGAGGGTAAGCAACGACTGCGCGGTCAGTACCTGGATGGGTGACCGCTGGTGACATGATACCGTGAGCGTCTCCGTGATTCGCGGAGGCCACGTTAAGCAGTCGGTCCCAGTTGTTAGTATATGATAACAGTCGTGAAGATTAGTTGCTTTAAACATCCAACGGAAAGATTACGTAGCAACAACGTTGTCTTGCCAGTCCCTAACCCGCACTCGGCCAGCGTGAGGACGTATGGCCTTAAACTCTCCTGAGAGGAGACCCGAGCCCAGCAGTGGGACATTAAAGGTTGTTGAGGAGCACCTCAGGACAGTAGTCCCAAACAAGGACCATAATTCAACTCAGCCTAGTTTGGGATCAAACAGCCGTATTTAAAATATGTCAAGCTACATACATATATCTACTCAATATTATAAATGCAAAACTATTTCTTTCTGTCAATTTTTTACCGCTAAACCGATTGTAATTAAATTTGATATGGAGGTATTTTCAAAAGGAAGAACGGACACAGGAACTACTGGCAAAAAAAAAACACGTAATAAAAGCGTCTTAAGCTGTCCTCCTTTATATAAACTGAACACGACATCGCTTTCTTTAGCGCATTCATAAGGAAGGTGTTCCAGAAACCAAGCCTTTCACGGTTTGAATGGCTTTCAACTTCAAGGTTTAGTCGAGGACAAGCTCATACTCGGTAAATGAATAATGAATGAATATTTTAGAGATTCCACATATTTGGGATGGTATCCTAATTTGGTCAAGAGTTACTTACGGATGATAATTTATATATTAAACTTAGTTAATCCTTTTACCATTTGTTTATTTAACTAATAGCTGTATTATCTGCCATTACTTTTACTATTTTTAGGCTAGGACTGTTTTATCCTCAGAACATATTACGCATTTATAATATATAGACTAAGAACAAATTGCCGCGCTCATCACACAGTTTCGAGTATTTGTCCTAAGTATCAGAACCACCAACTTATTTGTTTTAATGGGATGAGGGACAAACGAGAAGACGGATCGCTTGACGATAAGCGCTTATCGCCGACCATGGACACCCAGACACCAGAGGCGTCACAAGTTCGTTGCCGGCCTTTTAAAAAGGAGTACGCTTTTTCTCTTCTCTTTTCAGTAACCAGGTCTAATAACTTCAACCAAGGAACTCATATTTACTGTAATCCGTGAACCTCAGGCTAAAACCTTTTCTGGTTATGGTTCACTATAATTACCTTCGTGAACGTCAGAAGGAATGATGTTCTTTCTATTTTTACCTGTGATATTACCTATTCTAATTGTCAAACTTCTATGTTATCCTTGTGTAGCGTTTAAAATAACGAAACTGGATTCCATGGATATAGCAAAATAATGAATAAAGTGTAACAAAGAACTTGCATACAAGGCTTTAGATTCAACATTTCTTTGCCTCAACCGCACCAAATGCCATAAAAGTTGCAAGAAACTATGACTGACAGACCGAGTTCAATTTCTAAATTTTATACATTTTTTCTGTTCCTACTAATGTTCTAAATGTGCCATCTCTGCTATAACAGAACCTCTTTGTCGTTAACCTTGTAACTCTGTACGAGGAATAAAAACTTTTTAAAACTTTTGAATTTCGAAGGTACTGTTATGACCACTTTTTTGCGTTTAGAATATTTTATGTCTCAATATAAACCTTTTTAGCCTCGTAATGTCTTTGAGTATTCTGAAGTCAAATCTCATAAACATTATGATAAGCGAACAAAGGTACATCGGAGAGTGTTCAAACCTTCTGTTTTCATTACAAGCGTTTGTTTTTATTGAAACATAGATTTAAACTATTAGTTTTTTGTAAGTTGACTAAAAGTAAGATGGAAGATGTTTTTTTTGCTTGACCGATAAATGATGTACAATTTAAAACGACAGTACTAAATGTAATTAAAACTTTATTACTTCCTTGTGTCAGTATATACTTGTATAATTTATTACGAGTATTATCAAAGGAATTGAGTTCATAGCATTAGTATGTAGTAATGTACTGTGAGTGTAAACATTAGTAAAAAAATATTACTGATCACGAAACCTTGATTTGGTATATTTATTTTTTATTGAATAAATTTCATTTGTTTTTTAAACGGTATAGTTAATTCATTTTTAATGGACAAATTCCCAAAGCATATTACTTTTAGAATTTCAATATTTCAATCATAATTAGAAGCACTCTATTCCAATATTAGAAGCACAATCAATGTATAATAATTTTATCGTTTATAAACAACTGAAACAATCATGAATCTAAAACAAATTATTATTTTTAAATGTCATTGTGAATTTTCAAAATCGGTTTAGTAGATCCAGAGATTACCCCCTACAATCTAAGAAACCCACAAACTTTAACCTCTATATAATAATAGTATAGATTTGCTCATACAAAAACATCTAATCAGTAACAACGAAAACACCATTGTACCAATCAGAATTGCAAATCCATTTACAGCCAAAAACAGTACCGCTTTTGTAGTTGCCACAATCAGCGATATTGAAAGTTATGTAAACCAGAATCATTTGTTTTTGTGTCCTAACTGAAAAGGGAAAATAGATTTTCAATCCTGTTGAATTTGCGAAATATTTTTTCCCAAGTACAAAGGGAATTGTTCGGCGGTTTTTCGTTAGTCCCTCACGAGACTTATCGAACTGAAACAGACACGCTCAATTGTCTACTGCAAACGATTCAAACTGATGGATTGACTACATTCAGTTCGAACTTCGACCATCTACGGAATCAAAGGGTTTTTATTTAACTTTCTGTGTCTATATTTTGAATTGTTTTTTTTAAATGTATTTACATTTAGGATATCTATACTTACGTATAATAAAAATGTAACAGGCCCAATTCTGTACATTAAAGATATTTTGAAAAAAAATTTTGGTGTGCTCTCTTTAATTGATACTAAAGCCAAAACTGATTTTTTTTTCATTTTTGTCTGTCTGTCCGTCTGTCTGTCTGTATCTTGGCAGCGCATCACGCTGTAACTACTGAACAGATTCAAATGAAACCTGGCATGATTTGAGTTCCTACTACGAGGTAGGACATAGGGTACTTTTTATCCCGAAATTCAGCACGGTTTCCTGGAGAGAGGGGATGAAAGTCAAAATATGTACTTAGTTGTAATTCAAAAACACAGTCCGATTTCATTCGTTATTTTTTTGCTAGAAAGAAAAAAAATAAAAGATAACGGGAAAAGCGTTTATTTTTGTCCGTGACTGTACACTGCCTGTGGGAAGCTGAAACAGATATGTAAATATGGCAGTACGAAGTCCGCCAGGTCAGCTAGTTGGAAATAAGTGTGTAAACCAAAATTTTATAAAACCTTATAAAACTATCACAATGACATCATTTAGTTTTTTTTTTCAAACATTTGCTTTTCCTTTGTAAGTTATATGTATGCTTATTAGGTTTCGGTTTTTTCGTTCGATGATTCGATCAACACTAACCTTAGCTTTTAAGCTTTTTATAAGATAGGTATGATGCTTGGATCTTTATCATTAAAAAGGAGAATGACAAAAATGATTCGAACACTTTAAAACTGCTTAGACAGTTGTGTAATTTAAAAATTAAAATTACGTTTTTATCGGGCACCACAGTTCCATAGTAATATGGGTTGATATTAGGTTTGTGTGAAGTTTTATTTCTCTTTGCATAGCTGTTGTCCTGCCTCAGTCGCCTCTTACGACACACACGACTGCACGTTTGGCCTAGTGGTTTAACGGTCACCACGCCGTTTCCTACTTCGCCAAGTGTCGTGGGTTCAAATCCCACGTAGGACACCACTTTGTGTGATCCACAAATTGTTATTCTGAGTCTGGGTGTTATTTGTGTCCGTTTCATGTATGTTTGTAAAGTCCCCCGCGACACCGGATTTATTCCTAGTGCGGGAGTTATAAAAAAAAAAACAAAGGCCCGAGTACGAGTGATGACACTTCGTATTCTGAATCCGTCAGCACACCATGTTTGAATAGATTGTATTATTCACATTCTTGTACTGTAACAGCTAACGACATGAGAGCATTAAAATTCTCCTTGAGAAAATCACAAGCCACATAATATTTCACACTTCATGAGATTAATCGATGGAATTTTCCGCATAATTGATTCAGTTATTCATGCGAAACGAATATTTAACACGGCTCGTCTAAAGAAGTGATCGCACTTTCGCCTAAAATACAAAAATATTTGTTGAATGTGCCTATGTGGCCACTGTTCTTGTTTTTTAATATTTAAAATTTAATGGCCTGTTAGTCTAGTAGATAAAACCCCTGACGGTTAAGTCGGAGGTCATGGGCTTGATTCAAGCCCAGTACAAACAATTATGTGATGAACATGATTACTTTACTTATTTATTTTATTGAATAGGGGGCAAACGAGCAGACGTATCGCCTGATGGTAAGCGATTACCGCCGCCCATGGACACCCGCAACACCAGAGGCGTCACAAGTGCGTTGCCGGCCTTTCAAGAAGGAGTACGCTCTTTTCTAGAAGGTTTGAAGGTCTTATTGGTCCGGGAATGCCGCAGTTCATTCCACAGTTTTGTTGTGCGAGACTGAAAGTTCCTAGAAAACCGCACAGTTTCTCTGTGTCTAGGTGTAATTATTATTTATCTATTACTAGCTGACCCACGGCAACTTAGTCAGCGTCTTTTTTCAATCAAGTTCAGCTCTTATTGGTCCTATCTTAGGCACGACAGCAAAACACACATTTAAAAAAAAACGTGAAATCGGTTATATATGTTCGGAGCTCATTGTGAGCAAATGCCGTGAGATATGTATGTAAGTATGTATATCAGCTGTTTGGTTGCCATAGCAGAGGCTCTGACTTGTTTGTTAAGCCATTATTGTTATTATACTGCTACTGCCTGGCTAGCCCTAATAAATAAATCTAATCCCGATACGTTATTTCAGGTCCAGCTATGAAAATATTTGAAGTTTGTGTGTCTATTCTTTGTTTATTTTTTTATTTCCAACTAAACTAGAATGTACACACATCAAAAGTGTCTAGGGATCAAGCATTTTTATGCGGATTTCTTGAGATTGAGATGTGGCTTTGGCCCTGGCCTGCTCAGTCGCCAGACTTGAACCCGATTGAGCATGCATGGGATATGCTACAGAGAAGAGCTCTGCCGAATATGGAGGGTATCCAGTCGCAAGAAGACCTTTTTTTGTTGTTGCAACGAACATGGGCGGCCATTCCACAGCGTGATTTGGATGAACTCATTTTGAGTATGCCAAACCGATTCTTGTGTTGTTAGTGTTCGCGGTAGAAACACGGATTATTAATTGTTTAAGTTACCTAATAAAATTTTAAAGAAAACTGTTATTTCAGTCTTTTTTTCGAACTTTAATGATAGTGGTTCAAATGTCAAAAATCCCTTTATTAGGAAAATGGCAAATTTCTTTATTAATGCAAAGGTGACTTGGTTTATCGTTACTGTGACAAACGAAAACACTTTATTTGATGAATCATTAAAGAAAATTTTAATTAATATCAATCAGGAGAAAAGTTATTGCAATAATATATGTTGATCCTTAGACACATATGTTGATCCCTAGACACTTTTGATGTGTGTATTTTCAACAGTAAGCGCAGAAACCGATCTGTTTTATAGACATGAAATCTTTTGGGATATTCTTTTGTCTGAGAACCTTTCACAAGAGCGCGTTCCGTATTGGTTTCAGATAGGAAAATGCCGTGGTGGTCACTTGAGATTCGTCTTGTTATTGCTTTTGATAATGTGTTTGATTATTCTTTTTATAAATGTATTCAGTTTCTTTTGTAATGAGTTTTATTCATAAAACTTCACAATTTTTACGCAGTGCCTGGCTTGCGTGTTACAAATTTTAGTAATGTATATTTTATTTTTGTTTTTATTCATGTAACATGGCTTTCGGTTGGTTATGTAAGTATAAAGTAATTCGTTTTGCTTGTTTACCACGTTACACCACTATCGCTGACTAGTTAATCATCAACTTCTTCATCTTCCTTTATTATTCCCAAGATTATTTGAGGTCGGCTACTAGTTCAACCGGTTTTACCAGAATATCAGTTTTTCCACGGAGCGACTGGCATCGTGCTTCCGCAGCCCTGAGGGTGAACTAAATTCAAAGATTAAACTAGTCAGTATATTTGAGGGCACTGACTTCCCAATAATTATTGTCATAGATGTTCACGACAACCGGGACGACCGATGGCTTAACGTACTCTCCGAGGCACGGGCGGGAAACACCGCCATCTACCATACTCCGGGTTGCTATTAAGAATTTCTTGTAAGAAAAACTCGACAGCAGACCGACCTGGGAATCGAAACCGAGACCTCTTGATCTAACTACTGACAAACGAGGCAGTCACTAGTTATTCATCAACATTATCATACAAAAAGCCTTTAACAGTCCATTGCTGGACGTGTAGACCAGAGATGAGGACTTAGTTGTTCTTTCTTTCATACTGAACAGTAGACGACGACAGTTTCTTAAATTGTTGTGCAAAAATTATTGTGTAAAAAAAATAGTCAACTTTTTCTATTTTTAGGGGTTCCGTACCCAAAGGGTAAAACGGGACCCTAATACTAAGACTCCGCTGTCCGTCTGTCGGTCCGTCCGTCTGTCACCAGCTTGTATCTCATGAACCGTGATAGACTGTCGAAAGTGTCGAAATTTTCAGAGCAAATACTAAAAATCTGAATAAAATAAATATTTAAGGGGGCTCCCATACAAGAAACGTGATTTTTTTGCTCGTATTTGTTGATATTGATAACGGCAACAGGTAGACGCTTGAAAAGTATAAATAATTGTACGGACCTCTTCCTGTGCGAATCCGACTAGCATTTGGCTGATTTTTCTTCCATTATACCTAAATTTATTTCACGTTCACATATCACAAAAAAGATTCCTGCGTTTTTTACAAAACATAGCCATTAAGCATGAACAAAGCAAACTCTTCAAGAACAATTCGTATTTCGGAAAAAAATACTTTTTAATTAGGTAATCACAAACAGTATAATTTCTAAATTACCATTTAAATATCGTAAAATGCATTGTTATGAAAACATTAATAATAACTTATTTGTGGTCACGAGCATCGTAAACAGCTGTTTTCTACTATAAATGTACTCGCATTTAAAATAGAATTAAAAAGTATCGTATTAGTTGCTACATTAAATTATTTAAATATAGTGGAAAGTTAACACTACTCAGATACATTTAAGTAGCTGAGCCCCGCGGTTGTTGTTGTACATTTACAAATCACGGGTAACACCGTGGGGCGAAGCTAGTCTAAAAAAAGTGCCCTTACTTACTCTTGTTTACTTACGCTTTATATCACCAGCTATCCACCAGTAAAAATCGGTCCAGCCGTTCAGGGAGTAGCCGGAACAGATAGAAAGACAAAAAATTCAAAATTGATTTTTTAATGTAATGCTTTCATATGCATTTAGTGAAACTCTGTTAATTTGAAATTATAAACAGGCACTTCAATTTCATTTATTTGTATAGATTATATATTATGAAAACCGTAATAACAATAACTGAATTAATTAATTGAGGTCTTCCTAATACCTTGGTTTGTGTTTTTGTTGTTACCCTTGATTTTAATAGCTTGGAACTGTTTGTAGCGTAAAAGAGCGCTGTTGATGCTCTAATATTATTTACTTTCATTATCATTAATTAGTACTGAAATAAAATCGGGTCTGTCTGTAGAGAGGCTTTATGTATTATATCAAATAAAATATATAAAACATCAATATCCCCAAAAGAGCGGATCAGTTCTTTTGGAACACATTGGGAGAAGCTTACGTCCGACAATGGACTGCAAGATGCATTCCATTGCAGATTGATTGACCCTTAATATGTACGCGTGTAGTTCATTGAACCTAAATTACTCTACGCACTGGCAGATAAATGCAGCACCAACATAATATTGATGTGCTTATTACAATTACTGAAAATGGAAAACATATTTTTATCAAATAAACAAAAATAATTAAATGGAAGCCGGTTTGATGTTCGAATTAACTCCAATGGTTTGAATTACAAGAAAATCGTGATGCATATATTTTGGACATGAATAATAACAGCGTGGATTTATTTTCAGCAATTACAATAAATTTAATTTGGTAATGTACTTGTTTAGTAAGTACAGACGAATAATGAGGGATTTGTTTTACCATAAGTTTATTTCGCTTCTTATGTATTTCTTTACCTGTTTAAATAATAGAGAAATTCACATGTAATGTATTCGTACGTAACTGGGTAGAGATCGCAAACTATTAACTCAATAGTTTTTATAATGACTACAGACATCATTATCTTAGTTTTCCGTACTTCGTGGTATATTTATACCATATAAAAGTAGAAAAATTGTAAAAAAAACCTAAAAATAATATATTTATGATACTTTTTTTTTTCTGTATGAAACTAGAAACAATATGTAATATTATATTTAAAAAATGATATGTCACACTTCACGTATTTTTGTCTTCGTGTTGTAATCTTTACTTAATTATTGTAACTAATGAATATTTATAGATGCTTTACTTTTACAAAACAAGCGTAATATACATCAATCCGATTACATATGTGCAATATATTTGCATAGAGTACTGGCATTTAGAGGCTTAGGCTATCTTATATCCGTAATGTATGTGCACTCCTTGTAATCTTCTTTCTTATATAAAAATTAATTGCTGTTCGTTTGTCTCTAAAACTCGAGAACGGCTGGGCCGATTTGGCTGATTTTGGTTTTGAAATGTTTGTCGTAATCTAGGGAAGGTTTACACGATGAACTAGTAATACACATAATTTTAGTAAATAAAAAGAGATTTTTTCGATATACTACACTAATCATAATAGTATCCTAAAAATTTACCGTCTTTTCAGTTCCATAATATATTTATTCGTAATGGTTTTATAGCGTGTCCTAAAAATATTAAATCAAGCCGAACTCCACTCAGTTCATGTACGTTTTAACTCAATAGGAGGTAAAACTGTTTTTAGGTGACTTCAAAAAGCTCACGGATTTAAACTGTAGCCAATAAAGTCCTCAAAGATTTACGTGGCATCGACAAGCGAGCGAAAAATTTCAAGCGGCTTTTATTCCGAGTGCACTCGCCGAGAGAGGTATTTAGAAATGTTTTGTTTTCAGTGTCGTATGGCGAATACACATGCGGATTTGGAAAGAATTAAAGATATAAATATTTCTGAAGAGATGATGTTAATAAGTCTGTTAATAGTAGTGCTGTCTGACAAATATATGAGTACCTTATTAAGATAAGCAACGTTAGTTTTTTATTCGATAGTGAGACAAGGCATTTGACATGATGACGAAGAGAAGGAGTTGTGGTCCCCGACAGTATTAGAAACAGATGCAATTTAGTGCAGATTGTTTGGTTTGCGGTAACAAATACAACCGGTCTGCGGTTTTGCTGAGTTAGCTCTGTAAGCCATGCAATATCAGTAATTTCTTGCAGAGGTTTACTGACTCTTATATAAAATTCTCTTTATATTCTTAAATCCGTCAGTTTGGTGTACTTTGCAATACGACATTATTATGTCATAGTTTCTGAAGCCAGCTTCGAAAAAAATCGTCTTTTATACAACGTTGTTTGGTTCTAGGATGACAAAGCGTATAGATATTAGATATACTTATATATTATTTTTTTAATAAACATGTTGTGTTTACTAGGGAAATTGAGATGCGTGTCTTGATCCCAACTGAAAAATAGATGCTGCCATAAAAACCGCGCAAGTTAGACCGCTCCCGTTAATAATTTATTGCCTCGTTTTAGATTCCATGGGTTAGCGGTGTAATCGTTACCATGGTGTTTTCGTGTAATAGATTTTTAAAGAACCTGTCATTCGTACACCTAAGAAGGACTTGCTAAAATCCCATTTGACTGAGAGTAAGTCCAATAACATATATTTGACTTTGTATCTAATATTCGTTGGTATAAATAAGAATTGTATTCCTAATAATGTTGCATCGTCCTATTGAATTGAAGTTGCCAAAGGCTAAGAGAGTTTACGATGCAAATAAACTCTTGAACGGAATATTCAGCCTTGAATTGAATTCAGAAATTGGTCGGCGTTTGGATCGATCCGTCTGAATGGTCTTTACTTATCTATAACTAGCTTTCACACGCGGCTTCGCTCACGCAGACTTTCGTCCCCTGATTTACCCCCTTAGGGGAGAAATTTTAAAAACTCCTTTCTTAGTGCTCACTTACGTTATATAAAGAACCTACATGCAAAATTTCAGGATTCTAGGTTCAGCGGTTTGGGTTGTGCGTTGATCTCTGGGTATGTCAGTCAGTCACCTTCCTCTTTTATATATATATCTATAATGTATTAATGCGTAATTATATAAGTCTGTTTATTAACAGGATAACTCAGTAACAGCCTAGTTTAATATCAGACGGCAATACAGTTTAAACTATCACTGTTAAAAATTGGTAAATGTCTCTAACCATTCAAATACTTGTACAAGACCACATCTTACGATCCGTATATATGACAATTATGCAGCTTAAAAATACTACATATCGTGTACGCCTATTAAACTTCGCCATTTTTCTTATTTTGTATGAGTTTTGGCACAGGATATCATACTTCTACGTTCTGACTTTATGGTAAGCATATATAGCCAACGCAACGGGGTCGGGAAACCCTGCAATGCGTAATCCATTATCTGGTTTTTACCAAACAGATCACTGCCATTCAACGTCCTGATTTATTAGTGACACTTCAAAAGCTGCTGTCAGAGTTTATTGAATAAATCAAAACAAACAAAATCGAATAAATTCATGGACCTTCAAAACGAAGTGATCAGTTCAACGTTCGTAGTGTTTCAGTAAGTCAACCCTCATATAGATTTGTTGAATGATATTATAATTAACAAGCTGTACCCTGTAATTTGTCTGATTATAATTTTTATATTGTATCACTACATAGTATAAAACAAAGTCGCTTTCTCTGTCCCTATATCCCTTTGTTTGCTTAAATCTTTAAAACTACGCAACGGATTTTGATGCGGGTTTCTTTAATACATAGAGTGATTCAAGAGGGAGGTTTTTATGTATAATAAATGCATAATATAGTATGGAAACACTGTTAATTTTTGAGGTTTCTAATGTGATGTAGCAAATAAACACATTTTTTTGCGCTTACATTGCAAACGCTGGTTGCACCCTACGAGACAGATCAAAATAATGTACTACAGTATTGTACACCTTAAAAAAGTACTACAAAAAAGTCCGCGACGGCATATGTCTATCTCTTAGGGATAACCCACAACAACCATTTTTTATTCCTTTCTTTTGACGAGAAATAATGGCTTATTTACGAAGTGATTTTAAGCAATACTGAATGAATCCTTATACGATTAAGTAAATTAAATACATTGTGCATTTAATATAGATCAAAATGGAAGGGACAGTATCTAATTTAAATGAATATATTCGAAGATATTACAGATTTAAAATGCACGAATCGTGTCGTCGGCGGGGGCATCTGAAATCCACCCGTGCGAAGCCGGGGCGGGTCGCTAGTTATGAATAAAATGTAGTGAAGAAAATTTTAAGTATGGAAGTCAACGGGTATAAGCGTAGAGACCAAAGAAAAAATGGATGAACTGCGTGAAAGCGGATATGACCAGGAAGGCAGGAAGTAGTGAACTGAGGAGTGATACAGGAGAATAAACGAAGAAAATTCCCCCGACCCCAAATAAAGTTAGGAAAATGGTAGGGAGATGTTACGTGTATTGTATTACTTATTTTCAGTGTTTTCATCGTTGAAAATAAATTCGAATCTGATACAAGAAGATACAATCAAACATTAGATTTATATCGTATAATAAAATTTTACTACTCGAATCTGGATATTCAAAAGTGATACATAGTGTATTCACACAATACTATCGTGAATGTTCACACCCTCATAAAATATTAGATACGATATCTCAATCGGTACCACGTGGTCGGGGATGAATACTTACTGCGCTTTTTTTAACCTCTTTAAAAATTGGTATGGACTTTTAAAGATTTAGTATAATGAAATTACTCCCTTCTATAAGATAGAATTACATCCTACTATATTTGTTAGTTATTTTTTCTATACAGGAATGTAATATAAATCATCAATGCGGTCTCGCGGTTGGCGTGTGCAACTGCTGATCATGAGGTCTCGGGTTCGATTCCCGGGTCGGACCAAATGTTTGTATGATCTACAAATATTTGCTTCGGAGTTTGGGTGTTTTCTATGTATAATATGTATGTATTTACAACAAAAAAGTATATATGTATTTGCATCAGTTGTCTAGTACCCATAACACAAGCTCTGCTTAGCTTGGGACTAGATGCGATTGTGTGTTAGATGTCCGAAATATTTATTAAAAAATCTGATATTTCTTAGTTTAGTCAATATATTACGTTTAGAACGTTGAACAGAATCACAAATGTCAAACGACGTTTAGTATTCAGTAAACGTATAACTTAACATAATTTAGTTAAGTTACTTAATTTTGTCCATAACCAATTGTGGACAGGACTAAACTATTTTTAGTGATTTTTAGTTTAGTTTCAAAATGTACGATTTTACAACAATGATAAACTGAACTAAAATTTATAAAAGTTTTTTTTAACATTAATATAAGGAAACGTCAATAGTGTAGGATAGAACCACCTGTAATAACACATATAAGTGAAACTAGTTTCAGAACCGACTTGAGGTATAATTTAATATACCTATATCTATAAACACGTCTCTATAAACTTTCCTTGTTACCGCAAACTTTCGTAGTTGTGACAGACTGTAAAATATAAATGGAGGGAGCCCGTCTTGAATGATATATGTTGATGCGCGCTGACTCTCACGTTTTACCGTTGTTACTGGTTATTATTATTCATGTTTTGACAATATAAAGTTTATAATCTGTATTCTTTGAAATCAGAGTTGATCTTTTGCGGCTAGAACTTTACTGTGGTGTTACACAATATAGAAGACGAATAGGTACTGAAAAAGAAACTATTGTTTAAGAGCTGGGTATACACATCTACTCTACATATAATACTATAGGTATTGCACGCAGAATCTGCGGGAGGGAACAATGCTCTTAAATAGTCGTTTTAATAAATTAAACACTATACTTGTCTTGCTATAAATATTGTTACAAAGAAAAACATTTTTTTTATTGTACGTAACATTTAATACTATTGCAGTGTGTTAGTTTAATACATTAATATAATACCTTTAAAAATATATAAAGCTTATTCGAAGTGGTCTCCATTGACTGCAATACAGTCCTTTAAACGTTGAGGCCAGTTATCAATAGCAGCACGCACTCTTTCTATTGGAAAATTCTTCACTGCCAATCGTATGGATTGTTTTAGGGACTCAAAAACATGGCGTTTAGAGCAAACCTTACTCTATAAAACTGACCATAAATCATAATCCAGTGGATTAAGATCAGGACTAGATGACGGCCAGTCTTTAGCTCTGATGAAGTCCGGAACGTTCGTTTCTAACCAAGATTGGGTGGATCGCGACTTTTTTATACTAACAGTTGCTTCTAACGTGGACAAATCCCTGTGCGTTTATACAGACACACAGTAAAAAATGATTTGAAATTGATTTTCAGACGCATTTATTTTGTTATACGAGATTGTAACTATATAAACACACTACAATTTTATTTATCTGTATCAATGAATTGACTTGGGGGTAAATTACTTTTCAGAACATTATATTTTGTTCTCTCGTTTTTTTGAAGCAATATATGTTGCGAATATTCCGAATTTTCTTTCCCAGTATGTTTGTAGTGGTTCAGTTTGTAAAAATCAGTCATCGAAGTTACTTGAAAAATTCGAAAACAAATATCAATCGGTATGAAGGTTTTAACGAACGTTTCAATTCACGCTTTTGTTCGCTCCCTTTTATGTAACACTAGTACTAGTCACGAGAAAACGAAACACTACTTGAAATGTTTCCTATTTCCTAGCAACAATTTTATTTATTTTTCCTTTGGTCAACTCGGGTTTTGACAACCTATTCACCACCAGAAAATTAATGTGTACCAGCAGTTCCTTTCTGTCAAGTGGGTACACCGAATTGAATTTAAATCAATTTAATAGCTTGGACACATAATAACTTAAAACACCACTTCAAACCGCATTGGTTTAGGACTAGGCCAATAGAAATATGTTTGTGCTATCTAAAATGTCTAAAATGCAAAACACAAGATTGTGCTCATCACCTGCCGCCTCTTTCCGCCATCGTCCTACGTGACAGCAGTTTCATCCCCATCACTTAGATGGCTGGCAGTCCACCACTGTGCGGTTTTCTAGGAACTTTCTGACTCGTACAACAAAACTGTGGAATGAACTGTCACCTGCGGTATTCCCGGACCAATACGACCTTCAAACCTTTAACAAAAGGGCGTACTCCGTCTTAAAAGGCCGGCAACGCACTTGTGACGCCTCTGGTGTTGCGGGTGTCCATGGGCGGCGGCGGCGCAATCGCTTACCTGTAGGCGATACGTCTGCTCGTTTGCCCCCTATTCAATAAAAAAAAAAACATACAACTAGCTGCTTCTAAAAGCCAAAAACAAAACGCGTACGTCGTTAAATTACATACATATGTATTTTTAAAATAACAGATAAATTTAGAAACCGTAATAACACTTTTAGAAACAACGCAAAAGGTGGTGTAATCCATGAAATTAGAAATTTGTCCTAAAATATTTTGGACCGGATGACATTTTTGAATAAAGATCTTCAAAGTGATGGATCCCTTTGAAGCGGGGGAGATGAGTGGGTAGTTTCCTGTCTCAATATTAGTGAAGGGTCAGCTAGCATTGTCAACGCTTTACATTGTCAAAATTATTTTTAGCCATGAAAACCTATGGGAACGAAACACCAATATAAACAAATCTGTGACCTACATAATACGTGTTTCTAATCGGTTCAATTTTTGAGTAACAAATATATACACAATACTTTCACATAATAGTCTGACAGATGACGTGAAAAATCAATAATGTTTATTGCACGTTTATTCCAAACAAAAACGAAAATCGAAGACTGTATCTGACTTTTACAGACATTTATTTCCTACTGAATAATATTAACGCGAATGGAAGTTTCTTTCTTTGGATCACTTTTACGAATCAACTACTAGACCGATCATCGTGAAATTGAATTAATCAAATAATACGGTTAAGATACATGAAAAAGTGAATGAACATGAAGTCAAAATAACATAGCTTAGGTACTCAGGAATAATCGCATTGTGACTAGAATGCTGATGCAGTTATCGACTACGCCACAGTCACATGTGTAGAATTACGTATGCGAAGACAAAACTAAATCACGTACAAATTCACTAATACAAACAGACACAAGATACGAGTTACATCTTAATCAACTTAATAAGATAATCGATAATGTGGCCAATCTTGACTTACGGAATCTCTGCGTCTTTCATACACTTTATATAGAGCTCATTTTGATAGATAATAAGCCACTATGCCGGTGATCTATCGAAATGAGCTATTCTGTACAGAAACTGGAAAGATATCGAACTATATTTCTTTTGCATTAAAAAAATTGTAAAGCCTTAACCAATCAGATTCCAAGTTTTTGTACTAAACATTAATTTCTTGAAACTTGAATGGTCAGGGTCGGATCAGCTTGCTTAAAACGTCACTATTTTATAAACGCGAATGGAACTTTATGAGAAAATTATATGACTGTATATTTTGTTACTGATACTCACTAAACCATATTTTTATAATTACTCATTTGTTGTCATTAACTCACTTTCAGGTGTACCGGCTGCAAAATCAAAAAAGAAACGAGAAAAACCACCAAAGCTTCAGACTTTAGGTATTTTGGCATGTTTTTTCGATGCACGTATATGTATATATACGTCCGATCGCTGTCCGTGGAATGAATACTAATATTAAATATAAGAATTTACTCGCAAAAATGTCTGTCTTCAGTAAGATATCTTACTTGACTGCGTGTATCCAAGTCAGTGTATCAAGATTTAAGAAACATATGAATTATATTGTCTTACAGTTTTACTATGATAAATCTGATAGAAATAGAGCAAAATATACTTTAGAATAAAGCACTAATCTGTGATCTAAAAATTGATATCTCCTTACACTACTTGAATAATAAGTTATTTCAAATGACTGTTATTGTAACAATTAAACTGAGTCCTTAATAGTAAACTAATAAAACAACCTTTTTAGATTCCTTTGTATTCTATTTCGTTACCTTGATTATTGAAATTTAAGAATTATTAACATTTGTTTATTTTCTATTTATTTACTGACACAAAACTATATTCATACATTAAATGTGAATTCTTTGGCCCCTGAACTAGTGTAAACTGTATTTCAGGGACCAGTTTACGAAGACATCACAAAATCAAAGCATAATATATATAATACAAAGAAGTTAATTTTAAATACAACTTCATCCCTTATTATGAAAAGTTAATTTACAAGCAAAATCTGTATTTACCGTCATATATGAAACCTGGTAGGTTAGTACTAACACTGTAATGAATGAACTGTTCTAGACTACTACCTAATGTACAGCATCCAGAATGATCTTGTACGTATTCTCTGTTGTGACTTGGATGTCTCGTGATTAAGATGAGCAAATTATTGGATAGTGCATTCACATATGTGCCTTTTTAAGGTTTTTCAATTCGTCCAACTCTAGCTATTGTATCATAATCAAGTGGTTATGATGTATCCAGTTGTGACGGTAAGTATCATTATACACCACAGACGCTGAAGAAAACTGGTAAGTATTGTAAATGGTAGAACATTATTATTAGTAATTATGATTGCCCCGTTAGCGCAGTGGTAGCGTACTTGACTGCTGTGCATGAGGTCACGGGTTTGATTCCCGGGTCAAACCAAATATTTGTATGATCTACAAATATTTGTTTCGAAGTTATATGTTCGAAGTTTCAGTTGTCCCATAGTACAAGCTCTGCTTTGTTTGGGATTAGATGGCGTTGTGTGTCAGATGTCCTAAGATATTTATTTATATTTATTATAGGTAATATTCATTAGACTTATCTATATCTACATTCTAGAATTAAACGCACTTATAATTATTCCCCTATTTTAATTAACTTTTTTTTAAATCTTTATTTAAGGAGCATAGCCACAATTATGACTATTAATAAACTTTAATCCTGACCGCTTTCGCCCTATGGCATTATCAAAGGATATCTAGACTGTCTGAAGTCGTATTCGTAAGACCAGTAGAACGTTGTATAGTACCTTGATTTGTCCCTAATATGTCTAATCATAACTAGTACTACTAAAGTACAAGACCACTACTTCTTTGATGTTAGGTAAATATGAGTACAAACACTGACTTCCATATATATCGAAAATGCATACTTTAATATCGTCGAAAGAAGACTAACCAAACTGCGAAGGAGCCACATAACCTGCTGATAGGCATTAGTCTGATCGTATCCTTCCTTCATGTCGAAGCGATAGTACAACACCTATGCTCCCCACAGGCACACTGACACATGCACTTTGCAACTGCATTTAAATACCTGTATTTAAATTTAACCTGTATTAAATATAATCAAATTTGTACACAGTTTGTATTAACAGCTTATATCTGTGAAATCTATATATTAATACGTGGAGCTAAAACTTTGTACCCCTTTTTACGAAAATTACGCGGACGAAGAAGTATGATATTTCGCACACTTGTAGTAAATATAGATGCGCTACAATACAAAATAACATTCGACACACTATCATGCGTATGACACACACATACACAAATATCCATATACTAAAACTCATAAATCCATATACAAAAGTCAAACGAAAAAGATGATTGTTTTTTGTCTAATACTGTCATACTGAATGTCAAAAGTAGCCATGATGACATCTTTGATTATAGACGAAAGAAATCCTAAAAAATTATAACTGAAAAATTAAATTAAAGTCGAATTTGGACCTCTGGGCGACTACTAGTTCCTAATTTGACATTTTATCAGAAACTGGTGAATCTGTCCCTAACTAGTCTTATTTTAGAGTGTCACTCTGCAAACAAATTGGATTTGTTAGTATAAATTGGAAACGTAACCAAACTGTACCCTCCTCATTGTTCTACATTCAGAGCAAATAACGCACGCCAGAGATAAACTAGAGACGCAATGCGGAAACGGAAGTGTTGCCACGGTGCGTACTGCCGGTGTCGTTAGAAATCCCTACCCCCATATTTCCGCTTTGAATTGCACTCCTTACTCTCTCATGGCTTAGAGAAAATGTGGAAGAAAGTTTAGTAAAACAGTTTTTCTTAACTTTATAATTGATTAAGAAATGTCCGTCTTCAGTGTGTCGTAATCATGATATCTTTTGAAAAGTTGAATACCTAATCGTTAAATTTTTTACACTTATAAATATTTTCTCAGAGAATACTCTTAAATAAATATAATTTCATCAAACAGTGATTATCTATGTCTATATTAATAAGTAAAGCAAAAATGTTGTACCCCTTTTTAAGAAAATTGTGCGAATGGACGACTATCAAATTTGGCACAGTTAAAGTTAACATAGAGGAAGAATGATAAGCTAAAAAATTATAACCATTGTCGAATTTTGACCACTGGATGACCATTCGTTTTATTCACAACGCATATAAAAGGTTTTTCAACATTATTTAATAACAAAACAAAAGGATTGTGCATGCAAGCTTTAAGTATTTAATCGCTTTACATACTAAAAAGTGTTGAAATATGTGAAATTCTTAAATCTATTTTAAGGTCGTTTGTAATAAGACGTTTAGTAGACTCGAATAATACGCGAGTGATTAAGGTATAACTGGTTGAGATATTATAATTAAAACTTGCCTTAGGCGCGGTTATCAATCCAATTACCTTTTTTTTTTTTAAAGACAACTCCCGCACTAGGAATAAATCCTGTGTCGCGGGGGACTTTACAAACATACATGAAACGGACACAAAGAACACCCAGACTCAGAACAACAATTTGTGGATCACACAAAGTGTTGTCCTACGTGGGATTTGAACCCACGACACTTGGCGAAGTAGGAAACGGCGTGGTGACCGTTGAGCCACTAGGCCAAAGGTGCAGTCAAACTCATTATTCATAAACAATTCGAAGGCTTGAATGTCCCGACAATATTGTGTATAATGTATCGAACATTAATAACTGTCAGTAATATGTCACTTAGCCTGATCAACCTATTTTGTACCCTGTTCTCGACTGTTCTGACGTTCCCTTTTATACCGTCATATACGCCATTTTCACGTGGTGAACACGAACGAAAGCTATGGATATTTAGAGTTGTAACATGAACTATAAATTAGAAACTTTAGTTGACACAAGACACAACATTATTGCCAAAATGTTGCGTCCAAGTACTTCGAAAAAGACCAGGTTAATTTATCTTAATAATTATTTTTCTTACAAAAGTATTGAACCTGAAAAAAGTTTAACACCCTGTTATCGTGCATATCATCATCATCAACCTATCGCATTCCACTGCTGGACATAGGCCTCTCTAATTGCATACGCGGTTACGTAATAAAAAATTGTCGGCAATTAAAAAGCATTTACACAACAGAGAACACTAATCATGAATATTTAACCAAAGTTTCGTACAGACCAACATTCCAAAGTTATGTCCACAGAGTAGTAATGTGATTAAGTGTAATTAAATATATATATATAGAAGATGAATATACGATATAGAAGATGGATTTGACAGAATTTGGCAATATCTTTGAGTGACTCCCGGTACCTACACCCAAGGGACAGAAGTATCTACTCGATATCATCTATAGATCCCCGCTCACCAGAATTAAAAGGTTAACTTACAGGCATTCTATACTATAGTGTATAAAGGTCCTCTAATTCAGATAACTGCGAACTTCATTCATTTGATGAACAGTGAAAAATGAGGTTGTGGTTTAACTTAATATATTAACAGGAGCTATAATAAATTAGGTATTCAGAAGTTTTTTTAAATCATGTGTTTTGGTGAGCATTAATGTGGGCTAAATAAATTAAAATATAACAATAGTATATTTTTACTTTCAATGACAATTAAATAATTAAATATATAAACAGTATGTTTAAGTTTATGTAAGCACCTAGGTAATAACCTAGGTACTAGGTAGATACCTAATGATCTGATCTGTAACATAAAATTTTTACTATTAATTATTCTAATCATAATTATAAATCATTATTACTATATAGCCATGGTGACAAGATACTATTTTTAAGTTTTACTCTTAGCATTTTCATCATCATCATCATCGCTGACGTCTTCATTTTCTTTGTTGGCTTCACCCATAACTTCCCAATAAGACGGTGGTGGATCGTCGTCAATCATATCATCATAATCTTGACCAATCGTATTATAATTTGCATTTTCATTAACTCCGATCTGTACAGGAATATTGAGTTCAATATTTCCACGAGGAAAAGCCAATTGAGCTAATAATCTAACGAAATAATGTCTTGAAACTAATTTTGAATTCTCTAAACTGTAAATATTAGGCGGTAACTGAATATCTAGTGATTCAGTACGAGTGGTTTGACTATCAATTGACGTTATTTTAGCTTCAGTATTCGGTATATCTTCTTCGTAATCTACTGCACTTCGACCGTCCGCTTTAAACGTGTATGCTTGCATCAATTTGGTTAGAACACTTTTCACAATCACATGGCTATCATTTTTCACTTCATACTGCAATGCTATTTTGTCACCAATAGCCAATTCAGAATTAAGAACAGTTGCTTTTACGTTAATCAAACCACTTTTACTTGAAAACAGTCGCACCAACTTCTTACTTTTCATGTAATTGATCGGTTCTCGTGATAATTTCGGTGCAACATCACATTTAACCGGGATTTCCTTTCTAAAATGTTTTTCAATACAAAAAAAGCCAGGCCCTTCGAGCTTTATGCGTATGTAATATTGAATGATACATGTTGCTTTGAAAGTTCCAAAAGTTTTACAGATTTTAGATGTCGATGGAATTGTATCAGGTAAAGTAAAATGGAATTTTATTTCATACGAACCGCCATCCAGCTTCATTTTTTTATCTTGAACGATGTTATCTATATCAACTAAGGTTTCTCTGCTTTTATAAGTCACTCGATTTTTTGTACCTTTATGTACTTCTAAAAGAATGGAACCAATACCTTTAAGAGATGTTGTGATTTTCTGTATTTCACCCGGTTCTAGTATGGTGTACTTTATCAATCCGGATACAACTTCGCCTTGTTTGTAAAATTCATCTGGTGGTTTGAACATACACATTTGACATGATATTATACCCATTTGATGTAACAAATATCACTTTTAACACAAATTTAATGTCTTGCTTCTTACGTTATTTATCACACAATAACACAACGCACTATAGGAATCCATAGATACGGTACTATACTGATAAGTTTTAGTTACACGACGCATACGTTTTGTTTTATCTCGGTGTATGAGGTGCGTTATCTATGTAACAGGTATAACACAGATAACAGTGACTAACTAATATTTGTAACTATAAGTTTGTTTAGAATGCTAGTAGATGACCTAGGGAGGGGCATGATTCAGCGTTATGTTGGCAGTCTCGACCGAAGTGATACCATGCCCTTATAGAAAATCGCAGTAAAGCAATTCTTCCGTTGCTTTTCACAGTAAGTAAGATTACCAAAGCCTGATTCCAAAGAGAAAGAATTAATAGCCTTAACCTGTGTGAATATATGAGTCTTGCTATGCCGCCTATGGACTGTCTGCTTCTTTGCTCCCCCTTACGTCATAAAAATGAAGTTGAACAGCAAAAAGATTATCATGATATGGACATTGTACAAGCAAGTTGCACATTTGCCTTATGACGTAGTAAATAAGGTGATCCGCGAGTGCCGGCATTATTTTATAAGAATCATTTCATACTCTTTTAATTCCGTAGAATAAGAGCGCAAAGAGTAGCCTATGTCCTTCCTTAAGAATTAAAGTATCTCCATGCCACAGTTTATTGAAATATGTGCAGCGTGAAAGCAGGATAGACAAACAGACAGAGTTACTTTTGCATTTATTATATAAGTATGGATTTTTTTCTAGGACTTATACATAAATATAGTATAATAAAAAATATTACTCAGGCGATTTTCAAAGAAACCAATGAAACTGCTAAGTTGGAAACAAAATAAAGATCGCGTTATGTAAAATTCCCGCCGTGAAACTTATTTAGTGATTTAGAAATACTAAACAAAACTTACACTCGGTGCTACAGTGAATATTGCACTTATACCACATTCACTTAGAGTTGATTTTACGATGTCACGAAACAGATAAAGTTCCTTTACAGCCGACAGTGACTGTCGTTCAAATTAACGAGGCTCTTCTGTTGCTGTCGACATTTCAGCTGACATGTCCGAGAGCATCAGATTTTGGCTTGAATTCACGTTTCGTAAGTTCGTGCTATGCACATAGTTTGATGAGATTATGCGAAATTTGACAATTGCCGTCTGTAGCTGTTGGGTATAACTGTCTGCTATGTGATAGTTCAAGGTTTGGTATAATGTTATAAGTTTTGTGATATGTGAAATGATCTTATTCTATGTTTTGGTATATTTTAATATGTGAAGTTATTTAAAGCTAGAGTGAGACGGCATTTATCGTGACATCGTAGCTTTTAAGTCATTATTTTACAATGTACTGTATTTTTAAAATTTGTATAACATTTTGTAAAATCGATACGGAGGATCTCAAAATGCAGTTTTACTAAGATGCATTGTACTAAAGATATGTGTGTCGTAAATCCAAGGGTATATAGGGTTGGCCAGAATAAAGTCGCAGATAGAGTGGACAATCAACAAGGGTCACAAACAATGATGTTATACATATTTATGAGTAACAGAAACCACTCGCAATCAAAGGAGTGCCGGAACGAGGAATGAAAACCTCAAAAGTCATGCATTAACTTAATTATATCAATAGTCTATTCAGGCTTGATGTAGTGAAAATAAACAATAAACCAACTAATGAATTTGTAGGTTGCCAAGGTTAGCATGTCCACAATTTGTCTAGAATTTAGATTTTTCTTTGTCAAGGGAAAAGTGTAGTTCTAGCTGATAAATAATTTATAACCAACTATAACAAGAAAACATAAAATTAAATTTCACGATTTAGCCTAAATTCTGGATATTCGACTAATGCCTAAAACTAAAGGGTTTCAAAATTGCTTTATGCTCAATACCTTCTTTGTGCAGTGCTGTCATAGCAAATCAGATTTTTTTTATTGCCGCATTATATTATAATACCACAAAAATAACAACGATTGGATCAAAAATGTATAATAATATAAAAAAAGCGGCCAAGTGCGAGTCGCTTTTTCTTAGTTGTCTAGTACCTATAACATAAGCTGCTTAGCTTGGGACTAGATGGCGTTGTGTGTTAGACGTCCTGAATTATTTATTTTATTCATTTATATTTTGCCGTAGCAACAAGTAAGATAATATAAAAGTTTTTGTAGTTCGTTGTAACTTTGATCGATGTTTTAATCATAGTATATTTTTTTAAAAGGCAAATTTCGGTTTACGATTTATGACGTATAAAAAAAACTACTTACTAGATCTCGTTCAAACCAATTTTCGGTGGAAGTTTGCATGGTATACATCATATATTGTTTTTTCATTCAGATTTATTTTAGAAGTTACAGGGGGGGGGGACATTTTTTACCACTTTGTAAGTGTCTCTCGCGTAAACTATTCAGTTTAGAAAAAAAATATATCGGAAACCTCAATATCATTTTTGAAGACCTATTTTTTGAGTTTCAGTTCTAAGTATGGGGAACCCCCAAAATTTATTGTTTTTTTTTTCTATTTTTGTGTGAAAATCTTAATGCGGTTCACAGAATACATCTACTTACCAAGTTTCAACAGTAGAGATGTTAAAATTTCGGAAAAAAGTGACTGTGACATACGGACGAACAGACAGACAGACATGACGAATCCATAGGGGTTTCTTTTTTGCCATTTGGCTACGGAACCTTATAAATGAAAGATTCCAAATTCAAATGTAGTATTATGTCTTTTTTTGTAATGTATTAATGGCCAAACTAAGTTATGTAGTTTATTTTCATCAAATGGGGTCCTAGGAGTCATAGAAAAAAATATTTATTAAAGTTTTCTTCATGTATTTCAAAAAACAGATGCACAAAAAAGTTATCTTGTAAGAAGTAAGGTTTCCATCTCGAGTAACAAAGCGCCAAAAATGTGTCACCTAAAACTGTACGGCAAAATAGGTTTTGATTCACTTCAAGATAACAGTACCTGGATGACCTGGTATTTTTTTTTATAAATGAGTTTTTTGGCAACATTGGGACTATCCAAAGGCCACCTTTTTGTTATTTTTCTTCCAATAGTTTAGTGGCGCCCTCTCTTGGTACGCCCTGATACTGTTTATTCTGCACCTTATTCCAGTATAGTTTATAGTAGTTCGCTCGAGTTGCGATAGATGGCGCTAGATGTACATTCATTTCAAATATTTGATTGTTAAAAACACGAATAAAACGACATTTTCTAAAAATGAATCCTAGCTAGATCGATTTATCGCCCCCGAAAACCCCTCCATACAAAATTTCATGAAAATCGTGAGAGCCGTTTCCGAGATTCAGATTATATATAAATACATATGTATACAAGAATTGCTCGTTTAAAGGTATTAGATAATGTTTTGCGCAACTAAAATAACAGTTTACAAGAAGTCAATTGTAGAAACTAGGCATACAATATTAAAAATAATTCATCAAAAAGTATCTACGACGGATTTCCTTTTTCCCAAAGCACGTTTTAAAGTAAATGCTCGTGGCTTAATGAGATCGTTAAAATTACCGATACGACAAAACATTATATCCGACGCTGAGATTAAATTTTCAGAGCAAATTATATTTAGTTTTGTTCAAACGACTTTCAACTTTATTGTGATGAAAACAGCTAATGTTTTACTCTTGTGTAGTGTTTATTATATCATCTTTATTACCTCACTACTACTTGAAAAAACAGGCCTTTATTCGACTTTTGAATTGAGTGTTAATAGTAAACGAAATTGTACTGTCTGAGTGCTTGTATCTTAGAAAGGTGTTTTCAATGTTCATAAACCGTAGATAGGATTAGTAGTGACAATTGTAAAAAAGTAAACATTAAAATACAAATCAATCAGATGGACTATGTTTTTTGCTACGTGCTAGTGTTTTAAATGTTGTTTTTTTCATAAAATCAAAGAATACGGACCCAACACCGATTTTTGAATGACACTTTTTATAAATTAAATAAACGCTCCTCAAATAATTCCCTAAGGTTGTTTTAGGAAGAGACATGAGAAAGGATGGTTACACTTTGGTTCGGATATTGCCGTAAGGCTCGACCCTATTAGAATACAATAAGTGCTGACCCTTTTGGCCAAATCTTCGGTAGAGCATTATTGTAACAACTTAACACTGCTACGAATATTTTAACGATATAATCAAACGGAAATACCATTACTAAACTGTTATTTTATAGCATTTGGTGACTGTTTTGTGACATGTATGACTTGGGCTATGTCTAGTGTTGGAGGTTGTAGGAAAACTCATTGCTTGACAGATTCTTTTCATACGAGCACTGACGAAATATATACTAGACCAACACTCTACTAGGCGAGACCTGTACGCGGATTTATAGTAAGCTTAATGTTCCCTAGATGTCACTAAGTGCATCAAATCGTGAATTACAACGATATTTTCTGACCCCCAACACCAATACGAACCCAACAGTCAACTGTCAAGATTATTGTCATTGTATTATTGCGAAATGTACCACTAGATGTCGTTTTTTAATTAATTAATTATATTAGTACCTACATAATTTATGTAATATTTTATTTTATTGTTAGGAACTAAGGACTGACATTTTATTTTTTTAATGGATTCAAAAAACAAAATAAAAATTGATGAATTAATAAAATACTGTTGCAGTTGCAATTCCCATCCATAAGACACATGTCTAAAAACAGTTTTTGGCGTTTATAAATGTTGTTGATCGTGAATGTATGCAGATAAAAAAATTGATAATTACGAGTTGATAATGTCGAGAATTGCTTGCACATATTAATTTATCAACTGTAGATGACAAAAAGGTGTAATTAAGGATTTTCTTTCGGTTTGTGTCTTATAAATAATCCTAATGTTAAAAATGCGAACGTAAGTTCGTTTGTTACGCTTTCCGGCGAAAACTACTTAGCTGATCAATCTGATCATCATGAAACACATATTCTTGTAGAGGTATTAGAAGTAACATAAGATACTTTTTATTAAATGCGAACGAAGTCGCGGGCGAAACCTAGTTATTAATAAAACAATCATAAGAAATGTTTTTGGAACGAAATTCCTTATCGCGCTTCTCGCTAAAAGTTGTAGCGACACTTTTAACATTGAGTTGATGTCATAGTGCTGGATACTCAACGTTAAATATAACCAGCTGATTGCCAACGTCCATACCATGTTGAATACACCGGTTCTCGTCCGATCACCGAAGTTAAGCCACATCGGGCGTGGTTAGTACTTGGATGGGTAACCGCCTGAGAATACCACGTGTTGTTGGCTTTTTGCATTTATTTACAGAAAATATATTGTTTTATAGTATATTTTGTAAAGTTTGATTATTTTTTAAAATAATTTGACAAATGCGTTACCGGCCTTTGGGGCATAGTGGAGTGGGATGGGGGGAGAGGTTGGGGTATGAGCCTCCGGTATCCTCACTCACTCGGTGAAACACAGCGCAAGCACTTTTTCACATCGGTTTTCTGTGAGGCCGTGGTATTACCAGGGGCAGGGGTCATATTACGTCGCGTCGCGCGTAACCAAGTTAAATAATATCCAGAAACGGTTAAATACGTATCTACTCATTTTTAATCAGTAGCCCAAAGTTAAAGTTTCATGTTTCTAACTTAAAAATGACGGACTTTCGTCCACACTTTCAACCCGTATTTCACCCCCTTAGGGGTAGAAATTCCAAAATACCTTCCTTAGTGGATGTCTACTCAATAAAACGATCCATATGAATAACTGAAAGAATACAAATTAAGGTCTATACGTGCGTGTAATATTAAAATCATCCTCTTATCCCTAACTGTCAAAGAGTTTAACCTTCTATTATCAGCTAACCTAAATAACTTGAAAGTATACGACTAAAGGTCTATAGATACGTATGAAATTGAAAGAATTATCCTCCAACTCCTAACCGTTGAGGAGTTGTACCTTCGATCATCAGCTTACCTAAATAATTTGAAGGAATACGACTAAAGGTAACATACATACATATGATATTTAAAGATTTATCCTCCATCTCCTAACCGTTAAAGAGTTGTACCTTACACCATCAGCTCATCATCATAAAATGATGACTACTAGACGAAAATACCGGGTTAACTTCAGAAAATATACGAAAACATATTATGTGCCTAAAAAAATGAGGGTTTCCCTCGATTTCCCTGGGATCCCATCATCAGATCCTGATATGGTGACAATGAGACCACCTCGGGAGCATACCCTTTAAAATACAAAAAGAATTTTCAAAATCGGTCCAAAGTTGACGCAGTAATCGGTGAACATACATTAAAAAAAAACACACAGTGGAACATAGAACCTCCTCCTTTTTGGAAGTCGGTTAAAAATAAAAATACAGTCGAATTGAGAACTACCTTCTTTTTTTGAAGTCGGTTAAAAATAAACATTCATATTAATTAATATTTTTGAACTGAGTACGCGGCTCAAGCGACGTTGCCGTTCCGTATTAACTACTGGAAGATATGAACGATTTTTGCAATGTTGCCATTCATGAGTGCATTGTTTCTCTGATTCAACCAAATAACTTATAAATGTGACATCTAGCGTAGTAAATAGGTAATTATTTTCAAGTTTATTTAAATCGATTGCAACGACATCTCCTAAACATAGGTGATAACTTTTAGTTATGCAATTGAAAATCATTTTTTTAAAGCAAGCAATACAAAGCAAGTTTTATATTTGAAAAATAATAATATAGTTACTAGAATTGAATCACATCAATAAAATACTGTTAAACTTTGTTAAACTGCTTTTCAGAGCTTATTTTGAGCGCCATCTAGATTTAGTTGAACTTTTCTAGCTTTTTACGGCGTACAGTATTGGCCAAGGGAGGGACGGTCTATAGTATATTGTGTCATTGATACGAGTATGTGACTGATTATTGTTAAATGTAAATTATGTAAAGAACTGTAATAACTGTTTAATGGAATTAATAAAAAACATAAAATTATTAGATGTACATAACGTTACGTATTTTTTTTAATGATAACATTCGTATTAGGAATATACATCCTGTATCGCGGGGGACTTTACAAACATACATGAACGGACACAAAGAACACCCAGACTAAGTACAAATATTTTTTGGATCACACAAAATGTTGTCCCATGTGGGATTTGAACCCACAACACTGGGCACAATAGAAAGCGGTGTGGCGGCTTCCTAAATCACAGCGTCAACCGTGCATATTATTAACTTTATATCCATGGAAATACAGTTATATGAGGTAGGTAGTAGAGCCACGCTGATTTCAGCACGGTTGGGCCGGCTCGACCGGGGCGGTACTACCCTCGCACAGAAAATCAACGTGAAACGACAGCAGCACTGCTGTCGTGTTTCGTTGGTGAGTGCGAGACCGGAGGCCCAAATAGTCTAGTCAACAAGTAGCATACTTGTTGACTAGACTATGGTGGTATGGTAGACCGCCATGGTGTGGGTCGCCATACTGCATTGTCTGCATTCTCAGTGAGTATGGTGACCAGCACTCTTGGATTCTGCTTATGCTTTCCATCAGGCAGAGTAGAGTCATTTTGACGGGCCATACATAAAAATTAATTTAAAAAAGTAAAGTATTTTAAGTGTCGTCCAACGAAGTCATAAAAGTCGTCGCAAAGCTAATACAGCAAGGACATAGTCGTGGTCTGTGACCAAAATTCTGAAAATGCCAACCGAAAGGTCCCTAAAGCTATTATTGAAATTTCAGTCAATATTGAAACAAAATTGATTCGTGATTTGCAAGAAAATGACCCAGGTAGGAGTCCAATAACGTCTCCGGAGATTGGTTAACAGAAATGCACAATTTCCTACGTTGAATTGTCCTACGATTCAGTTGAATCGACAATCTCCCCTGGACTGATCTAATCAGAAATCTAATAGCGAGTCAGATTGTCGAAATAGTTAACTCTGAATTCTCATTCATTCATGATTCATTTACACTGAAGATACAGGTAATTTACCTAGTTAAAGAGGCAGAGTTCCTTGTCTCAAGTGCAAAATAGGAAATCACATTCATGTGTATTCAAATATTGTAAATATTTATGTGTCAATAAACATATTATACTATTATGACTGCCTCGTTGGTCTCGCGGTTGGTGTGTGCGATTGCTGATCATGAGGTCTCGGGTTCGATTCCCGGGTCGGACGAAATGTTTGTATGATCTACAAATATTTGTTTCGGAGTTTGGGTGGTTTCTATGTATAATACGTATGTATTTACAAAAAAGTATATATGTATTTGTATCAGTTGTCTAGTACCCATAACACTAGCTCTGCTTAGCTTGGGACTGGATGGCGTTGTGTGCTAGATGTCCGAAATTTTTCATTTATTATTATTTAGCTTTTGACCCGCTCACTATCGCGGAAAATAGTAGCCTATGTCCTTTCTTAGGCTCTAGACTATCTGTGTACCATACTTCATTTAAATCGGTTCAGTAGTTTTGGCGTGAAAGCGCGACAGACAGACAGAGTTACTTTCTCATTTATAATATTAGTATGGATTATTATGATTCAAACAAAAATTTCTGAGTTTTCATTTAGTTGAAAAAAATAGGAGATTTTTGTTCTTTTGTAAGTAGTAGCAACAGTTTCCATTTAAGATAATTAATTATTTAGGATTATGTTTCTAAATTATGAATTATAGTTGTTCGATTAGGAATCCTTTTACTAGGCAATAGGAAGGCACGACCGCTTGTTATAGATCCTACTTAATATTATAAACACGAAAGTTTGTATGGATGGATGTTTGTTACTCTTTCACGCAAAAACTACTAAACGGATTTGGATGAAACTTTACAATAATATTGCTTATACATTAGAGAATAACAGATAGGCTACTATTTGCAGCGATAACCGACATACAGGCGGGCGGAGCCGCGGGCAACAGCTAGTTTTTTATAAGTCGGAACTTAACTACTGTTCTTTTCAGGACCATTGTCCGTAGCTTTAATATCAAACCATTCTGTTATATTTAATTATCAAGGTATATCTATCCGTGCATTCTAAACATGATTTACGTTTTACCAGTCTATTGTGACGTGAATATACCTAAAACCAATTTGTTCGCAACGTAATTGTGTACAAAACCCGCTTGAGAAATCAATGTACAGAAATTTGAAAATATATTCTTTGCAGGGCTCTATGGAGCGTTACTTTCTGTAGGAAAGTGGGGCACTAAAATTTTAGATTTTAGCCTAATTTTAGATTAGCTTGTGTGCAGTGGACACAGGTTAATTGGATTGCAGTTTGAATGTTTAAATTTGCACTACTTCTGTCCGATTAAAGTAATCGCTTCCGAAACTTATTTAGAGTGGTTTAGAATATTATTTTCGTATAGTTTTTAATAGATTCATTCTTATAAGAGTGACAAAAGTATGTTAATCACAAAAATGTACTGTATGTAATGTACAGAATGTACTGTATGTTGTACAAAAATGTCTAATTTAGGAATTTATAAAACTTGTTTATTGGAGTTACTCTTTACGAAACTATTTTCATATTTAGCCCGCGGTATTAAAGTTCAAAAATTTTACGTTAACTAAAAGTAAGGTGTTACGCTACAGCACTTTTTCCTCGAGCGAAACGATCGACGCGGCGACGTAAGGGACGAGAATTTCATGGCGTTTCATCTTAGGTAATTCATATTATAGGCGCTAATGGACACAGCAAATGATAACCCTGAACATCAGTTAATAAACTGTTTACAAAGACCATATTTAGAATCTAAAAAATAATCTAACCGATCTTAAACGTACATTTAATACGTAACACTATAGGATTAATGTTTGTAGTTCAACGAAAACATCTATAAAGTTACTTAATGATCCTTGTTATATGGGTCGGTAATAATTTATAAGGTTGCCAAAGTGCCTGTTTTCCCTTATATTCGTTGCAATGTTTTAACCTATTTATTAACCCCCGACCAAAAAGAGGGGTGTTATAAGTTTCATGTGTCTGTCTGTCTGTGGCACCGTAGCTCCCGAACGGATGAAGTGATTTCAATTTACTTTTTTTTTTGTATGAAAGGTGAGTTACGTGCGAATGTTCTTAGACATGTTTCATGAAAATCGGTTGAGCCGTTTAAAAGTTATGATGGTGAAAGTGGGGAACAGTAACCGAATGTCAGCAAAAATATCATCGAGTGGGGTCTCAAATGAAAGCGCATAACGTGTTTTTTAATTTTTAAAGGGAGCTCAGGTTAATAAATCGGGGTTTTTTTTAAATTTTGAGAATGTATGGTTATAAACTATGTAATATATTAAAATCAATTTATGTTAGCTGTATGTATAACATGATAACATAGGACCTAAGCAACGTATCAAATGTATTTAAGTTTGTGCTAAATGATCTCTAAAATGATTTAAGAAAAAAATAATTAAAAAGCTTTTTAAAAACAAGCTTTTACTGGAATGCCTCGAGACGAATCAAACGAGTCCAAACTCGACTATGTTGCGACGTTTCTTTATAGAGTTCCTATGGCCACCTTCCACCTCCAGCATCAGATTCGTGTCATTATAATATTGTAGTGTCACGCTGCATACATATGCTTGAAAATTTTCAGCAAAATTGGTTGAAGATATCTGCTTCAAAATTAAGTTGCAAGATTCCACCTAAACATACATACATACGAGTACGTCGTACATACATTGCAAGTCAATAAAAAGCTTGTAAAATATAGATTTTAAGTTAGTTGTTTTTGATTTGCACTTATAGAGTTACTAGAAGTCATCAAACAATAACATCTAAGTAGTTTTTTTCGATTTATGTTATTAGTTTTAATGCTAAGTAGTATTTTTGTACGATACACGACGAAGATGATAATTTAAGATAAAACAGTCGATCTTAAATTAATTTAGTAATAAATAATTTAGTATATACACTTTTTATGGAAACTAAAAAGATTTTTAACTATAAAGTCGTCAATAGTATAGGATTATGATACCCCTAGACTTTGTTGAGATGTGTATTACAAGCTTTTATTAACTTGCAATGTATGTATGTATGCTTGTATGTTTAGGTGGAATCTTGCAACTTAATTTTGAAGCAGATATCTTTAACAAATTTTGCTGAAATTTTTCAAGCATATGTATACAGCGTGACAATACAATATTATAGTGACATGGAGCTGATCCGATGCTGGAGCTGGAAGGTGGCCATAGGAACTCTGTAAACAAACGTTGCAACACCATCGAGTTTGGACTCGTTTGATTCGTCTCGACGCGAGGCATTCCAGTAAAAGCTTGCTTTTAAAAAGCTTTTTAATTTGATTTATTTCTTAATATATCTATGGTAAAGATATTGTTTACAAAGGTGTACCTTCTTATTACAAATTATTCCTAAGAGACTCATTCCAAAATGCTATCAGAAAATTCCTGTGATGTTAGAAAAAATACTTTTCTTTATTTTTTATTTTGATGGTGAATTAGGGAAGAGATTAATGAAAACAGATTTAATGTTCGTTTGATCTTAACAAATCTTTTTCGTGTTCCAGGAGATTTAGTAGGGATTATTTTCTTAGATAGTAAACAAATACAAATATATTTCGGACATCTGAGTACACAACGCCATCTAGCTTCAAAGTAAGCATAACTTGTACTATGAAAGTCACATTGACTGGTAGAATTTTTATTTTTTTCTTGTGAATACATGCACATTATACATAGAAAACAACCGTAATCGCGTACGATACCACCGCGCCAACGAGGCAGCCTTTATTTGTTGCTTTTTGTTTCTGTTGTTTCAAATTATGGTAGTCATAACATACATACGTAGTACAGAGTAGACAGAGGCTATAGAATGCCATTTGCCACGTTCCTGACATGGAGATTTCTCCCCTTGCGCATAAATCGGGCCTTTCATGAACGCTTGCCGGTTGCGAGTGTTTTTAACGAGGGCCTCTATCAATATGCTGCCGAATTGATCAGTATGTGCTATTCAGACTCGCAGGGCGTTTACAAATTCTTCGTTCGCTCTTCACTCAACTTTTCAACATGGCCAAACGATCGAAGCAGTTTTTTTTTACCACATTTTCTTTCAACTCACGCCTCATCATTCCACACTCATAATATGACTGTTAATTAAATACTACATTTTCAGCGGAATAGAATGAAATGATATCGATGGATTAATCTATTTAAAAGGAATAAACAATACTAGAAATAATCCATATTGATGGGCTCTGTCTACCATTGTGTGTGACACGTATTGCAAACCTGCCACATGTACCGACACAAAAGCGCTCAAATGACGAACGATATTTGGATCGGCCTACTGTGAAATATAAAACACGAATCTACACTCGTATGCTACTAGTTAATCAACACAGAGTTTTTCATTTTTGTAACAATATTAAAGATAACAAAACAATTTCGAATAATTTAAATAAATATTTGAGTCAACATTAGAACTATAATTTTCAAATCTACTTAAATTTGTAAAGTGATTATGAAAGAGATTCGAATGAACTAAACTTTTCGGTTATATATTCTCGGTTGGATTATTCTATTTAAGAGGAGAATAATGTCTTTGTAGTATCAATAAGATAAAATTATGTTAAGCCTTTTAAAAATCAGCTACCTGTAGAACATTCTACCAGAACCAAACACCATTGAGGAGGGTTTATTGTAGTATAAAAGAAATTCTCTCTGTGTTACAATGTTTGGCCTCAACTTCTGAAACCCCCGACAATGTAATGAAACAACTGTTTGTTTCTTGAATCTATAAACTTAACAAAGTTTAAGACAGTGTTCCTTGTACCTTTCCCATCCTTTCCAGTGCGTTTCTAGAAACTTTCAAAGGGCAATTAATTAAGGACTTTGAAAGTTGTAAATTACTTAAAATTGGTTAGATTTCTGTATTTTATTGTTGGTTTAATTAGCGGCATCGTGGAAAATAGCATGAAAACAGTTTTTCAGTCAAAAACAATACGGCTTATTACAAATCTATTATGAGCTAAGACGTAGGCGCATTTAAGGCCGTAGCTTTTAATTTTTTTATTAATTAATAATTATTCTTCTAAATAGTTCATTTTTTGATCATTTTTACTAGATTTTATAAAGGTACCTGATCGTTATGTACTATTTGAAATAAATATTCACAGAGCTTTACACGGTTAAAAAAACTGGCATTGTCTGACAGTTTATTGGAGCAGAAAATATATGATTTACATCTTTCGCACCAAAAATATCACAGCCAAATATCATACGCACGTTGCCTGCGATAGCAATAAAAGGTAATATTCTGATAGTTTATGAAAGGAAATTTCTATAATAGCTTCGCAGAAGGCTCTTGAGGTAAGGTCATAAATAAACGTTAAGTTAGACCGTCCTTTCCGTAACCCATCAGACGTTTATAAATACTATGAGCTGATAATTATATATATTGCGAACAATTCGTTGTTCACAGGTATCCATATATATAACGATGTTTTTCAGTGTCTTTTATCTCTTAAAACACTTCTTGAGTCGGTTTGCATGATCATAAGCGTAGGCTTCATTCATGAGTGGACGGCAGTAGTGCCGTCCACTCATGAATGGAAGCCGACGTCAAGGAGCTCCAACTATCCCGGTCTTGTGCAGTCCGTATCCTTCTACTGCCAGCTACTTCAAGTCATCAGTCTATTGCACAGCACGGTAAACTATACTACATTTGCCCAATCGCCATCTCCACTATAACACACGTCGGTCTTGGCGACCAATATCGCGGTCTGCCTATTGCTAGTCCGGTCAATTTAGACATTCTAAGTTACCTAAATTCCCACCAAGCTGAAAATCGGTAAGATTGTTTAAAATATCATTAAAAACAAAATTTGAAAGTTCCCCATCTTTCCCCTGTAAGGAAAAAAATATATTCAAGGTCAAAGGTCAAAAAAAATAGTTTTTCGCGATTTTGAGCAAAACGGTAAGTTTTATCATAAAACTACCTTAAACAAAATTGTAGATCATAAAATTATCTAAAATTTACCAAAACTTTTTTTTTTACGAGCCTCCGTTTCTGAGATATAACGATTCAAAAAGTTTTTTTTTTGTTTACAAAGACAACTCCTGCACTAGAAATAAATCCTGTGTCGCGGGGGACTTTACAAACATACATGAAACGGACACAAAGAACACCCAGACTCAGAACAACAATTTATGGATCACACAAAGCGTTGTCCTACGTGAGATTTGAACACTTGGCGAAGTAGGAAACGGCGTGGTGACCGTTAAACCACTAGGCCAAACGTGCAGTCGAAACAACTTTTATTACTTTTTGAATGGTTATATCTCAGAAACGGTGGCTCGTAAGAAAAAAAATATTTATACATTTTTAGATAATTTTATGATCTACAATTTTGTCCCAACTACTTTTATGATAAAAGTTATCGTTTTGCTGAAAATCGCGCAAAACTCAAGTTTTTGACCTTTGACCTTGAATATTTTTTTTTCCTTACAGGGGAAAAATGGGGAACTTTCAAATTTTGTTTTTAATGATATTTTAAACAATCTTACCGATTTTCAGCTTGGTGGGAATTTAGGTAACTTTACTCTTATTTTTTGGTCTAATTTGACCGGACTATGCGTACTGATTCTCGGTGTTATATCCGTTACTCACGTTTTGTTACTTACGTGTCTAGTACCCATAATACAAGCTCTGCTTAATTTGAGACTAGATGGCATTGTGTTTTAAATGTCCAAAAATATATATTTATTTATTATTATATTTATTTAGTTATTGAAAACTGCAGCCCACGTGCCATATAATTATATATACATTTGCATTCTCTAAATATTTGTAACTTATCAGTGCATATAAAAAATATTAGTTTTAGTTAAAAGAAAGGCACAGTTTTCAAGGTAGTCTACACAAGTTTGGTAGCACATTAAGGAATTGAACCTTGAGTTTTGTGCTATAGTTTTTTGCTTTTCTACCTATAAATCCATCTTCATACTATTGATTCTTAAACCATAGAATAGTATATAATATGTCCACATATCTATACATCTACATATATACTCTATGCAAATAAATATAATTTAAGTGTCTGTTTGGCATTTCAAACTTACTTCATTGGAAAAATTGTAAAAATGTAGTTTGTCTTTCCGTCTATCTGTACGTCTGTTTATTCTAGCTAAACACGGGAACGGCAGGACTGATTTTGACAGGACTTTCAGTAGCGGATAGCTGATGATATAAGGAGTAACTAAGAGTATGTTGTTTTGACTTGCTTCGCCCCGCGGCGTTACTCGCGATTATTGTTGTTTACAGCAACAACCGTGAGACTTAGCTAGTAATGTATATAAATTTATGTACCTACCTAATCTATATGCAATAAACAAAACAAGTATGCTCTTTATGTCAAATCGCAGAACAAACATTTTTGCCGCCTTGCCTATTTCAATAGCTTAGTTTTCCTTTCACACGTTACCTTCCGTTTCTATTGTTGTTATATATTTTTTCGTTCTGTTATTTTCATTTAGGTGTGAGGTCTATTTGTATACCGTAAATACTAGAAAATACAAAGATTTAATCGACGAATTACAGATTTTACGAGCAAAGGTTTTTCTATAAACAATTCATTCCACAAACGGTTAAACAAGTTGCAGCAGATATAATTGATTCTTACAATCAACAAGCGTGTAAAAAACGACTTTTTTAAATATTACGGACATCTTACGTTTAACGCCATCTAGCTTCAAACTAAACAGAGCTTATAATAAGAAAGCTAGATTGATAGAATACTTATGTACTTTTTTTTGTAAATACATACATATTTTAAATAGAAGACTTTCAGATGATACAAACATTTGATCCGAGTCGGGAATCGACCCCGAGAGCTCATGCACAGTAGACGCGTAAGCTACCACTGTGCCAACGAGACAGTCGGTTTACTTCACTTTCGAGTATCGAGTCGACTCACTTCAAACCCTGAAATACAATTCTATCGTTCGACAGATAGCTATAGTCAGTACAGATTAATGGCGTAGTTGCTAAGAGCAAGACTTAATTTATAACGAACAATCATTGGTACATCGCTTACGATTAATTGGACCTACTTATGCAACAAGGAACCAATACACACATGCCATAATCGAGATAAGGACCCTATCTATAAGGAGATTACAAAGGTACTAGAGCCGGCTCGACCGGGGCGGTACTACCCTCGCACAGAAGGTCAACCTAAACTGTAAGCATTCGTGCTGTCGTGTTTCGTTGGTAAGTGCGAGACCGGAGGCCCAATGATGCAGAAGCATCAGTAAGCCGCCATTGTGTTGGTCACCATGCTGCTTATGCTTTCCATCAGGCAGAGTAGAGTCACTTTGTTAGGCCCATACATAAAAAAATTGACATGTGTGTACATTGGTTCCTTGGTACATAAGAAGGCCCAATTTGCAATGATCATGCAGAGAACGAATGCTTATGTCATGGTCTCGACCTGGAGCTTCGTATGACCTGTTGATAATTTAATCCTATATTGTACTTTAGCGACTGTACTGAAACATTTTCCGTTATGAAGACTTACAAATAAAACTCTTATTATCATTAAATGGCGACAAAGAGAAGTCTTTAGAAGCTCTCCTTTGTCCTTTGGATTGTCTTCCTTTGTTACAGACTAAACAACATACAATAATTCTTGTTGATAATGTTAGTCTGATCAGTTGCCTTTAACCGTTTAGAAAAGTATTTACCGAATGGCTTCCAATTCCAATTAATTGGTGTAACATAGTTTGTGCAAATTGTTTTATTTGTTTTCTACTGTAAGTCTTTCTAAGTGATTGTTCAAACACTATGAAGTTTCCAATTAAGTACTCTCAAAAAAAAGACCAAAGTAGTCTCAGAACCAACTACCATTTTGTGTAATTCTTCTTTATGCAAATGTAAATAAAGTAATGTTTACCGCTTTTAAAAGACATATCGGCACGAATGATATTTCCTAAATCATAAATTAAAGAAAAACAGTGCAGAAATATAAAATTTCTAAACAATATGTACAATAAATTTAAAAGTTATGTAAGAACTATGAAATGTATTATAAAAACATGTATCATATAAAAAAGGTACTGTGGCGACTTCCACATACAGCGCAACAGAAATATACTACAGTGCCATCTACTGAAGTTACACTGAACTACAGAGTAACGTACAATACCAAGAAACTACCAATCCTGAATCGCGCAATAGAAGTTCTCGCGCCGATTAACATAAACAGAACATCCCAACATCAACCGTTGGGCAGTTGGCCCGCCAGGCATGATCACCTCGCCTGGTCGGAGGATCCTCCCTTTGTGTTGGAGGGACATTACACCCGTCCCTCTACAGTACAACTAGACTCAAATCACAAATCACACTATTTTTCACACAATATTTTTGTACTCTCTTCTAAATCAATAATACAGTACAGGTACTAATAAAGACTTTTCTATATATATATTTTGTGCAGTTTCCTGGTTCCCTCGTTATCCGTCTGTAATCCAATCGGATTTAGTTTGAGTCCAGTTTGTGTCAGTCATGACTGACTCCTTCATGAATTTTACAAGATTCGGAACCGATGACGTAGGCGGGTATACGTTAGATGTCAAGTGTCGTTAGCAGCTGAACCTCTGACATTATGACTCAACAAGTGATTATCGAGAGAACTCAGTATAGGTCTCGGATTGAATATTCATTGGAAAAACAGTTCTGATTTTTAAATCTTGTATTTTGTTTCTTACACAATATAATTTTTTTTAGCGATTTTAATTTATTTTTGAATATTTTCTGGACCGCATCTTTGGAACTGTGCTTTCTATGCTATTCAGAATTATGAGTTTATGAGTGTAGAAATAATTTAAAGCAGTAGATTGAACAGTTCCTGTTCCGTGGCTTTCTCTGACTGAAAGGATCAGTCCCTATACCAAGAACCACAATTAGCATATTAGTTTAAAAAAAATGTATTTCTATGAAATAGGTAAATAAGATAGCTTTTAATTGAAATATATTTGTTGCGGTTTTCAGACATTCTCGACTTTTTAACCGACTTCAAAAAAAGGAGGAGGTTCTCAATACGACTGTATTTTTTTTTTTCAACTTTCGACTGGGTGAACAGATTTTCCAGATTGAAGTCGGTTTTTTTTTGTTAAAATTTGTGATTATACACATAGTTTAGTTGTAGAGCGGTTATTCATCGCGAAAAGTCTCTCTATGCAACACAAACTATATATTTCTTGTACAGTGTACAACCAGAAATACATTGAAAACAGAGGTGGGCTTCTAATAGTGTAAAGTATACATTTTTAGCTCAATATTACTAATAAGGTTATGTAAAAAACAACAAACATTAAAAGTATCATTAACTGTTTAACTTCTGTTTTACTTTTGTACAAAATCCCTTTCATTAAAGTTAAAGAAGTTATTTGAGTCAAAGAGATAGTGTACATACACGACACGATAAATACTCTAAAGTTTAAAATAAATGTTCCTCGACTGATGTTAGCAAAATTAACAAGCTTAAATAAAAGTTAGTTGGCAACCGGACCGAGACAACTTTGAGCAAAACGCCAAATATAGTTGCAAAACAAAATTAGAAATAGGCTCTCTGAGGACAGTAATCCAGTTCACTGAAATTTTGTAGGTTGCGAAATTTCCTTTTAACAGATTATATGTTTTTATCAATGGCTTACTTTTTTTCTGATGTTTTTTGGAATGATTTCCTTCGATATAAAAGTAGCTAATTCTGGGGCTCTCGTTTCAAATAATTTACAAGTCTGAATCTCTCTCAATTGTGAAACGTTTCAGATATTGCGTATCTTCAGTTTTTTTAATGTTATTCACACTTGGCCTCATTCAAAAATGTAGAAAAAGTATAAAATATCTGTAGTCTTTCAAATGAGTTTAAACATAATTTTTGATTAACAAATCGTTGATTTATCCGAACTAGTCCCTCAGTATATCTACTTTTTAAAATACTGTTATTTAAAAGCAGAATATCTGGTTTATGTGATGAAGCACCAGAGTTTCTCAGGTTTACTTACAAACATATAATTATTTATTTATTAACTTAGTTGTATAAAGAAGTTATAACTAATGATTCCACTATCTTAACATTATATTATTAACCTAATTAGATTTTGATAACATTTATGTACTTAAAGATCTTTCTAAATCTTAGCTCTTCAAATTTTGAAATATCGAAAGTTACACTTCTAAAACATTCTTAGCAATGAACAAGAATTAACATTAGGGCGTTTACAAAGTTATGTGATCAAACCGTTACGTTTAGAAAGTGAAAACCAAGACAGTTTAAATATGCAATTATAATGTGGCATTTGCATAAATGTAACTGCGATATACCGTGTGTGATACACGCTAATAATATCCTATATTTATTACTAGACATTTTGTAACAAAGCCCGTTTGTATGAGATGGCTGTCAGTGATAAAATATCCATTTGTGATATCAAAAAGTTTGTTCACATAACTAATGTACTGTGTGTATGTAATTTATTAAATTTTGATTTGAGATAAAAGGTACAGTACCTTATGATTATTTACTTTTCTTTTCAGGTTTTATATATGTAAATGTCATTTTTAACCGACTCCAAAAAGACGGAGGATGGATTTTTTAGGAATGTTCGGACATGACTCCGTCATTTATAAACGTGTTCGTACACATTTTTCTTGTGTTCGAAAGGGGTTTATTCCGAACTTTAGAAGTCAGTTCAACTTTTATTTTTCGAACCCGATTTTTGTACTTAAGATTCAAATATTTTTAGATTTAGTTGAGTATGGTGTATAATTAATGATGGATTATGCTCGTTTTTAATTTCATACAACTGAGATGCCAAACAATATGGCCGTGACTACTAATTTATTAATTATTACGCCTGTGACACACGATTCCTGTAGTACATGCACGAGTTTTCTTAATAGAGTCATTCCTAAGAGACACTAAGATAACATTCCACATGGACAGGAAGCTTGAAAATCGAATCGAGTCTTTAGCTTTAAAAATATGGAGCGAATACTGAACCTCCTATATTATGAATACGGTTAAAACACATTTTTATTGAGTCTAGAATGTAAAAAGCTGTTCTATTTAATACACAAGGCTAAATTGTATAAATACGAGTACATCCTTTACGGCAATAGTTGTAACACAATTACATAACTATGAATGACGAAACTGTTAATTTTAACTGCAAATCTATTATTTAGTTTATGTGATATACTGAAACGATTAAGCTTTAAAAGCCGAGCATGGGTGACAGGGTTCTGTTTGATTGTTTAGGGAACATTTTTATGTATTAGATACATCAGATAGATTATTATAGTATCATATCATTACCATCAACAGTCACTCCACTCCAGTCCACAGCTGGATATAAGAAAGGTGGTTTTGTTTTTTTGGCTTATTTACTATACCGCAGTAACCAGATCGGGGTCGGTATAAGTTTTTTTTCTCCTCTTTTTAATCCTATTGTACTGCGTAGCTTGCTCCCTTAGTCGACTCTTGAGACACTTACGGGCTAAATAAGGGTAGTGTCACACTGTATGTATGTGTGTAATCCGTCACCAGACGAACGTAGTACATAGTAACATACTACATACGCGTATTGAAGCTTCATCACAGTCGAGATTCATCGCACACGAGAAAATTAATGTTTATCTTTTCCACAAAGTTACTATGAAACCTTAGTGTAAGTGAAAACTTTAATGGACAACACTATCTTTGATAAAGATCCGATCTTCAAAGTTGAGAAGCGCTATCTAGCGTAGCGTGAAGCGATTCAGTAGTACATGTGTGTCATCAAGAAATATGTAGTGTGGAGAAACGCGAGACAGGCGAGCGCGGTGCACGCTCTAATGAGCGCGTTTTTAACATAATCTCAGTGGGCCGAGGTCCCTTTTATAGCGGGTATCTAAGAGCAGATTATGTAATAAAATTGTTATTGTCTGAGTGGTTGATCTTCTATCTTGAACGAAAATCTTGTATTACATGAAATTTTAAGTAAGTAAATAACTGTGCTGATAGCTATATTTTCTTTTAATGTTTAGTTTTTATGATCACATTAGCTCGATATTTTTTAAAGTTATAAAATACGACACAAATCCCTTTGAGTTGTATTTTCTATAACAAAGATCCCTTTCCTTAATATTTAAAAGTTAGATTAAACATTTATAAAACGACAGGCAACAATTTTCATATATGTAGGTACATTATTACGTACCATACATACGTAAAGTACATTGTTACAGGGATACATTATTAAATAGAAAACAAACTATAGAAAATAATAAAATATCTATACTTATATTTATAAAGCTGAAGAGTTTGTTTGTTTGAACGCGTTAATCTCAGGAACCGCTGGTCCGATTGGAAAAAATCTTTCAGTGTTAGATAACCCGTTTATCGAGGAAGGTTATAAGGTTGCGTTGCAAACGAGGTTTCGTGGGTCAGCTTGGATTTTTGTAGCTATAGTCCGAAACAACTGCTATTGTAGCGTACCGTAGATCGCTTCTATCTTATAAGAATAACCCATAGATATGTATAATTTAATTTATCTAGCTTTCAAAATAATCGCTAACACTGAAACCCCAACTTTTTTATCGCAATGAAGTTAGCAGGTCCTCGGCCGCGTACGGTACGCAAAAACGACTTAATGAAACACCTCATTGCTAACACTATTTACATTAAATAACGTTTGCTCAGCGAACTAAAAATCTCCTTACTTAATATATATTGAGTAAAGAACCAATGGTAATAAATACGTAAGAATGAAGATAGTAATAACTTTATTTACATTTTTGTTTTGGTCGTTACCGTAGAGTAAAAATAATATTACATAAATTTGTTCATTACGCCTTCCAAACCGTTACTAATGATAGTTTTACCGTTTCCCGTGCTAATTATTTGTACTAGTATGATCTTAATTAATGAAATAGGTATTATTCAATCTGATCAGGCTCTATTTTTCGTATTTCGGGCACAGCAGAAAGAAAAAAGAATTAAAAACCGTTATAGTTTTACATTCACATTTTTTCTAGGTCATCGTTTATAATACTTTTTTTAGAATTTTAATTAATATCTGAATTATTTAAATTTATTACTTCACGTGTCTTCTTCTTCCCAGCCTTTATGTATTTATCATGTATGTATGTATTTATTATATATATGTATCAACAATTATTTCGGGTCGGCTACCAGTTCAACCGTTTTTACCTGAACATCAGGTTTTTTCACGGAGCGTCTGATGGAAAGCTTAAATCTTTTTATGTTGTTCAGATTCAGAAAGACACAATTAATTCATTAAATATTCAAATTTCAACCTAAACTTTAGAAAAGTAAAATAATAAAAATAGCGAAAATATTTACAACTAGCTTTTGCCTGCGGCTCCACCCGCTTTTATGTCGTAGTTTTTAGTAGTAGTTTGTTATATTAGTAAGTAGGATATTTATCTAAATACAGTTGTCAAAAAATTCCTCCACATCATCACCTATCGCGGCAACTTTCAAGAGTGAAACGAAATGTTACTGAAACTATCCCGCACCATGCTACAGCGAAAAGACATATATATAGACAATACATAGTATAGTGGTAACACTCCCAGAATACGGCCAGTAACGCCGCGTGGAATGGCAACGCTCATAATCTACATAAATGTACTTGGAATTTTCAGTTTTAATGATACGAAAGTGATTTTGAAGTCGTTAACATCTATTCTGAAACAATAACTTACAAATGGTATTGGTCTCCTCTCTGGGAGCGAAAATTTAACTCGATAAGTCTGTCTGTACTGAGGAATGTAAACTTTTCATTTCATGACACGTAATAAAACACAGGGAGCTGTACTACACGCTATTTTATTACCGGTGGCACCTGATTAAATTCGCCCCGGACGGATCTTGGGTCCCGTACATTTTACAATACGCCATGTTATTTAATTTTAAACTTTATCTGTGTGTGTAAAACCAACTCATTTGTCCGTTAACTCAAATAACAAAGGTTAACAATCAAACCAAACCATACATACATATTGGTATTAAAAACACAATCATTCATTCAGGGATGTTTAATTTCTACCATAATTAAAACAAGTTATAACCGAGATAGTGGAAAAATCACTGAATAGATTGTTCTGAAAATTGTGCACCGTGTGGTTCTTGCTATTCTTCCCAAGTGTGCGAGAAGAAATATCTCCGGCGTTTTATAATCTAGTCATGAAGAAGATACGACTGCACCCCTATTTAATCTAGAAACCAGGTAGCTAAGATAACTCACTTACACAGGTGTCTCATTTATAATAACGTGTACTATAAAACTGTTATAGTTTGCTAAAGTACCAAATTACAGTAAAACATACCTATGGGTGGGTTATGAAATTAAATGGCACAATGGGAACATATATACGAAGATTTAACTACTAGTATTTTCTTAAAATAAAAACATAAACTTTAGAAATATCATTGTTAGACTATTTGAAATTAAGAGCAGTTGAAGAAATCACCTTGGTGTTTTCAACAATTATCTCGAATTGGACACATTGTAGATATTTGATAGACCATATATTTCTTTAATTGAAACTCTTGACTGGAATTGTACAAATTTTCTTTATTTGATAAAATATATATACTTATTGAGGCTATGAAAGATCAATAAAAACTCTTCCGAGCGGTTCAATATCAGAAAATCAATATCATGTTGCACATGTTCACAATCAAGGTCCACATAATACATCCTATGAAGATAAGAAACGTATACCTAAATAAATCTGTATTACTAAGATTAAAACAATATTTCCTACAGAGGAGTAAAACACTATCTTATAAATTCAATGTAACCTGTTAAGAATGCCGAGCTCTAGGTCATTTCTGAAGCTGCATCCAACGAAGATTGGTCGTCCCGCATCTAATCAACTTTCCTAGCACGAAGCATGCAATATTTTACTCGTCTACGCCGATAATATTACATGAAATTGAAGTTTTGACCGTGTTTTAAGGTTTAGATAGATAGGATGTACATGTAACTCGTGTTTGTGGAGATTCATTTGTGTTTAAAAATAATTTACAAACTTCATTAAGTACAGTTTCTGTGCATTATACAATACTGACTATTAATTAGGGCTTCGATCACTTGATTATTTATATACACACATCAAAAGTGTCTAGGGATCAACATATGTGTCTAGGGATCAACATATATTTTTGCAATAACTTTTCTCCTGATTGATATTAATTAAAATTTTCTTTAAGGATTCATCAAAGAAAGTGTTTTCGTTTGTCACAGTAACGATAAACCAAGTCACCTTTGCATTAATAAAGAAATTTGCCATTTTCCTAATAAAAGGATTTTTGACATTTGAACCACTAACATTAAAGTTCGAAAAAAAGACTGAAATAACAGTTTTCTTTAAAATTTTATTAGGTAACTTAAACAATTAATAATCCGTGTTTCTACCGCGAACACTAACACAAGAACATCGGTTTGGCATACTCAAAATGAGTTCATCCAAATCACGCTGTGGAATGGCCGCCCATGTTCATTGCAACAACAAAAAAAGGTCTTCTTGCGACTGGAAACCCTCCATATTCGGCAGAGCTCTTCTCTGTAGCATATCCCATGCATGCTCAATCGGGTTCAAGTCTGGCGACTGAGCAGGCCAGGGCCAAAGCCACATCTCAATCTCAAGAAATCCGCATAAAAATGCTTGATCCCTAGACACTTTTGATGTGTGTATTTATCGGACATTCAGTCAGGACAAGTAATTTGATATACAAACTAGCTGACCCTGCAAACATTGAATTGCCATAAAAAAAATTAGGGATGGGTGGGTTAATTACCTTCATCATTTAGAGGTATGAAAAATAGATTTTGGCTGATTTTCAGACAAATTGCACCCGATTTTACCCGATATGCACACAAAATTTCATAAAAATCGATCCAGGCGTTTCGGAGGAGTTTAGTAACAAACACCGCGATACGAGAATTTTATATATTACTAGCTTTTACACGCGGCTTCGCTCACGCAGACTTTCATCCCCTGATTTACCCCCTTAGGGGTGGTATTTCAAAAAATCCTTTCTTAGTGCTCACTTACGGTATATAAAGAACCTACATGCAAAATTTCAGGATTCTAGCTTCAGCGGTTTGGGCTGTGCGTTGATCTCTGGATATGTCAGTCAATCAGTCAGTCAGTCAGTCACCTTCCTCTTTTATATAGATATTAGATTAAAATAATTTCAATATGAGTAGGTGTATTCTTTACGTTTCCTGTATGCTGATGGATTAAGCAAACAGAGTTTCACTACCCCTTTTCATCCCATGCGTGTTGTAGAGGCGACTATGGGAGCAGATTATACGGGACTACATCACTGCAAAGAGAAATACCATTTGATACCAACCCGTCTGGCCAGCGTAGTATAGTTGGCCAAAACCTTCTTTCTATCTGCCTCGGTGGAGCAGTGGTAGCATATGCGACTGCTATGCTTGAAGTCTCGGGTTCGATTACCAGGTCGGATCAAATGTTTGTATGATCTGCAAATGTTTGTTTCTGAGTTTTGGTGTTTTCTATGTATAACATGTATGTATTTACGAAAAAAGTATATATAAACTAGTATTAATATCAGTTATCTTGTACCCATAGTAAAAGTTCTGCTTAGTTTGGGACTAGATGGCGTTGTGTGTTAGATGTCCGAAATATTTATTTATTTATTCTAAGAAGAGAGCTATGATCAGCAGTCAACTTAGTCTTAAAGACAGGGTTGATTACTGATGCCATTTCAATATGATATGGAACAAGCAGTCTTATAATGAAAATCCTACAATTATAAGTCGCAAGTAGTGTTTGTGTAATGTTAAGTGTTACTGCGTCTTTGATGTTACTTTAATAACGGTATTAATGTCGTATGACATTCACTTAGTGGTTGTGATGTAACTTTAGATCGTTAAGAGCAATTATTTAATTATTATTTTCTTGTTTCAGGTAATGTCAACAAGGAATTCACTAGATATACTACGGTAGTTATAGTACTTTCATAGACAAAAATCAGAGGCACCTGATACTTTACCTGAACAATAATGTGGTTGCATTGCACATAAAATTATGTATTCTCCTAAACATTTTCAAGCATGTAAAATTCAATGTGTATTTTGCCTAAAAAAACCATTTTTACACTAGAATATATTGGATCGCACAAAGCCTTATCCCATATGGGGATAGAACCCACAATACTCGGTAACAAGCGAAAAAGTGATCACGATCTATACAATAACTCATTTTACGTTATCGTGTTTAAAACACGTAAACATAAATATAGCACGTCATATGTTCATAATTATGTTGAAGAGTAACACACATACAATACTTGTAAATCAATTAACACTTACAGTCATAATTAACATATCAGCGGGATTCAATGTTTGGAAAATGATGAATTATGTTTGGAATATTCCAGAATGAACATCTTCACTTTTCGTTTCGGTTTAAGTTTCGGTAGAGACTAAAGTCAATCGGTCAGCAACAGTATTTGTACGATACTATCATCAACTGTGTTTAATAGTTCACCCCTAAAAAGGAGATTTGGCCTACCGCACCACGTTGGCCTGATGAGTTCATTGATATAGGATTTATATCAAGTATTCCTTCTCTTTGCAGGGCCGTTTTCCGCCATAGTTTGCTCCCTTAGTTGGCTCTTACATACGTCACCCACGTTGTGAATATAGGTGACGACAGTCTGTATCGAAAATATCAAACCGATTCTCAGGTTTTTTTAATGTGTGTTTTGCTGGCACACCTAAGACAGGATAGTTGACATTACACTCAGACCAATAGGAGCCCAGCACGATTAAAAGAGATGCAGAAAAAGTTGCGTATGTCGGCTAGTTTTAAATAAAATTATTACTTAACCCTCTCCTGAGAGGAGACCCGAGCCCAGCAGTGGGACGTTATGGGTTGTTGATGATGTTTATGTGTTTATACACATAAACTGTTTAAGGCGATATCCGCTTTCGTCCTAATTGCAGACATTACTGCAGAATATCTTCAACTTTGTAGGCGTTTAATGACATGGCTAGGGCCGTAAATTACAATCATTTAACATTTTACGTTTTTCGTCCAATATAAAGTAATGAGAAAAAAATTGCGCTTTTCTATAGCTTTCTTGGTCATTTGTCTTGTGTAATGTTCTTTGAACTAAGCACTTTAGGCGGTTTTAGATCAAAAATATTTTTGCGGAAACAAATATATAGATATATATATAATATATACTAGTAGACCCACGCAACCCCGTTTGCGTCTGCTATTGCCCGTAGCGTGATAATTTTCCCCCCTTTTTTAAACCTTCTTTATCGATGCTCCGTTCCTGTCGGTCTTAGCGTGATGATATATCCTTGATAAATGGGCTATCTAACACTGAAATAATTTTTCAAATCGGACCAGCGGTTCCTGAGATTAGCGCGTTCAAACAAACTCTTCAGCTTCATAATATTAGTATACATGTACGTATGGTCTTAACCCTCTCCTGAGAGGAGACCCGAACCCAGGAGTGGGACGTTATGAGTTGTTGATGAAGATATACCATGTGTCCCAAAATTCAACGATAAGCGGGCGCCAAAAGGTAGACCTGCTCATGAGTACATGAGGAAAAATAATAAAAAAATATACCTAGTTATTTTTTTAGTTACAAGAAAAATTTAGAATTTCTTTGAAAATTTACACCCTTCATTTTTTATTTATTTATTTATTACGTAGTGGTGTCCATACTTTTTTTTTACAAAACCATGAGTCAAAGTACACTAAGAGTAAAAATATTTCAAAATTGTAGGGAAAAAACGAACGTTTTTGAACGTTTTTTGTGTAAAAACTGTGGGCAATTTGGTGTTTTTAAGAGTTGTGGTGAATAGTAGCACTATTTAGGTACAAGATAAAAAAAAAATCTTAAGCATATTTGAGAAATTGTCATCGTGGTCGTTCAAAATATCATGAAAGGTATAAATTTTCAAAGAAATTCTAAATTTTTCTTGTAACTAAAAAATAACTAGGTTTTTTTTTTTTTCCTTATGTACTCATTAGCAGGTCTACCTTTAGGCGCCCGCTTATCGTTGAATTTTGGGACACCCTGTATATTTGTGAGGGGTTCTAAATTTGTGAAATGTAGGTTCTTACTAACAAGGACAATTGCCACAAATATTGGTAGATGTGATACAGTGATAAATACTGCAGCAGCAGCAATTAAAATAGTTTAATAAATTGTATCTATACTAAAAGGATGAAGCTAATTAAATCAATCTATTTTTTTAATTGTAACTGGTATCAGCAAATAAATCTTCCCATCTTGAATGGTAATCCTGTTTCCCAGATACATATTTTGATCTCTAGATACTCTGAGTCAGAACAGTCAGTATAGAAAACTTAATCCGTATCCATATTCGTTTGTATCTTAGGCTGGTTTCAGTCCTCGACCGACCGTCGGTGCGTACCATCGGTCCTGACAATACGCAACCGACCGTCGTCGTCGACCAATCAAACTGGCGGGACTAGTACTGTCACAAATACGTAGGTTTAGTGTAGTGTTTAATTATTATATAAATAATATATAAAAATATTGATTTTAATATATACATCTTCATAGATTTTCTTCTTTAAATAGAAAAGAACAGTTCGACTTGTTAAGTTTTTAGACTGTTCTGGCTTAGAGTACATTTTTTTTATGTAATAGGCGGGCAAACGAGCAGACTTATCGCCTGGGGGTAAGCGATAACCGCCGCCCATGGACACCTGCAACTTGTTTGGGGTATGAGCCTCCGGTATGCTCACTCACTCGGTGAAACACAGCGCAAGCACTATTTCACACCGGTTTTCTGTGAGGCCATGGTATCATTCCGGTCAAGCCGGCCCATTCTTGCCGAAGCGTGACTCTCCCACGGTACATGCCTCAATATATTCTTTGTACAACTATGAGTTTTACTACGTTAAAATCAAATAAATGGTATTTTTCTAATTAATTGTATGCCCTTAAAAAGTTATAATTAATTTAATAACTTTATCATTGAGAATTTTAAATGTACTTAATAAAATATTCAGAATAAGGTCGTTTTTACGTAAAAAGTAAATAAAATTATTTTATTTTTATTGCATAACAACTAAATTACCTACGTACTGAATTTTATGAGGCATAATACAAACACATTTCCCTTGTATTTACAATATTTTTACAAATAAAAACATTTGGTTTCGTAGATAGTTTTAAGACTCTCTCTTTCGTTGGATAAGTATAGGTCTCTTCATGAGCACGCCATTCGCATCCATCCATCCATCATCGACAGTAACAATAGATAAAAATGTTCGTGTGGCAACCGGGACCAAGGGCTTGACATGTTCTCTGAGGCACGGAGGAGTCTCAATTTGTTAAAAATGGTTGCCCATTATAAACTGAGCTGGTACTGTTATAAATATGAAGTTTGATGATAAACTTGTATTTTTGTAGGCTAGCTACCGTGATCAATAAAATAATAAAGTTTTGAGCACCTGATTTCATTTTAAAATATACCTGTTATTGTTTTTGTATGTTTAAAAACTTATTTTCTTTATAATGAACATGATTGGATACAATACATTTATGAGGCACTCTATCAGGACATGAAATATACTTTTTACGTTATTTTTTCTGACACAATGAAAATGGTGGCAGACTGTCTTGTTTAATGTACGAAGTAAAGGTCTGTAGTACTTTTATAATAATCAATTAGTCTAACCAACTTAGATGGTATCTATACGATAAGACGATATAAGGCAAATGTCCGTATGGTGACGAATTAAGAATGCGGAGTGTCACCATTCCTGTTCATCCCTTGGATGTCGTAAGAGGCGACCAAGGGGGCAAACTACCCAGGTTTTTTCTTGTATTGTATAGTCGGGCAAACGAGCAGACGTATCGCCTGATGATAAGCGATTACCGCCGCCCATGGACACCTGCAACACCAGAAGCGTCACAAGTGCGTCCCGGCCTTTTGGGGATGGGGGGGGAAAGGTAGGGGTAGGGGCATTGGGGTATAGGCCTCCGGTATCCTCACTCACTCGGTGAAACACCAGCACTAATTTACACCGGTTTTCTGTGAGGCCATGGTATCACTCTGGTCGAGCCGGCCAATCCATGCGGAAGCGTGGCTCTCCCACGGTAACATTACTGCAAAGATGAGTAAAACTTGAAACAATCCCTCTACCAAGCCGTTTGGCCACCGTGGTATAGTAATACATTACCTAATTTCTAAAAAGAAGCTGCTAAAGACTGTTGACGTTATAAGGCAAAGTTGAAGGACTACTTTGAATATTCCAGTTATTAATCAGACCATACTTCAGCATTAGCAATTAGTTGGAACTGGTACGAAATTAATTTGCAAGAAAAATACCGTACGTTTCTTGCAAATGAATTTTGTAACGGATACAGAGAATTGTAAGTAACCAAACCTCCGGGCTTTGACAATCTTTTGTTTAACTTTTCCGAGTGACTGAGATGATACCCTATTGGTCTATGTTTAGTAATCCTGAGCGGTTATCCAGGTCTTGGATTCGATTTTATCTCAGAATTCATAACTTTATGATGAATTGGATGTTTACTGTCAACTTGTTATTTTTATTGTTTAAATGAGAATAATATACATTCCTACCATATAAATTTATAATAAAATTGTAAACATTTATAGAAGAAATATCTAAAATATAATTTACAAAAAATAGTTTTTAGGCATCCTTTAAACTCGCTAAACACTCATTTCCGTATAGCGGGCCTTGCCAACGAGTTATAATTAAAAACAAAATGAAGAGAGAGTGTGTTAGCTAACACTATTAGTGTTATTTTTGTGAGGCTCTGCCATTATCATATATACCACTTATGTATGTCTCCGTCACGCTCTCTTCTCGTTATGTCCGGCCATCTATAGGTGAGCATCGTCAGTAGTCTAAAGTGTTTAGCTCCAATATATAACTTATATAAACCAACTAACTTACATAAAAAATGGATCACCAAAATGTATGTACGCGCATTACTTCCGATCGACTACACCAAATTGGATAATTATGTTTTAGTTGTGTTCGTTATTAGCAGGACAAGGTTTGTATTAAAGAAAATTATGAGAAAATCGGAAGGGTAATTTTTTTATGACTATACTACCTGTAGCGAGCTGTAGCGGGCATAAATGATGAATTGGTTGAATTATGAAACCTCCTCCTCTTTTGAAGTCGGTTAAAAACAAGCTTTTCGGAAATTAGTTTTTTTTTACAAAATAATGGTGGAACGAAGTTCGTGGGGTCAGCTAGGAACTTCTAAAGAAAAGGGAAACTTCAAAATAATATCCCCAATCCCCCAAAAATCCCAATACCAAACCGTCTTAGTATAGTCCCATAGAGTATAAGCCTATGGCCAGCTGTATAATGCGATAGGTTGTTGATGATGATAATATGATGCAATTATTCCTACGTCATATATTGTTAAATTAATAGAATTTATACATAGCTAAGCCTGACCAGCTATGTCAGCATATTTCAGAGTATATTATCGATTACGTAGATTTAGACATTCTTTATCTCGTCGAGAATAAGACGTGATTATATGCATTGTACAGATAGATTTTTGTATATATAATGTAGCTGTAAGTTGGTTTAACAAGCCATACGTTACCGTGTAACATTATAGTATTCAGGAGCCAGTGCTCCTGCAAAATAAATACCACTTACATCGCTGCTCACCGTCGTTGTTATTGTTCTTATCATAAAGTTCGCTATAGCAATCACTAGATTTGCTGACTTCTCGACAACATAACACATACTTTTTTATACATATTCTACTTCTACTTTTACCTATTCTTAGCGTGGGAGAGCCACGCTTCGGCATGAATGGGCCGGCTCGACCGGAGTGATACCACGGCCTCACAGAAAACCGGTGTAAAATAGTGCTTGCGCTGTGTTTCACCGAGTGAGGGAGGATACCGGAGGCCCATACCCCAACCCCTTCCCCAATCTCCCCCATCCCCCGCCTACATTCTCCTCCCCATCCCCCAAAGGCCGGCAACGCACTTGTGACGCCTCTGGTGTTCCAGGTGTCCATGGGCGGCGGTAATCGCTTACCATCAGGCGATACGTCTGCTCGTTTGCCCGCCTATTACATAAAAAAAAAAAAATACTGTTAGTACACTCATAGACATCATCAGCCCATTGCGTCCACTGCTAGACGAAGACCTTCCCCAAGGAACGCTAACTATCCTGGTCTATTTTAAGGCTCCCACACATAACTGTGAATTCGCAACACATTGCAAATATCTGCGAGCTCGCACGAATGCACCGCAAGTACTTCACGCTGCATCGCATCGCACCGCAGTTATGTGTGGGAGCCCATAATTATTATTCTTAAATACATAACTTTTACATGAATAAAGTCTTTGTTAATCAATTAGTAAGCAATATAACTGAAGTCTTTGATCAATTTATGTCTAAGTGAAACAATTTTCGAACACGCTTTGTGTCTGTTATGTATCCCCAGGGAAGTCATTATGGCTCAAAGGAAGATCATTAATCCTTGTGATCAATGGTATAGGGATTTTCGCTTACACACATGTTTCTTTTAACGTTGTTGTGTGTGTTTGAGGCTTATCGTCACTGTACTGTTGAGTTGCGTGTTACATACGTCATACAAAGGGCTATTGTTAGATCACGCACTCGTCCAATATGCCAACGCTGCAGTCTCCATGACACAAGGTGCCGACGTAGAATTACGATAACACACCACAAAGACCTGTTATGAGATCAACGGTGCCACGAAGGCGATGACAGCATTACGAACATGGACAACAAAGGCCTGTTATAAGATCAACACCGCGTCACTAGCACAAGGCGCCGACACAGCATTGTTATAGTATATATATTTAAGATTTGTCATTCTACGCACACTTACTTTTAAGCCAACATCGCGTTAGCAACTTAGACTAATTAGTTATAGTTTAAATGTAATTTTTATAATCTTTTATTAAATTAACTTCAAGTTCTATTTCGTTTCTCTAAAACTCCTTCGGCTGTGGCAAATACGTAATTGGCGCAGTCGGTAGGATACTCGCGGGTCGTTTCGCGAGCTATAAAGATCTCTAATATCGAAATCCGCGTTCGCGAGCAGCCCGAGCGGCCTTCAAGCCACTGTACGAGTATCCAGAATCTACGAGAGCTGCAGCCACTGGGAAGAGTATCCGAACATTGATACGCGGCGAAACGGAACGAAAGGGTGAGTGCACAGAATCGTTCTTGTGTTGCTATTCCTTTACCTTGAAGTTTTTATTTCCCAAAATTTTCCACCCATAGTAACTCCCGTATTAGAGAGTCTGCATCGAGCCAGATTCGTCGACGAGTATAACTAGATAGTGGTAGGAATTTGGATTTAAAAGATTATAATTATAGTTTAGAATTACTTAAATCAATAATTTTTTATTCTTCAAAATTTTCCACCCTAGTAACTCCCGTATTAGAGAGTCTGCATCGAGCCAGACTCGTCGGCGAGTACAACTAGATAGTGGTAGTAATTTGAATTTAGAAGACTATAGTTTAGAATTAAATCAATTACCTAGAATTAAGATAATGACGGAGCGCAACCCGGACATAATTTTTAAGGCTTTACGCCCTGTACCGGAGTTCGACGGGAATCCACATATACTTACCCGATTTATTAAGTTATGTGACCAAATAGTATATACCTACCTTAGTACGGAACCCTGTGATCAGTTATCGAACCTTTGCTTGATAAATGGAATTTTAAATAAAATCACAGGCCCCGCCGCTAGTATTATAAATTCAAATGGCATATCTGATAATTGGCTAGACGTTCGGAATGCATTGATCAATAATTTTGCAGACCAAAGGGATGAAACTGCCCTTTATAATGACCTCTCTTTAGCCAACCAGGGACAAAGATCACCACAGGAATTTTATGACCACTGTCAGACACTATTTAGTACAATTATGACATATATTAGCCTTCACGAGACAATATCCACTACTATTGAAGCCAAGCGCACTTTATACAGAAAACTAACCATGCAAGCGTTTGTAAGGGGTTTACAGGAACCTCTAGGTTCACGCATTAGGTGTATGAGACCTGACACGATTGAGAAAGCTTTAGAATATGTTCAGGAGGAAATGAATATATTGTATTTGCAGCAGCGCAATGACATAGCTAGTAAATTACAGCCGACCCCTAAGGTCATCCACTCTACTCCTGTACATACCCCGAAACTTTCAAATAACTATAGCCATAGCCCAACCGCATCATATTGGCCTTCACACGTAGCAAATAGGCCGCCACCTCAGCCGATGCAACCTTTTAGGTTTGCACAAGGGTTCAGGATGAATCCTATGCAGCATCAGCCCTCACCACAGGTACGTATGCCCACACACACACAACACATGTTTAGTGCTAGGCCTCCAAATTATAATCTTCGAAGTAATACGTTTAGGATGCTACCTAGAACTCAACCCAGTCAGCCACCTGGCCCCGGACCGATGAGTGGTATAGAACACTTTAATCCCAGGCCGATGCCACCTCCAGGAGGAATCCGCAGACATGACTGGCGTACCCAGGGCAATCCACCACCTAATAATTACTTTAAATCTCGTGAGATAAACTTTAATGAGTGTTACGATGATAGCTATTATTACGACCACAACTATGACCCTGACTATGACTACTTTTCACAAACCAATGATGAGACCTATGACTATACCCCCTATGATGACTATGACACGACTCAAACACAGTATCAAGGCCATGATCTTCCTTTAGAGTACTCTTATAACAATTCAAACGATAACCTTAAGAGTGCCAATTCAAATTTTCGGACGGATCAGAAATTAGAAAAGCCAGGATAGAAATAAACTTACAAACACAGAGACAGTTACCATTTATTCAGATATCAAATCCTCCTTTAAAATTACTTATCGACACCGGTGCCAATCAATCATTCTTAAGCCCGGAAGCCGTTCAAAACTATTACCCTGATATTCCTTTAAATTACGATCCATTTGAAGTAACTAATGTACATGCTACTACGAGAAACAACTACTCTATAACACTACCGTGCTTTAACGAATTTAATGACCCGGATAATATACGTTTCTTTGTCTATAAGTTCCACGATTATTTCGATGGTCTTATAGGACTTGACGTAATGACCAAATGGGAAGCTAAAATAGACCTTAAAGACAAGACCTTGACTACACGACATACAGTAAACCCTATTAAAATATACAACTCCCAAAATGTGAATTTATACGAGGATATTATCCCTGCAAAGAGTTATAAGGTAGCTACGTTACCGATAAGTGCCCCGGATGGCGATGTAATTATTCCAGAACAATTAATTTGTAACTGCACTATAGCTGAATGTGTAACTACTGTAAAAGATAACCATGCTCTTTTAGAAATTTTTAACCCTACTGATAACGATGTTGTATTTGCACTTGAATACTCAATTAAAGCAGACGCCTTATCTAGAATCGAAATTCATAACCAGGAAACCAGTTCGACCATTGCAAATCCCACCAAGAAGACTCCCACTATAGATAATTCAGCTACTAGTACAGCCCACACAAATCAGGAAAATCTAATTTTGGAAGTACCTAATAAAGACGAACCAATAACATATCTTGTACCCTACGCCATAATAGCTTACAACAGCTCTATTCATGGTTTTACAAAATGCAGACCCTATGACATATTAAAAGGCCATTTTGACCCCAGGGACCCTATTGACATTGACATAAACGAAAAATTACTCCAACAATATATAGTGACTCATAGAGCACAGATGAAGACTGTCCATGACATAAACGAGACTTCGTTAGCCAATAGAACTGCTCTTATAGAATCCCGTAATAAGTCTAGACAACCTGAAATTGACTATAAGCCAGAACAACAAGTTTTTATTAAAAAAAAAAAGAAGAAAAAAAAAAAAAATGCTTTCTGAAAGACCTGAAACGAAAACCCAAGAGTAACCAATTGTTACAGGTTACTACTACTGACCTTGATGCTGGAACCACTTCTAATACGACCTTAAGAGATAAGACTTGACAATTTAGATTTATTACCATTTAGGCTAGGATAAGCTAGAGTAACGACACATTATTATACATTTTTACAATACATCGTACGTACGTACGTAAGTACTATCTAATTCTACACTTAGATTCGAAGTACAGGACTATAAGAATAGACTCACTAACGAAACCTACTTATTATACGAAATACATTTAGAACACCTAGTAAAAAAAACCAATATCCTTAATCATCTATACACCTTAGAGCCTGGCAGGACAAAAAGAGGTCTACTTGATGGATTAGTCTATAATTAAAAGCATTACCGGCAATCTGGATTATCAGGATGCTTTTAAATACACTCAAGCTTTAGTTACCTTGAAAACAAAAAAAAATACTGTAGAGTTTAATTATCGCGCTAATTTAAACAAACTTATAGCTAGTTTAACTTATCGAAAACGAAAGTAATATTAATTATATCCTTCAGTTAATCTTAAATGAAAATGCTTACAGAGCCGATAACATTATTAATTATGGAAAATATAACTTGTTAGAATCAAATATATTCTAGCCTTTACTAAAACCTGGACAAAATAAACTTAGATCTTAGTTAGTACTTAGGAATACTATGATATTATAAGGTCAGGATCGTATTTTGTAGTTTAACATATAAATTATAGTTTTCAAACTCCCCGTAGTCTTTCCAAATATCTATGATTTCTGTAAACTATCCCTCGCACAAAATAAATTTCACCAATTCCTTATTCCTTCTCATCCTTATATAGCAACTGATAGAAATGAATTTGTGTACATAGAGGCAGAATGCCCGAAGTATAGTAAGCACATATGTCTGTGAGAAAAACGTAGCCCAGCAGATCCGGACAGATCCTGATTGCACTCAAGTACTGCAGAACTGACCATCATTAACGACAACAACGAAATAAAAAGTCAACCTTTGAAGTAAACCTTTAAGATCTTCACAGCATCCAGAATAAAGTATCCCAGGAAACACCGATAGAAAACGACAACGTCCAGTCAACAAACCTGTACCATACGACCATTCCATTCTATATATTGGTATCAGTTACAACTGCAATTATCACCTACGCAGTAGGCCGTAACTACAAGATCTAGCACCTAAAACTAAATAGTTCAAAAGAGAACCCAACACTCCAGATACACACTATGGAAGATCCAGCCAACCCTAAACCAGAAGAATTTTCAGCAACATTTTCCATTAACATGACAAAATAGTTGCTGAACTGAGGGTGGAGGTGTTACATACGTCATACAAAGGGCTATTGTTAGATCACGCACTCGTCCAATATGCCAACGCTGCAGTCTCCATGACACAAGGTGCCGACGTAGAATTACGATAACACACCACAAAGACCTGTTATGAGATCAACGGTGCCACGAAGGCGATGACAGCATTACGAACATGGACAACAAAGGCCTGTTATAAGATCAACACCGCGTCACTAGCACAAGGCGCCGACACAGCATTGTTATAGTATATATATTTAAGATTTGTCATTCTACGCACACTTACTTTTAAGCCAACATCGCGTTAGCAACTTAGACTAATTAGTTATAGTTTAAATGTAATTTTTATAATCTTTTATTAAATTAACTTCAAGTTCTATTTCGTTTCTCTAAAACTCCTTCGGCTGTGGCAAATACGTAATTTGCGTATAGTAAGCATAAGAACATTAGATTTATTGTGTTGAAAGAATCATGAAACCATGTGCTTGACTAAAAATAATAATAGGTCTTTACCTATGAAATTGCAGTTTTGTATGCAATAAGTGAAAGTACTTATTTTTTAAAACTTTTTTATTTCTGTTATTCGAAGTAATCACCCATGCAATCGACGTATCTTTGCCAACGCATTGGCAGTTTATTGATGCCCTTCTTGTAAAAATCAGCTGGACGGGAGGCAACAAGCTCTAAATTTTGGAAAAAGTAATAGTCGGTAGGTGCAAGGTCTGGTGAGTATGGCGGATGAGGGAGAGCTTCCAACCCCAGCTCTTGCAGCTTGGAGACTGTCTGTTGCGCAGTATGGGGTCGCGCGTTGTCGTGAAGCAGCTGCAAGAGCTGGGGTTGGAAGCTCTCCCTCATCCGCCATACTCACCAGACCTTGCACCTACCGACTATTACTTTTTCCAAAATTTAGACAACTTTTTAGTGGGTAAAAAATTCAATTCCCGAGAGGCAGTACAAAATGCCTTTGAAGAGTTTGTTGCCTCCCGTCCAGCTGATTTTTACAAGAAGGGCATTAATAAACTGCCAATGCGTTGGCAAAGATGCGTCGATTGCATGGGTGATTACTTCGAATAACAGAAATAAAAAAGCTTGAAAAAATAAGTACTTTCACTTATTGCATACAAAACGGCAATTTCATAGGTAAAAACCTATTATATACAAATTTTAACAAAAAAAACTGACTTCAATTTGGACCAAATTTAAATGGGATTACACGGGAAGCACCAGCTTTCAAACAAAAAAAGAAATTACAATATCTGTCTATGTCACCGCAAAATGAATGTTTGTTGTTTACACGTTCAAATCTATGCAGACTTATTCACTAATATTTAGTTAGTGTTTAATTATAAGTTTAATCCCAATATTTTAATCGAATCAACTGTGACTGTCGAAATGTGTTGTAATTAATACTTGACAAATAAATACATTGAACAGTAGTTGGTTTCAAATAACAAACAAACAGTTTCAACAAACGTCGTATTCTCAATGCAATTTTTACGAAAAAAACGGGTATAGTTGTGTCTTTCTGTCTCATTTTACTGCCCCCAATGATTCTGAGAAGAAATTTATAAAACAAACTCATGTTAAATGTCACACATTATCTTGCGACAAATTTTATATATCGCATATTACAACAATATCTTAGAAAGCAGAAATCGTCTAACGTCTGTATGTTTAATTATACGGTAGCATTTTCCATAGACACAAGTAAAAAACTATGATAACGGGTAACCGGTGAACGAGATCTGTTAGGCCATGCTCCAATTGTTGCTATACCGCTCCGTGTGTGCATCTTCACTGGACGCTGTTGTTAAGATGGCATGATCTTTTGCTGGACTACGCTTCGGTGGTAATAGTATATTGTGTAGTTTTTATCCATTGCGGTACACATTACAATGATTATCTGAATGCAATATCTGCATCATCCTTTCCTCAAGCTAGGTTGAGATCGGCTTTCAGTCTACAACTGCTAGGTAATATCGAACTTCTGTAGAGAGCCTATTGTCGACCTTAGTTAGGTACCACCTACCCAAAACAATAAGCAAATGATACTCTATTTATTCTTTTATATTTAAGCAAAATATTTCGTCATCAACCATCATCACCGACCCAAAATGTCCTACTGCTGGGCGGGGTCTCCTCTCAGGGTTAAGGCCAGACTATAATTTAAGTATAGCCCAAAATATTTCGTATAAAAAAAAAAAAACAAAATGAATAGGTATAAATTGTTTGAGTAAAAACTGCTCTAATATCTCTAGTCTTTAAGAAACTAAGCCTCTTGAAGGTTGTGGCTAAATGTACATTTTGCCTCTACAAATATACTCAAAATAAGTTTCTTATACAAAAAGCATAAATTAAAAAGTAATGTGACTGAAGAGCGGTATTGGGTGGTTTTAAAAAAAGTTGTTTTAATAAATATCTAATTTGTAGTCAGTATATACTAAAAAAAGCCTGAATATGTTCGCAATATGTTATCAAATTCAAAACCAATACACAACAGTCAAACAATGGACATATCACATGGGCCTCTTAGTGGGCAGGTACTTTCACTGTTGAGCTATCACCTTTATCGTGACATTTTAAATAATTTTTTTTTTAATTAATTGTACTTAATAACAATTTGTTTTTTAAGCTTATCTTATAGTATCTTTAGATTAATGTAGTTCAATAACTGCTATAAATAAATGTAATACTTGATAGTAATTGTTTCTCGCTATTTTCTAAGTGTTTATGGTCACTACTCCGCTCCTTATAACAGTAGCGTAATGTAACACATACAATAACTTTTTTTAAGAATTACTGTGTCTAAACTCTAAAGAATTTATCTTTATTATTATTCTAGAGTATTTTTTTGGTTGTTAAGAAACTCTCAGCGTTTTCATATTATAAGATATGATATATATTCTAACCGCGAAAGTGAATTTGTTTGTTTGTTACGCTTTCACGTCTTAACAACTGAACCGATTACCATTAAACTTTGCATACACATTGCCAAGGCTACAGAAAAAGTGTAATTAGTTTTTGGCGTTCAAATATATCAGAAAATTATTACCTACACTAAAAAGAAACAAAAACTTGCTGCTTCTAAAAAAATCGTAAAGGAAAAGTGTTACATATTATTGTGTGAAGGTTTTAATGTTAATTAAACAAAACTTCTAATTTTTTTAATTAAAAAAATCCAATAGAATTTATTTTATCTGTAGTTAATGGCCCTCGAAACAGATGCACACTGTATTATGATGCTAAGCAACAGACTTGCGGCACCTTGATTACGTCATGCAATGACAGTCCTAGAGCGTCCAGGTTAAAAAAAATGTAATCTTTATAATTTTAACCGACTTCAAAAAAGCAGGAGGTTCTCAATTCGACCGTATATTTTTTTTATGTGTGTTCGCGGATAACTTCGTCGTTTATGAACCGATTTTGATGATTATTTTTAAATGGATAGGAGATATCCCAACGGTGGTACCATGATAAGGACACTAAGATCTGATGATGGCATCCAAGATAAATCGAGACGAACGTTGAAGTCGGTTTTTATTTTGTTAAAATTTAATATGTGACTAATATTAGACGTGAGTAAATTGTTACTAACATATTGGGCCTAGTTGCCATCTAATAAACAAATATTATTAATAATACGTAAAGCAAAAACTTCGAACAAACGAATTTCGATAATTCAGTAGTTTCAGCGTGATTGCGCGGCCAAGATACATACAGACAAACAGACAGACAGACCGACTAAATGAAAAAAAAAAATCAGTTTTGGCTTCAGTATCGATTGTAGAGTAAATATATAATAAATATTTTCAGACATGTAACACACAACGCCATCTAGTCCCAAGCTAAGCAGAGCTTGTGTTATGGGTACTAGACACCTGATACAAATACATATATACTTTTTTTGTAAATACATACATATTATACATAGAAAACACCCAAACTCCGAAACAAATATTTGTAGATCATACAAACATTTGGTTCGACTCGGGAATCGAACCCAACACCTCATGATCAGGAGTCGCACATGCCAACCGCGAGACCAACGAGGCAGTCAAAATATCTTTAATGTACAGAATTGGACCTGTTACATTTTATTATAAGGGTATATATAGATAAACACAATGAAATGATAAATATTTCTTTCTAAATCTCTGTTGACAACCTAAGCACTTATAACCACATTATTTTAAACACAACAGTTTCAAAGGATTATAGCTGTTATATTAAAGTACGTAAGCTAACGTAAGTGTCGTTATCGCTTGTTTCTTTATAGGTATTTGCGATATTTTTTTTGGCTTCAAGCCAAAAAATAGTGAGAATCTAGACCCATCGGCCTTATCCATTCAGAGAGGTCAAGGAAACCTTACTTTATAAGACATATCTATGATTAATAGGTATCCCTTGTAAGGACGAGGTTATTTAAAGGAAATAGACTTAGAAACGAGGGTCGTATATTGGAAGTATTATTGATGAATTATGTTCGTCTATTATCTAAGACGTAGTATGGTTTAAGTATGCACATAATGAGATTTTAGTCAGGTCAATACCAATGTCTTTGTGGTATATTAAAAGCATAAATTAGAAAGAAAGGTAATGGGATAGAGATGTCGGAAGATTAAGATCCATTAGCATTTAGCAATTAGGTAGTTTTAAGTCCGAAGCTTTAGAGAACTCACTCGGAAAAGTATAGAAGACTACATTGCATAATCTATACTAATATTATAAAGAGGTTGTAAAGGGTGAACTGGATCTACTGAACCGATTTTGAAAATTATTTTACCAAAAGTAAAAAAAATATTTGTGAGTATCATGTATATTTACTCAAAAAAGTATGCGAGATCGTCATTTCAAAAGTTGGAAATACGAAGAAATATTCACGCGTGCGAAGCTGCGGGCAGTTAGTTTATTAATATATGATTTAGCAAACATAATAAATCGAAATGTGAACCTCTTTTCCTTGTAATTAGTTAAAATTAGTATTAAAATCATTGTTAGCTTTTACTGTGTTTACGATAAATTTTGACAATTCTTCTATACCTAATTTCATAGAGACAGAAAGAGGTTACCTGCAAATTATAGGCTTTATTTAACGTAACTTACTATTATTTATCTGTCTATTGCAAAAGGTAGTAGAGCCACGCTTTTTTCAGCACGTAAAAAAATCAACGTAAAATGACAGCGTTCGTGCTGTCGTGTTTCGTTGGTGAGTGCGAAACCGGAGGCCCAAATAGTCTAGTCAACTAGTTCCATACTTGTTGACTGGACTAAAAGATGCGGAAGCATCACTAGGCCGCCATGGTGTGGGTCACCATGCTGCATTGTCTGCACTCGCAATGAGTATGGTTACCACCACTCTTGGATTTTGCTTATGCTTTCCATCAGGCAGAGTAGAGTAATTTTGGCGGGCCATCCAAAAAAAATGTGTTGAAAGACTAAATATTTATCGATAGGTATTTACTACACTAGACAGTTTGACTGCTTATATTGCTGAAATATATATCGCATAAATATGGACGTTTCTTTATTATTTCACGTTAGTGTGTTTTTTTTACGTTTCACATTCCACAGTATTTGCGAAAGCAATACTACACTTAATCATATAGTCCGCAGTTAATTCAAAGCAATGAAATCGTAGTTATTATTCTAATTTGAATCTTATGGCAAAGGAAAAGAGTTTTATATAGAGTGATGATTTGTAGAGGCAATCTTGAGCCACCGTTTACGGCATATTAAACTGTAATGGTTAATTATTTTCATGCATGTTTCGTTTAGTTTCTGTGTCACATAATTTCTATTTAAACAAATCCGAAGTGATGTATTTATGCGAAAGTATTTAATCTCTCGATATATGTTTTATTACTTCATTCGATTGTAATTAATGGATTTTTATGATTAAGATGATGTAGTTGAGTATCCATGATTAAACGTTATGGGAATCGTATGTAAGTAGCTAGTTAAGATTTATACAGTTCTGAATTAGTCTTTAGTTAGGTTGCTATTTCAGAATCAACGGGACAATATAGACGATAATGCACCAACCATCACTTTCCACACACATTTAGGTCAATTACGAGTTTATAATGCGTTAGCGATCAAACAACCTGGTTTGCATCAAATTAACTGTATATCAACAAACGAATCGCCGTAAATTTTAATAAATTTTTTGTTTTATTACATTAGATTAGGTACGTTTCTCTTCAAACCTTGAAAGCGATATGTTTTCTAAAATTATGTTAAAATATCATTATCGCCTCTATAAAAACATAAGTTATTCTTATTACTTTAATATGTTCAAATATTAGATTTAATTTCTACTAGACTATTGTTACATAAATACTTCATAATGTCATAAAAATACGTATTTATTTAAGTAAATTTTAGTAAAATTTCATGAATTATTTCGTAAATCCTAAAATAGAATCATCTTTCTTACTGTAACTGTTTTTTTCCTTTGATTCATTTGTTTTTTCTTTTGTTCCTCTGTATCTTGTCATTTTTGTTTTCTTTTTTGTCATTGACAACTACGTTAGTACTATGTACCGACTAATATTACTCTGTGGATAACGGTGCTGTTTGCGTGATTAATTTAACAGAACATCTTAGAAATAAGGCATATTTTGTAACTTATTATCGTGCAACTGTTTGTTGTACTGAATATAAATAAATAAATAACTGTGAAAGAAATACATACATACATTTGATATGACAAAAACAGTTCGCAAACTTACCTCCGCCTCTTACTGAGTGACTTCCGCCGATCACGGGCGGGCGGGTCGCTTGCGTACGCGCCACCGTCACCCTCTGCACTGTGTCCCGCCCCCATTTCTACCCCATGCCACTTCACACACCGTCACTGACAGACACACGCTCCTACGACACCCCTAATCACTTTAAATTTTAAACACTTAAATTTAAAATGGTCTTAAGTGACAGTGACACTGATAGTCGTAAGTATGGTTGAGGCACTTGTGGTAAAGTTTGCAGAGTTTTAGTTTTGGGGTGTCGTACTGTAAGAAGCCCCCGTAGCGTTATACTCGGGCAGCTCGCGGCGCGAATGTGAAGTGTACCGTCGCACGCGCATCGCCCTCCTAATGTTATTGTTTTAATTAATTTATGTTATAAGAGGATAGCGGGTAGTTTATCATGTTTTTTTGGTGTGTGGACTTTGAAAATATTGATATTTAAGAACATCAATTTAACAGTTTCTTTTTGTCAGTCCCGATTTCAAATATGAAAGTAATCTTTAAGAACGTGATAAACTTATTTTGTCGTAACACTAGCTTAAAATGTATCAAATTGAAAATCTTGACCTTGAAATAAGAAATTTAAAATTTAAGGCGCTTCTGGGAGAGTGAGTTAAGCATTCCATTTGCTGTCCTGACATCGTAATCTCGTTTAAAAGTTGGTCAAAAATAATATATATTTAATTTCTCCATAATTCGATTTTATTGAGCAATAAAGAAACGCAAATAACAATGTAGTGATGGTAAAACGCTCTCCGTTTATAAATCAGACTGTGCAACTCACGGGCTACTAATTGTTGCGCGATCCGCCTCGGAAATCGCTTCGCTCTCGTTTCTTCTAATTACACGAACGGTTGCTTTCCCAATGGAAAACGTTGTCGTTCACCGGAAGGAACTAAAGCCCGCCTACTATATACTGTACTCCCCTGTGAAGTTCCCTTCACTTGCCGGTGAGATCATTAAAACCCTACTAATCATAATACACCACATGGGTATTGAAAATCAGCTTTATGTTAATCTACTTCAATTAGTCGAATACTATTATTGTGGAAGAGCATTGCTTTGGAGTGATCCGCTACCTTTCAGAAAACCGGTGATGAAGTATTCTTTCATCACTTTTCACCGAGTGAGTTACTCTTCTGGCACTCAACAAGAGTCAATGTATATCTTGAGTTGTTCATGTTACTGGATTACTGGACGGTGGTAACAATTTCTTAACAGCGCCCTTGGACTGTAAGTTACCTGTCCGCTCCTAATCTATCTAATAAATACTATCTTTTTTATGTTATAGGGGGCAAACGAGCAGACGTATCGCCTGATGGTAAGCGATTACCGTAGTCCATGGACACCTGCAACACCTGAGGCGTCACAAGTGCGTTGCCGGCCTTTGGGGGATGGGAAGAGGGTTCGGGGGCGGGGTTGGGGTATGGGCCTCCGGTATCCTCACTCGTTCGGTGAAACACAGCGCAGGCGCTGTTTTACACCGGCTTTCTGTGAGGCCGTGGTATCACTCCGGTCGAGCCAGCCCATGCATGCCGAAGCCTGGCTCTCCCACGGTAGAAACGAAAGTTTAAAATGAGCCATTCTTGTATAAATGTACTTACATACAAATATACAAGAACCTAAAATCGTTTTCACCATATCGGGCTTTTAAATTTTAATGCTCTATAACGACATTTTTGTTTTGTACATACTCGTATATACATGCAGTACAATATATAAAAAAAACCCGCGAATGATAAAACCATAATATGAGTGGTGACAATTTAGTCCACACGCGACTAGGGCGTGGATTACATTTAATGTGGGTTAAATTGTCACTTAATGCTTTCATTATATCGCGAATGTAATGATTTACTAAATCATGAAACGGTCTTTAAACACTGTTAAGTGCCTCGTTGGTCTAGTGGTTAGCGTAAGCGACTGCAGATCAAGAGGTCTCGGGTTCGATTCCCGGGTCGGACTGCTGTTGGGTTTTTCTTACAAGAAATTCTTAGTAGCAGCCCGGAGTATGAAAGATGGCGGTATTTCCCGCCCGTGCCTCGGAGAGCACGTTAAGCCGTCGGTCCCGGTTGTCATGAATATCTTTGGCAATCGTTATTGGGAAGTCAGTGCCCTCAATATACTGACAACTTTTTTTTTTTTGTTTGCGTGTGGAAATCCCCTCGGACCGTCACCCCACCGGGGCTTGCGGCGGGGCGGTGTGTCGGACTCGAACCGACTAAAACCACACGGTGTGCCACTCTGCGCCTGAGACGGGAGGGATCCGGGAACTGCTGTTAACGTGTTATTAACACATCCAGATCTCTCCCAGCGCCTGCCCGCACAGAAGCGGGCACCGTCACCTGATGACTCTCAATTTAGGCGACGTACGGCACACGCGTAACGTCGCCTCCTCGCGGGCGGCCACTGGAGCGGATGGAAGGGAAAGCCCGTCCCGACCATCCGCGGCCACACTCAGGGCGGCATGAGGCGCAGATAGGCGCGCCTCCGCCGCCCGGTTCGCCGGCGGCGGATTGAGTCCGATTGGACATCGTCCTCCCAGACCTTCTCCGCCACTTCCTTCTGCGAGATGACATCTTCACAGAAGGTAGCGACCGCGGTAAAACTGCTGTCGCTACCGGCCATGGAGCGTATGACGGCCGGTAGCGAGAGATCCCCTCCGATGACTGCAGTGAGGGCCCAGCGCTGCTACGCCCATGCGGAGCAAATCGCCAGCGTATGCTGGGCCAAGTCCATATCACACAGTAAAGAGTGATTGATCGTAAGAAATAATGAAGCTCCACTCGCTAACGGTATTCGACATTAAGTATACCACAAAGTGTTAAACTGAAGAACCATGTTACAACATCTAAATCTAGCCGTTCTCCACACTTGTGGCTTGATGTTAAATAGACTATAACATTTCTCATGTATTTCACTATGAAATGTAAAATGTTTCGATTGATCTTTTTGGAGATAAACGCGTACAAACCAAAACTTAACAAACTTTCAGGTTTTGTGAGTGCATATATAAATAGTTATCTACTTATTTATTTTATTATTATTTATTTATTTATTTTATAAACAAACGTAACAAATTCTGTGTCAAAACCGGTAACGTTATTGCTAGTGTTTTTTTTTCTATTCTATATTCAAGTGTAATATCATTGTGGCGACTTCCACATATAGCGTAACAAAAACATATGACAATGCCATCTACCGAAGATACACCGAACTACGGTGTATCTTCGGCATACCGACACAACCGTCGGGCCGTGGCCAGCCAGGTATGATCACCTTGCCTGGTCAGAGGATCCTCCCTTTGTGTTGGGACATGACACCCGTCCCCCCACACCATCAATTAGTGCGTTTTTTAATTTGTATAAAATAAAATTATATAATCACTGTATGTACATTTTGTTGTTTGTTAATATTTGTACCTGTTTAATTGTATAAAACCCCTGTTTGCACGTAGATAACATTTAATTTAATGCCTTGAGTTCGTGTCAGTGTTCGTGTATTTTTCCTAACGATTCATGTTTACGTTTTGAATTTTACATTAATTTAAGTCGTTTCGGTGAGTAATATTCATTCATTTTCCTGTACAAAGAAGTCACAGACTGGATAAGGCTTGTTTATAGTTTGCTTTTTAAGCTTCCTTCCCTCGAATTTTTCTTCACATTTTCTAAAGAAGTAAAAGGTTTAATCATGATTATGTTCTCTTACTGAATAAATTAATCAGTAACATGTTCCCTTCCCGAAAACGATCTCCACACCTTGTCTTATTTCTTATCTCAAAAGAGATCTGTCTTTTCAAGTTTATTCTGATCAGGTGATAGGTTATTTTATAATAGGTCTTTACCTATGAAATTGCCGTTTTGTATGCAATAAGTGAAAGTACTTATTTTTTCAAACTTTTTTATTTCTTTTATTCGAAGTAATCACCCATGCAATCGACGCATCTTTGCCAACGCATTGGCAGTTTATTGAAAAAATTAAAAAAATCAGCTTCTTCAGAATTCAGCCCTTCTTGTAAAAATCAGCTGGACGGGAGGCAACAAACTCTTTAAAAGGCATTTTGTATTGCCTCTCGGGAATTGAATTTTTTACCCACTAAAAAGTTGTCTAAATTTTGGAAAAAGTAATAGTCGGTAGGTGTAAGGTCTGGTGAGTATGGCGGATGAGGGAGAGCTGCCAACCCCAGCTCTTGCAGCTTGGAGACTGTCTGTTGCGCAGTATGGGGTCGCGCGTTGTAGTGAAGGAGCAGTGCGGACGACCGATTGACCAAAGCTGGTTGCAGATGTGCAAGCTTCTCCATCATTCTCTCCAGTTCTTCACAGTACACATCTGCATTAATGTTCATGCCGTTTTGTAAAAAGCTGTGGTGAATCACACCCGCACTAGACCACCAAACAGTGACCATCACCTTTTTAGGGGTCATTTTTGGTTTAGGGCATTGCTTTGGTGCTGAACCAGGGTCTAACCAACTTGCTGAGCGCTTTCGATTGTCGAACAGAAGCCATTTTTCGTCGCACGTAACAATTCTTTTAAAAAATCCTTCATTTCTTTGCCTGTCGAGCAGCGCAAGGCAGCTCTCGACGCGTACGTTGCGCTGGCGATCGTTAAGGTCGTGGGGCACCCATCTATCAAGCTTTTTTACCTTGCCAATTTGTCGCAAATGGATCAATATTGTTTTGATGCTTACATTAAAAGCTGCTGCTAGCTCAGCTGTAGATTGAGTTTCGTCAGCTTCCACAATCGCCTTTAATTCATTATTGTTAACCAAAGTCTCCGGACGACCACGAGCTTCATTTTTCAAGTCAAAATTTCCAGAACGGAACTGGGAAAACCAATAACGGGTTGTGCGTTCATTTGTACAGTTCTCTCCGTAAACGTTTTTGATGTTACGTGCCGTTTGTGTCGCGTTGGTGCCACGACGGAACTCATATTCCATAATTACACGAATTTTTAAAGTATCCATTATGACGAAAAATGTTCAAATGTAATAAAAATACAACGCTAATCAAAAAACAAAAGACTGAGTTTGTAAATAGAATGTCATGGTTTTAAAACAAAATTCATTTGAATTTAGAATACAGAGCCATTACAAACTTTTTTTTATTTGAAATGACCAGTACTGAAGAACGGCAATTTCATAGGTAAAGACCTAATATGAAATAATTACGAACTGTATTGGTTACTGAATTTTCAGGTTTAAGAATTCCTACGAGTTTCAAGATCACATTTGTATTCGTCATAGGTTTAAAGAATCCTTTCCAGATAAAAATATGACGTAATTTACCAATTTTGTACAAACAGTATGTAACAATTACTAGAAAACGACAACAAGAATTTTATTCTACAAAAACATGTTTTGCACGTAGAAACAAGGGAACACTAATTAATTGGGATCTGTGATAAACTAGTAACGTGAGAAAATAGATGTTTATTTGCAGGCTGCGGGCTATTGTTAGCGACTGGACGTTCGTTTGTCATTTGGTCCGACAATTTACAAGTGCAATACGATTTACTCCCATTGTGCTAATGACATTTGGTAAATTACTAGGCCCTACAAACGGAGACGCTTATAGAGTGTACTATGAAAGTGTTTTTTTTTCTTTTTAGAAAGACAACTCCCGCACTAGGAATAAATCCTGTGTCGCGGGAGACTTTACAAACATACATGAAACGGACACAAAGAACACCCAGACTCAGAACACCAATTTGTGGATCACAAAGTGTTGTCCTACATAGGATTTGAACCCACGACACTTTGGTGGAGTAGGAAACGGCGTGGTGTCCGTTAAACCACTAGGCCAAACGTGCAGTCAAATTGAATGAAAATACCTGTTGTGTTAAAATTATACCTAATTATTATGTTTAGTGAGAAAGCCATATTTAAGTATAAATTTATGCTTATCACGTAGAGCCACACCCTCTCGCCCTAAGTCTAGGAGGAGTAACTCAAAGAACTGCAAAGAAGTGCTTGAGGCTTCTGATTTTTGAAGCCGCGTTGAGCACTTTTTGGTATGAGAAAATCTTATGAGTTCGCGTCACCGACATGCTGACATGACATTTTCGAAGTGAAAACTTCTTTGGCCGCGTTGAGCACTTTTTGGTAGGGGAAATCTTATGGATTCGCGTCATGCGAATGTTTGATGTTGATAATTTTAATTTAAACATATGTACGAAATTTCTAATTTTACACATTAATTTTATAAATAACATTCTAAGTTATAAGTTTTCACTTCTTTCGGCAGTCCATAACTGCCAATATTTTTTTATTTTTTAAAATCTTTCGGTCATTAATTGAAATCTTACTTAATGTTGTACCAAAAATAATAATTTTCTTATTTAATTTTCTCGACCAAGTTACTAAGCCGCACGAAAATTTAAAAATGAACGCAAGAAGTCTACTACTCCTTTATGTTTTAATTATTGTATTCATTCTTAGAATAATATAAATAGGCAACTATTTAACCGAATAATATATTTGGCATAATTTTAGACTTGAAGCTATATTTAGGCGAAAACATCGTGAGTACCTGAAAAAACAAATAAATCCTTCTTCATCCTTCCATAGCCGCGTTTATCAACTCGCTACGTGCAAAATACACCTAACTTGAAGTTTTTCAGTATTCAACCAATACCGGACACAAATTGTCAGTACGTGACTGAATGGGGACTAGTTCTTCATTCGTGTCACGCTGCTAAGTGGATTCCAGGGGAGCGACGTCCAGGAATGAAGTCGTACCTTAACACCTGAACATTTTGGGACATTTATTGGCCAGTCCACATTCCGGACCAGGAATTCTCCTTAATGTGGACGGCTAATTTCGTGTCATTAACGTGTGTGCAACAAACAAACAACCTAAAGGAATCAAAAACCAATAAAGTATTTTTAACCGACTTCCAAAAAGGAGGAGGTTCTATGTTCCACTGTATATTTTTTATGTATGTTCACCGATTACTCCGTCAGTTGTGGACCGATTTTGAATTTTTTTTTTGTATTCAAAAGGGTATACTCCTGAGGTGGTCCCATTGCCACCATGTCAGGATCTGATGATGGGATCCCAGGGAAATCGAGAGAAACCCTCATTTTTATAGGCACATACATGTTTTTCGTATATTTTCTGAAGTTACACCGGTACTTGGATCTGGTAGTCATCATTTTATGATGATGAGCTGATGAGGTAAGGCACAACTCCTTAACGGCTAGGAGTTAGAGGATAAATCTTTAAATATCATATGTATATATGTTACCTTTAGTCGTATTCTATCAATTTTTTTAGGTAAGCTAATAATGGAAGGTGGAAGGTACAACTCCTCAACGGTTAGCAGTTAGAGGATAATTCTTTCAATTTCATACGTATCTAAAGACCTTCAGTCGTATACTTTCAAGTAATTTAGGTGAGCTGATGATAGAAGGTTAAACTCTTCAACAGTTAAGGATTAGAGGATGATTTTAATATTACACGTACGTATAGACCTTAATTTGTATTCATGATGATGAAATTTGATGAAATAGTTCAACTTACTACTTACCTACGATTGATTACACGAAAAACTGAAAAATAAAAACTTTTTATAAAAAAAAAAACCGACTTCCAAAAAACATCCAACGAAAATTCTCTGCCAAAAAAACACTTAAAAGCGTAAAATAAACTGGTTCCTCATAAATGGCCTATACCTAATACTTTTTTCATTTAAATAGTAGTATTATAATGTGTGCTAGGTACCTAAAATCTGTTTGAAGTCGGTGCTAAGCCAAAAATAATACAAACGAACAATTACAAAAGTCTAAGCAATAGTCACTTGGCACCGACTTCAAACATATTCTAACTTATAACGCCATCTAGTCCCAAGCTAAGCCGAGATTTTTAAGCTCAAACGAGGGTTCAATTAAAACAACAGTAATTAAAACACAAAGAAATATATAATAGACACTATCATAATTGTATTAAAAAGAAAACTGTTTCGCATTGTAATTAAAGATAACTCACCGTTTTAGTATACCATGATTTTCTTTATTTTGAACAATGTCGTAACTCATAAATAGCTCCAGTGTTTTACTTGAAAAACATATACACATTATCTTTTTACGTCTACTTTTGACAAGGGTACACGTGTCATCTCAAGTTTATGAGATTTGAGGAAACAAAAACGATCCAGAGCAAAATAATAATGTAGGTGTAGTAGACGTGTAGTTTAAGTTCTAATCATATGAGAGTTTACTTGATATGTTATAAATAACCTCAATGTTTGCATAATTAACCCTTAAATAATGAGGAGAACGACCATACTTATAGTGAATTAAGTCCCGTTCCTTGTTTGTAAAAGAAATTATTAATTTATCACGAAACTATTATGTTAGCCTCAGTCCCAAGCTCTGGTATAGTCAATGAAAATATCTAGTAGGTTGAATCTAATTGGGCATTCAGGTTTTAATTGGTTTAGGTACTCGTAAAGTTAGATATTAGTATAGCTGATTAAATATATTTTGAAATACCGAAATATTTTCCTGGCTCATTTGACCGAAATAACCTTATCAACATGTAGACAATTTCTTCCGAAACAAATATTCCAATCTATATTTCTTCTTTCAAACTATAAAATAAATAAAAATAAATAAATATTTCGGACATCTAACACACAACGCCATCTAGTCCCAAGCTAAGCAGAGCCTGTGTTATGGGAACTAGACATCAGATATAAATACATATATACGTTTTTTTTTGTAAATACATACATGTTATACATACAAAACACCAAAACTCCGAAACAAATATTTGCAGATCATACAAACATTTGGTCCGATCCAGGAATCGAACCCGAGACCTCAAGCATAGCAGTCGCATACGCTACCACTGCGCCACCGAGGCAGTCAAAAGAAAGAAAGAAAGAGCATTTCAACCAATTTGTATTGCAAGCATTTAATCATGAAATAATTATTTCAATACTTTTTTTGGATACGAGCATTTGGAAAAAATACATGTTTTTTTTATGTTTAATACTTTTAACCAAAATTACATTTGTAGTCTATAATTGTATATTTCATACCACACAACACAACAGTCTAGTCATTATGAAGAATGTTTCAGTTGAACTGTCCTGGACCTTTGTGCCTCATGATTAATGGTCTGAATGTATAAAGCGGTCGCCCTCTAATAATCCCTGTGCATAATGAAAAATATTTAAAGTGCAAATTGTACACATGTTTGGAAAAAGTCGAAATTTTATTTGTTTACCGGAAAAATATAGAAATTTTGTAGATAAACATAAGAAATTGAAAAGGTACATTTTATTTACGTAGAACAAATACTTTTTACACCCGACTAGAGCGAAACCAAAAGGAATGATAATATTTTTGACAGTCTATTCTAGAGTTTGTTATGTTCTACCCAAGCGCATAAAGTACTGAACCAATCTAGATTATTGAGATGTCAACAGATTCGTAACAATAGCCCAGATGACATGGGCTATAGGAATTTTATCAAAAGTTTTTTACGTAGTCGGGTCATAGTTTTTTTTAAACTTTTTCTTGTTGATTTTATTTATTCATTTAGTACAACTGAAAGCACTATAGGTATGTATAATACAATACCGATTACTGTAAGATTTTATTAAAATGAGACCAAGGAGGTATTCCATTCGGTCTCATTCTCTGCCTATTTAGACAGGTGTCGTCTTAATATGTTAATAAAATCTCAATTCTATAGATCATTTTTGGTTTTATTGCATAGGGAGTGAGACATTAGAATTAGGTTTTCATCTTTTGTTATTTTTCGACCTTTTTCATCATCACTTTGCAAAATAAGGCATTGACTTAAAACACTTTTAAATTATGAAAATTCGAGTTAAAGATTTCATAAAATTACTGGAGTGCACATGTGCTATATTCGTACATAATGATCTACAAATTGAATATTCAGTTGCCCAGTCTAACGGAAAATTTCCTGTATCAAAAACGATTACCATATACGCCTATTGCCTTATAGTTCAGAATCTTTTGGAATTAAATTTATCTTCTGTCTTCTTAAATCTAATTTTAACTTGAAGTTATAGGTACATTTTCATTTAGAACTTTTCAGAATCCTGAAAGTTTTACTAATTTGTTGAAGATATTAATCTCGAAAGTAACGTAACTTTAAAATTTATTTATTATGCTAAGTACCGAAATTTTCAAAGTTTTGATATCGATAAAGCATATCTATCCCAAAATGAGAAACTAGTCGTATATTTTTTTTACCAGTATCCTTATTTTTTTCTGTTGTTTTTTTTATGGTTGAATCTCCTATTGTTTGATTGAATAATGAGAATAGTTTTGTAATAAGTTCGTAAATGCTTGAGTTCAGATTATTTTCTTGGAACTGTGATTGTCGAAATTCAATAAAGTTTTGTAAAGGAATTCTTAGAATGATATTATCTTCAAATGCATCCATACAGCATTTTTATTTCCAACATATTTTTAAGTTTTATTTCTGTAACTAGTGTAGTTTGATCTTTTCTCAACATTGCTAGAATTGGTTTTTGTATCTTTTATCGGTTTCTGTATTATATAGCTCATAAATGATTGATGCCGACAGAATCTAACAGTAGGTTTCGTGAAATACAATCAGTATGTGTGCGCTTCAGAAATAATAGTATTTGCGGCGAGCTGCGAAATGATTAGAAACTTGTTGTGGAATAGTTCTTGGTTTTATGAGTTTTCTACCTAAATACATAATATGTATATGAAATCAGATCTAATATTATATAAAACTTTTTATAACTTAGAAAACTCAATAGCCGTTTATTTACTATTTTAACCTCTACTGACATGGTGTAATGCGAATATAAAACAATAATTTGCATAAAAACGATATTAACACAAGTAATTACTTTTATTTTAATAGCAATTAGATTTCAAACTTGCTTAACTTAACATTGAAAACAAACTATATAATGTTTTTAATAAATAATGTACGTCCTCGCTAAAGACAAGTCAGCCTTAAATTGGGTGTGAAATAAAATTCTACCGATATTAGCCTTCTCTTAGGTGTGCCTGAGGCCTGACGGTTCAGTGAAATCTCATGATAAATTTCAACTTTAACGAGCTTTATCTAGCACTCCGTTTACATACGTTTTCGTAGTGACTGTTTCTTTTAGATCAACTGCTTTTAAACCAAAAGGCACACGGTCTAATATTTCTTCTTCTCCCCACAGCTGCACATGGACAGAGGCATTCCTTCTCTTTGCAGTGATATTGTCCTGTTCAGTTTGTTCCTTAGTCGCTCCTGACGACATCCATTGTACGAGAAGATAACATATTTATGGTTACACTCCGTATTTTTCACTTGTCAGTATTCATCATACTTCTTATATTTAAGTATAAACAGTTTATGTCTAGTTCAAAAGTTTTAGTTGTTGTGTTGTTTGTGAATGCTTATAGATATAGCAGTCGCGGAAAAAAGGAGTTAGCGAAAATCTTATATATAAAATTCTCGTGTCACAATGTTACTTACCATACTCCCCTGAAACGGCTGGACCGATTTTTATGAAATTTGGTGTGCATATCGGGTAGGTCTGAGAATCGACCAACATCTATTTTTTATATCCCATTTTTTAATGGCAAAACAACGTTTGCCGTATCAGCTAGTAATATATAAAAATGAATCGCCGAAATGTATGTACGCGTATAACTTCCGATCGGCTGCACCAAATTAATTTTTTTTTTTTTTTATGTGTTCGTTATTGTGAGGACAAGGTTTTTGTACAAGGAAAATTAAAAGATAACTTAAAAAGTCTTTTTTTTTTACCGCGATTGTACACTGCCTGTGGGAAGCTGAGACAGATATGCAAATATGGCGGTACGAAGTTCGCCGTGTCAGCTGGTTGGGCATAAAACATACATAGGCACACATAAACTGCCAAGGCTATTAACCTTCCTTTGGCTTTGCAGTAGTCGAGGAAAAATATACATAATATTCTATTGCGTTCTTACATTTAAAACAATCACAACACCATATTTTTATTACTGCCTCGAGTTGAATACAACCCTAATTCTTTTAAAAAAAAAACCGACTTCCAAAAAACATCCAACGAAAACTCTCTGCCAAAAAAACACTTAAAAGCATAAAATAAACTGATTCTTCATAAATTGCTATTATATATGCTTTTAAGTGTTTTTTTGGCAGAGAGTTTTCGTTGAATGTTTTTTGGAAGTCGGTTTTTTTTTTTTTATAAAAAGTTTTTATTTTTCAGTTTTTAGTGCAAACAATCGTAGGTAAGTAGTAAGTTGAAGTATTTCATCAAATTTCATCATCAAGATTACAAATTAAGGTCTATACGTACGTATAATATTAAAATCATCCTCTAATCCCTTACCGTTGAAGAGTTTAACCTTCTATCATCAGCTCACCTAAATAACTTGAAAGTATACGACTGAAGGTATTTAGATACGTATGAAATTGAAAGAATTATCCTCCAACTCCTAACCGTTGAGGAGTTGTACCTTCCACCTTCCATCATCAGCTTTCCTAAATAATTTGAAAGAATACGAATAAAGGTAACATATATACATATGATATTTAAAGATTTATCCTCCAACTCCTAACCGTTAAGGAGTTGTGCCTTACATCATCACCTCATCATCATAAAATGATGACTACCAGACGCAAATACCGGTGTAACTTCAGAAAATATACGAAAAACATAGTATGTGCCTATAAAAAATGAGGGTTCCTCTCAATTTCCCTGGGATCCCATCATCAGATCCAGATATGGTGGCAATGGGACCACCTCGGGAGCATACCCTATCGAATACAAAAAAAAATTCAAAATCGGTCCACAATTGACGGAGTAATCGGTGAACATACATAAAAAAAAATAAAAAAATACATACAGTGGAACATAGAACCTCCTCCTTTTTGGAAGTCGGTTAAAAATACCATACCATACCACCAAAATACATGTTAATACTTTTTCACTTAGCTATATTATATACATTCATACACAGAAAACACATTAAGTTTTGTTTAGTACAATGAGGGTGTCGCAGTCTTGTATTTCCGGCGGGAGGCTTATTGCTAGCTACGTTTATTATGTTAGTATTTTGTACTTTTCACGAAAATAATAAAATGGCGACGAAGGCTTCTATTTAGTACTCGATGTATAAATAACTATAGTGAATAAAGTAATTTGTTTGCCGAAATATATTACAGCAGTGTCAATTAAATTTATAAGTATTTTGTTTCTGCAATTTTCTGCTAATTTGCCTTCAGAACATATGGTGTTTACGAAATTGTATTTTTCAACAATAAGACAATTCTAACAGCTGACCTACAGTTAAGGCCGAGTCTTTAGACCTTTGTACCATCTGTGAAAAATGTTGTGTGAAAGATGTGAAATACATACATCCGTAACCCGGGATTTCTTTGCATAGAACCAAAAACCACTGGAGTAAGCGTGTTCTGGAGTGGCGACTGCGTCTTAGCCAAGATAGTGTGGGCTTCCCTCTGCGGGTTGAGTTGCGTAAGAGGGCCGGCGACTGGATGCAAGAAGCAGCAGACAGGGCTGTGTGGTGTGCCTTGGAAGAGGCCTTGGGGCTGATCATTACCCATACGTATAGCTGACTGTTCTGAACCTTATATAATAAATAAATAATAGGTCTTTACCTATGAAATTGCCGTTTTGTATGCAATAAGTGAAAGTACTTATTTTTTCAAACTTTTTTTATTTCTGTTATTCGAAGTAGTCACCCATGCAATCGACGCATCTTTGCCAACGCATTGGCAGTTTATTGATGCCCTTCTTGTAAAAATCAGCTGGACGGGAGGCAACAAACTCTTCAAAGGCATTTTGTACTGCCTCTTTGAATTGAATTTTTTACCCACAAAAAAAATTTTAATTTGTTGTTGTCTAAATTTTGGAAATAGTAATAGTCGGTAGGTGCAAGGTCTGGTGAGTACGGCGGATGAGGGAGAGCTTCCAACCCCAGCTCTTGCAGCTGCTTCACGCGTGCCAATGCGTTGGCAAAGATGCGTCGCCGGCATGGGTGATTACTTCGAATAACAGAAATAAAAAAGTTTGAAAAAATAAGTACTTTCACTTATTGCATACAAAACGGCAATTTCATAGGTAAAGACCTATTATTTCGGACATTTAACACACAACGCCATCTAGTGGGACTAGCAGCTAAGCAGGGCTTGTGTTATGGGTACTAGACAACTGATTTAAATACATATATACTTTTTTTTGTAAATACATACATATTATACATAGAAAACACCCAAACTCCGAAACAAATATTTGCAGATCATACAAACATTTGGTCCGACCTGGGAATCGAACCCGAGACCACAGAGGCAGTCAAATATATATAACATAACACATAATATAACATGAGCTGAGTGTTGTGGTTTCTATCCCCACACAAACAACACATCGTGTGATCCATAAATTATTGTTCTGCGTCTAAGTGTTCTTTCTATCGGTTTATGATTGTTCGTAAATCTCTCGCGACACAGGAATGTTTCTAGTACGTGCTATTTTATTTTCAGTAAGTACACAATGAAAATGTATTATAATGATGCATGATGACATATCTACGCATAAATCATATGAACAACGGAGGCTGTAATGAAGCACTTTTACGAACGATTTATTTTTGTACGGAGACAAATTGATAAATGGTTACATTAGCTAATATATTCACGGCAGTGCCTTCCAACATGTATTATGTAAAAATGAAGAAACCATATATGTGTCATCTGGGTAAGGCAAATTTTGTTTTAAATAATTACAAATTTTAACAAAAAAAAACGACTTCAATCTGGACCACACGGGAAGCACCAGCTTTTAAATAAAAAAAGAATCATCAAAATCGGTTCACCCAGTCGAAAGGTATGAGGTAACAAATATAAAAAAAAAACAGTCGAATTGATAAGTTCCTCCTTTTTTGAAGTCGGTTAAAAAGTTTTGGAAATTGATTACAGTATAGTTTAATGGCTTTTAAAATGGTTATCGGATATAGGTACAAATGTAATGTTTGTTAGTGTTCTTAGGAGACGATAAAAAACATTACCTTTTTTACTACCTTTTTACCCGACTATGATTAAGCCAAAAGGAAGGTAATAGTTCAACAAACATACATAGACTGCCAAAGTCTATGTACGTTTGTACGTTCCACCGTACCGCCTAAACTCCTGAACCGATTTTAATGAGGTGTCAATAGATTCGTAATAATGGCCCGGCTGATATAGGCTCTATAAATATCTTAAGTTTTTACATAGTTGGGTTATAGTTTTTATTTTAAACTTTCTCTTGTTTCCTTTTACTTTGCTTTAGTACTTTTATATTGCCATCTAGAATAAACCTATATTGAATATTTCAATAATTTAATTAAAAAGCTTTTTTAAAACAAGCTTTTCTTGAATGCCTGGAGACGAATCAAACGAGTTCAAACTCGATGATGTTGCGACGTTTCTTTACAGAGTTCCTATGGCCACCTTCCAGCTCCATCATCAGATCAGCTCTATGCCAGTATAATATTGTATTGTCACGCTGTGTACATATGCTTGCAAAATTTCAGCAAAATCGGTTGAAGATATCTGCTTCAAAATTGAATTGCAAGATTCCACCCGAACATACAAGCATACATACATACGTTGCAAGTTAATAAAAGGCTTGTAAAATTCAAGGCAACTGTTGCAAAGAATTTCATGTTGGCACACGGCCCGATGACGGTTTTTTTCCTGTAAATGGCATACTCAAACAGTAGGACATTGCTATTACGATCTTGTGTACGGACTTGTGGCGGCCTCCACATACAGCGCAACAACAACTTAACATAGTACAGCGCCATCTACCGAAGATACGTCGAACTACGGAGTAACGAAGGAAACTAAAAAACTACCAATCCTGAATCGCGCAGTGAAAGTTCTCGCGCACATTAACATACAAGATCCCAACATCAACCGTTGGGCAGCTGGCCCGCCAGGCATGATCACCTCGCCTGGTCGGAGGATCTTCCCTTTGTGTTGGAGGGACATCACACCCGTCCCTCCACAGACTAATGAGTAATTTTACTTTGACTTATATTAATAAAACAACTATAATAACATTGTGTCTATTAACACTTTTCTTATTGTCTCTTGTTAATTGAGGACACTCAGTGTGTATGATCTGAAAATTGTTTCGGAGTTTAGGTGTTTTCTATGTATAATATGTATGTATCTACTAAAAAAAAGTAGATATATTTGTATCAGTTGTCTAGTGCCCATAACACAAGCTCTGCTTAGCTTGGGACTAGATGGCGTTGTGTGTTAGATGTCCGATATATTTATTCATTATTATTTATCTTATAATACACTGCACTAACATTTTGTTCACTTCGCTCTGTCACCTAATTAACTCAAAAGGTTTTATCCTTTTAATTCTTCTTGTAACATCCGTATTGTCAAGACGTCAGTAATATCTGAATATTAAATCACAATCCACGAATTTGCGATATTAATAGAACCCTTTTCGGTATATTTTCATATAAATAATGATCTACAAAGACATTGTGGGCGATAGATATTCCGCACTACCCTCTTTAATATCGTAGGTCGTAGGTCTATCTTAGTTCTGCGAAAATATTGTTAGCGCTGATATTATTGTTCTACAAGACATAAATGTACATATAAATGCGTTGGTATAAATAAAAGGCCGAATTTACGTTGTTTTACTACGTTAGTATTATATGTTATTCTGTGGTTTTACTTAAATAAATAAATATAATAAATAAATATTTCGGACATCTAACACACAACGCCATCTAGTCAAGCAGAGCTTGTGTTATGGGTACTAAACAACTGATATGAATACATATATACTTTTTTTTTGTAAATACATACATATTATACATAGAAAACACCCAAACTCTGAAACAAATATTTGCAGATCATACAAACATTTGGTCCGACTCAGGAATCGAACCCGAGACCTCAAGCGCAGCAGTTGCATACGCTACCACTGCGCCATCGAGGCAGTCATAGTCACTTGTTATAGTTTCAGAAAAAGGTACCCGGAGAAGGAGTTAGATAGTTGAGTTTGAAGAAAAAAGAAAAATATTTATTTACTAGCAACCACGGGTAAAGCCGCGGGGCAAAGCTAGTCAAAAAAAGTAGCATAAGTTACTCCTTATATCACCAGCTATCTGCCCGTGGAAGTCCCGTCAAAATCGGTATAGCCGTTCTAGAGATTAGCCGGAACAAACAGACAGGCAGACAAAAATTGCAAAAATATTATTTTGGTACATGTACCGTGTATACATACATATGCATTTATTAAAAAGCGGTTGTTTAAATATGAATTACAAACAGACACTCCAATTTTATTTATTTGTATAGATATGAGGCCTATTTTTTTAAAGTTCAATTGTTATAGATAGGTCGGCATCATATTCATGAAATTGCATGTATGCATAGTTTTTTTACAACAACTACTTAGGCGACTTCAGTAACCTTTTTGCAAGTTATTTCCTAAGAAACAATTTGCATATTTAGTTCGTGGTATGACTTATTAAAAGTAAAATCGAGCCTTAACTAAAAATAAGGCGTTTGTAAGGCATTGCAGCGCTTTGTTATTGTTTATTTCGTTTAACATACTATTAAATAAAACAAACAGCGGCAAAACGCTTATTACTAGAGATAGTTTCGACTTTCGCGACCAAAATGATGGATGGCGCGACGTAATCGTGCGTCGGAGCTGACACAAATACTTTTATTTTCTTGACGAAACTACACGGGAATTTTTAGGTAGCCAGTCTACCGCCTCGGAGGCAGCCAAGAGCAGCAGGCAAATTCACAGATTACCAAATAATTTTAACATATTCAATTATTTATTTTATTCTTATTTAAAAATTAGCAATTTATAACTTTTATGTATTGAAAAAAATTAATTCACCGGAGGGTCAGCGATCGCTCCGGCGCGCTGGAGGTTCAGCGGTTAATACCGTAAGTATAATGCCGTTTTTAACCGACTTCCAAAAGGAGGAGGTTCTCAATTTCATCGGTTTTTTTTTTTTTTTTTTTATGTATGTACATCGATTACTCCGTCAATTGTGGACCGATTCTGAAAATTCTTTTTGTATTCGAAAGGGTATGCTCCCCATGTGGTCCCATGGCCACCATATCAGGATCTGATGATGGGATCCTAAGGGAATCGAAGGAAACCCTCAAATTTACGTGAGCGCCTGCAATGAAGTTACGAGCAATTGTATACATACCTTCATATTCTGTAGACATCATTAAATTTTAAATGAAATAATGATGAGAGACTCGAGAAAGACTAAAAAGCGAAAAATAAAAAAAAACTTCGTTTAAAAAAAACTTCAAAAACTAAAAAGTATAAAATAATTTAATTTGTATGTGCTACCTATTCATTGGTTTGAAGTCGGTGCCAAGCCAAAATGTAATAGTAGGTACCGTACTCGCCGCGCGTGACCTTGAGCGGGATAGCTGCTCTTCGCGTTGAACAAAACAACCGAAGCGTCGACGTTCGTCTCGAAATATAGCGTGTGGTACCTACTATTCCATTGGCTTGGCACTGACTTCAAACCAATGAATAGGTAGCACATACAAATTAAGTTATTTTATACTTTCTAGTTTTTGAAGTCGGTTTTTTTAAACGAAGTTTTTTTTTATAATACTTTGTAAACAGGGATATCACGTGACGTGACCGTAAATAACGTACGTTATTTTTTATGCAAATATTTTTTTCTTCTTTGAGAAGATATGACAAGAAAAGTTAGATTGTATATTTAAGGTATGCTTTATATCCACACTAGCGACCCGCCCCGGCTTTGCACGGGTTGATTTCAGATGCCCCCGCCGACGACACGATTCGTGCATTTTAAATCTGTAATATCTTCGAATATATTCATTTAAATTAAAAACTGTAAAGGGCCATTTTGATCTATATTAAATGCACAATGTATTTAATTTACTTAATTGTATAAGGATTCATTTTGTATTGCTTAAAATCACTTCGTAAATAAGTCATTATTTCTCGTAAAAAGAAAGGAATAAAAAACGGTTGTTGTGGGTTATCCCTAAGAGATAGACATATACCGTCTCGGACTTTATTGTAGTACTTTTTAAGGTGTACAATACTGTAGTACATTATTTTGATCTATCTCGTAGGGTGCAACCAGCGTTTGCAATGTAAGCGCAAAAAAATGTGTTTATTTGCTACATCACATTAGAAACCTCGAAAATTAACAGTGTTTCCATACTATATTATGCATTTATTATACATAAAAACCTTTCTCTTGAATCACTCTATCTATTAAAGAAACTCGCATCAAAATCCGTTGTGTGGTTTTAAAGATTTAAGCACACAAAGGGATATAGGGACAGAAAAAGCGACTTTGTTTTATACTATGTAGTGATATATTTGTTCAAGCTATTGAACGTGTCAACAGTCGTTGTTTGGATTTTGGATATCTGATATTCAAAGGACGTAAAAAAATATTTGAAGTAAGAGTTCCGTAAATATAAGTACAACTTATGTTCTGTATTTCATGTAACATAAGTGTATATTCTAGATTTAGCTAGATTCTAGATAAGTTATTTTAATGTAAGATATTATAAATGAATTTATTACAGACTGAGACATTTAAGGTATATTCAGACATGACATTAAACAAAATAATAGAAACATTACAATGGTCTGTTTGATTGCGAAAATGCTGATTTGATATTTGCAAATAAAAATTAAATAAATAAATTAGAAGAACATGATCATATATAAAAAATATGTGATAATCTCTGAAAAAGGGTATTTAAAATTGTTTCTGTTATCCCTTTTCTGTGTAGGAATAGATTTATACCCAAAGACGTATTAAAAATTCAGACATAGTCTCGCTAAAAAAAAAAGTGTGGCACTCAGAGTCGGCCCGCTTGTTGTTCGTACAGGCTGGCACCCACACTTACACACAATAGTCAGCCACTAAGGTTTATCTTAGCGAGAGTTCCAACTAACTTTTTTATGCGCCCATTTACCTACCCATTTTTAGACTGAAGTAAGTATAACTAACACCACTAAAATTAATATATTTAACATAAAGAAATGATAGCTAAGAGGAAGCATAGTGTACTTTAATATTTAATCCGTTGAATACCGACTTAAACCACTATAACCCACCCTCTACAAGGGTAGCCAAAAAGATCCCATAGTTTGTAACTTGATCCTACTAATTTGACAGAGGTCGAGTTAGTGGAATGTACATGGGAAATGTACATTAAATAGGCATTTCGGATATGTTTATAATGATAAAGAAAAAAAACTAACTTAGAATGAAATTTTCCCCTACCAAAAAGTACTCAACGCAGCCAAAGAAGTCTTGTGACGTCAGCATGTCGGTGACGCGGTGACGCGAACTCATAAGATTTTCTCCTACCAAAAAGTGCTTAACGCGGCTAAAGAAATTTCACTTCAAAAAATGTGAGCGTCATTTTCCACGAATTTAAACTTAATACAACATGAACATGAAATGAACTGAAATGAAAAAACAAAATTATGCATGCTATGAAAAAACTGAGTCTCCTAATACAGACTGATGCCTGTATTAGACTGCTTTTACCGATCTCTACTGCCCTCAGTAATGTGGGTTTAAACACCACATGGGACAACACTTTATATGATCCGCAAATTGCTGTTCTGAGTCTGTGTCCGTTTCTTGTGTGTTTTAAAGTCCCCCGCGACGCATCATGTATTCGTAATGCGTTGTCTTAAAAAAAGAAAAGTCCCAATCACAATTTTTTATAATTTATACTCTCGATTGTCGGCACTTGATGGAACTTGTTGCAATACATTCTAGAATCAAACTCACTTGTACTTATTCCACTATTTTAATTTCACTTTACACCTGACCGGTGTCGCGGTAATACGGAAGGCGAAACCGGTCAGGTGTAAAGTGAAATTAAAATAGTGGAATAAGTACAAGTGAGTTTGATTCTAGAATGTATCCCAATCACAAACTTCTTTTTATGCATGAAGTTGTGAGATCTAGATAATAATGTTAATCTAAATAGTAGTTACAGTGTACTTTTGTCCTTAATCCACTCCTTCTTTTTAGTACAATCTTGATTTACATTTTACTAGCATTTTTGTTCGCCCTCCCAATTAAGTTAAGTGGCTTGTTAGTAGTAGGTTCAGGTCAAGCAGGACGGTGACCCAAAATTACATTTACACTTAGTAGTTTGAAATAATTAGCTTTATAAAATTGTTGCCATTCATTTATATTATCTATTTTATGTAACACACTATGTATATTTATATAAAGTGTTACATAAAATACAATTAATAATTAGATCCTCATTATATTCAACTAGAACTAAAAACTAGCATCGGATTGACGCTCGCGAGGGGCGTATCATTGTACAAAAAAAAAACTACGTATTATTTTGAAACGCATATAAATTGTATGATTCTTCAAGTTACCTAACAATAAGAAAAGCAGACTTAAAAAAATCAAATCCTTTTAATTTTGAATTATTTAATTTTTAGTTATTATTTATTGATTTATTTTTTATTTATCTTAATTGTATACACATAACAAACGTGACAATAGCGATCTTATCGCTAATGGCGATCTCTTACAGACAACCAAGTTATTTTTTCTATATATTCGTATATTTATACACAAATACACACATTGTGAATCGTAGTCTACCTTATTGGTACACGAGCTAAACCAAGTTAGATAAATGGACAGCAAAGGCTTATTGATTTTTTCAGAGTGTTCAGGGAAGGGTTCTATGTACCCCCTAAATAACCTGGTAAGAATTCTCTAAAATTAACTACTACGAGAAAAGTTGCATGCAAGTAATTAGTAGTAATTAGCTATTCAAATCTTCTATGAATTGATAAACATACGTTCAGTCAAATATTGTATGCTAGTAAACCGAGTAACAACATTATCATGCCAATGCATGCATTACATACAATATCGTGATGTTTGATGTCTTTTGTAGTTAGTGTATAGTATTTTAGTAGTACGTGAAACGACTATCAACTTTTCATAACAATTTATAAATAACCTCTCCCGTAAACATCTTAAAGATTAATTTTCATCAATCTCAGAAATGCGCTGTTATGAATCACAGAGTCGTGTAATTAATTATTCATGAAACTGTTTCATTCATGGACAGTAACGTTTTAATAAGACTCGCTTTTAAAAAAATATTACCACTTCAGATATATTCCAATTGCTCTTTTTTTGTTCAGCGAAACAGTTTATTTCGCCAATTTCACAGAAAATTGTATAGAACTTGCCTCGTCATGTTTCCAACGTAACCGTTACACTAAGTCTTCATCGTTAAAACAAATGATATTTCATTTCTCATCACCAGCATGAGATGCCAAATCCCTACTGTGCTCGCCTGTCCCTATTTTTCACGACATTCCAAGTAAATATACATTAAAAGAAGAAATGAATCTGATATGAAGTAAGGTCGCATGCAAAAGTGATATCTATAAATCAAATATTGCAGAGAAACGCTAAACGATGAGCGATGATAATTAAGAAAGTGACAGGGCAATTACCACGCCTGTCCAGACGTACGTGGCCGTCGTTTTGCGCTGCGTATGCGCATACTAAAAAGTAGGCACAAGGAGAGGGCGGTAGCGGCAGCGGGAAACATAGTGCAAAAAAACTTGCACAATAGGTTTGAAATCAACGAAGAACACTGCCGAAACAGAGAATTTTTTTTAGGTCATTAATTGGTTTTGAAGATAATTAATGGCATTATACGGTAATAGTGTAGTATTTTCTTAGTAGTATACTAATAGGTGTTCTCCGCTATAGATTTTAAAGAAATACTAATCCAAGATAATGTTCTCCTAGAAATTAGGGAATAAATCGTCCATTCTTATTTCCTGAATATAGTTTAAAGTACATTATTATGACTACGGTGATTTAGAAGTTGGTTAGTAGGCAGTTATTCAAACACAAAGCCATAAGGCTAATGTAGTACGCAGATAAACATCTTTATGACAGAACTACGTATAAATTTAGGTGCGGCTAAACCTCTCCCAAATTACTTATCCAGCGGCCTGCCCTACGTCCTGAATACTTAACTAATTTATTTAGAAATTACCTATAGACATCTTATTGAATAAAGACATTTTAGAAAGAGCTAGCATAGAACTGGGTAATGATTATAGCAATCTACTGAAGTTATTTAAAAGTTACATTAATGACTTTTAGTGGTGAGAAATGTCTAAAAGATTTTTGAAAAAAATTGAAAACCGTTTTAACTTTCGTTTTGCCACATGTATTAAAAAAATAAATATAAAAATACATGTAAATAATAAAAATAAATATAAAACACTTTTACATATAAATTACTTGTACAATCAAAAGACTGTTGGTATTATCTTAGCATTTTTTTGATTTCGTTTAATTTCTTTTACAAGTTATTTAATTTATTACGAGTACATACACCGCGGGGCGCAGCTAGTTAAACACAAACCTTCCTCTGGAATCACTATCTATTGCTGAAAATTGCTTGGAAATCAGTTCCTCCGGTTGTCCGTAATTTAAAAGATCTAAGCGAACAGACAGCGGCAGCGACTTTATTTTATATATATATTACATGAAAAATTCAGAAATATACATTATTATATTTTTAATGAAAGTTGGCTTCAAGTGAATGGCTGACCATAAAAGAAACCAGTCCAAACCCTTTGATACATTTCATACATAATACGATGACTCCGAAAAAAGTGGTAATGATGATGAAATCTCTGAAGAAATAGGTCTATCGCTGTCTTCGGATACCAAAATGTAATTTTTTGCCATAATTCATACAGTTATCAATAAAAATTTTGGATACACGTATATTTTTTATATTTCCAGGAAAAATAAGAACCGATAACGATTGAATTGGCTAGGAAAGAGGCTATAAATATATTTGTAAAGGACCCCAGAGGAAATTTAATGCTGTTTGGAAGTAGCCGCTGGGGCGTAATGCTGTAACAGAGCCTGATAAATAATGGATCAATTGGCGTTATTGATACTTGTCAGTTATAAAAATATTTCGTTATAGAGTTAGTGTCTATAACGATTCCGGTCACTTAATGACTGGCAACGAATATTTAATTCGTCGTGAGTTTTAGATGCACATCGACCGCAGTAAACACTATTAAGTGTCCCATTTGATCATTTGCCCCTATACCAAGAGTTATTAACATATTCTGACACAACGTACTTAACATAAAGTTCAGATAGGAAATGATATGATTATTATGCAGATTCTACTGAAATCAACACGACTGAAAAATCTGTAAAACTTTTTTAACCAGAACCAATTCTTCTCGTTATTTTTTTTTTTTTAAAGAACTCCTGCACTAGGAATAAATCCTGTGTCGCGGGGGACTTTACAAACATACATAAACGGACACAAAGAACATCCAGACTCAGAACAACAATTTGTGGATCACACGAAGTGTTGTCCTACGTGGCATTTGAACCCACGACACTTGGCGAAGTAGGAAACGGCGTGGTGACCGTTAAACCACTAGGCTAAACGCGCAGTAAGTAAGTAAAATGTTGCAGCATAACTTTAGAACAAAGAAACGTCTATCTGGTTTTTTTTCCGCAAAATCGAAAAGTATTTTCGCAAAGTATTCAGAAGGAGCTGGTTGATTAATAAAAAAATTGCATAATATTATAAAGGCTTATATATCTTGAACATCAAAATCTAGTAGGTACACTAAACTCACACTTGAATGTATTTTTAAACAACTAGCTGAACCCCGCAGTGTTATCCGCGGGTAACGCCGCGGGACAAAGCTAGTCTAAAGAAAAGCAGCCTAAGATACTTCTTAGATCATCAGCTATCTGCCTGTGAATATCCCGTCAAAATTGGTCCAGCCGTTCCAGAGATTACCTGAAAAAAGAGACAGACAGACAAAAATTGTATAAAAATGTTATTTTTACATGTCAACCGCTTTCTGCTTTATAAGGCGCAGGTTCGGCCACATATGGAATACTGTCCTCATCTTTGGGCGGGGGCACCCCAGTACCAGCTCCTCTCTCTGGACCGCATTCAACGGAGAGCGACTCGAATCGTCGACTGCCAGGAATCTTCAACTCGGCTGGACTCTTTGGCGCTGCGTAGAGATGTAGCTTCGCTTTGCATCTTCTACCGCATTTACTATGGGGAGTGCTCCGAGGAATTGTTCGGGCTGGTTCCTGCCGCCTCTTTCCGTCATCGTCCTACGCGACAGCTATTTCATCCCCATCACTTAAATGGCTGGCAGTCCACAACTGTGCGGTTCTCTAGGAACTTTCTGCCTCGCACAACAAAACTGTGGAATGAACTGTCGCCTGCGGTATTTCCGGACCAATACGACCTTCAAACCTTCAAGAAAAGAGCGTACTCCTTCTTAAAAGGCCGGCAACGCACTTGTGACATCTCTGGTGTTGCAGGTGTCCATGGGCGGCGGTAATCACTTACCATCAGGTGATACGTCTGTTCGTTTGCCCCTTATTAAATAAAAAAATAAAAAAAACATGTACCGTGTATGTACATAGATATGCTTTGATTTAAAAGCGGTTTTTTTAATGTTTGGCCCAGCCAAAATGACTCTACTGTGCCTGATGGAAAGCATAAGCAGAATCTAAGAGTGGTGGTCACCATACCGCGAATGAAGACAATGCAACAATGCAGCATGGTGACCCACACCATGACGGGCTAGTAATGCTTCTGCATCATTGGGCCTCCGGTCTCGCACTCACTAACGAAACACGACCGCTGTCATTTTACATTTATTTATGTGCGAGGGTAGTACCGCCCCGGTCGAGCCGGCCCGTTCGTGCTGAAATCAGCGTGGCTCTACTACCTTGTTATTTTAATATTTCAAACAGATACTCCAATTTTATTTATTTATAAAGATTTAAATTTCCTAAAGTTCCGGGAACTTGACTCTTAAAGACCTTAACTGTGTGTTGTTGTGCACTTGTGTCTCTTATTACTAGGATCCATAAGTGGCCAGTTTCATTCTACTGCTAGATATAGGCCTCTTTTAGGGCACACTACCGACTACAGACTCTAGTCTGATGTTTTTTTGAGCAGATAATGATAGGTGGCGGTAGCCACTTACCGTCAAGTGACTTACCTATTCGTTTATCCCCTATAGCAAAAAAATTCGATTCCATAAAAAACTCACTACTAACAAGAAATTAAAAACGAAGTTACTGGATAATTAAAAACAGTTGAATGAAATACATCATTTAGGAAATGCTTCATCTAAGCAATCCAAGTTTCACCGTTACTAAATTTAAATCGAATACCGATTATTTGCCAGCATATTTAATTTAACACAAAGTCATTTTCTACTTGCCGAATTTCCCATCACAGTTGGTACGTTACGAGCGGCTTGAAAACGATCTCATTAGTATTCTCGCTCTCGCTTGTAACGTTCGCCACAAATAATTATCGTACGTCTCTTTCTAACCGTCGATTAATCTGCTTGAAAGTTAAACAAAGTATTTTGTACACTTGCGTGCGGAGTTGTTCATTATCATACAGAATTCAATTTGGCGAAACATTACTATAGCGTTTTTTTAAAAACGTTGTTTTGATTTGTTTTTCTTAAAAAACAGTTGTTCTTATTTTGAATATAAATGTTTAATGCCTATTTCTTCATTGCATGTTATTTTTCTTACAGTAATGTATAGTTGACAACTGATTGTTGTGATTGTTGTTGCACTGCATGGTTGACAATTTATTCAGCAAATAAAACTGTTTAGATTATATTATATTTGATTTGTTTATGAGGTCAATCAATCACAGATATAAAATCCTAATAATTGTTAACCGACTTCAAAAAAGGAGGAGGTTCTCAATTCGACTGTATTTTTTTATGTTTGTTACCTCATAACTTTCGACTGGGTGAACCGATTTTGATGATTCTTTTTTTATTTGAAAGCTGGTGCTTCCCATGTGGTCCCATTTTAATTTGGTCCAGTTCTGACATGTCATCCATGAGAAAACCATATAAGTCTTCAATTTGCATTAAGTATGTACGCGACAAATTAACGAATAACTAAATATTCTCGTATGGGCCCATTTCAATTTGGTCGTTCTTGAAGTCGGTTGTTTTTTTGTTAATATTTTGTATTATTTTCTATAAATATTCATTTTTTTCTTTAAAGAGATTGGTAACAATACTTTACTGGCATATAACCTATTATATGCCAGTAAAGTATTGTTACCAATAGATGGCATATAAATTTTAATACAGTTGAACTTAATAATAAAAGCCTCACATTAAATAGTAAGCTTTGATTATTAATATGTCTAGATAGAGCATCGCGATACAAAAGAACAAAATTAAATGACACAACTTTTCGATATTTGTGTGCGTGACAGCTACGTCTTACACTCGCCTCATGTCATTCTAAATTTCCTAGTGTGAGTGCGTAAATGATACCAGTTGTTTAGTTTTTTTTGTGAAAATGGGGAAACAATTTTAATAGTGTTGAATAACTTTTCTATCTAGAAAACTATGCTAGGAAAACAAAATGTGATACAACCTAATAATATGTCTCGTTTTTTTTTATTATTTATTATTATTAGCAGTGGACTGTTAAAGGCTATTGGTGATGAATAAAAATATGTTGTACTAGATATTTATTTTAGTCTGGTATTGTAAAAGCAGTACTTAACGATTTTTTAACCTTTTAAAATATGTAAGATATATAATTAGCCCATCTAATTGTCTTTTTGACCAACATTAAAAAAGAAGAAAGGTAAGAAAAAAAATGTTTACATTACTTTTCTAATGGACCGGTTTATATATTTTTTTTTTTTTTGTGTTAGATTTAGGACATCTTCAAGGTAGCTCAGTATTAATATCTTGGGGATTAGACCTTGGGCTTTCAATTTGTTTTATTAGATTTACAATCTATTTTTTTTATCTGAATGAGATCTGACAAGTAGTTTTTAAGTTAAATTTTCTCAATTCTTATCTGTTGATAAGAATATTCGAAGATATACTTGTTTTGAAATCATAAAAACTGGACTTGAAAAATGCATGACTGCACGGTTGGTCTAGTGGTTTAAGTTGTCGCCACGCCGCTTTCTATTAAGCCAGGTGTTGTGGGTTCAAATCCTAAATAGGACAACACTTTGTGTGATCCACAAATTGTAGTTCTGATTCTGGGTGTTTTTTGTGATGTATATTCGTAATGCGGGAGTTATTTTTTTAAAACAGAGAGGAGCTCATATCTAGTAAGTATACCTAAAAACCCTTAAACGATGCCCATAGTGACATTTTACAAAAACGGTGCGGCGGCCATATTTGATTCAAATAATGACATGAAATTAATACTCAGCATACCTAAAAACACCTTACACGATACCCATAGTGACATTTTACAAAAATGGTGCGGCGGCCATATTGGATTACAAAAATGATTTGAAATTCTTAGCGTATCTATTATCTACCATGAAGTATTTTATACAACACAACTCCGCCTACCACATTTTATGAGGGAGTTTTGACTTCATAAACTAGCAACACCCAAAAAAAATGGCGACTACAATAATAATTTATTTTAGAAATTATTTAATGGCTTTGTTTGCTGTAATAGATACATATCAATGGTACTTAACGATAATAGGTAACTTTCTTTGTTAATTTAGATCGTACTCTGTAATTTCTACACACTTATATCGCACAATTCGCCATTTTTATCAACACAAAAATGACAGCAACATGTGTGTATCCACTGACAGTGCATTTGGTACTAAACGCGGAAAAACATTTAGGCGTCAACAGTTAGAGTCTATTTTTTCGTGTGTTTTTACAGCTTTGACAGTCCATCTAGACATATTAATAATCTAAGATAGTAAGAATAGAATCTAAGGAACAGAATATAAATATTATAACTATCTTGGTCATGTAAAATTTTAACTTGTGCACCCAACATTACCTGATAAGTGGAGCGTGTAGACAATCAGGTTGCGTCCGCTGGCCGTAATGAAACAATTTTGTTATAATGTACAATCGAGTGGTATGGTGTTAGCATTGGTTGAATACAATGCATTAAGGGAAAAGCCGAGTGTGCTCAGTTTAGCTTTCAACCCGTTGGAGTGTAAATAAGTTTTCGATAAGAAAATCCAATTTATATAAACTTTAAAGATTGAGTGAAAAATTTCGTCTTACTTTGGTTGTGTTCGTTTACCCCCGAAGTCGAAATGAAAAATCTTCTTGTTCACTAACAAAGGGTTAAATGTCTTTTTAGGGTTCCATCCGTTCCATCGGTATAAATATTTTTAGTGTAACATCTTATTTGTTTGTTAGTACTGTCAGACTAGTACTAAAAAGTGAAAAAAAAAACGTTACGTAAACGTTTACCTCATGGGTATGAGGCGCTCATAGGCCAGTAGCACTCGGTGATTAGAAACAATCACCCAAGGTAAGCAACGACGGCGCGGTCAGGACCTGGATGGGTGACCGCTGGTGGCATGATACCATGAGCGTCTCCGTGATTCGGAGGTCACGTTAAGCAGTTGGTCCCGGCTGTTATCGTAGGATAACAGTCGTGAAGGCCTTTGGACGCCTTTGGGCGGCTTGAAAACATCCGACGGCAAGATTACGTAGCCACAACGTTGTCTTGCACTGGCAAGACAACGTTGTGGCTACGTAATCTTGGCCAGCGTAGGGGCGTATGGCTTTAACCCTCTTCTGAGAGGAGACCCGAGCCCAGCAGTGGGACGTAATGGGTTGTTGATGACCTCAAGGGTAAGATTAATCTTTAGGTATATTTTTAGCGTTTTGGGTGTAGTATTGTCACCCAAGATAAAAACTAACATAATTTCCAAAATTAGAAAAAATACTATAATACACAAAAACCATAGAAAATAATAAAGAATAAAAAACTAGATGTAGTTACTTTCTTCAAACGGAAATGAAACGAAATCATGATTTCCTTATTTGTTTCTTTTTAGTGTATTGTGTGCCTTACTTTTTGTAATACGGTCATATTAAATATAATATACTATGCATATTCCGTTTTTTTTGTATATATAACTTACGTGTTTACGTAAATAACTATTGTGTAAAAATAATGTAATCAAAAAATATTAAATAATTAAAATACAAACCCCAAAATGTAAATTATCAAAATTACTTGAAGGGTACGATGGGATATTAAATCTGAACGTTTTTTAAGAGGTTTTATGACACTTTTTAAACCAATTAGTACTTAATTATTGCAGTTTCTATATCTTGGCTTAAAATAAAACAAGTCTTATTGGGCACAATTTTTTTTTCCGTTCTTAATAATTAAATTTACATAATTTATAGTGATACAATTCCTTGGAGACTATTTTTTTTTAATAATTAAAAAAATTGTAGTACTAATCTAACTACTATTATAGGTTTAACAAAAATTTTAAAGTCTAGAATAAATATCGAAAAGTAACAACAAAGTATCTAAAGTAGTAGTACTAAATCCTACGTTGCGTTGTATTTTCATTGATTTCCTTTGAATAATTCGAATTGCCTCTGATAGAACTTCATTTGAATTATCTATTTAGTAACTATTTGTATTCATTAAAATTCTTTTTTTTTCGTTCCAAACTTGATTCTCAATACGTTCTTGTCCGATGTTCTTAGAGAGCCTCCTTTTCACCAGCGAGGACTAGAACTCTTTGACAAAGGACGCAATAAACTCGAGGGTGCTTTGAACGGCTCAGCGTTGAAAGGGGTGGTTTAGAGATGAATATGTGAAGTCTTTTAGGATGCTATTTATACAAAATGTTACTTGAAGTGTAGTATGGCAGTAATCTACTAAGAATACTAGGATAATAGGAAAAAAAGTAAATTAAAATATGAGTGTAGATTACTGACTTTTTTTTACGCCCATTCTACTACGCTAAGGGGGTGAGGTTTCAAATCCTAGGTACACGGGATAACACTTTGTGTGATCCACAAATTGTTGTTCTGAGTCTGGATGGTCTTTGTGTCCGTTTACCGCCACTCATAGAAATCTTGCAGACTTAACCAAGTCGAGAAAATATTACCCTGTCTCAGTGATGTAATGATAATGAATATACAATAACGTTTAATTGTTACAGAAGTGACGGTAACATACCGGCGCGGTCTGCCAGTCATCACAGTCCCGCTGCCTTCGCGCCGTGAACTATGTCGATTTACACTTCGTCCCGTCTCACAGACCGTCGGAGACCTCCTTGAACAGGTAGGCACAATACTTTTTTTAGGAACTAATCCGGCCTACACGCCCACCATGTAACTACTGTACACCAGGATCCACGAATTATGACACTCGGGAAAAATTTAATCCACTACCAAATTAATAAATGTTCCGGATTCCAAGACAGTTTTTAAAGAGAAGAAGTTTTCCTAGGAAATTAGAGGAGTTTGAACTACGAGTATAATATATCTGGGCTGAATACTTTAAAAAGAAAAAATAAATTATTGGTTCATTAACTGTAACTATAACGAAGGAGATATATATTTTCTTTGTGGTAACCCGAGTCAAGGAAATCCTTGGTTCATTAAATGAAAATTATACGGAAGGAAAGTGTCCTTAGAAAGCAAATTTATACAACCTAAGTCCCTGTATTTGCGTTCTGACGTAGTTTGTACCTACTCACCTAATTTGACTGGAACCACTAGGCTATTGTAAGGACCGCGGGCTGAAGCTAGTATACTCGGCTTGGTAATATAAAGTTTAAAAATACTGTGTACACAATTTAATATCCTTCAAAGATTAAAAAATCCGTTCCGACGATTCCATCTGTTCCGATTCCGGTGAGCCATTCGGCGGAAACCATTCTTAATACGGCCCAGATTATAATTATTATTGTTACTGTAATTACATTTACTACTGTCCGATAGTTAAAACTAGAAATACTTCGACCTACATTTTAATGCCATAACTAGCCTATGAGGATCAAGGTTTCCGAATTATACAGAAGAGTGTGTCATGTGGATCATCCATATAATTTTACGGCCGGGATTTGACAAATCCGCAAAATGACTACTTCGTGATGGGTTACACTACTTACACTACTAGACGAATAGTCATCAAATCTGGTCTGTATTGATGGGTAATAAAGCCTAAATACGATTGTAGTAATTGAATGTTTTCGACTGTAACTTTTGACGATAACAATGAGATTCATTAGGTATATAAAAGATAATTATGAACTTGTTTTGTAAACTACGACAGTAGCAAAGTTATGTAAAATATTTAATCGTTTCAAAATATATGGAGTGTCAATCATGAATATGCTTTTTTTGGCGGTAGATGTGGAAAAGTATAGACGTGTCGTGAGTTTCGGAATTTAAGTAATATTTTAATTTGTTATATATTTTGCTTAATTAAGTATTTTTGGACAATAAAACACAGTTAGTGTATTGGTACTCACATTTGGAGCGTATTTAATGTGATAATAAGCCACCTAATCAACACCACCTGCCGGCGCATCACGTTACAGTGCTTGACATAACTATTTCACATATATTACTTTATACAACTAAAGAATGTCACAAATAAATGAAATATTATCGGCGCAAAGGACACTTGAGGAGACCTTCACAAGAAAGATGACTGATTTGGAAGCTCAGATCCAAAGTGCAGGTCCCGCAAAAGACACCGTGGCCAAGGTTGCAGAGGAGTTCAGAACTTTTAGAGAATTAGTTTTCTCAATGCTGGGCTTACTACGAAAGCAAATTAATGAATGCTCCAAACAGGTTGATGCGATGGAAACTAGACAGCGGCGAAAGTCGCTAATCTTCTTGGGCATCGAGGAGACTGAGAAGGACACTTGCAATAATGTCATAATTCAAGTCATCAACAACAACTTAGGCCTCAAGAATATTTCTGCTTCCTCTATCAGAGTGTGCCACCGTCTTGGAGTGTCGAGCAAAGATCGTCAGCGGCCTATACTTATCAAATTTTCCACTGTGGATGACAGATCGTTAGTATGGAAGGCCAAATCTAGACTAAAGGGTTCTTCCATTACCATTAGGGAGTTCCTGACTAAAAATAGGCAATCCATCTTCGCTAAGGCCAGGTTACACTTCGGCGTCTCTGCGTGCTGGACTCAAGACGGTTATATAGTCATCAAAGTCCCTGGTGGTATTAGGCATAAAATAACGACCAGCGAGGAGCTGGACCCGCTGCTGAACAGATATCCTAGGGTCCATAATGCTACATCAGGGTCTAGTGACCGGCCTGTGGGAGAAATCAGGTCTCGTAAATAAGTAAACAAACATATTTTAGTTGTTACATTTACCTTTTACCTGTTGCCATTACCATTGTTACCACATATTGACGAGTTTAAGTATAGATAGCTCCCTCTGTGAACAAATTCTTCCAGATTGTCTTTACTTGCACTGTGTTAATTTTGTTTATTTACTACAAAGTTAAAATTTCATTACCAATTAAAATTTTATTGTTTTGTTTTGAAGTGACATTTGTGTGTAACATAGATAAAATATGTTGAGTCATTCAATCGTTTCGGTCACTAACGTTCGGATACACTGCGCGATATTTATTGTTCTGCTCTAAGTTTTCTACATCTGTTGAACTGTAACTTAATTTTGTAATTTTTCTGTTCCATTTATGTTTTTCTAGTGATGTAAGCTGGCGGGTGGTGCAGAGATAATAACGGTGTACCAGAATATCTGCACGTAATTTATTAATATTTCTTGTTATTATATTTTTTATATTTATTCGTAGTATTTACTTATATTTATAGTTTATTTGTTTTGATGTCTTCTGACAGTGAATGTTATGTTTCTGCTCATGAATTGGAAACTTCTTCGAGTGATGAAAGTTTCTCCTCAGTGACGGATACTCTCGGTGGTGTTCTACGCAGCAAATTTAATGGTAACAGTAACAATCTGCTCTTCAATGTGTGTCATGTAAATGCACAAAGTGTTCCCAGCCACTTCGCTGAACTGTACGAGGCTTTCTGTGATACCAATGTTCATGCCGTTCTGATCTCCGAGACTTGGCTCAAGCCACATCTGCCTTCCACCTCTTATCTGCTGCCTGGCTTCATTCTTATCCGGAATGACCGGATGGGGAAGGGGGGAGGTGGCGTAGCGATTTACTTACGCAGTGACTTTTCGTATCGAATTATATCATCTTCCCCTTCTAATTCTAATTATGTTGCCTCTGCTGAATTCCTTTTCCTGGAGGTTTGTGTCAGGGGCGCCAAAACTGTGCTTGGCGTTGTCTATTGTCCCCCTTCCATTGACTATTTCACTGAATTCGAATCAGTTCTTGAATCTTTGGGTGCAGAGTATGCTCATTACATCATCATGGGAGATTTCAACACCAATCTTTTAGCTCAAAACTCCCCTCGTTCCCTCAAGCTCCAGTTCCTCCTTGAGTCGGTCAGTTTTCGTGTTCTACCACTACATGCCACTCACCATAATAATACCGGCGAGGACACTTGGCTCGACTTAATCATCACCTCTAACCCTTCCCTTGTTTCCTCTCATGGTCAACTTGACGCTCCCGGATTTTCACATCATGACCTGATTTTCCTTTCCTATGTCCTCAAACCTCCTAAACCTAAACCTAAGATTCTGTACAGGCGTAGCTTTAGGCGAATGGATATGGAGAAATTGAATGACGATGCTTCACGGATTGACTGGGCACCCTTGATTGATTCCACTTCGATCGATGATAAGGTGCACGTATTTAATGCAGAAATAACTAAACTGTATGATACTCATGCCCCAGTTAAGATGATAAGAGTCAAGCGGCCACCGGCGCCTTGGATGACCAAGGATATACAGTTGGCGATGAAATGTCGAAATCGTGCCTTTAAGACTTATAAGAGGGACCGCGTCGAGGTCAATTGGGAACGGTATAAGATTGCAAGAAATCGGTGTAACCAGTTGATAAGGAACGCTAAACGCCGCCATGTTCTAGATAATATTTCCTCTTCATCTCCTGCGGATATCTGGAAGTTCCTCGGAACTCTTGGTATTGGCAAATCGCGACATGTAGACTTTCCGCAATCCATAAGTCTCGATACCTTAAATCAACATTTTGCTACCTCTTCCACCTTGGATAGTCTGTCTGAAACGAACACCATTAGTTATATTAATAGTCTACCGCGCCCTCAAGTAAACCTTTTCCACTTCAGTCCAGTCACAGAGGAGGAAGTTAAGAAAATTATTCTGTCCATTAAATCTCAAGCGATTGGTAGTGATGGCATTGGTAGAAAAATGATAACCATATTGCTAGTCTACCTCCTCCCCGCCATCTCCCATATTGTAAACTTCTCTCTCATTTCCAGCACATTTCCCTCTCTTTGGCGGAAAGCGTATGTACGCCCGTTACCTAAAACTCCTAATCCGTCACTTCCAAATCATTTTCGTCCTATTTCTATCCTTCCCTTCCTCTCTAAAGTGCTAGAAGCCTGCGTCCACAAACAGTTTTCCCACTTCATTTACTGCAACAACTTACTTAGTCCCTTTCAGTCTGGTTTTCGACCAGGCCATAGCACGGTTTCTGCTCTTCTCAAAGTGACTGGCGATATTAAAGTGGGAATGGAGGATTCTAAGATTACAACCGTAGTACTGGTTGATTTTTCCAATGCCTTTAATACCGTCAGTCATAACCTCCTCCTTGCTGTCCTATCCCATTTCTCGGTATCTCGTGAAACACTGGACTGGTTCTCCTCCTACCTTCGGGACCGTCAGCAAGCAGTCACTGTGGAAGATTCTTCTTCTAACTGGTGTGACCTCACTGCTGGGGTCCCACAAGGCGGTATTCTGTCTCCTCTCCTATTTTCCATCTTTATTAATCTTATCACCCCAAGACTTCAGTGTTCCTATCATCTCTATGCTGATGACTTGCAAGTATACTATCAAACTGAGCTGTGCAATATATCATCCGCTGTTTCAGTCGTAAATAGCGATCTGACAGCTATAAAACAATGGTCTGACATGTTTGGTGTTTCGGTGAATCCAAATAAATGTCAGGCCATCATAATTGGTAGCAACCGTGGTATTAGCCAGCTCGACCCCACTATAATTCCGCAACTCACCTACGATGGTATGGTCATTCCATACTGTGATAGTGTGAAGAACCTCGGACTGCATATGGACACAACCCTTTGCTGGCGTAAACAAATTGCAACTGTGTGCCAGAAAGTCACAGGCTCATTGCGCGCCCTCTATAGACTTAGAAACTTTTTGCCACTGAAAACAAAAGTAATGCTTGTTCAGACTCTAATATTCCCTATAATTGACTATGGTGATGTGTGCTACTTTGACCTGAATGCAGATCTGCTCAATAAGCTAGACCGTCTTCTCAATAATTGCATTCGATTCATTTTCAATTTACGTAAATATGATCATGTGTCACAGTATCGCTCCCTATTGAATTGGCTTACAATTCGCCAGCGCAGAGAGGTACGAGCATTAACCACCTTATACTCTTTACTCTACTCACCAAGTTCTCCTTCTTACTTAACTTCCCAACTTCAATATGTAGGTGCTAATCACGCAAAAAACCTTAGATCGTCAAACAACTTACTTCTTCATTGTCCCTCTCACCGCTCGGATTTTGTACATTCTTCTTTCTTGGTTCAATCTGTCCTGTTATGGAATGCGCTCCCTCTCCAGATCAGGATGGCGAAAACACGTCAAGCCTTTAAATACTTGTTGCGGAAACATTTCACAAAAATATTAACACCACGATCCTAAATTTTATCCTCTTCACAACAAAAATATATATAAGGTATTATGTATGTATATGTATATTATGTGTGTATATATGTATATATGTGTGAGTATATAATTACTTAAATATTATGTGTACTAATATTCTAATGATATAAGTAATAATGTAAAATCATTAAGTAATTTATATTTGTAAGCTCTCTCTCTCTCTCTCTCTCTCTGGAAATATGATATACTATAGTGGAATTATTTTATTTAACATTTCTGAACATTGTGCATCTACCATTCTTGGCTCTGCATCACCCTAAGGTCGACTGGTAGAAAATGCCTACGGCATTAAGTCCGCCTGTGCAACAATTATGCATGAAGACTTAAATAAATAAATAAATAAATAAAAATATGTAGTAATTAAAATATTGATTTTAAATGATTTAAGATAACCAATTACCCTTCATCCATTAACGGAAAGATATACTGATCTTTGTTGGCAGTAAAATTGAGAAGATGATTAAAACTTTAATTTGATTAAAAAAATAATGAATGAAAATGAATTGTTCGTATTTGAACGTGTTGGTAAACCCTATTTATTACGCTAAACATACAAAATATACTTAGTTCTGTATCCTACTCACTTTTTTCCAAGGGCCCTCGTTATTAATATTCTTAAAGTTGGAATGAAAAAAAATCTCGGCATAAATAAAAGTCCTCCAGAAATTTTATGTCTAATGGAATAAATACCTGACAAATTGCCACTTGTCACCTGTCAAGCGAAAAAAGGAAAATATTTCACTTTTATTATCACAATTTGACTTGTTTTTCAGCCACAATTTTCGCTTAATGAGATTTTACCACCAACCACGTCAATATGTCAAATTGTAAAAAGCCTTATTATGATCACTCTGACTTTCATCATCATCAGTTAGTTTTTATCTCCTTACTTTGACTTTGACGATCCTTTATTTATTTCTATAAAAACTAGCTGACCCAGCAAACATTGTTTTGCCATAAAAATAAAAAAATTGGGGTGGGTCACCCTTATCATTTCGAGGTATGAAAAATAGATGTTGGCCGATTCTCAGATCTACCCGATATGCACACAAAGTTTCATAAAATCGGTCCAGCTGTTCCGGAGGAGTTTGGTTGGTAACAAACACCGATACACGAGAATTTTAAATATTAGATTTAAGTATTAGTCTAATGGTTAGAATTCGATTCTATTCTATGACAAATAAATTGATAATCAATTTATCACCGTCCATTGTTGAATGAAGGTCTCGCTCAAGGAGCTCAAACCATCCGAAATCATAATTTTTCTTTATATCGTTGGGCCATCGTGCTGCAGTGCGCCAGACATTACGTTTGCCTAATCGCGGTCTTCGCTCTAGTACATTTCGGCTCCAGCGACCATCAGCTATGTGTCTGACTGTAACTGTCATCCTCAACAGCCTTTAATACTAGAAAGTCGATATATCTAACCTATTAAATACTCCAAAAGGGCAATATTTAATTCAAAGATCACAGAAGGCTGTGTTGATAAATTTGGCAAATAGATAATTGACTTGTAGTTGAAAATGGCGCTGCAATGCCAGATGCAATTAACCGAGCCGGCATCGGGCGTGTTAGTTGCAGGCGCGTAAACCGCAATTAAACTGCACAATCGGAATATTTGCCTGTCGATAGAACTTTGCTTAATTAACGTACGACGCTTAATGTGGAAAATGTGATTGTGCTCAAATCTGTATAGATAGTTGATAAAACAGTTTATTTATTTATTGTTTATGGCACATTGTTAGTAATCAGCGTCAATACATCGTCCAAAACTCTGTTTGTATTGTCAACCGACTTCAAAAAGGAGGAGGTTCTCAATTCGACTGTTTTTTTTTTAATGTTTGTTACCTCATAACTTTGGACTGGGTGAACCGATTTTGGTGATACTTTTTTTATTTGAATGCTGGTGCTTCCCGAATGGTCCCATTTAAATTTGGTCCAGTTCTGACATGTCATCCATGAGAAAACCATATAAGTCTTCAATTTGCATTATGTATATACGCGACAAATTAACGAATAACTCAATATTCCCGTATGGTCCCATTTAAATTTGGTCCAGATTGAAGTCGGTTTTTTTTGTTAAAGTTTGTGATTTATTTTCTGTATGACTTGTGTGTCTTCGATTAGATTCTTGTTATTAATTTTAATTTAAAATTATATAGAACATAAAAATATGTCATAAAAATACGTAAATTAAACAATCCTCCTCACTTGCTCCAATGACACCTGCTAACCACAGCTCTGCATCACCCAAAGGCCGACTGGAAGATAATGCTTGTGGCATTAAGTCAGCCTTATGCAATGTATATGTAGGAAACTTTAATATATAAATAATAACTCGTCAGTTATTGTAAACCAAATAATTATTTATTGTTTGTCTGTGATCATAAGTCTTATATCAGTGTCGAAATATCGGAAACTAATTTCCAAAAGCAATATCCCGTTTATATTAACTTATCCAGTGAATGGAAAAACTGAATAAATGACATATATATTTAAACTGCCTCTTTCTGCAGGTGAAAGCCGAAGACCGAGGGGTGGAGCGAGCGACTGCACTGGCAGCAGACGAGCGCGTGCGCATCGCATCAAGCGACACCATTGAGTCGCTCCTAGAGACTGACTTTCGACTCATCATCAATGACACAGAGTATTATGTCAAGTCACCGCCACAGGTTAGTGCTAGCTTTATTTTAAATATTTAAAGAACTTATTTTAAAATACTATACAATCCGTCGCTAGTTGGTTAAGTTACGTTTTAGAACATTATACTTCCACTTACAACAGAAACACACACACATACTTCGGTAGGGTACTGGCGAAATTAATCTTGCATCTCACAACGAAAGTTTCCGCGCCATTTAGTATACATTTATTAAACTTTTTAATACCAGCCGTAGCGCGGCGTCCCGTCAAGTACAATCTGCACCTTGAACTCAATGTACAAACCACCCTTTTCTCCATAATTTTTAAACAATTGCAAACGAAATATTTTGATTTTATAGCAAATGTTATTAACCGACTTCAAAAAAGGAGATGGTTATCAATTCGACTGTACTTTTTTTATATGTTGGTTACCTCATAACTTTCGACTGGGTGAACCGATTTGATGATTTCTGTTCAATCCTTTCGCCAATGTAGCGTTCACCGAGTGAAGTTTGTAATGTCTATAGGGCCCATAGTATAGGCATTCAACCGCTAAGCTAGTTCACTGGCAAAAGAATTCAACTTCAGAGCGCTTCACCCTGTTCTTATTCTAAGCTAATGTAATATCAAGCACTTACTGGAGATGTGTGAATTCCTTGATATCGGCGTTCCAAGGGGCCCCTGTGGTGCTCTCTCTGCGTCGTCACACATTCATCACTCCTAGTGGCTGTACATGCTCCCAAGTATTCTAATTATAATACACCCGTTTTAACTGTCGCGGATCGCGCCTAATTTATGCGACTACTAATCTCGCGTGTCCACACCAGACCAATCATAACGGTAAAAAACAAAAACACCGATTCTGTATGGACAATCAGCTAAATTTCCATTAAACGGCACCCAAAAACGACAATAGTCGACCGTTGACACAAAGCTTCTTCTTCAGTACTATATTTTAACCTCAAAACGTCAAACAAAAAAAATGACAATCAAAAATGTTGCCATTATAATGACGTTCGAAATTTAACAATTTCTTTTTATTTGAAACCCATGATGTCCCATTTAAATTTGGTTCAGATTGAAGTCGACTTTTTTGTTAAAATTTGTGATTAGTTTCAAAGGTCTTAAGTGTGTCTCTGGAATTTTCCAGAGACATAAGAGTTTTGAAATGGTTATTTACCATTCCTTTTAATTTAAATTATAAAATGCTTGTCTTACTATTCATACTTAAATCAGTAAATTAAGATCTTGTACTTATTATTTACTAATAATTGCTTATCGTCGTATCAGCCACCAATAATCCCAGATTGTCCTACTACTTTCCCTCTGTTTAATTTACCAAAACTACACAAATACATCAAAGCCATCAAACATCTAATACACCCTATTATTATAGTATCTAATTAAAATATTCCATCCCTATATAAATTGGACTAAACCAACTTAATTACCGAACTAATCAACCGAACCTACCCTCTATAATTGTGGCTCAAGTATATTTGGTTCGTCGTTATGTTTATATTTGCTATGTGAATTAATTGGCTATTGGCGCTAGTATACCAGTCTAACGTATGTAGGTATATGCTAATACAGGGACGAGCCGACGTAGATGTACGATGCTCACTCGCTTATTGATTGAATAGCAGTTCGATTAGCTCTAGTGTGATTAAGTGGTCTTGCATCGTTGTTTACGCTAAGAGGCTATTGGGATTTGGAACACATGTTTCTAGGAATATCTAAGCACTACTTTATAACATATTTACAGCTATAATGATCTAATGAACATTCTAGAATCAAACTCACTTGTACTTATTCCAGTAATTTAATTTATCTTCACACCTGACCGGTTTCGCCTAGAATGCCATAAGGCGAAACCGGTAAGGTGTAAAGCTAGGCGAAACCGGTCAGGTGTAAAGATAAATTAAATTAGTGCAATAAGTACAAGTGAGTTTGATTCTAGAATGTATTGCAACAAGTTCCATCAAGTGCCGACAACCGAGAGTATAAATTATCTAATGAACAATGCTCGTACAGACACACGTGTATATAGAAGACGAGATGATGACGAAGAGAAACCATCTTTTTCAACACCCTTTAACTATCCACTCCTGGACTTGTTTTCTCCTTAGAAAGGAGGTTAGGCCTACTATAGCACTAGTGAAACCATATGAGCTACTAAACCAATTAGCGAACTCTCAGTTCACTTTACAATTTCTTATCTATACTATCTATACTAATATTATAAAGCTGAAGAGTTTGTTTGTTCGAACTTCTTTCAGTATTAGATAGCCCATTTATCGAGGAAGGCTATAAGCTATATATCATCACGCTAAGACCAACAGGAGCGGAGCACCAATGAATAATGTTTCAAAAACGGGGGAAAATTTTTACGCTACGGGTAATAGGAGACGCAAACGAGGTTGCGTGGGTCAGCTAGTCATCATATATAGTCCTTTCGTTTAGATAGTGTCAGTGCACTCGCACGTTATTGTGGTTATTGTTGTGAAATACGAATATATTAATTCATACAACGGCGTAAACTGATAAATCATACTTGCTTGTGGGTGTACGCCGCAGGCGGGCCATTTGAATTTTTGGCGGCTAGCCGCACGTGTGACGGCGTGCGGCGGCGCGATCAATGTGACCGTATCTAAGCGAATGGACTAGACAATTGACTGCACGCATGGCGTAGTCGTTTAAGCGACCACATCGTTGCTTTCCGATGCATTGTGGGTTCAATGAGACAACACTTTATGTTATCCACAAATTGTTGTTCTGAGTCTGGGTGTTCTTTGTGTTCGTTTCATATATGTTTCGAAAGTCTCCAACGACACTGGAATATTCCTAGAGCAGGATTTTTTTTTCAAATTCAAGACTATCAACAAATTGCAAAACCAACTGTCAATATATGTAGAGACAAAAACAGTAGTCATGGCGTTTGTCGATTCGTCTATAACTGAATCGACCAACTCGTCATTTATTCACAAGTCGGCCAGGTTAATTTAAACTAACAGCGAAACATCCAACAAATAGGAAAATTGTAAACCAAACTTGATTATAGCACGCTTGTAATTGCAATAGGATTAACCAATCATTGACGTTTTCACGTAGGTACGGTGTCGATTTGGCACGATGCCTGCCAAATGATAATAGAGAATCTTTTTGCATTTTAAAAGTGACTGTTGAAAATGTCATTTCATTTCATTTCATGTAATACTTCATTTCTATATGTGTAACACTTATCTTAGAATAAACTGAAATGGTAGATGAAATTAATTTAAGAGATAATGTCACAATTTTGGACACTTTCAAAGGGAAATAAGGATTTTTTTTTCTCCGTTTTTGCAACATTTTTCATATCGTATGACAGTGAAATCCGCTCCTATTAGTCAAAGCATAATGATTTATAGCATCATTCATCAGATCAGAATCATTTTTCAAATCGGGCTAGTAATTCCTGAGATTACCAAACAAACATACTCTTCAGCTTTATAATTTTGGTATACATAGGTATATTCAATAAGCTAAGGTTCTAACTACGCACTTTGAGGCTTTCTAGAATTTTTGAATCATGTATGGGCTTGGCTATGTTTATTGTGGCAAGAATCTAAAAATTAAATTTAAACAAAGCGATTTAAAAATAATTTCAATTGTTATTGTAACTTGAAATTTATTTGAGTTTCAAAAATATAAATAATTTGAATGTGTTATTTGTAGCTTTAGCACTACTGTATCGTTCATAGGTTCATTACACAATTTTGGATTCAAGTTGCCAGGGACACACAAAAAAAAAGTTAATAAAGAAAAATTTCTTCTATGCCAAAGACGATGTCAGAAAAAACTAATAATATATTTCAAAAAACCTGAAAGCCCAGTAATTTTATTGTCCGACCCTCAAGAACCGGTCTCATAAATCCGTATTAAGACTGCTCCGGTCTTCCGCAGATCCTTAAGCAAGCAATAAAACCTTTTATTTGCACCACAACAAACAAATGTAATTGTGAACACTTAAAAATGCATATAATGTTTTTATTTATGTTACAGGTGAAGCTTTTAACTGTAACATTAGTTTTATTTGTTTATTGTGTTAATCTTTTGTTCGCGTTTTGTGTCTTCCATAGATATAGATTTTAACAATAAATTCTCGGTTAAAAAACATTCCTGTAGACCTTAATATATTTCTGTGCCAAATTTTTAGGGCATATATTTAGATATAAATATTATAATAACTTGTAAATAATAAATTAAAGGAAAAAGCTTTTTAAAAACAAGCTTTTACTGGAATGCCTCGAGACGAATCAAACGAGTCCAAACTCGATGATGTTGCGACGTTTCTTTACAGAGTTCCTATGGCCACCTTCTAGCTCTATCATCAGATCAGCTCCATGTCATTATAATAGTGTATTGTCACGCTGTATACATATGTTTGCAAAATTTCTGCAAAATCTGTTGACGATATCTGCTTCAAAATTGAGATGCAAAATTCCACCCGAACAAACAAGCATACAGTATAGGACATTGCAAGTTAATAAAAAGCTTGTAAAAAAGTAGTTATGATGCCGATTCAATGACGAAGGTGTATACGACTTTACAGCTTATTAGCTCTCATTTCGAGGTGAAACCCCTAATTTGACTGGACTATAAAACTATGATGAATTTCTTTATAAACACGTAACATATTAAGTACTCAATTAACCATGATGAATATGTCTCCAATTAAAAGAAAATGTACTTTTAGGTTTTCTTTTAGGTTCTCTTCTTCTTTTCTAGCTTAAAATTAAATTAAACTAAATATCATCAAGAAAACCGGTGTGAAATAGTGCTTGCGCTGTGTTTAACCGAGTGAGTGAGGATACCGGAGTCCCATACCCCAACCCCACCCCCTATATCCGCCCCAATCCCTCAAAGGCCGGCAACGCACTTGTGACGCCTCTGGTGTTGCAGGTGTCATAGGCGGCGGTAATCGCTTACCATCAGACGATACGTCTGCTCGTTTTCCCGCCTATTGCATTAAAAAAAAAAATGAAACTCTTCATACAAATTTTCCAAAGTCTCATTCGTTAGGGAAATTGCTTCGAAACTTAGCCCAGGACACAATACAGGTAGCTTAAACAAGAGCTGCATTCACAACGGATACAAGTTTAGTATTTGTTCTGAACATGCGGAAAACCAGCGCTTACATAAGTTCTAGTGCGACTCCACTGTTTATTAAGCTCGAGACATGTATGTGTATAATTTAGGTAGCGCAAAAACTCGTGTGAAAGCTAAGTGTTTTTGTCAACTTTATATCTTGTCACATGCATTGTTTAATATATTATTTGTGTTAAGGGGCCGGCGGTCACTGAGTTCTCCATACAAATTGAATACCAAAATAATTTGTAGTTTGAAGATATTTCCACCATATTATGTTGATATCCAGATTTAAGCAGTATTTATCCAGGCTCCTTTTCCCTTTTTACTTTTATTTTAAAAAACTTACGTAAAGTAACGAAAAAGTTGAATTTAATTTTGCACATTTTTACAGCGTAAATGGCATATTTTAAGTTTGTTTTTTCTATATTATAAACAGCAATATGTATAATATTTATTATAAAAAAGCATAGCTTGTATTATCAAATTACTAATTATCGAAAAGAAAATGAAAAAACATTGAGTTTTCATTGATGATTTTTGGTAGTCTACAACACATCCATATTTATAATAAAAAACAAATAGTTATTAGTGCTTTCGCAGCAAACAGATGTCAATATACTACGCCAGGTATGGCTTACTGATATACAGTGACGAGATATTAGATATATATTTTATTTTTTTATATATTAGATACAGCAATATTCCGAACAAATTTCAACTTGCAGTTGCGAGCGTCGGTCGCCGCGCTCTTAAGCCAACGCGCCAAAATTCAAATGTAGATTTATACATGATAATTTTTTTTGTTGACAAACAATTTTCATTTAACTTGAAATCATTTTAATAATTAACTCACATCATAAGACTACATAAGTATAAAATCTATATCTATACTAATATTATAAACGCGAAAGTTTGTAAGTATGGATGGATGGATGTTTGTTACTCTTTCACGCAAAAACTACTGAACGGATTTGGATGAAACTTTACAGTAATATAGCTCATATATAATAATAACACATAACATAGGCTACTATTTGCCGCGATAACCGACATCGGGCGGAGTCGCGGGCAAACACTAGTGTATTATATAGGTAAACATGCTTAGGTCAATCGGTCCCTTCGATTAGCGGATAGTTAATGGCTGTTTGCTACACATTATGGTGCCGTTAATACGCTTAATTGCTGTTTAAGTTAATGAACACTTTATTTGACGTATGTTTGACCTGCCTATTACTTTATGTAGACTAAATGTGTGTGTTTAAATTTTGATATGTTGTGAACTGTGGAAATTTTAATTGACCACACATGTAACCTCTTTGCATCTACCTTTTAAGATATATTATGTAGAAACGTGGGAGAGCCACGCTTCGGCATGAATGGGCCGGCTCGACCGGAGTAATACCACGGCCTCACCGAAAAGCGGAGCCTCCCCCCCTATATCCCCCACCCTCTCCCACTATCTCCCCCAAACTCCCCACTATCACCCCCCCCCCAATGACCCAAAGGCCGGCAACGCACTTGTGACGCTTCTGGTGTTGCAGGTGTCCATGGGCGGCGGTAATCGGCAATACGTCTGCTCGTCCGCAAATTACACAAAAAAAAACGAGAGGTGTAGAAACACCACCAAAATGCCCAGAGCATTGAGTCCACCGAATTTAGTGCATAAAATTTGTCTCTCCCTCAATTTAAATAATAAAACACATATGAAGTGATAATTTCCTAAACTGATATAACCGCTACGTACTACAAAAATTGGTTAACGCTGTTTCAAAACTTTAACTTTATATAATAATTCATTGATATTTGAGAGCGTCGATATTGGAGGCAGAATTTAATCCCAAGTACATGATAAGATAACTTAAGCTACAAATAATCCTGCTGTCGGTGGATCTTCGCCGAGCGGAACGTAAGCTCTCCGTCTAACGACAACGAACAGATGACTACACGATAAGTGTTTCCAAACGCCGCCAACTAGTTTTCATGATAGTGAAATGTGTTTGTAATTATTTTTGTATCAGATGATTTGATTTCAATTATTCATTGATTAATTTTCTATAATTAACCTACTATATTTATTAGTGTATTGATCGTTGTTTCGAAGAAGGAATTAGATTCACCATTGAATCGTGTTCTTAGTAATAAGCTGGAGGTCAGAATCGAAAGACGACTAACCTTCGTCGATTAACTGTTCGCAGAAAAAACTAGTTGTCCGGAGTCAATTCTACAAAGTTCACCGATGAATGGTTCGCCGAAAATACTCTTAGTTTGTAGTCGATTTTACAACTGTACGTTCGCCGATAATTCCCTTTCTTAGTGGCCCCTTGAATTAACTATCGTTGCAATTTCGACTATGAGATCTTTTATCTATGGACGCTTTTATTTTAAAATTTCTGTATTAACTGTTTATTGCATTCAGAAGTCTGTATAAATACTTTTATTTCTAAAAATTGAAATATGACTAAAAAAGTTTAAACCAAAAAGTGTACCTACCTCACGAAACGCTTTATCATTTAAACTGTTATATGCCCACTATTTTTTATTGAATACTAGCTTTCGCCCGCGGCTTCGCTCGCATTTAATAAAAAGTACCCTATGTTACTTCTAATATCTCCAAGAATATCTGTACAAATTTTCGTGATGATCGGTTAAGTAGTTTTCGCGTGAAAGCGTTACAAACATACATTCACATTTATAATAATTTGGATAACTCATACACACGTACATACATATTTAATTTTAAAATACTATCATCATCATTCGTTCAATTTCACAATGTGAGTAATCGAATTAAAAGATTTTAATTCCATCCATCTCTTTTATCCCTTTCATATGTCTCTTTTATGTCCCCTGCCGATTGTAAAAAGCAGTTTCATGGCCAGCACTCAATGGTTTTAGAACAAGAATACTTATTTTTATTTTTCACATATCAGGCTGAACCATTTCGAAATAGTTAATGCAAGTAATTTTTATGGTAAAGGGGAAACTGTCCAGAGAGGCAATGGATATCTTCTATAGTCTGTTTGGAATCGGTGCCAAATCCGATGCACAATAATGCGAAACCGCTGGTTTATCTCAGCATCTATACTAATATATAAAGCTAAAGAGTTTGTTTGTTTGAACGCGCTAATCTCAGGAACCGCTGGTCCGATTTGAAAAATTCTTTCAGTGTTGGATAGTACATTTATCGAGGAAGGCTATAGGCTATATATATATATCATCACGCTACGACCAATAGGAGCGGAGAACCAATGAAAAGTGTTTCAAAAACGGAAGGAAATTATCACGCTACGGGCAATAGGAGACGCAAAACGAGGTTGCGTGGGTCTTCTAGTCTATACTAATATTATAAAGCTGCAGAGTTTGTTTGTTTGTTTGTTTGTTTGTTTGAACGCGCTAATCTCAGGAACTACTGATCCGATTTGAAAAATTCTTTCAGTGTTGGATAGTCCATTTATCGAGGAAGGCTATAGGCTATATTTTATTTTCAAAAAAATTAGGTATCCGTAAGAAAATTGCTATTTTCTAACCCAAGGTGTGAAATCGAAAACCTATTTTTGCGTGCGCTGCAAAGACTATTGACAATAGAACAAAATAATGTATTACGGGTTTGTAGGGCCCATTTAGATCTACAAAAAAGTCCGCGAGAGCATATATCTAACTATCATGGTTTAGACACAATAACCGCTTTTGTGTTCGAAAAAATATTAAATCGTCTGAAGAAAGAAACTACGTTAAATGTGTATCGTAATATTAATCCTTATCCAAATTAAGTATCATGTTATCAAGGGTATTTATGTAGAAGTAAAATACTTTTTGTTTCATCCCAATCCGACATTTCGTTTAGAAGTTATCACGAGTAAAAGACGCTAAGAGTTGGTACCTAATAATGAGTTATTTGCCAAAGAGTTTTTATCAACATAATACCTAATATTAATCTTTATCTAAATAATTGTGTTGTTTATTATGAGTATTAGATCTTAGAAGAGTATAATAAATACATCTATACTAATATATAAAGCTGAAGAGTTTGTTTATTTGTTTGGACGCGCTAATCTCAGGAACTACTGGTACAATTTGAAAACTTATTTCAGTGTTAGATAGCCCATTTATCGAGGAAGGCTATCCATACTTCCATACTTTATATTATAAATGCGAAAGTAACTCTGTCTGTCTGTCTGTCTTGCTTTCACGGCCAAACCGCTGCACCGATTACAATGAAATTTGGTACACAGGTAGTCTGTCTGAGCCTGAGAAAGGACATAGGCTACTTTTTATTGCGAAAAAAAGGTAATAAGGGGTTGAAAGGGGGGATGAAAGATTGTATAGAAGAGTGGTGGTTTAATCGCCACACGCCTGCGCATTACCTTGGTGACACCGCCCGGTACACCGGACACTCTTGGTAACGAGGTAACAAGGATGTCAAATTCATTAAAAATATTTCTCCCTTTTCAACGAAGACTTAAATTAATATGATAATAATAATATAATATATAACATACATTCATAAATATGATTTGTATGTTCATTATATTAATAGAAATAAATAAGACAAATTACAAAACAGTGTATACAGTATCGTCATTTTAAGCTAAAATCTTAAACTTTATTTTTTAGGTTGTTGATTACATATAAATAAAAATGTCATTTAAATTTCGTAAAAATTTTAAGATCAAGGAGGTAAAATAGCAATAGGAGATGAAAGTTTGTATGGAAATATGCAAGGTTTGTGAAGGCAAGGCAAGGCCTATGTCCAGCAGTGGATTGCGATAGGCTGATGATGATGATGCAAGGTTTGCAAAAATGTTTCATGAGTTTGGGACAGGAGACAAAATATTAGAGCTATTCAGATGTAACATTTACTGAGTTATCACAATATGCCTAAGTGTGCTTACCCGAACGGGCAGACATGTGAGGGCAGACGACTGTGTCGCATGCGGATGTTGAATTTTGCTACTACAAATTCGTTATTATTCACTAGGATTCGATTTGTTTACATGATTTTTTGTTTATTCAAATAATTTTCTTCGTGAAAAAATCCGAAGGAAAAGTATCCGGCGGGATTTAAACACAAAAAAAGCAAAAGGGGTACGCCGCAAGATGAAATAAATGCCTGTATGAAACATATGTATTATGGGTACATGTTAAAAAGTTTTGTCTTACTACAATTATGCGAGTACAACTTCACAATGATTTATGAGCAGTGTCAATATGCAAATGCTCTTCTAATAAAAAAAAAAACCGACTTCCAAAAACATCCAACGAAAACTCTCTGTCAAAAAACACTTAAAAGCGTAAAATAAACTGGTTCTTCATAAATTGCCTATACCTAATTCTTTATTCATTTAAATAGTAGTATTATAATGGGTGCTAGGTACCTAAAATCTGTTTGAAGTCGGTGCCAAGTGACTATCGCTTAGACTTTTGTAATTGTTCGTTTGTATTCTTTTTGGCTTAGCACCTACTATTTAAATGAATAAAGAATTAGGTATAGGCAATTTATGAAGAACCAGTTTATTTTACGCTTTTAAGTGTTTTTTGACAGAGAGTTTTCGTTGGATGTTTTTGGAAGTCGGTTTTTTTTTTTTTATAAAAAGTTTTTATTTTACAGTTTTTAGTGCAAACAATCGTAGGTAAGTAGTAAGTTGAATTATTTCATCAAATTTCATCATCAAGAATACATATTAAAGTACGTGTAATATTAAAATCATCCTCTAATCCCTAACTGTTGAAGAGTTTAATCTTCTATCATCAGCTCACCTTAATAGCTTGAAAGTATACGACTGAAGGTCTTTAGATACGTATGAAATTCAAAGAATTATTCTCCAACTCCTAACCGTTGAGGAGTTGTACCTTCCACCTTCCATCATCAGCTTACCTAAATAATTTGTAAGAATACGACTAAAGGTAACTTATATACATATGATATTTAAAGATTTACCCTCCAACTCCTAACCGTTAAGGAGTGGTACCTTACATCATCAGCTCATCATCATAAAATGATGACTACCAGACGCAAATACCGGTGTAACTTCAGAAAATATACGAAAAACATAGTATGTGCCTATAAAAAATTAGGGTTTCCCTCGATTTCCCTGGGATCCCATCATCAGATCCTGATATGCTGGCAATGGGACCACCACGGAAGCATACCCTGTCGAATACAAAAAAAAAATTCAAAATCGGTCCACAACTGACGGAGTAATCAGGTAACATACATAAAAAAAGAAAAAAAAAAAAAAAAAAAAAAAACAGTGGAACCTAGAACCTCCTCCTTTTTGGAAGTCGGTTAAAAATAGGAGATGATTGTATGCCAAATGACAGTAACGACATGATTACACTGAGACGTGAGTTCTGGTATATGATAGCACACATGATCTAAAAATAATATATATTCTGATCCGCCGACTAATGAGACAGTTATCAAATAAACGAACGGATCATGTCAGACGTGGAGGAAGATGTTAACGAATACCTCTCAGGAAACAATGCAAGGGAAACTGAACCAGTCATATCATAGCTTATGCATAAAGTTTTTTAAATCTTTTCGAATTATCAGGAGCGCCTTCCCATAAGTTAAAACTGAAAGTTAATGTTCCAGTCCTATTAATAAGAAATCTTGAGCGACAAAGATATGTAATGGTACACGGCTACAAAATACACATCTGGGGTACAACATTGTAAAAGAAAATTTCAATTCCCCGTATTCCAATAATTCAAACTTATTTGCAATTTCAATTTAAAAGAATGCAGTTTCCGCTGAAAACAACATTTGCACTACCAATTATCAAAGCCCAAAGACAAAGACAGTTAAAGTTGCAGTTCATTTAAAAAAAACATGTTTTTCAAATGGGCAGCACAATCGCGTGTATCAAATCAGCTAAATCACTATATTTTGACAAAGGATGGCAAATCAAAAACGTAGTATTTTAAAAATGTAAAAATTGAGAATTTGCTCAGACTGAGGGAAAACTCAAGCAGAATCCAACAGTGGAGGCAACCATACTCGCTGTGAAAGCAGACAATGCAGAACCAAACCGTTTGGTTCGAGAGCGTATTTCTAAGACTGAGGCGGTGACTTCCAAGACCAACACGTGTTGTTCTGTAGAGGAAGGGAGAAGGTGGGATCAGTTGGAAGAACGCTTCAGAACACTCTCCATGGTAAAGCGGTAGAGGACTGCCATAGAGGCGATATCTCTCCGCAACTGCAGAGGCTCAAAGGAATCGGTAGTATTGGGACTGTTGATAATGCGGACTGATTGCCGCTGCAAAAAATCGAGAAAATTAATGCCTAGATCCATCACAAAGATGAGAACCGTACGGACGAGCGTATCTGGGTCTTATAAAGGAGTCACAAATGCTCGGGCGCGAAAAACCGCCTCACCCTGTTCAGGCTGCCTTAGTGGTGCCCTCGATGTACTCCCGTGGGTTGAGGTCTCGGCAAATATCCATGCCCAGGACACCGAGCTTATCCCGTAGTGGCAGTTGAGTGCTCTGAAAAGTGGGGAGGGGAAGAAACGGAGACTTTTTGGTAGAGAACGGGCACACCTGTGTTTTCTTAACGTTGAACTCGACCAGATTCTCATCACCACATTGTTAAATGCGGTTCAAAACCCGGTCAAGCTCAGCGACAATCTCCTATCCATTTTCCTCAACGTCTACTATCTTGGCTGCAGGGTATCCATAATATCGCCCATGCACTGTGCTATCGTCTGCATAGCAATGTATATTGCCAAGGGCTAATATGTCATTGACATGCAGAAGAAACATCTTGGGCGACAGGACCGAATTCTGAGGTACGCTAGCGTTTACCTCCAGAAAAACAGAGGCCGCGCCGTCCGTCGCAAAGAACCCGAATGCGAAGGCGCTGATGAAGAAAAGAGTAAATCTAGAGACGACTCTAAGAGGCAGACCGAATGCTTAGAGATCGGAGAGAAGCGAACGGTGCAAGAACAGGTTGAAAGCCTTGGCCATGTCGAATGTCGAAATAATTTCATACAAAATACTTTTTATTTTATGTACTTATATAAATACTTAAATATGTTTTTAACAGTGAAAAGTGTGTCTTATTTTTAAAATAATATTAGCCTTAATAATTAAAACTGCTACCCAAAGTCACTGTTCCACGCGGACGAAGTCGCGGGCGCAGCTAGTTATAATATACAGCTGACCCACGCAACGTCGTTTGCGTCTCTATTGCCCGTAAGGTGATAATTTTCCCCCGTTTTTGAAACATTCTTCATTATTGCTCCGCTCCTATTTGTCTTAGCCTATAGCCTTCCTCGATAAACGGGCTATTTAACACTGAAATAATTTTTCTAATTGGACCAGTACTTCCTGAGATTAGCGCGTTCAAACAAACAAACTCTTCAGCTTTATATATTAGTATGTGATATGTGATATTAATTATACTCTTCTAAGGTCTAATACTCATAATCAACGACACATTTATTTGGATAAAGATTAATCTTAGGTATTATGATGATAAAAACTCTTTGGCGAATAACTCGTTATTAGGTACCAACTCTTAGCGTCTTATACTCGTGATAACTTCTAAACGAAATGTCCGAATGGGATGAAACAAAAAGTATTTTACTTTTACATAAATACCCTTGATAACATAATGCTTTATTTGGATAACGATTAATATTACGATAAACATTTAACGTAGTTTCTTTCTTCAGACGATTTAATAATTTTTTTGAACACAAAAGCGGCTATTGCGACTAAACCATGATAGTTAGATATATGCTCTCGCGGACTTTTTTGTAGATCTTAATGGGACCTACAAACCCGTAATACATTATTTTGTTATATTGTCAATAGTTATTGCAGCCCACGCATAAATAGGCTTTCGATTTCACACCTTGGGTTACGAAATAGCAATTTTTTTTCCCAATTTTTTTTGAAAATAAAATATAGCCTATATAGCCTTCCTCGATAAATGGACTATCTAACACTGAAAGAATTTTTCAAATCGGACCTGTAGTTCCTGAGATTAGCGCGTTCAAAAAAACAAACTCTGCAGCTTTATAATATTAGTATAGATTATCTCAATAAATAATTAAGAATTTAATGTAATTTTATTGAGGCATCACTGATTATTTCACAACGTATCAAATAGTTCATGAACAAGCGTTAAAGCGTAACCTAATTCATTTCTTTTAGCATGATTTGCGTTGCGTAGCATGAAGTCCTTGAAGCCACCGAGCCACCTTGTTTCTAGCCTATCAAGTAATATTGTGTTTGGCACCGACTTCAATCAGACTATAAGGTATACTATTGCTATTATTCAATTAGATTTATACTTTTATTAAATGTTAATGCTTGTTGTTACTATTTATTTATTTTTTCATAAAAGAATTTGACAACTCCTATTTGGTCTTTAAGTTTGAAACTCGAATAGAACTTTTGAAAGATGAAAACTTGAAACTAATTGCAAAATCGTTTCCCATATGATTGGGTTGTTATGACAGAAGCTAGCCATCCATGATATAATAATTTAGAAATATGATCAGTTAGAGAGCTCACTAATACCTACACTAAGTACTTACTTTATGTCTGCTGCAGTCGCTTTGTTACGGACTCAAGATTTTCTTAAGTTCGTAACAAAGCGACCACCAACCGCCACAGTACTGACTCTCCCGGCAATGGAGGGTACTTTATTAATTGATTGTTTGTATCGCAGCACACAACACAGCAAGTTTCGAGATTATAAAAGTAGTAGTAGTTATAGCCGGTCGTTTTATAAATCATGTTGTCAAAATCTTTTATTTAATATTGTTATATTCCTAAATAAATTGTTGTGCCCGTGATGGGCATCACATTATAAACAGCTTTTAAATTAATAGGATGCTGGACATAAGGCTCTCCTTCGAAACATGGTTTTGTATTTCTCCTATCTCTATTTTTTAATAGAGATAGGAGAAATCCAAATTTAGTTAGAAAGAGGGTAATGTTTTCCGAGCGTATGTATGTTCATTTCTTTGGCACGCCCTACAGTCAAAACAGATAGACGAATTTTGACATATGAGGTGTCGTAGAATTTATCAGATTTGATCGGCTATAAAAATTTCAAAATAGCGCCCGCAAATGAAAAAAATATGAAAAAAAGAGGGGTGAGTTTATATTTTTCTTACCTTTCTACCTACCTTCTTAAATTATGATGTTAAAATGTGTTTATTTATCAAAAATCAATTCATAAGAACATTTTATGAGACCAACTTTTACTTCCTCTAAAATCACTATTAGGTACATAGAACGACTTAAAAAAATATAGTTAAAAAAACTCCAGCAATATTTGAAATTTTGGAGTTTAATTAGAATTTTTCCATCCACGAAACTGCTTAATTTGGACATCTGAGTGCAGTGATCTCATTATCAGAGACAGCGCTTCGGACTCAGTTGAAATTTTAATTGTCAGTGCCGGCACGTGGCACCGACTCCCGCAGAAGAACATAATTTTTTCCTTTAATAAAGTTTTGCACCAAAACGTTTGTTTAACAAGTCCGTTCCGAAGTAATTCTCATTTATAAGTTATGGTTTGTGAATTATAGATCAGTATCGATAAAAAATTATTATTTCTAACCATCGAGATATTACGTACTACGTACTAGAGGAGCCACTCAAAACCAATTATATGTTCCGTTTATATTTGAATTAAAACTAAAAAGCGCTGCAGCGCAGCCAAACAATAATTAGTAGTCTAATCCAACAATATTAACAAGCAGCGCTCTATCGCATTCGAGCTGTAGTTTCCTCGCGAGCGAAATGTCATAAGCGCCGTGATTTTCATGGCGCTTACGCGTTTTGGCCAACGAACTGTTGCAAAGATTCGCTTTTATAGAGTAAGCGCCAAACAAGAAAGCAGAACGGATAAATAGCTTTGTACCTACGAAGCTTTATTAGGAAATTCACTTTGAGTAAATAGTACTTCAATAGCTTTACCAGTTTCAGTTTTTTTGTAGAATTCATCGAGGTATAAAATATAAAAGCCGAATATTCAATTTTTAAATTATACTTTAATGATAATTTAAATATAATTATTGCAAAAAAAATGTTAGGGGTTATTTACGAAGCTATTTTTAACAACATATTATTTTTCCTTATCCAATTAAATACGTTAAATACGTTGTGCATTTAACGTCAGTTAATTCTACCTAAATATCACTTCTGTATGTTTTACTCTAAGTACTCTATGTCGAGTGAGGCAACAATGGCGTCTTAAAATATTTTGTTCGTATTTAATTTTAAAACAATTATATCTAGTTAATTACTGGTGAAAAGTTATTCCTTTGTTTTTCTCCGTATTCCTTGTATTATTAGTGCAATATCTCAAGACACAAAATGGCAAAATTCACGAGTTTTAGAACGTTTTTAAATTTAAACAATCACACGCTTAAGCCACCGCTTCATCAGAGTGTAGCTAGCAAGCGACTGAAGGAATACGGCATGGAACACCGCACTAATGAGTGGCGTCTTCTCTATACATTATATCTCGATGTTTCTAACATGTTGCCCTGCCCTTGTTGTTGTACCTTTACAACAACAGCCGCGGGTAATACTGCAAGGCGAAGCTAGTCTAAAATAAGAGTAGTGTAAGTTATTCCTTATGTCATCAGCTATCTACCAGTGAAAGTCCTATTAAAATCTGCCCTGCTGTTCAAGAAATTAGCCGGTACACAGAGGCAGATAGATCCCAAATTTAAGAAATTTATGTTTTCACGTAGTTACTTCATAGGCATTTAATGAACAGATGTTGAAAAAATTAAATTAAATTGAAGTGTCTGTTGTGTGTAAACAGACATTTCAATATTATTTATTTGCGTGTATAATATATGTATATCGCATACAAAATCAAACAATTTGTTTAAAAACAAATATAATTTGTTTCTTCCAATATGATCAAAGTCAAAAAGATTTTATTCATATAGGCATTTATTTTACAGTCACTTATGAATAGTCAATATTTAATATTTAAAAATCGAGTGATTCTAGTTGCCAGTTCCAAGTTCAGCTTAACCTTCATGGAGAAGAATCTGGTCTGATCTCAAGAAGATAAATAAGCATTCTAATTAATTTAAAATAAAATGGAACCTTGGATGCTGCTCATTCTTTCAATCAGGCAGTGCAGAGTCATATTGGCAGCTCAAACATTCGAAATGTTCAGTAATAGTAAAAGACGCAGAAAAAACAGTACATGTGTTTAAACATTTTTAAAGTCCATTTGCCCACATAAAATAGTGATGCAGTTAATTCGGTTAACCGCACTGCGTTCATGAAGAACGAACTCACCGCAATAGCTCCGGAGCGCTACCCGAAACCGAAATATAAAGCTTGTCATTTTAGGATAGTATATATGCTGAAGTCAATTTTGATAAAATAAAATACTTGTTTCGACCGGGGTACAGTATACTGGTTCTAAGCAAATGTTTCGTTGCTTTTATATAAGTTAGCGAACCTCAAAGCCCCCTGATTCTGGATACCATCGCCGCACAGTAAACCAGTATTTAGTATATTTTTTTATTGAAATAAATGTGTAAGGTAGGTAGCCGTAAGCCGTAGCCGGAGCTCAAAACCCTATGATTCATGGGGTCTCAAACTACAAAAAGCAGCAATGCACTAGTGTCTCTTGCTTTTAGTTCATACTACTCATAATAACAAATTTAAAAAAAAACTGTATGTACTTCATAAAATTGTAATGCCGATGGCAAGATGGCATTTTTGAATTGATTTGACATTGGATCTAGCCAGCAGATAAGTGTCAGGTCTGGTGTAAGTGTCAACTTACACTCAAAATTATTTTACCTCTTTGAATATTATTTATGTCCAACAGTGGACTGTTAAATACTGTTGATGGGATGATGTATAATGTGAACATTGCTTTAATTCTAGAACATTTGGGTAACTACTTAATATTACCAAATAACTAAGATACAGGAACAAAGCTGGGTGGTGCAGCTTGTTAAAGACTTTCATTGGAAATGCAATTTTACGGATATGAGGTAGTAGGTTTTACACGAAATATTATTAAACCTATTTTAATGACCCCTTTTTTTTTCCGTGCGGAAATCCCCTCGGATACCACTTCCTGGTGGCATGTCGGACCCGAACCGACTAAAACCGCACGCCGTCTCGGGTACTAGAAGCCGGGGACTAGGTGTACCCTAGCAAGGAAAGCCCTGGAACGTACCTCGGGCCACCTACGGTTCGTAGATAGCCCCCTACTGTGTGGGAACCCCGACCCCTGACAACAATTAATTTTCAAATCAGTGTACCTACATCTTCCACCACAGTCAGTGTCCACGTCTCAGCACCGCACGTCATTACAGGGAGGACGCACTGGCAAGACTTTTATCTTCAGGCTCTGTCGTTTATCTGACGAAAATATGTGATTTAACTTCCTAAATGCTGTCCAGCCTAACTGAATCCTTCTATCGGCTTCCTTCTCGAAGTTGTCTCTACCTAACTGCATAAATTGCCCGAGATAGATATATAAGGAATATATCTATCTCGGGCTTCGGTGCCATCAATGATTACTTGTCCCGGAACGACAAGGTCATTGTAAATGACCTTCGTCTTACTCACATTCACCAATTCGTTGGGAGGATCATCAAACGCCACTCATTATAATAGGACATTAAATCTAGTGTTTTCTGTTTTTTTATGGAATTTTAAGAATGAAATTAAGCGATTACCGCCGCCTATGGACACCCGCAACACCAGAGGCGTCACGTGTGCGTTGCCGGCCTTTGAGAGATAGGGAGGGGTATGGGCCTCCGGTATCCTCACTCGCTCGGTGAAACACAGCGCAAGCGCTGTTTCACACCGGTTTTCTGTGAGGCCGTGGTATCACTCCGGTCGAGACGGCCCATTCATGCCGAAGCGTGGCTCTTCCACGTGTAAATATGTAGTATAACACAACCAAGAGAAGAAAAATTTGAAATAAATCTTAAACCAAGCCATTTGACTGGTGTGGTATATGTAGATCAAAACTTTCTTTTTAAGAAGGTGTATGTCCAGAAGTGGACTGTCAAATGTTGTTGATGACGCCGATGATGATGTAGCTCATAGCTTGTCGGTTATTCACCATAACAAATTTAAAAAAAAACTTCGTTTAAAAAAACCAACTTCAAAACTAAAAAGTATAAAATAACTTAATTTGTATGTGCTACCTATTCATAGGTTTGAAGTCAGTGCCAAGCCAATGGAATAGTAGGTACCACACTCGCTATATTTCGAGACGAACGTCAACGACGCTTCGGTTGTTTTGTTCAACGCGAAGAGCAGCTATCCCGCTCAAGGTCACGCGCGGCGAGTGCGGTACCTACATTTTGGCTTGGCACCGACTTCAAACCTATGAATAGGTAGCACATACAAATTAAGTTATTTTATACTTTTTAGTTTTTGAAGTCGGTTTTTTTAAACGAAGTTTTTTTTTATTTTTCGCTTTTTAGTCTTTCTCAAGTCTCTCATCATCATTTCATTTAAAATTTAATGATGTCTACAGACCATGCAGACAATTGCTCGTAACTTTATTGCAGGCGCTCACGTAAATTTGAGGGTTTTCTTCGATTTCCTTAGGATCCCATCATCAGATCCAGATATGGTGGCCATGGGACCACATGGGGAGCTTACCCTTTCGAATACAAAAAGAATTTGTCCACAATTGACGGAGTAATCGATGTAGATACATAAAAAAAAAAAAAAAAAAATACCGATGAAATTGAGAACCTCCTCCTTTTGGAAGTCGGTTAAAAAGCAAAAAGACTTAAGTATGTATAAGGAAAAGCGATAACGAAAATGTTAACACATTTTTCACGTCAATTTTGCCCGCGATACGTTTTCACCGTCTCAGTAATGGGTGACATAAAAAAGATCGCTTTTTAAAAGCTTTTATTTAAAAAGCTATTTTAACGAGGGGAAAATGTGGTGAGATGGGTTTAAACCACCTAAATACTGTTGAATAGCTTTAACCCGCAATGCAGCTGTTGAATAGGTTTATTAGCTTCACCTGAGTGTTTATTTGTTAGTGGAAAACCAACTCTTTTGGACTCGATTTTGACCTGCTTTTTTTATCTTAATGATAATAACTAATTGCAAACTAAATAAAATCAATGACTAATAAAACAAAAATAGTTTTAAAAATTAAAAACAAGCTTTTGTAACGAGTCGAATTAAAAAAGAAAAAATAATTTTGTAGAAGTAAAAAAAAACATTGTATTTTTTTTTATATTTTTTTTTTATGTTTGGCCCGCCAAAATGACTCTTCTCTGCCTGATGGAAAGCATAAGCAGAATCCAAGAGTGGTGGTCACCATGCTCACTGCGAATGCAGACAATGCAGCATGGCGACCCACACCATGGCGGCCTAGTGATGCTAATGCATCTTTTAGTCTAGTCAACAAGTATGGAACTTGTTGACTAGACTAATTGGGCCTCCGGTCTCGCACTCACTAACGAAACACGACAGCATGCTGTCATTTTACGTTGATTTTCTGTGCGAGGGTAGTACCGCCCCGGTCGAGCCGGCCCGTTCGTGCTGAAATCAGCGTGGCTCTACTACCTACGCATCTGCATACCGCATACCTGTATAACATCGGGACAGGTAAAACTAAATAATAGCTTGTAATATATGTCGATGAATGTGATAAATACATTTGTGAAAATTGCAGTGAAAACTTCTTGGTATCAAATGTGTAATAAATCTCTCAGCAGACAATTAATATAACTTTACGTTGCTGGAATATATTTGTTTGCACTGTGGAATAATCTGTTTTATTCTCTATAGCTTAGTGGAAACTTTGAATTAGTTCCAAATGTCACTTAGTATTTGCATACCAGGCATGTTGACTCTGGTTATGGAATAATTTTAGGTATACTCGTAGCTGGCTTCATGAGTATTTCTTAGTTATTTATTAAGAGTATATTAAAAGGCAGGGCTATTGCCTTTAAGTAAATACATTTTGTTTACATAATCAAACTTTGAGTACTAACACACGTACTTACTTCAAACATACACATGCTCACAATTACCTGCGACATCAGCCTATAACTGAACAGTCCACTCCAACGAAAATGTATCCTTTGGATGGACAGGAGATCAAGCAAACAAAGGATAGTCTAAGCGTATAGTCCGAGATTCCCGGAACAAATTTTACAAGTTATTACTATCAAGCAATTTTTTTGTGAGGGGCCCACCTTTCACCTTACAAAAATTTTCTATTGTCGTAGCTAACAGGGGTAGCAGGAATAAAAAACTTTTGAGCGTAGGACCAGGATAACATAACACGCAATTTTTAGAACAATGAGGCTGTTAAATTATATAAATATTAAGTTAAAAATCAGCTATACTCTTTGCGCTGTATCATGGTGCGTGACAGTTTCAGTAACATTTCGTTAAACTCTTGAAAGTTGCTGCGATTTACAAATTATAACTTAGTATTTCAGCTGTACCACATTCGCAATATATTAAATCATTAATAACTGTAGTAAATTAAATAAAACCAACCAGAATGTACTACTCTACAAATAAATGCCGCACCATGCTACAGCGCAAAGAGTATAGTTAGTATCATTTTTAATGACCTCGTTATCAATGTATGTTGGAAGGATCAAACCATACATTTTTTAGGACAAATATTTTTTCCAATAAGTAATAATGTTAGTTAATTATAGATAATTTAACAGCCATATTGTCCTACAAACTGCGTGGTACGTTATCCCAGTACTAGGCTCAAAAGTTTTTTGTCCCTGCTACCCCTGTTAGCTACCACAATAGAAAAAAATTATAAGGTGAAAGGTGGGCCCCTCATCAAAATGAAGCCACTCACGAAAAATTAGCTTGATAGTAATAACTTGTAAAATTTGTTCCGGGGATCCCGGACTAGTATTGATATTGCAAACAAAAGTTTTTATCCGAATTCTCTATAAAGTATCATCATCTTCCTAACCTTTATAATTCCCAAGATTATTTAGGGTCGGCTACTAGTTCAACCGGTTTTACCTGAATATTAGTTTTTCCATGGAGCGACTGGCATCGGACGTCGGGTGAACTGAATTCGAAGATTGAACTAGTTGTCAGTATATTTGAGGGCACTGACATCCCAATAACGATTAATGGGACTAATCCCGCCCACACGTCCACCACTAGAACTCCTGTACACCAGGACCAACAGCGGTGACCCACGAACACACCGAGTTATGACACTCGGGAAGTCCCAGGAAAAAATAAACTGTCTTGGAACCCGCAACGAAATTAATCAGAAGAAGACTGGAGGAGTTGGAAATATAACAAGTCCACTTCCCTCCTTGGCAAAGCGGGAGACAAAATGAAGTCAAAATAGGCAGACGCCTTTTTCAAACCAGGAAGCACCACGGATAAAATATTATGGGTCCTAAGTGAGCTATATTTGATTTCTATAGTATGTATGGCAGAATCGCTTAAACGCACGGAAATTCACCGCAGTTGACACAAGATCCCCATAATATACTACCCCAGACGTAATTTGTAAGCTATTTAGCATCATGTTACGTTCATTGTACCAAAGACTACATTCCCAGAGGATGTGATAAGCCGACTGTTCACAGCTAGAATCAGGTGTTGAGCATTGACACAAGGGTGAATCGACTAATTTAAATGAGTATAATTTGCTCTTAAAGTTACCGTGGCCTGTAAGAAATTGAGCGACACAGTGATCCACCTCGAGCCATGTCCTTGACAATAGACAGTAGAGGTGGCGCCCCTTAGATGATTCGTCCCATCGTTGCTGCCATTCATCCAAGAGGTCGTTATAGACATTGGATTGCTGTTGAAAGAATCTTATGATTTTACCGCGGTCTCGTATACCCAAAAAATCGCATTCCATGTTTTGTAGTGTGGAATAATACATGGCTGCACGTCTTTGCACCTTGAGATCGACCGGAAGAACACCTGCCAACACCGGTAAAGCCTCAGTGCTAACCATCCTGAACCAAAACTCCTGAAAATAACAAAGAGGCAATATGATGCAGAACAACAAAATAAAGTTACTAATAATCCAAAGTTGCTATGGGATACTATAAAGAAAGTAACCAATACCACAAAACCAAAAAAATCATCGCATTCTCTTCTTGAGTCTTCTTCCTCACCCACTCAAGCATGTAACGACGCTAATAACTTTTTTGTTAATATCGGGAAAAATCTTGCAGATAACATAATAAATAATATATCACAAGAACAAATAATTACTAATAATCCCTCTATGAATCTCCCACCCCGCTCATATTTTGTTTTAAATTACACAGACCCTGGCGAAATAACATCACTACATAGTATAAAACAAAGTCGCTTTCTCTGTCCCTATGTCCCTTTGTTTGCTTAAATCTTTAAAACTACGCAACGGATTTTGATGCGGGTTTCTTTAATAGATAGAGTGATTCAAGAGGAAGGTTATTATGTATAATAAATGCATAATATAGTATGGGAACACTGTTAATTTTCGAGGTTTCTAATATGATGTAGCAAATAAACACATTTTTTGCGCTTACATTGCAAACGCTGGTTGCACCCTACGAGATAGATCAAAATAATGTACTACAGTATTGTACACCTTGAAAAGTACTACAAAAAAGTCCGCGACGGTATATGTCTATCTCTTAGGGATAACCCACAACAACCATTTTATATTCCTTTCTTTTTACGAGAAATAATGGCTTATTTACGAAGAGATTTTAAGCAATACAGAATGAATCCTTATACAATAAAGTAAATTAAATACATTGTGCATTTAATATAGATCAAAATGATCCTTAACAGTATTTAATTTAAATGAATATATTCGAAGATATTACAGATTTAAAATGCACGAATTGTGTCGTCGGCAGGGGAATCTGAAATCCACCCGTGCGAAGCCGGGGCGGGTCGCTAGTCTATTATAAACTCGTTACGGACTAATGCTGCTGCTGGATGGGATGGTATATCATCTTCTTTATTAACTACCCACACAGCAATGGTTAAAGAGATATTCTGCTTCCCTGGCACCCATTCTTAGTCATCTATTTAATCTCTGTTTTGACACTGCTATCTTTCCTAATGCTTTTAAAAGGGCTATAATCCATCCGATCTTCAAGTGTGGCGACGGGAGTAAATCAAACAATTACCGCCTGATTGCGGTTTTGTGTGCATTATCGAAGGTATTGGAAAGGCTAATCAATCAAAGACTCGTTGACTACCTAGATCATTTTAAGTTGATATCACCACATTAATATGGATTCCGTCAAAAGAAATCGACTTGTAACGCTATTCACGAAGTGACAAACTTTATAATTCAAAATTTAAATGAAAACAAAAAGGTTTTAACAATATTTGTGGATCTCGCAAAGGCGTTCGACATCGTTCCCGTTGCTACACTCTTACTCAAACTTGAACAGGTGGGTGTCAGGGGGAAACAACTCACTCTATTTCGAAGCTTCTTAACAAATCGTTCACAAGTTGTTAAAATTGATAATCACACTAGCGACGAACTACCGATACACTACGGCGTGCCGCAGGGTGGCATACTCCGTCCCACACTGTTTCTCGAGTTTATAAATGACCTTTGTGAGCTAAAAATTCCAAACACTAAAACTGTGTGTTACGCGGATGATACCGCATTGACTTTTGTTGCAGACACGTGGACAGAACTGGAACGTAGGGCACAATTTGGTTTAAATGCAGCCTCTATATGGCTCCAATCACACATGTTGACGCTAAATTCTTCTAAAACCAAGTACATCACTTTCTCCATTAGTTCAAAATCCCAACCCCCATCTCCTTTAACCCTTAAAGCGCTATGTAATATGTCATCGCAGCTAATATGTGACTGTCCACCGTTATTATCCACTGATCACATTAAATATCTAGGCGTGATCCTTGACCAATATCTGAATTTTAAACTGCATATCAATACACTTGTAGGCCGAGTACGTAAACTTATTTACGTATTTGAAATTTTGCGGCATATCACAAACCAATCAGTTATTCGTAGAGTATACTATGCCTTGTGCTTACCCATTGTTACTTATTGTATTTCCTGCTGGGGTGGCGCGGTAAAACTATAATGAAACCTCTTGAAGTAGCACACAGAGCTATTTTAAAAGTGGCAACTTTTCGCCCTATAATGTTCTAAACAACCATACTATATGCTAAATGTAACCTTCTGAACGTGCGACAGCTGTATATTCTCCATACAACCCTCCTTCAACATAAAATCACTCCCTATAGAACAATTACAAAACGTCGAAAGGACAAAATCTGCGTGATTCCAAAACCCCGAGCTTCCTTTACCAAACGGTTTTTTTACTTTTTGGGACCCTTTATATATAACAAAATAAACTCAATTTGCCCAACATATGGTTTGTCACAGTTTATATGCAAGAAGGTGGTACGCTCGTATCTCCAAAATAACACGTATGAAGAAACTGACCTTTTTTTGCAATAATAGGTACATAACAACACATTTGTTTAATCGTATTACGCAAACACACACACACACACACACATGTACACACACACCCACACACACCACACACACACCACACACACACCACACACACACACCACACACACATCACACGCACGCACGCACACACGCGCGCACTGAATTGCTATTTAAATATCACTAAACAATATAACTAGCAATCCATTTCATTGTATACCCAGAGGGAAAGGAACTGTTATCTTTTACCACAGGTTGCTACCTAACCTACCAAGGGTGACAGAACTTCACCCACAACATTGTATCGATGCTATGTGCAAATGAATGTAAAATTGACAATGTTTTAAATTCTTATGCTACAATCTTTCTGTTTTTAATAAAGTTATTATTCTATTATTCTATATGCCTTGCACAAGAAAATCAATGCAGGTCGTTGGCCTTGTAACAGCCCAATAACAATTGCCATAGATATTCATGACAACCGAGACCGACAGCTTATCGTGCTCACCGAGACACGGGAGGTCAATGCCGCCATGTTCCATACTCCGGGCTGCTATTAAGAATTTCTTGTAAGAAAACCCTACAGCTGCCCGACCCTGGAATCGAACCCAAGGCCTCTTGATCGGCAGTCGCTTGCGCTGACCACTAGACCAACGAATTCTCTATAAAGTATAACAATATCAAAAAACTCTTCTATGTATAACACATACTTATGTGCTATATGGCATACAACAGGAACGCTGCACGGCATTTGCGTGCTCACGTGTGTTTTGGTACTCTACTTTGCTACACTTAATGAACTAACATAATTTGAACGAAGCTTGCGACTGCCTAATGAACACAAATAAACGTTTATATATTGCATTTTCTTTCATATTCATTAGCGAACCAATTTTTTATTTAAGTCATGATTTAATTAAAGCACCCTAAACCAAAAATTTAATTGCTAGGTTTATTATAGTCATTTTTATTAATAAAATTACTTCTACTTACCAAAATTACGTTGTCACATCTTAATTCTGGGAGTGGATGATCAATCATCTAAATCTTGGCTATCAATCTTCATCTGGTACTAAATTAAATCTGCGCCACCTTTGCGTAATAATGTTCTTCTGGGTTAATTAATGTAGTGGACTTATATAACATGACTTGCAACATGTTTTACAGGAAAAATGATTGTGTAAAGCTCGATCATTTATTTGTTAAGTGTCTGGGTGTAATCAACCTATACTATAATATTATCTATAGCCTATACTATTATATAAAGCTGAAGAATTTGTTTGTTTGGACGCGCTATTCTCAGGAACCGCTGCTCAGATTTGAAAAATTCTTTCAGTGTTGGATAGTACATTTATCGAGGAAGGCTATAGGCTATATATCATCACGCTACGACCAATATGAGCGGAGCACCAATGAAAAATGTTTAAAAAACGGGGAAAAATTATCACGCTACGGGCAATAGGAGACGCAAACGAGGTTGCGTGGGTCGGCTATACAATAATAAAATCGTAACTGGTCACTGTCTGTACATAGAAGATATATAAGAAAAAATATTATAGTGGGGTTTTATAACGAAATATATTCGAAAACAGTGATTTTTAGAATTTTTGTCTGTTTATCTGTACGTTTGTACACGTTAATCTCAGAAACGGCTTAACCATGGAAGCCCAATGATGCAAAAGCATCACTAAAAGTATGGGTCACCATGCTGCATTGTTGCATTGTCTGCATTTGCAATGAGAATGGTGCCACCACTCTTGGATTCTGCTTATGCTTTCCTTCAGGCAGAGTAGTCATTTTGGCAGGGTATTAAAAAAAAAACGATTTGAAAACGATAATAAAATAAAAATAAGAATGCGTTTTTCCTAATGCGTTGCGGTTCGCTCCACTTAACATTTAGTGTTTGTTTCATTTCAATCTAATCTATATATATAAAAGAGTAAGGTGACTGACTGACTGACTGACATACCCAGAGATCAACGCACTGCCCAAACCGCTGAAGCTAGAATCCTGAAATTTTGCATGTAGGTTCTTTATACAACGTAAGTGAGCACTAAGAAAGGAATTTTTGAAATTCCACCCCTAAGGGGGTAAATAGGGGGATGAAAGTCTGCGTGAGTGAAGCCGCGTGTAAAAGCTAGTCTATCTATATATATATATAAAAGAGTAATGTGACTGACTGACATACCCAGAGATCCACGCGCAGCCCAAACCGCTGAAGCTAGAATCCTGAAATTTTGCATGTAGGTTCTTTATATAATGTAAGTAAGAGGGTAAATCAGGGGATGAAAGTCTGCATGAGCGAAGCCGCACGTAAAAGCTAGTCATATATAAAAAGTTTTATCAGTTTGAATATCACCGCGATAACCGACATACACGCGGTCGGAGCTGCAGGCAAAAGCTAGTTTATTTATATATTTTAAAATATATAAGTAGGTATGTATATTAGCAGTCTAGTTACTATAGTAGGTACAGGCTATGCTTATTTTGGGATCAGATGTGGCGTGTGTAAGATGCGTTTTTTTTATTCAGTAAAATATACATATTGATTATTGCATACTAGCTGCGCCCCGCGGTGTTATTCACGGTTCGTGTTGTAAAGGTACAAAAACAACTTATTCAGATAACACCGCGGAAAACGGCTAGTTACACATATATAAACCTTCATCTTCAATCACTCTATATCTAAAACCGTTGAATATTTTGAAAAGTCTAAGCGAACAGACAGCGAAAGCGACTTCCTTTTATACTATGTAAAGAAAATGCCAGCTAAACGGCTATAATAGTTAAAAAAAATATTTATACATCGCACAGCAATTAGCATTTGATACTAAAAGGTTTTAACATGGAATGTCAAATGCTAATTATGGCTCTTAACTACACAGTAACTTAGTATGTTTATAACTTGTAGTTTTTATACATTACATCAAGATTTTAAAGCTGAATTTTGTTAGTGTGTGTTTGTATGTATGTTACTTCTTTACACTAAAACGGCAAAACCAATTATTAGAATTTGGTATATGGATGATTAACTGGGGTTACTTTAAAAAAAATGAAGAACAAATAACAGAAATAAATGAGCTTTATTTTGTTCTTTTTATAAATCAGAATTTCGAGAAAAGTTTCAATGTAATATAATATAACTTAAATTAGCTACTTTATAGTGATCTCAAATGAAATATAATAAAAAAGAAATGAATATAGTTTTGACTTCAGTATCACACGTAATATGATTTTACGATATATGTACTATATTATGTCCTTCAAAGAACTACCATGTTTGTGGATTTTTCAAAGGCGGTCGAGACTATTCAATTTGCAGACTGTCAGGGGACCTGCGTAAAAATACTTCAAATAGAAGTCTACTTTGTGTAGGAAACAGAAAGTAATAAAATCTCCAAGTATGTTAACAAAAACGTTTTTTTGATGAATATTCTCATGAATATTGTATTTATGTATTGTAACCACATTATGTCACCCCTGTGCAAAAACATTACGAGACTTCTACATCACCCAAAAGATGATGTAACAGATTGTTTTTATGTATAAGCCTGCCAAAGTGACTCTACCTGATGGAAAGCATGAGCAGAATCCAAGAGTGGTCACTATTCCTATATATTATTCCTATATACTCATATTAGTTAAATTAATAGAATGTATACATAGCTAAGCGATAACAGCATATCTCAGATGTAAGGATGTTATCGGTCACGTAGTTAGAAATTCTTTTGTAGTTATTGTCTGCAAGTACAGCACGTGATTATATGCATTGTACCAATAGGTTTCAGTATATATAAGGAAACTGTAATGGGCATACAACCACTCATACTAAGGACTTACTCTCAACACAGTTACCATGTAACACCAAGAGTATTCAGGAGCCCTGGGCTCCTGACAATAAATATACCACAGTCGCCACAACCTTCGTGTTATTCATCTCTCCTACAGGTATCTATACCGCCTTCATCACCGTGTCCTTAATCATTAAATAAGTTCGCTATAATTGGTGACCCCGACAACTGAACAAAGAAAAAACGATCCCGATAATTGAACAAAAAAAAAAGCATCTATTCGCACCTTTTGAAGGAGAAAATATAGTGAACTTGTATAGCAGCATTGCGGAAAAGGACTATCGTCAGGATGTCACGGCTTGGAGCTGGCAGTACTGCAAAAGCCGGAGTGCAAGCAAAATGGCTCACGCAAATGGAGACTATCGTCGCTCACCATCGGAGGACAACGTATTTAACAATTCAAAATCATCGTCAGTAATCCAACTATTAAACAATATCAGTGTCATCACGAAGCTCACTGCGCAAATAGCAAGTATGCAGTTAAAGATTACGTCGCTAAGTGCAAAATTGCAAAATCAGCATAGCAGAGTTAAACAAATGGCAGTTTCACGGTCACAGGCAATCAAGAGCGAGGTCACGTTAGCCATCGCGTCATATATTGTGTCTTTATAGAATCTGCACTAGATTCCCCTTTAACCGCCTCATAATTACCTACCGACAAAGTGGTTCCGAGGTTTCGGTCAATACGAGGGCCATTATTAGTTTGTTGCCGCATAAGGACAAACGTATAGTGCAGTTATCAGACTACAGAAGCACCTAGAAGTGAAAATTAAGCGCCAGAATGAATATGGAATCACAATTAAATGTGATAAAGTGAATTTCTGGAATCCGAGCTTGATATTCTTGGTTATCATACAACGAGCCAATGGATAAAGCCAACAAGAAACCAGAAAACCATGATGCCTTAATAAAAGAGCACTGATCGCGAATAAAAAGGTATGGTCTGCGATAATGCTATATGCTATTTTGCTGCTGGGAAATACGTGCTAACCATCAGATAGGCAAATGTCTGCAGAAGAAATTGACAAAGGCCATGCAAGGGCGCGTCAACACAGCGTAGGTCTAGTGGGTTAATTGTACCAGAATGAAACATTGTAACGTGATGACGGTGTAAGTTATAAATATTGCTGATACAGGAAGGTCGCGACTCGCGTGCCAAGTGAATTGTTTGTATTGTTTACTGTTATATAATTGAATTGTTATATGTAATATTGTTAACATAGGTCAGGGTAAGAATTATAAATAATCAAGATAGGAAAGGTCGCCAAAAAAAATTACTACCGTAAATTTTTGTTTGGGGGGAGTTATATTCCTATATATTATTCCTATATACTCATATTAGTTAAATTAATAGAATGTATACATAGCTAAGCGATAACAGCATATCTCAGATGTAAGGATGTTATCGGTCACGTAGTTAGAAATTCTTTTGTAGTTATTGTCTGCAAGTACAGCACGTGATTATATGCATTGTACCAATAGGTTTCAGTATATATAAGGAAACTGTAATGGGCATACAACCACTCATACTAAGGACTTACTCTCAACACAGTTACCATGTAACACCAAGAGTATTCAGGAGCCCTGGGCTCCTGACAATAAATATACCACAGTCGCCACAACCTTCGTGTTATTCATCTCTCCTACAGGTATCTATACCGCCTTCATCACCGTGTCCTTAATCATTAAATAAGTTCGCTATAATTGGTGACCCCGACAACTGAACAAAGAAAAAACGATCCCGATAATTGAACAAAAAAAAAAGCATCTATTCGCACCTTTTGAAGGAGAAAATATAGTGAACTTGTATAGCAGCATTGCGGAAAAGGACTATCGTCAGGATGTCACGGCTTGGAGCTGGCAGTACTGCAAAAGCCGGAGTGCAAGCAAAATGGCTCACGCAAATGGAGACTATCGTCGCTCACCATCGGAGGACAACGTATTTAACAATTCAAAATCATCGTCAGTAATCCAACTATTAAACAATATCAGTGTCATCACGAAGCTCACTGCGCAAATAGCAAGTATGCAGTTAAAGATTACGTCGCTAAGTGCAAAATTGCAAAATCAGCATAGCAGAGTTAAACAAATGGCAGTTTCACGGTCACAGGCAATCAAGAGCGAGGTCACGTTAGCCATCGCGTCATATATTGTGTCTTTATAGAATCTGCACTAGATTCCCCTTTAACCGCCTCATAATTACCTACCGACAAAGTGGTTCCGAGGTTTCGGTCAATACGAGGGCCATTATTAGTTTGTTGCCGCATAAGGACAAACGTATAGTGCAGTTATCAGACTACAGAAGCACCTAGAAGTGAAAATTAAGCGCCAGAATGAATATGGAATCACAATTAAATGTGATAAAGTGAATTTCTGGAATCCGAGCTTGATATTCTTGGTTATCATACAACGAGCCAATGGATAAAGCCAACAAGAAACCAGAAAACCATGATGCCTTAATAAAAGAGCACTGATCGCGAATAAAAAGGTATGGTCTGCGATAATGCTATATGCTATTTTGCTGCTGGGAAATACGTGCTAACCATCAGATAGGCAAATGTCTGCAGAAGAAATTGACAAAGGCCATGCAAGGGCGCGTCAACACAGCGTAGGTCTAGTGGGTTAATTGTACCAGAATGAAACATTGTAACGTGATGACGGTGTAAGTTATAAATATTGCTGATACAGGAAGGTCGCGACTCGCGTGCCAAGTGAATTGTTTGTATTGTTTACTGTTATATAATTGAATTGTTATATGTAATATTGTTAACATAGGTCAGGGTAAGAATTATAAATAATCAAGATAGGAAAGGTCGCCAAAAAAAATTACTACCGTAAATTTTTGTTTGGGGGGAGTTATATTCCTATATATTATTCCTATATACTCATATTAGTTAAATTAATAGAATGTATACATAGCTAAGCGATAACAGCATATCTCAGATGTAAGGATGTTATCGGTCACGTAGTTAGAAATTCTTTTGTAGTTATTGTCTGCAAGTACAGCACGTGATTATATGCATTGTACCAATAGGTTTCAGTATATATAAGGAAACTGTAATGGGCATACAACCACTCATACTAAGGACTTACTCTCAACACAGTTACCATGTAACACCAAGAGTATTCAGGAGCCCTGGGCTCCTGACAATAAATATACCACAGTCGCCACAACCTTCGTGTTATTCATCTCTCCTACAAGTATCTATACCGCCTTCATCACCGTGTCCTTAATCATTAAATAAGTTCGCTATAGTCACCATACTCATTGCGAATGTACTCAGTGCAACAATGCAGCATGGTGACCAACACAATGGCGGTCTATTGAGAATCAGATGCTTCTGCATCATTGGGCCTCCGGTCTCCCACTCACCAACGAAACACGACAGCACTAATACTGTCATCTTAGGTTAGCCTTCTGTGAGAGGGTAGGGTAGCCCCGGTCGTGCCGGCCCGTTCGCACTGAAAACAACGTTTTTTTTATTTAAAGGGGCAAACGAGCAGACGTATCGCCTAATGGTAAGGGATTACCGCCGCCCATGGACACCCGCAACACCAGAGGAGTCACAAGTGCGTTGCCGGCCTTTGGAGGATGAAAGGGGGAAAGCGGAAGGGGTTGGGGTATGAGCCTCCAGTATTCTCACTCACTCGCTAAACACAGCGCAGGCGCGGTTTCACACCGGTTTTCTGTGAGGCCCTGGTATCACTCCGGTCGAGCCGGCCCATGGATGCCGAAGCGTGGCTCTTCCACGAAGCTCTATTACCTTCAAAATAGGCAAATAAATGAATAGGCAAAATAGGCAATAAATAACTTAATCGACAGGGCAGGGCTGCCCTGTCTATTAAGTTAACTTATGTACTTTATTTCTACGTTTTTTTTTTATGTTTTAGCTGCGCCAAAATGACTCTGCTCTGCCTGATGGAAAGCATGAGCAGATTCTAAAAGTGGTGATCACCATCCTCAATGCGAATAGCACATTGCAGCATGGTGACCTACACTATGGCCGCCTAGTGAGATGCTTTTTTACGCCCCGCTTAAAGGACCCGGGATCATAGTGGGAGGGAAACACGTGCGCTGGAAGTGAGTTCCAGGTTTTGACCGCTCGGCACAGAAAGGACGAACCGAAGCGATGAGTACGAGATCGTATGTCTACCACTCTGAAGCGGTGACTTCCAAGGCCGGCACGTGTTGTCCTGTAGAGGAAGGGGGAAGGGGGGACCAGTTGGAAGAGCTCCTCAGAACACTCTCCGTGATACAAGCGATAGAGTACTGCCATAGAGGCGACATCTCTACGCAACTGCAGGGGCTCAAGGGACTCGGTGGCTTCAGGACTGTTGACAATGCGGATTGCTCGCCGCTGCAACCGGTCGAGAGCGTCAAACAGGTACTGTGCGGCACCATCGCAAAGATGAGAACAGTACTCTACGCACGAGCGAACCTGGGTCTTGTAAAGAAGACACAGATGCTCGGGCGAGAAGAACCGTCTCACCTTGTTTAAAACACCTAGCTTCCGCGAGGCCGCTTTAGTGACACTCTCAACGTATTCGCGTGGGTTGAGATCTCGGCAGATATCCATGCCCAGGATATCGAGCCTACCTTGTAATGCCATTTGAGTGTTCTGAAAAGTGGGAAGGGGAAGGAATGAAGACTTTTTGGCAGAGAACGCGCACCCCTGTGTTTTCTTGGCGTTGAACTCGACCAGATTCTCACAGCCCCATTGAGAAATGCGGCCCAGAACATGGTCGAGTTGAACGACAAGCTCCTGTCGTTTTTCCTAGATATCTGCAAGCTTGGCTGTTGGATGTCCAAAATATCGCCCGTGAATTGTACTGTCGTCTGCATAGCAATGAATGTTGCCAAGGGCTAACATGTCATTGATATGCAGAAGAAACAGTGTGGGCGACAGGACGGAGCCCTGCGGTACTCCGGCGTTAATCGACTGAAAATCGGAGGCCGCACCGTCGCAAAGTACTCTGATGCGGCGCTGGTGCAGGAATGCGGCAGCCCAGTTGCAGAGTTTGGGGGGCAAACCGAAAGCCGGTAGCTTGGAGAGAAGCGAACGGTGCCAAACCCTATCAAAGGCCTTGGCCATATCAAGGCTAATGGCCAGGGATTCCCCATGCCTGTCAATAGCCTCACCCCAAAGGTGTGTGACGTACGCTAGAAGATCACCCGTGGATCGGTTCGGTCTAAAACCATACTGACGATCATTTAGTAGGGAGTGATCTTCCAGGTAGTGGACCAGCTGTTTGTTTATTATCCGCTCAAACACTTTGCAGATAATGGAGGTGACGGCTATCGGACGGTAGTTGGCCGGGTCGGAGCGGTCGCCTTTTTTGGGGATGGGTTGAACATTCGCCTCTCTCCAAACCTCCGGTACAGTTCCCGAGGAATATGACAGGCGATACAGACGCGTCAATACCGGAGACAACTCTGGTGCACAGTTCTTAAGAACCACCGCTGGGATACCGTCGGGTCCACTGGCTTTCCGGACGTCGAGTGACCGAAGCTCCGCACGGACATCACTCAGCCGGACGCGAATATCCCGCATTGTAGTGTCGCAGGTCGGAATAGTAGGCGGGTGCTTGCCGCGGTCATCGATTCGGGAGTTAGCCGCAAAGAGATCAACCAGCAGTTTCGCTTTCTCCTGCGGCTCAAGGGCAAGTGATCCGTCCGGATATTTCAGCGGTGGTAGCGAAGGCTGACAGAAGTTGGACTGCACGGCTTTAGCCAATCGCCAGAACTTTCGGCTACCCGTAGGGTATGCAACGAGTTCTTGACCAAGCCGAGCGATGCGCTGGGCCTCCGCTCTGATGTAAGCCTTCTTGCATTCTCTAGTGGCTTTTTTAAACGTTGCTTTTAGTTGATCAATGTCAGGGGAGCCGTGAGCGCGGGCCCTGGTCCATGCGTGATACGCCGATTGCTTTAGTGAAACAGCATGGGCGCACTCGCGATTGAACCAGGGACGGGTCGTCGGGCTGGCGACCTCACTGTAGGGAATGTAGTATTCCATTCCGACAGCGATTTCGCCAGCCACGGCGGCTGCACTTTGCGACAGATCTCTATCTCTGAAGCAGCGTTGAGCCCACGGGATGGATGCAAAATAATCCCGCATTCCTCCCAGAGGGGCCAGCACCGATACACTGTACTGCGCTGGGTGACTCGTCAGTAGTAGGTCCAGCAAGGAAGGCGCTTGACTCGATATGTCTGGTATCCTGGTGGGCTGGAGTACCAGCTGGGTGAGGTCATGCGTGAGAGCGAATGCGTGGACAGTCCGGCCTGCGTGGTCAGTTCTGGAAGATCCCAACCAGGACTCATGGTGGGCGTTAAAGTCTCCCAGAAACACCAGTTCGGCGGTCGGAAACTGCTCCTGCGCTTTGTCCGCTGCCTGACTGAGATATTTGAAAATTCGAGTTGTCTCAGAATCTCCAGAGTGGGATCGGTATAAGCATACGTAGATTCGGCTCGTAGAGCCAATATCTACGTGGAGCCAAAGGGTGGAGAAGGATGGGTCCTCAAGGCAGCGCAATCGGCGACAACAAACATCCGCCCTGACGAAAAGACACACCCCAGCCTTCGCGAGGAAGCACTCCTCAAGCACGTAACCGGGGTAGTGAAGATATGTCGTGTCGGCAGGGCGGCGTATTTGAGTCTCCGTTAGAAAAAGCATGGCGGGCCGTGCCGTCTCTTGATGCTGGTGGACGGCGTTGAGGTTTGCATGGAGGTGGATGTTATTGAACTCCACCTCAAAAAGCGAGTTGGTGGGAGAGTGGAGTGCCGCTATGCATCGTTTATGCTTTCTCTGTGCTGCCATGAAAAAAATAGGAGGAGGGGGATGGGAACGTAAAAGGCGTGACAGTCATCGCGGCAGTGTAATACTGAGACTCGGAATGCTGTTTCGTCATAACGGTGAGGCATGATGGTGACCGAACCGTCGGACGGAAGGGCTCCCGTACCCTCCCGGAAGTGGTCGCCTGGTCCCACCGTCCGGTCACCAACCGACACGACGAGCCGCTCCGTGGATTATGCGCGACCTGACGGGGCAGCCTCCCAGGGTGGTTAGCCGCGGTTGGGCCCCTCTCTATGCCGCGGGCGGCCAGCGGCACCACCGTTTCTACAGGTCTCCCTGGCCGACGGCTCGATCCACGTCACCCTCAACATGACTCTACGAGCATTCCACTGCTCACACACTTACCACGATAACTGTCACCCCTGCATCATTGGGCCACCGGTCTCGCACTCACCAATGAAATACGACAGTACTAATACTGTCATTTTACGTTGATTTTCTGTGCGAGGGTAGTACCGCCCCGGTCGAGCCGGCCCGTTCGTGCTGAAATCAGCGTGGCTCTACTACCTAGGTAGTAGAGCCACGCTTATATATATATATATATCAGTTATGTACCTACGTGCATAAAGTTTAAACTAATTTTTAACTAGAGTCTTATGTCTATATCATCTTCGTAGTCTATTTAGTTTTACCTGAATGTCAGTTTTCCCACGGAGCGACACACATCGGAACCCTCCACCCCTGATGGTGAACTGAATTCGAAGGTTGGACTGGAGGCGACGTACGCGTGTGCCGTACGTCGCCTAAATTGAGAGTTTCCAGCAGACGGTGCCCGCTTCAGTGCGGGCAGGCGCTGGGAGGGGTCCGGATGTGTTAATAACAGCAGTTCCCGAATGCCTGCCGTCTCAGGCGCAGAGTGGCACACCGTGTGGTTTAAGTCGGTTCGAATCCAACACACCGCCCCGCCGCAAACCCCGGTGGGGTGACGGCTCGTGGGGGTTTCCACAGGTTAAAAAAAAAGTTGTCAGTATATTTGAGGGCACTGACTTTACCATAACGATTGTTATATATGTATTCATTTGAATTCATTCAGTAGTTTCGGCGTGATGCGCGGCCAAGATACAGACAGACAGACAGACGGAGAGACAGACAGACAAAAATGAAAAAAATTACAGTTTTGGCTTCAGTATCGATAATAGAGAGCCCTCCAAAAAAAATTGTCAAAATATCTTTAATTTACAGAATTGGACCTGTTACATTTTTACTATAATTATAGATATGAGGTACCTCAATATGTAAAACGAAGAGAGTAAAAGAATATTCCTGCAATGCCTGCTCTCCAAATTTGCTCCGCATTTGCCTTGTGTAAATGTAAAATACATTTTGTCCATAATCATATTCGTATCGTAAACAAGTGGTACATTTATTTTGTTATGTCTTCAGACTGCTTACATATTAATCTCCTTAGGGGTTTTTGGTGTTAGTTAGACTAGACCAGATAAACTTCTGTTTCTGTTATAGGGTGAATATGAATGTAATTCCAAGTAGTTGTCCCACGTCTCACTTTATCATTACATAGTATATTAAAAAATGATGACGCTTCGGCTGTCTGTTCGCTTAGATCTTTTAAACTACTCAATGGATTATAATTGTAGTTTTCAGCAAGAGATAGATTGATACAAGAAGAAGGTTTATATGTGTAATCTATATCAATAGAAATTAATTAAATCGAAGTGTCTGGTTGTAATTTCAAATGAACAGCTTTTCACTAAATGCATTTGAAAGTAAATACGGTACTTAGATCAAAGTATCCATCTTAATTTTTTTGTCGGTCTGTCTTTCAGTCTGATTTTACGGGTCTTTCTCTAGCAGATAGGTGGTCTGGATCGTGGTAGTCGTTTCACCCGACTGCGAAAGGAGGGTTATGTTTTACGAGTGTATGTATGTATGTATATTTCTTTGGCACGCCCAAGAGCCTAAACGGTTTGTCGTATTTTTATGTGAGTAGTGTCAATAGATTTTTCTTAGTCGTGAGAGTGACACTGGGTACATCAAAATTAAAAAATAAATGATTTTTGGAGCCAAAAAGTAATATATTAAAAAAAATAGGTACCTGGTACATCGAGTGTGGTATCAAAATAAAGATTTTTTTACGGTGAATACGAATATATATAAAACTTATATGTTTTTATTGTTAAATATTGACGCAGTCGGGTTTTTTATTGTTTAGACTAGTTTTACCGCGCGGCCCTACCCGCTGTACTTGTTTTTGTACAGGTACAGCAACAACGGGGTTCAGCTAGTACATGCGTATTTATAATAGAGGAAATCCGAGAATTTCACAGACTTACGTGCGAAGTCAGGCCGTTGTCTAGAAACCTTAACTTTTTGGAATTTATTCTTCATAATATAACTTTAACTACGATAAGTCTCACACTTTTGTTTTCGAAGCATATCCTAAGAAGGATTCAAAGTTTTATCTTAATGTGTTTAATGCATGTGGTTACAATTTGGCAATGTATATTACATTTGTGTAACTTAATAGAATACATATGTCCAGCCCAGCGGACATGGTATGGACAGGTATGCAAAATCAGAGATGTTGTTAGGATCGAGGTAAATGGCGCTCTATTGCGTCTGCCTATCCTAGAAAGAGATTATATCACATTACTCTTATTTAGGTATTTAGCTTGACTGCACGAATGGCATAGTGGTTAAGTCAACTACCTCGTCCTTTCCTACTGGGCCAAAGAGCTGTGGGTTCGTTCCACACGAAGGATAACATTTTGTGTTATTCACAAATTATTGTTCAGAATATGATTATTCTTTCTCGTTTCATGTGTGTTTGTAAAGTCTCCCGTCATACAATATTTATTCATAAGGCGGGATTTCTCATAATAAAAGTTAGGATGTACAACGAAAGATATGCACGTTTGGCCTAGTGGTTTAACGGTCACCACGCCGTTTCCTACTTCGCCAAGTGTCGTGGGTTCAAATCCCACGTAGGACAACACTTTGTGTGATCCACAAATTATTGTTCTGAGTCTGGGTGTTCTTTGTGTCCGTTTCATGTATGTTTGTAAAGTCCCCCGCGACACAGGATTAATTCCTAGTGCGGGAGTTGTCTATAAAAAAAAATGGCAATTGGTGTAGGTTGTGTAGGTGCTCATATTGCAGAATTTAATGTAACTCAAATTTACAATTTAGAATCTCAGTAGTAAATTAATCTCAACAGTTACAGATAATTTAAAGATATATAATACAAAATTTGAACAAAAAAAAAACCGACTTCAAGAACGACCAAATTGAAATGGGTCCACACGGGAAGCACCAGCTTTCAAATAAAAAAACATCATCGAAATTGGTTGGCGTTATATTGAGTTATTCGTCAATTTGTCGCACACATACTTAAAGCAAATTGAAGACTTATATGGTTTTCTCATGGTTGACATGTCAGAACTAGACTAGATTGAAATGAGACCACATGGGAAGCACCAGCTTTAAAATAAAAAAAGAATCATCAAAATCGGTTGACCAAGTCGAAAGTTATGAGGAAACAAACATAAAAAAACAGTCGAATTGAAAACCTCCTCTTTTTTGTAGTCGGTTAAAAACGACATTAGATCCATCAAATTCATCGAGTTTTTGGCAAGAGTATAAAAGTCTCGGCACGGAAAATTCATCTGTTTTATCTCTTAGGCCTGTCACTTCCGAATTTGGAGATAAAATTAATTGCTTTCAAAAGTTTAGATAGATTAATTAGGTACATTTTCGGGTCAGAGTTGAGCAAATAAAAATGAATGCTAAAGAACTAAAAAAACTCTGATTGTTAGATATCTATAACCAATTGTGCAGTTGCTTACATTTAAAATTAATTATCGTATATTGTTCATGGTTAAAATAATCACAAATTTTAACAAAAAAAACCGACTTCAAACGGGTCCACACGGGAAGCACCAGCTTAAAAATAAAAAAAGAATCATCAAAATCGGTTCATCCAGTCGAAAGTTATGAGGTTACAGTTACAAGTTTAAAACATTTTTGATCAGAAAACATTTGTAAACCTTGAATATATTTTGTTATTTTTATTATTTGTAGTTTTTATGAGTCAAAACAAAAAAAAGACTATATTTTTTTTCTATTTTTTACTACTACTATTCTTAATTGATAGACCTTTTTTTAAAGAGTTATTAGAAGGAACATTTGGAATGAGTTGCGTATCTTAATTGAGGCGACAACTTGAGTCGTGGATCAAGTCTTACCGTAACATACCGCTACACGTAATGTATAAGGGCATGTGGATTACATCAAAGGATAAATGTGTTTAGACGTCAGGTATTAAGATTAAGATGTTGTTGTTTTTGTTTACCGGGCTTAAGAGTCTTACGTCACAAGAGATTTAAAGATTAGTAATACATGTAGCCTGCAATGCATATTATATTAGCTTTTGCCCGCGTTTTTTGTCTTCGTGTGGGTTAGTTATCTTGGTAAATAGTAGCTTGTGTTATTCTGATGATTATATTACTATAAAATACCCGTACAAGAGTAACAAATATCCGTACATTCCATTCTCACAAACTTTTGCACATATAGGTACTATTAGCAGGATATAAGCGTGGTATAAGATGATAAAGTTTTGATGGAGATTTTTCAAACAATCTGTTTACTTTGATAAAAAATTTGAATACCCTCTAACATCTTGCTATGTTTTGCGGGGAAGGGAAGGGGGGGGGGGGGGGCTCATAGGACACTATCACCTACTGCTTGAAGAGTCGTGATGACGGTAGGTAGTCGCTTACCGTCAGTTGATCTGTCTGCCTGTTTTCCCCAAAAAATAAGAAAAGTACCAGCAAAAAAATTTTGTACTAAGCCGGCACTTTTCGCTGAAGTGAATTGCAGATAGACTGTCTGCTAGATTCACACGGTCATAAATTATTCCCAATTAGTTAAGGCTATTTCAGTGCTCGAGGATACTGGAACCGGAGTCATTGAGCGATTAGAGGTAAAAGCTTTTGTGAAATGGAATTTATTTTATAGCACCGAGAACAGAAATTGATTTGATTGTTAAAAGCCTTCAATGTTCGTATTTCTGCAATCATTATTTTGCTAAATTGTAGGTTAAATTTGATTAGGTACATGACATGTTATGTTTTTTTTTCTAAGGAATTAACAATGCAAGGCTGTTTTTACTCAACAAATGACGCTTAATCAGTTGTACTTAAATAAATTACTCTATTGCCTATCAAAGTTAGTTTTGTAATTCAAGCTGTTCTGTGAAATTTGACAAACTTCTACTGAATCGTTTTTATTTTTCCTGATACAATACTTTTAAGTAACTAACTCGGTTTAACTTTTAAAACAGAAAATAAATTATTTCCTTTATTCGGACCAATTTCTGAATCTCTTTTATTAGTCTAAACTCTTATAGAATAAAGTATCCTAGCATGAATTAAGATCGATTTGCGTCATCAAACGAATTCGTCAACTTAATATACAATGGACAGAAAATAAGTTTTTTTTTTCAATAGTGATTGAGTAAAATTGTTTCGAAAGATGAGCTTCATTACATATTTATCAAATTGAACTGTTTTGTAACCCCATATTCTCTTTAATTACTATTCTTGTAACCATTGTAAAAACAAGATGACACCTTTATTTACCTCGTTTACATGAGACCTACTTCCTTTTCAAGCTTGTAATATCGTCCCGCAATATAGGACAAGTTTAATTTTCACACAACACGTGGTAAACCCTCGGGGGAGTACGTCCGCTGTCGAATTATGCAAACATCAGATTGTTTCATTTTGTGACATACACAAAGGTGGCATGTTTGTTCAAACGTTATTAAATCTCGACACTTTTGATGACACTAGATTTTTTAATTTAAATTGTGGCAATACCTGTTGCGTTTGAGCTTTTGACAAGGTTTTATTACATTTTCTGTTTATTTGGTGTTATTACTAAAATAAATTATTGACGTGCTCTAATTCATTGAAATAATAATTGAAAATAATTTTTTTTTTAAATTAACGTACAATAAATTAGTGTATTTTCCTTAACACTGTTGAAGTCTCGGGTTTATAAGTTCATACTATATTAGGTAATATTTAAATTCGAAAGTAATTCTGTCTGTTTGTTACGCAGTCACGGCCAAACAAATAAACCGATTTGGATGAATTTCGGTACCTATAGAGTTAGATTGGACCTTGGACAAGGACATAGGACATTTGTCGCAATATCCGACATAAACGCGGGCGGGGCCGCGGGCAAAAGCTAGTCATTCATATATCCTACGTACTTAGGTATATTTCCTTCATTCCCTTTTTATCGTTACATGCCATTTCTTCAAAAAAAGTTCTATCGTATTTCAAATGGCTAGCGACAACTGTTTATATACCGGTCATCGCTTAGTTGTTTGCTATCTAAGTAGTGTAAAATGCAGTTGAAATTTCATGATACACGTTTCTTAAATCTTCTTATAACCACAACACTTAATGGAGAACATGAATATTTGATCAGCGCTTAATGGTTGGAGCTCGATAGCCACTTTACAGGGAGACGACCAGAAGGGGTGAAATCCGCTCGAGTTGGGAATCATTGCAAGGAGTTTAAGCAGTCATGGAATATGCATAAGTACGGTTGTAGTTGAAGTCCTGTGGTATCTTTATTACACGCGTAGTACATATCTCTTAAAGGTTTATTTTTTTACTGTTTATTAATGAGCCTTCGGCAATGAGTAATTCATATTAATAAATTCGAAAGTTTAAAATATTTATGCCTGTTTGTTACGCTTTCATCGCTAAACCACTGCACTGATTTCAATGAAATTTCACATGGAGATACTTTGATTCTTGAGGAACGACATAGGCTACTTTTTACCGCGATAACATACGCGCGGGCAGAGCCGCGGGTAAAAGATAGTGATTGATAAGTATGAAAATGTTTCTTTAGCTATTCCTTCAGCTATAACCTTCTTGGGGAGACCTATGTCCAGAAGTGGACATCTTGCTGCTGAGATGATGAGTATGAAGATAGCTTCCTTTAGGCTGAATTGTCTTGTTAAGGCGCTTATTGATCAACGACAACTATTGATGACGAATAAAATAACATACCTATCTAGTGTTTTAGTCTCATGAAAAGTAGTTAGCTTGAGTTAAGATAAGTAGTTCTTAGGTCTCAAATAGTGTCTTAAGTCTCAAATGGTTTTAGTATTGATATAAATGTTCTGTTATTTCTGTTCCCCAGGAGCGCCTCAGCCAAGAAGAAGTGACAAGGCTTTCAGACGTCCGGAACCTGGTGAATCAGTTGTACGAAGCGTTGAATGTGCGTGAACACCAGATACGTAAGGAACGCGAGCTCAGATCACAGTTGGAGAAGGTGACCACTGAACTCCAACCGCTGGAGGAGGTATGTCTTCAATATTCATGTTCTAGACTATTTAATAATAATAATTACCCTACACATCTCACACAGGGCCGTTTCTTACCAAACTAAGCAAAGCTTCTGCTTACTCTGTTAGCCAGATTTCTGATAAACATAGGTATATATTCCCGGGTCGGACTGCTGTTGGTTTTTGCTTACAAGAAATTCGTAATAGCAGCCCGGAGTATGGAAGATGGCGGTGTTTCCTGCCCGTGCTTCGGAGAGCACGTTAAGCCGTCGATCCCGGTTGTCATGAACATCAATGGCAATCGTTATTGGGAAATCAGTGCCCTCAAATATACTGACAACTAGTTTTCATCTTCGAATTCAGTTCACCCTCAGGGTTGCGGAGGTCCGATGACAGTCGCTCCGTGGAAAAACTGATATTTAGATAAAACTGGTTGAACTAGTAGCCGACCCCAAAGCCCCTATCTTGGGAATAATAAAGGCTAGGAAGATGATGATGACATAATAATATACATATATCCGTGTAGTAACGTGGTGACGGGTGGTGACCCGTACTCATCCCAAGGGTATCGTAGTATGCGACTTTAATGACGATCTACGCAGGACAACATCAAGGCAAGGAAAACCTCATTTCTAAGGAGAGACTTATGTCCAGTAGTGGACTATTAAAGTTGGACTAGACTGAGACTGTTGATGATACATATTAAAAAAAATACTTCGTTTAAAAAACCGACTTCAAAAACTAAAAAGTATAAAATAACTAAATTTGTATGAGCTACCTATTCATAGGTTTGAAGTCAGTGCCAAGCCAAATGTAATAGTAGGTACCACACTCGCTATATTTCGAGACGAACGTCAACGACGTCACCGACGCTTCGGTTGTTTTGTTCAACGCGAAGAGCAGCTATGCCGCTCAAGGTCACGCGCGGTGAGTGCGGTACCTACTATTACATTTTGGCTTGGCACCGACTTCAAACCTATGAATAGGTAGCTCATACAATTTAAGTTATTTTAAACTTTTTAGTTTTTGAAGTCGGTTTTTTTAAACGAAGTATTTTTTTTTTTTCGCTTTTTAGTCTTTCTCAAGTCTCTCATCATCATTTCATTGAAAATTAAATGATTTCTACAGAATATGTAGGCAGGCAGACAATTGCTCGTAACTTCATTGCAGGCGCTCACGTAAATTTGAGGGTTTCCTTCGATTTCCTTGGGATTCCATCATCAGATCCTGATATGGTGGCCATGGGACCACATGGGGAGCATACCCTTTCGAATACAAAAAGAATTTTCAAAATCGGTCCACAATTGACGGAGTAATCGATGTACATACATATAAAAAAATACCGATGAAATCGAGAACCTCCTCCTTTTGGAATTCGGTTAAAGATAAACCAGCTGACCCGGCAAAGGTTGTTCTGTCAAGTTTATATGACATATCAAAGAAAATGAGCATAAATAAAAATCAAAACTGAAACGAAACTTAGGATCAGGTTGGAAGAGTGAAAAACACCGGGTATTACCGTGAGATCGTGTACGGTCCAGAAATTTTATGAAACCTATCCAGGCATTCTGAAATATCGTAGTTTTAGTCGCTACTAATAAAATTATACTTAAATAAAATAGTCCCAGTTGAGCAGAATTAATAGAATAGTGCTCAACTGGGACTAAGGTAATAAAATCTCACTCCATCATCATCAGCAAATAACACTTTACATTATTAAAGTGAGTGCACTATAAAAAATTAAACACCTAGCGTTGGTATTTGTGAATTAAAATTATGACTTACATTACAGCACAAAATATATAAGAAAAAAAGAGATAGCTTGGGACTTGGGACTTACGATCGTACCACACCCACACTATCGACGCCGACGCCACTATGTGAACTCACTCGTAACTACACGGTGTTTTAAGCGGTCGGCACGCCGTTTTCTACTGCGCTGAGTGCTGTGAGTTCAAAGTTTCAAACCACACATGGGACAACGCTTTGTGTAATCCACAAATTGTTGTTCTGAGTCTAGGTGTCATTTGTGTCCGTTTCATGTTTGTTTGTAAGGTCCCCCGCGTCACAGTAGGTATTTATTCCTAATGCGAGAAGGTTTTTAGAAGGTTTAAAAATAAATATTTATTTAAAGTTATTTACAGACTCTATACCTATCTGTATTTACCAACCAAATATAGTCTTGAAAAGAGTGGAGTGAATAATTGTTTCTTGAATAGGTCATGCAAAATCTGTATTGTTTGTTTAGTCTTTGTCATAACTGTGCATAAATTGAAATAGAAGAACTGCCTATTCCAATTAGCGGTAAAAGGTCCTGCTGTAATCTTGAACATAAATTTTATTAAGTAGGAACTCCATTTTAGGTAAAATAAGTCTATAATAAATAGCGAACCCTATATTTTACGAGGACCCGTGTCCGACATCAGCGAAGGTTAAATCTATGTCTGAATATTATGGGCTGTTGTGATTGATTGATTTGATTCCCGGTAGCGCCATCAGTCTTTATATCCGGAGCGGTCTGTTTTAAGTTTCCGTTGCGAATTCGACACAAATCTGTTATGTGACCCATTTACTTTATTGGACGAAAGGTTAAGGAAAGTAAAAGGAAAAACTGCCACAGTATTTATTAGAGTTGCCACGAATAGTGATTTAGCCGAATACCGAATATTCGGCAACGCTGTTGGCCGAAGCGCCAAATATTCGGCCGCCGAATATTATCGCCGGTATTTGACCGTTTGTTTCAATTGCGAGTAAACCACGTCACGGCACGCTTTGCCAGATCATTATAAATAACTAGCTGACCCACGCAACGTCGTTTACGTCTCCTATTGCTCGTAGCGTAAAAACTTTCCCCCGTTTTTGTAACATTCTTCATTGGTGCTCCGCTCCTGTTGGTCTTAGCGTGATGATATATAGCCTTCCTCGATAAATGTACTATCCAACACTGAAATAATTTTTCAAAGCTGACCAGCGGTTCCTGAGATTAGCGCGTTCAAACAAACAAACTCTTCAGCTTTATAATATTAGTATAGATAGCCGACCCACGCAACCTCGTTTGCGTCTCATATTGCCCGTTGCTTGATAATTTTCCCCCATTTTTGAAACATTTTTCATTGGTGCTCCACTCCTATTGGTCGTAGCGTGATGATATATAGCCTATAGCCTTCCTCGATAAATGTACTATCCAACACTGAAATAATTTTTCAAATCGGACCAGCGGTTCCTGAGATTAGCGCGTTCAAACAAACAAACAAACAAACTATTCGGCTTTATATAATAGTATATAGATTAGTATAGATGATAATACATAAACATTTTCTACTACTTTCGTTGCTAATTTTCTTGATCTATGATTTAAAACAAGTGTCCTAGGATTGGTTCAGACAGAAAAGCCAGACAAAAATTTCTCTGAAAATAAGTTTTAATGAATATAGTAGTACCGATCGCGAAACTATAAAGGTGCCGACTGACCTATAATATTTTGGCGTAACGTAACGTTACGTTACGCCGAAATGTTATAGGTGGGTCAGTACAGCGCGCACATATACTCCGCTAGGTATATGTGTTCTGTGGTCTGTACAGCGCGAGCCAAGGCGCTCGTTGCGAGGGCGCGTGCTCCATCCGGATGTTACGAATGTTACGTTACGCCGAAACGTTTTAGGTCAGTCGGCACCCTTAGACTCACAGTTTAAAAATCTTAAGACTATTTCTTGAACCAATCTCCAAATATGCTAAATCTCTTGCTTGTCTATTCCTAATAGGATAAGACTATCCTACCTAGAGTATTTTATTCCTATGAGTTTTCCAATAAAGAGTGGAATAAACAAAAAAAAATATTTTCGTAAGAGCTGCCAACGGCGGCCATATATAGGCAAGTTAGCCGACGTCAGTTTAATTCGCCCAGCCATCACATCGTGTACAATTGCCTTAAAAAATAACTTCGCAGTATTTTTAAGGTTCTACATTCGAAATCATAAAATATCATCCCGCTAAAATGTTCCCAAGATAGATCCATTATTCAGTGGGCACAATAATTTATTACCTTAGTTCGTAAAGAACTGTAACGGGAAATTTGAATTTAGAATTTTTTTATTTTTTCTTCCTAAATGTTTAAATTCCTTCTTATTTTTAAAAAGGAATATAATAATATAAAGTTAATAATATGTTCAATGCATTTCAAAAGTGTAGTTAGTCTTGGGTCTTGTAGACAACCCTATGCTTCACCTGCAACCCTATGTGAAGAAATAACAACCTAAGTGCATAACAATAGTGTTGAAATTTGAATGGTATCGGGTGTTTTAAAAGTAGTTAATAATAATTAAGTAAGCGTTCACAAAGTGTGCTTTCTACAAAATCAAAGGAGTGAAATTTCTGAAGGTAGTATTTTGAATTTCGTGCACGTACGTACGACCTAAGAAATTGCTAGCTAACTGAGAGTAATGAGATGTTATTTCAGAGTACATGAAAATATACCTAGTAATTTCGATGTGGTTACGGCTCACTTATAATTTTTTTCTCGTAAAAGCTTGGACGAAGGCATTTTCATGCTATTCAAGGTACAAAAACTAGTTATATCAATTGTTTTATTAAAAGGAAGACAATGTAACAATGCAGCATGGTGACTTACACTATGGTAGCGTATTGAGGTGCTTCTTTATTACTACATCATCTGCAAATATTAATTTCCAGAAACGTATAAACCTTGAAGCAGAAACAACTCGACGCACCTCAGCTCTCACGTGGGTAGGCCTCGGGCTCATGGGCGTGCAGTTCGGAGTGTTGGCCCGCCTGACCTGGTGGGAGTACTCTTGGGACATCATGGAGCCCGTCACTTATTTCGTCACTTATGGTACTGCGATGGCGGTATACGCGTACTTCGTGTTAACTAAACAAGTGAGTTACATTGTTTTTTTTTTTAGAATTGTGTATTTAAACACTAGTTTACTTAGTTTGTGGTGTTTTAATTTAGTGGGTTTTAGTGAAATACACTGAATTTTTAGTTTCACAATTTCTAAAATCATCATCATCACATTATATAAAATTCTAGTGATGATTCAGTGCTCGTAAAACTTAAGCCGAGAATTGCATCCTCAAGATATATAATGTGTCACTCAAAATAAATATCTAAGAATATATTAATAAAGTACTCATCACACTCATCAACGAAGCACGAACGCTGTCATTTTACGTTGATCTTGTGTGAGGGTAGTACCGCCCCGGTTGAGCCGGCCCGTTCGTGTTGAAATCAGCGTGGCTCTACTACCTGTGTAGTCGGACCTACTTCGTCGTAGTCGGATAAAAGTAGGATAATTTAGTTTGCGTTTAATTTCCTTCTTTACTTATTCCAGGAGTACATATTACCAGACGTAAAGGACAGACAGCATCTGTTGATGCTGCACAAGAGGGCGAAAAAAATCGGCCTGGATATTAACCAGTATAACTATCTTAAGGACGAGGTAATTCCTAAATTATTTTCTTGAGCTACATTTCTCTTTTCATAAAAAATGGTTGTCTGTAAAGTCTGTTTACGGACGATAGTTTAACGTGACAACGTCATAACGAAACATTGATTCGATTTAAGCCTTAAATGGAACGCCTCATAGCGAGGTAACGCCGCATGAGTCATGTTTTTTCGTGTGTGCAGCCGGCTCCATCGAATTATAAGACGTTGTCACGTCAAAAAATATAAGTGGACACATTTAGGGATTCCCAAAAAATTTTTGGCGAAAGTGCTTCTCTGTGAATAGGAAAATCGATCTGCACTGTGTCGGTATCCGGTCTATAACAGGTTATTTTTCTTCTCTATGCTTCTATAAAGGGATAAGCTGATAACTTTTTTACTTACTGACACTACGTAACAATCTACATAATTAATTTGAAACATAATATTTGAACCACAGTTGTAATGAGGAAACATATTTTTTCTTTCTAATATTTCCTTCGGATCACAATATAAGAGTTGGCAATCCTAAATATTAATTCATTTTATTGGTGGTTAATTGCTCATTCTGTATGCAACATTACAACGTATCTCTTTATGATGCATTGATTAATCTTTCTGGAGCTGCGCTACTTCTCATATTAGTCTTTTCTATGCATGAGCCTGCCAAAGTGATTCTACTCTGCCTGATGGAAAGTATGAGCAGAATCCAAGAGTGGTGGTCACCATACTCATTGCGAATGCAGACAATGCAACAATACAGCATGTTGACCTACACCATGACGGCCTATTGAGATGCTTCTGCATCATTCGGCCTCCGGTCTCGCACTCACCAATTACACATGACAACACGAATGCTGGTAGGTATTTTCGGTTGGTCTTCTGTGAGAGCCCGCCCCAGTCGAACCGGCCCGTTCGTGCTGAAATCAGCGTGGCTCTACTACCTTATAAGCCTTATCTGAATAAGAGATATAAAACATGGTATTACGTATTAGATAAAGCGATTTCATGACTCATATGAATCAATACATAATATCTATTGCGAAATATTTTGTTTGACATTGTATTTAAGTGAGGATCAAGATGTGTTCCAAATAGTTATTTTATCTGAAATATTTATACAAAATAAAAACAAAAAGCACTTACCCTGCATTATATTTGCACTTAAGCTGCATTATACTTAAGTGCAGATCGAGATGTGTTCCAAATGATTATTTTATCTGAAATATTTATACAAAATATAAAGAACGGCCGGCGTCCTGATTATGTCGGCAGCGCGCGGTCTAAACCCGCCGGCATACCTAGTGTGTAGGAGCCTTTAAAAGCGAAGTCTAAAAATTTCTTTATTCTAAAATATCTATACAAAATAAATACTATAATAGTTATAAGTTTTATCTTACTAATTTAGCCTCTATAAAAATACTATATTACTCATGATATTTTGTTATTAGACATCGATCGAATAAAAAGCCGTAAGCGTTAATCATATAGTCTTTGTGATAATACGTAATCTGCTGATAAGGCATCCCAAAAAAGTATATATAAATATGTACATCCAAATAGCATTATATTCGCAACGTAGAATCAGCAAAATATAATCTTATCAGCCTTATTTCGCGATATTATACCTACCAGCTATACATAAAATAAAAAGTACATTTATACCTATCTCAGCAGTACTACTTCGGAAACGGCGACAAAAATACCTTAAATTATAAGTTCATACGTAGTTAGTAACAACGAATACACAGTGATTTTAGGCAATGGGGATTTTTTGTCAAATGAACATAGTTAAACCGTCAGATGGGATTTACCATCCAGGCCAAGTTGTCTCGGGAGTGATAAGATATACGTTGGATGAACCGATGGACGTTGACAGAATTACGACCTCGCTAAAAGGTGTCGGCTCTATACTTTTGACAGTTAATCCAGGAAGTAGACAAGAAAGAAATTATGATACTAAAGAAGCGTACATCGACATCGACACCATTGTTCAAAATAAAAGAATGGAACTTTCAGTTGGCACATATGAAATCAATTTCAGCTACACTTTACCACAACAAAATTTACCTTCAACCATGTCATTCAAAGGATATTTTAGTAGCTATAGAGTGAAATGCTCTATTAAATATTATGTTCGCATAAAATTTGAAAGACCAGGATTTTTAGCATTCAACAAACGTTTTAAAACAAACATCGATGTTGTATCTTGTGTAGCACCGAAATTGTCGAGAATGCCTCTTATTTATGGACAAACTAAGAAACTAGTGCGTTTGTTTTCTAGTAAAGACAGTATTGTAACAATTAAGGCAACGATTCAAAACTCTGCATTACCGTTTTGTGGCAAAATCTTGGTGCAATATGAAGTGGTAAATAATAGCCATGTGGTAGTAAAAAGCATTATGACCAAATTGGTAAAAATGTTAACATTTAAGGCGAAAGGGCACCATCGAGTGACGCATGAAGAAGACGTAGCAGGTACAGTATCTAAAACATTACCGATTGACTGTGGAGGTAGTCAAGTTATGTGCATGGATGTAAACGTATCGCCTCAAATATATTCCATAGAGAATGCCTTCGTAGTCTGCCGACATTATGCGATCAGAATAATTGCAGAATTGCCTTTGCCACATAGAAATGCTGTACTAGATGTTCCTGTTCAGATAGGAGTAGTGGATGAAAACTTACAAAGGAATTGGTTAGAATGGGCCAGCGAAGGTGTCAGCTATAGTGATGCTCCACCGTCATATTGGGAAGCTATGGGAGAAGCGAAGAATGGTGACGACGATGCCACTGATGATGAACTTGACGATGTAAAGTCGTCAAAATAAACATTGATTATAGTGTTTTAAGTGTATTGTGATAATAGTAATAGATAGTTTATAGCAATATAAATTGGCGATATATAAATTTAAATTTCATGAAGTGAATTGATTAAATTTTTACTTGAAAATAATCATACGATAGTCGTAACATTAAATGATTAATAAGTTATCTTAATAATTATTATAAAATAGATATGATGAATAATACTCGAAATTTAAAAATAGAATTATATTTTCTTAAAGTCCAATATTACATGGTGAATGTTTATGTACCTGGTTATATTTTAACTTTTTCTCCATAATAATAAGGTATATTGACAATATATTTTATTTTATTTTATAGATCTAGATGTCTGTAGATAGGTACATAAAAAATATTTACGATTTTTTTCTTGTTTTAATATAGTCGATTTATACTACTACATATTACCTATTGTATATATATTTTTGTTTTCTTTTTATAAATATTAAACTTTTTTAATACTATATGATTTTTGCTTTGAACAACATTTACTGTGTCGTGCAATTTATATCATTCCTTTAGGTACATGAATCGCATGATACATTTAGCGACACGGGGGCAGAATCTAATTATATGTGTTCATATACAATTTTCCATATTTATTAAGAGATACGTTAAATCTTGTCCAGATATGTATTATCTGATCTATATTTTTTTATCAAAACATTCTTCCCTCTTATACAATATCTACCTTATCGATATGTCAAGTTTTCGATTAACTCGTTTTGCTTTCAAATTGTAAGATATTAAAAACTGTCAGGTATGCAGTTCAGTACCCGAAACTATCGGAAACTCCTTAAAAACTACCTGAAACTTTAATCGAATCTCAAAGCGTTAGCATAACTTTGAATGGTTTATTCCACTTTGTCGGTGAATAAAGTGGAATAAACCTTTCGAATAGGGGGTTGTCTAAATAATAGTCAAATTTCTGATAAGTTGTACGACTATATTGCCTGGGCGTGTGTATATTTGCGTTTTTAAGTATAATTTACTTAGAAAAAGCAGCTGTAGCTATGTACGGCTAGTCCATAGTAGTAGGTACTGAAGCGTGACTCTCCCAAGGTTTCCAATGTGACCTAAAAGCTGACTACTCTGTCACTCGCTCACTCACTCGGTTCGGTGTTGAGGATGGTCTGTTGGAAATTGGGGATAGTCCAGTAGGAAAGGGGAAGAGGTTCTCCGTCGAAGTATTTGGCGGGAAAGGCTATATATATATATTATATATACGAAATCTATATTGACATTGTATCCGGCAAAAAGTTATCACTTTCATCTAATCAGTTGACCATGATATTAATTTCACTCACTCTCCTCTCCCAAAACCTTTGACTGGGGCTTGTGCATTAGGGACTTGTTTATTTTGCACGTAAAAAGCGTAACCGTTCTTTCGTAATCTGTTCTTCAAATGACATTATACATTTTGCAGATCGCAAAGCTAGAAAAAGACCTCGCCCGACTTCGGGACCCATTGCACATCCATCTACCGTCGTGCGACATAAAAGGTGCGGATGGCAAACGTTCCCCCCTTACAAAGATAAAGGACATGCTGGAGGAGACGAGCAAGAAAATGAAAATCACGTAATATTGGCTGAAACTCTCGCGCCGTTAGTAGCGCGGTACATTGGTTGTTTAGAGAGTAACGCTTGTTGAGACTTATTGTGTTGTTTACTGGCTGGAGATAATGGTGAATTGTATTTAGAAACTGACCACTTATAACTGTAGACATTATCTTAAAATGTTTCGAGAATATTCCATCAAATTGATTGTTTTTAAACTTTAGTGACTTATAATTTGGAATTAATTGCGGTAACACTTATGAGAGAGACACCCTTTTTAATCAAGTTCAGCCATGATTACCATCGACGCGATTCGATCGAAGTGTCACGCAAATGAGAAGTACAGAGGTCCTAGTGTAGGTTTAATTTACATGAACTCGTTCTCGACGACGAGCGCGTTCAGTGTTGCCATTGGTAAAGATGTCAGTGAGAGCCAATCACAACGCTGAAATCGGTCTCCATCCTAGTCACGGTCGAAGTGAAATAAACTCACACTAGGCCTTCTGATCCTTGAAATTATTACTGCGATTAAGACCAAATTATATCTAATATATATTATTATATCTGCAGAAGTACTCAGCTCGAACGTTGACGTGAAACATTTTTAATTGACTTAAGAAAAGTAGCTATCAATTCGGTTGTAAGATTGTGTGTTAATAGTTTTGACTACAAGAATGTTGTTGATATTTTAAACAAAGTTCTAAAATGATTTATCGAGCTTGTTACATAACTTATTGTATTTGACAACATGTAATAGAAACGCCAAGTTTGTTTCTTATGGAATATTTCAATGAAGTTCAAAGGAAAAATCGTTTTCAATAAGTTAATTCGACTATTCGTAATTGTCGCGACGGTTGCATCGCGCGACAGCAAAAACAGGTTAATAAAATAATTAATTTTTGAATAGAGAACTTTATAGACAAGACAAAATAAAACTGTAGGTACATAGATACTTACATTTTTGCCAACGCAGTTTATGGTAAATTTCAATTCACCATTGTCTAAATATAGCACTATGTTCTTCTGTAAGTTTATTTATTGTGAATCAGTACTGAATTATAATAGCTAGTTGTTAATTACATTTTCACATAATATTAGTCAAGTTTATACTATAAAGTTATTTATGAAAAGCATACGTATGTCTCTTGAAACCAAAGTGTTTATTTCTTGCCTGTGTTTGGCTTACCTATAGCAAATATACAAAAAAAAATGTAACTTCCTTTAGACTAGTAGTGAAATAAATTAGGTTAAAAATGTGCTCATTGAATTGTTTCCTATTTGTTATAATATAATTTATTACGTAACAATGGATTTTTAATTTTATTTGGAATGTGCAATAAGCTAACATAACATTGAGGTGCCAACGAAATAAAAATATTAAAAAAAAACCGGCCAGGGGTAGAGGATTTTTACTAACTTTTAGTTTTAATTAATACGAAATCTAGTCGACTAATATTCATTGCGGATTGTATTCTAAGTTAAAAAGGTATAAAAAATAGTAATTTCACAAATTTAAACAGATTTTAACGGAAGTGGTATGGTAAGTGGTAGCGGTGTAACCATACCACTGACACAGTAAGGCGGTCATTTTGATGCTTATGTGATTAATGTAGGACACAAATATTTCTCGTATACTATAAGGGTATGTTTAAAAGGCTTTAAAATATGAAAAAAATATTTTATTTTATATTATGTAATGTTATTAAATAAGTCAGGTGTCGAATTTGTATTTTAAGAGGCTCTAAAAGTCCTATGATTTGAAAAAACAACATGAAATTCATACGTATTTCGTGTTGGAAGTAATTTAAAATTGCTTTGGTTTGTTGCTTGTGATTAATTAATAATAATAAAAAATTTAAAAAGTCTTTTTTTTTTCAATTAAATGCACAAATAGATTTGTTAATTAGTATTCGAGTTTTGATTGTAAAGTTGTTGAAAATTGTTTTTAAATTAAATATAATAAATTATAATCGTGTGTTTGGTGGTTAACATGTCTTTATGTGAGTACTAATTTAACCTTTACTAAAAATAAATTTATAATAATATTTAGTACAGAATACGTTCCATTTTTTCATAATTATCTGTTACTTTATGTAGGTACAAATAGCAAACTAAATACACATAAATTATTACTCAACTCAACTCTCAACAGTAAGGTCTTTATTCTAGTTTTTTTAATAGTTTAAATATAATCAGTAATTTTTTGTAATTTGTTAAAGAAAATATTTATTCTAGTATTAACCCTTAATTGAAATTATGAACAGAAAATACAAAAGCAAATGGTAAAGAGGCAAGCGTTATATAAATAAGTGGCGTACCATTCTGCTTATACTGTGTATATTGGTGAATGTTTCTGGCGTATTATTAGTAGATATATTTGATGTCGACTGTACCCAGTTACGGTTAAAACTATATTTACAGTATTTGTATTTGAAATAGTAAATGCTGTAGATAAAATAATTGGCTGTGAAATTAATGTGAACAAGCATTATTCAGTCCATAGTTTAAAAAAACGTTTAATTCGAAATCGACTAATTGCATGTGTAACAATTATGTAAAGCGCTTTTTGACCGTTTTGATATAACAAAAATACAAAATAAAAAAAAGATTTCTTTTCTCGAAATCTCGAGACAGCAAAAACAGGTTAATAAAAGAAATTCAATAAAAGTGAGATTGTGCATGTGAAGAGAATTAGCACAAGTCATGTTAACCAATTTAAAAACCTGTTTTGACTAAGTAGTTAGTAATTGTAATCAATATGGTTGAATGCACAGAGCAGCACGGGCTACCGAACGGAGGGGACTAGCTTAGCGTCTTTCTACGATACGAAACAGGCCCACCACAAAAATTACATCTCTTTATGGTCCGTACTCACATATGGTATTACTCGATAGTTTTGCTCCAAGACGAGTAAAATATTATGTGTGGACCGCAAAACTCACAACTCGAAGGGTCGCATCGAGCTTGACGCAAGCGTGTGTACGTGACCGCGAGTGGCGCGAGTCGAGCTTCAGTCCGCCGTTGACGATTAACGTAAAAACTGTTGTAGAACCTATTTTATAGTAGTAGATTCAGGAATCCTTAAACAATTGTTATAATTGCTAAATGTAGCCACCGTCTTCTTTGTTGAACAGACATCATTTGTTTGGCTCGAACGGCGAGCCAAAATATGCGTCACTCGATCGATCAATGCTGAATGTATGGACGTAAGCCCGTGCCGTGGTTTTTACTCGACATGTTTGCTCGATCGAGTAAAACGGTATGTGAGTACTTAGCATTACACATACAAAAACATAGGTACCCTTTAATACGAACTCACACATAACAATTAAAACATAACATTCAAAATTTCAAGCACACATAAATACATTGTCATAAAGGCGCGTATCCACCGAAATTGTTGGCAATTTCAGTGTTACCAACTGTTTGCAACTCTTCAGAAAATCGCCAACTTTTGTTTCCATTGTGTCTTCACCGAGTCGCCAATACACTCTTGTACACACTTGTCAACACTATGTAACAAAATCTTTTAACTTCATTTTCACCTACTTCTAGGAGTCTGATTAACTTGAAAATTTCGGAAATAATAGGTCTTTACCTATGAAATTGCCGTTTTGTATGTGACGAACTGTACCAAATGGTGTTGTCAGTTCAGACAGTCTCCAAGCTGCAAGAGCTGGAGTTGGAAGCTCTCCCTCATCCGCCATATTCACCAGACCTTACACCTACCGACTATTACTTTTTCTAAAATTTAGACAACTTTCAGTTGGTAAAAAATTCAATTCCCGAGAGGCAGTACAAAATGCCTTTGAAGAGTTTGTTGCCTCCCGTCCAGCTGATTTTTACAAGAAGGGCATCAATAAACTGACAATGCGTTGGCAAAGATGCGTCGATTGCATGGGTGATTACTTCGAATAACAGAAATAAAAAAGTTTAAAAAAATAAGTACTTTCACTTATTGCATACAAAACGGCAATTTCATAGGTAAAGACCTATTATTTCCGAAATTTTCAAGTTAATCAGACTCCTAGAAGTAGGTGAAAATGAGGTTAAAAGATTTTGTTACATAGTGTACATACATACAGGTCAAGCTAATAATAGCGTGTTAAAAAAAAACTAAAACCCAACTACGACAAAAAACGACACTGAAAAAGTATGAAACAAGTTTCAAAAGCCGTAGTCACGCGTTGTTAATGTGTTATGGTACATTTCTACGTAACACGTAACTACGGCTTTTGAAACTTGTTTCATACTTTTTCAGTGTCGTTTTTTGTCGTAGTTGGGTTTTAGTTTTTTTTTTTAAAGACATTCCAACTAAGCGTCGCCACAGAGCCAATAAATATCTGTAATAAGCGTATTCTTTTGATGTTTACCGCCAAAAGCGGTTCCCAACATTTGTTGACAATTGTTGTTGCCAACACATGGAAAATACAGAAACTTTTGTCATCAACAGATGTTGACAACACAAAAGTTTCACACTTTTGTTCGGTGGATCTCGTCTTAACAATATAACGCGTAGGCCCATTTGGGCTTATACTTTTACAAAGGGTAACTACCGTGTTGTCTATACGTTGAATGATTTATTTACAAAATAATGATAAGTTAAACGTTTTGCACATAGCGGATTTGACGCGGCGAGCTCTTGGCCACAAATACCTACTTTTTTTTGGTAGTAAAAAAATACGCATTCGTTATGTGCAAGATGTACTAACACTAAGTAGTACTTTTATGGATGGTACGGTTTAGAAAATAGATTATATATAAAGCCTTGGGCCCAATAATGTATCACTGTTTTAGGTCCTCGTTCTCAGTTTATGAATGAATAAAATAGTTATTCGTTCTTCTAAAATAATAGCTTTGCACAAATATGTTTCATATGTAGGAAATTGTTGAACTGTTTCATCTTGCTATACAGTATAATTTTAAGTCCTTTAATTCTACTTTTTTAGTAGAAAACAGAATTAAAAAAATAACTGTAGACCGTACTACCGCGCTTCAAACGCTGAATTTGAATCAATCGTTGAACCGATATCTATGTTAGATTTAATATATTTAACGCCCAATTAATTTCAGAACCGGTTCTTTATAACGTATAAAATTTGCTTCAATATAAGGGGCCCAAATTCAAGAAAGAAATCTGAGAAACAGGGCGAAACAAACTTTTGGGGCACAAACCATATTCAAGTCAGGATTGAAGACACAATATTACTGGATGTCGACAAAATTTATACAACATTTAAACTTTCTTTATAATCGCAAAAATATTATTTTTAATTCGAAACAGGTCATGAACTTGACTTAAAATATACTGTATATTTAGATGAGATGACATTATCGATTTTTTCTTTTTGCCTGCAATCGCGCTCAAAGTGTAAAATTGCCTTTGTTGAAATTGAAGGCACTGGTGTTTCTGTGAAGGCCTAAGGCGACGGTCTAAGATCCTTGTACATAAAACCCTTGTATTTAAACGTAAGCACGCACATAAAATTATTCGCTCAAGAACTGCTTCTTCTTGTGATTTGCTAATTTGCCTTTAATAGTCTTTTCTATATTTAACGTTTTTCTATATATAATAGACAATTTTATGTATACATACCTAGCGGTAAGGTGCAGGAGCAAAGCTTCAGTTGGTTGAAATTAATTTATTGTAGTTAAACAATTTACACTTTAAATATTTCTTTAAGTTTCTATGTTTAACATTTTTTTAATATGGTAAATAATTATTTTCAAGATACTTTTCATGCTGTTATTTATGTATGGCAATTATCTGTATTGATGTAGGTATCTATCCAGCGTATTGAAGAACTCATAAATTATCGTTTAGTGTGATTTTGAAGACCTTTATAACTGTACGTCTCTGAGTATATATGGACCAGCTACGGGTTACACACTAAGACGATATTAATTGCATCCATTTTATTTTGGTTTAGTTAATTTTGTGACTGTTGTTATTTACCAATAATTAATTTTATTCAAAAAACCTAGATCACTGTAACCAATATTTATATTATACATTTTTAAAATTATTCAAGAAAATTATAGGACATTGTTTGATCAATTTCACGATCGAGTAGTTAGGTACTTCATTATATAAAATTATATCTATTTAAAGTAAATTAGTTTAAACACAATAACTTTCTTGTTAATGTATCACTAATGATTGAGATTGCCAAAATTAACCCTTCCATTATCCTATTCTTGTTAAATTTGTTATAACCCTTTGAATTAATCCTATGAGCTTGTTTACAGTACACGACACGACACTTTGTTCCGTATTATGGAGAGGCCTATTTATGGAATCATTAAAGGTTTCTTAACCTATTTTACTAATTGATAGTTTTAATTATGATGTTTTTTATTAAGTAAGTAGACTGTGGCTTCTATTTTAAAAAATATACAGCACAAAGTTAAAAGCCTCGTCTAATAATGGTTTACGGACAAAAATACAGGCAGATACCTCTCACCTATATTGACCTATGATGACAAGAATATTAGCTACGGGTCATAAATTAACATTATTATGATGGATCCCGTAATCTGTGTTGCTGTAATAATAAATAGTGTTTAAGTAAAAATAGTATTTTCTTAATGTTTCTGACATATGATGAATATCTAGTTCTTTTAAATCCTAATTATTGTTTTACTACTGTTTACTTAGTATGGCTGCAAGAGTCGTCACTTAGCCAACTTAATAAGTAGGCTGTGATAGATTCCTATAGGTATTAAGAATAAGCAGCGTCCTGTCGTGTAGGTGTCGTGTCGTGAATTGTAAACAAGCATTTATCGTTATTATATTATGGGGTGATAACGGGAAAGGCGCATGGAGTGACATAGCACACACACATACAACCCGACACCTTGTAACAGTTACTATTTTGCATTTTGTTATTACAGTCGTGTTGTTCGAATAAATTTTTAAGAAATATTGGGTAGTTTGTTTCATTTTGAACCATGTTATTTCGACTATCGGTTGCGGGCAAACGTACGTATACATATGAAAGTGATATGTGCGAGATACGGGCCCTCTCTAAATAGGAGACTTAATTCCTCGCACTAGTATAAGTCCATTATACTACTGAAGTTTTACGAGAGTCGCCACGAGGACGTTGGATAAACGTCAATTGTACTTTTAATAAAGTACTACCACATTTTCGCCATAACGTTAGAGCCAGTCAATTATCTCTTGTTTTTTATTGGCCTGCGTCGGCATTTTATCAATTTGTCTGGAGTGATATGTAACATTGTCCATAATAATTATCGACGGTTCTTCCAGAGATTGCATCATTTCTTTAAACCATCCTTCGTAAATCTCTGGGTTCATTTCTTCGTGGTAGTCCACTGTTTTCTTGGATTTAAAGGCCAGTAAAGCATCTGACACGAATCCTTTCGTAGACCCTGAATGGCATATGATAAGGCGTTCAGCTTTTCCCATTGGCACTGAATTAGTGGAAGCGGCGGTGTCGTCAGTCCAGTTCTTAGATACTGTGTGGTTTGCATTTAATCAAGTCTCGTCAGTGAAAATAACATTTGGCCAATCTGATATCTTTTTGGCTTCGCTTAAAAATTCGCAGCGAGCCATAGCAACCTCGTAACGCTCCATCAATATTTAACGTTTGTTCGATTTTTTATAAGAAAATCCAATTTCTTTTAAAACCAAATTAATTACGATTTTTGGCCATGGAACAAACCACATTCACGTAAAGAAACAACAAGTTATTTAAGTGTTGGAATTTCTTTGCGCAAGTAATAGTCTTACAAATGACGGCGAATAGCGACAGCGTCGAAGTTGTCAACCGATGTCACACGACGTGGTTGGCGTTTTTTCTTCGGCGTACGAAGCTTATTTTCCTGTGTGCCGCTTGTACCGGTGGTAATTTTTGAAATTGTAGGTCCACTAATTCCTAATGCGGCCTAAACACGCTCTCGCACTTGCGACAGTGGTAATAGCGGGCCACCATTTTGATACTCTGCTTTAAAGTAATTATGAACCTTGATCACCAGTTCTCTCGCTTGCCTTTTCAGAACAGATCCTAGTATTTTGACATTTGACAGTTGGGACAGCAATCAACACGGAGGAACACAAAATACACAATATAACGTATGTATGGTTAATGTGAAAAAACTCAGCGAACAAAACGGTGGTGGGTCATTGAGTGTTCCCAGCTTGCAAAAATATATTTGAATGTTTTTATTGTATTTATCTCTGCTCAAAACATAATAAATATATGCGATCGATATCATTACTTATTTGGTCACAACACTACAACTATCAAATTAAAACTGTCATAGAGAAAAGAAAGAAATGGAAATACAGTGTAAACTCTAACGAAACTGAAGGGACTGAGCATTTTTTGTCGTTATAGAGAGTTATCGTTATATGGAGTGAACAAAAAAACAACCAAATTAACACGAATTTTTTATTCTACACTAATCGTTTTTCATTTACTGGCCATGTGAACAGTTTCAAAGTAGGTTTACGACTGATAATACGATAGGTACCCAGTATGCTTGGTCGAAGACCATCAATTCCGAGAAAACAATGCGTCATACTGCACGTGTTCAAGGCAATTATGGATAACAAAAGCTAGACCGACCTCGGATGTTTCGAAGCTTCAAAGTCTTTTGTTACCTGATAACATAACATAAACAATAAAACCGATTGTTCATTCCTCTCGCCAATGCAGAGATCACCTTGTGACGTTTGAAATACCTATAGGCCCATGTTATAAGCATACAATCGCTAAAACTAGTTCACTGGCGAGAGCAATGAACGACGGCGTTTCACCGTGTTCTTATTCTAACTAATGTAATCAAGCACTTACTGGAGATGCCCTTGTCCTTGATCTTGTCGGCCGTTGATGGGGTATCCCACTGCGGCTTGTCTTGGTACGTTTACACATACATGCTCCAAAGCGCTGTACACCTCCAAGGTATTCCTAAATGCTTGCGGGCTCCCGAAATCTCGTAATTACAAGACACCCGATTCAGCTATTACGGATCGCGCTTATGACGTGACTACAAAAACTCGCGAGTCCAAATCAGAGCAATCATAATGGTAAACCACTAAAGGGACGGGTTGAATTGACAATTAGCTAAATTACAATTAAAACGGTTCCTAAAACGACAATCGTCGACCGGTTACAACAAGCGTCTCAATAGTACTTAAACGTCAAAACGTCAAACAAGAAAAATGACAATCAAAAATGTTGCCATTATAATGACGTTCGAAATCTAACAGTCACCCGCCCGAACAGGTCCGTACCTGTTCCCTAATCTACAGGCAGGCGAGATAACGTTGCTACCGCTCGTTTGATAACTGAGTCCCCAACTAGAACCTATCCTATCCTTACCATGGAACAAGTTAACAATGCGCCCCCGGCGCCAACGCAGTGGCGGTAGGTTAGCATCCTTAACCAGCACGAGGTCACCAACATTAGGGGGACTAGTTTTGTCAGTCCACTTAAGGCGCTGTTGCAGAATGTGCAGATACTCTAGAGACCATCGTTTCCAAAAATTCTGTGAAAACTGCTGCAACATCTGATACCGAGACAACCGAAACAATTTCACACCTTTGTACGGGTGTTCGGGCAGCGCGTTAAGTGGCTGACCAATTAAGAAATAGCCTGGAGTCAACGCCTCCAGGTCATTTGGATCCGAGCTGAGCGGACACAACGGTCGCGAGTTGAGAACGGCTTCGATCTTACAAAACAACGTCGCGAGTTCCTCAAATGTCAGCGCGGTCTGGCCTACAATACGCCCTAAATGCGTCTTAGCTGACTTAACTACGGCTTCAAAAATCCCGCCCCAGTGGGGGCAACCTGGTGGACTGAAGGTCCATTGTATACCCCGACGGGAGAGGGCTGTTCCAATATCCAATTTGTTTTCATTTAAAAACTTAACTACATCTCGTAAGTATCGCTCTGCACCTACGAAGTTGGTTCAGTTATCGGAACGAATCAGTGCTGGCAGTCCCCTTCGGGAAACGAATCTGTCCAAGCACGCTATAAAGGCTTCCGTCGTGAGGTCAGCAAGGAGCTCGAGATGCACCGCCTTGGTGGATAAACATACGAACACACAAAGGTACGCCTTGTACTGTTTCGCCTTCCGCAGCCGCGAGCTTTTTACTAAGAATGGGCCCGCAAAGTCTGTACCAACACCCGCCCATGGCCTAGCCTCATTCACCCGATCAGGGGGCTGCATCGTGGCAGCCTTGCTCCTATAACAAGGCATGCACCGAAACACGATGTTCCGTATGGTACGACGCCCAGACAAAATCCAAAACTCCCTCTGGAGTGTAGCCAACAAGGCGTTACAACCTGCATGAGCGTGAGAGCTCCCTTGGGGAGCAGTAGGGGGTGACGAGCCGAATACGGCAGATTCGCATTGCGCAATCTTCCTCCTACCCGAAGCAACCCGGCCGAATCTATAAACGGGTTGAGACGCGCGACAGCACCCTTCAATTTCGAACGCCCAGTTCGTAGACTCTCCAATTCTGCTCCAAAGTTCGAAGACTGTACCAACCGGATCAAATTCAGAAGCGACTCATTTCGCTCTGCCGGTGACAGAATTGGGCTTAGCGTTCGCTGTTCGCGGGAAGTGCGACAATTCCGAACGAATCTTCTCATCCAACAATCGACATTGATCAATTTATCAAGAGAGCTATACCGCTCAATCAGGAAACTCGCGTCAGTCTCCTGGACTTCCTGGGTCACATACACGGCTGCCATTATACCACAGTCCATAGGCAATTTCGCGTTGTTAAGAGGCCAATCCGATTCCTTCCTTGCCAGCCAAGGAGGGCCCCACCATAACTGATGGTTAACTAACTCAGGAGCCGGCCATCCCCTGGATGCACAATCCGACGGGTTCAATTCTCCTGGCACATGTCTCCAAGTCAACGAGTCGATCATGCCGCAAGACTCGCCGATTCGACAGCAAAAACTTACCCAGAACGTCTACTCCCAGTAGCACGTCAACCGTACCTGGGGTGTCGAAATCGGGATCCGCCAGTTTCAGATCTGATGTCAGGAGTCGAACAGCCGAATTCAACCTCACCTGAGGGTGTCGTCCCATCACATCAGTCATCACTAGTACTGGGGCGGATGTCCTACGCATCGTGTCAAAACGTGAGGAGAACGTAATAGTCGTTTGCCCGACGATGTTCGTTACCGCGACATTCCCCACGCCTCGAATGTTCCTATTATACTTAGTAAATTTCAAGCCCAACCAAATCGCCAATTCGTTCGACATAATACAGCCCTGGGCTCCTGAATCCAACAGGGCGCGAACGTGTGTTGACTTGGCATTCAACCCCCAAACACACACGGAGGCAGTGGGCAAGACTATAGCCTCCGGTTGGGGACCAGAATTTGATTGGGCTGCGATTTCCTAGCGGGGGCCCCCGGGGCCCCACGCATTATAGCCCGAGCAACCGGGCATATCAGTGTGGTAGGGATCCCATGGTCCCTCGTAAGTGCCCCTCCAGTCGCGGCGCTCTACTTGGTGCCGTCCACGGATAGGGGGGGTGCGGGGGCGAGCGCAATGACACCCGAGGCGGCGTTCTAGTGGTCGGCGGCGAGCACGATGACACCCGAGGCGGCGTTCTAACTAACCGCTCCGTACTCGAGGGTGCATACGCACACCCGCCCATGCCAGCTCCTGCTGAGCCACTGGCCTGCCAACAGGTAGGGGAACCGCCCGCGATGTTGGCCTGAACATCGGCCCCAACATCTTCCCTATGGGGGCCCTGGTCCCGTGGACCCAGGTTCCAAGTCCGGCCCTGTGTACATGACCCCATCTGTGCCTGAGTCCGGCCCTGTCCATCTGCATGATGTTGGCCGGGCCTATTCAGGCAGAGCAACTCATGATGGCGGCCTCCACAAAATTTACACATTGCGGACCGAGCGCAATCCCTTGCTAAATGGGGACCCAGACACAAAGAGCACCAGCCACGTTGCTTGGTGATCTGGCGTCGCCCTTGGACTCTCTGGTCCCTAAATCTAAGGCAGGCGGCCACACCATGGCCATCCTGTTTACAATATGGGCAGGCATCCCGTTCAGGTGTTGAGGCACCCACGTGCCCATACAACTGCCTTGGCCCTCTCTGCGGAAGTCCCCTCCTCACAGGGCTCCGAGTAGCCTTCTGTGGCTCCGCAGCGGGCTTCACGAACGAACCCATGTTCTCTGCCCTCCGACACTCTTCCTCCAAAAACTCCATGAGTTGAGAAGAGGTGGGCAAGTTGTCTGCATTCTGACCGTGATGCTGCTCAAATCTGGTCTGCACATCAACTGGCAGCCGGGACAGTACTATGTATACTAACATGTAAGACCACTCTTCTACCGGCAAGCCCAAATTTCCCAATGCCCTAGTGACACTCAATAACGGGTTCAACACTTCTGCCTGTATGTCAGAGACCCGAGTCACTGAAGGGATGCTAAACAGCCTCTTGAGCTGAGCATCAACCAGCCTTCTTTTGTTGTGGTAGCGCCTTACCAACATTTGACGGGCAATCTCATAATTGTCCTCGGTCACCGTCAAATGAGCTACCAGTTCCCGAGGCTCTCCCTTCAAAGTTGACATCAGTTGTGCCATCTTATAGGCCTTAGGTAAATCCTCCCTTAAGTGGACCAAACTGTCAAATAAATTGATGAAGCTGACCCACTCACCGAGCTCTCCATCAAAACTGGGTAGTTGTATCTGAGGTAGTTTTGATACAACCCCGCGAGAGTGTGGGCCTTCCACAGCTTCTTCATCACAGCCAGTTCTGCGCTGGCGCTTTATTTTTGCTATGCGCTGCTTTATGTCATCAACAATTGAGAGGCACTGGTCAACATCAGCCTCCATCGCGGACCTTATCTGATCGCTGACCTTCTCCTCCTCAAGGGCCTTGGTAAGCGCTTCCATCATAACCTCCAGCCGGGCTGGCGCATCCAAAGCTCGAGCCAATAGTGCATCCTGTCTATCTGGTCGGCCCAGGAGGCCTTGAACCGATGTAAACCATCTCAATTCCGTGCTAATCTTAGCCCAGTACAATGACAACGACATAGCAGCAAAACGTTACTTACAAGTTACAATATTTTATGTATGTAATAAACTATTCATTTAAACACTATTAGGAACTTTATATAAAACACTATTAAGTGCTTGTGCAGTCACTTAATCTCAGATATTATCTACCTACAAGTTTCAATTTATCAATGCCCAATAACTCAAAATAATTGAATTTAACAATAACAATAATAGAATAATATAACAATATTATTCTAGTAATATTGTCTTTGGGCTAGCAAAATCTAATTGTATTACACTAATATATTGGACCACTTGTCCCAAACAATTAATATTTAATATTAAGTTTTACAATTCAAACAATAATTAAATGTGTGATTGGGTGAATATATTGGACCAACTGTCCCAACAATCAATATCAAGTATACAATATAGTTCAAACTAGCAAACAATTAGTAACATAAGTTTTACAATTTAACCAATAATTAAATGTGTGACCTACCTACATTTAATCATTATGCTAATAAATTGTTTTAAATACTATTCTAAACAACTATATCAGTGGAATCAAAGATATGTGGACAGTGGAACAGTAAAGTTACCTACCTAACAACTAGGTATCACCTTCTGAGGCACTACGGAGTGCTCAGCTCAGAGGTTAACCACGCTCTGCTACCAAAATGTTCATCCCTCTCGCCAATGCAGCGATCACCTTGTGACGTTTGAAATACCTATAGGCCCATGTTATAAGCATACAATCGCTAAAACTAGTTCACTGGCGAGAGCAATGAACGACGGCGTTTCACCGTGTTCTTATTATAACTAATGTAATCAAGCACTTACTGGAGATGCGTGATGTCCTTGATCTTGTCGGCCGTTGATGGGGTACTCCACTGCGGCTTGTCTTGGTACGTTCACACATACATGCTCCAAAGTGCTGTACACCTCCAAGGTATTCCTAAATGCTTGCGGGCTCCCGAAATCTCGTAATTACAAGACACCCGATTCAGCTATCACGGATCGCGCCTATGACGTGACTACAAAAACTCGCGAGTCCAAATCAGACCAATCATAACGGTAAACCACTAAAGGGACCGGGTTGAATTAACAATTAGCTAAATTACAATTAAAACGGTTCCTAAAACGACAATCGTCGACCGGTTACAACAAGCGTCTCAATAGTACTTGAACGTCAAGACGTCAAACAAGAAAAATGACAATCAAAAATGTTGCCATTATAATGACGTTCGAAATCTAACACCGATAATAAATATTTACTGTCTACAAATATGAACACATTTCTTCGTAATAGAGAATGGCGTATCGCTATATAGAGTGATTCAATATGTGGGTTTTAACGCAAACCAACCAAGTTGGGCTCACTTCAATCAACGTTACAGAGAGTTTATTGTTATAAAGGATAACGTTATAAAGAGTTTACACTGTAGTATAGTTACTTTTTAACACGCTTTTATTAGCTTGACCTGTATGTACCTTTGTATGTAACGGTAAGTCTTTTAACTTTATTTTCACCTACTTCTAGGAGTCTGATTAACTTAAAAATTTGCGCAGGGGTCAAGGGCCGATGACAATACAATAATTTGAAGATCTTATATTGACAATGTAAATCATTTTTTTAAACAAATTATGTACTACATAATATGCTTATTGTAAATGTAAATCTTACAATTGTAGATTATTTAATTTCATTCATTCATTTCTGAGTCAGTCAATACCATCTGAATCATCAAAGCCATAATCCGCATGCTCATGCTTTTTTCTATGTCTTGTTGCTGTTCATCTAAAGTCAATTCTTTTGATGCTAACTATATTTACCCAACAAAAAAAAACAAAAAAAAATATTTTTATTAGCCCTAGATCGTGTCTGGTTTTGACAGCATTGCTTTATAAGAAGCTTAAATTTAATTAGATTTATTTGGCTTTTTCATTTTATCTTAAAAATAGTAAAAAAAACATTTTCAATAACTATTTTAAAAGGTATAAACAAATTACAAACAGTGGAACATAGAACCTCCTCCTTCTTTAAAGTCGGTTAAAAAGAAAATATATTACTAGCACCTAATATTTCTAAAAGCCCTATAGGCTAGCACTATATCTGATATATATCTCAAATAAATGTATTTTACTGGAAAATGTCTATTATTAGTATTTATTGTAATGTGGAACTGACCCTCCCATTCCCATATCTATACTAATATTATAAAGCTGCAGAGTTTGTTTGTTTGAAGGCGCTAATCTCAGGATCTACTGGTCCGATTTGAAAAATCTATACTAATATTATAAAGCTGCAGAGTTTGTTTGTTTGTTTGTTTGAACGCGCTAATCTCAGGATCTACTGGTCCGATTTGAAAAATTCTTTCAGTGTTGGATAGTCCATTTATCGAGGAAGGCTATAGGCTATATTTTATTTTCATAAAAAATAGAGATCCGTAAGAAAATTGCTATTTTGTAACCCAAGGTGTGAAATCGAAAACCTATTTTTGCGTGCGCTGCAAAAAGAATTGACAATAGAACAAAATAATGTATTACGGGTTTGTAGGTCCCATTAATATCTACAAAAAAGTCCGCGAGAGCATATATCTAACTATCATGGTTTAGTCACAATAACCGCTTTTGTGTTCAAAAAAATAATTAAATCGTCTGAAGAAAGAAACTACGTTAAATGTTTATCGTAATATTAATCCTTATCTAAATAAAGCATTATGTTATCAAGGGTATTTATGTAGAAGTAAAATACTTTTTGTTTCATCCCATTCGGACATTTCGTTTAGAAGTTATCACGAGTATAAGACGCTAAGAGTTGGTACCTATTATTGAGTTATTTGCCAAAGAGTTTTTATCAACATAATACCTAATATTAGTCCTTATCCAAATAAATGTGTTGTTGATTATGAGTATTAGATCTTAGAAGAGTATAATAAATACATCTATAATAATACTAGCTGTGCCCGCGACTTCGTCCGCGTGTAATAGTGACTTTGGGTAGCAGTTTTAATTATTGAGGATAATATTATTTTAAAAATAAGACACACACGTTTCACTGTTAAAAACACATTTAAGTATTTCTATAAGTACATAAAATAAAAAGTATTTTACATGAGATTATTTCGACATTTGACATGGCCAAGGCTTTCAACCGGGTCTGGCACCGTTCGCTTCTCTCTAAGCTCTAAGCATTCGGTCTGCCTCCTAGACTCTGTCACTGGATTGACGCTTTTCTTCATCAGCGCCTTTGCATTAGGGTTCTTTGCGACGGCGCAGCCTCTGTTTTTCTGGAGGTAAACGCTAGCGTACCTCAGGGTTCAGTCCTGTCGCCCAAGATGTTTCTTCTGCATGTCAATGACATATTAGCCCTCGGCAATATACATTGCTATGCTTGGGCGATATTATGGATACCCTGCAGCCAAGCTGGTAGACATTGAGGAAAATCGACAGGAGCTCGTCGCTGAGCTCGACCGGGTTTTGAACCGCATTTCACAATAGGGTGATGAGATTTTGGTCGAGTTCAACGTTAAATAAACATAGGTGTGCCCTTTCTCTACCAAAAAGTGTCCGTTTTTTCCCCTCCCCACTCTTCAGAGCACTCAACTGCCACTACGGGATAAGCTGGTGTCCTGGGCATGGATATTTGCCGATACCTCAACCCACGGAAGTACATCGAGGGCACCACTAAGGCGGCCTGAACAGGGTGAGACGGTTCTTCGCGCCCGAGCATTTGTGTCTCCTTTATAAGACCCAGGCTCGCTCGTGCGTACTGTTCTCATCTTTGTGATGGATACACGCAGTATTTGCTTGATTTTCTCGATCGGTTGCAGCGGCGAGCAGTCCGCATGATCAACAGTCCTGATACCACCGAGTCGCTTGGGCCTCTGCAGTTGCGGAGTGACATCGCCTCTATGGCAGTCCTCTACCGCTTTACCATGGAGAGTATTCTGAAGAGTTCTTCCAACTGATCCCACCTTCTTCCTTTCTCTACAGAACAACACGTGCTGGCCTTGGAAGTCACCGCCTCAGTCTTAGAAATACGCTCTCGAACCTAGCGGTTTGGTTCTGCATTGTCTGGGTTCGCAGCGAGTACGGTTGCCTCCACTTGGATTGGAGTTGACACTCCGGTTGGATTCTGCTTGAGTTTTCCCTCAGGCTAAGCAGATTCTCATTTTTTCAATTTTATTAACTACGTTTTTTGATTTGCCATCTTTTGCCAAAATATAGAGATTTAGCGGATTTGATACACGTGATTATGCTGCCCATGGGAAAAACATGTTTTTTTCTAAATGAACTGCAACTTTACGCGTCTGTCTTTGGGCTTTGATAAATGTTATTGCAAATTTTGTTTTCAGTGGAGACTACATTCTTTTAAATTGAAATTGCAAATAAGTTTGAATTATTGGAATACGTGTAATTAAAATATTTTCTCCTTTTGCCATTCCATGCATCATGATTGTAGCTTTTACAATGTTGTACCCCAGATGTGTATTTTGTAGCCGTGTACCATTATATAGCTTTGGCGCTCAAGATTTCTCATTAATAGGACTGGAACATTAAATTTCAGTCTCAACTTATAGTAAGGCGCTCCTGATAATTCTAAAGAGTTGAGAAACTCTATGCATAAGCTATGATATGACTGGTTCAGTGTCCCTTGTATTTCCTGAGAAGTATTCGATAACATCTTCCTCCACGTCTGACATGATCCGTTCGTTTATTTGATAACTGTCTCATTAGTCGGCGGATCAGAATAGATATTATTTTTAGATCATCTGTGCCATCACATACCAGAACTCACGTCTCAGTGTAATCATGTCGTTACTGTCAGTTGGCATGCAATCTTCTCCGATTTTTAGAAGAGCATTTGCATATTGACACTGCTCATAAATAATTGTGAAGTTGTACTCGCATAATTGTAATAAGACAAAACTTTTTAACATGTACCCATAGTACATAAATGTTTCATACAGGCATTTATTTCATCTTGCGGCGTACCCCTTTTCCTTTTTTTTTGTGCATAAATCCCCCCGGATCCTTTTCTGTCGGATTTTTTCACGAAGAACATTAACTGAATAAACAAAAAATCATGTAAACAAATCTAATCGCAGTGAATAATAACGAATTTGTAGTAGCAAAATTCAACATCCGCATGCGGCACAGTCGTCTGCCCTCACGTGTCTGCCCGTTCGGGCAAGCACACTTAGGCATATTGTGATAACTCAGTAAATGTTACATCAGAATAGCTCTAATATTTTGTCTCCTATCGCAAACTTATGAAGCATGTATAGATTTTCACAAACTTTGCATATTGCCATACAAACTTTCATCCCCTATTGCTATTTAACCCCCTTGATGGTATTTTTTTTACAAAATTTAAATCACATTTTTATTTATATCTAATCAACAGCCTAAAAAAGAAATTTTAATATTCTCGCTTAAAATGACGATAGGTACTTCTGTAGAGAGTTTTTGAATTTTATAAATACTGTTTAGTAATATGGCTTATTTATTTTTACTAATATCATGAACATACATACAAATCAGATTCATGAATGTTATTAATTTAAGTCTTCGTTGTAAAAGTGAAATATTTTTAATGAATGTGACAGCCGTGTTTGGTCGTTGCCAAGACGCCCGACGCAGGTAATGCGGTAGCGTAGCGAGTGAACCCCCAGAACAACCTTTCATCCCCCTTTTAAAGCCCTTACAACCCCTTTTTCGCATTAAAAAGTAGCCTATGTCCTTTCTCAGGCTCTAGACTATCTGTGTACCAAATTTCATTCAAATCGGTGCAGCCGTTTGGCCGTAAAAGCAAGACAGACAGAGTTACTTTTGCATTTATAATATAAAAGTAAAGTATGTATAGCTGACCCACGCAATGTCGTTTGCGTCTTCTATTGCCCGTAGCGTAATAATTTTCCCCCATTCTTCATTGGTGCTCCGCTCCTATTGGTCTAAGCGTGATGATATATAGCCTATAGCCTTCCTCGATAAATGGGCTATCTAAGACTGGAAGAATTTTTCAAATTGGACCAGTAGTTCCTGAGATAAGCGCGTTCAAACAAACAAACTCTTCAGCTTTATATATTAGTATAGATGTATTTATTATGCTCTTCTAAGATCTAATACTCATACTCAACAACACATTTATTTGGATAAAGATTAATATTAGATATTATGTTGATAAAAACTCTTTGGCAAATAACTCATTATTAGCTACCAACTCTCAGCGTCTTATACTCGTGATAACTTCTAAACGAAATGAACGATTGGGATGAAACAAAAAGTATTTTACTTCTACATAAATACCCTTGATAACACAATGCTTAATTTGGATAAGGATTAATATTACGATACACATTTAACGTAGTTTCTTTCTTCAGACGATTTAATAAAAATTTTTAACACAAAAGCGGTTATTGTAACTAAACCATGATAGTTAGATATATGCTCTCGCGGACTTTTTTGTAGATCTTAATGAGACCTACAAACCCGTAATACATTATTTTGTTCTATTGTCAATAGTAATTGCAGCGCACGCAAAAATAGGTTTTCAAGTTCACACCTTGGGTTACGAAATAGCAATTTTCTTACGGATCCCTAATTTTTTTGAAAATAAAATATAGCCTATAGCCTTCCTCGATAAATGGACTATCCAACACTGAAAGAATTTTTCAAATCGGACCAGTAGATCCTGAGATTAGCGCGTTCAAACAAACAAACAAACAAACAAACAAACTCTGCAGCTTTATAATATTAGTATAGATATAAAGCTGAAGAGTTTTTGTTTGTTTGAACACGCTCATCTCAGGAACTACTGGTCCAATTTGAAAAAGTTCTTTCAGTGTTAGATAGCCCGTTTATCGAGTTTATCTATATCATCACGCTATGACCAATAGGAGCGGAGTACCAATGAAGAATGTTTCAAAAACGGGGGGAAATTATTACGCTACGGGCAATAGGAGACGCAAACGACGTTGCGTGGGTCATCTATACTAATTATATAAAGCTGAAGAGTTTTTGTTCGTTTGAATGCGCTAATCTTAGGAACTACTGGTCCAATTTGAAAAAGTTCTTTCAGTATTAGATAGCCCGTTTATCGAGGAAGTTTATCGAGTTTATCTATATCATCACGCTATGACCAACAGGAGCGGAGTGCCAATGAAGAATGTTTCAAAAAGGGGGGAAACTATTACGCTACGGGCAATAGGAGACGCAAACGACGTTGCGTGGGTCAGCTAGTAATCTATACTAATATTATAAAGATGCAGAGTTTGTTTGTTTGAACGCGCTAATCTCAGGAACTACTGGTGCGGTTTGAAAAATTCTTTCAGTGTTGGATAGTCCATTTATCGAGGAAGGTTATAGGCTATATTTTATTTTCAAAAAAATAGGGAGCCGTAAGAAAAATGCTATTTCGTAACCCAAGGTGTGAAATCGAAAACCTATTTTTGCGTGCGCTGCAATAACTATTGACAATAGAACAAAATAATGTATTACGGGTTTGTAGTACCCATTAAGATCTACAAAAAAGTCCGCGAGAGCATATTTCTAACTATTAAGGTTTAGCCACAATAACCGCTTTTGTGTTCAAAAAAATTATTAAATCGTCTAAAGATAGAAAGTACTTTTAATGTGTATCTTAATATTAATCCTTATCCAAATAAGGCATTATGTTATCAAGGGTATTTATGTAGAAGTAAAATACTTTTTGTTTCATCCCATTCGGACATTTCGTTTAGAAGTTATCACGAGTATAAGACGCTAAAAGTTGGTATCTAATAATGAGTTATTTGCCAAAGAGTTTTTATCAACATAATACCTAATATTAATCTTTATCTAAATAAATGTGTTGTTGATTATGAGTATTAGATCTTAGAAGAGTATAATAAATACATCTATATACTAATATATAAAGCTAAAGAGTTTGTTTGTTTGAACGCGCTAATCTCAGGAACTACTGGTCCAATTTGAAAAATTCTTTCAGTGTTAGATACCCGTTTATCGAGGAAGGCTATAGGCTATATATCATCACGCTAAGACCAATAAGAGCGGCGCACCAATGAAGAATGTTTCAAAAACGGGGGAAAATTATCACTAGGGCAATAGGAGACGCAAACGACGTTGCGTGGGTCAGCTAGTAAAAAAATAAGTCTTTTACTTTTTTATTAAGAATAAAAAATACAGTTTTCGTCTTATACTTCTTACTTACTAAATAATAGTCAAAATAAGACTATTTTTTAAGAGATTACATTTCCAGTCTCTCCTCACAAATAAAAAAAAGTAAAAAGAATTAAAAAAAAACAATTACATTGTACATATAATATCAGATGATTATATGCTTTAAATTGTAACAATTTAATATATATTTATAACATACATCTTTAAATTCATTCTTAACACTATTAATTAAAAGTATTTTTTTAATCACATTATAATATTCGTTTCAGATTTTGGTTGAGTAAGTACTTAAATATAGTACTAAATGCTTAAGCAAAAAGATTCATTATTCCTCATCATCAGTGCTATCATCCTCCTTCTTTGTTTGACCCATAGCTTCCCAATATGATGGTGGAGGATCATCAAAAGTAGCATATTCACTCATCTGTTGAGGTCCATGAGGGGTTTGTTCAACATTATCTTCAAATATTCCAACCTGTACAGGTATACTGACAACTGCATTTCTATGTGGTAATGGCAAATGAGCTATTATTTTGATCATAAAATCTCTGGACACAATCTTAGCATTTGACAATGAATATATGTGTGCCGGTGCTATGACAATTATAGAATTATTTAGAGTGTCTTCACACTCAATAGGTGCTGTTCTGGTTTCAGTGCCTGGAATATCTTCTTCATATGTGACTTTAGGAGTCCCCTTTGCCTTAAATGTGTAAGCTTCTGCTAGTTTGACTATAACACTCTTTATTATCACATGGCTTTTATTTTGGACTTCATAAACAACTTCAAATTTGCCACCAATTGGTACCGCAGAGTTGAGAATAGTTGCTTTAATGTTAACAATGCTGTCACTAAATGAAAACAAATGCGTGAGATGCTTGGTTTCACCGTAAATAACAGGCTCCCTTGACAATCTTGGTGCCACTTCAGTTTTTACATGGATTGCCTTCCTGAAATGATTGTTAAAAACAAACAATCCCGGTTTTTCGAATTTTATTCGAATATAGTACTTGATCGAGCATCTAACTTTATATCCTGGAAAATATTTAAAGAATTTTAAACTCGAAGGCAATGTTTGAGGCAAATTATAGTTGAATCTAACTCGATATAAACCAGCAGCAATCTCTTTGGGTTCATCTTCAATTATAGTATCTATGTCAACGTAGCTTTCCTCTAAAATAAAAGTAGCTTGATGCTTGCCCGGGTTTCTTGTTAAAACAATGCGGCCGTTACCTTTCAGTGACATGACAACCCTGTCAACTTCAAGAGGTTCATCGACATTATATTTAATTACTCCTGATACAGCCTGGCCTGGTTTATAAGGTTCACCTGATGGCTTAAACAAACTAATTTCACAAAAAATGCCCATTATTATTATTTAAGTAATGAATGTTATAACAATGTTTAAAATCAATTTTAAAAGAATAAAATATAATGTAACTTTATATTATTATTACTTCTGGCATTTAAATATTCTTAAAGCTATTTAAAAATTACATGAAAATATACTTATATTAGAGACTAGTTAGACTAAGGATACATTTAGGTAATCTAAGTATTTGAATATTAATTGACAAGTGTGTTTTATTTGAAGGATATACCTAGCATGTAGGTACACAAACTTATGTTAATTTTTTTGTTTACAACTGTTGTAAGTGACGCAATTTCTATTTATAAAATTTGGTGGGAACGCCATGGAGATCTACGAATCTAGAAGATCTGAGCTGAAAAAAATCACTGATGTCAGTATGTGCAATTTGTTTTTGTAATGTTCACTGTAAATATATTTTTTTTACTTAGGAACCGTACTAAAAATTTATTCTTTTTCGTCTTGACAAAATTTTGTGGTAAGGAAAATTTAAAAACAAGTAGGTACATTAAGACCCCAATTCCTTGAAAACTATTTACTCGTTGATATACATATACAGAAGGCACTTTAAACTTCATTTAATTTCCCAATACTTTCGTACGCGACACCGCGTCACTGCTCGTAATTTTGAGCGATTGCATTTGATAATTTATTTGACATCTACTCTTGCCACTCTTGGACTCTTGGTTGGTGTTGCCCTCATATCAAATAAAAAAGGTAGATATAACGCACGGCCTTGTTCTTGTTGAAGCCTAGCATTTACTCGTATATTATACGATTAATTATTAATTAATCGTATATTATACCCAAACTCAGTCTCTCTACTCCGATTACGCTTTCCGCCCGTTCTGCTGCCCCACAGGTATACGAGAGAATAGAATAGGCTTCAACAAGAACTAGGCCCTGCGTTATATCTACCTTTTTTATTTGATCTGAGGTGTTGCATAATTGCCTGTGTAAGACTGTCCAAAAATTGCACATTTTTTTGATATTGCTTTATGAATGTGCGTGTACTACATATCTATACATTTAAATAAATAAAATTGGAGTGTCTGTTTGTAATATTAAAATAACAACCGCGTTTTAGTAAATGTATATATATGTACAAAAATAACATTCATTACAGTTTTTGTATGTCTGTTTGTCCAGGTAATCTCTGGAACTGCTGGACCGATTTTGACGGTAATTTCACTGGCAGATAGCTGATGTAATAAGAAGTAAAAACTTAGGCTACTTTTTTTAGACTAGCTTTGCCCCGCGGTTTTTACCCGTGGTTGTAAAGGTACAACAATAACCGCGGGACTCCGCTAGTCATAGGATAACAGTCGTGAAGCTTACTTGGAGGCCTTTGGGCGACACCATTTTCAGAAATTATGTAGTTTAGAAGTATCAGTTTATCTTTTAGTTAAATCTTATTTTAACTACAACAACTACTGTCAAGTACTGCAAATGAAACAATTGACATCATTGCGTTTTGTAGTGATGTAATTGCGATATTTTGCTTTGGGTAGGTACTTATTTTGATAACTTACTGAAAAAAAGGAATATAGTTTTAATTCGTTGTTAATGTTATGTTTGGTCTACTACTGTGTACTAGGTACTTATATGATCTATAAATTACAAAGAAACACAAATTCGTTTTAGTACAAATATACAAGTTTAAAGCTACTCGATCATTCTCTAGAAGTTTTAATCACTTACTTTTTATATAAAATAAGTAAAATCTAGATATTATTGTCTGTTTAAATATACTAAAAAAATTGAGTCAAGGCGGGCATACAAGTTCAAGTATACTTGCGCAAGTCTGTCTGTCTCTGTCACACACGACGTGCGTGACAGAGACAGACAGACAAAACAGTCTGGATTTGCGCAAGTATACTTGAACGTGTGTGTCCGGCTTCACTCATTGACAATTTTAGATTTTACAATTTAAAGAAACCTACAACGATAGAAACAACTAAATACTTTTTTCCCCATTCTGACATGTACAATGACCTGATGACAGAAGTAGAACGGGAAAATTTATAAAAAAACGTGTTCCCCGAGTCTAATTAGTACGAATTACGGTAATAGGTACACTTATATGGCTAATTCACTAAAGGTGTCTTGACAGCTAATTATGAAGATCACAACAAAGAATCACATACTGGGTTTTGTGTTATACCTACTGCTTAGCTAGTACTCTATACGCACATCACTTATGCAGTGATCGTATTGACATCAATATTCAAGCTGAGCGCAACGTCTACTATGTATACCTATATGAGATTAACACATACTTCTTAAACTAACCAGTTTCTAATGTAATTACATTACGTCTACCATTTTGCATAAATGAGTTAAACTCAGCATGCCTATACCTAAATGCTTAATTAAAACAAAATAAAAATGGAATCAAATACTATCTACTGAACTTCTTTCCAGTTAATTTTTACATAATATTTTCTGATCTACTTTGACTAACTCCGGTGAGGGGGCCTAATTTATTAAATATATTAATTATTAGTATTATTACCTTTAAATTTCTTTCGTATTTATGATGCAGAAGCCTCTCCATGAGAATTAGATCCGCCCTCAAACAGTTTTTTAGTATCAGCTTCATCATCAGCATCACTGTCAACTTCATTTTCTTCATTCGCTTCACCCATAACTTCCCAATAAGACGGAGGTAGGTCACTATTCATATCTTCATTAGTCTCTTCATTCGTATTTACGCTTTCATTTTCTTCAAACATTCCAATCTGCACAGGAACATCAAGAATTGCATTCTTATAAGGGATAGGCAACTGTGCTTCTATCCTTACCAAATAACATCTCGCAACTATCATGGCATTATTTACACTATGCAAATCAGTAGGTACATCAATACTTATAGTCCTAGTTTGAGTTTCTTGACAGTTAATGGGCAGAGTTTTAGCCTCCGTGTCTGGCACAGCTTCTCCATATTTCACTTTGCGATAACCTTTTGACTTAAATAAGTATGCTTGTACCAATTGGGTTACAATATTTTTAATTACAACATTACTGTTATTTTGTACTTCATATTTAAGATCGATTTTGCCCTCAATTGGTATTACCGAATTGAAAATAGTTGCGTTGATAGTGATTATGCTGTCTTGTTTAGAAAATAAACGCAATAGCTTCTTGTTTTCTGTATAAACCGTAGGTTCCCTCGGCAAAGTTGGAACAGTTTTAGAAAGTACATTAATTTCTTTTCTAAAATGTTTGTTGAAAGCGAAAACACCAGGCCTCTCAAATTTTATGCGTACATAATATATTATATAAAATTTGACTTTATAACTTTTGAATTTAAATGCTTTTGGCGGTTTCAATGTCGATGGTATGTTTCCAGGTAAAATAAACCTAAATTTAATTTCATAAGAACCAACTGCAATCTGTTTCTTTTCGCCAACAATAATAGCGTCTGTGTCAATGTACTCTTCTTTAGTTTTGTACGTTCTTTCCCAAGTAGTTCCGCGATCGACTGTTATAGCTATGTAACCAATACCTTTCATGGACATCACAATCTTATCAACTGCCATTGGTTCATCTACAGAATATTTTATGACTCCTGACACAATTTGGCCTGAATTATAAACCCCATTCAAGGGTTTAAATAGGTGTATCTCGCAAGATATGCCCATTGCGGTCACTACTCATGTGGCTATTATTAGTTTCGTTAAAATGTTTCTTACGTCGTCATTTACGAAGAAACAAAAAAAGTATTACTTCAGAGAACAGTTCTCAAGAAAACTTGTGTCTTGTAAATATTACAACTTAATTCTATCTATTGGACGTCAGGGAATAGATGCAAATATCGATGTCCGTACACTGAAACAAGTAAATAATTTATATATATATAGGTGCATTGCTTATTCATGTATTCCAACTACCTGCAGAAATACTACTTTCAGTACTTACTAAAGTAAACTAAATTCCAAAAGTACTAATTGCAGTAATTACTTAATTACTGCAATTAGTAATTTTGGAGTTTAGTTTACTTTTTCAATATGGGAAGCTCTGGTGCTGTACTTATAAAAAAAAATAAGAGTCACAATAATTTATTTGTATTGTTTGCGGCTCCACCCGCGTGTATGTCCGTTATCACAATAAAGAGTAGCCTATGTCCATCCTCAAGAATCAAAGTATTTCCAAAGTCAAACAGACAGACAGAATTACTTTCGAATTTATAATATTAGTATGGATTTTCTGGTTGCAAAAAGTATTAAAAGCCATTGTTCGATACCAAATCGCCTATTTGGTATTTGTGAGTAAAGTTATATGCTCTAAGGAAATGCCCCCTCTAGTATAATAATATAATGCTCTAAGGTAGAAGTAATTTGTGGTGACAATCGGGGTTTGTCATGTTTGACAGTAGAAATGCCATGTCACCTAACATGTCACTCGGTTGTTAATCTCTGGAAAGTTTAACTGTTCGGAAATATCACCGTGCGGACGGTAACTTTATTTTTTATGGAATAGGCGGGCAAACGCCCATGGACACATGCAACACCAGAGGCATCACAAGTGCGTTGCCGGCCTTTGGGGGGATGGGGGGGGTTTGGGAGATAGGGGGAGGGGGTTGGGGTATGGGCATCTGGTATCCTCACTCACTCGGTGAAACACAGCGCAAGCACTATTTCACACCGGTTTTCTCTAAGGCCGTGGTATCACTCCGGTCGACTTGTCGGAAATTATCACGGCGCGGGCAGAGTTGTATTTATGGTTAACTAGCCCCCGTGTGAATTTTGATACGGCCCCGAATCCGCGGGACCTTCAAAAGTGTTTTGAGAGCTTTGTGGTGCCTACGGGGGCCTCTCATGGTAAAGCTTCAGCGTGTGTATAGTTTCGGCCACTGCGTTTGACGAGCTTTGATTGTATAAACTTAATGTGATTGTCGTGCGGCTTCTGGGCCCTATTTCATAAAACCTGACAAGTCGACAATTTGTCAAAAATGACGTAATTTGTCGGATTGTCACGACAATTCCCATTTCATAACCTGATAAATAATTGTAGACTTGAATACAGTGGTAATTGTCACTTTTTTTGTGGCGTTTCATAAAACCATTTTCCTTACAATTCGTAATAAACACCTATCACCCCAAAAAAATTGTCAGGGACAGGTATATAATTGTCAGCGACAGGTGACATTTCTATTTTACTCATAATAAATTCTACCACCGATTTACTTATCCGAAATTTTTCATTAAAAGTAAAGTCAGATAATTAAATAATAAATATTCCGACATGTTAACACACAACGGGACTACCTAAGCTAAACAGAGCTTGTGCTATGGGTACTAGACAAGATATAAATACATATATGGGTTATGGCGCTGGTTTAGACTAATTATAGCAGGAGTATTTAAAATTTCCTCATGCATAGATTTTATTATTTTCAAAATAAAAATTTGACGTACTCTCAGTACTTTACATTCTTTAATGTTCGGAATCTGAAAGGTTTTCGTAGCATCATTTTTAAAACTGCTCGTTGGGCTCTTTCGAGTTGTATCATTTTGGTTTTAGCGGCACCACCCCAAGCTAGAATACAGTAGAAAAGTAGTGATTGTGTCAGTGCTTTGTAGACCCTAATGAGATGGTTTTTGTCCAGGCTATTGCCAAGGGGTTTTAAAATATAAATAGTTTTTCTAATTCGACCGGACAGGTGTATTATGTGATTTTCGTATGTCAAACGTTCGTCCAAAATGACTCCTAGATATCGAACAGAGTCTGTGCGTTCTATGGCACCGCAAATACAATTGGCGCGATCTTCAGGGGCGCAGTAATGAATTGCCAACGTGTGTCCTGCAGGGAGTTTTGATGCAAGTGTCTTGTGGAACGCGATGAAATTTGTCTTTTTTAACCGACTTCCAAAAAGGAGGAGGTTCTATGTTCCACTGTATGTATTTTTTTTTTATTTATGTTACCCGATTACTCCGTCAGTTGTGGACCGATTTAAAAAAAAAAATGTATTCGAAAGGGTATGCTTCCGAGGTGGTCCCATTGCCAGCACATCAGGATCTGATGATGGGATCCCAGGGAAATCGAGGGAAACTCTCATTTTTTATAGGCACATACTATGTTTTTCGTATATTTTCTTAAGTTACACCCGTATTTGCGTCTGGTAGTCATCATTTTATGATGATGAGCTGATGATGTAAGGTACAACTCCTTAACGGTTAGGAGTTGGAGGATAAATCTTTAAATATCAGATGTATATATGTTACCTTTAGTCGTATTCTTTCAAATTATTTAGGTAAGCTGATGATGGAAGGTGGAAGGTACAACTCCTTAACGGTTAGGAGTTGGAGGATAATTCTTTCAATTTCATACGTATCTAAAGAACTTCAGTCGTATACTTTCAAGTTATTTAGGTGAACTGATGATAGAAGGTTAAACTCTTCAACAGTTAGGAATTAGAGGATGATTTCAATATTACACGTACGTTTAGACCTTCATTTGTATTCTTGATGATGAAATTTGATGAAATAGTTCAACTTACTACTTACCTACGATTGTTTGCACTAAAAACTGAAAAGTAAAAACTTTTTATAAAAAAAAAAAACCGACTTCCAAAAAACATCCAACGAAAACTCTCTGCCAAAAAAACACTTAAAAGCGTAAAATAAACTGGTTCTTCATAAATTGCCTATACCTAATTCTTTATTCATTTTAATAGTAGTATTATAATGTGTGCTAGGTACCTAAAATCTGTTTGAAGTCGGTGCCAATTGACTATCGCTTAGACTTTTGTAATTGTTCGTTTGTATTATTTTTGGCTTAGCACCGACTTCAAACAGATTTTAGGTACCTAGCACACATTATAATACTACTATTTAAATGAATAAAGAATTAGGTATGGGCAATTTATGAAGAACCAGTTTATTTTACGTGTTTTTTTGGCAGAGAGTTTTCGTTGGATGTTTTTTGGAAGTCGGTATTTTTTTTATTAAATTAAGGGTTAGAAGATTTGTGTCGAGCCATTTTGCAATGAGAGTCATTCCTTGTTCAGCGGATGCTATTACTTTTAACCACGATGTATTGCGAAAGATAATCACGGTGTCATCAGCGTAACACAAGACTTCCGCTATTGCCATAGGTATATTGAGAATGTCATTCATATATATGCAGAAAAGTGTGGGACCAAGAATACTCCCCTGGGGGACACCAATCTCAACGCAGCACTGGTCACTAATTGTGGATCCCACCCTAACGCACTGATGACGATTTGATAAATAACTGCGAAACCAGTCAAGTGCAATACCGCGTATACCCATTGCTTCTAATTTACGGAGCAAGATAGGGGTGGACACCGTATCGAAAGCCTTTGATAAATCAAGGAAAACTCCTAAGCAATATTCTTTGCTATCCAAAGAATTGGAAACCGCGTTCACTAGAGTGACTACAACATCTTCTGTAGATTTTTTGCGTCTGAAGCCAAATTGTTTTTCGGAGAGTAACTTATTGTTTTCGAGAAAGTCGACTAGCCTTTTGTTTACTATCTTTTCCAGGAGTTTAGAGAATATGCTTGAAAGGGAAATCGGTCTGTAGTTACTAGGAGTTGATTTGTCGCCGTCTTTATGTATAGGAGTGACAACGGCAGTTTTCCAGCATTGAGGAAAGATACCGGTGTTCAGGCTGAGGTTAAAAATGTGCGTAAGTGGGCCAATAATCAGGTTTTTTGTTTCTTTTATTAATCTAGGAGAGAAAGCGTCTAAGCCCGGAGAGCTGCCATTTTTAAGGTCGTCAATAAGTTTGATAACTTCCTGAGGGTCAGTTGGTCTAACGAAAAAGGAATTGCCTTTAGTTGTTGCATTAGAAGAAGTGTAAGCCGAGGCAAGGGAGATTTCTGAAACATTTAGTTTATTTAGAATATCATCTGCTAATTTTTTTCCAATATTTGAAAAGTATTGGTTGCAAATATTAAGTGACGTAACGGGATCAGAAAGATTTTTTGTTAGTTCTTTAAGTGTTGTATGATTGTTTGACATGTTACAGATCTGTTTAATTGTTTTCCATAGATTTTTCTATTTACTATTTAATAATTGTGTCTCATAATTTACTTTAAGACGTTTTTGTAGGTTAGTAAGGAAATTGCGATATCTTTTGTATGTAATTTGACAAATGAGGTCATTAGGTTTGTTCTTGCTTTCAAGATGAAGTTTGTCTCGTGTTCTCTGGCATCTCATTAATCCTGGCGTTATCCATGGCGTTATAGAGCTCTGAGAACGACTAACAGTAATAGTTTTAGAGTTATTTTGCAGGGATGTTTCAAGGATTTTATTGAATTCACTTGCTGCTACGTCTGGATCGTCAGTCCCATATATGTTTGCCCAATCTGCCGACTCCAGGTCGTTAATCATTCCTATTGTGTTAGTCTTTAATCTGGTACGAAGTGGTAAACTATTTGATGACTCGCAGGTCATGGTCGCTAGACAAAAATCGTGATCTGCAATCGCAGCACGACAGACCATTCCTACCGACAGTGATTTATTTTTTATGAAAATGTGGTCTAAGCATGCCTCGCCTCGTGTAGGTAATGTTATGGCGGGTAGGAGTTGGTAACTAGCCAATAAACAAAGGTATTCAGAACATTGCTCGGACGATTTGTTAGAGCAGATGTCCAGGTTAATGTCACCAGCTAGGACAATAGCATGAAGAGCGTTTATGTGGGACAAAGCGTCATCTACGAAGGAAAGAAACGTGGAAATGTTTTTAAATAATAATAATAATATAATAATAAATATTTCGGACATTTAACACACAACGCCATCTAGTCCCAAGCTAAGCAGAGCTTGTGTTATGGGTACTAGACAACTGATACAAATACATATATACTTTTTTTTTGTAAATACATACATATTATACATAGAAAACACCCAAACTCCGAAACAAATATTTGTAGATCATACAAACATTTGGTCCGACCCAGGAATCGAAACCGGGACCTCATGATCAGCAGTCGTACACGCCAACCGCGAGACCAACGAGGCAGTCAATGAGGGAGACCGGTAAATTCCTAGTACAGTTAATTTATCATTAATAGTTAGCTGAAGGCAATTACATTCATCACATAACGGTTCGTGAACTGAGGTGCTCCACACATCTCTGACGTAGGCTGTAACACCACCGCTCTTATTGATTATTTTCTTTGTACTGAATGAGACGTATCCTGACATTTTGGGAATTATTGTGTTTTCATTGTGTCAACATTCAGACAGAATAATTACATCAGGGCAAATATTCATGCGGGTCAGAGTAATCAAGAATTCATCGAAATTGTGTTGAATACTTCTTATATTAAGGCTTAGAACAATGAAACTAACTTTTCCGGGCAGTAACTCATTACAATGTTCCAATCTCTCCAGGGAATGACATTTTATCGTCAGGGTTTTGTCTGTATCTTCGTACTGTCGATATAGATTCCCAGGTTCTTTACCTTGTCACTATACGGGATAGGTGTGCCGTCGCAAGAGACCTGAGGCAGTGAAGTTCAATCAATCTTGGATATCATTCTTGAACTTCCAACGACAATGACCTGAGTCTTGTTTGGGTTAACTTCAGACCGTGGGAAATGCTCCACTTACAGATTTTTTCCAAGTCGCTATTTGTAGTCTTAACTGCAGCAGCCAGATAAGCCGGTGGTGCCGTGGTATAGATCTGGAGATCATCCGCGTAAAGGTGGTAGGACGAAGTTAAATTCTTAGTGATGGTGTTGATAAAAACGGAGAAAAGTAATGGAGATAGCACGCCGCCCTGAGGTACGCCAGTGTAAGTGCTACACCAAGAAGAGACAGTGTTGTCAATGCTAATGCGCTGCCGGCGACCAAACAGTTAGAAACCAGTCAATCGCAGTTGGAGATATGTTAAGAGAGCGTAAAATACATAGCAGTATGTCAAAGTCGACGGTGTTAAAGGCATTACTGAAGTCTAGAAGTGTAAGGACTGTGAGTTCACCGTTTTCCATAGCGGATCTGATGTTGTCCGTAATGTGAACTAGAGTAGTGGTGGTGCTATGGCCGGGTCGAAAACCGGACTGGAGAGGATTTAAAGCAGGTTTGTGGAAAGGAAATTCGAAAATTGAGTGTGAATTAAGCGCTCGAGGACCTTGGAGAGGAAGGTGAGGATAGAAATGGGGCGGTAATCGGCAAAGGATCCGGGGTTCTTTTTTAAGGGATGGGAATAAAATTTTAATCCTTCCAGACCTTTGGGAAAACGTTAAAGGAGATTGAAAAAATTAATATGTGACAGATGGCAGGAAGAATTTCATCCAGGATTGGGAGGATCATGTTACGACTTAAACAATCAGAGCCCACTGCATTCGAAGTAATAGAAATTATGCTCTTCTTAACATCACAACCAGTAAATTGACTAAAGAAAAAGGGAGAACAGTCAGGAGATGGGGCGGAAGTTAGATGTTTCAGAGTAGCATCTTTTGTTATTTTACTAACGTTTGTTGAAGCAGAGAAGTGTTGATTAAGTAAACTTAAGTCTATAATTTTAGGAGAAGAGTCATAAACAGATTTGCCTACTCCCAGTGACTTTTAAAATTTCCAGACTTGAGCTGGATCTCCATTTTCAACAGAGTTGTGAATTTATCGGCGTTGTGCATTCCTACACACCTTGCTGCATTGATTCCTAATAGACACATATTTTTCCCGGTTAGTTTTGCTTGGGTTCTTTTTAAATCTAGATTTAGCGAGTGCTTTCTTATGGATTAGCGTTTTGATGTCTGCAGTTAACCATGGTGATGGGACACGTTTGACTTTCATTTCTTGAATTGGCGCGTGTTTGTCATAAAGAGACAGTATTTCGGCGTTGAAAAAATTTACTTTCTCGTCGATGCTATCTGCACTGTAGAGAGATGTCCAGTCAGTGTTATTGGCATCACTTTTTAAGGTATCAATGTTCATAGCCTTGAAGTTCCGCTGCAGAATAGACTTGGATTTAGGTTTAAGAGGACGGATACGGTAGGATAGGTATAGTAAATCATGGTAGGAGAACTCGTTAGCTGAGCACTGTCCATGCTTAACTGCGAGATTAGAGGAGGAAACAAGGATAAGGTCCAGAAGAGAAGGAGCAGAGTGTGGGAAAAAGTGTGTTGCGTTGGAAGGAAGAATAGATAAATTGCAGGATTGGGCGATGGATCGGAGAGTAGTAGAACGAGTGTCATTTTTAAGGAGGCAGGTATTGAAATCACCCATGATTATGGTATGACCGTACGAGGGAGTGAATTGTTCTAAGAGAAGTTCAAATGATGAGAAGAAGCCAATGCGTAAGGAGGGGCAGTAGAAGATACCGAGAAGAATTTTAAAATGAAGCAGTTCAACTTCCAGGAAAAGGTGTTCACCCGCATTAGGTGGGGGGGGGGGGGGGGGCTGCGGCGAAAAACTAATAACAGTGTAAGGAATCTGAGAACGTATATAGATTGCAACACCACCGCCACCGCCCACAGCGCGATCATTCCTGATGAGGTTGAATCCAGGAAGTGAATATGCAGAAGATGGTAAGCAGGGCTTAAGCCACGATTCAGAAACAAGGATAGCGTGTAGGTTCGTACAGTCAAAAGAAGGCAGCATTTCGGGAAAGTGAGCCGGAATACTTTGTGCATTAATGTGCACAAGATTGAGATTTCTGGGGACGTCAGAGAACTGAGAAGAGAGAGTCTCAGGGATAGTTGGGTCCCCCTGGGAGCTGAAAGTACTGTACGCCGACAAAAAGTCGTCGCTATCGTCACTGTTGAACATGACGACATACTTTCGGTACAGGTCGAAGGTTTGACAAGTAATAATAATGATACCTATTGCAAAAAATAAAAAATAAAATAAGTAAAGTAATAATAACGGTAGTAAATAAAATAGTGTAAAATATTAATAAGGTAGAATAATTTGTAGCAGGTAAATAAAAACAAAAATATATATCAGTTGGCATTAGCTCCATCTGCCGGTTGCTAGTTACAAAATAACCAGTAATTTAACCTAGCAGTTTAAATAAAAAAACACAAAAAGAAAATTAACAATTAAAGAATAAAATAAAATCGAACAACAACAAGAGAGAAAAAAAACGTAAATTGAAAAGGCTCACTTTAGTCAAGGCACTAAGTTTAAAAGCCTTGGATCCAGACATTTAGAGTACCGTCGAACGAAACGCATGTGTTTGTGTTGTGTCACATTTTGTTTATTATGAATAATTTGATGACAGCTGTATGTTTGTGAGAAAAAGTGGGATTATTAATTAACTTTATGAAGGTATAGTATCAAATGTAAATGTAAACAAAATGCCCACGAATGCCGCGAATTGCAATGTGGAGCGGTACCTTCACTAAGAACTGCATGTGAGTTAAGTAGGTAGGTGTATTACCTACTTTTTGCGGCAGTTGTACGCTTTGGCTTCGTCCCTGTGGCTTTAGGGACTGCGATGGATGGTTTCGGTGGTGATCTCCGTTCACCAGTGATCGGTCTTTGATTGTCTAGCCTATACCTCAAGGACCCGCGTAGACTAGTAACAAGGTTTCCTTACATATTGACGAATTACTACTTGAAAACTAGAGGGGCTGCAGAGTATACCAAAGTGACGCAATACCTATATACAACCGCTTTATTAAAACCACAGATATATTTTTACATATACATATATATATAATATACATAACATTTTCATGTTTTAAAAAAAAGAAAATGTTTCATCACATCACATCAACAGCCTTTCCTAGTCCACTGCACGACTTCGGCCTTTCTTCAGAAAGAAGGTTTCGAACTACACTGATCAGACAGTGCGCAAGCACAGGTGCACTCTCTGTTCTCTCACTCTTGTAATTCAGTGGGATGGTTATCCGACACGACCAGGGAGAGATCATCCGCAGGACCGACAGTTTTACGTGCTCTCCGAGGCATGGGAGTTCAGGCCCTAACTTCCAATCTCCAAGCTAACAACTCGGAGTTTCTTTAATCAGAAAAAGTCAATAACACTTTTAGCCTGATCCTGGATTCGAACGCGAGACCTCTTGATCGGCAGTTTGTATATTTCAACCGCTAGACCAACATGATCTAGTCTAGTGGTTGACATCTTCTACGGACAAATAGTTTGGTATAGGGTTTGTTTCAAGTTTTTTTTTCATATTGAATGAGAGTCATCATATTGAATAGGGTATCACTGCATAATAATAATTTAATCTGTCATCACATCACATTCTGTGGGAGAGCCACGCTTCGGCTCGACTGGAGTGATACCACGGCCTCACAGAAAAACAGTGTGAAATAATGCTTGCGCTGTGTTTCACCGAGTGAGTGAGGATACCGGAGGCCCATATCCAAACCGCTTCCCCCATCCCCCGCCTCCATACGCCCCCCATCCCCCAAAGCCCGGCAACGCACTTGTGACGCCTCTGTTGTTGCAGGTGTCCATGGGCGGCGTTAATCACTTACCATCAGATGATACGCCTGCTCGTTTGTTTAAAAAAATTGAGTCAAGGCGGGCATACAAGTTCAAGTATACTTGCGCAAGTCTGTCTGTCTCTGTCACGCACGCTGTGTGTGACAGAGACAGACAGACAAAACAGTCGGGGAACACGTTTTTTTATAAATTTTCCTGTTCTACTTCTGTCATCAGGTCATTGTACATGTCAGAATGGGGAAAAAAGTATTTAGTTGTTTCTATCGTTATAGGTTTCTTTAAATTGTAAAATCTAAAATTGTCAATGAGTGAAGCCGGACTCCTTTTTGGAAGTTGGTTAACAAATGTTGGGACTTATTTTTTTCCAGATCAAAAGTCACAAGAAACATCTTTCAAGATTTCATGGCAATATGTAGTACAGTTGTGTTCTCGTACTAACTTAATTCAATTTTTAGACAGATTATTCAATGTTCAAATAAATTTTTTTGGAAGTAATTGATATTATTCTTAATTAACTTGTTTTACGAGGTATTGTATTTTTGTAAATTTAATAAGAAACATTTATAAATGCAGAGTATTAACATTATTTTTAAATAGGTATTCTATCATTTATGTACCTGTATTTAAAACCCCCAATGCAAAAAGAGGGGTGTTATAAGTTTGACGATGTCTGTCTGAGTGTGTGTGTGTCTGTGGTATTGTATCTCTCAAACGAATGGACCCATTTTGATGCGGTTTTTTTCATTTGAAAGCCAGTTTCCTTGCGTTGGTTCTTAGCTATGTTTGGTTAATATCGGTAAGGGATTTTTTTGCATATGATTACTCCATTAAGTACTTGTGTAAGGGGTTTTTTATTTTTTTTTATTTTAGCTTGTATTATTATTACTTACTCAGTTACAGACTATAGTATTGGTCACCATAGAGTCAATTACAATACAATTTTTCTCCTTTAGGCACTCTGTTCACAGACGTTTCGAAACCTAGAGCACTTGTCATAGTGTTTAAAATAAAATATAATAATATATATTGTGTTTGCTTAATAATACCTACTTGGTCAATTATGAGTCACAAGAAAGACCAACGGCTTTGAACTTATTTATACATTGTGTAAGTATAAAGTAATATAAATAAAATAATATTATTACCTTCATCCAATCAGTATTTCTTATTTCACACACAAAACTTAAATTCAATCAGAATACTAATAAAAATACTCAAGCTTTATTAAAAGTAGGGCCAATCCAACGTTGATTTTACAATTATAATCCCCATACGCTTGTGGTCCTGGACGAGCCTATAACTAATTAAATTCCATGACTGAAATTGGAACTTGTATGCTTACGCTTAGTCACAACATGATATCAGTCAAACATAACAAAACAAAAGGGTGACCAGCATTTGATTTTGTTTACCAACGGGATTACTTTTATGACAGAATGGAAATGCAAAATTGTTATAGGTGGGTACTTAGGTCTTTTAGAGACTTTATTAAAAGTTTGATATTTATATCAAACGTAGTTTATATTTACAAGAGATGTTCTTGTTCTTAGTCAGGCACACCATTTTCCTAATTTTCTGTTACATACTTTTCTCGTTATTTCTATTTACGAAATTATTCCTACAGACTGGGAAATAACGAAACGATAGTTGTTTTTCACTAACAATGATATTATTAACGATTTACCTTAAAGTTGCATAGTAGATGGTGGAATGGCATGCTGTCATAAAATAAAGGGAATTATCAAATATGAATCCGCATGCACATACAATCAAAAATAAGGAAACTATATCCGGAAATGTTCACTTTGTATAACTCATTTTCAACTCTGCATAACTCAAAATCACTTACCTATCTATTGCTTTACAGGTTCTAGAATTTTTACCATGTTTTCCTAAAACTTTGGCGCGTTTTATTTTACCCAGAAATACTAGGTACCGCTCTTATGTTGACAACACTGACGAATGGCACGCAAACAGTCCGGTAAAATGTAACCAAGTACGTAAGTACGTATTCTTTGGAATGTAACGAACGAAGTTTTGACATCATTTAATTTGACTTATCTCAGTTGTCAATATTATCCTTTCGCCTGTGAACGAAACGTATTTTGGGGATTCCCACAAATTCCCACGTTTGTTGAACCGAGTAGGGGAATTACTGCGCGCTATTCACTTGTCAAATTTTTTTCCGTCAATCTATTAGCTATAGCTAGCCATACACGCACAGATCTGCCCCACAGGCAGATCCGTTATAGGCGGTACACACTACAACGATGTATCGTAGCGATTTAACTGTGCATTTCGTTTGTGCAGTTTTATCGCTAGTTTTATCGCTAAAAAAACCGACTTCCAAAAAACATCCAACGAAAACTCCCTGCCAAAAAACACTAAAAAGCGTAAAATAAATTGGCTCTTCATAAATTGCTATGTGCCACTTCTTGTCTACACCTAATTCTTTGTTCATTTAAATAGTAGTATTATTTTATTATGTGTGCTGGGTACCTAAAATCTGTTTGAAGTCGGCGCCAAGCCAAAATGTAATAGGAGGTACCGCACTCGCCGCTAACGGATAGCTGCTCCTCGTGTAGCACAAAACAACCCAAGTGGGCGGACACGCACGGGCTGACTTCGTTGATGGTCGTCTGGAAATATAGCGAGTGTGGTACCTACTATTACATTTGATAATTATATGTCTGTAAAAATGTCTATTTCAAAGCCTAAATTACTATGTATCTGCAGCGGCATTGATTTTGTTGCATTTCGACCAACTTTTTGTATGCTTGTGCCTTTAATTCTATAATAAGGTACAATTGCTCATCTTTGACTCTTCGAAAACAAGGCAAAGACTTAAAGGCGTTATAAAACTTGTCCAAAATGCTATAATTTCGCTTAACACCATTTCTGTGATCAAACGCATTTAAACTAATTAGAGTGTTAGTGCGCGACTGACGTCAAATCTGGCGGGCACAACCGTCGCTACGCACACACGTACAGTTGGGAGCTCGGATCTGCCCGCCCCGTGCCCGATACGCTCAATTTTACCACGGGCAGCGCGCAGGCCGTTCGTTCCATCCGTTCTCACCATACACGCACGGATCCACACACGGATCTGTCCGCCAGGCAGATCCGACGGGCAGATCTGTGCGTGTATGGCTAGCTATTGATTCGTTTCGGTCATCGGTTTCGGTACGACTGACGTCTTCGCCAAAGTTGAATTGTTTCATATATAGATGTCGTTTCAAATGGACAGTACATGGACTAGGCATACCTACAAAATTATCATGCCTACCTTCACAAGAAGTTGGTACATAAAATGGCTGCCTTTAGAGTTGTACCTATGCAGCTATGTAGATCGATTCGAAATGTCACTAATATATTTAAATGCAATATTTAATAAATTGAAAAAATATCTATATCATTTAATAATTTTAGTTTTTTGCGATTAGTTAAGTATTTATGGTAGGAATTTTAAAATGTTAATCCGGCAGGATGGATTAAATTTTGAATGATGGACTTATGAATAAAATCCAAAAAAAGTGAGCCGTCATGGTACGCCTGGCAGATGTGAAACATCGAAATTGTTTTGTATAAAATAAAATGACTGCTTACTACATTCATATTCATTTTTATTAAATACAAAATTCAAATACAAATAAAAATACAATTAACAAAACAAATACAAATTAAAACAAAAAATTGAAATCGCGGCGCTCCGCCGCTTCGCTAACTATCAGTGAAAATCCCGTCAAAATCGGTCCAGCCGTTCCAGAGATTAGCAGGAACAAACCGACAGACAGCCAAAATTATAAAAAGTACATTTCTGTACCGACACCGTGTATACATACATATTATTATGCATTTAGTAAAAGTCGGTTATTTTAATATTAGAAACAAACACTCCAATTTTATTTATCTGTATAGATGTAAATGGTAATAAAAACGTCGTTCATAAACATCGATATATCATTCATAAACATCGATGTTTCACTTTTCACACCAAGGTAAACATAAGTTAAAAAGAGATAAAATGTTTTTTTTTTGTATAAATGTGTTGATTATATATATTTGTATAATGTATAGTAGAATAGGGCCTCTCCTTATAATATTTTCTCATTGAAAAAATCGCATACAAATACGAATGTACATAAAAAAAACTTCGTTTAAAAAACCGACTTCAAAAACTAAAAAGTGTAAAATAACTTAATAAAGATTTAATTAAATACACCTTACCCACATGCAAACTTTTAATATTGATGAAACACTATTATTTGTATGTGCTACTTATGGATCGTTCAAACCTAAGCGACCAAAGCGACTGCGACGCGGGAGCGTCCGCCGCGCGGCGAACGCTGCCCATGCTTTCTTAAAAGCGCTCCACACGATCGGAACCGACCGACCGACCAAGGTGACCTTGGTCGGATTGGAACGCCTTCTACACGGTAGGAACCAACAGCCAACCGTCGTGTCCAACCAATTTCTATTCAATCAATTCAAAATACCTAAAATCTGTTTGAAGTCGGTGCCAAGTGACTATCGCTTAGACTTTTGTAATTGTTCGTTTGTATTCTTTTTGGCTTAGCACCAAATTCAAACAGATTTTAGGTACCTAGCACCCATTATAATACTACTATTTAAATGAATAAAGAATAAGGTATAGGCAATTTATGAAGAACCAGTTTATTTTACGCTTTTAAGTGTTTTTTGACAGAGAGTTTTATAAAAAGATTTTATTTTACAGTTTTTAGTGCAAACAATCGTAGGTAAGTAGTAAGTTGAATTATTTCATCAAATTTCATCATCAAGAATACAAATTAAGGTACGTGTAATATTAAAATCATCCTCTAATCCCTAACTGTTGAAGAGTTTAATCTTCTATCATCAGCTCACCTAAATAGCTTGAAAGTATACGACTAAAGGTCTTTAGATACGTATGAAATTGAAAGAATTATTCTCCAACTCCTAACCGTTGAGGAGTTGTACCTTCCACCTTCCATCATCAGCTTACCTAAATAATTTGTAAGAATACGACTAAAGGTAACTTATATACATATGATATTTAAAGATTTATCCTCCAACTCCTAACCGTTAAGGAGTGGTACCTTCCATCATCAGCTCATCATCATAAAATGATGACTACCAGACGCAAATACTGGTGTAACTTCAGAAAATATACGAAAAACATAGTATGTGCCTATAAAAAATGAGGGTTTCCCTCGATTTCCCTGGGATCCCATCATCAGATCCTGATATGCTGGCAATGGGACCACCACGGAAGCATACCCTGTCGAATACAAAAAAAAATTTCAAAATCGGTCCACAACTGACGGAGTAATCAGGTAACATACATAAAAAAAAAAAAAAAAAAAAATACATACAGTGGAACATAGAACCTCCTCCTTTTTGGAAGTCGGTTAAAAAGCGGTTATTTTTATATTACAAACAGACACTCCAATTTCATTTATTGGTATGGTATATGTACCGTGTATACATACATATGCATTTATTTGTATGGATAATATTTTTAGAATTTTAGTCTGTCTGTCCGTTTGTTCCGGCTGGACCAATTTTAACGGGACTTTCACTGATAGGTAGCTGATAATATAAGGAGTAACTTAGGCTACTTTTTTTAAACTAGCTTTGCCCCGTGGCGTTACCCGCGGTACGACAACAACCGCGGGACCCAGCTAGTACCAGATAAAGACGCGCAGCTTTAGTGACTGTTCACTAGCAAATGAAGTTAGCGGTTCGCGTCGCAGTCGCGCAGGTGTGCACGATAAGTTTCGCGTCGTGGACGTCCCGCGTCCCGCGTCGCTGACGCTTAGGTTTGAACGGGCCGTTATTCACAGGTTTGAAGTCGGTGCCAATCTAAATGTAAAAGTAGCTACCACACTCTCTATATTTAATATATTTTGAGACTTTCGAGACGACCGTCAACGACGTCAGCCCGCGCGTGTCTGCCCCACAGAGTAGGTACAATGTATGTCTGCCCGCCTGGGTTGTTTTGTTCTACATGAAGAGCAGCTATCCCCCTTAAGGTCACGCGCGGCGAGTGGGTACGTATCTACTATTACATTTTGGCTTGGCACCGACTTCAAACATATGAATAGGTAGCACATACAAATAATAGTGTTTTATCAATATTAAAGGTTTGCATATACCGAAGGTGTATTTAATTAAATCTTTATTAAGTTATTTTACACTTTTTAGTTTTTGAAGTCGTGTCACGTAGCGGCTTTAGGAGCCTAGAAGGTTGTGGTGAAGCCACGAGGTTCTGATGATGATGAAATTAGACGCTTCAATACAACAATTTAAAGAATTTATTTACTGAAGTATAACACAAACAGATAGATGTACAGTCAGGGTGTGGGTTTGAGAGATTCGATCAAGCGGTCGTCCTCCAAGTTAAAGGCACTTAACTTGGTTTGCTGCGATGAGAAAAGGAAGAGGTGTAGTCCTGGGTCGGCTTTAGAGGCCGACCGCCGTAGAGGCGTCGCAGGCGACTGGCGTGGTAGACGCCGGCCGAGAGAGGTGCAGTGCTGGGGCTCCGGCGTAGGCCGGGCGGCCCAGCCACCAGGCGTGGTAGACGCCGGGCGAAAGAGTGCAGTGCTGGGGGCGGCTTTAGAGGCCGACCCCCGTAGAGGGCAGCGCAGCCGTCCGGCGTGGTAGACGCCGGGCGAAAGAGGTCGAGCTGTAGTGTGCTCGTCCTTTTATGTGTCCCTGCGGTGGTAGGGACAGCGGCTCAGCGGTGGGAGGCGAGCGCCGATGACGCGTGACACCCCCCTCATTAGGCGAGAATTTTTCCTAGGGGAAATTCGCTGACCTCGGGGTCGCCACTGTCGGCAGCTCCTCGCTGGTACCCTGGGAACAAGATTAAAGCAGGATCAGAATTTTTTTAGAGACAAAAAAAAGTTTAAAGAGATAAGAGGGAAAAGACAAACTAACAGGCTAAGGTCATATCAGCTTAGTTCAATAGCAAAAATATAGTGAAGTTAAAAGTTTAAAGGTTTGAAATAAAATTTCAAATAAAAAGTTCAAGCGAGAACGTAAATAAAGTGAGTCATACATTCTGATGCTCCGTTATAAATGTTTAAAGAATTTAGTATAATAGTTGCAAACTTGTTTAACTGTTTAGGTAGATGCAGTAGTAGAAAATTGTAGTTATAAGTAGGTATGCTAGCTAAGACATATGTGCGAAAGAGAAAAATAAACAACCAGATCGACAACAACAACCGAGAATCGAACCTGTAAGTCGGGTTTGACTCGACTTTTTAACTACTGAGCCAAAGGTTAAAAGTTTTTGTAGATTATGATTTTATAGTGCGATATTTATTTTGTTTTTATTTTTTTGTAGTAAGCAAGAATGAATTATTATTTAAGAACAAAAAGATAAAGTTGATTCACGACGCAGGAAGTAAATATTACAGATAAATAAAACAGAAACACATCTGTAAAAAATGTTAGTTATGGAATGAGCGAAACAAAATTTACTGTTTATTAATTTGGTTAACTAACTTTGGCTAATTTGCCGATCAACGAGACGCAAAAAATATTTGTTTTTGTCGCTAAGATAGAAAAAAAAAATATTTTTTTTTAAACGAAGTTTTTTTTTATTTTTTGCTTTTTAGTCTTTCTAGTAGGAGTTTCGCTTACTTTTGCTGACGGGGGGATGGGGGGTAAATAATTGTAATAAAACTGTTTACGTAATACTTGAACGGCCCCAAATCCAAGGTCATGGTCATAAATTGTTGTTCTGAATGTGGGTGTTATTTGAGGAAGTCTGTGAAGTCCGGGAGATACAGGATAGACATATTCCTAGTGAGAAGGCTGTCTTTTAAACAAAACTTAAACTCTGCAAACCTGTAAAATAAGAACGAAACTTTCTGATAAGGTACCATTTGTGTTTGATGCTGATTGACAGAATCCGTAAACATTTTAAATTTAGCAGTCACTGCAGCTTACTAGTCTATTATTAAGTGTTACACATATACCTAAGATACGATATTATAGTCGTAACACATAGGTTCCCGTTTGTTATCATGATCATGTAAGCAGACAGATGTCAACTGCTGGACATGGGCATCCCCTAAGGCTCTCCCCAACAATCGATCTCGTGGTGACCTCATCCAACGGCTTCCCGTGACCTTCTTCATTATTCAGTATTCTCTATTTATAGGAACCTTTTCCTACATCAATTAAATTATTTACAAGATATGCGACACACTTATATGTACGTATTTACGTACATATAAGTGTAAATATATGGCAACTCTTCATGGTCTTGTGTTTTGTTAGGTACCTAATTATTCCGACTTACGTAAATGAATATTTAGTTCTGATATTAAAATACACATAGTATTAATGTAAATATACAAAGAAATAGGTATGTTTATGATACAATTGTTAGTCTGTGCCGTTTATAACTAAATTACGTTTACTAGGAATTTATTATTATATTATAATATTATATTTTGAACAACACGTTTGGATTTTAGATATTTAAGCATGTACATATTACACACATTTTTATTGTAGGTACCTCTTTATGGGTTGGTAAAAGTGTATTATATTATACTAGCGACCCGTCCCGGCTTCGCACGGGTGCATTTCACATGCACCCACCGACGACACGATTCGTGCTTTTTAAATCTGTAATATCTTCGAATGTATTTTTTTTCATTTAAATACATATTTTAAAGAGTCATATTGATCTGCATTAAATGCACAATGTATTTAAGGCACTTAATTGAATAAGAGTTAAAGCTGTATTGCTTAAAATGATAAAAAATGTATCGCTCCGTAAACAAGCCATTGTTTCTCGTAAAAAGAAAGGAATAAAAATGGTTATTGTGCGTTATCCCTAATGCTTTGATCACACGCACCGAGCAAACCGGCGAGGCAGTCCTCTCGGCCGAGTACTCGGTACGTATATACTTGCGGCCGAGTGCACGACCGAGCACTCGGCCGAAAGAAGCGGCGAGACAATAGCTCGGCTGCCGTTCTAGTTACTAGACCGAGTTACCACCCTCCCGCTTCCCCGCACGGTTTCGTTTATTCACTCAGCAGGTTTGAACGTGCACCGTCTCACCGCTAGCCACTCGGCCACGGATCGCAGCATAAGCTTTTTTTTGAATGCAGATGTTTAAAACAAATTAAAATATCTGATAATGTGAAATGGGCCGTCTACGTCTATCTTCTACCTTTAATTCATTAAAAACAGTGTTTGTAGCGCCAAAACTAGATCTTCTCAATTTCTCATCTCTCAATCATTTAACTCTTCTACTAATAGTGAAATGAATAACTTTGTTTATTTTGTAATTTTTTTTTACGATCCATCGTGTCCCAATTGTAGTATCAATAGGACTGAACTGACTGTGCTTATTTCAAAACGTGTGTGAACAGCTACTCGCATATTACACTGTCTCGGCTGAGAAATATTTTACTGTCTCGCCCATTTATTCGGTACGTGTGACGGTGTGATCAAGGCATAAGAGATAGACAATACCATCGCGGACTTTTTTGTAGACTATTTTAAGGTGTACAACACTGTAGTACATTATTTTCCTCTATCTCGTAGGTTTCAGCCAGCGTTTTCAATGTAAGTGCAATATTGCAATAAAATGTGTTTATTTACGACATCACACTGGAAACCACTAAACTTATCAGTGTTTCTCTACTATATTATACATGTATCTATTAAATCTATCTATTAAAGAAAACCACATCAAAATCCGTTGCGTAATTTTTAAGATCTAAGTATTTATAGGGACAGGCAGACAGCGGAAGCGACTTTGTTTTTAACCGACTTCAAAAAAAGGAGGAGGACTTCAATTCGACTGTATGTTTTTTTTATGTTTGTTACCTCATAACTTTCGACTGGGTGAACCGATTTTGATGATTCTTTTTTTATTTGAAAGCTGGCGCTTCCCGTGTGGTCTCATTTAAATTTGGTCCAGATTGCAGTCGGTTTTTTTTTGTTAAAATTTGTGATTATATACATATAATCACAAATTTTAACAAAACCATTTTTTGAACCAAGAACCTCCTCCTTTTTTGAAGTCGGTTAAAAAATATAGGAAGCAAAGTAGACGTTCCATGTCAACAGTAACATAATTTTGACTAATCCCGCCCACACGCCCACCACTGTAACTCCTGTACACCAGGATCAACAGCGGTGACCCACGAAAACACCGAGTTATGACACTCGGGAAGTCCCAGGAAAAATTTAACTGTCTTGGAACCCGCAACGAAATTAATCAGAAGAAAACTGGAGGAGTTGGAAATATAATAAGTCCACTTCCCTCCTTAGCAAAGCGGGAGACAAAATGGAGTCAAAATAGGCAGACGCCTTTTTCAAACCGGGAAGCACCACGGATAAAAATATTATGGGTCCTAAGTGAGCTATATTTGATTTCTATAGTATGTATGGCAGAATCGCTTAAACGCACGGAAATGGTATGGTAAATTCTAAAATGTATCAGTGAAACTTCAGATTTACCATTTACCAACTCTTAATGGTAAAAGTCAGAGTAGAAGTCGAATCGTCGTTTATTTTGAGGTTTTACCAGCCTAGTCACTTTGTAAATATCAGGTTTTTCCTCGAAAACACCCTAAATGTTGAAATAAACATGACATGGAACGTCTACTTTGCTTCCTATATTTTTAACCGACTTTAAAAAAGGAGGAGGTTCTCAATTCGACCGTATATATGTTTTTTTTTTAATGTGTGTTCGCGGATAACTTCCTCGTTTATGAACCGATTTTGATGATTCTTTTTTTAATAGAAAGGAGATGTCATAACGGTGGTACCATGATAAGGATATTAAGATCTGATGATAGCATCCAAGAGAAATCGAGTCGAATATAAAACAGCACATGTACTAAATTAGTAGCATCCAATAATTGGATTTTTATAGGCACCGTGCACATCACAGCCCAATCGGACTTTCGTAATATCGATAAATATTTGGTCATTATCCGTTCTTACATCATTTAACGTCGACGCTAACATCTAAGGTGCTTGTCTAAGTTTACCTAATTTTGTATAGTGAGGTTTTTGGTGTAGTGTCCAAGATGGCTATGGATGTGTACACCTTTTCAAAGCATAAGAAACCTTTCTTGTGGATTATAAGTAGGTATGTAATACCGTGTCCATATACGTGTGTTTTTGTGAATAGAGTAATTAAAGTAAATAAGTGTAATTTATACATATTTTCAAAATTAAACACTGAAGAAATATGTTATGTCTTTATTCGTTTAAATTACAAATTAAGTATTAGTCTGTAATATAATATTTCGTGTAGAAAATTCGTATCTCAAGTAGAATGTTATGTTTGATCGTTTTGTAAGGCTTCTGATGGAGATATGGGCCTAGACCCGAAAGGATATAAATCGATACTTTGAACATGTGCTCTTACGGATACCCCAGGTGGTACACCGAAGAAGTCTTCTCCTATATTTCTGATGATAGTAACACCAGGCCTATTTCGGTTTATGTTAAAGCCTACAGCATATTGTGGAGTATTACTGTTAGGGCCTTCGTCATCACTACTGTGACTGTCGTGATTTTCGTGATTGTCGTGACTGTGTTGATTGCTAATGTCATGCGGTGTCTGGAAAGGTTTTAGCGGCACATACGGTTTCTTCGCCGGCCTATTAGGCGTGCTGGGTGGACGGCTGGGTATGCCTGCAATTGTTGAATCATTTCAAATTTCCTTTATATTAATACTTTGGTCAGTGCGTATGTGCTGCGTGCCGCAAGGTGTTGGTGTAATAAAAACCAAATTGGTTACGTATAATATTTATTGCGTTCAAGCAAATATAATAAATTATATTCGAGTGCATCTCCAGCCTTCGCAAGCGGATTGAATCGTGATCTTGTATCACCTAACATTGACTTTTTGACTTTGGTTAGTAGAGTTATCATAACTATTTATTTCTTAATAGTAAGTAACTTATTTAATAACCAAGTATTACACTCTTTACTAGAGTTGTGAGATCAAAACTCTCAGAAAATTATGAAAAGGTTGGTATCACTCAAATGGGCTTCTTGAAGACACTATGTATTCAGACCACATACTGACTACGCTTTTTCTCATTGGTCTTGCAAGAAATGGGATTCAAGACATAAGTCTTAATACAACTAAAAACAAGATCACTAACATCAATCATTGCCGGTGTTATTCATCACCTGGTCCTTTTGTCGGTTGTGGGGGTCCAAACGATCCCGGAGGTCCAGAATCTTCGTCAACGTAGCCTACGTCTTCAACAGGAGGGCTTTGCTCGAAGCTTGGGGGTGGATTGAAGGGGGTATCGCTTGCATCCTCATTGCTAGCCGCGGGAGGGACTTGAACTGGTGAAGGAACATTGCTGCTTGGTCTTTCTGGCTCGCTTGTGGGGAATGGAGGAGGTTTTACGTGGCCAGACGCGGCTGTACCATCGGGACCTAGAAGATAAATAATGATTGTATTCAGGATACAAGCACGTAGTTTACTGTTATGACTTAGGAACAAGAAGGTACCTATTTATGTGAAAGTATTACAAATAAAATCTAGAGTTAAATTTTTGGACAAAAAAATAAATAATAAAGAAATACAAGAACATTTAATAAAGTGTAGACGTCTAGAGATTTTAAGATGATTTATTGTACAAAAAAAAACTAAATACCTTTTCTAGTTGGATACATCAAGTTATCTATTATGTTAAAACCAAAGGTTTGGTTAATAAGTTCTAGAAAATAGGAAGATGTTTTGCTTCGTGAATTCCCGTAAAAAGTGTAACGCAAATAAATATTTATTTTGTTTGTGGGACGTTGGTATAACTCCGGTCCAAAAATAGCCAAGGCTTTCATGGCTACTTGTGGACTGGAATTATTCTATGCACGTTAATATCTTATACATTTAGTATTTTACCTTTAAATACATCCTCTGCTGAAGGAGGTGGTGGTTTTCCTGCGCCGTATTTGGTACCAGCGTTGACAAACTCAGGATCGTAAGGACTTGGTAGAGTCGGGAAGTACGGTGGGATGTAAGGATCGTTGTTGTTCTTGATGATACGGTATCCAATACCAGGTCCGGCTATATAGTTAACAGTCCTGTTGGATACAGTTCATAACTTAAGGCATTTTTATATGTAAGGCCCTGCCTAAATGACTTTACTCTGCCTGATGAAAAGCATTAGCAGAATCCAATAGTGATGGTCACCATACTCATTGCGATTGCAGACAATGCAAAAATGCACCATGGCCGCCTAGTGATGCTTCTGCATCATTGGGCCTCCCAAAAAGTAATTAAATTTTTTTACGTAACCAAAAATGCAAGTTTTTAAGAGTTTATAAATATTATCTAATGTCAGATGTTTAATTTAATTTGATAAGTTAACTTGTATTTTTAACGCAAGAAATTTTGAATCATTTCGGCCATAGAAAACGATGCAAGGTCATCCAGAAAAAAAGATTTTCGTACCTTCTCTTGTTACGGTACCCTTCACGGTACGGTGCAAAGAATGCAGTAATTAAATGAGAAAAAGATTCAGAAAAACACAGAGTACCCTGAACAGAAGATAAGCGTACTGGAACTGATAAATTTAAACGAACCCTTAACGTGAGAAATTTAGAGATAGCTTATAAGACTAACCTTTGAACACCTTTGTCATCGAGGAAAGTGTATGATCCTCTAACGTTGCCAGCGGAGTCACTACTTTCTGTCCTCCTCTGGTCGGGACCAGCTGATATAAACCTGTTTAAGACAAATATGGACAATTAATTCTTTGGACCCTCGTTGCCAGTATAAATTATACTAAATCCGGGGCTAATCTTAATCACTTTTAAGGTGAATATTTGAGAATCCTAGTAACTTTACACTGGAACTAAAAACAATGTTATCGACTGCTAATTAAACTTAAAGGTTTCACAAAAAACATGGACTATCTTTCTTACATGTGATATCTATTATTGTTTTTAACCAAATTCAAAAAGGAGGAGGTTATCAATTCGACTGTATCTATATATATTTAAAAATGAATCGCCGAAATGTGTATACGCGCATAACTTTCGATCGGCTGCACCAAATTAAATAATTCTTTTTTTAATGTGTTCCTTTTTGGTAGGACAAGATTTGTGTACAAGAAAAATATTTTTTTTTTGTCTGCGACTGTACACTGCCTGTGGGAAGCTGAGACAGATATATGTAAATATGGCGGTACCAAGTGCGCCGGGCAACTAGTTTTTTATGTTTGTTACCTCTTAACTTTCTACTGGGTGAAACGATTTTGATGATTCTTTTTCCATTTCAAAGCTAGTGCTTCCCGGGTGGTCCCATTTCAATTTGGTCCAGTTCTTAAAACCAGTTTTTTGTGATTATCTTCAATAAATTCCAAACGATTGATGACGAACAAAACTATTTATAAAGCCTGTATTACTATATCGATCGTAATGATAAGAGATATTTTTACGATTTTGAATCATAACGGGTATTCACTTAGTTTTATAAGTTTATAGCCCTTGTAATATGAATAATTTGCCGTGATTAGTCCCAACACTGACTAAAAGACATACGTAATCAATTTATTAAGATTAGATTTATTCTGTTAATTAATAAAATTGAAATTTAACTGCACGGTTGGCCTAGTGGTTTAAGCGGTCGCCACGCCACTTCCTACTTAGCCAAGTGTTGTGTGTTCAAATCCTACACGGGACAACACTTTGTGTTAACCGCAAATTGTTGTTCTGAGTCTAGGTTTTTTTTAATGTCCGTTTCATGTATGTTTGTAAAGTCCCCCGCGACCCAGGATGTATATTCTTAATGCGGGAGTTGTTTTGTTTTCCAAAAACGAAAAAAAAATCTATAAAATGACTTCAACTTTTGTCGACAGTTGCAGTTATTGTGCAATTACTCTAATTTACAGAATTAAACGTATCATATGCCCATTTTCATAAAATTAACATAATTCATAAGATTAGCTAGAAATAAAAACTTTACCGATACGATCCATCTCTTCCTCTTTGAACTGCAGTCCTTCCCCTAGCTTTTTTCTCTCCCCTTACCAATGGAACTCGATGGAATGGGGACCCAATAATACCAGGGTTGTCCGGATGTGCTGATGACACATGAAACCCTGTGTCGCGTCCCGCAATATATGACACCTCGTGCCGTTCACCGACATCGTCGACGAATGAATAGTGACCTGAACATGGAAAACAATGTAACAGTATCTATATTCTTAATAAATTGCGACCATATTGGAAAAATATACCATATTTACAGGAACCAAAGTGTTTGCTGAACAAACCCTGCTTTCATCTAAAGATGAGGTTCTTTCAAGTATTTTTCCAAAGTGAGACCTGAGTCAGACATTATTATAGAAAACGAGGAAATTATCTGTTTATGATGAGTTTAGTAGATGGTTTGAGTTTTCTTAAACTAGTCGATTCCTTGTCGTTTCCCTTTTGCCGTTGAAAATATTTGCCTTTACTGTCTATTGCTTTATAGTTTGTATCCAAAATAGGTACAAGTGACATGATAGTATTAGTACTACATAATTTGAGTTATATTAGTCATACCTAAAGGTCGATGACGAAATAGACATATTTCTAACAGTGTTAAAAAAAAAACTGGTGGCCTTTCACATTCGTAAACAATAAAAATAACAAACCTGTAACATCCCCTCTGCTGTCGGCATTTTCATTTTTTGTGTAAGTACGTGTGTCAATTTTGAACGAGTAGCTGGGATCCTCATTGGGGTCAAAGTAAGGGTCATCTTTATTGCCAATATTCCCTCGAGGCCGCTGATCTAGGTCCATTTTTCGGTGGATATTTGGACCCTTTGCTCGGAAACTAGAGTTGGAAAATTATTTACATGCAGGTTGACATATTTTAAAAGATTCTATATAATAGGCAGGTATATACCTATAGGTTTAAGAATGCAGAGTCGTATGCTTTTACTGTGGTAATAGCGTTGTATCACTTGTATCTATACAAATAAATAAAATTGTAGTGTCTGTTTGTAATATTAAAATCACGATATATGTACCAAAATATCATTTTTTAAAAATTTTGTGTAGTATGTCTGTCGGTCTGTCTGTTCCGGGTAATCTCTGGAACGGCTGGTCCGATCTTGACGGGACTTTCACTGGCAGATAGCTGATGATCTAAGGAGTAACTTAGGGCACTTTTTTTAGACTAGCTTTGTCCCGCGGCGTTACCCGCGGTACGACTATAACCGCGGATAGCACCGCGGGGTTCAGCTAGTTTAAAATAAACATAATTTTTATATTATTTTAAAACTTGTAACTAGAATTAAATTGCGCAAGGTCAACGTCTATCTTCCAACTAGATGATGAAGAAAAGATAAGAGATAAAGGAAATAAATAGTAAAAATGTTTTCTGAAATTAAAATACACTTCAAAAGTCAAAGTCACCTTATGAGATTCTGAAGTTTAGACGAACTTTTAGAAGCAAATTCGTGCAACTGTGTTTATTTGTATATAATACAGATTCGTAGTGTTATTTGTATCTAGTTTTTAACCTGCCCTTTAAAATCAATTCTGAAGCCACTTTAGTTATGTGATTTTATTGACCTCCTTCCGAACCATCGTAATATTCATGTCTAGTCTAAGTAAAAGCTAAATTTTGCCATAGCTATCTTACATTTATTTTGAGACTCATCTCAGCCAAAAGACGTACATTGATGGACATATATGATACTAGCTGACCCGGCGAACTTTGTACCGCCATATTTACATATCTGTCTCAGCTTCCCCCAGGCAGTGTTCAGTCGCGGACAAAAAAAAACACTTTCCCCTTTATCTTTTATTTTTTTCGTTCTAGCTAAAAAGAATTAATGAAATCGGACTATGTGTTATTGAATTACAACTAAGTACATATTTAGAGTTTCATCCACTCTCTCCAAGAAACCGTGCTGAATTTCGGAATAAAAAGTATCCCATGTCCTACCTCGTAGTATGAACTCAAATCATGCCAAGTTTTTAGTAGTTTCGGCGTGATGCGCGGCCAAGATACAGACAGACAGACAGATAGACGGATAGACAGACAGACAAAAATGAAAAAAATTACAGTTTTGGCTTCAGTATCGATTATAGAGAGCCCTCCAAAAAAAAATTCAGAAGATCTTTAATGTACAGAATTGGACCTGTTACATTTTTATTATAAGGACCCCCAAGATTGTCCATAACGACCGGTCCTGTGTTGCCCGCATCCATTTTGAGACTTAATTTTATATAAACGATGAACTGAGAACTTCATATAAAGTGAATAATGTATTTATATCAGTTGTCTAGTGCCCATAACACAAGCTCTGCTTAGTTTGGGACTAGATGGCGTTGTGTGTTAGATGTCCGAAATATTTATTTATATATATTTATCTATCAGATTTAGCGAAACAGACATGTTAAATTGGTAGTTATAGGTACAATACTCGTAAAACTTACGTTTTAACACAGTTTTTGTTTGTAAGAATTCTTCTAGAATTGTTTTTTTTCTCCGTAAACAAATTTTTAGAAGACAATAGATACGATCTTAATTTTAGTATTCCTAACTATACCTACTATATTATAGTTTTAACCGACTTCAAAAAAGAAGGTGGTTCTCAATTCGACCGTATTTTTTTTTTTTATGTGTGTTCGCGGATAACTTCGTCGTTTATGAACCGATTTATATGATTCTTTTTTTAATGGAAAGGAGATATTCCAACGGTGGTACCATGATATGGAAACTAATATCTGATGATGGCATCCAGGAGAAATTGAGACGAACCTAGAACTCGGTTTCTATTTTTGATAATTTTTTTTATTGGCACCTTAACACACTATCCACCTGATGGCAAGTCGTAACCAGGACCTAAAAAGGATACTCTGTAAAGTTAGAAAACTAAGGAGCCATAGCTATTTCATTATGATGTTCTCTTATCCGATTTCAGCTACGGCGGCCAGTGTCAACGGAGACAAGTGTGTGCGCAAACACAGGTGCACTCTCTGTTCCCTCTCTCTCATAATCAGATTGGTCGGTTATCCGACATGACCGGGGAGAGATCTGGCGTAGGACCGACGGCTTTACGTGCTTTACGATTCACTGGGGCTAAGGCCCCAACCTCCAAACTCCGAGCTGTTATTAGGCATTTCTATATTCAGAAAAAGTCAATAATACTTATTGTCCCGACCCGGGGTTGGAACCCGAGACCTCATGATCAGCAGTCGCATTCGCCAACCGCTAGTGTCCATTATAAAACAGCTATAATTGCGGTATTTAATTTTTGATTTCTTAAAAAAGGATGTACTGGATTTTTTTTTATGTTTGACCCTGCCAAAATGACTCTACTCTGCCTGATGGAAAGCATATGCAGAATCCAAGAGTGATCATTCTTTTGCTCTGTTTATTTATCTGTGTATTGCCTCTAACTCGAAAAGGCGTTTTTTTTATACGCGTCTTTAAGTTTATTCCAAAATACATCTACGAAATAGGAATTACAGCATAGATAAAAATAAAAGCTTACCCTCTAGGCCCCGCAGTATAAACAGTCTCTTTTACAACATCCGTGCCTGCTTCCTTGGCTCCGAACCTTCCTCCGACAAGTCCGTTGGTGTTGCCATGTGCCAAATGGTAGCTGGCCCCCCGGTCTTTGTTTGCGTACCTAAGATCAGATAGCATTCATACAGTGGCCTTACTAGTTACCTGTGCGCTATTATAACGACATTAAAAAAAAACTTGACAATAGATAGCTTAGGGATCCTAAAGTGCTGTTCAAGGAGTTTGTTTATCAAGTTAATTAGCTATAATTTTTAAATGTTGCTAAAACCTGTTCGAGACATAAAAAAAAAGATGTAATTGTGTAAATACACAATAGTATGTAGGTATAACACAGTAGTATGTTTCATTCAAGAAACAGACAGACAAATAAAAACTTTGAACAAAACTACAAAGGTGTAGAAAAATTATCTAGATTTTTTTTTTTAAATACTCTTTAACTTAACTGGCAGTTAAGCTGAATTAAATTATCCGAAAAATGATTGACATTTATAAATATACCTCAATATAAATTTAAAAATGATTTATATAGCCAAACTCCTAGTTTCTTTAATTAATTTTATAATTAAACGATTAAAAACAAGAATTTAAAATCAAAAATAATTTACTATAGAATATTATAGAAGCTTAAATATTTTCGAAGATAAAAAAACACAATAAAAAACAATTACCCAAAATCAAAGGATCCATCAGGATTCACATTGTTATATTCTCCATCACTGACGCGAGCTTTTCCCGGTATTACCTGAGTCCTAACTATGGCACACAAACACACTACATACACACTTTTAATGGTCCCATACATTTTCACTATTTTTCTTTATTTCATCACACACTTAAACAGTTGTTTATTCGTTCGAGTTTTGGTTTACTGTGCAAGTAAAAAACTATGTATGCCTTATATACGGCGGTAAAAATGAACGTTCGGTGGAAGCCTGCCGCGTGAAAATGGGCGGACGCCATTGTTAATATTATAAGGCTCGTGAACCATACAAAGCGGTAAAATTTGCTGTAAAATTTTATTTATAACTTCACTAGTAATAAATTTATAAAAAATAAAGGACTCTGTTAATATTCACCTCTATGCTTAAGTAACCTATCAACTTTTTACGAGCATCTTGTTCTACCCGGTAGAGATGCTGATTGCTTAGTGAAAGGTTTTGGATTCGATTGATGTGATGATTAAGTACTTATTACTTTCGAATTTATATTTGATAATTTATATTAATATTAGTATGAATTAAAAGTCAATTTTATATTTACTTAGCAGCTGTACGTATCGTAACAAGCAAGTATATATACTCGTTTTTGCGTATTATCAGCAAAAATAATATTTTCGCTATTTTTATTGGGATAAAATTATTTAAAAGGTTACAATACCTTCTACTTCCCAATGTTTCAAGTGAGTTACACCGTTCTTGGTCACGACTAGACTGGTGTTCTTTCTTTGCTTTCAAAGCCAAACGAACCCCTTGATCTCTTAACCGTGGGAACACTCTAAAGCTGTAGTCTACTGTCGAAGGCGTGTCTACTCTCCTCTATCGCCTAAAAAAAAGACAGGATCATTTATATCTTCGCTATAGCTTATCTGTAAGTGCAGCAAAACCTGTGCAAAAAGTTGAAGCTACTACAGATACAAGGGCCGCTACATCCTCTAATTGCTATAAGGAACTAATATTTTTCATTATTGCAAAATATTCATATCACCATATTTTGTTTAAAAATTACCATTAGCTAAGACTTTAGACTTGCAGTCATTTTTATCGGATCGGATAAATCGGAAAAGAAATAGAAAAGAAAGAAAAGCTAAATAAAGAGAAATAGTAACAGTCTATTATGTAAAATTTTTGATTGCCTTAATTTTTAACGACTATCTATCTATCAATCTATTCATCCCGTGGGTGTCGTAAAAGTTGACTAAGCAGGCACATTACGTAGGACAACAGCACTGTAAAGAGAAGGAACAACTTGATACAAACCCTATTGAAAATTGTCTGGTCAATTTGGCATAGTGAAGTGAAAGTCGTGCAACATATACACTCCAGATTACCATTGTTTGGGATGACAGGAATGCTTTTCGCGCCATACCCTTCGTGGGGGACATAAACGGCGTGTGTGCGACTCCCGGAGAACCGGTCTACTCACTAAGCCACCACGGTGGCCTACCTCGGCAGTCGGGAGGAGTTCCAGGAACGCATTATCGGCTTCTGTATTCCCCCCTGCCGTAGTACATGCCGGGGCGACGAGTCACCGAGTTTACCTGTAAAATTCAACTGTATAAGTGTATAGGCCAACCTGTCAAGTATAACCTTAACGTGTATGATTACCTTGATCTTAGTTGAGGACATACCAGTTGTGCAACACACACGCTCCGGTTTAACAGTAAGCTGTTATGTATGTTCAACGTTTCAGCTGTTCAGACAGTATGTTTGTTCAACAACTGATAATTATAATCACCAACACGAATGTCCAAAATCTGTTGTTAATAAATCTCTATCTATAGCGATAAAACCTTTTTTTCCTGAATACTAAATTATTTTCAAGTTCAAGGGAGAATTAAGTTATTAAACAGGGACGTGCCTGGGCCGTGCCGTATATGTACTATAGGTACATGTCCCTCGGACGGGACAGTTTTTATTGCTCGGTATATCATCCGTGTCCTGTCCGGTCCCGGGGTATGGCGTATGGGCCTCCGGTATCCTCACTCACTCGCCGAAACACAGCGCAAGCTATTTCATACCGGTTTTCTGTGAGGTCGTGGCATCACTCCGGTCGAGACAGCCCAGGTTGCGTGGGTCCGCTAGTATAATAATATAATCATCAACAAGTCAACAACAAATAATGTCCCACTGCTGGGCACGGGTCTCCGCTTAGGAGAGGGTTAAGGCCATACATCCTCACGTAATAATAATATTTATTTTCAATCAACAACAATTCTAAACAATATTTATTATTATAAAAACTGCTAATTAGAAAAATAACGAAACTAGTTAGCTATTAGACACTATTAACTAGCTATTATAAAGTACATACGATTGAATATACAATAAATACAGAATATCACACGTTGATAGGCTTTTTGAACGGCGTGGCATTCATTCAGACAATTTAACTCTAGCCACGCCAACAATGAACATTATTATCATTTAAATTAATTAACAGAGAAATAATGTACACAAACAATGTATGTCTGTGTAGATTTAGTTATGCGTTTGATGTTTAATCATTAGCAAAACATGTGAGATTAATATTTGTAACGGAGAGAGCTTTGATTCTCTTTAAATATCTAACGCCAGTTTCAACACGTGATGATAGTCTTAGATAGATTACTATCAACCCATTTGTGAAATAACTATAGATTACGGTTTCACAAGCCATGGATGGAAACTTAGATGTCAGATCTACATATTTATATCAGACCCTTTATCTGTCAAATACTAAATTACTTTTTTAACTTTGTATAAATTTAGTACTTTTTTTTTCCCTCATTAGGCAGGGAACTTGGCTCGCACTTCTGTGCATTTGCCAGCGTCAAGTCTTTAGTACTTGTCTGATAGTCCTAAATCGTAACTTGTTTAAAAATTTGAACTTAGAACGCTACCAAGAGCCAGTATCAGTAGGTATTATGTTGCATTCTCAGTATCGACGAAAAGTAGTATAGTTTATAGAATAGTTAGTGCGTATCGCGTGTGTTCACTTGGAACTACGCGCCTTTTTTCTACTTCAACAAGAACAAGGCGGTGCGTTATCTACCTTTTTTTATTTGATCTGAGGTTGCATTATATATAAAATAAGTCATAAAAAAGAAATCAAATGGCACTTAGTTAATTATATTTTTTTAATAAGATGAAGGACGTTAAATATATACGAGAGGCAAATTCATACAACAGTGTATCCGATTGCATCTTTTTTAACTTCAACCGCTAATTGGGAACATCTTAGGCTTTAGTGTACTAAAGTGCTGAGAGATAAAGTAACTTATTTCCCGTTGACAATTGTAATTAAATTTCGTGTAAAATTTAAAATGATGCTTTTTCATATAATAGATGTGCGTGAATATTAAATTTGCGCCGTTTCCGCCATTTTTTCTTCACTCTATTATATGAAGAGTATGCTTCAAGGATGTATAATGGGCCCCATAGTCAATGGTCTCTATTCATTATCGACTTAATTAATATCAGCGTCCGGTGTTTGTTTCACTTCCCTGTCTGACGAGCCTTGTGGATGTAGCACAATGCTGTAATAAATGTCTAATTCTGATGAGAGACCTTTGAGAACATTGGATCCATTATATTGCGATAAATTCGTTAAAACATGTCTCAGGCATTTGATACATGTTTGTCAAATTTAGAACAGCTTTAATATTAACTGTGGTTATATTTAGGACTTTTCATTTTTTTCTTAAGCAGATGATTTAGGTATAAATAAAATAAAAATAATAAATAAATATTTCGGACATCTAACACACAACGCCATCTAGTTCCAAGCTAAGCAGAGCTTGTGTTATGGGTACTAGACAACTGATATAAATACATATATACTTTTTTTGGTAAATACATACATATTATACATAGAAAACACCCAAACTCCGAAACAAATATTTGCAGATCATACAAACATTTGGTCCGACCCAGGAATCGAATCCGAGACCTCAAGCACAGCCGTCGCATACGCTACCAGTGCGCCACCGAGGCAGTCAAAATTGATGATTCAATTTCATTGTTTTCAACCTTGTATTGGGCTCTGTTATTGGACAGTACGAGTGGCTTCTAGTCAATATGTTCTGTTCCAGTGTTGTCATTTTACATGTACCTATTTATTTTGTTACGTTTCGAAAAAACGTGGTATAATGAAAACAAACTCAATGATGCGCGTTCCGGTGCGGTCATCTCGGATTATAGTGTCGAATTGTACTCGCTGACTTGTTAAGAAAACTCAAAGTTGACCTCTGTTGCTGCTTCTAATTACTATATCCGGTTGAAGCCCGAGGGTTCATATAACACTGGTTGTAAAATATATATTTGCATGTGTCCTTCCTCCTTTGCTATTGTTTTGTGCGATATTTAAGTTTGGTGCACCAAAGATTTATAATGACGGGTAACATACAATAGCTACCTGTTGGTCAGACTATAATTGAGGCTTAAACTTTAATTATGGACTATGGAGTGGGAGGCTTAGGTTTAAGTCGTGTTAATGTCGGTCACGTTATTGGAGTTTTGATAGAAACCTAAGTTAATCACATAGGCTGTAATGTAATTTGTACATAATTATTTTACAAACATATGAATATATCTGTAGAATAACAGTCTCTTGTATAGTAAACACATATGTTTGCTAATTTATATATTTTTGATATTTTCTGACAATAAAAATTAAGTAAAATATGTGTAGGAGCATGCGTGTGGTAATCACGAAACTTAATTGCATCATATTTTGGAAGCCGTTCCTGCTAAATTTCTCAGGTAGGTACTGTTTAATAGTATCAGTGAATTGAGCTACACAAGAATCTCTTTTGATAGAATAATCATTAACAGGATACTTGCTAACTGTTAGTTTACCGAATATTTAGCAGACAAGTATGTCTAAGTGGATTTAGGTCAATCTGCACCAAGAATCCGAACTAGGCAGAACCAATACTATGGCAACCGGATAGTTAATAAACATAGTATAGTGATCTATACTTATAATAAAAATGTAACGGGTCCAATTCTGTACATTAAAGATATTTAGAATTTTTTTTGGAGGGCTCTCTATAATCGATACTGAAGCCAAAACTGTTTTTTTTTCATTTTTGTCTGTCTGTCTGTATCTTGGCCGCGCATCACGCTGAAACTACTGAATGGATTCAAATGAAACTTAACATGATTTTAGTTTATACTACGAGGTAGGACATGACAGGATACTTTTTATTCCGAAATTCAGCATGGTTTCCGGGAGAGAGGGGATGAAAGTCAAAATATGTACTTAGTTGTAATTCAATAACACATAGTCCGATTTCTTTCATTCTTTTTTTGGTAGAATGGAAAAAAAATAAAAGATAACGTGAAAAGTCTTTTTTTTGTCCGCGACTGTACAATGCCTGTGGGAAGCTGAGACAGATATGTAAATATGGCGGTACGAAGTTCGTCGGGTCAGCTAGCTGTAAGCATTTTCGTAATATGTCTGTTTTCAATGACAGACTATTATTTTTACCTACAAACAATAATACTATAGGAAATAGTTGGGCTTTCTATGTAGGTACCTAGACCTCCGAGTCTTTTTCCCAATCTATGTTGGAATCGACTTTCAGTCTACTAAGACGCGGTTAGACTTCCATATTTACGTGGAACAACTGTCATCAGTCCAGAACTCAAGTTCCTATGTAATAGGTTAAGTCAGTACATAGATTAATAAATATGCTAATTCATAGTAAAGATTTTAGAAATATAGTGTTTTTGAGTTACAAACAACGAATTTTTATCGGTATTTAGTAGGTTCTAATAAAGTGACGTACACGTTTGAGAGTATTTATTGTTAGGTTCAAAAATTTATATTTATTCTCGAAAAGTTTAGACTGCTTATCATAATTATAAATAACTATTGTCTCCCACAAATATCGAACAACTGAACTATGTACGAATGATGTAAAACTGCTTAGTTTTAATACTTAGCTAAACAAAAACAATGTGTTCCACACAATAGGGTCTGAGCCCGAATTTATCATTATTCTATCTCAAGTCATATTTGTGTGGCAACATCCTGACGTTGCTACCCTCCATTCAATGTTAAACTAACTGCTGCACGCTTCGTTTAAACTGTAACTGATATTTTCGTCGATATAAATTTTTGACCTGGATTTTCTGAAGCTGTACCAAAAGTGACCAGGACACGGGCACATTTGCCTCTTGAAGTAAGGCGTATGCCTTCGAATACTTTGAGAATATTTTCAAAATAAATTTAATATCTGACACACTTAAATGAATGATCATGGCTGGCATAGAAAATGGTACAAACTTAAGTTTGAATAAGGCGATTACAGAGCTAGCTTTCTCAAAGATTTAACTTAATATTGAAAAAGTTACAACTAAGTAATTTTCCCAGACTTTTTGATGTAAAGCTCTTGGCGTGGCGACACTACGCGTCGCCAAGGCATATCACGCTATGTGATACTATGTATTATGTAACAGTTTTCGATATATTTTATGTAATTTCCTTTCATAAGCTATACTTTTTCACTCCTTATTTCTACATAATAATTTCGATGTCTGCCAGATCTCATACCGACATTGCAATTTTGTTTATACATTTAATGAATTCGTGTCGGATTTTTATAGTATTATTAATTACGTATCGGAAACGACTAAGCAATGTGGAAGGATGGCGGTATGGTTCCTCGAACACAAAGAGAGCATCGTCCGATAAAGGGTTATCGTCACAAAAATATTAGAAATTATGGACAACAATTTGTTGACAATTTAGTTCCTTATGTTCCGGCAAATCAACAAAGCGAAACATTTTTGAATGTTAGTGCATTATTTAAGTTAATTACTATTGAAACTTGGTTCACAGACAGTCATTAATGGACTTAGCCTTTGCCTCGTTATTCATATCAAGTTCGTGTATCTACATATATGTTGTCTGTGTCTATTACAGTGGAAACTATATAACATTATAATAATTGCTGTATATTTTTGCAGCAGTGGACTGTTAAATGCTTTTGATGATGGTGATGTAGCGTTGCGTATGATTACGAGTATACAATATAAGTTTCATGCTTTCTCTGAAGACGTTATAAAAGGGTTTTTCGCTCCGCATTTTGCTAGGTTATGAAGTGAGAATCCGGCCTAAAGTGATATCAAATTTAGGTACTGTTATATGTCGGAATGAGGGTATCCGAATAATGTGATGTGATATCTAACAATAAGCACATAGCATTATATAATTTGCCGTTACCCCTTTTTTTGTATTATATAGCGTGTGTTATAAGTAACGATTCCAACCTCGTATAAACGCCTCATTCGTTTAAATCTTAATAATTACTAGGCATACAATAAATATATTATAACCTTTTATTTCAATTGGTGATTTTATAAACAAGTAAATAGTTGATTCATATTAATATCTTGGCGCCTTCCGCTTGTCAGCTTCCGGCGCGACTTATATTTCATATCAAATCTTTAATGTCACACAATTCTGTATTATCAAATAATAATTGTATGCTAATATGTAAACAATATTTGATATTATCTACTAAATATGTGAATTTGGTATTGAATTGGGTCAAGCCTGTCAAATACTATAAAAATACCTTCGTTCGAGTAATTTCATGCATTCATATACCGACCGTTCTACTAGATGTGCATTGGAGAATATTATAAGGTTGTGTTATTATAAAGTGTTAACTGTGCCGCCGTCTTGGCTAATCAATCGTTACACGTGAGAGGACTCACGATAAAAGGAGAAGCGTCACGTTAAATAATCATGATTTGTTAATTGATGCGATTGTATGAAATCGTATGATTTGTTTTTGTTAACCATAATTTAGTAATTTTAATGAACTGTATCGATATTGATTAATATCAGCATCGATATTAATAAATATTGATACATCTGTTTTTGATAGGGTAGCAACATTATAGGCTGTGTATATTTTTAAGATCGCGCCTCCATAGCGGGGCATTATATTGTAGTTCTTGGCACCGTCAAGTAGTCAGTACAATTTATAACAATAAATCTTTGTATATTGAAGTAATCCTGAAGTTTTTCTGAGTTGGAGACCTTGATCCTTCACTTAGTGCTACCTTTTATTTATTTATTTGTGCAGAAATCCCCTCAGATACCACTAACTGGTAGTTATGTCGGACTCGAACCGACTAAAAACTGCACACCGTCTCGGGTACTAGAAGCCGGGGAACCAGGTGCACCCTCGGGAGGAAATCCCTGGAACCCCGAATATTTAGTGCTACCTGATGCAAACATTTGTGCTAACGTGGTCAGTCTTGTCCTTTGGTTGACCCTGTGGAGGAACGGCTGTGATGTCCCTCCAACACAAAGGGAGGATCCTCTGACCAGGCGATGTGATCATGCCTGGCGGGCCAACTGCCCAACGGTTGATGTTGGGATGGTGTAATCGGCACGAGAACTTCATTGCGTAATTCAGGATTGGTAGTTTCTTGGTTTCCTTCGATACTCCGTAGTTCGATGTATCTTCGGTAGATGACGCTGTATGTGGAAGTCGCCACAACCCATATCTTCTCATTGTTTTTAAATATTTTTTATTGTTGATGATTTAATTAAATATATAAACTGTTCATATGTGTGTTGCCTATTCTTCTATAACCGCGAAACATAAATTTCGTTGGAATAAAGAATCACAACTAAATTCTATAATTTCTGCCTTACATACCGACATAAGAGAACACATATTACCCCATCTTCGTAATCATAACAAGAATCTGCAAGGTCTTGAAATTTCCCAACTTGATTGAAAATCGGCAGGGAGGCCGGAGGTCGGAGGGCACAATGGCTGGTTCGAAGGGCATCGCCGCATCTTCACGGGGTGCGAGCACTGACGGGCGCCATCGCGCCACGCCAACCGTGGCTTGCTTAGTATCTCCTGGTACTAACTACAATGAAGATGTAAGGAATTTACATAGTATCAATTTTCTACTTTGAATGAATCGCGAGCTAACATTTTTTAAATTTCTGCTAGCTGTATATGTAGTACATATAATGTATAATCTTAATTGTCGACACTTTCTGGAACTTGTTGAAATACAACATTTGGCCATTTGTACATGGTCAGTCAATTGATGAATTATTATTTTATGTTAACTGTATTATCCAGTGTACAATGAAGATTATTCTATTCTACATTATTAAAATAAATTAATTTGAACTTATTCCACTATTAAATTCAAATTGACTTGATTGAGATTAATACTGAAGCAACATCTGATTATATCTTAAATTGAAATCTGTTTGTTAAATTTTTAATTGTGGTAATAATCACACTTCACACTAATATATATAAAGGCGAAAGTTTGTGAGTGTGTATGTTTGTTACTTTCACGCAAAAACTACTGAACGGATTTGGATGAAACTTTTCAGCAGTTATATTTGTTCAACGGTTTCAACAAAAGACCATTTCGTTCGTTCGTTCGTTCGAGATCGTTGTCAAAGTTGAATTGAATGAATGATATAGATAAAAGTTCCAAATATTTGTTACAAAGATTTGTTTTTGTGTACCTTTAAAATAAGAGGTTTTTAACCCCCGACCAAAACGAGGGGTGTTATAAGTTTCACGTGTCAGTCTGTCTGTCGGTCTGTCTGTCTGTGGCACCGTAGCTCCCGAACGGATCCAGCGATTTCAATTTTGTTTTTTTTGTATGAAAGGTGAGTTACGTGCGAGTGTTCTTAGACATGTTTCATGAAAATCGGTTGAGCCGTTTAAAAGTAATGGGGGTGAAAGTGGGGCAGAGTAACCGAATGTCTGCAAAAACATCATAGAGTGGGGTCTCAAATGAAAGCGCATAACGTGTTTTTTACTTTTTAAAGGGAACTCAGGTTATTATATCGGGGGTTTTTTAAATTTTGAGAATTTATAGTTATTGATTCGTATGTTTTATGTATGTAAAGAAGGTTAAAATTTTAACCAAATAAAAACCAACTTTAAGGTTCGACTCGATTTCTCTTGAATGCCATCATCAGATCTTAGTGCCCTTATCATGGTACCACCGTTGGAATATCTCCTTTTTATTAAAAAAATAATCATCAAAGTCGGTTTATAACGACGAAGTTATCCGCGAACACATATAAAAAAAATGAAAAAAATACGGTTGAATTGAGAAACCTCCTTCTTTTTTTGAAGTCGGTTAACCGACTTCAAAAAAAGAACTCAACTCTAAACTAGTTATTAATAACTAGTTTAGAGTTGAGTTGTTAGAGTGAAAGGGTAGCCCCATACAAGTACAGGTAAACCTGAGCGTGTATGTTGCACAACTGTGCAGGTATGTCCCCAAGCTTCCCTGGCCGGTGTAATTGTGCAGGTGTTTATGCGTGACTACTTGCTTAAAATAACTAGTTTATCGATAAACGAGAGGACAGCCACTGTAACTTGTGTAAAATGAGTCAGAAACATTTCAAAATGCATGAAACATTTTAAATATAAGACGAAAATACTTATAAATAGATCTTAAAATCTCAACTTTTGTATCCTCGTTAACATTTATTCATTTAAAACTTAACTATTTATCTTTATTTAAAACTTAAATATTTATATTATTAATATAAATCTCTGTATAAGATTCATATTTGGATTATGCAAATATGATCATGTCTCCGATTATCGTAAACAGCTTAAATGGGTACCCATCCGCCTTCGCCGTAATACACACATTCTTTCTCTTCTGTACAATATTCTCTTCAATCCACGCTACCTGAAATCTCGGTTTAACTTCCTACTTGACTCACATCCTAAATCGTTGAGATCGTCAGAGAATTTGAAATTGAAAATGCCAGGACATACAACCAAATTCCTCGACCATGTCTTCTCTGTACAAGCAGTTCGCCTATGGAACGCCCTACCAGTCGTAATAAGACGTGCGAAAACATTAACTGCCTTTAAGAGACTGGTAAAGGAATATTACCTGAGAGACGTCAATGTCCCATAGCTTGCTATACTGCATGGAATGTCTGTAGGTTTGTTTTACACATCTTATTGTATGTATTGACTTGGTCCCTCACCCTACGTGTTGCTATTATTTTGTGTAATGTATAAACTCTATTTTACCTTCCTTTCCACCAAAAATACACCAGGCACTACCATATACTTTATTATCCTTCTTCTTTCCATCCCATGGTTGCCTGTAAGATATTGCCTTGGAGCGATAAGGCCGCACCATACTTCATATTAGTTTTAAGTTAACCTTATAATTTCATTAGCTGGTGTACAAACGTAGTGATTTATATACTTTTTGGTGTACAATAAAGAGATTTACTTATTATTATTATTATTTATTCGTTTGAAATTAAATTTCGGTACCTATTTCCATATTAATTTCTTCGTTTACTGAGATCCTAAAATTGACACAATAATTCTATATTTTCAACATATTATTTCATCGGTTATAAAATAGCAAAGCAAAATTAGTTTGAGACTCGTGTAAGACTTTTGTCAATCTTAAATTTGAGTAATTGCATTCCTGGCTGGCTTTATCAAATTTGAAAATCCAAAGTTTCGATTAAATATTTCATGTTCATACACCTTCAAAGATTCTACGTATGGTGTATACGCTTCTGTGTGGTGATAAGATGACCAATTGTCACCAGTCTAACGTGTCCCCTATTATATATATAGGAAAAACTTACGTTAATGATAATTAACAAACGCAAAGGTGAACCTTATCGTCATACAATTGAATTTCGTTAAGCACATCCGTGAGGACGTGGGACTCAGACACAATAAGAGATTAAAATCATCAATTTTGTTTTAACTTTGTATTCTACAGCTTTATTACTAGGAAACGTATAATGTTGAGACTGCATATTGATGAACTTCAAACAGGTATCTGGCAAATTTTTACTGATGGAGTAAAAACAGTTAGTGCACATTTATATGTTACTAGCTTTTCCCGCGGCTCCACACGCGTTTATGTCGGCATTAAAATTTTTAAATGTCTATAAATTTTAACTTATTATATTATTCCGATGTCTAAGCTCAGCGAAAGTCTCATGAACATCCGTTCAGTAGTTTTTGCGTAAAGGGCAACAAACACACATCCTTACAAACTTTCGCATTTATAATATTAGTAGGAAGTAGGATTTGGTAAAATCTTTATTTACTACTAGCTGACCCGGCGAACTTCGTACCGCTATATTTACATATCTGTCTCAACTACCCGTCGCAGCCAAAAAAATAGACTTTTCCCACTATCTTTTAATTTTTCTTGTACACAAACCTTGTCCTAACAATAACGAACACACAAAAAAAGAATTATTTAATTTGGTGCAGCCGGTCGGAAGTTATGCGTGTACATACATTTCGGCGATTCATTTTTATAATATAGAAAGATGAAAAACTCAATATCTTTGCACCTTACGCATCTTATTTCTACGTCATATGAAGGTCAACTGAGAGCGAATGGCTCGTGCTATAAGTCCGCCTTTGTACATCAAGCGCAATAACTTTTAAATAAATAAAATAACACTTCCGTGTGGTGACGGATTAAGAAAATGGAGTATCACCACCCCTATTCATCTCATGGGTGACGTAAGAGGCGATCAAGGAAGCAAATTATGTAGGACGATATCACTGCAAAAAGAAGGATTATTTGAAACAAAACAAAATTACTACTCGTTTGGCGAGCGTGGTACGGTCAAACGTCTTTTCGAAAGAGAGGTATTTGTACAACAGTCAGCAGTAGACTATTAGAAGCTGTTGATAAGAAAAACTATAGTATACTAGCTGAGCCCCGCGGTGTTACCCGCGTCCCAACAACAACTGCGGTTAACGCCGAGAGGCGAAGATACTCTAAAAATTGCCTAAGTTACTCCTTATTACATCAGCTATCTGCCAGTGAAAATCCCGTCAAAATCGGTCCAACCGTTCCAGAGATTAGCCAGAACAATCAGACACACGGACAGACAAAAAGTAAACAAAAATGTTATTTGGGTAAATGTACCGTGTATAAAAATCGGTTATTTTAATATTACAAACAGACACTCCAATTTATTTATTTGTATAGATTCTGTTCGTCAAGTTGTCAAGTTATCAAGTCCGTCAGATGAACGAACCTAGAACTGATTATGGATTGTAACTTACGGTTTGAGAAACATGTTGCCATATCTGTACGCAACTGCTTTTATAGACTGAGTCTCCTTTATAAATTAAAACCATATTTATCAGAAGATCTTCGCTTGCAACTAGTGGAATCTCTAGTATTATCACAGTTAAACTACGCTGACACTGTTTATGGTCCCCGTCTATTAGTTAGAACAGAGCGGCTCATTCAAAGGGTTCAAAACGCATGTGCTAGGTTCTGCTTTTTAATTCCTTGCAGAAGTCATGTTACTCCATTTTTAAATAATTGTGCCATGCTGAAAATGAAATCGCGTCGCAAACTTCATCTTGCATGCCTGGTTTTTGGAGTGATTAAATTTAGGGAACCTCCTTACTTGTACCAAAAATTAACATTTGCATCGTGTAGCAGACAGTGTGCGCAACCGTTATCCATTCAAAAGCACAGTACCTCTGCGTACACGGGAACCTTTCGCTATGCAGCATCCAAAATATGGAACAATATACCACCCCCCATACGCAAATTAAAGACTCTAAACACATTTAGAGCACGCTTGCGCCAATACCTTACAAATACACAGAGAGACATTGGCAATATTAACATCAACACATCTTTAATTTAAATAGTCACATTAGACTATTCTGTGTGTGTAGGTTGTGTCATACTTCGTATTTATTATCCTTCTTTTTGTTTATTTCTTTAATTGTAAATTATACATTGTTTGATTTTCTCAGAATATGTAATTTGTTTGTTGTTGTATTTGTTTTAACTATGGTCATCCTTTAGGTATTGCACTGTCATTGTCCATACTTTACTTTTTATTCAATATTTTTTTTTTTCTATAATTACTTTCTGTGTTTGGCGACTTCGGTAAGTCGACCGGTCCCAGTTGAAAATCAGGGCTGAGCACTTTGTGTCAGCATTTACCTGAACTGGACACCTTTTTGGCCGCAGCTTCGAGACACATAATAAATATAATTTCAACATGTATAAAAAACGTTTTTATTTATGTTAATTTCTCTTTTCTGTCTCTAGTGTTAAGTTTCTTGTTTATTTTATTTTTGTAATAGTTTTTTATGTCTCGGCGTTGGGCCAAATAAAAGATTATTCTATTCTATTCTATTCTATTCTATTCTATTCTATTCTATGAAGCTATCAAGGAGAATTTTTATCTCAAGGTATTTTAACTTTACCCATAATGTGATGGACTTTTTTTTTTTCTAATTTAAAATGTTTACTTCCGTCAGCAATTGTTTTCTTTTTCATTATATTTTGGAGATAAACAGCCAGTAATTGTATAATTAAGGTCGAAGGTTTAAAAATATTTGCTTCTTAAATATCTCAAATGAAGCCTAGTTCCGTCTTAAGTATTGTAATTTGACACTCTAGTTAATTTATAGTGGCTCGCTTAGACTCGGCGAATGATTCCAGGTATTTTGTTTGATCAACACTGTCAGCATACTTAGAAATTTGACATGCAGCTGTGTGACAGACTTAGGTCTGTCACACAGCTGCATGTCAAATTTCAGATGAGTTACTTTAGTAATAAGAACTATATGTCACACTAGTTGTTGCCCGCGGCTCTGCCCGCGTATATGTCGATTATCGCTGCAAATTGTAGCCTATGTGTTATTCTGATATATAAGCTATATTACTGTAAAGTTTCATCTAAATCCGTTCAGTAGTTTTTGCGTGAAAGAGTAACAAACATCCATCCATCCATCCATCCACCCATCTATACATCCATACTCACAAACTTTCGCGTTTATGAGATTAGTATAGATTATAGGACTTAGTATATATTTTACTTAATTACAGTGACTTTGTTGAATATTTGGAAAATGGAACCAGTCAGAACGAGATTATATGTACGTAAACCTTATCTTACTGGTCTAGGTAATTAGCAATGCTTACTGCAAGAGGCCAGTGGTGAGGGGTTCTATTCTTATCTAAGACAAAATTGGACATCATATGTTTGGAGATAATATTAGGCTTACCCCTATGAAGTTAATAGCGCTAAAGTATAGTAGGCAAAACCTTTATTTAAAAAATTAGGGGATAAAGACATAAACATAAATGCATGTATGTGAACATAAGTTTTAAACTACAATGGGTTTACGTGTCCTTAATTATACTGACAACTAGTTCCCCTTGAATTCAGTTCGCCCTGAGGGTTGCGGAGGTCCGATGCCAGTCGCTCCCTGGAAATAATGATATTCAGGTAGAACTGGTTGAAGTATACACTATACTTGCCACCTTATTATAGAGGTATACCTATATTTCGCCGCGCTAATATTTGATTATCCTTACGTATTCTGTATACTAAATTTTCATACTTTAAATGCTATCATCACTCCTTCATTCACTAAGTTTATTTCTAAACACCTACATGTCCTACATATTCACTTGACTACAAAAGAAATGACTGCACGTTTGGCCTAGTGGTTTAACGGTCACCACGCCGTTTCCTACTTCGCCAAGTGTCGTGGGTTCAAATCCCACGTAGGACAACACTTTGTGTGATCCACAAATTGTTGTTTTGAGTCATGGTGTTCTTTGTGTCCGTTTCATGTATGTTTGTAAAGTCTCCAGCGACACAGGATTTATTCCAAGTGCGGGAGTTGTCTTTTTAAAAAAAGAAAAAACTCGTAGTAGCCGACCCCAAATACTCTTGGGAATAGTAGAGGCTAGGAAGATAATGGGCTTAGGTATCCATCGTCAAGTTTTACCGATTACGGTAATACAGACAATCAATGTTTTTGTTTAAAATTGACCACAGTACTTAGCAAGCTAATTGCTAAAGATCTCCCACGATCCATACGTTCTTGACTAACAATAAATTATAATTTTTAACACGCAATAGATATTTTACAAAGATAAAATCAAATTTTATTAAATCCGGAAGCAAAAAGCCGTGGGAGACAGATTATTGTTGTTTTCAAATATTATCATAATTCAGAATTAGAGGTGATATACTAGTTGCGAGGACTTGCTTTGAGTTGTATCAGGAAGTTTCGTGTGTATAATAAGATAACCACATCTCTCTAGATTTCAAGAGTAAGAACTCTTCCGTGGGAGAGCCACACTATTGCAAAATGACACTCTACGACCGGAGTGTTATTTCTTTCTTTGTTTCACCTCTGACACACAACGCCATCTAGTTTCAAATTAAGCAGAGCTTGTCCTATAAAAGCTAGATGGACTGGTAATCTATATATCTATATAAATAAAAGCCGAAGGTGACTGACTGACTGAATGACTGACATACCCAGAGATCAACGCACAGCCCAAACCGCTGAAGCTAGAATCCTGAAATTTTGCATGTAGGTTTTTTATATAACGAGTGAGCACTTAGAATGGAATTTTTGAAATTCCACCCATAAGGGGGTAAATCAGGGGATGAAAGTCTGCGTGAGCGAAGCCGCGTGCAAAAGCTAGAATACTTATTAAATAAAACATTTTCTTGGTAAATACATACACACAATCAATAGAATACACCCAAAATCCGGAATAAATATTTGAATCGAATCCAAGATTTCAGCACAGCAGTCGCATACTCCTATGCCTCGGTTTATAACTTCAAAGAAAAGTATTGAAATCGTTTGTACAAGTTATATATATTTTCCATTGAGATATTTTATTCCATTTTCATTAATTTAATTAAATAATTGTCGATTGTACATACTAAGCTTATTTAAAATTGCATATTTTTATTGTTATATGGATTGTCTTGACAACTTGGCAAGTCAAAGTTTGTCGATCTATAAGAAGTGTGAAATAATCTAGGTAGGTATATGTATTTCAATTGTTGTACCTATCTATCAATATCTTCTTTACATAGGGGGCGTCCATTAATTACGTGAGGCATTTTTGATAATTTTTCGACCCCCGCTGCCCCCTTGGTGAGATATCGTAAGATTTTCCTCAACTCTCTTCCCCTTCTCTAATCTCACGCGAGATTCTTCAAAATTTAATATTTTGGCTATAAATGTGTTGGATTATTGAGAAAAAATAAACAAAACACAACTTGGCCTATTGCTTTTTATTGAAGACTAGCAAAGACAATTATTTGTGAATATTACCGTAATTTAAAATCATAAAATTAAATCATGAATATCAAACAAAAATTAAGAACAGATTTATTCTAATTCAGTCCATGGAGATTCGTGCACGCAATGAAGACTCTGAAAAAAAGTGACTCTTGAGTCAAGTCACTTTTTTTTATAGAGTCACTTATTATTTATAACAATAATGAAAAACACAGGGTGTAAGGGGGTGAACCCAAATCTTTCGCGTCAAGCCAACCTCACCTGCACGCGGTACATCCTGCTGAACGACGAACGAGGCTCTGGCAACCGACCGATGGCGGTATACCCATCCCAATAGGCGTAGTTAAATGTAATAGGCCAGCGTCACCGGTGCAAGGAACTGCGCCCTGCGATCACCAACCCGCCTGCCCAGCGTGGTGATTATGGGCAATTACCTCCATGCAGCTGCAAAATAAGCCACGGCCCCTAGTTCCCGGCAGTCTCGCTATTCCTGGTCATGGTGGCGACCATGGTAACGGCGAGGCGGGGGGTGCTAAGAATCTCCGGGTTACGGCAGGTCACCACAACCGACTGACCCTGGCTACGTTTAATGGCCGCACATTACGGCTAGACTCGTATCTGGCACAACTCGAGGTGGAACTTGAGAAAATTAGATGGCATATTTTGGGGTTATGTGAAGTCCGAAGAGAGGGGGAGGACACCATAACCCTTGACTCAGGCCATCTCATGTACTTCCGTGAGGGAGACCAACAGTGGTGGCGTTGGGTTTCTGGTTAACAAGTCCCTATCTAGCAACGTTGTGGAAATGTCTAGTGTGTCGAACAGGGTAGCGTACCTCATTATCAAGCTCACCGAGAGGTATAGCCTCAAGGTAGTGCAAGTGTACGCACCGACCTCGGCCCACTCGGACGATGAGGTGGAGTGTATGTTCGATGACATATCGAGGGCCCTCCACTTCACTACTAAAACCCACTACAACGTTGTTATGGGTGACTTCAACGCCAAAGTGGGAGTACAAAATTGCAGCGAATCGGTAATAGGATCCCATGGATTTGGAAGCAGAAATCATAGGGGGCAAATGCTCGTCAACTTTCTCGAACGAGAGGGGTTGTTCTTGATGAACTCGTTATTTAAGAAACGGCCCCGAAGGAAGTGGACGTGGCGAAGCCCCGACGCTAAGACTAAAAATGAGATCGATTTCATCGTGACGGACAGAAAGCACATATTCAGAGACGTCTCAGTGATCAATAGGTTTAACACCGGTAGTGATCACCGACTCGTCCGAGGCTCTCTGATTATCAACTTTAAAGCTGAACGTGTCCGATTGATGAAATCCAGGCTCCGACCAACTCTGCTCCAAGCCGCAATGGGATCTGAAAAGTTCCAGTCAAATCTGGAAAACCGATTTGCTGCTATGGAAACCACAACAGGCGTGAACCAGAACCTTGAAAATGTCGTTCGAATCCTCAGGGAAGAAGGTACGAGATTTTGTGAAATGCAGCGTAAGGGCAGGAAATCTAAGCTTTCGGAAAGGACCCTAGGGCTAATGAAGGAACGTCGTGAAAACCCACTTCTTACTTCGTCGGCAAAACGGACTCTAAACCGAGAGATCAGCAAACTAGTACTACACGACCTCCGATGCTCCAATACTCTTTCGATCGAAAGAGCGATCGAGCAGAATCGGGGGTCAAAGATGTTCGTACAATCTCTCGGAAGAAGCCACCTGACGAAGCTGACTACAGCAAGTGGAGAAGTCGTTACTTCATAGCCGGTCGTCCTTTCGGAAGTGGAACGTTTCTATGGCGGTTTGTACGCTTCGCATGCATCTCGACCTGATCCCGAAAATGAGGACTCTAGAGCCACATTAACACGCCACTACACCGAAGATCTGCCAGAAGTCAGCATTGACGAAATCGAGATGGCTCTTGGACAGCTTAAAAATGGAAAAGCCCCTGGAGAGGACGGCATTACAACAGAACTGTTAAAGGCTGGAGGTAAGCCCGTACTGAGGGAGCTCCAAAAGCTTTTTAACGCTGTCCTGTTTGAAGGGAGAACTCCAGAGGTGTGGAGCAGAAGTGTGGTCATCTTGTTCTTCAAGAAAGGTGACAAGACCAGGTTGAAGAACTATCGACCCATTTCGCTTTTAAGCCACGTCTACAAGCTGTTCTCAAGAGTCATCACGAACCGTCTTGCGCGAAGACTCGACGAATTTCAACCACCAGAGCAAGCTGGATTTCGGAGCGGATATGGCACCGTAGACCACATCCACACAGTGTGGCAAATTATACAGAAGACAGGAGTATAATCAGCCCCTGTGTCTAGCATTCGTGGACTATGAGAAGGCCTTTGACTCGATCGAGATCTGGTCTGTTCTGGAGTCCCTGCAGAGTTGCCAAGTGGATTGGCGATACATGCAAGTGCTGAGAAGTCTCTACGAAGCCGCCACCATGTCCGTCCAAGTACAGAATCAGCAAACAAGGCCCATACCATTGCAGCGAGGAGTGAGACAAGGGGATGTTATTTCCCCGAAATTGTTCACAAATGCAATGGAGGATCTGTTCAAGACGCTACACTGGAAAGGACGTGGCATAAATATCAATGGCGAATACATCTCTCACTTGCGATTTGCGGACGACATCGTCATTGTGGCAGAGACGCTGCAGGACCTACAACAGATGCTGAACGACCTGGCTGACTCTTCTGTGCGCATCGGCCTACGGATGAACTTGGACAAAACCAAGGTCATGTTCAATGAACATGTACTACCGGAACCGATCGCAGTACACGGTGCCGTTCTCGAAGTTGTTCAAAATTATGTGTACCTCGGGCAGACTTTGCAGTTAGGTAGAAACAACTTTGAGGATGAGGTGAACAGGAGAATTCAGCTGGGTTGGGCAGCGTTTGGGAAACTTCGTCGGGTCTTTTCATCGTCGATCCCACAGTGCCTTAAGACGAAAGTCTTCAATCAGTGCGTCCTACCCGTCATGACATACGGAGCCGAAACGTGGACACTTACGGCACGGCTGGTCCACAAGTTCAAAGTCGCTCAGCGTGCTATGGAGAGGGCTATGCTCGGCGTTTCTCTGAGGGATTGCATCAGGAATGAGGTAATCCGGCAGAGAACCAAGGTCATCGACATAGCCCAAAGGATTAGCAAGCTGAAGTGGCAGTGGGCTGGCCATATTAGCCGCAGAACTGATTACCGTTGGGGTAAACGGGTTCTTGAGTGGAGACCGCGTCTCGGCAAACGTAGTGTAGGACGTCCACAGGCCAGGTGGAGTGATGATCTGCGCAAGACGGCTGGCACGAGCTGGATGCGAGAAGCCGAGGATCGAACCAAGTGGCGAGCAATTGGAGAGGCCTATGTCCAGCAGTGGACTGCGATAGGCTGATGATGATGATGAATGAAAAACACAAAATTAAAATATTATCAGAATAAATATAAAATGTTTTATCCCTATATGTAATTAACCATAACATTCCTACTAATATCATCATAAAGCGAAAACTGATGAATGGATTTAGATGAAACTTTATAATTATGTAGCTTATACCATGTGTCCCAAAATTCAACGATAAGCGGGCGCCAAAAGGTAGACCTGCTCATGAGTACATAAGGAAAAAAAAAATAAAAAAAATACCTAGTTTTTTTTAGTTACAAGAAAATTCATTTCATTTTTTTTTATTTATTTATAACGTAGTGGTGTCCATACTTTTTTTTTACAAGACCATGAGTCAAAGTACATTAAGAGTAAAAATATTTCAAAATTGTAGGGAAAAAATTTATTTTGAACGTTTTTTGTGTAAAAACTGCGGGCAATTTGGTGTTTTTAAGAGTTGTGGTGAATAGTAGCAATATCATGAAAGGTATAAATTTTCAAAGAAATTCTAAATTTTTCTTGTAACTAAAAAAAAAAACTAGGTATATTTTTTTAAATTATTTTTCCTTATGTACTCATTAGCAGGTCTACCTTTAGGCGCCCGCTTATCGTTGAATTTTGGAACACCCTGTATATAAGAATAACACATGGGTTACTATTTACCGAGATAATCGACAAACCGCAAAAGCTAATGAATAATGAACAAAACACAAGGCTAATAATATCACCTGCTGTATCACTAGTACCCCTGTCTAAATCTCTTTTTGTATCCAGATACAAAAAGAGATTTACGCTTCCAGAAGCGTTGCGATAACACTTTATGCAGGTGCTAAGAAAATTTACTTTAGAGTTGTCACAATTTTTTTGTAATTCCATTCTATTCAGGGGCGTCTTTACCCATAGATCAGGTGTTTGGGGCGCCGGCCATGACACTTTTAATGATCCCGCGCTCATTCTAAAGCACACTGAGCTTATTAAAGAGCGCTACTACTAAACCATGAGTACCATGTCAGAGGTTGTAAGTTCGATTCCTATCCAGAACAAATAAATCTGTGATGTGTATAATCTTTTTCTCTGTGATGGGGCTGACGGGGTGTAATTTATCTCTATATATATGAATTTAAAAATATATACCTACGTTGTTTATCAAATATCTGGTAACTGCAGCACAGGCTCTGCCCAGGTTCGAATCAGACGGGTGTGAGGTGTGTCAACTATACGTGTGAGTGTGGGAGTAATATTGAATATTACCTAATTGTTTGTTTTAGGTAAATCAGTATTTAATAAGTTTAAACTTCAGTCAGTTTTCAGAATATGATGAATTGGAGACCTGCCTGTTTTAAAATACTTATCCCACCAAAACATTTTGATGTAAAATGTTGCCAAGACGACTGCATATGGCTAACCCTGTGAAAAAGATATCAGATCTCATGTAGAAGTAGAAGTTCTTGGCAACATTTTACATGAAAATGTTTTTGGTGGGATTTAATTTCTTTTTGTAAGTTGCTTGTGGCAGCATTTTTATTGTTTTTTTTTTGTTTTTTTGGGGTGTATTCTTCTACATCATCTTTCTTCTTTCGAAAAAGTCCGTATACCAAAAATAAAACCTCTAGCAGAAAAATTGTGAGTCTCTTACTAACTTTCACCCCCCAATTTCGGGAGTTGGGGAGCAAAAGTAATAGGTTTATGAACTTTTTTGTTGTTTGTATACTAAACTTAGTTTACATACCAAGTTGCAGCTTTCTAGCACTTCAGGAAGTACCCCAACAGTTTTGATGATCATCAGTGTGTCAGTGACGAAATCGGAGTGTTAAAATCTCAATGTATAAATACATTGAGATTTTAGATATCAATGAAATGTAAAGTATCAGAACCATTGAATCTTTATGCTTTTAATTAGTCTATTATTGACATCATATCCTGAGAATTTAAACTATCTGGTATATCGGAAACCAAAGTTATGAGGGTTCAAAAAAACGACGAAGCACTTCGAGAAAAGGTAGGTAGTACCTACCCTTGCCCTTCGCTTGGCTCGTCTTGGCGGGGGCACGACTAACTACGACTAAACAAACATCTGAATCTGAATGACTATGAGTCTTTCACGCGTCCTTCTGCTGATGAAAATTTTTTCATCTGTAATACATATATTTCGTCTTGTTGTAGTAATTTCATGTAAAGGGACAAAAATTTGTAACAGGAAGCCGGAAAGTGACTGCTATTCGATTTGACAGATGGTAAAATATTGTCTTGGTTTTTTTATTATTTTGGAATTACTTAAGCTAAGGAGGTGGAGGATTGTAACCACAAGTTTTAGCCTAAATAGTTTTAGATTATACGATACTTTTCTTTCTTAACACAATATATCGGTAAATGTTGAACATTCTCTATTTTTAACCGACTTCAAAAAAGGAGGTTCTCAATCCGATAGTATTTTTTTTGTTTGTTACCTCAGAAATTTCGACTGAGTGAACTGATTTTAATGATTATTTTTATTTGTAAGCGGGTGCTTCCCGTGTGGTCCCATTTTGTATGGTCCAGTTCTTGAAGTCGTTTTTTTTTGTTAAAATTTTTGTTACTTGTATCTTGTAAGTTGATGCTATATTTGCATTTAGTTGGTTAGAATATTATCATCGAAATTGTATCATATATTTGCATTTTGATCGATGAAAATGATTGAGATATTTAGGTTTTAAAGTTTAAGAAAAAGATTATTCATTCTAGAGGTCCTCTGCTGCTTGAATTTTGACCAATTTAAATGTCTTTTTCTATTTCATTCACCGGTATCCCTTGGAATCGTTGTATAGGCTTTTCTACGTTGAAGCCTTTTGTAATACAATATGGAAAACATTAAAAGTTCTAATTTGAGGAAAATGTGGAATCCGAAAGTCAATTATCGTTTGTCACAGGTGGAAGGAAGTTGGATAAGACTAACAGTTAACTACTACGGCTTATTTCCGACACTTTTTGTTTAATCCAACAAAATAGAACCCCCCATGTGAAGAATAAAATACAAATAACAAACAAACATATGTATATACAAATCTTTATTACATACAAATTAAAGCTATGTTACATCTATCAGTTCGTTAAGAAAGCTAACTAGGTTAAGATTAGGAATGTAAGATTAAAGAAGTACAATCAATGCCACAATTCAGTTACAAATTATAACACAGATAAGTTTAATAATTTGAATGTGATGATTATTTTATTATTTATTCGTAAGTACATTAATTTCACATATACTACATTGTTTCTGACCACTATAAACTAATATTTTCGTCATTTATTTAATTAAAGTATTTTGAAATTAGAAAATAAAGTAAAAAGAAAAGATTTTGTTAGGATATTGAATAAACTTGTATTTTCCTGTCTATCATTGTTTTGTGTAAATTGAGAAGGGCCAGGCTACTAATTAGTTACTTCTCAGTTTATATCAGTGTACATTGTCAAATATTTTCATTAATATCGAATCATTGAACTGTAGATATTTGAAAAAAAAATAGTAGTTGATTTATAATGTCAGTATCGTCATATCAGAGCTTGCCCTTGCCATTAGCAATTTTTTTTTTGTTTTGGTACCGGGAAAAAACAAGAACACGAGTCACTTGATAGTAATTGACAACTTCCCCCACAAATACTTGTAAGTTATGTTATGGGTGCCTCCCCCCTCTAATATGTGCCAAGTCTAGCTATACTCCGATAATAACCACAATTGGTACTGAATTGTTCGGTTAAAATCTTAAAACTACAAGTACAATTGACATAATAACTGTTATTAAGTTATTTATGTTTCCGATAAAAACCCGTAAAGAGTTATGTAAACGACTGTACAACTAATTGCAGAGAAAGTATTACCACTTATGGTAAATATCGTAGTAGATGTTCGTAGCCAGAAATATTTATATTTTATTTATAATTTTCATTCCCATCACTTGATCAATGTTGTCATTCACCACTGTGCGATTTTCAACACACTCCTCGCACAATTAATCTGTGGAATAATTATTTCCTGTGGTATTTCCAGACAAATACAACCTCCAAATCATCAAGAAAAGCGTTCTCGAAAAGTTGACAACGCGTTTGTGATTATCGAATTGCGTTCCTGGGTGGCTGTAGTAGTTTTTTTTATAAGAAGAGCCGACTTTTCGTTTTCGTCCTTAATAGTTAAACAAAACTTTTTTTAAATTTCATTCAGATTTCTGTGTGTTGTCTTAGTTGGATTAACACTGTGTAGGTAGCATCAGAAACAATTTTCTATTGGTTTCATTACAATTTATGTTATTTAAATATTCTCCTAGCCGATTTCGGCCACGACATTTATATAATCACTCTTATACACTTTTTGACCCGACCCCGGGATTCCAACCCGAGACATCATGATCAGGAGATACATAATCCTGCCGCTGGACCAACGAGGCATGCAGTTATGTATCTATATATTGTATCTATATATTGTATGTATATACATGCTTCATTGATTCGGTTTGGATTGTGATGGTTATTATATTTTATTAAGTTTCGTTGATTTCTTTAAGAAATCTTTGGAGTTGCCTTACAACTAAAATTATTGAGCATCACATTTTAGTATTATTAATTACATCTATTTACAATATCTTACGTTTTTCGTATTGGTAACTTATGTTAAATTTTAAGTTTTAAAATCCAGAGTTCTTTTGGTGTATACAGTGCGGCATGATTTAATTATAGTATGTTATGTATTTAATTTTAGTCGACGTTCTAAGAAAGTTTGAAACTCAAGACTTGAAGAGTACTTTATACTCGGAAACAGCCATTTTACATTAAAGGCAAATACATTTTTGCTAGTTTTACTTGTATAACTACTTAAATGAGTTCTTAACAAAAGAGGTTTTGTAGAACAGACGCAGACGCTTTAAACACACAAAAACAGAAAATGGAATCATCTACGGAAAATTAATATCATGTCACACAGTTTCCTAATTTAAATACTATTGAAGACTATTATGGTATGTAGTTGTAATTTTAGTAAAGTATGTCATCAAAGAAAGATCTAGTCGATTGTTGTTCAAAGTCCCGAGGTTCCGCAGTATTCGCCGATCCGGTCCGAAATGCATTCAAATATGTCGAAAGAAATATCGCAGTTGCGTCCGTTGTCTGCAATAAAAAAAAAATTAGAATAAATAATAATAAATATTTCGGACATCTAACACGCAACGCCATTTAGTCCCAAGTTAAGCAGAGCTTGTGTTATGGGTACTAGACAATTGATATAAATAAATATATACTTCTTTTTACGAAAAAAAAATACCTACATATTATACATAGAAAACCTCCAAACCCCGAAACAAATATTTGCAGATCATACAAACATTTGGTCCGACCCGGGAATCGAACCCGAGCACAGCAGTCGCGTACGCTACCACCGCGCCACCGAGGCAGTCGAATGGGAATCATAAACAGCCTTAAGTATCCACTGCTGGAAAATATACCTATACTGAGAAAGAAGGTTGTGGGCCATAATAAAACACTGGCCAGAAGAGTTCGAATAGGGTTTGTTTTAAGTTTTTCTTCTCTTCTTGTCCAGCGTAGTTTTCTTAATTCTATTTCATACTAGCTGACCCGGCGAACTTCGTACCACCATTTAAATCATATATCTGTATCAGCTTCTCACAGGCAGTGCAAAGTTGCGGACAAAAAAAATTGACTTTCCCCGTTATCTAATATTTTTTCTTGTACACAAACGTTGTCCTAACAATAACGAACACATAAAAAAAAGAATTATTTAATTTGGTGCAGCCGATCGGAAGTTATGCGCGTACATACTTTTCGGCTATTTATTTTTATATCTAGATAGAATTATAATACAAAACAGTTTGTTTATTTTTGTGATTGGATTATGTTTTTAACTTTAGATCAATCGTATGTAAACAAAGTTTTATCTAATTAACCATTTCACGTTGTGCAGTGTTCGCCAAAAGCAGGTTCACTTCAACTCCACAAATGACTGTCTATCTGAACCCAAAATAGGCAGAGCCTGTAGGTCAAGGTGAGTAGAATATGCTGTTAAACATACTTATTTTTATCTAAAAGCATACATTATCTATACTTTTTTATTATATAAAGAGGTAAAGTTTGTGCGTTTGTGAGTTTGTGACGTTGTAGGGGGTAATCTCTGGATCTACTGAACCGATTTTGAAAATTCTTTTACCAATAAAAGGCTACGTTATTTGTGAGTGCCATAGGATATATAATAACCCGAAAAGTGGAAAGCCTAATTCGTGGTAGCCGGATTTGCAACGAAGTGGGCACGGGTCAGCTAGTCAAAAATAAATTACACCCAGTCCTTGAACAAATGACCGTATCTACCTTTCACCGAAATATTTGTTCTGGTTGGGAATTGGACCGGCCTAGCAGTCAGCGTTGTTAACCCACAGAGGAACAGTCCCCCTAGCCAAGTTGCAAGCGTTCTTCTTTCTGCAATCGTTAACGCGTAAATTCTCGCGTGTCATTAGCTATTCTTAGACAAAGTTTTAGCCAATGACACGCGAGAATTTAGTCGTTAACGATTGTAGAATGAAGAACGCTTGCAACTTGGCTAGGGGGGCAAGCCAGAAATGAAATAAAATAGAAATAACACAAGAAAAATAAAGGTATCTGGATCATTTTGTAATTAAACCGGTCAGTGTAATGTAAAAGCACTTACTTCTACACACAGCCTTGCACTTTCAACATTTGCTTTCCCTACGCAACGCAATATGTGCTTCTCTCGTTACTGCCAACGACAATCTACCTACTTGCTTTATAGATACATACATACATATATTATAAGAAACTTCTTAAATTCATCATATTCATTACATGTGTATTTAACTATATGGAAAATATCGTTATTTAAATCAATCTTAATACAAAGATTGGTCTCTTTTTCAGGTATAGCAACAATAAAGGTTTGACTGGAAAAAAATGCTTGTGGCATTAAGTCCGCCTTGTGCATTATGTTTGCAGGAAGTTTGTATAAATAAATAAATATAGTCAGACTTTGTCCAAGTAATTGGTTGTATACCTTCATTATGTGTTGGATGTAATTTATCTTTTATTTTATTGGCTTTTTGTATTAAACAATTAAAAGAATATAGTTTTTTATAATATCGGCTCCCCTATATAGTTTGGATCAAGCGGCCAAATGTGAAGTTTATAGAAGAATTTAATGTTAAAATAAATTTTATTTACTAGAAAAATCTCTTTGAATTACTTGGACATTAACTGTGTAATAACTTACCCATAGGTACTGTTCTGGAAAATTTATCGTGGTTCTTCATGAGACACTCCCGGGATGCCTCGAGCACAGCCATGAAGTAGCCGCGTTCATTCACTCCATCAGAGTACAGACCGACCAGTCCCTCTAGCGTGGGAAAGCCGAATCCGTCAACCTGGATAATATAAATGTATTAATTTCTTTTAAATTAGTATTTTCCATTTGCATGATTTTAGCATAAAAAATATGCTTAGGGGTTTGAAAAGTTTCCGACCTCAATGTGAAATCAAATTTGAAGATTCTCAGTTCACGGAAAGTAACCTGTAGGTTTTGATTCCCTTGCAAGTGTTGAAAATTTGCATCATAAACGACTTATTACGAGTAACTAAAAATTTATACTTCTTGCATTTTTTCCTTTATCTGTGCTATAAGCTGTTGCTTCGTACCAAATTTCAAGATTCTGAGTTCACGGAAAGTACCCTGTAGATATTGATTCCCTTGCGAGTGTCTAAAATTTGCAGCATAAACAGCTCAAGGGACAGTAGAGTATATGATATGAATTTCAGCTTGATACCTCCACGCGTTCCTGAGAAAAAGGGTCTTGAGACACAGACAGACGGACAACAAAGTGATCCTATAAGTGCTCCGTTTTTCCTTTTGAGGTACGGAACCCAAAAAACTAGTGAATGTAGTTGTGCACCTTGAATTTACATTGTGCATCGCTGGGAGAAGTGTGTAGAGTTCAAGGATACTATGTAGAAAATAAACTGTAAAAAAATCGTATCATCGGTCCTGTCGCCATCGGTTTAACCACTCACAGTGGCCTTAATAACGCTTTTTAACCGACTTCCAAAAAGGAGGAGGTTCTATGTTCCACTGTATGTATTTTTTTTTAATTAAAGTTCATAGTCATTCACTCTTTGCTTATTCTATAGAAATGCCCAAGATTGAGAGAGAGAGATTTGAATTATTCTTGTCAATACTCATTTTGTCAACTTACGTCGTTTTCTTACGTCATTATTTCTAACTGCGATTATGATGATGACTTAAGGAGAGGTGTATGCTAATTTATATTTTACTATCACATTACCTACTCTATGATTATTTGAGGGAATTATAGTATATTATTTTACCTTACCCCGTGAAGTCAATCTCAAAGGAAACCTCTTATTTATGACATAAAATAACGATTATGTCGGTAGAAATAAAAATTGATGTCATTGAATACGCAGTCTTCTGATCTTTTTTATGCTTTGCGCTTATAATTAGACTTATTCTCGGAATAAACCATATCATATAACAGAAATTTATGTAGAAAAAAGTACAGCAGGCAAAGCATGGAGTTCGACTATTAAATTTATTTTCACCACCACTTTTTCAATATAACAAAAATAAAACACAAATAACTGCTTGTACTGCAGTTTTATGACCATATTATTCCTGTTCAAAGGATTTCAAGTGCAATAAATATGTATGATTTTTATTGATTTATGGGACAGCGTATTTTATAGTTTTCTAATTGGAGCAGTTAGCCGCGACAGACCTATATACCATTTAAACTCGATTTTAAATTATACTTATTAAAGTTTGTTAGCATGCGTAAAATTTGTCGACCGTAATGGGAGTACTCGGTTCGTTAATAGCGCCAGTATGTGTAAATTGTTTGAAAACTGATATTTTTGCAGGCACCGCATGTTTACAACGGTACACTAACGATGCTAAGAATCAAGCTCTACCATAAGCTATTTAGATTTTAGGAATAGTTGACGAAATTACGAATAACATGGGAACAGAGATACTGCTGGGCTGTCTACTCAAGTCTACTGTCTGTACGGGACGGCGTGGCAATATAAGTAAGTACGTGTAGTTCACTTAGATTAGAACAGTAATTAATTGTATTTTTTTTAAATAACATTATGTTGTACACAATTGGTCAAAGCATTTAATGTTGTGACGATCAACTAGACAATAACGTGCTCAATCTTTAGATCGTTTATGTCACGCCGGTCGAAGTTTTATACCATTACACTTGAGAAAAAAACTGGGTATATAAACAGCAATCTAAGTACATATGCAAAAATATCAAAAATAATTATTTAGGAAATAACTAATTGAGTAATACTAGTCCATCTTTGATCCTCTCACGACAAAACTATCATTTTTTATGTTGTTAATGTTTTCAATCGATATAACACAGACATAGTGACAAATTTATCTGCTATTGAGAAAAGCGATACTTGTTTGTTGATTACTTACAGCTTTCACTTTCCGGTAAACGCACTGCAGCAAACACTGAAATAAAACAAAATTAAAATTTAATACATATTATTTTAGTGGCTGGCAGCGAATGAATGCGGACTGCCCAAGACAAGGACAACTGAAACTTTTGGGGGTTTGTAATGCTAATGAGGACGAACATGTATTTTTTTATTTCGTGCCTTTTTAAATTATATTTTTACTTAAATTTTTACATAAAAAAGAGATTTGTTTTTTACACACATCAAAAGTGTCTAGGGATCAAGCATTTTTATGCGGATTTCTTGAGATTGAGATGTGGCTTTGGCCCTGGCCTGCTCAGTCGCCAGACTTGAACCCGATTGAGCATGCATGGGATATGCTACAGAGAAGAGCTCTGCCGAATATGGAGGGTATCCAGTCGCAAGAAGACCTTTTTTTGTTGTTGCAACGAACATGGGCGGCCATTCCACAGCGTGATTTGGATGAACTCATTTTGAGTATGCCAAACCGATGTTCTTGTGTTAGTGTTCGCGGTAGAAGCACGGATTATTAATTGTTTAAGTTACCTAATAACATTTTAAAGAAAACTGTTATTTCAGTCTTTTTTTCGAACTTTAATGTTAGTGGTTCAAATGTCAAAAATCCTTTTATTAGGAAAATGGCAAATTTCTTTATTAATGCAAAGGTGACTTGGTTTATAGTTACTGTGACAAACGAAAACACTTTATTTGATGAATCCTTAAAGAAAATTTTAATTAATATCAATCAGGAGAAAAGTTATTGCAAAAATATATGTTGATCCCTAGACACTTTTGATGTGTGTATATGGAATAGGAGGCCAACAAGCAGACGTATCGCCTGATGGTAAGCGATTACCGCCACCCATCGACACCCGCCATACCAGAGGCGTCACAAGCGCGTTGCCGACCTTTGGGGGATAGGGAGGGTTTGGGGTATGGGCCTCCGGTGTCCTCACTCACTCGGTGAAACACAGCGCAAGCGCTATTTCCCACCGGGCCCGACCGGCCTCACAGAAAGCGGTGGTCCGGTCGAGCCGAGGCGTGGCGCTCCCACAAATTGTTGATTGATGGATTGTCTATGGCGGATACCCACAAATATTTTTTTATAGATGTGTCTGCTAAATGAGTCGTTGTAGCCTTATATGAAATACTTTTTACTGTTATTCTCGTTATATTACCCATGTCAGCTAGTGACCCATCTACTCATCAGTGTCTCTCCAAAACAATGAATTTTCCCGATTTGCTATAAATTACATTGATGCTCGATTGATAATTGGACTGAATCAGTAGTTCCTAAGATTGTTGCGTTAAAATGAACAAATGCTTCAACTTTATAACATTACGTAGTTTAGATAACTAAAAGGGATATGAACAAAAGTGCATAATTAACTTTGTGGAAAGCGTCACAAACTGGTCCATTAATCTAATCCTAATTAACGTATGTCTTGAAAATCAAGAGTCTTGATTCCAACAAAATAAGACTAAGGAGGCTTCTCAGAATTAGGGACAAGTTTTTAACCCTAATAAATAAAGTTGTGTGCGTGATGGCTATCGGAACCGTTTGTGAAGATTAATTGCTTGAACATTTAAGTACACGATAAATCCGAATTGGTATCCATTTGCTAAATTGAAATTAGCCTTTTAAAAGTTTTATTTTAGGTGGCGGTAGTATAATAACAATTATTTGGACTTTCAGAATCGGATTAATACATAGTGGGGATGACTGATTTAAAATGAATAAATAATAAATATTTCGTACATTTCACACACAACGCCATCTAGATTCAAACTAAGCTGAGCTTGTATTATGATAGTTACTTACTGATGGAATACTTATATACTTTTTTTTTGTAAATACATACATAGTATACATAGAAAACACCTAAACTTTGATACAAATGTTTCCGGAAGTCGATTACTCGGGCATCGAGACCTCAAACACAGCAGTCGCATACGCCACCACTGCACCACCGAGGCTGTCGTGCTAGCACTGTATAAATGTACTTTTAAATAATTGGCATTCTTTAGCTGACTTAACGTATCAAAGTTTAAAGAAACTGTTATTAAAGTTTATATTCTAGAATGTATTTTAAGTACAACTTTTACCATAATTGTGTCATAAGTGTTTGGAATCGTGGGAAACTGCGAAAAGGACTACCGGTGTTCTACTTCACAAACATACACACGAACGATTAAATCAAACCACAAACATGAAGCCGTTTAATCATAAACCAGGTAATTGAATTACCTGGACAAGTAATCAAACATCAATGAGTTTGAGTAATGACATCCGCAATTAAATACTTATTGGTGATGAGATAATTTAAGGAGAACAAGTCCTAATAAAATCACAGATAAACTTATATAGGCGGCGTTTTTAAGAATTTATTTTCGCAATCAACTTGAGACCCTCACCACATTTTGTCTGTAATAGATTCACAAATGAGAAACATTTCTAAACTATCATGTATCAATTTCAAGGCTTTAATTATTATTTAAGTATATATCTAGGTACAAGATATATAGCTATCTCTTGACTTGACATATCGAATTGGAAATAAGTATTAGTAAATAATTATCGTGAGAGACACTTAATACGGCATGTATGAGTCAACCAGCTTTAAGCAATTTTTGCGTTGCTTATCACCAAATGAATGAGATTATCGAAGCCCCTCCGCTAATTCTGTTGGGAGGGGGATGATGATAATGTGTTAAGAGTTATTATCATTAGTATGATGCTGGACTCACCCCAGCGATCCTCTTTTCATCATGAGTGAAGGGCACCTCTCTTTTGTCACGCCGCCTCTGCGCAGGCATCGTGTGTTCCTCCTTGATCACGTCCAGGGCCTCTGAAATACGATGCGAAGTAAAATTAGCTACAGTGTATGTTTCTTCATATTTCTTTTTTGTAGGTATCGTAAGAGCCGACTGGGGGATCAAACTATGCAGGACAGTAGTACAAAGAGAAGGAAAACTAGACACAAATCTTATACCAACCCATCTGGTTATATTCTTTAGAAGATATCTATAGGCTTCATTCTTGTGTAGTTTAAGGTGCCGACTAACCTAAAACATTTCCGCGTAACGTAACGTTACGTTACGCCGAAATGTTTTAGGTCAGTCGGCACCTTTAGAGTTGCCTGAGTGTACCCAAGTCTTAGTATTATAATTATGTCAATTATATTTCCAAATTAAGTAATATCTTGAATTAAATGTTTTTAAATATATTTTAAACAGATTATGAACAGCAACTGATTTATATAAATCACTTGCTGTTCATAATCTTTTCAATCAGTGGATATTCACTGATTGAAAAGATTTAATTGCCAAGATATGGCCACTTGTATCAACTGCGAACTATTTTCCTACTCCAAATGCGTGTTTAGATATAATTATTTCGATTACTGTAAGCATAAGTTAGTCATGCGTATAATGAATCAATATTTTTGTATTATAGTTTTTAATTTAGGTACTTAAAGAACAAAGAATTTATTTTGTTGTCCTGTGAACATTTTAACATTTTAATATCTACTGTTTCATGATGGTCACATATCCCGGAAGTTTGTTAATGTCAAGGCAAAATACTTTGCTATGATGATAAGCAAAATCTAGTTCTTACGGTCTCGTTCGCGTCTAGGCACCGCATACTGGATTTTTATTTCATACTTAAAGTATTGATATCTAATCACTTTTATTCTTATTGTTGTCTTGACTTTCACGTAGATACTTATTAAAAACTCTTATATAAACGTATCATCACCTTTCCTGAGCTACCTTTGATTATGTAACATACATGTTTTAAGCCATATATTCTGAGCTTAGGAACAATAACTCGATTCTAGATGCACATAATCCAACGCCTGGGATAGAAACGGAGATGTGTTCTTACAATGTATTAAAAGTAATTTATCTGATATGACTATGACATTAGGAGGTTCAATTAAAAAGACACAGTGCATTGGCGTATTTGCTAACCCCCGTTCGGTGAGAATATATTTGCGTCTATCCATGTACATCGCGTTTCATTTTTAACCGACTTCAAAAAAGGAGGAGGTTTTCAATTAGACTGTTTTTTTTTATGTTTGTTACCTCATAACTTTCGACGGGTGAACCGATTTTGATGAATTGTTTTAGCCGATTCACCATGTCACGATCCATCAGTGTGGAAAACGAGAACGCGATTCAGAAACACACAGCATCTAGAAAAAACATCACGTTTGACGAAGAAGGTTACCAGCTTGTTGTTAGCATGCATGTAACATAGTTGACTAACAAACCATCCAATACTTGCTGTGCCGTGCGAGTCGTATTAAATTAGCAGAATACTTACTGCAAGCAAATGTAGGACGAACGAGTCACGATACTCACGATGCAGTCGCGATACATTCACTTTCAATATCGATGCTGTGTGAATCTATAAGAGCATTCTTAAGAAATTGAGTAATTGAGGTAAACTTTAAATTAGTCCATGTTTTACTTGATTTCAACTATTGTGGTTATTTTCACTTGATAAATTATTATAAACGAGATTTCCATGTTTATTTTTGAGTATTAGTTTGCGATATTTCAGCATATGATCATGGTCAGGAATGAATTAAACTATTTATAATAACATGTCAAAGTGTTGTGTTTATGTCAATATTTAATATTTAAACAATAAACAACCCATAACGTCCCACTGCTGCGCTCGGGTCTCCTCTCAGGAGAGGGTTAAGGCCATACGTCCCCATGCTGGCCGAGTGCGGGTTGGGGACTGGTAAAACAACGTTATGGCTACGTTATCTTGCCGTTGGATGTTATCAAGCCGCCCAAAGGCCTCCAACCAAGCTTTACGACTGTTATCCTATGATAACAGCTGGGACCAACTGCCAAACGTGACCTCCGAATCACGGAGACGCTCATGGCATCATGCCACCAGCGGTCACCCATCCAGGTGCTGACCGCACCGTCGTTGCTTACCCTCGATGATTGTTTATAATTTTAGGTATGAATATGTTCTAATTATTTACAAGCTAAACTATGTTTCTTTTAAAAGTTTGAAAATATAGTAATTAATAAATGGTTTATTAGAACATTTTTTATTACCTAAATTAATTTTAACGGAATAAGGAAACGTCGTCTTTTTATGGTTAAAAAAAGTAAGTAGCATTAGTTTCAACAACAAACATTGTTTAATTATAGACATCAGACCTTCAGTACCAACATAAGTTGTAATTTGTGAAACAAATTCAAAGTTTAGTTTCACCATTTTATTTGTTAAAACCAAAATTTCACGACTTCTAGGTACACAAAAACAATACCCAAAACGAACTAGTTCTTTTAGCAATATGAAAAAAAAAACACCCCTAAGAATGAAATATCGAGATTTAAAAAATGTGTGTGTATGTTAGTACCCTGTTAATTTAGTGCGTATGACGTTAAAGATATCGTAATACGAGCAGTATGTGTTCAGTTGTTCAGTAGCACATTGGGTAATTCTTCAAAGTAAACCTGCTTGCAACTTACTATTAGTAAATCAATGATTAAGTATTGACCAATTATGTATGTTACAATATCCTTTCGTGTTGAATCAAAGGAAACCAGTCAATTATCGTACCGTTCTTTTGACTGGGTTGTTTGTGAAATAAGTCTCAGATAGTTTGCAGTTTTACTTAAGAGGGTTACGGTATAAAACTTATGAAGTTTGGTAACTATTTAATACATACACCCATCAAAAGTGTCTAGGGATCAACATATATTTTTGCAATAACTTTTCTCCTGATTGATATTAATTAAAATTTTCTTTAAGGATTCATCAAATAAAGTGTTTTCGTTTGTCACAGTAACGATAAACCAAGTCACCTTTGCATTAATAAAGAAATTTGCCATTTTCCTAATAAAGGGATTTTTGACATTTGAACCACTAACATTAAAGTTCGAAAAAAAGACTGAAATAACAGTTTTCTTTAAAATTTTATTAGGTAACTTAAACAATTAATAATCCGTGTTTCTACCGCGAACACTAACAACACAAGAATCGGTTTGGCATACTCAAAATGAGTTCATCCAAATCACGCTGTGGAATGGCCGCCCATGTTCGTTGCAACAACAAAAATAGGTCTTCTTGCGACTGGATACCCTCCATATTCGGCAGAGCTCTTCTCTGTAGCATATCCCATGCATGCTCAATCGGGTTCAAGTCTGGCGACTGAGCAGGCCAGGGCCAAAGCCACATCTCAATCTCAAGAAATCCGCATAAAAATGCTTGATCCCTAGACACTTTTGATGTGTGTATTACAAATACATAAAATTGTGTTTGTTATTTAAAATAACAACTTTTAAGTAAATGCATATGAAAGTAGATGTTTATTTACATAAAACACTTTTTTTTGTCTGACTGTATGTTTGTTCCGGCTAATCTCTCGATATCGACTGGACCGATTTGGACTTCCACTGTCAGATACTAGCTGATGATATAAGGAGTAACTTAGGCTACTTTTTTTGACTATCTCCGCTCCGCGGCGCTACCCGCGGTTCTTGTTGTACCTAGGGTAACACTGCGGGGCTCAGCTAGTATTAATATATTGCGTAAATATTTTAGTTGATCGTCAACATATCGGCGAGCCCTTAAATATCGTTGAAAAATTATCGTACACAGATTTTAAGTTTTCCTGTAAGTCCTTTCATAGCTTACTGAAATAGTTATTTTTCAGTTGTAAATAAACAACCAATAATAATACATACAACGTAATACATTACGCGCGGAGCGCTTTTTGACAAAATGAATTTGAAAATTTACATACTTGGATTAACGTTAAAATGGATGTTTAACACAATAAGGTTAAACTTTAGACTAGTAGCTACCTAAAGAGAGTATCCAATTTCATATTCAGACTATTTCTATCTTGTGTAATCCCTGTCCTAGTTTTGATCCCAAATAGTTCAATATTTTTGGCGTGAGCGAGTGTAATTCACGGTCCTCAGAAAATTTTACGTTTTTAATATAAATGAGACTAAGTTTATATTATTATTTTTAATATGACACTTTGTGACGTCACGAAAGTGGCAAATAATTATTACAAAAACTAAAAATAAAGTCTATTTTAAAACTCCGTAAGTATGCAGTATTTACTTGAACGTCAGTAATGCTTGTTTACTATAAAATCATTACAAATGTAGTAAAGAGCTAATGCTCATTCTTGAGGCTTAAGATTCGATTTGTACACATATATTATATTGAAAAGGGGTCATATTTATATATATCCTGACCTCATGTTATTTATGAATACCATTTAACGGTGAATTCAAAACGTATGATTACTACGGATCTTCGTAATAATTTAGATCGTAAATCCTTAGAGGTCAACTGTAATTTAAAAATGTAGAACGTTTATATCATAAAAAAATGGAACATATTCGTAGTAAAATGCTTTTTGTTCTCTTGAGATTTATGAGTATGGCAATAAATAATATGGATAGGTACGTAGGTAGGTATCACCTGCCAGTTTATAACATAATTGCCATTTTAAAATTGCAAAACTGTTTGTAAAAGATTAAAGATATATAAAGGTATATTGTGATATTTAATTTTTTTATATTTAGTAATGTAATTTAAAAAATCTATACTTGTAAGTATGGATGGATGTTTGTTACTCTTTTACGCAATAACTACTGAACGGATATGGATGAAACTTTACAGTAATATAGTTTATACATCAGAATAACACATAATAATAACACATAACAACACATAAACATAGGAGATAAGCCGGGGATCGAACCAAGTGACGTGTGGCATTAGAAAGGCCTATGTTTAGCAGCCGATCATGATTCCTCGATTAACAAAATACAATGGTGGTAATTCTGTTGTTGTTATCACTAAACTAAAATTCACTAAAATTTGTTGTTGGATTTAATCTCATCTGCTTACAGTCCATTTTTCAATATCTCACTCAGTTTTCATTATATTTAGTTCACTACCGATTAAAAGTTGATCAGAGGTACACGCTTGTTTATTAGTAAAAAAACTTAACAAAACTCTAAATGTAAAAATCATAAGAAATAATTACGTAGGTAATTAAGTCGGCTAGTATTTAGACGACGTCTAAGTTTAGTGCGACATGACAAGTTTTAGGTCACATGTTGCACGTTTTAAACGTTCAAAACAAGAATAGCAAAAGAAAAATATGGTCTAAGTTGAGTAATTTAACTAATTTTGGTTATGCCAAAGTAAATTTTACTTTTCAAGTAATAAACAAGCGTGTGTTTCTGATTAATGTGTATTTGGTACAAAACTATACACAGTGACAACTGAGATGTGAGAAATCGAAAAATGGACTGTAACTGGGTGAAATTAGAGTATATGTATCTAATAACAAATTTTAGTGAATTTTAGTTTAGTGATGACAACAAGAGAATCACCACCATTATCTCGTTTATAAAAAGCTTCCTAATCTTAATCAAATTATTGTAGTTAACCTAAACAAAGTTAATTTGCAATGCACGGGTACTCGAAAATAGCTTTTATTGTATACAATTACATAGGTAAATTTGAATTGTAAGATCATAGATTTGAATTATTATAAACTAGCTGACCTGGCGAACTTCGTACCGCCATATTTAAATATCTGTCTCAGCTTCCCACAGGCAGTGTAGAGTCGCGGACAAAAAAAAAACACTTTTGCCCGTTATCCTTTATTTTTTTCTTTCTTGCAAAAAAAGAATGAATGATATGTTATTGAATTACAACTAAATACATATTTTGACTTTCATCCCCTCTCTCCGGGAAACCGTGCTGAATTTCCGGATAAAAATTAGCCTATGTCCTACCTCGTAATATGAACTCAAATCATGCCAAGTTTCATTTGAATCCGTTCAGTAGTTTCGGCGTGATGCGCAGCCAAGATACAGACAGACAGACAGACGGACAGACAAAAATGAAAAAAATTACAGTTTTGGCTTCAGTATAGATAGATAGAGACTCTCCCACGGTATTGTGTAACTGGCATCGAATGAGAAGCCTGTCATAATATAAAACTTGTTTACTCTTTCAGTGAAATTTAATTATTGCTGGTAGGGTAATTTGGGTAGGTAGGTAATTAAGGAAAATGGGAATAATTATAGAGTTATAACTGTTGTAAGGCAGGTAAGAAATTCGGGTAATTATTTCCGACTATATCCTTACATTTTTATCGCGTAGGTACTGGTAAGGACGGACAAATTTATTTAAGCTTATATAAACTTTTGTTATTAAGAAATAACTTTGACCATATTTTGGAATTAAGAATGTTATCATTTTCAGTCAAGTATAATCTACAGAAGTGGAAAAAAATGACCAAGCTCGTTTTACGCGAATATTAATCTAAATTGAGAAGTTTTATCGCAAATAAAACATGAAAAACTGAAGAAATGCACTGAAACATTATTTTACTACAGTCTTATGGTACTGAGAAGTGATAATTAAAAACTGAAAAAGCGCAGAAAAAATATTTACAGGTTTTTTTATGTTTCCTGTCTATTTTTTGATCGACATTTTGCATTAAGAATAAGCTCTGCAATTCTGACATTATTAAATGTCACGAGGGGCTGGTACTTGCTGTAAGTTTAAAGAAAATCAGTGTTCACTCATGGATCTAAACCTAACACTCAATTAAGAAGAGCGTAAAAGAACAATTTACAGAAACATTGATAAGAAGCAGTATCAAAAAATTACATGAAACAATAAAAAAAACGTGGTAACTACCAAGCAATAATAGTTGCATATGACTGCAAGTCTATTAGCCAATATGAAACATTGTCATACAAAAACCAACATGCGTATTAAACCCTCAGCTTATTTCGTAAAGCGAATGCACTCAAGTGTGCATCGCATGTCCTGCGGTTGCAACTAACAACTTGTGCAAGTGTGACGCAAACTTCTATATAGGTCAGCAGTTGCTAATAGTGGCAAGTACCATAAATATTCTAGAATTTGCTGTTTGCATTCTAGGACATTTGATTGATTTGTGGTAATGATACGCAAACGCGTTTACAAGTGCTGAAAGATGTTTATGCGATTAAAATGTTTGTAAACTTTGTATATTTTCCAGTGCGTTACTCTTAGTTGCTACAGAATAATTTAGACCAGTTAACTATCTAAACAAACAAATTTAATATTTACACCCATGAACCATAGTCAACATTGTAGGTATGTTAAGCGAAAAATGATTACGATGGCATAATTCAGAGCATATAAGAGTATGTATTAAAATGTTGACTTGTTTTTTTGTGATAACAACATAATACATAGGTTATAGCTATTATTGTCATCTTTGGGATAGACATACTGACATAATGACAATAGTGTACTTGTACTGTACTCATTTTCTTAGATTACACTCGGTTTCTCGATACTATTAGAGGTATTATGTAATAAGCTATAAAAAACTGGTCTTAGGTTTAAGGACAACTAAAAACTTCTATTAAAGGCCTACAAATAGGTCCAGTAGCATTTTGTTATGTCTGCTTGCCCCAGACAGACAGACAGAGATTGCCGTTAAACAACTTCGTTTGGCGAGTATCAATCGTGTAATAGAGCTGGGTTACTATTGTAAATTAAAATAAATAAATTTAAAAAAAAGATCACTTTGGTAAGCAAATTTATTTTCTTACAAAAGGAAACTTCAAAAACTAGGCCAAGGTAGTAGAGCCACGCTGATTTCAGCACGAACGGGCCGGCTCGACCGGGGCGGTACTGCACAGAAAATCAACGTAAAATGACAGCCTTCACGCTGTCGTGTTTCGTTGGTGAGTGCGAGAACCGGAAGCCCAATGATGCAGAAGCATCACTAGCCCGCCATGGTGTGGGTCCCCATGCTGCATTGTTGCATTGTCTGCGTTCGCAGTGAGTATGGTGACCACCACTCTTGGATTCTGCTTATGCTTTCCATCAGGCAGAGTAGGGTTATTTTGGCAGGGCCAAACATAAAATAAACACTAAGTTATATAACAGACTTTCAGTTAAACTTTTATTAAAAAAAGTTCGAATGTTATTCCATAAATGAAACATAAAAAAAATAAGAGATATCATACACAAATGGAAGAAACGAATCGAATTATAAACGAATTCTGAGAGTTGTCATAACGATGTTCTTTTATTCCAAAATGGCCGCCGGTGATTTTCTGAAATGTTAATAAGAGACTGTTAAAAAGCATTATGTAAGACTAAATACACGGTAATAACATCCAGTTATGTTTAAAATGGTTCCAAGTGGTGACCATACGTGCATTGACCATATTCGGCAAAAGTAGGCGATCTTGAGCGGTGACCTTACATGTACCAATACGAATTATATATGTGATAATATATTGCGACATTTCATCATTTGGTTTGATGTGATGGTTTTAAAATTCTAGTTTCATTTTTGAACTTTTTAAGAGAATGCTTTGTTGATGGATAGTGAATCATCAGACCAACAGACCAATTCAATGATGAGGATACAAAACGAACATATTTGATGCAAACAGATCTACTCAGTGATCTAAAACCTTCGCATTCTCTGACTTATAAAAAAATATTTATAAAAGACGTAGACAATCAACCAGTCATTTTCTGATATACCACGCCTGTGGTCACTGGACTGGTAGTGGTCAGCCTGTGACCACGGCTAGTTTGATTTAGTCGGAACATCACAAAGGCATAAAATTTCAGTTGATCGCATTAACGTCAGCATTAAATTATGAAATCATTAGATGTAAATCATTTTAAATTAGTTACCACCAAATATAACTTCTTCTGTACAATTTTCTTTGCATAACTATACTTTTGGATGGATGTGGACGGCCCAAAATCGGGATAGTAGGCGTTCCTTGGAAAATACCTTCATTCAGCAGTGGACGGCGATAGATTGGTTTTGAACTATGCTTCGCATACACAATATTACGTTATAAAATAAGTAATTATTGCACATTATTATATTATACAGTATTATATATGGACACATGAGTCAGAAAATGATCTCAGATAATACAGTTAAAAGAGACAACCTTCCTTATAGACGTGTTGCCCACGTACGTGTCTGAAAAGGTCAATTCAAAAAGTTTGTGGTTTTATGTTGTTCATCAGTTTTACGTTGGGTAAAGAATTAATTCTAATAATGGGACATATATTTTTTCTACTAGCGACTAAGCAATTCTATTAGTCCCTAAGGCCCGTATTCACTTTGATTTTTGCACTACGCACCTGCACTCGCACTAATCAAAGTGAATACGGGCCTTTATAAAAATATTTTACAACACCCGTTTTTCTAAGGATGTTTATTATGTCCACTGTGACTGTCCATTGGTTTCAAGACTACAACATGCTAACATCGATCGATATATCATTTTTCCGCGTCATACGTCGGCGTAAAATGCAAATCTCATCTAGTGCATGTTTGATCTTAAATTAAATCCTTCGTGAGTATCATATTAACTCATGGTTCAGTAATCTTTGCAAAGTAATTATTAACAAAATACCACACAAAAAAACTAACAATTCTCAGCTTATTTTTTTAGCCCAGTTCGACTTGTCAATATGTATTGAGGACGCTTCACATACTTTTTACGTACATTTTGTTATACATAAAGCTATATTCTATTTAACTTGTTATTGTATGTCTACCTGTCATATCTACTTTGTGATGCTATCACAGCATTTCGGTTCTCTTTATCACTCCACTCCATTTTCACATTACAAAAACATTTACACGGATTGGCGCGAAAATTAGAAACCAAAACATTGATATTGGAGTGACAGATTCTAAATTCAAATTTACTATTATGTTTTTTTATACATGGTAACAGTTTATGAATAACGTACACAAGCTCACCGAGATGTCAATTTTAAGAGTTATTGAAAAGAGTATGATTAAAACCTTCTTGTGTCAAGAAGATTTTCTCTGTGTCTATAGGTAATTTATATTATTTTCATTCTGCTTAATTTATTTTCTCACATCATTTTTCCCAGGTCATATTGACTCACTGTGCAGTAATAAAAAATTATTTTTTCTACAAAATAACGGTATCTCAACATCTTATATCATTTTTCAGCACAGTTTGACTTGACAATAGTATGTATTGAGGACGCTTAACGTGCGTCCATTATGGTGCAGTTAAGGCTTTATTATCCCCTTTGTTGTAAGATGCCTTGAACACTCCACTTTGTAGAAATAATTCCATAAGATTGGATACGGTCAATATTTGGACGTATCTGTGTCACTGTAGGCGTGACATATGATATGGTACTTAGGTTCAAACCTTCACTGAGTGTTTTTTTATTGTTGGTACGTTAGCTTTTGAAGCATTTCAATAAAATGAAATCCAGGTGGCAACAGCTTGCATACAACAGTATGCAAGCTGTTGCCACCTGGATTCACCTGGAACAAACCATTCATGTAATACTTACTAATACTGTTGTACCTGAAGATCTGACTTTTAACAAGTAAAATTTTAACAAAATAAAAACAGACTTCAAGGTTCGACTCGATTTCTATTGGATGACATCATCAGATCTTAGTGTCCTTATCATGGTACCACCGTTGGGATATCTCTTTTCCATTAAAAAAGAATCATTAAAATCGGTTCATAAACACACAGTTATCCGCAAACACACATATTTTTTTTATATACGGTCGAATTGAGAAACCTCCACCTTTTTTAACCGACTTCAAAAAAAGGAGGAGGTTTCTCAATTCGACCGTATATATGTTTTTTTTTTTAATGTGTTTTCGCTGATAACTTCGTCGTTTATTCTTTTTTTAATGGAAAGAAGATATCCCAACGGTGGTACCACGATAAAGACACTAAGATCTGATGATGGAATCCAAGAGAAATCGAGACGAACCTTGAATTCGGTTTTTATTTTGTTAAAATTTTACTTGTTTGAAGTCGGTTAAAAAGAGTGGCCATGAGTTTCTTTGCCAGTATTCTTCTCATAAGACTCTACGCATTTTGGAAACTGGAAGCTATAGAAGTATAGATCGACACAAGCAGGCAGTAGATTTTGGTGTTTTCACCTAATTTACCTAGACAATCCAGTACATGCTGTTTGTTTGTGTCGATCTATGATTTTTAACTGTAGCTTCAATTTAACGTTCATATTTGCACTTACTGTCAAAATTGAATAAATGATTTTGAATTTAAATTTGTATGCACAATCATTGGCGTGGCTAGTGGAGGGCTGGTGGGGTTTGGGGTTCAGACCCCCCCCCCCCCGAAAACCAGTCGAGGGGGGGCGTTCTTTATATAAATAGAGCAAAATGCGGTAAAGTATGGCATACGTGTATACCTACTGGAAATTACTATAGCGTGAATGACGTAACAAATAAGTTTTCGGAAGAGGAAGTACAGAAGTAACTTAAAAACTACATTATGACTTCAAATAGTTCGTTCAATATATCAGAAATCCTTGTGGGTGGCAGTAATTCTTGTTATTTAACCGAATTTGACTTGAATTTATAGTGAAGGGAAGACGATTGAGGCTTCCGTTTTAAACTTTGCGTCTTGTGGATGAAGTTATAACTGTGGCATCTATACTAATATTATAAACGCGAAAGCTTGTAAGTATGGATGGATTTTTTTTTTTTTTTTTTTTAATCTTTGTTTAATTTGGGGTTTTAATCCAACATGGATATGCCAACCCCATCGTACCTTAATACATAGTTAATACTACATGCTACTTTGCTGAACTATTGTAATCAGGTGACATAATTTTTTAGCTGCTTCTGAACATGGACAACTCATTATGCTTTGTATTAAGCCCACATCGAATGAATTTACTTTCAGTTCTTTAAGTAAAATCTCGCGTTCATTTCTATTCCTGTCACACTCCATCAGCAAATGTTGCACATCTTCTACTTTATTACATACTAGACAGTTAGGCGAGTCAGTTTTTTTCATTAAATATGCAAATTTTGCTGATGGATAGTGACCAGACCTGATTCTAAGGGCTAGTTTTACATAATGTCTGCTTAATCGAACGCCATCAAACCATGCCACCTGCGGAGGAATCGCCTGAATGCTCTTATACCAGATATCTTTTTCTTTAGATCTATCATTAAAATAGATAACCCACTCATCAAAACAGTGTTTTTTAAATTTGGGTACTAATTCCCAATAATCAGGTAGATAATTAATAATGCTTCCGTTTACAGCTGCTAGTTTAGCTATTCGGTCTGCTCGTTCGTTTCCCTTTTTTTTTTTTTTTTTTTATTTATTGATCAAAACATATCTACAGATATACAAAAAACAGAATCTCCCGCTTAAACCACGGGGGTTTTTAGGCGAGAGGGAGTTGGTCCATTAGTAAACAATAAGTAACTTAGCAATATCAGATTTAAACAGTTTAGCAAAATATACACAAAACACAAACACAAATAAGGTTAGGGACGGCAAGCGCATATACAAAGACTAATAGACAACATAATAACACCCACACACGGGTGTATGCTAAGCTATGCTGTCCATTAGGAATTTCTTCGTTATTTCTTTATAATTATCCTTTGTTATATATTTTTGTACTATATGCTCTTGTATAGTATTTAATATATCAGGCAATATGTACCGGCATATTCTGGTGCCATATAAATTATTAAATTTTGGCAAGGTATATTTTTTTAAATTTGGTAGTTGTCTCAAGTTACAATTACGTGTTCGTACACAGAGCTGATCTATATTCGCAATTTCTTCCTTCATAATAGCCATTTTAATTTTACATTGTATTGGTAATACATTACAGTGTTGGAATAATTGCTTATAATTATCTTGAAATCTAAATTTTAATTTTGGTGGCACAATAGCTTTTAACATTCTTAATTGTAAATTGTATATCTTTTCGACATAACTTTTGTAAGTTCGGCCGTAACTACACAATCCGTAACTGATAACTGAGTCTGCCAGTGCCAGATATAAGAGGCGTAAAGTTTCATATGGCATTTTGTACCTTAGTATATACAGTTTACTCAGTATAGCTCGCAATTTTTTACAGACGTGGTCTATATGTGCACCCCAGTTAAATCGATTGTCTATTATAAGTCCTACATACATGTGCTCCTGTACTGTTTCTAATGTAATACACGTACTGTCCTGCCTACACATAAAGTTGTTATGCAGACATTCATGATCGTGTGCTAGAATATTTGGCGTGTGGCAGCTGTTTTTATGTGAGGATTGAATACACATAAGTTTTGTTTTTTGAGCGTTTATCACTAAGCCAACGTCGTGCGCCCATTGACACATTCTATTAAAATTATCCTGCAGTTTTAGCTCAGCGGTTTTAATGTCTTTGTCAGCCACCAGAAGACAAGTGTCATCAGCAAACTGATATACGGAGCCATGTTCAAACAAGTTGCACATTTGATTTACGTAAATTATGTATTCATTTGGACCAATTATTGAGCCTTGTGCAGTACCTTTATCTGTGATCATTTTATTGCTATACTTATCTCCCACTTTAACTCTCGTGTATCGATTTTGATGGTAATTTTTAAAAAGTTGTAACAGTGGCCCACGTATACCAGCCCGCTCCAACCCTTCATACAATACCTCATATTGGAGCATATCAAATGCCTTGCTGAAATCAACAAAGATAACGAGCACATGACGTTTATCATTCAGGTGCTCGTTAACTTCATTGGTGAATTGACACAATAATTGAGAGGTACTTCTCCCTTTTTGAAAACCATATTGTTTAGTGTGAATAATTTGTTGCGAGCGTAAGAAATGGCTAAGTTGGTCCCCTAAATACCTCTCAATTATCTTGTCAACGCAGGACAGTATAGTGATAGGGCGGTAGTTATTACAGTTGTCATGATTACCTTTCTTAAAGATAGGGCGCACTAGTCCCAGTTTTAAATCGTCTGGGTAACACGATGTGTCGATGCATCTATTGATCAAATGTGTAATTACGGGTGTTATTTCTTTATTCAATTTTTTTATGTCGGTTGCTCTAATTCCATCTAATCCCGGACTTTTGTTATTTTTCAGTCCATTGATAATTTTAAATGTTGCTTCATTATTTATCTTTGGCAATCTCATCGACACATCCAACTCTTTTTTGATGTTAGCTATTGGCGCCGTTAATATTTTTTTATTACATGAATTGGAAAGCATATCTATATTTTTTTTAAACTCCACAGCAAACATACTTGCTGCATCATGATCGGACAAAGAAAAATACTTTTGAATCGTTTCATCGACTGAGACAACTATCTTTCCACATAATTCGTTTATAAATTGCCACAATTTTCTAGAATGATTAAAATTACTTACAATTTCTTTCTTGTAGAATTTATTTTTAGTGTAGTTAATAAATTTATTGGTCTTGTTTCTATACCTATTATAAATTATTTTATTTTCTATTGTTGGTACTTTTTTCCACAGTTTTAATAGTTCAGTTCGTTTTTTACACATTTCTATAACTCTTTTGTTTACCCAATTGCATGTGTTCGATTTATACTTATTCAACCTAATTTTACTGTGCTTACATCTATCATACGCGTCTGTGAAGATCGAGTGCATTTTTTTATAAACATCATTAGGAGCACAACACAGAGGTGCATTCCAATCCGCGCGGCGCAGCTCTGTCACCAGTCTATCACTATCGTAGGTAAGTATACAGCGTTTGTTTACATCGTGCCTAGTCGGCCGCTCATTCACTAATGTGCACGCCGTTATGTAGTGATCTGCTGGCGACTCGTTTACTACCGCTGAATAGATTGTCGCTGTTATAGACGAGGTGCTTCGCACAAAGATGTGATCTATGCATGACTTTGTTATTATGTTACTTTTTTTTTCAACCCGTGTATATTGATTAATGCAGCTTATTAAGCCCAGTTCACTTAACGTGTTCATGTAATCGATTTTTGTCTTACAGTTTTTCAGGATGTCGATATTCATGTCACCAATGAACACAATATTACACTTCTCGGCTATGTTTTTAATTAGATATGCAGTTTCCTTCGTGAAACTCGTGATTGAGAGGTCAGGTGGTCTATACACGCCAACAATGGATATTTTTTCATTGTTTACTTCTAGTAGACCCATAATAATTTCACTGAAATACGATTTAATGGGCGTTCTTGTGAACTTTAACCTTTTGTGAACGTAAAGAACAACACCTCCACCTTTTCTGTGTGCTCTCAAGTTGGTGTACATATTATAATTACTGAGCTCAAATAAACTCGAACAGTGTTCTCCTATGTTCACTTCTGTTAAAACAACAATATCAACTAGTCGAGGACTCGAAGCTATCAGTAATTCAATTTGTGCAAAGTTCAGTATTAGCGATCTAATGTTGACATGTAACGTTGTTATTGTCTGCTTTTGGTTTGGTAAACAATTTATGTAATCATTCCAGTTATCAAAATTTCTTTCATCAATATTATTGGATGTGTGATTCCGCATTGAGAATTAGAGTACGGTAGTATGCAATAATAAACAAGGACAAGAAGCAACAGAGAAGAGAGTAAAAGAGAAGAATACGGACTTACAGCTTATTGTTACCTATCTCTTGAGCCCATCTTTTAATATCGTCTTCTGATCGGATAACACGTATTTGGTCAGCTTCATTTCTTCGCACTAAGACATTTCCGTGTTTGCACCACACGAACTTCGCCAGATTCGTCATCTTTAGTTCTGACTTTGCACGCCACAGCAGATGAGCAGTGGCAGGGGAAAGTGCTTCTCTCAGAAATATTCTTGAACTACCCTCTCTTCCAATATCTCGTTCTAATATAGTTTTTGGTTTTGCTGCTTCCAGCCACACATCTCTCTGATCCTCCTTCAAGGTCATGACCAGTATCCCTTCATTCCTTCTTTGTCCGTCGGTAGATTTACTTTGTTTTCTATGTATTCTAATAACATCTTCCGCTTCAGTTTCAAGTTTGTCGCTAATTTTGCGTACTATTTCCATAAAGTTTTCATTTTCCTGCTTGGTAATTCCACACACTTCCAATTGGTTGTTCATGTTTTTTTGTTCCAATATATTTATTTTCTGCTCCATGAATTCTGTTTTGTTCTTTATGTGGGTATATTTATTATTTAGGTCTTTGTATTGTCTATCCATGTTTTTAATTTTTTCCTCATAATTATTGATTGCCTCCTGAAATTCATCGAATTTGTCAGAGAAAAACTGTAGACTTCTTTTCATCTCATCCTGTATTGTTTCTCTTATTTGACGTCGTATTTCCTGCATCATGCTTCCCTGAGTTGCCAACCCTGTTGTTTCTGTATCGGTATTTTCTTCGTCGTCCTCGGGAAGAATAGCTGAGATGCGTCTTTGTTTCGATTGACTGGAACAGGGCTTGCATTTCCAGTCTACCGAGTCAACAGCAGTAAGGGTGCTTAGCTGCTCAGCAGTTAATGAAGCACAGCTTGCATGCCACCATTTGCTGCACTTGCCACACTGCAGTCCGGCAGATTTCTTAGTGATTAGTTTACTGCACTTAATACACTTCACCATTTCAGAAAAAGATTGGTATTTACGTATAAATTATTTATTAAATTTATTTGTAGGTATTCACTGTTACTTTAAGAAAATCACGTACAGCGCGACCTATATGCGCAAGCGTTCGATGAACTTATGACCCTTAAGACCGATATTCGCTGCAACCCATTGCAACCTTACATCTTTACCACTTTTATTTAATGAAATAATAGTTTTTAAGATTTCATAGGCTATCGATGCACCTCTGGAACCAGAAGCGCATCGAGCCATATGTTGCAGTGCACTCTTACTGTCGGAAAAAATATCAATTTTGTTTAAATTTTGATTCACTGCATAAGATAAGGCCTGATATATTGCAATCAATTCCAGCGTCATTATACCTGCCTCACAATTAACTTTGAATCCGGCCTCACATTGTAAATTTTGATCATAAAAACCAGCTCCCAAACCACATTCACCTTTAGATCCATCCGTAAATATCTTATGCCACTCATTGTAGGTATTGTTTAACTCTGACACTATGTTATTCAATAATATATGGGGTTCATAACTTTGCTTTGAGGATTCAATACATTCAAGGTTTGTTCTAAAATACTTTTTGATTTCTATATCTGTTATCCAAACATCTAAGGTAAACATACCAAGAAGATCGAGTGAATTAATATTGCAATGGCTCACAGCATTAAAAGTTTTAATAAGTAGCGGTTTTCTTTTGTTCGCCCAGTATCTATCATTTGAAAGGTCATTTAAATTTGAAATTATATTAACAATTTGATTCCTATTCCAAGAAATCATTTTCAAACTGTATTTATAAGCCAAGAATTGCCTTCTGAGAAACAGTGGCACTAAATTTAACTCGCTTTCCATTACATGTATTGGTGAACTTTTAATAAAACCTCCTATAATTCTCAAACCCTGATTTTGCAATCTATCCAGTTTCAATAAATGTGTTTTCGCACAACAATCATATATAAACGAACCGTAATCTATTCGACTTCTTATCAAACTAATATATAACCTACGCATATGCTTTGTATGTACTCCCCATGTGCTGCCAGCTAGAACTTTTAAGACATTTAAATATTTGGAGCATTTTTCTACACTTTCATTAATGTGTCTAGCCCATCGTAAACCTCTGTCCAAATACATACCCAAGTATTTGGCACAGTCTGTTAAAGCCAAGTCTTGCCCACTTAATTTCAATTTGGGAACTATTCTTTTTCGGCCCCTGCTATAGAGACAGTAATTAGATTTAGTGGGAGATAATTCTAAACCAAGCTCACTCAAATATGTCACTATAGTGTCTAAGTCACTCTGCATGTATCTTTCACATATTTTAATGTCCTTATCTTTAATATACAAAACATAATCGTCCGCATACTGTGACCACATAACGTTTAGATGTATTGTGTTAAACCCATGTGTTATTAAATTAAAAAGTAACGGGGATAGCGGGTCTCCCTGTGCAAGGCCTTTATTAGTCCACCTCTCAATTGAAAGGTCACTACTATTATTTATTTTAATACTTAGTCGTCTTTCACTAAGAATTAACCAAATGTAAGTACATATTTTGGACCCTATATTGAGTTTATCTAATATGTTAGTCGCGGCTTCTATTGAGACATTATTATACGCATCTTGAATATCCAAGAAACATGCCAAAGTAGGGCAATTTTCTGTGAAACCTACTTGTATATATGTAACCAGCTTAGTGATTGCATCTAGACAGGAATGTGCTTTCCTAAAGCCAACCGTATTTGGTGAAATAATATTTGTTTTTTCCGCAAACCACTCTAATCTTTTGTGTAACATTAAATGAAAGGTTTTACATACACAAGAAATTAAGGATATAGGTCTAAATTTAAGCTCAGGGGAATTATTGTTGTACTTTGGAATAGGCATTACATTAACCTTTCTCCATTGATGAGGAATAGCACCTGAATTGAAAATATTATTGAATATTTTCAGCAAAAATAATTTAGCTTCATTGGGAAGGTTAAAAATCATGGAGTATGAAATGCTATCCTCGCCTGGTGCAGTATCTTTTTTTTTCAGGCAATTTTGAAGTTCCTGAAAACTAAAATTTCGTTCAAGCTCATCGTTTCGTGAGACAAAATTAGGCATTAAATTTTGTACATAATCGGGACTGAGTGAATCTAATAATTGTTTTTGTTTATCTACTGGTGGATAGGTTTGGTTACTTCTGAAACCTTTAATCCATCTCATGCGGCGCCACATCTCAGAAGCGGAAGTTTCCTGGTCGATAGAATTGCAAAATGTTTGCCAATTTAAAGATTTTGCTTTGTTTATTAATTTGTGAGCCACTTTCGTTTTTTCGTTAAGTATTTTTAAATTATCTGGGGTAGGGTTGCGACGAAACTTGGATAGTGCCAATCTACGTTGAGCTACCACATTTGATAGCTCCGGGTTCCAGTAAGGTTTTGGCTTAAATTTAGTAGTGGGTTTATTACAATACTTTATATAGGGAATGAATTTATCAGCCGCGGCATTAATATGTTTTAGAAAACTATTGTACATTTCTTGAGAATCATTGTTGTAGTCGGAATTAAATTTATCCACTAACGACTTTCGATATTCAACCCAATTAGCTCTTTTATAATTTCTTTTTTTTGTTGAAGAATAATTATTTGAAATACTAGTCGATATTTTGATAACCATATGGTCACTGCTAAGGTTCTCGTTAAACACTTGCCAATCGAAATGTATTGCAATATCGGACGAAACAAAAGTTATATCCGGTGAAGTCTGTTGCAGATTACCATTAACTAACTTGATTCGGGTGGCTAGTCCATTGTTAAGATATGTGTAAGAATTATCTAGGGCTGAATCCATTATTTGAGTGCCCCTTGTATCGGTTTTGACAGACCAATTAGTGTGGTGACCATTAAAGTCCCCAGCAACGACAGTAGACTTAGCAAACGTTGAAAAAATACTATCCCAATCAGACTGTCGAGTATGAACAGAAGAGGGGCAATAAATACCTATCAGCTGCTCCACACTCATGCAGTTCACTAATTTAACACATATTATTTCTATTCCGGAATTATTACAAGTTACAGGCACTTCATAGGATTGTATCGACCTATGCACTATTATCGCAATCCCCCCATATGAGTCCCTTCTATCACACCTATATATATTATATCCTCTAATAGACAAATGAGTTTCACTGTTCAACCATGTCTCACTTACAATAGCTATATGTATGCTTTCCTGATTCAATAGTTCAGCAAATGATATTAATTTAGGCCGTAAACTTTGAGCGTTCCATTGCAAAATATTAAACATTACATTAGCCATTTATAAAACTGAAAAAATAATTTACATATTCTTTGCAAGAAAACATATTAACTAAAGATTTACTAATCTCATCCCAAATTACTTTAAAACATGATATAATCTTATCTTGTATTTTATCTTCCGATATAAAAATATAGTTTAATTTTAATAGTAATTTCTTAAATTCAAATTTATACCTTAATTGTTCATTCGGTATATTATTACCCTTACCAATGTCTTCACTTTGAGATTTATTACACCTTTCTTGCTCTATCTGCTCCGAAAATATCTGATCAGATTCTCTTCTCTTTTCCTTTTTGGACCGGGTTCTATCTCGAGATACATGAGTTGATTCATTAGATGTCTCACTTTCATATTCCATCAAATCTGCCTGATTTGAAGCTGGTTCCGAACATACCACTGTGCCAGCCACTACACTACTGTACGTTTCATTATTTCTTACTAACTTTATGCTTGATGGCAGATCTTTCGTAGTTTTGTATCCCTGATTTATTGCTCTTCGTTGGTCAAGGACAATTTGAAGGGCTTTTCGATATGGTACTTGCTTTTCACTCATAATTATTCTTATTTGTCTTTCTTTCAAATAAAAAGGACATTTTTTATCTAATACTAGGTGTGCTCCCTTACAATTCAGACATTTAAAAAATTTTTCCTCGCAGTTTTCATGATTACCTCCACATTTAGGGCATATTTTCTTTTTAGTGGGACAAAACCTAAAAATATGTCCAAATTTCCAACAGCCTGAGCACTGGGTTACAGGGAAAGTATAAGCGTCAACTCTAAAGCGGCAATCATATGCATATACATGAGATGGTAATGTGTTGCTTTTAAAACAAATTCGAATAGACTCGCTGTCCACCCATTTGCCCTCCGCGTTTAAGCGTTTTAGCCATTTAATAGAAATAATTTCTATTTCACATTTTATTATTTCTTGCAAGTCCTTATCACACAAATCAATGTCAACACCTTTTACAATGCCGTATGAAAATGACATTTCATTTATTTTTTGACATCTATAGCCCATGTCTGTTAGTTTTTGACATTGTAATAATTTTTTAGCATCTTCTTGACCTTGAAATTGTATCAATACCTTATTAAAACTTTTATACTTAATTCTGGTGATTCCACTAATGTTCTCCGATCGAAGCATCCTAGCCATAGCCATTGGTTTAGGCAAACTATTCATTGATGTGACACACACCTCATATTTATTATTCTCCTCTGATTGTTTACTATTTTTATTTCCATCTACCCTCTCAATATTTATAATTTCTGTGGATTCACTCCGAATAAGCCGCTTTGGTCTTCTTCTCTCAACAGTAGTAAAGTCATCTTCTACATTACAATCATCTTCCCGCTCCTTCCTTTTTTCTGCACTTCCTTTTCCCAATTCTACATTTATTTCCGTTATCGCATTATTATTTAGTGACTGCTCAATTTCGTGTTGGCACTTATTTAGAAATTCAGTGTCACTAGAATCCTCATCTTCACTACTATTTTCTCCCATTATACACAACAACAGTTATCACCAAAAAAATAAAATAAATAATTAGTAATACTCTGCGCAAGTCAATAACGCGCGTGTCAGGAAAATATGTACCTAGTTATCACTTGAGCGTCTCAATAAAACATAACTATTAATTATAAAGTCAGAAACTAAATGTTATTTCTAACAATTAATATCTTAATATTTAATAACTACAACTATTTCTGTTGTCCTGTAAAAAGTGTGACTTGAGCAAGGTATTTGATTATAACATTCTAAACGGAATACTGTAACTTTTAATTTCAATTGTGAGACTGTAACTAACTAACAATTATAATAAAATAGGAGATTCAATAACGATTGTCTGTGACTAAAGTAATGTTTTAATAATTGATTTCAAATAATTGTGAGTAACAAGTCTAACCTGTTAACATCCGCTATTACATTTAAATTATAATAGCGTGAGGTTAATCACAGAAATTCTAATTATTTAATTAAGGATTTATCATGTAATTAGAATAAGGCGTAACGCATTTAATTGTTTTTGGAAAGTTAATACGAAACCAACGACATCCGTTATACAGCGACTACTGTCATCATGAGTTGATGTGTTGGTTTCGTATTGGCGAGAATAAATACAGAGATCACTTTAGTACGAGCATTGTACCAGAGAGGACTTGCTGTAAATAAGTTAAGTATATAGGCTTCTTAATTGTGGTAATTAACTATTAAACATTTGTTACTAATAAGTTAAGATGTGTGTGACTTTTAAGAGAATAAACTATTAAACATTTGTAACTATGTAATAAGTTAAGATGTGACTTTTAAAAGAGTGGCTATGAGTTTCTTTGCCAGTATTCTTCTCATAAGGCCCTACGCATTTTGGAAACTGGAAGTTATAGATCGACCTTGACAATGTTGTGCCGATCTGTGATTTTAACTATAGATTCAATTTAACGTTTATTAAATAGATGAAATCTAGTTTGAACCTGAGTTGCTGTTTTAATAAATCCTAGTGTACCAACTATGATGTTTTGCCCATAAATCATGAATTATATTAATTAGTTAAGGAGTGACGTCAGCGAAGCTGATGTCACCCTTTCTAAAAATCATCTCTCTTTCCAAATCTAACACGCGCGTACTGTACGCGTTCCACCGGGCGAGTTGAGTATGGATGGATGGATGGATGTTTGTTACTCTTTCACGCAAAAACTACTGAACGGATTTGGATGAAACTTTACAGTAATATAGCTTATACATCAGAATAACACATAGGCTACTAGTTGCCGCGATAACCGACATATACGCGGGCGGAGCCGCGGGCAACCACTAATATTATAAGCGCGAAAGTTTGTAAGTATGGATGGATGGATGTTTGTTACTCTTTCACGCAAAAACTACTGAACGGATTTGGATGAAACTTTACAGTAATATAGCTTATACACCAGAATAACACATATGCTACTATTTGCCGCGATAACCGACATATACGCGGGCGGAGCTGCGGGCAACCACTAGTAATTTATAATATAACTAGCTGATCCGGCGAACTTCGTACCGCCATATTTATGACCCACGTAACATCGTTTACGTTTTTGTGAATCTAAACCATTCCCAGATCCCCTTGAACACACACAAAAAATTTCATCAAAATCGGTCCGTCTTTTTTGTGAATCTAAACCATTCCCAGATCCCCTTGAACACACACAAAAAATTTCATCAAAATTGGTCCAGTCGTTTAGGAGGAATTCAGTCACATACACACGCACACAAGAAATATATATATTAAGACTAGGTTTTGCCTGTGTATTGACTCGCTTGTGTATTGGTTATCGCGACTAAAATTATTTATATATAGATATATAATTATTATTTTATATCGTTTCTCAAAAATTAAGATATCTCCATGCTTTTTAATAAAATCGGTTTAGTGTTTAATCGCGAAAACGTTATAAACATTCGCATTTATAGGTAATTATTTACAACTAAGTTAGGATGTAATTAAAATTAATGAGTTTATTTCCTTATTTTTCTCGTTTGATTTCTGCTGTTATGTGTATAAATGTTAATAAAATGTTGTTAAATCTTACCAGCTTACCTTATACCTTATAAAACAAACTTTTTTAATCCTTAATAAACAATCCAAAATTTTGACTGCACGGTTCGCCTAGTGGTTTAAGTGGTCGCCACGCTGCGCTTCCTACGTCCTACGCCGCGCCAAGTGTTGTAGGTTCAAATCTTACATGGTGAACAACACTTTGTGTGATCTATTTTTGTTGTTTTTAGAATTAGTTAGAATTGTTGTTCTAAGTCTGGGTGTTACTTTGTGTCCGTTTCACGTATCTTTGTAAAGTCCCCCGCGACACAGGATGTGTATTCCTAATGATAACTTTATAAAAAAAAAAGAAAAAAAATACCAGAAAATCATCAGCATAAGTTGACGTGTGGCAATGAAAAAATGACAAATCAAACATGAATTTCCGTATTATAACTAATGCGTGTTTTATTATAACATATAGATCTCTATGTATCTACCTACTTATCTCCGAACACTAAATTATTCCTTTAAATTTTCTATTGGTTTATTAATTATTATTAATATATTTGTGAAATTAAAAACCATAAAATGAAAGTAAACACATATATTTGTTATAGAAGTATATTTTAGGCTTTATCTATTCTTATGACAAAATTTGATAATAATTGCTATCAAAACATGATCAGTCACGGTCACTGGTTGTCAAGGTCAGTTCGCAGTGAAAGTGAATGCAATGTACGTTGCACGCTCACTGTACGTAATGTAACACAGCTCTTTGTATATCTTCTACATAATATGTACTAACATATAGGCATAGACAAATTCAATGCTTTCGTTCCTGAATTTATATACTAGTTTACAGATGCAACTAAACGGTGAGCCTTTATAAAAAATAGCTTTCTAGTTTCTGGTATTGTCGTTCAAAATTTGAATGCTCTTTTGTGCAATAAAATGGCCACAGAATACTAATGAGTTTAAGTGAAGTATGACGCTAGTTCTTAATTTTTGTTTTTTATTTTGTTTCTGTTGCCACTTGTTTTATTCTCTTAGCTATCTCGTATTTTCTTAAACACGGACCTATGACTCAAATTCAGAGTTAATACAGGAATAGTTATTATAGTAATTATTGACAGAAAAAAATATATTACCCAAAATTTAGTGCAGTAGGTCTTTCAAGAATTAATTATACCTTCCATTTGCCATTAAAATCTCTATTAAACATCAAACCGGATGCATGTTCATAAAACCACTTTATGCAGTAAATACTTTACAATTTTGACCATTATTTATTTCACAGTTGGCAAAATAAATAGTTATTGGAACCAACTTTAACGACATTTTAATTTGTGTTAATTGTACACTGGAAGTGATTTTATCTGTTTCTGCAAATGTAGGCTTAGCTTTAACAATTTTACTATTCTCAAATTAAAATAAATTACATGCCAAAATACGCTGACATAAAATGGGTTTTCATTATTATCATCATCGATGATATGTACTACCTCGTTGGTCTCGCGGTTGGCGTGTGCGACTGGTGATCATGAGGTCTCGGGTTCGATTCCCGGGTCGGATCAAATGTTTGTATGATCTACAAATATTTGTTTCGGAGTTTGGGTGTTTTCTATGTATGATATGTATGTATTTACAAAAAAAAAAAAAGTATATATGTATTTGTATCAGTTGTCTAGTACCCATAACACAAGCTCTGCTTAGCTTGGGACTAGATGGCGTTGTGTGTTAGATGTCCAAAATATTTATTATTTATATTATTATTCTCTTTATAACATTAAATATACATATTAATTACATTTTTAAATATAAATATAAAAACAAATACATTTAAAAATATAAAAAATAGTAGACCACCGACCTCGGGTACAGGGACCAAGAAACCGGTGGTTAGGGCTCCAGAGACAGGAACCTCCTCACAATACGAGCCGTGTCAAGGAGGACTGCCTTCTGCATCAGACCCTTGATCCAGCCCTCTAACGTGAGCCTCTTAAGATGTTGGTCGAGGCTCTTGGCTATCAATCCGTGAGCAGATACGACTATCGGAACAATGATTACCGAATCCACATCCCACATATCGACAATCTCGTGAGATAAATCCAAATATTTTATTTGTTTTTCTTTTTCGACTTTCACGAGATTCTCGTCATGAGGAAAGGCGATATCGACAATCATTGCGCGGCGCTCTAATCGATCTATCATCACAATATCCGGCTTATTGGCAACAATAGTCCTGTCTGTGATAATAGATCGATCCCAATATAACGTAGCACGACCATTCTCGAGAACTGGGTCGGGCACATACCTGTAGTATGGCACCTCCGAATTCACAAGTTTGTATTTAAGGGCAAGCTGTTGATGTACGATCCTGGCTACTTGGTTGTGCCTGTGCAAATATTCGCCGTTAGCAAGACGAGAACAACCAGAAATAATATGCCTGATAGATTCTCCAGGACGGTGACATGCCCGACAGATGTCGACCGTGCCATCCTTCAGGATATACTTCCGATAGTTATTCGTCATGATAACTTCGTCCATAATCGCACAAACGAAACCTTCGGTTTCTCCGAAGAGATCACCATACCGTAGCCAGGAAGTTGAGGCCTTGTAGTCTATATCGGGCCCATTAAGAGCCCGATAAAACCGACCATGAAGTTCTTTGCCCTTCCATACCTCCCTGCGATCATTAGTACTAAGTACTACAGGTTTGCGCCAATTCTCTTTAGCCAAAGCGAGCGGAGTGAGTCCGGTATCCACTGCAACTACATTACGATGCACTCCCACATCAGTGTGAAGAAAATATTCTCTAAGATTGTATATCTCGCGATTGTGTAGGGTCTTGATATTTAATAGTCCACGACCCCCAAACTTTCGCGGGATATACAACCTCATAACCGATGACCGTGGGTGATGCATTCGGAATGCAGTCAGCAATGTACGGACTCTCCGGTCTAGGGCATCTAATTCAGTCTGAGTCCATCTAAGTATACCAAAGGAATACATCAGAACCGGCATGACCCAACCATTGTAGGCTCGCACCTTGTTACCGCCTGATAAAAGACTTTTAAGTACTTTTTTCAGGCGGCCAAAGAAGCGTTCCCGTAACGACTGTTTCATATCAGATTCTGGTATTCCTAAGGACTGTGAAAAACCTAGATACTTGTAGGTTTCGGCCGCAGACAGAGATCTAAGTCTTGTAGAATCTGAAAGCTCTACTCCTTCAGATTCCACAATCACTCCCTTCTTTACATACATGACTGCACACTTGTCTATACCAAATTCCATCTTGATAGAATTACTAAAGTTTTCAGTGACCTTTAGTAACGCTGTCAATTGTAATTTAGTGGGGGCAAGTAGTTTCAAATCATCCATATAAAGGAGGTGAGATATAACTCGATCATCTTTCTGCAACCTATAGCCTAACCCTGAAACCTCTAATAGAGTGCTGAGAGGGTTCAAAGCTAGGCAAAACCACAAGGGACTCAGACTGTCACCTTGAAAGATGCCCCGCTCGATCTTTATAAGTACGTCGTTCATCGTAGACTGCCGACACCCTGGATAGCGAAGTACTGTTCTCCATTGCCCCATACACGACTTCAAGAAAGTGCTCAGAGTTGTATCAATTTTATACAACTCCAGCACCCTTAAAAGCCATGTATGTGGAACCGAGTCATAAGCCTTCTTGTAATCTATCCAGCATGTCGCCAGACTCTTACGATTACGACGTACCTGCTGGCTAATGGTCATGTCTATTATAAGGAGCTCTTTAGTGCCACGGGTCCCACTTCTACATCCATTCTGAGAAACGGAAATTATCGAATTGTTATTAATATGAGTAGTGATTTTGAGTCTCAGAATAGATGTAAGAAGTTTATATAACGTTGGTAAACAAGTAAAAGGCCTAAAGTTTTTGGGATCCATGGCACCACCAGATTTATAGAGTAAGTGGGTTATGCCAGTTGTTAAAAATTGTGGTAATGAACCCGAATCCAATGCTGTTTGGAATTGAGATGCCAAACACGCATGTGAGCTTCGGAACCACTTAAGCCAAAAGTTGTGCAGTCCGTCTGGACCAGGTGCTTTCCAATTCGGTAATGAACGGACCGCACAACTTACATCCTCTTTATTGATGCTAACTGGTTCCATTGGTGTTATAGACTCACATGAGCGTTCGACATCCCGACACCAATCACCTTCTGTATGAGTGGCAGGCACTGACCAGATGTTACGCCAAAATAAATTAGTGGCATTTTCATCTGGGAATTGCCTATTACTCACACACGGACCCGGATTCTCCCATTTCCTGTATACCCACTTCTCATTTCTTTGAAACATGCGATTCTGACTATACCGATCTACTCGCTTTCTATACCGCCTTATTCTATTTGCCCATGCATAAACTTTTTGCTTCAGAAAGTCTATGCGCTCTGTGACACATGACATGTACTGTTGAGGACTAATTGTAGTCCCCAAGAATGCCTGTTTCACAAAGCGCATCACTCTCGGTCGCGTGTTACCCGATCGGAAACTAATTAGCTTACCAATGAGTGTCCTGGCCTCAGCAATACGACGTTCAATTCTACACTGCCAAGCTGGCACAATATTTTCTGGTCGAGTAGTAGCTGTATGTTCTGCAAATTTGACACCAGCTACTCGACAAACTGTAATAGCCGCACAGTATAGAATGGAATGTGTATCACTGAGAGCACTCACCAGCGCTAAATTTCGTTTATGAATGGGCAAACGGGGTAACCGGGGTCTGTTGTTAGAATTTAAATATCGGTATTCCCGAATCGCATCTTCCAAAGTGCTCCTTATCTTATCATTGTATTGGGTACTTACGGATATAATTTCACTGTCCACTAATTCAGTAACATCTTCATTTTGTGGTACCTGTGATGTGGTGTTTGTTACCACATCCACAACACGTGACGAAGAAGGGACAGTCAAGCTATTCCGTATGTCAGAGCGTATCCTTTCAAGTACGGCATCATCCAGCAGGTGACATCGCTGTATAGCACGTACTTGATCCGACAATCGTTGTGCCGAAACGTTGACAGCTGGCCCAAGCTCCTGAAACAGAGAGACTAGTCTAACACGGTACGCAGTAAGGTTCGTTCCCAACTCTGTAGCCCGAAAATATGCACGCATGACGTTCTCATTAATTGCATTTGTCCACTTCATGCGGTGCACATTACCACCGGTAGCGGGGGCCCTATTCGAGGTCAGTGGTCCTCGAGGTCAGTGGTCCTCGAGGTCCCAGGCTGTCTGGTGGCCGGCATCTCCCCTGCCGACGCACTGGTGTTGGCGACGTCGGCGGAGAGAAAAACTCGTCGCTTGATGTAGAGCTCGACGCCTCTGCAAGAGTTGGGACTTCTGTTCTTGCTTCCGAGGACGGCAAGGCGGAGCTTAGCGACGAGTCCGAAGGTGTTAAAAGTGCTTTTGATCTAGCTCTTGTTATCATTTTGTCAGAAATTCTCTTTATTTATACCATGATTTATACATTGTTATGACATGACGTTTATCGTCATATCTTATGGTAGATATTTATATTCAATTCTTTCATTTTAGGCGTGTTAATACCTTATTTTTAATGTATTGACCCATTTTATTTCCTTATTATTTGCTGTAGATGATTTATATTGGTTTAAATATATGAAAATAAATTTTATTTTGAGAAAAAATGTATTAGAAAATCTGACTGCTTGTGGTGTTGCTAGCTTATATTATTATTATTATTATATTATTATGTCAAGCAGTGGAACATCGATAGGCTTATCGACGTCCACTACTTGACATGGTCTATTCAATTTCACCCCACTTAGATAGATCAGCGCTTTCTAGAGCAGATGGCTGGCAGAAACTGGATCTCAGCCATCTTGTTCAAATCGTCACTCTATCTGTCCCATGAGCATCCTACACTACGTTATTTAGTACTACGTAGTGTTGTGTAATCATATCGGTGTGATTTAACCGCTTTCGTACTAGTGCCGTTTTGTCCTGAATCGTTGATTTAATTACTAATTTCAGTTTTTCAAGTATTAAATCGATTTATATTTCATTCCCTCTATTGCTATTATTCACTTTATATCTTGGTATAACATTCCAATGTTACATAACGCCTACTGGAAACGATTCTCGATGATGCATTGTGAAAGAAATCTATATTGGATTGCTTAAAATAATATAACAGCTTCAAGTTGAAATGTAGATACTTACCTCTTAATATAGATAGTTTGATTTCATCCTGACACAGCGTTATGACTCTTTCGATTTTCTGTGGAGCAGTCGGTGGATTACGACATCTGGCTTCCTGAAAAACAAAACAATTTAAATATAATTACGAACTGACTATTAAAAGTGTTCGATGGTTGAGAAAGGTTATATGAGAATAATAATTGTTTTAAACTATACATTTAGTACATATGCATAGGTTGTGCAGTAACGGTTGCTAAGTCCAACCGATACAAATGAAGGTTCTACTAATCAGCTGAGGTAATCATACCTGGCGAGCCGCGGGAAAACGGTTGATGTTAGTGAATATACAACATAGGTTTACAACACACCTTTACTGACGGAAAACTTTTATCTCGCGATGAGTAGTTCGTTAGATGGTATTAAATCATGTTTTTTTACTGTATATTTCTACGGCATGGAGGGGAAAAGTAATGGTAAGTAAGTATCGCTGCCCATGGACCAATGGAACTCAAAAGTAACAAGTACATTGAGTCTGCCCACAGAACCCAGATTCTTGCATGCAGGAAGTTAGAGCTTAGATTACCAGACCATCTAGAATCGAAAGAACTGCTTTTCTACGGTTGAGACTATATATTTGTGCTGTAATATGGTTCTTCTGCGGTTACGGAAATCGCCACAGGCTTTTACGTCAACGATGCAACGCAGTGACGTAATAATAACATAATCAAATAGTTTACAAACAATATGTTAGCGAGACAATATTACCGTTGATGTTGCAAAGAATAGTTTTATCTTTATATCTTTCAAGCCAGACAATACTCTCATGCGAGTACATTAAGTAAACAAAGAAATCACTTCAATGATAATATAATTTTCTCAGGTTTTCATACGTAGATCTGTGCGATTCGAATAGTGAAAGCTTAATACAAAGACTACACATAATAGTAGTGTCTCAATGCGATGAGAATGGCGGCTGCTTTTAAGAATAAAAAACAACGAAAATAACATTATTATCTACTATGTATAAGTAAATGTACTAATTAAAGCATAATTTCGTTAAATATCGATTTGTTTAACATACACACTCAATTTAGTCGCAGTTTTTTGGAGGTTCTTTATCGTCTATTCATCCCATGGGTTATTACGATACCCACAGGATGAAATGGATTGCTGAAAGTCCGTATTGTTACTCAACTACTACGCGGACAATAGTGTACAAGACCGGTATCAAACAGAATAAGATGAATGCAGCTAATTTAGAATTAAAGTTGCTATTTCTTTAGACACGGTCGTTGATCGTAGCACGATCCAATAAAAGCGGCAGAAGGTTATGTTCGTCATGTTTTTAATCGGAAAACAAAAGATTTGGATATCGGATATAAGATTGCACGATTAAGGAAAGATCTCACTGGGTCGCTCACTCGGACGCTCAACGTCAGACAGATAAAACAACAAATTTTTGTTTTAAGATTCAATTTAATTTAATTTTAGATAAATAGCTGCAGATATTGGCACTTACTAAATTGAAGATTAGTAATCACTCTTGTTTAAATAGGTAAGTCTTTTAAACTGTGTAAAGCCCTTTCGTGTTTCGATTTTACATGTTTAGCTATCAACTTGCATTTTGTATTTATGCACACTCAGAAAACTAAATTGTGAATCACCCAATGTATTGTCCCACGTACCCGAAGTGTTCTTGTGAGTTTACGGATCAAACCCATAACATTTAGCACAGTAGGAAGCGGGGAGGAGATCGACGACGACTTCTATGCAGTGACCCCAAAAGCACGCCGATTGCTTGTACGAATAATAGATTTTTTAAGAATTACTATCCATTTTTACACGCTTTTTATTAGCTTCAGCTGTATGTTTGTGTGTTTGTTTGTAACCGACTCATTTGGACTTGATTTTGACCCACTTCTAACGGTCAGATTTCATTTAAACTTAGTAGAGTAATCGAGGACCAAAGACAATACAAAAATTCGAAAAAAAAAAAAAGTTTAATAAGTTATAGTTAAAAAACACTCTTTTATAAATAAACCAAACTAAAAAGTAGAAAATAATTTTGATGTAAACAAGCGTGGGGCGATATTACTGAAATATTTTCAGAAAGCACCCCAGTTTGGTTTATTTATAAAAGCGTGTTATTTTAGTTTTTCTTCGAAACGAAAGGGGATTCCCACAAAAAAAGGTATGTAAAAGCAATGAAATGATCAATGGAAGCATAAAATTTGTCATTCACGAATTATTAGAGTGGAATCTTTGTAGGTGTTTTTTTGTTAAGACCTCTATCGAAGTAGATCGTCACACTATGTAATTCACCAATATCGTCTATAAATTTTCAATACAAAAAATTCAAGGGAACAAAAACTATAAGAAGCATTTTTATTGTGATCTAATTTTACAGCAGGCCAGAGCATTTGCCTCCTTACATTACCTATAGTCATTTGATAGAAGAAGATCCATGCTAAAGCATATGAAGAACTATGTTACCAGAACTCTATTAGAAGGTGAGCATTAATGGGCAAAGCTCTTTTTTTTTCATGTTATAGATGGCAAACGAGCAGACGTATCACCTGATGGTAAGCGATTACCGCCGCCCATGGACACCTGCAACACCAGAGGCGTCACAAGTGCGTTGCCGACCTTTGAGGGATGGGGAAAGGGATGTGGGGAGGGGTTGGGGTATGGGCCTCCGGTATTCTCTCTCGAGTCGCACTTGGTCCACTCGTGGACATTGGTCGTGTCATAATCTTTATGTAATTATTACCGTGAGTCAATACATAAGAGTGAACGGACAGTACATCTTTAAATTATATACCTTGCACAAAGGGCGCTACTAGGACATACGTAACATCTCGGTTTTACAATACCTTTAATAGTGCTGGGTTGTCTATCAACTTACAAATACTGATGTTTCTCATCACAAAATATCACCTAGGCGGAACAATCGGTGATGGTCGCGAGTCGACTCGCAAGCGCCATTTCACGCCGATTTCCGTTTTCTGTGAGGCCTTGGTATCACTCCGGTCGAGCCAACCCATTCATGCCGAAGCGTGGCCCTCCCACTTTTCTTCTTGTAATAGAAAGCCTTGTACGTGTGGTGAAGGATTAAAACTACAGATTGTCAACACTCCTATTCATTCGATCTGTGTCGTAAAGGCGCGTATCCACCGAAATTGTTGGCAATCTCAGTGTTTCCAACTGTTAGCAACTCTTCTGAAAATCGCCAACTTTTGTTTCCATTGTGTCTACACCGAGTCGCCAACAATTTGAAAAACATTCCAACTAAGCGTCACCACAGAGCCAATAAATAACTGCAACAAGCCTATTCTTTTGATGTTTACCGCCAAAAACAGAAATTCGGTTCCCAACATTTGTTGACAATGTTTGTTGCCAACACAAGGAAATTACGGTGCAGACTCGGCTTTAGAGGCAACTAAGGGGGCAAATTATGCAAGACAATAGCACTGCAAAGGGAAGGAAAACTGGAAACAAATACTGTATCAACCCATCTGGCCAGCGACAGGCCAACATTTCCTTACTAAGGAGAGGCCAGCAGATGTCCAGCAAGAAGTAGATTTTCTTTCAAAATTCAATAATAGGAATGTATTTAGAATAGATGCCCTATTCTGAGGTGGTCCCAGATCAATCGATTACAGGTCCCCCACGCCACAAGGTGGCTAAGAAATAAATAATAATAAATAAATAAATATTTCGGGAATCTTACACACAATGCCGTCTAGTCCCAAGCTAAGCAGAGCTAGTGTTATGGGTACTAGACAACTGTTATAAATACATATATATTTTTTTTGTGTAAATACATACATATTAAACAAAGAAAACACCCAAACTGTGAAACAAACATTAGCAGATCATACAAACATTTGGTCCGACCCGGGTATCGAACCCGAGACCTCAAGCACAGCAGTCGCAAACGCTCCCACTACGCCACCGAGGTAGTCCAGTCCGAGGAAAACCAGAGCCTTCCCTTAATCATGAGGAAAAGTCCTAGAATAAAATGTGGACCAACTGTGTGTATGTAGTTGTTTTGCATCGTGTAAAAGAACAAGGCTAATAGCTAAATAATATTTTTTAACCTCTTAAAAATAAATACGATAAATCAAAATTAGACAAATAAAGTAAGCAAAACTAAGTAATTATAATATTCATAGCCTTGACATTATAACAGATCTCTGTCAATTTCTAGATACTTAATCAGCATAATCTCAGGCAATTTAGAAGAATATGTGTTGTAAAAGGTTAAAAATGAGTGGTATAATGATACAAAATAAAGTGGTTCGCAATTATAACACGATTAGCATTTAAACAAGGTGTTTAGAAATGGGTTGAGTAATTACACGGTTGCCATATAAGAGTTAGGTCTAGGACATTGCTTGACGTTTTGTTGTTACATTGTTTATTGCATTGTATTGTTAGCATTGTTAGCGTTATTTGATAATGGTGAGAACAGAGTTTCGAATGAACACATGTTACGCTAAACTTAGCATTACCGCAGTTTCCAAAAATGATATTTTTTCTCGATTTCATTCAGAAAGTTAATTACAACTTTTACGTAGTGCTTAAAGCGGTCGCATCGAAGCTTCGCAGCTTCCTATTGTGCTGAATGAGTTTCGTGGGTTGAATCCCACATGGGACAACACCGTGGGACAGAACTCGTATGACAACGTTTTGCGTGATCCACAAATTGTTGTTCAGAGTCTGTGTTTTCTTTCTGTTCGTGTTATGGATATTTGAAAAGTTCCCCACGACCTGTGACCACGACGATCTGTTTCTAGTGCGCGAGTTGTCTTTTTAATTATATTAATTTATATGTACTACTAGCTGTGCCCGCTACTTCGTACGAGGCATGCCTTTTAAGTTTTGTCGTTTGAAGAAAAAAACACAACTAGAACCTTATAGTACTTTTTATTGTTTTTCAAAGTATTCACCACGTAGCACAAAGTATACACTTTTTCATTCGCTCAAACCAGTTATTATAACATTTATTCCAGTCTAAAGTGGGGATGTTCAAAATGGCTGACATGAAAGCGTCGACTGCTTCTTCACCGGACTGGAACCTTTGGACACGAAGACTTTTCTTAATTTTAGGAAATGTAAAGAAATTGTTAGGGCTTAGGTCAGGACTGTATGGAGGATGGTCAAGAATTTATACTTATTCCTGCTTCAAATACTCAATCGTTTGACGAGCGCTGTGTGAGCTTGCGTTGTCGTGGTGCAGGATGATACGTCGCTTTGAGTTAGATTTGCGAAGTTCGGCAATGACTTGTGGTAAACAAACTGTGGTATACCACTCTGCGTTAACCGTTCTACGATCTTCAAGTGCAACATGGCCGGTTTTTCCAACGAACGTGGCCACCATCTTCTTTGAAGTGCTCCGAGAACGAACAATTTTAGTCGGCTTTGGCTCGTCTTGAAAGACCCAGATTGGAGATTGTTGTTTGGAATCAGGATCGTAGGCATAGATCCAAGATTCGTCACCACTGATGATGTCGTAGACGTGATTTGACTCTCCTCGGTTGAACCTTTGCAGAGTTTTCTTACACCATCTGACGCGGACCGCCTTGTTATTGTCGGAAAGCAGATGCGGTATCCAACGGCAAACTAGCTTTCTCACACCAAGCGTTTCAAGCAAGATCATTCAGCCGTTCTCGAGTTTTAGCGAGATAAACGAACAGCAATTGATTTTTATATATAAGAAGATATAAAATTTCCTTGTCACGTTGTTGCTCAAGATGAACTCCGAAAGTATCTAACTGATTTTCACGTTTTTTTAAATGTGTGTTTTGCTGGAGCGCCTGAGATAGGACAGTGGAAATCACGCTTAGACCATTAGGAACCGAGCTTGTTTGAAAAGAGACGCAGATGAAGTTGGGTAGTGATATATAATAGGCACAAGTATGGCGCAATGAATAAAGAGGTCAACTTGCACGGAGATCACGCCTTATGTGGGTTTGATTTCCACACACGACAAATATTTATGTGATACTAGCATGACAAAACAGACTCGGACGAAGTTGCGTAAAGCAGCTAATTATCTATTTGTATAAAAAAGAAGGATGGAATATATTAACTTAATCGATATTTCATCACATAAAACTAGAATACTCGTAAATCTTAGATTCCAATAGCACAATTAGTATTAAGATCAAATAAAGCTTAGTGATTAACACTTCCTGTATTCTGAAGGCTGTTGGTTCAATTGTATGCATTTTTCCGCGTTCCTATGTAGAGAAGTAGTTTAGATACATCCCTATGATTAATAATAATAATAATAATAATAATAATATAACTCTTTATTGTACACCAGATAGCTTAATAAATTACTTAAAACTAGGTCAGTACAATTGGCGGCCTTATCACTCATATGCAATCTCTTCCAGGCAACCATGGGATGGAAATAAATACAGGATGTAAAGGGTAGTGTCTGGTGTAATCGAGAGTAGTTGGGGAAGTGAGTAAAGCATCGTAAATATACATAAATAACCAATATTATAAAGAGTACCAGTTACACATACAAATAAGATAAATATAATAAGCGAAATTCATAGATATTATGCACACTGAATTAAATACTGTTACCTAATTGACAACAACAACAGTTAGGTAACTATGGAATATTGATATCTCCCAAGTAATGTTCCTTTACCAATCGTTTAAAGACGGACAGTGATTGTGCACGTCTGATTGCGACCGGCAGGGCGTTCCACAGTCGCACCGCTTGGACAGAAAATGAATGGTCTAGAAATTTGGTAGAGTGTCCAGGCATTTTTAATTTCAAGTTTTCTGACGATCTCAACAATTTAGAATGTGAATCATGTAGGAAAGTAAACCGCAATTTGAGGTAACGTGGAGTAAAAGGATTGAATATAATATTATATAGAAGAGAAAGAATATGAGCATTCCGGCGAAGGCGAATGGGTAACCACTTAAGCTGTTTACGATAGTCGGAGACATGGTCATATTTGCGTAATCCAAATATGAATCTTATACAAAGATTTTGGAGTCTTTCAAGCTTATTCAGTTGGTCTTCGGTGAGATCTAGATAGCTGGCATCAGCATAATCAAGGATGGGGAAAAGAAGAGATTGTGTAAGAGCAATCTTGGTTGATGTAGGAAGAAAATTGCGTAGTCTGCGCAAAGATCCTGCAGCGGCAAACATTTTACGGCTCAGTTCATGTAGCTGTGGAGCCCAAGATAAGTTACCGTCTATGTAAATCCCCAAGTTCTTCACCGTGTCACTGAACGGAATAGGTGTTTTATTGCAGGTGATTTGTGGCAAGTTTGTCCAGTCAATTTTGGAAATCATTCGCGAGCTTCCAACGACAATGACCTGAGTCTTAGACGGGTTTATTTTCAGACCATGGGAGTTGCTCCACTTACTTATTTTATTATTAACTTCTATATGTAGTAGGTAAGGTAGAATTAAAAGTAGTAGAGCCACGCTGATTTAAAAAAAAAGGATAATCTGGCGTTCCCCGTCCAAGTCGATTTCCAATATTAACTTTTATGGTCAATCTTAGAAGTGTGCATAAACGACTGCATGGGTTATAAAAATTTATATTTTACAGAAGACAACTTTGTTAAGGTTAAAATATATTTTCACGATTGGTTCACCTAAATGTTACTTCGAGATAAAATTTTGTATGTTCACACGGGGCACGTAGATTAGATGATGAAGTACTCATTTTGGAACGATTCTAAAGATGAATTTAGTGTCTTAACTTCGTAGGAAACACGACGCTAAGTTAATTTGATTCGTCTTAAGATTTCATCTCAAACCCATTGAAAAGTATATGCAAAATTGAAAGACAATTAATTACAGATATATATCCTTGTAAATATAGAAGATCCTTGTGGTGATGGAATAAGCGTACAGAGCATCACCACCCCTGTTCATCCAATGGGTGTCTTAAAAGGCGACCAAGGGAACATGCTACGTAAGACAACATCATTTAAACTTGAAACAAACCCTATTCCAAAGCATTTGGCCAGCTTAATATAGTTTTTTTTTTTATGGAATAGCGGTCAAACGAGCAGACGTATCGCCCGATGGTAAGCGATTACTGCCGCCCATGGACACCCGCAACACCAGAGGTGTAACAAGTGCGTTGCCTGCCTTTGGGAGATGGGGGTATGGACCTACGGTATCCTCACTCACTCGGTGAAACACAACGCGACCGCTATTTCACACCGGTTTTCTGTGAGGCCGTGGTATCACTCCGGTCGAGCCCGCCCATTCATGCCTAAGCGTGACTCTCCCACGGTAAAGTAGGTCTAAACCTCCTTTCGAAGGAGAAGTTATGTCCAGCAGTGGACTATTAAAAGCTGTTGATGTGCTGTAAAATATAGAACACGTTGTACTGCCAGACTACTTTAAAGAGTAACATAACACCGAAGTCAATCAACCACAATTCAAGATATTGGGAGCGTGGTGAAATCTTATCTCATAACTCATAATGTTATATGACTAAATTGTCCCCAATAAGTGCTCTCATTTCCAATTACTTTTATATACACACATCAAAAGTGTCTAGGGATCAACATATGTGTCTAGGGATCAACATATATTTTTGCAATAACTTTTCTCCTGATTGATATTAATTAAAATTTTCTTTAAGGATTCATCAAATAAAGTGTTTTCGTTTGTCACAGTAACTTTAAACCAAGTCACCTTTGCATTAATAAAGAAATTTGCCATTTTCCTAATAAAGGGATTTTTGACATTTGAACCACTAACATTAAAGTTCGAAAAAAAGACTGAAATAACAGTTTTCTTTAAAATTTTATTAGGTAACTTAAACAATTAATAAGCCGTGTTTCTACCGCGAACACTAACAACACAAGAATCGGTTTGGCATACTCAAAATGAGTTCATCCAAATCACGCTGTGGAATGGCCGCCCATGTTCGTTGCAACAACAAAAAAAGGTCTTCTTGCGACTGGATACCCTCCATATTCGGCAGAGCTCTTCTCTGTAGCATATCCCATGCATGCTCAATCGGGTTCAAGTCTGGCGACTGAGCAGGCCAGGGCCAAAGCCACATCTCAATCTCAAGAAATCCGCATAAAAATGCTTGATCCCTAGACACTTTTGATGTGTGTACATATATGTAGTATGTTCGTAGGTATATGTAGTAAAGAAAGTTACCTCATTTTAAGGCTTAAGATCAAGACAACCTTTAGGCCAGGACTCCACCAAAGCGGAGACGAGACGAGCGGGGAAGAGATGTTTTTTAAACAACCAATAGAATTGCGTTATTGAGACATATCCTCTCAGCTCAGCTTCAGTGGAGATCGCTGTGCGGAGATATGTAATATTTGTATGGCGCAATGGAAGCGGAGATGTGAGCTGTGCGCGGACGACGCACGGCGGAGACGAGAGATGTGAGCAGCATGCAGTGATTAGGGCATGCAAAAACCGGGCTATTTCCTTTTGTTAAGGTAGTATAAAGCTACCAATACTGCTTCTTCAGACTGTAGCTCTTCTTCTTCAAGTAAAAGAAAATAATTTCTTTGTAATAATAGCGACATCGTCTACCTCTCGTGTCAGAATGCGTACCTACTGAGCACTCAATGCCTCGCTCCTTCACAAGGCTGGCCAGCACACATCTCTTCTACACTACGCATTTCCGCACAGCTTCGGTGGATTCACCCGAGCTGAAAAACATCTCTTCTCGCACAGAACACAGCGCACCGTACACATCTCCGCTTTGGTGGAGTCCCGGCTTTACAATGAGACTGTAATTATTAACAGCATTTACTATAATTTTTGCTCCGTGGTTAAAATCAAATTTTGCTCTTCAGTTGTCAATAATTTTTTACCTAGGTAAAAAATTAGTCTCTAAATTTCTCTAAAATTATCTCTCTCTTAAATTTAGATTTCAATAAAACTTGCTACAATGTTACAAGCACTGAACAATGTTGATAACTTGTTGCTTAAAAAAATTTAATAAATAATAGAAATAAATTAATTTTCCTTCCCTAAAAATCTTATTCGGACTACTATATAAAAAAGTTTTAGATAGTTTTGGTTTGACAACAACTTCCACAAAAGAAGTCACAGAAAATAGCTTGCATACCTAACAAATTGGACTGACATCTAAATGCATCGTTATTGTTGCATTTTATAGCGGCACGGTATTTCACCAGATTATTCAAACTAGTGTCTTAATATTTATATGCTTCTTACACTTCTTTTAAGCAATTAAATTATGTCATTTTAATCTTTTTTGACTTTTCTCAACGTTACGTAAGTAATTCGTCAATCATTAAATAATTCGACACAGATTGCGTACAGATTTATTATGCCTATTAAAACACATGCGGAGTCTAGTCTTCCTACCAATAGAGGTTCGATTCATTTATGAAATAGTTAAGTTTACAGCATTGGGGTTCTAGGCAAGTGACACAACATTGGAGATTGAATATTATGTAAACGTGGATAAACGGACAGTTATTTAATATTTTGATAGATGTTATTTTGTTTCAGATAGCTAAGAATATTTCTAAGACATCGGTTATCTGTAATCTATAAAATGAATCACCGCAATATACTGCCGATCGACTGTACCAAAATATTTTTTTTTTCGTGTTTGATAAAGTCAGGACAACGCAAGTATAGAAGAAATAAATTGAATTAAAAAACTTTTCAAAAACAAGCTTTTACTGGAATGCCTCGAGACGAATGACGTTTCTTTACAGAGTTCCTATGGCCAGCTTCCAGCTCCAGCATCAGATCAGCTCCATGTCATTATAATATTGTATTGTCACGCTGTATACATAAGCTTGCGAAATTTCAGCAAAATCGGTAGAAGATATCTGCTTCAAAATTGAGTTGCAAGATTCCACCCGAACATACAAGCATACATACATACATTGCAAGTTATTAAAAAGCTTGTAAAATATAAAAAAACCGGAAGTGTTATATTTTCTGAGTACGCGACTGTACATTATCCGTGGAAAGCTGAGGCCCAAGCAAAAATACTAAAACAAGTTTAGCAAACAAGCTAGATATAAATTTATTAAAAGCAACAATCGTACAAAATTACATTTAAATATGAAACGTGAAGACCTCCAGACAGTGATTTAATTATAAACATTCCACTGTACAAAATTAAAAGAACATATTTGACTAGCCTGTTAGTGTTTATTTAGTGATTCTGGCTGATAACCCAAAGATCGTGACTTCGATTCCCATCCAATATAAGTAAGTAGTATATTTGAAATATCTATGATATATTTAGGCACTGCGCAAACGTGTTGCCGTTGCTACTACTGGCCACTGGTAACCGTAGTTGCTGTGTCCGGTGGCGGCAACCGTAAACAGTCACCGGTTGCTACTACTGGCCACAATTCGTTGCTTGTTTTCCGTCAGTGTCACGATGTTGTAAGGAAAATCGTTAATGTTGCTTGTGTCTTCAACAGGTTTCCAGTTACTGACACCGAACACATTAAGTGGAAGCATCTAGACACAAAAAATGTTTACGTATACGCAGCGAGTGGATGATTTCATACTGGTCCTATAGAAATCAAATATTCATCGGTGGCTTGTATCCGCCACAAGACACAAAAGTGTCCACGTTTGCGCTCTCCCTTAGTTTAAACTAGTTTATGCTTTGCCCGCGTGTATGTTGGTTATCAAGAATCAGAGTATCTATGAAGATACTCCGATTCTTGAGATTGACCGCTTCATCATGAGCCAAATTTCATTGAAATCGATGAAGCGGTTTAGCCGTGAAAACAAACAGACAGAGTTACTTTCGAATTTATGATATTAGTATGGATTCAACAGGCTATTAGGCGGTAGCAGTAGTTAGGCGGGTAAGTGTGTGTGTGTGTGTGTGTGTGTGTGTGTGTGTGTGTGTGTGTGTGTGTGTGTGTGTGTGTGTCTGAAGTTATTATTTATTACGTGCAATACATACAACACAAATTGTTTACATAGATACAGTTCAACAGCTGATCAGACAATTGTCAAACATGTTCCACGAGATATCGGCCTTCATTCTGCGAACGAGTATTTCAGAAGGACAACACGGAATTCGCTGATCAAAATGTGCCAACTAACAAGGTATGTGCATATTTATGCGAAACTGGCGCACTGAATAAGGAGTCAACTTGCCCTGGCGTCCCGTCCTGCGCTGGATTTGAGTCCCTCACGCGAAAAATATGTATTTCTGTGATCCGCAAATAATTGTTTCGAGTCAAATACTTTGTATATATAAGTACGTTGTTTAAAATCTTTTGAATCCCTACGATATAGGAATAATTTTGAATTTGAATCTCTTATTTAATCATTGTAATGATTTTATTATTATCTAGCGACCCGGCCCAGCTTCGCACGGAAGTATTTGAAATTCTCGAATTTCCTCTTGTACCTATGCATGTATTACACATGTAAACCTTCCTCTTGAAGCACTCTAACTATTGTCGAAACCCAAACTGCATTAAAATCCGTTGAATTATTTAAAAGATCTAAGCAGACAGACAGTGGAAGTGACTTGATTCTATAATAAGTAAAGACCAGTTGTTGGCCGCGGTATGTCGCTTTGTATGTCAGTTTTCGCGGCAAATAAGTAGCCTATGTGTTATTCTGATGTATAAGCTATATTACTGTAAAGTTTCATCCAAATCCGTTCAGTAGTATTTGCGTGAAAGAGTAACAAACATCCATCCATCCATCCATACTTACAAACTTTCGCGTTTTTAATATTAGTATAGAAGTATAGATTAGTAGGATTTACCTGACAATTAGGTATATACTTTTTACAATTTAGCACAGAAATATTTAACATAGAAACTAATAAAACAAGTTCAATAAGTGAACGCGAATAGATCTACATGCTAAATGACTTCCTAACGCTTTAAAATTATCATTAAATATGCAAAGTGTTAAGTTTTTTAATTAAATAACCTTTAAGTAATGTGGATGATAATTGACCAATAGTTGTTATTATTTTTTCTTTTTTTTTTCTTTTTAAAAAAGACAACAAACAAAAGCGGCGTGGCCACTGCTTTAACCACTAGGCCAACCGTGCAGTCAATTATTATATTAATAGTACATAAAAAATATTAATTAAAATAGTTTGGCAGATGATGTTTTTTATGTTTGAATATAATCACCTGCTACGAAAGTATTTTTGGAAATTTCACCCCTAAGAGAGTTAAATGAAGGATAAAAGTTAAATGAAACTTCATCAATTTAAAAGTTATAAACACGAAATAAGAAATAATCACACTAAGGGGGAATCTCGCTGATAATAGCTAGTAAGTAAATAAGTATGTTATTCTTTGGAATTCAGGAATGCCAAACGATCGACTAGTCACATTAAAATCGACACTATATGTATATAAGAAACAAATGATAAGTGTCCCAAATTATTTACCCTAATCGTCGAAGATATCTTTGAAATGTGGTCAATATTTAGCACAGTGAGACTAGACTAGCTTTTGCCCAAGCACCTTACACGGTATAAACCACCAGACGAAGTGTCGCAACTGAGTTTGAACTCTACTTCTTAGGCAATAAGTTACACTTAGTTCCGTTACTTAGTAACGACGAGTCTTATATAAGAGTTGCTTGGTTAGAACCAAACTGGTATGCGAATAATTTTATGTGTAACCAATAACAATAATATTTTCCAATAAATTTGCTTTAAATAAATAGCGCGAGGGTTTTTAAAAGCTCAGTTTATAGTTTTATTTAGGTGCTAATAACACCGCGCGTATGAATACGGAGTGTGACAACACTTAATCATCCCATGGGAGTCGTAAGAGTCTTTTTTTACGTGTGGAAACCCCCACGGGCTGTCACCACACCGGGGTTTGCGGACGCGGTGGTGTGTCGGAATCGGACTGACTAAAACCACACGGTGCGCCACTCTGTGTCAGAGAAGGGAGGGATCCGGGAACTGCTGTTAATAACACACCCGGACCATGTGTCGTAAAAACCTTTTTTTTTTTTTTTTTTTTTTAACGTGTGGAAATCCCCTCGGACCTTCACCCGCGCCGGGGCTTGCGGCGGGGCGGTGTGTCGGACTCGAACCGACTAAAACCACACGGTGTGCCACTCTGCGCCTGTGAAGGGAGGAATCCGGGAACTGCAGTTATTAACACGTCCGGATCCCTCCCAGCGCTTGCCCGCACTGAAGCGGGCACCGTCTGCTGTTAAAACTCTCTATTTAGGCGACGTACGGCACACGCGTACGTCGCCCCCTCGCGGGTGGCCACTAGAGCGGATGGAGGGGAAAGCCCGTCCCGACCATCCGCGGCCACACTCAGGGCGGCATGAGGCGCTGATAGGCGCGCCTCCGCCGCCCGGTTCGCCGGCGGCGGATTGGGTCCGAGTGGATATCATCCTCCCGGGCCTTCTCCGCCACCTCCTTCTGCGAGATGACTTCTTCGCAGAAGGTTGCGACCGCGGTAAAACTGCTATCGCTACCGGCCATGGAGCGTATGACGGCCGGTAGCGAGAGATCTCCTCCGATGACTGCAGTGAGGGCCCGGCGCTGCGACGCCCATGCAGGGCAAATCGCCAGCGTATGCTGGGCCGAGTCCTCACTGCAGTCGCAGTGGTGGCAGGCGGGACTCAATTCCCTCCTAGCGACCGAGTGCAGGTACTTCCCGAAGCAACCGTGTCCGGAAAGGACCTGCGTCAGTCGGAAGGAAAGGGTCCCGTGCTGCCGCCCTGCCCACTCGAGGATGACCGGCTGGAGAGCCTCCACGGCGGCAAAGCCAGCACGTGGAGTCTCCAGTCGGAACGACCATCTAGCCATAGTGGCTCGACGGGCGGCTTCACGCCACTCGCGTACCTCTTCGGGCGGAGGGCGATAGCCATACTCCGCCCGATATTCAGCCACCCGTCGATAAACTTCGGCGAGCACTTCCGCCTCCAAATCCCACGGGGGTGTTCCGGCCAAGGCGCACGCCGCCTCGGTCGACACCGTGCGGTATCCGCGTATGGCTCTGACTGCCAATACCCTCTGAGGCCGCCAGAGGCGAGCCTTATTTAGGGCAGTCAGAGCCGCCACCCACACCGGTGCGCCATACAGCGCCATCGACCGGACAACCCCCGTGTATAGGAGTCTCGTTGCGACGCTGGCTCCACCCAAATTGGGCAAAAGTCGCCCAAGGGCGGAGGCAGCGTCGACCAGCTTTGGACCAAGCTGTCGGAAGTGCTCGTCGAAGAGCCACCTACCGTCGAGGATCAGGCCCAGATACCTCATCTGGGCCCGAACCGGTACGAGGACCGAGTTGACCTCTATGGAGGCGCCGGCGGGTGGACCACGACGGGGCCCATGGAACAATAGGGCCTCCGTCTTGTCCAGGGCCACCCGTAAGCCCAGCGCCTCGATGCGCCCGACCACCAGAGAAACACCCCTGGTGGCCAGGCGCGCCGCCTCTTGGAAGTTCGCCCCCCGGGCTGTGACAAGTGTGTCATCGGCGTAACAAATTACGCCCAGCCCGGGAGGCAGACGACTTCGTAGGACCCAGTCGTACCCCACGTTCCACAGGAGTGGTCCAAGGACAGACCCCTGCGGAACGCCGCACGACATGGGTCGCCGTCTCAAGACGCCCTCTCGGTCCTCGTACACGACGGTACGCTCCTCTAAATAGTCTGCCACTAGCCGCCTCAGGTACTCTGGCACCCCGTGGTAGTGGAGAGCTTCCCTGATGCAGCTAAATGGCAGACTATTGAAGGCGTTAGCGATGTCCAAGGACACCGCCAACACCACGCCGCCACAGCTCACTGCCTCTTCGGTCACGGCCCTAAGGCGCATCACGGCATCGACCGTCGAACGCCCCTCTCGGAATCCGAATTGGGCGTCCGACAGGTCGGGCCCCACCTCGCAGAGGTGCTGGACGATGCGGGCAGAGAGTATCCTCTCAAAAAGTTTACCCGCCTCGTCCAGCAACACGATGGGCCTATAGGCCGCGACCGAATCGGCAGGCCGTCCCGGCTTCCTCAATAGGACCAGCTTCCCGCATTTCCAGCACTCAGGGAAGCGCCCGGACGCCAGGCTTGCGTCCAACACTTCCCTGAGGTGGTCCGACATATGGTCGAGAGCTCGGGCCATCACTCGGGCTGGAACCCCGTCCGGCCCGGGGGCGGTGTTCTTGGAACGGATCCGAAGAACAGCCGCCCCAACCTCCGATTCCCTAACGGGCGGCACATCGTCCTCTCTACCCCCGTCGTCTACGACCGCATAGGCCATCGACGGGGGTGTGTGCTCCGCCCGCTCAGGGAAAAGGCCCTCGACCACTTCCTGCAGGAAGCTGGGCTGGAGAGTCTCGGTAAGGGGGGGGCCCGACGTGCGGAGCTTCTGTCGCACCGCACGGTATGGGCGACCCCAGGGGTCACGGTCGAGACCCTCCAGCATCTCCTTTCTCTTCTCCTCCTTGGCGCGGCAAATGGCCAGCTTCAGAGTTTTCCGCGCCTCGCGGTACTCCTCATGAAGCTGGTCCCCGCCACCATCTCCACGGTGGCCTCGCCGGCTGCGGGTGTAGGACCTCCGGGCACGAGTACAGGCCGCACGGAGGTCCGCCAACTCCTGGGACCACCAGTAGACCTCCTTCCGTGGAGGCCGACGACCTTGGATGCGGGGCATGGCCGTATCGCAAATTTGCGTAATCGCATCGCGAAAACGGCCAGCCCCCACGTCCACGCCGACCTCCACGGTCGGGGCCTGCGGAGACAGCCAAGATTGAACAATGGCCGCCTCCTCTAGTAGGTCCCTATCCAGCTTGGCAACAGCCCACCGCGGAAAGCGGGAAGGATGCCGCGCCGTGTGACCCCTACTGGGGCCCTGGGACCGGGAGAGCTCGAACCGGATATATAAATGATCCGAGAGCGTCTCGACCTCTTCCAGGACACACCAGTTCCTTACTCGTGCGGCCACAGCAGGGGTAGCGAACGAAAGGTCCACTATCGACCCCCCTTGCTGTCGCACGCACGTGTTGGTGGAGCCTCTGTTCAGCAAACAGAGGCCCACCGAAGCCGCCCACTCCTCTACGGCTTCGCCCTTGGCGTCCGTCCGGGGGGACCCCCACGCAATGGATTTTGCGTTGAAGTCCCCCAGCACGAGGACGTGCCCAGACGCTAATCGCCGCATCGAGGTCTCCAAGCTGTTAAGGAAGACCTCGAAGTCGCTCAAACTCCGGTTGGGGGAGAAGTAAACACCGTAAACGGTGACCCCCCCCCACTCGGCGGCAACATATCCAGAGCCCTTGTCTCTAAGCGACAAGGGCGGGGAATGAGCCGCCGCGGAACCGACGACTGCCACGGAGCCGTCCCAGTCACCCATCCAGTTTGGACGGGGAGGAACGAAGTAGGGCTCCGCGACTACGGCAACACCGATCGACCACTGCGCCATGGTTTGCAAGAAGAGATCCTGCGCCGCGGCACAGTGGTTTAGGTTCGTCTGGACAAGGAGGTTGGAGACGTGATCCATTAAGGGATCGTCTCTACAACCTCCTCCATGGGCGACGATGTAGACGCACGAACGACATCGGAGGCAGCCTGGGTCGATTGGCTAGCCCCCGATGTCTGCTGAGAAGCGCGGGATGGCTTACAGCCCCCCTGCCCCATCTGGTGATTAGCGGGCTTGTTGTCCGCCGCACAAATAGGGCAGTGAGGGGCGGCAGAACATTCTGCCGCCTTGTGCCCCGGTCGACCGCAGCGGAAACAGAGACCGCTGCAGTCGAAGCAGTTCCCGCACTTGACGCGTGTGTGCCCCGATGCTAGGCATTTATAGCATCTCATCGGTCTTGCCGCCAGGACTGTTACCCTGGCACTCACAAAACCGATGAGAAGCCTGCCGGCGTCGCCCAAAACTTTGGCCGACGCCACGGGGCAACTCACCCACACTGCGCCAAGTCCTCCCGGACCGGGGCGGATGGCGCCAACTCTGACGCTCTCCGCGTTGCAACCCGTCTTTGCCCGGATTGCAGCGCGAACGTCTTCGGCCGTCACCGAATCGTCCAGGCCCGAGATGCGCAGCTCAGCGCATTTCATAGGCCTGGCGATTATGACACCATCCGTGTCCGAAAACACTCCCCGCAGCTTCTCAGCAAACGTGTCCGCAGTCTTGGCGCCTTCAGCCCCAGGGAACTCGAGGATTCGAGCTCCCGTTTGGGCGAGGCGCAGTCGGACCCCTGCCGTCGCGAAGTCGCCGGCGAGACAGTCCCGGGCCGTCTTAAAGACGGCCGCGTAGGAGAGCCCGCCGGTAGCCGCCTCCGGTGACACGGTGACCACCACAGCCGCGGTTTTCGGCGGTTGCAGTTTCCGCGGCTTTTTCTGGGTGGCCTTTGGCACCGATGACGACTTCGGGCCAGAGGCCGCCTTTTGGGCAGCCTTCTTGGCCCGCTTCTTGGCCTTCTTCGACTGCTTGGTCCCCCCAACTACCTGCCAACCCTCATCAGGGGGGGCAGATGTGGAGGGGCCAGGCAGAGGTGTTGGAGTTGGAAGCGGTGGAAACTCCGTTCCAGCTCTTGCCGCCGTTTGGGGCCCCGGCTTCGACGCAGCCTGCCGGGCTGGAGCCTTTGCCCCCTGCCGCGTCTTGCGAGCGGCAGCAGTGCCCGGAGCCGAGGTCGCCGCCGCGTACGACACGTGACCCCCCACTACGGGAAGAGGGGTCGGTGCCGACGCGTCTTTCGGCTTTGGCGCCGCAAGCGGCGGCCGAAGAATAGGGGCGGGAAGCAGTCTCTCCTCCAGGCCGGCCAGACGACCGTCCACCAGATTCCCCACCGAGACGAGAATCTGCTGCAGCATCTGCTGCAGGACGTCGTCGGATACCCCGGGGACAGCAGGGGCTGGGGCCGACTGCGACGTAGACGGGGCCGGCTGGGACGTAGACGGGGCAGGCCGCGACGCAGACGGGGCAGGCCGCGGCGCAGACGGGGCAGGCCGCGGCGCAGACGGGGCAGGCCGCGGCGCAGACGGGGCAGGCCGCGACGCAGGTGGGGCCGGCTGGGACGCAGACGAGGCCGGTCGAGACGCAGACGGGGCTGGGGCCAGGGCCTGGGCCTGGGCCGGCTGGGACGCAGACGGGAGAGGGGCCTCAAGCTCAGAGCGCTCCGCCCGGAAGACAGCAAATTGAGCGCTGAGGCCGGCCACCTGCTCCGTCAAGCGGTCGTTGGCCGCCTGGAGGCGAGCCACGTCTCCAGCTAGGGTCCCAACGACCTCTGCAATAGCAGAAGAGGAGTCCTTAAGAGCCCTCACAAAAGGGCCCTTCAGGTTAACGGACTTGGTGGCCACCTTGTGGATTATGGCCACCGCCGCTTCCGCTCTCTCCTGCAAGGAGGCCGGTGTTCGGGGCACTGAGTCCCCATCCACCGGCTCACCGATCTTCAGCAGGAGACCGCTGATCTCCTCTTCCGCCTGCAGTTCTCCGTCCGCCCGAGCCCGCCTATACGATTCCGCCTTACAGAAGGCGGAACCTGACGGGGCTGACACCGGGGTTCGCGAGCGCCCCCTATGGCTGCTGGCAACCTTAGGCGGAGGCAACATCTCCTGAGAGATGTCGCTCTCGCAACCTTGGGGGCGTCCGCGCTTCCGGCCGTCTGAATCCACGTCCATCGGCTCCAGTGCGTCCGTCCTCACACCGGAACTACCACCCGCGACACTCGCGGCGGATCTGGAACGCGTGCGTTCCAATGTTCTTCGGCTCCCAGCAGTCAGATCGCCGTCTGGGAGCCCTACCGATGCAGGCGTTACAGCAATCTCCTCAGTGGAGGAGTGGGCGTCCGCCTTCCGGAACTGCCCTCGGCTGTTCCTCGACGGGCGCGACACTGCCCCACTCCTTTTTTCCGCGTCCTTCGCGTTTACTTGGGTGCCGGATTTGACGCTCGGCGACGGGCGTGTGAGACAAAGGGTGCCCCCCCCATAATACGATTGGGGGCTGCCGGAGCCGACTGGCTCCGGGAGGGATTCCCCAGACGCATCGCGTCTAGGACCCTCCTGGGTAGGTATGTTCCTATTTTCGTCCATTGTCATGATTTTTGAAGTTTAATGTCCTCCGACAGAGGACGCCCTTGGCACTGGACTCCCTCCAGCGATTCAGCTCATTGCCAGGCGTCAGAGCGTGAGCTTGGGGTATTTTTTATAGAGGTTTACGTCCTCGTGGCTTCGAAGAGCCACCGGTCCTGTCCGTTCAGGATTACGGCTGGGCCGGACGGGGTCTGCACCAGACCGGATCCATCCGCCCCCTGTCCCTCTTGGAACTACTGGCACTCTAATACGCCCTCTGCTAGAGCAGAGGGACGTTTAGAGTGCCCCACACGGCAGTCTATAAAGACTCCGTCTAGTATCCCATTTAGTCTGGGGTCTCACTCTGGACCTATCCGGCATGAGTAGCTCTACCGGCATAGCCCCAGAGATCATCGACCCACGCAAGCCCCACCACGACGACAACGTAGGGATACATTGGGGGGGTGTCGTAAAAACCTGGTTTAACCCGTCTGGCCAGCATATAATAGTAAGCCGAAACCTCCCTTCTAAGGACAGGCCTATATACAGCAGTGAACTGTTAAATGCTGTTGATGATGGTCGATGATCATGTCATCTATTGTTAACTTTAGAATTAATTATATTGTATGCCATGAATGTATTATTTTAAAGTATTCAAATATGAAATTGGTTAACACATTCTACAACCTACACCTAAGACCACCTTAAAATCCCACACAGGTTTAAGGTAGCTTTTCGATCAAAAATTTTGAAATAAATATGTGTAATTGAAACATTCACAGAATGATTGATGACATGAATAGATGAAAATAAATGGTATTTTCTTTAATCGCCGATCGCCGATATATCGAGAGGATTGTCAAAGTTGTGACTGCCATCGTTAAAGACAGTGGCCTATTATTGACCACTGAGTTGATTTCCATTGTCGCTATTCCCGGGTTATCAGTTCAATATAAACGCTCGATTTGCTAAGCATTAGTACTAATAGATTCGTTTCAAATCTGTGTGTAACTTTAAAAGATATTGGCCGTCAGATATTACTTCAATTTCGAAAACGTGAATAGGTAATTATAAATTATAGCATTTTTAAATGTCACATTTTGACCTACATTAATATATTTTAATTAAATTAAATTATTATATTTAAATTTTAGTGACGGTGGCATTGAGAATATAATATACCCTAATGATTCGCCGACTATTACTTCCTATGACTTCAAGATCGTCAGACAGGCGAGGCGGCACAGCGAGCGATGAAATGTGATGTGTGCAAGAGTAATTATGAATATCACCTAAATAAAATGAATCATACATTAAAGAAAATGAAATGAATACCGTGGGAGAGCCACGCTTCGGCATGAATGGGCCGGCTCGACCGGAGTGATACCACGGCCTCACAGAAAACCGGTGTGAAATAGCGCTTGCGATGTGTTTCACCGAGCGAGTGAGGATACCGGAGGCCCATACCCCAACCCCTTGCCCCATCCCATCCCCCTTCCCATCCTCCAAAGGCCGGCAACGCACTTGTGACGCCTCTGGTGTTGCGAGTGTCCAAGGGCGCTGGTAATCGCTTTCCATCAGGTGATACGTCTGGTCATTTGCCCACCTAGTCCATAAAATATACATATTATATCATGTGTTTCTTATAATTACATTAACTGTTACTAATCAAATAAATATTCATTTTGCAAACAGACTAAACTCAAACTATAGAGAACTGCGTCAATGTTTTTTAATTCTACTGGACTTATCCCACAAGCCTTCTGGCAATATATTTTAAATCAAATGACAACATGCATCGTATTCGGGTATGGTATTCTGCAAGTTTCTAATCAAAATTCCTCTGAATTTCTACTTCAAATACTTCAATGACCGCACTAAAAGATAACAAAGTTTAACCGTTCATAAAAGTATTTTTACTAATGATATATTACTTGTATACACCGAAGGCAATGAAGCTTAGAAGATATTATTCACACAAAACTGTAGACAAAAGACGCATGTGAATCAGTCACCTCGGACGAGTGGGTGTGGCCTTGCTAAACACCGACTGCTCGCTTAATAAGGCATTGTGTGGGTGAAGTAACTGCTTAGACGCGATTTTTAAACCTCTAGATATATTCCCTGAAGATATTTGATAACATTTTGCTGTTGACTTTGGTATTGAAAGTAAATACCTCGAGGTCTGCTGACCAATTACCGACAATTTAGTTATACAATATCAATTGCATTTTTGAAATTTGTTTTACATAACGGTTTGAATTAAAAACAATACCTAAATACATTTAAAAACATTGTTTTTTATAGATTATATTCAATTGATTAAATACTAGATGCGTCGCTTCAGAAATCCAAGAAATTGAACGTAAATGTCAATTCATTCAGAGTTCTGAACAAAAATTATTTAGGTCATTCAATATATTAAAACAATCTGTTCTTCTTGTTGCATAGAATAGTTTTACAAAATACATAAAATCATCAATAGAACCATTGTTTCCCCAATTTAATTTTCTTTAAAACTGCTATTAGTATTTCAGATATTAGTTCACGTATATGTTTATTTCATACTAGCTGACCCGGCGAACTTCGTACCGCCATATTTACATTTCTGTCTCAGCTTCCCACAGGCAGTGTATAGTAGCAGACAAAATAAATCTTTTCCCGTTATCTTTTTTTTTTCTTTCTAGCAAAAAAAGAATGAATGGAATCGGACTGTGTTATTGAATTACAACTAAGTACATATTTTGACTTTCATCCCCTCTCTTAGAGGTTAGACAGAAATGAACAAAAATTACAGTTTTGGCTTCAGTATCGATAAGAGAGAGCCCTCCAAAAAAAATTTTCAACATATCTTTAATGCACGGATTTCCTTTTTTCTTTTTTTCTTTTTTTAATAGACAACCCCCGCAATAGGAATAAACATCCTGTGTCGCGGGGGACTTTACAGACATACATGAAACGGACACAATTAATACCCAAACCCAGAACAACAATTTGTGGATCACACAAAGTGTTGTACCGTGTAGGATTTGAACCTACACACTTGGCGCATTGGCAAGCGGCGTGGTGACCACCTAAACCACTAGGCCAACCGTGCAGTTTTGTTTTGATTGAATTGAACCTGTTACATTTTTATTATAAGTATAGATAGATAGGAATTAGTCACGTTGCGTCACCACTTATACATCACGAACTAACGATGAAAACCTTGAGTATACCTTTTTTTTCAGATAAGAAAGGCACCGACTTTCCCGAAAATCCAGTTCGTGTAACTCGATCTGGAATGTCCGGAAAGTCTGTGCAGTAAGTTGTCTTTTCCAACCTACTGCTTACATTTCCGAATCCATCCGTATAAGCAATTTTCCTATACTGTCATTGCCTTCTCTTTCTGCCATCCCCCTAATCCAGTCCCCAGTAAGTTGAACTACGCACCTACCTAAGTAGAACCAAAAATATAATAGCCAAAGTATATATCAGATACATACACCTCAAACATTTTATTACTATAGTTATGTGTCCGAATAATTCATTATAAAAGAGAATAAGTGATTATGAATAGTCAACAGATGCAAATGAGAATGGTCATGAAACATTTGTCTCACCTAGCATAACTAACTTGTAACAGTAACACACATTTTCACATAAATAAACAAAACCGCAACTTGTATATTATTATAAACTACATAATAGGACTGGAGTATTTGTTGTCAAAAGTACCATACCAGCTAGTAACACTTCCCTACGTAAAGTGTTACTAGCTGGTATGGTACTTTTGTACTAGTGCCCTTTTATTTCTGTGCGGAAATACCCTCGGATACCACCTGGTGGCATGTCGGACTCGAACCGACGAAAACCGCACGCCATCTCTAGCGGGTACTAGGAGCCGAGGAACCAGGTGCACCCTAGAAAGGAAATTCCTGGAAGTGTACTTGTGCCCTGGCTAGTCCGTATGATCCATTTCGTTTGATCCATTTTACATTCCATTTTTATTCATTTTTAACAGACTTCAAAAAAAGGAGGAGATTCTCAATTCGACTGTTTTTTTAAATGTTTGTTACCCCATAACTTTCGACTGGGTGAACCAATTTTGATGATTCTTTTTTATTTGAAAGCTGGTGCTTCCCGTGTGGTCGCATTTAAATCCAGATTGAAGTCGGTTTTTTTGTTGTTAAAATTTGTGATTATATTAGATTCCATTTTATCCGTGTGGTAACGGAGTAAAGCCGAGTCTCCACAAAACAAAAGTTGTCAACTTTTGTGTTGTCAACACGTGTTGGTGATAAAAGTTTATGTAAAGCCAAGTCTCCACCGAACAAAAGTTTGCAACTTTTGTGGTGTCAATAAGTTTTTGTGTTGTCAAATTTCGGTGTAGACGCGTCTTAAGAATGCAAAGAATCACCAACCCTATTCATCTCGTGGGTGTCGTAAGAGGTAACTAAGGGAGAAAACTACACAGATCTAGACAACATCGGTGCAAATAGAATGACAACTTAAAAGAAGGAGGAACAACAGTGGGAGAGCCACGCTTCGGCATGAATGGGCCGGCGCGACCGGAGTCACACCGAGTTTACACCGGCTTCACAGAAAACCGGTGTAAAATAGTGCTTGCGCTGTGTATCACCGAGTGAGTGAGGATACCGGAGGCCCATACTCAAATCCCCTACCCCACCCCACCCCCTCCCATCCCCAAAAGGCTGGCAACGGACTTGTGACGCTTCTGGTGTTGCAGGTGTCCATGGGCGGCGGTAATCGCTTACCATCAGGCGATATGTCTGCTCGTTTGCCCGCCTATTCCATAAAAAAAAACAAATCATATACCGATCCGTCTAGCTGGATGATTTCATTAGTGGGATGATGCTCTACCTACATCTTTCTTCTAGAGCGGCACAACCTTGAGTAACATTTTGTCTTTATCTTTGTTAAACTTTTGAGAGGGATAGAATTAACTAAACAAACATTACTAATCCTACAATATTATAAACGCGAAAGTTTGTATGGATGGATGTTTGTTACTCTTTCACGCAAAAACTACTCAATGGATTTGAATGAAACTTTACAGTAATATAGCTTACACATCAGAATAGGCTACTATTTGCAGCGATAACTGACATACACGCGGGCGGAGCCGCGGGCAACAGCTAGTTTAAAATAAAATCCCCAAAGATTTCACTTAGGCATCGTAAATCCTTATTCGTAATTTAATTTGGTAAGAAGGATGCTTTGCGTACAAAAACAAGGAGTTAATAACTCCCCGTATCGTTATTTTTATATTGTTACGTCTACATAATTTATAACGGAATATTACAAAGGGTATTGAAAAATTACGTTCTTTTCTTCTTTTGTTAATTTGTTTTAATGTCCTTGGATTTGTCAAGAATTTGTATTTTGTCTGTGGTCCCATTTTTTCTGACAGTTTATATTGTTTTTGTATTGTTGATTAAAATCGTTTTAGAGAAATAAAAATAAAGAAGTCCTTCGTAGAATAACGAATGTAAAACCGGACTAGGTATTAATACTGTGTTACTTTTGATTGATTTACAAGTAATTTTCTAATGGTCATGGAACATCAAATTGATTTGACTAATGACATAACAAGAATCTAATTGATTAACGGTGGTCGGCAATAATATTTACAGTTTTAGGTTTTATAGGTGCATTCCAGTTGTACACATTAACGGAAATTTAGCATTCGAATACCTGTCCTTCATTCATCAAAGTATCGATTAACATGTATTAGTTTACTAACTCCTCTTCTATAAATATCATATTTACAATAAAATAATTAAATCATTGAACCATAAAGAAATTTTCACAGAAAAAAATAAAATTAGAAACTAAAGAAGGCATATCTATATGGTACGATTCTGCTGAAAACCTCTTTATACGTCTGGTCAGTAATTTCAATTTAATATTTATGTATGTATTTATAAAAAAAGATGTCCGAAATATTTATTTATTTATTTCGTGTACGAAAAATTTAGTATAGCGCCATCTGTATTTTTGATAGGGAACTTCGTTTCTATCTGGTGTCCCACGACACAACACAACTTTTTTTATATTCATTTCTAATGCATGTTAGTTAGCATAGTACCTATAATTGAAGTTGACGAAATAGACATTTCAATATGTATTAAGTTTCCATAAGTTATATAAGATTTATAAAACGCTTCCTTATTCTTTTACTGACATGATTTATCGTCATATCACTAGTTAAATTCGCACGCTAATAATATGAATTCAATGAACAATATAAACATGGTTATGCAGATTATTACTTTAACAGCACAACACCAATACAAATGATCTAGAACTTATACACAAGCAAGTGCATTTGAAGTTATGTCTCGTTATTTTAGGTATCGTAAACATTTGGATATAAATCAACATCGCATTAATTATTATGGCACCGCTCGAGTTGTATTAAATGTTGTAACCATTCATAAGTTTCAGTGAGAACTTATCTAAATGTAAGTTGGCTTTACTGTTAAATTACTGTTCCGGTTAAATAGAATTTCGTTAGATACAGGTAGTCTTTTTGTAATTAAATACTAAATAAAAATCTAATGATCTGAAGATTATTATTGACTAAGTATTTAATGTTTACAACTTCAAAGTTACAAAGAACGGACATAACTAGAATGGCCCTTTCTTTTCATAATTTTGTCCACTTCAATGACGATACAATTGTATAATGAATTACGCACATATAATAATTCATTTCAAGCTACTACTGTCTTCTAAGATGCATGACTGGAGTTTAAGTCGCGCCACCCGCTGGCGTGGCGCCACAAGCTTAGTTATTTTACTTAGTTATTCTGTGCTTATACAACGTTGAAACAAACCCGTAAGCACCATGAAATTTTCTATGAAAATATGAAATAAATATGAAAATCGTTTCTTAAGGAGTAAACTCCAAAAATATAAGAACAGAACTGATCAAAGCCTGTTACTTTTTACATTTAAAGTAAAATACAGTTCTGTGAAACTTTACATAGTGAAAACAAACTAGAAGACCTAACTTCGTAGTTATCAATAATGAATAAAATTAACAATAGTACTGAAATCCGGAGCGATATGTTTCTACTGCGATTTCCATTAAGATACGTGAAAAAAGTACATATTATCTTCATTCTAAAGTGAGAGGTCATAGTCATAAGTCAATTCAAAAGTAATTATTTTCATCAAGCATCACGCAAAGTTATCATGTGGTGTATCTTCAATTTCGTTTTATCCGTTCTAAAAATTTAAGTTACCTTTGAATTTCTACATTCTTTCTACGTCCAGGCTCCGACATCGAGCTACTGACAAGATTTTTTTATTACAATAAGTGTTTCGCTTAGCTTAAAAGGTTAAAAACTTACTTAATTACTCGAACCTATATAATAAAAATCAGATTGACGAAATGTTCATTCAGTATATTACGTTACACAAAGATTCAATAGGTATCAGAAATAACAAACAAATTACGAAATCGGTTAATCTGTATTAGTGTGAAAGCATAACGAAATCCATTACTTCCACATCGTAATTCAACAAAATCTATTGTTAGAAAGTACACAAAACGGAAATATAACATAACTCATTTCGGTTTATCATTACATTGCTTTCTATAGAACAGAAGCCCCTTAATTAGCATACCGCGTAATAAGAGTAGGTGAACCAGCATAAATAGCATTCACTGTGTTCATTGCGTTCACTGGAACACTTTCCCCGTCTCGCTTGACGAACTAAAATGTTGATGACACCTGCATTAGTACGCTTGCATAAACATTGCATTATTGTCCTTTAATTATCCGTTTGAATATATTTTACAATGATTTGAATATGATTCAATGTTAAGCTATGTTCATGTGATCATCTTGAAAATGTTAAACAAAATCAGTCTTCATTTCGCATGTTAATTACCTAAATACTTAATTAACATTTACTAAATATAACGTTTTCAATGTAATAAATGCATTTTATGTAAAGTTGCATGCGTGCATGTGTTATACAGTATAATGTATGCACGTATGTACAGTATATTCGCAGTATAAATGCAATTTAATTTCACGATTGAACGTTGCATTCAACTACAGAGGTCAGGATTCAAATAAATAATTTATATTCAACCCATCGCATATATACAACTATAGTATCTTTTAAATAAAATATGGAATCGAAAAAACTAGGATTGGTATGTACACTTATTTTACAACTGCGGGTCCACTATGAAAATGAAACTCGCGATGAAAATAATACCTAATTCTACCAGAATTAATTGACGTACTACTAACTTACAATATTCAAAGACCGCCTATACAAGGACAACTAAAATCTGAACCTAAATCTTTAAAGTAGTAACCTAAAACCTATTATATGTATTTGTATTATGAACATATATTTACAAGTATCGTTTATGTCCAACCGTGGACAAGTTTCAAGTGAGTTGATGATGATATTATACTTACGGTTTTTTACTCAAGGGGTAATAATCATTTATTTATTTATTTATTTATTTATTTATTTAATACTTAATGCACTTGTTGTACAAAGGCGGACTTAATGCCATGAGGCATTCTCTCCCAGTCGACCTTCAGGTGATGTAGAAATATGATCCGGTAGGTGCAAGGATAAGTTTTGTTAATAAGAGATAAGCCTACAATAAATACAACTAATATAAATAAATTTTCTACTACATATATATCTATTAATAATTACACAATATATATTAATATATATAGCATACATAAATTTAATATTATACATAGGTATATGACTTAATGTGAGTCACAGTCGGGTGCTACGGTTGCGACTGTACCGACGATTCAATCCGAAGAAGTTCGCGTACTTTAATCTTGAATGTAAGACGGTTTGTATTTATGCAGTGTCTTAAAGAATAGACATAGTCACAAAGATACGTGCTCTTCAATAGCTACATTTTTTTTTTCATAGGTATCATGGAATACAAACCGGTACTAACAGAAAAGGTAGTTATTAAACATTCTTTTTGCATTTAAAATTGAAGCTATTGTCTATGGAGTAGGTAATCGCTGCTGTTCCAAACTCAGACTTCCTATTGGCCTATTGACATGACTTGCTCAACACTTTCTCTTTCACTTGTAACCTTACGTTTACCTTTCCTCTTCATTCCTCAGTAATTAAAAGTAATTAGTTAACAGCCATCAATATCTATGTGAAGTTTTTTTTATTTGGCTGGCTACACTATCCTCTATACTTTATGCAATACCATTTTAGAAAAAAAAAAGTAAAAAATAAGTAACAAACGCATAAGTTGTGCATCACCTCTTCTTCATTTCAAATGTCAAAAGAATGGTCTAAAGTTTCTATACCATATTTAAAGCACTGTAATTAACAAAAAATAACCATTAGGTATTATAAAATATATATTTTAAAAGTTAATTACACAAAATACAACCAGCAACTTCCCATGAAGTTTCTAGTTTAGTTCTTATCTTTGTATCTTATCACTTCTAAAACAGGCTTGAGAAAATTCTTCCACCATATTGCACCACAACACAATTCCTTTACGCAATCAACCACATCTATCTTCCTCTATAGGTCAACAGTTCATTAGGCTGGGAAGCCTCCCACAGCGTACTGTTACTGCAAAGTTGACATGAATAGTACTTTTTGTAACCATATTGCAACCTGGTTTTAATTTACAGATGCTTTTTAGCGCACTATATCTGTAGAAGTATCGGCTGGTAGGTAGTGTAATAAATAAAAGATTCAACACTTCAGTTCTGGTAGTTGTTTACTAACACTTAATACACATATACACACATCAAAAGTGTCTAGGGATCAAGCATTTTTATGCGGATTTCTTGAGATTGAGATGTGGCTTTGGCCCTGGCCTGCTCAGTCGCCAGACTTGAACCCGATTGAGCATGCATGGGATATGACCTTTTTTTGTTGTTGCAACGAACATGGGCGGCCATTCCACAGCGTGATTTGGATGAACTCATTTTGAGTATGCCAAACCGATTCTTTTGTTGTTAGTATTCGCGGTAGAAACACGGATTATTAATTGTTTAAGTTACCTAATAAAATTTTAAAGAAAACTGTTATTTCAGTCTTTTTTTCGAACTTTAATGTTAGTGGTTCAAATGTCAAAAATCCCTTTATTAGGAAAATGGCAAATTTCTTTATTAATGCAAAGGTGACTTGGTTTATCGTTACTGTGACAAACGAAAACACTTTTATGATGAATCCTTAAAGAAAATTTTAATTAATATCAATCAGGAGAAAAGTTATTGCAAAAATATATGTTGATCCCTAGACACATATGTTGATCCCTAGACACTTTTGATGTGTGTATATACAGTACATATGTCTAGTGCATATTCTATAAATGTTAATTTATTCAGTCGCATGTTTTGTTGAATTTTTTATAAGATTGCATTGGCAGTCGTATCTTAGTACTAGTTGATATTGACTCTAAATAATTCAACAAGATATTAAATTTCAGCTTTTAGATCTATATTTTGAAGGAACTTTACGTTTGGGAAATGAGAAAGATATTTACACAAAATCCGTTACACTATATGCATATATATAACAAAACAATAGTGGCTAAGTAGACCGCTTAGTCTGTAAATATAAAACAAGGACTCAAAAGAGGTATAAAAAAGTAGGTAACCTTTCTCCAGTATTGTCGAGTATTTTTATGACGTTTCTTTTGGCAAAGTATTTCACTTTTTAAACGACTTTGAAAAAGGAGGAAGTTCTCAATTCAGCTGTTACTAGTTTTTAGTTCAGTTGTTTGTGTTAGTTCGTTTCGATTTGGTTTTATCCAAATTGGAAGTAAATTAACCCCTTAGGGGAAATAAGAATATTACAATTCGTCATCAGGAGCATTGAAATCAGTGATATGTTTAAGGTTAACTATTATTAAATCGATGTAGTAAATATGATGATAAGAATAATTTTAATTAAGACTACACTAAAAACTTTTAAGAACTTAAATACACATTTGTTTTTTTTTATGTTTGGCCCTACCAAAATGACTCTACTCTGCCTGATGGACGCATGAGCAGAATCCAAGAGTGGTGGTCACCATACTGCGAATGCAGACAATGCAGCATAGTGACCCACACCATGGCGGGCTAGTGATGCTTCTGCATCATTGGGCCTCCGGTCTCGCATTCACCAACGAAACACGACAGCACGATCGCTGTCATTTTACAACTTTAAAAGTAGTCGAGCCTTCATTACCTACGAAAGGACCGGCTCGACCAGAGCGGTAGGTACTACTCTCTCACAAAAGACCAACATAAAATGACAGCATTCGTATTGTCGTGTTTCGTGGGTGAGCGAGAGACCGTAGGCCAGTCCGGAGGAGTCACTATTGTTGCATGCTGCATTGTTGCATTTTCTGCATTCGCAATGAGTATTATGTCACTACTCTTGGATTCTGTTCAAACTTTACAACAGGCAGAGAAGAGTCAATTTACCATATATAAAAAGAAACCAAGTCTCTAACCCTAAGAATAAAGAACCAATCTAGTCCCAAACCAAGCAGAGCTTATAATATGGCTGCTAGACACTTGATATAAATACTTATATACTTTTTGCAAATACATACATATTACATGGGAAACCCACAAACTCTGAAACAAATATTTACAGATCATATAAACGTTTGGTCCGACGTGGGAATCGAACCCGAAACCTCAAGCACAGGAGTCGCATACGCTACCGTTGCGCCACCGAGGCAGTTTCATGGTTGGTTGGGCCTCTCTACACGAGGTAACTAGCGCAGACTGAAACTTGCCTTTCCTTGTTTAGATGTGGAGTGTGGACAGCGTCGGTGTCGGTTACGTGTCATAGTTGCTAACATCACTTTGTTACAAATATACACTCGTGTGCAATTGATACAAGGTTAACATAAAAGATGTTAATTTATAAATAAGCTTTTCCAATTTTCATGATAATTTTGTTCTCTACAGTCTAATCTTTTAACTATGAAATGAAATCCTAAAAATGAAATTCGGTTTAGTACTTATTTATTGATGAAATCCAATTTGAACAAAAATGGAGCTGCAACTTGGGTCGCTTTTTCTGGCGTAGGGTCCATTGTACTGTGTGATGTCGGTAAAGTCTGATGAGCAGTTAGAAAAACAAACATGGGTAATTTCAACTAGTGAGTACGGGCAATTAATATTAGGCTTTACAAATAAAAACGGTTTTATGAATTAATAAAGCTCGAAAATCAAACCTGTTGTGCTAGAGTGTGCAGTTTGAGTCGATTCAACTGCACGCGAATGTATATTGTAGAAGTCATGACTATAGATTTAAATTATTATTGATAAATTAAAAGTAAAATTAAATCAGAATAGAGAGACAGATGTGCAAAAAAAATAAGTCATTAAACGGAGATGGTCGCTAAATTCTCAATTGTAATTTTCAACTGTTTTGTGTAGAAAATGATATCATGAAGATTTAGATACAGTGATACTATTTTATAAAGTTTAGTTAGGTATACGTGTTTTATTTTATGCCTGGGAGAGCTTGCTTAGTCACAAATAAGGTGGCTTGACACTTCACTAGTGAAACCACGGCCTCACAGAATAATCGATGTTAATTTTCATCAACAACCCATAATGTCCCACTGCTGGGCTTGGGTCAGTCTCTGAGGGTTAAGGCCATACGTCCTCACGCTGGCCGAGTGCGTTTTGGGGACTGGCAAAACAACGTTGGGGCTATGCGATCTTGCTGTTTTTTTGTTTTTTAAAGAAAACTCCCGCACTAGGAATAAATCCTGTGCCGCGGGGGACTTTACAAACATACATGAAACGGACACAAAGAACACCCAGACTCAGAACAACAATTTGTGGATCACACAAAGTGTTGTCCTACGGGGGATTTGAACCCACGACACTTGGCGAAGTAGGAAACGGCGTGGTGACCGTTAAACCATTAGGCCAAACGTGCAGTCTTGGCCAAACGCTGTTGGATGATTTTAAGCCGCCCAAAGGCCTTCAACTAAGCTTCACGACTGTAATCATATGATAACAACCGGGACCGACTGCTTAACGTGACCTCCGAATCACGGAGACGCTCATGGTAACATGCTACTAGCGGTCACCCATCCAGGTACTAACCGCGCCGTCATTGATTACCCTCGGTGATTGTTTCTAATCACCGAGTGCAACTGGGATATGAGTGCGATGTTAATCTAATACGTAAAAAACGGAACATTTGATTATTATTATAATGTGTCGTAGTTTATGTATATTTCATAGTAACCGATGCTACGAATCACAAAACTACTATGGCAATAATTACTTCCGTATAGAAGCATATTTTAAATAATATTGTCGAACTGAATCAGACACGACACTGGTGTCCACTTGCTTGACAAGTTACATTCGATACTCAAGGCTGAACAACTAGAGCAAAGTTCTCGCTAAGGTCACGATTGTAAATGTGTAATAATTACATAAGAAACAAGCTGTACACTACCACGCTTCACTGTGGCACATTGTGGCTGCAATGATTAGAAATGAGGAAAAAACTGATATGAAAAATCCATATTAATTTTATACTAATATTAGGCGTAAATTCGTAAGTAACTCTGTCCGTCTGATAAGTTTTCATGGCTAAACCACAAAACCGATTTGGATGAATTTCGGTATAGATATACATTGAACCTTGAAGAAGGACATAGGCTACTATTTAGGTATCACAATAACCGACATACACTTGGTCGGAGCCGCAGTCAATAAATACAATCTTTGAAGCGCGTTGCATTTCGTGGCAAAAGAGCTCAATCTATGTAGAACAATTTAAAAAGTTTGACATTTGAAAAGGTGACATTATATTTACATAAATATTAATTAATATTATTCAATGAAAATGTAATTATGTTTTTAATTTATTTCTAACTATTTTATATACTTGAATATATGTATATTTATTATATACTTGAATAAACATTAATATAGGAATAGGAAACAATAACAATATTTACATACAAGCGTCAAAAAATTCCTCCGCATCATCGCCTACTGGTAGCGTTCCCAAAAGGCTGGCAGCATTGCTACGTTGAATGGCAATACCTACTAATTCTCTATGCTAGAAAAAGGCCGGCCTTCTGGTCACGAGAAGCGTCGATCAGTTGCTTAGCTAGTTGTTTAAACATAGCGCGAGCACTCGGACCCCATGAACCTAGCGTCTCGACCCCAAACGGTTCAAAGATGTAATCACTATTTTGGTATTTACGCCGTTTCAGGCTTGCCGCAGAAGCAGCAGCAGCGCCGGAATATTCAGCTGTAATTAGAAGATGAGATGGCGCTAGGGGGTCGACGCAAGTTGCGTCCCACACCAAAGGCTTACTCATATTCTATGGCAGTAACGACTTTATCCGGTCTCTTGCCATCGTCTCGTACCAGACCATTTGGTTCACGTACAGCTGGAACACTGGCGGTAACAAGAGCACGATGGATAATGTCGTTAATATTGGCATGTCGAGATATTCGGTTCTCCACAGTGACGAAAATGCGGAGAAACACAAGGCGCTTCTAAATGGAAACGGGCAAGGCAAAATGTAGTATCGTCCAACAAGGTTAGGCGATGGAAGTGCCTGAATCCATAAACCTGAATCCCACTCTCCCACATCCAACAAACGAGAACGCTCAGCAAGACTGGTTAATGTATCTAGGAGTCTTTTTTTTTAAATACATAACGGCGTGTCCCATTGTCACTGGGAAAATGGATTAGGAGGTAACATAGTACTTTTTTTTACCTGTGGAAACCCTCTCGGACCGTAAACCCACCGGTTTGCGGCGGGGCGGCGTGTCGGACTCGAACCAACTAAAACCTCACGGTGTGCTACTCTGCGCCTGTTAAGAGAGCAATCCGGGAACTGTAGTTATTAACACGTCCGGACCCCTCCCAGCGCTTGCCCGCACTGAAGCGGGCACCTTCACCTGATTGAGGAAATATAGTACTGGGACAAGCTATCTGCAAAGCATCTATATTATTAAATTAATAAATATAATTAAATATTACAGAAATATTTGCTCTGTGATAATGATTTCTTGTTCCTATTTAACAGAAGGCGAACAACTAAAGTGTCAAGGTCCTCTTTTAAATCTATATTTAAAAATGAATCGCCAAAAACTATTGTTGCTAAGCACAAAACTCGAGAAACGCTTTTTTTTAAACATTTTTGCTAAGGCACTAGGAAGGTACTTTTAGTGAAAATAAGTCTGTCGGGGCAGCTAGTTTTAAATAAAACTTATTAGGCCTTACTTTAGTCCTTGTTACAAATTATTACTTCTTGCAATACCCAATAGACTCAAATTTAAGGGTACACATCAATATATATATAAATCAATGCCACGTTTCGTTGTAATTTAATAACTCAAGAACGGGCTCACCTATCCAAACCAAATGTTTAGGCTTTGTTACAACTATTTAGTAGATGGTGTGAAGTTTGCACAAAATACGTACGTATTTCTTCATTTATCACATTTTTTGTAATAACCGACATACACACGGGAAGCCGCGGGCAACAGCTAGTAGGACATAATTTAATTTGATATGCCTGTATCATTTGATAATCAGAGGTATTGCAATTTTGCTTGCAATCTTACTTGCACAATACCAATGTAGCCTGCGCACTAGCGAAGTTGACAATCTACAAACGTAAAAGTTATTAAAAAGCTAACTAATGTATAAGAATTATGTCAGTTTAATACTAAGTCACGTACTCAAAACAAATAATCAACAAAAATTACCAATAAATCAAGAGGATAGAGGTGTTAGAAATAGTAAATAAGATAATCTTACTATTTACTTGCATGTTAGCTAAAAGTGTTGGACGTGAGTAAAGTACATAGTTAAAGATCTATAAAAACTCCATCTTACTCTCAACAAGTATAATTCATTATTAATGAGTGAGAAAATGTTTTTTTTTGTATGAACCTGCCAAAATGACTCTACTGTTCCTGATGGAAAGCATAAGCAGAATCCAAGAGTAGTGGTCATCATACTCATTGCAAATGCAGCATGGTGACCAACACCATGGCGGCCTAGCGATGCTTCTGTATCATTGGGCCTCCGGTCTTGCGCTCACCAACGAAACACGACAGCACGAAAACTGTCATTTTACGTTGATTTTCTGTGCGAGGGTAGTACCGCCCCGGTAGAGCCGGCCCGTTCGTGCTGAAATCAGCGTGGCTCTACTACTACTACTACTTACAACTACTATAAAAATGATTCCCTTTAAAGAAAGTGTGAAATTATTTACTAGATTTAGAATTTATTTTTAAATCAACTGTCATCTTGTGCAATGTTTCCTTATATAAACTTCAAGTTGAGCAGCTAATCTATACTAATATTATAAAGCTGCTGAGTTTGTATGTTTGTTGAAAGCGCTAATCTCAGGAACTGCTGGTTCGATTTGAAAAATTCTTTCAGTGTTGAATAGCCCATTTATCGAGGAAGGCTATAGGTTATATATCATCACGCTAAGACCAATAGGAGCGGAGCACCAATGAAGAATGTTTCGAAAACGGGGATAAATTATCACATATATCATATACGGGGAATAGGAGACGCAAACGAGGTTGCGTGGGTCAGCTAGTATTATTATAACTACAATTAATAAATCAAATTTATGACGAGGGTCATAAACTGCATTCCACCCACTTTTAATAATTAGATTTTTTATGTATGGTATATAAATCAGCATCATGTCTATAATTTGTATGACAGCAGACATCGTGTTAGCACAAGATATAGGTACTACACACATCAAAAGTGTCTAGGGATCAAGCATTTTTATGCGGATTTCTTGAGATTGAGATGTGGCTTTGGCCCTGGCCTGCTCAGTCGCCAGACTTGAACCCGATTGAGCATGCATGGGATATGCTACAGAGAAGAGCTCTGCCGAATATGGAGGGTATCCAGTCGCAAGAAGACCTTTTTTTGTTGTTGCAACGAACATGGGCGGCCATTCCACAGCGTGTTTGGATGAACTCATTTTGAGTATGCCAAACCGATGTTCTTGTGTTGTTAGTGTTCGCGGTAGAAACACGGATTATTAATTGTTTAAGTTACCTAATAAAATTTTAAAGAAAACTGTTATTTCAGTCTTTTTTTCGAACTTTAATGTTAGTGGTTCAAATGTCAAAAATCCCTTTATTAGGAAAATGGCAAATTTCTTTATTAATGCAAAGGTGACTTGGTTTATCGTTACTGTGACAAACGAAAACACTTTATTTGATGAATCCTTAAAGAAAATTTTAATTAATATCAATCAGGAGAAAAGTTATTGCAAAAATATATGTTGATCCCTAGACACATATGTTGATCCCTAGATACTTTTGATGTGTGTATTTACGTATGAATTTGAATATACAAGATTTTTGTATTTACTTACTTAGCTATGGTTTGTCTCTGCTTTTCTAAAAAGTAATTTTACATTATACTTGGAACGTAGTTCACTACGTTGATTTCTTCCTTGATAAATAAACTATCCAACACGAATTAATTTTTCGATTCGGATGTAGATCCTAAGACTAGTGTGTTCAACTAAACAAACATACTCTTTGACTTGATGATATTTGTATAGATTTATACATATAAAAATTAACTTAAGTCGATAACATTTGATATGATTATATTAGATACATAAACGATACATTTGTTTTCCATAAATGATAACTTTATAACGCCAGCAAAAAATAACCTTTTCATCCCCCCATCTCGGAAAGAGTATTTTTGCCCTATGATATCTGAGTGCAAAAGCCATTTTTATCCGCTAGAGGATAAGGTAAATTAAATTTAGAACATCGTCGTGTGCACCAAGTTTATGAATTCAAAACATCATTAAACCTATTTAATACTGCCTCCATGGTGCCGAATTTATCATACAATCTTTTTTAATTTGTTAAAAAATCAGACTCGGAACCTTCTTGGTATACTTTTTTTTAATTTGTTTTGCCCGCACCATTTTCTTTTTGCATTTTGTCATTTCCTCGCTGAGGTGGGACGAAAAGTTACGTGTTGCACTCGAGTGCAAAGATTTTTCACCTGGTGCTCTTTTGATTCCCTCGCTGGCGCTCAGGATTCTAATTTTTTATTTTCTAATTTTAGAATCCTGGGCTTGCTCGGTCATCAAAATTGAGCACGCGCTTAAAAAGCAACTTTACACTCTTGTATGACAAATAACTATAAAATTATTTTGTATTGATCCAGAATCATTTTATTTTTTCCAGATGAAACTGATAGTTAGTTTTCCCCTTTCTTCTGTCATTTTCCTCCTGATGCATTTCGAATGGTCAGTTTTACATATCAACAACTTTTATGCAAAGCTCATGATATTCGGTTGAGTAGTTTAAGCGTGAAAGCGGACATAATAACTTAATTGTATTCATCATTATCACCATCATTTTAGTTATTCATTGCTGAACTGAACACTAGTAATTTTATTTTTTAAAACGTGTTTGTGTGTGTTAGTTGTCTTAGACAAATTAGATCCACAACCCCACATTTAAATTTTATAATATTTATCTAAATTAGTTATAAGTATCTAAATTATCGATAGGTGTTAATTTTACTTTTTGTCGGATTCTAAATGTTTTTCTCTAATCAATATTATTATAAAAATGTACGTAGAAACTCTCATTTTTTTAACACAAATAATTCTATATTATATTAATATGTCAACGAAAAATGGTAATTTTATACCGGTAATACCTTAGAATCGAAACCAGATTTTTCTTCCTATGTATGATAAGTACTTAATATTATGATTTATGATTGTTTTATTACAACTTCCTTGTCTTGCCAAACCATAATTTATGATGTTACTTCTTCATGGGTATAAAATATCAATGATTTATACAAATTGAATTACTTACTTACCGGTACATAAATAAAATTTAGTATAACTTGTAGTAAGGAATAAAATGGCAATGATTAATAGTTAACGTAAAATGAGTAAAAAGCAGTCATTACTGTAGCCCAAAAATACTGATGTATATTTATATTAGTTTTATATTTATATTTTTTATGAATTGCAATAATTATGTACTTCTCCTATTATAAATCACAGATAAATTCATTTAAATATTTAAGGTAAGGTATGACATGTTTATATTTAAGGTAACTTACATTATCTGATATAGCGCTATCACTCAATGAAATACCAAAAACGCAGAGGCAACACAAAAGTCCACTGATCTTGCGAACCATATTTCACACTAACACTTCTTTCGATATAAAAATATGAAACAGAGTGAAACTTATTGTAAAAAACAATTTTTAAAAATTACAGAACAATGTTTTTTTAAGGTTGAAAGTTTTTTTCTTTGCGTTCGATAAAATGTTATTCTATTATCGGTGCTCAAGGCGTGCGGCGAAAGGTGCGCGGCCAGTCACGGTATGGAACGTAACTCGCGAATGTGACGAATTTTGAAAGGCCCGCGTAGGAGGGTTTCGCGCCTATTTCGTTTGCGTTCCATTACAAGCACGTTTAAAGAGAACAATTGTTATTGCGATTACGCGTTTATTAAAATGCACTTAACAACATTGCACTGTGTAGTAAGACGTTGTTTTTTAGGGTTCCGTGCCAAAGGCAAAAAACGGAACCCTTATAGATTCGTCATGTCTGTCTGTCTGTCCGTCCGTCTGTCTGTCCGTCCGTATGTCACAGCCACTTTATTCCGAAACTATAAGCACTATACTGTTGAAACTTGGTAAATAGATGTATTCTATGAACCGCATTAAGATTTTAATACAAAAATAAAAAAAAACAATAAATTTTGGGGGTTCCCATACTTAGAACTAAAACTAAAAAAAAAAATTTTTCATCAAACCCATACGTGTGGGGTATCTATGGATAGGTCTTCAAAAATAATGTTGAGGTTTCCAATATGACTTCTTCCTAAACTGAATAGTTTGCGCGAGAGACACTTCCAAAGTGGTAAAATGTGTGTAACTTCTAAAATAAGAGAATGATAAAACTAAAAAAAATAAATGATGTACATTACCATCGAAACTTCCACCGAAAATTGGTTTGAATGAGATCTAGTAAGAAGTTTTTTTTTAATACTTCATAAATCGTGAACCTCGATTTATCGATCAAAGTTACAACGAACTACAAGAACTGTTATATTAGGTTTATTGCGCCATGATAATCCAAATAACCGAATTTATTAATTATCTTAACATTTTTCGTAAAATTATTACATTATGTAAGCATATAATTGTAAAGCTACTTATTTACATAAGAATGTTCTTATTCACTTTTCATTGTATGGATACCTACAGATTTATAGTAGTTTAAAGTTTAAACTCTATGAGTAATTTACTGTAAGATTTATTTAAGTTTATATGAACCTGCCAACGTGACTCTACTCTGCCTGATGGAAAGTATAAAGTACAATCTAAAAGTACACAATTTGAGATATTGCTATCTGTTCTCCATCAGGAGCGATTCTTATTGGGTGTAATAATAATATAATTTTAACAGTCTTAGTTCTAGTTGACTTTTCAAATTCATTCAACACCGTCGATCACGATATCATCCTCCCGGGCCTTCTCCGCCACCTCCTTCTGCGAGATTACGTCTTCGCAGAAGGTTGCGACCGCGGTAAAACTGCTGTTGCTACCGGCCATGGAGCGTATGAACGTATGATGTATGATCGCCGGTAGCGAGAGATCTCCTCCGATGACTGCAGTGAGGGCTCGGCGCTGCGACGCCCAAGCGGGGCAAATCGCCAGCGTATGCTGGGCCGAGTCCTCACTGTAGTCGCAGTGGTGGCAGGCGGGACTCAATTCCCTCCTAGCGACCGAGTGCAGGTACTTCCCGAAGCAACCATGTCCGGAAAGGACCTGCGTCAATCGGAAGGAAAGGGTCCCGTGCTGCCGCCCTGCCCACTCCAACCCTGCTGCCCATGCCAACCTTGAAGAAATAGCAACGGCAATCGAAAAGATAAACACAGATCTTAAGGCTATCGAAAACTTGCGGGGAGGTTTGGGTTATCGGTTAATCCGACAAAGTGCCAAGCTACAATAATCGGCAGACGGGTTTCGATGAACAGAGTCGGTCTCGAGGCGTTACCGAAGATAATCCTAAATGGTTCCACTATCCCTATTGGTTCAACGGTGAAAGACCTAGGCTGTACTCGACTGTAGTATGACCTGGCGTGAAAGTTACTTACGTATGTAAGAGGGTTACCAACATCCTGAGGACATTATATCGTCTAAAAAAACTTCCTCCCTGTGAAAACTAAGGCAACGCCTGTGCAGTCTCTGGTAATCCCTTTAATCGACTATGGTGACGTGTGCTACTATGACCTGAATGCAGATCTTCTCAACAAGTTAGATCGTCTTCTCAACAACTGCATTCGATTCATCTTTAATCTTCGTAAGTATGATCATATCTCAAGTTTTCGTTCCGAGCTCAAATGGTTACCTATTCATCAACGCAGAAAATTGCGCGCTCTCACTTTCCTTTATACTATCCTCAACTCCCCATCCCCTCCAACTTATTGAACATCACAAATTCAACTCTTATGCATTACCCATAACAGAAACCTTCGTTCTTCGAACAATCTCCTTCTATTTTGTCCCTCTCACACCATTGCGTTTGTGGGCTCTTCTTTCATTGTACGGTCTATCCTTTTGTGGGATGCGCTACCTGTCGAGGTCAGGATGGCCAGAAGTCGTTTCTCTTTCAAGATGAGGGTGAAGGAGCTTTTATTGGTTGAATTGGCGGAACTGGCGAGCTCTTAGATCAACACCTATTACCTACACCTGTATTTGTATGCGTGGATATATTTATGCTGTGTCTGTGTATGGATGTATTCATGTATATATGTGTATTATTGTATATATATATTCGAGGTCAAACAGACTATTATTTAATTCTTAACCACTAAATGCACCTACTTCATCTTTTCTCTGCATGGGCGATGCAGAGAAAAGATGAAGTAGGTGCATTTAGTAGTGCATTCGGTCGACTGGCAGAAAATGCCTTTGGCATTAAGTCCGCCGATGCATGTTTTTGTGCATAAAGTTATAAATAAATAAATAAATAAAAATACGGTAAAAGACGACTCAACGGTAGTACTTACTTCAGTTCAACCGTACCTACGTGAAAAATAAAAAGAGAATTTAGACAGGACACGTGTAGATGACTTAAAAAACTAATAGTACATGTTTTAGTATGCCGATTAGACACCTTTTCCCTAATTAAGGAGGTGAAACCTATCAGTAACATAGGAAAGAGTATCCAAAGTCACAATCGTCTTTTAGTGATATCAAAATTTTGATACGTGCAGTGGTCAAATAAATAGCTTAAAATATTAATAAATATGATGAAAAATATACCTAATAATGAACCTATCTAAATACTTCGTCAATAACTTATTTGTTTTTTTATGGAATAGTGGGCAAACGAGCAGACGTATCGCCTGATGGTAAGCGATTAATGCCGCCCATTAACACCCGCAACACCAGAGGCGTCACAAGTGCGTTACCGGCCTTTGGGGGATGGGGAGGAGGATGGGGGAGGGATTGGGGTATGGGCCTCCGGTATCCTCACTCACTCGGTGAAACACATCGCAGGCACTGTTCTACACCAGTTTTCTATGAGGCTGTGGTATCACTCCGGTCGAGCCGGCCCATGCATGCCGAAGTATGGCTCTCCCACGGTTATGTTGATTTATATTATTTATTCTAATTTTAATTTTATTTATTTAGGAAAAACAAATACCTAGTAGTAGGTATAATAAGTAGTACCTGGATGACCGGTATTTTTATTTTTCTAAAAATAAATCCTAGCTAGATCGATTTATCGCCCCCGAAATTTCATGAAAATCGTTAGAGCCGTGACCGAGATTCCTATACTTAGTCTTGCCATAATTATTACGAAGAAAAACAACATTTATTTTATTGTACGTAACATTTATTACTATTACAGTGTATTAGTTTATTGCAATAAGGAACTGCCTGATATATATATTCCTATCTGGTGTCCCAGGACATCACACGACTTTTTTTTGTGGCCTCCCTTTGCGTACCGCCTAAGTAGTTGTTTTGATTTACCTTTACCCTATTCTTTTTGTAATTATCAGTTAAGAAATGACCAGGGCGTATCTTTTTATTAATTTTTATATTTTTATTTAAGTATAAGAGTAAGGACTAAGGACTAAGGTATCTTTTAAATAAAATACGCGACATGGATCTAGGTGCTATTTCATGATTTCTTCGAATTCTTTCCCTTACTGCTTTGATCGCCTTTTTCGTACAAACAGTACGTGGATCGCCAGATCTTTTTTTGTCACAAACAGAGGCAGTTTCGTTGTATCTATCAATAGCACGGTACACAAACATTTTACTAATTACCAATTATGGGGGGTTTTAAAAATCATATTTGGCTCCATACCTACTTTATGTAATGCAAATACAGCGATTCGGTTTTAACCGACTTCAAAAAAGGAGGAGGTTCTAAATTCGACCGTATATATGTTTTTTCTATGAGTGTTCGTGGATAACTTCGTCGTAAATGAACCGATTTTAATGATTATTTTTATAATGGAAAGGAGATATCCCAACGGTAGTACCATGACAAGGACATTAAGATCTGATGTTGGCATCCAAGAGAAATCGTGTCGAACCTTGACGTCGGATTTTATTTTGTTAAAATTTTACTTGTCTTTATCACCCTACTCAATTTTAATATCACAAAATATTTGACAATATATTTGCTTGAAAATAAGAAAACACAATGAACAATCGTATAAAAATGAAAGATTCTACATTCAAAAGTAATATTTTGTTTATTTTTACTTGTAACAGTATTTATGGCCAGACTAAATTTATATTATATGAGAATTGCTCTTTTAAACGTATTAGATACATGATATATGAAATCCTTATAAATATACCAAAAATATGTAATTAAATATATTTTTTTCCAATGTACTACATTACCTATCTGTATATCTATTATACAATTTTCAATATAGTTAAAAAGCCCGCTTACAGAATACGGTAACAAACATACAGGTGAAGCTAAAAAGCGTGTTAAAAACGTCAAGTCTTTCCTTTTTAGAACAAACACTATCAGTAGCGAACTCTTTTGATAAGACTAATAAACAAATTGGAACACAACCATTAAACGCGTGCTGCATCAAACAACAGATACAGACAGATAACCAGTATCATTTGACCAGTCCCTAAGAGCGCACGTCAAACAGATTACAACAGCGCTCTCAAAAAATATTCAACAAAATGAGTAACAAGTGGGATCATGATGAGACAGTTCAAAGGCTTCGAGATTATTTACGGATACCCAGTGTCCATCCCGACGTCGATTATGGTGAGTAAAAGATAATGTATTCTTTGAATCTATTAATCTCAATCAAAGAATATCAAATATGCACCTTAAGTGTGAACCGGTTTGTAACCATAATTTATATTGAACTGACGTGTTTCAGAAATGTTGTGTGTTGTTTATTGGAAAATAGACTAGGTAATAAGTGTAATTAGGAGTAAAATATATGGTCGGAATTTATCAGAAATTTTAAAAGTATGTATTACTTAGGTATCTATTACTAGCGACCCGACCCGGCTTCGCACGGAAGTCCTTCAAATTCTCGTATTTCCTTTATTATAATATGCACGTATTATACATATAAACCTTCCTCTTGAATCACTCTATCTATTGCTGGAAACTGCATTAAAATATGTTAAGTAGTTTAAAAGATCTGAGCGAACAGACAGCGGAAGCATTTTATACAATGAAAAGATTTAAGATTAAATGCTTATATTGTAAAAAATATTAAATGCTATGAAATATATTTAGCTTTAATTCCGCGAGACAAATATCCAGGTCTGAAAGCAGGGCACAAATCCGACCGTCATGCATACTCATATGCACATATGGGTATCATGCATATGCACACATACAAAACAAGTGAGAAATAATTAGCATGCCATGCAACCAAACCTATACTCGACACGTGTTTCGCCCCTCCACGGGGCATCCTCAGGAGATGTTGACTCGTCGAGCGTTTGAGCTCGAGCTAAATATATTTCATAGCATTTCCGAAAAGTAACGCCTGATTCCATAACTTGTATAAATTATTGTGTCTTTTAGTGACGAATATTATGACCAAGGAAGATCTAGTGTGACAACAATTTTTCAAGGAAATTTATTATTTTTTAATTGTTTCATCTAACGTTTGAATTCAATTTTGTCAATAAAATTATTTTTAATCCGTAGTCATATACCTACTTTCATCAATTAGGTACCTATTGCTATTTTATTAATCAGAGGTATCTTTATAATATTAGGTACCAACCTATATACACACATCAAAAGTGTCTAGGGATCAACATATGTGTCTAGGGATCAACATATATTTTTGCAATAACTTTTCTCCTGATTGATATTAATTAAAATGTTCTTTAAGGATTCATCAAATAAAGTGTTTTCGTTTGTCACAGTAACGATAAACCAAGTCACCTTTGCATTAATAAAGAAATTTGCCATTTTCCTAATAAAAGGATTTTTGACATTTGAACCACTAACATTAAAGTTCGAAAAAAAGACTGAAATAACAGTTTTCTTTAAAATTTTATTAGGTAACTTAAACAATTAATAATCCGTGTTTCTACAGCGAACACTAACACAAGAACATCGGTTTGGCATACTCAAAATGAGTTCATCCAAATCACGCTGTGGAATGGCCGCCCATGTTCGTTGCAACAACAAAAAAAGGTCTTCTTGCGACTGGATACCCTCCATATTCGGCAGAGCTCTTCTCTGTAGCATATCCCATGCATGCTCAATCGGGTTCAAGTCTGGCGACTGAGCAGGCCAGGGCCAAAGCCACATCTCAATCTCAAGAAATCCGCATAAAAATGCTTGATCCCTAGACACTTTTGATGTGTGTATATATCCAACTGTTTCAATATATTTTAACACCTTAAAAAAGCATCCCATTACGTTTAATCAGAAACAATACAATTTATTTAGTATAAATTATATTATACATAATTTTTTAATCGACTTCAAAAAAGAAGGAGGTTTCTCAATTCGATCGTATATATATAATATATTTGTTTTTATGTGTGTTCGCGGATAACTTCGTCGTTTATGAACCGATTTTGATGATATCCCAACGGTGGTACCATGATAAGGACACTTAGATCTGATGATGGCATCCAAGAGAAATCGAGTCGAGCCTTGAAGTTGGTTTTTATTTTGTTAAGATTTTTGTATGTTTAACTGGGATGTTATGCTACGCTGCACATTATCTATAGGAACATTCTAGTATTTTATAATATACATTAAATTCATGACAAAGTAGCTATTACCTAAACGAATTTGAGTTAATCCCAGAGTACGTATTGTGTTTAATAAATAAAACTATAAAATCAACATACTAGCAGTAAAATAACTGAACGCAACAGGATAATACGAATTAAATCTATTATTTCTACTAAAATATATTCTGAGTTTCATAGTAATATTTAAATAGGAGCGGATGGCAGCAGACTGAACGTAACTGATAAAATAACAAACAGAATTCCGTAAAACTAATAGTCTAGTCGACAAGTTGAAAATGGTACAAAATAGAGATACTGCTCTTAAAATTATGTGCGATGACTCATTGGATCCGGAATGACGCCTAGAAAAATGTGCCAAAAGCGTGTATTAGCACATAAAAAATTGCAAGAGTTATAAACAATTAAAGATGAAAAAAATGGCATTTCTTTTTTTTTGCCAATATTTCGTAAACTATTAATATTTAAGAAATTTCATAAAGATTCTGATAGAGGAGGAAATTTCCAATAAAAAACTCTTAACTTCCGGAACTCTATCTCCATCTATATATCAATCAATCAATCTATCTATATCTATACTTATCTATATACTTATAATAAAAATGTAACAGGTCAAATTCTGTACATTAAAGATATTTTGAAAAATTTTTTTGGAGGGCGCTCTATTATCGATACAGAAGCCAAAACTGTAATTTTTTTCATTTTTGTCTGTCTGTCTGTCTGTCTGTCCGTCTGTCTGTCTGTCTGTCTGTCTGTATCTTGGCCGCGCATCACGCCGAAACTACTGAACGGATTCAAATGAAACTTGGCATGATTTGGTTTCCAGGAGAGAGGGGATGAAAGTTAAAATATGTACTTAGTTGTAATTCAATAACACATAGTCCGATTTTATTCATTCTTTTTTTGCTAGAAAGAAAAAAAAAAGATAATGGGAAATGTCTTTTTTTGTCCGCGACTGTACACTGCCTGTGGGAAGCTGAGACAGATATGTAAATATGGTGGTACGAAGTTCGCCGGGTCAGCTAGTAGTAACTATATAATAGTTCTTTGCTTAAGTGCCCGTTTTTTTTGCAAAAGATTTTATATGTATTCCTTTCTTTCAAATTCGAAATCGTTTCAATGTGTAGTCTCTGATTCATTTTCATTGATGTGAACTAAATTCTCAAATCGACTGTTTTTTATGTTCAAATTAAGAACCTTTTCAAAGGCAATTAAAAAGAGGAACGTATTTCTTAGAATCGTTTTATGACTTATTCTTTTGTTTGGAAGTTTTGAATTTCATTTTTATCTCTCTAAAGTTTATACTACACACATCAAAAGTGTCTAGGCATCAACATATGTGTCTAGGGATCAACATATATTTTTGCAATAACTTTTCTCCTGATTGATATTAATTAAAATTTTCTTTAAGGATTCATCAAATAAAGTGTTTTCGTTTGTCACAGTAACGATAAACCAAGTCACCTTTGCATTAATAAAGAAATTTGCCATTTACCTAATAAAAGGATTTTTGACATTTGAACCACTAACATTAAAGTTCGAAAAAAAGACTGAAATAACAGTTTTCTTTAAAATTTTATTAGGTAACTTAAACAATTAATAATCCGTGTTTCTACCGCGAACACTAACACAAGAACATCGGTTTGGCATACTCAAAATGAGTTCATCCAAATCACGCTGTGGAATGGCCGCCCATGTTCGTTGCAACAACAAAAAAAGGTCTTCTTGCGACTGGATACCCTCCATATTCGGCAGAGCTCTTCTCTGTAGCATATCCCATGCATGCTCAATCGGGTTCAAGTCTGGCGACTGAGCAGGCCAGGGCCAAAGCCACATCTCAATCTCAAGAAATCGGCATAAAAATGCTTGATCCCTAGACACTTTTGATGTGTGTATTAGTCTGAGATTAATCCTGAAACACAATAAGTTCTTAATTTATGAAATCATTCAACAAACGTCACGAATTCACGATACATACATTCATTGATGCATGTAAATCTAGTTGTTTCGATTGGTTATCTGTGGTAATTAGTTATTTTGAATAATGATGACGTATAGGTACAGTTACTTATTTATCAAATGTATTGGTCATTGAACTCGTTACGGTCCGGTCTCACCGTTACTCGATACTTGAGCGTGAGCCCTTTGTACGAACATGTCAAGATTTTAAATGTTATCAACTTGGATAATTCTGAATATGGTCACATGCATTATTACTGTATTGAGTTGCTGTGCAACTACACAAACTTTGCTTTTTAAGTTACTTTATACTATCTACATCTCAAAGACCGAGGCTAGGCTTTTTCTTATATATTTCTAAATATGTACACACATTTTATTAATAAATTACACTCAGACTCGGACACATAATCATGGTGAACACACAGTTATTATGTTCTGGTCAGGATTCTAATCTCTGTACCTACAATCAAGTCGAATAATATCGTAATTTTTCGTTCGTGTAGTTATTCCACTACTTTCCTTCTTTCATTCACTTTTTTCAAACCAATCCTTTATATGTATACTAGCTTTTGCGCGTGGCTCCGCCCGCGTGTTTGTCGGTTATCACGGTAAAGAGTGGCCTATGTCCTTCCTCAACAATCAAAGTATCTCCATGCTAAATTGCATTGAAATCGGTGCAGCAGTTTGGCCGTGAAAGCAGAACAGACAGACAGAGTTACTTTCGCATCTATACTTATAATAATAATACTTATAATAAAAATGTAACAGGTCCAATGCTGTACATTAAAGATATTTTAACTTTTTTGGAGGGCTCTCTGTAATCGATACTGAAGCCAAAACTGTAATTTTTTTTATTTTTGTCTGTCTGTCTGTCCGTCTGTCTGTCTGTCTGTCTGTATCTTGGCCGCGCATCACGCTGAAACTACTGAATGGATTCAAATGAAACTTGGCATGATTTGAGTTCATACTACGAGGTAGGACATGGTATACTTTTTATCCGGAAATTCAGCACGGTTACTTTGAGAGAGGGGATGAAAGTCAAAATATGTACTTAGTTGTAATGCAATAACACATAGTCCGATTTGTTTCATTCTTTTTTTGCTAGAAAGAAACATTGCGACATTTTTAGGTTGCGCACGCGGCGTCAAAAGCGAGTACGGCACATTAATTAATTTATTTAAGGTATTGAATATTTTTTTTTTAATTTGAAAAAAATATGGTGTGTGAACACTGAACACTATAAATAATTTATTCCCGTTGGAAATTTTATTCAAACTTAATTTTTCAACAAGTTAAACAATTGTTAACTAAGAAAATTTTCTCGAACTTCCGTCTTAATTGTAAGTGAAAAAAATAATTATATAACTAACCCATTCACTTTATAACCAAAATAAAAATTGTATCAAATTGTTAATTGTTTTCAGCTGCATGCGTCACATTCTTGAAAACTCAAGCAAGCTTGCTTAACCTGCCCGTATGCGTCCACGAGTTGGTGCCGAAGAAACCGGTTGTAGTGATGACATGGGAAGGACTCGAACCTGATCAGCCCTCGATACTATTGAACTCACATATGGATGTTGTGCCGGTTTATGAGGTAAAATCTATAGAAGAAGAAACTGACAGACTGATTCACTGACTGATAACAACGCACAGCTGAAACCGTTAGGACTAAAAGCATGAAATTTTATACAAATATTCCTTGGGAGATGCAAATCAGTACACATTTTGTTTTCGGACATCCACACAACGCCATCTAGTTCCAAACTAAGCAGAGCTTGTACCATGGGTACTACACTACTGATATAAATACATATACTTTTTTTTGTAAATGTAAACAAACACATACAAAAAAAACACCCAAACTCCGAAACAAATCTTTGCAGATCATACAAACATTCACCCGGGAATCGAACCCGTATCGGGTTGGTGCACAACAGTCGCCTACGCTATTGCGCCAACGAGGCAATTAAAGAAAACATTTTTAAAAACTCGGAAAATATATTTTTTTAATCCACTCCTAAAGGTACAAAATGGGTGTTGAAAATTCATATGAAACTTCAAAATTTTTCGTAGTTGCTTTTTCAAAGTCATACTCTTTGCGATAGAATCAAAAAGTCGTTAAACTTTATTGCATTGTTGTTGCCGGTGGCCTTGCAAATATAGCACGTTAGGAAACGCGTTTTGGAAACTGGAAGTTATGGATCGACACAAGCAAGCAGTAGATTTTGGTGTTTTCATCTAATTTACCTTGACAATCCAGCACATGCTGTGGCGTCTGTTTCTGTCCATCTATGATTTTTAACTGTAGCTTCAATTTAACGTTCATAAATGTCACTTGGTGTCTTAATTGAATAAATTATTTTGAATTTGGTTATGAGTTATGGTTAGTTATCATGACTGATATCAAGACGAACAGTTATATAGTGATAAGTGCGATCATTTGTTCTGAGTCTAGGTGTATCTTATCTATTTTAAGTATGTATTTAGAAGTATACAGGTACTTATGTTTATCAGCACTCTGAAAACTAGAACTCGGATACGGTGTAATTTGAAATCAGATAGCGGTGTGGGATGTCTCAAGTTGTTAAAAAATAGTTGTTAGTTGAGCCCTAATATATCGGTCGTGATAATATTTGAGAAGGACGTTGACAGTTCTGTCTGTGCATTCTGTACACATAAAAATGTTGTCAAGAACGATTTTGAACTTTCCAAACATCTTTTCTTTGATCTGTTCGAGTCCGACGTAACCACCAGTAGAATTTCGGTACATGCAAAAAGAAGGGGTGAAAACAGAACCCATGACTACGGACCTACATGCACTAAAGACCTACCTACGTCGTGTAGTTAGCTACTAAAGAATTGTCAGTTAACTTTTACTTAAAACTAGCTGAACTCCGCGGCGTTATTGTCGTACCGCGGGTAACGACGCGGGGCGAAGTTAGTCTAAAAAAAGTAGCCTAAGTTACTCCTTATATCATCAGCTACCTATCAGTGCAAATCCCGTCAAAATCGAAAATCGTTCAGCCGTTCCAGAGATTAACCGGAACAAACAGACAGACAGACAAAAATGGTATAAAATTTTATTTTGGTATATGAACCGTATACACATATATATTATGCATTTAGTAGAAAGAGGTTATTTAAATATTACGAACAGACCCTCCAATTTTATTTATTTGTACAGATTATTTATTTGTATAGATGTACCTATAGATAAAATAGCAATAACAATAATAATAAGTCGCATTATCTCGATAACTCTCGATAAGATTAATGACAAAATCAATATTTACATGCAGTGCAGCATGTAATAATAGCAGTTATCAACTATGTACTATCAAATTGCAAATACGCTCTAAAAAGGGCTTACTAAAGCAATAAACATGAACAAATACGATAAATAGAACAATAAGTGAGATAATTATTTGCTAATATTTAGTAAATACACTTATTTACTAAATATTATATATATATATATATATATAATACTAAGCCACTGCTTAGATAAAATGTTACACATGTCATATAGGTGTTAATTAAAGACTCGCAAATACTATAGGGGTGATAGGCTGCATCGCGAAAGTATGGTCACCATCTTGATTGCGAATGCAGACAATGCGGTATGTTGACCCACACTATGGCAGCCTATTGAATTGCTTCTGCATCATTGGTCTTCGAGCCTCACCAACGAAACTCGACAACACGAATGCTGTCATTTTAGGTTCGTCTTCTGTGAGAGAGCAATACCGCGGCGATCGAGCCGGCCCATCGTGCTAAAATCAACGTAGTTCTACTACTTAAACTAAATAAATCGCATCGCAATGAACAACATCGCCGCAAAAAATCTAGCAAACGATCCGCTCTGGTGCGTTGCGATGCAGCCCGCGTAAATCTACGTTGTAAGGCGCATATTATGATTTAATTCAAGCTTCCGGCCTGCATGTGAGAGTGCCAGAGTGTGGAAGTTCATATAACACGTACGAAAGTGATGTATGAAGACTTATTAATATGTTATCCGATGCGGTCCTTTGCGGCTCGTAAAATGCACTAGCCTTTATATTACGATGTTTCGTGACGCCAGTGAAATTCAACACTTCTTTTTTTTTCCTGTGTGGCGGGGGACTTTACAAACATACATGAAGACACTAACACCAAAATCAAAAAAAATACCGATGAAATTGAGAACCTCCTCCTATTGGAAGTTGGTTAAAAAAGGGACGTTTTTAATGTATGTGTACGTGTAATGTATATGTAATGTACGTGTATGAGGTTGTGGAAACTATTGTTCGGTGACTTTGTGAGCCTAAATTAATTTCATACACACAAACGCACATAAAAAAAGTAGATGAAACTTCTCCTATACTTTAAATTCCTTTACGTAACACAACATTGTTTTACTATTTTGTACAGCATTTAGCAACGTAGACTTTTTAAACTTTGAAACCAAATATGGATTACGCAAGTTTTTATATTAAATGGTTTTATTAATAAACAGATTTTGTTTTTGATAAAAAAAATAGCAAAAAATACCGAATTCAAAATTGAGCCAAATTGAAATGGGACCACATTGGAAGCAACTTCAAATGTAGCTGAGCAGGTAGATATTATCGCGATTAAGTCCCGATTTACAGTCGAATAACAGCTTCAAATTTAATAAAATCATCAAAGTCGGTTACTCAGTTGAAAGTTCTGAGGTAACAAACATAAAAAAAACAGACGAACTGAGAACCTCCTTTTTTAAAGTCGGTTAAAAATGATCAGCTTCCATCCTTGTAATCGTTACGGGCAGCTGGAACCCTCATAAGTTCGATAACAGCCTTCCTACAGAACTTAAGCGTCGTCTAGTACTTGGGCTGTGACTGATGGTTGTCGCTCCGAGTTACAAATGAAGTTCATCTGTATCGTAGTAGAGTCGGCTTTTGGTCTACCAAAAGCCGACTCTAACCAAGTTTCGGTAAAGGCTCGGAGAAGATAATATCTGTATAACAAAACACTCATTAAGAAAAAAATATGAAGTCTCTTGTTGTAAACTGACTTGATTATTTAACGTCTGTAAACTCACTTTATCTACCCACAAATTTACTTAATTTCAGGAACATTGGACCTACCCTCCATTTGAAGCCGTCATCTCAGAAGATGGGTTCATTTATGCTAGAGGAATTCAAGACATGAAAAGCATTGGTATGATGCATTTAGAGGCTGTTAAGAGGTTGAAAGATGCTGGAGTCAGACTTAAAAGAACCGTACACATAAGTTTTGTGCCTGGTAAGTTATGCAGTAAAGATATACCTACACTTCTTCTTGTTTCCTAAAACATACACTTTCAAAAGTGAAGTGAACAAATGAAAGAGACTTGGGGCAATGTTTTTTTTTTATGTTTGATCCTATATATATCAAAGTGACTTTAATCTGCTTTGAAAAGCATGAGCAGAATCCAAGGGTGGTGGTCACCATACACACTGCGACTGCAGACAACGCAACAATGCAGCATGGTGACCTACATTATGGCGACCTATTGAGATGCTTCTACATCATTGGGTTTCCGGTCTTACACTCACCAACGGAACACGGCAGCATAAATGCGTCATTTTAAGTTGGTTTTCTGTGAGAGGGTAATACCGCACCGGTCGAGCCGGCCCGTTGGTGCTGAAATCAAGTTGTAAAAACATCAATCGAGAATGAGCCATTGTGGACTATGGTATTGCTGTAGGTTCAATTCCCACACTTTGTGTATTGTATTGAGTTTGAATGTTCTCTGTGTCCTTTTCATGAAAGTTTGTTAAATTCCTCGATGAAGGATATCTTCCTACTGTGTTTAAATATTAAATTAAATGTGTTCAAAGATGAGGAGATCGGCAGCAAAGACGGTATGCTAACGTTTGCTGCATCAGAGGAATTCAAGAAACTTAATGTAGGTTTCGGTTTGGACGAGAGCTGTCCTAATCCCATACCCAAGCTGATAACGGCTTTCCATGGAGAACGGACCACGAGGCGTAAGTGTAACTATAACTTTTTAAGTTTATAATTATGTTATAAAATGTTGTTATGTTACAACTTCATCAGTTAAAAAGCGAGGATGTCTTTCTGGTCCACGTTATTATGTAGAAAACCCTTGAAAGTTAAACGTAATCACACAACAGTGTATTGTACATCAAACGTACGGAATGCTTACTCTTTCATAAATAAGGAGTCTTATGATTTCACAGTAAAATTCGTTTATAAACGGCACACGGCAATTTATGCACAAAACTAGTATTCCTACCACGTTCAATCTGTTATATATATTATAACTTATCGCTATTTATGAGAATTTCAATTGCTTTGAGGTATTGATAGATTTAGTGCATCGTTTATTGAGGTTATCACGTTATTATGGTAAAATACGATAAGCGAATTCTCACATAATAAACCCCGCGAACTAGCCATCTTTATGTAATTTATACTCTCAATTGTCGGCACTTGATGCAGCTTGTTACAATATATAATAGAATCAAACTCAATTGTACGCAGTAGTAACCGGCGTAGTAACCCCTACTCGTAATACAGCTATAGGGCAAAACCCGTCAGGATTGAAGTGAAATAAAATAATGGAATAAGTATGTGGCGACTTTCACATACAGCGGCAACAAAAAACATATGCCAGCGCCATCTACCAAAGATACGTCGAACTACGGAATAACGAAGGAAACGAATAAACCACCAATCCTGAATCGCGCAATAGAAGTTCTCTCACCGATTAGCATACAACATCTTACATACAACATCCCCACAGTAACCGTTGGGCCGTGGCCCGCCAGGCATGATCACCTCGCCTGGTCGGAGGAACCTCCCTTCGTGTTGGAGGGACATATCACCCGTTCCTCCACAAGAAAATGTGAGTTTGATTCTAGAATGTAATCATCCTTAGTCTGTCAACACCTTGAACCCCAACCACGACGTCTTTAAGCTGTCACAGTTCATAAAAAATAGTACTTTTTTGAAGTGTTAAATATGTATCCATTACATTCTTGAAATAATTAAACTCACTTGTTACAAAGGTAACCTAATCCCTAGGTCAGGGTAAATTTAAGTTTATTAAATATTGGAATAAAAGTACAAGTGAGTATAATTCTAGAATACATTTTAACAAGTTCCAACGAGTGCCAACAATCGAAAGTCATTATTTTACAATGTAATGAAAAGTAGTTCGCTATATGCATTTACACGTATATAGGTTAAAGCGCAATCATACAACAGTTTACAAAGTAACTAATCTACAGATAACATCTATTTAGTAACGACAAGCAACTCATAAATACCAAAAAAAAAAAAAAAAAAAAAAAAAAAAAAAAAAAAAAAAAAAAAAAAAAATCATCAAAATCGGTTCATAAACGACGAAGTTATCCGCGAACACACATAAAAAAACATATATACGGTCGAATTGAGAAACCTCCTCCTTTTTTTGAAGTCGGTTAAAAAGAAGTACACGTAAGATTACTTAGTGCGTTGTTGCTATTTTACAAGTAAATTCATACAAACTTTCCCATTTTTTTTAAGACATCTTAAAAACATCTTTAAAAAGTAAATTAATCAACATATATATTTTTTTTAAAACAACTTCCGCATTAGGAATAAACATCCTGTGTCGCGGGGGACTTTACAGACATACATGAAACGAAAACAATTAACACCCAAACTCGGAACAACAATTTGTGGATCACACAAAGTGTTGTCCTATGTATGATTTGAGCCCACAACACTTGGCAAGCGGCGTGGCGACCGCCTAAACCACTAAGCCAACCGTGCAGTTATATTATGATACACCAGTTTATAGCTTAATCTGATCGTTGGTTTGGTTTTGGCCTCCTGTACCACGTTGGCCAGACATGAAGGCTTTGTTGAAAGTTTTTCTTGTCTTTGCAGTACTCTTGTCCTGCTTGGTTTGTCGGAACTTATGACATCTATAGAATAAACAAAGAGTAGTGATGCTCCGTATTCTTATTCCGACGCTCAGGGATTTGTCAAAATAGTATAAAAAATTCAAGATTCCCACCGTGTATAATATAATACCTTTATAATAATTGTAGACGTCGCCGTCGCAAGACTCGCGATTGAAATTAAAAATGAAACGTACCATAATTGTTGATCTCATTTCATTGTGTTAATGATTTGTCAAGGAACTTACAGTAACATGAACTTTAATGACAGACAGACAAACTGATGGTTTGACAAATGTAAATGGCAGATTTACATATTTACATACATTGGCCCCTATTTTAACGTTTAAATCGTTATTTCCTTTTGAAGCTAAAATTAGTAGTATTCTAATAGCTTTAACGCAATACTGGTTACTGACAGAGTCAAATTTCCTGAATTTTAAGAATCATACTTGTAATAATAATGTTGCCCTGTCCTCATAATTCAGAAAGAAGAATATTTATTCTTCAAAGTTTCTTTTTTAATTACTTCATTCTTATACTCCATTAACTAGAAATAAGTGTTTCTTTGGTTAAAAGAGTAACCAATTGAGTAAAGACGGTCTTGATTTATTATGTATTTTAATTGACTTCGTTTTAGAACTCACCGTAACATGTAGAGGGGAACCTGGACACGCCTCGGTAATCGCCGCAGGTCCTAACCGCACAGCTGGTGAAAAGGTACCTACTCTTTATGAGAAAATTATCTTTTTTGCGTGTAATTAGTAGAGATCTACGAAAACTGTACAATAAAAGCAAAAAGTACTCGTACTGAATCAGAACTTAATATGTGTAGTGTCTCTTTTCCAATTTAGTATTCTAAACGATTTAAAAAAAGTTAAAACTTCATAATTATATTTTAAATTATATTTGTTGTTCATAACTTCCCTTCATAAGGCAAGTGCACCTGCCACGTCCTTTACTAAACCATACAAAAGTTGACTGGTAGAAAATGCCATTTGGCATTAAGTCCGCCTCATGCAAATGTAATGCAGGAAGTATTAATAAATAAAATAAATAATTTAAAAAGTATTAAAATTACTGTTGCAACACTATTGTTATACTACTATGGTGAAAAAAAAGGGAGTGTGTATGGCAGTCTATGTATATTTTAATGTTTCACCATAGCACCTAAACTACTAATTTTTTTTAAAATAATAAGGTGTCAATAGATTCGCAGTGATGCCCAGGGTGACAACTTATTTAATTTTTTCAACATTTTCGTAGAAGAGTTATAGTTTTTAAGCTGTTTTCTTGTTATGAGAACAATCTATTTCCCTGTTTAGTACTAAAAAATTGCGGAAGACAGTTCATTACATTTTAAAAATAATTAAGGTGGATTGACGTCAGTAACAACCAACGTCAGTAATTAATTGTTTTAGAACCTTTAGGCAATCAGCACTAACTTCATTATCATATTAATTATATCTAATTAAAACTATTTGTTCCAGTTCCATTACATAATAGATCGGTTCATGACCTTCCGGGCTAAGGAGAAGGTCAAAATAGATAATGGCGCATGGTTTGGTGACATCACATCTGTCAACTTGACTCAAGTGCAGGTAAAATACTTCTCGGTCTTAATGGACTAAGAGCCCGTGAACCCCAGACTTTCGTTATTTTATACCAAAAAATCGCGCTTTATTATTTGACGAATTTAGATCGATATTTTACACACCTTTGGTACCGTTTACCTGACCAAGCCACGGTAACCCAAACTTCATAATGGTCCATCGTTTTTACCTGTGTTGGGAGCATGCGCTGACAAACTTTCAGCTTTTATAAAATAACCCCAGGTTCACGGGCTCTTGCTCCATAAAGGTAAAATACTTCTTCGGTTAAAGCATCTAGTGCCATCTTTGGAAAATACGTTGTACTACTTCGCACTGACAAAGTCTAGATTGCTGATATAACTTCTTGTCAGAGGGCACAGTTTCCTAATCTTACATCTATTCTACTACTAGTGGTTGCCCGCGGCTCCGCCCGCGTATATGTCGGTTATCGCGGCAAATAGTAGCCTATGTTATATTCTGATGTATAACCTATATTACTGTAAAGTTTCATCTAAATCCGTTCAGTTGTTTTTTCGTGAAAGAGTAACAAATATCCATCCATCCATCCATTCACCCATCCATCCATACTTAAAAACTTTCGCGTTTATAATATTAGTATAGATATATATTATGAATTATGTTAATATTATGAAATTGATTATTTGGTTAAATACATTTAATAAATATATTTCAATTTCAGGGCGGTGTCCAAGTAAACGTTTTACCAGAAAATCTGTCCGTATCATTCGATTTAAGAATAGCATGCGATGTGGATATTGATGAATTTGATGCAATGGTAAGAAGTTATTAAAAATATTTAACCTACAGTTCTCATTTTTTAAGGGTTTCACACCCAAAGGGTACAACAGGACCCAATTACTAAGATTTCGCTGTCCGTCTGTCTGTCCGTCCGTCCGTCTGTCACCAGGCTGTATCTCATGAACCGTGATAGTTAGACAGTTGAAATTTTTAGAGATGATGTATTTCTGTTGCCGCAATAATAACAAATACTAAAAAACAGAATAAAATAAATATTTAAGGGGACTCCCATACAAAAAACGTAATTTTTTGCTCGTTTTTGATAAAGGCAACAGGTAGACCTTGAAATGCGCGAGTCCGACTCGCACTTGGCCGATTTAATTCATTTTTTATGCCTTTCATATTATTATCTACTTATTAGTTACGGGTCCTCCTGCTTGTTTCACGAAGCCTTTTTTCAGTACACCGCCGATTCTTTTAGCATAAAGGCTAACCCGCACAATCATTTTTTAAAATCTGGTAAAAATATAATTGAATTCGAACGATGTAACGAAAAATTATGTCACTACAGGTATTTTACAATACTTACCTACTTGTGTCGTAATATTTAATTCTTAATAATAATTTATAGATTTCAAAGTGGTGTGAGGAAGCTGGAAGCGGCGTGACATACGAGTATCATCTCAAGAACCCACAAATTAAGAGCACAGAACTAGAAACGTTACCTTATTGGAAAGTTTTGAATAAGGTTGTCAGTGACATGTAAGTATGATTTAATCCGAAGGCGTTTAAAACAAAATAAAAGTCTAGAAAAACATTTAATATTCCTTAATAATTTATTAAAATGTTTCATCTATTAGTGATACTAATATTGATATATTCATCGACTGAAATATAAAATTTTCGAAATTCTAAGTGTTAAAAGTGCTAAAAAGCATAGGTATAACATGTTTAATTTTCAAAGCAATCGATTATTAAATTAAAATATAAAACTTCAAGATTTTTTTTCTGAAATTAAACACCAAACCATTTTTTATCCCGATGTTTTTTTATGATCAAGCTACCAAAATGACTCTACTCTGCCTGATGGAAAGCATAAGTAGAATCCAAAAGTGGTGATCACTATCCTCAATGTGAACGTGGACAGAGCAGCATAGTGACCCATACTATGGCGGCCTAGTGAGATGCTTTTTCACGCAAATGTGGATCAACTAACAAGCAACACTTTTTTTCCAGGGGCTATACTATCAGATCTGTGATCTGTCCTGGAGCAACTGACGCTCGATTTCTTCGTCAGTTAGGCATACCTGCTGTTAACTTTTCACCATTCCCTGGGATTCCAATACTAATACATGGTCATAATGAAAGATTGCATGTAGATGAATACAAGAGAGGGATAGATATGATGGAGAAAGTCGTTGAAGCTGTTGCTAACGTTTAGTAATATGATGAAAAATTTTACATCTGGACATACGAGTTAACGGGGATGTGATAAACTTCTTTGAATAATTCTTTATTGATTTATACAATATTTAAAACTATAAAAACTAGTTCAAAATGTAAGAAACTTTATTGGTATTTTAATGTCGTTTTAAAACACATTCTGCAGTCTACTTACGATCTCTGTAATTTATGAACGAAAGTGAAAAAAAAAATTTTTTGACAGTCTATAATTCTAATTGGTGGTAGTAACGGTTGTACCTAATAAAGTTTGTAGTAAAAAGTTCCAACCATAAAAGTTGTAATGTAATTAATTCCAATTCATCACGAAAGACGTGTATTCGAGAGGTGAAAGTGTCGGTGATATAAATTAATTTGATGTTTGTATATTTAAATCGATTTTCTACAATTAGTAGGAGACAATAAGTACATAAAAAATGTAAAAAAATGTTTTTTTAAATATGTATATTATAGCAGTAGAACAAAAAATATATTTAAAAAAAAGATTATTATCGACAGTTTTTTGAACTTGACTTATGAAAATATTAACATTCATAGTTTTGTACTTAACTTCAACTTCACATTTGGTAAGAAGTAAACAATTGCACAATTAAGTATGTTTTTCTTTATCTCCTCTGAGTTCCTTTGTGAGGAAAATATTATTGACCTTACATAGTAAAGTGGCCGAAGTTAGAAACCAGACATTAGAAGACTAATATTATCAGTGATATCATATCAACGACGACAACCGCTTACTGATATACTTCATTATCTTATTTCCCACTTACAATGCTTGAACTTGGAACACCTGTGGAAGATAATTAAAAAGCCATTATTTCCACGCTTCTCACTTTTAAGGTTAGAGGAGTAGGCGTCAAGGGACACTAAAAGGGCGGCAACACACTCATCTTCTGTTATGCAGATGCCCATTAGCAGTAGCAAGTGCTTGCTATTAGGTGACCTATCTGTTTATTTCATCATTATTAGCCTAAAACAGTTCACTGCTGAACAAAAGCCTACCTCATTGCATGCACGCATTACTCATTGATTTTGGGCTTTTCGCATCATGCTCCTGCAAGTCTTCTTGGCAAAACGTCACTGCACCTGGCTTGTTCTACACTATATTTACCGATACGCGATCTCTAATCTAGAACTCTTTTACCTCGACGATTGTCGTCTTTTTTATGGAGTAGGGGGCAAACAAGCAGACGTGTCGCCTGATGGTAAGCGATTACCGCTATTGGTGGCATTTGCCCGCCTATCATTAGTATTATGACTGTTGGATTTCGAACGTCATTTTAATGGCAACATTTTTCGATTGTCATTTTTTTTCGTGTTTGACGTTTTGACGTTTGAGGTTAAGAGAGTACTAGAAAGACGCGTGTTGTGAACGGTCGACGATTGTTGGTTGAGAAACCGTAATTAATTGATATTAAGCTAATTGTATTGTCCATCGACCCGGTCCCTTTAGTGATTTACCGTTTTGTTAGGTCTGGTGGGACTCGCGAGTTTTGTAGGCGCGTTCCGCGATAGCTGAAGCGAGTGAGTTGTAATTTGAATATCCGTGATAGTTGATACGAGTTTATTGTAATTTGAATACCTTGAAAGATATACAGCACTTGGAGCATGTTTGTGTGACGACGCAGAGAAGAAACTACCCAAGAGATCTCTTGGTGTAACCTTTATACGTGGGATGAATAAATAAAAGATATAGTTTGTGTAACACTAAATATATTAGAATAAAAGAAAGAAATGCTCCGGTAGCCTAAAGTCAGGGTCGCGGGTATTTCGTCTCAGGGTTTCAACGAATCGGGGTCGCACACTGGATAAGACGTGCCTGTGGTGGCCCCTTCGTCGGTGACGCGGCGCAGTGGAGTCTCCCGACGCTCTGGCCGCAGACTGGCCGCTGGCCGTAAGGTGGCTTCGTACCCGTGGGGTGAACTGGTAACCCGTGGATGGGTTCGAATCCGTAGGGGACTTGACCCCGTAACGTGGACGTGAACCCGTAGGGTTGAATGCAACCCGTAGGGTGGATGCTAACCCGTAGGGTGGATGCTAACCCGTAGGGTGGATGCCAACCCGTAGGGTGGATGCTGAAGCGGAGAAGGTAGGCGGCCTCAGTAGGGTACCACACACAGCGTCGAAACGCGCAACGAACACCCGTTCAGGCATTCGCTGCACGTTTACAGACGCTTCACAATTACACAATTAAGGAGAAAAATAATACACATAAACAGCTAATAAACAGCAGAGCAAATACTCGTACAATTATTGAATAACGAATTCACTTAAGGTGATTGCGGGTATTTGATTCAAATTATATATTTAAATTAACAGCTACTAAGCAGTTCAATAGCCCTGGAGCGGAATAAGAATTATTTAAATTATGGAAGTTAACTTACCGAAATATATTCGGGTCACGTATAGGTAAACTATTAACAATTTCACAATCAACAGTTGCACCAAGCTCAGCACAACGACGGCAGTTCGGTAGTTTTTAAAGCAGTTTGTGGTTTAAGTTTGTAGCACGAAATGACAAAATCTCCATATACCGACAGCAATTAAATAAGGTACACGCAAATAGTGGTGTACCTACCAACTCGACTAATCAACTTGCGTACAATCGATTATTTATAAATGATACCGTCTCATATATATCTACCACGTTACATTGGAACGCCGAGAACAAAGAAGCCACACAACTCCAGTAAGTGCTTGATGATTTTAGTTTAAATTAAGAACACGGTGGATCGCCGTAAACGCTCATTTCTCTTGCCAGTGGCCTAGTAGCGAGTTAATGCTTATACTCATGGGTCCTATAGGTATTACAAGTATCACAAAGTGATCGCTCCATTGGTGAGAGGACTGAACAATGACAATATAATATTATGTCTAAATATCAATTAATATCGTATTGTTATTACACCGTGTTACCGTGTAGCTACCGTTGGAGAGCCACGCTTCGGCATGCATTCGGAGTGATACCACGGCCTCACAGAAACCGGTGTGAAACAGCACTTGCGCTGTGTTTCACGCTGTGTGTGAGTTAGTGAGGATACCGGAGGCCTTTACCCCAACCCCTCCTCCCATCGCCCAAAGGTCGTCAAAGCACTTGTGACGCCTCTGGTGTTGCGGGTGTCCATGGACGGCGGTAATCGCTTACCATCAGGGGATACGTCTGCTGGCTTGCCCCCTATTCCATAAAAGAATCTATATATACATCTGCCAAAATGACTAATGGACTGGTGATCACCATTCTCATTGCGAATGTGGACAATGTAATATGATGACTCAGACTATGGCGGCCTAGTGAGATGTTTTTCACGTCCCGCTTAAAAGACCCGGGATCACAGTTGGAGGGTGCGCTTGCAGTGAGTTTCAGGTTTTGATTGTTCGGCACAAGAATGAAGAAACGAACTGTTTAGTGTATATAATATATTACAGATCTAACCTTTGGCTTTAGTTATTTACATCTCTATTCTTATTAGAATCTTTTGCATTTTTACTTGTACTTGAAGCTCCATTCTCAGTATTACTTTCGTTTTCATCTTTCTTAGTTTTATCAAAGAAATCTGTTGAAATTGCTGTATCACTTTTAGCTTTATTAGTAGCTCCCTCTGTCTTTATATTATCAGGGTTATTTTTCGAACTGTTGTGTAATTTTTCCATATCTTCTTTTTCAATAGAGGTTATACTCTTAAACTGCTTGTCACCTATTAGTAGCGTAGCAGATTTCTTACTTTCACGACTTATAATTGATGTTGAATCATAAATCTGTATAAATTCTTTTTCGTGCTTTTTCTTACTGCCAATATCATGTACTACGTCAGCTAAACGTCTTCTTCCAACGCTAGTAGGAAAAGTGGCATGAAGACTCGAATGTTGTCGCGTGTCTGGTGTAGAGTTATGATCCTTAAAGCGCTCCTCTATTTCACGTAATGTTAATCCTTTAGTTTCTGGCAAAAATATGTAGAGGAATACAAAACCTGAAAATAAATTAAAATAATAGAACTAGATAACTCATCTAGCAGAATTAAATTTATTTTATATTCAGAAGACAACTTGATTGAAATTTTTTGAGAGTAAGGGGAAACAAAGCGTGGAAATGCATTTGGATCTTTTTATTTGCGTGTGTCAATTGCGGTAAGCCATTCTATCAGGTGACCCGCCTTATTTGGCACACAACAAAAAAATGAGTTTTACAAGTTTACTTCCTCAGAACCCTTTTCTCAAACTAGGTTGAAGTCGGCTTTAGTTAATTACGGTACAGCTGAACTTCGATTTTTAAGTGGACCGATACCATCAGACCAGAACCCAAATACTATGCGATATCGAAACCCAGTAGCAAGACAGTTGTCGGCAGTAACAATAGCCACATATTATGTTCGTATGGCAAAAGGGAGAGGAACCTATTTAAATATGACAAATTTAATATGAAAAATGCTAATCTTGTTATTTAACTTACAGAAAAAAGCGCTTACACCGCTTAAGATCATGATATTCGATATACCGAGGTTATCCCTTAAAGACGGAAAACATTTAGCAATAAGAAACTTCTGAACGTTGATTATTGATATAGATATACCAGTAAGAGTACCTCTAATCTTAAAGGAAACATTATTGCATCATTATAGTAACTCATTATTAGAGAAAAAAACAAAAAACCCGACTGTGTATCATAACTAGTGGTTCATAACTCTCCCGGTCCGCCAGTCCCAGGAATGGGTCAGCCCTATTAACCAATTTGCATTCTACTAACAAATACTAGAAAACTAACAAATGTATGGTCACGAGATTGAAATAAAATTTAAACTAAAAATATAAGAGAAAAGAGACGAAATACTTTCAACTTGGCTAATGCGCCTACCACACGCTCAAGTATCACCACAGTTTTGCCTGCGTAGACCGGCTTGTACACGGAACACCGTGCGTGTGGTTGGTAAAACTGTATCACGCGCCATTCAACTGTATCAGCACAGTTTCACCTGCGCAGTTATAAATGTGGTGATACTTGCGCGTATGGTAGGCACTTAAGGGGCAGTTAACGCAGATGACTCAGACGATCTGTCATCCTAGCAAAAGCAGGCCGGGGATACGTTCAATGTTGTTGTGAGCAAAATAGGTTTTAAAAAGACAAAGTATAATTCAGTTTGTGAGGTTAAGTGAGTATACGAAATTCCATGCAGCAGCAGTAAAAATAGTAACTTACTTGTAATGGATACAGTTCGGACATAAAAAGAAATGGTAAAATGTAGAAACCCAAACTGGCAAAAGCTGTATATATCATTAAAAAAATCTGTGGGAAAATGCTCGGTTCTTTCTCAAAATTTATAAAAACTGCCAGAGATAAACACGTAACGCCGACACCGCCAGCTGAAAGAACAAAGATTTTTTGCTTACCTTTTATTAGTACCACTACTACGCGTCATTTTATTAGAACAGTAATTTTATTAATAACTAGCTGAATTATAAACAGACACTTTAATTTTATTAATTTGTAAACACTAGCTGACCCATTGACTGCCTCTGCTATTACTATTGCTCTTAGCGTGGTGTTATAACAACCTGAATAAACTTGTTTATCATGATTCTTTCCCACACACTTTTACGAAATTTTAATTGTAGGTATATTAATTATTTAATAAGTCATATAACTGATGTGAAAATATATAATTTATGTAGTTACCTGAAATTAAAGCCATCGTTTTCCTAGGAGTTCTGAATAAAAATGCTGAAGCAACACCACAAAAAATAAATCTTGTGCATGCTATAGATAAATTACCCGTATAAACATCAAACGAAGATTTAAGTGCCTGAAACGAACGAGAAAAGCCATATGAAACTTTGATGATGCGTATATTTCTAAGTAACGTCGTTTATCTATCGGTCGTAAATAAAACTGATGTGAACCAGTTCTTTCGTTAGTTTTCAACGAGTAACCATCGAAGGCCCTAATCACCTTAAATCTAAAGGATGCAGGACTCCAAAGAGGACAAGACACTTGAATCACATAATTTGTTCATGTACAGTAATGTTCACCTTTTACCTACCATCAAGTAACCCACCTGCCACCTGCTCGTTTGTCTTCCTAAGTTTGTTTATAGTAATAAAGTATACAAAAGATTTAGACCCATTGAAGTCGATGGAAAAACTGTAATTATGATTCCAAATCAACTTATTACGCCACCATTCGAAGTAACAGATTAAACGTAACTCTCATTTTAATTAAGATAATGCTGTCATTCCATAGATAAAAATACCAATAGGAGTTCGATGGTCCAAAATGTAACAAATGGTGTTCCCACTAAAGATTCACAAGTTATATATTTCATTATAATTCCAAATGGCTTGCAGGCATGTCTCGTTGTCATTTCTTTTAATTTTTCGCCACAGTTCAAGCTGAAAATAAAATCATTACATAAATACATTTATAACTGAAAACAGATTTCATTGAAATTTTTTTTGAAAATTCCATAGAAAATGTAAAAGAGTTTTATTAGGCTTGCAGAATCCGTGGAGTCCGAAATAAAGGAAAGTAAAACAAAAGGTTAAAAATTTTAACCTACGAATGTCGTTTTTCTGTTTGAAGTCGATCAGGTCGTTAATCTCCTTTTCAATGTCATAATCTTTGGCACGGACTTTAGAAAGTGCATTTCTTGCTTTCCCTGTATTGTCTCGTAATAGCAGGAAATATGGTGTTTCTGTCAGAAAAATGTAACTACCAAAGAGCACTATATTGAATACACCACTGATGTAGCACAAATGAGTCCACGAATAAGATAAGCTCAACGCGGCCTGTAAATCATAATGAAATAATAGCTGATCATTAATTTTGTATTAATAAATATCGTCGTAATATTTAATTCATATTAACGTGATTGTGACTCTTTAGATATTTCATTACGGGGTATCCTAGATGAGCGACCGTCAAGTTTAAAACTACGTCAGTTCTGTTTTAAACTTGACTACACATGACAAAGATGATCATAATACGTTATCAACTCTCTTTGCAAAATTGCAAACTACTCTGTTTGGTAACCAACTAAATCTGACTGACCCCAACGAAAAGAAACGGTAATAATACCTGTACAACCATTCCAAATGACATAAAAATATTTGGAAATGCTCCTAGTAATCCTCTCATATTAGGAAGACTAATTTCAGATGTAAATATTCTTGAAGGACCCATTGCCATGCCACAACCAAAACCTAATACTGCTCGCGCTGCAAGAATATATTTGCAATTCAACATACATAAGTAGTAAAATACCGGATTAAATTAAAAGAACCTTTGCTTACATAAGCAATTCCAACTACAGCAGAGTAAATATGACATTATTCCGTATGGTGATGAATTAAAAACACAGAGGAGTACCACCTTTATTGTGATTTCTCCTCATTTCTCTCTCATTAAGAAGTCTAGTCAATTTTTTTTTTTGGAATGGTATAGACATTTTATAGTCATAGTTAAAAAATAATTTTATAATGAAGTGGTGTGCATGCTTAAATACGCCAGTAAATATTTCCTTAATTTCTATGTACCACAATAATGTGCTATATCATTAAGCACTTCAATTCTCATAGCGTTTAATGATAAATAAAAAAGGATTTGCATAAAAACGTGTACCTATATATCTGTGTGTGCTATATATATATGTCACTCGTATTTACAAAGTGTACTAAAAATCTATACATACCTATAATCATATGTAACGCAGTCTGTGACAAAACTGTATAAATCCATCCTGCAAACATTGGGAGTGTACAACATTGTACCATTACACTTCGGCCATATCTATCCATTAGAATACCGCTTAGTATACACCCAAAAGGAGAAAACAATGTCAATATGCTGGCAAGCCAAGAAGCTTCTTCCGTAGTCACCTTGAAATCTGAATTACTACCAGTGAGTTGAGGTGTCTGAATGGCCGGGAAACCAAATGCTAGACCAATGGCAACAGTCGATAAATTTGCCCAGATGCCGTGACCCAATTGTAGCATAGATGTTGTCGTGTAGAATCCTGGATATGATTCCTTGTTTATAAATTTGGACATATTAAGTCATTGTTTGAACTTCCCACGTACAAGATTTCTAATTCGTCACACTTATTTTTCTTTTACTTATATTGATCATTGGAAAACGAATATTTTGCCAATTTATAATAAATACCAAAAACATAAATGCTGAATTGTATACAGAAACTTTACTCAATGATGTTGTATGCTCTTGTCCGAGCTAAGCAATGAATATAGACTTGTTTCTTGGATAATCGAAATGACTTAGTTTTTTTGATCAACTGCAGAGAAAGGTTAAATTGAGGTAATTTTGTCAGTGTCATCTTATCAAATTGTAGCGACCTACATACGCAGCTACATATGTCCGACCGCAACGAGGCCGGCGCCTGTACTGGCACGGCTAGGGCTGCGCCGCCGCTTGTTAGAGCGAGAGCGCGCGCACGAAGGAGACAGCGTGTGCGCCGGCGCCGGCGAAGCGGCGAAGTACATTCCTGCTTGGAATCATGTGGCATACTGAATCCGATATCTGCGGCCGCTACGTTTTATAGTGGCCGTCTAGCGCAGCTTATATACTCGCCGTGCATCGGGGATAATGTTGAATTCCTGGATTCCCTGTGATTGGACAACACGATCTTCATGTTCCGTACTTCCACCGCCAAGTGTACAGACAAATTGTGTATATAATACGAACCATTTTACAATAAAGACACGCATTTACTCAGTAACAACTTACGATCGATATTTTATTTCTACAACGCCTAACTCCTAAAGCGGTGACTATATCCACCAAAGTGGTGACCCCGACGTGATTCTGACGAAGAAAATGCCTCAAGAACATCCGATTGTACCAGCTGCCATGCCGTCGATACAAGACATCGAGACTATCTCCATCAAGGCAAGATTACCACAGTTCTGGCGTGATAAACCTAGACTTTGGTTTGCACAGTTCGAGACCGTTACTACCAACCAGAAGCTCGGTGATGAAGGTAGATTCACACTGGCAGTAGCTCAACTCGAGAAGATGGACATCGAACAAATTGGTGATATTATTCTGTCACCCGCCAACACAGAAAGATACGAGGCGTTAAAAAATAGACTACTCTCCGTCTACGAGGAGTCAGAAAATAAACAACTACAGAAGTTGCTAAATGACGTAGAACTTGGTGACCAGCGACCCTCCCAACTTTTACGGCGTATGCGTGACCTGGCACGCGACAAGATACCCGAACATACCCTCCGTATGTTATGGATCAGCCACCTACCCTCGGCTACACGAGCTGTTCTAGCGGTTAGCGAGGAATCAAAACTCGACGCACTGGCAGCGATGGCCGACATGATGGCAGAACATACAAAAGAAGTACACTCGGTATGTTCGTGTGGTCATAGCAGCGGTAGCATGAATAAGCCAGCCACATCATCAACAAACGAAAGAATCCTCTTAATGATTGAATCGCTGACGAGAGAGATTGCTACGTTAAAAACAGATCGATCGAGAGACAACTACCGCCATCAGCGCAAATACCAACAACGACGCTCGCGCTCGCGTTCAAACTCAACAAATCGTATGTCGTCGGTATGCTATTTTCACCGAAAGTACGGAAAAGAAGCCTTTAGATGTCGAAGTCCTTGTAATTTTGAGAAGAATACGAATCAGACACAAAAAAACTAGAACAGACTTTGGCTGCGACGGAAGCTGAAGTCGAAGAAATTTCGAAATACCGTCGTTTATTTATTAAAGACATCTCAACTGGTCTTCGTTTTCTCATCGATACGGGAGCCAATGTGTCTGTCCTACCGATAAGAAGATCAGAAAAAGGCAGAACAAAGATGAAAAGTAACCTATACGCGGCCAACGGAACGTCAATACCATCTTACGGCGAACGAACAATGGTTTTAAACATCGGTTTACGAAGACCCTACACATGCAACTTTGTGGTCGCCGACGTAACTCGACCGATATTGGGCGCCGACTTCCTGCACAATCATCAACTTACAGTCGATATACATGGGCGCCGATTGATTGACAAACAAACCGGGTTGTCCGTCATTGGTTACGTCACGTCTACATCAGGGCAGAGTATCAACACGGTAAACAGCCAGCAACCGTACCACGACTTACTGGCGCTGTACCCAGATATCACCCGACCGACATTGAAGCTGTGTCAAAGTGAGGTGGAACACCACATCGACACCACGGGACCACCATTGTATGCCAAAGCGAGACCACTCTCGCCCAGTAAATACAAGGCAGCTAAGGAAGAGTTCGAGGCAATGATGCAACAAGGTATCTGCAGACCGTCAAAGAGCCCATGGGCGAGCCCAATACATCTAGTTATCAAGAAGGACGGTAAATACAGAGTATGTGGGGACTACCGCCGACTAAACGCAATAACAGTTCCAGATCGATACCCCGTACCGAGACTACACGACTTTACCTACAATTTGAAAGATAAAACAATCTTCTCTAAAATTGATTTGAGGAAATCTTTCTACCAGGTCAAGAATAGAGAAGAAGATATAGAGAAGACAGCAGTAATAACACCGTTTGGTCTATTCGAATTTACTAGAAAGTGCTTTGGCCTACGTAACGCCGGTCAGACATTCCAACGCCACATTGACAACGTACTGCGAGGTCTACCCGTATTCAAATTCGTTGACGATATTCTTCTGGCATCATCATCAGAAGATCAACATAGACGTGATCTGGAAGAAGTACTAAAGAGGCTTAACGAAAGTGGACTTCAGATCAACGTAGCGAAATGTATCTTTGGCCAGCCTACCCTCGACTTTTTAGGCTATACAATAACCGCCGAAGGTATAAAACCAACGAACGAGAAAGTCACAGCCACATTAGAATACCCACTACCGCAGAATATTCAACAACTTCGTCGTTTCCTCGGTATGATGAACTTTTATCGAGGATGTATTCCACATGCCGCTGAACACCAGAAAGACCTTAATAGCTATCTACAAAGCTCCAAGAAGAACGACAAGACACCCGTACAATGGACTGAGAGAACGATAGAATCCTTCAAGAAGTGCAAAGAAGACATAGCAAACGCAGCAATTCTATCATACCCATCATCGAATCAACCGTTTGTCTTATTAACGGACGCATCCGACACCTGCGCGGGAGCTGTATTACAACAAGAGGACAATGGGCAACGTCGTCCAATCGCATTTTTTTCAAAGAAATTTAACGATGCACAGAAAAAATACAGTACCTACGACCGTGAATTACTATCGATCTACATGGCCGTTCGACATTGTCGCCGGATATTTGAAGGCCAAGATGTCACCGTCTTCACGGACCATAAGCCTCTAGCAAACGCACTAAAAACAATTAGCAAAAACGAGACGCCGCGACGCACAAGATATTTAGAGTACATCGGTCAATTTGTTACCAACATCAAATACATAGCAGGGAAAGACAACATCGTTGCAGACGCACTCTCCAGAGTTGAAACAATTACATGTCCAACGCCGGTCGACTACCACGAGTTAGCTAAAGCTCAACAAAGCAATTTAGAACTTAAACAGTTGATACAGGATGACCGTCATACATTCAAACGTATAACACTACCCGGAGCAACAACTACAGTTACTTGCGAAATGTCTACAGGATCTGCTCGTCCGTTCTTACCACCGGAGTTCAGACAGAAGGCTTTCCAAGCAATTCACAACCTTAATCACCCAGGCGTAAGGGCGACGAAACGAGCGATAACTGCGCGTTTCTTCTGGTCGTCGATGAAAAGAGACGTCATTGAATGGGCAAGAAGTTGTGTACAATGTCAACGTGTGAAAGTGCAAAGACACACTAAAACACCTATAGCGAAGTTTCCCACTGTTGAACGCCTAGAACATGTACATATTGATATCGTTGGTCCACTACCATTGTCAAACAACTATCGTTATTTACTAACTATGATAGATAGAGGTACCAAGTGGCCAGAGATATGTGCAATGGCAGAGATAACAGCAGAAAAAGTCGCATGCGCACTATACGAAACATGGATTGCGAGATTCGGTTGTCCGGTAACCATCACCACAGACCAAGGTAGACAATTCGAATCCGAGTTGTTTAAACAACTTATGCATCGCATGGGAATACAGCGAACGAGGACTACTGCTTACCATCCCCAGTCAAACGGCATCATCGAACGCTGGCACCGCACGTTAAAAGCCTCACTCACTGCGAGACTTGATTCCATGAACTGGACGTACGAGTTACCTACTGTACTGCTTGGCCTCCGAGCAGCGTACAAGGAAGACATAGGCACCAGTACAGCCGAATTATTATACGGTAAAACACTTCGTCTACCGGGAGAATTCTACGGTGAACCTACAAAGTCATACAACACGTCATCTCAGCTTATGAATCATTTAAATGAAGCATTGAAAAAGGCACAGGTGCAAAGAGAACACATGGATAAACAGCGAGATGTATTCATTCACAGCGATCTAAACAAGTGCACACATGTATACATACGCAACGATGCAGTAAGCAAGCCGTTGACACCTACTTATAACGGTCCTTACCGCGTCATCGAACGCAACGAAAAATATTTCAAAGTGCAGTTAGAAAATAGAAGCTCAAACATATCAATAGATAGATTGAAACCGGCATACCATTTCAACACAAATCTTAGCAATCAACCTACTGATATACCTACGTATGCATACGTTACAAGGTCTGGGCGAACATCAAAACCATCCGTACGCTTCGCTGGCGGCGGAGTAATGTAGCGACCTACATACGCAGCTACATATGTCCGACCGCAACGAGGCCGGCGCCTGTACTGGCACGGCTAGGGCTGCGCCGCCGCTTGTTAGAGCGAGAGCGCGCGCACGAAGGAGACAGCGTGTGCGCCGGCGCCGGCGAAGCGGCGAAGTACATTCCTGCTTGGAATCATGTGGCATACTGAATCCGATCCGATATCTGCGGCCGCTACGTTTTATAGTGGCCGTCTAGCGCAGCTTATATACTCGCCGTGCATCGGGGATAATGTTGAATTCCTGGATTCCCTGTGATTGGACAACACGGTCTTCATGTTCCGTACTTCCACCGCCAAGTGTACAGACAAATTGTGTATAAATTACGAACCATTTTACAATAAAGACACGCATTTACTCAGTAACAACTTACGATCGATATTTTATTTCTACAACGCCTAACTCCTAAAGCGGTGACTATATCCACCAAAAAATCATAATCCATAGATAGCAATTATAGAAAGAATAGCTTTTTAAAGCTTTTATGGTCCGTATGACAGATTAAAAGCTTTTAAAAGGTCTTATGAAAAAGGTGTCAGAATTCTAAATGCGATAATTTCACTCTTTCGTTTTTGACGCAATAGATGAACGATTTGACCATGGGCAATAAACACTAGCGCTAATATTTAGAGTGGAACGTATTTATAATTTGATATACTGCTTAAGATAAATATTCTGAAAAGTTCTGTATATCTGATAATTATCAAAGCAATGTAAGCAATGAGAATAAAGGTGTAAAATATTGATTTAATTGAAAAATAGTTTTATTTTACATTATGCCAAGTTTCTCTGGTCACCTAGTGTCTCATACTATTGTTGATTGGTCTTATAGAATAATCTGGGTCAACTCGTAGCCAAAATAGCCAATATTTTTTTTTTTTTTTTTTTTTATGTTTGGCCCGCCAAAATGACTCTACTCTGCCTGATGGAAAGCATAAGCAGAATCCCAGAGTGGTGGTCACCATACTCACTGCGAATGCAGACAATGCAGTATGGCGACCCACACTGCCTAGTGATGCTGCTGCATCTTTTAGTCTAGTCAACAAGTATGGAACTTGTTGACTAGACTAATTTGGCCTCCGGTCTCGCACTCACCAACGAAACACGACAGCACGAACACTGTCATTCATGGTGGTTTATCTTGTATGGAATTACATTTTTTTATGAATAACGCACTCTATCCACTAGTCCCCGTACTATTTTAGTATTAAAATGCGTTCACGTAATAATAAAGAAATATAAAAATAGTTAAATTTGAAGATATAAACAACATAAAAAAAATATTATTTAATAAATGATATTAATGTAAAAAATATAACTCTAAATAATGAAAGTTATTATAACACTTGAAATAATTTTAAACGAACGCACTCAGTGTAAAAGTCTTTCAGTGTTGCATAATGCTTAAAAAGACGTTTTCGTGTTTCGTGCAAAATTGCACAAAATTACGAAACGCATAACTCACATAAACTTGGTGATAAATAATATAGAAAATATATTTTTTATATTATCTATTTATTATACATAATATTCATTTCATATTTTTGGGAAACAAAGTTCGACATCATATACTGAAGTTATGTTGTTAAGAACAATGGCGAAATCCCAAAAAAACAAAATTTTGTTGAAGTATTTTTTTTGCGTCTAGCAATGAAAAAAATACAGAAATATGCAGATGAAATACCTGAACAATTTCGTCTTAGACAGTATTAGTCTTAGAAGTCTCTAATTAAAGATATTTCAATTTAAAGTAAGGTTAAACCTTAGAGCATACAATATATGGAGGGAGCGTTGAGAGTCTATCTCTCACACAGTCTCCTTGATTGGTTGGTGTGATTTGATGGGAAATACACCAACCAATCAGATGCTTGCGTGAGAGAGATAGACTCTACCTAAACTCAATCTCTCTCTCTTCTCCGATCACGCTTTTCGCTTGTTCAGAGCTCCCTGTATTTATTATATGCTCTAAGGTGTAAACGCATTCTCGTAGTAAAATAAAGTGAAAGTTAAGTAGCTGCACCCAGTTATAAGAAGCAGATTGGTAATTTATTCCACAAACTTCTGTTAATAATTGCACAGTATATTTATGTAGTGCGCTGATCCTATTGTAGGCATTAAAGCTGCTGATTTCAGTATGAATAGCCCAGTTCGACCGGGGAAGTAAAATATTCATTTATTTATTAACAAAAAGTATACTAAGATACGCTACTAATACTAATTAATTTATTATATATAGTACTACTCTCCTACACCATAGTAAAGTAAAAGGATTACTGTGCAGTATGGCAACATCACGAAATAGTGACCGTCTGTTCGTCTAAAAGGGCTAGAACCCAGAGCCGTAAAACCTAGTAGAAAAAAATGACAATGTCATGTCGTCAGCATGTCAGTCAACAACAACTGTTTTTCGATGTTCGAATGTTACTTTGTGCACGATCATTTAATTTGCATTTTTGCTTTTTATCCACCTTCTTGTATGTGCATTTATTTTCGTGGGATTTTCCGCTAAGTATGTCGAGTTGAGTGTATCTACTTCTCCGGCTTCGCGACACAATGTTCACGAAATACTGCCTGACTGTGATAAAAAGTGTTGAGATAGGACTTTCTGTGATCTAGTTTTAGTGGATTTATAATAATACCTATGAGAAAATAGACTCTTTATCATGCCTCAAAAAATCTGTTGTATTGTGCAACGTTAATTTTGTTGTGGCAAAAGTAGTTATTATCGACAACAGTGATTGTATATAGAAATTAGCCAGTGAATATAATTTCAAAAATAAAAAGAATAAGTAAATTTATTTGTTTAATTTTTCTTCTCACATATCGATTATTAGCATTTTGTTTTTGATCTTAAAAACAAAAATGACAAGTATAGTTAATACAATAAATCCGTTAAGTTGCAGGAACGTATTTTGAAGTAATTAAGTCAATGTTTTTTATGGTTTCACTATTTTTTATCAATAGTGAAAACATTAGACATCTTTACTTTAAAATGCGTTTCTGCACCTTAGCGGGTTTTCAAAGTATATAGGGCGTATATATATACGTACCTAGGTATACGTATACAAATGTATATGTACCTAGGTATACATATATATATGTACCTACGTATACGTATATATACCAGTGACACTACGTTTTAGTTCGGGTACTGGAAACTAGATGGCGTATTGATGCAAAACGAAGAGTTGGCTATCTATACGTAAGTACATATTCTTATCTATGCTGTCATTTTACGTTGATTTTCTGTGCGAGGGTAGTACCCTTATTATTATTCTACTTCTTCAGTCGTTCATTCATCTCTGATCATGACACTTTCATTTGATGATTTATTTTTTTCAAAATTTCTTAAACATGACTATTTTATTTAGAAGTTATTAACGAAAAACTAAATACCTTGTTTTTTTTCTTATTTTGTTAATAACAATCGTAATTTTTTATGTGCTTATAAACCCTTAAAAACATTTTTCTATTCGTCATTCCGAATCGAATGAGGTATACACATATTTTTAGGAGCTTTGTTTCTATTTAACACGTTTTTGAACTTATTGACTAGACTAATAACACATGTATTATATTAAGTACTAGCTGACCCGGCGAACTTCGTACCGCCATATATTTACATATCTGTCTCAGCTTCCCACAGGCAGTGTACAGTCGCGGATAAAAAAACACTTTTCCCGTTATTTTTTATTGTTTCTTTCTAGCAAAAGCAAAAGAATGAATGAAATCGGACTATGTGTTATTGAATTACAACTAAGTACATTTTGACTTTCATCCTCTCTCTCCAGGAAACCGTGCTGAATTTCCGGATAAAAAGTATCCTATGTCCTACCTCGTAGTATGAACTCAAACCATGCCAAGTTTCATTTGAATCCGTTCAGTAGTTTCGGCGTGATGCGCAGCCAAGATACAGACAGACAGAGGGACAGACAGACAGACAAAAATGAAAAAAATTACAGTTTAGACAACCACAATAGTAAAGTTCCAGAGGGCCTACAGCTCCAGCGTTAACATGTGCTGTAACAATGTCGATGACGACTTACATTAATTTACTCCCCAAACCAAACCTGCCTATAGAAGTGTTCATTACAATAAATAATTACACTTACTTAACAATAATGAAATGTCTTTCAGGAGTTGCTAAATGGAGTCATATTGAACAATTTTACGAACTCGATAGCAGCAATCAAAACTTCGTGTTTGCACCAGCCCTGAGACGAGATCACCTTCAGCCCAACTCAAAACAAAAAATGCGAGTCAAGTTGGCCGCACAAGTTTTAAGTCACACTGTTGCTGCGGGGATGATGGCAAAAATGGCTGAAGGCAAGTTATTTACCAGTTTTACTGGGTTAATCCCACTAATATTATAAATGCGAAAGATTGTGAGGGTGGATATTTGTTACTCTTTCTGTCTGAACGGATTTAGATGAAATTCGGCACAGTGGTAGATTGTAGTCTGAAATAGCACACAGGCTCTTTATCCCACAAAAATTAATGTTACCATGGTATGAGTAAGGAAAAGCTAGTAAATAGTAATTAGCATAAAGATTGCACGATTTACCCAAATTTATACAGGTGATTCATTAACATTTCAGATAATTGTGTACAATTTCAGCTCTCTCTAGCTATTTACAACAAATTTTGGCACTATTATTTTTCAATTAATAAAAAGGTATAGGATTGAATTTAAACAATTGAGCTGAAAATTATTTGGGTTATTCATATTTTAAAAAGAATTACTTGAAATCGATAATGTACAGAGGCAATATGATAATAATAATCTGATAATTCCTACAATAATAAAAATAAAAATTTGGACTTCAAATACATATTACTTAATCACACCTTAACAACACAATGCAATTTGGCATCTAAATAAACTGTAACTGAAGTTAAACGATATGATCCTGATATTAAATTCCCCCTGTTAAACTGTTACATGAAAAAAATCACGGTAAAAATTGTTTAATTATAAATTTCAGGTCAACTTACAACAGACGCTACTACCACAGTGGAAATCATTGAAAATATGGACAAGTTATTCGACACATTGAATAGCGATTCGGCAGATCTGCGTAGAGGGAAACCTTATGCAACAAATTTAAAGGCAACAACTCCACATTTGGAATTCCATAAAAAAATGCAAAGGTTTTTCAAAACTTTAAAACTTATCAATTGCAAATCCACCCCACCTTCAATAGAAGGATGGGAATGGACCCTAAATGCAGTTAAAATTATTTGGGAAAAATTAACGAAAAACCATGCTGATATTAAAAGTATAGCCACTAGACGTTTACAACAAGACCTTCTAGAGAACCTCTTTGGCTGCATTCGAGGTAATTGTGGGGCAAACTATAATCCCACGGCCATGCAATTCACAGCTGGCCTAAAAACTGCTATTTTAAGTAATTTGTCCCACCTCACGATTGGAAATTGTGAAGCCGATGATTACGAGGCTATTATAAATAATTTAAACTTTTACTAACTAAAAGTCCCACAGATGTATGCATACATTCCGCTGAATCGTCACAAAATTTTTCTAGTACTTGTGAGATGTCAGACGAATTCGAAAATTTTTGTGACAATTATGACCACTCAAGTGGTGAAATACAGGCATGTGCATATGTCTGTGGGTTTTTAGTTAGTAAAAACTGTAACAAAAATTGTAAAAAATGTTACGAAATATTCATAACAAAAACGGTAAATAAAGAACACTTATTTACCAGTTTTAAGGATTATAGTGGAATTAATAACACTTTAACATATTGTACGCAACAATTAATAAAATATGTCGAAACATGCGCATCTGAAGCAAATTACTATTTTAAAAAGGAAGGACATAAATTGAATTTAAAAAGTAGAGTAATCAAAATATTTTCAAATGTTAATAACGATTTTTTAAAGGCTTGTGCTGAACTCTACAGTGAAAATTTGCAATTTTTTACAAACAGTATATTTTATATATGTGTAAAGAGATATTGCATTAATGAAAATAGAAAATTTGCTGAAGAAGCTTCAAAGTTAAGTTTGAGGAGAAAAATTGAAATTTTGAAACATCAATAAAATATTAAAAGTATTGATATATTGTTTTATTTATTGACCGGCCTGGTTTCGTTTGGAAGTCTTTGAAATTCTCGGATTTTCTCAATCCGTTGAGTAGTTTTTTTAAAGATTGAAGCGAACAGATGGCGGAAGCCTTAGCATATTATATTATGTAAAGAAACCTATCTATAAATGTTATCCTCGAATCCCAACGACTCAGTGATAATATAAAAAAAAAAAAATACTTGCTCGGTGATTTTATCATTTTTAACTACGGTATATCCATAGTTAAAAATGATAAAATCACCGAGCAAGTAATTAATTTTTTTTTTTAATATAATCACTGAGTCATTGGGATTCTCGGATAACATTTATAGATAGGTTTCTTTTGTGTAGTAGGTTTGATCTTCAAATTTCCCTCAATTTTTATTTTGTATGGGGCACCGATAGATGGCGTTCTGCAATTTGTACCCCTTTTTTTTATATGAAGTTTACATTCTTCTCTTGAGTATAAGTGTTCTGTGGTAGTACCGCCCCGGTCGAGCCGGCCCGTTCGTGCTGAAATCAGCGTGGCTCTACTACCTTCTTTCCTTCGTCAATATGTTTTTGTTTTGTTTTTTTAAAAAGAAATCCCGCACTAGGAATAAACCCTGTGTCGCGGGGAACTTTACAAATATACATGAAACGGACACAAAGATCACCCAGACTTAGAACAACAATTTGTGGATCACAAAAAGTGTTGTCCTACGTGGGATTTGAACCCACGACATGCGAAGTAGGAAACGGCGTGGTGACCGTTAAACCACTAGGCCAAACGTGCAGTCCAAATGTGTCGAAGTCTTGTTCATTATCATAATACGCAAAACTTTATTATTATTCTACTTCTTCAGTCGTTCATTCATCTCTGATCATGACACTTTCATTTGATGATTTATTTTTTTCAAAATTTCTTAAACATGACTATTTTATTTAGAAGTTATTAACGAAAAACTAAATACCTTGTTTTTTTTCTTATTTTGTTAATAACAATCGTAATTTTTTATGTGCTTATAAACCCTTAAAAACATTTTTCTATTCGTCATTCCGAATCGAATGAGGTATACACATATTTTTAGGAGCTTTGTTTCTATTTAACACGTTTTTGAACTTATTGACTAGACTAATAACACATGTATTATATTAAGTACTAGCTGACCCGGCGAACTTCGTACCGCCATATATTTACATATCTGTCTCAGCTTCCCACAGGCAGTGTACAGTCGCGGATAAAAAAACACTTTTCCCGTTATTTTTTATTGTTTCTTTCTAGCAAAAGCAAAAGAATGAATGAAATCGGACTATGTGTTATTGAATTACAACTAAGTACATTTTGACTTTCATCCTCTCTCTCCAGGAAACCGTGCTGAATTTCCGGATAAAAAGTATCCTATGTCCTACCTCGTAGTATGAACTCAAACCATGCCAAGTTTCATTTGAATCCGTTCAGTAGTTTCGGCGTGATGCGCAGCCAAGATACAGACAGACAGAGGGACAGACAGACAGACAAAAATGAAAAAAATTACAGTTTTGGCTTCAGTATCGAAGCCGAGAGTAGTATCGATTATAGAAAGCCCTCCAAAAAAATCTTCAAAATGTACAGAATTGGACGTGTTACATTTTTATTATAAGTATAGATGGAAACTTGTTTAATTAAAAGTCTGGAAGACAATTGGAAGAATATAATTTAAGATTTAATTAGCGAAGCATGCTTTGCCTTCATCGAATTTGTCACAGGTGGGTATATGAACAGATTTGTAAACTGATTATTACTAAATTTTGCTGTAAAAACTGGTTTCACGTTTTTCTTATGAAACTGTTGGTTAATATTTCTCTCAAATGTCGACAAAATCTTCAAAAGATTACTGCGGGAGATTCTGCTGTACTCGTAGCCATTTTTGGTTTGTTTTACTTGTACATCTATAAATAAATACAATAGTTGAAATGATTTCTTATTATATTATTTTTCATTAACAGCTACCTTTTGCCCGCGGCTATTCCCGTGTGTATCAACAATCAAAATATCTTCATGCCAAATTTCATTGAAATCGGTGCAGCCGTGATAGCTTAACAGACAGACAGACATAGTGAATTTCGAATTTATAATATTAGTATGGATACATAACATGGATTTGAAAACGAAATCGAAAAGTTTGTGTGTAAAAATCAACTTTAGACTTTTTTAAGAAACAAATTAAAACTAAATCTATAAAGATTTTTAAATGAGTCTTACCATTACTAAGCTTATTTTCACTTTCACTAGCATAACAGATCACCATAAAATGATAACACCATAGTAAGAAAATTAACTTCATGGCTTAATGCAATGAATACGGCCATTTAACTGAGTACACGAACCGATAGTGTAGATTTGATAAGAACAAAAGTCCCCTACTATTGGATATAATAGAAAATACACGTATAGTTTGTGAGTCACGCATGAAGTAGTACCTACTCTCATTTTTCCTCAGATCCTATTTTAAACCAGGCCTTAACATTAGGTATTCATTCTAGAATTTATTGATAGAATGTATTACAACAAGTTCCATTAAGTGCCGACGATCGAGAGTATAAATTATTATTATTATAAAGCGGATTTTTTATTTTTTACTTGGAACGACTGCATCAGACCTCCACGATCCGATTAACAACAATATTTTATCGTTAAATATTAAATAATCTTGGTAAAAAAGTAACTTTAACTATTTCAATATGTATTATATTTTCAACAGGTATGTTGAGCTTTCAGAAATAGAGACGCAGTAGCAAGTAACAAAAAGTATATTTATGATCGAACTACTCGAGTAGACCAGTGATTTCCTTTAGAGAGTAACATACAATTGTTTCCCCGGCTACTTGTACCTGAGACGGCGTGCGTTTCTTAGTAATTTCTAGTCCTATATAACCTCTTCACTTGATGATGAAAAAAAATCTGTGATGAAAAGTTTCTTTTTTATTGTCAATTGGTGGATTATTTATTTCATATACACATACTATTAGAGGCCCAAAGAGATGTTCAAACCATATCTCCAAAAAGCTGTATAGCTATCAGGGTCGCTTTCTATCCTGCGACGGACCGTACCAGGAGGAGAAACAAAAGCTTTTGAGGTGTGTCGTTCCTCAGTAATGGGGGAAAGATTATGCAAGACTAGCTTTTGCACGCGGTTTCGCTCACGCAGACTTTCATCCGCTAAATTAACCCCTTAGGGGTCGAATTTCCAAAATTCCTTTCTTAGTGCTCACTTACGTTATATAAGGAACCTACATGCAAAATTTTAGGATTCTAGCTTCAGCGGTTTGGGCTGTGCGTTGATCTCTCTCTATGTCCTTCCTATCACCTTCCCCTTTTATACATATACATCTATATCTATACTTATAATAAAAATGTAACAGGTCCAATTCTGTACATTAAAGATATTTTGAAAATGTTTTTTGGAGGGCTATCTATAATCGATACTGAAGCTAAAACTGTATTTTTTTTTCATTTTTGTCTGTCTGTATATCTGTATCTTGGCCGCGCATCACGTCGAAACTACTGAACGGATTCAAATGAAACTTGGCATGATTTGAGTTCATACTACGAGGTAGGATATAGGATACTTTTTATCCCGAAATACAGCACGGTTTCCTGGAGAGAGGGGATGAAAGTCAGTATATGTACTTAGTGGTAATTCAATAACACATAGTCCGATTTCATTCATTCTTTTTTTGCTAGAAAGAAAAAAAATAAAAGATAACGGGAAAAGTATTTTTTTTGTCCGCGACTGTACACTGCCTGTGGGAAGCTGAGACAGATATGTAAATATGGCGGTACGAAGTTCGACGGGTCAGCTTGTACATAATATAGATAAACTAACGGCTGACCACTTTTAACAACGGTTTTGACCTATTTTAATTCTCATAAATAAGTCACGAATCTGTTATCGATTCATAAACTTGTGGTAGAGGATTTCTTTCATACACATTCTTTTTACTAAACATGTTTAGTAAACAAACGAGGAAACAGCACGAATTAATAACAGAGGTTTAAAACATTTATTTTTATTTAATCAGATATGTTCAACATTTGATAAAAACTATCTATTCTAAATTCTATCACAAAATGCTTCACTATTTTTGAATTTAAAATAAATTATTAAATAAAATGCATTGTATACAATACATAAAAATGGTAAATTTATTAATAAATATGTATTTTATTATAGTAAATTTATAATTTACTGTGACCACAATTATTGTTCTGTACTATAAAATGGCACATTAGACTTACACTATCTACAAAAATAGTATTTATTAGAATATTTGCTATTAAAACCTATACTATATTATATATAATACTTTCATAAAATATACAACAATAACATCAATCATAACATAACACAACATAAACGGCTCATTTTCACCAACCACTATTTTTCTAAATGACTTTGAAACCACGAAATTGTTTAAACACAAATAGAATATTAAAAAAATATTGATATTTGTATTTATTTAACAAAACGCCTTACCTTTTTTAAATACATACCTATATTGTTTTCCCAACAATAAAATTGACACAAAATGTATAATTATTTTATATCGATTTAATTCTATTTTTTTTTTGTTTTTTTTACTCATAATTTCAACTTATAATTATTTAAAATTTGTCTTTTTAAAGAACTACCATTTAAAACATGTTTAGAAGAAGTGATAATGATAAATCAATCAAACTGAAGTAAAATTAACTATTACGGTTAGAGTTCTTTTTAGCTTTAAGAATTTCAATTGAGAAAAAGAGCCATCCCATTTATATCACAATTCTTACTTCTAATATTCAACACTTAAGTATTTATTTATGGCTACGAATACAATGCACACATTATAAGGCACATAGATTCCAGGATCTTTATGATAACTACTGTACTTATTTGTAATAAATGTGTTTTATATTTGTTATTTCAAATTTTCCAATTATAAACTGTGGGATGTTTATAAATCACCTGAAAATAAACCATGATATCAACATCATTTGTAGCATGTGGGTGTGTTTATACGAAATAGAACAGATTATCTGTTACGCACTTCCGTCCTTTTTCATATATTTTTTTCTCTAATTTACAACAATATTCTTAGACAATTTGAAATTGATATTAAACTATATTTTAATATAAATAAATTATACATTGTTCTACCTACTATTGACATGTTTAAAAATTTCCTTTTGATCTTGTAATCTTGATGTAAAATTGCATCCACGATGAAATGCTCAATCATTTGTTATGGTAATTTTTAAAATAATGTTCACTATTGTCTTACTCATCAAGAGTATTTAAGTCACATTACTTATCAAAAATCAACACTCATTCATGCTAAGTACAGATCACTTGAAAACTCACCTTCATTGTACTATATTCGAATTTTTAAGTATACCTACTTCATTAAGAATACTTATATTTCGAGTACTCAACCATAACTGGATACTCAGGGGTCATCCATACATTACGTCACACGAAATTTATGATCAATTTCACTACAAGTGTGTGATCGTCTGTAGGACTCTTCCTACGTATGACGTCATACATTTTGGATTATAACTTTTAAAACTGAATAAAGTATTATTTTTAAATTAAAATTAAAATTCAGCAATATCAGCGAGTACAAGTCACCATATTGCATTGCCTTCATTCACGATGAGAATGGTGACGACTACTCATGTGTTCTACTTATGCTTTCGATCATTTTTCTTTCATAGTTTTTATTTTAACACTAGATTTTGGCTTATGAGATTGCGAATCTTCTGACCGACGTAATATATGGATGACTCTTCATTAACATGTATACATCATACAGCCTGCAGACAAACCGATATTCCAGATTTTATTATTACATGCTGTGTCTCACGCTCCCTCACACTGAGTGTTGCGTCTCCTCAGAGACTTGGTCCTGCCGCTGAAGTAGTCTTCGATCTCCTGAAGCGTCCTGCCTTTAGTCTCCGGAAGACAGAAGTAGAAGAATATGATGGCTGAAACGATATAAAATATTTTAATAACAAATTCATTAACAGTTTTACGATTTATAACGCGATTCGATTTCCATTAGGTGCAAATATTTGTATTGTTATATATGTTACGACTTTACGAGAATACTTTTTATGAGATTTGTAAGATCTAGAGTAGAATAGGATTGAATTGATTGTGACAGTACTTTTTAACCGACTTCAAAAAAGGAGGAGGTTCTCAATTCGACCTTAAATATGTTTTTTATTTTTTTACTATGACAATTGGTCTTCTGATCAATCTATTTTAATTGAACAACAAAAGAAAAGACATGTTTTTTTTCTTTTATTAACCAACCCTCCAAGTGATCCTAGGTCATACTAATATTTTAGAGGTGAAAGTAAGTTTGTATGTTACGCTTCCAGCGAAAACTACTTAACCGATCATCATGAAACTTTGTACACATATTGTTGGAGGTATTAAAAGTAACATAGGTTTTTATTTTTTTCATTTTTTAAAAAGACAACGCCCGCTCTAGGAATAAATCCTGTGTCGCGGGGGACTTTACAAACATACATGTAACGGACACAAAGAACAACCAGACTCAGAACAACAAGCCCGCCTTCTCCCTTCCTCTACAGGACAACACGTGCCAGCCTCAGAAGTCACCGCCTCAGAGTGGAAGACATACGCTCTCGCACTCATCGATTCGGTTCTTCTTTCCTGTGCCGATCGATTAAAACCTGGAACTCACTACCAGCGCACGTGTTTCCGTCCAACTATGATCCCGGGTCCTATGGATGATGGTGATGCTTTTTCACGCCCCGCTTGGGCGTGAAAAAGCATCTCACTAGGCCGCCATAGTGCTGGTCACCATGCTGCACTGTCCTTGTTCACATTGAGGATGGTGACCACCACTCTTGGATTCTGCTTGTGCTTTCCATTAGGCAGGGCATAGTCATTTTGGCAGCTAAAATATTAAAAAAAAAAAAAAAAAACTTACCAAGCAAAGACATGCTTCCATAAAGACCAAACACTCCATAATCGTCGAGCAGTTTCTTGAGATAGGGGTATGTCTTCACGACTGAGAATACGGACAAATGAGCTATACATGTCGTCAAACCACCGATGATACCTCGGACCTAGGACGAAAAAACATACATTTCAATTATTCACAGTTTTTTTAATATATTAGTGTGCGTAAAAATTAGTAAATGATAACACGCACACAATATCAATGAAAGTAAAATTTGTAGTTGGACAGACTTGGACACTATCTATGACGTGAATATAGTTCTTTAACAAATTTTAAATCACATTAGCCTACTTGTTCAATATAATTATAAACATTTAGTATCTAAATATTATCTTCTTCCGTTCCCATACCATATCAAAATGTGAAAATTCTGATTGTATTTCCAATGGGTAACCATTCCAGGAGTGGTTTCCAATACATGACTATTCCAAGAGTGATTTCTAATGGGTGACAATTCCAAGAGCGATTTTCACAAGGTGACAATTCCAAGAATGATTTCCAAAAGGTGACAATTCCAAGAGTTATTTCTAATCGGTGTCAATTAATTCTGAATATTAATATTTATTACCTATAATTATAAATATATATTAAATCTAAAAATACCGCTCATTTCCTACCTGTGTGGGGTAAACTTCGCCGATCATAACCCAGGGAATGATCAAGTAGCCCAGGGTACAGAATATCATGAAGATATAAATGCTTGCCACTGGAATCCAGGCGTGTTGGAGTGGCATTCCATTTTCCTTCCAGTACTTCACATAGTACATGTAGACGGCGAGGCATATCATTGTCAGACCACAGCCAAGTGCTGGAGAAAAAAAAAGTTAAGTCAGATTATTTTTCTGCTGTGGACAAGTACCCTCGTACAGAAGATCAGCGTAAAATGACAGCGTTCGTGCTGTCGTGCTTCGTTGGGAGTGCGAGACCGGAGGCCCAATTGTTCGTGTGGTGGTCACCATGCTGCATTGTTGCATTGTCTGCATTCGCAATGAGTATGGTGACCACCACTCTTGGATTCTGCTTATGCTTTCCATTAGGCAGAGTAGAGTCATTTTGGAAGGCCCTTACATAAAAAAATTAAAAAAATGGCAGACAGCGGATGGGACATTTCAAACTGTCACGTCGCATTGAGTTTTCATCTTTGTCGCTCGCGGTCTTTGCTCACCTTAATAGCTATTTGAGTATATTTTAATTTAATTTATAAGAATTAAAATAATTGCTGGATTAGAAGAATTAGAAATGAAGGTTACTAATAGTAACTCCAGAATTTATAGTCCTTATTTTACTGCCTCGTTGGTCTCGCGGTTGGCGTGTGCGACTGCTGATCATGAGGTCTCGGGTTCGATTCCCGGGTCGGACCAAATGTTTGTATGATCTACAAATACTTGTTTCGGAGTTTGGGTGTTTTCTATGTATAATATGTATGTATTTACAAAAAAAAAGTATATATGTATTTGTATCAGTTGTCTAGTACCCATAACACAAGCTCTGCTTAGCTTGGGACTAGACGGCGTTGTGTGTTAGATGTCCGAAATATTTATTTATTATTTTTATTTATTTATATTTTCTTTATTAGTTACTCAGTAGTGCATTTTATTTCAAACTAGCTGACACAGTAGGTACTACTGCATAGTGGTATCTAAAGGGATATCCGAACACAAAGAAAAAAACAACTATCAACGAGGAAACATTAACATGAATGTAAACTATTTTCACTATGACTAAGAAGTAACCTAATCCTTGTAATCTTTTCAAAGTGCTTACCAGATACAAAAGTCAGGCTTCTCCTGCCACATTTCCTGCAGAGGATGCAGCCGACCACAGTGAAGATAACACGCAAGATGCCCAGCGATATCGTCAGCCAGTATTTCGCCGTCTTGTCCGCACCAGATGCCTGTCAATGACAAAATGCTTGAGAAATATTCCATGAATTTATCATTTTTTAAATTATTTTTTTCAAGGTCTTACGACAATACAAAGATTTAAAGAAAGCTTCCTTCTTTACACTTATAATCGTGGCTTTATTCTCGTTACTTTCAATTTTGCCAATAAAGTTTTCCTTGAAAATAAGTAGCTTATATGTTATTTTAGGCTATCATCTATCTCTGTGCCAAATACCAGCGAGATGCATTCATCCGTTCCGTTCCGTGATTTAGTAATAAACACCAATACGTACATTCTAACAAGGTTTTGGGTTTATATTATACATATTATTGTAGGGATATAGGGTTACGTCATTCTATGTATATTCATATTTTATTTGTGCGTTTGCCATTCTGCAAATCATTGTGATTTTTTTATATCCATCATTTAAGCGAATAAAACTCATGTTTCTTACAAAGACCCACACAACTTCGTCTGAAAGCCCGTATTCACTTTGATTAGTGCGAGTGCAGGTGTGAAGTGCAGGTGATCAATGATTGGTAGAAAATACGTGTGGATAGACTGCCTCATTGGACTTGCGGTTGGCGTGTGCGACTGATCATTATTATTTATTATTATAGCGAATTCGCGGTCCACGGTTGAGTCTGTATTCAATCAGTTTCGGCTCCTATTAGCTCCTAGTAGTGATGTGTTACTTAACCTATCTTAAGGCGCATCTCCACCGCAATTGTTGGCATTTCAGTGTTTCCAACTGTTTGCAACTGTTCAGAAAATTGCCAACTTTTGTTTCCATTGTGTCTACACCGAGTCGCAATTTGAAAAGCATTCGAACTAAGCGTCTCCACTGAGTCAATAAATATATGCAACAAGCGTATTCTTTTGATGTTTACCGCCAAAAACAGAAACACGGTTCCCAACATTTGTTGACAATTTTTGTTGCCAACACAAGGAAATTACAGATTTTTTTGTTGCCAACACAAGGCAATCTTTTGTCACCAACACGTGTTGACAACACAAAAGTTTCCAACTTTTGTTCGGTGGACACTCAGCTTTAGGTACCCCAGCAAAACACACAAGTGAAAATCGGTCAGATAGTTTCAGAGTTCATCGTGAGCAAGAACGTGGCAACACGACTATTATTTATAATAGTTAGTTCACCATCTATGACCGAAACTGAATATATGATATGGGTAAATAACACTAGAACACTATAAATAACTAAAATTTATGGAAATTAATATTTAAAAGGTGTAAATGTTTACCTCAAACACTTGAACAGCGTAAAAAGTGATGGTATTAACACCACACCACTGGTACACGAAGAAATAAATGGCGAGGATTGTGAATGGCTTCAATGTAGACGGGGAGACAAGAGCTTTGATGGTTTCTCGGAATCCTTTTAGCCTGCAAACAAATAACAAAGTTTTTATAATCGTTTTAGCGAGAAATTATATAAGTAAAATATACATTTCGATTAAGAGCGACCATTGTCAGCTATGTATTGCGTGTTTAATATGGAAGTAACGTTATCAGGCCGACAATCTGTATATAAACGCCCCAATATATGGAACCATCACAAAAAAATCATCATTGTTTTAATTTTTATTTTGTGGACCTAATCATGTTAGCATTTTTATGTTCATGTTAGCAGACCTAATTATTTAACATATAATTATAACTAAATAAATATTTTAGACATCTAACACACAACGCCATCTAGTCCTAAACTAAGCAGAGCTTGTACTATGTAGGTATACTAGATAACTAATATAAATAGGTACTTAGATACTTTTTTTTTGTAAATACATACATATTATACATAGAAAACACCCGGTCCGATTCAATTTCCAATTCTAATTCAGGAATCGATCCCAAGACAAGCACAACAATCGAAGACACTACCACTATGGCCAAGGAGGATCGAGGCAGTCTCGATGGCCGTCCGTAATTATTAGTCTGCAAATTCAAATGAGATCATTTTGTAAAAACCTATGTATAGGATACTTAACATTAGGGTACTATATCGTCAGATTATCGGGCTCTTGAGACATCGATAATAACAATAACAACATAAGTTTCCTGCTATGATACTGACAGCACAATAACACACAAAAATAGTATTGTGTTGTGTTTCTGCATAACAAGAAGATAATTTTTAGAGGAGAACTCGGTATTTTGGAAAGTAAAAGAAACGCGCTTTTATACGGGCATTCGCAAGTATCAATAACTGGCGGCAAATAAACAATTAACAACAGACGGACATGTTATCATTTTCCAATCATCGGATAAAAACATGTTTGTTTACATTAGTTACTGAGCTGCAAATAAAAACGTTTATAGACTGTATTTATTTATTTATAATCGCATCGGTTGGTAATGACGCGTGTTACATACATCATACAAAGGGCTATTGTTAGATCACGCACTCGTCCAATATGCCAACGCTGCAGTCTCCATGACACAAGGTGCCGACGTAGAATTACGATAACACACCACAAAGACCTGTTATGAGATCAACGGTGCCACGAAGGTGATGACAGCATTACGAACATGGACAACAAAGGCCTGTTATAAGATCAACACCGCGTCACTAGCACAAGGCGCCGACACAGCATTGTTATAGTATATATATTTAAGATTTGTCATTTCTAAGCACACTTACTTTTAAGCCAACATCGCGTTAGCAACTTAGACTAATTAGTTATAGTTTAAATGTAATTTTTATAATCTTTTATTAAATTAACTTCAAGTTCTATTTCGTTTCTCTAAAACTCCTTCGGCTGTGGCAAATACGTAATTGGCGCAGTCGGTAGGATACTCGCGGGTCGTTTCGCGAGCTATAAAGGTCTCTAATATCGAAATCCGCGTTCGCGAGCAGCCCGAGCGGCCTTCAAGCCACTGTACGAGTATCCAGAATCTACGAGAGCTGCAGCCACTGGGAAGAATATCCGAACATTGATACGCGGCGAAACGGAACGAAAGGGTGAGTGCACAGAATCGTTCTTGTGTTGCTATTCCTTTACCTTGAAGTTTTTATTTCCCAAAATTTTCCACCCCTAGTAACTCCCGTATTAGAGAGTCTGCATCGAGCTAGATTCGTCGACGAGTATAACTAGATAGTGGTAGGAATTTGGATTTAAAAGATTATAATTATAGTTTAGAATTACTTAAATTAATATTTTTCTTATTCTTCAAAATTTTCCACCCTAGTAACTCCCGTATTAGAGAGTCTGCATCGAGCCAGACTCGTCGGCGAGTACAACTAGATAGTGGTAGGAATTTGAATTTAGAAGACTATAGTTTAGAATTAAATCAATTACCTAGAGTTAAGATAATGACGGAGCGCAACCCGGACATAATTTTTAAGGCTTTACGCCCTGTACCGGAGTTCGACGGGAACCCACATATACTTACCCGATTTATTAAGTTATGTGACCAAATAGTATATACCTACCTTAGTACGGAACCCTGCGATCAGTTATCGAACCTTTGCTTGATAAATGGAATTTTAAATAAAATCACAGGCCCCGCCGCTAGTATTATAAATTCAAATGGCATATCTGATAATTGGCTAGACGTTCGGAATGCATTAATCAATAATTTTGCAGACCAAAGGGATGAAACTGCCCTTTATAATGACCTCTCTTTAGCCAACCAGGGACAAAGATCACCACAGGAATTTTATGACCACTGTCAGACACTATTTAGTACAATTATGACATATATTAGCCTTCACGAGACAATATCCACTACTATTGAAGCCAAGCGCACTTTATACAGAAAACTAACCATGCAAGCGTTTGTAAGGGGTTTACAGGAACCTCTAGGTTCACGCATTAGGTGTATGAGACCTGACACGATTGAGAAAGCTTTAGAATATGTTCAGGAGGAAATGAATATATTGTATTTGCAGCAGCGCAATGACATAGCTAGTAAATTACAGCCGACCCCTAAGGTCACCCACTCTACTCCTGTACATACCCCGAAACTTTCAAATAACAATAGCCATAGCCCAACCGCATCATATTGGCCTTCACACGTAGCAAATAGGCCGCCACCTCAGCCGATGCAACCTTTTAGGTTTGCACAAGGGTTCAGGATGAATCCTATGCAGCATCAGCCCTCACCACAGGTACGTATGCCCACACACACACAACACATGTTTAGTGCTAGGCCTCCAGATTATAATCTTCGAAGTAATACGTTTAGGATGCCACCTAGAACTCAACCCAGTCAGCCACCTGGCCCCGGACCGATGAGTGGTATAGAACACTTTAATCCCAGGCCGATGCCACCTCCAGGAGGAATCCGCAGACATGACTGGCGTACCCAGGGCAATCCACCACCTAATAATTACTTAAAATCTCGTGAGATAAACTTTAATGAGTGTTACGATGATAGCTATTATTACGACCACAACTATAACCCTGACTATGACTACTTTTCACATACCAATGACTATACCCCCTATGACGACTATGACACGAATCAAACACAGTATCAAGGCCATGATCTTCCTTTAGAGTACTCTTATAACAATTCAAACGATAACCTTGAGAGTGCCAATTCAAATTTTCGGACGGATCAGAAATTAGAAAAGCCAGGATAGAAATAAACTTACAAACACAGAGACAGTTACCATTTATTCAGATATCAAATCCCCCTTTAAAATTACTTATCGACACCGGTGCTAACCAATCATTCTTAAGCCCGGAAGCCGTTCAAAACTATTACCCTGATATTCCTTTAAATTACGATCCATTTGAAGTAACTAATGTACATGCTACTACGAGAAACAACTACTCTATAACACTACCGTGCTTTAACGAATTTAATGACCCGGATAATATACGTTTCTTTGTCTATAAGTTCCACGATTATTTCGATGGTCTTATAGGACTTGACTTAATGACCAAATGGGAAGCTAAAATAGACCTTAAAGACAAGACCTTGACTACACGACATACAGTAAACCCTATTAAAATATACAACTCCCACAATGTGAATTTATACGAGGATATTATCCCTGCAAAGAGTTATAAGGTAGCTACGTTACCGATAAGTGCCCCGGATGGCGATGTAATTATTCCAGAACAATTAATTTGTAACTGCACTATAGCTGAATGTGTAACTACTGTAAAAGATAACCATGCTCTTTTAGAAATTTTTAACCCTACTGATAACGATGTTGTATTTGCACTTGAATACTCAATTAAAGCAGACGCCTTATCTAGAATTGAAATTCATAACCAGGAAACCAGTTCGACCATTGCAAATCCCACCAAGAAGACTCCCACTATAGATAATTCAGCTACTAGTACAGCCCACACAAATCAGGAAAATCTAATTTTGGAAGTACCTAATAAAGACGAACCAATAACATATCTTGTACCCTACGCCATAATAGGTTACAACAGCTCTATTCATGGTTTTACAAAATGCAGACCCTATGACATATTAAAAGGCCATTTTGACCCCAGGGACCCTATTGACATTGACATAAACGAAAAATTACTCCAACAATATGTAGTGACTCATAGAGCACAGATGAAGACTGTCCATGACATAAACGAGACTTCGTTAGCCAATAGAACTGCTCTTATAGAATCCCGTAATAAGTCTATACAACCTGAAATTGACTATAAGCCAGAACAACAAGTTTTTATAAAAAAAAAAAGAAGAAAAAAAAAAATGCTTTCTGAAAGACCTGAAACGAAAACCCAAGAGTAACCAATTGTTACAGGTTACTACTACTGACATTGATGCTGGAACCACTTCTAATACGACCTTAAGAGATAAGACTTGACAATTTAGATTTATTACCATTTAGGCTAGGATATGCTAGAGTAACGACACATTATTATACATTTTTACAATACATCGTACGTACGTACGTAAGTACTATCTAATTCTACACATAAACATACGTACATGACTATAAGAATAGACTCACTAACGAAACCTACTTATTATACGAAATACATCTAGAACACCTAGTAAAAAAAACCAATATCCTTAATCATCTATACACCTTAGAGCCTGGCAGGACAAAAAGAGGTCTACTTGACGTATTAGTCTATAATTAAAAGCATTACCGGCAATCTGGATTATCAGGATGCACTTAAATACACTCAAGCTGTAGGTACCGTAAAAAACAAGATAAAAAAAAAAACTGTAGAGTTTAATTATCGCGCTAGTCTAAACAAACTTATAGATAGTTTAACTTATCAAAAACAAAAGTAATATTAATTATATCCTTCAGGTAATCTTAAATGAAAATGCTTACAGAGCCAATAACATTATTAATTATGGGAAATTGAATTTGTTAGAATAAAAAAAAAAAAAAACTAGCCTTTACTAAAACCTGGACAACATAAACTTAGAACTTAGTTAGTACTTAGGAATACTATGATATTATAAGGTCAGGATCGAATTTTGTAGTTTAACAGATAATTATAGTTTTCAAACTCCCCGTAGTCTTTCCGAATATCTATGATTTCTGTAAACTATCCCTCGCACAAAATAAATTTCACCAATTCCTTATTCCTTCTCATCCTTATATAGCAACTGATAGAAATGAATTTGTGTACATAGAGGCAGAATGCCCGAAGTATAGTAAGCACATATGTCTGTGAGAAAAACGTAGCCCAGCAGATCCGGACAGATCCTGATTGCACTCAAGTACTGCAGAACTGACCATTATTAACGACAACAACGAAATAAAAAGTCAACCTTTGAAGTAAACATTTAAGATCTTCACAGCATCCAGAATAAAGTATCCCAGGAAACACCGATAGAAAACGACAACGTCCAGTCAACAAACCTGTACCATACGACCATTCCATTCTATGTATTGGTATCAGTTACAACTGCAATTATCACCTACGCAGTAGGCCGTAACTACAAGATCTAGCACCTAAAACTAAATAGTTCAAAAGAGAACCCAACACTCCAGATACACACTATGGAAGATCCAGCCAACCCTAAACCAGAAGAATTTTCAGCAACATTTTCCATTAACATGACAAAATAGTTGCTGAACTGAGGGTGGAGGTGTTACATACATCATACAAAGGGCTATTGTTAGATCACGCACTCGTCCAATATGCCAACGCTGCAGTCTCCATGACACAAGGTGCCGACGTAGAATTACGATAACACACCACAAAGACCTGTTATGAGATCAACGGTGCCACGAAGGTGATGACAGCATTACGAACATGGACAACAAAGGCCTGTTATAAGATCAACACCGCGTCACTAGCACAAGGCGCCGACACAGCATTGTTATAGTATATATATTTAAGATTTGTCATTTCTAAGCACACTTACTTTTAAGCCAACATCGCGTTAGCAACTTAGACTAATTAGTTATAGTTTAAATGTAATTTTTATAATCTTTTATTAAATTAACTTCAAGTTCTATTTCGTTTCTCTAAAACTCCTTCGGCTGTGGCAAATACGTAATTCGCGTCACTGTAATGTTTACATATGTATAAGACGATTGATATTACAATGCAAATCGTGACCATATTGTGTTGGAATGCTTCGTACACATCCAAATAAATTATTTTTAACATGTATAGTTTAGCAAAACCAAGATATTATTATGCACTTATATATAACTAGCATGTGCCCGCGGCTTGGCCCGCTTGTATTTCGGTTATCGCGGTAAATAGTAGCCCATGTCCTGGCTTAAGAATCAAAGCATTTCCATGCCAAATTTCATTGAAATCGGTGCAGCCGTTAAAGGGATTGGGTAAAATTTGATATGCAGGAAGCTGACACCCTGGATTAATATATAGGCTACTTTAAAAAAAAATTGGAGCGAAAACTGATAAAAACGCGGGCGGAGCCGCGGGCAACAGCTAGTAATATTATAAATGCGAAAGTTTGTAAGGATACGTGTTTGTAACTCTTTCACGCAAAAACTAATGAACGGATTTTCATGAGACTCTGCAGTAATATAGACAGCTTAGACATCGGAATAACTTAATAAGTTAAAATTTATAGAGATTTTTAAAATTTAAATACCGACATAAACGCGGGCGGAGCCGCGGGCAATAGCTAGTTTATACTAAGGTACTACAACAACAACAACAACAACAACAACCGCGATTCCCAGCTAGCTTTACATATAAACCTTCCTCTTGAATCACTCTAACTATTGCAGCAATAGTTAGAACTGCATTAAAATCTGTGAAGTAGTTTAAAAGATCTAAGTGAACATACAGTGGAAGCGACTTCATTTAATTAACCCCCGACGCAAAAAGAGGGGTGTTATAAGTTTGAAGTGTCTGTCTGTCTGTGGCACCGTAGCTCGCGAACGGATGAAGCGATTTCATTTTAGTTTCTTTTGTATGAAAGGTGAGTTACGTGCGAGTGTTTTTAGACATGTTTCATGAAAATCAATTGAGTCGTTTAAAAGTTATGGGGGTGAAAGTGGGGAAGAATAACCGAATGTCTGCAAAAATATCAACGAGTGAAGTCTCAAATGAAAGCGCATAACGTGTTTTTTACTTTTTGACCGACTTCAAAAAAAGGAGGAGGTTTCTCAATTCGACCGTATATATATATATATATATATTTTTATGTGTGTTCAGGGATAACTTCGTCGTTTTTAAAGGGAACTAAGGTAATTATGTCAGGGTTTTTTTCAAATTTTGAGAATTTATAGTTACACTATGTCAATTTAAAGATAAAGAATTAAAGGTCACGTCACGTCAATAGCCTTTAACAGTTTTGTGCTGGACATAGACCTCCCATTAGCAAGGAGGTTTGTATAAAAGAGATATTATATTATTATATGCATGATTTCTTGTTTGTTGTCTGGGTGTAATTGTATATCTATTCAGAAATATATAAAGCTTAGCTGTTTGGTTACCATAGTACAGGTTCGGCCTATACTCGGACTAGGCGGCAGTGCCCTCAGGCAGATATATTTATCTCAACAAATCATTATTATTGACAAATTAACCGTAATATTCCATTATAATGACTTTTTTCTTATTTGATCACACATTTAATGACTACTCTTTTTACATAACTTGTTTATTAACTAAAAAGATTATGAATATCATTAACCTTTTAATGTTTATACGCTAGATATATTCATACGACGTAGTAAGATAGGTTTGTTTGTAAACAATATTTTAATCAATATTATTAGTATTTAATGGTGTCTATTATTCAAAGTTATGTATAATGCCCTTTTTGATTTCTGATCTCCGGAGGTGCCTTACGATAATAACACATCTAAATTTTTTTAGTATTTCCTTAATAGCGGGCAAAATATCTACAAGTAGGTACTTTAATAGTCCAATTAATTGCGTCCGTAGGACAAGCCCTACTTTAGGGCTTACCCTACGGACAATAATGTTTTTATCGAGGTATAATAAAAGCGACAAATTTAGTGAATATCGTTCTTATTCTCAAGAGAAGAGATCCTAAATTATTTGTTTTACGAAGTTACAAGACATTACTGTATTTTGTCAGAACTGCAAGTTAAGCCAACAATTACTGTTTATTTATGAAGGCGAAGAAAAATTCTCAAATATCCTACGTTGGGAACTCAAATCTTTCAAAATAAATTGAAAACGCTTGTACCTATGTTTAAATTCCTCTTGTAACTGTATAATTTTCTCCAAAATAAGATTCATTTCTTTAAACATATTTATCTAAATCGAAATATCTACGTGGCAAAGATGTGTAAAGGACACAACTAAAGGACGAGAATCCAAAAGTAGATGACCATACTCATTGCGAATGACATGCAACAATGCAGCATGGTAACTCCCACTATATCGGCTTATCGAGATTCATTGGGCCTCCAATCTCGCACTTATACCAACGAAACAAGACAGCACAAATGCTGTCATTTTAGGTCTTCAATGGGAGGGAACTAGTTTGTGAAACCCCATTTACTTAAATTCAAACGTCAATAAAATTGTTTTTCCGTTCATCATCATCAGCCTATCGCAGTACACTGTTGGACATAGGCCTCTCCAATTGCACGCCACTTAGTTCGATCCTTGGCCACGTTTTTTCAATGACTGTTAGAAATTGATCCTTAATTTCACACCAAATAAATACAAAATATTATACGGTAACACTTACGGTTCAACATGATTTTTCTCTTTAAATGCTATCATCTTCTGTATTTCGTCTTGCAAGTTGCACGTAGATCCTCTCAGCTTGGCCAGGGAACTCTCAGCCCTCTCTCTGCCTATCTGAGTGAGGAGATAGTTCGGTGACTCTGGCATGAACAGCATGCCCAGGAACGAGAGTATCGGTATTATTGCGCTCACACCAGCCAGGATATTCCATGTTGTGTTTGTGCCTATCACATACTGGAAACAAAAATCATTGGTTAAATAAAATACAACTCTCGCACTAGGAATACATTCTATGTACTTACAGACAAAATAAATACTCGTATGAAACGGAAACAAACAATACCCAGATTCATTATAACAATTTGTGCATCACACAAGGTATCAACAACCACAGCAACTCACACAGTAACTGATCAAACTTCTACGCAATCTATATAGTCATGGTTGGTTACTTATTATACGGTGTATATAAATTTGGTCAAGTGGTTATTCAATTTTTAATACTACTTTGCCGATCTGTAATAATTTAGCTTTGTTATAGTAAAACTAAAATGTACCTACATAATCTTATACTTGATTTTTTTCTGCTGTAAATTATTGTTTATTGTATTAGGGTGTGTTCAATCACTTAAAATAAAAATAGGAAATATCAATTTGGATAGGTACAGTATGTAATATGGCACTAATCGAAATTTCTGTTTGTAAAAATAGCCAATATTTTGTAGAAAATATTAAATAGCTGTGATTATGGGCACTATACTTGATATTACATACCCGTTTATAGTAAGTACATAGCTAGGTACTTATTATCGGTCAATAAAAGGCTGTCCATTTGTAAATGCATATGATATGGTCGGATAACTAGCCTAGAATGCGAATCGTTTCTTTTGGAATAATTAATATACATGAATCAAATATTTGTTGAGTGGCGTACTGGCTAATTTTGTAAAATCAACAACACGAGAATGTCGCCAAACGCTATTAATACAAATTAATCAATCAAAATCTGCGAACACGGCATCTTGTGTCAACCGTGATAGTGAACGATTATGTTGAAGTTCATTGTTATCTGTAGATAAATAGATGATAGTCCTTTTACTGTTTTCTGACGCGTCAGATCAGTATTCAACGCTACAAATTGTTTGTATACATAATACATTAATGACATTTAAAACACGTGTTATGTTAATAGCGATCGGTAGACAGATAACGTGACTTGACAACGACAAATTGATACAATATTGTAAATGTGTATAAGTGATCTGGATTCAACCACGTGATTTAGCGTTGAGATGACGTTATTCTCATACATATGTTAGTTTTCTAATAACGTTTACGTCTGTAGAATGTTAATTTGACTAGGGCGGCTGACGTGTCTACCGCCGCCCATAGACGTCTGCAACACAAGAGACACAAGTGCATTGCCGTCCTTAAAATCATATTATATAAATGTGTTTATTTATCCTTTGTTTATGTTTATTCATTTATTTATTACACAGAGAAAACAAACTGAATTACAATTTTTGTCCCCCAAAACCTGGTTGATGGCTTGACTGGGGGACTTTGTATAATCTGACTATTATTAAATACATAGTTGGAAGACTAAAAAGCGCTTGAGTTTTTTTTTATGGAATAGGGGGCAAACGAGCAAGCGTATCACCTGATGGTAAGCGATTACCGCCGCCCATGGACATCCGCAACACCAGAGGCGTCACGAAAGCGTTGCCGGCCTTTGGAGGATGGGGAAGGGGATGGGGGGAGGCGTTGGGGTCTGGGCCTCTGGTATCCTCACTCACTCCGTGAAACACAGCGCAAGCGCTGTTTCACACCGGTTTTTTGTGAGGCCGTGGTATCACTCCGGTCGAACCGGCCCATTCATGAGTTTAGTAGGTATGTGCTTAAGCTGACTGTTGTACCCCAAATGGGTATAAAACACTACATACAATATCAGGCAGGTACGGTCTTCATTATGATAGCCATGGGTACGCCAAGGAGGACTCCAGAAGCCGCTCAGGTATTCCTGGAACTCCTTCAGACGATCTCGGGCGCCGCGGGGTTTAGTGGGTGGACGAAGGGCTTGTGTGGGACGGAGCCCCGCACAAGACCTTCGTCTTCCCCATGGTACGGTGTGAAAAGGATTCCCTGGGTAAAAATAAAAAGCGGCCAAGTGCGAGTCGGACTCGCCCATGAAGGGTTCCGCAGCAGCAAGTAACATAACATAATTTTTATTTTATTTTTATATTTGTATTGATTCAATGAAAGGTAAATTGCAGTTTACGATTTATGACGTATTAAAAATAAACTACTTACTAGATTTCGTTCAAACCAATTTTCGTTGGAAGTTTGCATGGTAATGTACATGATATATATTTTTTTAATTTATCATGCTCTTATTGTAGAAGTTACAGGGTTACATTTTACCACTTTGGAAGTGTCTCTCGCGCAAACTATTCAGTTTAGAAAAAAATAATATTATAAACCTCAATGTCATTTTCGAAGACCTATCCATAGATACCCCACACGTATTGTTTGATGAAAAATTTTTTTTTGAGTTTCAGTTCTGAGTATGGTGACCCCCAAAATTTATTGTTTTTTTTTTCTACTTTTGTGTGAAAATCTTAATGCGGTTCACAGAATACATCTACTTACCAAGTTTCAACATAGTAGGTCTTATATTTTCTAGTTCTAGTTACGGACGGACAGACAGACGGACAGACAGACAGACAGACATGACGAATCTATAAGGGTTCCGTTTTTTGCCTTTGGCACGGAACCCTAAAAATTTAACTGAGGGACATTTTCTATAATTATTATAAGTTCGCTCATAAAAGTGTCAGATACATTATCGGTCGTAGTGTCAAGTGTGATATTAAATAGTTTTCGTAATATCATTTCCAACTAAAGCATTTTAGCAGATTCCACTACCATAATGTTATACTGTAATAATATAGGTTGTTAAACATTGTGTATTGTGGTTTTAGAAATATTACTAAGTTGCAGGCCTCCGCACAGGTATCAACCTGTAGCGTTGTAATTTTATTTAAGGGTTACTGAATTTCCACTACATACGTTTCTTCTCCTAGTTAAAACACTTATGATATCATTCATTGACGGTCAAACTTTCCTTTATTTCCTTCAAGTTATATTCAACGTAACTTCGTTTTAATAAGTTTCATCAAACCGCGTGTATTTATTCCATGTTTATAAAATTGTCACATGATTTCATTTCCTACGTCCATGTTAAACGATAATAATTAAATATAATAGTTATCCTATCGAATATTGTACAATCGTGACCGCACATTTTACAACCTATTTCACAAAAACCAGATAGATGTAGCAAAATTTGTTACATACAAGTTAGTGCATTGTTATATTATTGGACGCTAATGACTATTTAACATGATTCTTGTGAAAATCACGACTTATTAAATAGCAGAACTGCGAATAATCATTAATGAGCAATTACCTATTATTTGTACAACAAAAACGTTTATATCACGAGTATGGTTAGAATGCTAATATAATTATGTGGAGTTACTTTGATAAGTTAGCAAGTGCAGTCTAAAACAGAATCTTAATGGTGATAACCCGGTTGATTCTAGAGGTGTGACTTTCGAACAAGATTTTTGACTATGAATTGATCGTAATATTCACATTGATAAATATAATTACCAGGCATGTTAATCTCAACAGTTTCAATTTGTTTTTGACAACTGTCGCGTTAGGAACATAATTATCCTGTATCGAGAGGAACACTACAAACATACTTGAAACGCAAAGAGGATTCAGAACAACAATTTGTGGATCACACAAGTGTTGGCCCGTGTGGGAGTCGAACCCACAACACTGAGCGCAGTATAAAGTAAAGCGAAGTGACCGCTTAAATGACTTCGGTGATTAGTGAAATTAGAAGTTCCTACATCCAAGATCATACCTAGATATATTTTCCTTCGGTTCATAAACCATTGTTTTATAGTTATTCACAGCACATGCTAATGTGATTCTCATGTACTACATATTTACGTTTCAATAGCCATTGGAGGCGTGTACTGACGCGTAGTAATTGTTTGCTTACATGTTTAGTCTCATGGTTACAAACCATTACTTTGAAACACAACTACGTCACAAATTCCGTTAAAGCGAGATGTTAATTATTCATCATCATCTCAGCCGAAAGAGAAAAAGACACCCACCGACAAAACACCCACAGACAACAAAGTAAAATACTTTGTTTTATGCGGAAATGCTATGATGTATATAATATATTATGTAGTACTTAAAATTGGCTGACTAGTTGGTCTAGCGTTTAGCGTATACGACTGTCGATCAAGAGGTCCGGGTGCTATTCCCAGGATAGCCTAAAATGTTGTTGCGTTTTATTTATAAGAATCGAATGCCAATTAGGAAGTCAGTGCGCTCAAATATGCCGATAACTAGTTCAGCCTTCGAATTCAGTTCACCGTCAGGGTTGCGGAGGTCCGATGCCAGTTGCTCCGTGTAAAACTGATATAAGAATAAAACCGGCTGCACTAGTAGCCAACCCCAATTAATCTTGGGAATAATAAAGGCTATCAGAAGAATATTAAAAATTTAACTTATCTAATAAGTACCTTTTTGGCCCCAGTGTAAAAAGAAGTGGTGTTGTAAGTTTGTCATTTACCTATGTATGTGTACTTGTAAGTTTATATAAGGCATTATAACTTCTGGTCGAATACCTAATTAGAAGATTTTTATTAATTGGTTTGTAAGAAATGTCACGTATTCTTCTGTTCATTACCTTTGTGTCAATTTCATTTTGCAATTTTTTTGTGTTGCCGTATCGTAATTATAAAATGAACACTATTTTTGGTCAATTTAATAAATAAAAATCATTTTTGTACTGTGCAAGGCTCAACAGGCAGTGTAAAACAGAATAAATGAATCATCTACTTTAATATACGAAGTTGATTTCTCATTAAGATTATTTTGTTAAGACTAAAATTAAGTAAGGATCATCTTAGCAAGATATACTTACTTGAATCAAAACACCAGTGGAAACGCCGACAGACGCTAGAGCACCCAGCATGCCTCGAAGATGTGGCTGAGATACTTCGCAAGTGTATACTCTAGCCGGAGCACCCACCATGCCACAACCGAAGCCAATCATTAACCTACCTGTAAATGAGGTTTACAAGATAAGTTTTAAATAAGTCTAGAGCAACAACCATCTCCGTATTGAGAATACGAAGTGTCATTCATCCCATGGGTATTGTAAGAGGTAACTAAGTGATCGGATCAAAAGGAAACAAACTAAGGAACAAAAGTAATGCAGAGAGAATGACGAAAGAACCTCTATGCGAATTTGGGACCGTTAAAAGTGATGCCCAAAACCTTCTTTCTGAGGTGAGCAGTGTTGATGATGGTAGGAGCACAACTATATACGTAGAGCTATACTTTAGCTATTGAGTACTTGATCATAATGCCATGGGGAGGAATAGGGTTGACAATACGAGTACTACACTATTCAAAAGCACGATAAGTTTATTTCGCTATAATTACAGACCACTAGTAATTCAGTTCAGACAAAAGGTCAGTTATGAGAGAAAAATAAAATAAAAACACAGTGCGACTTCTTTTTATTTAATTTATTTTTATGCAATGAGATTAAATGCGCTTTAAAAATAAAACATAAAATCTATACCGCTCTCTAAATAAAACCAATGTTTATGGAATATAAATCCGGTATGATGCGAGTAATAGATGTAATTTTAACAACTTACCGACATAAATCATAGGAATATTCTGTGCAAATGCAATCAAAAGCCATCCAAGTATAAGAGGAACCTCCGTGATGATTAGTGTTTTTCGTCTTCCAATGTTGTCCATCAGGTAGCCGCTAACAAGACAGCCAATTGGGGTACCCGCAGAGCTAAGACTTGCTAGGAAAAGGAAAAAGGAAAAGTTAGTGTACTGAAAACTATACGTTGATAGCTAACAAATGAGCAAATTACAAACAGATGACCGCGTGTTCACTGACGCAGTTATTTCCATTCCTAGGCAGATATGTTCTAATACAACATGAGGCATCAGTTATGGCTTCCTCTGAATTCATACGTGGAATTCTTTCCTCATGGTTCAAGATGAACGCTTCTGTATCAAAACATTTTTCATCCTACTACAAACAAATCATGGAAAGAAAGTAGACGGAACGGGATTATTGTGCAAATACAATTCTCCCAAATATTGGCAAATTACATGATTGCGTCATCACATGACTCATCATTGATCAGGAAATTTCATTGAGTTTGATAACAATATAAAGCTTATAAAATCGATTACCGCCCATTCACTTTCAGCTAAAGACGACGTAATGGATTAAGGATAATTTATCATCTGTACAGAGAGTTATCTTAAAATAATAGATGCTCTGATAAAGAAAACACACAAGAATTTTACGGCGTAGAAATCTCATATGAGTATTTTTGGAATGTTATTGTAGTGATCAATTACGAAGACTATGATTTGCATTGAATTTCTAAATGAGGTATTGTTGCTCACACTAGGATGTATACAGAGTCACGACTCTGCAAACATACACGAAACAGACACAGATGACACCCAGACTCAGAATAATAAATAATTTGTAGATCACACATAGTGGAAATCGGACCCATAACTCATAGCGCAGTAGAAATCGGAAAAATGATCGCTTATACCTCCACGTCATTAGTGTAGTCATGTGTGTAGTTTGACATGCTTTAAAATATCAACATACCTATTAGAAGTGAAAAAATTCTTACCAATCCAACTAGATTGACTGTCCGTTATATGTAAGTGTTCTTTCATTTGTGGGAGTGCAGTGGCTGAAAAACCGAAAGCCATGCCGGTGTTGATAGTCCCCAGGTTAGCGACAAACGATGCCAAGACCTGCTTGAGGGCTTTGCCTCTGCCAAGCTTGGCAGCTTTCGGATCTGGTATCGGCGTTTTGGTGATGACGGCGGTATTGCCATTTTTTATGAAAGGTGTTGCGTCGCTCCTGTAACAAAGAAATGCAATTAATTATAACAGCTACTGTGTTGAAAACCGTGTATTGGATACATAATGTATTGATTATATACCTACCCAAATAAATAATGTAGATTAAAAAGATTTTTCATAATTGAAATAATTGCAAAGATGCCAACTTTTATAGTCATCAATAGTTTAGTTTATAATACTATAGGTATATTTAGAAATAGATAAATAGCATTTTTTTAATAGTCTGTTACCATGACACAGGTTTCGCATAATTTGTGATCAAAGAGAAAAGTCTCACGTTATGGAATTATTTTTATACTTTTTGTATTAGAAATTCACGTACTTTACAGATAAGGTTTAGTTTTTTTGTTTTTTTTTTATGAGTCATATAGGGGCCAGAATACAGTCATTTTTCCGCCTGATGGAAAGTATGAAAAGAATTCAAGAGTAGTTGTCACCATACTCATTGTGAATGCATACAATGCAGCATGGCGACCCGCACTATGGTGGCCTATTGAGATGCATCTGTATCTTTGGGCCTCCGGTCTCACACTCACCGAAGAAACTCGACAGCATGTATGATGTCATTTTAGGTTGGGCTTCTTTGAAAGGGTAGTACCGCCTTCCGTTCGTTCAGAAATTAGCGTGGCTCTACTTACTTGAAAATAAATCTTCAAAAACGTTTGTTCGGTAATAAATAATTGCAATGTTTTAATTTTCCCTTTTCCTAACACCTAATAAGTTTCTAAATCCTGTTATGGTGTACAGTACGATTGTAAACACATAGAGAGAACACTACTGTCATTGTACATTCAACCTGTGCAACAGCGCTGGTCTTATCACAAATGATAAGATGCCTTTCTGACCTCTTAGCGCCAGCCATTGTTCTCGATGTTTTCTATAACAATTCACTGACTTATAGGTATTATTCCTCACAATTATTGCTACTACCTTATTAGTTATCATATAGAAATCAAATCTCAAAATAAACCAATGTTTATGGAATGTAAAGCGTTAGTTTAATTCCAGAATGTATTTAACAATATCCATCAATTTCCGACAACCGAGAGTATAACTACTTTACTCTCAGTCTTAGAATGAGTTTAAATATTGTAGAATGAGATAGAACTACATTGATTTAAATCCCTACTAATGTTATAAACACGAAAGTTACTCTAGCTTTTAATAAATATTTCAGTCATTTGATACACAACGCCATCCAGCTTCAGAGCTTGTGCTTCGACATCTAGATTGACTAATATAATACTTATTTACCTTTTTTTCTAAATACATGCCTATTACACGTATATAACACCCAAACTCCGTAACAAATATTTGTACATCTCAATGTAGTAGAGCCACTCTGATTTTACGACCAGAGAGCGAGATCCTATCACAGACGGACAGTCTAAAATTACAGCAATCGTACTGTCGTGTTTCGTTAGTGAGTGCGAGACCGGAGGCCCAAATATGCAGACCGCTAGCATTTTTTTTTAATTTAAGTTATTAATTAAGTAATATTTATTTTGATTATCGCTAGCAAATAAGTAGGTATATTTTAAACCAATATCAATAGCCATGTTTGGGCATACAATCGACCGCAAGGAGGCTTCAATGAAAACCGGCATAGAGCGAAACAACCACAACACTTACCTTCACTTACCTTATTCACTTTATTTAAATTTAATCAGGGTTCTGTTCTGTGTTATTTTCAAATTTAAGTCTTAGTTAAAAGTTGAAAATAACACAGAACCGTTGCCTAAAGTTAACGTTTTTGAATAAGCTAATTGCTGTTTATCGTTTTACTACTCACGAAAGTTTTAATTTCAATACAACGCAGAGACGTGGGAGAGCCACGCTTGGGCATGAATGGGCTGGCTCGACCGGATTGATACCACGCCGCACAGAAAACCGGCGTAAAATAGTGCTTGCGCTGTGTTTCACCGAGTGAGTAAGGATACCGGAGGCCAATACTGTGGGGGATCGGTGCAAGTAAAACCCAATAAACGATGATATCGAAACACATTTGATATGGATATTTTATTTAATACCTATGACATGAACAATTCAATAGTCAGTTTTTTTTTCTTCTATTTATGACATATACTAGCTATTGCCCGCGGCTTTGCTCGCGTGGAAGTTGATTATATGTATTTATTTAAAACTTTGTAAGTATCTATGAATACTGTGTTCATGTTTTTAAACGTATTTATTTATAATCAATAGTCCATTAAAATTGACTTTCATACACACTTTTGACCCTTATTTTAACCCCTTTAGGAATAGAATTCCCATAAATGCTGATATAAGTATTCATTTATTTGTAATCAAAAGCCTGAAGACAAAGTTTCAGGCTACTAAATTAAAAAATGACGGACTTCCAGTCTAGCCCAGGTATAGATCATCCAGCTTCTGCCAGCCGTCCTATCATTATTCCACCTGGCCCGTGGACGTTCTACGCTACGTTTGCCGAGACGCGGTCACCACTCACGAACCCGTTTACCCCAGCGGTTATCAGTTCTACGGCTAATATGGCCAGCCCACTGTCACTTCAGTTTGCTTATCCTGTGGGCTATGTCAATGACCTTGGTTCTCTATTGGATCTCCTCATTCTTGATGCGATCCCTTAGAGAAGAGTTGAGCTTTTGTGATGAGAAAAATAAATCATTATTATTATTATAACCCTCTCCATAGCACGCTGAGCGACTTTGAACTTGTGGACCAGCCGTGTCGTAAGTGTCCACGTTTCGGTACAGTATGTCATGACAGGTAGGACGTATTGATTGAAGACTTTCGTATTTAGGCACTGTGGGATTGACGATAAAAAGACCCGACAAAGTTTCCCAAACGCTGCCCAACCCGGCTGAATTCTCCTGTTCACCTCGTCCTCGAAGTTGTTTCTACTTAACTGCAAAGTCTGCCCGAGGTACCACACATATTTTTGAACAACTTCGAGAACGGCACCGTGAACCACAACCGGTTCCGGTAGAACATGTTCGTACATACGTATCTACTCATTTTTAATCAGTAGCCATAAATAAAGTTGCATGTTTCTAACTTCAAGAGTGACGGACTTCCATACAAACTTTCAACCCCTATTTCACTACCTTAGGGGTAGAATATTCAGAAACGCTGAAACACGTGACAATTCATTTTTAATCAGCAGCCTAAAACTAAAGTTTCATGATCCAAGTTCGAAAATGAAAGACTTCCAGAGTGACCTATATACGAAATAACAACCCCTATTTAACCTCTTAGGGGTAGATTATCCAGAAACGCTTAAACACGTATCTACTCTTTTTTAATCAGTAGCCCAAAAGAAAAGATTGACGAACTTCCTTACAAACTTTCAACCCCGATTTCACCCCCTTAGGGGTAGAATATCCAGAAACGCTTCAATACGTATCTACCCATTTTTAATCAGTAGCCCAAAACTAAATTTTCATGTTTCTCACTTAAAAAATGACGGACTTCCTTACAAACTTTCAACCCCTATTTCACCCCTTTAGGGGCATAATATCCAAAAACTCCTAAATACGTATCTAATCATTTTTATTTAGTAGCCCAAAAATAAAGTTTTATATTTCTTATTTTAAAAATTACGGACTTCCATACAAACTTTCAACCCCTATTTCACCCCCTTAAGGGTAGAATATCCAGAAACGCTTAAACATGTATGTACTATTTTTAATCAGTAGCCCAAAAGTAAAGTTTCATGTTTCATACTTAAAAAATGACGAATGTCCATACAAACTTTCAACCCCTATTTCACCCTCTTAGGGGTAGAATATTAAGAAACTTTTAAATACGTATCTATTCATTTTAAATCAGTACCCCAACAATAAAGTTTCATGTTTCTTATTTAAAAATTTACGGACTTCCATACAAACTTTCAACCCCTATTTCACCCCCTTAAGGGTAGAATATCCTGAAACGCTTAAACACGTATCTACTCTTTTTTAATCAGTAGCCCAAAAGTAAAGTTTCATGTTCCTTACTTAAAAAATGACGAATTTCCATACAAACTTTTATCCCCTATTTCACCCCCTTAGGGGTAGAATATTAAAAAACGTTTAAATACGTATCTATTCATTTTAAATCAGTACACCAAAAAAAAAGTTTCATGTATCTTACTTAAAAAAATGACGAACTTCAATACAAACTTTCAACCCCTATTTCACCCCCTTAGGGGTAGAATATTCAGAAACGCTGAAACACGTATCAATTCATTTTTAATCAGCAGCCTAAAAGTAAAGTTTCATGTTTCTAACTTTAAAAATGACGGACTTCCAGACTGACCTATATACGGAATAACAACCCCTATTTAACCCCTTAGGGGTAGAATATCCAGAAACCCTTAAATACGTATCTACTCTTTTTTAATCAGTAGCCCAAAAGTAAAGTTTCATGTTTCTTACTTAAAAAATGACGAACTTCCATACAAACTTTCAACCCCTATTTCACCCCCTTAGGGGTAGAATATTCAGAAACGCTGAAACACGTATCAATTCATTTTTAATCAGCAGCCTAAAAATAAAGTTTCATGTTTCTAACTTCAAAAATGACGGACTTCCAGACTGACCTATATACGAAATAACAACCCCTTAGGGGTAGAATATCTAGAAACGCTTAAATACGTATCTACTCTTTTTTAATCAGTAGCCTAAAAGTAAAGTTTCATGTTTCTTACTTAAAAAATGACGAACTTCCATACAAACTTTCAACCCCTATTTAACCCCCTTAGGGGTGGAATTTCAAAAAATCCTTTCTTAGTGCTCACTTACGTCATATAAAAAACCTACGTGCAAAATTTCATGATTGTAGCTTCAGCGGTTTGGGCTGTGCGTTGATCTCTGGGTATGTCAGTCAGTCAGTCACCTTACTCTTTTATATATATAGATAATATAGTTTGTAGACATCCATAGATAGTGGCTACGGAGGTGTGCAACTCCTTACGTTATCACACTCCTCTTCACAGCTCACGGAGCCAACCCTAGACTGCTCCGTAGTTTTTCAAGTCTCGGACCAGCGAGGGGTTTGGTTAGCATGTCTGCTTCCATCTTCTCGGTTGGAAGATATCTGACCTTTATTTTTCCTTCTTGAATACAATTTCTAATGAAATGCATTTTTAGGTCAATGTGTTTAGACTTTGATGTAACCATTTTATTCTGACTAAGTTTTAGGGCAGCTTGATTGTCATTCAATATGACTATGCTCTGAAAACTGATCCCTATGCCTGTTAAAATACCTTTTAGGTTTATGGCTTCTTTTGCAGCTTCAGTTAGTGCAACGTATTCTGCCTCTGCAGTCGACAGGGCTACGCTTCTTTGCTTTTTAGACATCCAGCTTATGGCCGTTCCTGCAAATTTAAAACAATATCCTGAAAACGATTTTCGGTCAATTTTATTTGATCCCCAATCTGCATCTGCCATGCCATATAATTCTTTTCCAGTCTTGTGGAACACCAGACCAACACTCTGTGTACCTTTTAAGTAACGTAGTACTCTTTTCAGAGATTTAAAATGTTCTTCATCACAGCAGTCGTTGAACTGGGAAAGGTAGCTTATAGCAAACATTATGTCTGGTCGAGTTGCGACCGCTATATACATAAGAGAGCCAATTAATTTTTTGTATGGGAGGCTCTTTGTTTGATTTCTTTCTTTTTTCTGTAAAATAATGCCTAGTTCTATCGGTGTAGATACTGGCTTACAGTCCTCCATTCCATACATCTTGAGGGTATCTAATATTAAACGTTCTTGGTACAATTTTATTGTATCTTGGCCGTAAGTAATATCAATGCCCAGTAACCGCTTCGGCTTGCCTAAATCTTTTAACTCGAACTTTGAGTTTAGCTGAGTCTTTATTTTTTGAAGTTCTGTAGGGCTAGAGTAGGCAATCAAAAAATCGTCAACGTAGATGGCTATAATTATTTTAGCTCCTCTTATCTCTAGTCTATATAGACATGGATCTGCTTCTGAGGGAATGAAACCAATATTTTTTAATTCTACGTCAAGTTTCTTATGCCACTGCCTCCCAGACTGCTTTAGTCCGTACAGGGATTTCATTAAATGACATACTTTGTCTTTGGGAGTACGTTTTATATCCCTTAACATATCTTTTGTTTTATTGTAAACAGTCAGGTCATCATTTCTGCTTTCTTCGACTAATATTTCTGTCAAATACTCTTCTAAATATTCAGGATATTTCATAACTATGTGTTCTTCCAATTCACCATTCAAGTACGCTGTTGTTACGTCTATTTGGTTTAATTTTAGATTTTCTTCCATAGCTATTCCAATGACAGATCTGATTGAACTTAATTTAGCGACCGGAGCATATGTTTCATGATAATCGATGCCTGGTCGTTGGGAGAAACCTCGTGCTACGAGTCTCGCCTTTTTCTTTATATTATTGTCAGGTCCTACTTTATTACGTAACACCATTTTATAATCTACTTCCTACATATTTTTATCTTTCTTTCCTATTTTCCAAGTATCGTTTTTAACGTGTGCTCTAATTTCATCTTTTATTGCATCGTGCCAGTAGTCATCATATTCATCTCCATCAGATAAGAGAGATATTTCAGATAACAAACTTTCTTCAGAATTATTTACAACAAAATCCTTTGTCCACACTGGGGGGTGCCTGTTTCTTTGTGGCCTCCCATGAACAGGTGTTTCTTCATTTTCTGAGGCATCATTAAAAGAATCTTCTGAAGATTCATAGCTTTCAATGCTGATAGGGTTTTGTAAGTTATTATCATTTTTATTTTCTATAAATTCAATTTCTACTGGTTCATTATTTTTATTGTACTTATTTACATTTTCAGGTGATGATGAACATTGTTGTTGCTCCTCTTCGTTTATGAGATTCTCATAGTTATGAGTATTTTCTTCATAATACATTTTATTTAATACTTTTATATCCCTACTTATAACTATACTCTGTAGGCTTTTGAGGTCATTGAGTATCCCACAAATACGCCTTCTTTGGTATTTTGACTTAATTTGCCTCGTTTATTCTTTTTCAAGACATGCGTCTTCCTGCCAAAAACATAAAGATGATTACCTGATGGTGTTTTATTTATCCATTTTTTAAAGGGGGTTTCACCTTTTAAAGTTTTCGAAGAGGTTCGATTGATCAAGTAGTTGGCAGTAGCTACTGCTTCTGCCCATAGCTTTTTAGGTGCATTTGCTTCGATCAAGAGACATCTGGCCTCGTAAATTTTCCTTTGATGCAGGTCTCACATGTATCTAACTTTTCATCAGATAAATTTAAACCATACAAAAGGTTGTCTTTTGCCATTTTTATCAGATCTCTTTCATTTATATGACCAAGTTTTCGATGCCATTCCATGATGCTATTTTTTGTTTTTGTAGTGTATTTAGCAGTAATAAATTCTTTTTCGTCAGATTCAATATAATATAGCCCATTTTTTCTTTGAGCTGTCAATGTTATTTCACCATTATTTTGAATAACATATGCTTTATTCTTTTCGAATAAAACCTTGTGACCTTTATCGGTTATTTTACCTACTGACATTAGGTTTACTGACAAGTCTGGAACGTATAAGGTTTCAATAAAATTATAACCTTCTTTGTCTATATTTATTTTGACTGTTCCTTTACCTTGAATTCCACTTGTGTATTTATTTGATGCCATCTTTAATGTGCCATTCTCAGCAGTTACATTTAAAAACATTGATTTGTTGGCGCACATGTGCGATGAACAACCACTGTCAAGACACCAGATCCTTTCATTTGAACTTGGGTCTGCAGTACTTAGGCAAACATTATAAGTGTTTAATGCTTTACCCTTTTCTTTGTGAATTGTGTTCTTATTTCCCCAACACATCTCAGTAGAATGACCTTTCTTTTTGCAATTTTTATAGTACATTTTTTGTTTATTTTTCTTTGAATAGTATGCTTCCTTCTCAGGTTTATCATTACTATTTCGAGCTTGACATTCCTCAAGAATTTTTACTTTTAAATCTTCTGGATTCGGCAGTGTATCTCTGGATTCAATGGCTATCCTAAAATTCTCAAAAGAAGTCGGCAAACTGTACAGTAACATAATACTGAGTAATTCCGGTGGTATTTTTTTTTTTTTTTTTTTTTTTTCATTATTGCCATGTCGGCAAGCTTGTCAACTATATCCATGAAATTATTTATATGATCATGGATGTCTTCACTATCATTCATATGTTTTAAGACAAGTTGTTTTAATAGAGTAGCTTTTCTAGCGGGCCCAGCACTTTGGTAAGTTGCTTTCAATTTATCCCAAACAGCTTTTGCGGTGGAGCAGGCTTTTATTTGTTTTAACTCCGATGGTGACAGTAAAAGCAAAATGTCCGCTCTTGCTTTTTGATCGTCTTTTTGAAAAACAAGTTTTTCTTCTGGAGTTGAATTTGGCAATAATTTTCTTTCGCCGCTGACGATGTCCCAATAGTCATTTTTAATCAGGACCGCCTGTGCTTGCATACACCAGGTATCATAATTTACCTTGTTCAGGAGTTCAATATTCCGATAACTCGATATATTCATTTTGGACTTACCCACGGGTTATACTTACACATAACCAAAACTCTGCTACCAATTTGTGGGGGGTCGGTGCAAGTAAAACCCAATAAAATATCCATATCAAATGTGTTTCGATATCATCGTTTATTGGGTTTTACTTGCACCGATCCCCCACAAATTGGTAACCCCCCCCTCCCCCTATCTCCCTCACACCCTCCCCGCCTATCTCCCCCCCCCCATCCCCCAAAGGCCGACAACGCACTTGTGACGCTTCTGGTGTTGCAGGTGTCCATGGGCGGCGGTAATCGCTTACCATCAGGCGATACGTCTGCTCGTTTGCACGCCTATTTCATAAAAAAAAACGTATTATACTAACTACTCATTATAAAAAGTAAAGAAAGAAAAATTAACTAAGGACAAATTCCAAAAGTAATGGAACCACACAAATAATGTCATTAAAGTATTTATTATGCTGTTGTTGGTACGATGCAGGATAATTCGAAAAGGCCGTACCACTAGCTGTATACGTATTGCGTGCATATTAGCTTTAAGGTGTGACAAAAATAAATGTAAAAACATTTTCGACTCAGACTAATCGTAAATATTTTTACAAACGTGGTAAAACTATAAATAAATCATAACCCTCCTTTGGCTCTGCCGTAGTCGGGTAAAAACACATTTGCATTACAAATGGTACTAGGAAGAATAGCAAAGCTAGTCTCATTGAAAGTGATTTTTACAAAGTCAGTTATTAATACGTATCTGTGCCAATATTTTAAAGCTGAAACTTTTGTTTGTTTGCTGGTTAAAAGGAACTACTGCTTCGAATTGAAAAATTATTTTAGTAACGCCAATAACATAACGCTATCTTCAACTGGAAATGCGTCAATGACATATGTATCACAAAAGAGGCATATTGATTGTTCTTGAAAGTTTCAGATAAAGTTTTTAAACTAGTTTATAAAGAACAAACAAAACAGTATAAACAGTATATAAAGAACAAACAAAAGAATAAATGGGCATAAGGGATATTAAACGATATATCGGTGTCTTTCACAAACGCAAAACAAACCATACCCATTTTTTGACGCCACAGAGGTCATCCAAAAATCAAACAAATCTTTCAAGAAAAACTATCAGTATTCTCACTATTGCTAACTGAACTGAAAAGTCATGAAATTATTATAGCTTCATCATGATTTAATACATGCATTAAACTCGATGCATTTGCCTACGGGGTCCCTCCCACGTGTGTGTCGGTTGTCCCAGTAAATAGTAGACTGTGTTATTCGGATGGTATAAGTAATATTACTGTAAAGTTTTATTTATATCCGTTCAGTAGTTATTGCACGAAAGAGTATCAAGCTCTCAAAAACTATCGTAATTATAATACACACATCAAAAGTGTCTAGGGATCAAGCATTTTTATGCGGATTTCTTGAGATTGAGATGTGGCTTTGGCCCTGGCCTGCTCAGTCGCCAGACTTGAACCCGATTGAGCATGCATGGGATATGCTACAGAGAAGAGCTCTGCCGAATATGGAGGGTATCCAGACGCAAGAAGACCTTTTTTTGTTGTTGCAACGAACATGGGCGGCCATTCCACAGCGTGATTTGGATGAACTCATTTTGAGTATGCCAAACCGATTCTTGTGTTGTTAGTATTCGCGGTAGAAACACGGATTATTAATTGTTTAAGTTACCTAATAAAATTTTAAAGAAAACTGTTATTTCAGTCTTTTTTTCGAACTTTAATGTTAGTGGTTCAAATGTCAAAAATCCCTTTATTAGGAAAATGGCAAATTTCTTTATTAATGCAAAGGTGACTTGGTTTATCGTTACTGTGACAAACGAAAACACTTTATTTGATGAATCCTTAAAGAACATTTTAATGAATATCAATCAGGAGAAAAGTTATTGCAAAAATATATGTTGATCCCTAGACACATATGTTGATCCCTAGACACTTTTGATGTGTGTATTAAGTAGGATGAATTAAAAACATACGACAGAATTTAAGGTTTCACGTGAATTGAAAGAGAATTATATATTTCCAATGAAAATGAGATAGAAAACACATAAATATTTAGATTTCACAATTACTTTAATTACGAATTATGTTTTTAGTTAACCTACTTTATTTTTCGTTTACTTATTTAAATACAATACAAATGTGGCCTTGAATGAAACAAAGATAAACTCGCTTTAAATAATTTTAAAATCACAAAAGGTAATCATACGTAGGGTGAGTAAAGCGATTATGCCAAAACTCATTACATTCAACACACGATAACACACACATAACAGCATGCAGACAGACAGACATTCGGTGGCGAAAAACATCAATTACTGGGGCAAATATTCATTATTTAATTATGCGAAAGTAAAAAGAACATCAATTAGGTATATATTATTAAGTAGCTGAGCCCCAAGGTGTTACCCGCTGTTGCTGTTATACTTTTTCAACAACAATTGTGCAAGTCGCCGCGAGACGACAGTTAAAAATATACTCCTTATATCATCAGCTATCTGCCAGTAAAAGTCCCATCAAAATAAATCTTACCGTTACAGAGATTAGGGGGAACAAACAGACAGACAAAACTTTTTAAAGTTGATTTTTGATGACAGTGCCGTATACGTTTTTATATGAATTTAGTGAAAAGCTGTTTCTTTGAAATAACAGACAGATATAGATTAATGAAAATGTTTACATAACATACGGAAATAAGCTTATCGAGTACTGTACCTAGCAAAAATTTAAGTTTCAAAATGTAATGTTGCGCTACCATGACGGATCAATTTATGCACAATATATTACAAGTATTATTACAATAAACCAATAACATTAAAGTAGCTAGTAATATGTGGCAAAGCTATTTGAACCAATATTGGAACCAACAGACATACTATAGGAGTACTATTGAAAGGTAGTAGAGCCACGCTGATTTCAGCACGAATGGGCCGGCTCGACCGGGGAGGTACTACCCTCGCACAGAAGATCCACGACAAATGACAGCGTTCGTGCTGTCCTGTTTCGTTGGTGAGTGCGAGACCGGAGGCCCAATGATGCAGAAGCAACACTAGGCCGCCATAGTGTGGGTCACCATGCTGCATTGTTGTATTGTCTGCATTCGCAATGCGTATGGTGACCATCACTCTTGGATTCTGTTTATGCTTTCCATCAGGCTGATTAGAGTCATTTTGGCATACATAAAAAAGGAACCTACATTTAAAGATATTGCTTCTTTAGCCAAGTTGCAAGTGTTTCACATCAATTCTCTTTCTACAGTCACTAACGCCTATATTCTCTTGTAATAACATTATGTTTTGACCACGTGTCTTAGCTTTGAGAGACGTCATTTCCATACATTTAATTATCATACCTTAATAGTCCAGACCGGGCAATTAACAATGAAGTAGAAGGATTTATTATCGGTTCTATTAACGATATAATATCGCCTTTACGGAGTGGGGGACGTATTGTATTAGTTCCGACAAAGTCAGGGTATCATAGTTGTTAGTTTTCATTCTTTGGCCAGGAAATTCTCACTATTTAACAGGGCTATAAAGAAATAAAGCTACTGTGGAGAAAGGAGTTGAGGTTCAGTTTGCCGTCAACACGGCAACATCTTTCTCAATAGTGACTAAGGTGTTTGACCTAGCGATAACAGAATCACTTCGCTACTCAGAATCATGTATGTACATGTACCGTATGTTTACGCTTTTATATTATAGAACAAACGTTTTATTTGTTTATACTATTTATTTATACCACGTCTGACCATGGCACACTATTTTATTTACAATTTATATGTTACTGTAGATTCACGTGTTAATTGTAACTTATACCGGTCTACATATAGAGATAATGCATTTACAAATAAATGTAAAGTTTTCCTAACGATACTAGGCAATCAATCCTTTATGACATTCGTCCGTGTATTAACTTTAGTCAATCACATTTACTTCTGTTTAGTTTTTGCCTGCGGCCGCGGTGAGAATATATTATTTGTCAACCGAATAAAACAAATACTAAATATTATAAGAAAACCCCATCCAAGTCAATTAAGCAAGTTCTGAGATTAACGCGCACACAGCTAAATAGACAAAAAAATACTGTTGTTTTGAGTTTTATTACTTTAGAAATAACATTAGTTTCTCTCCAATGTCTTTAATGTATAGACATTGACCTCTTACCATTTTATTAATGTATAGATAAGATTTAAACAATATAAAATGCCTCGTTGGCGCAGCGTACGTGACATTCGATTTGTATAAGAGATGCTTCTTTGATCTGCAAATATTTGTTTCGGAGTTTGGGTATATTACATGTTATGCTTAGTTTGAAGCTAGGTGGCGTTGTATGTAGATTTTTCGAAATATATTATTAATAAAATCACAATAATAGAACTCATTTTCATTTCATTTTTAAAAGTAATATGCCAACAGACATCAAAACAAAAGTTATGAACTCGAGTCTCCTACCATGTCTGACGTATGGGTGCCAGACGTGGAAGTTCACCACTAAAGCCGCAAATAAAATCAGAACCTGTCAAAGAGGGCTCGAGAGAAGTATGCTCAATATAAAAAGAATGGACAAAATAAGACACACAAAAATAAGAAAAACCACTAAAGCGACTGACGCCCTCAGACACGCACGAAAATTAAAGTGGAAATGGGCCGGGCACGTAGTGCGATCTACAGACCAGAGGTGGACTGCACGAGTGACATCGTGGAGCGGCCCGCAGGGTCGAAGAAATCGAGGGAGACCACTGACTCGGTGGGAAGACGACCTCAGGAGATCAGTCGGCACTGACTGGAGAGAAATAGCGCAGGATAGAGACAAATGGGAATCTTTAGAGGAGACCTTTACCCAAACCGGGGTTCTTGCTGACTAAAAGTGTCAAAGAAGAATATTATTTTTTACTTAGATATTATTCCAACTTAATCATTAACTAACTACTAACAAACGTAAATTTTAATTATAGCAAACTACTAACACTAAACATTTATTTGTATCTTTCGTTATGTTCAAAACTTTGTAGAAGCAAGAAATAAAAAGGCTTATTTATTTATTTATTTATAATAGAACTCATCGTGGCATAAATATACTTTGTTATAAAAGTGGCCAAGTGCGAGTCGGACTCGCTCATGAAGGGTTCCGCAGCAGCAAGTAACATAATATAATTTTTATTTTACTTGTGTTGATTGCATGAAAGGTAAATTGCAGTTTGCGATTTATGAAGTATTAAAATAAAAACTACTTACTTGATTTCGTTCAAACCAATTTTCGTTGGAAGTTTGCATGGTAATGTACATCATATATGTTTTTTAGTTTTATCATTCTCTTATTTTAGAAATTACAGGGGGGGACACATTTTACCACTTTGAAAGTGTCTCTCACGCAAACTATTCAGTTTAGGAAAAAATGATATTAGAAACCTCAATATCATTTTTGAAGAGCTATCCATAGATATACCCCACACGTATTGGTTTGACGAATAAAAAAAAATTGAGTTTCAGTTGTAAGTATGGGGACCCCCAAAATTTATTGTTTTTTTTTCTAGTTTTGTGTGAAAGTCTTAATGCGGAAGTTCTTATAGTTTCGGAAAAAAGTAGCTGTGACATACGGACGGACAGACAGACGGACGGACAGACAGACAGACAGACATGACGAATCTATAAGGGTTCCGTTTTTTGTCTTTGGCTCGGAACCCTAAAAATGGGTAATACGAACTGATAAATCCTTCGATTCGGTTGCAATCAGTACGGGGTCAATTTAACATAGAAACAGGTAAAACGGTAATTTAAACTTAGACCGTCTCGGCCGGTGGCCTTTGTGTTGCGGGTTTATTGCTTTAACCCAAATGTATGCGGTGTATCAATTAGTATTGTGATACGAAGTGTGATATGAATTTATCTATACGTACCTACCATTTACCTGACTACTTATAAACAGCCTTTATTGGATAAAACTGAAATATTTTAGAGTACAATATAACCCGTAGATCAGCATTTAAGTGCAACCAGTTTAAGTTTGTAGTTAATAATAATATAAAATTTCGGACCTCTTACACACAACGCTATGTAGTCCCAAAACCTTCTATGGGTATTAGACAACTAATTTAAAAAGTATATATGATACTTTTTTTGTAAATGTATTAAACATAGAAAACACCCAAACTCCGAAACAAATAGTTGCAGATCATACAAACATTTGGTCCGAACCAGGAATCGAACCCGAGACCTCAAACACAACAGTCGCATACGCGCCACCGAGTATTTATTTAAATGATTTTTGTTACTCTTCACATCTCGTATTTTTGCGTTTGATTTTGGTGGATGGTATCTCTTCTAAAAGTGACTTCACATGATTTAATAGTTTTATTCCATCGCAACCACTCTTTACCGATAGAATAGATTTCAGTTTGAATGACGATGAAGACAATTTTCATTAAACATGTTAAGAACTCTTTCATAATAAATGGAATCAATTACCAGCATCGGTTTACCGGCAACCGTTTATCATTACACGGATATTTCTAGTACTTCAATCCGCGAATGTTTAAAAGAAATGTAAAATACAAAAACACATCTCTGACATAAAGGAATAGTGTATTTGATACGCATAATGGAGGAAAAAGGGGTAAAGGAATATATTAGTATAATCCATCGTCACCAATTTCGATATCATTGTTTAATCTTCTATAACGATCGTGTAACTAAATAATATATTATATTATTAAAGAGAACACTTGTCATTGAACTTGATTGAAAGATGCAATCAGAAGCCTGATAAACACCCCAGATCTCATCATGGCCTAAGGTTAAACGATATTTAATTGAATCAATTGTCCTCTATCTCCCTGTTTACGAGTATAAGTGAATAATAAATAGCATTTTACTTACATACAGTACTAAATTGCTAGGTAAATTAGTCAAGATATATTTTTGCAATTCTTAATCTGTTGATCCGATTTAACCAAAGAAAAATCATAAAATTAGGTTCCACGTCTTTGTACTCTTTCAAAGGATTTAAACTGCAATTTTTTTTATAAATCTTGCTGCTATGTGTATATGAATGAATATGTATATCTACTATACATATTCATTCATATACATCTGTAGGAATATTCTGAGGAATATTGATATTTTGTCAATTTTTATTTGCTTCCACACACTTAAGTACAGAGGAAGTTGCGAGGCTATTAGTGTAGATCAGACTATTAAGAATTTAAGAACCTATACAAAAGCACTAAAATTTTATTGTCGAAAGTCTCCGCTGTGCATATAATTTTTCGAATAAATTATTCAGCTACAATTTAGTTAATACATATGTTAAAGCCATTTAAAGTTACATAAAAATACCTGATAATTCTGCATCGAGATTTTATCTTCAGGATTTGACAATATACTACATCTTAATATAATATTCACTTGCTCCAAAGTCTGTCCCTTTATAGATTGATACCCAACTAGTTTATAGTAGTTACTAATAAATTCACTACAAAACGGAAGCGGTAAACAGTCGAAACTACGTCCAATTGTCCTAATTAGCTCAGCCGGGTCAGTGGAAGTCGGTAGAACAATTACAAGTAAACCAGTAACAATCCAAACGGACCACCGACAAATGGAAACCCAATACATTGAAAGCAATAGTTTTCGCAGGTTTTGGACCTATGGCTAAAATTACAAACAATTCTCACTCGTTCCCAACCGTCACCAAGAAAGAACAGTCAAACAAACAACACCCAATGTCACACATTTCCCAAATTTTGCTCTAATTTCTGCTTTCCCAGCCTAAAATGATAAGAAACTTACATAGTACCGTATACAGAAACCTCGTTTGGTGACGGTTGCAGCAACGATTCACTCGAGAAACGCCTCCTAAGTCAAGAAATGTGTCATTACATGATTAATATTATGCGGTTTTATGCGTAATCTCTTTGTAACTGTTAATAAGATTGGTCACTAAAAGGATAAAGTTTACAAATTACTAATTGGTAAACATTAAAAGAACAATAAACTTGCTTAGTGATTACTGATTTCTTTGATAAGCTTTGTTGACCATAAAAAATAAGAAGCAAAACTAAGTGACACTGTTTGCAAGGTTTTCAGTTTCAGTAAAAATGTTTCATTGTTCTTGAGGGAATCTGCTCTATGAAATTTTGCGTTTGTAATATGCGAGACAAAAGAGCGGAAGGGTCACCAAAGGTAATCATTTTCTGAGTAACTGCAACTCAAGACTCACAAAAGCGTTGCCAGTCTTTGAATAAAATAAAAAATTGGAAATACTGCATTAGCTTGCCGCATTCAACCTATCAGATACCCATAATTATTTAGATAGTGTATTCTGGCTTCGGGTAAACATTCTTATATAAATATTAATTGTAAATTCTGCACAATTTGGTACATAGACTATTGTAGAAATAACAAGACTAATGCAAATAAATAAAACATAAAACCCCCAGGACAGAGGTAATGAAGATATTACAGATGTACACTGAATACGAATGCGAACTGATACGGAATTTGTACACTGTCAATAATACAGCATTATCTCTGTAAAGTCAAAGCAGAAAAAATATTTCTGCGTTATTGTCATGAATCAAACCGAAGTCTAATCAGCTGTGCGTCAGGGTTCGCGTAAAGTTCATCAATAAAATGTCGTCAAATTAAGTCTTAGTAGCAGAAAATAACATTACATTATTTATACCGCGTTGTCAGTCAGTGATAACATTGCTGTTACAATGTACGTCACACCTTAACAAAATGACTGTTTACGAATTAAAATATGATAAGGTATTTACTTAATTTACGTTAATGTTCAAACACTAGATAATGAGCATAGTAGTTGAGCGCCATTTTATCTTGTCCAAATAAATTTAAATACAAAACTAATAAATTTCACCATTCAAAAACTTTCGTCTGTTTTCTTTAATAAAACACTGTTTTTCATTAAACAATGTAGGTATGTGACCTTTTGGAGTAAAACTACGTGAAGGTTTTTAGTGTTCTATCAAACCGTTTTTTATACATTTGTAAAGTTGTGGATGAAAACCGAAAAGAGGAAAAAAAAAATTCAAATTCCTTTAAAAATTTAAACCAATGCGAGCATTTTTTAATTGATACATTTAATTTGCGTTTATCAATTGTTGACGAGTCGAGGTTACACAGATATAGTTACAACTGGGTATCGTTCTTTTCAGGGTTATGAAAAAGTTATCGTGAGGTCTAATCAATGTGTTGTTGGAAGGATCATGTTTATAATATATTTTAAAAGCTTCATCTCACTAGCCCGTAATATAATAATTTTCATATTATTTGTGGAAGCCCAACGGGTCTTCGCTTGGCTAGAAAAAATAATCATGAAGATGAAGCACAGAACAAATGAATATACTCTACGATTTTTGTAGTTCCTACTAGTTTTTTTAAGTTGTAATAAATACAGTTTTCATCCGTTAGGATTAATTTTAAAATATTACTTAAATATTAAAAATATGAACCATTCTACTCTCTATTTACTTTTGGTACACAAAATCATACATCTTTTCTTAAAAACCTACGTCCACTTGCGACGCCTGTAACGTGAATTGAATAAAAGCAATTAAACCACTACCAAAATTAGGTGCAAACTACCCTAGTTATTAATCATTCATGATTCCCTTGGTATTTCCAATTAACGTCTCATTAGTCCCTAGACGTGACGTACGTTTTTTGTTCAAAATTTAATTAAACTTAGTTATTTTTGCAATAATCATCATCATCATATCAGCCCCAAGAAGTCCACTATTGAACGTAGGCTTCCCCTATTGATTTCCATTTCGACCGTTCGGTAGCGGCCTGCATCCAACGAATCCCTGCGATCTTAACCAGGTCGTCCATCCTTACGGGAGGCCAATAATACTAGATATAAATACACATATTATACATTAACTAAAAATAATAGCATATACGCGAAGGACTATTAACATAATTATGTGGAGAAACGTATTTTATAACATCTTTGATTTCCAATACAAAGACAGGATTATTCGAGGAGGCGAGATAATCTAGACTGGAATGCTATAGGCCGAAGCTGATGCTAGGAACTTGTAACATACTCTACGTACGTACGTGAGAATTTTTATTACGCGATATAGAATTTTGTACTTATTCCAAAGTTTGTTGTGTCTTTTGTCAGTTGCCAATTCTCTACTATACAAGAAAAAAACTCCGAGTTCTGGTCATTAGTGTCAATCTGTCACTTGTCAGATCCCTTGATCTTAATATCTCTACCCAAAACGTATCAAAATAATAAAATCAATCCCCTACATATTGCAAATGTATGTCATAAAAGAGTGCAAACCGCTAACCGCAAACTGCTTGACGTAGGTACATAAATCGATTAGAAGTTTACGAGAAAAGGAAGTGCCAAGATTGTGTATATTTAAATCAACTTCACAAGGTAAATGGTTACGTAAAAGTCCTGTAAATCTACTCTTAATTCTGCATGTAAATAGTTTTTTTTGTCTCATGGAACAAATTCCTGGATTGCTTTCATCTAGCTCTTGCTATTTTTGTGGCGCCAATATCTGCCAAAATACTAAATATTATGAGAAATTGTTAAAAGTTCTTTTTTTATCTCGTTTTCTATCTTCTCGAAGGGTAAAATATATATAAAAAATATATAGGGTTCTCGAAATTACATGGCGTTAAAGGGAATCACGTGCAGCATAATCATTTCATATTATAATGTATTTTAATTCATATGTAAATAGTGTTATAATTCATTACACGAACAGACCTGCTTATATTTAATCACTAAAGATAAACGATTTATTCACATGGATGTTTTAGAGATACTCGACTAGCTTCAAAATACGTGTGATTTTTTTTTAATTTATGGAGGTTCGATGGCTTTTGGATGCTAGCTGCTCAGTACCGGTTGTTGTGGAGAACCGAGGCCTATGTCCAGCAGTGGATGTCTTTTGACTAAGATGATCCGATGAGTAAAAATTTTAAATACGTATTGAGGTTTTTGTGAGATATATCTAGGTAGGCAGATGTTATATTAATAGTTGGTAATGAGGATAAAGTGAAATTCTTAACATAAAGACAACCTTTGTTTCAGGTTCTACTAAGATCAGGGCAAAGCCATCTAAAACGTTTGATTCATTGAACACTTAGTTGGAAGGTTTCAAATCTTTGTCTCATCATCCGCAAATCATCATTCCACCCAGCCTTTGGACGTCCAAGTTTAACTTTAGTCTACGATTGCCAAGACGCGGTGTCCACTCAAGAACCCGTTTACCCCAACGGTTATCGGTTCTACGGCTAATATGGCCAGACCACACAACTAACAATTAATATAAATTTACTTACATGAGAAAAAACACTTAAATAATAACAAAACACAAAAGGAACACTCAGAAAACATAATTAGTTACAAAGTAATCTATTAAACTATTAGAAACAAGAATTAGAGGGTATGACGAGCATTATGTAGACAAGTTCGGGCCGGCGCGACGTGTTTATTGCTATAGATTTTTTTATAATATGGTATAGGTAATTTTAGAATTCCGTTAAGTTTAAAACTATAGTATATTTGTAAAATTCATTATTATTGTCTCATTTCCTATATTATTACGTTTTCGCTGTGATTTGAGGTATAGTACTTTTTTAATTAGTTGTTAAAGACTGAGTTACTTAGAGTCTATCTTAGAGATGCTATTTGGTAACTTTTTATAAAGTTGCGCACCCTCATATTTAACTTTTCTAAAAAACATTAAGTAATAATGTTCTGAAGTATATGATTTTAATAATAAATACTTTCTCCCCAATTTGATGGGAATATTGGTCCAATAGTTCTGCCTCGTAGTAATAGTAACTGCCTCGTTAGTCTCGCGATTGGCGTGTGCGACTGCTGATCATGAAGTCTCGGGTTCGATTCCCGGGTCGGACCAAATGATTGTATGATCTACAAATATTTGTTTCGGAGTTAGGGTGTTTTCCATATGTATGTTTTACAAAATAAAAAGTAAATATGTTTTTGTATCAGTTGTCTAGTACCCATAACACAAGCTCTGCTTAGCTTGGGACTAGATGGCGTTGTGTGTTAGATGTCCGAAATATTAAAAAATAAAAAAATGTTTTTGACTGCTAAGGTTCCAGGTTAGGTTCCATTCTCACCTATAACAGTTAATAATGTGATGACTGTGATGTCTATATTTTTCTCTAATTTATGTGTAATATATATGTATTTACAAATATACTGGTACTTAGATATATTTATCAGCACTCTGGTTCCATATGGTATATACTATACTAGCCTGTGGCTTCGCCTATGTCTTGCCTTAAGAATGAAAGTATCTCTAGGTATACAAAATTTAATAATTTTTTTAAAGATAACTCCCGCATTAGGAATATACATCCTGACTTTGACTGAGACTTTAAAAACATACATGATACAGACACAAACAAAGTGTTGGCCCATGTGGGATTTGAACCCACAACACTTGGCGCAGTAGAAAGCGGCGTGGCAACCGCTTAAACCACTAGATTGATTGATTGAAATCAGTGCAGCGATTTAGGCGTGAAAGCATAACAGACAGATTGAGTTACTTTCAAATTAATAATATTAGTTTGCATAGCACAGGCACTACCTAGTGTGAATCTATTATTTTTATAATTTGAAAGAAATTCAAAAGTGATTTAAATATTTTAAATAAATAAATATAAATATTTTGGACATCTAATTTACTTAGTGATCACATGTATCGCATGTTTCAACGCGGTGTTAAATATCAATTCAGATACAGATAACATTGACATTATTGTTTACTGATAATGTGACAATGAAGTTGTTCAATTACATTAATTATATGTATTTAATTATAGCGTAATCTATGTAATAAAACAATAATCCTTCTGGTCTGTTTAACTTTGGTGTCCAAAATTAGTAAGTTTTCAAGAAATGTTCATGCCTAAACCAGTTTGTTTCTCTTTAACTTAAGTATGTAAATTCGAAAGTCACTATTCTATGTAGCATCTTCTAGTCTAGTCTTCTTCCTAAACTTTTTTATTCCCAATAGGTATTATTTGGGGTAGGATACTAGTTCTTACAAACCGGCTTTACCTGAATATCAGTTTTTCCACGGAGCGACTGGCAGCAGACCTCCGCAACCCTGAGGACGAACTAAATTAGAAGGTTGAACGAGTTGTTAGTATATTTGGGGGCACTGACTTCCCAATAACGTTTGCCAAATTTGTTCATGACAACCGCGACCGACGACGGCTTAACGTGCTCTCCGAGTCACGGACATGGAACACTGCCAACTTCCATGCTCTGAGTTGCTATTAGGAACTTCTTGTAAGAAAAACCCAATAACAGTTATTGGTCTGACCCGGTAATTAAATCGACAGTCGCATATGCTAACCATCAAAGCAACGAGGCAACGTATAACTTCTAAGCACGTTTATAAACAAAATTGAGTTAAGTTTCTTTCGTGTTTTCAGTAGTAAAAAGTAAACTGTAACAGTTACGCCAACTATATCTTATATATATAAAATTCTCGTGTCACAATGTTAGTTCCTCTGAAACGGCTGGACCGATTTTTATGAAATTTGGTGTGCATATCGGGTAGGTCTGAGAATCGACCACCACCTATTTTTTTATACCCCAATTCACCCGGATCAGCTAGTAATACATATAAGTACAGTCCACACTGATCGTCATTATCTTCGTTCACATTCCTATTTTCATATTATTAAATAACTGTTAATGTATCGTTGTATTAATCATTACCTTCCAGAACAACATTTCTTGTGAAATCCGGTCTTACTTGTATGCGAATGCAAATTTAGCGAATCTCATCTACATTTAATCGCATTTCATTAATTTGCTTCAGATCTTTTCTTTTTAAATGCAACTCCCGCCGAATAATACATCCTGTGTCACCGGGGACTTTACAAACATACATAAAACGGAAACAAATAACACCCAGACTCAGAACAACAATTTTGGATCACACAAAGTGTTGTCCCATGTGAGATTTGAACACAACACTTGGCGCGTTGATAGCGGCGTGGCGACCGCTTCAACCGTTAGGCCAACCATGCAATCATAAAGTACCTAACGTTTATTTGTATCCTCGTCGTTCATTTATCCCACAACTTTAGGAAAATTAAAGCTCTCGTTTATGTAACCTTCTTATAAGTGGCACCCACCTGCTTTAATGGTGTGTTATACTTTACGACTTGAATAATCGACATCGCTTATCAAATCCACCTACATAGATAAGATTAATTTCATAACGAGAATGGTTTATACCTCCTATTTTTCAATCATAAGCATTGATAACAAAAATGAATAACATTAGCCAATAGGCAACTGGAAGAGTTTCCTGGAAGAGATCATAGCCCAGTTGAACTGTTGAGACGCTCATAGCCCAGTTGCACTCGGTGATTAGAAACAATTACCGAGGGTAGCAACGACGACGCGGTCAGTACCTGGATGGGTGACCGCTGTCGGTATGTTACCAAGAGCGTCTCCGTGATTTGGAGGTCACGTCAATCAGTTGGTTGACGTGACCTCCGTCAAGCGGTTGGTTGTTATCATAGGATCACAGTCGTGAAGCTTAGTTGGAGGCCTTTGAGCGGTTTAAAAACATCCAACGGCAAGATTACGTAACCACAACGTTGTCTTGCTAGTCCCCAACCCGCACTTGGCCAGTGTGGGGACCTATGGCCTTAACCCTCTTCTGAGAGGAGACCCGAGCCCAGCAGTGGGAAGTTATGGGTTGTTGATGATGAGGATGACACTAGACGCGGTTTTGCTTTCACTCAGAGGTTCAGTAAGGGCCCTTCCTTAGAAAGGAGTTTTTGAGCTACTTTGAAACGATAGCCAGACGGGTTGGTAGAGGGTTTATTGGAACGAAGTTCTTTATCGCGCGTTGCGAGAGGGGACTAGACGGATTAAGACCAAAAGTTGTAACTACAATTTTCGTTGTAACGACACTTTTAACATTGAGTTGACGTAATAGTGCTGGGTAATCAACGTTAAATATGACTAACTGATTGCCAACGTCCATACCATGTTGAATACACCGGTTCTCGTCCGATCACCGAAGTTAAGCAACATAGGGCGTGGTTAGTACTTGAATGGGTGACCGCCTGGGAATACCACGTGATGTTGGCTGTTTGCATTTATTTACAGAAAATATATTGTTTTATAGTATATTTTGTAAAGTTTGATTATTTCGCAAATAATTTGAGTATTTTATGCGTATTTTTATTAGTAGCAGCATATCAAATATATATAAAATATTACATAAACTTCGTTCCATCCGGGTGTCCCTTGACACCTCTCAAGTTTTTTTCAGAGTTTATCTTTCTTTGTGTTGTTGTGTAGTTTGCTGCCAGAGTCAGAACTTACGATACCCAGGGAATGTTGTGGTGACATTCCCTATTCTCAATTCCAAACCACGGACATTTAATCATTAACCTTTCTCAATATTTATTTAACCAAGGAAACGAGATGCTACGACTACCGACCCCATGTGTTATACGTTATTAATCGTCTTTAAAAAACAATACTTTGAAGGTTGATGTATTTTTCTTCCCAAGTCAATGTCAAAATTTTTGACAGATCGCTAATTATGTTCATTTGGCAGTCGAGTTTATTTCTCATTACCGTGTGTAGGTATGTCAACAAAAAACGCAAAATAGAAAACACACCCACTTCGTTATGTAAGTTCAGACGCCTCAAATTACGCGTGTTTACAGTTTTCAAAAAAATTGGGACGACAAAGTTGGAGCCAAAAATAAATAGAAGGGTGTGTTGACGTTTCGTCAATCACATTAGAGTATGCGCGCATTTTGAAATAAAAAAATATATTTACTATTCACACTTAAAATGGGGAAGTGAATATTACATGTTAAACACGTTTAGTTGGTTCTAACTTCTTCTTCTTTCTAGCGTCCTCACTTAATTTAAATGAAATCAAAAATAATATCTATTTAAAAATTATGACGCAGGCAGATAGTTGGGCATAAAGGAACCACAACCTTTAACAATGCGTCGACCCTAAGTTAAATTACGAATGACGTTTTCATGTAATTTAAATTATAATTGAAATAAATCTAAGCTGCAACAAAAAGTAGAAATTGGTTTTCTATAACTTAAAAATAGAGAGATTAAAATAAATGTTTATCGTAAAATACTATATCTTAATCAATCTAGTAATCGAGTTTATTTGATTTCATATCAATACAGTTGACTGTGACCGCGTTCTGCGTTGCGATTGGTGAAGATTTCAGCGTGGGCCAATCCCAATGTCGAAGACGGTCATCTTTATAATTTAGTTGATGTGAAATAAACTCATACTAGGCCCTCTGATATTACCTCGTCGGAGTCTTCTCCCTTTGTATTTGAAACATATAACACCCATTCCTCTACACTAATGACGCATTTTTCTTAAAATACCGAATACAATCACGTTTCTTTATCAAAATGCTCGTTTCATTCATAGGAATTACATGATTCGCCCACGGATATAATAATATAGAAAATATCTGCTCACGCGACAAACACATGATTATAAATAAACAATTCGTTTTGGCAACGCTACAGAATTGGAATACGCGGACTTTGCACAAAGATTTAGCGGAAACTTTACAATTCGTTGCTTTTCATACAAAAGAACATAGAGTGCGTACTTTTCAAGATAATGTTTCACAAAGTATGTATATTTAATTATAACAATAGAATTGTTATATGTCTTTGGTGTTACAGTTCTAAATAAACCAAGTACATAATTACTAAAATAAAACTCTGTAAAAGAATATAAAAAACATTTGGACTGTTTATCTTATTTTATGTTTCCCATGTGATTATTTTTTCACAAATGGCATGCCATAAATGTTGATCAAGCTTTTCCTTGATTGCGAATTATGCAGTCAATGCACTGAATGAATGTTTAAATAAAGAATACCAAAATAACTAATTAGCTACCAAATTATAAATCGATCATATCTTGGTAAGTGTATGTTTCTCTTCTTATTTCGCCAGTAAATATCGTATTGCTTTCATCATAAAACAATATTGACCTACCGTAGGAGAGCCACGCGTCGGCATGAATGGGCCGACTCGACCGGAGTGATACCACGGCCTCACAGAAAACTGGTGTGAAATAGCGCTTGCGCTGTGTTTCACTGAGTGAGTGAGGTAACCGAAGGCCCATACCCCAATCACCCTACCCCTACGTTCCCCCCTCCAACCCCAAAAGGCCGGGGCCGTGACGCCCCTGGTATTGCGGGTGTCCCTGGGCGGCGGTATTTGCTTACCATCAGGCGATACGTCTGCGCGTTTGCCCCTATTCCATAAAAAAACCTTGCTCTTGTCAAATCACACTTATAGAAATCTTTGAACTATATTTGATGAGTGTTATTTAATTTTATACTACTAAATTTAACGGGGAAAATAAGTTATTTGAAAAATAGACTTGCTTAGGTTAATGATACTTCTATCTCCTCTTTTCCATGCCGTTAATCAATCTTCGGCTAGACATCGATGAGTCTGTTATCAGTATCACGCCTCATGTAATGACTACTATTACATAAATTGTAGCTAATATTGCTTTTATCTACGTTATTAATGTTGTTTGATCACGCATAACATGCTGATAACGATAACAGATTACCTATTGCGTGAATATTCAACTAAGATTGTGCAAAATAATCGTCGGTTTCAGTAGTTTAGTACTACTACTCCCTTTTCAACCGACTTCAAAAAGGAGGAGGTTCTCAATTCACTGTTTTTTTTTTTTTTTTTATGTTTGTTACCTCATAACTTTGGACTGGTTGAACCGATTTTGATGATTCTTTTTTTATTTGAAAGCTGGTGCTTCCCGAATGGTCCCATTTAAATTTGGTCCAGATTGAAGTCGGTTTTTTTTTTGTTAAAACTTTTAATAATGTTTGTTTATATTGGATAAAATTTAGGTATAACCTGGTAACAGTAGTTTTTTTCAGAACTAAACTTTTAGTTTTGCCTCTTTTGTACCTGTGGTAAATATAGTCCGGGATATCCCCGGAACACATTTTACAAGTTATTACTATCAAGCTAATTTTTCGTGAGTGGCTTCATTTTGATGAGCGGCCCTCCTTTTACCTTATATAAAATTTAGATTATACGTTATCCCGGTCCTACGCTCAAAGGTTTTTTTCTTCTGCTAGTTCTGATAGCTACCACATTCGTAATTTTTTTAAGGTGAAAGGTGGGCCCCTCATCAAAATGAAGCCACTCACGAAAAATTAGCTTGATAGTAATAACTTGTAAAATTTGTTCAGGGGATCCCGGACTAATAGGTCTATATTAACAAATGATGTTTGATTTAGTTGTTAATGAAAAATAAAAATTAAGTTATGGTCAAAAAATACTAAGTAACACATAGTCATAACGTGAAATTATATATGTTTGTAAAAGTCCCCCGTGACACAGGATTTATTCCTAGTGCGGGAGTTGTCTTAAAAAAAAAAGAAAAAAAATCTTCCCGTAAGAGAGCGATGCTTTGTCAGGTATCCATCGACAGTTCGACCGAATCCAAAGTTAAAAGAAAGGATTTTTTTATTTAAACTGACAGACACTGAATTAAAAAACAATATGCACCATTTGTAAACCCATCAAGTATAGGTAATACAAATTTTATCAATTCCTTCACACATTTTGTAGTCCAGGAAATATGAATCACAGTTGGAACCAAATATACATTCGACAAATTTAGCCGCATGAACTGGCAGTAAAATAATATAATATGCAAACAAATATTTATTTATAACTACAGCGGCGTAATGTTCGCAAAATTACTTGCTACATTTGACTTTTTCACTAACACGTGATCAGTAATACTAAACAGTGAACAGCCGTGCCAAGAGCAAGGTGAAGGGCGGGCTGCACGCCAGGAATCTTTAAAGCACAGTACACACTAGTGAAGCAAACAGTTACGAGCTTTTGTATTTAATCCTACTGTTATATCTGTGGAAGAATAATATTCTATTCTACTTCAATTTCCAACGCAGACGGTAAACGGGGCGGTGGGTACTCGTTAATGGAGTGGAGTACATGGATTACTTAAAAGCTCTTTTTTGAAATGAAGCGGATATAATAGTACTAACTAGTACTATTATATCCGCTTCGTAAACCGTAAAAAAACGTAAATAAAATATATATTGTTGGTACTCCAACAATATATATTTTACTAGCTGACCCACGTAACATCGTTTACGTTTTTGTGAATCTAAACCATTCCCAGATCCCCTTGAACACACACAAAAAATTTCATCAAAATCGGTCCAGTCGTTTTTGTGAATCTAAACCATTCCCAGATCCCCTTGAACATACACAAAAAAATTCATCAAAATCGGTCCAGTCGTTTGAGAGAAGTTCAGTGACATACACACTCACACAAGAATTTTATATATAAAGATTTACGTTTTTTTGTACAATGTGGTAAATCTCCAGTAAGTTATTGTTATTAATTAGTGATGGCCTAATAGAACTTTATTTGGAAGTATTGAAGATACTTAGGAAAAGTGTTTTATCTACTTCAGATTTATAGATATTTATAGATCATCAGTCAGAGCCAAACTCAATGAAATGGTTGTGATTTAATTGGTTTAAAAAAAAAACAGAACACTTATTAAATATATATTTCTGCTTCAGTTTTCTGTTAGTTTCATTTCGATAGTTTTATGTGCAAAATTGTTGATGTATTTAAGTGTATGTGACTAACTAAATCACTTGTTAAAATAAACTAAGTGTGTTCTTATCCTAAAGCGCCGGCGCACATGAGTCGGTCGACAACCGCTCCAGACATTCGACTTAGCTAAATCATCGCATCTTTTTCACAGCACTCTCCAAAATGTTCTTGAATATACACACATCAAAAGTGTCTAGGGATCAACAAATGTGTCTAGGGATCAACATATATTTTTGCAATAACTTTTCTTCTGATTGATATTAATTAAAATTTTCTTTAAGGATTCATCAAATAAAGTGTTTTCGTTTGTCACAGTAACGATAAACCAAGTCACCTTTGCATTAATAAAGAAATTTGCCATTTTCCTAATAAAAGGATTTTTGACATTTGAACCACTAACATTAAAGTTCGAAAAAAAGACTGAAATAACAGTTTTCTTTAAAATTTTATTAGGTAACTTAAACAATTAATAATCCGTGTTTCTACCGCGAACACTAACACAAGAACATCGGTTTGGCATACTCAAAATGAGTTCATCCAAATCACGCTGTGGAATGGCCGCCCATGTTCGTTGCAACAACAAAAAAAGGTCTTCTTGCGACTGGATACCCTCCATATTCGGCAGAGCTCTTCTCTGTAGCATATCCCATGCATGCTCAATCGGGTTCAAGTCTGGCGACTGAGCAGGCCAGGGCCAAAGCCACATCTCAATCTCAAGAAATCCGCATAAAAATGCTTGATCCCTAGACACTTTTGATGTGTGTATTGACAATTTGGCACAGAGTCAGCCTGGTAAACGTTTGCAGTGTTTTTTATGATTTATTTTTAGATGAACATGTCACTCTTAACTTAGTTATGTAACCAGCGGACGCACTGAACCGTAGGCGTAAAGATAGATATAATTTAATAACATTGCAATTTTCCTTGAAGACCCTCGCATCTTCGTCTGTATTTCTCAAAAGAAAGGGCTCCCGCATATAACTGCGAATTCGCAACACATCGAAAATATCTGCGAGCTAGCACAAATGCACCGCAAGAACTTCATGCCGCATCGCATCGCACCGCAGTTATGTGTGGGAGCCCAACTAAATCGGTCCCGTTTTTACTACACTCTTCACGACTGATATCAACTCTCCTGCTGGTAATAGCATGATGTCACATATGATCCAACGGATTTTTTTTCTAAGTATAAGCCTGCTAAAGTCACTCTACTCTGCTTGATGGAAATCATGAACAGAATACAAGAGTCACCATACACATTGCAAATGCAGACAATACAACAATGCAGCAGGGTGACCCACACCACGGCGGCCTATTGAGATTGTTCTGCAGGACTTCTAGTTGATGTTAAAACGTTTTCACCTATGCTAATCAGTATGAGGACTTTTGATATCGCGATACAGGATTAGTAATTACTCCGCAATTAAGTATGTCTTCGTTTAATAGCACTGAAGTATGTTTGTGAAAGTCGTCACAAGTACATTACACTGAAATACGAGAAAGCAGCAAAGATAAATAACTTTTTATTTAATTTATGATAACCTATATCTAATGTCAACTTGAAATTCTTACAACATGTTGTGTTTTAAACTATATGACAAGCTATCTTTATTATTACAAAGTATAAAAACACATTCTTTTGATAAGCAAACTTATTTCCCGTCTAATGATATGAAAGAAAGATAGTAATATCTTAAATTGAACAGTTATAGTTTTGTTCGTCATATTTTGTTCCTTGCAGTAACATTCACGAGCCCTATCATCGTCAAAGCATAGGTACTTACCGGAGTTGAAAAGGATTCAAGATACATTTCAACGTGAAAAAAGCGTTCTAAAGGGATTGAGAAAATATATTCATGTAATCAAAACTGTGAGAAAATCTAGTTTATCAACAATCAATGAGCGATATATCTATCTATCTAATATCTTTAAACGAGCTATTTTTAGATATATATAATTTTAATCTCGGAAACGTCTCCAAAATTTTCATGAAAAATATATAAGGGTTTCGGGGATGATATTCGATCTAACTAGAATGAATTTTTAGTAAATTTACAAAAAAAACAAACATAGCTCGGTCATCTAGGTATTAAAGATAATCGGTGACTTTGTTATTTTTACAGGTAAATGAATACCTGACTACCCACGAAACCCTATTAATTCCCCTAACCCACATTTTAACTCCTTTAACTTCACTCACTATGTAAAAAGCAACTATAGAATTGCGTAACACCGGTTTTATGTGCTACCGTGGTATGACACCAGCCAAGATTGTCCATATCCCACGTATCATAATATAAGTTGCAAATAATAATATCCCACCAAAAACATTTTCATGTAAAATGTTGCCAAGACGTCTGCATATGGCTTACCCTGTGAAAAAGATATCAGATCTCATGTAGAGCCAAGGTTCTGAATCTACACGCCCTAACTCTACCAACCCTAACTTCACAAACTCTAGATCTCAGTAAAAATATATGGCTTTGTCGTTTCGCTACAGTCACGAAGGCGAAACGAACGCCTTTGTGTTTGTAAATATCTAGTAGTTTCGGAAGTAAAGTGTGTTATGGGAATATTTAGTTTCTGAAGCAACGAAACAGCCAAGCCATACATTTTTACTAAGAGAAGTGAAGAGAAGTAAGAAGAAGAAGAGTTTGTGAAGTTAGGGTTGGTAGAGTTAGGGCGTGTAGATTCAGAACCTTGGCTCTACATGAGATCTGATATCTTTTTCACAGGGTAAGTCATATACAGTCGTCTTGGCAACATTTTTCATGAAAATGTTTTTGGTGGGATTTCATTTCTTTTTGTAAGTTGCTTCGGGCAGTATTTTTTGATAGTTTTTTTTTCTTTTTTTGGGGGATATTTTTGGCACATCTTCTTTCTTCTTCCGAAAAAGTCCGTGTACCAAAAATAAAACATCTAGCATAAAAATTAGTGAAAGTCTCATACAAACTTCCACCCCCCCATTTTGGGGGTTGGGGGGCAAAAGTAATAGGTTTATGATTTTTTCTGTTGTTTGTATACTAAACTTAGCTTACACACCAAATTTCAGCTTTCTAGCACTTCAGGAAGTACCCTAACAGTTTTGATGATCATCAGTGTGTCAGTGACGAAATCGGTGTTTTTTAGGTATCAATAAAATCTAAAGTATCAGAGCTATGCAATTGAAACTTTGTATGTTTCATTAGTCTATTACTGACATCATATCCTGAGAATTTCGACGATTTGGTATATCGGAAACCAAAGTTATGAGGGTTCAAAAAAACGACGAAACACTTCGAGAAAAGATAGGTAGTGCCCTTGCGCTTCGCTTGCCTCGTCTTGGCGGGGGCACGACTGTGCCCCCAGAAACCTCAAGAACCAGTAACTACTCCTTACCTTACCAGTCTTAGTTTACCAAGAAGGTTTGACCAAACCGATAAAAAGATTTATTAAACTATCTTATTTAATTGATTAAGATAATTTAATAAATAGTAATACAGATAATATATAAATCGTTTATGGTCGACGCGTGTTGATAAGTCGTTTTTATCATATAATACTAAGGGTCCATGACTCCTTATCACGAACATGCAAGTACTGTCCAGTCCAAGTCCAAATATGTCTGTAGAGGGCCTGGTACTTATATGTATGTGTGTTAAGGCAGTGGTCCCACTGCCGACGATGATCGAGAAATGAGTAGAACTAGAAACTATGAACGAGTTGGCGATCAGCGGGCAGCGAGTGTGTAGTTTCGATAGTTTTGTCGCTGGGCTATAAGCGAATGTTCAAGTGCGATGAGCGATTACTCGCGCCAACACCACACTCGAAGACACTATGGATGAGTTTTTTATTGAATGTGTCCCACAATATCTCTATCGTAAAATACATCATCGTCGTCGTCTGAACTAGACAACAATGAGAGTTGCAATGATTTATTGATATCAATATGTGTACTTTCAAAGCCACAATGTATAGAAATGATCAAGCGAGCGAGCATCGCCGAGCGAGTATGGCTGAGCGAGTTTATCTTTGAAAGCTCTTGTAGCTCAGCGACAAAACTAGTAAAGCGAGTCGTCGCCGGCAGTGTGAACAGTCGGAGAGCAACTATTACTATATGCATCTTTTCCGTTCACACGGAATTTATATTTATTGTACGTTTCATGAGCGAGAAAATCGACCATAGTTAGCTGACCACTGCCTAATTCTGGTTCTATATGCTGATATGTACCTCAAAAATCTATCTTAAAATATAAAGTTTGCGTTACACAAAAGCCGAACGGTAAGCAGTTTTTGACCGTGTCACCACACCTGTTCATCCCATGGGTGTCACAAAGGGCCACTAAGGGAACAAACAACGCAGGACAACATCACTACAAAGAGAAAATAAACCCAATAACAACCTATTCAGCCAGCGTGGCGTAGGCCAGAACCTCCTTTCTACCGTTTCTCCTTTGTCACCTTATCTATGCGTATTTATTAGCTACTTGTGTGGTTTAAAAATGTATAATTGGCCAGTGCCATCCTATATGACCTTAGGCACCGGTTTATAATATTGAAACCACTATTTAAAATGTTTTAAAATTACAAATAAATATCAGCAAAATACTTGCAAACTTTACAAAAAACTAAACTTGTACTAAAAATACAATTGACATTAAAAACTTGACAGTCAACTATTATTGAAGTGCATATTCTGAGACAATTCATAAAGTTCAAAATAATTTTTACTTTTTTTTTATTAATCTAAAAGTTTATGCACAAAATATAGGTACAATGGCGGGGCAAACAGGGAATGTGAACAGCTGTTGGTGGCAGAGATACGTCGGGATTCCAGTGATTTCCATTCGAGGGTGCACCTGGTTTCCCGGTTACTGGTACCCGAGACGGCGTGCAGTTTTTGTTCGGTTCGAGTTCGACATAACCACCAGTAGGTAGGATCTGGGGTGTTGTTAATACTACTAGCTATTACTCGGCTTCGCTTGCGTAATAATTTCTCATTTTTAACCGACTTCCAAAAAGGAGGAGGTTCTATGTTCCACTGTATGTATTTCTTTTTTCACTTTTTTTTGTGTTTCAACCTTCTCAAGGTAGTCGTAAGGTAGAGCCACGCTGATTTTAGCACGAACGGGCCGGCTCGACCGGGGCGGTACTACTGTTGCACAGAAAATCAACGTAAAATGACAGCGTTCATGCTGTTGTGTTGGTGTTCGTTGGTGAATGCGAGACCGGAAGCCCAATGATGCAGAAGCATCACTAGCCCGCCATGGTGTGGGTTACCATGCTACATTGTTGCATTGTCTGCATTCGCAGTGAGTATCGTGACCACCTTTCCTGGATTATGCTTATGCTCTCCATTAGGCAGAGTAAAGTCATTTCGGCAGGGCCAAATATAAAAAAAAATAATGGACTCCCACCAACTCGTTTATCCCTTGCCAGGTATGAAATTTTCGAAAATTTTTACAAAAAGTAAGACCTGCCGAAATTTTAATTATGTAGCCTCCACGGCTTAGACTACGCGTTGATGAAAGAGTGAGACAGGGCAAGAACTTTATAAATAGATTTTCTCGAAGAACACAAACATTAAGATTCGGGCAGCTAAAGCTATTGACACTAATTCGGACATACTAAAATTATTTAGGGCACACACACTTTTAAATTTGACTACGCAGCATTTCAAATTAGCTGATTCATTCATTTTGCTAATAGCTGTTTTACTTAAATAATAATATAAATATTATAAAGCTGCAGAGTTTGTTTGTTTGTTTGTTTGTTTTTTTGTTTGAACGCGCTAATCTTAGGAACTACTGGTCTGATTTGAAAAATTCTTTCAGTGTTGGATAGTCCATTTATCGAGGAAGGCTATAGGCTATATTTTATTTTCAAAAAAATTAGGGATCCGTAAGAAAATTTCTATTTCGTAACCCAAGGTGTGAAATCGAAAACCTATTTTTGCGTGCGCTGCAAATACTATTAACAATAGAACAAAATAATGTATTACGGGTTTGTAGGTCTCATTAAGATCTACAAAAAAGTCCGCGAGAGCATATATCTAACTATAATGGTTTAGTTACAATAACCGCTTTTGTGTTCAAAAAAATTATTAAATCGTCTGAAGAAAGAAACTACGTTAAATGTGTATCGTAATATTAATCCTTATCCAAATTAAGCATTATGTTATCAAGGGTATTTATGCAGAAGTAAAATACTTTTTGTTTCATCCCAATCGTTCATTTCGTTTAGAAGTTATCACGAGTATAAGACGCTAAGAGTTGGTACCTAATAATGAGTTATTTGCCAAAGAGTTGTTATCAACATAATACCTAATATTAATCGTTATCCAAATAAATGTGTTGTTGATTATGAGTATTAGATCTTAGAAGAGCATAATAAATACATCTATACTAATATATAAAGCTGAAGAGTTTGTTTGTTTGTTTGAACGCGCTAATCTCAGGAACTACTGGTCCAATTTGAAAAATTCTTTCAGTGTTAGATAGCCCATTTATCGAGGAAGGCTATAGGTTATATATCATCACGCTAAGACCAATAGGAGCGGAGCACCAATGAAGAATGTTTCAAAAACGTGGGAAAATTATCACGCTACGGGCAATAGGAGACGCAAACGACGTTGCGTGGGTCAGCTATTCTAATATATAAAGCTGAAGAGTTTGTTTGTTTGTTTGAACGCGCTAATCTCAGGAACTACTGGTCCAATTTGAAAAATTCTTCCAGTCTTAGATAGCCCATTTATCGAGGAAGGCTATTGGCTATATATTACCACGCTTACACCAATAGGAGCGGAGCACCAATGAAGAATGGGGGAAAATTATTACGCTACGGGCAACAGAAGACGCAAATGACATTGCGTGGGTCAGCTATCCATACTTATATTATAAATGCGAAATTAACTCTGTCTGTCTGTCTTGCTTTCACGGTCAAACCGCTGCACCGATTTGAATGAAATTAATTTATTTACACAGATAGTCTAGAGCCTGAGAAAGGACATAGGCTACTTTTTAATGCAAAAAAGGGGTTGTAAGGGGTTTAAAAGGGGGATGAAAGGTTGTTCTGGGGGTTCACTCGTCCGGTCCGGACGTGTTAATAACTGCAGTTCCCGGATTCCTCCCTTCACAGGCGCAGAGTGGCACAACGTGTGGTTTTAGTCGGTTCGAGTCCGACACACCGCCCCGCCGCAAGCCCCGGTGGGGTGACGGTCCGAGGGGATTTCCACACGTTAAAAAAAAAAAAAAAAAAAAAAGGGGGTTCACTCGCCACACGCCTGCGCGTTACCTACGTCGGGCGTCTTGACAACGAATAAACAAGGCTGTCACAATCATAAAAAATATTTCACTTTTTCAATGAAGACCTAAATATTAAGATATTAAGTACGTATTCGTCAATCTGATTTGAATGTTCATTATATTAATAAAAATAAATAAGCCAAATTAATATAATTAATTAACAGCGTTTCTTAACTTCAAAATTCTCTGCAGAAGTATCGTCATTATACGCTAGCTGTTGGTTAGGTAAGAATGAAAATGTCATTTAAAGTTTGTAAAAATTTTACCCTCAAGGGGGTAAAATAGCAACAGGGGATGGCAGTTTATATAGAAATATGTTAGGTTTGTGAGTTAGTTTGCGACAAGAGACAAAATATGTATTAGAGCTATTCTGATATGACATTTACGGAGTTATCACGGAGAAGATAGTATGCCAACTGACAGTAACGACACTGAGACGTGGGTTTTGGTTTAAGATAGCACAGATGATTTAAAAATAATTTTGATCCTGATCTGCTGACTAATTAGATAGTTATCAATTAAACGAACGGATCATGTCAGGCGTGGAGGGAGATGTTGTCGAATACTTAAAGTCTTTAGAAATATCAGGAGTGCCTTCCCATAAGTTGAGGCTGCATGTTAATGTTCCAGTACTATTAAATGAATTATCTTGAGCGCCAAAGCAATGTAATAGTACATGGCTAAATATTACACAACTGGGGTACAACATTGTAAAAGCTACAATCATGACGCATGGAATGGCAAAAGAAGATAATGTTTTAATTCCCCGTATTCCAATAATTCCAACTTATTTGACATTTTAATTTAAAAGAATGCCGTTTCCGCTGAATGCATGAAAACAGCATTTCCAATAACAATATTAACAAAACCCAAGGACAGATGCTTAAAGATACAGTAATTTTTTTTTCTCATGGGCAGCATACTCACGTATATCAAATCCGCCAAATCTCCATATTTTGGCAAAATACGGCAAAAGAAAAAATGTAGTTATTAAAATTGTACTTTTTTTTTGAAGCTGCCAAAGTGACTATCGTCAGCCTGATGGAAAACTCAAGCAGAATCCAACAGTGGGGGCAACCATACTCACTGGGAAAGCAGACAATGTAGAATTGCGTCCCACACTATGACGGCTTAGTGAGATGCTTTTTCACGCCCCACTTAATTTACGCCCCACTTAAAGGGCCCGGGATCACAGTGGGAGAGAAACACGTGCGCTATAAGTGAGTTCCAGTTTTTAGCTGCTCGGCACAGGAAGGATGAACCAAACCGTTTGGTTCGAGAGTGAACATGTTATTCTGCAGAGGAAGGGAGAAGGGGGACCAGTTGGAAGACCTCCTCAGAATACTTCCAATGATACAGATGGTAGTGGACTGCTATAGAGGCGATATCTCTACGCAGCTGCAGAGGTTCAAGGAACTCGGTGGCTTCGGGACTGTTGGTAAAGCGGACTGCTCGCCACTGCAACCGATCGAAAGCATCAAGCAAATACTGCGCGGATCCATCACAAAAATGAGAACAGTACTCGAGGTCCCGGCAAATATCCATGCCCAGGACACCGAGCTTACCCCGTAGTGGCAGTTGAGTGCTCTGAAAAGTGGGGAGGGAAAGAAATGGAGACTTTTTGGTAGAGAACGCGCATAACTGTGTTTTCGTAGCGTTGAACTCGACCAGATTCTTATCACCCCATTGTAAAATGCGGTTCAAATCCCGGTCGAGCTCAGCGACAAGCTTCTGTCGACTTTCCTCAACGTCTGCCAGCTTGGCTGAACGGTGTCAAAAATATCGCCCATGAACTGAGCTATCGTCTGCATAGCAATGTATGTTGCCAAGAGCTAACATGTCATTGATATGCAGAAGAAATAGTGTGGGCGACAGGACTGAACCCTGAGGTACGCCAGCGTTTACATCCAGAACATCAGAGGCCGTGCCGTCGCAAAGGCCCATAATGCGGCGTTGATGAAGAAAAGCGTCAATCCAGTGACATAGTCTAGGAGGCAGACCGAATGCCGATAGCTTGGAGAGAAGCGAGCGGTGCCAGACCCGGTCGAAGGCCTTGGCCATGTCAAATGTCGAAATAAGCTCATATAAACACTTTAAAATTTATGTACATATATAAATACTTAAATAAGTTTTTAATAGTAAAACGTGTCTTATTTGTAAAAAAAATCGAGTGGTGTCGTGGGACATCAACTAGGAATGAGTTCCATATCAAAAATACAGATGGCAAAATAAATTTTTCGTTCACGAAATAAATAAATCATTACAGATGGTGCTATACAAAATTTTTAGTTTTCACGAAATTGTCTTAACCCCTTTATTTTATTTAAACTGATTTATAAAAATATATAAAAGTTCTATGCGAGGTAAAGAAAATAAAACTATTCAGGTACCGATACATTTTGTATTATGATTTTATATCGATAAAAATCCTACCTATATTAATAACGCGAAAGTTTGTTAGTATGGATGGATGGATGTTTGTTACTCTTTCACACAAAAACTACTGAACGGATTTGGATAAAACTTTACAGTATTATAGCTTATACATCAGAATAACACATAAGCTACTATTTGCAGTGATAACCGACATACACGCGGGCGAAGCCGCGGGCAACAGCTAGTATGTACTATACAAACTCGAGGCTTTCTAGTAAAGTTTTATGGAGCAATTATAAACAAGTATACCTTGGTATATATTGGTTTATGATGCGATAAATCGTCACTTCAGATATCGTTAGTAAACACTATTGATAACAATTTAAAAATTACCTGTGTTTGAAAAGTTACAGTAAACGGGATATTTAATATGTTTTTTTTTTAGTTGTCGATAGTTCATCTGTGATCATGGCGCGTGCAACACCGCTGTTTTTTTTCTTCCTAGCCCTTTTCCACGAATTGGGTTAGTGCTTTAAGTCTACTAGGATACGACAACAGTCTTTCCTACAGAATTTCAATATCACCTAGTACGTGGGTCGCGGCCCTATCGGAATTCTATAAAAATACTATAGTCCGACTTTTTAGGGCTCCAAGTACACGTAACGAGGTTCCTATGGCAACCAGGATCGGCTTGACGACGGAAACTAACTCATTTTTTTATGTATTGCCCTGCTAAAATGACTCTACTCTGCCTGATGGAAAGCATAGGCAGAATCCAAGAGTGGCGGTCATCATACTCATTGCGAATGCACACAATGCAACAATGCAGCATGGTGACCCACACTATGGTGGCCTAGTTTGGGCCTCCGGTCTCGCACTCAACAACGAAACATGACAGCACGAGCGCTGTCATTTTACGTTGATCTTCTGTGCGATGGTAGTACAGCTCCGGTCGAGCCGGGCCCAACCGTGCTGAAATCAGCGCGTATCTACTACCTGTCATACATATTGAATCAGGGAGTGTAGGTTGGTACCCCATGAAGAATACAGACTTGATACAAATTTGTTGTGATATTTATTTGGTTATTTCTAGAGAATTGACTTTGAATATATTGTTATTAGGGCTTAAGAAATAAACGAAAAAACAAACCTATTCAAAGTGTTATTGCAGATAATGTTGGGATATTGTTTTATATAAAATCAATAGTTAAATACTATAAAATCGTAAATAACACAAATAAAAATTACTTAGATATATAAAATCCGATTATGGTTTTAAAATATTAACCATATCGACGACCAAGACCTACATTGTAGAGTACAATAGCATACACATTAAATAATATTTATTACACACCGCCATTAGGCACTTATTAAAAGGTATTTCAATCTTATTCTTATTATTTTTAACCGACTTCAAAAAAGGAGGAGGTTCTCAATTCGACCGTATATATTTTTTTATGTGTGTTCGCGGATAACTTCGTCGTTTATGAACAGATTTTGACGATTCTTTTTTTAATGGAAAGGAGATATCCCAACGGTGTTGTACCATGATAAGGACACTAAGATCTGATCATGGCATCCAAGAGAAATCGAGTCGAACCTTGAAGTCGGTGTTTGTTTTTGTTAAAACTTTACTTGTGATATGTAAAATCCTCTAAAGGCACCTAAAAAACTAGGAAAAACTTCAGACTACACGTGAAATCATACTCAAAAAAATGTTGATGAGCTTATAACATGCACATAGATATCACAAGGTATTATAAAGTTGTTTTTCAGTCATAGAAAATATGAAAATAATTTTTCCTTTTGTATGTTCAACCCCTACTCCTTTTAAGCTAAAAATAGGCACTAACCGCCCCCTTATCGATCCATTTTAGGGTATAAAAGGCGCTGCAAGCTCACTAAAGGTGCCGAGTTGCGCGCTACGGCCCAATACGGTAAGCCGTAACGCGCAAATCTCGGTTCCTAAAACCCTGTCTATTTGTGAACGAACGACTAACACCATAATTCATCATTCGCTGTAGCGAGCAAGTTCTTGTATTTCTCCAGAACTTAAAACAGTTTTATGCTGTTATGAAAATATGTGTTAGGTACTAATAATTCGGAAAGTTTGAGGCATTGCACTGACTTTGCAGTGACTGAATTATTATCCACTGGTACGTGAGTACAAGATACATACATAATACAAGATACATACATAGTACAAGATGTATTTATAGTGACGTTAGATGTAATATAATGATAATTCATATATTTGTATTACTTTCGTCTACAACAAAAAAGCGAATCCAGATTTTAAGGATTCGACTTTTTTTTTACTTTGAGTATACTTAGCTTTACTAACAAATTACGCATTAGGTACATAGAAAATATTTATTGGTATCTCTGTTACAACTGAGAGCATAACCTGCTCCTCATAACCCCATGAGGTAAAATGTTTTTTTCTTTAGATCAGTTCGAAGATTAGCGATTAGTGTGTACTTAAGTGCAGATTTCATATTTTTTTTAAAAGCAAAAATATCTGTTGATAATGGGATAATAATAATAATAATTGTTCTCTATAATGTCTGTTCGGTTTAGAAAGATTATATACACGATTATATACAAAAATTTGTTTCTTTTACGACTTTGATTGTTCGGGATACGAATGACTACATTTCTTGAAGACTGACAACGTCATCTTCTTTGCGTAAACAGAACCCAAAAAAAAAGATGTCAATGTCACTGTTGATTTTTTCTTCAGGTATTTCGGCTTAAATTTTGTTTTGTAATTTCTTTTTATTTATCTTTAGATTTTGCCAACGTCTAAGTGACAGCCCGAGGTTAAATAGAAGGTTTCTCTCCACAAATATGATTATGTAAATTATTTGCAAAACGCTAACAGACAACATTATTTTTAGAAATGTCTTTCCTGTTTGAAAGATTTATCAGTCGCTGCCAAATTTTAGATGGAGAAAATACGCGAACCGAAACAAGGCCGAATGGAAATTCGGCCTCTATTTTCTTTTAATAAAAAGACCTATAGATAAGTGTGTCATGGGTGTTCCGTAAAAAGAATTAAAAATTCAATTTCGTTCAATCATTCATATTACAATACTGTGATTAGCTAGCTTGCTGGGCTAATAATTAATTTTCCTACTACAGAAGTAAAAATATAGATGCCTCCCTTTCTAAAATATTTCAGATAACAAAGATACATCTTAGATAGTCTTAGAGAATTATCATTTTTCTACGTTGGCAACGGCAAAGAGGTTCCCATTGCATTGACATCAAAACTGTCATGTTTTCGAATGTCATCTCGAATTTCGAATTTTTTTTTATCGCCTGTGAGACAGGTCGACGGGAAATAAAGATCTATGACAATAAGTCCACAAATGTGACATACCTATGTCAGATGCATAAAGAAATGAAAATAAATATTCCAAATTCAAAATAAATGTTTGCTAAGACTCTGTGTTAAATTTAATATGTATCTGTGGGGGACAGGTGTGTCATGTCCCACCAACACAAAGGGAGGATCCTCCGACCAGGCGAGGTGATCGTGCCTGGCGGGCCAACTGCCCAACGGTTGATGTTGGGATGTTGTATATATGTTAACTGTCGCGAGAACTTTCACTGCGCGATTCAGGATTGGTAATTTCTTAGTTTCCTTCGTTACTCCGTAGTTCGACGTATCTTTGGTAGATGGCGCTTTATGTTGTTGTTGTGCTGTATGTGGAGACCGCCACATATTTATTTTATAAATACCAAAGTACTAGCTGTGCCCGCGACTTCGTTCGCGCGTGCTTAGATTCAAATTCAAATCTTTTTTCTCAATCTCATCTTCCAATCATTTTTCTGAATTTATCGAGAAACAAAAAAAAGTTATTTTAAGAAAATCTGTGTGTACGTGAGAGTTTGTAATATAAGAAAATTAATTACAGAATTTCTTCATAAACAATATTACTTTTTTTTTCATTTGTGTCAGTAAGTATAGACAGGCTTTGCGCACTGATTACACGTGACATAGCTACATAAAGCTGGCCATGAGAGAAATAGGACTTTCGCCGATCTACACCAACACGACTCATAGTCTGTCCCTGGGCTAAACTCACACTTAATGGGAACTGCACACGTTTTCTATACATATGTTTTATTACACTTTGACAGGTAGTCAATAGATGGCGCTGGCTTTAAACTCTAGACCCGATATTTAAGTTAAACTATGGCAAGGAGACGTTGATAAACACAACGCATGCGCCTGTCCAGTAGTATTTGCGTGAAAGCCGAACAGCAGACAGAAAGACAAAAATTTATATCTGATATTCCGATCTTCAAAATAAATTATAGTCTATATGTTGCCGAGGATTGATAGCTATATAATAAAAAAGTTTCATTACAATCCGTTCAGTAGTTTTTGCGTGAAAGCCGGACAATAGACAGACAGACAAAAAATTCAAAATTATATTTTTTGGCTTGTGTGGCTTGTATGAATACCCCTAGTTTTATTTTTTTATTTTTATTCAATGTACAGAATTGAACTCTTCTACAGTTTTATTATACGTATGTATATGTATAGATATTATTGTAAAGTTTCATTAAAATCCATTCAGTAGTTTTTACGTGAAAGAGTAACAAACAAACATCCATCCATCCATCCATACTTACAAACTTTCGCGTTTATAATATTAGTACGATATTTAAGTCTTCAATGAAAAAGTGAAATCTTTTTAATGAGTGTGACAGCTTTGTTTATTCGTTGTCAAGACGCCCGGCGTATTTAACGCGCATGCGTATGTCGAGTAAACCGCCAGACTTCTATACAACCGTTCATCCCCCCTTTAAACCCCCTTACAACCCTTTTTCGCATTAAAAAGTAGCCTATGTGTTATTCTGATGTATAGGCTATATAATTGTAAAGTTTCATCCAAATCCGTTCAGTAGTTTTTGCGTGAAAGAGTAACAAACATCCATCCATCCACCTTCACATCCATACTTACAAACTTTCGCGTTTATAAAATTAGTAGGATGTTTATCAGTAGCCTGGCTATCATAGTACAGGGTCTGCCTTATGTAGGACCATGACATATGCCTTTATGTGAGATGTGTGAATTCATTATTATTGTTGTTTGTTATATATCCTGAATACCGTCATATTATTTCAATCGAACATCATTACATATTTTAATAATAAATTATAAGATGATATTATAATCCTTAATTTTTATATATTGCTCAAGAAATAAAAAAGAGTTTAAAACGTGTTTTAAATGAGTCAGAATATCAGTGCATGTAGGTAGGTACAACTAACAGACATAATAATAATACATTCAGAGATAGTCAACACATTGCCTAGACAGATAACGGTAGGAATTCTATTTATATCGAATTGATAACTCTTAATTATTTAAATCATTAAATATAGGCCTATTTAGGCCACATGTAATGTACTCTATAGAGTTAACTTGTCTCGTCAATATATTAACAAAATTTTTATACATTTTATAAAATTTTAGTGTAACAGGTCGGTGGTTTACAAATAAAGAGATATCTATCTATCTACATAAACTTCAAATTTTGTGTTTTTTTTTATTTCAATCTGTTAACACTTAAAAAGTTATATCAGTTTAAAGAAACACCGTGATAAGCAACATACATGCGGGCGGAGCTGTAGGCTAAAGCTAGTATTAACTAAAATGATTCAGAATGTAAATATTCTCATGAATTTATATAAGTAATAAAGCACGAAACATATTGTAATCACATTAAATCAAAGTTACAAGTTCGAAAAGAAAATATTTTGTCGTGATGTTGATTTAGCTCGATGTTGTTACATTAAATACATATTTGATAAATAATGTCACTAACCAGTACGATAAAAACAACAATACCTATCTCTTAAAAATTATTTTAGGAAAATAAATTTCATATCTTTTTTTTAAAAAACATTAAAATAAACACAATAAAATAAAAAATATAGCATTCTAAAATATGAACTAGCTGATTGAAATCAAATATATTTTATGATTAAAAGTACTTACTTTTCGGACGCCATCTTAAAAAGAATGCAGTTGCACTTAGATAAATATTTCAAAAAGTCAATTGCACAATATCACAGCGTAATCTCACTTATATATTAATATCACATTATTTTTTATACAATAAGGCACCAGATACGATTGTGTCTCGATCTATTTTCCGCGCATTTTATCGGCGCACGTTCTTGCCTGCCTGCGTTTGCGCGTGAACTGGCGGGAACTGAGTTTTCCGCGCCATTTAACGATGATTTTCTCACGCAGCAAAGCTGGGCAAAGCTTTCGTTCTTTAATTAAATTTGTAGGCTGATTAAGCCTCTGTTGGCCAAGCCTTTATTTAGTTGCCTTTGCCAACAGTTTTTTGTTTTAAACAAGATTGCTTTTATTAGGATTGACAAATACAATATAGAGTAAAATAATAAATCACGTGTACTTTTAAAAGGATGTAGTAATGATATTAAAATATCAGTTTTTAGATTCGATTATTAGTGATATTAAACTGAATTTAAGTACATACTTTAAAACTAACTAGTTTTTGCCCACAGCCCCACCTGAATATATATCGGATATCGCGGTTATCATTTTTCGAAATATAAATTTTAATATGGTAAAATCATTTATAAAATTGGTTTATTACACTATCTAATAATACAATTACTACTGCTACAATTTCAACTATCTAAAAATAAATTTTAAGGGGGCTATCTCTATAGATTACCCCCTAAAAACAAAAAACTTGACCAATTAACCGCTTTATCCCTTGACTCAGAGCCTCATTGACATTGAAAGTAATCAGCCATTCTAAAAAAAACAAGTGACTACAACCAACTATCTTTCATAATTATGAAATGTTCAGGAAATCTCACAACGTAGTTCATAACATAATCTGTCTACCTTGATACGTTCTTAGATAAGAATTAAGTATGGAATTATCAAATAGCAGTTTTCCGGTTTGTCTGAAGGCGTGGCAAGACTTACGTCTTGTGACTGACTGACGTACGTTACGCATGTCACAATAACCTTCAATATGTACAAGTACATGTTGATGCATTTCTTCCAATCTTCCTCTACCGTTCTTCGTATATATGCAGATTATTCTGACCTGACCTTTCGCCAGGATATTACAAATTTTATTTGTGTATATTTCTCGAGGCTGACCCCGAAACACCTACTTAAATTTACCTCCTTTAGATGACAGGCAATACTTACCAAATAAGTATTACTACATTACTTATTTATTTCACGTTACTAATAAAATACTTTTACATATTGCTTTAATTTTACAACCTTTAAGGTTTCAATATGGATTTTTATTAAAATATATATTTTTTTATTCAATGTATATTTTTATTGACACATCTTACATTCGGTTACTATGACTGGATAGCCTTTTTTTACATATGGAAACACCTTCAAGCCGTGACTTAACCAAGGTATGTTATGGTAGTTTGGTAGAATCGAATAGATAAAACTTATCGGTGTGCCTGTTTACGTCTGAAATAGGAAGGATATGAAAACAGCTGTTAATTGCTTTGACTATTTAAACTCTCGTGTACCTCTTAAGTTACAAGTGACATGGGCGTTGCTAGTCACTTTCCATCACCTGACTCATCTCTTTGTCTGCCATAGCCCAAGAACCCAAACTTAATAATCTAGTAGATTAATCCCATCGTAAGCCAGCAATAAAAACAAGCATAGATTCACCTTATAAACTCTTGCGCAACCGTGCTACGTTTCATCTACGTCACTTCGTAGCAATTTGGCTACGGTCATTAGGACTTTCATATAGCTTTTAGACGTTAAATGTATTTTGGTTTTTATGGATTGTTACTTTAGCTTTATACGTGATTTCGGGCATTCCAATCATGTGACTCCTTCATGGAACTATAGGGTGATACTTTATTATAGGTTTAGAACTATAATTGTAACTGCTTACTCAGGCAGGTAAAAAAAAATCGGTATTAAAAAAATTATGTTTATATATATTATGACGTGTAATCTATACTAACCACCATAAACCATTTTAAATCCCCGTAGAAAAATTCAAAAGATGCCGTTGTGTAGTTCTTATTTACCGATTAACTGACCCCCAACGATTGTAATATTAGTTGTATTCAATTAATTTCCTAATTTATCCATAACGTATGTCTATCGGCATAATCAGCCTATCACAATCCACTACAGGACAAGGGGCAGTAATATAGTTTTAATATATTTAACTCGATTAAATTCCAAGCTATTATGCTTGTTTAGTCCAATCACCAATGCTTTGTTCCTTGAAGTAAGGAAACCTTGTTACTAGGCTATATGGGCCCATTAGATGTAAGCTAGACAATCGAAGACCGATCACCTGGTGAAAGGATTTCAACTTGGGGCGCTAACACCCTTTAAAATAAGAAGTTTCTTATCACTAACCTGGTGTATGCTGCGTCGACATCCGAAGCGTATATATATAATGTAATGTACTTTAAAAGCACATGATTTAGTTTAGTTTTGGCACCAAGATTAAACGTCTGTTAAGGTAGACTGTATTATGTGTGTTACACAAATACATTAACATAAGTCACATAAATAGAATCACGTGTTTTGTGTGTTTGAACTCGAGAGCACTAACGTAGCAAAGGAATATTACGCAGGTGAAACTCGCACTGATGTTACAAAAAGTCTATTATTCCTTAGTTGCTTAGGTACACAAACAGTCTGAGATTACATTGTATCAATCAATCAACCTATTGTCGTCCATTATTGAACGTAGGTCTCTCCTGAAGTACTCCATAGCCCTACTTCCTAAGCCTTCAGCATTAATCGACCCTAGTTGCCTTTCTTAAGTTGTTTATCCATCGGGCTCCTACTAGGCAATCTCCACTTGTGAAACTCGCACTGAATTCACTTCCGTGGGAGAGCCACGATTCGGCATGAATGGGCCGGCTCGTACGGAGTGATACCACGGCCTCACAGAAAACCGGTGTGAAATAGTGCTTGCGCTGTGTTTCACCGAGTGAGTGAGGATATCAGAGGCCCATACCCCAATCCCCTACCCCTACCTCCCCCCATCCCCAAAAGGCCGGCAACACACTTGGGACGCTTCTGTCTATGGGCGGCGGTAATCGCTTACCATCAGGCGATACGACTGCTCGTTTGTCCGCCTATTCCTTAAAAAATACATAAAAAGTCCTTTTTTTAAAAAAGACATCTCCAGAACTTAAACGGACACAAAAAACATCCAGACTCAGAGCAACAATTTGTGGATCACACAAAGTGTTGTCCTAGTAGTAGTAGTCGTCCACAAAGTAGAATTTGAACCCACAACACTTGGCGCAGTAGAGAGCGGCGTGGCGACCGCTTAAACCACTAGGCCAACCGTGCAGGCAGCTCCTTTGCACGTGCATATATTTGTATATTTGCGGTCATCTAACACACCACGACATCTAGTCCCAAACTAAGCAGAGCTTATATTATGGGTAACTGAGATAAATACAGATACTATTTTTTTTGTAAATAAATACATATTATACATAGAAAACTCCGAAACACATAATTGCATATAAACTAGCATTTTTCAAATGTTTTTTATGCATGGGCCTGCCAAAGCATAAGCAGAATCCAAAAGTGGTGGTCAGCATACTCATTGTGAATGCAGATAATGCAACGGTGCAGCATGGTGACCCACACCTTGATATTTTAGTGAGATGCTTCTGCATAATTGGGCCTCCGATCTCTAAAAAAAAATGTTTATATGTATTTATATCAGTTGTCTAGTACCCATAACACAAGCTCTGCTTAGCTTGGGACTAGATGGTGTAGTGTATTAGATGTCCGAAATATTTATAACTCCTCTGGCTAGCGTGTAGCGTGGTATAGCAGACGAAAACCTTCTTTCTAAGGAGATGCCTATTTCTAGAATTGGACTGTTATAATGTCGTTGATGATGATGAGACCAACAGATCAGTCAATATATTTCAAAGCTCATTTGAGTCGAAATTATACTTTACAGTTCAATGTCTAGGTTTTAACATGAATATCATTTTCAACCGACTTCAAAAAGGAGGAGGTTCTCAATTCGACTGTATATATTTTTTATTTTTTTTTATGTTTGTTACCTCATAACTTTGGACTGGGTAAACCGATTTTGATGATTCTTTTTTTATTTGAAAGCTGGTGCTTCCCGAATGGTCCCATTTAAATTTGGTCCAGATTGAAGTCGGTTTTTTTTTTGTTAAAACTTGTAATTATTAAAATAAACGTTTTGTTTTATTTTCTAGATTAGGTAAATATTTAACATAAATATTATGAATAATAATGACATTATCTTATTTAACATTCGTGTGTAAGCATTCTGTTTGACACCTGTTGTTGGCTGAGACGATAATGAGTTTATTTACCTCATAATGTTCTGGAATAGGTAAATAATTAGTTTAGCGACATAATACATTGCTCGACACAATAAACACAGTCTGTGAACAATGTCTACAACTACGTGTAAGGATTTCTTAACATCTAAAAATTAGGTGCTTACAGCAAAACAATTGGAAAGATAGATGAGCATTTTGAGCAAATACATGGTGTTTAAAAAATTTAGGCCTATACATACCTATATGTTTTATTGAAATAAATATTATGTAAATTCCAGTGTGATAAAATTAATTGGTTTAGTTTGAAATCAATTGTAACAATAACGAGAAATCCACAACATCAACCACAACGAATGAGAGACGTCTTGCTATCCATCATCGTCATCATCTTCCTAGCCTTTAGTACTCCCAAGATTAATTGGGGTCGGTTCAACCCGTTTTACCTGAATATCAGTTTTTACACGGAGTGACTAGCATCTGACCTCCGCAACTCTGAGGGTGAACTGAATTCGAAAGTTGAACTATTGTCAGTATATTTGAGGGCACTGACTTTCCCAATAACGATTGTCATAGGTGTTCAGGACAACCGGTACCGACGGCTTAACGTGCTCTCCGCTGAAACACCGCCATGTTCCATACTCCGGGCTGCTGTTTAGAATTTCTTATAAGAAAAACCCAACAGCAGTCCGACCCGGGAATCGAACCCAGGACCTCTTGATTGGCAGTCGCTTGCGCTAGCCGCTAGACCAACGAGCAAGACTGCTCGACGCAGTGGTAGTATTACATATATTATAATAAATATATAAATCAAATGTTTAAATAGTAAATTATGATATAAGTGCGGTAAGTTGAAAATTACAACCGAGGCGATATTGCTACAAGTGCCTACAAGAAAGCTGAGGCTGTAATATTATCAAAGCGCACGTATGTCATACGACGTTTTATAACATACCTGCGAGGAAATAAATAACACTCGGACTTTCTTGATCGAATAAATCTTTAATTACTTGTTAAAGCAGTTACAAAAAATTGAACAATTTGTAAAATTGATTATTACGTTGCCAGTTGGAATTTTTAAGCTTGTCAAGTTATTATTATTGATTAAAATTTCACCAGTCTTTCTCTCGCTCACCACCGGTCTACCACCAGTCGGCGGCAGCGGCGGAGGCGGCTGCGGAACTCTGTGGTCTCGTTTCTCCTACTTTCACTCATAAAATGTTGACCACTTTTCTGACATAAAAACTCTTTGCTAATATTTAAAAAAGTATTGTTTGAGCATCTTGATAAACCGTGAGTTTTACTTTATTAAAAAAACGTGCGTTTAAACATTAACGCACAAGTAAGTAATGAGATACATTATGATATGAAATTGGTGAAATAAGAGACCCTTTACGAGCAAATATGTTATAAATTATGTTTATGCTCGCTGCAAAATGAGTTCGCTTTCTGTATCATACACATAGGTCCATCTTCTGTCTTTATGTTTCGTGATGTGACAAAAACTATCAACTTCAATTGGATCCAAAAACAACTACGATTATCTCTTTCTAGAACTACATGAGAAACATAATTATTATATGAGACAACATAAGTCATTTTTGCAATTTTATTTTGTCATTTTTATCTCAGTTAGTAAAAATACTTCAATTATTTCCATGCGGCCTAGCTAATGAAACAAACATTGAGTGGGAAATCTTAACTACAAAACTCGTATATTTATTGAGTTATTGAACATTAGATTTTTATACGACTATAATCCACATATTTGACATCTCTAGCCAAAAGATAAAATTATACTCTTTGCGCTGTAGCATGGTGCGGGTGACGGTTTTAGTAACATTTCGTTTCACTCTTGAAAATGCCGCGATTTAAAAATTAAGTATGACTTAGTATTTAGCTGTACCACATTCGCAATATATTAAATCTTTAATAACTGTAGTAAATTAAATTAAACCAACCAGAATGTTCTAGTCTACAAATAAAACACCACCGCACCCCCACCATGCTACAGCGCAAAGAGTATAGTGTTACATGGAACTTTTACTGTAGAGTTTTTTTTTTTCACTTTTTAATCAACTTCAAATTCTGGTAATTGCAATTTATGTTGATGAAAATATCTTCCATATGCATCATAGATCTTTTCTTAGAGAGAACGTTTTCCAAATGCATGTTTCAACATTTTCAAATAAAACATGCTGTGTATCTATAATAATATCAAACTCTATGTGAACTCGTTCTTGAGGCGATTAGGAAAGGTTGTTTTTGTCATTAAAGGCTTCTTTTTTTCTTCGCTTTGACTTAATGAGCAAATTTTCAGTAGTAATAGCATTGATTCTGCACTAGCAATAAGCAGAAGAGCACACTACTAGCTTTGCATGCATCAAGTAGCGAACACGGTTATACCATGTACCCAAGAAGGCAGGGAAGCATGTATGTACATGCACTTAAAGAAGTGCACGCACAGAAGTGCATACTTCAGGATTCTTTTTTTCTTCGCTTTGAGTTAATGAGCAAATTTTCAGTAGTAATAGCATTGATTCTACACTAGCAATAAGCACAAGAGCACACTACTAGCTTTGCATGCATTAAGTAGCGAACACGGTCATAACATGTACCCAAGAAGGCAGGGAAGCATGTATGTAGGTACATGCACTTAAAGAAGTGCACGCACAGAAGTGCATACTTCAGCCAATACACGCATGTATTAGTACATGCATACTCACTGTAATGTAGGTAGTCGATTAGTCTGTAAATGTTGTATTCTCATGCAAAATAATAACACAATGATGTTAGTGAATAAATGCATGACCACAAACGAATAATAAAGACGTATTACAGGATTACAATCTATCTAAAGAAAGAAAAAAAAAATCTTTACATAGTTTGTATTTGTCGTAAAAATTAATGAATATCAATACATTTAACTAAATATTTTGTCCGTTCATTTTACGTCATTTTGCGCTAATACAGTATGCTAATAAGTTTATGATAGAAAAGTTCAATAAAATGTTATAACACTAACACATAAATCAATAAACAGGTGCAATCACATGACGTTTCAAGAAAGCATCTGCAGCGAAATCGAGGCATATAAATATTTGATTTAAAATTTATTTTGGTGCAAATAAATACCTTAAGTATTGCATAAGTTCTTTAAATAGTTTGTGTTTAAAACTCACGGTTGTTGAATGAGCTATCTTAGAAGCAATTCTTGACGACTGAAACTAACGCATGAGGTATTTTTGGGATCAAGGGTCTTCATTGAATTCAAGTGTTAAAAAAATAAACGAAAAAAAAACCGATGAAATTGAGAACCTCCTCCTTTTGGAAGTCGGTTAAAAATAGGCTGACTGGTGAAAATAGCTTAAAAACAAAGTAAATGACTATGTATATACCTAGTCATTGTCACTAAATAATATAATTTATCACTAAATAATATAATACCACGTAATGCAGCTTTAAAACGATGAATAGTCCTGATTTATATTGTAAGGCAATCACCTAAATAAATATAATTCGAGAGTGTGGTAGGCAAAGTTAACGCGTACTGAATTTCAAAATTTTGATGCATTTAACAGCATTAGTAGGTACTAAAATAGTATAAAAATACTATTTGGTCCATAAATAATATGAAATTTAAAATTACTTAGACATTCCAATGAGTTTTGGATAATTGGATCGTTGCCAAAACACGCGAATGCCATTCACACTTTGTATCTAAGTGGTGGAAAAGACAACCTCGAACCTCGAATTACAATGCGAACTTACGATACGACCTTCATGAATATTGTCCGGGTGTGTCTGCCAAATGAGCTTCTCAAGATCTCCGTCAGTATGCCCCCATTTTCCTCCAACGTGTCACCCATAAAACCTTAAATTATTGAACAATAAGCATGCTAATTTTCATATTTTAAGTTCTTATCTATGACTCCCAGTTCTGGCGACGTTGCAGGTATTCTTTGCTCCGATGCGTCGACATGAATGTAAACACAATTTTTAACACGTACTAGCAAACCCGGCGAACTCCGTTTCGCCACCAGATGGCTTCGTTTTATGTAACACTTTCCCGCTTTTCTGTTGAAAATTTTCCTGAATTTTCTTTGCTATAAACCTCACGGAGCCCGAGACCTTTCCAACGAATGCAAAATCGTGGAAATCGGTTCGTGCGTTCTGGAGTTATAGCGTCAGGAAGGAAAACCCGACTTATTTTTATATATTATACTAGCTGATCCGGCGAACTTCGTACCGCCATATTTATGACCCACGTAACATCGTTTACGTTTTTGTGAATCTAAACCATTCCCAGATCCCCTTGAACACACACAAAAAATTTCATCAAAATCGGTCCAGTCTTTTTTGTGAATCTAAACCATTCCCAGATCCCCTTGAACACACACAAAAAATTTCATCAAAATTGGTCCAGTCGTTTAGGAGGAGTTCAGTCACATACACACGCACACAAGAAATATATATATTAAGATTATAGTAGATAAAACAAAGTCGCTTTCTCTGTCCCTATGTCCCTTTGTTTGCTTAAATCTTTAAAACTACGCACCGGATTTTGATGCGGGTTTCTTTAATAGATAGAGTGATTCAAGAGGAAGGTTTTTATGTATAATAAATGCATAATATAGTATGGAAACACTGTTAATTTTCGAGGTTTCTAATGTGATGTAGCAATAATGTACTACAGTATTGTACACCTTAAAAAGTACTACAAAAAAGTCCGCGACGGTATATGTCTATCTCTTAGGGATAACCCACAACAACCATTTTTTATTCCTTTATTTTTACGAGAAATAATGGCTTATTTACGAAGTGATTTTAAGCAATACAGAATGCATCCTTGTACAATTAAGTAAATTAAATACATTGTTCATTTAATATAGATCAAAATGGCTCTTTACAGTATCTAATTTAAATGAATATATTCAAAGATATTACAGATTTAAAATGCACGAATCGTGTCGTCGGCGGGGGCATCTGAAATCCACCCGTGCGAAGCCGGGGCGGGTCGCTAGTATTTTTATATAGTAGATTTATAGCCCAATAGCTAGGGGTTTCAGTTTCGCAGTGCAATGGTTTAACATGAAAAGCAGGTAGGCACTCTAGTTAAGCTAATGGGAGCAGAATAGGTACTTTTTCTTGTTGGTACATAGCAGATACTGCCTTTGACTTATTTTCTACTGTAGAATATCTAACATATATAACAACATATAATATTTAACATAACATTTAGGTAGTGCAGTGCCTTTAACGGAGCAACCAATATTAATTTCAATGTAAAACTTGCTACCTATCCGTAACAGTTTATTATAGTCTCATTCTCGCCCAAAATTGTTACGAAAGTGGTAAGCCTAACATAAATTCTTGAACCTTATCAATTTTATTATTGAATAGCTTTTGCCGGGGGCTCCGCCCGCGTAAATGCCGGATATCGCGGTGATTCTTTAAATTTACTCATACTCAAATAACTTTTCATAACTTTATTATTTATGAACCGATTTAGATGAAACAAACACTAAATATTAAGTGAAGCAAACCAAAACAGATGCGTGGAAACCGCATTCAAATCGGTTAAGCCGATCCTGAGATTAGCGCGCACAAACGCACAGACAAACAGACAAAAAATCTAAAAATCATTGTTTTGGGTTTCTATTTGCGTTCATAAAGCCCCCTATAATATTATTTCTTAAATATCTTACATGTAAAGACAGCGACCAGTTACGATTTTATTATTGTATTAATTGATGATGATGATTTTTAAAATGATAGTTTCAAATATGAACACATGCATGTACACATGAAAAAATATTTACAAATACAACAACAGACAACATCTGCATATTCTTTTCAATGTTTTTAATGTAGTGTACCTACCTACTTACTTACTTTGTTTTTAAATACAACAAATCTTAGTTTACAAAAGCAGAACGCTTCTCGTAATTCCGTTGCTTCACTAAATTCAAGATGAATTAAATTATTGGGTCGCTCTAATTTCAGCGCTATTTTAATTCGACTGCGTATAAATAGTAAAAGCATGCGTAAACACTTTATAAACATCGCTATAGTCTGTCTGTAACGTCATTGTTTATATGTTATAGCAAAATACGTGAGGTGAATGACTTATCCAGAAAGACATCTTGCGTAGAAAGATAATATTTATTACTATATACTATTTATAAAAAAAATCTGTAAAGCGTATTTTGATATAGAATGATATAATATTAATGTTTTACTGCTTCATTATTTTTTCAAGTTTAGCTAGAACGGGTACATACCAATAATACTTAGTGGAGAATAGTTTTAAATAAAATAATAGAAAAATTACAAACAGATTAAGTTGGTACAATCAAAGGTTGGTTCCAATTCCAGATCATTTAGAACAATATTTATGTAGTGATCTTAGAAAATTACTTTGCAAGTACCAACTGGTTAACATGAAAGCTAATTAAATAGCTACGGAACTTGATTTCTTGTCGCTTTTCTGGTTAAAAATCACATCACAACGCTTCTTGAAGAAAATCAAAGAACGAAATCCGCAGCCAGGAATACAAGGTATAGGTAAATGTGATTATTATCTCCATTATTTAGGTACCTTTTTTAGAAAACTTTTAAAAAAAATCGCGTGAAAGCGTAACAAACAAACTTACATTTACGTTTATAGTTATAGATAGATATGATTAGGATGTATAGGGGCATTAGCATGGTGCATATTCATAGGAACGTAACATCCATACCATATAATTAACAAGACTTCTAGAATAATAGCTGATTTTGAGATTCAAGCTCACGCAAACGTTTATATCTAGGCAGAGGTTTACCTAACCCTCTTGTCACTAATCAACAGTAATACTGTTGAATTACATGTATAATCAGTCAAAGCAGCATTTTATTATCAGAAGGTCCTCAAAAATCAACGTAATCAAACCTTTTTTACAGTCACAGAATTCAGGCTTCGCCATAGACATAGGAGTTTTCAAGGTAGTAGAACCACACTGATTTCAGCTCGAACGCGCCGGCTCGATCGGGGCGGAGCTGCCCTCGCACAGTAAAATGACAGCGATCGTGCTGTCGTGTTTCGTTGATGAGTGCGAGACCGGAGGCCCAATGATACAGAAGCATCACTAGCCCGCCATGGTGTGGGTCACCATGCTGCATTGTTGCATTGCCTGCATTCCAGTATGGTGACCATCACTCTTCGATTCTGCTTATGTTTTCCATCAGGCAGAGTAGAGTCATTTTGGCGGGGCCAAATATAAAAAAAAAGTAACATCATGTATCTACCAATGAAAAATTTATTTCAAACTTCTTTAGAGCTTAAATAGCTGTAGAGTAAGGGGTGTTATGTCCCCGAACACAAAGGGAGGACCCTCCGACCAGGCGACGTGATCATGCCTGGCGGGGCACGGCTCAGCGGTTGATATTTGGAAGTTATATTTATGCTAATCGGCATGAGAACTTCTATAACGCGATACAGGATTAGTAGTTCCTCCGCAGTTCGGTGTACCTTCAATAGAAGGTGATGTAGTATTTTTTTGTTGCTGTAGGTGGAAGGCACCCCAAAACTGAGCGCACTTACAATACATAGCAGTTTTCATTAGGTGCCTGCATTTTGTTTAGCTGAAGAGATGCAAAATTTTTGATATCACATACAGTGGCAAACAAGCAGATGGATAATCTACTGATGCCACCAATGGACATTTACATATTATTATTATAATCCAGGAGTTAGAAAGTGGGTTTGGAGATCTTTGAGGTTGGAGTACGCACGAAGTACGCGCTTTATTCATAGGTTTTGGGATTGCATCAGTAGAGAAATAAACGTACTTTTAACTACCTGCTAAATAATAATTCATAATCCCAGTGCAAATAGATCCCACTATGTCTTGTGATATAATAAAAATATAGCATCAGTCCAGTAGATAACTGTCATATGACTCTGACGTGGTTGTCGACAACCTGAATCATTCTCCTTGTCTAAATTTGTTTTTCTAATTCAAACATGGGGGCGTGATTGTCATACCAGTATTATACATACATTAAAGATAATTAATTAGGTATATCTAAGAGACGCTGGTTTTGCTATGTGCTAATTATAGGGGCTGGCATAGTCTATAACTCTATAAAGTATTGGCTAATTATAGAAGTGAAATATTACAGCAACCACATTTAAAATTACGTACGTCGTGTGTGCTGTGCACCCAACTTTAACTTAAATAAAAAAGATCCGGGCAATGAAAATCTCTGTTGCGGCTCGGTATCACCACTACGTATGTATATCTAATAATCTATAGATCTATCTAATACCTTTAAACGAGCAATTCTTGTATATACTAGCTGACCCGGCGAACTTCGTACCGCCAATGTTTTTACATATCTGTCTCAGCTTCCCACAGGCAGTGTACAGTCGCGGACAAAAAGAAACATTTTCCCGTTATCTTTTATTTTTTTTCTTTGTAGCAAAAAAAGAATGAATGAAATCGGACTATGTGTTATTGAATTACAACTAAGTACATATTTTGACTTTCATCCCCTCTCTCCAGGATACCGTGCTGAATTTCGGGATAAAAAGTATCCTATGTCTACCTCATAGTATGAACTCAAATCATGTTAAGTTTCATTTGAATCTGTTCAGTAGTTTCGGCGTGATGCGCGGCCAAGGTACAGACAGACAGACAGACAGACAAAAATGAAAAAAAATACAGTTTTGGCTTCAGTATCGATTATAGATAGCCCTCCAAAATAAATTTTCAAAATATATTTAATGTACAGAATTGGACTTGTTACATTTTTATTTTAAGTATAGATAAGTATAGATATATATATTTACTAGCTGATCCGGCGAACTTCGTACCGCCATATTTATGACCCACGTAACATCGTTTACGTTTTTGTGAATCTAAACCATTCCCAGATCCCCTTGAACACACACAAAAAAATTCATCAAAATCGGTCCAGTCGTTTTTGTGAATCTAAACCATTCCCAGATCCCCTTGAACACACACAAAAAATTTCATCAAAATTGGTCCAGTCGTTTAGGAGGAGTTCAGTCACATACACACGCACACAAGAAATATATATATTAAGATAATCTGAATCTCTCGGAAACGGCTCTTACGATTTTCATGGAATTTTGTATGCAGGGGTTTTCGGGGGCGATAAATCGATCTAGCTAAGATTCATTTTTAGAAAATGTCGTTTTATTTGTGTTTTTAACAATCAAATATATAAAATGAATGTATACATCTAGCGCCATCTATAGCAACTCAAGAGGGGGCGCCACTCAAACTATTGGAAGAAAAATAACAAAAAGGTGGCGTTTGGATAGTCCCAATATTGCCAAAAACCCATTTATAAAAAAAAAAATACCGGTCATCCAGGTACTCATAATTAAATATAGACGCAACATACATAAAACACTTTTTGAAAAAAGATAATGATACATTTTTCACCACTTCTTCATTTTTTATTTTATTTACAACAAAAATTTGAGTCATTTTTTACGGTCACCTGCTTGATACTACAAGGACATCAGTTGGCTATCAACTTATTGCCCAAACGGTTATAAATACGAAACGAAAATTTCCTGAAACCTGATTGGTCAGGGCTCGCACCTTTCGATCGTTTATTAAATGCGTCACTATATTCTCAACGCGAATGGACTATTGTAATATTAAAATAAAATAAAAATAATTATTTTATCATTTTATTTTCACATAATGAGTTATAAAAAATTTAGTCAAATATTATAATTAATACAATAATACTAGTAAGTTATATCTTAATCCACCACCTATCATAAACAATTATTGCCGATTAATTTATTATCAGTTAACCTGAAATACATTGATATAAAATTTTAATTATACATTTTACACTATACAGGTCAGTATACACATATAGGTCAGTATACTATACACATACAGGTTAGTATACACACATAGGTTAGTATACACATAATATCGGAACTATACTAAAATATATTTTGCTAAATAAGTTTATGATATATGTACTTATTGCATTACGGCAATATAATTTGCCTGAAATATATTTTTTAATACAGAGAGTAATCGTTACGGGGCACCTAAGGGATAGTGTCTATCGTCGCTCATGGGCCTGTGTCGCCAGGACTTTAATGGTTCCTTTTAACTGGTGGGAGAGGAGGAACGGTGGCTTTGCCTCCAGTAAGCCCGTAGTAGCATTACCCCAATTGAGCCTGTATACCTCCGCGAATAACTTCTCTTTGGTTAGCAAATATATGTTATAATTAATTATATTTTACTACCTAAGTATAAATATGATCGTCGATCGTTTTTACAGGTAAGTATTTGAATAACTGTTTTGAATAAAATCGGACTTGTAAAGCCTCATTTAAAATATATCTGCCTACTAAACTATATTATCCTTTGGTGATTGAATTCTCTTTTAATAGAATTTAAAATGGTCTGAATCTTAAAGAAGAAAATAATGCACTAAAATCATAAATAAATGAATGATTATCTACAAACAAACTTATAATAATCTGTAGATCGATTGAAACAAAACACTGCGTATCCTTTGCTGCTAAACTAAAATAAATAGTATTTTCGTGCATTTTTAGCGCGTAATCGGTAAAGTCTACAAATTTTATTTACACACAAATTAAGAATGCACTTGAAAAAAATCACAAAGCGGTCATGAGGACTGCCGACAGAAGTGAAAACTCAAAACTATAAACAAACAGTTGTTTAAGCTCACCTGAAATGAACCTCTTTGCTCTTTAAATAAAATCCGCGATAAAAATAAGTAAAAAAATATAGGTCATGGAAAGCGTTCGGTGATAATGACACCATTTTTGTTCACCCAAAAAGTCCCCAACTTAAACATTTAAACTTTAAAATTCGTATAAAATACCCATCGCACATAGAATGTTATTGACAATAAAAAAACATATCTCTTTGGCCTCTTAAGGCGCGTCTCCACCGAAATTTGACAACACAAAAAAAGGTTGACAACACAAAAATTGCCAACTTTTCGGTGGAGACTCGGTTTTACAAAAACTTTTGTCACCAACACGTGTTGACAACACAAAAATTGACAACTTTTGTTTGGTGGAGATCCGGCTTTACACACCATGTCAACGGCATGGTTGGCGTGTTGAGGCCGCGTAGGTTGGCCGCCGGCATTGCCACCATCATCCTTAGGCCGCCGGCAAAAGTGTAATCTGTGGCCGCAGAACATCATTTCAGTCATGAATAACTCAGATTTTCAAGGTTACCGGCTACGGCCATACGTAGGTTTTTATTACACTAAAATACACACTATAGTTAAACTACAACATACAGTACATTTATATAAATAGTTAACAACTTATTTACTATTTAGAATTCGTCATCGCTTTACAATTTCTTAAACCAAGTATATATTAATAGTTATATATACAAAATAGTACCTTAAATACTACACGAAACGCTTTCTTTGGAAAACTTATTTATTTCTAGAAAATAAATATAAAATAAATAATGCATTAAAATAAATTAAAGTCAGAAAAAACATCATGGCAGTCTATCATTTTGATCAATTTTCTTAAATGCACCTAATTTTTAAAGATAAGAGATTTAATCTTCTAGTTTACAAATGGAAAATATTATAAAGCTATTGGCTTGCGCTTTAAGGGAGGGATTCAAAAAAAGATTAATCGCAGACCAAGCCTATAACTATTCTTAAGGCGCGTCTCCACCGAAATTTGACAACACAAAAAAAGGTGGACAACACAAAAGTTGACAACTTTTGTTCGGTGGAGACTCGGCTTTTCAGAAACTTTAGTCACCGACACGTGTTGGCAACACAAAAATTGTCAACTTTTTTTCGGTGGAGACCCGGCTTTATAAATGAGTCGTGCCTACGCCAACACAAAAAAAACTTCTTGTCTGTTAATGGTCTTGTATACGCTGTTTTATTTTGCGCAACCTAAACTGGTAAATTAAATCGCTAATCAGAAATATTCAGACCATTTATAAAATTTACTCGAGACATTTCAAATTTTAAAAAAATGAGGCTTGAAATTAAAATTTTAAAAAAATAGTATAATACTATATCAAGACAGTATTTGCTGTTTTTCAAATTTAGAATGTATATCAAGCATCATAAATGTCATTTTCAGATGTCAAATTGTTTTCTTTATTCCGTATTGCAAAGTGGACATCATCTCTATTGGCACACAAACATTCCAACTCACTATCTCATGCAGTAATATTGTCCCGATTGTCCGACTGACTTTCGAACTTTATAAATCTCAGTCATACATTATAAATAAATAAATCTGTTTTTCTAGTAAATGCTTTTAAGTTAATCATAATTGTAACATCGTACCTTTATAAATATAATACTTGTTCGCATGGAATGTTTTACAAAGCGTTACTAGCATCTGATATCAAAATATCCATGAAATTATTTTTATTTACAGAAACCAAACAACCTAGCAAAAATATAGACTGTAGCAATAACTTTATAATTTTATAGCTTCAATTATCTCAAATAAACAGAACTATTTTAGCGCCTCTAATAGTAATTTTTTTTCCCTTTTTATGATCTTAAAGCAATCGTCAATTGATCGACCCGCCATTTCATGAAATATCAATACTTCACAAAATGGCCGACTACGTCCATTTAAAGAAGCCTGTTTGTCACTGACTGTTATTATACTCATTAAAATACACCCGCTTACAATACTTCTTAAAAGTATATAATATTTAAGTATATGAAATAAAATTACCTATTTAAGATCAAAAAACATAACAATACTGTATAAGACATTTGATCAATTTTCATTTAGGTATTGCAACCGGTATTTTAAATATCTACTACCATAGCAAATAATAGCGTAAAATAAAAACTAACCTGCAATATTTAGTGAATCATATCGTCCGATTCTAAATACTGTTGAAGTTTTACGTAACACACTAAACAAATTGTTTTATTGTCCCAATCTTTTTATTTACTTTAGTTTTATATCACTGCAGACACTATCACCGGTTCACTTAATTCACTTATCACTTTATTGAAATGCCTTCATTTACTTCATAGCGTTGGTAAAATATAATTAACAAAGAATACTATGTAATACTTATTGTATTAGTGTATGAATACTCATAATAGAATACAATTAAAATGATTATTTCTGAACGTCACATCTTCACTAAATTTTTTACATCCTTTTTGTATACTTGTCATTTCTCTCACAGTTTTAACGTTCTTTTCAAAACGAAACGTCCATGTCAAAATGTTCAACACACGAAGACTTTCTCATTATCACTCCAGTAATAGTTATTTAAGAAATTGTATATCAAATGCGATAAGAGACCCTTCATAGTACTCACAGGTACTGCAATCTGTCTATCTTCGCTTTCTTTCGCGTCTCATCCAGAGCCTGTTACTGCAATGGAGATAGAATAATTTCTTACGGCCTTGTGTGAGTCTCTCCTACGAAGGTGCCCCTTGATAGGGCACTTCTGAAGTAGCTTCGTGAACCTCGTGTGTGATGTCGTCAGTAGATGTTGTCATACCCGGTAGTCTTATGTAGTGCGCCTCTCTGTTGGTAGAAAATTTTAAGTGTTAAGGCTTATTTAAGTAGGTATATTGTAGTTGGTTTCTCAGAGAAGAATTTGTAAAGAATATCTATGTCATGGAAATGGATTTTATTTATTTCGAATTACTTAAGTGCAGCACTAGCCGCGTTCGTGACGTCATCCGCTGTCGGTAAATACCGACAGTCGTATTAAGCTCGGTATTTGCGAAATTGTCCCTATTCGATTTAGGGATGTAGCCTTTTGGATGTAGACAGGAATAAGTGTATAGGATAGGACTAATGGTCCGATAGCTGGTACCATTTTTTGAGTAGGTATTTGAGGCAAGCTGAAAACAGACCTCTCCTATTATACCCCAACGCGGATCTGCAGACCTGGCTGGTGAGAAGCGGGGCTAAATCAACCCCCCCCTCTCTGGCGAGGTCACGTGACTTATAATAGCCACGGTATAACGATATACTTCGCCAGTTATAGCACTCTAAGAAACAGTGCTCACGTGGGAGACACAAGCCTACGTCATCATCACTATCGCTGGTTGTCAAAAATTTGCCCCCTACTCACCAGCCAGGTCTGCAGTTTCGTGTTGGGGTATATTAGGAGAGGTGTGTGACAAGTTTTCAGCTTGCCTCAAATACCTACCCAAAAAATGGTACCAGCTCTCCTACTATAACGGAAATCCTTAACCTTGTTTAAATTTATTTTTCAAATATTTTTTACGAATAAATATATACATACGAATAAGTAGCTCTTTAATTTGCGAAATGAAAGCCTAGAAAGTAGAGTATGAGAAAGTAGGTTTTTGTTAATAAAGTCGGTGAAGATCCTCATGGATGTCCTTCGCCCATTAGGGGGGAGCGAAGGGGACTCTTGTATGTTTGCCAATAGCCGCGTAAGCGAGAAACGCAAATGTGCCTAGTCTTTTTTAGCCATCTACGACAGGTATGGACTTGTTAAGATATGACGGTGACGGCGTGAGCACGTAAAATATACCGCAGCCATTATTTTTAATTATCTCGCTTTTTATTTATCTTGTTTAATACAGAACGTGTTACTATTCAAACAGTGTAAAGAATCTAAAAACAATTATAATTTGATATCTATATGATAAAATGAATGTAGTAAAAGCAAGATTTAATAACACCCTCTCTTGTTCTTTTATAGGTTATGTTATCTTCTCCGTTATAACTGACATGAACGTAACGTTAGGTCTTTGATGCTTGGTCGCGCTGGTCGAGCGCTATCAAAGCTATTTTTTTAATGGAATACAGGGCAAATGAGCAGGCGTATCGCCTGATGGTAAGCGATTACAGCCGCTCAAGGACACCCGCAACACCAGGCGTCACAATTGCGTTGCCGGCCTTTTAAGAAGGAGTACGCTCTTTTCTTGAAGGTTTGAAGGTCGTATTGGTCCAGGAATACCGTTTTTCTGTCCTGTACCTGTATTTCCTGTATTATACCTGTCATTCCTCAGTTTTCTTGTGCAGCAAGAAAATTTCTCATAGTTGTGGACTGCCAACCATCTAAATGGTAGGGATGAAACTCCTGTCGCGGAGGACGATGGCGGAAAGAGGCGGCAGGGATCAGTCCGAACAATTCCTCGAAACACTCCTAATAGTAAATGCGATAGAAGATGCACAGCGAAGCCACATCGCTAGGCAGCTCTAGAGAGTCTAGCCGAATTGAAACTTCTTGGCCACCGACGATTCTAGTCGCTCTTCATTGAATGCGGTCCAGATAGAGGAGCTGGTACTGGGGTGCCCCTACTCAAAGATGAGGACAGTACTCCATATAAGGCCGAACCTGCGCCTTATAAAGCATAAGGCGCAGGTTCGGCCTCATACGGAATACTATTATATATTCATGAGAAGTAACAGCTCTTAGCACAGACAATACTTATATTCATGAATACCGCCTAGCAGGAACGTTAGTTGACATCATCGTGATTTTTTATTAATTTGTTTTAGTTGGTTTATTTTGAGATATATCTAAGGTAGTTAGAGAAGAAGAGACTATAATTTTAATTGTTTTCTTTCATAAATATTAGCATAGGTATTTCGTACCTATATTTTCTTACGATTCAAAAAATAGCAAAGATCTTAGTTTTTCCTCAACCTTTTTTCCAAACAAGGTCGGATTTATCGTATCTATACGGCTGAACGATTCAATTACTTACGTAGTGCTATTGCCAGCAGACCTCCATAACGTAAGTACTAAGCGACTTCATTAGAAGTTCTGTAGAAAGACAGTTGTCAGACATTTTAGGGTACCGTAACGTTTGCCAAAGATGCTCGTACGGGAACCTGATCGATGGCTTAATGTGCTCTCCAAGGTACGAAGGGGTCTCAACGTTTTAAGAATGGGTAACTATTCATAGACTGGCTTATCTAGGATTGCACAACTTTGTAACGTATTAAGCTACTTGGTTACCATTTATCCCTTCCTAGCACAGATCTTAGTAATATACACTATTCTCTACTAGTATACCTCACGCAGTATGTGGAGTTGTTGGATTTTATTTCACTGTAAATACCATAAGTAATGCATCAACTATACTGTAGGTTTATACAAACGTATTCAGAAAAACTGGCCTTACTGTATACGTATGAACATGAGGCCAAGAGAGTTCCCATACTCATCTACTGTACTTCTTTTTTATTCATTTCTAGGAATAAAATGTTCATACATTGGGTTCTTTGCATGAAAGGCTTGATGAAATATTTATCGATGTTAAAAACTTTACAGCTTTCCTGTGTAAACATAAGAAATTCAACAACAAATATTCATGTTTTTAGTTACATCGGCTCCCTATTATCATTTATTGAGATCATTTATTTTTCAGTAGGAGGCAGTATGTGATAAAAATACGTTTTTAACCAGATGTGTTCCTGTATGTTTTGATGTCTTTCGATATACCAACAACACAAATATTTGAGTGATAAACTATTTGGAGGAACTTGGCAAGAGCAGTCAAGGATCAAGCCGGTGATTTTAATCGGCAAACCCATAGCATACACATTCCTCAGGGAATCAGTCATTGGCCAACTCTGTGGAACATCGGAGGTCATTCTTTCTTACCTATTGTAATTATTATTTTCTCTGAGATATCTCGAATCACATGTTTTATTAAACTATTTACGTAGACCTAAGATAGTGCGATTCATTAACAAAAGTAAATGGAGTTAATTCCGAGATAAACAGTAAAAATACTTTATACTATTAGTACATGAACTTATCAGATAGGAGACATCATACTTAATTCACCTTTTCTATTCTGCAAAATATACATATCTGCTTCGAGCATTTACTTACGAATTAGGTGCGTCGCTTCCAGTAAGGTGATATAGTAAGTGAATTATGATAATCACACAATAAGTATAGTCATACGTTATTATTAATCGCATTGATAAACTTATTAATATTATAGATAAGAGTTACTTAAAAGTTCCAAATAATTTCAGTGTCTCCTGACTCCATAATAAAACTATCGATACTTAGTTTAATCTGCTGGTCTCACCAAAGCGAATCATAGGGAAGACTACTCCAGATGATTATACGTAACCAGTGGAAATAACTGCCTTTATCCATCTCATAGTTCCGTCGTCTCCATGATGCAAATTTATAGTATTATGCTCCAAAGTTTGATTTCGATACTACGATTCAAATTACTACTTAGTAGTCGCATAGTGGCGGAAATTCGACCATGATCTATACTCTCGATTGTCGGCACTTGTTGCAATACATTCTAGAATTAAACTCACTAGTGGAATAAGTACCTACAGGTGAGTTTTATTCTATAATGTATTCGAATATTATTCATTTGTTTTTTTTAGCTTTCTGCTCTCTTCCCTATAAATTTTAACTGTGTCAAATTTCATACGTCTCTGTTTGCATAATTTTCGTGAATAGAGGTACAAAGTTTTTGTATTAGCAAATAGAATTCCAGTAGCCTATCGCTGTTTACTGCTGAACGAAAAACTCAAAACTATCCCGATTTTGGACAGTTCAAACTGTCGTTCAACTGAGGATGCTCTGGCGGTGGACTCGTACCGGTATAACCACTAGGATAATAACTAGGTACATTTCGATACTGATGACGGGTAGTAGCATCACCAGATAAATTATTCTCGCCATTGCGGTTACCAATCCACCTACCAAGGGTTGCGACTGTGGCAAATTGCCTAAATCGAATGGATCGCAACGAAAGTCAGTTAAGTATTAACAGATTTCATTAGTAACTTGACAGTTAAAATAATAAAGAAAGGTTAAAGAATCATATCTAAGGTTTAACGTAACTCAAGTTGACTGAAAACTTTTCCTTCTACCTTAATCATATCTATATCATCAATCATACTTATCATCTATGATACCGCCTTTAATAGGCATGTGTAATGTGCAATTAATCAGTGGTACAAGATTGTCTTAATTTAATTAACTTTTAAATTGTTGAGATTATGCATGGTTTAGAATTTATGAAGTTTTACTTTTGTCGTAGTGCAGTCTCCTCGACATTCCCGACTCGTTCGAAGCAGAGATTCGTTTTACACAGACCAAAAAAAAACATGTTTTTCGTTGGCCATCAGAAGGTAGTCATCACTTAATTGTAATAGGTCTCAGTCGTTTTTATTTGGGTTAGCTCGATATTTTCACAATGCAAATAATAAATGAAAGCATCAGCTATATCCATTTAAGAACTAAAAATCGCTATAGAGAGCGATTGATTAGAGTCAATGACACAAAACAATATACAAATAAGATGTAGGTTACTTATATTTAAAGGTTGTTTTTATGGTATAGGGGGCAAACGTGCAGTCCCATGGGTCTGCACGCTTGCTTGCTTGATGGTAAGCGATTACCACCGCCCATGTACGGGTATCAAACACCAGAGACGTCACAAGTCCGTTGCCGGCCTTACAAGTGCACAACAAGGTAAAAAGAAGGAAATGGATGCGAGTAGCCCAGAAACGATCAAAATGGCGTGCAATGGGAGGGCCTATGTCCAGAAGTGGACTGCGATAGGCTGATGATGATGACGATGAAAGGCGAATAGGGAACATGCAATGAATGGTAAAAAAGAAAACAAGTACATTGAGATTAAATCACTTTTATTTTAGGAATGAATATCGGTTATAAACACACATTTCAAATATGAGCATAGTCTTGTTTTGAAGACATCTCTGTTGTATATATGTATAGCCCATTCGCTTAGACACTGTCACCTTTATTGCTTAATGATTTGTCAGTTTACGCCGTTGTATGAATTAATATATTCGTATTTCACAACAATAAACATTATTGCGTGCGGGTGCACCGACACTATCTAAACGAATGGACTATACTTAAATTGTCATAAATATCAAATTAATTCTTTCATTTGTTTTCATGGTTTTGTTTTATATGCCTCTTCTTAGAAGAACGTAGTTATGGCCTGCATTATATTTATCACGGTGGCCAAACAGGTTGGTTTAAGGTTTGGTTTAAGTTTTCCTTCTCTTTGCTCTCCTATTATTGTCCTGTAGAGTCGGGTTCCTTAGTCGTCTCTTAAAACAACCACGGGATGAATAGAGTGGAATATAGAGCCATTTAGATCATCCATCAACATCAGTCAGCAGGTAGTCACATTCATATCAGGTAGTCATAATACTAACCAACAATGTTCTCAGAGAAAGGCCGCATAAATTCATGTTCAATGTCAAAACTGTGCCTTCCTGGATTTCTAAAGAAAAACACAATTCATATAAAATGTAGTGTATGAAATTTGAAAGCTAATTTATTTTGAGACTTTATAATTGATGGTTCAAGATATTTAGCCATAATTACATAAACAAGCCAAAGCTTACAAATGCAATTTGTAATTTATATTCTCGATTGTTGGCACTTGATGGAACTTGTTTTATTACATTCTAGAATGAAAATCACTTGTACTTATTCCACTATTTTAATTACATATACACCTGGCCGGTTTCGCCTTATGGCATCTTAGGGTACCCACAGTTGTTAGGTTTTAAATGTAAATGTTTTTTTTTACATATAACCAACCTTTGAGGATGCCATAAGGCGAAACCGGTTAGGTGTATGTATATGTAATTAAAATAGTGGAATAAGTACAAGTGATTTTCATTCTACAATGTCCTACAAACGCAGATCGCTTTCGCAGTCGAACAGTTACATAATGTTCCTCTGTCAAGACCAAAACAAGCTAAGATGTTGTACGAGATGCTAAATAAAAAACGTACTTAAGAAATAGGATTTTTACATACCTTAGTAGTTTGATCCATTTTATTACCACACTTGAAAACTCTACATTTTCAACCAAAACGATCAACATTCCGTCTAAAGTATTTCTTTATCTTAATTATGCTAAATGTTATTACATTATTCTACTAATATTATAAACGCGAAAGTTTGTAAGTATGGATGGATGGATGTTTGTTACTCATTCACGCAAAAATTACTGAACGGATTTGGATGAAACTGTACAGTAATATAGCTTATACGTACATCAGAATAACACATTCGCTACTATTTACCGCGATAACCGACATAAACGCGGGCGGAGCCGCGAGCAAAAACTAGTTGTACATATACTAGCAGTTTTTGCGTGAAAGAGTAACAAACATCCATACTTCAAACTTTCGCGTTTATAATATTAGTAGGATATACAGTGTTTTTAGTAGGATATTAGTGTAGACACACGTCCCATAATAATATTTGCATACTAGAACGGACCTTACCACGCTATTTTCAGTAATATTTATAAATATATATTTCTCTTTTGTCAAATACAAAATTGTCATTAATAGTAATAAAATTCAATTCAACATAATGCCCCTAACGTATGTAGTTTCCTACTTCGTTTACACGATACACTATTGTCTGGTATTATTCTCAAAGCTTTCAACAGCACAAAGTTATATAAGTTAACTATTAGTATTGCCTTAGTAATTTAGAAATAAGTAATAGTCTATGGTAGTAATATTATCTTTGAAATTGAGGTAAATAAATATAAACAACGCAAAATACAGACTAATTTATTAAATACCATAAACAATATCTTACACACTATGTCGTAACAATTGACAGATTCACGATCATAAACAAGTGAATTTAGTGAATTATTTGCACATATTTTTATTTCATTCACTGGGATGGGAAAAGGTAAAATAAACTTGAATCAAAACTGCAGCGATAAATTATTTTTCACATTTTAATATAAAATGTGTTCTAAAATAATCACAGATCATCAAATTATACAATATATATAAACAACTATTATATAGAATTTTAAACAATTTGATATTAACAATGTTATAATGAAATATTCGTAGACCAATAACATAAAATTGTTCCCCATTTTGAGCAATAGGTACTACTAAACATTTGAGCTGTGAAATCGAAACCTATATTTCCGTGAAAATCGACCTAAGTTACTAGTGGAGAAATTAACTTCAACGAGGTCAGAGTTAATCGTTATATCTATCTTATTACAAACAATATCTTTATCTGAATATAGGATTGGAGAAAATAAATACCTTAATTATTTTATTGCATTAATATGGCAGTGTGCGATAAACAAATGCCGTGGCTTCGTAATTTCCCGAATACTGTTTGTTTACTTTGTCTATATTCCATATTTAAAAAGTTTGTCTAATGACTGAATTTATAGAAATATTTAATATAAATAAATTGCAGTATAAAAACAGTGTCTTAAAACATCAGGATTTGGCCTTTAGTGAACCTTCTGCTTAATAATAAGTGCTAAATTATGTCTATGGAGTGGTGGCACATTTCGGTCTGTGGTCTTCATCACGCTTTGACGTCCAGGTCATATTTTTTTTCACTGGCGTTCCTAAAATGTATGAAAAATTAGATAGCTGTTCGGAATAAATAGAATGCCAGAGGCGGCGAATTTGTTTGGTTGCTGACGATCACAATTTTTTGACATTAAAAAAAAATCATAAAATTTCAAATTTAGAAAAATATAAAACGTCACTTACACTGTAAATTTTGAAAAAAGAATTCAAAATTTCATTAATTCGTTTGACATGCACTCAAAATATACAAAAGTTAAATCTTTTTGATAAATAAAAAACTAAAATTAAATTATCTCTAAACATTTAAATAAAATCGCCACCTCTTGTAACTACGGTCACAATGCATCTATCTACAAAGAAGTATAGTAGAAGAAACCATCCTGTGTTATCAGAAGGCTGTGTAATACATACCAATAGGATCGACCATAAGGAAAAATTCCTTCCCCTCACCACTGCTTGACATTTCCGAACTTTCGTCACTACTGTTAACCCTCACAAACCGTGTACTGTGTGATTCTCTGAAAAATATTAACCACAAAACGTTCCTTCAATCTGTTATAAACCCGCCATTTTGATTCCCAAATGATGTAAGCTAAAGCATGGTCCCGATGTTCGATGATATGAAATATTTTTTGTAATTATTTTTTTGTGTTGATTACAAAAAATATTCCGTTTTTGTATGCGCATATGTTTTTCTTCTCTTATCGCTGCGTATTTTATGATGATATGTGACTGAATCTCAAGTTCTTCCCGATTCTTCTACTAGAAGTTCTGCGTGTTTGTCAGTCTACACACTGTCTTTAATTTTTATCTGCTAATTTTTTGCCAGGTCTTCTAAAGCTGCCAGTAAAACTCCAAATCTTCACTTGGTCTGAAATTCTTTATCACGTGTAGGTGAAATCTTTTTTTTACGGCTTCATCCTCAATCTTGTAGGTATGACTTGACAAAACATAAAACAAATTGAGTCCTCCCACATAAACTGTTGCAAATCTTAGCAGTTTTAAATCTTTTCTGATCTTCTTGCTTTCTTTTTCATTCTTTCCTCAATATTCCTCTTGATTATTTTCTTCGAACGAACACGTAGGTGAGTATAAATTTGTCAACAATATCCTCCAACAGGTTGTATTCCTAGACTTGTAAGCTTCGTGTGTGTCTTGACATGTTGCCTTCTTGAGTTCCAGAATTAAGTACGTAAGACAGACATTGGATAGACGTTAAGAATTAGTGTGTGAGTGAAAGTGAGTCACAGAACGTTATGGACTATGTTAGTGAACCCGTCACCGCAACGCCACAGTACGTGGAAAAGGGTTATTCTTTTTTTAAAGTTGTTAGTTCCACGTAAAGATACTAAAAGCGAAGAAAAGAAGTTGCCGTGTCTTTTCAAATACAACTGTGTTGTATACCACAAAATCGTGGGAATTAATGAAGTAAGAAATATCTTTTAATATGTAAATACACAAATGTATACCCAAATGTATGCCCAAAGTTAGAGTCTCGTCGAAAACTCATATTATTTCTACTAAATTAATATTATATGTAATATTTTTTGCGTGAAAGAGGTTTCGATGAGACTCGAAATCATGCAAGAATGACAGTAGTGAAACAAAAAAAAAACAAAATTGGGAAAACAAAAAAAATAAAGTGCTAAAAAACTCAACAAAAAAAGAAAGGAAAGTAAAAACAAAAGAAATTCAAAAGGATAATTTGAAATTAGAACACGACAACTCCCATTAATGTATATTGATGTATAGTGACGTACCTGTAGAACACATAGTGTTGGAGCATGAAGAATATGTCGAAGGAGAGACTAAATAGGCCGAGGCCGAATTTGGTGAAGTCGCCGAAGAACGAGACCCAGTCGTTGTAGTTGTATCCGTTGAGGACCATTTGTAGGACGGACAGGAAACCGCCGATGAAGTCTAAGAAGATGTTGCCGATACTCCATCCGACCGTGGATTTGCGTTTGTAGTTCATGTATGCCTGAAAGGTAAAATTACCGGTTTTATATCTAATATTATCTTTTTTTAATAATCACAAGTCTCCTAAAGTTATAATAATAATAACATGAAAGATAGCGCAAATGACCGTCTGATCTCTAATTATACAGTCTGTGCTACCAGTTTATGAATAAACATACATATAGGATTTTAAATACATGTACAATATAAATACACTCTCTCTTTCTCGCTCACTCTAGACTCAATATAATGTAAATACTTAAGGTAAGCTAAAATTCAATATATTAAACTGCAGTTACTATAAGTATGATACTGGTAGAGGTCATGGCCAAGGCGCTTTTTTACTCTCATCGTGTCCAATCGAAACAAATTTCATCGATCCAGTAGGTACCTATCAACTATTATAAATTATTTTTAGCGTCCATTTATTATTGAAGTGAGGTGTCTGGGTATATTGGACAGAGCACGCATTCTGTACGTGTCTTTGGCATTTTGCTTGTATCTGCTCGTTCATTGGCTCTTAAACGTAAGTGATTCGCGGTTTATTATTTATGTACTCTCCTAAATATTGTGAAATATATACATTTCTATATACATAAAGGTAGTAGAGCCACGCTGATTTCAGCACGCATGGGCCGGCTCGACCGGGGCGGTACTACCCTCGCACAGAAAATCAACGTAAAATGACCACGTTCGTGCTGTCGTGTTTCGTTGGTGAGTGCGAGACCGGAGGCCCAATTAGTCTAGTCAACAAGTTCCATACTTGTTGACTAGACTAAAAGATGCAGCAGCATCACTAGGCCGCCATGGTGTGGGTCGCCATACTGCATTGTCTGCATTCGCAGTGAGTATGGCGATCAATACTCTTGGATTCTGCTTATGCTTTCCATCAGGCAGAGTAGAGTCATTTTGGCGGGCCAAACATAAAAAAAAAAAAAAAAAAAAAAAACACAGTTTTAGGTGAAATTTGTTTGTCACGGCGTTCTTAATTTAGTATGACATATACATAACTATTATAAAACTGACCTGTGGTACATATTTAATGAGCGTGATACACAACTTGATGTAACTGCAGTAGTAGAGAAAGTCGAGCCATTCGACTTTGCCAGCGCCAGCCAGTCCAGCCGACACGATCACCACGCAGGCGAAAACAGAGAGAATGCTTCGAGCCGAGGTTGATACCCTTTGATCAGCGCGCTGAAAAATAGATTCACAATTAGTCAAATAACGAAATATATATATACTCGTATATACACAAAATAGTGTTTCTCCCTTATGGTGTATTTAATTTTCACATTTTCACATGTTTCTGCAACAGAACAAGTCTATTGCCGGCAAACGGGCAAATACAATTTTAAATAAAATACCTCTATTGTATTGAATGCTTACATACTATTAGATAAATTATACTAAGACACAACTATTATCATCCTATCCATCACACTATTGTCATGCGTAGGAATTAAACCCACCGATCTGATTTAGTAACCAGGATTACTAACCACTAGACAAGCAGATAATCTCTATTAACCTAGCTAGACAGTGATTTTCAAGTTGTAGAGCCACGCTGATTTCAGCACGGTTAGGCCGGCTCGACCGGGGCGGTACTACCCTCGCACAGAAGATTAACGTAAAATGACAGCATTCGTGCTGTCGTGTTTCGTTGGCGAGTGCGAGACCGGATGCCCAATGACGAAGAAGCATCACTAGGCCACATGCATTGTTGCATTGTCTGCATTCGTAATGACTATGATGACCATCACTCTTCGATTCTGCTTATGCTTTCTATCAGGCAGAGTAGAGTCATTTAGGCAGAGCCAAACATTAAAAGAAAACCTTTTTGTGGCTTAGCTTTGGATAGCTAGGAATGTCCAAAAATAACATTTATTGCATTGATATTTCGCATCGTACCCTTATTAAATTGTACGGGTATTGGACATAAGCTATCTTATAATGGGATATCTCTCATTATATCGATTTAATAAGATCATTAAACCATCGAAGAAGAAGTGTAATATGTTATGCGTTTTAATGTGTAATAATCAGCGCTTACACAATAACATATAATTTCGATAAGGATTTTGGATAAAACTAGTTTTAAACTTCTGACATTGTGAAATACGATAGGAAAAAATATGATAAGATGTTTTTAAATAAGATAATGTTAAAATAAACATCTAATAAATCACTTTAAGGTGCTAGAAAGATCTATTTGGTATAATCTAAATCTATGAAATGATCTATATACGAAAATTAATGCGATTACGTAAAAGACATTAATATTATATATCTTTAAATATTTGAAGCACAAAAGTATAGTAAAACTTAGGCCTAATTTGTGCAACACACGGGTAGTATACTTATTGACAGTTTTACCCGACTGCGTCCGGAGGAGGGTAATGTTTTTCGAGAGTTTGTATGTATGGGTATGTATGTCCATTTCTTTAGCACCCCCTACAGCCCGAACGGCTGAACGGTTTTTGACATACCTATAAGGCATCGTTGAAATCATCAGAATCGTGGTAGTGACATAGGCTATACCTACAAACTTTCAAAATGGCCCCCTTAAATAAGAAAAAATGATTTTTTTAAGCAGTCGTGTTTCTTGTTTTCATAATAAATCCCTATACTATTAACAAGACAATAGTTAGGTTAAAAATTTAATTGTATAAAAGTCCTAACTTCTAGAAATCTATAAAATTATATCCACGGTCCCTAATATTAACTCAAGTTTATGTTGTTTCTTCTGTTCTATCAATCTTTGGTTTATCTATAACCTATTCTGTTCTCCGTCTTCAGTAAAATATTAAATCTTTTTTTTCAGAGTAGTCATAGATACACTCATCCAGATTTTTAAAGGCAAAAGACAGAAACAATCTAGGTACACTGTCTATGACATTTTGGTCATTAAAATAAAATTGATTTTTTTGTATTATTGACAAAGTTAGACAAGTAAAAAATTTAACTTTGAAAAGGCTATAGAAATACATTTAAAAGCAAATTATACGAGTACTGGTATATTATTAAAATACAATGGCAATTTTTAACCAACTTCAAAAAAAGGAGGAGGTTCTCAGTTCGACTTTATTTTTATTTTATTTTGTTATGTTTGTTACCTCATAACTTTCGACTGGGTTCCCGCGTGGTCCCATTTAAATTTGGTCCAGATTGAAGTCGGTACAATATCAAGTAGATAGTTCATTCAAACTCAAACGCTTTGACAATAATGCTACTGTAGTATGTAAAGGTAAAAGTCAGATTAAATTCGCAATAACATTTACACAAGTTGGCGAGTGCCACTCAACCTTGTCTCGACGTTTAATAATAACGATCTCACTGTATTGATAAATACAACAGCTATTTTGTATCAGCCAGGACTCATGGTTGAAGGAGATTCATTCATTCGTAAACTCTCAGAGGTATAGGTCACTAAGGAGCTAACTAAAGGCGCGTCTATACCGAAATTTGACAACACAAAAAAGGTTGACAACACAAAAGTTGCAAACTTTTGATTAGAAACTTTTATCACCAACATGTGTTGACAACCCAAAAATTGACAACTTTTGTTCGGTGGAGACCCGGTTTAAGGCAGTCGCAAGATTACCTATACAAATTATTTTTTTTATTAAAATGGAATGATACAAGGTTTGTTTGTATTGCCTATGTAATTGAATGAGTACAATACAATATAATAATAATATCAAAATTGTATGTTATTGTTACATAGTAGGTTTAGTTTTAAATTTGCCCATTTTTGCTGTCATGTCTGGCTGTGACACTTGAGTCAACAATTCTCATGGATCATCAACATCAGCAACTTGCAATAGACCGTAGATCATTTTGCTTTGTAGTCCATAAAAAACTAAGTGCATTGTGATATGGGTTTCCTTATGTAGTATCCGATTTATTAAAAATCTGACTGCCTCTGTAACGCAGTGGGAACGTGTGCGCCTGCTGCGCTTGATGTCTCGGGTACTATTCCCGGGTCGGACCGAATGTTTGTATGATCTGCAAATATTTGTTTCGGAATTTGGGTGTTTTCTATGTATAAAAAAAGTATATATGTATTTATATCAGTTGTCTAGTACCCATAACACAAGCTCTGCTTAGCTTGAGGCTACATGGCGTTGAAAAAAAATAAAAAATGAAGCGTTATTGGTCGGTTATCGCCATTCTGACAGGACGCTAGTCGTACACTTCTCCATCGATTGATATTCCAACGGCAAGGCCGTAAAGAAATGACAATATACTAACGATATACTGAATTAAATAATTCTACAGATACATTACCACTACTAAATTAGTAGTAAATTTTAAACACACACACTATATGTATCTCATTTTTCTCAATGGAGCTTTCAACATTATCAATAGCTGTACTGACCTCATAAATAAAGCACTGGACGATAGTGATGAATGTAGCAAAGGTAGCATGCATAGAGAAGAACACATCGTTCAAATGCACCGGGTTCAATCCACGAGGGTGTCGCGCGAAATATTCATTCTGCAAAAAACAATCACATCATCTGTTAGTTTTAGGTAATATAAGGAGGACCTAAGATAGTACCTTGAGGTATCCCCCAAATACATTATTAAAAACACATCACTGAATGTATTTGCAATGTTTTGCATTTTTAATTTTTTTATTGAAACTTTATGCACTTTTGTACATTAGCGGACTTAATGCCCTAGGCACGGCAAGGCACCTTATGGGACTAACTACAAACACATCACAATAGCAAGAAAGAAATACTTAAATATAATAATAATAATAAATCTTTATTGTTTCTCTCACATAGTACATTAATTACAATTACGGAAGGAACCAAACATTAGACAAATTACAATACTCGTATTGCTATGTGAGAGACTGGCATCTATACTAGGACAGACCTGTATGACAGACTGCCAGCCTCTCCCAACTCTGGTTTTGTGCAGTACTAGATGTAGGTAATATAATTTTCAAAATGTAAAGAACTACTACAATTACAGTGTGTACGTCCATAGATGAGAGTGTGTGCACAAGTATTTGTTAAGTGTGTGTGTGCAAGTGTGTGTGTGTGTGCAAGTCTGTGTGTGTGTGTGTATAATTGTGTGTGTATGTGGATGATATTAAGAATAACTTAAGTGTAGATTGTGTTAGGATATTCATGTGCAAAACTTGAATATAGGTTATACTAACTGTCGGTTAGTAGTTTCTGCCATTTTGTTAAGAAGGAGCTCATGCACCTTCTTTTTGAACGTGAAACGGTTTGTGGACATCCTGATTTCGAGTGGGAGCGCATTCCAGAGCAGTACAGCTTGGACAAAGAACGAAGAGTTCACGAAGTTAGTGTTGTGGGAGGGACATGAGAGAAGCAGATTATTTTCTGAACGAAGATTCCTATCGTGATTAGAGGACAGATAACGGAGGTTTGGAGCAAGATACGAAGGTGGAAATGGTGAGTTGAGAAGTGAAAATAATGTAGTAAGTGCTCGCTGATTGCAACGCAGGCGAATAGGTAACCATTTCAATTGGCAACGTAGAGCAGACACATGGTCGTACTTCCGGAGGTTAAAGATGTATCGAATGCAGTTATTAAGAAGGCGGTCTAGTTTATTGAGGAGGAGGAGGGTATTATGGAGGAGTAGTTTGAGCTCGCCAATCAAGGGTCGAGTCGATGAGTAAGCCCAGATCTTTGAGTAAGCCCAGATCTTTGAAATTTTGATTTATTTTTTTAAATTATTTAAACAGCACAGTTTATGTAAGGTTAACATTAAGTTTGTCATTTAGTATCAAGCTCTAGTGACCCGTGGTACAGGTATCAAGATATTAAGCCACGATTAAGGCTACTTAAGTTTGTAGTAAGAAAAAATAAGATCAGTTGAAGGTCGAAGGTATCCCCATATTCAATGCCAAAGAAAGTAAAAAATACTACAAATGATTTTGCCGATGGACAATCATGAAATCTAGCTTATATAGTCTACATTTTATCACAGGTATTTTATTTCATTCAAGTACTTTGTTTGTACTATTGTTGAAACTTACATTGTTTAAATAAACTACAGTTTGTTGTGGTTGTAACTTTAGAAATTGTGCAGCAAATAATATCTTTTGTAATCGCTACTTTATTGGTATAACAAAACAATAGCGTTATGAAATAAATGGATCTATCGCCTTAGTAATGTGCATAAAGAATAGTTGTGTCGTATCTATTACTAGAACCAAACATTTGAAAAAACTTACTTGAATGGCTTCAGAAAAGAACAAGGCGCAGTTAAACATAGAGTACATGATAAATCCAACAATGTTGAGGCTCAAGAAGTCGAAATTGAGACCGACGACGCTCTTTCTCTTGAAGTTGATATAGATCTGAGGGTAGAAGGAGACTGACCACGCCGCGAAGTAAATCCATCCCATGATATACGAGACCACTTTAATGATGTATGAGTGCATCACTGTCACACGAAGGAATACTGAATTTTCGCTGAAATAAAAATGAAAGTTGTAATTTTAGAAGGCAGTACATTTTCTACTGCATAAAACAAGTTTGGAAAATATTAAAATTGTGAAACGTAATTTCATAGTAATAAAATATAAACTTTGTGCGTAAAATAAATATTGATATCAATAAATAAATCGAAATGTTCATTTTTTTTTTCATTCTATTTCTAAAGTAGTTATGGATGGCAAATAGTTTACCTGTACGGTTACCGAATTATAAAGTAATTAAAAATTTGAAAATCATACAATTCTCGGTCCCGACAGTCAGGAAGTCAATAGGATGAGTCAATTGTAATGGTAAAAGGCTACGAGTAATACTCACCTAACAAATCCTGCAGGTGTAACGTTGAAGTAAACTTCAGAGTTTCCTGGACTCTTGGCGTAAACAGAGACATCATACGTCGTTTCTACTGTACTATTAGGTTCTTTGGCACCCGGGATGTCTATTTGTTGTGGCACTAATTGGACTATGTCCGGATGCTGGATTACTGATGTTATTAACAGACTAGTGTTGAATTGACCGCTACGGAAAGAAATGTGGAGAATTTAGTATTCATCAAATAAAGTATAGGTAAATTTTTTATTGAGTTGGGTTCAAATTTTATACCTTATTATATTATATATATTACCTTATAAATTGGATACCAATTAATATATTTATAAATTTTCATTCTGAATTTATTAAGGTATTTCATAAAAATTTCTATTTGATGTTTACTTACATTTGTACCAGTTTCACGAGTTCTGTACCATCTACTAAAACGTTGAGATCTGTTTCACGAAAATACAATTTCTGGGAATGTACACTTGGTATACCTGAAAATTAAATAATTTATCTATAGGTAGAGTTTTAGACACTGACATCAAACTATATGAAATGATGTTCTATTTTTTCATTACTTTTAAAATAACTTCACTACCAATGGATTTTGGAAATTGCGTTATATTCTGAATTAAGTAACATCGAATACAATACTATATATACCGGGTGGGGCAGCCCAATAGCAATTGATCGCAAGACGCCTTATATTTTTAGGCTTCCAACGGCTTATAAAGGTTGCTTGATTTTACATATTCGGAAAACTTCAAAAGGGTATTCTTTGAAAGTATTTCTATGGTAATGTGACAACATATTACGAGTATAACATATTTGAAAGAATAACAGATCACAAAGGTTAAAGGAATTTCGTGCATTTGTTACGTGTAAATTTACCAAAACGTAAATATCATTACGGCTCATTAAAATAAGCGGTATTGAAGTTTAAAGCATATAAAATTAGTATTTAGAACACACTTACCTAAGAATAAAACGATAACAAAAGACATGATTATCCTAAGACTAGGGGAGCACGCGTCCCGCGCCGTCAATACTGTTCCGATTCCAGCCATGTTTATGTTCTTTTTAATCTTTTATCCGGTTTGTATCTGTGAACAACGAAAGTTTGCGATTAGAAACGTTAAAAAAACTATAAACACAAGTACTTGACACCTAAAACGGAGTTCATTGACACGATACTTTATGTGTGTTCTATCAGAGAAGAATTCATTAGTAGAAAGCTCAAAAAACGTCAAACTATTCACCAATTGACTTTAGTGAACAGAAGTTTTAAAGGCATATGTGTTATTTGTTAATGGCAGTAAAACCAATTACATTTTATTGCTACTCGACAAGGCAACCTGTTAGCATACTGGAATCCAGTTACGACTTAGAATGTAATATATTAAAGGTCTATAGACCTTCAAACCGCTGCTTACATCAAATTTGCACTAAATTTGGTATGCAATGTAATGTTTATGCAAATATTTTATATTGGACACAAAATTCTGCACCGATTTCGGACACCATAAAACTTTATCTTTTTACTAGGAATTAAAACCTGAGTCTATCAGACCACGACACGAAGCACGCGGTTCTGCCGGAGGCTAACTAGTATCTGCATCGTAAGTAATGGTTAATTAAAACATCTAATGTTTACATTACAGAAACGGTACTTGTACGTTACGAGTAAATACAAGGATTATAAACAGGCTTCGAGTTTTTGTTACATATCTAGCCGCGAATTTTATCCGAGTTTTTTTATATACGCAATGAACAAACAAAGTTTTTTCCATTAATGCGTAGAGTTTATATACTTCAGGGTCATGTTTATAAACTTTTTATAAAGCAAAACTATGATAAACTAGCTGACCTACGCAACCTCGTTTGCGTCCAAACTACCATCCCCCGTTTTATCCCCAAAAGGGGGTTGATTTCTAAAGATACATTATTAGTAAACCTCACCTCCACACCATCTATAGAACATACGTTTTAAATTTCAAGTCTCTTCCTTCAAAAACATAGGACTTTCATACAAACTTCCAACCCCCGTTTTACTCCCTTAGGGGTGGAGTTTCCTAAAATCCGTTCTTAGCGGATGTCTACACCGTATACGGAACCAACCTGTAAAATTTCAAGTTTGTAGGTGTTATAGTTTCTGAGATTTCGTGATTAATAAGTGAGTGGTATTTCGCTTTTGTATATATATAGATGACAACGTGTCACATTCAAGCGTGTTTTTGTATAGAAAAAAAAACGAAAACAAATAAAACAACGATATTTAGTTCAATTTAATTACCATAAATTTTGACAGAAATAACGAGTAATTAAACACATGAAAATAGTTCATGGAAACAGGTTTAACGTTAAACCGATTGTATAAATTGTAACTAAAAAAAGTTGTACTCAACATACGTTGTAAACCAACGCTTTTGGATTTAAAGTACCACACGCCAAATTTGCTGTCCATTTTTTCAGATTCCATGGAAAAACATTTTCAAACACCAACATTTTTCCCTGCTAGTGGTATTGTAATAAAACTTTGTATATAAAATATAGGATGGATGACAATACTATAAATTGAGTTGTGAGTGAGTGAGTGGCTACTTCTAAACCTATCGTTTTGGACTCACAGAATTAGAAGTTAAATACAGCCAGAAGCTGCAACCTGGAATAATCTTGAAGTTTTTATTCAGATCGCGAGAAGATCTAGATTTTAATTTCTGGAATAACAGTTCCAATTCCAGCTGGCTTAAAATAATCTTTTGAATAGTCTAATTTATATGAGACTACAATTTGAAGTCTCTTAAAATGTAAACGAATCTGCGGAGAATAGTTAGTGACTAGTTGACATGTCAACATGATCGAATGTTTTGCATCATAACCAACATCTACCCAACAATAAATGTTTTTATATGGGACTTTTGCACACGGTTACTCAAGATTAGAGGCAGCGGTTAATAAACAGCAATTGGGGTCAAATATTTGTCGCTAATTAATGAACGTTACGAGTACAATTCTAAGACATTACAGATCTTACAATTGTTTCATACACACACTTATTATGAAAGTTATTTTTATTCAGATGCCGAGAGGAGAGAGGTTAAGTAGGCACTACATAACTCTACTCTTACTCCATTTCTAGCAGAAGTACAAATATCGAAACAGTTTTTTTTTATGTTTGGTCTGCCCAAATGACTCTACTCTGCCTGATGGAAAGCATGAGCAGAATCCAAGAGTGATGGTCACCATACTGCGAATGCAGATAATGCAGCATGGTGACCCACACCATGGCGGGCTAGTGATGCTTCTGCATCATTGGGCCTCCGGTCTGGCACTAACCAACGAAACACGACAGCACGATCGCTGTCATTTTGCGTTGATAAAAAATGCTAAAATACAAAATAAATGAAATGTTTGCTGTAAAAATCCAAGGAATCAAAGAAGTATACAGTAAAAATATTAAAACCGCGACTGAAATGGTCTGAGACGAACCGTAGAAGGATTTGAGTTTTGCAGAAACGTGGTTTTTGACGACTAGAACTTATTATTTTTGGGAAGCGTTTTGTGAAGTGAATATAGTTATATTATGCATTTTGTATGTATTGTAATGTATTTAAATGTTATTATGTAAGTTATAGTTTCTCTGTAGGAAAAATCTGACGATACTGTTTTATAGTGGTCATAAAACAAATACGCTAAAGTTGATGTTTTAAAGGTGGTTTTACTGTTTAAATCCATCCAGAATTACCTGATTGATGTAAAGATGAACAAGACACGCTTTTTACCCTATTCAAACTATTAAAACTCGACTTTTATCTACTTTATGAATAACTGCATTATCTTAAGCAATACTTTTAGGTTATCGTCAGTATTTATTTTAGTATTTTTCGGGTAAAAACTTTTATAAAAATGCCTACCTTTGAACCAAGAATAACACCGACTATTAACACGTGGCGTCAACCGCTGTGCACTGTAGTTACAGTTTCAATAAAGCGCAGATTTATGTAACTACATAATTTTGAGCGATAACGCTTCTAACAATTGTACTAAAACACTCACCGCACTTAAATTGAAAGAAAACAATCGAGTTTTACATTACGCGGATCTTGAGTTTTACGAGGCTTTATACTCTACGTAATTCAGTTTTTTATACTTACATAAATCATTTTGAAAAATGACTTTGTAATCAGTGAAATCTGAAATTTATTTCTTTATATTGCTACATAAAATATCATAGTCAGGTTCCTATTTTTTTTAAATTATGTATCTTAATTACCTAAAATTAACTGCCTCGCATATCTCTGAGGTGAATCGTATGTATTGTTACTATTTCGCTGACCTGATAATCTATTTATCTATAATTCTCATATCACGTTGTTGCTTGTATTATTATAAGTTTAAACTTTCTCAAAAAACGTTTTTAGGAGAAAACAATACAAAACAGAATGGTTGCACCTTCGATTATCGCGACAAAACAAACAGAGACAAACTCTTCACACAAACAAACTTTTTAGTCCATGTTACAATATTAGCATAAATTAGGAGTGTTTACATAACGGTCTTTCAATCACACAAAACAGCCGACCATCAACGCTGGCCTTAACATTTCTCTGATAATGTTTGGTATTACACTTGCAGACATTCAACAAAGCTTTTTACCATTGTAATATAGTAGTTACATATAGTTAACACTTCTTATACTGAACCCAATCAAGTTAAATATTATGAAAGAAAACTTAAGTTTAGTAGCTACTTAGTAACAATTATGTCACCTTTAAGCCCTGTTTTAGATCCTGATAGGCTATAGATAAGTTCCGGATAGCTTATCTAATAAATGGTTTCATACAATTTATACGGAAGATACGTTAAATTATCTGTCATATAAGTTATCAGAAACTTATCTGTAACCTTTAAACAGGGTCTAAGTCTTTTATGCAGATAATATTACGCATTATAACGCACCCAGTCTAATGAATGAATTGAAATAATAACTATAAATTCTCAAAATTAAAAAAAAATCCCCGACATAATAACCTGAGTTCCCTTTAAAAAGTAAAAAACACGTTATGCGCTTTCATTTGAGACCCCACTCGATGATATTTTTGCAGACATTCGGTTATTCTTCCCCACTTTCACCCCCATAACTTTTAAACGACTCAACCGATTTTCATGAAACATATCTAAGAACACTCGCACGTAACTTACCTTTCATACAAAAAAAAAACTAAATTGAAATCGCTTCATCCGTTCGCGAGCTACGGTGCCTCAGACAGACAGACACGTCAAACTTATAACACCCCTCTTTTTGCATCGAGGGTTAAAAAATAGAACTTTAAAAGGCAAATGTTTAAGTAAAAAGCTAAACAGATTATGGTACTGCACCATTTTCAACCGACTTCAAAAAGGAGGAGGTTCTCAATTCGACTGTATTTTTTTTTTTTTTTTTTTTTTTTATGTTTGTTACCTCATAACTTTGGACTGGGTGAACCGTTTTATATGATTCTTTTTTTATTTGAAAGCTAGTGCTTCCCGAATGGTCCCATTTAAATTTGGTTCAGTTCTGACTTGTCATCCATGAGAAAACCATATAAGTATTCAATTTGCATTATGTATGTACGCGAAAAATTAACGAATACCTCAATATTCCCGTATGGTCCCATTTGAATTTGGTCCAGATTGAAGTCGGTTTTTTTTTGTTAAAATTTGTGATGATATAGTTCATAAATGAAAATTGTGTCATTTCAATTGATTATAACGACTGTTGCATATGATGTTTAAACTGTATCCGTCGATGTCTTCCGTAAACAATCAATTCACGATATCGGACTGAATACATAGTTATAGCTATCCTACTAATATTATAAATGCGACAGTTTGTGTGGATGTATGGATATTTGTTACACTTTCACACAAAAACTGAACACTGAAGAGATTTGAAAAACTTTGCAGTAACTATTGTTCGCCCAGGAGTCGAAATTCGATCAATTTTCGTTTATTTATTTCTTGTTTTTTTTTAAATTTTTGTCCTCCTCTCCTCTATACAAACTCTAGCTCTATAATTATAATTATCATTTTTGGTAAAAAGAGGTACAAAGTTTTTGCTTCGCGTATTAATATACAGCTAAGTGCGAGCGCAAGTAAAAGCTAATATAATAATATATATATGGCATGTGTTAATTATTTCCTTTTGAAAAGCCGAGTCGTGATGACAAATTGAAATTACAGTTGTTAAAACTTGTAATGGTATGCCATTCATACTGAAAACGGATGTTAGAAAATATCATAAGTCATAATCTCATGCTGTTTGAACACAACAATACAATGCGCACTGGACCATAAAAATGAGAATTGAAGGTCAATCGCATTGACGAGTTTCCATATGCTATTAAAACAAAGAAAAAATAGAAAATAAATCGACCATTCGAAATATTTACATTTTATTGTTTGTTTTACAAGACACGTGTAAGACAATGAACCTGTTCTCACATTATGTTTAAAAAATATCACATATTTAAAAAAAAATAAGTTTTTTGCACTTCTCTGTCTTAAGTTATGATAGAAAATAAAAACAGAAGGAATACAAATATCACAATCCATTTTAGGTTAGGCATATTGATTATATTATCAATCAACCTGTGGCTGAAATATTATACATAAAATATATAAGATTTATATGACAATACAACACTTAGTCTAATATATCATTCTATTTAATTTGCTAAAAATCCTGACTTTAGATACCATTACATTAATTTTAAAACATACGTGCATTTTCGGAGCAGGGAAGACGTTTCCTCAATCAATTTAGAATAGGATATATTGATCATTGACAGAATGGTGACCAATTTAAATGTATGCAAACATACATTGTTGCTACAAGCAATCTATTTACAGGTAGGTACTAATTATAATGCCATATCGGTAACAAGAACCCGACTACGTAAAAACTTTTAATAAAATTTATATATGTGACATACACCTGGACAATCATTAAGAATCTATTGACATCTCATTCATTAAAATCGGTTCAGTACTTTAGGCGCTACGGTGGAACATTCATAGTCTGTCAAAACTATTATCCTACCTTTTCGGCTTCGCCGTAGTCGCAAGCAAAGCAACTGTGCCTATGTTGATTACTTTGTTTCTGGTGTCATGTGTCTATGCGAAAAAACAACTTACAATTTTTTACCTGTATTTAACCTTGTAGACTAGTTTTTCTATACATACTTATTACTCTCATTAAGGTTGTTACTGTCAAGGTAATATCGACCTTATAAGTAAAAATAGAAATTGATACATGAGGTCGATAATTAATTTAATAGCTAAAAGTCTCATAATTAATTTCCTTACTACTGTAATGGGTAGGAAGTGATATCAAAAGTGATAAAAGATAACCTCTCCATATAATATATAAACATGTATAGTGCAAAACACACTTCCTAAAACAATTAACGGAAAATATTCTTTAATACTCTGGTAGGTAGTGGCTAAATGAGAAGCATACTCTGCTAAATAAAAAAGAATTTTCGAAATCCTCCTTTTGTTAAGGCGATTAAAATATTAAACACGAAGCAAAGTATTAAATGCTATGAAGTATATTTAGCTTTAATTCCGCGAGACAAATATCCAGGTCTGAAAGCAGGGCACAAATCCCACCGTCATGCATACTCACATGCACATATGTGTATCATGCATATGCACACATACAAAACAAGTGAGAAATAATTAGCATGCCATGCGTATGTGTGCATATGCATGATACCCATATGTGCATGTGAGTATGCATGACGGTGGGATTTGTGCCCTGCTTTCAGACCTGGATATTTGTCTCGCGGAATTAAAGCTAAATATATTTCATAGCATTTAATGTCATGGATTTCCGCAAAGTAACGCCTGATTCCATAACTTAACGAAGCAAAGTAAGCAAAATCTAATCATAATATATGTGTATCACTGATTCTCTTAGCATTACTTTTTCGACTGCGGTTGGTTCCTTGATACATATTCCTCATTTATTAATTATTCACACCCTCGTAAAGTTGTACGTCCTATGCGTTTATGTATTTATGTTTGTATGAATAAAACTGGTTTATGTTACTTATGTTAAAAGAACCTTCACACTATGGCTACATTTACCGCAAGCGGATAGTACTTATTTTATCGCACACTAAAACATATGGATATCAAACAGATATCTCGGGTCTTAGGAATTCTGTCTAATATATTGAATAAACTCTTTAAGGTACCAAAGTTTGCAGGAATTTTAAAGTATAAAATAAAAAAAACTTCGTTTAAAAAAACCGACTTCAAAAACTGAAAAGTATAAAATAACTTAATTTGTATGTGCTACCTATTCATAGTTTGAATTCGGCGCCAAGCCAAATGTAATAGTAGGTACCACACTCGCTATATTTCGAGACGAACGTCAACGACGTCACCAGCAGCTATCCCGCTCAAGGTCACGCGCGGCGAGTCCTACTATTACATTTTGGCTCGGCACCGACTTCAAACCTATGAATAGGTAGCACATACAAATTAAGTTATTTTATACTTTTCAGTTTTTGAAGTCGGTTTCTTTAAACAAAGTTTTTTTTTTTATTTTTCGCTTTTTAGTCTTTCTCAAGTCTCTCATCATCATTTCACCTAAATAACTTGAAAGAATACGACTAAAGGTAACATACAACATACTGTATAGAATAATAAATAAATATTTCGGTCATGATGTTTACAGAATGTGAAAGCATGCAGACAATTGCCTTAACTTTATTGCAGGCGCTTACGTAAATTTGAGGATTTCCTTCAATTTCCTTGGGATCCCATTATCAGATTCTGACATGGTGACCATGGGACTACATGGGGAGCATACCCTTTCGAATACAAAAATAATTTTCAAAATCGGTCCACAATTGACGGAGTAATCAATGTACATACATAAAAAAAAAAAAAAAAAACGATGAAATTGAGAACCTCCTCCTTTTAGAAGTCGGTTAATGAAGTCGGTTAATGAAGTCGATTCCGCTGTTTGTTAGCTTAGATCTTTTTAACTATTCCACGGATTTTAATGCAGTTTTCAGCAATAGATAGAGTGATTTAAGGGGAAGGTTTGTATGTGTAATATATGCATATTATAGTAGAGGAAGTCCCAAAATTGCAAATAATTCCGCGCGAAGCCGGGGGCCAGGACGCTGGTTTGTTTTAAAATAGTGTTTACTAAAACCATTTCCGAAACAGAACGTAATATCTTATGATATTGGATTTCGTATTTATGGGCATTATTTGCGAAGTGAAAATTTAAATTTTTATTTGTAGCAATAAAACACAAAGCTAACGGTTTCATATAATGTGATAATGTTGTAAATCTTAATTTGTGCAATTATTATTGAATTTCATTGACTTTTATATTTAAATTTTCAATTTGCTATAGACAGTTTTTATTTCATGGAAATTCAACAAAAACTACACGTTTTGTATGCCAAACATAAAAGTTGTAATCTTTAAATGTCAAAGTAGGTCTTGTATTTACTTGAATAAAAAAATCAAACTGCACATATCCAAAACGTAAACAAAACAAACCAAAAGGTAGTAGAGCCACGCTGATTTCAGCACGAACGGGCCGGCTCGACCGGGGCGGTACTACCCTCGCACAGAAAATCAACGTAAAATGACAGCATTCGTGCTGTCGTGTTTCGTTGGTGAGTGCGAGACCGGAGGCCCAATTAGTCTAGTCAACAAGTTCCATACTTGTTGACTAGACTAAAAGATGCACAAGCATCACTAGGCCGCCATAGTGTGGGTGGGTCACCATGCTGCATTGTTGCATTCGCAATGAGTATGGTGGCCACCACTCGTGGATTCTGCTCATGCTTTCCATCAGGCAGAGTAGAGTCATTTTGGCGAGCCAAACATAAAAAAAAAAAAAAAAAAAAACACACGCACAGAATAATTTTTCCATATACCTTCGAACTTTCTACAGTTCACACAACACTAAACTCGTGATATATACGCACTTAACGCACTATTATAGATATTGACCTTCTATTTGTCACACTTAAAACACGACTGATGTGTACAGTAAAAAGCGTTCATCCGTTTGTAAAACAAGTTGCGCCGGAGTGCCTGCGTCTGTATTTATGCAACGTACGCATATCAGCGTGCTGTAGCATTCTAATACTGGCCCAATGTTTATCACGAGGACGAACGACAAGGTGCTTGGACTTTACTAGTACCTTTCGGTAGAAATCGATTGTTTATTTATCAAGTTGCTTATTTTAAAGTATACAAGCTAAAATTCAAAATTTAAAAAACCCCCTACTCAAGCACTTAATCGAGTAATCATACGCCAATGATATTTTTGCAGACATTCTGTTATTCTTCCCCACTTTCACCCCCATAACTTTTAAACGACTCAACCGATTTTCATGCAACATGTCTAAGAACACTCGCACGTAACTCACCTTTCATACAAAAAAAAAACTAAATTGAAATCGCTTCATCCGTTCGCGAGCTACGGTGCCACAGACAGACAGACACGTCAAACTTATAACACCCCTCTTTTTGAGTCGGGGGTTAAAAAGAAGTCATCTACGGAAATGCTGTGCCACATTGAATTCGTGACATGATTTCCTTGACCCTCTTGAATAGCGTGTACCATCTTCCTCTTCATAGTTACTATATATTTATTATCAACTAGCTTTTGCACGCAGCTTCGCTCACGCAGACTTTCATCCCCTGATTTACCCCCTTAAGTGTGGAGTTTAGTAAAATCCGTTCTTAGCGGATGTCTACACCTTATAAGGAACCTACCTGCCAATTTCAAGTTTGTAGGTGTTATAGTTTCTGAGGTTTCGTGATTAATAAGTGAGTGGTATTTCGCTTTTATATATATAGATAGAATAGTCAATAGCCTTTTTCTTAATCCGTTGACACACAGACGTTATTATGTATTTATACGTAAAATGAAAATAAAAATATACATAAAAGTAAAAGCTGCTTGCTACTTAAAAAAACTATGTTAGAACCTATTACGTAGATTGGAGGAAGTCCTACACCTCCTTGAGATTTGCAGGAACTAAAACGAATCGACAGACGAAGCGCTTAATGCACACAAAATGTCGACTCAATGTATATATATCTAGTTATGAAGTAGTCAGAATTCAACCTCAGACGGGGAAAAGGTTAGCGATGCGAGTCCCCTATCTATACAAAGAAATAAAATTGAAGTGTCTGTTTGTAATTTTAAAATAATAGCTTTTTTGTCTGTCTTTTTATTCCGACTAATCTCCGGAAGGATGGCACCGATTTAGACAGAACTTTCATTGGCAGACAGCTGATGATATAAGGAGTAACTTAGGCTACTGTTTTTTGGACTAGCTTCGCCCCGCGGGGTTATGCTAGTTCTTAGTAAATTATTGACTGGTAACCGCTTACCCTCTGAAAAATCAGGTTCTTAATAGATGCTGACGATATCACAATCAGACACAGACACACATTTAAAACAACTCTCCTGTTTGAGTTTGTTCTTCAGAATGATTGAATTTATCAATTGCAATGTGTTTTATAGTAAATATTAGTAACTTTTTGTACCTACATATGGTTCGTGATCAGAATTAGTCATGATGACTTGTACATTATTGTTTCGCTGGCACATCATTGCTAGTCATATAGAGTATTCTCAATTGTCTCTATTACCCATTCATTGTTAATTGAAATACTTTTTTTATATGTAATCCGACTATGAATTACATTGTCTCATTAATATACAGTTATCATTACGTGTAATTCATCGGCATTAATATAATATGAACTTTACGGACCTTACACACGGCCCTCTGATTCCAAATAAGGTGGAGGCGGCGCCTGAGCTGAGCAAACTAGGCTGCTGATAAACTCTAAAAATGCACAGGCAGTAGAGCCAAGCTGGTTGAGCCAGCTCTACCGGGGCGGTACTACCCTCGCACAGAAAATCAACGTAAAATGACAGAGTTCGTGCTGTCGTGTTTCGATAGTGAGTGCGAGACCGGGAGTCCAATGATGTAGAATCATCACTAGGCCACCATAGTTTAGTTCACCATGCTGCATTGTTGCATTGTCTGCATTCGCAATGAGTATAGTGACCACCACTCTTGGATTCTGCTTATGCTTTCCATCAGATGGAGTAGAGTCATTTTGGCAGGGCCATATATAAAAAAAAAATACTTCATAATCATCATGTCACAGCAACAGCCTTTTATAGTAGTCGGCGGAATATAGTCTTCTAATTAAAAAAGAGATTTGGCGTACTATATCATGCTTGCCAGACGGGTAGATATAGGGTTTATGTTAAGATCTTCTTGTTTGCTCCTTTAGTCGGCTTTTACGACACCTAAGGGATAAACAGGAGTGATGACACTCTATATTTAAAATCCGTAACCGCCACTTTTCTGAATATATATCTATATAAAAAAATATATATAAAAATTAATCCCCGAAATGTATGTACGCGCATTACTTCCGATCGCCTGCACCAAATTGGATAATTCTTTCTTTTATATGTTTGTTATTATTAGGACAAGGTTTGTATAGATGAAAATCAAAGATTAATGGGGAAAAAGTTCGTCGGGTCAGTTAGTACATTATAAATTACACCCAGACACATTATTTGTCCCATGATGACATCCATATTTGGTTCACTAACCACTTAGACCAATAAGCTCATTAATAAATGTCATTTAATTGTCATTCAATACCCGTCAAGCAACCTACATAAAATGTAGTAGTGATAAACACAGTGCCACGAGGTAAACATTGGTATCTTCGCACTTTACGAGGTGATAATTAAATTTGCTACCGGACTTTCTATAAACAGTGCCATAACCGACTGCCAGAAAGGAATATCTATTCTTCTTTTATGTCGTTTATGTCGGTAATTAAATTTTAAAAATCTCTATAAATGTTATTCCGATGTCTAAGCTATATTACTGCAAAGTCTCATGAAAATCCGTTCAGTAGTTTTTGCGTGAAAGAACAACACACAACCTTACAAACTTTAGCATTTATAATATTAGTAGGAAGGATTATTTTCGGATAATAAATAACCTAAACTTTCGACTGCATGTATGGCGTAGTTTGCCCAATCTTGTCGTTTTCTAGTATTCTGAGTATTGAATAGTAGTTAGATCCCCATTTTTCACTTCGTGTTTTTCATAAACTTCTGTTCGTTTTATGTGTTCGTTACATGAATGTTTGTAATATCCCCGCGACATAGGGTATGTTCCTAGTGCGGGAGTTGTCTCTTTATAAAAAGAAAAGGAAATGATTCGTTATAACAATAGCTATTCGCGAGTGAAATCCTATGCATTAATGCATCTTGTAGATTAATAATATAGAAAGAAATCAATTTATTTTATTATTATTAATTATTGATTTTCTTACTATTTATTGTATTTTATGCTAAGAATCGTCTATTTTTTTTTTATGTAATAGGCGGGCAAACGAGCAGACGTATCGCCTGATGGTAAGCGATTACCGCCGCCCATGGACACCTGCAACACCAGAGGCGTCACAAGTGCGTTGCCGGCCTTTGGGGGATGGGGAGGAGGATGGACGCGGGGGATGGGGGAGATTGGGGAAGGGGTTGGGGTATGGGCCTCCGGTATCCTCACCCACTCGGTGAAACACAGCGCAAGCACTATTTTACACCGGTTTTCTGTGAGGCCGTGGTATCACTCCGGTCGAGCCGGCCCATTCATGCCGAAGCGTGGCTCTCCCACGGTTATTTAAGTCTACGTAACCTGTTCTATTAAAAATTATAGCTTCTTTAGCAGTTATGCTGCAAATTTGTTAACATTTCCGACCTACATTTTATAATTTCTTTTTCCGATAAGAGTATGTTCAAAATTGTATGCTGTGCATACATAATCACATGGTAATATGAGAACAACACCATGGTTTTAAAAAATACTAATGGAAAAAGAATTAGGTATGTGTAGTAATTAAATAAGTTTTATGTTGACAGTCACTCAAACTTTGTCATGGGCTCGTGACGCAAATACAAGAGAACTTTTTTATACATATTTTAATCACAATGTAGAAAGAGACCATTAAATACAAAACCGGATTTTGTCATCTCCGGTTTTGTCAACATCTCGTATGTTGTAATACTTTTATTACATATATCGTTTTCGAAACGTATCATTTCGAAAGATGTGCCAAACAAGGCCTAAAGTCGGTCTTCTTTATTAAAACTAGCTTTATTAAAAACTAGCTTTTAAACCCACGTGTAGGTATGTAGTATCGCGGTAAATTATAAATGCCATGACTAGTATCTTTATTATGATCATTATTTAAAAGACACATGTCTATAAGTCGAGTAGTTCAAAATACCGAAACCTATTATTATTTAAAAAGTTAACATTTCATTTTTAGTACATTATCTTCTCTGAGACTACGTCATTCCTCATGATTGCGTCGTGTCGATCACCGATTATAACTGTTTGAAAATATTCATACTTATAATCACAAGTACATAAATAAACTCTTAATAACATAGATTTTTATAGTTTTATGACGAGTCATCTAATAAATAAAGTTTTCTTTTATTACTGTTGGTAGCTTATAAAATTCGATAAGTGCAACCGTGCACACGTCCGAAAACCAGATAACTTCTGTTGATATAAAGACACACTATTATCTTACATAAGATGTATGGGAATGGTATGTGAAGATTGCTTTTAAATGATGAAACATACCATTTAATGTTTTCGCAACGAACCTTTAACATGATGGCAAAATATAAAAACATTTAATGCAAACGAGTTCTGTTTTCCTTAAAAGAATAAAGTAGGAAAAACAAGAACACAATCTGGTTTTGGGAATACCTTATAACTTGAAATTTTTGCAACGTAAACCTTTAATTAATGATACTAATGGAAGTATGAAGCCGGTAAGTGGGGCTTTCTCTTTCCCCAAACAAAAACAAGACAACACATCCAAGTAAATAAAATATATAAGATTAACTCACTAACATTTATTTCGTTTAATAAGAACTCCAGTAAGAGCTAAGGACAAACCATACTCTTCTTATAAAACTGAAGATGAAGCAGATCCTAAAATGATTTTACTGCTTTTTTAAATGACCAGGATCACTATAATCTACTGTCATCATCATCAGTTTATTGCAGCCCACTGCTGGACATAGGCCTGTCCCATTGCACGCCACTAATCTAATAGGTAATAGGTAATAGATAATTTGATCTACTGTGGTATGTAGTAATTATATAGAGCAGTTTTAGTGCCTGCTAATTTACATCCTTTTCTATATTTAACCAAATAAATCTAGTGAAATTATAAAAGTAACTCACCAAATTTCAATTATCCATAAAGCTAATTGAATAATGCAGCATTAATAAGTACACTATCACTCTCACAAAACAATAAATACATTACACAAATACAAAATACGCAAGAACTTAATTACCAAATTATTATAATACTGAATTGTGTTGATTATTTATATAAATACATTATCAATTGCATAAAAATTATCATTATCAGCAAGCAATGATTGATATTTAATTTTAATGTACCAGTGGATATACATATTATCGGTGATAAGCATGAATTAAAATCACGTTCAGGCAAAGATTATGAAATTATCACTTTGATACGACGTCAAATCTTTGTATAATCTAAGATTTATAGGACGCAGTTCTCTATTCTTAACTCAATTTCTAATCTGTGCTTAATCATTCTGTCTTCCAGGTCCAATCTTTCCATACCGTATTTATGGTATCGGTTTACCTTGCTGAAGGAATATTTCCAACCGGTAGTAGTAAAGATCGTGACTGAAAATGTTGCGACCAAGCTTTTATTGAAATTGTATGCTATTACTTTTTCCGATTCCTGAACAAACAGCCACATTTTAAAAATTAGTTTTCACGTATTTTATTGTAGCTCAATTAATCTTTGCTGGGATGGCATTATTAAGAAACTACAATAGGGGATATAACTTCGGGTTAATACATCACAAAAATGACAATGAGAATCGATGATGATTTCAAAAACAACATTATTATGCTTCAGTTCCGTACATACGCCATTGCATAGAAAACGCAATACTAATGCTTTGTTTTTTTTCAGCAACTGATGTTGATAAACATTTAAAGATGTTTTTGAATGATTTACATTAAGCATTGTAAAATAATCAATTGCAATAAAACTGAAAGAATAATCAACCTACGTATGACGATGAAATAAGGTTACATGTTACATCTGTAAAAAGAAACTTATCATAATATGTTTACTAGTTCAAAGTTATTTAACTCGTATCAATAACCAGTTTAATCAATGTCAATGATTACTGTCAAAGTGATTTGTTATAATTTTTTTGCTATCTGTTAAATTGCAGGTATCATTTTAGTTGACTGTCCAATTAAATCTGTTCGTCTTTATCGCCCGATAACCTTGGCTTAGTGTGGAAAAGTACCGTGTCTATTAGTCACTCTCAGTGCCACGCCACGGTATAAGTGTACCACATACACCCATGATGTAGGGACTCGACGCGAAGACACATCACCTGATTTTCACGTGACATGAAAAGCGACTTCCCGGTACATCGGTTGACATTTGCGTGTTCCCTCACTTTTCAGAGATGTCAACCGACAAGTTACTGTAGTGTGTTGCGCGGAAAACAAAGCAATATGCATCCTAATTAAAACTGTCAGGCGACATGAAAGTTGCGTGTTTCGAGACACGCGACTAAGTTTGTTGTTAACATTTAAGTGTTTCATTTTTTTAACCGTTGAAAATAGTCAGTCTACATTATAAAGCGAAAATGTTCAGGTGGATGTACTTTAATGAATTAAGGCATGTCACAAAACAAAGCACAAAATCGGTAATAGCAGTATAGCTAGCAGCAGAAAAATGTCGAGTAAGATGTCGAGTTGTCTATGTCTAGTATAAAATAATTTCTAAATAATCTATTCTGGGTTTTAGTAACTCTAACTGAAAATAATGATAGAATTGGATACAGATCATGTATATACAATATAAGCGCATTGACTCCTTTATCTACAACTAGCGATCCGGCCCAGTTTCGTTCGAAAGCCTATATTTTTTTTGGATTTCCTAAAGAGATGTGGAGATCCATGTTATTACACATATAAACCTTCCTCTCGAATCACTATCTTTTGCTGGAAACTGAATTAAAATCCACTGAGTGGCTAAAAGATCTAAGCGACATCGGAAGCGACTTCATTGGATGGATCCTATGTAAAGATTTACAGTATACTAAGCGCAATGACTCTTAAGGCCCGTATTCACTTTGTATAGTGCGAGTGCAGGTGCGAAGTGCAGGTGATCAATGATTGGTAGAAAACCACGAATTCGCTTTCCACACGTATTTTTAACCAATCATGATCACCTGCACTTCGCACCTGCACTCGCTCTATACAAAGTGAATATGGGCCTTTATCTCCGATGTGTGGGTACAATCAACGAGACACGTGATATGGTTATTTGTCACGCTACATAATTTAACTATTGAATTGATTATGGGTTTTATTGATTATCGCCATCTTGAATACATTGGTCTTTGAATTTATGTCGTTAATACATTAAATGCATAATTTATCCGTAATTTTATCTACATTTTCAATCAAATTATCGCCATTTTTGTCCTTAATTCTTCTGTAAACGAAAAAGTATTGGACAAAATCTTTGTTTTGACTAATTTTTGAGCTAGGTTCTGTGCGTATGAATGAGGGCTGTCCTTAACCACCTACTACCTTGACCAAAATTAAATTACAACGACTCTATATATTGCTAATAGGAAAATGAAGAAGCGTCGTATAGGTCACCTGAATATATTGTACTCACTTATTCTATGGTCAACTATCCATTTTCAACTATGTTGGACACAATAAGTTCTATTGTGTCGGCGTATCTGTTGTCTTTTCGAGGGTATATGGTTTAAGAATAACGAGATTGAACCGGATAAGCTCATTTACAAATAGCGCATTCACGGAGTAATTCAAACCAAGGAAAGGCCAGCTGATGTGTTTAAATGAGATGATACTCATGTTTAAGGACAGATCTCAAGAAATGGTTTTCTTATTCTTAATCTTAACGCCAGACGATATAGCCACGTCAAATACTGTATGCAATGTTTTTTTTTTTCATAATATCATTGACTGTATGTCTTTGTTTTGAACTCATAAAAACTATTCAGAGCTAGGTAGACTTTATGAAACTACAACTGTGTTAGCACAGGTGAAATAGCAAATAAAAGGGCAGGAACGCCCTGTACTGTTGCAAGTGGCAACTGTAAAGTGCGTTACACGACTGTAAACTGCATGGAATAATTTAGTTTTACTTAAACCTGTGTTGAATAATTCATTTGCTCCTTTTCATCGAGTGTCTGAGGTTGGCAATTAAAAGGGCAGTAACGCACTTTACAGTTGCACATGTAACTGTCCGTGACCTGACTCCTATAATTTACTACATAACATTTTAAAGTGGCACTCAAATATTTGGAGAAAACAACACAAACACGCCATTCAATTACCCTTTTAATATTCAGTACAGCACTGCTGAGTACTTGTGTACTATTCTTTACAATTTGAGTTAGTTAACAGCTGAGCACAAATTATCATAAGCGGACACTAGATTATTGTGAAGTGCCGGATGATGCCGTCAAACTCACCTACTTTACTAACAGAGGCGGAAACTCGTTCCTGGGATGTCACGCTTCATGAAGCCCATGAAGGTTGTCAAGTAGCAGCAAATAAAAGAAACAATTGGTTTACCCAAATTCCATATCTTTTGTGCATTTCAAAGTATTTTTACACTAACGTGTAAAGATTCATCATGATTGTTTAAATGACTCCCACCGATTTGTTTTAAGTAAAATACGCTTACTAGACAAAAAGTAATTAGTATTATTAGTAAGAAAAAAAAAACTTACGAGACAAATTAAATTCGTTCAGCTATTGAAATTTCAAAGAGCGATATATTTTCTAATCCTGGATGTGGATGGAAGGATGTGTGTGTGTTTGTTACTCTTTCACGCAAAAGCTACTGAACGGATTAGGATGAAACTTTACAGTAACATAGCTTATACATCAGCTACTATTTGCTGCGATAACCGACATACATCTATATATGTCTAGCAATGGACTATTGAAGGCTGTTCATGATGATGGTTTACCGTTTAATCATCATCATGAACAGCCTTTATATACCCGACCTTAAAACGATTAATTTTACTCTTAAAGGACTATGTACTTAAATGTGAAGCTTTTAACATGAATCAGTCCTAACAATTATGAGGTTCTAAAAGAAAACCCGTACTTCGTCCGAGATCTAATAAATAAATATATGGCTTCGACTCCAAGTAATCGATGTGTGTACGAAAGGAAGCAAGTGACACGGTCATCTCGCATGAAAGTCGCTTTCGCTACGCGCATTCACAACATATATGCACTTACTTGTGTATAACTTACTGTTCAAGTTTCCTTGGAGGGTCATCGACCACGACATCAATTCGATTTTTTCATAGTTTTAAAAGGAACGTATCAGCAGGCCTCAATTACATCTTGCTTTAATTATGTTTCGAATTACGTTTTAAAATTCTCCATGGCATACGGACTGATATGTGATCAAACCCTGCACCCAGAGTAAAGAAATCATTGTTTAACACCGGTTTCAAGCATATCTTTTGTTATTTTCCATCAAATGAGTGGGGTTTCTAGAGAAAAGGGACTGAAAGCCGATACCACACTTAAGACTCAAGTTGCAAACGTACTTGCCCATGCCGTCATAAACAGTTATTTTATGCCTATGATCAATTTCTTAAAGCTAGTTCTTCTAGTCAATCTGTAAAGACGTTGGTACCTACATTCAGCTTCGAGTTATACCACCATTTCGTCACTGTTAAATTCGAACTCTTCAATGGTGCATACTATACTATGAGGTCTACCAAACCGAAGTTTAAACAAAATTAAATGACTAATATTCAATATTGTATTATGCAGCGGTTTTGTTATAGAACTATTGTGTGAAGGCGTAACTAAAGTGCGTTACCGCAGCACATTGAAGAACAAATGTTTATACGTAGGCAAGTTATCATGATATTGTTAATGTACCACACCTGTAACAACGTTTGACGCACAAGCTGCGTTGAGGACAATTCAATTTATATGGGAATAAAATGAAAACCTATTCACAACTGAAATCATTTATCATTTACTCATTTATGTCATGACTTTATATTCGAATAAGACGTTGCGTTAAACACGAGTTTAACGCAACATTGTTCGACGTTCTACAGATATCACTGAATTATTTTGGTAGGTGCTCTCTTAAATGTTGCCTAAAGCGTTTATCTTCAATTTTCCCCTTACCTAAAGGGACAAGAAATAACCATCGTAAAAGTTTGGTATCTCTTGTGATTACGATAAGAGTAGGTGGGTGACCATTGATTAGATCATAGATGATTAAATTCCCTATAAAACAGCTATAACTTCGTCGTCATCGTCAGAAAAGATTTTATAAAATTACAGCTAAAAACTAATAAAAATAACTATAAATTCAAATTTAAAAAAAAAAACCCTACTCAAGCACTTAATCGAGTAATCATACGCCAATGATATTTTTGCAGACATTCGGTTATTCTTCCCCACTTTCACCCCCATAACTTTTAAACGACTCAACCGATTTTCATGAAACATGTCTAAGAACACTCGCACGTAACTCACCTTTCAAACAAAAAAACTAAATTGAAATCGCTTCATCCGTTCGCGAGCTACGGTGCCACAGACAGACAGACAAACAGACAGGCAGACACGTCAAACTTATAACACCCCTCTTTTTCCGTCGGGGGTTAAAAATTCAAATTGATCGTAAGAATGATGGCAGTACAAACTGACAAAAATACATGCTTAAAGTTAATTCTATTTTTGGTAGAGGAGTTAAAACAATGAACCCATAACATATTTTTATATAAGCCAGTTCGAGTTATGAGCTTTAAAATACATATCGTAATACGTGTGTCTATCAACTTATAATTTTAACGTTATGGAAATAATGTACTGACGTATATTAACATTATAAGGCTGAAAGGTTTATAAAATCAATGGAATGCGTCACAATAGTTAATGCTTAAACTTCCTATTTGACAGCTAACAAGTACAAATTATTAAAAATAAAAAACCCGACCGCGTCAATACTTGTCATCTTTATTAAATTCAGTTTTTTTATATAAAACTTAATTTAATATATATTCGTAATCACCGTTAAAAAATCTTTATTTTGAAACGACACTCGATGTATTTTGAAAACATTATTTTTTCTTTATATTACTTTTTGGCGTCAAAAATCCTTATTTTTTTAATTTTGATGTACCCAGTGTCACTCTCACGACTAAGACGAATCTATTAACACCACTCACATAAAAATACGACAAGCCGTTTAGGCTCTAGGGCGTGCCAAAGAAATATACATACATACATACATACACTCGAAAAACATAACCCTCCTTTTGCAGTCGGGTAAAACTGGTCTGATATCATTTTTTCGTAAAATGATTAAAAAAAAGTTATATCGAAAAATTATTTTTTTTCTCGAATTTCTGAACATTGTCACTTATAACTTTTTTATTTATAGTTCTACGACAAAAAGTTACTGAACCAAAGTTGTAGAGAATTTAATTCGCAACAAAAAATGTGAACAATTTTTTTTTATCAAATAAATAGTTAAAGAGATATATCGTAAAAACCATTTCAACCCCTATTTTCAAGATGGCGGCCGTGGGACAAGGGTGGCGACCCCACAAACTTGGTTTTAGCTTTACACTGACCCCCCCTACACATCAAAAAAATAAAATTGCGTCCTCTAAAAACCGCAAGGTAAGGCCAAAAAAATGTAACATTTCAATGGACTATTATGTCATTGTAGTGAAAATAATGGCAGCTGCCCTTACCAACTAGTATCGAACGTGTAACACATATTTTATGTTTATTTCATACATAAAAAAGTATTCAAAACATGAAATCTATATTGTTCTCATCTTGAATTTCTAATTAACCAATTTGCTTAGTTCTGTTTAATGAAAAATTTCGTTGCACAGATTTGTGATCAAACCTTAGTTTATCATCATCTAACATTACATTCAAGTTATGCACTTATACATATTGCAATGGTTATAATTTACTTTCAAAAGTTTCTCAAACTTTATAAAATGTTTATTTTACACATTATTTAATATAATAGTTTATAAATATTGTTATTAGAATTATAAACTCATCATCGGCCGTCTTTCTTTGATAGTCTTTAATTCAAAGTGTTCCACAAAAATTCTAACAAATTAATGTTAAAGTTACTGTTGTTGTTACTTGTGTTAAACTGTTACTGTTATTCACATTCATCAGTTTTCATATAAAATACAGCTACCAAAAAAGAAAATCCTTCTTCCTAGCATCAGTGTGTGTGTGTGTGTGCATGTGTATATGAATATAAATAATTTCTTTAAACTCAATTCACAGTCAACTACTGCAGTCTCTACGAAACCACTGATCCATCCTAAGTTTGCTCGGAAGAGATTGCTTTTGGTAATAAGGCCGCCCTTTCTACACTTTTTTTTTATGTATGGCCCGCCATAATGACTCTACTCTGCCTGATGGAAAGCATACGCAGAATCCAAGAGTGGTGGTCACCATACTCACTGCGAATGCAGACAATGCAGTATGGCGACCCACACCATGGCGGCCTAGTGATGCTGCTGCATCTTTAAGTCTAGTCAACAAGTATGGAACTTGTCGACTAGACTATTTGGGCCTCCGGTCTCGCACTCACCAACGAAACACGACAGCACGATCGCTGTCATTTTACGTTGATTTTCTGTGCGAGGGTAGTATCGCCCCGGTCGAGCCGGCCCATTCGTGCTGAAATCAGCGTGGCTCTACTACCTACACTACATATTGGACATCTACACTACTCGTATTATATAAAGAGGTAAACTTTGTGAGTTTGTGACGTTGTAGGGGGTAATCTCTGGATCTATTGAACCGATTTTGAAAATTCTTTTACCAATAGAAGGCCACGTTATTTGTGAATAACATAGGATATATAATAACCCGAAAAGTGGAAAGACTTTTTCGTGGTAGCTGGATTTGCAAAGTCGGAGAAAAAATGTTTTTCGCCCAACGAAGTGGGCACGGGTCAGCTAGTTTTATATATTCTCTTTTAACTCTGTAACATGGTGTGCAAATAAAGAGTGTCCTATCTATCTGGGTTAGGTTCATAATCTTTTCATTGTGTGCGAAAAAATAAGCCATGCAAACAGAAGTGTTGGAACCTGTGGTTGGAACCTTGAATGCTGATAGCTATGTTGATATTGCCGTTACTTTGCTCGAATTAGAATCAGACCACAAAGAGAAAAACCTCTTTAAAATATAACTGCTGAAAATGCTCGTTTTGACAAGAAAACAGAAGCCAGTAATCGTTACAAAGGTATATTTTTTTTTGCATAACAATAGTCTCCAAAACTGTGTAACAAAATCTATTGTAACATAAATAACAGCTATCGTAACATGCATAGAGTCGAAATATGTCAACGATTTTTTATTCCATTCATGTGCATGACGTAACAAAAGTGCGACAAAGAAAATTATTTACATATTAATACTTTCTGTCCTAATCTATGTACAAAAAGTTCGTCACCTTTCCTCTAAGTGAAATTCTATAGAAACAGAACATGTTGTATTGAAGTTTCATGGTAACACAAATCGTGTGGTTGCATAACAGTTCTGTGTGGAAACTGTATAATTTATAGTATAAAAATCAAAGATTGCACATATACAATTGCATAACATATATTATTATGTTTACACACACGATATTGTAGCTATCGATATTAAAAAAAAACAATATTATAATACAATCCACGAAGACTGTGCGTCGTTGAGTTCTCATAGGTCCACCTGAAACTATGACCGGTGTAATTCGGTCATCATCATTATCATAATCATCATCGAAACATCGGATAACTAACGAACGTATTATATATTTTAATTATAATGTGACTTAATTCCGATCAACACTAACAGTAACACATTTAAAAAAAGAAGTGAAAATCGACTAGATAGTATCGGAGTTCATGGTGAGCAATACGAGAATTTAGATTTCAACTTAATGTAATTTTATTTTGTCCGGAATCAGTGGCAACCCTACCCGAACATCTTTAGGCTCATTTCGTAATAGACTACATGGAGGTCACATATAAGTATGCTCATAGGAAATACGACATGAGGAGTCGAGGACGATACTATTTGTCACAATAATCTAATCTTATTACCTACTGTCAGCCCTGTCAGGCACTCATGCAGTACTCTAGTTCGCGTCCTTTATTATTCACCAACTTCAAAAAAGGAGGGAGTTCTCAATTCGACTGTATTTTTTATGTTTGTTACCTCAGAACTTTCGACTGCGTGAACCGATTTTGATGATTCTTTTTTTATTTGAAGACTAGTGCTTCTCCTGTGGTCCCATTTCAGTTTGGTCTAGTTCTTGTCGGTCTAGTCAGTTTTTATTTGTTTAAATTTTTATTTGTTGTCAGATAAATAAATATATTAAAATTGTATCCATTTAATTTAGCAAAGAAAGGCAAACTGTGATTAATTAATACCGGAGTAGTTAGAGAGACCTGCGTTTAGCATCGAACAGCGATGTTCTGCTGATGCTATTTATTTATTTCATTTGAAAACTACTAGTCACTTTCATTCTGCTAAATATTTTTTCGACTTTTTGAATTATATACGCTATGTGAATATTCCTTTTTGTAGAATTGAAATAGGTATAACCTATTTTAGCACGATTTAATTTATTTTATGATTTGATTTATTTTTTGTCGTTATGTTCATTCAAAGGGCCAAGGAATTCTTTAGTGCCAACACTGAGAAATTGGTTTCAGTGATATAATGACTTTTTGTGCATAGTTATATATTCACCTGACGTCAATCTTGCAAGAAAATAACATCAAATGCAAAAAAAGGAAAACAAGGTAAATAAAAATCCATATTATTTTCCATTCAAGACCTGCAATATTGTAAACATACAACTGAGTAGTGGTTAAGCAACAATAGCACGTTATCTTTAAAACCGGAATGTTATAGGACATTGTCACCATTTCTCAAGTATTACATGTAGGTACATCGAAACGATAATGGTAATGAATTATATTATTTACTAGTTGTTGCCCGCGGCTCCGCCCGCGTATATGTCGGTTATCGCGGCAAATAGTAGCCTATGTGTTATTCTGATGTATAAGCTATTACTGTAAAGTTTCATCCAAATCCGTTCAGTAGTTTTTGCGTGAAAGAGTAACAAACATCCATCCATACTTACAAACTTTCGCGTTTATAAAATTAGTATAGATTAACCCCGTGATGCGAAGCAAGTCTTAAATATAAAAATATCATCAGCTTTCAGCTACTGCAAATCCCGTCTAAATCGGTCCCGCCGTTCCAAAGGGTAGCCGCAACAAACAGATAGACAAACAAAAATATTAAAAAGTGATTTTTATGATGATATACTTCATATTCATTTCAGTGAAAAGCTGTTAATTTTAAATCACAACGGACACTTCAATATTATTTATGTGTATATACTTAGGTACGTTTTAATGTGTAGTCACTCTCCATCCATTTCATGAAAATCTAATTGATGTTCCTAAATCGTATAAAATATTTGACCTGTTTACGAATACTAAATCTCCACAGGTTTCAAACGTCTTGAACGAAACAATTAGAAATATTGTAGCCAGTGAGAGATTGGTAGCTGTACTGTAATACTCTGCTTGGTTTTAACCTTAAGTAACTATAATCTACTATGTCTATAGTGTCGAGGTCAAAAAGACTGACTCATATGCAAATAATATTCATAGGTCACTAACCCGTATCTAAGTTATGAGTTAGTTGTGAACTTAGAAGACGACACATTTTGTTTCGTCCATACTATTACTATGAATTCGAAATTAACATTGTCTGTCCGTCTATTACGCTTTCACGGCTAAACCACTGCACCAATTGCATTCTTGAGGAAAGACATAGATAGGCTGTTTAGCAGTAGTTAGCTGTACCGTGATTTTTTATTTTATTTTTTTATGTTTGTACCTGCCAAAATGACTCTACTCTGCCTGATGGAAAGCATAAGTAGAATCTAAGAGTGGTGGTCACCATACTCATTGCGCATGCAATGCAGCATTGTGACCCACGGCCACGGCGGCCTAGTGATGCTTCTGCATCATTTGGCCTCTGGTCTCGCACTCCCTAACGAAACACGACAGCACGATCGCTGTCATTTTACGTTGAACTTCTGTGCGAGGGTAGTACCGCCCCGGTCGAGCCGGCCCGTTCGTGCTGAAATCAGCGTGACTCTACTACCTTGGATTGCCGACAACCACGCGAAAACGCGGGAAAAATCTATTTAAATATAAATAATAAACATCTGAATTGACAACCTCCTCCTTTTTAAAGTCGATTTTGGGGTTCACACGCGTTGGCAAGCTGTAAGGGCAAGCAAAGGGCTAGGTTTTTCACCTGTTACTTTAAAGGTCTAAATCTGGTACAAATCTAGTGGAACATATTCGAAATACGTACACAACGAAATCTGAACACTTTAATTAATATAAATTAACAACGCCTAAAGATAACCAAGTAAAAACACATGTCACTGCGTATTCCCACCCGTAGCTAATAACATAAAATGAAACCAAGTGCAACATCTATAAACATTTTTGCGATAAATTGCAATTAGTTATAACAAAAAGATTTTTACGAGCGAGACATTCCTATGGTCAATAATGTAATATTTTAACACGTTACATCAATATTGAAATTTAATAATGACCTGGCTGTTTCAATTTCGTACTCATTTATAAAGGCAATTACCTGCAGCACATGGTCACAAATTGCATGTTTTATTCGAACACTTACCAAGTATGGAAGTACAGTCTGCCATTTTAACTTCTTGACGAATGCCTTGCGTGTATTTATATAATACTAGCTGCACCCTAAATTGCTTCGTTGCGCCTGAGTACCGTAAAATTGATGAGAAATGAGAAGAAAAAATTTAAAATAATAAACAACCTTTGAAGTGGTTTGCTTAACGTGTCAAAATTTGAGACCAATTGGAGCTACACTTTTTGAGCTTAGAGATTCATTTAATGACCTATTATAGAGATTAGGGGTATGTGTTAATGTGAGTATATCTATAAGATGACGGAAAAAAATATAAGTGACGTAATTGATAAGATGATATAAGAAGTAGGATGAAATGATAACCGTGTTTGGAGTGGGTATACTTAAAATGTGTTCCGCCTAAATACAACAATGGTATTAGTTGTGATATCTACGCGTTATCATAGGAGGACTTGTACATACTATATAACATATATATATTGGTACGTGAAGCAAAAACTTTGTAGAAGGAAAGCAGAAAGCTTAAAATAATAAATGAACTATGATCGAATTTCGATCACTGGGTGGCCACTAGTTTATAATAAAATTGTAATAAGTCTATTTCTACATTTACTTTTAATATATGTAGAGAGATACACAAATATAATGTGAGATTCAGTAGTATAAATGGTACTTACGAAGTCATGATAGTGAATTTACGATTAGTTTAAACTTTAATCTCATCAATGTCCTATGTTGACAGAGTACGGCTTACGTTAAGTCGTCACTCAGAAGTACTTACACTTCACAGTAAGAAAATAATTATATCATTTTTAAGTTTATCTTTAGAATATTTATAATCCGGCTGTATTTTTGTGTCCATAATTATGAACAGATTTTCTAGACAAAGTTACCCATCATTGCATTGTCGTTCAAAAGTAAGCCTCATTTAGAGTATTTAAATTTAATAACTGTTAAGGCGTAATATTCGTTTATTTCTACTACCTTATAGGATATTAATGTTTCACAAGTACTTATATAATACGTCATGAAAGCAATAATTACAGGAAGAGCGAAATAAAGGTAACAGATAACGATTTTACTATTCAAATTACATTTCCACATGAAAGTCATGGCACAGAAAGGTCATACATGCTTGCATGCTCAAGCAACATAATTTATATTTATTTATACCACTACTAAACGTATGTTACATACGAGACCACAAAGGCCTATTGTTAGATCACGCACTCGTCCAATATGCCAACGCTGCAGTCTCCATGACACAAGGTGCCGACGCAGAACACACCACAAAAACCTGTTTTGAGATCAACGGTGCCACGAAGGCGATGACAGCATTACGAACATGGACAACAAAGGCCTGTTATAAGATCAACACCGCGTCACTGGCACGAGGCGCCGACGCAGCAATATTATAGTATATATATTTAAGATTTGTCATTCTACACACACTTACTTTTAAGCCAACATCGCGTTAGCAACTTAGACTAATTAGTTATAGTTAAATGTAATTTTTATAATCTTTTATTAAATTAACTTCAAGTTCTATTTCGTTTCTCTAAAACTCCTTCGGCTGTGGCAAATACGTAATTGGCGCAGTCGGTAGGATACTCGCGGGTCGTTTCGCGAGCTATAAAGATCTCTAATATCGAAATCCGCGTTCGCGAGCAGCCCGAGCGGCCTTCAAGCCACTGTACGAGTATCCAGAATCTACGAGAGCTGCAGCCACGGGGAAGAGTATCCGAACATTGATACGCGGCGAAACGGAATGAAAGGGTGAGTGCACAGAATCGTTCTTGTGTTGCTATTCCTTTACCTTGAAGTTTTTATTTCCCAAAATTTTCCACCCCTAGTAACTCCCGTATTAGAGAGTCTGCATCGAGCCAGATTCGTCGACGAGTATAACTAGATAGTGGTAGGAATTTGGATTTAAAAGATTATAATTATAGTTTAGAATTAAATCAATTACCTAGAGTTAAGATAATGACGGAGCGCAACCCGGACATAATTTTTAAGGCTTTACGCCCTGTACCGGAGTTCGACGGGAACCCACATATACTTACCCGATTTATTAAGTTATGTGACCAAATAGTATATACCTACCTTAGTACGGAACCCTGTGATCAGTTATCGAACCTTTGCTTGATAAATGGAATTTTAAATAAAATCACAGGCCCCGCCGCTAGTATTATAAATTCAAATGGCATATCTGATAATTGGCTAGACGTTCGGAATGCATTAATCAATAATTTTGCAGACCAAAGGGATGAAACTGCCCTTTATAATGACCTCTCTTTAGCCAACCAGGGACAAAGATCACCACAAGAATTTTATGACCACTGTCAGACACTATTTAGTACAATTATTACATATATTAGCCTTCACGAGACAATATCCACTACTATTGAAGCCAAGCGCACTTTATACAGAAAACTAACCATGCAAGCGTTTGTAAGGGGTTTACAGGAACCTCTAGGTTCACGCATTAGGTGTATGAGACCTGACACGATTGAGAAAGCTTTAGAATATGTTCAGGAGGAAATGAATATATCGTATTTGCAGCAGCGCAATGACATAGCTAGTAAATTACAGCCGACCCCTAAGGTCACCCACTCTACTCCTGTACATACCCCGAAACTTTCAAATAACTATAGCCATAGCTCAACCGCATCATATTGGCCTTCACACGTAGCAAATAGGCCGCCACCTCAGCCGATGCAACCTTTTAGGTTTGCACAAGGGTTCAGGATGAATCCTATGCAGCATCAGCCCTCACCACAGGTACGTATGCCCACACACACACAACACATGTTTAGTGCTAGGCCTCCAAATTATAATCCTCGAAGTAATACGTTTAGGATGCCACCTAGAACTCAACCCAGTCAGCCACCTGGCCCCGGACCGATGAGTGGTATAGAACACTTTAATCCCAGGCCGATGCCACCTCCAGGAGGAATCCGCAGACATGACTGGCGTACTCAGGGCAATCCACCACCTAATAATTACTTTGAATCTCGTGAGATAAACTTTAATGAGTGTTACGATGATAGCTATTATTACGACCACAACTATAACCCTGACTATGGCTACTTTTCACATACCAATGACTATACCCCCTATGATGACTATGACACGAATCAAACACAGTATCAAGGCCATGATCTTCCTTTAGAGTACTCTTATAACAATTCAAACGATAACCTTGAGAGTGCACATTCAAATTTTCGGACGGATCAGAAATTAGAAAAGCCAGGATAGAAATAAACTTACAAACACAGAGACAGTTACCATTTATTCAGATATCAAATCCCCCTTTAAAATTACTTATCGACACCGGTGCTAACCAATCATTCTTAAGCCCGGAAGCCGTTAAAACTATTACCCTGATATTCCTTTAAATTACGATCCATTTGAAGTAACTAATGTACATGCTACTACGAGAAACAACTACTCTATAACACTACCGTGCTTTAACGAATTTAATGACCCGGATAATATACGTTTCTTTGTCTATAAGTTCCACGATTATTTCGATGGTCTTATAGGACTTGACTTAATGACCAAATGGGAAGCTAAAATAGACCTTAAAGACAAGACCTTGACTACACGACATACAGTAAACCCTATTAAAATATACAACTCCCAAAATGTGAATTTATACGAGGATATTATCCCTGCAAAGAGTTATAAGGTAGCTACGTTACCGATAAGTGCCCCGGATGGCGATGTAATTATTCCAGAACAATTAATTTGTAACTGCACCATAGCTGAATGTGTAACTACTGTAAAAGATAACCATGCTCTTTTAGAATTTTTTAACCCTACTGATAACGATGTCGTATTTGCACTTGAACACTCAATTAAGGCAGACGGCTTATCTAGAATTGAAATTCATAACGAGGAAACCAGTTCGATCATTGCAAATCCCACCAAGAAGACTCCCACTATAGATAATTCAGCTACTAGTACAGCCCACACAAGCCAGGAAAATCCAATTTTGGAAGTACCTAATAAAGGCGAACCAGTAACATATCTTGTACCCTACGCCATAGTAGCTTACAACAGCTCTATTCATGGTTTTACAAAATGCAGACCCTATGACATATTAAAAGGCCATTTTGACCCCAGGGACCCTATTGACATAAACGAAAAATTACTCCAACAATATGTAGTGACTCATAGAGCACAGATGAAGACTGTCCATTACATAAACGAGACTTCGTTAGCCAATAGAACTGCTCTTATAGAATCCCGTAATAAGTCTAGACAACCTGAAATTGACTATAAGCCAGAACAACAAGTTTTTATAAAAAAAAAAAGAAGAAAAAAAAAATGCTTTCTGAAAGACCTGAAACGAAAACCCAAGAGTAACCAATTGTTACAGGTTACTACTACTGACCTTGATGCTGGAACCACTTCTAATACGACATTAAGAGATAAGACTTGACAATTTAGATTTATTACCATTTAGGCTAGGATAAGCTAGAGTAACGACACATTATCATACATTTTTACAATACATCGTACGTACGTACGTAAGTACTATATAATTCTACACTTAGATTCGAAGTACAGGACTATAAGAATAGACTCACTAACGAAACCTACTTATTATACGAAATACGTTTAGAACACCTAGTAAAAAAACCAATATCCTTAATTATCTATACACCTTAGAGCCTGGCAGGACAAAAAGAGGTCTACTTGACGTATTAGTCTATAATTAAAAGCATTACCGGCAATCTGGATTATCAGGATGCACTTAAATACACTCAAGCTTTAGGTACCGTAAAGAACAAGATAAAAAAAAACTGTAGAGTTTAATTATCGCGCTAGTCTAAACAAACTTATAGATAGTTTAACTTATCAAAAACAAAAGTGATATTTATTATATCCTTCAGGTAATCTTAAATGAAAATGCTTACAGAGCCAATAACATTGTTAATTATGGGAAATTGAATTTGTTAGAATAAAAAAAAATCTAGCCTTTATTAAAACCTGGACAAAATAAACTTAGAACTTAGTTAGTACTTAGGAATACTATGATATTATAAGGTCAGGATCGAATTTTGTAGTTTAACAGATAATTAAAGTTTTCAAACTCCCCGTAGTCTTTCCGAATATCTATGATTTCTGTAAACTATCCCTCGCACAAAATAAATTTCACCAATTCCTTATTCCTTCTCATCCTTATATAGCAACTGATAGAAATGAATTTGTGTACATAGAGGCAGAATGCCCGAAGTATAGTAAGCACATATGTCTGTGAGAAAAACGTAGCCCAGCAGATCCGGACAGATCCTGATTGCACTCAAGTACTGCAGAACTGACCATCATTAACGACAACAACGAAATAAAAAGTCAACCTTTGAAGTAAACCTTTAAGATCTTCACAGCATCCAGAATGAAGTATCCCAGGAAACACCGATAGAAAACGACAACGTCCAGTCAACAAACCTGTACCATACGACCATTCCATTCTATGTATTGGTATCAGTTACAACTGCAATTATCACCTACGCAGTAGGCCGTAACTACAAGATCTAGCACCTAAAACTAAATAGTTCAAAAGAGAACCGAACACTCCAGATACACACTATGGAAGATCCAGCCAACCCTAAACCAGAAGAATTTTCAGCAACATTTTCCATTAACATGACAAAATAGTTGCTGAACTGAGGGTGGAGGTGTTACATACGAGACCACAAAGGCCTATTGTTAGATCACGCACTCGTCCAATATGCCAACGCTGCAGTCTCCATGACACAAGGTGCCGACGCAGAACACACCACAAAGACCTGTTTTGAGATCAACGGTGCCACGAAGGCGATGACAGCATTACGAACATGGACAACAAAGGCCTGTTATAAGATCAACACCGCGTCACTGGCACGAGGCGCCGACGCAGCAATATTATAGTATATATATTTAAGATTTGTCATTCTACACACACTTACTTTTAAGCCAACATCGCGTTAGCAACTTAGACTAATTAGTTATAGTTAAATGTAATTTTTATAATCTTTTATTAAATTAACTTCAAGTTCTAGTTCGTTTCTCTAAAACTCCTTCGGCTGTGGCAAATACGTAATTCGTATGTCATTCACAAAATGTAAACACAATTAAATAGTTGAATCTTGTTTTTGCAATTAATATACCTATATGTACTTAATTACAAAAATATGCCTCTAATTTTTAAGTGCTGGTGTAATCATTTTAGTCTATTTTTATTGCTGTTATAAAGTTACTCATTAAATAATTAACACATTTTACTAAATGAGATAAAAACAGTAAGGTTTAAGCCATTAAAATTGCAATATGAATTCAGAATTATCATACTCGATGCAGATAGATATTTATATAATATTGACTGTACCTACCCGGAACAGCTTTCGAACAGATTCCGAGTAAATTAGTGGTGTCAAACAGGTCCAGGTCTGTCTGTCTGTAAGATCATAATTTGCTTATATAGTAAAAGATCCTGTTTACGTCTCTGGTTTTAACGGAATATTCAGTTAGCGGTAGATAATTACGGAATAAATTGACGACCTTAATTTATGTAGAATATATATATTCTATAGGCCTGCCAAAGTGATTCTACTCTGCCTTATGGAAAGCATGAATAGAATCCAAGAGTGATGGGCATCATACTCATTGTGAATGCAGACAATGCAGCAAGGTGACTAATTGTTATTATTACAGATAAGATATATTGATAGAAACGGGTAAAATCTTGTAGTTAATATGTAAATTTTAATCTACACTTTTTATTATTATTATTATATTATATAAATAGGTAAATTTTGTGAGTTTGTGACGTTGTAGGGGGTAATCTCTGGATCTAATGAACCGATTTTGAAAATTCTTTTACCAATAGAAAGCTACGTTATTTGGGAGTAACATATAATAACCCGAAAAGTGGAGACTTTTTCGTGGTACCTGAATTTGCAAAGCTATTATATGACAAATATAGAACATAGACAGAAAAAGGAAAGGTATCATGTCAGTATTTAGTTTACTATTTTCGTTAAGTATACATTTTGAGCACTACGTAAAATGGCAAGAAGTGGATATAAATTTTACCGCGATGTTTAAGTCTAAGCTTTCTCTAAATACAAACACATTTACGTAACACATATTACATAGTTATTGATTGATTCAATGAAATTTTCCATTTAAGGTAGCAAAAATGAAGAATGGAAAGTTGTCAACGACGTAAATAACCGTAATTACTTAGAGAATACTTAAGGGCAAATGGAAATCGATTTTTTAGAATAAATATTTAATAAGTAATATCCTGAGTGTATTTGGAGTTGAATATATCAAACAACCCCTATCCTTTATATTTCTCTAATAAGGCGACAAATCAATTTTTCTTTCATTTTAACAGACACCGAGACTCAGAACAACACACAAAGTGTTTGTTTGTGGTGTTCATGGATCACACAAAAAAAATCCCAAGCGGGGATTGACTCCCCAACACTCAGCGCTGTGATCACTTATACCACTACGCCATCGGTGCAATAACTCACATTGTCGCGAGCGGAAATTTATGTGTCAGCATAAGGTGCACTACTTTTTAACACTGACATTTATTTTTTTACATTTATATTACAGCATTCATTTGTTTTACGAAAAATAACATTCTTTGTAAATCAAGAACATTCAATGTACCTTATATCTAATCGCCCTTATTCAAATGAGTAAGTTCATTCAGGTAGCAAATGTTTACAGACATATTGATAGCCTTTGATAGTTCACTGTAAAAAGGAGTTTTGATATTTACTCTCTCTCTCTCTCTCTCTCTCTACTCTCCAACTATCAATTCTGCCTCCCTGGCGTAGTGGTAGTGTGTGCGACTGCTGTGCTTGAGGTCTCGGGTTCGATTCCCGGGTCGAACCAAGTGTTTGTATGATCTGCAAATATTTCTTTCGGAGTTTGGGTGTTTGGGTTCCTAACAAGCTGCATGATGTAAAGCCAAGAAGCGTTACGCAAAGAACAACAGTTGAGACTAAGTTTAAATATTTAAATGAACCCACTAATATAAACTAGGTGTATAGATATAGTGTAGGTTCCCCATCCGAACTTCAGCTTTGCATGTCTTTTCTTCCTACAGACGACTAGTTTCCCTATCCTCTATCTGTTAATTTCCCCTGTCAGATCACCTAAACAACTTGAAAGAATACAACTAAGGCCCTATTCGTGTATATGGTATGTAAAGAATCTTTCTCTAACCCCTAATCGTTTTACTTTCTATTATCAGCTCATGTGAATAACTGAAAGAAAACGACTAAAGATAACATACATATGACATTTGAAGATTTATCCTCCAAATCCTAACCGTTAAGGAGTTGTACCTTCTATCATCAGCTCATCATCATAAAATGATGACCACCAGACGCAAATACCGGAATAGCTTTAGAAAATATATGATTAGCATGGAACGTGCCTAAAAAATTTGTGTGCATCCCTCGATTTCCTTGAGATCCCAAAATCAGATCCTGATATGGTGCCAATAGGACTACCTCGGGTGCATGCCCTTCTGAATACAAAAACAATTTCCAAAATCGGTTTACAATTGACGGAGTAATTGGTGAACATACATAAAAAAATACATACCCTAATTACCTTAAATATAACAACTTTTGAAAAAATGGGTTTGGTTCACGTATTTTTCAAGGACAAAAAAGGTTCGGTTTCGGTTTCGGCAGAAACTGAGAGCCAGGCCGAAGGTTCGGTTTCGGCTGAAAAACCAGTTTCGGGAGGACACTAAATAATATGTATGTATTTACAAAAAAAAAGTATATATGTATTTATATCAGTTGTCAAGTACCCATAACACAAGCTCTGCTTAGCTTGGGACTAGATGGCGTTGTGCCGAGTTGTGCGTTAGATATCCGAAAAAAAAAATTTTAGTTCTTTCGGGCTTCTTCTCTGCTAAATCAACTTTCAACTTATTTGATGGATGGTTTCTTGTAATAGAAAATCATCATCAACAACCCATAATGTCCCACTGCTGGGCTTACGGTCTCCTCTCAAGAGAGGGTTAAGGCCATACGTCCCCACGCTGGCCAAGTGCGGGTTGGGGACTGGCGACATCCCCATTGATGGAAAATACTTTCTATTAAAGTTCATTAGAGCTTTGATAAGTCTAGAAAGCAAAATGCAAGACAAGATACATTTATTGCAGAGAAAGTTCTTTCGGAAGCATTATAAGTAGTAATCGCTTACGTAATGATAGACGGTAACAAAGAAGTAAAAATTTCTAATAGTGAGTTGTTTTCTTACTATAAGAGAGTATATTCATATCGAAATAATTAGTAAGACTGCTTATAAATACATAGCTGTAATAACTTTGTAGCTACGACACACACGATGTGAGTAGGGGTGGTAACACTACGTATTTTAACCCCTCACCAAAGGGACAGTTTGTTACTTCACTACTCCGTTGTCTATCCTACTAATATTATAAACGCGAAAGTTTGTAAATATGGATGGATGGATGTTTGTTACTCTTTCACGCAAAAACTACTGAACGGATTTGGATGAAACTTTACAGTAATATAGCTTATACATCAGAATAACACATAGGCTACTATTTGCCCCGATAACCGACTACACGCGGGCGGAGCCGCGGGCAACAACTAGTAAACTTATATATCTAATATATACAATTCTCGTATCGCGGTGTTTGTTAAAAAACTCCTCCGAAACGGCTGGACCGATTTTTATTGGCCAACATCTATTTGTCATACACCTAAATGATAACGGTGACCAACCCCTAAATTATTTTAATGGTAAAACAACGTTTGCCGGGTCAGCTACTGTTACTATATATTACTTTCCGTTTGGTCCCGTACTAATTTAAAGAAAAAATAAAAACCCTAGGGTTCGAAAATTAAGCAATGGAGAATACTATTTCTTGCCTTTCATACTGATGTAATCGCATCAAAAGCTATAATATTTCTTAAAAATTAATTGCTTACGCAACTTGCTTAGTTTAATTGTGCTTAATACTGTTTGACAACCATTAAGATGTGAAAAATACAGGTTCATACCCGAATATCTATAATTTATGGGAGACTCACTGCTCTCATGTAATTAAATTAAATATAATGAAAAAGAAAAAATGTGTAGAAGAGTAAGTAGGTATAACTATCAAGAATAATATTTTGAGTCTGACCATATTTTAACATAATAAATAAAATACCTGAATGTGTATCTGAGTTGGAGAAGCCTTCACCAAGTATTACCTAGAACGAGAAAAACAATTATATACACACATCAAAAGTGTCTAGGGATCAAGCATTTTTATGCGGATTTCTTGAGATTGAGATGTGGCTTTGGCCCTGGCCTGCTCAGTCGCCAGACTTGAACCCGATTGAGCATGCATGGGATATGCTACAGAGAAGAGCTCTGCCGAATATGGAGGGTATCCAGTCGCAAGAAGACCTTTTTTTGTTGTTGCAACGAACATGGGCGGCCATTCCACAGCGTGATTTGGATGAACTCATTTTGAGTATGCCAAACCGATTCTCGTGTTGTTAGTGTTCGCGGTAGAAACACGGATTATTAATTGTTTAAGTTACCTAATAAAATTTTAAAGAAAACTGTTATTTCAGTCTTTTTTTCGAACTTTAATGTTAGTGGTTCAAATGTCAAAAATCCTTTTATTAGGAAAATGGCAAATTTCTTTATTAATGCAAAGGTGACTTGGTTTATCGTTACTGTGACAAACGAAAACACTTTATTTGATGAATCCTTAAAGAAAATTTTAATGAATATCAATCAGGAGAAAAGTTATTGCAAAAATATATGTTGATCCCTAGAACACATATGTTGATCCCTAGACACTTTTGATGTGTGTAGTTAAATAATTTCACTTTAAAGAACAATAGGTACTTTATATAATTATTATATGCTGAGGAGACGTCTTCTTTAAGCAGTGGACTGTTAAAGGCTGTTGATCTACACTAGTATATAAAGCTGAAGAGTTTGTTTGTTTAAACGCGCTAATCTCAGGAACTTCTGGTCCGATTTGAAAAATTCTTTTAGTGTTAGATAGCCTAATTATCGAGGAAGGCTATAGGCTATATGTCATCACGCTAAGACCAATAGGAGCGGAACACCAATGAAGAATGTTACAAAAACGGGGGATTTTTTTTACGCTACGGGCAATAGGAGACGTAAACGTCATTGCGTGGGTCAGCTAGTATTATGATAAGCCTGTTGGTCAAATCATCTAGTGGTTCTAATTTTGAATGGTCATGGGTTTGATTCCCTGCCAGGAAAAGTCTTATGATAAGTACGACCATTTGTTGTTTGCTAAATGCAAATTTTCTATATGATGTAATTTAAAAATATACAAAGATGTTTATCAGCGGTCTCGTTACAATATAATAAGCGAACCATGTGTCACGTCATTAAAAATTTCCAAAGAAAGTTAATGATAAAATATCATCGAAAAACTGCTATCAAAATAGACTGATTTCAAAACAAACATTTTGTGAATTTCCTTCGCACATGTTTTCAAAAACACAATCCACAGTATGCATAATCACATTTTCTAAATTTAGTAAGCAAAGTCGATTTCGGTATCATCGACTTGAAACACAATTCGTACACATTAATCTAACGGAGAAATAAAGTTTCGTTAAAACTCTAGGTATAAGAAAAAGTACTATCGATTAAGTCCTATTAGTTTTTAATCCTACTATCACATCACACTAATATGTGAAGGCGAAAGTTTGTGAGTGTGTATGTTTGTTACTCTTTCACGCAAAAACTACAGAACGGATTTGGATGAAACTTTACAGTAATATAGCTTATACATCAGAATAACACATAGGCTAATATTTGTTGCGATAACCGACATACACGCGGGCGGAGCCGCGGGCAACAGCTAGTGGGTAATATTATAAAGAGTAACATATCTACTTTTTTTTAAATCTCATTGTAATCTTATTATATTCTACTTATGAAGTAGTTGTTGGTCTCTTGTGTAAAATTAGACATTTCCAAATACGATAAAGTCGCTTTCTGTCATCGACATGTATCTGTAAGAATCTTAATTTCACACTTCATTTACTGTTTTCTAAATACCTGTTGTAATTTTAAGTAGAAGTAGCAATTGCTATGTACAATGCACATAGACACACAGATTACGAACACAAGATAGGATGTTGCAGTTAAAACTGAGTAAATTGTTTTGATTACACTAGTACACACAGAAATTGTACACAACTAAGAAGTTATGGAATGCGAAAATAGTCTCTAACGTAAGCACAATAAGGAAGAAATTCCAGTCTATACAAAATACGAAATTGGATGACGTCATTTTCGTTTATACATACATACTCCTAAATTTTGTGACTCCTAACTGACTTTCAAATAAATAAATCATTTAGTAGTTCAATGACCATTAAGTACATTTAGAAAAAAAACAATTCGCGAAACGTGTAGAAGGTCTGTTATCCAAACCGAATAGTTTTCAAGGTAAATAATGTAAATATGACAATTAGTTGAATCTAACAATATATTATTGTTACAATATTGTACCATGTAATTACAAGTTTTTGCTAGCGGCTTTAGTTATTGTAATATCGATTTTGTCAAGCCTTTGCCCATATACACACATCAAAAGTGTCTAGGGATCAAGCATTTTTATGCGGATTTCTTGAGATTGAGATGTGGCTTTGGCCCTGGCCTGCTCAGTCGCCAGACTTGAACCCGATTGAGCATGCATGGGATATGCTACAGAGAAGAGCTCTGCCGAATATGGAGGGTATCCAGTCGCAAGAAGACCTTTTTTTGTTGTTGCAACGAACATGGGCGGCCATTCCACAGCGTGATTTGGATGAACTCATTTTGAGTATGCCAAACCGATGTTCTTGTGTTAGTGTTCGCGGTAGAAACACGGATTATTAATTGTTTAAGTTACCTAATAAAATTTTAAAGAAAACTGTTATTTCAGTCTTTTTTTCGAACTTTAATGTTAGTGGTTCAAATGTCAAAAATCCTTTTATTAGGAAAATGGCAAATTTCTTTATTAATGCAAAGGTGACTTGGTTTATCGTTACTGTGACAAACGAAAACACTTTATTTGATGAATCCTTAAAGAAAATTTTAATTAATATCAATCAGGAGAAAAGTTATTGCAAAAATATATGTTGATCCCTAGACACATATGTTGATCCCTAGACACTTTTGATGTGTGTATATGGGCCTGCCAAAGTCTACTCTGCTACTACTCTGAAGTGGTCACCACACTCATTGCGAATGCAGACAGTGCAACAATGCAGTATGGGGATCCCCACTATGACGGCCTATCAAGATGCTTCTGCATCATTCTGCATCATTCACGGCCTCCGGTCTCTCTCTCAATGAAAGTTCCTTTATATTATGATAGAATTAAACAAAACATTCAAAGGAACAAGTGCAAATTTTCTTTTATAATATATGACGGCGCGTCGATGTTTTAAGAGTGGCAAGAAACGTGAAGACTGGCTGGTGATATTTTGACAAGCACTGGTGAACGTTTCTTGACACTGACGCAACTCCGGGCTCTCTTAGCAGAAGATATAAGACGTGTTCGGTGGAGCGTCGTATTCTAATTATTTTATTATTGCTGATTGTAATTCTATCCACATTTTGTTATGATAATAATTGTTGCATTGTTAATTATTTACAATACGACTGTAGCTATTAACAAAGTTGGATCTACATTTTGACGATTTTCGTTTTATTGCACCTTGGGTTTTAAAATATACATTTCTATGACCTCGCAAAGTTTCATATTTCAAAATGATCGCTATCATATTTTTTCTAGATTAACAAAGTCGGTTCTTATAAGAGCGTCCGAATAATAAAGTAGGTAGATATGTTGCTACGTTGTCTGCGGGGCGAGGAAGGGGCACGGGCGCCCGCGCACTGCGCGTATCTCCCATTTCATTCATTGTTAACGGGGAGACTGCACGCGTGTATGTCATATATGTTTAACTTAATATTTTGCGTAATAGTGCAGTAATTAGTTCAAATAAAAATGTCTCGATCTAGGCGTATATTAGATTTAATACAACATTATGTCCCAGTTCAAGATATTCTTGCTGAACCAAAAATTACTGCTAGTGGTGTTCCAACCTGTTCCAGCCAAAAGAAGAAAAGTAAGTCAAAATTTACCTTTGAGCTTAATTTAACTACAAAACTATATAGAAAACGTATTTTATTGTAGTCCTTAATCGAGATGCTTTAAAAATTGCTATGGGAATGTTAAATACAGGATCAAACGGTTGAGATTGCAGTATGTGTCAGATTCTACATTATTAACTGATTATTATTTTATTGTTTGTGTCGGATGTACCACATCCTACATTATTATGCGCTTTGAGTTCATACATTTTTATCGGTTGTGGTACTATCGACTTTGTTATTCGTTCCTTTCTTACACGTTTTTGTCGAATAGGGTACTACCGACATTGTTAAACGTTTTTTATTTTGAAAGTATTTGTCAGATATGGTAATACCGACTTCTTTAATTGTAAATTACTAAATTTTGATGTTGGATATGTTAATACCGACTTTGTTGTTTGCAAACAGTGATATAATATAGGTCGGATATCTGCAAAGTTAACTTAACTTGATTTATTTTTTCTTGATCTCGTGACATTTTTTTAAAATAAAAAGTACTATATTTTTTATGTTAAATTATTCTTAACACATCACTCAGATTTACCGACTTCCTAATGACTGTCCTCAATGTGTATGATAGTTTGGACCGACTTAATAATCTCATGCTCTACGAGGTACGGGTCTTTCAATCCGTCTTCCTGGCTTGAGGCTTTATCAAGAATTGCTTAACAGAAAAACCTAACATCAACTTTACTGATCAGACCCGAGCATCGAACCCGAGACCTGTCAATCAGGCAGTAGAAGCTTAAACTACTAAACCAACTAGGCATTTTGTGGCTACTGAGTGACATTACATCTCATTTTTTTACGTATTTATTAAAATGACTACTCTGCCTGCAGGAAAGCATGAGCAGAATTCAAGTGTGGTGGTGGTCACCATACTCATTGCGAATGCAGACAATGCAGCATGGTGACTCACACCATGGCGGCCTAGTGATGCTTCTGCTCATTCATTAGGCCTCCACTCACCAACAAAACCCGACAGCACGAACGCTGTTATTTTACGTTGCTTTTCTGTGCGAGGGTAGTACCGCCCCGGTCGAGCCGGCCCGTTCGTGCTGAAATCAACGCGACTCTACTACCTTGAAAACTGTTTTCTTATAAAAGACATACCGACAGTTTAGTTACGTAGAAGGGAGTCATTTTTTTTTAAATCTTTTCGAGTTTATATCATATTTTTAATAGTCATCTGCTGGGCTTATGCCTCTCGTTATTATATACTGAATTGTATTTTTTTTATTTTAGAAGAATCTCCTCTCCCGGAAAGGTTTCATGAGGAACTTATACATTTGCAAGACCTGCTAGGCGATGATGTATTTAATGATAGTAGTAAGAACCTACAAGACGATCTTCTCCCTGGCTTGGATTCTATAAGCTTAAACTTTTCAAACTGATATGGGTAAAAAACGTCGCGTTCATAAAGATCGATGGCTCACCGTTGATAGAACATTCCACTCTATCTGCTTCGTCGACTTTCACAAGGCCTTCGATACCGTGAAATGGCATATTCTATGGGACGTGCTGATTCAAATGGGAGTGCCGCTCCACCTAGTGAGTCTCATACGCTGACTTTATGAGCGGACGGAACTGCGACTGTTCGGATAGATGACTTTGACTCAAGAAGCTTTCGCACTCAAGCTGGCGTTCGACAGAGTTGCATATTGTCTCCGCTCCTGTTCAAAATTTATACGGAGTATATTAGGAGAATCGTGTTGGAACAATGGGACAAAGGGATTTCAGTGGGAGGTGAAAAGATGTCTAACTTAAGGTATGCCGACGACACTATCCATCTAACTCAAACGAAGGAAGACATGGAGAACACGTGCTGACACTTCTGGAGACAACAAGCCTCTCCTTCGGTCTTACGATCAACAGAGGCAAGGACAAGATGATGATAGTGGACCGAGCTGAACTAAACCATCCCGACATCACTGTGATTGGCAACTGTGAGGTTGTTCAATCTTATGTGTACCTTGGTTCCACCGTCACAAACACTGGATGATGTGAAGATGAGATTCGAAGGAGATGTACTATCACACGATCTGCCGTTGACAGGCTGAAAAGGGTCTGGTGCAATCGTAACATCACCAAAGCCACGAAAGTCCACCTCATGAGAAGCTTAGTCTTTCCAATATTTCTCTATGGCGCAGTAATGTGGACGGTTTGCCTTAAAGACTGACGCAAAATCGATGCCCTCGAGATGTGGTGCTGGCGTCGACTATTGCGAATCCCCTGGACAGCACATCATAACCCTCCTTTTGCTTTGCCGTAGTCGGGTAATTAATTAGTACCTATAACATCGGTCAATTCAAAGATGCCTTTCGAATTATATTTAATTAAACATTAATAAAACAATTATAATATTTCTTCAAGCCTTTTCTTTATCTACTTAATAGTCAATAGTCTAGCGTAGATACCCCACATCCGACATAATCTTGTAACTATGTTCCGAGGAAAATAGTACGATATGACAGTTCCCACACAATAGTATAGCTAAATTTCGAGTAACATAGTAGGATGTGACACTTGCAACTTTCATAGTACGTGAGACATAGTAGCATATGACACTTCCGACACTTTTTCTATTATCTGTTACGGTTAAGAGTGTAACATCTGCTTTTTCTAACATTTCCTATTGTTTGTTTTATTTTTTCACATTACGACCCTCTTATACGTTTAAAACTAAAGCACTGCACGAAATTTGGTTTCAATATAAGGCGATTTGTCAATTTGGTGCAAGTTCAAAACTTTGTTAGGCCGTACTGAAAAGTAGCGTTTTTGTAGTTCCGACGTTGTTAATAGCTACGGTCGAATACGTGGTTTTACTTCTCCTCGCCCGCTTACCCACGATAGCTCGGCGGTAGTAATTCACCCGGAACCGAATAATGGTGATCATGTCTCTATATCAGAAGTGGGATTTGAAGGGCTTACTTCAGAGGAGAATAGCCGTACGCAATCTTCAAGACACAGGCATCAGAACCAAGCCTGTCTCAACAAATGGAATTGTTTTTGTTCCGAATGATGGCTATAGCGCAGCCGCAACCTTCGAGCAGCACGTCTACCCAATTGATAGAGTTTGATCCTGATGGCAACGAAGTGGATATCGAGGGTTGGTGCAATGTGACAGGAATTGTTGTCAACAGCCGTAAGTTACAAGATGCAGAACTACTTTTGTTACTTACGCGTGCACTCAAAGGTCGAGCTGCTACCTGTTTAACACGACTACAGGCATCACAGCTAACATGGCCTCAAATAAAAGAAGTATTGCTAGCAAAGTTTACTAAACATATGTTGCCACAATATTACTTTGATGAAATTCTACGTTTCCAAGTTGATATTAAAGAAACTGCGAGTGAGGCGGCTATGCGCCTTTGGAACATGATCGAACACATTCCGCGGATGGAGATGTCTGAAGATGTTACAACGGGATTTGTATCTGCGGTTTATGCCAAAAGGAAGCCGTGATTCGCCGTGAGCTCCACTCTCATAACCTGACCACTAGATCTCAACTTCTTCGCGTTCTCAATGGCATTTCACTGTAACAAAGGTATGAGGGTAGTGATAACCATGATGCAGATGTGAAAAGGACCCGATTCAACGAATCACGCTTTATGGGAACATGTCATCGCTGCGGCACTTCGGGTCACAAAGCGAAAGACTGCCACAAGCGAAGAGAAGAGCCTGCTACTTCAGAGAAGACGCACAACCAAACATCAAGATTCGCTGATAAACCAAGCCCAATCACCTGCTTCGCGTGTGGATGACCAGGACATTTGACATTGGCGTGTCCAGATCGAGTTGGTGGCAGCGGAGCAGTGGCGGTCAAAGAAGTCCATATGTGTGAACGCAAGGCATAGAGGAACACTTTGACTATATCATCCGGTGAGCCAGTTTCCTTTCTTTTTTTCATATTGGATCTGCTTGTTCATTGGTAACCAACAGCTACGTTAAGAAGTTCCCTGGTACTGTACAGAATGATTTAGTATATCTTAGGGGCATTGGTAGGGGGAATGTAGAATGTATTTCCCAATTTGTTAACCCCATCAATGTTCAAGGTTTCTCGGCCTCAGTGTTGTTTCACGTAGTAACTCATGCATGGCACTATTGCGGAACCAGTTAAAATAGGTAGGAATATTCTACAGGACGCGTGCATTTTCACACCGTAGAAAAATTAAATTTTCTGAAAAATCTAGCATTACATCATTGATTTTATGAATACTGATACAGACTAACGAGGTAATGACAAAATAGCACTGATTAGAATTTTAGAAAAATGTAGTACGTTCATCACGGACGGTATACCAACGCGACAAGTTACGAGTAAAGTCATTAGGAATATCAACCTTATCATTGCACGCTGAACCTGAGCGCCGTTTAGACTTAGAGACCATTAGGCATGACGCTTCCGAGAATATCAAAATGGCTGCTTCGTCAGAAGTAAAACGCTTCAACCGGGGTAGAGCAATAGTGAGACCATTCAGTGTAGGCGACTTGTCTTTATTAAGGGTAGCGAGCGTAACCAAACCAAACTACAGCGAAAGTTCAAAGGTCCTTTTTACGATCGTCAAGGTACTAGATCACGATAGATACGAGCTGAGAGACATTGATGGGTCTAACAAAACCTATAAGTTCGCCTGCGAAAACTTACGTGCAGTACCCAGGGGCTACGATGGACTGATTGATGTAGCTGATGATTATAGCTACTTCATAAACAATGAGGCAGAGGAGGCCGAGACGGCGGAAATCCATAGTAATAATAATGGAACGGTAACATCCGATGATGATAGTGATACAGTATATGTATCTAGTTGTGAACTACTTTGACGGCAAACTCTGACACCCTCTCTGCCTCCGAACATGATGAGCAGTAAATGGTTAGTGTATAACAATTGAGTAAACCCTGTATTTTTATTGAGAATCGATCTAGAGCCTACTGCACTGGATAGGCAGTTGGGAGTGGCGTGGTTGATCAAGGGGGCTGGCCTAAACCGGGTCGATGCCTCTGATCAGACTACGTGGTATGTAGTGTAGTTGATCGCCTGGGCTGGCCTAAACCGGGTCGATGCCCACGGTCAGACTACGACTTTTCTGGTGTGAGCTGGGTGGCAAGAGATTGGTTTGGGACTGGCCTATATGGGTCGACGTTCTGAACCAGTTCATTGCAGCAGCTGTGTGTGGTTATCGTGACTGGTGGAAGGGGCGCTGACGGGTTGTCCGGTCCATCGCACCATGCGAGTTGGTGGGTGGTCGAAGGGGCGCCTGAAGTCAGTTGTCCGCCCAGTGTGTTTAACTCAGATGTGAGGGGTGAAGATCGAGATCTTTTTAAACAGGTGTCATGAATCGGTAGCTAGTCAGGGATGGGCGAGCATGCCCAGACGTGTGCTACAGAACAGTATTTGGTCTTTTCAGATAAATCAAGGCGTGAGGTGTCGCACGAGGACGTGCGAATGTCAGTCCGGCCGTGACGGCGCGTCGATGTTTTAAGAGTGGCAAGAAACGTGAAGACTGGCTGGTGATATTTTGACAAGCACTGGTGAACGTTTCTTGACACTGACGCAACTCCGGGCTCTCTTAGCAGAAGATATAAGACGTGTTCGGTGGAGCGTCGTATTCTAATTATTTTATTATTGCTGATTACTTACCCACGATAGCTCGGCGGTAGTAATTCACCCGGAACCGAATAATGGTGATCATGTCTCTATATATATGTTGTCGATAAAACTATTCTAGTATAAACTAATATTAATTTTAAACTTAAGAATAAAATTATGGTTCATTTTTTTTTTTCAATGTCAGTAAATGCTGTGTAAGTTCTTGGGCACTAAATTAATAATTTTAAAAGGCAAATACATTGATATTATTGTATCAGACGTGAAGGAAGACAGTAATAAAATACGATATACTATTTTAACACCGCAAAACTATGTTTTCGTTGCAGTTGCAATATTTTACGTAAATAACGTTACACCGACAGAATATTTTGGCCGCTAGCATAGTTTTCCGCAATTCAGTGCACACTGGTTACATAAAACTACATAAATTTGATTTCACATACTCATTCCTGCCACAATAAACTCTGTGTATGTGTTTTATAGGATACGATACGGTACATGCATGATGCAACTATTAGAGCCCCGCAGACTATAGACTTTTAATCGGGCTGTTAATCAGTATGAACATGTATGATATGACAGTGAGCACACTACACCGATTTGGTATCGGCCGACATATAAGCCGAAATCAAACTATCGGCCGACTAAAAAGTTTGTAATCTGCGGGGACTCTTAGAATTCGTGTTATTTCTGATTCCATCACGACTGATCACAAAGATGTTTACCAACAGCTACACTAAACTATGTTAGATAGGTGTAAACTTTGATCTTTCAAGCCCTGCACATATATGTATATCACAGTTGGTGTAGACTTGTTTAAAAAGATAACTAGTTTTTTGCAAGCGGCTCCGCTCGCGCATATGTTGATTATCGCGGTAAAGACCAGATTATATCCTTTCTCAAGAATCAACGTATCAATGTGAAAGCGTAAAAGACAGAAAGACAGAGCTATTGTCGAATTTATAATATGAGTATGACTGTGGATAAAAGTCTACATTCAAGACATAGGTTACAACAAGGAACCACTTCACAAACTTGCTTCGAAGCCTGTAAGGTTAGCTTATTTATATCTTAATACCTATGCAAAATCTATAATTAGACAAGTAATTCTAAGCATAATAGATAATGAGAATATTAACTATAACTTCTCACAGTCATAGTTAAAGAAAAATAAACTCTTGTGCTTAGTGATATAGGATCCATAACAGTTGGCGAATGTGAGCAGTAAGGAATTCATTTATTTGTTGTTGTTGAAAACTAAAAGCATGAGTCAAAAGTATCAGTATTTATATAAATTAACATAGTATTTATTTCTATGTTTACATTTTATACTACATTATGATTTCCTACCCTACTGCAATTCGGTGCCAAAAGTGCAACCGCCATTCAATACAATATATTTCTGTTCACAGCTACGGTTTCTACTTTCAGTTACTAATTTTTCCTTTAAATACAAGGTAAAATTATATTTTATGACGTAGAAACGGCAAAATGTAAGAAACTACAAAACTAATAGTAAATAACCAGTGATTCCCAAAGTTGTCCAGATAGACCCCAGGGGGTTATCAGACGGGGTCTACGAAGAAAGTGATCGACCGGAAAAAAGTTTGAGACCGCTGACATAAACACACAGTTTTGAAATTTGGACTGTAGGAATTAAAGAAATTGTGACTTGGTGCAATCCTAAGCTTATAGCAATAATAATAAAAATAACATTTTTTATATCGTAAAATTAAAGCAAACCAAATAAATCTACTATGATAAAACAGATACAATCAATAGCATAAAAATACTATGATAGAAACCATTATTACGTTACTCCTGCGACCTAAGTCATGAATTCGATTTTTTTTTCTATTTTGCATAAAAATTCGTAAGGTAAACAGTTGAGACATCTGAACAGACAGAATATTGGCGAAAAGGTTAAAGTTTTATGTCATAATATTTCTCGAATTAAAAAAATGTTTATACAATAAAGTCAATAAACTTACTATTTAGTCAGAGAATAGAAACTAGCCAAGCAATCGACAAACCAGACAACCTTGACAATGTACCTACATTATGTTTGAATGTTGCATGTTTATAACATATTTCTTTCATTTTACTTAATATTTTTATAGTAATAATATTTTTATGTTTGACTGGAATTTATATTTTTTACTATGCTATATACAGAACTCAATTAAAATATACAAAAATATTGATTTTAATTCTGAATTTTTGTATATTTATATATGATTATATGTGTGTACATATATCTATATTATATCAAATTGAATCCCTATTCCCCTTGGTCACGGCACTACGCGAGAATGGCTGGAATTATTTCAACAAATAAAAAAAAATACAAAAAAAAAAAATTGTGCTAGATAGACCATTATTTTATAGAGGAGAAAGCATGACATCGCGCTACGACCAAATTATTCCGAATAATTATGGTATTTTTTAATATCTTAGAAACAATTATACTAAAAAAAATATTTTCTTGTAAGCATCGGGTAAATACCTCGATGACCGAGCTCTGCTTGGTATTTTTTTTTTTCGGTAAATTTTCTAAATATGAACCCTAGCTATATCGATTCATCGGCTCCGAAACCCCCTGCATACTAAATTTCCTGAAATTAGTTGGAACCGTTTCCGTTTCGTTCCGGCGGTGGTTTATATCACCATAATAAACCAAAATTTACTTTTCTGTGACACTATATAATTGGCGCTTATGCCACGAGGTCGGATTCTATTCTTAGTATTTGATTAGATGGGTCACTTTGGTCCAAAGAATAAATGATATATGGCTTTGCACACGGTGACACGACGCAAGTTCAGTCAACTTTGGTTTCCCTTTGAATCGATAACAAAGCCTCGTTTCGGTTATCGTAATTTTTAACGTGTCCGTGTGATGATGCGCAGTGTCTCATCTTCGCAGTCCCTTACTCATCTGTGTTTGTCGTAACAGTCGACTAAGTGAACAAACTATGTTTATCAACCACTGCGGAGAGAAGGAAAGCTTGAAAGAAATCTTATACCAACACGTCCGGTCGGCGTGATACAATAGTAGGCTAACATCTCCTTTCAGAGCAGAGGTCCATGTCCAGCAGTAGACTATTAAAGAAACATGATGATGATGATGAATTAAATTTACAATCCACGATCTGTTAGCATCACTGACTTGAGAGGAACCTGCAACTATAAAGACGCAACGTCGGCTGACAACATCGACAACGGCCAACTTTTACTAACAGTTATGTTTATTCTTTGTTTTTGTAATTTGATATTACAAAAACAAAGGATTAGGACAATTTAAATTTTTGTCTCCATTAATTGCAGCAACCGAGAACAATTACGATCACCGAAATGCATTTATAGTCGTTATTTGTGCGCAGTTTCTCATAATCATATAATAATCGTAAAAAACTACTAGTTGCAAGATGACGATTGGTGCAACAAAGTTTACGAGCGAAACGAAACCTGTCTTTTGATTTTTATAAAATAATATAAATGTATTATTAAGAAATTGTTTACATCTGTATAAAATAACAATCATAATTAAGACAGAATTCTCCAAAACAGTATGTATATAAATATATATATATATAAAAGGAAGGTGACTGACTAGGATACCCAGAGATAAACGCACAGCCCAAACCGCTGAACCTAGAATCCTGAAATTTTGCATGTAGGTTCTTTGCATAACGTAAGTAAGTACTAAGAAAGGAATTTTTGAAATTCCACACCTAAGGGGGTAAATCAGGGGATGAAAGTCTGCGTGAGCGAAGCTGCGTGCAAAAGCTAGTTTTGAATATAATAAGTAGCATGCTTCCACATAATAACAGTATTCAAAAGGTGAAGCATTAAGATAGAATGGAGACAAGGTAAGTTTTAAACTGTCACCTATTTGTTCGTCATTTCCTCATACCCAAAGTCATAAATATTGTCCATTAAAATGTGTACCACTGCAGTTATCAGTTGTCAATAGATAATATTATTGGCTTATCAATTCCAGGCACTGTTAGATCTATGATTACCGATTCGTACTACTTCATAGATATACTGAGGAACTGCAGGTCATTGGAACTCAACTGAAGAGTGCATACAATACAAGTAGCAACCTATTATATAATAATATGTATTAAGCACCTATTTGTAATAATTATTAAGATTTTTATGAAAACTGTACATCACGTTTAAAGGAATCACTTTTTAACCCCCGACCAAAAAGAGGGGTGTTATAAGTTTCACGTGTCTGTCTGTCTGTCTGTGGCACCGTAGCGCCCGAACGGATGAAGCGATTTCAATTTATTTATTTTTGTATGAAAGGTGAGTTACGTGCGAGTGTTCTTAGACATGTTTCATGAAAATCGGTTGAGCCGTTTAAAAGTTATGGGGGTGAAAGTGGGGAAGAGTAACCGAATGTCTGCAAAAATAACATCGAGTGGGGTCTCAAATGAAAGCGCATAACGTGTTTTTTACTTTTTAAATGGAAATCAGGTTATTATGTCGGGGTTTCTTTAAATTTTGAGAATTTATGAAACATTATATTACATAAATATCTACACCGATACATACTACTACCGAGGACTACTTGATTACTTTCAAATTTATTTAAACAATCAAACAATATCTATACTAATACTAGCTGACCCGGCGAACTTCGTACCGCCATATTTATCACACTAATATATAAAGGCGAAAGTTTGTGTGTATGTATGTTACTTCTTCACGCAAAAACTACTGAACGGATTTGGATGAAACTTTACAGTAATATACCTTATACATCAGAATATCACATAGGCTACTATTTGCCGCGATAACCGACATACACGCGGGCGGAGCCGCGGGCAACAGCTAGTATACAATAATTAGCAATAAATTAAAATTGCGACTATAATTTGAGATTTAAACTATCCTATCTCTCAATTTGGATCGAACTGCACATGGTGTGCAAATTTTATTATAATCGGTTAAGTGGTTTAGGAGTCCATTGAGGACAAACATTGTGACACGAGATTTATATATATTAAGATTATAAACGCGAAAGTTTGTAGGTATGGATGGATGGATGGATGTTTGTTAGTCTTTTACGCAAAAACTACTGAACGGATTTGGATGAAACTTTACAGTGATATAGCTTATACATCAGAATAACACATAGGCTACTATATACCGCGATAACCAACATATACGCGGGCGGAGCCGCGGGCAACCACTAGTATAATTTATTTATTTAATAAATTAATCAGACTAGCTCAATCTTGATCCTAATAGGTAAAATACCACCAAGAAGTTGTTATATATTGAATACTAGCTTTTGCTCGCAGCTTAGCTCACGCAGACTTTCATCTCCTGATTTATCCCCTTAGGGGTAGAGTTTAGTAAAATCCGTTCTTAGCGGATGTCTACACCTTATAAGGAACCTACCTGCCAATTTCAAGTTTGTAGGTGTTATAGTTTCTGAGGTTTCGTGATTAATAAGTGAGTGGTATTTCGCTTTTATATATATAGATATAAACATATTAACTTTTCTATTGCATTATCCCCATAGGCGTAATAGTTACAAAGAAAATTCATTTCCTATATATTTTCCTTCCTGTTGTTATTGTCATTCATCAAACTTGTATGCAGGAAAAAACGTACACTCTTTACAAACTAATTACTAGTAGGTAACCCTTGCAAGCTAGCGTGGAAATTAAGTACCCCTTCTGTTCAATTCTCTCGCCAATGTTGCGTTCACTTAGGGAAATTTGATATGTCTTAGGGCCCATAAATAAGCATTCAATCGCTTTGCTAGTTCACTAGCGAGAGCATTAAACCACGGCTGTTTTACCGTGTTCTTATTCTAAACTAATGCATCAAGCACTTACTGGAGTTAGTACGGCAGTGGGTACCCCACTGCCGTTTGTCTTGCCGCGTTCACACATACATGACTCCTAAGGTGCTGTACAACCTTCAAGGTATTCGAATTACAATAAACTCGTATTAAATATCGCGGATCACGCCCTTTTGAACGTGACTACTAAAACTCGCGAGTCCAAACCGGACCAATCATAACGGTGACCGACGAAACACCGAGTCGTTGGAAAATTAGCTAATTATTAATTCAATTAACTTAAACCGGCAGTCAATTGCGAAAACCGTGTTCGGCCGATCCAAGCGTCTCAAGTACTCTGTCAACGTCATAACGTCAAACAAGAAAAATGACAATCAAAAATGTTGCCATTACAATGACGTTAAATTTCTAACACCTTCTGTTGATAAGTTTCGCGTATTTATTGTAGATTCTAGTATTATCCTTCTTAAACCTAGATACTCGTGACATTGATACTTTTTATAAGCATAGGTGGTGATGAAGAATTTATAAACTAGCTTAAGGAAAAAGCGTCTTACCTCTACCGTCTAATAAAATACCTATATTTTATTCTTGTTTTTAAAGACCAAAACAGGAAAAAGCATAAAACTAGGTGTGTAATAAAATCTTTTTTGTATTTGATATTAGAAAAAAGAGAGTTTAAAAAACTATGACCAGACTACATGGGTTGATATGATTTAAATCACTTGATTTTAATCAGTGATTTAAATCTTGATTTTAATCAAATGATTTTTTAATAAAAATCTATGATTTAAATCATAAATTTTTTACTGCAACCAAATCGGGCAAAAATTGTCTAGGGACTTCCTCCGACATAGAATACGGCGCGCACACGTGCACAATGCCGTGCGAGATTAGGTACCAACACAGTTCACACAGGGATTCCAAATGCTACAGGACATGTGCTAAAAGTTATCAAATATTTCAGAAATCATTTCGCGTATGCTAATTAAATTCAATGCAAAGCGACAAGTATTCGATTTCAGATAGTGTACTCATCTGGAAAGAATTAGAATATGTACTTTAATGAGTTGCTAAGTTTTTACTTTCCTTGTTATTTTTTTAACACTACTGTTTTTTAAATTGTTGATTTTAGAAGAACCTGTAAAAGTACCTTTTAATTGTATGAATAATTAAATTTTAAAAAATACATTGTTTTCATATAATAAGTAACTAACCTTACAGTAATAAAAAATACAAGAAAGTAAAAAAACAAGATGTCTGATTTAAATAAAAAAAAACCGATTTAAATCAAATTAATCCGATTTTTATGTTTTTTTTTGATAAAATCATGATTTATATCAACCCTACCAGACTACATGAAACTGTTGATAAAAAATTTACAGCCTATGTCACCGGGGACATTGTTATGAATCTTTTGTTATTCAAATAGGTTAATTAAGTCGCTACATACAAACATGCCAGAACTATTACCCTTCCGTTTGGCTTTTTTTGATGAGACTAACTGCGCCTTATTCTTTGTTTTTCTTCGATAAGATTAACTGTTATACACACATCAAAAGTGTCTAGGGATCAAGCATTTTTATGCGGATTTCTTGAGATTGAGATGTGGCTTTGGCCCTGGCCTGCTCAGTCGCCAGACTTGAACCCGATTGAGCATGCATGGGATATGCTACAGAGAAGAGCTCTGCCGAATATGGAGGGTATCCAGTCGCAAGAAGACCTTTCTTTGTTGTTGCAACGAACATGGGCGGCCATTCCACAGCGTGATTTGGATGAACTCATTTTGAGTATGCCAAACCGATGTTCTTGTGTTAGTGTTCGCGGTAGAAACACGGATTATTAATTGTTTAAGTTACCTAATAAAATTTTAAAGAAAACTGTTATTTCAGTCTTTTTTTCGAACTTTAATGTTAGTGGTTCAAATGTCAAAAATCCTTTTATTAGGAAAATGGCAAATTTCTTTATTAATGCAAAGGTGACTTGGTTTATCGTTACTGTGACAAACGTAAACATTTTTTTTGATGAATCCTTAAAGAAAATTTTAATTAATATCAATCAGGAGAAAAGTTATTGCAAAAATATATGTTGATCCCTAGACACTTTTGATGTGTGTAGTTTAGTAAGCACATAGACTTATTTCGCATTTATAAATAACTAGATTTTGTCCGCAGCTCCGCCCGCGTGTATATTGGTTATCGCGGTAAAAAGTAGTCTATGTCTTTCCCCAAGAATCAAAGAATCTCCATGCCGAATTTCATTGAAATCTGTATAGCGATTTAGCCCTGAAGGCTTAACAGACAGACGGAGTATTTCGAATTTATAATATAATAGACTATACTTTTTGCGCTGTAGCATGGCGCATGGTGGTTTAATTTAATTTACTTCAATTTACTACTGTACTTAATGATTTAATATATTGCGAATGTGGGACAGCTGAAATACTAAGCCATGACTTGTAAATCGCGGCAACTTCCAAGAGTGAAACGAAATGTTACTGAACCATGCCACGCACCATGCTACAGCGCAAAGAGTATAAGTATGGATTATAAAACGCCTTCTGATGATTAAAATAAAGATTAGCGTAGAAATTGACGAATGTTAAAGTATAATCGGTAAAAAATCGGTATTAATCATTTTATAACTGTAAAACTTAATGATTCAGTTTTGCAGTCATTTTTATGAATAACTATGTATTTTTATTATTATAGAATAATATATCCTCATGTATTTATTAGTATTATAACCCGTCATGGATTCAATGATTGGTTCGTTGGAAAATCCAGGTTGTCTACGTTCATTTATAGCGGTACATGAAAGTTTCTGATTTAAGATCGCTCAATGATAAACTTTTTATTCTCCATGTAAAAAGAAGAAATACGTATATTTTCTTTTTCTTTGGCATTATAGATCCCTAACTGTTGGACCAAATTAGATGTTATGATTGAAGATGGCATTGATTTAGAATTGTCTTATCTATAATTTTTCTTTGACAAACTTGCCAAATGTCAATGGGCAATGGAGAGGAGCATGTCAGGTTCAAAAAGATAAGATAGAATCGGGTACATCGATCTCCGTACCAATACAATACTGACTGACATTTTGGAAAGAATAGACCAACAGAAATGTAGATGGACAGGGCACATGATGCGTGGCACAAGGGGAAAGTGGAGCCAAGTAGTGACGGAGTGGTATCCAAGAGACGGAAGGCGAAATCGCGAAAAACAATTAACCAAATGGGAGAACGAAATAAAAGTAACAGCAGGCCCAAACTGGAGAAGGGTCAGGCGTGTCAGAAAGCAAAGGACTACTTTAGAGGAGGCCTTTGTCAACCGGCACGCCGAGATCAGGAACATCTTGTAAATCTAGTTGTAAAAAATCAATATGTAAACCTTGTTTTGCGGAATAAAGGAATTATTATTATTATCAATAATTTAAAGAAATATCTGCCTTTCGTAGATCATCCATTTATTTCTAATATTATTGATAGTTTAGACAAAGTGTCTTAATTATTTTGATATTTGTTTCATAACAGTGTGTAGAAACAAATGCTTCCTAATACTATGAAAGAACAAATTATAAACTTAGGATTGAATTGGTACCTATATACTTGCTTACACTTACACAGCCGCAGAAAGTATATTTATCTCAATTTTTTAACTATTGAAGATAGATTCGAAGCTTTTTGACACACTGAAACTCATACGCAAGTCTAAAAACAGAAAAAAAATTCAACAAAGGGAGCTTCGATAACTCTTCAAATGTTCACTTACATTCTAAAACAAGAATTCAGAAATGTGTAATCAAGCAAAGCCGCAGATCATAAAACCCCCAGCTATATGAACGCGTTTTATATGCAAGTAGGTAATAATCCTTCAATCAAAACCAGTCAAGCCAATTGAAGTAGTTAATGGCATATTAAACGAATCAAGTTCATTAAACAGTGCGTCTATACATATTACAGAGATATATTCACACAGTGTGCGTCTAATGAGTATATAAAGCTTATAATGTGGTACATAGCTTATTAAATACTAATTCCATAATAGTTTATTTTAAAATCTAAAGGGATCAGTTAAAATAAGAGGCAAGCAATTATTATGTCGTATATGCATAGTATTATGATGCGTAACGTGTCATCTACTATTTGACGACCTAAACAAGAACGGAGCGCGGTTATTCGTCAAATCAAATAGCGCGCACGGTTCGCGGCTTCCTTTTATTAATTTTTTATTTATTGTTCAAAACATTACCTACATACACATACATAAACAGATTCTGTCGCTCAAACCATGTAGGTTTTTAGGCGAGAGGGAGTTGGTCCATAATTATGTCATGACGGGAGCCAGGTTTCTGTCATATATTTCAAATAATGAAATGTTTAATCTTCTGAGACGTTATTCAAGAGCATAAAAATTAAAAAAGAAGTAATTGGCTTTACTATAAATAAGAGTAAATAGTGTTGAAAAACTGCAACCACATTTGAAACAAAATGTAGGCACAGTTTATATTTTACCTAGTTTATGATACTACTACTGTGTTATTGCGCATTAAATATGTAAATTAACATTATTCCGAAAGCCAAGTTCTCATCATGTTATAATTTGAATCAGGGATAAAGATTCTAGATACTAAGCTACTACATTAAGCCTTCAAATGTTAGGACACAACATAAATGCAAAAAATCAATTGTGTACCTGGCGATCAGAGTACTCTTGTTTTGTGTTTTTTGGTAAATTGGGTGGTTTACTAACATGTAACTGCCTCTGTGGCGCAGTGGTAGCGTATGCGACTTCTGTGCTTGAGGTCTCGGGTTCGATTCCTGGGTCGGACCAAATGTTTGTATGATCTGCATATATTTGTTTCGGAGTTTGGGTGTTTTCTATGTATAATATGTATGTATTTACAAAAAAAAGTATATATGTATTTAAATAAGTTGTTTAGTTACCCATAACACAAGCTCTGCTTAGCTTGGGACTAGATGGCGTTGTGTCTTAGATGTCCGATATATTTATTTATTTATTATTTATTATTATTTATGTAACTCTCAAATGCTTCGTAACCTAATTTCAACGTGCCTTAGCTCATGTTTTATTATTTTGGTCCCAAACCGTAACCGTAAAACTATAAATAATTTACATCAGCTTCACAACATTTTCGTAACCCAACACTATAGGCTGTCGCTACTAAGGTTACCCACACGATATCGACTTACACGTGACTTGTGAGTGAGTATACTACACGAGTACACGTACTTGATATTGATACTCATAGATCATTTCGCAATAGCCCAGTGTAACCTTTCTTCATTGTTGCATTAGCTGTTTCTAGTTGAAGATTTAACGTGAATAATTCCTTTTCAGTTTACAAACAGTGATTACGGCAACACTGTTTGTAAATACGCGACCTCTTTATGTGCTCTAACGATGCATAAATCGTGTGATCTTCAAATTCTTAGCACAATGTTTACAAAAATGTGGCAAAAACGGAATTTTACAATATTGAATTAATTATTCTATTTCAAATTTGGAAAATGATGAAAATGACCTCATAGAATCGCTTACAGTTTGATACATTTATCATTCTTAACAGTTTATGTTTGAGTCTAGGTATCTTAATAAGTACATTATAATCTATACTAATATATAAAGCTGAAGAGTTTGTTTGTTTGTTTGAACGCGCTAATCTCAGGAACTACTGGTCCAATTTGAAAAAATATTTTAGTGTTAGATAGCCCATTCATCGAGGAAAGCTATAGGCTATATATAATCACGCTAAGACCAATAGGAGCGGAGCACCAATGAAGAATGTTACAACAAGTAAACATTTTACAAAAACAAAAACCGACTTCAAGGTTCGACTCGATTTCTCTTGGATGCCATCATCAGATCTTAATGTCCTTATCATGGTACCACCGTTGGGACATCTACTTTCCATTAAAAAAAGAATCATTAAAATCGGTTCATAAACGACGAAGTTATCCGTGAACACAAATAAAAAAAACATATACCGTCGAATTGAAAACCTCCTCCTTTTTTGAAGTCGGTTAAAAACGGCGAAAAATTATTACGCTACGGGCAATAGTAGACGTAAACGAGGTTGCGTGGGTCAGCTAGTTGGTAATATATTAATGATCTATTATGATATTCAATACACATTCATGTAGATTTCGTGTATTTACTTTATCGATGTTTATTATTTATAAACTGTGACGCTAAATGTATAAAGGTATAGTAATTAACATTCTAAATGCCAAAGTCAATTTGTTTATTAATTTTCTATGCTTTCAGGGCAAAACTGCTTAACCGAACATAATGAAATTGTGCACACATGTTTTTAGGAGGACATAATAGTACATAAGATATGTTCTGTTCCCTAATTTTTAAAGACTGCCTCGTTGGTCTCGCGGTTGGCGTGTGCGACTGCTGATCATGAGGTCTCGGGTTCGATTCCCGGGTCGGACCAAATGGTTATATAACCATTTACAAATATTTGTTTCGGAGTTTGGGTGTTTTCTATGTATAATATGTTTGTATTTATAAAAAAAAGTATACATGTATTTGTATCAGTTGTCTAGAACCCATAACACAAGCTCTCTGCTTATGTTGGGACTAGATGGCGCTGTGTGTTAGATGTCCGAAATATTTATTTATTATTATTATTAAACTAGACCTTTTCACCTAGAAAAAAGTGCATATATACCTAGTAAACAGGGGAAGTGGTGGCTGTTGGTATATATGTAATTATATCCCAGAGAATAATACATCAAAAACACACATTCATACATTAGAATTGGAATGCAACCTGCGATGAAAAACACAGCGGGAGTTAACAGTATCTCCGCGCCACAGAAGTCGCCAATAATGACAAAAGATTGTCTTTAAGACATTGCAGAAAAACACTTGTATGACCGGTTGAACTACGGCAAGGTTAAAACAACTTACAAAATTAATATGCATTAAAATACATTATCACCGGTTATGACTATGTTTTAAGAGTGAATTAAAACGTATTAAATTCGTGTTCAAATTATTTACATGTTATTTTACACGTTATTACGAACATAAATTCTGCTTATTATAAGCAGTCTATTGTGTTTTTAACAGATTCTCTTCCAATATCAACTACAGTTTTACCCACGTTTATGGATTCTGCTCCGCTCCTACGAGTCCTAGCGACATGTTAGCTTATCCTGAATGAGTGGATTCTATATAGCAGAAAAACAAACAATTTATCAAACCTGACTGATATTTGCAGAAGTTACTATGTTTAAACTAACGAACAAACAAAATTCTTAAACTTTATTAAATTAGTAGTATAAACATTAAATTATTAGTACGTACTTATAATTCATATGTTAATTAGTAGGAAGTCTGATATGAATAATATAGTACGAGACATAAAATCAGGCTTTTTGAGAGTTGAATAATTCTGCAAAGAAATATCGATTTAACTTGACTTAAGCTTGTTAGGAGTCATCGACAGCTTTTATTAGGCCAGTTTTTTTTTTTACGGTCGGTAAGTTTTATCATTACCTACGTATTTATTTAAAGTACAATATTTTTCCACGTTTCCTTCGTGTGTGCGTGTTTTCATTTATCGTGTATTATGTTATGGTTTTTAACCGACTTCCAAAAAGGAGGAGGTTCTATGTTCCACTGTATGTATTTTTTTTTATGTACGTTACCCGATTACTCCGTCAGTTGTGGACCGATTTAAAAAAAAAAAATTGTATTCGAAAGGGTATGCTTCCGAGGTGGTCCCATTGCCAGCATATCAGGATCTGATGATGGGATCCCAGGGAAATCGAGGGAAACTCTCATTTTTTATTTATAGGCACATACTATGTTTTTCGTATATTTTCTGAAGTTACACCCGTATTTGCGTCTGGTAGTCATCATTTTATGATGATGAGCTGATGATGTATGGTACAACTCCTTAACGGTTAGGAGTTGGAGGATAAATCTTTAAATATCAGATGTATATATGTTACCTTTAGTCGTATTCTTTCAAATTATTTAGGTAAGCTGATGATGGAAGGTGGAAGGTACAACTCCTCAACGGTTAGGAGTTGGAGGATAATTCTTTCAATTTCATACGTATCTAAAGACCTTCAGTCGTATACTTTCAAGTTATTTAGGTGAACTGATGATAGAAGGTTAAACTCTTCAACAGTTAGGAATTAGAGGATGATTTCAATATTACACGTACGTTTAGACCTTCATTTGTATTCTTGATGATGAAATTTGATGAAATAGTTCAACTTTAGTAAGTTGAACTATTTCATCAAATTTCATCTATTTCTTACCTACGATTGTTTGCACTAAAAACTGAAAAATAAAAACTTTTTATAAAAAAAAACCGACTTCCAAAAAACATCCAACGAAAACTCTCTGCCAAAAAAACACTTAAAAGCGTAAAATAAACTGGTTCTTCATAAATTGCCTATACCTAATTCTTTATTCATTTAAATAGTAGTATTATAATGTGTGCTAGGTACCTAAAATCTGTTTGAAGTCGGTGCCAAGTGACTATCGCTTAGACTTTTGTAATTGTTCGTTTGTATTCTTTTTGGCTTAACACCGACTACAACTAGCACCGACGGATGTTTTTTGGAAGTCGTTTTTTTTTTTTTTTCTTTTTCTTTTCTATGTAATGATGATGATTTTCCTAACATTTTAATTCATATATTCACGGAAAATATCAGTTACGGAATATCAAGCACCTTTCTGTACCACGTTATAAGAGACCATATTAATTGTATATTTCTATCTCAAATACGATTTTCACGCACATGCACTTGCTTATTACCGCGTTACTAAACTATGTCAATATTTTAACAAACGGCAACCCGTACAATCACGTTATTTAAATAGTACACAACGTATGTCGTAAAATATTTCAGAATAATCTTGATAGTATAGATATTTAAACTAATCTCTGTGTTTTATCAGTTGTAAGTAAAAACCACGCGATCTTTGCAATAAAAATAATATTTTAGGAGATGGAACTCGGTGCCAAACTAACTGCACTTGATAAAAAGGGTTGCATTATTAAGAAGTTCAACTCGAAACAACTACTCGTATATCTTATGTCTAGACAGAATGTACACACATCAAAAGTGTCTAGGGATCAACATATGTGTCTAGGGATCAACATATATTTTTGCAATAACTTTTCTCCTGATTGATATTAATTAAAATTTTCTTTAAGGATTCATCAAATAAAGTGTTTTCGTTTGTCACAGTAACGATAAACCAAGTCACCTTTGCATTAATAAAGAAATTTGCCATTTTCCTAATAAAGGGATTTTTGACATTTGAACCACTAACATTAAAGTTCGAAAAAAAGACTGAAATAACAGATTTCTTTAAAATTTTATTAGGTAACTTAAACAATTAATAATCCGTGTTTCTACCGCGAACACTAACAACACAAGAACATCGGTTTGGCATACTCAAAATGAGTTCATCCAAACACGCCGTGGAATGGCCGCCCATGTTCGTTGCAACAACAAAAAAGGTCTTCTTGCGACTGGATACCCTCCATATTCGGCAGAGCTCTTCTCTGTAGCATATCCCATGCATGCTCAATCGGGTTCAAGTCTGGCGACTGAGCAGGCCAGGGCCAAAGCCACATCTCAATCTCAAGAAATCCGCATAAAAATGCTTGATCCCTAGACACTTTTGATGTGTGTATATTACCGATCAATGCATCTACTTGTTTTTATTAAATTTAGTATAAATCTAGCAAGCAGATCTTAGTGTACTTATCTATTGACATTTTAAAATAAAACTTCGTATGTATATTTAGTTTAGACAACAATGGTGATAGTGGCACTCTACAGCTACAGGAAATACAACTCGAATTTAAGTTTAAACCAGTGAAACAAATTGGGTTAGAAATTATTTTTCAAACAGTATGAGGCGTGACAGCGTTCTGTCCCTGGGGTGACTCTGGTCACCCCGTGATGTTTTGATGATTCAGTCGTGGGGTACGGCAGGGGGGCTCCAGAAGCCGCCTCCTCTCGACTGCCGAGGTAGGCCGCCGCGGGGTTTAGTGGGTAGACCGGTCCTCCGGGAGTCCCACACAAAAAGAAAAGTACGGTCGGACGACCTGGTGAAGGTCGCGAGAAGCCGTTGGGTATACTCCATGTTTAACTTACTTAAAAAAAGAAGGAGGTTATATGTTCGGTGTGGAGATTTTAAGTCTTGCTAAACTATAAATATATTTGGATAACCGGAATATATCCTTCAAAATAAGCTTAAATTATGCATCAGTTTTTTTAATGATTTATTGGCATCGATCTATCGTCCGGAAAAAAATCCTAAACACTATTAACAAGGATACAACTTTAAATAAAATAGATGCAACCGGTTTAGTTTGTTATTTCGAATGAATAAAGAAACACTGATTTGAACATTTCTTCTCATTAACGTTTTTGCTATCTTTCATCCGCGCGTATTTCCTCGATCGCGATAAAAAGCCTATGTCCTAAAGTCCTAAATTTCGTTAAAATCGGTTAAGCATTTTAGCCGTAAAGTATTTATTTCGTAACAATATGTAAATATGCAGGTAGTTTGAAAAATGTATACCCAACCGGTTACATCATTAAATTGTTTATAAAACTATTTCCGTCAAATAAATTAACGTATTATTAAGTAAAGTACTAATGGAACAGGTTTTTTATAAAGTGAATGAGGAAGCTTAAAAGGCCTCGTATTTCCAAGCTATTACTTAGGTAGGTACACTAAGACTAGAGGTAGGCAATAATGCCTTTTTTAAAGCCAACTTCTGCACTAAAAATATTCCTGTGATTCGGGGGACTATACTAAAACTCAATGAAACGGATTCAAAGGAGACCGAGACTCAATTTGTAAATCACACAGTGTTGTCCCGTTTGAACTTACAAAACTCAGCGCAGTATGAGGCTGTGATGTGACCGCTTAAATCACTAAATCATCCGTACAGTCAGTCCCTTTCCTTCTATTGCTTTTATTTCCTACCTTCCTCATTCATTAAATTCACTCATAAATTTCCTATTCCCAAAGTACCTGATTGCCGGCAAATAGACTTGCTCATTATTGCGTGTGGGACAGTGTGGGATTAAATATTAGTACTCAGAATAAAGGTGGGTGTTTAATATATTTGTGTAAACATCTTTAAGGGATGCAATATTATTTATAACTTTCGTAATTATTCGTGAAAATATCGTAATTATAATAAAAGAAAAGAATATAATTTAATATTATTCATTATTTAAATACAGCGAAATCAATACTAATATTATAAACGCGAAAGTTTGTAAGTATGGATGGATGGATATTTATTACTCTTTCACGCAAAAACTACTGAACGGATTTGGATGAAACTTTACAGTAATATAGCTTATACATCAGAATAACACATAGGCTACGTTTTGCCGCGATAACCGACATGTACGCAGGCGGAGTCGCGGGCAACAACTAATTTAATATATAATTTAAAAAAAAATACAATAGTTAATAACGTTCCATAGAAAAGTAAAAGAAAATCATGTGTATCATCCGCGAACTATTTATATATAAGTATATGAATATGTAAATAAGTAAGTTTTTGTTTACATTATTTTCTTTACAGAAAACATGCTTCTTTACATTGTATCATAGAAAAAATTCACAAAATGCATAACAATATACAAAATTTTCATTTTAGAGAATGTACTACTAAATGCTTTAGTGATTGGAAATATCACCTTCACGGTTTTTCACGTTACATTAAATTTGTTCCGTTAAAAAAAATATAGCTATAAATTCTAAATTTGATACATTTTCAGTGATAAGACATTTTTAAATCGTTGACTAAGCTATAAAATATTTCATCAATTAAATGATTTTTATATACTTTTTAATCCAATGTACTACAAAATAAAATAAACAATTCCTACACATTTTTTAAACACAAAATAAATAAAACAAAAACACTTACGATTGAAATAAATCAAATCGAGTCACTAGCACAAAAACACTGGCCTTATAATTTAAAAAACTACTGCAAGAACAGTTTTATATAAAATACAAGGCGAAAAAAAAGTTGAAGACTTTTGTGCACACGCGCGTTCGTGGCGGCGGAACAACGTAGAATGATAACAAGTTGAGTCGAACGAAACGTAATTATATGAAGGCTCTCAGCTGCTCAGGTATTAAGAAGTCACTAACACCTACTACACAGCTGAGTAATATCACAATTTTTGCTGTATCATTATCGCTTGCACTTACTTCTGAATGAGAACATCGTCTATAAACGGTTCGGTCAATTGATGTAATTGATATCAATTGCATAATGTAAAGTAACATTTGCTATAGATAACTTTTTATGATAGATGGCAAATGAGCAGACGGGCACGGGTCACATGGTAAATAAATATCGCTTTTGAGATTTTGGGATGGTAGTACGATCTTTTCTCTTAGTCCAGTCGGGGCAGACATTATAGAAAAAATTCCGGGGAGCAATTTTTTTTAAAACGTCGGGGGTGGTGGTTGGAAGTATAAATCTCGATTTTCGAACTAATCCCGGTAGAGGGTTCGCCGTCATCTTGTTTTAAAGTAATTTTTTTTCGTTTTTCTGAAATATCTAGTTAATTTTCAACTTTAGAGCAAAAATGACAGTATCCAAAGTTGTTGGAAATTTAATTTCTCACAAGTTTGGTTATTATCATTTTTACGCTAGGATCAATATTTGCAGAGTTATACTATCAAGTTTATCAAAAAATGATGACTACCAGACCCAAATAACGGTGTAACTTCAGAAAATATACGAAAAACATAGTATGTGCCTAAAAAAATGAGGGTTTCCCTCGATTACCCTGGGATCCCATCATCAGATCCTGATATCGTGGCAATGGGACCACCTCGGGAGCATACCCTTTCGAATACAAAAAAAAATAATCAAAATCGGTCCACAATTGAAGGAGTATTCGGTGAACATACATAAAAAAAATACATACAGTGGAACATAGAACCTCCTCCTTTTTGGAAGTCGGTTAAAAACTGTTGATAAAACTAATATAGCCTAACGGCTATATTAGTTTTATCAACAGTTTTTCAATAGTAAATTTTTTTTTATCAATTCGCAATAACGGCCCGGTGTTAACCGGGCCGTTATTGCGAATCTACTTACATCTCATTAAAAAAATCATATATTAAATATTTTAAATATTTCGGATATCTAACACACAATGCCATCTAGTCCCAAGCTAAGCAGAGCTTGTGTTATGGGTACTAGACAACTGAAACAAATACATTTATATACTTTTTTTTGTAAATACATACATATTATACATAGAAAACACTCAAATTCCAAAACAAATATTTGTAGATCATACAAACATTTGGTCCGACCCGGGAATCGAACCCGAGACCTCAAGAACAGCAGTCGCATACGCTACCACTGCGCCACCGAGGCAGTCAATATACGGTCGAATTGAGAACCTCCTCCTTTTTTGAAGTCGGTTAATAAAATCGGCTCAGTAGTTAGGTTAGCTAAAGTGGAACATACTATAACATATGTACATAAGACTGCCAAAACTATATTACCCTTCCTATTGACTAGGCCGTAATCGGGTGAAAATAGTAAAAAGTAAACGTTTCCTTTTTTAGGGTGCCGTACGCAAAGGGTAAAACGGGACCCTATTACTGTCACCAGGCTGTATCTCATGAACCGTTATAGTTAGACAGTTGAAATTTTCAGTGATGATGTATTTCAATTGACGCTATAACAACAAATACAAAAATCAGAATAAAATAAATATTTAAGGGGGCTCCCATACAACAAAGGTGATTCTTTTGCTCGATATTGATAACGGCAACAGGTAGACGCTTGAAATGTACAGACAATGGTACGGAAACATGTCTGCGCGAGTCCGACTCACACTTGAACGATTTTATTTCTGTTCATATATGACAAGGAGGGTGTATCTATGTTGCACAGCTACTTGAAACTACCAGATTGCTGGGCGTTACCTCGTCAAGAGAATGAATATGTCGAAACACAATCTTACATGAGAATTTATATTTTGGGAAAGTGGATGAGCCGCGTGCTTATCCTCTGAGCTAACCAAGTGGTATTCATAAGGCTCCAGCTAAATGATAATGTGAATTTTACTCTTTGTTGCCATTGATAGTACAGTTTTATGAATAGTACCTTCCATTCATAAAATAGTACTAGCCTATTATCCTAGCCTAGGGAGGTTTCGTAGCTCATTCATAGAACTACTTCACTAAAAGGAATAAACCATACGCAGAAGGCTCCTTTAGTGTATCGATCGCAAAGACAGTTGCGAAATTCGGCAATTTGCCAATATGTGGAGTATTATCTAACAAGTAAAATTTTAACAAAATAAAAAACTGACTTTCGTATTGAGGTACGACCAAATCGATCAATTTCTCTTGGATGCCATCATCAGATCTTAGTGTCCTTATCATGGTACCACCGTTGGGATATCTCCCTTCCATTAAAAAAAAGAATCATCAAAATTAGTTCATAAACGACGAAGTTATCCGGGAACACACATAAATAAAAATAAATATATATATATACGGTCGAATTGAGAACCTCCTCCTTTTTTGAAGTCGGTTAAAAAGAAAAGAGTTCGGGGTTTTTGGTTTCCGTCCGTTACTCTGATGATAGTAGTTCTTGAAGTAAATCAGTTGTGAAGTACTTGAAGCCGTGTCTTTTTAATATTTATTAATATTATTATATCCACCATCAAATTGCATAAGTTCAGGTTTCACTCAGCAACTTTCTTTCGAAACATGTTTTTGTGTTTTTTCTTTCTTACAAATTCTCTGTAAAATTGTATAATAGACGTTTTTATATAGGACTAGCTGTTGCCCGCGGCTCCGCCCGCTTGTATATCGGCCATCTGTCAAAGATTGGTCGTACCAACTCAGAAACCTTTGTGGGCTCATGCACAACACTTTGGCTGAAGATCATGAAATGATCAAATGCATAGTTTACGATTCTATCAAGGACATACAGACAAACATTCACTTGGTGGTAGGTAAGTGCTTCTTACCGTTCATGGACTCCCGAAATTCATGAGTCACAAGTCGCTCTTTGATTTTTTCCCGCAGATTAAAGGGAGAAAGGTTGCTTTTCAGTTGACGAAAATTAACGAAAAAGCTGCTTCAAACCGGTTACCAGCGATGCCTTGGTTTCGTTCCGGTTGAGTCTAGCCCAATGGCCTGAAGCACGGCTCTTTAACGGCAATAAAAAACATTATTAATAAAAAACATTTTATGTGATAAACGGCTGTATCTTTTGATTGCGTTAGCCTAGAAGTTTGATGTTTTCACAGCTCCAAGGGACAGTGGACCTGAGTATTTGATATGAATTTCAGCTTGATACCTCTACGCGTTACTGAGAAAAATGGTCTTGGCAGACAGACGGATGCCAAAGTGATCCTATCAGGGTTCCGTTTTTTCGTATTGAGGTACGGAACCCTAAAAGTAGTGTAAGAGCTGGGTAATGTTTCAAAAGAATAAAAAACAGCTGGAATTTTAGAAATACCTCGTTTCTCCTAGCATCTCCAGTCTCCTACCAGTTGGCCAGACCTTCGTTATTTTATAAAAGTTGATTTTTTTTCTGTGCATATCCCCTGTACAGGTAAGAACGACCAGCGACTACAGAGTTTAAAGTTTAGGGGTGTCTAGCAGAGGGTAGCAACTGTCATAAGTGTCCGGCAATGGATGACGAGATTTCTAAAGTTATCCCGAAGAAAATATAAAAAAAAATGAGTTTTATACTTTAAAGAAAATTAGGTACTATTTACCTGTCCAAGTAACCACAACCCAAACTCTATAGTCGCTGGTCGTTCTTACCTATATAGGGGTCATGCACAGAAAAACTTTCAGCTTATATAAAACAAAGAAGGTCTGGCCGTCGTGGGCACATGCTCTATTGGTTTCTACTCTTTGCGACGTGCCCGTTTACTTAACTTATATGGAAGTTACATGAGTTCTATAGCAAAATAATTGAGCCCAAAGCTCAAGTCATGGCATATCATGTGTCAAAAGCCTAAACTTTTTTTATGGGATGACGTTAGACTTAGGTCACGATGACTTTTGTTTCGTCTATTGTTTAACAATAAGTGAGTTAGTGTTTCCAATTTATTGTTGTATATTAGGTTATGAATCATTATCTTATATTGACATTACATTTCATGAACAAACAACAAAATTCATACATTGTTTTATGGTTTTATATGTGTGAGTGCACTTCTTAACAAGGCGCTACATGGATCTGTTTACATTATAAAATAAATTTTGAAAGTGACTTGTGTTTTTTTATTATTATTTAAGTCTTAATACTGATAAATAAATTTATCAGACCGATATTAAACTTTATGATATATTGCTAAAGGGAGCTTTAATTTTGGTCACACAGTATGTTATAGCATCCGATATTTATTTTTATCTGTGTGCTACAGTATTTTATACAATCACATATTTATTTATATCAGTGTGGTGACGAATAAAGAATACGAAGTGTCACCATCATTTTATCATGCCATGGGTGTAAGAGCCGACTAAAGGACAAACTTTACCGTGGGAGAGCCACGCTTCAGCATGAATGGACCGGCTCGACCGGAGTGATACCACGGCCTCACAGAAAACCGGTGTAAAATAGCGCTTGCGCTATGTTTCACCGAGTGAGTGAAGATACCAGAGGCCTATACCCCCAATCCCTCTCCTCATCCCCCTCCCCATCCCCCAAAGGCCGGCAACGCACACGTGGCGCTTCTGGTATTGCGTGTGTCCATGGGCGGCGGTAATCACTTACCATCAGATACGTCTGCTCGTTTGCCCCCAAGTCCATAAAAAAAAACTACGCAGTACAACATCACTGGAAAAAGTAGGAAAACTTGACACAAACCATACACTAACATGTCTGACCAGCGTGGTGGAGTAGGTCAAAACCTCCTCTCTAAAAGCGTCTCCACCAAAATTGTTGGCAATTTCAGTGTTTCCAACTGTTTGCAACACTTCAAAAAATCGCTAACTTTTGTTTCCATTGTGTCTACACCGAGTCGCCAACAATTTAAAAAACATTCGAACCAAGCGTCACCATAGAGTCAATAAATATTTACAACAAGCGCATTCTTTTATTTACGTTTACCGCCAAAAACGGAAACACTGTTCTCAACATTTGTTTACAATTTTTGTTGCCAATACAAGGAAATTATAGACACTTTTATCACCAACACGTGTTGACAACACAAAAATTGACAACTTTTGTTGGGTGGAGACCCGGCTTAACGAGAGGTCTATGTCCAACAGTGGACTGTTAAGTGCCTCAGATGTGATGATTTTGATCCAGTATTCCTATAAAACCATATTGTTGTTGAATACATTTAAAGTTTATCATGTGTCGCACGTCAATTTATTATTTTCGAAACAGATTATTAACCCTGTATCAGGAATATTTACAAATATAGTATTATCAGACAATAAGTGTAATGAGGTTCAAAACATTCATTCATATAAAATCAGTACTAGCATTTGCCCGCGGCTCTGCCTACGTGTATGAGGGTACTGCGGTAAATAGTAGTTGTCCTTAATCAATAAATCAGCGGTTTAGCGGACAGACAGAGTTACTTTCGAATTTATAAAATTAGTATGGATTTAAAAGTAGAAACAGTATATATTATTCTTTATATTTAAGCTTGTGTATTTTATTACTAAAAGGATAGTAATTGAGGGTTTTTGATCCCTATTTCGGTTATAGGTACTATTGATCGATAGTGAAGCCAAATCAGATGTGAAATATTTCTGCTAAGTAGCAGCAACTTATGGCGACCAAATTAATAAAATAATATAATTACCCTCGCATTTTACATGCAAGTTTCTTTACTGCATTTTTGCAATAGATCTAATGGTCCAAGAGCTGATAACGAATTTTGAGAAGGTTCTTTAGGCAAGCTGAAATTGCGAAAAATTACAATTTCGTGAATTGGCGAATCCAGTCCTGGGAGTCTTTTAGCGAGTTAGCGGTTATTTCGCTACTGCGCAGCATATTACATTTGCAAAAAAAAAACAAAAAAAAATTTAGGCAACTTGATTTTTTTTTCTTTCAATTTATTATTTCTAGAATTAAAAGAAAAAATACCAAGACGTTTTTGTCAGTTATAAAGTACCTATATCCTTTTTTTGAGTCAAAAATATTTGAAAATTCAATTTATTAATTTATTTACAAACTTTATTAACGTCTGGGAACAGTTTATAACCGGCAAAATCGTCTGACGATTTGCAGGTATTATTGAAATTACTTACTAAATACTAAAGACGTGATATAAATTTCAGATTGCCTAAAGAATATTTTTTGGGAATTTAAAAAAAGTACTTTTGAAATCGTCTGGCTATACTTAATAACCGACAAAAACGTCTCGGATTTTTTTCTTTGAATTTTAGAAATAATAAATTGAAAGATAAAAAAATGCAAATTGCCTAAAACATTTTTTTTTTAATTTTTTTTGCAAATTTTATATGCTGCGCAGTAGCGAATTAACCGCTAACTCGCTAAAAGACTCCCAGGACTGGATTCGCCAATTCACGAAATTGTAATTTTTCGCAATTTCAGCTTGCCTAAAGAACCTTCTCAAAATTCGTTATCAGCTCTCCGTCTATAAAGGTAAAGAGCGATAATGACCTAGTAGTTTACAGAATTGCATCGCTTTTTAAAGTTTTGTCTGGTATTTTTTTAAATTATACTCAGTCTTTCCAACTCAATTTGCGTCCTAACACAGAGCCACACGGCATACAACATACACAAAGAAAAGATATCAATGACAACATACTCCGACATCTTTGAATAAAAACTATTTTCATTGTTATCAAGAAAATGTGCACACGGAAAAGGTCCCATTATCGTAATAAAGGTTAACACAAACTGATATTATTACACACAAGATAACCAAATTTAAAATATGAGTAGGGCTGCCTCTGTGAAATAGTCAAAGGCAAATCATTATTGTGTTTTACATAATAATGATTTGCCGTTAATATAATAATCTTATATATAAAATTCTCGTGTCACAATGTTAGTTGCCATACTCCTCTGAAACGGCTGGACCGATTTTTATGAAATTTGGTGTGCATATCGGGTAGGTATGAGAATCGACCAACATCTATTTTTTATACCCCATTTTTTTTAATGTCAAAACAACGTTTGCCTGGTCAGCTAGTATAATATAATATTTTAAATAATATTTTAGTCACGTACTATTTGGTAACCATCAGCGAGGGAAGCTTACGGCTTCCCTGGGATAAGAATACGTAAGAGTACATTTTAGAGTTAAACTCACTTGTACTTATTCCACTATTTTATTATCTTTAGTCCTGACCTTAATAAAAATAGGCAGAAGCATAAATACAAGTAAGTTTAATTCTAGAATGTATTTCAAAAGTTCCATTAAGTACCCACAAACGACAGAATAAATTACGGGGTAAGAGCCCTGCATTGTCACGATGGCGTCCCTAAGTAGCCAGAGATCCGAAGGTATTTCTCACCCGATCAAGAAAGAAAAAAAGATACTATTATAAGAAAATAAATGTCAAGACTTGATTACAACACGTGTCTTGTAATGAAAAATATTTATTGCAAAGGAAATCTTAAGGAAATTATATATTAGGATTTGATTGGGAAAGAATTGAAAAATCATATAAATATACTAGCTGATCCGGCAAACGTTGGTTTGCCATAAAAAAAATCGGTATAAAAAAGAGATGTTGGTCGATTCTCAGACCTACCCGATATGCACACCAAATTTCATAAAAATCGGTCCAGCCGTTTCAGAGGAGTATGGTAACTAACATTGTGACACTATAAGATTAACAGCTATAAAAATAAATCTCACACAACATGGTAAAATACTTCGTATTAATAGTTGGAGTCTGTAAGGAGTTAATTCATTGATAGAGTTTATTAACATTCTATATTTATCGTTATTATACTCGTAATAAAGGTTAACACCTAACTGTTTGCACACGATGACCTAATTTGTAAATGAGATTGGAACAGCTTCGGTGTTCATAAATATCTCTTTTATATATCTAATATTATTATTGTTGTAAATTATCATTATCACCCCACCAGCCGTCCGAGGGAGGAAGACTATTGAACAAAAATATAAACTAAAGATATTTTTACAAATTTATTGCCGTTAAAAGTAAAATTGTTGTATAGCCCGCTGATTTCAGCTCGAACGGTTCAACCGGGGCAGTACTTTCCTCGCACAGAAGATCAACCTAAAATAACAGCTTTCGGGCTGTCGTGTTTCGTTTGTAAGTTCGAGACTGGAGGCCCAATGATGCAGAAGCATCACTAGGCCGCCATGGTGTGGGTCACTATGCTGTATTGTGGCATTGTCTTTTGGATTCTGCTTATGCGTTCCATCAGGCAGATTAAAGTCACTTTGACAGGCCCATACATAAAAAATATACAATATTATTTACTTTTGTGACAACCTTGAATGAGTGAATATCTGTAGGCATATACGCAGTGACAGCACACTTCGAAGATCAGAGGGGACGCTCCACTGATACGTGATATGGATACTGTAGTAGATTATGAAATTTAAGTACTAAAAATCTTTCCGTCATATCTTAAAATTATTTTTTTACCAAGAACCTCGCCATGAGACAATAAACGTGTCACTACAGTGTCACACAGCATAGGTACTTTTGTGGTATTAATGCAGTAGGTATACAAAAAGTATATATATTATTTTTTATGGATTTGATGAAATATTATTTATTTTATTTGCCATAAACTCAAATATGTATATAAAAAAACAACCAATAAGTTGCACAGACAAAACATAAAAGATAAATTATATCGAAAATTTACTAAATTAATCTAAATACACACATCAAAAGTGTCTAGGGATCAAGCATTTTTATGCGGATTTCTTGAGATTGAGATGTGGCTTTGTTGTTGCAACGAACATGGGCGGCCATTCCACAGCGTGATTTGGATGAACTCATTTTGAGTATGCCAAACCGATGTTCTTGTGTTAGTGTTCGCGGTAGAAACACGGATTATTAATTGTTTAAGTTACCTAATAAAATTTTAAAGAAAACTGTTATTTCAGTCTTTTTTTCGAACTTTCATGTTAGTGGTTCAAATGTCAAAAATCCTTTTATTAGGAAAATGGCAAATTTCTTTATTAATCCAAAGGTGACTTGGTTTATCGTTACTGTGACAAACGAAAACACTTTATTTGATGAATCCTTAAAGAAAATTTTAATTAATATCAATCAGGAGAAAAGTTATTGCAAAAATATATGTTGATCCCTAGACACATATGTTGATCCCTAGACACATATGTTGATCCCTAGACACTTTTGATGTGTGTAATATCCAGCCAAAAGATACCTCGATAAATTTTGCAGTTCTCCTGAATGACGAAACTAACATCACAGCACAGAGACAGTGTCTAAAGAACGTCTGGTTTTCTCCTTCTTAACCCTACCCTACCCTACTAATTTCATTAATAACGACACATTGTTTTCATATCTCATTCATTAAAATCGGTTCGGTAGTTAAAGTGCGGTAGAACCTACATAGATCAGATAGACTGCCAAAACTATTACCCTTCCTTTTGGCTTAGCCGTGGTAAAAATAGAGAGATTAAGTAAAACTTACATACAATTTCACGAATTTACATTCATTACGTACATTCAGTATTTGTTTTAATTAATTAGTAAACAAAACAATATACAAATATTTACTTTCAAGATCCAGAGAATCGTGCAATTTTACATAAAACAAATTTCTTAGTGTTAATGGAGATTGATTTAAATTGATAAGGGATTCTCAACAAATAAAATATCAAGAAAAAGCATAGCTTGTTTATTTCTATATATTACTAGCTGACCAGGCAAACATTGTTTTGCCATAAAAAATATTGGGGTATAAAAAATAGATGTTGGTCGATTCTCAGACCTACCCGATATGCACACCAAAGTTACTTTTCTACTACCGAACCGTACCGTACCCAAGAATAATAAACTTATTCAAAAATATTAACAGTGCCATTAAATAGAACTTATTTCATGTGCAATACAATGCGTGTTTAATAAAAGTGAAACGGAGCGTTCGATGCATTTTAATACCACACCAGCAGCTAATCTTCCATGGCACGTGATGTCATATGCGCACGCGCCGATAGAAAAAACAAACGGTGTTTTTTTTTGTTTTTTTATTATGTATGGCGCGCCAAAATGACTCTACTCTGCCTGATGGAAAGCATAAGCAGAATCCAAGAGTGGTGGTCACCATATTCACTGCGAATGCAGACAATGCAGCATGGCGACCCACACCATGGCGGCCTAGTGATGCTTCTGCATCTTTTAGTCTAGTCAACAAGTATGGAACTTGACCCAAATAGTCTAGTCTACAGACTAGACATTTGGGCCTCCGGTCTCGCACTCACCAACGAAACACGACAGCACGAACGCTGTCATTGTACGTTGATTTTCCGTTTTGTTTTGTTTGATTTGTTTGTTGATTGTTTGATTGTACGTACCGCCCCAGTCGAGCCGGCCCGTTCGTGCTGAAATCAGCGTGGCTCTACTACCATGTTGCATCACTTTTAGCATAATGGGTGTAATTATAGACTGAAAGATACCAATCTGTTGAGATGAATCTGATATTGTATCATTCGCGTGTATTTGTTTAGTCGTCTGTGAAATAATATTAGGTTGCAGACTTTCCAATTGCAGTTCTCTGAAGCGTTTCGCGGCAACGTCATGCAGTCTCTGGTTAAATTTTCTCATCCATATCCATAGTAACATTATAATTTCGAAAGTAGTTTGTCTGTCTATCACGCTTTTACGGCTAAAACGTGGAACCGATTTGGATGAATTTCGGTATAGTGATAGACTGGACCTTGGAGAAGAACATTTTGTCCATGATAACCGACTTAAACGAGGGAGAAGCCGCGGGCAAAAACAAGTAATTTCAATAAAGTTTAAATTCGAGACTTTATGAAGCGGACAATCGGATAAACCCCTACATCCCTACATTATTTTATGCTTTATCATTTGTTTTTCTTTGTCATATTAATGGCAAATGACCCATCAGGTCACCTGACAGAAACGGAGTACCATCTCCTATGGATGCTTGCACTACTGAGTTGCACGCAGGAGTGAGGCGTTGCCGGCCTCAGAGGCAAGAAACCACCCTTTTCTTAAAGGTACCACAAGATGCAAAATGAAGACAACTATCGCACTAGGAATTAATACTGTGTCACGGTTGACTTCACGGTTGTAACACGCCGCATTGGATTCTCCCCATGATTTCACTGGACAGAGTAGAGTCATTTTGGCAGCTATTACATAGAAACATTTTAACAAAATAAAAACCGACTTCGAGGTTCGACTCGATTTCTCTTGGATGCCTTTATCAGACCTTAGTGTCCTTATCATGGTACCACTGTTGGGATATCTCATTTTCATAAAAAAAAAGAATCATTAAAATCGGTTCATAAACAACGAAGTTATCCCACGAACACCCATAAAAAAAAACATACATATACGGTCGAATTGAGAACCTCATCCTTTTTTTAAGTCGGTTAAAAAAGGACACAAAGAACACTCCGATTTAGAATAACAATTTTTCGGTCTCAAGTGAGAATCGAATCTACAACACTCAACGCCAGGCTGTAAACTACTACACTATTTGTGCAGTCAACTTAAGTGCAACACCCTCGCGTTAACACAGACGACTTGACGAGAAAGTCCTCTAGCATTTTAATACACCTAGATAAAGAACACATGTATTTACATGCGTCTCTTAATCAGCGTGTTATTAATACATTGATAAAAAAGAATAAACAAAAATATGCTGTAAATCTGGATGACCAAAGACTGACCCGTTCAGTTATTACCAGATAAAGTTATTACCACAGATAGGGCATGCATTTTTCAGCGCATTCACTAAGCGAATGTTAAAAAACCGTTTAAATTTGAACAATAGGTTGAATAGTACGTAGAATCGTTATCGTTTGTGAGCCTTGCTTTCACACATTCTCCAGGACTATGCACATATCCTGGGTCACGGGAGCACATCGTGTAAAAGAAAGGCTAGAGCAAATTTTTTTATGAGACTAAATAGAGCTATAACTTTGAGTCCTACGATCGTACTCTGTACACCTACATTCTGACAAATAAATTATTTTGTGGTGATTTACATCATCCCCATTCCTTAATTCATCCGAAATCAAGTCCTTATTGAAAGCTTACGTTGTAATGACCATTGTTTTCTGTCCTTTACCCAAATCTTTAAAATCAGACGAGGTTATTTGTGTGTGTATTTGTGACATTGTAACATACCAGCTGCTGACTTGCGCAACTTCGTTTGTGTCTCTCAAAACAAATAAATTTACTCGATTTCGTAACATTTCTCATTAATGATCGGCTGTTGTTGATCGTACCGGGGTGTTTTATAGCCTATGGCAAAACTAAAAAACTTTCATGTATTTTATTTCAAATGCATTTTATTATTATATTTATACTAGCTGAACCCCGCGGTGTTACCCGCGGTTATTGTCGTACCGCGCCGGTAGCGCCGCGGGGCGAAGATAGTCTAAAAACTGCTGCACGTTTGGCCTCGTGGTTTAACGGTCACCACGCCGTTTCCTACTTCGCCAAGTGTCGTGGGTTCAAATCCCACGTAGGACAACACTTTGCGTGTTCCACAAATTGTTGTTCTGAGTCTGGGTGTTCTTTGTGTCCGTTGAATGTATGTTTGTAAAGTCCCCCGCGACGCATGATTAAAAAGAAAGAAAGAAAAAGTAGCCTAAGTTACTCCTTATATCATGAGCTAGCTATCAGTGTAAGTCCCGTCAAAATCGGTCCAGCCGTTCCAGAGATTACCCGGAACAAACAGACAAACGGACAGACAGACAGACAAAAATTGTAAAAAAAAATACTTTGGTACATGTACCGTGTATAGATACATATTCATTCAGTAAAAAGCGGTTATTTTAATATTACAAACAGACACTCCAATTTTATTTATTTGTATACTCTTAGAGTATCTAAGATGTATTGATATAAAAAAAAAGTAAAAACTAAAACCCAACTACGGCAAAAAACGACGCTGAAAAAGTATGAAACAGGTTTGACTATGGTACATTAAACTACACGGACTACAGCTTTTGTAACTTAGTAATGTACCGTTGTTCATGACACTTTAACAACGCGTGACTACGGCTTTTGAAACTTGTTTCATACTTTTTCAGCGTCGTTTTTTGTCGTAGTTGGGTTTTAGTTATTACTTTTTTTTAATTAAAATGTTTTGGTGCATCTGTAATATTAATTTCTTTGCAAAGTATATTTTAAATAGGTTCCATAGAAATATTTATTTATTTTATTTATAAACTTCTTGCACAAGTTGTACAACGGCGGACTTAATGCCATAAGGCATTCGCTTAGAAGCAGTTCGCGCACTTTTTTCTTAAAGATAGTTCGATTTGTGGACATCCTGATTTCGGCAGGTAGTGCATTACATAGTAGGACTGACTGCACATAGAAAGAAGAATTTATAAAGTTGGAGGTGTAAGAGGGGTATAGGAGGAGCAAGTTGTTTGTTGACCGAAGACTTCGGTCGTGATTGGAGCATAAGAAACTACAAAATATCACAATTATCGAATAAATATGGACAAACTGCTAATAAAATATATATTTTTGAAATGTACAAGTGACGCCCTTTTGAATGATACCAAACACGGCGTATTTCTCTCAAATATTTTTTTAATACAGTACTTTATGTCGGCTAGAGGGCGCCACATTAGATTCAGTGACACGTCATATAGCCTATAACCAGCGGACAATCAAGGCGCTTCTAACGATACCTCATTTGTCTTATTCTGACTATTAGTTTAGAAAGAATGAGGGAATGGACAATACCATAGAAATATTACACTTATCGAATAAATACGGATAAAGTCTCGAGCAAATGCTAATAATACATATATTTTTGAAATATACAAGTAACGTCCTTTCCAATGATACCAAACACGGCATATTTATCTCAAATTTATTTTTTAATACAGTACTTTATGTCGGCTAGAGGGCGCCACATTAGATTCCGTGACACGTCATATAGCCTATAACCAGCGGACGATCAAGACGCTTCTAACGATACCTCATTTGTCTAGTTCTAATAAGTAGTTAAGGAGCTATGAGGGAACAGATGAACATACATACATACATACATAGCTTGTCAAAATCATAACCCTCCTTTGGCTTTGCCGTAGTCGGGTAAAAATGAAGTCGCTTCCACTGTCTGTTCGCATGGGTTTTTTAAACCACTCAGCGGATATTTTAATGCAGTTTTCAGCAATAGATGGAGTGATTTCAGATTAAGGTTTATGTGTGACTATTTGTTGCCCGCGGCTCCGCCCACGTATATGTCGGTTATCGCCGAAGTTAATAGTAACCCATGTGTTATTCTGATGTATAAGCTATATTACTGTAAAGTACTAAACGGAACGGATGCTGTAAAGTAAAAACTACTAAACGGATTTGGATGAACCAAATCCGTTTAGTAGTTTTTGCGTGAAAGAGTAACAAACATCCATATTTACAAACTTTCGGGTTTATTATATTAGTAGGATGTATACATGCATATTATTATAGTACTCGTAGAAGAATCCGAGAATTTCAAACACTTTCGTGCGAAGACGGGCCGGGTAGCTAGTATCTCATAAATACTACAGTGTTGCTCTTTATATTATTATCAAATATTTAATTAATAAAAAACAACAATAAGAAAGAAAGAAAAGAAGGATCTTAGCTATTTATTGCTGCCTTAAATTGACGTGACAACATTTTATTGTTCTTTTATCTTTAATTTACACACTAGCAATTATTTTACTTTTGAAAGAAAATAATCTTTCCCCGTCATGATGCATCACAAAAATAATACTATATCAGCTTCTGAACTGCCGATAACATACGTAAATATTTTACGATGTGATTATTAATGTTTTATTGGACGGATGGCATAGTGGTATAAACGGTCACTTACAATAAACATACATCACAAAAATAATACTATATCAGCTTCTGAACTGCCGATAACATACGTAAATATTTTACGATGTGATTATTAATGTTTTATTGGACGGATGGCATAGTGGTATAAACGGTCACTTACCACGCTTTCTACTGCGTCGAGTGTTGTGAGTTCGATCCCAATATGGAACACTGTGTGATTCACAAGTTTGTGACAAAAAAAACACATATATATTTCAATATGTAGGTACCTATAAACATTATGTCACTTACCTGAGAAAGGAAAAGCTGAAATCTGGAGTTCTGGAATTACTATTGTTGGCACCATCTCTACTTCACGTATCGTAGATGGGCTGGAACGAAACAAGGTAAAAATTAACATTATCGTTTTATATTCTTTAAGCTACGAACAGACTTGTGGTTTTAAAATCGGATTAAAAGTTGATATACACAATACACTATTGAGGTCTCCGTTTGACACCGTTTACTTGCCAAAAAAGTTAATCTATATATATAAAAGCGAAATTCCACTTACTTATTAATCACGAAATCTCAGAAACTATAGCACCTACAAACTTGAAATTTGGCAGGTAGGTTCCTTATAGGGTGTAGACATCCGCTAAGAACGGATTTTACGAAACTCCACCCCTAAGGGGGTAAAACAGGGGTTGGAGGTTTGTATGAAAGTTCTATGTTTTTGAAGTAAGAGACTTGAAATTTAAAATGTATGCTCTATAGATGGTGTGGAGGTGTACTAATAATGTATCTTTAGAAATCAACCCCCTTTTGGGGTTAAAGTGGGGGATGGTAGTTTGGACGCAAACGAGGTTGGGTAGGTCAGCTAGTTTATTAATAATTTCACAAGTCAGTTTTTTGTGAATTATGTTAATAAACAAGCATATGTTACAACATTGTAACTATGGATATGGATAGGGCCTGACAAGGTGTGGCGTCGATTCACGGCAGACTTAAGATAATACGGTCCGGGACCTCCTAATGTTGACTGCCTCTGTGGCGCAGTGGTAGCGTATGCGACTGCCGTGCTTGAGGTCTCGGGTTCGGTTCCCGATCGGACCAAATGTTTGTATGATCTGCAAATATTTGTTTCGAAGTTTGGGTGTTTTCTATCTATAATATGTATGTATTTACAAAAAAAAAAGTATACATGTCCGAAATATTTATTATTATTATATTTATAATGTATCGCACCTGAAGTCGACCGTGTGTCGGGTGATTTAATAGTAGAATCTTCACATACTCATGGCTCCTATATACCCAAGGAGCAGGAGATGCGAAGGGGTTCTCCAACCCACCAACAAAAAATCCTACACGCACACCTACTGGTGTTTGAATGCCGTATGGTAGTATACCTATTTTTTTTTAAATATTTCTCACAAGGTTTAAGGCACCAATACTCTTAATTTCTGACTTAAAACAATCTAGTTCGATTTCCAATTTTCATTTAGAATAATCAGGTAACTTTTACTTTTCAACTAGAAAACCAACGTTTATTTAGCTGGCTAGACAGTGACGCGCATATAATGTCGGCAAAATCCATTCATGTACACACCCATCCGTAATCTCTCCTCGTTAAGCTGCCTATCCATCTATCAATGTAGAGGATGATTACCACCGAACGGCTCGCAACGCATCGGATAGGAACGGTATTTACAATCTTTAAACGATAGTAAACCGTGAACAGAGTGTTTAAAGTCTATATTACCAAGCAGCGTACAGCAACTTGACCGCGGCCGTTTTCCACGACACGCGGTTTTTGTAGAAAGTATGCTCCGACGTGCGATCAGCTCCGTTTGCCCGTTGTCGTATCTTTTCCGATCCGATGCGATGCGAGCTGTTTGGTGGAATCCATCCTTAACATTGAGCCGGCATGGCACTCTGAGTGGAGGTAATTTGCGAAGCCTGTTATCCTATCGTCGGATTAGAGAGTTCGGGTGTTCGCAATTGGACAATTGTCTGGTCGTTAAAGGACTGCTTACAATTTATCACCCATAGGTCAGACGGTCATTGAAAGGACAAAAGAAAGGATATACCAACTACTTGTTCCTGGTTTTTCGTATTTAACATTTTTAATATATGTATATGACATGTTTTATTCTTCTGAACTACAAGCTGCATAGCCTAACAAGATATACTGCTAAACAAGACCTCATTGCAAATTATTTAAAAAGAAAATAAAATGCACAGATTAGAATGATGAATACTGTTTTTAACCGACTTCCAAAAGGAGGAGGTTCTCAATTTCATGGGTTTTTTTTTATGTATGTACATCGATTACTCCGTCAATTGTGGACCGATTTTGAAAATTCTTTTTGTATTCGAAAGGGTATACTCCCCATGTGGTCCCATGGCCACCATATCAGGATCTGATGATGGGATCCTAAGGAAATCGAAGGAAACCCTCAAATTTACGTGAGCGCCTGCAATGAAGTTACGAGCAATTGACTGCATGCCTTCATATTCTGTAGACATAATTAAATTTTACATGAGATGATGATGAGAGACTTAAGAAAGACTAAAAAGCAAAAAATAAAATAAAACTTCGTTTAAAAAAACCGACTTCAAAAACTAAAAAGTATAAAATAACTTAATTTGTATGTGCTACCTATTCATAGGTACCTTACCAAACCTTACCTTCCCTACCTTAAGGTTTGAAGTCGGTGCCAAGCCAAAATGCAATAGTAGGTACCGCACTCGCCGCGCGTGACCTTGAGCGGGATAGCTGCTCTTCGCGTTGAACAAAACAACCGAAGCGTCGGTGACGTCGTTGACGTTCGTCTCGAAATATAGCGAGTGTGGTACCTACTATTACATTTGGCTTGGCACTGACTTCAAACCTTAAGGTAGGTAAGGTAAGGTTTGGTAAGGTACCAAAACTTAAGGTAGCACATACAAATTAAGTTATTTTATACTTTTTAGTTTTTGAAGTCGGTTTTATTCCTATCTATTATCTATATGCATAAGTACATACACCGATAAATTATATATGTAGATACTTAAATATTCTAGTCTACATACACACATCAAAAGTGTCTAGGGATCAACATATGTGTCTAGGGATCAACATATATTTTTGCAATAACTTTTCTCCTGATTGATATTAATTAAAATTTTCTTTAAGGATTCATCAAATAAAGTGTTTTCGTTTGTCACAGTAACGATAAACCAAGTCACATTTGCATTAATAAAGAAATTTGCCATTTTCCTAATAAAAGGATTTTTGACATTTGAACCACTAACATTAAAGTTCGAAAAAAAGACTGAAATAACAGTTTTCTTTAAAATTTTATTAGGTAACTTAAACAATTAATAATCCGTGTTTCTACCGCGAACACTAACACAAGAACATCGGTTTGGCATACTCAAAATGAGTTCATCCAAATCACGCTGTGGAATGGCCGCCCATGTTCGTTGCAACAACAAAAAAAGGTCTTCTTGCGACTGGATACCCTCCATATTTGGCAGAGCTCTTCTCTGTAGCATATCCCATGCATGCTCAATCGGGTTCAAGTCTGGCGACTGAGCAGGCCAGGGCCAAAGCCACATCTCAATCTCAAGAAATCCGCATAAAAATGCTTGATCCCTAGACACTTTTGATGTGTGTATATGAAAACTGTGCCATACTATTTTGTTTTTAAATATTGTATAGCAGTGTTTCCCAAACATTGTTCTGCCATGGCCCGGTAATTTTTACATCGCCCCTTCGTGACCCACTTAATACTTTTAAACCTAAGCTGATTCCAATTGTAAAATAATACATTTATTATAAGTAAAAATCTGTTATTCACACTATATATTTTGGTATCACCTATTTAGTCACTAAATTTTAGTACGAGGTATGGAGCTGCTGCTTGTTTTCTACCAAAGAATCCAAGTACGCGAAAAATGACGTATGTTTTATCCTTAGGTTTGGTTCCACTTCAAGTCGGTTTCTATATATATTTTTAAGGTACACTAGTGTTGACAACCCAGCTTCACATTTATAAGTAGTGACCAAAAGCATTAAAAAAGTTATTGCTTGATGAGCTAATTTTGTGCATTCTTGACGACAAGATAACCAAAAATCTATCAATGGTCTTGTGTCAAATATATCCTTGAGTGCTGTGTCAGTTGACAATTCAATTCACGAGTCTACATCTGAATCTGTCAAATTCGTTTCGGAATCTAATTTGAATGTAAAAGGGTTTCTTATCCAAGCTTTGTTGCTGTCGATTGGAGGAAAATATTCTTGAAGATTCCTCTCCAGTCCTAAAAAATGTTCTTTAATTTCAGTTAAGATGGCTTGTGGCAATGCAATCTAGGTGTACTCTTTTTGTATTTGACTTAAATTACTACATAAATGCTTTGAAGTTCCCTGTTTCTGCGCGTTGTGCCCACACATTAAGCTTTTTCTATTGACCCTTCCACCTTATCTTGCACTTTAAATATAGTTATATTGTTACCTTGCATAACCATGTTTAGATTATTTAAAAATTCAAAAATATCAGATATGTAAGCCATTTTATCCAACCAGTTAACATCTTGAAATCTGTCCTTAAATTCAAATATTACATGTCTGGCAACAGGGGGATGCTGTTCTAGAAAAACTTTTACTTCTTCATTTAATTGAATAAGCCTTTTTAAAACATTGCCTTTTGAGAGCCATCGCACTCCACAGTGTAAAGAAGATGTTCGTGATCATTTCCCATTTCTTTGCATAAAACCGAGAATAATCTTGTTGATTGGGGGCAGCGCGGGAGTATGCTCGCACGTGGCTCGCATGCAACGCACCTCGCTGTCACGCTCTCTTGTCACTTGTCAATATTTACGATGCTTCGATCGATACCAAGAACTTAAAACAAAGCAATTTTTAAAACTAGGCGGGAATGTGCGATTCGGTATTTTATTTTGCCGGCCCGGTACCGGGTCGTGACCCGGCTAATGGCAAACGCTGTTGTAGAACATGTTTAACTTTAACGTGTCTATATACATACTAATAATAAATGTACTATAAATAGTAGGTACTTTCAGGTGAACTGCATATTTAGCAGAATTAATCTCATATGGTCTGATGATTTTGCATCCGGCGTCATCTTAATTTGCTTTTTATAAACCATTGAAAACTATAGACGTGTCATCAGCAGGCAGAATAATAAATAACAATTGAACACGAGTACAATTTTAATCACGTTTTCGATAACTTTGTTAGTTGCACATTTCACTTACGTGTGTTTGAGGTCAAGTATGATATAAAAAATAATTTGTACATACATACATACATATCACAAGCGGTCATCAGTACGTAGTACCACTTGCTTTTAGACATAATATTGAGATACTGCTTTTAATAAGAAGGTCAATAGACTACCCATAGAAAAGTAGGTGAACCTGTTGGCCTCGTGGTTCGGTTCCCACCCAGGATAAACATGTGATGTGATGTGAGCATGATAAGCGATAAGCTGTTATGTGTAGATATATAGAAAAAAAATATTTGCACACCAAGTTACTGAGTAAGAAGAGAGTACATAAAATGCCCGATATGTAGTGTTTAAAAAGCAGCGTTATTGTTAAAAGCAATCTCTTCCAGGCAACCTTAGGATGGATCAAAATGTTTCGGAGAGACGGTAGTTGTTACTAATGAACATAATTATAAACATACTAGCTGATCCGGCAAACGTTGTTTTGCCATAAAAAAATGGGGTCTAAAAAATAGATGTTGGTCGATTCTCAGACCTACCCGATTTGCACACCAAATTTCATAAAAATCGGTCCACCCGTTTCAGAGGAGTATGGTAACTAACATTGTGACATGAGAATTTTATATATAAGATATATATCCATACACATACACACCCACACACACACATATACATACATACATATAGACACATACTTATATAACTACCTACAAACGTGTGTATCTGTGATAAAACATTGTGTGAGTATTTCCTAGTAGTAGATTTATGCCATGCAATTTTCTTAATTATTTTCAAGACAAACAAAACATGAAGTAACTGTTAGATCGTGAAATTTATTTTCGTTGAAACATTTTGATAGTTGTTGGGATATAAAATAAGTTTATAGACGCTATGGGGCAACACTTTCAGTTGCGAAATTAGGACACGAGTATTTTGGTATTTCAATGCTACAAACAAAATGTTTTGGAATTTCCCCGCTATTTAAAAATATTAGAGACTTCTATTGATGCAAAATGTGTGTCAGACAAGGTTTATCTCATCTATATTAAATCTCCCTCGCTCTAGCTAGGAGCAACTTTACTTATATATACATTTGAGACAGCTATTTTATTAGCCATTAGAATCGTAAACGAATGGTAAATAACTGAAATGACTTTTACAAATGAAAACCTTTTTTATCCGACTACAGCGAAGTCATAAGGAAGGGTTTAGTTTTGGCGGTTTATGTACGTTTGTATGTTTCACCGTAGTGTCTAAACTACTGAACCGATTTTCAGTCAATGAGGTGTCAATAGATTCGTAACAATTTAGGTGAGATAGGTTATATAAATTTTATCATCAAAAGTTTTTACATAGTCTCTGTTAGAAATTGAACGTCATTATAATGGCAACATTTTTGATTGTCATTTTTCTTGTTTGACGTTTTGAAGTGACAAGTTAGAACTAACGAGAAGCTTAAAAAAGACGGTCGATCAAGGTGTCGTTTGAGTGCCGTTTGATGAAAATTTAGCTGGTTGTCCATCCAATTCAGTGTTTCGTTGGTTACCGTTATGATTGGTCTGGTTTGAACTCGCGAGTTTTAGTAGTCCCGTCAAATAGGCGCGATCCGCGACAGTTCAAACGGGTGTATTGTAATTACGATACTTAGGGAGTATGAATGTGTGAACGCGGAGAAAATACCAGCAGAGGGGCGCCCCTATCAAGCCCGCCGATATCAAGGACTTCACGCATCTCCAGTAAGTGCTTGATATTACATTAGCTTAGAATAAGAACACGGTGAAACGCCGTGAAGTTTACTGCTCTCGCCAGTGAACTAGCTTAGCGATTGTATGCCTGTATTCATGGGCCCTATAGGCATTGCAAACTTCACAAAGTGATCGCTGCATTGGCGAGAGGACTGAACAGTCTCGTTATAGTTTTAAGTGAATTGCCATCATAAAGGTCCCCCCCTTAGAGACGAGTCTCATTTTCCTATGCGACTAATCGATAATTATGCGGAAATCCACAACATTAACTATTTGCTATGAGATCGCGATAACATTAAATGAGTAATCACTGAAGTTATTTTCATAATAAAAATATTATTAATTAATTGAAGGGTCAGTTATTTCCACTACACACACTAACACACTGTCAGAGATAACACAAATGTACCCTACTCAGCTATTAATTTTATTATTATAATTTACAATTATGTTACAGTCCATCAATGTTTTGTTAACACTGTTTTTTTTTTTTAGAATAGTGTTATTAGAACTCCTTGCACGTGATTATAATCACTGAGGCAAGTGTTCGTTAGGTACGATTGGTCTGTACAAACCGATTAGATCGCCGCCAATGAATGAAAATACGCCTGCCACACACAGTTTTGCAACACCCAAAGGTTTGACTGGAAGAAAATGCCTGTAGCATTAAGTGCGCCTTGTGCAATATGTTTGCAGGAAGTTTGTATAAATAAATAAAATCTGCAAGGATTTCTCACGTTCGATTAATCTACACAGATTAATGGCTACGATTTATCGTAACGTGTGTAGCGGCATTAGTATGAGGCAATCCATTGATACAATTTACAATCACGTTACAGTCCATCAATGTTTTATTAACACTGTTTCTTTTTTAAGAATAGTGTTATTAGAACTCCTTGCACCTGAGGCAAGTATATGTCTCTTCTTGTAAACTGCAAGTAATACTAAGGCTGAAATTTATAAAGCGTGCTTAGGCTTTGCTTAGACTTACCTCACGAACTAAGTGTGCATTGAAATTTATAGTCATTATGCTTAGCTCAAGCTGAGCAAATGCTTAGCATAGTCTAAGTCACCGAAATCCTTGACTTAGCGAATACTTACGCGCTCGTAAAGATGGTTCGATTGAGCAGGTAAAAAAACCGTAATCTAGTTTGAAAACTTTATAACAGAAGTCCGTAAGGGCATGCCAGAGTCAAAGTAAAAAGTTCTTTCTAGAAATTGATAATTAATTATATGTAATTGAAATCGAGACAATCTAAATAATTGTTGACAATTTTTTTATGGTATAGGCGGGCATACGAGCAGACGTGTCGCCTGATGGTAAGCGATTACCGCCGCCCATGGACACCTGCAACACCAGAGGCGTCACAAGTGCGTTGCCGACCTTTAGGGTGGGAGGGGAGGGGGTTGGCGGATGGGCCTCCGGTATCCTCACTCACTCGGTTAAACACAGCGCAAGCACTATTTCACGCCGGTTTTCTGTGAGGCCGTGGTATCACTCCGGTCGAGCCGGCCCATTTATGCCGAAGCGTTGCTCTCCCACGGTGTCAATCCGGTTTTTTTTTTTTGATAGACTAGACAACTCAAAGATACATTCTATTTTACATGTACATGTGTTATTTTGGCCCTTTTTCACTTAAAATCAATAAAAAATAACGGTTTAAATTGATTGATCTACAATTATACGATAAAGATTATAAAATTACTAATATTTAAGTTTAATACAGCTATTTTAAAAATAATATGTGTTTGAAATACCTATATAATTAAAATAAATATGCCATGCAAATTGAAACGTTAAACATTTTTTCCTGAGCTCTTGCTTAGCATACACTCAGTAAATACTTAGCCCAAAGGACTATAAATTCGAACGCTAAGATTACACTGAGCAGGAACTTAAGTAAGTATAGCGTAAGCAAAGTCTGAGCAAAGTCTAAGCACGCTTTATAAATTTCAGCCTAACTGTTTCAGTCTGTTGAGTTTATTTTGGGAAAATAAGGCAGCTTTTAACCTTTTTAGATATATCTACACTATCATATAAAGAGGTAAAGTTTGTGCGTTTGTGAGTTTGTGACGTTGTAGGGGGTAATCTCTGCATCTACTGAACCGATTTTGAAAATTCTTTTACCAATAGAAGGAAACGTTATTTGGGAGTGACATATATCATATATATATATTAACTGCACGGTTGGCCTAGTGGTTTAGCGGTCGCCACGCCGCTTGCCAATTCGTCAAGTGTTGTGGGTTCAAATCCTACACGGGACAACACTTTGTGTGATCCACAAACTGTTGTTCTGAGTTTGGGTGTTAATTGTGTCCGTTCCATGTATGTCTGTAAAGTCCCCCGCGACACAGGATGTTTATTCCTAATGCGGGAGTTGTCTTTTAAAAAAAAAATAAAAAAATATATATATATTAACCCAAAAAGTGGAAAGACTTTTTCGTGGTAGCTGAATTTGCAAAGTAAGTCGGAGAAAAAAATGTTTACCGACCAACGAAGTGGGCACGGGTCAGCTAGTTTGTTATAACCTGAAAATCATGCGTGTGTGTGTGTGTGCATTGCACTGTGCAGTGTGTGTCCTGTAGTAGTATATATTGGCATTTTTAACACACCTATGGCAGACCCAAGAAAGAAGGACTTCACAAACCATAAACCATACATCACTGTGATTATACTAGAAATTTTAAACTATTTACCTAAACCTACTTATATTTATTATCAGAAATTCAATATATAACTAGGTAGGAAATATGTAGGTACCTAAATCATACCAATGTTTCATACAACCTACATGTTACAAAAGCGAGTGATCCGATAGACGATATGGCTATGCAGCAGTCTATCTAGTAATCCACGCCTGAACCTATGTAGCAGTTTTTAAGTTGCAGAAGCAAAAGCGTTACGTACAATTCCTCAACCCAGAATTATGATGTTACACTTTACGAGGAAATTTTCTAAATTGAAAGTTTTTGAAACACCTGAAATAATGCTATTATTCTTTCAGGTAACTACATAGATCATGCAAAAACGGAGATTCTGTTAAGAGATTAAAATGCTTGGTTTTAATTAAGAAATCAACATCATACAAATAAATAAAATTGGAGTGTCTGTTTGTAATATTAAAATAACCGCTTTTTAGGGTTCCGTGCCAAAGGAAGGAACCCTTATAGATTCGTCATGTCTGTATGTCTGTCTGTCTGTCCGTCCGTATGTCACAGCCACTTTTTTCCGAAATATAAAAGACCTATAATGTTGAAACTTGGTAAGTAGATGTATTCTGTAAACCGCATTAAGATTTTCACACAAAAATAAGAAAAAAACAATAAATTTTGGGGGTCCCCATACATAGAACTGAAACTCAAACTTTTTCATCAAACCCATGCGTGTGGGTATATCATTTTTTTCTAAACTGAATAGATTGCGCGAGAGACACTTCCAAAGTGGTAAAATGCGTCCCCCTCCCCCCCTGTAACTTCTAAAATAAGAGCATGATAAATCTAAAAAAATATATGATGTACATTATCATGCAAACTTCCACTTAAAATTGGTTTGAACGAAATCTAGTAAGTAGTTTTTTTTTAATACGTCCTAAATCGTAAACTGCAATTTACCTTTGATTCAATCAAAACAAATATAAAAAAAATATGTTACTTGCTGCTGCGGAACCCTTCATGGACGAGTCCGACTCGCACTTGGCCGCTTTTTACTAAATGCATATGCATGTATACACGGTACATATGCCGAAATAACATTTTTTTCAATTTTTGTATGCCTGTCTGACTGTTGGTTCCGGCTAATCTCTGGAACGATAGACAGATTTTGACGGGACTTTCTCTGGCAGGTAGCTGATGATATAAGGAGTAACTTAGGCTACTTTCATTAAGATTAGCTTCGCCCCGCGACGTTACCCGCGGTGAATAACAACAACCGCGGATAACACACCGGGGTTCGGCTAGTCTAAAAATATATACAGAATTTTGATGTAAAAAATGTTAGTACTCAGTCGGTAACATCACCTTGCACATCATTCGGTTAATTAACAATTAATACTTTTATTAAAGACACACATTACGTTACATTGTTATTGTGCAAGATTGTCTTCATCAAGAAACTTTAAAGATAAAGCCTTTGAAGCAATATCTATTGCGGGTTTATGTCATTAGTAATTGCGACATGGTCCCTGACTGGAGATTAAACTTCTTTATTTATTAAAGTGGCAATTTCTTCTTGTTTTCAAAATTTATACTTAAATGAAACTTTGAATTGAAAATGAAAGCTTTGCTCTGAAATATCATTCACGGTTTATTGAAATAGTAAATTATATCGAGAAAAGAACTTTACCTCCTTACACCCAGTCAAGATAGGTTTCTGTAGATTATTTGGAAAGCGCTAGTTCACATCGAGTGTTGACAACATGACAACGTAAAGTTTCTAGTAATTACCAACTTAATATAAAATTAGGTGTTGCTACTTCAGAAGAAACCAATCATCAATCAATTAATATAGGGTTTGTGTTAAGTCTTTTTTTTTAATGATGTGGGGGGCAAACGAGCAGACGTATCGCCTGATGGTAAGCGATTACTGCCGCCCATGGACACCCGCAACACCAGAGGCATCACAAGTGCGTTGTCGGCCTTTTAAGAAGGAGTACGCTCTTTTCTTGAAGGTTTGAAGGTCGTATTGGTCCGGGAATACCGCAGGCGACAGTTCTTTTCACAGTTTTGTTGTGCGAGGCAGAAAGTTCCTGGAAAAGCGCACAGTTGTGGAATGCCAACCATCTAGATGATGGGGATGAAACTTCTGTCGCGTAGGACGATGGCGGAAAGAGGCGGCAGGAATCAGTCCGAACAATTCCTCGGAGCACTCCCCATGGTAAATGCGGTAGAAGATGCACAGCGAAGCTACATCTCTTCCTTCTGTTTGGACTATTTCATAGTTATTAAATGGTAACTGAGACATTACGATATTGATATACATATCAAAATTTTTTACCATACCAACACAAAGTCAGTCAAAATGAATCCTACTTCCAATTTATTTATGGTGATGCTACTCCTGTGCTCCAGGAAAGTTTTCTATGGAGTGGTGTTGTTGACTGGGCGACCACTAGTACTAGTATGATGAAACTGTAAGAAGTCGATGTCTGATCATTAAAGATATAGAAGGAAAACTAATGAAAGGAGTCAGTACTAAAGTAACAGAACTCAAAACAAAAGTTTTCAGATTATCGGATATCGATCGGCTTATGCGGTTATGCGGCTTTCTCTTATCTATTGTGGTAAGCTTCATATAACAAAGTGTTTGTTTTGCTAGGACCGCGTGGTCCGATCACTTTGTCCGACTGATCGGAAGACGCGAACTTTTTTTCCTGTTGGTTCGATGTAAAAATATGACCATACTTATCGGACAATCCGGACTGTTATTTTCTTGGAATCCGTGTGGTCCGACCGATCGGAGGACATGAACTTTTTTTTCCTGTTGGTTCGAGTGATCGGACGACGAGGACTTGTAAAGATTACATTAACAAACACACAAGTAAAATTTTAACAAAATAAAAACCGACTTCAAGGTTTGACTCGATTTCTCTTGGATTCCATCATCAGATCTAGTGTCCTTATCATGGTACCACCGTTGGGATATCTCCTTTCCATTATAAAAAGAATCATCAAAATCGGTTCATAAACGACGAAGTTATCCTCGAACACACATAAAAAAAGATATATATACATATATACGGTCGAATTGAGAAACCTTTTCCTTTTTTTGAAGTCGGTTAAAAACAGATTTTTTGTAGTTTTTTTATTGCAATCGGTTGACAAATAAAAAAGTTATAACAGTATACAAATTACCGTGATATAGGCGGGCGCAGTCGCAGACAAAAGCTAGTACCTACTACATAAACGTGTATGTAATTTCATTTTGATTCACAGTTGCGTTTAGACCTTCTATGATCGATACCTTCCAATGACACAAGGTTTAAATGCATCTGTACCAATTTCAATAAAACTGTTTTTTTTACGAAGTTATTTCATGTGTAAAACCTATAAGCATTATCAAGGCTGAAAATAAACTCCAATAAAATAAAGAGGTGCAATAACCCAATCAACGAAACCACTTAGTAATTGTTATTTATGTTATTTATTAAGTTCAATGTATCAGAATGTGTAAGGAGACAAGTTCATGAATATAAGGTTAGGCAGAGGTGTATTTTTCACTGCGCGATTCAGGATTGGTAGTTTCTTAGTTTCCTTCGTTACTCCGTAGTTCAGTGTAACTTCAGTAAATGGCGCTGTAGTATGTTATGTTGTTGTTGCGCTGTATGTGGAGGTCGCCACATCACTCCCCTCCAAGACCGGAGGTCGATACATTGTCGAGTCAGCTGTCTGTGCTCTGTTGTGAAGCTTGCCAGTGCCAGGAGTGAGTAGTTCCAGTGAGTCGGAACTGAGTGCCGCAAGTTCCAGTGAGTCGGAACTGAATGCCGCTAGTCCCAGTGAGTCGGGGCTGAAGTCCGCTGATCCCAGTGAGTCGGGATGGTAGGCGGTGCGCGGTGCCGTGGTGAAGTCCCCAGTGAGTCGGGGTGGTTGCTGCGTAGTGGCTGGCTGCTGCATGGACGGGAGAGATATGCTCTTCTTCCAATCACGTTGGGGTCACCATTGTGGGGGACAGGTGTGTCATGTCCCACCAACACAAAGGGAGGATCCTCCGACCAGGCGAGGTGATCATGCCTGGCGGGCCAACTGCCCAACGGTTGATGTTGGGATGTTGTATATATTATTATCGGCGTGAGAACTTTCACTGCGCGATTCAGGATTGGTAGTTTCTTAGTTTCCTTCCTTACTATGTAGTTCAGTGTAACTTTGGTAGATGGCGCTGTAGTATATTTCTGTTGCGCTGTATGTGGAAGTCGCCACACTACGCAACGTATTTTGATGCGGGTTTCTTTAATAGATAGTGATTCAAAAGGAAGGTGTTTATCTATATAATTATAAAAGCGAAATACCACTCACTTATTAATCACGAAATTTCAGAACTATAACACCTACAAACTTGAAATTTGGCAGGTAGGTTCCTTATACCAAAAATACCAAAATACCTGCCCAATTGCCAAATGCTAAGAACGGATTTTACTTAACTCCCCCCCTAAGGGGTTAATCAAGGGAAGAAAGTCTGCGTGCAAAAGCTAGTGTATAATAAATGCATAATATAGTATGGAAACACTGTTAATTTTCGAGGTTTCTAATGTGATGTAGCAAATAAACACATTTTTTTGCGCTTACATTGCAAACACTGGTTGCACCCTGCGAGAGAGATCAAAATAATGTACTACAGTATTGTAAACCTTAAAAATTACTACAAAAAAGTCCGCGATGATATATGTCTATCTCTTAGGGATAACCCACAACAACCATTTTTTATTCCTTTCTTTTTACGAGAAATAATGGCTTATTTACGAAGTGATTTCAAGCAATACAGAATGAATCCTTATACAATTAAGTAAATTAAATACATTGTACATTTAATATAGATCAAAATGGGCCCTTGCAGTATCTAATTTAAGTGAATATATTTGAAGATATTACAGATTTAAAATGCACGAATCGTGTCGTCGACGGGGGCAGCTGAAATCCACGTGTGCGAAGCCGGGGCGGGTCGCTAGTAAAAATTAACTCAAAGTTCATTCAGCAATTTAGGGGAAATGAGAATATTTTAATAGACAATTTAGAACCTGGTGCTTTTTTATTAACTCAAAAAAGGAGGAGATTTTTAATTTAACTGTATTGTTTTTAAGTTAATAACTTTATGAATATTAATGATGCAACTTGTACTAACTTCTTTGATTTCTAGGTTTGGTTGGTGGTATCCCACACTGAATAAACAACTATGTATTATAAGACACTATAATCTCTGACTTTGTACTATTCTTTATTGTCAGGGGGAGACCAATACGAAAATGCTGGACTAATCTGCTCTAACAAAGTTTTCTTGTCATCTACTTGCAAAATTAAACAATTTAATTAGTTTTTTTATATAATGCATACTACTTTTTTTTTATGCAATATAGGGGGCAAACGAGCAGACGTATTGCCTGATGGTAAGTGATTACCGCTATTATTATTTATTATTACTACTATTATAAAATCGAAAGTAAAATTTTCCATCTGTCTGTTATGCTTTCACTGCAAGACTGCTGCACCGATTTCAATGAAATTTGGCACAGAGATACTTTGCTTCTTGAAAAAGTACATAGGCTACTTTTTGCTGCAATAACCGACAAACATCCATGTGAAACCTCGTGAAAAGTAATTTATTTAGCTCATAAAAGCTTATTATTCTAGGATACAGCAGATACAGCTTAACAAATGCATTTTTTTTTATGCATTTAGCAATATATGTGTTTTGTTTATGTATGTATCAGTGGTAGGTTTACCACAGTCTACGCAGTTTGTGATTATTTGACTAAATCTTCTTAAACCATATTTTTCGCTTGTTTCACATGGTTTTAACTATAATGGTAAAACAAAGAACCAACTTCACTAGTATATTAATATTGCCATTCTAATAGGATTCACAGATTCCAGATGGAACTATGTAGGTAGTAACTTTATGAGGACATTTAAATTAATTATGCTTTAGGTACTTATTTCAGTTATTAAAAAAAACTAGCGCAATAGATGTAGGAATAAAATAACATAGGAATATGCACTGATAATGTTTTATACCCATACTTCCTTGAGTTAATAAAAAAATAATTTTAATTTATTTAATCAGGGCAGTGTAATAAATACTACTTACTTGATAACACTTTGTTCTTAACATAGGCAGTAGCATGAAGCACTTCATTTTTACTTCAAACCTATTTTTTGTCCTTTTGTCTACATTTTGATTCACAAAAATGAGTTTATTGTTTTGCAAATACACCCACCAATGACCGAACAAATTTTACGCGAATATGTCAATGTCATTATGACAGCTGAATACAACAGAAGAACAGGAAGGAACACAGAGCACAATACTCTTAGTTATAGCATAATTATACGCTCTAAGACAGTGCTTAGTTAAAGAACTTAAAGACAGTGCTTGTTTTCATCAAATAAATTAAGTCATTGTAGAAAGTGCAAACTTAATTACCAAAGGCAACTTCATGATCACCATGATCCTTTTGTATATGTATACTTAGGGCGTTGGTTGAGATACCTTTGATGCTTGAGGAAGGACACATAGGATACTTTTTGCTGGGATTACCGAAAAACACGCGGGCGGAGCCGCGCGCAAAAGCAAGTTGTAAATAAAATAATGAAAACATGGAAATAAGATTTTGCTTGAAGTTAAAAAGGAAATGGCTGTATAAAAAAAAACTTCGTTTAAAAAACCGACTTCAAAAACTGAAAAGTATAAAATAACTTAATTTGTATGTGCTACCTATTCATAGGTTTGAAGTCGGCGCCAAGCCAAATGTAATAGTAGGTATATTTCGAGACGAACGTCAACGACCTCACCGACGCTTTGGTTGTTTTGTCCTACGCGAAGAGCAGCTATCCCGCTCAAGGTCACGCGCGGCGAGTGCGGTACCTACTATTACATTTTGGCTCGGCACCGATTTCAAACCTATGAATAGGTAGCACACATACAAATTAAGTTATTTTATACTTTTCAGTTTTTGAAGTCGGTTTTTTTAAACGAAGTTTTTTTTTTTTTTCGCTTTTTAGTCTTTCTCAAGTCTCTCATCATCATTTCCATCATTTCACCTAAATAACTTGAAAGAATACAAAAGGTAACATACAACATACTGTATAGAATAATAAATAAATATTTCGGACATGATGTTTACAGAATATGAGAGCATGCAGACAATTGCCTTAACTTTATTGCAGGCGCTCACGTAAATTTGAGGGTTTCTTTCAATTTCCTTGGGATCCCATCATCAGATCCTGATATGGTGCCCATGGGACCACATGGGGAGCAGACCCTTTCGAATACAAAAATAATTTTCAAAATCGGTCCACAATTAACGGAGTAATCAATGTTCATACATAAAAAAAAAAAAAAAACCGATGAAATTGAGAACCTCCTCCTTTTGGAAGTCGGTTAAAAAGCAAAGCCAATGGTAGGCAATATGTAGAAATTATTTTTACAGACGAAAATAGTCTGAAGAGGTTTAGGCACACAAGGCTATTGCTAGTTAGTGTGAAACGTGGAATACGTTGACATTCCTGCTTCAGTGGCGCAGTGGTGGCATACACGACTGGTGTCTTAAGTTCTTGGGTTCGATTCTCCGGTCGAACCGAATATTTGTTTCGGAATTTAGGTTTTTTCTAGTATAAAATATACATGTTTGCAAAAAAACAGTAGGTAAATAAGTGTTATACCACTTGTCAAGTAGGTACCCATAGCACAAGCTCTGCTTTATTTGGGACTCGATGGCGTTGTGCGTCAGATTTCCAAAAATATTATTATTCTTTGTAAGAAATTGTCATTTCATCATATTTATAGGTTTATTACTAATCAACAAACCAGGCTCTCTCCGCACTTTAGTATTGGCATTTCCTTACTGTGTTATGTATTTACTTACATTAATAGAAAATAATAACAATGTATGGCAACATAACACTTTTACTAGAATAAAAAAAATGCTCGATGGATAAACAAACATTTTTATTTCATTTACAATGGAGGTAGATTGATTTCAATTATCACAATTATTATTATTCAACATTCTCTTAAATCTATTTTTTTTTAGTTCAAGTAGGATTGATAATGGATGAATCAGTGGGATTCATTAATCTACTAGTAACTTTAATCTATTATATAATTTTCGTGTCACATTGTTGCTCAGGATTAACTCCGAATATATCTAAACAATTTTCACACTTTTTTTTAAATGGGCGTTTTGTTGGTGTGCCTAATATAAGATAGTTAACATCACGCTTAGACCAATAGGAGCTGAGTATGACTGACAAGACACATAGACGAAGTTGCGTGGGGCAATTAATACATTATATTTTCTGTTTATGTCCTAATCTGTCGGAAACGGTCTTTTCATGGCTTTTCTTTCTTTGTTAACTTTATATGCGGTAGACATCTTTCCACAATTTTCCTTATGTATCTTTTCATGATCTACTATGCGTTTTGGATAATCTACACCAACAACACAACCAGCTGTAGTTTGAACTGATTTGGGTGCTTTCCAAGGTTCATAAATAAAAGCTGTTGGATATTTTTTCAATTCAGGAACATACTTCCTGATGTATAGACCTTCTTTATCAGTTTTTTTACCAAAGGCAACAGGACTATAAACTCTAAAGTATTTGTAGAAAAATGCAGAAGCTGAAAGCCACATCCAATTGCCAGCATTCAACGACCAATCATAATCTAGCAAATAATCTTCAAACACCTTTGCTCCTTCCTCCCAAGATATCCATAAATCACCCCTAGTAAGAAAACAAGCAACCATATATCGAGCTAGGTGGTGGATCCAGCCCTCTTGTTTCAGTTGTCGCATGATGGCATCTACAAATGGATAGCCTGTCATTCCTTCAGCCCATGCCTTTAAGTGCTCATCATTCTTGCCCCAAGGTATTTGAGTACAGACTGGATTACCAACCATTTTATCAAAATTTTTAGTGCCTGCTCCTGCGGTATAATAAAATTCTCTCCACATCAGTTGTCCTAGTAATGACACCGGTGGATCGGAATGAGCCCTTCCGTTTTCAGCTTCTTTTAGTTTGTGATAGAATAACTTAGCAGATAGACAACCATGGCTTATATAAGGACTTAAAACTGTTGTGCTTGGTTCAATACTGTTAGGAGAAGATTTAGGTTTTTCAAACTTACAAACCCATTCTCTTTTAGCCATATACATGTGCAACCTTTTTACACCCTCAGTTTCACCGCCTGGGTATTTTAATGGCAACAAAATAGATTCATCTATTTCAAGTTCTTCTAGAGTGGGAACATCATATTTCTTTAAATCTACATCTTCTGCTTTACAAACATCTGATATCGGTTTTGTTATTTCAAAACATTCCTTAACAGGTACATCTTGTACAAGAGAATGGAATTTCTGGTATGTCAGAGGTATGCTACCATTATTTTTCTTTAATACATTATTATAATCATATACAGTATGTTGTACTCTCTTAACAATGAAGATATCTTTTTCTTCTGCTATCTTTTCTATTACTTCATCTTGTTCAACATATATTGGGTCAATATCAACTTGACATGTTAAAAATTTAACCTGCCAATCCTCAAAGAGTTTTGGTAAGTCGTTTACTGCATTCCCTCTAACACAATACAATCTAGAATTAAGCTTCTTTAAGTTGGTGTTTAAATCTTGTAAACTTTGAATCAGAAATCTCAGTCTGTTTATTCCAATCTTGTTTTTAATATCAGGATCTATGAAGTATATTGGTTTTAAGTGATGTTTTCGATTCTCTGCCTGAAATGAGAAGGGGATTACTTTAGTTTCAAAGCTTAACAAAACTTGGGACAGATGAAACATCAACATAGACAGGATATAAAAGTTTATATAAAAGCACACCTCGTTAATTGCGTTGCGGAGGGCTAGATTATCGTGAATACGTAAGTCTAATCTGAACCAATGGATAACTGAGGGCACTTTAGTCATACTGACTAATGTTGTATGTAGAACATTTGAAGCTGACTAGGAAAAAAAATATCTGTGCAGTCAGTTTAACTACTCCTATACTCTGTCCATTACTTTATTTTCTTTTTGACAGTTCAAGAAATTTTGAAATTAGTGACGCCCTCACTCATAACCGATTCGATTTGAAACGAATAGCGATTTTATTTACGAAGAACTTTCAATCGTTTTAATTAAATATTTTTTGTTGAAATATTAATTATGCCTTCATTAGTTTTTTATATTATGTAAGAAATAAACAAAAATATAAATAAAAAATCAGTAAATTAGATGAATGAACAGAGTTATTGTTCTTTACTCTTGGTTTGATCCTAAATTCCAAGATTTCGACTTAATTCCTTGCAAAAATTCAATCTTGGAGTCATAGATACAATTTTTATTTCCTTTTTTTATTAAATTTACACAAAAAATACTTACATGAAGTCAAATTAGATTCGATTTCGATCGATTTATCGTATTTCAAGTACTGTTTTATAGTCTGAGGTTGTTTGTTATGCACAGACCACTTCACTAAAGTACCGTCACCGTCAATAAAGTACGACATTACTGTAGTACATAATTCCGAAAAAAAATATGGTAATATAGGCGTGAGCTGTCAAAAAGAAAATAAAGTAATGGACAGAGTATAGTACTCCTACGAATACGAAAGTAGCAAATACACATAACTGCTGCAAGAGAAAGTACAATTACACAGCGAGCGCGCCAAGCAAGCGGAATAAGTTTAGCTTTAGTTTGGCAGATTGACAAAATTGACACCTGCCCTGCCTGGCCTGCCTGGCACGGACACGGACTTAGCTAAATATTTTTTTATATTCACTTTCAACATGTTTTTATTACATAATAAAAGAGGTATAAATTCTTTGTTTACATAGTTTCAACTTTACTTTAAGATGTATTTATAAAATTTTTGTTATTTCATAATCCGACAAAATTTGAGTTCAAAAAACAGTTCTTGGTCTAATACTTTCGAACGAACCTTCAGGATGTGGACTGATGACTGGACTTGAAATGAAAACAGTTTCATTGAGTTTCATTAAAATGAGTTTCAAGAAGTTTTCATCATTTGTCATTATTCGTCATTCGATTTTTTTTAACCTCTCATGCCTAAACCATGTTTTACTTACAAAATATTTCCAAATATCCATATCATTACTTTGTAGTTGAAATAGACGTTGTCATGGTAACCAAAGAAAATACTGGCGATTGGTCCTTTTTGACTAAAAATTTTACATGATTGGTCAGGAATGAAAGTTAATATTTTATAATCCATTCATAGAACAGCATTAGTGACATACATAAATCACAGAGTACATTGTTGACATAAATTAAGGTGACAACAACAACCCATTGGCGTCAAAGTTTGCTTTGTCAAAAAAATAAAAATATTGTAAACATTGAATTTACTTCAACTTATAAATTTAGAGAGTAATTGAGAATGAGATGAATAATGTCAGGTGCCTGTGTTAAATGAATATGAAGAAATGCTTTCGGCGATGTGATGCTGCAACATGCCAAAAATTATCGAGTTGACAGTGGAAATAGATATACAAAAAGTAAGACACTTAGCTATGTACTAGATTTTTAAGTCTTTTGTAGCAACTAGTAAATTGAAAGTTTTGCATAATTCATACTTAAAATCCACTACATTTTACATACTCCTCCTTTTAGGGGATAAATAAAACAATGTTAGGTATGTCTCTAATTAAAGTAAATTGAAATACTCCTTATTCAATCTGATAGCTTAATTTATTTAATTTAAGGCGCGAGAACTTCTATTGCGCGATTCAGGATTGGTAGTTTCTTTGTGTCTTTTTTTGCTCCGTAGTTTGATGTATCTTCAGTAGATGGTGCTGTAGTGTGTTATGTTGTTGTTGCACTGTATGTGACGGTCACCACATCACTCCCCTCCAAGACCGGAGGTAGATATACGATGAGTCATCTGTCTGTGCTTCTGTTTGCGTTGTACTGTCTCACCTCTATGAAAGACCAAACTACGTAGGACAACATCACTGCAAAGCAAATGAAACCTTGAAACAGCGGTCTGGCCTGTGTGACCAAAAGACCAAAGACCAAAATCTTCTTTCTAAGGAGAGGCCTGTAGCGTGGACTAAAGGCTGTTGATGATAGCTTTAAGTAACTACTATTACAGTGCGACTCAAATAAATAAATAAATAAAATAAATAAATATTTCGGACATCTAACACACAACGCCATCTAGTCTCAAGCTAAGCAGAGCTTGTGTTATGGGTACTAGACAACTGATACAAATACATATATACTTTTTTTTTTGTAAATACATACATATTATACATAGAAAACACCCAAACTCCGAAACAAATATTTGTAGATCATACAAACATTTGGTCCGACCCGGGAATCGAACCCGAGACCTCATGATCAGCAGTCGCACACGTCAACCGCGAGACCAACGAGGCAGTCAGTCAATAAGAATATAACAATACAATGTCACAATATAACAATGTAAAAATCTTGCAGCTATGCTTGCGCATGATTGGTTAGCTCATGGCTGTGCAGCAATGACACCAAACCTTTTATTTTGTTTTCTTTGGTCGACTTCGTTCTCATTCAAGTCTCTTAGTTAAAAATTTTTATTGTAAACCGTATTATTATTTTTTAAAAGGAGCAACAATGGAGTTTCTTGCCAGATTCTTCTCCATGAAGGGTAGTCTGCACTTGGAACTGGCGACTAGAATCACTCGATTTATTAATATTAAATATTGACTGTTCATAAGTGCCTGTAAATTAAGTGCCTATATGAATAAAATCTTTTTGAGTTTGAATAGGAACGTCAATGACCTCTATCTGTCAAATTTCCCTTGATAAGTATGGTGTCTCCAATGAAACCTTTTACCGGGCCATTTCTGCACTTAGCCTCTTGATTGGGCCGTTGTACGTCAGTTCGTACCTTATTTGCGTATCAATAATGTTTTTTCAGGGCTTTCAAAGGTTTAATAATGTTTTTCAAGGGACAAGGTGCTTAATACTGTTTTTTTAAGGGACATTTGACAGATAGAGGTCATTGTCTTTCCTATTCTTATTTGTTGTACATATCTATCACTACATAGCATAAAACAAAGTCACTTTCTCTGTCCCTATGTCCCTATATCCCTATGTTTGCTTAAATCTTTAAAACTACACAACAGATTTTGATGCCGGTTTCTTTAATAGATAGAGTGATTCAAGAGGGAGATTTTTATGTATGATAAATGCATAATATAGTATGGAAACACTGTTAATTTTCGAGGTTTATAATGTGATGTAGCAAATAAACACATTTTTTGCGCTTACTTGTGCTGGTTGCACCCTACGAGATAGATCAAAATAATGTACTACAGTATTGTACACCTTAAAAAGTACTACAAAAAAGTCCGCGACGATATATGTAAGATATTTGTAAAGATATTTTGAAATTTTATTTTGGCGGGCTCTCTATAATCGATACTGAAGCCAAAACTGTATTCTTTTTCATTTTTGTCTGTCTGTCCGTCTGTCTGTCTGTATCTTGGCCGCGCATCACGCCGAAACTACTAAATGGATTCAAATGAAACTTGGCATACATACTCATACTACGAGGTAGGACATGGGATACTTTTTACCCCGAAATTCAGCACGGTTTCTTGAAACGAGGGGATGAAAGTCAAAATATGTACTTAGTTGTAATTCAATAACACATAGTCTGATTTCTTTGAGTTTTTTTTGCTAGAAAGAAAAAATAAAAGATCTTTTTTTGTGTCCGCGACTGTACACTGCCTGTGGGAAGCTGAGACAGATATGTTAATATGGCGGTACGAAGTTCGCCGGGTCAGCTAGTTTTTTTATAAATCTGTGGACACCAGAATATATAAATCATTATTATGTGTTTTCAGGTATCATGTCCGGGTGTCTGGTTATGTCAAGGTGGTCGTGTCTGCCTCACAGTTTTCGCTCTTGGCACCAGCTACCAGACCTGTCTTCTTCCACCCGTCTTTCCTCTCATGTTCAAGGATGTATTCTACTTCAAGAAACGTTTCCAGCAGTCTTGTGCGCTTAATAATATCTGTTGTTTGTTGAGTGAGTAAATATATTTAAAATAATAATAATTGTTGATTAAGAAAGATTGTGAAGGTTACTTTTATGCTTTGTGAGTATGAATTCTATAGCATGTCTATGCAACGAGATCTTATTCCTTAGATAATTCAAAGAGGAAGTTATTGGAAAGTTTAACCCATAATAACATTGAAAACAAAAAAAAACCTAATAACCAAATAAGCTGTGCTGCTAAGCAATAAAAGCTGCTTTTTTGAATTGAAGCTTGGTGCTTACAGTATAGACCAGTGTCGATAAGTTTTAAAACCAAAAAAAATAATAGTAGAATGAAACCCATTAGAAAAGGAGGGGAATATTATAAAAATGTAAGGAAAAATAATTTACGGGCGATCTGAGGTCGGGAAGGGGATGGGGGTAAAAAACGGTTTTTCTCGATTTCCGGCAAAACTAAAAGTCCTATGGAAAAAAGTCAAATGGCAAAGTTGTAGGTAATAAAAAGATGTTTACTTTTGTATTTACACTTTTATCACATAACCTCAAAATTTATGTGAAAAATTCAAAAAACCAAGTTTTTGGTTTTTTATTTTTATCTTTTACAATTTTCTTTTTTTTTTTCACGAAATTTGGTTTATTTGATTAGATGTATTTATTTTTTCACCTTATATTGAATTAATATCGAAAAAGCATCCTAATTTTCATTCAAAAATTCACCCGTCAAAATATCAGCTTTTTTCAAAAAGTTGATATGTTTTCTGTTCGTTGAAATCTCTACTTTCCGATGGTGAAAAAAAATATATATGTCAGCATAGTAAATCTTCTCAGAAAATGCAAAAAATAAAAAAAAACTCGAATTCGAAAATTTGTATTAATTATTATATTCAATTTTGAGCTATTTATGAAAATTTACACTTTAATTACTCGAAAAACGTAAGATTACATGTTACATTGATAAAAAAAATTGCAAATCAAAATATACTACTATAATTAACAAACAAATAAGTTAATAAAATTAATATTTAATAAGACATCTACAGTATTTGGAGAAAGTTGTAGAAACTTCTTTAAATTATATGCGTAGATGCCTATTTATAACTATTTTAAGATAACTTATATACCTGAGTGACCTACGAAAAATTTTAGCCCATCAAAAGGTATTTCATAGAGAAGTGGGTAAGGGGCTAGGCGGGTCTGGGTCTTACTACATACACACCTACTATTTCATAGCAATTGTAACAACCGTTAGCCTAGCCAGTATTCGAAATACAGTACAGTATACAACATCTATATATATAAAAGAGTAAGGTGACTGACTGACATACCCAGAGATCAACGCACAGCCCAAACCGCTGAAGCTAGAATCCTGAAATTTTGCATGTAGGTATAACGTAAGTGAGCACTAAGAAAGGAATTTTTGAAATTCCTACCCCTAAGGGGGTAAATCAGGGGATGAAAGTCTGCGTGAGCGAAACCGCGTGTAAAAGCTAGTCGTTTATAAAAATACACGTGCACGCTGAGTTTCTTTAAGATAATTGTGACAAGTTTACTAAAAAAAAAACTATTCGAATCTGCATAGGAAGGTAAATACTATCTCTATTTTTATCTGTATCAATCAACTCAAACATAAAAGTAGTATTATTTTCTTTAAAAAATAGTGTGTTTAACGTAACATAACCTAAAGATTAAAATTGAATAATGATATTTTAGTACAAGATAAAAAAATAATGATTTCCTTAATTTTGCACAAACAAATTTAGTTACTCCCATGATAAAAACATTTTCAAAATACATAAAAAATATATTAAAAATCTATAAAAAATATAAAAATATATATAAAATATATATCGTAAATATATTTTTAATAACAAACTTTTGGCCGATTTTCATATATTTATGAATGGTAAGATTAATGTGCTTAAATATTGTAATGAATAACGTAATCAGAATAAAGTATCTACATTTAATAGTACGATTTACATTTATATTTATATATATATCGTAAATATATTTTTAATAACAAACTTTTGGCCGATTTTCATATATTTATGAATGGTAAGATTAATGTGCTTAAATATTGTAATGAATAACGTAATCAGAATAAAGTATCTACATTTAATAGTACGATTTACATTTATATTTATACTAGCTGATCCGGCGAACTTCGTACCGCCATATTTATGACCCACGTAACATCGTTTACGTTTTTGTGAATCTAAACCATTCCCAGATCCCCTTGAACACACACAAAAAATTTCATCAAAATCGGTCCAGTCGTTTTTGTGAATCTAAACCATTCCCAGATCCCCTTGAACACACACAAAAAATTTCATCAAAATTGGTCCAGTCGTTTAGGAGGAGTTCAGTCACATACACACGCACACAAGAAATATATATATTAAGATATAATGAGATTTTCTATGTCGTAAATGTATTATGTAACGAATAAATAAACTTTCTAATTGAAACAAATTGCAGCAATCACATTTTTTAGATGAAATCTATACTAATATTATAAAGCTGCAGAGTTTGTTTGTTTGTTTGTTTGTTTGTTTGAACGCGCTAATCTCAGGATCTACGGGTCCGATTTGAAAAATTCTTTCAGTGTTCGATAGTCCATCTATCGAGGAAGGCTATAGGCTATATTTTATTTTCATAAAAAATAGAGATCCGTAAGAAAATTGCGATTTTGTAACCCAAGGTGTGAAATCGAAAACCTATTTTTGCGTGCGCTGCAAAAAGTATTGACAATAGAACAAAATAATGTATTACGGGTTTGTAGGTCCCATTAAGATCTACAAAAAAGTCCGCGAGAGCATATATCTAAGTATCATGGTTTAGTCACAATAACCGCTTTTGTGTTAAATTTTTTTATTAAATCGTCTGAAGAAAGAAACTACTTTAAATGTGTATCGTAATATTAATCCTTATCTAAATAAAGCATTATGTTATCAAGGGTATTTATGTAGAAGTAAAATACTTTTTGTTTCATCCCATTCGGACATTTCGTTTAGAAGTTATCACGAGTATAAGACGCTAAGAGTTGGTACCTATTATTGAGTTATTTGCCAAAGAGTTTTTATCAACATAATACCTAATATTAGTCTTTATCCAAATAAATGTGTTGTTGATTATGAGTATTAGATCTTAGAAGAGTATAATAAATACATCTATACTAATATATAAAGCTGAAGAGTTTTTGTTTGTTTGAACGCGCTAATCTCAGGAACTACTGGTCCAATTTGAAAAAGTTCTTTCAGTGTTAGATAGCCCGTTTATCGAGGAAGTTTATCGAGTTTATCTATATCATTACGCTATGACCAATAGGAGCGGAGTACCAATGAAGAATGTTTCAAAAACGGGGGGCAACTATTACGCTACGGGCAATAGGAGACGCAAACGACGTTGCGTGGGTCATCTATACTAATATATAAAGCTGAAGAGTTTTTGTTTGTTTGAACGCGCTAATCTCAGGAACTACTGGTCCAATTTGAAAAAGTTCTTTCAGTGTTAGATAGCCCGTTTATCGAGGAAGTTTATCGAGTTTATCTATATCATTACGCTATGACCAATAGGAGCGGAGTACCAATGAAGAATGTTTCAAAAACGGGGGGCAACTATTACGCTACGGGCAATAGGAGACGCAAACGACGTTGCGTGGGTCATCTATACTAATATATAAAGCTGAAGAGTTTTTGTTTGTTTGAACGCGCTAATCTCAGGAACTACTGGTCCAATTTGAAAAAGTTCTTTCAGTGTTAGATAGCCCGTTTATCGAGGAAGTTTATCGAGTTTATCTATATCATTACGCTATGACCAATAGGAGCGGAGTACCAATGAAGAATGTTTCAAAAACGGGGGGCAACTATTACGCTACGGGCAATAGGAGACGCAAACGACGTTGCGTGGGTCAGCTAGTTATTTATAATGATTAAAATTTTTTTTCGATTTTTTGCATTTTCTGAGAAGATTTACTATGGTAACATTTTTCTTTTTTTCACCATCGGAAAGTAGAGATTTCAACGAATAGAAAACATACCAACTTTTTGAAAAAAGCTGATATTTTGACGGGTGAATTTTCGATTGAAAATGAGGATGCTTTTTCGATATTAATTCAATATAATGTGAAAAAATAAATATTTGTAATCAAATAAATTACAGCGTATTTGGGACATAAAAAGGTAAGTTTTCACCAAATTTCGTGAAAAAAAAAAGAAAATTGTAAAAGATAAAAATAAAAAACCAAAAACTTGGTTTTTTGAATTTTTCACATAAATTTTGAGGTTATATGATAAAAGTGTAAATACAAAAGTTTACATCTTTTTATTACCTACAACTTTGCCATTTGACATTTTTCCATAGGACTTTTAGTTTTGCCGGAAATCGAGAAAAACCGTTCTTTTCCCTTAAAACCTCCCCCCATCCCTTTCCCGACCTCAGATCGCCCGTAAATTATTTTTCCTTTCATTTTTATAATATTCTCCTCCTTTTCTAACGGTTTTCATCCTACAATTTTTTTTTTTCACTTTTTATAATTTTTAAAGGCTTCTACCCTGGTCTAGTAGTATAGCATGCCCACAGAGCACTGGTATTTTTTTAAAAGACAATTCCCACACTGGTAATATATCCTGTGTGAAATGAAATGAAATCATTTATTCGGCAATTAGGCAACACGTACACTTTTGCATGTTAAGATTTTTTGAGCAGATGAGTTCGTCCTTTCCTAACTGGACTAGCCCTGAGAAGAAAGGACGAAACAAACTCAGGGATCATCGTCTCTTTAAACTTACTTCATTCATTATACAGGCACAAAGAGCACCCAGACTTAGAACAACAATTTGTAGATGACACAAGGTGTTGTCCCACGTAGAGCCCGAACCCACAACACTCACTCAGTAGAAAACGGCGACAGGATTTTCCTTTCTAGGGTGTACCTGGTACCCGAGAAGGCGTGCGATTTTAGTCGGTTCGAGTCCGACATGCCACCAGGAGGAGGTGGTATCCGAGGGGACTTTCGATTCGGGAAATTGAAAATGGCGAAGTGACCACTACCAAATCCACGCAGTCAAGTTCTAACATTTACTAAGTCGCCCAGAGACTAATTTCCTTATTTTTATTTTGCTGCACTCTATTAGTATAAGAAATTCCATACTCCTCCGTTCTCAAAATGTTCGTAAAATGCTCGATCAATTTATTTTTTCTATTGCAGAAGATGAAACAATTTACTGTGAGTTGGTTCAATGTGGAACTAAATGTGTAACAGAAGAATGTATGATTTTGGCGCAATATCTCGGTGCTATGAACGATGTGCTGTTCCCCCCCAACATGTGCTCCAATGACGGCGTAGATCTGCTCATGAGGAGGTCTAAACTTTTCCCTGTAAACATTTTTTTTCTGTATTTCTAGATCGCTTTTTATGTATTAGGCATTCGGGACATGCATGCAACTTTAGAGCTACATGTTATAAGCGCAAGGTTCATTTTCCGATAACTTCGGTCCATAACATCAGAGCATATAACTATTGTAATTAAATTTACTATAGATATCTAAGAGGCTCTCAATACACTGTAATATATTTAAAATGCAACTCTAATGTAAATGGTATGTAATAGTATAGATTATAGTGGTGATAGATTAAATAAACGTATCTAAACTTAGTGTCATGAATACCTATATGGAGCTCAAGACGAATGGCCTGTTTCCTTTAATAATACTGTATTATCAAATTTCAGGGTATACTTTCGCCTAAAATTGAGATAGCTACCAAAGTTCGTATAGACGAAGTCTGGGACCAACCTTGTCACGTGGACTCTAATGCTAAACTACACGCGTGTCATTGCGGACTGCAGGGAGAAGGAGTTAGACAGAAGCAAGTTTGTCACTCGGCTAGATACCACCAGTAAGACTTTTTTTAAAAGAGACCACACCCACACTTGGAATATGTTCAGTGTCGCAGGAAAATTTACGGACGTCCATGAAACGACCAAAGATCACACAGACTCAAAAGAACAGTTTGTAGATCTCATATGGTGATGTCCTGAGTCAGTTCGGAAAAAGAACGTTTCTTTTGGATATACTAGCATCCAACAACAAGGAAAACATGTTGAATTCCTGAACCACTTTTTTGATTGTATTGATAGCTAGTTTTGAAAATGCCTCTGTTTCTACAATACCATTGATTTGACTACATAGATCATATTTATTACTATAGTTAAAATAAAGTGATTGTTAAGCGTTACAACACATAGTACCCATTAGGTGGGTGGTGTCTTCTTTTGGACCTCTAGTAATATAAACATGTATTTTCAGAGCCAGATGCAATCCAAGAAAGAATTCAGCTTCAAGATCTTCCTCGAGGTCAAGGTCGCGCTCAGCCAAATCAAGTTCATTGAACAGCTTAAATCAGAAAGCTGACCACTGTGGTTGTACGAAGTAAGTACGATTAAGATCTTTCGTATATTGGTCTGTGCATACCGCTGAAAGAAATTGTACCCTTCTTATACCGCGTTTACACGCGTGGCACGCCTCGATAACCCTCCACATACACAAGCGTGTAAATTGGGTGTTTGTCTTGGCTTGCGTGAGGTTGTGATAGCTTGTTGCCGACCCAAGTCGGTGTCGGTTTTTGAACACAGATCAAAGGAAGCGTGCGCTCGCCGCTTGCGTCGCGTTTACATGTTGGCGCGAGGTTGGTGCCGGTCAGTGCAGTGTTGCCGGGTCTTGTCAGAAGTTAACTGAATTATTTAAAAAAGCTGAATATTAAAGGAAGTAAATTTAACTAGATATTTATAAAAATTAACTTATTGTTATTAACTGGTAGCATGTGTAAAGATTTGATAAATAAGACATTCGATAATAAAATCTTATTGTAAATTAACTTGACAGAAATTAAATTATTGTATGCCCACTGGGCGGGACATGCTGATCGCAATGTATACGAAACATCTTAATTATGTACCTACCTATGATTTACAATAAAGATATATTCAATTGAATTGAATGTAAGATACTTAGTGGCTGAGTGATCGCACTTATAGTAATTAAAATGATTTTTTTTTAAACCGCTAGAAAAGTCCACCAGCCACAAAAACCAATATTTCGCCACTAAATGAAGGATTCAAACCACCAGTTTTAGTGGAAAATCCACTAAGTCGGCAGCACTGCCATCGTTTGAGTGCATGCGAGCGCTTGTAGTTTGTGAGCGACTGCCAAGTCCTCGCACGCGTGTAAACGTAGCATGACCATTCGTGAAGGATTGTAGTTTGTGAGCGACTGCCAAGTCCTCGCACGCATGTAAACGTAGCATTAAAAAGCGGCCAAGTGCGAGTCGGACTCGCCCATGAAGGGTTCCGCAGCAGCAAGTAACATTATATAATTTATTTTTTTATTTTTGTGTTGATTGAATGAAAGGTAAATTGCAGTTTACGATTTATGACGTATTAAAAAAAAACTACTTACTAGATTTCGTTCAAAATAATTTTCGGTGGAAGTTTACATGGTAATGTAAACATCATATTTTTTTTTTAGTTTTATCAATCTCTTATTTTAGAAGTTACAGGGGGGGGGGACACACATTTTACTACTTTGGAAGTGTCTCTCGCGCAAACTATTCAGTTTAGAAAAAAAATTAATTAGAAACCTCAATATCAGAGAGCACTTACCACCCTATTTTCATTTCTCCACTCGCCGACCTTACCTACCTACATTGCTCCGTATCTCCGATACCTGTGCTCTAATCACGATAGAAATCTTCGCTCAGTTAACAATCTGCTTCTCTCATGTCCCTCTCATAACTCCGACTTCGTGAACTGTTCGTTCTTTGTTCAAGCAGTACTACTCTGGAATGCGCTCCCGCTCGAAATCAGGATGTCCACTAACCGCTTTACATTCAAAAAGAAAGTGCATGATCTCCTTCTCAATGAACTGGCAGAACTATCTAATCAATAGCATACCTTACGTTTCCACTATTCGTAGTGTATATATTATAATATTTATGTATATGTCAATCTGTATATATATTTGTATATGTATGTATGTGTATGTATGTATGTATGTTGTTATTAATTGGTATATATAGTAGTAGTATGTTTGAATATGTTGTAAATTTTGTACATTTTAACTTACTTCACGAGAGGGTAACCTCTGTGCACCTACCTTATAAGATTTCTACACCACCCAATGGTTGACTGGAAGAGAATGCCCTGGGCATTAAGTCCGCCAATGTACATATTTAGTGCATAAAGTTAATAAATAAATAAATAAATAAATATCATGTTTGAAGACCTATCCATAGATACCTCACACATGTGTTTGATGAAAAAAAAAATTTATACCCCCAAAATTTATTGTTTTTTTTTACATTTTTATGTGAAAATCTTAATGCGGTTCACAGAATACATCTACTTACCAAGTTTCAACAATATAGTTCTTATAGTTTCGGAATAAAGTGGCTGTGACATACGGACGGACAGACAGACAGACGGACGGACAGACTGACAGACAGATAGACATGACGAATCTATAAGGGTTCCGTTTTTTGCCTTTGGCACGGAACCCTAAAAAAATGGTAGTCTGTAAAGTCGGTTTACGGACGATAGTTTAACGTGACAACGTCTTAACAAAACATTGATGAAATGATGAGAGATAGATGAATTTTATGTACCTATCAATCCTGCATAACTCGGACAAGTGACAAATAAAACAGTGTTGCCACAAATATTATATTTTAGTTTCAACTGTCACCACGTCAGACTCTTTTTTGCCAAGCTATAACTACTACCCTAATTAAACTTATAGCTAATGGACCTCGTTATCCCTAGGTGTAGGTATTTGAAGTGTTGATGATCTTAATTAATGCTATAATTAATATATTTATTCCTTATCCATTACATCCCTACCCTCTAGAGGTGTCCCTCCTCCGCCGAAACGACCTTTCTCCTGTACAAATCGACCGCCCTTGTGCCGCACTTACTGCGGTTATAGCATATACGAGCCCACCCTACAACAAAATGAATGGCCTACCAAGGAAAAATATGACGACGGTAGCGATGAAGAAAACATAATAAGGTGATATGTAGTACCTAATATTTGAAGAATAAATAGTTTTTATGTCATATCATAGACAGATGCCTGTATTGCATTCTTGAGTTTATTTTCTACCATTTAATCTTAAATTCTACTATTTACCAGTTTCTTAACAACAAAGTCAGCATTAATTAATCAGTAATCCAAAATGTTTGACGTCAAGGAACGACAGAAGTTTCTTTGGTACAAAAAAATAATGCAAGGTCTTTGTCCAAAAGTATTTGTGGAGAAATTACTGTTGAAGTTGTCAACGAATAAGTTGTCCATAGATGTCAATAGATTTGCGTTACCTTGTCCCTGGTTGATAAAGATTTTAACTAAGATATATTTGTAATCGCGGTAAACAGTAGCTTATATCCTTCCCTAAGAACCAAAGTATCTCCATGCATGATTTCATTGAAACCGGTGCAGCGGTTTGTTTGTGAAAGCGTAAGAGATAGACAGATAAGAAGAGTTGCTTTCGAATCTATGATAAAAGTATAGATTTTACAAATCATTAAAGTACCTTTTTGAGCATATTCTCCATTCTGTGAATGCATATAAGGCATTCTCCATTTTAATTACATCTACAGTTTTAAACTCAAATGCGTTGATTACTGTGAGATACCTGTTGAAAAAGTGATTTTAAATATACTTTATGTAATATTTTAGATTTCAATTAGACGAATTACTACTAATGATGTTCTTTCCTACTAGTTCTCAACATCGCGCTAGACCCAGAAACCAAACGGGCTTATCACAGTTGCATGATTATTATGTGTACAACGTTCAAACTCCTCCCGGGCGGGAAAAGTCCCCAATAGGCAGCCCGCCCAAGGAATATAATGAAGAACTAACCAGGTGAAGTGTAGGAACTAGGAAAAGAATATAGTAGTAGTAGTAGAATATAGAAGATAATAGTACCACTTGTTCTAGAAGTAGCAAGATATCTAGTTACAGAAATTTAACATTTAAAATGTTTAGTGAAAATATACTAGACCTAATTTTTCCGAATAATTAGTTTTAAAAATATTAGTAAATAATGTGACCAATACTACTACTAATATCAATTATAGTGATTAGTTAGTTTGTAGCAGTATTGTAGGCGTTATGCTTAACTAGTCGCAGTAGACTAAATTCATATGAAATAGGTTCGCAATAAAAGGTCAAAGAAAGCCATAACTATATTGACAGATAGATAATTATCAAGTGGAATAAATTATTAACCCAACATATTCAAGTCACCATCGAGATTGCTTGGACCCATTTTGTTTTAGTATAGACTTTATATAAAGCAATTAAAAAAGATCAAATGACAATATAAACAAATATTTTTAATAAACCCACTTTTTTGCAGGTCCACCGAAGCTTTATTCGATGCCGTGGAAAAGGCACACGGAGGAAATCCAAATTACGAAGATGAGGCAAATAAGGTGACACTGGAGAGCCGTTATATCGACCAAGAAAAGTATCGCAAGAAAACTGCGAGAGACATTCCCAAAATGCGCTGCAGATCTAAGATGAACCCGTGCATTTGCGAAATATGTAGAAGGTATCATGAATTGTTTCATTCCAATAAGTTATAAGTAATTTTGGCAACACCATATGCCATTAATAATAAAATATTAAATTGATAGATAATCATCACTTCTGACAGTGTCGCACAACACAAAAAAAACTACCATTGCATAAAAGATTAGGTACTTTGAAAGTGAAACAGTCGTGTTTTAGTATTGCTACATGTCTATAAGAGTGTACTGTTTGGTAGAAATTCAAGCTGCCATAGAAACTATCAAATTAATTTAATTCGTGATAACTTCTACTTAATCTCACCTTTGACGCAAAAATAAAAAATCCTGCCCCAATTATTCTTAGCAGATTAAATATAAGTGCACTTAGAAAATAATTTGTATTTTAGTGAATCACAAATCAATGTCAAATATTTATTTCTTTTTGTATTGACTATGAAAAATGTTTAATGGGGTGTGGTAACTTAATATTTATTTCAATTTAAATCAATTAAAAGTAAATAAATATTTAAATTATTTGATGATAATAATTAAAACGGTAATAAAAGGCATTTTATTAATTGATTAGAAGACACAGCTCTGTATGTAGTTTATTCAGTTTTACCTTCTAGTTATTTAATTATACACAAATCATTGTTACAAAATATTTTATGTTGTTAAACCTATATTTATAATTAATTAATAAAAACTAATGTGTTCTGTAATATTAACTTATCATATGCATATAAAAATCATTATTAAATGTTGTATTTGTTTTGTGTAAAACAATAAATCGTGAAATAAAACAGTAAGTTTAAATTTTTATTTTATTTTTATTATGAACAGTTTTGGCGCTAAGGTAACTTAGGAGTATTATAAAAGTGATATGGCTTCACTTGATATACTAATTTGACAGTAAAACTTATGCTTATGATAGTACTAAAAAAAGAAAAATGGTCTATGTTTAATAAATTCTTAATAGTAGTTAGGTACAGCTGTGGCAGAAGTTTTGATGGGCACGTCATCATCAATGGATAATTGAGTACCTACATGTATTATGAAACTTACTTTCTAAGCTCACAAAAGATAGAGAAAGAAAGTGTTATACGAGTAAGTAACGATTCCAACCTTGTATAAACGCCTAGTTCGTTTAAATCTTAATAATTACTGGGCATACAATATTATGTATTACTAGCTGACGCAGCCAAGATACAGACAGACAAAAATGTAAAAAATTACAGTTTTGGCTTCAGTATCGACTATAGAGCCCTCCAAAAAAAAAAAACACAATATCTTTAATGTACAGAATAGGACCTGTTACATTTTTATTATAAGTATAGATTTTCCATAAAATTCCTTGTTTCCCTACCTTTTGAACTTGACATTAGCAAAAAAGGCAAAAACTATATTGCCATATATAAAATAAAAAACATTCGTTCAAATCTGTCTTGTCTATGACAGCATTGACAGTTTTTGTATTGTGTTTTCATTTAATTTCTGGATTCTCCAATAGTTAGACGTGTGGTGATTTTTATTCACACGTGAGATTAAACACACATAAAATTAGAGTGCTCTTTGGGTGTTGTATTAATAACCCAGAATATCCGTCGGCAACATCATGAGTCAGTCACCAGGGGACCACCGTAAAAAGTGGGATATAGATATTATCAAGAAAATCGCTAAATTTAAAATTCCAGCACCTCCTATCAAACGTCAGCTCCTGAAGCCCCGAGGCTGCCAGATTGATTTAGTTTCTAAATTGGGAAAGAGCGTGATGATTACAAAGAACACGCCAACAACACAATCAGGAGGGTACTTCTGCAATGTTTGTGATTGTGTTGTCAAAGATTCCATTAACTTTTTGGACTACATCAATGGCAAAAAACATCAGAGAAATCTTGGAATGTCAATGAAGGTTGAAAGAAGTTCATTAAATCAGGTAAGCAAACAGTATTTTATTCTAAGTGGAGTATTGGTTTTGGAAAGGAGAACTTTTGAGGAATTCAACCCAGAAATGTCGACTGACACTGTAGTACTGTGCTGTGCTATATCCAAATCTCAGTAGGTAGTGTAAAATATTATTTGAAATAACTAAATCATCCTAGGCTGTGGCACTTGAATTATTAACACCTCACCATTTTGACCTTACTGAGAGACTTTGTGCCTCGCCAATCTGTCTAACAATTTGTCGCTGTTTAGTTGTTGTTATGACGATTGATTGTTAGTTCAAGTTATGTTCAAATTATCTTTTTGGGGCCGCCGACCCTATCTTATCCTGCTAGACTCTAATAAACTTTAATTGTAATTTTTAACCTTGGGATTTTCATTTGTAACGCTTATAAAATTTAATACTTATATAAAACTTATCTCATCAGCCACAAACACACTGCACATTAATTAAGCAATCTTAATGTCTTATGTTAATTATTCAGTATATTTCGTTTGCCTGAGATACAGGTTAACCCTAGTTCAGGCAGGCAGCGATTAAAGCTTTTGAATTAAGTTTTATTTTATACTTTCATGTGTAGAGACATTCGTACAAATAAATATAATTAGGTACCCTAGTTTAGCATTAGTGATATGTAAGGGTTGACGAACCTACTGTCTAAGATCTATTTTTATAAAATGTACCTACACTGTAACATATACATTGGTCATATAAATAAATTATTATTATTATTTACTAATTATTTATTTTTTATTTATACAGCAGAGATAATTTTCTTCTGTATCTCTTATTTTCTTATAATAATAATTGTGATATGGATCTACTAAACAGTTCTTGATATTACCCAACAATCAATTTGTACTGTAAAAGTCAGTGAAAGGGTTTAACTGTCACTAGATCTTGTGGCAATTATTATATACCTGCCTGTTTTTCAATATAAAGTTTTTATTAATATTTTCCAGGTTAAAGCTCGCTTCACGCTCAAGAAGGGTAAACTTAAAGAAAAGAAACGTGAATACGAATTGGACTCTCGTCTGCGTGAGGCTGCAGAGGAGGAAGGCCGGGTAAAGGAATTTCGTCGAGAAAGATGCCGAGATCCATCCATCCATCGAGTAAGCCATCAGCTTACGTTTCTTACGTAAGCTGATGGAAAGTGATGAACCTGAAGTTGATGCACCAGGTCAATCAGAACTAGCACAGATCATGGGTTTCTCAGGGTTTGGAGGTGCCAAAAAGTAATTTTAAATGTTTTTAGAAATTAGTGTTGTTATATGAAATATTTTTAAGGTTTAGGTTTACATAGTCTAAACTTTAGACTATGTAAGGGCATCATTAGGCTGGTGTATGTGATCACCAGACTTTAGACTATAAAGTCTGGTGATCACATACACCAGCCTTAAAGGGTATTAACTTCTATCTGCAGTGTTACTAGACCTGTCGTAGTTACGCCAAATTCTCTTGAATCTACGTGTAAAAAATATTTGGTTCCAATGTGATAATGTAGGATTATAAAGTTTAATTTTCTCTCATTTACGTATCCTCCAAAAGAAAGCCGCTATGGCTTGGAGCTGATGAGATTTTGTTCATAAACTGATAGTAAAAGTTTAGCTTTGCAATGCAATCGCGTTTGGAGGAACAATTTAAATAACTTATCAATAGGAACAAACTCACAGTACTTAGTACTGACTGCTATGTAAAAATATAAATAGTTAAATACTAATTTACCGATATAACATGGTATCATATAGTGATAAAAAACTTTTTGTTTATATCATACCTTAGAAATTTTTAAATTTTTCAAGGAAAATTAATTTAGTAGCGGCCCAACCGGATCCAATCATAGAAATAGAATACCATATTTATACTTATATATGGAACAAATAGGTGAATGAACTGTTTTGGTATATTCTTAATAGATACCTTACCTCTATAACTATATCAATGCTACAAACGATCAATTATATCCTACTAAAATATTATAAACGCGAAAGTTTTTATGGATGGATGTTTGTTACTCTTTCACGCAAAAACTACTGAACGGATTTGGATGAAACTTTACAGTAATATAGCTTATACATCAGAATAACCCACAGGCTACTATTTGCAGCGATAAGTGCGATAAGTCATAAACAACGAACGAGGCCTGGTGTGATCCATGGTTTAAACTTTAATACTTTTGAATCTAGAGGGTAGGTACATTTGTTATAATAGTATTATTTGCTATTGCATATTGTAAACACTTTTCCCCGCAACACGAAAGAGAACTGCTCCCCACCATGGAGTATAGAGGTAAGGAGTACACTTAACACTACAATCGCACAATCTCATATGGGTGGGCGAATAATAAATAAATGAAACCGTATAAGAGGCATTTTGTTAATATAAAATAGTAGGGTTGAGCGAATGTAGTTTTTCAGCTTTACTTTTGGGTTATTTAATTACACACAAATCATTGTTATATGTTGTTAAAACAATATTTATCTATATACTTAGACTAATATATAGAGCTGAAGAGTTTGTTTGTTTGTTTGAACGGGCTAATCTCAGGAACTAATGGTCCGATTTCAAAAATTCGTTTTAGATAGCCCATTTATCGAGGAAGGCTATGGGCTATATCATCACGCTAAGACCAATAGGAGTGGAGCATCAATGAAGAATATTTCAAAAACAGGGGAAAATTATCACGCTACGGGCAATAGAAGACGCAAACGAGGTTGCGTGGGTCAGCTAGTCATTAATAAATAAAACTAATGTGTTCTGTAATATTAACTTATTGTAATATCACGTGCTTGAATATTAAAATCGTTATTACTAAGTTATACTTGTTTTGTGTAATACAATAAATCGTGAAATAAAACCAACGAAAGTTTAAATTAATATTTTAATTATCTTATGTATAGTTTTGACGCTAATGTAACTTAGGCGTAATTTATAATTAAGTGATATGGCTTCACTTTATATACTAATTTGACAATAAAACTTATGTGTAATAAAGTAAAAGATAATAATTGTCTATGTTTAATAAATTCTTATGGTATTATCTACAATTTTCTCGCATGCTTTTTCTTGTGGGATGGACTGGGGTAACATTGTTCAGTGGGTTTGTATCGATACGAATCTATTTTATTTTAGCTTATTCTGATAAACTTTTTTCACGTTCTAATATGATTTAATTAGACGATATGTACAAAAGCACTGTTTACTAAAACCATTTTATCATTATTGCCATGCTAAAAAATTTAAAAATTTAGTAGTAGAAAATACTAACAGTTTTAAATGACAAAAGAGTATGGTTTAAGATTTCTCTCATATCGAGTATACGGTGGTCATCTCAACACTTTAGTTGTAACAAGGCCTTCATTTTATATTTGAATATAGGTCTCGCGTACACAACACTTCTAAATTTTAAATGAAAACAAAAACACTTCATAAAAAAGGGGCTAATTACCACGATATTCTTGCCATATTCTGTCCGAACTTAATTAAATTCTCCCTAATTAACTTTCTGCTAGAGAAGGAAAAGCGGTAGAAAACAAAAGCAACTCATAGACAAATCTTAAAATTGTAGACTTCCATTTATTTTTTGTGTAATGGGGCCGATAGATTGACCAGTATCTGTTCGCTAGTGATTAATATACAGTCGTTTTATCTACCCTTGTTTATGACTTCTGACTAAAAAACATCTAATATCTATGAGAAATTTAACCCCGATTATAAGTAAATTGCAAAACTTTGTATTTACATAGATTACCTCAAAATTCTTATTCAAACTTAAACTAATTGCATTGAATGATATAATAAATAAAACTACATTAAAAAAAAACATTGTTTTTGAATAATCAACTGAAATGAAATTGTTGCAACAACGTGGATGTCAGAATAATTACACTGGGTTACTTTAAATATTATCGAAGTTAGATATTTATCACATTTGCTTCAAAACCCGGTAACTCTTCTGAATGAATTCTGAAGAAATACAACGGAGCTGCCTTCTGAACCAGCGAACCATAGATAAGGGTCATTTTAAATTCAATCTATCCCATTACACATATTCGATAATTAAATTTACTAAAATATTTTTTAAAAATATAATTATTATTTATTATAACTTATTGATATGGACGGAAGACCTTCAGTCAGCCTTTTTCAACCACAAAGTTGAATACAACTTATGTTTTAAGATTATGACAATTTATACCTTTGTACATTGTTCGACTTCTATTATTATTATTTTAATCACTATTATGCTAACATGCTCTATTATTGAGCGAATTTATATTTTTTTTAAATTTAGGTCTGATAAAAAAAAGAAATTAATATCGGTCATATATGAATGTTTAGAGCTGATTCTAAAATTTCAATATGGCGATGATACACTTTTGAACAGTCTCAGCATTCATGGCCATCAAAAATAACTACAAGTGCAGAACCTTATTTCAAGACAGATTTATATACGGAAACTGCAAGTCATAGCCAATAGATTTCCTAGTTAAAATAATGTAACATATTTTTACGATAAAAAACTTATTTTGAATTGCAAATTGCTTTTTAAATTTGCAAGACCATCGACAAAGAGCTTAATTCTTTGCGGCCTGCATTATTTAAGACTGAAAAACCATTTTTGTATTCCAATGGCGCTCGATCTAATAAAAATCTTTCTCGTGGGACATTAATGAACACTTCCGTGCCTTAGTTCTATTCAAGGAGTATTAACACTAATTTTATGCCCTTTCGTTGAAGCCCGTTCCTTGCTCTTGGTGTACTTAGTACAGTCAGAAACAAAAGCTATAAATCCAAATAAGGCGAATATTACGTAAAATACAGCCAGTGCTATGAGGAAGCTTTCGTTGTTCCACTCCCATATGTTATCAGATCGTAGATAGTCATAGTTTGATAGTACTTGAGTGCCGTTTGGTGGGGGGCAAGCAGATTGTACTATGATGTCTTGGTAGGGCCTCTGCAACGATTAAATAATGATTACAAATTGTATCCTTCTTGTAATAACCTCATAATGACAAAATTTGTTGTAAAAATATTACTCTGCTGGACTAATTATAATGGGAATAATAGAGTACTGACTTTGCCATTATGAATAAATAGAAAATTTGCCAACAGAGTAATTATTATACAGTAATGGATACCACATACGTTACGAGAAATCATTACGATGACACTGAACTGATAATCGATATCGACATAAGTGATGAAAATTGTACAGTTTTGAATTTTCTAAACAAAATCGTCGAACGGAGTAATATGATAATTTGAATAGATAAAACGGAATCGGATGGAACTATGTCGATATAATAACCGTAACGTCTAAAAAGCATTCAACTTGTGTTAAATCGATAGCTAATGAATTAAAAACCAACCTGTTTATTCGGACACCTCATATCTTTACTAATACTGCTCTTGAGAGCCGTTTCACTTAACTCCATCATGAGTAGTTCCGGCACGGTCCATCTAGATGGCGACACGTACTTCAACCACGTGACGTAATTTGGTAGATCTTTTTGATGTATTAGGACCCCATTGACCAGGGTACTGAGTAGTAGACAGAACCCGGTAATGACTGTTGCGGTTTTCTCCATTGGCACAATGAATATTGTCGCTCGACATAACATTTGTATACTTATTAGATACAGCACCATGTAACCTGAAAAGGGTGGAAGTAAGTTGAGGGAAATTACTCATAGCCCTTGTTAAATAAATATGGAATTCAAATTTTTTAAATGTTGCAAAACTGCAGAAAATCATAAAATGTTGTTATGTTTGGTTGGCATAAAGTTAAAAATATGTAAAAACGGCTACATAAAACTAGGTTGCCAGTATAATTAATCTTGATCTGACAAGACACAAAAATCTAAAGGTATAATAACAGTTCCAAATATGTCAAAGAAATTAAAAAAGAAAGAAATTCTATAAAAATAAATATAATAAATTAAGTAAAATGTAAAGTTAGAAATCCATTTTCCGACATTTAGTCGCTCTTACAGGCTTCCCTGTAATTTTAAAAAACAAAGTCCTCCGTCGCGTCTGTCTGTCTGTCTGTTCGCGATTAACTAAAAAGCTACTGCACGGATTTTGACGCGGTTTTTATCAAAGGATATAGTGATTCTTGAGGAAGATTTTCGTATATAATTTGTTAATTTTTTTAATATATTGGATAAAATATAACGATAAAGACGTCGGAAAAAATTAAGCGCACATCTTCTCGGAGTAACATAAGATAAAGGTATTAATTATTATATTTTCCGTAAAAAGCCCGTGCGAAGCCGGGGTGGGTTGCTAGTTCAAGTAAACTTATAAATGTTTGTTCCATTTCAAGTATGATTTTGTAAATCTTACCTAAATATAAATAAAATCCTTCAAAAGACATCAGCGATTGCGCATACAGTCCACTCATAGCGTAGCTTGGCACCAAGTACGAGAGCCACGTCAGCCCGGCAGACCATAGCTCCAGAAATTGCTGGAATATTTGTTGAGCATTTAAATAACAGACAGTATAAAACACAAAGATAGTAGACAACATACAACACACCAGAATTATTAGACAGGTAAGTTAATAAAGCAGGCGTTATGTTTTATTACATTACTAGCTGACCCGGCGAACTTCGTACCGCCACATTTTTTTTCATTTGCCCTCCAAAATAAATTTTCCAAATATCTTTAATGTACAGAATTAGACCTGTTACATTTTTATTATAAATATAGAAGTAACGGTATAATAATCAGCAGGTACTCTTGTATGCTCTGACAAACAACTTACAATATTTCGATTGTGATCTGTTTTTCCGTAAAGTATACATGGATTTTCAACTAAAAGAATTCGATTGCCTTATGTGAAGTTTTGTTTTATAAAAATATTTCGAATTCGGGAAGGCCATTTTCAAAGTAAGCGAAATTTAAGCGTCAGCATTTATGAAGAAAGAATATGTATTTCTAGCAATCCTGCTGTAAACATTTCGCCTGAATTAAACTTTAATATCTTTGATAAAAAGAACTTAAGAATATTTTTCTGTAAATACAAAAAAATATCTAAGAAGGTATGGGAGAGAGTCCCTTCATATAAACAGAAAGAATCTAGGCAACAGAAATTGAAAAATAACCTGAATTTGTATAAAATATATTTTATAATGTTATACCACTTAAAGCATATCACAATGTAGACTCTATTCTATTCAGTCAGTCTTCTGACTGTGTGAGTGAATAGAAATATACCTCTGACGGATTAATCCATGGCGAACGATTACACAACTAACTCACATCTAACAGAATAAATACACTTCTAGTATACAGTCCCACAGCTATGTCCCTTTCGACGTGGTGGCGCATGGAGCTAGCTTCACGAGCACTCAGCCACAAGAGAATTGGCCAAACTGTCAGGCACATCACTGTGTAATGGAAGCCGACTCGGTCGTTTTGAGTTAACTGAAAGCCAAAGAGGAAATTTAAGAATCCTGAAATTTTCCAGACTTCAAATAGAATAAGCGTGGCTTTGTTAAGTTCAAACGTTATTGCAGTGTTACACTATTACAAAAATACAGTTGAACACAAGTAGCAAGTACCTAACAAAAATTCCAAGATAAGGTTATTCTGAAAATGTTCGAAAACCTTCAAACTGCCAGTGGAAAGGAAACTACTACACTTACCCTTGCGTCGGTTGCTGGCAGATCCCAGAAAACGGTGCCAGTAATTAGTGACATGATTGCCGCTAGTAATACTCTGCTGATTATGTTGGAAAGCGTCGTCATTTGAGTGAATACTATGCTTTTTCTGCAAACAAAGTAAACAAAAGCATTTGATTTAAAGTCTTCTTTTTTATGTATGACCGTGCCAAAATGACCCTACTCTGCCTGATGGAAAGCATAAGTAGAATCCAAGAGTGGTGGTCACCATACTCATTGCGAATGCAGACAATGCAGCATGGCGACCCACACTATGGCGGCCTAGTGATGTTTCTGCATCATTGGGCCTCGGGTCTCGCACTCACCAACGAAACAAGACAACACGATCGCTGTCAGTTTACGTTGATCTTGTGTGCGAGGATAATACTGCTCCGGTCGAGCCGGCCCAACCGTGCTGAAATCAGCGTGGCTCTTCTACCTGCAGATAATTGATGAAGATGTTTTGCATGATCTGTCTGATTTTCGTAAAAATGGAAACAAAGACCCGTTGAAAGGGAAACATTGATTATATCGACAGCATTTAACAGTCCACTACTGGACATAGGCCTCTAGTAGTACAGATCCTAGTGACCATAGGACTAATGGCTGGTTTCATATATTTATGCTCCAAAAAACATCTACTGCCTTCTAGTGCCTTCTGTAAGATCCACACGGGTTTTGGATCTTATGGATCAGTAGTGGTGGTGTAAAGAAATGTGGGTCCAGAAACCTTCTTCTTCAGAAAGCTTCTGGACCCACATTTCTCAATCAAAATCACAATCAATCTTTCACAATCCAAACCTTTTCCTCAAATAGGAATCAAGTATCTATTGGATTGACAACCAAAAAGCATTAAAAAGATTCTTGAAGTAGGTATTTATTTGTCACGCTGTGTTATATGTTGTACCACTATGGGCCCTTAAGCTTGTCAATACTTACTGTATCAATGCCTTTGCCTGCACGAATATATTTTGAGTAGTAGAAGGTGCAGGTAGTGGCACAGGAGGCGGTGGGTCAGGCGGAGAATGTGCACTTGCGAACACACCTGCCAAAGCTTCGATACGACCGGAGGATTCCAGCATAGCGGCTGCTGATAGCTCGTCTAGGGTTACTAAATCCACTGCAATGAGATTATAGAAGTTAAGTTTAGATACCAATTGCGGATTGTGAAAAAAGTTGAACGGAATGTGGTCTTTGAACATTTAAACAAGAGAGGAATGGAAAGGAGGAGAGAGGCAAAATAAACATGATGATATCTATCATCGATCAACAACGATCTCGTTGTTTTAAAATAAAATAATTATAAAATAAAAATGTGTATATGAAAATCGAACAGTAATGGTTTCTAGTGGAATTCTGACCAAGAAGTTTTGTGTGTGCACATTCATATAACTTACAATAATAATCCGAAGGGTTCTTGAACGCCGGACAGGGATAATCGATGGAGGCAAAATATGGCAACATATCCCTTCTGTACCCGCTGAACATCGTCCTACCGGCTGATATTAACACCACCTAGAATAATAAGGAAAATGTACAAACATTTATTTTCCACGACCCAAAAAATAGGAGAATGCGTTTCATTTTGCTATGGACGTTCACAGTGTCAGTCAACCAGCGCTAATAAATTCGATTTACTAGTTTTTTACAAGTGGAAACCTCCTCAGACCGTTACCTACTCGAAATTTGTGGTGGACGGTGTGTCGGAATCGTACCGACTCAAACCAAACGGTATGCCACATTTGAAATGAAAAGGGACCGGTGAAATGAAAGGGAACAGCTTTTATTGACATTCTGAGTGAGTGAGTAGGTAGTTAAATTTATCCTGTAACAGTACCAGAACTTCGTGAATTAATATGTAGAGACTACTACTTTCGTGAGAGGAAGATTTTTTTCCAGGTAGACTAATTAATAAAATATACCTTGGTAAGCATAGCGAAGATCTCATAAGTAGGAGGATGCAGTGACATGATCACTACACGACCTGTACTGGCCCAGTTTCTCAGGTACTCGACCAAGAAAAACGTATCGAATATATCCATCTCTTTCGTCGGCTGATCTAGTATAAGCACTGCCATATCGAGGAGTAATTGACAGGCTACGTTGAGACGGCGGATCTCGGAGCGAGTAAGACGGCCAACGTTCGTGTCTCGAACTTGCTCCAGACCTAATTCTTCTATTAGGAGGTTTATCTGCAATATCAATTGAATTAGAACTGTATATATATACCTACATTTTTTATCATATTATCATTATACATATTTTATCTTATTTGCAATCTAGTGTGCGATCTTTAATTTGTTCGCCTATTATATAGTTGTGATTTTTATTCATATTTTGTTTAATATCGGGTTTTCAATTGTTTTATAAACCTTAATTTTCTTAGTTATTATTTGATAAGATATCCTTTTTTTATGATAACTGAGTAAATGTTACTTGTAAGTGCCATTGGCATTTGAAACTCATGACGCGTTCGTAAAAGACTTCCATAATTTGATTGTTTACACCAACAATAAAAGTATTTTTCGGACACAAACAATAACCGACTTTATTCTATCTGCAGTAAAGTTTAATATCTTTAAGAATATTTTCTACGTTGCCTCCAAACTTCAAAAACGACTTACCCTATCCCTATCATCCATCTTGACATGATTATTATGCCTGGGTCTTCTCAAAGCTGCGTGGAACCTCAGAGTGTGTTTTACAGTCATGTTTGGACATAGTGATGTGTCTGACCGCACGTACGCGGCAACTTTCTTCAGCGTCGACGAAGCTACTGGCTGGCCATTTAGAACTATATCGCCAGTCAGTTTCTGTAAGAAGAAATCAAGTAATCGTAGATATTTACGAATTCTATTAACATGTATTAAAATTTCTGCTGCAATTAAAAACCTCCTAAAAAGAAGTGACTTCTATTTTCTGGAATCGTAAATTCAAAAAAGTTTTTATGAAATTAATCTATATTAATCGGAACTGGAAGACGTTTCTTAATAATCACAAAATTTAACAAAAAAAACCGACTGAAAGAACTAGACCAAATTGAAATTGGGCTACACGGAAAGCACCAGCTTCCAAATAAAAAAAGAATCATCAAAATCGGTTCACTCAGTCGAAAGTTATGAGGACACAAACAAAAACAGTCGAATTAATAACCTCCTCCTTTTTTGAAGTCGATTAAAAACAGTGTTTAACATTCATTTCGTGTCAGTTTAGTTTTTAGTCACTATGAGATGCTTCTGTAGCTTAATCTTGCAGTTAAGATATCGCACCTTTCGAACACCAGCTAACACGTCGAGCAGTCCAGTGGCTTCGTGTTGAGATGTAGCTAACACCGCGAGGATCTCTCCTGATTTCACTTCGAAGCTCAGACCAGAAACAAGGAGAGTTGATTTATTTTCTGGTGACGTTATTTCTAAACTGTTTACCTGAAAATAAATTTACAAAATAACATGTTAAAAGGACTAAAAACTGTATCAATTGCTATGGAAATGATAGGTGAAAAAATATAGTGGAATAATATTTACATAATAGTTTGGATATATGTACGCGGAATGCGTATATCCGTCCAGATGGTCCCCAGGTCGAAGAGTTGAGTGTTTTCTGGATTGTGCTATAGACATGTGACTGCCAGCTTTCGACATTCGTCCTCCTAAATGCGACGGTGACATTAAATAGCTGGAAGTGAAATATAATTTTAAGTTTAAAATTTGGAACACCCCGAAAACTTTCGCTTATTGGTTCCCATAATTTATTTCGAAGGTCAAGGCTAGATTTCATATTTTGTTTTTCTCTATCGTTATTTTTCAGTTCATAAATCATCAACAGCCTTTAACAGTTCATTGATGGACATAGGCCTCTACTTGATAAGGAGGTTTCGGCCTACTATACCTACCACGCTGGCCAGACGGGTTGGTAATGGGTTTGCTTCAAGTTTACCTTCTCTTTGCAGTATTGTTGTCCTGTGTAGTTTGACCTTACGTCACCTCTTACGATACCCTTGAGAGGAATAGAGTGGTGAAGCTCGCTTTATCTTAAGCAGTCGCCATATGGACATAACCCCTCACCAAACAAAGTTTGTCAACACAGATTATTAGAATTACGTAGAGGCTTTGGAAACACCTTTTAGACTAGCCAAGTATATGTTGACAAATGTGATTTTGCCTTTCCTGTCAGATCTACGAAAATATAGTTCATCTAACCTGTGATGATCGCCATCAGGTACGTAGTCGGCGACACTGTTTCTTCTATTGTAGTGCGAATGGTTCCGATGTTGGTTCTTTGAGTCTATGCCTAGTAGGTTCGCCTCGCTAACTGATTTGTGACGGGCATTGGTCCAGTGCGGTTCACCCCTGATGCCAGCTTGTTGCATCGCCACTAAGGGTACACCCGTGTTCGGCTATGTGACAATAATAACAGTTATATGATTGTTTTAAATAAATGATCATCATCATCATATTATGATGATTTTTAAGGAGAGGTTGGACTGTTAAAGAATTATTCCTTTAACAGTCCAACCTCTCCTTAATAAGATTGGAACTATTTAACAGACCTTATTTAATAGATATGCCTCATGGTGTATGCCTTCTGATAAATTTTCGAGTTTGTAACATATTTAATTTGTCAAACTGAACAGAGAAAAAACTATTCTACAATAGGAAAATCCGCTTCGACGATTAGAGAAAAATTATTAAGTAGATACAAAACATACAATATTCATAACGTTAAGTAAGAATCGACGAAATTTAGATACTAGTTCAATGGAATAATTGATTTGTATTGCTGTAATACCTACTTATCTGAAAATTCATTCATTAAAGATGTAAACAGTAAGACCTTCCCATTTCATTTAAATGATAATATTTCTTGAATAGAATCTTTGCTCTTTAAGAAAGTAAAAAGTTTAAAGAAAGTTTTACAGTCCTGCTCTACATTTCTGCTTAGAAAGTTTGCAATTGCTAGATATATCTTTGGGTCGGAACAGTAACAACTGCTGAATAACTTGCTGACATCTGACAAGGTAACGTAAAAAAACTTACAGAAATTTTTATAGATCGATTTATGTTTTTTCGAAAGACGGTCCACATATTCGGTTTATCTCATCCACATTTTTTATAAATTTTAATCATTAATTTCATCACGACGAAGACTCAAGATTTGAAGACTTTGAATACTTGACATTGGCAGAAATAGCTGATTAGCTGGTTGCCATCTCATCAAAAGAATAAGAAGCAGATTTTTTTATTAAAACTGTGTTTTTCGATTTGATAATATTTAACGGGAGTTATTGCAAGCAAATTATGTTTTTATCTATAATTTATCATCACAGGATTTGATAAAAGTGGTGAATCAAGTGAAGATCGTAATCCACATCTAGTAGCTTAAATAGTTTGCATACTAATTACGGGTTATAGTTATAGCCTAATTGGAATAATGTACCTGATTCATAATAGTGTCTTTGTATTTAAAATCTCGAAACTCATTGCTATAAGGCATAACCGGAATAAATCTCTTGATGCCTTGGAAAGCCATTTAGTGCAAAAGAACTCTTATTTTTTTAGTTTTTTTACCACAAATAGAATTCACCATCAGATTTTATACACAAACGTGAAAATTTTGTTGTTGAACATCATTATCTAAAGAGTCCTTAAAACATAGTGTACCTATAAATACCTGATATGAAGGGTGCAAGTTCTGCATCCTGAAGTCCGGGTCGGAGCGATATTTGCGGCTGTTTTTATAGTTAGTGGTCGTCTCGTTGTCAGAACTGTCGTAACCCGATGACGTCTCTCGTAATCCTCGACTTTGTCGTTGGATTCTGTAAAGTATTCCAATAATGCGGTGACTCTAGGAGTTATTCCAGTATTTTTTCTGGTTGAGAACTATTCTTATTATGCATAAGTAATAGTCACATAATATATTAAAGTATCTTGACTTCGTAGCACCTGTAAAGCCCTCAATAAAAAAGCGCCAAAGCTGTATTGTACTTTTTTTTTGTTTTTATAATTACTTTAAATTGCTAAAAGACTTGCTTTTTTAAAGACTACTTTCTACAATATTTAGATGGTAAATAACTCTGTTTCAAAGGATTTGCAAGAACTTAATCAGCTGGACAGTTCCTTGATCCTGGTTGTTCGTGTATAATCATCCAACATACCCTCCGTTTTTTCTCAGGTAGCTCTTTAAACTTAATATTCACCTGGACGCAGGCTTCATGCCACTTCCGATGGAAGTCTTCGGTTTTGGGGTCCCGGAGCGTTGAGAGCCGTTGTGGTTCGGTGGAAATACTCGCGGCAACCCAAATTTCAGGTACGTATACATGTTCGAACCAAGAGCCGATCTGTTGGAAATGTAAAATAAATATTCACAAATTTTAACAAAAAAAACGACTTCAATCTGGACCAACTAAATGGGACCACGGAAAACACCAGCTTTCAAATAAAAAAGAAACATCAAAATCGGTTCACCCAGTCGAAAGTTATGAGGTAACGAACAAAAAAAAACAGTCGAATTAAGAACCGCCTCCTTTTTTTGAAGTCGGTTAAAAATAAAATAATAATATTTAAAACAATGCTCAAAGACGATTCAAACCTCTGGTTCTGCTACTTACTACTTTCTATTACTTTGCTGTAAAGCGCTGGCTCCGCCTGCTAGACTTCTACATTCTAATTGTACTAAGTCAAGTATAAGGAGGTATGCACAAAACAGTTTAGACCGACGTTAAATGTTGACTTTGCACTTTATGCCAACATATAGCTTCACATGCCCCATTGTTGATATTTTATTATCGGTTAGTAGAACTCATAAATGTTGATAAAAACGCTCACTTGGGTCCATATCGAGGATGAGACAATATGGACTGCACGGTGGTATCTCGAAGCTGGAAGTTACCATAGGGGAGAGGACTCTTATCAGTACTCCCGAGAGCGCTGTCAGTGAAATCAGAGTTCAGATTTTGCCTGAAAAAGAAATAAAGTATCAGGTATTTAGTAAGAGGGTTCCGACTTTCAAGTATTACCTAATTCTAATTACAGATATACTGATATTGCCGATATGAATGGAAGACACTAATCTATGCATTTTTTTATGGAATAGGCGGGCAAACGAGCAGACGTATCACCTGATGGTAAGCGATTACCGCCGCCCATGGACACCTGCAACAACAGAAGCGTCACAAGTGCGTTGACGGCCTTTTGGGCTTGGGGGGGGGGGAAGTAGGGGATTGGGGTATGGGCCTCCGGTATCCTCACTCACTCGGTGAAACACAGCGCAATCACTGTTTTACACCGGTTTTCTGTAAGGCCGTGGTATCACTCTGGTCGAGCCGGCCCATTCATGCCGAAGCGTGAATCTCCCACGGTATAACTATCAGCAATACTTCTTTCTACCATTGACTCTCCTTCTTGTTTATCATCCATCATTCTCTTTATTTAACTTCTAGTTATGCCATCTAAGTCCTTAAAGGCTTGCTCTCTATAATGTAAGTAAAGTGGCGTCTAAGCAACCACTTTAGGAATTATGCCATGAGTGTATTTATTGTAAGTTTTTTGAATAACATTATTGTTTTGAGTTATGTAATTCTAGATAAGTCACTGTTTATTCTCAAGGTTAGACCTTCAAATGTTTTGAAATTAGAATCAACGTGATAAAGCGTTAACTTCCTACAATATATGTACTTTACATTATTGTGGGAAGTTTAGCACTATAACAAGATTTTTATCAAATGCGTTTGAATTATAATGGAAAACGTGATCATAAAATTAACAAAACATGCTGATGTACACAATAGGAAACTAATTTTGAAAATTAACTTTTGGAGCATAATTGTCTATAGTAGCATTCCTTTGCATGGTGCCTGTATTATGCTATTTTCTAACCCGCCTCTTTCACATACATCATATTTATTTTACACATTGAATCTTCAGCAGTTTATGGATTTAAAGGAACATGATTTTCATTCTAGCTGGACTAATGAGAAAACAGTTCTCTTTGACATCTGCGTGGTTTCAGTAAAGGAGAAATTCTACAACCTCCAATAGCATGGTCCCCATAACTGAGACTTTTGGGACACAGTATGTACTATAAATACTTACTTACGTAGGCATGTTTTTATTTCAAAATCACATCTATCGTTAATATTACCGTGGGAGAGCCACGCTTCGGCATGAATGGATTGGCTCGACCAGAGTGATACCACGGCCTCACAGAAAATTGGTGTGAAATAGCGCTTGCGCTGTGTTTCACCCAGTGATTGAGGATACCGGAGGACCATACCCCAACCCCGCCCCCCATTCCCCAAAGGCCGGCAACGCACTTGTGACGCCTCTGGTGTTGCGGGTGTCCATGGGCGGCGGTAATCGTGTAGGGTGTGAGGTTTTAAGTAGTTATCCAACTTCATGTTGTAATTCTAGGTAGAAAGAAGAAATTAGAATAATTTACAACAAGAATAACGTTAGAAGAAGCACAAGCACAGTCAAAACCTAATATAATTGTTGAAGGGTATACCTGTATATGGACCACGCGTGCAAATCCTCTGATTGCATGCCCCGAGGGTCGTGCATCAGCGGGTTAGATGGCACTGAGTACCGCCGCTCCCCGCCGAGGCCTAGCGCCGACTGCGACATTGTAACTTCTATTGTACCTGACAATAAACAACCTCATTGTTTTACAATAATAGTGTTATATACTCTAATTTGGAAACGTCATTTTTTCACACACTGGTCACATGTACCCTAATTTTATCACCATCTTAGACTAAACCGAGCCAGAATACAATTAACACCCAGTATGGTACATCCAGTGGGTTTAGCCGGTTCATTTCACACAACCCGCCATTCCACAAAAAAAGGATGACGGCCCGAGAGGGTTATCCAAAGTCCCAGAATAATGACCAAACATAATTGCAAAGACACGTTAGACTACAACATCACAGGCGGGTTCTCTTTTTGCATCGGGTGTTAAAAATAAATTCTCCTTACCAGGGTCATTCCAGTTTTGAAATCAGTTCTAGTATCTTGAACTTGCACATGGCCATTAGTATTCTTGTTTCATCTGCAGCAAAAGAAAAGGACTTTTACTTTCATTGTCTAGGGTTTAAAACAGGTTCGATGTACTTTTACAAGGTAATTTCGTTGTCGATTTAAAAAATTCTTAGTGGTTATTGTTAGACAAGTAAGTAGTTACTCTTAACAATTCATGTATATAGTTAAAAGTTGTAGTCATATTGTTCGTGTGGTGGCGGATTTAGAATATGGAGTGTCATTGTTCCTGTTCATCCCATGGGTGTCATAAGAGGCGACAAAGGATGAAAACTACGCAGGACACACTGCTAAGAGAAGGCAATGAGCGTTGACGATTGATAGTAACAAATGATGGAATACTGCACTTGCATTATCTACTTTCTTTAATTTTCACTCTGAGGGGTTTTCCAAATTTGTACTGGAAATATGAATTTTCAAACAACATTTTAAAATAATGACTAAAATTGTTGAAGACCTAATAGAGTATAGATTATTGTAGTAGAAATATACTTGCAGCAAATTCTGAATAACCTTTCTCAAAAGTAGGTTCCTACTATATTTTACGACAAATATCATTGGCATCAGAATGATAATAGCTTCAATGTCACGTATTCTTAGCCTTCGGTGACAGTAAACATGTTGCATATTATTATTTCGACAATCGGCATTGGCCATATCCTATCAGACACAACGCGTCTGGCGGATGGCATGTCGAATCAAAGGCCGCGTTGCGTCACATGCAGTCGGCGGTTGACTGACTGTACGCTGGTGTCTGCCTACCGGACGTGAAAATGAATCTCACCATGTCATTGTCGAAATGCCGCGATTGCATTAATCAGATCAGTAATTTAATTTGTTTTAATGGTTTTATTTTATTCTATGAACATGCGATGCGTAGAGATGAGCAAAATGTGGTGAAGAAAGTTTCACCCTTTAATTGACCTCTCCCTCAGGGCCGGACCGTGAGTTTAGGGGGCCCTGGGCTAATACTACTTAGGGGCCCACCAAATTCTTTATTTTTTTAAAGACAACTCCCGCATTAGGAATATACATCCTGTGTCGAGGGGGACACTATAAACATACATGTAACGAACACAAAGAACACTCAGATTTATAACAACAATTTGTGGATCACAAAAAGTGTGGTACAATTTGGGAATTGAACCCACAACACTTGGCGCAGTGAAAAGCGGCGAAGCGACCGCTTAATCCACTAGAAATATGTTCAGTATAGGGCAATACTGTGTGTATGTAATTATTGTTTTTGTATAAATTATGGCACGGATATGTAAAATATCTTTATGCACGGCGTCATCTGGGCCCAATTGAAAACCAGCGTCAGACGCCTTGTCTGACACAATGCTGATTTGGGTAAATTTTTGGCCTTGCAAATTTGATTAAATTACCTTTTTTTATGTACGCTTACTCTATGTTGCCAAAATAAATATGTCATCTTTCTTCTTCTTTCTTTCTTCTAGATCTGGCAATCATCAATCAAACAATTACTCAAATATATAGGATTTATCTCATACGACTAAACGATAAAATATTTAATTTGTATTTTAATATATTATGCCTTAGGTTTTAGTGTTTAATAAGTACAATCGTAATTAAATTGACAAATGATAATGCAAACTTTCTGCACTTTCCTTTGACAAATTTAATTTAATTTAACTTCTTACATTCTAAATTCTTAGTTAAATCAACATTTATGGACAAAACGGATAAAATCCTATATATGTCATCGCTCGGTTTCACAACTTGTGATTAGTATGGTTAAATATACTTTTAAGATTGTAGAGTAATTCGGGAATAGTGGCGATACCACCTAGTCTGACTTAAACTTTTTAACGTAAATAACAGTTTAGTTTAACAATTCCTATCTATATGGGTTGAAGCAGAAAATAAAACATATATTTTCGCACTTCTCAAAAAAGTTTACGATTTCGGTTCCAACCTTCACAGCTTCTTCACCAACTTGGTTAAGAGAATGCGCAGCACATGGCACGTAATCCGCAGATTTATTTTTTTGTTCTAAAATTATTTCTACACCATTGTAACGACCCGCTATATTAGCAGCGTTGTTGTTTGACTGTCTCCCTTTTTTTGTGCGGAAATCCCCCCTCATACCACCGACTGGAGGCATGTCGGACTCGAACCGCACGCCGCCTCGGGTTGCAGGAGCAGGGAACCAGGTGCACCCTCGAAAAGAAATCCCTGGAACCTCGACGTACCACGGGCCACCTAGGTTTTGTAGATGGCTCCCTTCTGAGCACGAACCCCGATGTTCTCTTGCTACATAAAAGCGCTTGCGCCTCCACCCCAGCCTGCTTCTGCTAGGGTGACAGGTGGCCTCATCTGCCAGCCCCAGGCTTGCGCTTATGGAGGACGGAGATCGTTTTGTGAACACCGGCGCCTAAATGCTTGCGCTTAAATGCGCCGGAGCCCATTCCCGGGCCTGGTGGACCAGAAGAGTTCTAAACCAGTCCCGGTCCCGCTCCGCCGTCTTCTGCACGAGCATAACTTAATCGCAGAAAGAGACTGCGGATTTCCACGAACTCTCGCTCCGTAATATGGCCGCAATCATGTTACTGAGTGAGAAAACCCCCACTGCGATGGCCGCCACGAGATCGCGCCTCGGCTCCCTCCATTCTGCCAGCGTGTGGAGCGCCGTGTCCACGGTCTGGCCATCGCAGGCACTTACGCGTGGGCTCCTTACGGATCAGACACAGGTGATTGCCGAAGCATCCTTTTCCAGTGATTACCTGCGTCAGCCGGTATGAGAGGCTCTCGTGATGCCTCTCAAGCCAATCCTCCATAACGAGTCTTACCACCGCAATAACAGCGTGCCCAGCGCTCGGTTGCCCAAGTCGTTCTTCCATCCCTCTACGATGACCTGGCGGAGTTGGGATTTCTGATCTTCGATTTCTCGAATCTCAGGAGACCTTCTCAACTTCCGCGCCTCCTTGAGACACTGATAAAGAGCCGCAAGGTCTCTTGCCTCCAGGTCCCATAGTGGAGTTCCGGCCAGGAGGCTTGCCGCCTCAAAAGAGATCGTGCGGTACCCCTTTATGATACAGATGGTCAGCACTCGTTTCGGTCGTCGCAATATCGCGATAGTGCTGGCCCTCAGGGCCTCCGCCCATACTGGGGCCCCATAAAGGGCAATGGACCGCACGACCGTTTGACTGTCCCCTACAGTTATCCAGTGGTAATCCATTTTTTTCCAAAAAGTCTTGTAAAACATTAAATAAATGTAAGCTAGTATGACTACCAATTTTAATTAACGATATGCATCTATCGTACACTTTTCCCCGAAAACAGTATCGAAGTACGATAGTTAACTGATCATTATCAGATAGATCTGGGACTGAGAACAGAATCGTAAAAAGGTAGTAGAGCCACGCTGATTTCAGTACGAACGGGCCGGCTTGACCGGGGCGGTACTTCCCTCGCACAGAAAATCAACGTAAAATGACAGCGTTCGTGCTGTCGTGTTTCGTTGATGAGTGCGAGACCGGAGGCCCAAATAGTCTAGTCAACAAGTTCCATACTTGTTGACTAGACTAAAAGATGCAGAAGCATCACTAGGCCGCCATGGCGTGGGTCGCCATGCTACATTGTCTGCATTCGCAATGAATATGGTAACCACCACTCTTGGATTTTGCTTATGCTTTCCATCAGGCCGAGTAGAGTCATTTTGGCGGGCCATACATAAAAAAAATAAAAAAAAGTTATAAGCGGCGGGAATTCCCCCATATTATAGACTCACTCACATTTTTTTTTGTTTTTAGCCTGGCTTGGTAGCAAAATATATGAGCCAAATATGCTTACTCACTCTCGAACGAAAAAATACTTGATGTGGGTATAATTAGTAGAACATAGTTATTTTCACATGGTATTTAGAAATACTTTAAGTATTAACGTTAATCACATAAGAGGAATAAAAACTCTGTTACATTATTTAATATGTGAGCAAAGTCGTTATTAAAATATTAAATCGTACCGTGTAAAATTGTTTAAGCAGTATCTACAACTCTAGAAAATTAAGAAAACATACTGTCGTCCGTAAATTATCGATGGGGAAATCCCCGTTCCATTTGACACGCATTATCGTCTTTTTTTTACTTTAACTTGACTTAGCTGGGGGCCCCTGGAATCCCCGGGGCCCTGGGCTTAAGCCCAAAAAGCCATATGGTAGATCCGGCCCTGCTCTCCCTCGATAATAGGAAGGAGCAAAGTAAAGTAAAAAGGAACGAAATAATTATTTAACTCCGATCAAACCGTTCCATATGTGCCGAAGCATAGCTCTCCCATGACTATCATTGGATTTGTGTACATAAACGCTTTATTACCCCTAATTTGGAGTAGAGGGTAGGCATTAAAAGACCGCAACGTATTTGTGACTATTTTATTGTATCTACGGGAAGCGCATTTGCCTCTTTTCTAAATAAGTGATAGACGGTATATATACACCTTGAACTAGAGATCCAGTTTATCAACGTAAGATTAATAGAATCATTAACACAGCGTGGGAGACCCGCGCCACCTCTCTATTGTATTCATAATTACAATACTCTGTTAATTTTAACGACGCGAATAATCATTTATCACACTAATCTACTTCACGTTTTAAATAAATAAAAAATCAGTATTATTTATATGTAAAACGGCAATCGCAGTGTAAATTCTGCTGTTTGAATTGATAAATTACGTGTGAAAGTCTAGGAATCATGTAGGTTCCATTGTGCTGCTGACTGCCTCGGTGGCGTAGTGGTAGCGTATGCGACTGCTGTGCTGGAGGTCTCGGCTTCGATTCCCGGGTCGGACCAAATGTTTGTATGATCTACAAATATTTGTTTCGGAGTTTGGGTGTTTTCTATGTATATATTTACTAAAAAAAAGTATATATATATTTATATCAGTTGTTTAGTACCCATAACCGCTCGTCAGCGACGAGCCCTGTTGTCAACTGTGGCGCATGTGCGATCAACTTTTTGGAAGTACTCCCGGCAACTTTCCATTCCAGAGTCATAAAAATCTAGATATACACACAATAAAATTGTGAAAGGTCGATGTCTGTACAATAAAGATATTGGAGAAAAACAAATGAAGGTAATGTAACAGAACTCAAAACAAGAGATGTTAGGATTTTTGTCTGTTTATCTGTGTGTTTCATCTTCATCATCAACAGCCTTGTCACTGCACATAAGCCTCTCCTTAGAAAGGAAGCTTTGGCCTCCTATACCACGCTGGCCAGACGGGTTGGTATAGGGTTTGTTTCAATTTCTGGGAGGGGTTCGGATGTGTTAATAACAGCAGTTCCCGGATCCCTCCCGTCTCAGGCGCAGAGTGGCACACCGTGTGATTTTAGTCGGTTCGAGTCTGACACACCGCACCGCCGCAAACCCCGGTGGGGTGACGACCCAAAGGGGGTTTCAACACGTTAAAAAAAGGGTTTATTTCAAGTTCCCTAAGTCGCCTCTTACGACACCCATGGGATGAATGGGGTGGTGACACTTTGTATTCTTCATCCGTCACTACACGGAGAGTATTTGGTGTTTATGCGCGCTAATCTCAGAAGTATTTTAACTGATTTGCATGTGGCTTAGATTCTTAGGTATGGTAATAAACTTAACACTACTTAACACACTTAACATTTAATGTTTGTTTTATTTCAATCGGTTGACAATTAAAATTGTTATATCATAAATCATTGCAATATCCGACATATATGCAGGCTTAGCCTAGTGTTTTTGATGTAATTGGCTCAGTTGACCGTAATTATAATAAAGATATCCGGCATCAGATTCAAACTTAGTCGGCCATAACAGAAATACACATAGGTACATAAATTAAAAATGTTTTTAACTTTATTAACAGTACTGCCAGTTAACGTTATACCATTACCTAATTAAAAAAGGCAGACGTAACTATAATTAACACAGTATATTGTAGCCTTAGCATGTGTCTATAGCATTATTGCTTCGGAAGTGGAAGACCCTCACCTACATCGATGATCGCATGATGTCTAATGTGACATTACACTCACTCTACCGGTTCTGAGACATTGCGTGCTGCTTGCATTATGTTAATTACATGGTTTGTATCATAAGCCTTTGTCATTGAGTAATGAGCCGATGTCTATTCGCATATTGGCTGTGAATAAGAAATTCGATGAAGAGGTGTATAGTTTTAAAGATATCATTATGCTTTGCGTAACTTATGATTGCTACGAATTGAGCTGAGACTTAAGAAGCTATATGACTGGAAATATTTCTAAAATAAAGTTTAATTTCAGTTTCTTCAATTTCTATTTTGAAATCAGCTTGTAAGGGTTTAATTTTTTTTGACTTAGTTATAGAATTAATTTCAATAAAAGTACTCATTTGTTCAGAAGTGTATAGTGTGATGCCGACTGCAGTTCCGAGCTAGCACAACTGCTAGCTCGGAACTGCAGTATACATGATAACTGTGGTTCGATTCTCCTCTAATCTATATAATTACATGATGAGCACGATATTTTTTAAAGTTCTGTGTTTCATCCTTATTTATAGTTCATTCTCCCCTTTCATATTTAACTAGCTCCTACTTCAAAAGGCAAAGGTGTTTATATAAATTTATACACAAAACATTTTTAGCAGTATTATGTTAGTGTAACATTACTAGAACTTAGAAGTCAGTTTAAAATATTAATGGCTCCGTATCTGAGACAACCGTATGAGAGTTGTATTTTTTTTTGTTAAGTGACACTTAATGTGAGCCTCTCAAGATCTAGGTTGAGGCTGCTAGCAATTGGCTCGTAAGCCAAAATGACTTTCGATGCAATATATTACGATATTGGAGATTAACGATCATTGGTTTTGGTAATTACATTTTGGTAACAATGCTCTTGTCAGTGATGCTGATATTTATTTAGCCTTAATATTTTGAAGGATGAGTAACCGCCTGATAAGGTATGTTTTCCAACAAAACTTAAGAGGAAAATGAGTAATATTTCAGTCTGCCTGCAGTAATGTGGTCCGCATTAATGTCAGGTTATTGCAGGCAGCGGTCTTGTTAGCGGTTGAATAAGACGTTGCATCGTAATTTATTTCGTGCATATCAGTTACCGCAAATATATTACCCATTTCCATATCAAGAATAGCGTTAATAATATTATTTAATATTTAACCGTTTTAATATTCAAAAAGACTTTTTAAAATCATTATCACGCCCTCGACAGCTGATACTCCTAGGTACAGTTCGCATACATGATGAGTTTGTCATTTCAAAGCTTCCTCACTTACCGACGCGTAGGTCATGTCAGCAATATGAAATTACTACTAAATTATCATACAAAGGCATATTCCGCCCATGCACATTACTTACTTAATCATTAGGTGACTAAGGATTATTAAACAACATTCTGTGTTGTGTAACGAAGGATGTCTTCAGAAGAACTTACAATGAAATGAAAGCCTTTAAATTACAGGACAAAAATACAGGCATAAGGTGTGTTTCCTAAACAGAAGCAAAAAACCTTATAAGTATTGTAGGTACATTGTATTTTGGTAACACAAGATTGATAGAGGTACATTTAATTCACAGAGATTCTACTACCGCGCATGGACAGCTAACAACTCTCTATTTACAAGTGTGTTGCCACCTTTCAATCCTCCCCCTATTTCACAATCAGAGGAAGAAGAAGTTTTAGCTCCAGTAATCTCTCTCACTCGTTGAAAAGTAAAGAAAAACTGCTAAAATGATTAGCGACACTTTTCTGATCATGATGATGGTAAGTGATAACATTCGGAGAAGATGAGAATGGAGGGTAACAAGTATATTAACGTTGAGACATAATGATCATTTCAGTAAATAATAAATACGCGTAAGTGAAGGTTTTGTGAAATCAAAAGTTATTATACATGTGCGGGCGCACCCACTTAGTAATCATGTGTACTCGTAATTGCACATGAAATGTTTAACACGTTGGCGTGACAAATCTAAAGGTCGTAAGTGTGGCATTACACTCGTTAGTACATTGAGAAAAAATTGTGAAGATCATGACATTACCTAATTATAAGGTTAGGAACTCTTATGAAACAAATGAAATCAGTAGTAGGCAAGACTAGGGGAATGAAAATAGTTTGTTGTTACTATTCTGTTTATGACGTTTTCTAGAAAATGGTTGAGGAAATAGTTGCTCGTCCTTCTGCGCCCAATGGTCCTTGATGTAATGAAGTATATATCTTAGGTCAAGTAACGCAAACAACTGTACCAATAAATCAACGCCAGAATTTTCATTACGTAATTCTGGATTAGGTACTATGTATATGTAATTTGGCTTTTCTTCATAAGATCACAAAGTGTACATGTATGTATAAATGACTCTGCCCTGCCTGATGGAAAGCATGAGCAGAATCCAAGAGTGGTGGTCACCATCCTCAATGTGAATAAGGTCAATGCAGCATCACCATGCTGCATTGTCCTTATGCAGGGTCACCACCCACACTATGGCGGCCGAGTGAGATGCTTATTAGTTATTACCATGATTATTCTTATTACATGATGAGAACAGTACTCCACTCACGAGCGATCTTGGGTCCTGTAAAGAAGACACAGATGCCCGGGCGAGAAGAACCGTCTCACCTTGTTTGAAACACCTAGCATTTAGTTTGTATCAAGTAGTAATTATGTTAGAGATATCACGTACTTCAATCAATCAGAAGAGCTTGAATTAGTTTTGTAATACCGCAACAGAAAAGGACTACGAACATCCTAATCTAGCCAATGTTCGACACTTTCACTGATTTCAAACATTTACAGAACTGCAGTTAAGACCATTATTAGGTAAAATCAAATAGTTTCTAGAACTCTGCCAAATCATAAGGCATACAAAAACCTAAATAACCAGTGGCCGGAAAAAGAAAATCACTTTTAAAGATTACATAAGAATAAAACAATACAAAACTAAGATTTTAAGGCCACCGCAATTGATAACAATTGGCATAGAATTGTTTAACTAATATCTACGTACATCTGACATACATTGTCAAGTAAATACTCAAGTGAGCACAAAACTCGATCGTGACTTTGCTGCACGCGTTTTCCATTACGATTTGAACTCTGTACCTACGCAAATTTCTCTGTTCCATGTTCTAAAGTAAATTGAATATGCGTGTACGCAGGCTGTATTATATAGATATATAGTTTATAGATATAAGAGGTTATTTTTAAACCAGGGATGGTATGCAGCACGGCGCCATAGGGTCACTGGCCCGGTCGACGCCCGCCATTTTCTAAACTGACTGTTAGAACAAAAGCTATCGAGACAAATTGCTTATATGTTATTTTGTAGTAGTTATTGAATTGAACACAAACAAGGTTTGAAATAAGTATAGAGAAGCGAATTTCATCCAGAAGATGTGTTTTTATTTTAAAAATTGTAATGGCAATGTTTTTTTTTTTTTTTTTATTTTATAGACGGGCAAACGAGCAGACGTATCGCCTGATGCTAAACGATTACCGCCGCCCATGGACACCTGCAGCACCAGAGGCGTCACAGGTGCGTTGCCAGCCTTTGGGGGATGGGGGAGATAGGGGAAGGAGTTGGGGGATGGGCCTCCGGTATCCTCACTCACTCGGTGAAACACAGTGCAAGCACTATTTTACACCGGTTTTCTGTGAGGCCGTGGTATCACTCCGGTCGAGCCGGCCCATTCATGCCGAAGCGTGGCTCTCCCACGGTAATGTGAATCGAATCTTGTATTGCGAAGATGTCTACAGATTGAAATTTCTTTTTATTATGCTTCTTTTATTCAGTATAGAAGTTAGGATATTATAGAGTCTATGAGAATAAAGATCTAGGAGATATGTATGTAGGTGTTGCCAATCTTGACTCCAAAGTTGGCCTTTTAAGGAGGACTTGAGGTCGCCCAGTGCTCGAAATTAGACTGTAATTCTTTTTTTTATTTTATTATTTTAGCTTTTTGCACTCCTCCTTCATATAAACTTTAACTGTGCCAAATTTCATGATCCTTCGTTCCCATATTTTTTGTAAAGAGTGGCACAAAGTTTTTGCTTCACGTATTAACACATAGATAGATACTTACACTCTTTATTCTTCCTAAGTTCAGTATCCATATATTTATAGTAACTAGCTAGCTACAATTTAGTGTTGGTTGGAGCTGACATCGAAAAAATGAGATCATGAAAGAAATATTGAGAACTTATGTACCTTTCTTGTACCACTTAAGTAAGCTCTATAAGATAAAAGCTACATTCAAAGAAAACTGTTACTAACTGTATAAAGCATAATAAATTAGGTAAAATAGAAATATAAAATAAAGTTTATAAAACTTATTACCTGCGTTCTCTCAACAAACTTAGTCACAAGTTTCCTATAATTTCAATGCGTAAATAAAGTACATACATAATACATATTCAAAGCAGTCTTAGACATATCGTATAAGTATTATCGTATTTATGTCCGCGTGTGACGATATTGACCTTCAAAAGTTTGTTTACACATTATTTGTCTGTATTGTCACAATGGGATTCATAAAAATGCTTGCAAAAAGATCGGAATGGTAGAGCCTGAAAGAGTCGCTATGCATTGATATTTCGACACAGAGTAACTTAACCTTATGTTTCCTTTTCCTAGAACTGGTACAGTGATATTTAGTTGATGAAAGGTGTTCAGCGTCGTAAGTAGTATCCCCCAAGTATCATCCAATGAAAGGTAAAATGAACGCAGTTTATGCAACAAATAACAAGTAAACATTGACTTTTATAAACGCCATCCCTTTCTAAGAAACTTTTTTTTTTTTTTTTTGGAATATGGTACAAACGAGCAGACGTATCGCCTGATGGTAAGCGATTACCGCCGCCCATGGACACTTGCTACACCAGAGGCGTCACAAGTGCGTTGCCGGCCTTTGAGGGATGGGGTATGGGCCTCCGGTATCGTTACTCACTCGGTGAAACACAGCTACATATTATACTACCTTCCTCAGTGCCATTACCCATACCTCCGGCGCAAGTGAAATGGTTTCATCACTAGAGGATGCTAATATTTCACCATTGTCATAGGAAATAAACTGAAGAAATAGGGGACCTCGACCTCACGTTCCACCTTTTTTTTCGTGCGGAAATCCCTGAAACCCCGACGTACCCGGGCCACTACTGTTTGTAGATGGACCCCTCCTGTGCAGACCTGACGTTACACACTACAATTGATTCGGTTACAGCCAAAGGAAACATACTTAGTGACTGTATGTTAATCAGCTGCCTGATTACCATAGTACAGGCATACGACAGTACTATTAATTATTCTGTGGTACAGGCTCTGCCTAATTTGAGATCGGATGACCGTGTGTTATTATTATTATTGAACATGACTATATTGCTTCTGTATAAAGCTAATATTTCTAGTTGGTTGGTTTAAAAGATTACAATTAGGTGTAATAATAATAATTGTCGAGGAACGGGTGTCATGTCCCTCCAACACAAAGGGAGGATCCTCCGACCAGGCGAGGTGATCATGCCTGGCGGGCCAACTGTGCGAGAGACTGGTATCTGTACTAGGAAGACTGAGAGATGAGTAATGAAAGTGTAGCTTGTGTTGTGTGAAGTGTGTATGTGTATGTGTGAATGTGTGAAGTCTGTTTACGTGTGAAGTGTGTTTATGTATGCCAGCCAACACTGCGATAACGAGGAAGTACATCATGGGATCAGAGGATTTTCCAGCAAGCTCAAATGCTCTATTGACACGGTGTGATTATAAGCTGATCAAATTATAATCCAGAGAAATTTGTTCTCCTGATTTAAAACGAAACAGAAGAGTCCGTAGTAATGTAGGTTTTTATTATAATTTGGATTGAACTACACACAATTCAATATTCGCTGCATTCTTTACTCATATTGCACTGTAAAGAGATACCTAACAACATAAAAATAATAACTGAAATGACGTTATCACTGAGGAATTTTATGACCACATAACGTCTAGTCCAAGGTACTGTTTTCAAGGTGTACCTATACTACACTACTACCACATTCGCATATATGAGTGAGCATGCAAGAAAATATGTACTTTTATAAATAAAGTATTATAACATTTGAATCATCAATACTTTTATACATTTTTTACTTCAAACCGCATTCCACAAAGGTTCACACATAATGATTATAATGTGACCTATGACTTAATCTAAAGTCATGTGGTGAACCGGTCTTATTGTGAACAAGACACTAATCATAAACGAAGTTATAAGAAATAAAATTTATTATTAATAATAACAGGACACATCTTACGTCTTAACTTTACGAATTATGTAGGTACTTGTCATTTTTTGCATTTTCCTGTACATTTAATATTCAATAAAAAAAAATGCAGCATGGTGACCCATACCATGGCAGCCTATTGAGATGCTTTTGCATCATTGGGCCTCCGGTCTCGCATTCACCGACGACACATGACATCACAAACGCAATCATTTTAAGTTGAGTATGAGGGTAGTACCGCCCCAGTCGAGCCGGTCCGTTCGTGATGATATCAGCGTGGCTCTACTACCATGAGACCGTGATTAGACACGTTCGCTAAAAGCCTTACTAGTATAATGATATAAGAATTAATACCTAACTACTTATTGTAGTTATGGACGTTTTCAAATAGAAATATAATCGAACAGGAAAAAAAAATAAAAAAATTACATTATTATAATTACTAGCTGACCCGACGAACTTCGTGCCGCCATATTTTTCTTTAAGAACCCACACATTAAAGGTTATAAAAAAGAAAATAGCACGATACGGCAGATGCTTCATGTCACTATCTCTCAACGTTGATGAACATCGTAGACACAAGAAACTTACTACTAATAATATACAATTACTAGCCGCAATTAAAGATTGTACATGATCGTGTAATGTTACGTGCTACAAGCGCATGCGCAACTAAGTATTGAATAAATCAGTGCCCACATAACATTCGATAATTCGTAACTTGTTCCGGTTTTTGAACTCTAGAGTCGTAATTGTTACCGAGATTCTTCGACTGTCTTTATCGTAATATTTCCGGTAATTGTTTATAATTGGAAGGAAGGAATTTTGAAATTTTCATTTTTATATTAACTTCAGCGAAATAGGTAGATAGTAAGACATTAGTTAAAGTTTTGATACATCTCACTCATTGTCGTCTAATCCCAAATCGTGATTCATTAGCAGAGTCTGTGCTGTGGTACCAGTATCAGACTGCTTTTTTTGTACTTAAATATTTATAAATAACTAGCTGACCCCGCAAATTTCGTACCGCGCGCCGCCATACCTAAATTTCCGAAAACTTTTTTAGAGGTAGTGACAGTCGCGGACGAAGAAAATATAACCCTTCCGGTTTCCTTATAATTTTCTTGTATACAGACGTTGTTCTAACAGTAACAAACACATAAAAATTGTTGCAAACGATCGCAAGTTATGCGCTTACATACATTTCGGTGATTCATTTTTATTTATATAGATAGATGGATAAGAATAAATGATCGTACTTGTCACACATAGATTTGTGGGTGTCAAGTCGGTAGTTGTGGGTGGGAATAAACCCACAATCTCCTACTTGACAGCCAGAATCACTAACCACTAGACGAATAGGCCAATCAAGTTCTAGAGGTATCCTGAGATGATTCGATCACCATTTAAAAATAACTAAAGAAACTAAAACAAAGTAAACAAACAGTGAAAAAATATGTATATTTTCTTATTGATGAAAATAATGAAAAAAGAAACATAAGTAAATAAATAATTATTTCGGAAATCTAAACACACAACGCCATCTAGCCCCTAACTGAGCAGAGCTTGTATTATGGGTACTACACAACTAATATAAATACATATATACTTTTTTTTGTAAATACATACTTGTTACACATAGAAAACACTCAAACTCAACTCAAGCACAGCAGTCGCATATGCTATTACTGCGCCACCGAGGCAGTCAATAACGAATGAAGACAAAGGACTTTGAAGACCAGATCTGTCAGTTGTAATCTATTGGTCATCTGATAGTAAGCGAGTATCGCCACTAACGATCACCGGCTCTTTGCATACTTTCCTACAAACTAAGACAGGAGACTGGGGGCTTTTTCAGTGACTTCACTCGCATATACAGAAACCTTTAGTCCTTGTGTCTATGGTTTTAATATGGGTGTAATTCAACTGTAATATTAGGTCTTTACCTATGAAATTGCCTTTCTTCAGTACTGGTCATTTCAAATAAAAAAAAGTTTGTAATGGCTCTGTATTCTAAATTCAAATTAATTGTGTTTTAACACCATGACATTCTATTTACAAACTCAGTCTTTTGTTTTTTGATTAGCGTTGTACTATCATTATATTTGAACATTTTTCGTCATAATGGATACTTTAAAAATTCGTATAATTATGGAATATGAGTTCTGCCGTGGCACCAACGTGACACAAACGGCACGTAACATCAAAAACGTTTACGGAGAGAACTATACAAACGAACGCACAACCCGTTATTGGTTTGCCCGGTTCCGTTCTGGAAATTTTGACTTGAAAAATTAAGCTCGTGGTCGTCCGGAGACTTTGGTTAACAATAATGAATTAAAGGCGATTGTGGAAGCTGACGAAACTCAATCTACAGCTGAGCTAGCAGCAGCTTTTAATGTAAGCATCAAAACAATTGATTCATTTGCGACAAATTGGCAAGGTAAAAAAGCTTGATAGATGGGTGCGGGGTGCCCCACGAGCTTAACGATCGCCAGCGCAACGTACGCGTCGAGACCTGCCTTGCGCTGCTCAACAGGCAAAGAAATGAAGGAATTTTGAAACGAATTGTTACGTGCGACAAAAAATGGATTCTGTTCGACAATCGAAAGCGCTCAGCAAGTTGGTTAGACCCTGGTTCAGCACCAAAGCAATGCCCTAAACCAAAAATGACCCCTAAAAAGGTGATGGTCACTGTTTGGTGATCTAGTGCGGGTGTGATTCACCACAGCTTTTTACAAAACGACATGAGCATTAATGCAGATGTATACTGTGAAGAACTGGAGAGAATGATCGAGAAGCTTGCACATCTGCAACCAGCTTTGGTCAATCGGTCGTCCCCACTGCTCCTTCACGACAACTCGCGACCCCATACTGCGCAACAGACAGTCTCCAAGCTGCAAGAGCTAAGGGTTGGAAGCCCTCCCTCATCCGCCATACTCACCAGACCTTGCACCTACCGACTATAACTTTTTCCAAAATTTAGACAACTTTTTAGTGGGTAAAAAATTCAATTCCCGAGAGGCAGTACAAAATGCCTTTGAAGAGTTTGTTCCCTCCCGTCCAGCTGATTTTTACAAGAAGGGCATCAATAAACTGCCAATGCGTTGGCAAAGATGCGTCGATTGCATGGGTGATTACTTCGAATAACAGAAATAAAAAAGTTTGAAAAAATAAGTACTTTCACTTATTGCATACAAAACGGCAATTTCATAGGTAAAGACCTATTATGTATGTTTTAAAAATATATAAATTCAGTTTGTTTACCACAACACGCCTCTGCTAACAGTCCTTGTTTTTCTGGCATAAATACGATTTCATTGTTAACGCGCTTTTATTAGCCTTTACCTGTATGTTTGTTCAAGTATGTAACTGATTATTTTGAACTACATTTTAACCTATTTCTGTAGTCTTAATAATATCATCATTAACAACTAACGTAGTAAAAATAATTTGTAGTTAAAACAAAAGAAAAAAAAATAAAAAGTAGAAAATAATTCTGTATGAATTCAAAGAGAAAAAAAAAATATATCTATATGTAATTTTTCCTAATATGATCGAAAAAGGTAAAAGAAAAATTGGCCTAAATTCAATGTAATAACCCACAAAACACCTGTTCTAGTTCGTTACACTTATCAGCGACCAATTTCGAGAACAATGCATGTCTATTTTATCACTTAATTCTCACACAACGAGATGTGGTAGTGTGAACACATGTGTTGGTATTCTAAGGCTGTGTTTAGACGTTCGAGAAGTTTATTTATACGCACTTTTGTACAAAAAGGTGAAACAGTTACAACAACAAAAAAACCATTTTGATTTTAAACATTGTTTTGTAGGTAGTTTACGACAAGGCAGCTGACTTTACCTGACAAGCAATAAATGAATGCATATTTTTATTCATTTTTCGTAGCAATAAAAAAAATCACAAGCTATTCAATATTAAAGCCTCCAATATAAAAAAAAAAACAGTTAATTGGAACAAGTTTTTTTGCTTTATTTGTACATAAAACAAACACATGTGCTGTACATACAGTGACCTGATGCTGAAATTTATGAAATTTGACAGGGTATCTCCCCGTTGATTGATGAAGAACAACATAATGCTCCTTTTTAACCGACTTCAAAAAAAGAAGGAGGTTTTCAATTCGACCGTATATGTATTTTTTTATGTTTGTTTGCGGATAACTTCGTCGTTTATGAACCGATTTTGATGATTATTTTTTCAATGGAAAGAAGATATCCCAACGGTGGTACCATGATAAGGACACTAAGATCTGATGATGGCATCCAAGAGAACTCGAGTCAAACCTTGAAGTCGGTTTTATTTTTGTTAAAATTTTACTTGTTATCGTGATAACCGATATATACGCAGACGGAGGTATAGGGATAAGGTAGTGAAAATATATTTATTGTGTAAACCAGTCCTTACAGTGCAACCTTTGTGAGAATATTACTCATATGAGTCACTTATACACTGCTCGTGTTGGTATGTTGTCTGCAATGACGCAGAAATATAATTCGCGCAACTGGATTACCCTTTTAGCACGTACAACTTGAGTTCAACGATTAAATCGTTATATACCGTGTAATGTCTTATTTTATATGATGGTAGCTTTGTTATAGTCAAGCGGTAGTGTTAACCTACACTCGATAGTGTAACCACTGCCTAACTTCTTAATGGCACTCTTTCTAGTTTCTCTTCTCACCTAAGACTAAATATTTGTGTGATCGGCATGATTATTTGTTTTGCATACTTATGGTAATTTATATGGGATTTGTATGGTTTTAGAAATATACCTACTTGTTACCACACCAAGGTTCTGCTTAGTTTAAAATAAGATAGTCATGTGTCAAGCTAATATTATAATACTAAAATTTCAAGAAGAAATCTATTTAACCTACCTTAAAATAAAATTAAAATAATAGGAAATAAAAAATTAATTAAAATATTTACATACAAACTTCAAAAAATAATCCTTTGCATTATCACCTACTGGCAACGTTCTCAAAAGACTGGCAGCATTGCCACGTTGAATGGCATTAATTGTTATATAGTGAGAATAATAATAATTAATTAAGACGTTAGCTCAATAATAATAATAATTTCAGAGCTAATTTAAAACTCAAAGTTTAAGATTTACTCCTCCCGCGAGTACTCCGGCTGTTGAATAAACTCTCTCCTGAGTTATCCATCTCTGAAGTCCCCTGGAAATACTCGTACAATATTCTATAGATAGACTAACGGCTTACCATCACGAAGACGTTATGCCTTAAATAAATCTTTATTCATAAACTCTAATGTTATTACTCTCATCGCTGACAAAGGCTATGATATATTGCTGTGCTGTCGAAGCATAGTAGCTCTATTCAAGCGCAATTACGCCACGTTCTACCTCCTTGAACATAGTATAGATATATGAATTAAATTGTTTTTTAACCGACTTTAAAAAGGAAAAGGAGGAGGTTCTCAATTCAACCGTATATATGTTTTTTTATGGGTGTTCGCGGATAACTTCGTCGTTTATGAACCAATTTCGATGATTCTTTTTTTAATGGAAAGGAGATATCCCAACGGTGTTACCATGGTAAGTAAGATCTGATGATAGAATCCAAAAGAATTCGAGTCGAACCTTGAAGTTGGTTTTATTTTTGTTAAAATTTTACTTGTTAATACGACAAAAAAGCCTAATTTCCTATTCACTATATAAGGATGATTTATATATTTTTAGAAGGTAGTATGTCAGAATCAGAACCAACTTAAAGTAGAAGCTTAATATACTATAGAAAAAGCATGGTAGCCTCAGCTCTTTTAGGTCCTCCGGGTAATCTATACTAAGATATGTCGCCAATATGATATATATTTCGCTTAGGCTCAATATTATATGTATATTTTTTTTTAAAGACAACTCCCGCACTAGGAATAAATCCTGTGTCGCGGGGGACTTTACAAACATACATGAAACGGACACAAAGAAAACCCAGACTCAGAACAACAATTTCTGGATCACACAAAGTGTTGTCCTACGTGGGATTTGAACCCACGACACTTGGCGAAGTAGGAAACGGCGTGGTGACCGTTAAACCACTAGGCCAAACGTGCAGTCTAAAATATATATATATAAATAATATATATATATATATTATAAGTGTCAATGTAAGATCGATGGAGCCAACTTGTAGTAGAATTGAGACCCTGATTGAGCAAACATAGTGTAACCGACCCGAACTTAATGAAAGCGGCTGGCTTCAGATAGCGGCAGACTGCCTTAGCCTGGGATAATTGGCGCTCGTTGAGGGAGGCCTTCGTTCTATAGTGGACGCGAGAAGCTGACGACATCGTCAGCTTAACCTGACATACATAGGTTGCTTTGTTTTCAAATGTATATTGTATCCACGTCTTTTGGAGTACAGAAATGTTTTTTTTGGAAAAGGAAAATATCTAATCTAAATTTGCTTACAAGATGTACATTATTGCCTCAAAGCGATAAAGCCACGACTTCTACTTTTCTAGATTTAAGTTATCTTTTAATTTATCTTATGTGCAATAAAGCGGAATATTACTATTAATATTGTAAAATGATTATAAAGTTAATCGTGATTTGCAAAACATATCCTTTACTTATGTTTGTTAAAAGAAACTTTATACTCCATGTATACCACTCATTTGTGGCCATAAATGATATTGCTGTTAATAATAGATTGCAATTCTATTGGTCATGAAAGGAGGTGCTTGTGTATAAGTAGTGAAAGCCTGCATATTACGAATACTTTCATTCATAAGGTTCGTTTACCTCAAACCATAATTGAAATTCTATAGCGACTTGGGAGTCAGATGGTAACTTATTCCCTAGGTGATGTTCATTTTGGATCCTTATATAATCCATACTTATATAATTTATACTCTCGATTGTCGGCACTTGATGGAACTTGTTGCAATACATTCTAGAATCAAACTCACTTTGTACTTATTCCACTATTTTAATTTTTGTTTACACCTGACCGGTTTCGCCTTATGGCATTCTCAAAGGTTCTCTAAGGCGAAACAGGTCAGGTCAGGTCAGTAATCTATACTTATATAGGAAGTACACCAGAGTAAAATTTGTGTAAATTGAAACCTACAGCCTGTGCCTACAGCAAATAACTTATAACCATTTATAATGAAAAAAGTTTAGAATACATTTGTTACTTTGATTTTGGTTTCTTCCAAGCTTTTTTCAAATTGTTTTTTTTAATAATCACCAGTCGACAACCTGGACCTAGATCCATTAGGGACTGGTCTGGCTAGAGTTGGTTAAGCAGTTACCTACCAGTAAGCTACAGTCCCCTCCGTTAAGTTACTTTGCTTCTAGATAGCTTTATATAAAAATAATTTTCAAAATCGGTTCACAATTGACGGAGTAATCGGTGAACATACATAAAAAAAAACATACAGTGGAACATAGAACCTCCTCATTTTTTGAAGTCGGTTAAAAAGACGAGGTACTATCATACGATCGGGTGCCCTATTTCGAAGTTTAAAGGTGATTAAAATTTGAAAAGTGTGTCAATAAAGATTTTTGAAACTAGATTTTTCACACAAATAATTGCGTTGTCTAAATTAAAAAAGCCTAGTATTGTACAACACAACAAACGACATAATGAAAACCTAATGCGAAAAAGATGATGATGACATAAAATTCAAAGACAAATTATTGTCAATCTCTATGGTAAGAAATTTATGGTATTATTGCATTGTACGCAATTCACACAATAGGAAATTGTAAATTAAAATGACATTATGTAAATGTCTAATTTATACGCAATGTAAGAAAATGATACCTTCGAGATTACAGGTGGATGTTGTTGAGGTCACTGTGTTATATTGGAGGAAGTAGCCCTGGAAATTTATGATGGTGCAGATCTAATCTTACACGTCAATCTTTACTAGTTAACAAATTAAAAGAAAAATAATCGCAGGTGCGGCTTATTCATAGACAAGCAATACGTTAAAAGGTTTTCCTGTATCATAACACAGAAAAGGTGAACAGCACTCTAAAAATAAGGCAAACACATATTCCCTTGATCATGTTTAAAATATCCTTTCTCCTAAAAGCATACAGCGACTGTATCCTGCTATCCTTACTTAAAATTCCTCATGAATTTTCGCTAACATTACTGAACTTTCAAACAAGATCCCGTAAAATACGTTCATTTAGACCTGAACAACAACATGAACCATCAACTAGAAATCGAAAGCTAAAAATGCGATAGAAAACTCGTTTACAACAAGATCACACCAGTATACTGCCTATCACCAAAGTGACTTTACAGGCAATCAATCAGCTTTATACACCGATCGTATCAACTTATCTATATCTACGTATAATTAAACAAAACTTTCATTTAAAAGTATTATTCAAAGTCAATGTATTCAATTTATTGGCAATTTAGTTTTATTGAATTTCTCCAGTGTAATGTGCATCTTTACTTTCGTTTTACGAGAGCAAGTTCACGTTTGCATATATGCAAAAAAATATTCATGAATCTAGCGTTAAATGTTTTGCATTCTTGTAAATATTAGTTAATAAACATGCCGTGGTTTATTTGTTCGTATAAAGTCAAAACAGTTTAAATCTATCGTTTACGAATAAACGCGTTAATTTGTTTAAGCGCTTTCGAAATTTCTCGGAAATATTTACAAATAATTATGTTTCTTTTAATGTATTAGCTGCCAAAATGACTCTGCTCTGCCTGAGGGAAAGCATGAGCAGAATCCAAGAGCGGTGGTCACCTTCCTTAATGCGAATAAGGTTAATGCAATGCTGCATTGTCCTTATTCGCATTGAGGTGACCCACGCTTATGGCGGCCTAGTGAGATGCTTTTTCACGCCCCACTTAAAGGACCCGGGATCATATTGGGAGAAAAACACGTGCGTCTTGACTTCTTTGATTACATAGCTAAGAAAAAAATAAAAACCAATCCGAAAAATATTTTTAAACAGGACAAAAACAAGGAAAGCGGTTCAGAGGAAAGAGAGAGAGAGTATATCGTTTGCTGAAGATCGTAACAAGTGAAGAGTTCAGAAGATAATTTATAGTTATGTTATGTTTAATGTTTATGTTAGTTTATGTTATGACCTTAAGCAATTAGGGACACTACAAAAAGAGTAATAGCAATATAAACTTAGTCGATATGTGAACGACCCTGGGTGAAAACAATGATCATCTGTCTTTTCCATATTGATCAAATCGATCGCAAACTATACCATTTGCGCTGTAGCATGGTGCAGCATTTATTTGTAGACTAGAACATTCTGGTTGGTTTAATTTAATTTACTACAGTTATTAATGATTTAATTTATTGCGAATGTGGTACAACTGAAATACTAAGTCATAATTTGTAAGTTGCGGCAACTTTCAAGAGTGAAACTAAATGTTACTGAAACTGTCACGCATCATGCTACAGCGCAAAGAGTATAGTAAAAGGCGTATTCTACCTTTCCAAAACATGAACATATGTTTATTATCATCGTCATCAACAACCCTTACTTACATAGGCCTCTCATTAAAAAGGAGGCTTTGGTTTTACCACCCTGGTGAAAGGGTAACTATGTATAGAGTTTTAATAAAGTTTATCAGTATTACCATTATATCTTAACGTTCATTTTGGAATATTAAAAGTGACTTAACATTCACACACACACACTTTCTACGCTAAATCAAGAGTTTGAAACAAAATATTAGCCAATAAGTCAAAAGAATGGAGGCATTAGCGACTGTAGAAAGAGATCCCCTTGAAACATTTGCATCTCGACTGCCTCGGTGTCGCAAGTGGTAGTGTAAGGTAAGCGACTGCTGTGCTTGAGGTCTTGGGTTCGATTTCCGGGTCGTACCAAATGTTTGTATGATCTGCAAATATTTGTTTCGGAATTTGGGTGTTTTCTATGTATATTATGTATGTTTTTACAAAAAAAGTATATATGTATTTATATGAGTTGTCTAGTACCCATAACACAAGCTCTGCTTACCTTGGGACTGGATGGTGTTGTGTGTTAAATGTCCGAAATACCTATTTATTTATTTAAAAACGATAGAGTATACCTGACAAGTTTGTCTGTACAGTTGAATTTACATAATTATTTCATGAGCAAATTATAAGCGATTAACTATATCATGAGAGACGAAAAAACATCCGAAGATTTTTGTATTGCTAATGGAGACGAGAGAGAGGTTATATTACATCTCACGCATCATTCAGAAAATAAGAGGTAAACAGACATATACCTAGCTAATAGTTAATTAATTAAAAATACGATGAATGATAAAACAATTCACACTATTATTGAATTGTTACGGGTGGCCACGTCTATTGTGTAAAAAAATAATGATTAATTATTATTATTCATTTTCAGATAATATTGTTTACGATTATTTTTTATTATTACATTAACATACAGGTAAATTATTATATTATAAATTAGATTTGTTATGGGAACAGTAAGTATGTTACAAAAAAATCATGAATCCTTATCGTAACGTAATTTAAGTATTGACGTACGTTGTACCCTACGCCTACAACGTACGTCAATACTTGCCAAAGAGAATTTGAACAGGAAGTAAAGTAGATACCTATAAATTTTATTTTCCACTACTCACATAGTTTAGTGTCGGCTTTAAGTCGACTACAACATTAGCGACTGTCATAAGACCTCCACAATCCAAGTTCTAGGCGATTTCGAAGTTCTGTAAAAATATTGTTGTGAGACTTCTGAGCGTTTATAGCTCTATAAAGCGTTCTGAGGTTATCTTAGTGTCACATCCACTCCAGACATCACCATTTTCTTCAGCATGAACAACGGTTTGACACGTTGAATCGATCGGTAACTCATTTATCTATTTAAGATAATAAATCATTATCAAATGTCGAATACAGCCCTGATTTTGTCCCAGTATTTAATCGTGGCGATTAGTGCCAGATGAGTACACCGAACAGTAATTGTTTCTTTTAGCTTCATTAGAGTATTAGCGGTAAACGACTTTGATAAAAAAACATGCACGATTGGTCTGAATTTGTTAATATATGCAAGGAATATTTGCATATCGTTATCGCGGTTTCTCGTTTCATTATTTATTAGTACCTATGTATACAAACTCCACTTATAAAAATCTTATTGATAGTAAAATATAAGACTTTATGAGTTCCTTTCGCCTATATAAAGAAACATTAAACTTCTAAACTCCGTTTATTTGCGTTTCTGTAATCCCCCCTACTAATATTATAAATTTATACGAAAGCTTGTGAGTATGTATAGATGTTTGTAACTCCGAATACTACTGAACGGGTTTAGATGAAACTTTACAGTAATATAGCTATATAGAATAAAACTAATATTTACATGCAAGCGTCAAAAAACGCATCCACATCTTCGCCTACTGGTCGCGTTCCCAAAAGACTGGCAGTATTACCACGTTGAATGGCAATGCTGATTCTCTGTGCTTGAAAAAGGTTGGCCCTCTAGTCGCGAGAAGCATCAATCAGTTAATATAGCTTATATTTCAGAATAACACAAAGGCTAAAATTTATCGTGATAACAAGAATCGTGCGCGGAGCTGGCAAAAACTATCCTTATATTGATTTTGGCATCCTTAGCCGGTGAGGGGGGTAAGGGGGAGAATGACAATAACATCCAGTCAGCCCCAAATGTCAACCTCACCTGCTCGTGGTGCTCCCTGCTAGATAACTGACGAGGAAATGACGACCGAGCTGTGGCGGGATAACCACTCACCTGCTCGGGAAACCAAGCGGAAGAGGCTCCATCGGCCTTGGGGTCTAAATAATCCCAAAAAGTTTGGCGCAGAAGGCAAAGGGAAACCACTGCAGCTATATTCCCAAGAGAGTCACAATGAGAGCACAAATAAATAAGGTACGATCGTCCTGCGAACCGATTGGCGACCGACGCCGCGCCGCGTCCGGGGCGCGCGGTGTGAAATTGGCTACCGGCCATTGCAGGGTAGGAGACCAGGCCCTCCATGGAAATTCTACTACTGGAAACTCCATCAAGCTTCGGCGCCTCCAGACGATAGGAACATGGAATGTACGCGGCTTAAATCAACCCGGAAAGCTTACTATACTAGAACGGGAAGTAGCTAGGACCGGTTTGAACATCTGTGGCCTAAGTGAGACTCACTGGAAGGGCAGCGGTCATTTACTGACGGATCACCACGCCCTTTACTTTTCTGGTAATGACATCACCAGCAGCAACGGTGTTGGTTTCTTAATACCTGCACACCAGAGAAAGTGCGTGATGGGGTACGAACCGGTAAGCGATCGGATCATTGCTATCAAGATGAAGGCTTCACCAATGAATCTTAATGTCATTCAAGTATATGCTCCCACTTCTACCGCAACTGACGAGGCAATTGAGAAATTTTACTCCGATTTAGAATCTACTATTGCGAAGACACCTGGTAGAGAGCTATTAGTCATTCTAGGGGACTTGAACGCAAAGATCGGAGAAAATGCTCACCAATTGGGTGAGTGTGCGGGGAGATTTGGACTTGGAAAGCGGAATGAACGGGGAGAACGCTTGATACAGTTCGCTTCAGAAAATGACTTGCTGATCGTAAATAGCCTATTTCAGCACCATCCTCGAAGGTTGTACACCTGGATATCACCTGGTGGAGAAACCCGCAACCAGATAGATTACATTATGATTCGATCGCGATGGAGATCGTCTATAACAAATGCCCACACACTACCTGGGGCTGACTGCGGGTCTGACCACCAACTTTTGATCACCAAACTGAGACTGAAGCTGACAGCGGCCAGAGTCATTGAGAGGCCGACCAGGATCGAGGTGAAGGACGCTCGAGAGTTCCGCTCGAAGGTTGAGAAAAACTGGCCGGGGTGGTCTGACACGGACTTGACCAGAGAGTCACCTGATGCACTGTGGGACCGAGCTAAGACACTCATTGCTGCAGCTGTCTCTGAGACTGCACAACCAACTAGAATCCGTAAAAGACAGCACTGGATGAAAGATAGTACCTTCAGACTTGTTGAGGAACGTCGGAGGATGAAGGCAGCAGGAGCTGATACCAAGAATCTCAATGTGATTTCAGCAGAGATACAACGCAGATGCAGACAAGATCACAACACGTACCTGCACAACATCTGCAAGGAAGTTGAAATTCATGCCGACAAGTACGAAGCAAGGGATCTGTACCACAAGATTCGCCGCATCACCAAATCCTTGCCATCCAAAACTTGGGCCATCGAAGACCAGAATGGCCAAGTGGTCACTGATTTGGAGAAAATTTCGAAAGTTTGGAAGAATTACTGCCAGTCCTTATTCCTGGACAATCAGTCGCGAAACTATAGATCAACGGAACCTGCGAGTGACATGTGTGAACCCGTTATCCTGAAGTCAGAAATAAGAGCCGCCATTCAACACCTAAAGAATGGCAAAGCCACAGGGATAGACGATATTCCAATTGAAACCATACGAGCATTGGGAGAGCGTGGCGTTGACATCTTTCACACAATTTGTAATAGGATATGGCTTACAGGAAAATGGCCCTCTGAATGGGCTCACACAGTATTTGTTCCTCTCCACAAAAAGGGTTCCACGAAGAAGTGTAGCAACTTTCGACTTATTGCTCTTATCACACATGCCAGCAAAATAATGCTACACATTATAAATGAGCGGCTGAAAGCATATCTGTCCGGAGAGGTTGCGCCAGAACAGGCCGGATTCGTTAAGGGAAAAGGAACCCGAGAACAGATTCTCATTGTTCGTCAGATCATCGAGAAGGCTCGAGAGTTCAACAAGCCCACCTATATATGCTTCGTGGATTTCTCCAAAGCGTTCGACTCGGTGAGATGGCCAGCATTGTGGAAAACGCTACTGGACATGGGCACACCACAACATCTCGTGCACCTGCTCAGAGAGCTATACGAAGGAGGAACAGCCTCAGTGCGGACTGATGAAGTCATCTCAGATAGTTTCCATCCAAGTAGAGGCGTTCGACAGGGTTGCATAATATCGCCCCTGCTATTTAACGTTTATACCGAGCTTGTGATGCGAATCACTCTCGAGGACTGGACTGATGGTATTGCGATTGGTGGATACAAGGTTACCAACTTACGGTATGCAGATGACACCACCTTGTTTGCGAGTAGTGCTGGCCTAATGGAGGAATTACTTCTCAAAATGGAGCGAGTGAGCCTTACGTTTGGATTACAGATAAACCGATCTAAGACCAAAATGATGATCGTGGACCGCGTCAACAATAACTCGCCCGAAGTGACACAGATTGCGAATTGCGGCGTGGTGCAGAGCTTCGTATACCTTGGGGCTTTAATATCAAACAATGGTGGCTGCGTAGATGAAGTAAAACGACGAATGGCCATAACCAAAGCTGCAATGGAGAAATTGAGAAAAATTTGGGGAAATCAGAACATTACCAAAGCCACCAAGATCAGGCTTGTACAATCGCTTATATTTCCCATTTTCCTATACACCGCGGAGACGTGGACAGTACGCGAGTTGGAAAGAAGGAAGATAGATGCCCTGGAAATGTGGTGCTGGAGAAAAATGCTCGGGATATCGTGGACGGAGTTCCGTACTAACGTGTCCGTGATAGCGGAACTCGGCATTACACAGCGTCTGTCAACCATAGTACGGTCGCGCATACTGCAGTACTTTGGCCATGTCTCTAGACGGAATAGTGACTCAATAGAGCGACTGGTAGTGCAGGGAAAGGTGGAGGGGATCAGACTCCGCGGCAGGGCACCCATGCGCTGGACCGACCAGGTGAGGTCCACAATCGGAAGCCGTGTGTCTGACTGCAGCCGGCAGTCTGCTGACAGGGTGAGATGGCGGGAAGTTGTACGAGGGGCTTTGTGCGCCTCCACAACCAGTGTGCACTCTACGTGATCACGACCGCTCTGCCAAGAGTGAAGCGAGTTAGAAGAAGAAGCCGGTGACATTGGTTAAAAATGTGGGTCTGAAGTGTGGCTCTTCCACCGAAACGTATTATATTTATGTCTCCTACAAATAAAATAAGCATTTATCTTCCAAGTCACCTGACAAAGTGTGACGATAAAAATGACGATCATCCAAGAGAAAACTATTGTGGTAATAAGCAGACAGTTCACTTCAGATAGGCAGAGCATTTTATTCCACGATTCGGGTAAGTACCTACTTAGTGCAATGCAGGGCTTTGACAGCTAATTGTGCGTAGAAATGTACGCAATTTTTTTGCAGAATACTTTTTAAAAAGAGAAAGGTAAATCTGTAATGTAGGCCATATATTAGACGCATTCATAAAACTTGCCATTTTCGACACTTGTATTATTTTTTCCTAGTATTTCGATTAGCCATATTTCATATTCATTTTATTATACAGACATCATCATATTATATAGACATATTTCATAATGATAAAAAGAGATCTAACTATGTATAGAGTTTTAATAAAGTTTATCAGTATTACCATTATATCTTAACGTTCATTTTGGAATATTAAAAGTGACTTAACATTACAGGTTTATGTGATTGCGATTCTTCTTTGTTACAAAGTAACGGTTACTCTCAGAATTACGCATAAACATTTATTAGTCATTTCAAGGAATGTCGTTTGCAGTTCGAAACCGGACACTTTACTTAGAGAGGAAACATGTTTTGTAAAATAGGCTTATAACTAATTTTAACTTCCTTTGGATATTATCCTAATATATACAGCATTAGTAAATCTGTTGATTAGCTATCTGTAATCAAATCTTAACTTAATATTGGTTTGGTTTAATATTTACGAATTGCAAAATTCGCGAATTATCATATTCATATTTTATATCTTATATATCTTCATATTTTATAAAGTTTATAAAGTTTTATCCCGCTGTTTGGGGATAACTGGCCGGACGCCAAAAGTGAATTTAGTTAGTTACCCGTAGTGCTATATCATCAGTAAAACTGGCAGGCAATGCTGCCATCATTATACAAATTGGAAATGGCACCTAGCACTATTTCTTTCAAGAATTATGGATGGTGTAGCAGAAAAACAAAATTATTGTGAACGACCTTTTTTTGGTCACTCTTACTCATGTGTCGTATTTTTTTTTGATACGTTTACTTTGTCCAGCTTTCGACGAAAGAATCTGCTTATTTTTCATTAAAAAGTTTCAAAATCCCGATTTGATAAAACAAAACTGGAAACGCTAACAGCAATAAACTGATGAAGACGATGATAATGATATTTTTAATGTTACAACTATTAATGCGAGATATAAACTAGTAATATGATACTATAATAATAAGAAATAATAGTTCTTAACGAATACTTGATTGTAATTTAATCAAAATAGTGAACAACGCTTTTAAAATTCATGGCTATAAATAATAACTCAATAAGCATTTAGCAATATTTATCGGATTTACCTTGTGGAGACGAAGGTCTTTGAACGCTATGACCTCTCAATATCGTGACGTGAACACTGACGGAAGTATAAGTTCAACATCTAAAAGATGATTAAATTTGGGTTTTACCTAAAAAATTAAGCAAAATGCGCCTTTTTGCTGAAAGTTTTAGCTTCAGGTGCGTTATTCCTTCCACCCACTTAAAACTTGTGACACCAAACCCTAGGAGGTTTAGTATTTTTTCACTCATGACTCTTCATAAATATTTCCAGTTTATGAGTATGTTTAGGAATGGTGACATTTAGAAATCACAACACGTAAGTATGTGCAAGGGCTCGGCTTATTCCGGACTGAGGGGATTTTCTATAGGTACAAGAATAATCTTTAACATGCTATCTAGAATTTTATGTTGGAACATTATTCTACCACATGCTGATTTTTAATGTATATCCCCCCGCCTGACCTCTACCTTCCTTTCTTAATACAGGTGGAAGAAAATACAGATGTTGGTTCTAAGTAGCGCTTCATGTCCTCATTAAAATCTAGTCTATACTTTCTCATTTCTCTAATAACATTTAAAAAAAGACATATATTAATAAAAGTCGTAATTGTGTATTTTGTAATAAAATAACAATATTTAATATAACCAATATAATAACTACTTTACCTGACTAACTGATAAACCAACGCAACAAACTTGAAATTTTCCGGCTGATGTTTTTATGTTGTAAGCATCCATTAAAAAGGTATTTTTAGAAATTCACCCCTAACTTTGTAAAATAACGGATCAACAATTGTACGGAAGTTCGTAATTTTCAAGGTAGAAACAAGAATTGAGATAAAAATCTGCAATCAGGTATACAAGCAAGTCTTACACATTTATTCACTTTCATTCATTCGTGTTTCGCAGTTATAATTGACATAAAAGTTAAAAGTCAAGTTTTATTCGCCGTATAAAATTCCAAACACCATTTTGGCGAGTCGTTGTGGGTCAACCAGTTTTTCTTTGCTTTGTATTGCCAAACATAAGGTTCGGCATTTCTGTTTAAAGTAACACACTTGCTATATTTATCACTACAACTTTGTTAAAAATAAATAAGTTAAACAGTCTTTTCTAAGCGTGTAAGCTGTTTTAAAATGTCAACGTTTCGTGTTGACCTGTTTTCTACATTTTCTACTTGCGAGAATGTTATGAAGGGCCTGGCTATGTGCTAAGCCACAGGTTCCAAGTTCTATATCAACATTGTCGATTCACACCCGACACAGAACAAATAAACGTGATCGTCACATATTAGCGGTCAATCTACTAATCTGCTGCTGAACACTAAACGATTTTTTTATAAGGTATTTATTTAGAAACGTACTTACGTTTCTAAATAATTGATAAACTTATTTAAGTTTATCAATTACATTAGTACAGTCTCCACCTAGTTTGAAATAAAATGGCCTTGTGTTAGATTTGTGAGGTTATTTTGTACTGTAGTAGGTTATGGATTTTTTTATGTGGTCCTGCCAAAATGACTCTACTCTGCCTGATTTAAAGCATAAATAGAAACCAAGAGTGGTGGTCACCATACTAATTGCGAATGTAGACAATGCAATGCAAATGCAGCATGGTGACCCACACTATGGCGGCCTAGTGATGCTTCTGCATCATCATCTGCAGTATGCATTTTTGTAGTTATGTCAATTTTAGCTGTAGTTTTATTGGAAATCTGTTATGCCATTACTACTTTAACACAAAGGGGCATATAACATAGGTATTATATTAAGATCACCTAAAGACTGTCACTGTCTCATAAAACTATTAATAAAAGAAAATATCTCATCTATTTTAGAATCTACAAGTCAGGTAAAGTTTTAATAAAATTAACTTAGATTTAATAATCTAAGGAAATTAATAACTTCATAAGTTTAACAATTGCTATATCTGAAGCTAGTTTCCGTTAAGATTTCTAAATTTGAATGTAAAGAAAGTAAATTGAAATACCTTCTACATGCAATTAACATCTTTTTATAATTTTTTATTTCTAGATAACCGTCAATATAAATATTAGGTATATTAAATAAACATAGATATGCATGTTAATATTTGCATTGACCGGAAAAAGAAACCATGACCTCTGACGTTATAATCAAATCGTCTGTCGGCATAATGAAATGATCTTCAACTCGCTGCAACTGAAATTATGTATGTAAATTTGAAACTAATGTAAGGCAATGAACTTAAAGTCATTGTAAAAATCAAAATGTAAATGCACGCATACCTTTAAGCACATTACACACAGTACACATATAGAGAGGCAGAGATGTAATAGGCATTTTTAAGAATTTTTTTCGTTTTCTTTGTGAGATAACCGAACATCAGACCCATCCCTTTCTCAGATATCTGAGGGAGAGGACACTAGGGTTGGCAATGTACTAATGATTATTGAGACTAAAATGTCTTGTCTATCTGTTTGCTTTCAATCAAAAAAATAATAAAATAATTCACTAATAAATGTACAGTAAAAGAAAGCAGGTTTCAAAATTGCAAGATTGCACGAAAAGTGAGAGCCGCAGACAGGTTTGGTGCTAAAAGCTGCGATTTAATCCAGCACAGATCCGGGGAAACTCGGACATAGTAGCAACACGTACCAATGATGCATACTGATTAATGTTTGGCCTTCATTCGAATGTCCTCTTGGAGATATCAATGTCAGCCTAGTTTCTGTTAAATTGTCTTTATTACGAATCTGAAGTACAAGGTCTGGTTTAAGGTTCAAGTGTTTTAAGTTGGAGAAATCGAGTAGGGTCGATTACTAAATTAATACCACCGTCAGGTAACTTATTATCTCTGCACCAATCATCTATTCTGTCTCTGAGTAGTGCTCAATTTGAGCCATAAAATTTATGACTCTTGTATGTGTATTAAGCTATCCAGAATTCAAGAGTAGCGGTCACCATACTCATTGCAAATGCAGACAGTACAACAATACAGAATGATGATCCACACTATGGCGGCCTACTGAAATGCTTCTGCATCATTGAGCCTCCGGTCTCACATTCGCCAACGAAAACCGACAGCACGAATGCTGCTGTTTAAGATTGGTCTTCTGTGAGTTAGTCTTCATTAAGGGTTCATATGCAAACTTCTTTACAATCTTAGTCCTAATGCTAGTAACTTCATTCATACTAGCGGGTCAAATGTATACTAATATTATAAACGCGAAAGTTTGTAAGTATGGATGGATGGTTGGATGGATGTTTGTTTGTTACTCTTTCACGCAAACACTACTGAACGGATTTGAATGAAACTTTACAGTAATATAGCTTATACATCAGAATAACACATAGGCTATTATTTGCCGCGATAATCGACATACGCGTAGGCGGAGCTGCGGGCAACAGCTAGTAGATAATATATTACAGATATATGTACTTCATAGATTGTATATCAACGAAACTAACCAAGAAAGAGTTAAAGGGAAACACTCTTATCCTTAGGTACTATCATCTAAGATCATATAAATCTATCGCAATCAACCTTTAGCTGTTAAGGTAACCTAACACATAAATTTGAATATATACTTTTACTTAACTTCTAATAAATAGTACTTATTTCTGTCTTAATTATGTGTGTTCTTAGAAGAAAAGATGACAGATAACAGCATTTTATTTATTCTTAATCATTGTTACCGCAACAGTTTCAGTGAGAGTAATTCATCATCATATGATTCTCCATGAGATGAATCACTAGTTCGATTTGTATCGATACGCCTTCTACCCACGAGAAAGACAGATATTTTTGTAAGAATAAATAAATTAATTAAGGTGTTCTATTATATTTTATACCTTCTTACATTCTACAACTTCTGATCCACAAATATTTGCATTTATATTCATCAATAATTATAAATAAAACATGAAAAGAAATGAGTTCAAGGAAATTAAATGCAATCACTTAATTTACATTATATTTGCATATAACACGTGTTTTCTCGGAAACGCATTAATTATTGATTTACTTTTACTTTCTCGACTAATCTATATGACTATCTTAAAAGATAGTTTTAGGAATTAAGTCTTTGTAGATAGTTACTAGAACCGACCGGTTAATCATTGTCAACTTTGATTTTTAGTCATATGGATAAAACAATTTCATTATCATTTATCAAAACAAAACTGTCAATCTATACTAATATTATAAAGCTGAAGAGTTTGTTTGTTTGTTTGAACGCGCTAATCTCAGGAACCGCTGGTCCGATTTGAAAAATTCTTTCAGTGTTGGATAGTACATTTATCGAGGAAGGCTATAGGCTATATATCATCACGCTACAACTACTAGGAGCGGAGCACTAACGAAAAATGTTCCAAAAACGGGAGAGAATTATCACGCTACGGGCAATAGGAGACGCAAACGAGGTTGCGTGGGTCCGCTAGTATATTATAATTCGTGTCTCATGTTATCTCACACTAGGCAGAGCCTGAAATATTCTAATCAAGTTGCTGATAAACAAGTTTCTAATTTGGGTCTTTATTTCATCTATGTTTAAAAAATCCAACGCGACACAGGAATATTCTAGTGCGGCAGTCGTGTTTTATGATACTAATACAAAAAAACGTATATACAAATTAAATTAAAAAGCTTTTTAAAAACAAGCTTTTACTGGAATGCCTCGAGACGAATCAAACAAGTCCAAACTCGATGATGTTGCGACGTTTCTTTACAGAGTTTATATGACCACCTTCCAGCTCCAGCATCAGATCAGCTATATGTCATTATAATATTGTATTGTCATGCTGTATACACATGCATGCAAAATTTCAGCAAAATCGGTTGAAGATATCTGCTTCAAAATTGAGTTGCAAGATTCCACCCGAACATACAAGCATACATTGATCTATTCAAGCATACATACATTGCAAGTTAATAAAAAGCTCGTAAAAAAGGCTGAAAATTATATACATTATATTACCTAATTACATATTAACGACATTATCCGTCGTGCTCTTGTTACGTACGCTGTACGTAAACTAAATGGTCTGGTACGGGACGATGGCAAGAGACCAGATGGTATGTCGTTACTGCCATGGAAGATGGGTAAGCCTTTGGTGTGGGACGCAACTTGCGTTGACACCCTCGCGCCATCTCATCTTCCAAGTACAGCTGGTTATGCCACCGCTGCTGCTTCTGCGGAAAGCCTCAAACGGCGTAAGTACCAAAATTTCATAGGTAATTACATTTTGAAACCGTTTGGGGTAGAGACGCTAGGTTCGTGGGGTCCGAGTGCTCGCGCTTTGTTTAAACAACTAGTTAAGCAACTGATTGACGCTTCTCGCTAACAGAAGGTCGGCCTTTTTCTAGCACAGAGAATCAGCATTGCCATTCAACGTGGTAATGCTGTCTGCCTTTTGGGAACGCTACCAATAGGCGAAGATGTCGAGTTTTTTGACGCTTGTATGTAAATATTGTTCTTTTTAATTATGGTTATGTACATAGGTTTCTATATTATGCAATAAAGTCTTATAACAAGATAAAATAAAAAATACATAGTTACATTTAAAAGCAATAAGAAAACAATCGATATTAAGGTTGTATTCCGTACGCAATAAAGGCAATGCATAGCATAGGGTTCCCGCGTTGTAGGTCGTATTATTATTATTACATATTACGTTAGCTATTCTTCAAAAAGCTCTATCCTTTCTTTCTTTGCCAGCTTTCAACATCATCATTGCCTACTGCAAGACATAGGCCTCTCCAATTGCTCGCTACTCTGATCACTTGTCTATAGGTTAGAAAAATCGTATTGTAACTAAGAAAGCTAGATTGTCCATGGGCATGTGAATGGTTGTGAAAGTAAACTCTTGATCAATCAACCGTTAAATACTAGGTTTAATTTCGCTTAAAAAGAAGGTTATATTTTTTAAAGAATTAGGAAAAGTAGTCGATGATGATGACTTTTTAGAAGTCATTGTGATCTTGATAGCTTGAGTACCTACCTATATTTTCAATTGAGTTTTTGATTTCTTAATACAATTCTACAATAAATACATATATTTTTGGACGTAACTATTCTCAAGTTGAAATTAATCGTTAAAGCTTAGGATTGGAAATACGTTCGTGGATATAACGATACTGTACGTGGTCATGTAGTATTTTTAAAATGTTTTTTATATGCTTTAGACTGCCTCTGTGGCGCAGTGGTAGTATATGCGACTGCTGTGCTTGAGGTCTGGGGTTCGATTCACGGGTCGGACCAAGTGTGTGTATGATCTGCAAACATTTGTTTCGGAGTTTGGGTATTTTCTATGTATAATATGTATATATTTGCAAAAAAAGCATATATTGTGTATTTATATCAGTTGTCTTGTCTAGTACCCATAACACAAGCTCTGCTTAGCTTCGGATAAGATGGCGTTGTGTGATAGATGTCCGAAATATTGATTATTATTATATACGGAAAGTGTAAAAAGTGTTATGTTCTTTGCAAGTAACACTGAAATTGTATTTGTAGGAGCCGCTGAAATAATTATAAAATATAGAAGTTAGAGTTTAAACTTAACAAGAGAAAATAGAATGATACATAGTTCTTTATTTTACTGCTTTTTATATTCATGATCGTCATCACCTTTACAGTCCAGTGTTGGACATAGGCCTCTTTTCAATAGGTTCTTGAACTTTCGAGAAAGGTCAAGAACTATATGACGCTGGCCAGACGGGTTGGGTTGGGTATGTAAGGTAAGTATGGTATGTATGGTATGTCAAGTTTTGCAGTGCTGTTGACCTGCCTAGTTAGCCCATTAATCAGCTCTTACCACACTCACTAGATGGATAGAGTTGGTGACACACCGATTCCTCAATATGTCAGCACACAGACCATTTGAATCCGAATATTAATAATCAATTTGTTTCTATAAAAAAATAAACATAGGAAGTGACTAAAAACAATTTTTTTTTCTGCATGCTTGCTGGGCTGCCACTGCCTGCCCCACCGACGGAGTCGCAGCTGACAGTCACGAGTATTAATAATATACATTCCTAATGCCTTTTACGAAGTTTTGCTCGAGATTGACCGAATTTGTACCTGGCTCCCGGGCCAATAGCACTTCTCGCAACATTTTATTTATTACTGATATAAAGTAATACTCAAGAATGATGAAGCAAAGTATATTTGTTTCAAAACAATATGTGCAAAGGAAATAATATGCAAGAAATCGTTTTCAACGATAAAACTACCGTTTGCACAACTTTCATATAATTTTATAGGCATAGTAAATCATATATAAAATGTGTATACTTATTATTCTTTATATATTGCATTTATAAAATAATATTCTATATAGTAGGGTTAATCGAGATCCTTTATCTTGGTAAAGTCTTGTCTTGATAATCTCTATAATTACATTATCCTAACTATCCTTTAAAGGTACAAAAATACTCTTAGTAATGTTAAAACTAAAGCTAATAGGGACTAATTTCAATATTGATCTGAAATAGTTACGTATAAAAATATCAGAATTTAATAATGTACAACGAATACCCGGCACCTAGAAAGTGGAGGGTCTCCTTTAATTATGTTTATACAAAATATGATGATTTTTTGTATAATTTATGATTAAGTGTTATATACAAATTGTCAATAGTTGTATACAAATCTTACATGATCGCGTACGAAATTGTAATTCATCACACTTACTTCTGAAGAGATTTCAAAATTTGAAGTACTCCGTATCGAATCGATGAATTCTGTAACAAAAAAAAAACCTTTGTAAGTACATGAAAAGGGAAAATCGTGTACATTTTCGTGAAAGCAGCCGTACGTTCGTGACGGTCACGCATGCAAAACCTTACGATTCTGTACGTGGTAAGTTAATCCATGCCACTGTGGAACAAATTCCTTTATGGAACTTACGTCATAGGGAAACTGTTCAGATGTTAACAATGTAGCCAGTAGTCCAATGTTGTAATCATAAGCCGCTGGATGGTTTAAATCTGACCGAGCAGTTCCTTATCGTACTTAAATTTACACATTTGGGCATTTTACTTACATTAATTAATTGAAAGTGTAGTGTCTCATCACTCCACCCGTATTATTGGACGCTTCAGTAAAAAGGGTATTTAAAATAATATATAATTTTGAACATGGTTACTATACTACTACATAGCATTTATGATTACAACAAATATATATAAAGTACGAAAGAGTTAAAAAAATAGTTTTACAGTACAGCATGAATTTTGTAAATTTAATATGACGAGAACCATAAATCTTAGAATATGAATGAAATCATATATACATATAACAATAATCCAATTTTCGTAGAAGGTCTACATAACGTTTTCACAGTATAGTAAACAACATCAAAATATAATAATTATTATTTTTACTGGCCGTGGTCACAGTCTGACTGCCAGTGCAACCTGGTCGAAACGTCAAGCAAAACAGAGGCATGTAATACCTTGAAATTAGTGATCGCGTTAATTCCCCTAAAAATAATAATTATTATATCATGGAACGCGAAAGTTTAAAAGTTAGTACCATCTAAATATTTAGTAAATAGGTACTATTAAGGCAAAGGCCTTAACAGTACCTATTTACTAATGTAATGTACACGTAATGTCACATAGCTAACGTTGGATTAAAAAATCCAACCATAGCTATGTGATATTACGATCACAGATTAGTTATTAGTAAATCGACTATTTCTTCAGTAATGTCAAGTTCTTGTCACACAATAAATCATCTTAAGGTTATGCCATAAAGTTTAATATGTCATTATTGTTTAGTTAAATTGTTACCTCATCATTATTCACGGAAGGTACTTTCTGAACTGTCGCAAAGAAAACGATAACTTGAGAAATTCCTATGTGATTGTTATTCCCTGTGTATATTGCGGTTATAATTGGCGTGTTGATTGTAAAAGGTTTCGACAAATGAGCGAGGGTAATTCGATTAGTTTTTCATATCATATATTTCTGTTTAATACTTATGGATTCCATGGAATGCAAGACATTCACACACAACTTACAACGATATCGTAATTAATAATAGGTCTTTACCTATGAAATTGCCGTTTTGTATGCAATAAGTGAAAGTACTTATTTTTTCAAACTTTTTTATTTCTGTTATTTGAAGTAATCACCCATGCAATCGACGCATCTTTGCCAACGCATTGGCATTTTTTTTGATGCCCTTCTTGTAAAAATCAGCTGGACCGGAGGCAACAAACTCTTCAAAGGCATTTTGTACTGCCTCTCGGGAATTGAATTTTTTACCCACTAAAAAGTTGTCTAAATTTTGGAAAAAGTAATAGTCGGTAGGTGCAAGGTCTGGTGAGTATGGCGGATGAGGGAGAGCTTCCAACCCCAGCTCTTGCAGCTTGGAGACTGTCTGTTGCGCAGTATGGAGTTCGCGCGATGTCGTGAAGGAGCAGTGGGGACGACCGATTGACCAAAGCTGGTTGCAGATGTGCAAGCTTCTCCATCATTCTCTCCAGTTCTTCGCAGTACACATCTGCATTAATGCTCATGCCGTTTTGTAAAAAGCTGTGGTGAATCACACCCGCACTAGACCACCAAACAGTGACCATCACCTTTTTAGGGGTCATTTTCGGTTTAGGGCATTGCTTTGGTGCTGAACCAGGGTCTAACCAACTTGCTGAGCGATTTCGATTGTCGAAAAGAATCCATTTTTCGTCGCACGTAAGAATTCGTTTCAAAATTCCTTCATTTCTTTGCCTGTTGAGCAGCGCAAGGCAAGTCTCGACACGTACGTTGCGCTGGCGATCGTTAAGGTCGTGGGGCACCCATCTATCAAGCTTTTTTACCTTGCCAATTTGTCGGAAATGGATCAATATTGTTTTGATGCTTACATTAAAAGCTCCTGCTAGCTCAGCTGTAGATTGAGTTTCGTCAGCTTCCACAATCGCCTTAAATTTATTATTGTTAACCAAAGTCTCCGGACGACCACGAGCTTCATTTTTCAAGTTAAAATTTCCAGAACGGAACCGGGAAAACCAATAACGGGTTGTGCGTTCGTTTATACAGTTCTCTCCGTAAACGTTTTTGATGTTACGTGCCGTTTGTGTCGCGTTGGTGCCACGACGGAACTCATATTCCATAATTACACGAATTTTTAAAGTATCCATTATGACGAAAAATGTTCAAATGTAATGAAAATACAACGCTAATCAGAAAACAAAAGACTGAGTTTGTAAATAGAATGTCATGGTTTTAAAACAAAATTAATTTGAATTTAGAATACAGAGCCATTACAAACTTTTTTATTTGAAATGACCAGTACTGAAGAACGGCAATTTCATAGGTAAAGACCTAATATGTATTTTTGACGCAGATTGGATATGACAATTCAATTAATTAAAAACTGAAATAAATTGTTTTTTTCATCCTTACAAGAAATAGAAAAAAAACAGGAGAAATAATGTTTAAGAAATAAACAAGGCACATCACGAATCTGAAATTAAATTCTATCAATCTGATTTTCTGACTTTCTTATCATATTTTGACATTGCTTCCAGTGAAAGAGGTTACCAAGACTTCCATGTCAGACACTTAACCATAGGTACACGTATTCATCAGCAATTAGATGAGCCGTGTGCCAGTTATCTAACATCTTTCTCTTATCATCCTTTTTATTATTCATTCAGTCACGTATTTGATTTTTGACTGTGGTTACTCATTAAGAGAGATTCACGTTACGCGCGTAGGAAGTACAACAGAAGTAGAATTATCAACGGCCAGCTAGAGAAAATCACAGTTCATCACGGCTACAATGATTTCATGCCCTGTCTAAATTGATCTAGTACACCTCGAATGGAATGTAGTTGTTTCAAATTCCGTGACCAATTGGAAAGGGACGGGAAATAACACAGCCGTTGTTGAGATTTGTGTTCGTTTCTTGAGAAATCGTTTTGATTAGTACGAGTAGTATTCGCGATAAGGTATGCGAAATTTAATGCTACAACAGCGATGGCAGTATTATACCAAGAATTATTTGCATTAGTTCTGACTTCAAAATTAGGAAGGCTTTGGTATGTTTAAATTTTGATCTGACTTCAAAATAATCCTGTTTAAATTAAAGTAAAGATAAAGTAAAGTAAAGATACCAAAAGAACTAAGAACAAGCCTCATTGCAATAATTTTTCACTAAATGTATCTAAATTTAACAATAATGATATAACAACCGTTATTAACAAAATTGTCTGTCTCGATTTTTGGTAAAAGTTATATTTGTTTCAATTATTCGGTGTAACGGCTGGATCACTTTTATTGGACTTTGTCTTACTGATATAATTGATGTTTTAAGATGTTGTGACCTATAGCCTAACTTAATTTAGGAAAAAGAATTAGAATCCCTAGAAAAATGCAAGCAAAATAGAGATTTGTTATACCACGTAGATATTTCTATAATTATATCGCAGCTTATGATTGATCTTCAATGCATTTTATCGATGAGTTCCGATTACTTTTAAAAAGACTGAAAACAACTAAAACAAGACCTGATACGCCTCTTATTTGTAAAATACAAAACAATATTTCAATAAGTTGTTTTACTGAGCCTTTAATTTCTATAAAAAATTAAATAAAATTGTAAAAAAGATATCTGTAATTTATAATTATGTACCGGCATTAAAGTATTTCCAAAGTAAATATTTGTCTTTTGGAGCTTAGTAGTCTAATTTTATGAATCATGATAATATACAGTGTAATTATAATAAGTATAATATAAATGAATGAATCCGATGATCATTAATCAGTATCCCACATTCACATTGCTTAATAAACTAAACAGCTGTCAGAACATTAGTTGATTGATAAATGATTAAACAATTGGTAGCGCAATTCGTACGCATTGCAAATAATCCGGTTGTACAATGACAACACTTACAAAACAATGGTAAGAAGAAATGTCGCAATCTCGATAAATATTCATTAAGCCCTTCTCGAAGACAAATCATCTGTCAATATCGTATAACAACTAGTCGATTTATCGATTATAATGGTAATCGATTTGGTTGATTGTGTCCATCGTGTCTATGGACTGTTTCGATTGCACAAATGCTGCATAATGTTGTAACATTTATTATTAAATCTGTTTAAAGTTTATGATATATATTTAAATCATATGCAATACCTACAATTTTTTTAATAAACTACAAAGATTTTAAATTAAATTAAATATATTTAAATTATATATTTTTTTATGCATGGCCCTGCCAAAATGACTCTACTCTGCCTGATGGAAAGCATAAGCAGAATCCAACAGTGGTGTTCACCATACTCAATGCGAATGCAGACAATGCAGCATGGTGACCCACACCATGGCGGCCTAGTGATGCCTAGATTATGGGCCTAAAAGTTCTGGAGTGGAGATCACCTACTGGAAGACGGAGCGTAGGTAGGCCCCTACCAGGTGGTCCGACGAGCTGGTGAAGTTCGCGGGAAACGAGATAAATCAAAAGTTAGTTAATCTATTTATATGTAAAGCGTAGTAAGAAGACAGCACAAAATAACAGTAACCTAATTATTAATATATGCGAAAATATTACATCAGAATAATAAAAACTCGAGTCGGTTACCGAATATAATGTTGACAATTACAATTAGCAATGTTTCTTGATTGCGTGTTTAATTATGATGTTTAAATTCGCTGTAATGTTTCAGTTGTATTTTATTTAATTTTTGTTTAGTTTTCTTGATATTATTAATTAATTACTGCACCGGTGGCCTAGACATCTGCTGCTCAAATAAAACCGAATGACAGTAGATGCAAGTCACCCTACTAATTAAGGGCCAGCAATTAAAAAAAATGCTTTTTGTGAATAAATTCTTGAATGATATCACATCTATAATTGAATACGAGTGTAATAAAGTTAACTAGTGGTTGCTCAGTGGTCGAAAAGCGACCTTAATACAGTTATTTTTTTTTAGGCTTTTGACTTTAAATATGCTAATTTCATACTCCTGGGTTCACCTTATTTTTGTAAAAAGGGGTACAAAGTTTTTGCTACACGTATTAATTTATAGGTGAATAATATTTTCTGACACTTAGTACACTTCGAATATCTATTTATTTTTTGTAAATATCTCTCGTTCTCGCGTTCGATTCCAGGGTTAGACCAAATGTTAGTATGCTCTGCAATTATTTGTTTCGGAGTTTGGGTGTTTTCTATAAATGATATGTTGTTGTATTTTCAAAAATAGTTTATATATATTTATACGTATTAGTTGTCTAGTACACTTAATACAAGCTCTGCTTAGTTTGGGACTAGACGGCGTTGTGTGATAGATGTTCGAAATTCAAAAAAGAAACACTAGAATCGGTATTACGAGTAGGTACCTATTATTAAAACGATGTGAACTTAAACAACAATAAAACTATTTGAGTTGTAAATAATTCAAAGTACGCACTACTCGGTCTGTGTTTAACGTGTTCATGAAACAAATTTGCACACTTGCACATTAGTTTGCAATTAAAAATATGTAGTTAAGTAGGTCAAGATTACAATAACAACCGTTTGTGAAACTCTTTGACGGGTGCATTATTCACATCAATGTTTTTTTGTTATTTAATACTTTAGTTTTAACTAGCGACCCGGCCCGGCTTCGCACGGTTCTTTGAAATCGGATTTCCTATACTATAATATGCATGTATTACACATATAAAAAAAACCGTGGTAGAGCCACGCTTCGACATGAATGGGCCGTCTCGACCGGAGTGATACCACTGGCCTCACAGAAAACCGGTGTGAAATAGCCCTTGCGCTGTGTTGCTTGCGAGTGAGGATACCGGGGGCCCATATCCCAACCGCTGCCCCCATCCCATCTCCCCATCCCCCAAAGGCCGGCAACGCACTTATGTCGCCTCTGGTGTCCATGAGCGGCGGTAATCGCTTAACATCAGGTGATACGTCTGCTGGTATGCCCCCTATTCCATACAAAAAACCGAATGGCCCCAAATACTTTCACGTCAAAAGTAAAGCAGTACCTTGTAAAACAATTGGCAGAATCAACTGCCTCATGATTATCATCCACCATTATAATTAATCTATTTGCGTATGTATGTATTTGTTTAAGTAAATATATGTATTTGGTTATGTATATAGATTTAAGTAGATGATGTCTGTTTATATATATGTCGGAATGAGGGTATCCGAATAATAAAAGTGATACAAACATTTGCCACTATCGAACACTACGGAACAGTCTATATAAAGCGGCGCGATCGGAAACAGGACACAGTTTCTCTTCAGATCTCGTGACGACCATACCTCTTGATTGTGACATGAGTCACTCCTGAGTGGTAGTAGTTTTCTAATATTTGATTTATGATTATTGTATCGCTGTGTTTTATATCGTGTGTACGAGGCCATATTTACCAGTGGGGGAATTACTAGCCTAGGAGGCGAATTCCACAGGGCACCGCGGAGGAGTGAGCGTTGCCCCAACCCCCTCGTGGGGGTTGCTGATGGTGTTTAAGTTAATTCGTATCCGTTTAGTAGTGATTAGTGTTTGGCTTTAGTCCAGATTGGCTGTATCTGTGATTCATGATCTCGTTTATTCTTGTGTCTCCGACATATATGTAATGTTCTTTTTTTTAATGTATGGCCCGCCAAAATGACTCTACTCTGCCTGATGGAAAGCATAAGCAGAATCCAAGAGTGGCGGTCACCATACTCACTGCGAATGCAGACAATGCAGTATGGCGACCCACACCATGGCGGCCTAGTGATGCTTCTGCATCTTTTAGTCTAGTCAACAGTATGGAACTTGTTGACTAGACTAATTGGGCCTCCGGTCTCGCACTCACCAACGAAACACGACAGCACGAACGCTGTCATTTTACGTTGATTTTCTGTGCGAGAGTAGTACCGCCCCGGTGGAGCCGGCCCATTCATGCTGAAATCAGCGTGGCTCTACTACCTTACAAACTTTCACGTTTATAATATTAGTAGAGTAGTAGAAAATTAACAAATATATGGTAATGACATCTTTCTACGCTAAATCAAGAGTTTGAAACAAAATATTAGCCAATAAGTCAAAAGAATGGAGGCATTAGCGACTGTAGAAAGAGATCCCCTTGAAACATTTGCATCTCGACTGCCTCGGTGTCGCAAGTGGTAGTGTAAGGTAAGCGACTGCTGTGCTTGAGGTCTTGGGTTCGATTTCCGGGTCGTACCAAATGTTTGTATGATCTGCAAATATTTGTTTCGGAATTTGGGTGTTTTCTATGTATATTATGTATGTTTTTACAAAAAAAGTATATATGTATTTATATGAGTTGTCTAGTACCCATAACACAAGCTCTGCTTACCTTGGGACTGGATGGTGTTGTGTGTTAAATGTCCGAAATACCTATTTATTTATTTAAAAACGATAGAGTATACCTGACAAGTTTGTCTGTACAGTTGAATTTACATAATTATTTCATGAGCAAATTATAAGCGATTAACTATATCATGAGAGACGAAAAAACATCCGAAGATTTTTGTATTGCTAATGGAGACGAGAGAGAGGTTATATTACATCTCACGCATCATTCAGAAAATAAGAGGTAAACAGACATATACCTAGCTAATAGTTAATTAATTAAAAATACGATGAATGATAAAACAATTCACACTATCATTGAATTGTTACGGGTGGCCACGTCTATTGTGTAAAAAATAATGATTAATTATTATTATTCATTTTCAGAAAATATTGTTTACGATTATTTTTTATTATTACATTAACATACAGGTAAATTATTATATTATAAATTAGATTTTAATTTGGCGGGCAAACGAGCAGACGTATCGCCTGATGGTAAGCGATTACCGCCGCCCATGGACACCTGCAACACCAAAGGCGTCACAAGTGCGTTGCCGGCCTTTGGGGGATGGGGAGGAGGATGGAGGCGGGGGATGGGGGAGATTGGGGAAGGGGTTGGGGTATGGGCCTCCGGTATCCTCACTCACTCGGTGAAACACAGCGCAAGCGCTATTTTACACTGGTTTTCTGTGAGGCCGTGGTATCACTCCGGTCGAGCCGGCCCATTCATGCCGAAGCGTGGCTCCCCTCCCTCTCATGGGAACAGTAAGTATGTTGCAAAAAAATCATGAATCCTTATCGTAACGTAATTTAAGTATTGACGTACGTTGTACCCTACGCCTACAACGTACGTCAATACTTGCCAAAGAGAATTTGAACAGGAAGTAAAGTAGATACCTATAAATTTTATTTTTCACTACTCACATAGTTTAGTGTCGGCTTTAAGTCGACTACAACATTAGCGACTGTCATAAGGCCTCCACAATCCAAGTTCTAGGCGATTTCGAAGTTCTGTAAAAGTATTGTTGTGAGACTTCTGAGCGCTCCAACTTCCCGTAATGATTACCAAAGGTAGCAACTGGGACGGACGTCTTAACGTGCTTTAAAAGACCCGTATCGTTCTATACTATTCTCTAATGGAGATATTGAACTCCTAGTAGTTACAAAATCACGATGAACGATATATTTGGTTTTATATTCTGAATGGTCTATTTAACTTTTTCTTTTCACTTTTCGTTTTGAAGGTTATCTTAGTGTCACGTCCACTCCAGACATCACCATTTTCTTCAGCATGAACAACGTTTTGACACGTTGAATCGATTGATAACTCATTTATCTATTTAAGATAATAAATAATTAACAAATGTCGAATACAGTCCTGATTTTGTCCCAGTATTTAATCGCGGCGATTAGTGCCAGATGAGTACACCGAACAGTAATTGTTTCTTTTAGCTTAATTAGAGTATTAGCGGTAAACGACTTTGATAAAAAAACATGCACGATTGGTCTGAATTTGTTAATATATGCAAGGAATATTTGCATATCGTTATCGCGGTTTCTCGTTTCATTATTTATTAGTACCTATGTATACAAACTCCACTTATAAAAATTTGATAGTAAAATATAAGACTTTATGAGTTGCTTTCGCCTATATAAAGAAACATTAAACTTCTAAACTCCGTTTATTTGCGTTTCTGTAATCCCCCCTACTAATATTATAAATTTATACGAAAGCTTGTGAGTATGTATAGATGTTTGTAACTCCGAATACTACTGAACGGGTTTAGATGAAACTTTACAGTAATATAGCTATATAGAATAAAACTAATATTTACATGCAAGCGTCAAAAAACGCATCCACATCTTCGCCTACTGGTCGCGTTCCCAAAAGACTGGCAGTATTACCACGTTGAATGGCAATGCTGATTCTCTGTGCTTGAAAAAGGTCGGCCCTCTAGTCGCGAGAAGCATCAATCAGTTAATATAGCTTATATTTCAGAATAACACAAAGGCTAAAATTTATCGTGATAACCAGAATCGTGCGCGGAGCTGGCAAAAACTATCCTTATATTGATTTTGGCATCCTTAGCCGGTGACATTGGTTAAAAATGTGGGTCTGAAGTGTGGCTCTTCCACCGAAACGTATTATATTTATGTCTCCTACAAATAAAATAAGCATTTATCTTCCAAGTCACCTGACAAAGTGTGACGATAAAAATGACGATCATCCAAGAGAAAACTATTGTGGTAATAAGCAGACAGTGCACTTCAGATAGGCAGAGCATTTTATTCCACGATTCGGGTAAGTACCTACTTAGTGCAATGCAGGGCTTTGACAGCTAATTGTGCGTAGAAATGTACGCAATTTTTTTGCAGAATACTTTTTAAAAAGAGAAAGGTACATCTGTAATGTAGGCCATATATTAGACGCATTCATTAAACTTGCCATTTTCGACACTTGTATTATTTTTTCCTAGTATTTCGATTAGCCATATTTCATATTCATTTTATTATACAGACATCATCATATTATATAGACATATTTCATAATGATAAAAGGAGATGTTTAGAAAGTTTTCATGGCTTAGATCTTTTTTTCTATTTTTTGTCCATTGTATTGAAATTTTGTGGCAAATAAACTTGCCAGTACCACATTACATTCGAAGTTGGAAAAATTAGTGAACAATTTGCTTTGACTTTCATAAACATGGCAAAACATTTTGTTTCCATAAGACCCATAACATAAATAAAAATGGCAGAAGCTGTATGTGAAAACCCAAAAATCGGTCAAAGAAGCGTGCACAGAGAGAAGCCCATATCTAACAGTAGACAATAGGTTAATGATGATGATGAAGACCCATAACCCAAATGTCGCCTACGAACCTATCGTTAATTTTCCTAATGAGTTAAGGTAACTATAAAGGGTGTCTCACAAAAGTCACTCTGTTCTCACATAAAACACCAAGACTTCATACATATAAAGGCAAAGTAACGGTTCCTCTACAAGTTTGCCGATGAAGCATCTGCATCGCCTCCGTACGTACATCTAATGAGCCATTATATCATTAATTTGGCCATTAACCGGCAGAAATGAGAAGAATACGAGCGTTGATGACCCACATACCTTGACCGAATGTTACCTCGTGTGAGTTACATTAGCATAAGAATCGGCTGCACTATAACAGCTAACGATACACATCTTACACACGACTTAGTATTTCTAACGTAAACATTTATAGGAAATTGTAGGATTATGAATTACTATCACGATGTAGTACGTTAATACTAATATGGTTTATTTTTAGGTTTTTTGGATTACATAATTTCGAATAGTTATACAGTATACTGGTAGGTATTTAGTACAGATAGTTGCTCAAATAAATCGATATAGAAGACTGCCTCTTTCTCGAAATAAATTTATCAAGAAGAGTAAATACATTTACTTTCACCTACTTGCTAAAGCTAAACAATTACAGCCATATATCATATCACCTACACACAAGAAACACTAGTGCTTTTTTTGCCCTCTGATTGTGCTCGTTTCCTGAGTCGTCAGGATGTATCCTATTCTTCTTCTTCCAGCTCGCTTCACTCTTGGCAGAGCGGTCGTGATCACGTATAGTGCACACTTGTTTTACATGCGGACACAGCCCCTTGTACAACTTCCCGCAATCTCACCCTGTCAGCAGACTGCCGGCTGCAATCATACACGCTGCTTCCTATTGTTGACTTCACCTTGTCGGTCCTGCACATGGGTGCCCTGCCGCGGAGTCTGATCCCCTCCACCTTTCCCTGCACTACCAGTGTCTACTAGTCGCTCTATTGAGTCGCTATTCCGTCAAGAGACATGGCCAAAGTACTGCAGTATGCGTGACCGTACTATGGTTGACAGACGTTGTGTAATGCCGAGTTCCGCTAGCATGGACACGTTAGTACGGAACTCCGTTCACGATATCCCAAGCATTTTTCTCCAGCACCATTTTTTCCTGAGCATCTATCTTCCTTCTTTCCAACTCGCGTACTGTCCACGTCTCCGCGGCGTATAGGAAAATGGGAAATATAAACGATTGTACAAGCCTTATCTTTGCGTACAAGGCTTTGGTAAGGTTCTGATTTCCCCAAATTTTTCTCAATTTCTCCATTGCAACTTTGGTTATGGCCATTCGTCGTTTTACTTCGTCGTATCCTATTAACTTTATCTTAAAAGGACTTGTGTTCAAGTCTTTTAGTTATAGAATCTTTTTCGCTAAATCAATTGTATGCTTTGCCATATGAAATAAAACTTAACTACTTTCTATCTTTCTTTTCAGTAGCCAGAGCGACATAATATTAGTCACGTAAGTTTGTCACTGATTGGCCACAGCGATAAATTAATTATATAATTACACACAAAGAGAGCACGACTGGAGAGAATAATTACTCATTATGAATGACAATAAAATAATCGAGAGACCAGCGCAACATTATGTATGAAGGCTTTTAAGCTGTAGTGTTGTTCAATACGATAATTCAGCTTAAAAACTAACATACGTAGTTCTTATAATTAGGTAGCATATGTTCTTGGTCTTGTTGGTTTGGGAACATAAGATGTGAAGTGCATTAGATTGTTATCGCACGAGGCAAGAGAACAATGGTCTTTAATAACTTGCTAACGACATGTGCGTATTGTTATACCGATATATTAGTAGTGTGTGTATTGTGGTTTATTTGGTTTGATGGTGTATTAGTACTGAGATTGAACGCTGAATTTAGTTTTAATGAGTCCTACTTCCATTTAATAAGTTTTTCGTGCCGTGTTTGTGACCTTTGAGTTTATTTTTCTAAAGATGCTATTTGAGACACATGCGGGCTTGTAAATAATTTCTTGCTTAATTCCTACGAATTCATACTAATTTCTTTGTCCTTCTGTTATGCTTTCATGTCTAAATCGCTGAACCGATTTTAATGAAATTAGTCATGAAGATACTTTGATTCTCGAGAAATTACATTACATAGACTACTTTTTGCCGCGATAACCGTCAGTCAAAGGGCCGTACAACACTATGGGAACCCTAAGATCGATGAGAAAATTTAACGAAGTTTGCTAAATACTCTCCAAACTAATATACTGAATACTGAATTATAATGCGTATACATAGTAATTTCATGAAACATTCCGATAGTAGTAACTAATTTAATACGATATAATTTAAATAAAAGCACACAGTCAATCAGTTGTTACTTCTCCATTCGGCAATGTCGTCGGAAAAACTTGAGATAATGCAATCAATAGTGTTGCCAGGGGAAAAACTGTCAGTTTGTTTACTCGTGGGATACCGATGTTAAGGTTCGTACACACTGTACTACCTACATACATATTATTATTGTCTTGTAAAGAGATGTTTTCGTGCGGATTGTTAAATTAGTTAAGTTAAATTTTTGAGCAAATAAAAAACTTAGGCTATGCTTAGTTTGGGACTAGATGGCGTTGTGTTAGATGTCCGAAAATAATTACTATTTTATTATTATTTATTTCTAGAAGCGTGTCTAAATCTATTTAAAAAAAATGGTCTAATATTCTTGCGTGAATATAAATATAATTCATTGATCTTAATGGTGCATAACTGAGATATTGCACAAATAAATAACAATATACTTCGATTTATAAATTTACTTGAAAAGCACAAGGGTTGTAATTGCTTGGATAAATGAAGTACAGTGTGAACACAAGTTTAATTGTGATGTGATAGTGCTACTTTACAAACGATGTGCCAGAGAAATTGTGATAGTATTGCATGTTTTCAATATTCAACGAAATGCTTTCTTTTTGTTTTTAAGCTATTGCATAGCTTTTATCGCGGGCTTTGAGCACGGCGACCGAATCAGAAAATTCCGTAATTAAAATATAACCTAACATCCGAAGCTCGCACGGATCGAGACGAGCTGCTCCGAAATCGGACGAATACGTAAGTATCTATCATATCTTTTTCGTATTAAAATGTAATTATAACACATATTATGCACATCATTGCCATCGTTACGAAATTTGCCGTGTCGTTAACTATTTATATTATCATGAAATACTTACATATTGGAGAAAATAAGTGATATATTTGTATGTTATGATTTTTTCACTTACTTGATGTCAATATTTCCAAAAAATACTGCATAAATAAAAAATAAATAAATAATTATAATTGTATAAGTTGATAAAAAATGCTATGCAATAGCTTTACCGCGGCAGTCCCCGAGTGCCACACGTTTTTTTTTTAATTTATCATCTTCGTGTGGTGAAGGATTAAGTATAATAGGACAGGAGTGTTTATACCATGGGTATTGAAAGAAACGAGGGAAAAAACTATGCTGGACAGCAAAAAGAAAAAAAACCCTATACGAAACCGTTAGGCTAGAGTGGTTTAGCAGGCAATACCTTCCTTTGTAACCATGTACGTTACAGATACAACGACTGTTATAAGCACCCTCACCTTCCTAGCCTTTAATATCCGCGAGCCGCGCGGCGTGAATCTCGAGTCTTGGATTTTTAACGATACATTGCGTGCAGTAAAGTTAGTGTTTTCCCCGTCACAACCAGGTTTAATAAGTATATTTTACTCACTAACTTACTACTACTTTTTTACCCATGGCTTATTTATCCCAGGACCAAAGGCACTTGCGGCAGCGCAGTTTCAGTTTACAACATGTAAAGAGTATACTCATCTATACTAGACTATATCTATACTTATATTTTAAAGCTGTAAAGAAAGTATGTTTATTTGCATTTTTGGACGAGGTAATCTCAGAAAGTACTGGTCTGATTTTAAAAATCCTTTCAGTGGCGTGATGAGACTATCTAGTCTAGTTATCGAGGAAGGCTATATATCATCACGCCGCACTCAAAAGGAGCGGAGCATCAATAAAAAATGTAACAAAAACGGGGGAAAATTATTTCATTTGAGAGCTTCCATTGCGTGTGGTGCTTAACCATTCTGTAGGTAGTAGGTACATAAGAATTATTCCCCTTTAAAAGTTCTAAATAAAGTATACCACAGCATATGTCTATATTTTAAAATTAGTTCACTATAATATTTTTATGGTAAACATTACCGTGGGTGAGCCACGCTTCGGAGTGATACCACGGCCTCACAGAAAACCTGTGTGAAACAGTGCTTGTGCAGTGTTTCACCGAGTGAGTTAGAATACCGGAGGCCCATACACCAACCTCTCCCTCCATCCCCTTTTTTTTTTTTTTTTTTTTTTTTTTAACGTGTGGAAATCCCCTCGGACCGTCACCCGCGCCGGGGCTTGCGGCGGGGCGGTGTGTCGGACTCGAACCGACTAAAACCACACGGTGTGCCACTCTGCGCCTGAAGAGGGAGGAGTCCGGGAACTGCTGTTATTACGCCGTCCAGACCCCTCCCAGCGCTTGCCCGCACAGAAGCGGGCACCCTCTCCAAAACCTCTCCTTTTAGGTGACGTACGGCACACACGTAACGTCGCCTCCTCGCGGGCGGCCACTAGAGCGGATGGAAGGGAAAGCCCGTCCCGACCATCCGCGGCCACACTCAGGGCGGCATGAGGCGCAGGTGAGCGCGCCTCCGCTGCCCGGTTCGCCGGCGGCGGATCGGGTCCGAGTGGAGGTCGTCCTCCCGGGCCTTCTCCGCCACCTCCTTCTGCGAGATGACTTCTTCGCAGAAGGTAGCGACCGCGGTAAAACTGCTATCGCTACCGGCCATGGAGCGAATGACGGCCGGTAGCGATAGATCTCCTCCGAGGACTGCAGTGAGGGCCCGGCGCTGCGACGCCCATGCGGGGCAGATCGCCAGCGTATGCTGGGCCGAGTCTTCACTGCAGTCGCAGTGGTGGCAGGCGGGACTCAGTTCCCTCCTAGCGACCGAGTGCAGATACTTCCCGAAGCAAATGTGCCCGGAAAGTACCTGCGTCAGTCGGAAGGAAAGGGTCCCGTGCTGCCGCCCTGCCCACTCGAGGATGACCGGCTGGAGAGCCTCCACGGCGGCAAAGCCAGCACGTGGAGTCTCCAGTCGGAAAGACCAGCGAGCCATCGTGGCTCGACGGGCGGCTTCACGCCACTCGCGTACCTCTTCGGGCGGAGGGCGCATGCCTCTCTCCACCCGATATTCAGCCACCCGTCGATAAACTTCGGCGAGCACTTCCGCCTCCAAATCCCACGGGGGTGTTCCGGCCAACGCGCACGCTGCCTCGGTCGACACCGTGCGGTAACCACGTATCGCTCTGACCGCCAGTACCCTCTGAGGCCGCCAGAGGCGCGCCTTGTTCTGGGCGGTCAGAGCCGTGACCCACACCGGTGCGCCGTACAGCGCCATTGACCGGACAACCCCCGTGTACAGCTGTCTCGTTGCGACGCTGGCTCCACCCAAATTAGGCAAAAGTCGCCCAAGGGCAGAGGCAGCGTCGACCAGCTTGGGAGCAAGCTGTCGGAAGTGCTCGTCGAAGAGCCACCTACCGTCGAGGATCAGACCCAGATACTTCATCTGGGCCCGAACCGGTACGAGGACCGAGTTGACCTCTATGGAGGCGCCGGGGGGCGGACCACGACGGGGCCCATGAAATAACAGGGCCTCCGTCTTGTCCAGGGCCACCCGTAGGCCCAGCGCCTCGATGCGCCCGACCACCAGAGAAACACCCCTGGTGGCCAGGCGCGCCGCCTCTTGGAAGTTCGCCCCCCGAGCTGTGACCAATGTGTCATCGGCGTAACAAATTACGCCCAGCCCGGGGGGGAGACGACCTCGTAGGACCCAGTCGTATCCCACGTTCCACAGGAGTGGTCCAAGGACAGACCCCTGTGGAACGCCGCACGACATGGGTCGCCGTCTCAAGACGCCCTCTCGGTCCTCGTACACGACGGTACGCTCCTCCAAATAGTCTGCCACTAGCCGCCTCAGGTACTCTGGCACCCCGTGATACTGGAGTGCTTCCCCGATGCAGCTGAATGGCAGACTATTGAATGCGTTGGCGATGTCTAACGACACCGCCAACAGCACGCCGCCAGTCCCTCCATCCCCTTCCCCATCCCCCAAAGGCCGGCAACTCACTTGTGACGCCTCTGGTGTTGCGGGTGTCCATGGGCGGCGGTAATCGCTTACCATCAGGCGATACGTCTGCTCGTTGCCCCCTGTATCCGATAATAAAAAAAATTAAAAAATCTTCACGCTCTTATAGAATCACGCTACGGACAATAGAAGACGCAGACTAGGTTGCGGGTTAGCTAGTTACCATCGTCATATTTATTCATCTTCCAGATTTAATTTCACGACGAAACTCTAGGGATATAATATACCTCTAAAAAATATCTTAGTTTTTAAAACACTATAAACTGTTGACGTAGACTCGTAGATAGTGTGAAAGCTCTGCTTGACACTTTTGTAGTAAATTGTTTTCTTGAAGTCTGAAAACGCAGCAATTCTTTTGTGCCAGAGGCGCCTAGTTTTTAAAATACGCCTCTGAGAACAATATTTACGCTACTTTGTCCGTAATTATGCAAATTTATTTTTATTATTGTTACTTCCAACATTTCAAAAACTGGAACTAAATGCAGATTACTTTACAGTAAATGCGAGTTGGTAATATTCTATTTTATAATATAGATTTGGTTGTAAAAAAGGCATAATTAGACCTAAACTCCGTTTGTTTTTTATCAAATGTTTTTAGGTTTAGTGAATTTGAGAATAACTGTGGTAAATAAAAACAGTGAAAACTAAAAAAGTGTACGCATGAAAAGAAACGCGCTAAAAACTACATAAAGCCGAATATAATTCGATATTTACTACAAAAACAGACACGACAGTTGCGTTCCAGTTTATAATATTCTAACAAAACTAATTCACTTCTCTCTGGGAAACTCGGAAAGGTTAAAATGTCCGTTATTTTACGGTAACGCCCGAATCTTGCTTCAATGCCGTCATTTTACTGTCCACATTGTTTTGATTAACCTACTTAAATACGTACTCACATCTTAGTTAGCTGTAAAACATAATTATTTCGAACCAGTGTTGAGTAGTTTTGTGTTCTTCATTATTCTCACAGCAGGTGCAGACATGTGAATGTTAATGAAGCGCATGTCTTGTTTTATGGGAAATAAATCATACTACTATCACAAGCACGCACTTTTTAACCATAGAGAAATTAGACTATCGATATAAAACGTAAAAAATGTCTTTGACAAAAAAATGCTTTCCTGTGACGTGTATGTGTGATTAAGTTAATTGTCCATTGATTCATTTCGGAGGGAGGTAAGTTTCGTCTAATTGTAATGTTCTCAAGTGTCTGTATTTGTTCTGGAAATGCCGTCGGTTATTTCATGAAGCACGTTCACTTCGTCGCAAAGTTCTGATCTACGGTCCTTTGCTATGTTTTGAAAGATGCCATAGTTTCCTAGTTTTTTATTTTTTATTTATTGGAATATTTATTGTTCACCTTATCAACGTAAATAACAGAATTAAATACTTATGTGTTTCATCCCAGTCATGTCCAGGATAAGATTCGAACTAGAATGATGTGATTCAAATTGCACATTTGCAGGTAACTTTTATTACATCAATTTCGGTTCGTCTGTTTTACTGAGGCTATTGCTTTCTGGTCTTTCATTTATGATTTAAAAGTAACATTTCTTAATGTCATTTTATGTTTCCAAAAATAACTGTCAAAAAGCCCAATGCCAAGGCTCAATTATGCATCAGTATCTAAATAGGCCGTCATAGTGTGGGTACCATGCTTCATTGTTTGATTTGTTTGCATTGCCTTTATTCTGGCTAGTTGGTCTCGCGGTTGGCGTGTGCGACTGCTGATCATGAGTGTTTGTATGATCTACAAATGTTTGTTTCGGAGTTTGGGTGTTTTCTATGTATAATACACACAGTATTTACAAAAAAAAAGTATATATGTATTTTTGTATCAGTTGTCTAGTACGCCATAACACAAGCTCTGCTTAGCTACGGACTAGATAGCGTTGTGAGTTAAATGTTCGAAATATTTATTATTTATTATTCGAGTGATTATGGTGACCACTACTTTGGGATGCTGCTCATACTTTCCATCAGGCAGAGTACAGTCACTTTTGGGCAGGCTCATATAAAAAACGGTTTAAATAAACAAAGTTTCAGCACAATTTATTAATTAAAGGCACAATTTTTAGTTTAAAAAATCTGCAATGTTATGTCTATGATATAATATAGGTCTTTACCTATGAAATTGCCGTTTTGTATGCAATAAGTGAAAGTACTTATTTTTTCAAACTTTTTTATTTCTGTTATTCGAAGTAATCACCCATGCAATCGACGCATCTTTGCCAACGCATTGGCAGTTTATTGATGCCCTTCTTGTAAAAATCAGCTGGACGGGAGGCAACAAACTCTTCAAAGGCATTTTGTACTGCCTCTCGGGAATTGAATTTTTTACCCACTAAAAAGTTGTCAAAATTTTGGAAAAAGTAATAGTCGGTAGGTGCAAGGTCTGGTGAGTATGGCGGATGAGGGAGAGCTTCCAACCCCAGCTCTTGCAGCTGCTTCGCGTCAACGCGCGACCCCATACTGCGCAACAGACAGTCTGCTCTCACTCATCCGCCATACTCACCAGACCTTGCACCTACCGACTATTACTTTTTCCAAAATTTAGACAACTTTTTAGTGGGTAAAAATTTCAATTCCCGAGAGGTAGTACAAAATGCCTTTGAAGAGTTTGTTGCCTCCCGTCCAGCTGATTTTTACAAGAAGGGCATCAATAAACTGCCAATGCGTTGGCAAAGATGCGTCGATTGCATGGGTGATTACTTCGAATAACAGAAATAAAAAAGTTTGAAAAAATAAGTACTTTCACTTATTGCATACAAAACGGCAATTTCATAGGTAAAGACCTAATATTTATCTCTTGTCGATGGCATTTTTTATTTAAATTCGAGTGATCCCAAATATTTAAATGTAACATATTATTTACTAAAATATTTAATAACTCTCGCAAGTTAAACTAATATTTTTCATAACATATTATGTAAAGATTTTCGATGTTTATTCGTGAGAATTATATCATGCTTACTGTTATCATGCTCTGTTTGCTCTGATCATACCGAGTCCCACTAGTAGTGGGACTCGATATGATCAGAGCAATGGGATGCTGATGCAAAAAGGGATGATGATGATGATAGTGGGCCACTAGACACCGTTATTTGTAATGGGCTTGGTAAAAGAGCTATTTAATGATACACTCAACCAATCGATACGTCGTAGGTTTGAAACTTACTATAGTTTTTGCGCTGTAGCATAATGCGTGGTGGTTAAATTTAATTTAATTTACTACAGTTTATGGTTTAATTTAATTTACTACAGTTATTAATGATTTAATATATTGCGAATGTGGTACAGCTGAAACACTTAGTCATCATTTGTAAATCGCGGCAACTTTCAAGAGTGAAACGAAATGTTACTGAACCATGCCACGCACCATGCTACAGTACTTCAAAACCTTTTTTTGTTATATTCGTAGTTTTTGCTCCGCCCGCGTATATGTCGGTTATCGCGGTAAAGAGTAATATATCTGCTTCCTCAAGAATCTAAGTATCTCCATGTCAAATTTCATTGTAATCGGTGCAGTTGTTTAGCCGACAAAGTGTAACAGTCTGACAGACAGGCAGAGTTACTTTCGAATTTATAATATAGATGTATGGATAGAGCTGCTAAACAATTGTCCATTATTTAAATAAACTCACAATCTGACACATCTGAATACACTATAGCAATCCCATGTAGATTCCTTATCAGTAGGTATATACTATATAGGTATAGGCTATAGGGTACTTGGGTCATTCTTAGGGTCGTATAGTCATGGAGGATTATAGCCTCTTATCACGCTAGTTGTTCGTACGATTCAAGTACGTTGATAATTAAATAGGAGCTCATCTGGAGTTCTGACAAAAAACCGTATTCATTGTTACAACTTTTGACCGCTCGCTTCGCTTGTCTGCCTCCGCTTATTTTGAATATAGATGTATGTATGAATTTTAGTATCCCTCAGGAGCAATACGGTATTTTGAATATAGATTTACCTAGGTAAAATCCTGAGATAAAAATTGCAAGAAATAAACCTACTTTGAAATGTATAATATTGGTCAGAAATATCAAGTTATGCGTGACTCGGCCGGGGTGGGGACGTATGGCCTTAACCCTCTCCTGAGAGGTGACCTGAGCCTAGCAGTGGGACATTATGGGTTGTTGACTATCAAGTCATGCCGTATTCTTACTTTATCTACATTTTGGCCATCAGTGACTAAGACTTCAACAAATTAAACAATAGTTTCAGTGACCAACCCTGAAGTTAGTCAACCGTAAAGGTTATTTACACGAACGATTAGACACAGAGGTTTTATTACAAGCGGACATTTAATTACTCTATTCTCTTTGGAAGTACACAGTTAAAAAATAATAATTTTCGGATCTTGAACTTGATTATGAAAATACATTGTCGGTGGTCGAGGAAAATGTGTCGGGATATTTTTATAACGAGCAGACAGGTCACTTCAAGGTTTAAATGGTTAGAGGTTGCTGCCATGGACACTATCAAATCGAAGGTCATAAGCGGTGCGGTTCTTTGAGTCAGAGGGAGGGAGTTTGGGCACCGGTAACTTCCCTTGCCCGGGAAAATAATGAACACTCATTTTGATTATACCGAGGTTTCTCTCCGATTGTGCCGGTCTATTTTGCCTAAGCTTGGCTGTCCCAGCAGTGAACCATTAGCGACTTTTAATAACAGCTCCCCCATGGCAAAAAGATAAAAATTACTGACCCTCCTAGAAAAAATAACTTTACTGCAAGCCGTGGCTTACTACTTATGGATAAAAGCTAGTGATTAATAATACCGTGGCTATCCAAGTCCAGTGAACGATGACATATAGTTTCCGTAACATGTGGACTGCGTCAACCACCGGTCCGCGTCTAACCGTTCAACAATCTAGTGGTTAGCTTCGTATGTAACTGTCGCAGGTTACCGTTCGTTAAGTTGTTATTACTTAGTTTCTATAATCTTTTTCCCTTCTTTAAAAGTCCCATTTTCTAATTCAGGCAACGTTGTGAGTTACTGTGAGTTGATCATCATAAAACCGTCTCCTCGTTTGTATAATATATGCAAAAAAATCAAGTGAAGTAGAAAACCGAAATATGATTTTTTTGTATATCTATATTTAAGAGCTTACCAAAGTGACTACTCTGCCTGAAGGAAAGCACGAGCAGAATCAAGATTATTAACTGCTTTTCTTCATAATTTCCAAATAAGCGTTTTTTAAGTTGCATTTAGTGATCATTCCAGGCTATGATTTTGCCCAAATTATTTCCTATTACGTTATGGTATAACCTGAAAACTTTAGAAGTTACTTAATCCATAAATTATGGTTACCTACATTATTTACACTTTCCAAAACGCATTGATTTTATACGTGAACAAAGCAATTTAATATACTGTATTTAAACAATTAAACAATCAAAATGTTATTAACGATTTCACCATATTGATACTAAAGCTGTATTTTATTAATTTCTTGCATGTTTTTGCAACCTTGGCTGCTATGGTCTTGCATGATTCTACATGTTTTTGCGTAAGCAAAAACTACCATTTTTGTTAGCATTTATACTGATAATATATTTTATGGTATAATCGATAAACTATTTCTGAATGAAACCGACCATTAAATTCAAGGAAACAATTTTTCATTATTTTAATGCCAATGACATTTAGTTGTCGTTTAAATTAATGAGAATTTGACCTTTCACTTTAGTTTGCTTCTAACCTCAAAATTTAATTGATTTGTTAACTGTTGACGATATGCTACATATAAATTAAAAAAAGCTCTTTATTAAAATTGCCATCATATTAAAAGATTTATACATATGTTGGGATCAGTAAATTGATACATCAAAAAATAAATTTAAATGAAACCGGCTGTTTAATTAATATTTTTAGGATTTTGTTCCATTATGGAATTTGTGAATTCAGTTGTGGACTAGTTATTGTTTAAAGACTGGCTACAATTTGTGTCTGTAACTTGTATATTAGTAAATTATATGTTCAATATTGTCACTATTATTGTATATATCTATTTATTATTTATCTTGGGTAGGAGTTATGGTATACAAGAACGGGTTATATTGTGAATCTTGTTTTACTTTAATAACTATATCCCTATAATATTTTTAAATCTCTCTCGCCTTCTCCTGAATTTCTTTATAAGATCTTGACTTTTAATTGAACTACAAATAATTAATTTGGATCTGGAAAGCAATTGCACGAATGCAGGCATATATGCTGCTTTTTTTAAAATCGATCAGGATAGATTACAGACTTATACCATTAATATATTATCAATGTCGAGATAACAATGAAAATAAAAGCAATAACGTAAAAGTAATCAATGCTTGCCGGAACAATATAAACATTGACTGTATCACGGCATTCGAAACTCAAAAGGGGGACACACGGCGGTCGATGCGCTCCATCAGACAAATTATACAGTAGTGCACACTCGAACAGGTGAGCTTACGGCAGGAGAGAGCAAAATAACCTTGACGCGGCCGAAGAAAGCGCCCGGAACGATCGCATCGTCGAGAATTCAATTAAATGCATTACGAAAAAACTTGATATGGAATTTTTCAATTAAATCTTGATTGATAGCGAAGTACCACCACAATACCAAAGAAAACATGTTTACGTTCTTTATTTATAAATAGATTTAATAAACAGCTTCCCTTTTAATGGTTATTAAAATTGTTTGGATAAATATAATTCGCTTTGTCTGTGATAATGAATATTGATATTTTATTATCAGGCAATCCCATAACGCTAATGCCAGCTTTGTTTGAATTCAGATTTTGGCCACCTTGACATTTTGGCCTAAATGGACCGCTCCAAATATCACGATCCGTCATTTCAAAGAAAAATTCAAAAGAAACACCAGGAATACTGTAATATGATGGAGACTCAATCCTGTAAAACTTAATTAGGCGTGTTTTCCTTCCGCTTATCAGTTTGAAATCGTAACTTCAAATTTATATTTTTTTGATGATTGGATAATGTTGAATGCTGATGCTCTACTTTCTCGGGGCAAATAATTTGGTAAGAAAAATATTTATGCACAAAATTTTATAAATACTTAAGAGTTCGTTTATGAACCTAACCACCACCTAATTGAAGAGCGTATAGTAGTAAAAAAATATAATACATCTGTTTGAAACCAAACGCAATTATCTATAGCAATGGCAACACTGAGTTGTCATGTTTTGAAGGTTAAAATGTCATGTCACTGTTAGATATAAATCGGTCGACAACAGTCGAAATATTTGGGCAGACCGTAATTTGGATTGAATTAGTTTCGGTGTTTGTTATTGTCACCTAGTATCTGGTAAACTAATTAATATTTCTGGGACTAATCCCGCCCACACGCCCACCACTGTAACTCATGTACACCAGGATCAACAGCGGTGACCCACGAAAACACCGAGTTATGACACTCGGGAAGTCCCAGGAAAAATTTAACTGTCTTGGAACCCGCAACGAAATTAATCAGAAGAAAACTGGAGGAGTTGGAAATATCCATTGATTTTTTGCAATCCATTGATTGCACGTTTGGCCTAGTGGTTTAACGGTCACCACGCCGTTTCCTACTTCGCCAAGTGTCGTGGGTTCAAATCCCACGTAGGACAACACTTTGTGTGATCCACAAATTGTTGTTCTGAGTCTGGGTGTTCTTTGTGTCCGTTTCATGTATGTTTGTAAAGTCCCCCGCGACACAGGATTTATTCCTAGTGCGGGAGTTGTCTTTTTAAAGAAAACAAGAAAAACAATATAATAAGTCCACTTCCCTCCTTAGCAAAGCGGGAGACAAAATGGAGTCAAAATAGGCAGACGCCTTTTTCAAACCGGGAAGCACCACGGATAAAAATATTATGGGTCCTAAGTGAGCTATATTTGATTTCTATAGTATGTATGGCAGAATCGCTTAAACGCACGGAAATTCACCGCAGTTGACACAAGATCCCCATAATATACTACCCCAGACGTCATTTGTAAGCTATTTAGCATCATGTTACGTTCATTGTACCAAAGACTACATTCCCAGAGGATATAATGAGCCGACTGTTCACAGCTAGAATCAGGTGTTGAGCATTGACACAATGGTGAATCGACTAATTTAAATGAGTATAGTTTGCTCTTAAAGTTACCGTGGCCTGTAAGAAATTGAGCGACACAGTGATCTACCTCGAGCCATGTCCTTGACAACCTTTCGCGAACAGATGGAAAGAACTGGTAGAGGTGGCGCCCCTTAGATGATTCGTCCCATCGTTTCTGCCATTCATCCAAGAGGTCGTTATAGACATTGGTTTTTTGTTGAAACAATCTTATGATTTTACCGCGGTCGCGTACGCCCAAAAAATCGCATTCCATGGTTTGTAGTGTGGAATAGTACATGGCTGCACGTCTTTGCACCTCGAGATAGACCGGAAGAACACCTGCCAACACCGGTAAAGCCTCAGTGCTAACCGTCCTATATGCCTTGCACAAGAAAATCAATGCAGGTCGTTGGCCTTGTAACAGTTTGCGACGGACAGCACCTACAGTCGCCCATACAGGAGCACCATAGCAAATAGAACCCAAATAAGTAGCTCCATATATGATCTTTAGTGTATTATATGACAGACCCCATGTCGCAGTTGATATCCTCGTCAGTGCAAAGAAACTCTTTTTAGACTTTTCATTAACTGTTCTAATATGTTCAATAAATGAAAAACGCCCACCCCACCGAGATATTAAGTCCAAACATTCACTGGCCAGCCTCTCAAGCCCCGTTCTAGTATCCAACTCTATCAATAACAAACCGTCGTCCGCGTACGCATTCAGGGTACATCCGGACGGCACAGGCATTGCCAGAAAATCGTCGAAGCCTATGTTCCACAAGTATGGTCCTAGCACTGACCCTTGAGGACACCCCATCGTAAGCGCCTTCGACACAGAATGATGCCCAAGTCTCAATTTAGTAGTACATTGTAAGAAGTACTAGGAGATAAGGGAATAAATATTTTTAAAGCAACCTCTTAATTTTAATTTTACCAATAGCATGGGCCACCACGCATTGTCAAAGGCGCCAGATATATCTAAGAAGATGCCTAAAACGTATTGAAAACTTGACTCGGTGACAGTTTTCCTTACAGATATAACCGCATCAGTGGTCGATTTTCCCAACGTAAAGCCGAATTGTCTATCATGAAATTTAACTCCACCCGGTAGAAGTCGTGGTACTACAAGACGCTCTAAAAGCTTTCCCAGCGATGGTAACAGTGTTATGGGTCGATAGGATTTAGGATCGTCCGGCGGCTTATCGCCGCTTTTTGGTATTATTCGAATATTACCGCACCGCCAAACACTAGGAAATACTCCTTCCGCAATGCAACGTTTAAAAACTGTTAAAACCGTATCACCCGAAAGTTTACAAGCTTCTTTTATCATTTTGTTTGATATTTTATCGTCGCCCGAAGCCTTATTTAGTGGCAATGACCTAACAATACTGAGGAATTCGTCTGAAGATGGTAAGTCAGACATTGGAGACAATGGTGGTTCAATAGCCCACTGCCTAATTTGTCGGTGATAATCCGTGTCATCCTCCGGCCGATCGTCAGGCACAAGTGATTCTAAAAGATATTCTGTGGTTTGTTCTACTCCTGTAGTATAACTATTATTAATTTTGATGTTCTGTACGTATGCAAGGTCGATTGATCTATTTGCTTTAAATTCATGATACAAAGGTGACCAGGGACCCTCTCTATCGAGTTTATCAACAAGTTTACGTATTAAAGTTCCCTTTGATTTCTCCACAGCAGCTCTATTATGAGACCTGGCAACTCTAAGAGCAATAAGAGCATTATTGTAAATATCCCCCGCCACGTTACGCTTTTTAATGTCATTTAGTTTTTTACGAGCTTTCCGATAGATTCTACGTAATTCGACTAATTTATAATTCCACCAATCACATCTACGAGTGTTAGTGATAGATCCACGGCCAATACAAACATCAGCACAATATGTGAAAGTATCTGATAATATGTTTGCGCTTTCCTCAGCTGATAGACCACTGCGACTGAAGTCTTTGGCATGTACTGCAAAGAGTGAACCAAATAAAGCCCAATTTGCCCCTTTAGTTTTATACCTAAAATTGTAAGGAGTTCTTTATGGATATTGTGCAACCATTGGTATGAATTCGTACACGATGAAGCGGTGATCACTACAGGATGCGTCCGGTAGGACACGCCATCCAGATATCGAGACGTCGCCGCGCGTAAGCGTCACGTCAATAGAAGACTCACCCATTGGGCTGCAAAAAGTTGGTGGTGCATCAGGGGTATTGTGGATAGTAAGATTCATTTCCGCAATAAAATCTTCAAACGCACAGCGACGAGCCATGTCAGCTGCACGCAATTTGACATACCATAAAGTAGAAGAAGCATTGACATCAGCGCCAATGATAATTTTGTGTCCTATGAGGGACCGCAAAACGAAACGTAAATGATGTAGATGAGGATCAATAGGATGTAAAAAATTAAAATAACAGCTCACTACGTAAACCCTACAGGTAGAGGATGAGATCTCAGCAACGGCGCAGTGTGACGTCATAAGGTTACGCAAAGATGTTACCGTAAAATTAGAACTTGCAACATATATCCCAGCCCGCGACCGGCCATCTAGTCGTACTACATAATTCCGCAATTGAGCGCTTTGATATTGCTCTTGTATAAGGACAATGTCTAACTTTTGTTCCTAAACTAATTAATATATAGACAAGTTTTGAATTCCGCCAGAACGGCACTTGTAGAATCACGCGAAGAGATTAGTTTTCGGTGAATAACGGATTTGACTTCCCCCGAACGTACGGCTTGTACGTGCATGTATACCAGGATATTGTGTAGTGTACCAGATCTCCATTTGATGGCGTACAGGGGGGCCTCCTTCACCGCTTCGGACATCAATGAAGCCTCCACAGCGCCATGGTGAGCTTTCATGTCATAATTTTAACGAGGTGTTTCGCCTCTAGCTCTGAATGCTTTCCCCAAGAGGACAGTTCTTCGATTTACTAGCTTTTAATTAATGGGCCCTTACAAGCTGGTATAAGGATTACTTACTCCAAGTAACGAAGCCTTGTGGAAAGGATTTAAACATCATCTTTGTAATTTATATAATTTATACTCTCGATTTCTGGCACCAAAATAAAAGCTTTGATAAAAAAATTACCTTCCCCAAATAATATTATTTTCAAAACAATAAATTTAATTCAGTTATTGTTAAGAATCTACTATAATTTTAATGAATGGACGGCGATAGTCACTTGCCACCAGGTGCCACGACATCGGCTCAACATACCATAAAAAAATAAAGCAGCTCATCAGCAAATCGGAAAGCAATATATCTGTTCTTGACCTATCACAACAATTCAAGATGGCAAAGTAATTATAAGTAAGGATGGATAGCATAGACAATTGCGTAACATGACCCGTATCAAGGTCAACGAGGCAACAACATCCACCTAAACGGCCGAGCTCCTTGTTATGCCAACCGCAGACAATGTCAGCTGGTCTCTAAGGTCACACACACAATGATAACTATTATAAAGATGAGACTATAGACAAGAAAAGAATAAATAAAAAGTAGTTAAAATCTTTTTTGTTACAAAATTCTTGAAAAAGCTCACGATAAAATTGTGTTCTAAATTACAATAATCCTTAATCAAAATTCGAGCTGACCGCTTTATTTGTATAGATTAATTTTTGATATGGTTGTTCAAAATTAACAAAATTCTTTCAGTTAGGATTATATTTCTAAATGAGTAATGGACACTAATCAATTTAAAACCAATAAGTTACTTATTGTAATCTGAGACTACAAGTATAGTTAGGTATTAACAAATATCTATTTATCTAGCGTTTCTAATACGCTGGACGATTTAAAGCTAATGGAATGTTAACCATTAATTTTTCTGTCATTATTCCTCTCAAGTAATGGCTATTGGTGACATTGCTAGTTAACAAAACTAAAGTGACTGGCTGAAAATTTAAAGATGCTTCAATAACACGTAATAACTGAATAGATCTTTTAAAATCAAAATGTTTCCAAAATATTTCATAAGTCTGAGCTATGTTACAAAAAAAAAACTTTGTTTAAAAAAACCGATTTCAAAAACTAAAAAGTATAAAATAACCTAATTTGTATGTGCTACCTATTCATAGGTTTGAAGTCAGTGCCAAGCTAAATGTAATAGTAGGTACCACACTCGCTATATTTCGAGATGAACGTCAACGACGTCACCGACGCTTCGGTTGTTTTGTTCAACGCGAAGAGCAGCTATCCCGCTCAAGGTCACGCGCGGCGAGAGCGGTACCTATTATTACATTTTGGCTTGGCACCGACTTCAAACCTATGAATAGGTAGCACATACAAATTAAGTTATTTTATACTTTTTAGTTTTTGAAGTCGGTTTTTTAAACGAACTTTTGTTTTATTTTTCACTTTTTAGTCTTTCTCAAGTCTCTCATCATCATTTCATTTAAAATTTAATGATGTCTACAGAATATAAAGGCATGCAGACAATTGCTCGTAACTTCATTGCAGGCGCTCACGTAAATTTGAGGGTTTCCTTCGATTTGACTGCCTTGACTGCCTCGTTGGTCTCGCGGTTGGCGTGTGCGACTGCTGATCATGAGGTCTCGGGTTCGATTCCCGGGTCGGACCAAATGTTTGTATGGTCTACAAATATTTGTTTCGGAGTTTGGGTGTTTTCTATGTATTATATGTATGTATTTACAAAAAAAAAATGTATATATGTATTTGTATCAGTTGTCTAGTACCCATAACACAAGCTCTGCTTAGCTTGGGACTAGATGGCGTTGTGTGTTAGATGTCCAAAATATTTATATATTATATTTATATATTTCCTTAGGATCCCATCATCAGATCCTGATATGGTGGCCATGGGACCACATGGGGAGCATACCCTTTCGAATACAAAAAGAATTTTCAAAATCGGTCCACAATTGACGGAGTAATCGATGTACATACATTACAAAAAAAAAACGATGAAATTGAGAACCTCCTCCTTTTGGAAGTCGGTTAATTAAGCAATCTGTACACAAATAGAAAAAAGCTGCAAAATAGATGGGTACGAAAAAGAGGTCGGTTGTTGGATCAACGGATATTTCTCTTCTTAAAAGTACTGTAGACAATTCAAACTGTTTCAAATTTAGAAGGCAGTTGTTCGATTTCGAGACCATAAACAATTGGATGACTAAAAAGCTCTTAACTAATATTTCCTCTCTAAACAATCTCCGAAGTGGATTGAATACAAAGTGGATAAGTTAACGGTCAATAATGCATTCCTTATTTCTAACGGATAGCCTTAGCTTCTGTACAGTGATGAGATTGCATTTAAGACAAATTTACCGGTTCTAGACTTATTTGGTCGATTACACGATCAGTTTACTTTAGGTGAATTTTAAGCGTTCGATACGCGCTCGAAGAATGAAAGAAAACATTATTTTTGTAAGTTAATTGAAAATATATATTATTATTGTTATTTGTAGCTTCATAGAAATAAGCAACTAACTTCTAATATTAAACTAATTTCACATTTAAATTATCTGGACTCAAATAAGAACTTTTTTTAATCGCTTTGGAAAAACGGTGCGTGATCAATGACAATACATCTTCTTCGGAATACTGAATTAATAGCCTAACGGTCAAGTACACAAAAGTGTCTAGGGATCAAGCATTTTTATGCGGATTTCTTGAGATTGAGATGTGGCTTTGGCCCTGGCCTGCTCAGTCGCCAGACTTGAACCCGATTGAGCATGCATGGGATATGCTACAGAGAAGAGCTCTGCCGAATATGGAGGGTATCCAGTCGCAAGAAGACCTTTTTTTGTTGTTGCAACGAACATGGGCGGCCATTCCACAGCGTGATTTGGATGAACTCATTTTGAGTATGCCAAACCGATGTTCTTGTGTTAGTGTTCGCGGTAGAAACACGGATTATTAATTGTTTAAGTTACCTAATAAAATTTTAAAGAAAACTGTTATTTCAGTCTTTTTTTCGAACTTTAATGTTAGTGGTTCAAATGTCAAAAATCCTTTTATTAGGAAAATGGCAAATTTCTTTATTAATGCAAAGGTGACTTGGTTTATCGTTACTGTGACAAACGAAAACACTTTATTTGATGAATCCTTAAAGAAAATTTTAATTAATATCAATCAGGAGAAAAGTTATTGCAAAAATATATGTTGATCCCTAGACACATATGTTGATCCCTAGACACTTTTGATGTGTGTAGTATGTTTCATACTTTATATTAATGTATGAATTCAAAGTCTTTGGACAGTACGGTGAGATGAAAGATACTTAAAACTGAAAGTAGTTAGCCAACACCATGCGCCGGCGTCGCAATAACGGTACTGCAGACGATGTAAGCCGGAGGTGTTCGAAAATGGCCGAGTGGTGTGGTGACTATACGCATTTGTACTCAATGTAGTCTTTAGCAAATTGCAATTCTATTATTGAAATGAAGCTCTAGAAAATTTGTAAATCGATGTATCTATTGGATGCAAAACATATTTCTTTGTAAGTTTATAAGACAGGCGGCACTCATATTTAATTCTAAAATCTAAACTGCACTAAATGGATCGCGTAGCCAGCGCAGGTACTGTGCTGAATATTGTGGAAATGAAATGAAATGATATTTATTTGCAAGTAAATCTTTTCAGATATTTTTACACGTCGGACTTTACAGCTTAGAAAAGTGCGTTTGTATTTCATCATCGTTCTGTTTAATCAAAAAAGCATTTAATTAAAACAAATTACTCTTTCGTAATGTACATAAATGTCAAGGTTCGTGTAACTTTGTATTGTATTTATTTACCGTTTAACTTTAAACTAGCTGTGCCCGCGACTTCGTCCGCGTGTAATAGTGACTTTGGGTAGCAGTTTTAATTATTGAGGATAATATTATTTTAAAAATAAGACACACACGTTTCACTGTTAAAAACACATTTAAGTATTTCTATAAGTACATAAAATAAAAAGTATTTTACATGAGATTATTTCGACATTTGACATGGCCAAGGCTTTCAACCAGGTCTGGCACCGTTCGCTTCTCTCTAAGCTCTAAGCATTCGGTCTGCCTCCTAGACTCTGTCACTGGATTGACGCTTTTCTTCATCAGCGCCTTTGCATTAGGGTTCTTTGCGACGGCGCAGCCTCTGTTTTTCTGGAGGTAAACGCTAGCGTACCTCAGGGTTCAGTCCTGTCGCCCAAGATGTTTCTTCTGCATGTCAATGACATATTAGCCCTCGGCAATATACATTGCTATGCTTGGGCGATATTATGGATACCCTGCAGCCAAGCTGGTAGACATTAAGGAAAATCGACAGGAGCTCGTCGCTGAGCTCGACCGGGTTTTGAACCGCATTTCACAATAGGGTGATGAGATTTTGGTCGAGTTCAACGTTAAATAAACATAGGTGTGCCCTTTCTCTACCAAAAAGTGTCCGTTTTTTCCCCTCCCCACTCTTCAGAGCACTCAACTGCCACTACGGGATAAGCTGGTGTCCTGGGCATGGATATTTGCCGATACCTCAACCCACGGAAGTACATCGAGGGCACCACTAAGGCGGCCTGAACAGGGTGAGACGGTTCTTCGCGCCCGAGCATTTGTGTCTCCTTTATAAGACCCAGGCTCGCTCGTGCGTACTGTTCTCATCTTTGTGATGGATACACGCAGTATTTGCTTGATTTTCTCGATCGGTTGCAGCGGCGAGCAGTCCGCATGATCAACAGTCCTGATACCACCGAGTCGCTTGGGCCTCTGCAGTTGCGGAGTGACATCGCCTCTATGGCAGTCCTCTACCGCTTTACCATGGAGAGTATTCTGAAGAGTTCTTCCAACTGATCCCACCTTCTTCCTTTCTCTACAGAACAACACGTGCTGGCCTTGGAAGTCACCGCCTCAGTCTTAGAAATACGCTCTCGAACCTAACGGTTTGGTTCTGCATTGTCTGGGTTCGCAGCGAGTACGGTTGCCTCCACTTGGATTGGAGTTGACACTCCGGTTGGATTCTGCTTGAGTTTTCCCTCAGGCTAAGCAGATTCTCATTTTTTCAATTTTATTAACTACGTTTTTTGATTTGCCATCTTTTGCCAAAATATAGAGATTTAGCGGATTTGATACACGTGATTATGCTGCCCATGGGAAAAACATGTTTTTTTCTAAATGAACTGCAACTTTACGCGTCTGTCTTTGGGCTTTGATAAATGTTATTGCAAATTTTGTTTTCAGTGGAGACTACATTCTTTTAAATTGAAATTGCAAATAAGTTTGAATTATTGGAATACGTGTAATTAAAATATTTTCTCCTTTTGCCATTCCATGCATCATGATTGTAGCTTTTACAATGTTGTACCCCAGATGTGTATTTTGTAGCCGTGTACCATTATATAGCTTTGGCGCTCAAGATTTCTCATTAATAGGACTGGAACATTAAATTTCAGTCTCAACTTATAGTAAGGCGCTCCTGATAATTCTAAAGAGTTGAGAAACTCTATGCATAAGCTATGATATGACTGGTTCAGTGTCCCTTGTATTTCCTGAGAAGTATTCGATAACATCTTCCTCCACGTCTGACATGATCCGTTCGTTTATTTGATAACTGTCTCATTAGTCGGCGGATCAGAATAGATATTATTTTTAGATCATCTGTGCCATCACATACCAGAACTCACGTCTCAGTGTAATCATGTCGTTACTTTAAATTAAATGCTATGAAATATATTTAGCTTTAATTCCGCGAGACAAATATCCAGGTCTGAAAGCAGGGCACAAATCCCACCGTCATGCATATGTACACATACAAAACAAGTGAGAAATAATTAGCATGCCATGCAACCAAACCTATACTCGACACGTGTTTCGCCCCTCCACGGGGCATCCTCAGGAGATGTTGACTCGTCGAGCGTTTGAGCTCGAATGCGCGGTAGCGCACCGCTGTCGGCCCTTTATATACCGTTTCGATGACGCTATAATCACGATCGATACAATGTCACAACGTCATCTGTGCCGAACTACCCGCAATCATACTTAGAAGTGGTGATGGAATTAAGTTTGTTTGGTCATTCAACAGTGTATATGCATTATTATATATATATAGTATATGCATGTCGTTACTGTCAGTTGGCATGCAATCTTCTCCGATTTTTAGAAGAGCATTTGCATATTGACACTGCTCATAAATAATTGTGAAGTTGTACTCGCATAATTGTAATAAGACAAAACTTTTTAACATGTACCCATAGTACATAAATGTTTCATACAGGCATTTATTTCATCTTGCGGCGTACCCCTTTTCCTTTTTTTTTGTGCATAAATCCCCCCGGATCCTTTTCTGTCGGATTTTTTCACGAAGAACATTAACTGAATAAACAAAAAATCATGTAAACAAATCTAATCGCAGTGAATAATAACGAATTTGTAGTGGCAAAATTCAACATCCGCATGCGGCACAGTCGTCTGCCCTCACGTGTCTGCCCGTTCGGGCAAGCACACTTAGGCATATTGTGATAACTCAGTAAATGTTACATCAGAATAGCTCTAATATTTTGTCTCCTATCGCAAACTTATGAAGCATGTATAGATTTTCACAAACTTTGCATATTGCCATACAAACTTTCATCCCCTATTGCTATTTAACCCCCTTGATGGTATTTTTTTTACAAAATTTAAATCACATTTTTATTTATATCTAATCAACAGCCTAAAAAAGAAATTTTAATATTCTCGCTTAAAATGACGATACTTCTGTAGAGAGTTTTTGAATTTTATAAATACTGTTTAGTAATATGGCTTTTTTATTTTTACTAATATCATGAAAATACATACAAATCGGATTCATGAATGTTATTAATTTAAGTCTTCGTTGTAAAAGTGAAATATTTTTAATGAATGTGACAGCCGTGTTTGCTCGTTGCCAAGACGCCCGACGCAGGTAATGCGGTGGCGTAGCGAGTGAACCCCCAGAACAACCTTTCATCCCCCTTTTAAAGCCCTTACAACCCCTTTTTCGCATTAAAAAGTAGCCTATGTCCTTTCTCAGGCTCTAGACTATCTGTGTACCAAATTTCATTCAAATCGGTGCAGCCGTTTGGCCGTAAAAGCAAGACAGACAGAGTTACTTTTGCATTTATAATATAAAAGTAAAGTATGTATAGCTGACCCACGCAATGTCGTTTGCGTCTTCTATTGCCCGTAGCGTAATAATTTTCCCCCATTCTTCATTGGTGCTCCGCTCCTATTGGTCTAAGCGTGATGATATATAGCCTATAGCCTTCCTCGATAAATGGGCTATCTAAGACTGGAAGAATTTTTCAAATTGGACCAGTAGTTCCTGAGATAAGCGCGTTCAAACAAACAAACTCTTCAGCTTTATATATTAGTATAGATGTATTTATTATGCTCTTCTAAGATCTAATACTCATACTCAACAACACATTTATTTGGATAAAGATTAATATTAGATATTATGTTGATAAAAACTCTTTGGCAAATAACTCATTATTAGCTACCAACTCTCAGCGTCTTATACTCGTGATAACTTCTAAACGAAATGAACGATTGGGATGAAACAAAAAGTATTTTACTTCTACATAAATACCCTTGATAACACAATGCTTAATTTGGATAAGGATTAATATTACGATACACATTTAACGTAGTTTCTTTCTTCAGACGATTTAATAAAAATTTTTAACACAAAAGCGGTTATTGTAACTAAACCATGATAGTTAGGTATATGCTCTCGCGGACTTTTTTGTAGATCTTAATGAGACCTACAAACCCGTAATACATTATTTTGTTCTATTGTCAATAGTAATTGCAGCGCACGCAAAAATAGGTTTTCAAGTTCACACCTTGGGTTACGAAATAGCAATTTTCTTACGGATCCCTAATTTTTTTGAAAATAAAATATAGCCTATAGCCTTCCTCGATAAATGGACTATCCAACACTGAAAAAATTTTTCAAATCGGACCAGTAGATCCTGAGATTAGCGCGTTCAAACAAACAAACAAACAAACAAACAAACAAACTCTGCAGCTTTATAATATTTTATAACTTTACATGACTGCACATTTCAAATCCACTGACATAATATCATGACTAATTAACTTAAAAGATACTTTACTTTTTATTTTAAGTCATTAAACAAACACTAAGTACCTAGCAGTTGAATACAAATTAAATTTTTTTAATGGTGGGTTGAAACCACGCACACCATCAGACCCCAAACAAACACTTAAGTTCAATTTCTCTTTGACCCGGTGACCAAAGACCAGAAACTTTTTACTGTTTCAACCTCCTTTAAGCCAACTGTGGGCAAGTCCACATATGCCAAGTCAAATTCTAAAATTCCTATACATATTTAAAATAAATTAGCCCGTCTGTTAGTATTTCGGTTTCTGGGCGGCAACTGGTAACTATTGGCTTGTTTTGACAACCTATGCAGTTTCAAAACTGTTTTTGAACGAATTGCCTATTGATGAGAATGTCTTTCTTTCTTCTATAAGAGCGGCAAGTAAAACAAACCTATTTTATTACTCTGTGAATAAAGCCACGAGGTTAGATTTACATTTTACTTTTACTAAACACAACACATACGTATTCTACAAGGTTAATTCTGTTTAAAATTAAAAGACAAATTGTATAAACTCTTTTATTGTACTTTTTGGTCAAAAGTATTTCATTGTTAATAAGTAAAAAATGTTTACAAGGACCAAACACACGTTGTATTTAACGAACTAAAAAGTAAAATATATATATATATTTTTTTTATGTCATATTTATGTAAATATTATGATGTTAAAATATAAATAATACAAAAATTAACTCTATTGTTAGCAAGGTAAAACTAAAAATAGGTAGTTTGTATGATATAAATTCTACAGACATTTGAAGCGTTTTTATTAACAAACATTTAAATACTTGTATTATAACGTTTTCGACAGTATTTGACTAATCTTATAAGAGCCTTTTGAAAACTATCATTGAAATGGCATGGTTTATGCCACAAATTGTAAAATTCCTATAAATCACAACTACATATATACATATTTTTTCGAATGAGGAGTATGCTAAGACAACAGGTGCTCAATTTATCAATACTTGTGTATATTGTTATAAATATTGCTTTCAGCACACATTTATCAATCAATTTATACATATATAAGTTAAGATGAGTCAGTCTCTAAATTGTGGCATGGTATACAACCCACTTCAAATATTGTTGTTATCTATTCAACGCACTGGTTTTGTTACTCATTTCTGAATACAATCACATTGTAGCTTGTCAGGCTTTTACATTTTGTTTTGTTCGATGATTTTTCACGTATAAACCAACAATTAAAAAACTGCATATAACATGAATTTAACCACGAAATAATTTAGATTACTTACATAGTTTCCCTACAACCAATGACTTTAAATTATTGTGGCAGCGAAACTGTCAACGATTATCGCGTCAAGTGTCGCATTGGTTAATCAAATAAATATTAGCAAATAAAGTTAATAATTACAGCCTTTCTATTGATAACAAAGTATTGAATCTGATTTAGAGGTTGCCACAGCTTTTGAGATTTTTTTTACAACATACCAGTTTCAATAACAGAATCATTGAATTCATCCCCTACTATTGCATAATCTTTGTTGAAAGGGAATATTAGAATTTGTAATACTGAGTTTAGATTTAGTTGTATCACCGATATAGATATTGTTAAAACATTCAATGCTCTTGGTGTTAAGAAAACCGCCGATCTTTGGGGTAATTCTGTACAAATTACTAAATCAATTATTGACGTAGTTGCATCACCGTTAGCTTTAATTTTCAATAAGTGCATTGAATGTGGTGTATTTCCTGACCTAATGAAACATAGTAAGATCATTCCTTTATTTAGGTCAGATAGCACGTCTGATCCAACAAATTATAGACCTATTTCAGTGTTACCTACTTTCAGCAAAATTTTTGAAAAAATTATACTAAGTCAGTTACAGGCTCACTTTAGTGAAAACAATATTCTACACAGGAAACAATTTGGCTTTAGAAAAGGTCGCTCAACAACTGATGCTGGTGTTGAACTATTAGAGACTGTATTTAGTGCTTGGGAAGATAAACTGGATGCATTAGGAGTTTTTTTGTGATTTGTCTAAGGCATTTGATTGCGTTTTTCATGAAACATTGGTCAGGAAATTGTATCACTATGGAATTAGGAACACTGCCTTGGATCTTCTTATCTCCTATTTGGGTAACAGGGTCCATAAAGTGGAAGTTAATGGTCATAGATCCGTGGGATCTCTGGTCACTATGGGGGTTCCGCAGGGCTCGATTCTTGGCCCATTTTTGTTTCTCGTTTACATCAATGACCTGCCTAATTTGATAAAGGATAGTCAGGGGATAGTGCTATTTGCTGACGACACTTCACTTTTATTTAAACTGAAGAGACAACAATCTGTTACTGATGAATTGAATGACGCTCTTTCTAATGTCGTGAACTGGTTCAATGTTAATAATTTACTTTTAAACGAGAACAAAACTAAATGTATTAGATTTTTTACACCCAACGTTAAACAGGTAAAAACCAATGTTCAAATAAATGGAAAGGAGTTGGGCCTTGTGGACACCACCAAGTTTTTGGGTATAACTCTGGACTCAAAATTGCAGTGGGGCCCACACATTGATGGATTATCGAATAGACTCAGCTCTGCAGCATACGCGGTTTATAAAATTCGTCAATTAACCGATGTAGAAACAGCTAGATTAGTATATTTTAGTTATTTTCATAGTGTAATGTCATATGGTATTTTGTTATGGGGGAATGCCACCGATATTCAAAGTATCTTTGTGTTTTGGAAAAAAAGGACATCTATGTGGTTTGTTTCGGCATTTCTTCCCAGAGTGAGTCGTAGGAAATGCCGGTCTCTTCTAGCTGTAAAGTCCGACGTGTAAAAATATCTGAAAAGATTTACTTACAAATAAATATCATTTCATTTCATTTCATTTCATTTCAATACCAATTTAGTAATACTGTTACCTATAGTTTTGCGGTATTTGTACCTACTGTAGTACTTGGAATTTTTTACTCTGTGAGATGAAAATGAAGTAATTGTCAG